>CAWUFW010001381.1:0-2886815 GCA_963921515.1 Calotriton arnoldi
GTGGGGGTGACCAATGTCTGTGACTACGACTCCCATCATGCTATTGCCTCCACCCCCTTCCCAGCATGCCCATGCTTCCTTCCTTTTGACTCTGCTTCCCTGTGGGGTGGGGTGGGGTGGCTGTGCTGACAGGATGGCTGGGAGTGTTGTCCTGGCAGTTGTTTGGCTAAGAGTCCCAAGAGTGTCCCTGTGCTTCACACAACATAACCCAGGGTGGTGGTGCTTTGTGGGATCTTGTGTTAGGATGGAGGGCATTGCATTCTACCAGGTGGGTACTGTGGAGTTTGTGTTGGTGGGGGGGTGAGGGGAGGTGCTGGTGACTATAGTCAGTGCTGCAAGTCCCCCTTCCCACCCAGCCAGCCAGATATCCCACCATGGAACGTGCTTGCATTGCAGGGAGTGGAAGTTGTCTCTCAGGATGTCAGTCAGTGGTGTCCTGCTGTTTGTTGGTGCACAGTTGGCAGCAGGGCCTTGTGCTCCCCACAGCAGTAGCCAGTGTCAGCCATCTTGTGAGTCCTTCTCCACTCCCTGTGATGTGAGCATGGTTCAGGGTGGTGTTGATGGGACAGTTGTGGGGGTGACCAATATCAGTGACTACGACTCCCATCATGCTATTGCCTCCACCCCCTTCCCAGCATGCCCATGCTTCCTTCCTTTTGACTCTGCTTCCCTGTGGGGTGGGCTGGCTGTGCTGACAGGATGGCTGGGAGTGTTGTCCTGGCAGTTGTTTGGCTAAGAGTCCCAAGAGTGTCCCTGTGCTTCACACAACATAACCCAGGGTGGTGGTGCTTTGTGGGATCTTGTGTTAGGATGGAGGGCATTGCATTCTACCAGGTGGGTACTGTGGAGTTTGTGTTGGGGGGTGAGGGGAGGTGCTGGTGATTATAGTCAGTGCTGCAAGTCCCCTTCCCACCCAGCCAGCCAGATATCCCACCATGGAACGTGCTTGCATTGCAGGGAGTGGAAGTTGTCTCTCAGGATGTCAGTCAGTGGTGTCCTGCTGTTTGTTGGTGCACAGTTGCCAGCAGGGCCTTGTGCTCCCCACAGCAGTAGCCAGTGTCAGCCATCTTGTGAGTCCTTCTCCACTCCCTGTGATGTGAGCATGGTTCAGGGTGGTGTTGATGGGACAGTTGTGGGGGTGACCAATGTCTGTGACTACGACTCCCATCATGCTATTGCCTCCACCCCCTTCCCAGCATGCCCATGCTTCCTTCCTTTTGACTCTGCTTCCCTGTGGGGTGGGGTGGCTGTGCTGACAGGATGGCTGGGAGTGTTGTCCTGGCAGTTGTTTGGCTAAGAGTCCCAAGAGTGTCCCTGTGCTTCACACAACATAACCCAGGGTGGTGGTGCTTTGTGGGATCTTGTGTTAGGATGGAGGGCATTGCATTCTACCAGGTGGGTACTGTGGAGTTTGTGTTGGGGTGGGGGTGAGGGGAGGTGCTGGTGACTATAGTCAGTGCTGCAAGTCCCCCTTCCCACCCAGCCAGCCAGATATCCCACCATGGAACGTGCTTGCATTGCAGGGAGTGGAAGTTGTCTCTCAGGATGTCAGTCAGTGGTGTCCTGCTGTTTGTTGGTGCACAGTTGCCAGCAGGGCCTTGTGCTCCCCACAGCAGTAGCCAGTGTCAGCCATCTTGTGAGTCCTTCTCCACTCCCTGTGATGTGAGCATGGTTCAGGGTGGTGTTGATGGGACAGTTGTGGGGTGACCAATGTCTGTGACTACGACTCCCATCATGCTATTGCCTCCACCCCCTTCCCAGCATGCCCATGCTTCCTTCCTTTTGACTCTGCTTCCTGTGGGGTGGGGTGGCTGTGCTGACAGGATGGCTGGGAGTGTTGTCCTGGCAGTTGTTTGGCTAAGAGTCCCAAGAGTGTCCCTGTGCTTCACACAACATAACCCAGGGTGGTGGTGCTTTGTGGGATCTTGTGTTAGGATGGAGGGCATTGCATTCTACCAGGTGGGTACTGTGGAGTTTGTGTTGGGGGGGTGAGGGGAGGTGCTGGTGACTATAGTCAGTGCTGCAAGTCCCCCTTCCCACCCAGCCAGCCAGATATCCCACCATGGAACGTGCTTGCATTGCAGGGAGTGGAAGTTGTCTCTCAGGATGTCAGTCAGTGGTGTCCTGCTGTTTGTTGGTGCACAGTTGCCAGCAGGGCCTTGTGCTCCCCACAGCAGTAGCCAGTGTCAGCCATCTTGTGAGTCCTTCTCCACTCCCTGTGATGTGAGCATGGTTCAGGGTGGTGTTGATGGGACAGTTGGGGGGGCAATATGTGTGACTGCGACTCCCATGATGCTATTGACTACACTGACTTGGCCAGCATACACAGAATTCCTTCCTTTGAGTGGTCTTCACTGTGTGTTGGTGTTGTTGTGGTGGCTACATGTGTGGATGTGTGTGTTAGTTCTATTTGTGCCACTGCCTAGCTGTAGTTGTGGTTGTGTTTGTACATGTGTTGGCACAGTTGGATGTGACTTTTTTGATGGCATGTGTTGTGTTTATCTGACTGACATACACATTTTGGGATGATTCTGTTCTAGTTGCTGTGTAATTGCTATGAGTGCATGGTTTGACTCTCCCTTGACAGTGATGTGTGTGTTTTGTGGCAGTTTATTGTGTACATTTGTTGTGTACTCACCAGGCTCTGGGATGTTCTCTAGTCCATATACGCTCACTGGCGGAAGGATGGCCCGCACCTTCTCCTCCCAGGGCCTGAGGTATATTGGCTTGGCAGGAGGGCCACTGCCGGTGTGTTGGCTGTTGATGTAGTCTATCTTCAGCAGGTCCCGTACCCTCCTGCGCACGTCATACCACCTGTTCTGGATGTCCGTCTTTGTGCGCCGACATGGTGATTGGGCGTTCACCCTGTTGATGATCCTCTCCCACATCTTGGTTTTCTGCGACATGGGGGTCTGTTGGACCAGAGTGCCAAACAGCTGTGGCTCCACCCTGAGGATCTCGTCTACCATGACTTCCAATTCACTATCTAGGAACTTGGGATTCTTCTTGGGGGCATGGTGATGGGTGGTGATGGTGGGTGATGTGTGTGTTGGTGTGCAGGTGAGGGTGTGTGGGTGTGTGTTGTGCTGGGTGTATGTGAGGTAGGTATTTGTTGGTGTGCTGATGGTGTGTGGCTTGTGTGAGGGATGAGCTGTGGGTGTGTGGTTGCTTTCTCTTGGGTGCTGGCAGTGGAATGGCATTTGCAAAGGCTCATGGTAGTGATTTGTGTCCTTTATATAGGTGGAGTTGTGGGTGTGTCTTTGTTCTCTGTCCCCACCCCCCAGTATTTATTGGCTTGGTAATTGCTTGTTTGGCCTTTTTTGGTTGATTTTTCCTTTGTGCTGTTTGTGTATGTTGGAAACGTTCTTGTGACCGAGTCGGACCCTGCATTGGTCTCGTACGGTGTTTTCCGCTTCGTTCACGCTGTGTTTGTGCAGTTTTGTATGCTGCGTACGTGTCGGTCGCGGTGTATTGTGTTGCTTCGGCTCGGTTTTGTATGCGTGTCGGTCGTACGGCTTGTCCTCCGTCCGACTCGGTCGTGTTTTTCGCGCCTTGCATCGTACTTTGCGGTTTGGAGTTGGCGGGTACGATTCGGTCGGATTTGTTCCGGATGCGTGTCGGTCGGTTGGATTCGCGTGTTTTTCCGGCCGGATTGCTATTTTCCGAGCGGCTCGGTCGGTCGGCTTGGTTTCCTAACGTGTCGGTCGGATTTATCGCGGCTTGCATCGTACTTGGCGTGTCGGGCGCCACTGGTACGTGTCGGTCGGTAATTTTTCCGGCTCCGAGTCGGTCGGTGCTTTTTCCGGCCCGAATCGGAATCGACCCCTTTGTCTGGAACAGTAGCATGGCACCAATTTGGGAGTTCTCAATTTACTCAATCCTTGCTCAGGTCTTCTCTGACCTCCTCCTTCATCAATACTCCCTAACTCAGCTAATCTCATTAACTCTGAAAGCAACTTATCTGAGATAGAGCCTAACTTGAGTCCATGGCGCACCCGTTGTTATTCAAAGTTCGAAAAATATTTAAGTTGCTCAAAAGCATAATTCCTGGCGTGCAGGCTTGATCTATGCTCTGTCCCAAAGCACGGGTATGGAATTCCCAATATTAAACTGCTGCGCCGTCACGCTCAGTTTCAAGCCGCACAGCCACACAAACATGCGTTGTAGCATCCAACAACATAATTTCAAGTAAACCATTGTAATTCAGAGTAATCCATATTTATCCAAAATTATTCAACATTAATCTTTAAATTCACAATGGAGGCAATAAGATTTCAAACTTCAAATGCATAATAAATGCCCATCCAGGCCTTTTATTGCGGCACGTTAGAATCCACTTTTCATCCTAGGTAACCATTCAAGTGTTCTCCCAATGCATTTCGGGTACTGCGCCCTTCGTCAGGGGTAGCTGTATTATGAGAACAAACCATCAGCATTCTTGAATAATTATGTTATAAGTATTTACTGTTTTAGCTTGTGATGTAAATAACGACCAAAAATGTTCTCTGTAATTCAAATCATTTTACAAGTATGTTTTAACAAAAGGCTGTTTATAAGATCAGCATAACAACTTTGCAAATTAAGGAATAGCATTTTCAGAGATAGTTTGATCAAACTGCTAAAATTGAGATTACAAAAAAGTAAAGCTTTGCATTGCTCTTGTTAAAACACGAAGGACTCTGACCTGAGTTATCTGAAACAATAACATTAAAGAAGTTGCATAAATTTTGAAACTTGAATGGTTTAAAAATCCAAAATTATAGAGGATCTGGAAATTATACAATAGCCTACAAAGTATGGGATTAATATGTAAAAGATCTGTATTTACCATGTAACAGTCCTTCATTCAATTACTTAAAGACAAAATTGGTACACAGTACAATTTCCAACAATGAGATGTCAGTTTATTCCCCAGCTCTTCTCCCTAATGGAATTCTTATGGCAATTTTAAAAACTCAACTTACCTTACTGAATATTTTTTTTAAAGAATGTTAATCTTCACATCACAGATAGGCTCGAATTTAATCCTTCTAATAAATGAGTTGATGTATGTGCCCAAAAGCTATAATTCGATCTTCTTGCTCGACTCTGATGGTAAACTGTTTGATAAATTGATTTTACAAAAACATCTGAAATGGGTATCTGAAAGCAAAAGCTATTAAAACACTTTCAATCAGGTTTCTGAGCAAATAGTTTGTGAATGTATAATATTTTAGTGTTGACTTTGTTGGTAAAAAGTCAGTAGCTATAATGTCTTTGTTTGTTTTATTGATTATTGTACTCCGACAGGAATCAACTTTGGACAAAGTTACCTCCATGAGGTATCGATCCGACCTTTCTTCTGTAATTGAACCTGGGTGCAAGTAAAGTTGTCAGATGGCATCAGCTTAACTCCAAAATTTAAAACAGCAAATGGTGTTAAGTAGGGAATACATTGTGGTACTGTTAGTATTTTTAGTATATATTGTTTATTTACCTAACTGCCTGGATTATTCAGGTGCACTATCCCCACAATTAGGAAACAAAAGGAGAACTCTTTTAGAAAATGCAGACCATCTTGTTATATTGTCACCAAATTAGAGGTGTCTTCAGAGACAAATAAACAGAATACATCACTATTATAGGGACAGTGTTTTCCAGCTCAATTTAACCAATACCAAAATAATGGCACCAAAAAAATGGCACTTGGTCCCTGTAAACCTTGTTTTAAGTGAACAATTTATTCTCTGCTCATTGAACATGGTTGCAGTGTATCCGTATTTGGAGGTTATAATTGATAACCACTCTGCAATAGAACCTTGTGGAACCTGCAAAAGGAAGTAAAAGCATTTACCAGCAGAGGACAAATGTTACTAATTTCGTATAAATATGATATGGAGAAGGACCTATTGTAAGGACTGTCTGTTCTTGAGTTTCTTCACTTCTGGATTTGAGAAATTCCTGAAAATATAGACACACTGCATGACATCAAGTTAAGGGCTTTTCTCGCAAGAATTGTTTTCCAAAGAGGTCTCTTTTGGACTTATTAGAGACCCTTTTTATATGTGATTCCAACATTACCCTTCTTCTGGAAGCATTAAGGGAATGATGATATAATTCCTAGGATTCTTCGCATGGTATTAGGTCTTCCCTATGCATTTAATAGGTAATAGGAGAGTTCCCATAAGGGTAAAACACCTATTCTACTAGACTTCCCAGAATTCTTCTGTGATGTTATTGCTTGTTTTCTTTAGGTAGGGCTTATATATAATATATGATATATATATAATATATAAAAATTACAGTTGTAAAAATGTTCCATAAATATGAAGGAATTTGTAAAAAGAGGCTACAATTTAAATTGGTATCCTCACATTGATTCGGGGGCACGGGGCAAGTGCATCAAAAAGAATATAGCATGGTCGATGGATGGCCTCAATTGAATTTAGAAAAGATCCAACCTTCCCAATAAAATTTTGTATTCTTTTATTTTTGTATGTGAATTAAATCAAATATTTCATTATTTGTTTATTTTGTTTGATGAACGCCTGCTTACATATTTTCTAAAGTGCTTCGGCCCAGGGCCACTGGATTCCAATAATGAATGAATGGGGTCCCCAGATTCCAGCAATGATTCTGTGGGGTTCTTTGGATTTGAGTAATAATTAAGTGGGGGTTCACAGACGTCAGAAGGTTAAGACCCACTGCTTTAGAAGATTGTTGCATTCAGCTTCAGAATGCCAAATCCTGCATGTTACCAAGAGCTCACCTGTATGATCATATCTTACTGGTTCTGAGACAAGTGTATCTTTTACCAGTTGAAAACCAGGTTAATTGCAAGTCTGTTCTAGAGGGGCTGAGTTGACAATGCAAACGGTGCTGCTTATTTCAAGTAAATTGTGCTACATGCAGGTCAATGTGTGCAGTATGATCTACTAAAGCCAACCTTTTTATCTATGTTTAGGGTAAGATACAGCCAAATGTGTGGCTGTTACTTTTGATACTAAGAGATCTACAGGTAAACATGCTTCCTGTGTTTGATGACTGATTAGAGACAGCCTCTCATTTCATTTTGTAAACATGTGAAAATATGTTTTTTATGTGTAATGTTTCTCTTTTCATAAAGCAGCTAGCGCCATGAGACTATAAGCTTTTGACAGTGTTAAGTACACAGAACAACACATTATATAACATGACATAGCATAACATATAAGATAACAGTATAAATGCTGTCTTTTCTGTGTGGTCACCCTTGATTTTGCACCTTTTGCTGAACCCTATATTTTTGCTGACTTTAGAACTCTGTGCACTGTACCCCTGCTAACCAGTAGTAAAGTGCCTATGCTCCCCGTTTAAGCATAGCAGAATTGCCATATTCCTATTTGTATATTTAACGTACACAGCATATGGTAAAAAATGTACCTGGGCCTGTAAGTTAAATGTCGCTAGTGGACTATAGCACTTATTGTGCCATTCACTACAGTTACACTACAGTTACAGTGTAAAACATGGCTTCAAGGATATCACTGTAGCCTGACTGTGGCAGTTTAAACTCTGCAATTCGAAAATAAACTCTTTTGACGGGTCAAACCCCCCCCTTTTAAATATGAATACGTCATGCCTATGTAGGTCTTGTAGACCACAAAGCATGGTGCATGGTATGTAAAAGTAGAACATGTAGAAACTGAGGGCCATATTTATGAAGGTGTTGCACTGTCTTTGCGCCTCGCAAGGAGACACAAGGGCAACGCAAAACCTAAATGAGATTTACCAGGCCACACAAGGCCACCTTGTGTGGCTTGATAAATCTAGAGTAATGCAAGGCAGCGCAAATCACTGCCTTGCATTACTCTGTGAAAGGGAGACATGACATGGGTGGAGCGTGGGTGTTCCTATGCATCCACCTATGCATTTTGACACATTCCCAGATTTACCAACACTGGTAGACCCGGGAATACATCAGAATTGTACGCCTCCCCACCAGAGGCACAACGAGGAGAAATATCTTTATTTCTCCTCGTTGTTTCCTTTTCTAGGTGTGTTGCATTGTGCAGCACACATAGAAAGAGGGAAATGCCTCTGAGGCTGTCCCTTCCTGCACAAAAAGAATACTGCCTACAACACAGGGACCCTTGGACCATGGTGCATCGGTGGCTCCATTAGTACTATGTAGCAGTTTGTGTGCCAGCGCAGGCAGAGAGCAGGAATGCATGGTATAATGTTAAATACGGTGCATTCCTGCCCTCACCCTTTCACCCAGGGCAGCACAGAAAGGTGGCATGCTACATTGCGTTGCGTGAAATATTGATAAATATGGGCCTGAATGTTAACATGTCCTTACAGTGAATAGCACTCAAAAGCTAATTTTCACTGTGGCAGGCCTACCTTTCCTACTAAGTTTTAGAAAGTAGCTTTTTTACTGACTGGAGTCCCTGGAGCCTACATTTGCATTTGCTGGGGATTGAACCTGCCGTCTGTGACCTGAGAAGAGCCCTGGATGACTGGACATGCTCTCCCTTGTGCCCAGGACAAAGAAGTGGATTCCAAGGGTTATAAGGCTGACCTCCTGTTAAATCTATGAAGTAAAAATAAGCCACAAGAGGCCTTTTCCTGCAACTAACCAGCTAACCAGTAGCAACTGGACCTGGAATGGACCCTACAGTTGGCCTTTGCCTGACACCCTGTGAGTCTCTACGTGCCTCTCCTGAGGTCCTGGAGGTTTTTTAGAAGTATACTCCTGTGGTGGGTTGGAACTGAAAAGACTAAAAGACAGAAGGTAAAATCTTTGACCACGGCAAACCTGTTTGGTGTATCCAACCCGCACTCTATCGTGGCCAGTGTTAAATTGCACCTAAATCCCATTCTACTGTGACCTTTGACTATCATTGGCATTTTATGTTTCTTGGCACTATTCCTTCTTAAAACTTTTTAGAAAATCATGTTTAGGAATTAGATTGGGTTTTTGCTATTTTGGTGTGATTTTGTTTATAATAGTTTACTCTATTTTTCTATTTCAGTATGAGAATTATATTATTTTGCATTTCAACTTTATTACTGTTTTGATATTTCATAAATACTTTCACATTGCCCTACATAAAGCTTGCCTGCTATGTAACAAAGTTACCAAGGGGTGGAGCTTAAGTTAATTTATTGGCTTCGAGGGTTCACTTGACAAGGATTGAGATTATTCCTTGAGGTGGGCAGTCACCCACCCCAAATGATAATCCAATTTCTTACAGTACCATAACATAAGATAACAAAATGTTTGTTCCTGGAATCTAAGTCCTTGACCATCATTTATAGAGAACTTGGAACTCCAACATAAGATCAAAAATGGGTGATGAAGAAACTAGAGTGGAAACTTACTTCAAAGACAGCGAGTTAAAATGGAGTCCTAGTAATATTATTACCATTCACAACTTTACACCCATTTGCTGTTCATTATTAAGCCTTACGGTCCTAGTAATAAAAGGTTTCCAAACTGAACATTGAGGGGCATATTTACAAAGAATTGGCAAAGGGCAGCACAGCAAGTCATTTTGCTGCGCTGCCCTACGCCACCTCGAAAGGGCAGTGATGCACCGTATTTACAAGATATGGTGCATTCCTGTCCTTTCAGCCGTCGCCGGCGCACAGTTAGCAGCTGTGCACCAATGCAGGGGTGTCTGTATTGTTGGCAGGATTGTTTTTGTGCAGAAAGGGACACAAAAACAATCACAAGAGTTGCTTTCCTCTTTCTATATGTGCTTCAGAATGCAGCACATGTGGAAAGAGAAAAAATGAGGAGAAATATAAACATTTCCCCTCATTATGCCTGCCCTAGGAAGGCGCAAGGTTTTGGCGATGCCCCAGGTTTACAAGATATTGGAAATCTGGGGCAGTGTCAAAGTCCATGGGTGTTGCGTGGGAACACCCACAGGAACATCCATGGAACGCCTCTTTGCCGCAGAGTAAGGCAAGCCAGCGACTTACGCTGCTTTGCCTTACTCCATATCTGCAAGGCCATGAAAAGCCACGCAGGTTGGCTTTACGTGGCCTTGTAGATATGGCTAAGCCCTGGCGCCACTGGAATGTCACAGAAAGAGACGTCCCGGCAGCGCACATGGCTTTTAAATATGCCCCTTAATGTCCTGCACTGGGTAAGTACTTCCAGAAAAATATTTTACAGCCCACGTGTCCAAAGTTCTGGTGGTGCGTTCTATAAACTCTCCTGCACCGATAGAGTGACCTGCCCTTTACAGATTGCTTTCCGTACTTGGCCTGCTAGACACAGCATTTCCTCAGCTTCGTTCTGGTTGTGTCAGGCACTTTCTGTATGTTAATGGGGCACTTGCTCCTGTGTGTGTCGTCTGACACAATGCAGACTGTACTGCAATGTCAGTTTTTATCTTTTTTTATGTGAGTCACTTGAATGTAAATTATCACTGAGCCAGTTGTTTCAAAGTTTTGTAGCATGCATTACAAGTTATTATTCAACGAACTGGATTCTTTCAGCCCTTATCGGTCAATTATTTCTGCCTCAGAGGCGACTGTTTTGGGCTGCTAGCTTAGAGAGATTGGAGAGTGCCCTTTAGACAAAAAATGTGTATTAATAAGACAACAACGGGAGATATTCTTAAATTCTACATTCCACACATTTATACACAATGTATAGAAATACTCAGATATTATTTTAATTCAACAACTACGCATCATGCTAGCTGAATATTCTTAGTGTAAGAACCCACGCTTGACTTTGAAACCACATATTTACGTTCACAAACCTATCTAACCTCCCTGTTTATTTGACAAAAATTATCGAGTGCTAGCCATCGTGTTTTTATAAATGTGCCTTTGTGTCTGGATTCTACTGGTGTGGCTGTGCAATCAACCTTCAATCTGCATATCTACGTTATCCACCGTGAGCCCCGATCCATTGCTCGCTTGTCAGTTTTCAAACTATTGTCCATTTAAACTTAAGTATCTTATGTCACAGATACCCACAACTGAAGACAAAACAGGTCTGTCCAGATGCAGGAAGACCACGAGCAATTGCTTCCCATTCCAAAGGCTACACGGGTGATGTCAGCTTTCCACGATCACTCATAAATTTACGTTGCTAAGGAAACATTTTAAGATGCATCGCAGACTCTTCAGTTTGAAATTTCACACATGTTCAGCAGCACAGTTTGCTGGATTTCATATGTCATGATCAAAGGCAAGAACCTCACTGCGCATGCCCACGGAAGAGGGATCTGTGCCTGTGGAGAGGCCAGGCTGCTCTTGGCATGTTAGTGCGAAAACTTTACTTCCTGGTGGGTACTAATCCTCCATGAGGTTGTGTTATTTTGAAATGGTATAAATCACTGAAAGATTTATTTCATTAAGACTGTAGTATTGCTTGAACTGTGGGTGCTGGGAAGGGGGAGATTATCCCTTTTCAGTTTTAGATCTATAGTGTTCCCATATGTTAGAAAATAACCCTAAGGTAAGTTGAAATTAGTTGAACACAATACCTTAACAGAGCTTTCATAATGACTATGAGGCAGATTTATTAAGGTTTTGGGCTAGTGTTAAGTCGCAAAAAGTGACGCAACGTTTTGATAAACTATTTTCTTTTTAAAGTTGTAAAAAAGAAATGCAAATAGAGCTTTGCGTTACTTTGCATCTTTGTTTTGAGGGGACATTCTATGGCTAGTGCATGAGCGCTCAAATGTAATTACCCATGGGTTTTGGTGCAAAGCCCTATCCATTAATAATGGTAGACAGGACTTTGAACCAAAAAATAATGCCTCTTCGAGGCTGCCATTAAAAAGGAGGCATGTTTTTATTTTGCCTAACTTTTGAAACATTGTATGTGAGCTGTTCTGTACGGCACACATCCAAAGTGGGAAAACTTTCTGGTTATTCTAAACGTATGATTTTTCACTGAAACCTATGCTAGTCTAGACAGCTAAAAGGAGCCAACAAAGGGGAAAGAGAAACACCCCATCTATATAGATATGGCACTTGTGCAGTCTTGTGGCGGGGAGACTGCTCTATGTATGGCACGCTACATGACATAATAAAATGCAAACACACAATATGCTTGGTATCGCCGAATGACCAAGAGCGATCACTTAGCATATATTTATACCTTCAGGCCACGCTTGGCCCTCCAGCTGCATGTGCGATACATTGTATGGTAGAGACCGGATGCCACTCTACATCCTTCCCAACTTTTACTAATATAAAACATTAACAGGTAATTTGCTTATCTGGGATACAACAACATGGTCTCTTAGTCTCTGGCTAGGCGCAGGATAGGGCCGGAGGTCATACTCTGGCTGCGGCCACTTGCACTCTGACTTAGGGTTTGTTCATTGTGTATGACCACTTAGGTCCCGAACATTTGCCTGCTTGTTTCTCTTGGGGTCACCATCGCTTGATCTGTTCTTGCTGATGCAGTGTCCAGGCAGGGGCTAAGCGTGACCGTGTCAGATTCAGGTGCATCATCTACTGCTTCTTGGCTGTTGCCCTGTCCGTCTTCATCTGATCTAACTCGCTTAAACCACAAGATTTTTCTGGATACTGTAGACAATCTTTGTTCAAATGTGACCATGGTCCCCTGGATCTTGGTGATCTCCCAGACTTCTCTTTTGAAGGGACTGCGGAAATTCCATCCAGGGTGTCGATCTTTCATGATCACCTTGTCCCCGATAGCAAGATCCAAGACAACTGCCCTGCGATCTTGACTGGCTTGGTCATTTGTGACTCACCGCTTCCCTTGTGTGGCTTGGAAGTCAATGACTGTGGGGCTCCATCTAGGCCCAGCTGGATTGATGTCTCGAGTGCACCTTTTCATCAGAAGGCCACTTGGGACACGCCCCATGGTGCTGTGTGGTGTCTGTCGGTAGGCTCTCAGGAATCGGTGCAGGCAGCATTCTGTGTCTTCTCCACGCTCCACTCCAATGTGTAATGCTCTGTTCAGGGTGCGCATGAAGCACTCTACCTTTCCATTGGCCTGGGTTAACTGTGGGAACACCTTCCAATGTCTTTTGTTCAAGTTGTGGAGATGCAATTGGTACTCTTGCCCCTGAAAGAAGGGGTCCATTATCAGTTTTTATCTCATTGGGAATCCGTAGTAAGGTTAAGATATTTTCCAGTGCGGGCTGTAGATCGCACTAGTTCCACCACAGGGTACTGTGGCTGTCCACTACTGTGAGCCCGCCATCAGGAAAACTGCAAAAGTCTATACTAACACACAACCTTGGTGTTAGGCAATCTTCTTCTGTGATTACCGGGGCAGCTGGTGGATCCCAACTCGTTATGGCGCAGGAGTGGCAGCCTTGAACTCATCTGTCCATATGAGGAAACCACACCTTGTCTCAGAGACAAGCTTTGGTCTTTGTGATGCCTTTGTGTCCCTGGTGTGCCAGCTCGACAACTCTTTCCAACAGGTACTTTGGCACTACGATCTGTTGTCCCCGAAGTAGTAGACCTTCGCTCATGCTGAGCTCAACTAATATTCTCCACATTTGACTCCTCACCGCTTGCTCGTCAGCGGTGAGGGCTTTTGCACCGTCTAGGAAACTGTGCCAATGTCTTTTGCGGAGTGCCTCTTTTGCTTTGGAGATACTTGTGTGACTTTTGGTGGCTTCTTGGATTTTTTCTAGAGAGAGAGAGAAGGAGAGATCTTGGGCAGACCTCTTGGACTCTCATCCTCACAAATTCCTCGGCACCTTCGTCTTCCTCTGTGGTGCTGGTGCCAGCTGGTGTTTCCAGGTGCCTGGACAGGTAGTCTGATGGGTTATTTACCCCTGGTCAGTACACAACCTCAAAGGAATATGGTTGGAGCTGCACGGCCCATCGCTCAATACGTGGAGGTCCATTTCTGGTGGTGCCGTCAAAAAGGGGAATCAATGGCTTGTGATCGGTCACCGGCCTGAACTTCTGCCCACAGAGATGCAGGTGGAAATGTTGGCTTGCCCGTTTGAATTGCCAGCGCCTCGCACTTGATCTGGGCATACAGGGTCTCTGGGTCAGTGAGGGCCCTGCTGGCATAGGCAATAGGAGCCTATGACCCTTTTTATTTCTCCTACAGAAGGACGGCACCAAGGCCCACGGGGCTCACATCCACCACCAGTTCTTTTCTACATCTGGGGTTAAAGTATGCCATCGTCGTGTCTTCTAGGACCACCTCCTTCACCATCCTAAAAGCTTGATAGGTTCTGCTGTCCCTCTCCCAGGGGCAGTCATGCTTCGTTAGGGCCAGGAGGGTTTCTGATTGAGAAACTAGGTTGGGATAAACCACCCACAGTAATTGCTCATCACCAGGAAACTTCTCACCTCTGCCACATTTCGTGGTACAGCCACAGTTCTTATGGTGCCTACTTTCTTTGGGTCCACCTGCAGTCCATCGCTCAAGAAGTGGTATCCAAAGAATTCGAAGGCGTTCAAGTAGAATGAGCACTTTTGTCTGTGGAGGGTGCGCCACCAATTGTTACCTTGGACATCGGAGGGGGTCTCCTGCGATGGTTCTCTCTACCAGCTAAAGACACTGTGAAGACTTCGTCATTTTCATCATCCTTGGGGTGACTCAAGGATTCAGGCAGCAGTACCAAATGCCCCGCTCAATCTTCATCAAGGAAAGCTGCCAAAGGGTAGGTTGCCCTCGCCTACGGTATCCGTGCCTGTGTTCGGCATGCCACTGCGACATACCTTTGGGAAATGGTTCTTGTGACCACATTTCAAGCATGACCTCCCTTGAGCTGGGCACACAAACGGTGTGCGGTGCGTTGGACCGCAGTTTCCGCACCCTTTGTCTGATTGTTTGGGAATGGGAGTGTCACGTGGCCAGGCAGGGCATCAATGGATGGCATCGACCTGCTCCTCTTTGATCTTGACTGTCTGGATTGTGGTAGATGCGGCTGCGCCTCTTGCTAGCAACACCTCCATATCCTTAGCCCTGCTGTCTGCCAGTTTGTGGGATCTCGCCAATATTAGGATGTTATCTAGGGAGATGCCCGGCTGACGAAGTATGAGTTTACGTACGGTAGACAACGGGCAACCCTGGATCAGTTGGGCCTTGATCTCATCTGACTGGTTGATGTCAGTGCAGGTGTTCGCTAGCTTGCGCAGGTGTGGATAAAAGATGTCCATGGACCCGTCTTCAGCTTGGCAGGACTGCATCAGTTTGAACCTTTCATAATCGGGGTTGAGTTGGGTATTAAGGTGCTGGTTGAGGGCTGCCATGGTGTTGGGGAGGTGTTCGAATAAGTCGTATAACTCTGCACAGCCTATGTGGAGCATCATGGACCTCTTCACTATCCCGTCTGTCTCATATGTGGCATGAAAATAGTGTTGAAGGCACCCTCACTATTGGCGGCTGTAGCAGGGTCAACTAGCTGGCTAAATGGCAGAAATGCTGTGACAGATGCATGCGCACATCGTTGGGGAACAGGTGGCACTACATCTTGCTATTTAGCAGACATATCTCAATTTTTATAGAGTTCAAACACCCTCCTTGCTTAAGGTCACATCGCTCCTGGGCCTTATCTGTGGAACAGTGTTAGGCACGCTCTGTGATCAATCCGTCACACCTATTTTGCAGAGTCTCTCTTTGTATTGTTCTCTGTTGTGACTCTAGTTTCATTAATTCTGTCAACTGTCCCCCTTCTCTTTTTATGTCTGTGACAATGTCCTTGCGTATTACACTCTTCACATCTTCACGCACCCACGTGCGTGTTTGCCTTGATCGTGCTTCATCGGGGGCTTGCCTCGCCCCAGTACACTTATAGCATTGACAAAACTCCAGGTCTTTCTGTCATCTGGGACTCTCCCTGCAAGCTACGTGCACCGGCTGCCTTCCATCAGGCTGGGGTGCGGTGCTGTGAGCGGCCACCAGGTAGCACTGCAGCTCCCTCCGAAATGCTGCAGCAGCTGCACTGTAGCCTAGGGCCATGCCGCTTGCTCGGGAGCCGCAACAACAGGCGCGGAAATGAGGGTCACACAGGGCTGGTGTGGCCTCGGGCCCGGGCAGTCCTCCTCTCAACTGCGTGCGGAGCGCAGTGGTAGACTACCGGCGGATGGTGAGCATGGCACTGCACCTCACACTGAGCTGGTTCAACTCACTCGTGCACCGCACGGTGCTTGGTATAGCTGTCAGTGGCGAGATCAGGCGCCTCTTGCACATGGGGATGCTTCCGCCCTCGTCACCAGTGTGCAGTCTTGCGGCGGGGAGACAGGCCTCTCTAAGTAGGGCACGGTCCATGACAAAAGAAATGCAAACACACAACATGCTTGGTATTGCAGAATGACTATGAGCAATCACTTGGCATTTATTTAAACTTTTGGGCCATGCCTGGCCCTCTGGCTGCATGTGCGATACATTGTATGGTAAAGGCTGGGTGGCATTCTACAGCTATGTCCTGCTCTCCCCCACTCACACAATAAAGTCTAGGAAACTTTTGTTGCTGTGCTGCATTACGTGAAATATTTATTAATCTGCCCATTTCAGTGGACCCGATAAAAGAGGCATTGTTGGGACTTCAAAACTGACTTTATTTATATCAGAATTTTTCAGTATCGACACTGGTGCATTGCTCAGGCAGTTGCATGACTACCATAGTGCACCTCAGCCTTTTCCATAACTTTTGTGAGTTCCGGCTTAAACCTGATCCTTGCCTGAACTGCTTGTACATAGAGAGAGTCTATTTCTTCAGGGCAATCTGAAAAGGGCAGATTTGGTGTATCAATTTCAACCTTGAACTTATTTTATTTCAATACGATTGCCGCAATCCATTTTCTCCGAATAAGAGATAAGAACAAGAAAAAATATAGGCTTTATGTTTTGCCTTAAAGTACCAATTTCCACAGGGACTGGTGATTGAAAATGCTAATCTTATTAAAGACATGGATGGAGATTTATTTCAGCAACCAGACTTGGGCCTGGCCAGGTAGAGCACTGTATGCAGCCCCCGAACTGTTGCAGGGATTGGCCGTGGCCAGGCAATGCTGTCGACAGCAGCCTTTGCCATTGCAGCATCTGAAAGGCTCCACTGTCTCTGGGCCCAGTATTTCCAAGACCAAAGACACTTGGAATTGTGAGTTTCAGCATTCCAGCCAAAGTTATTGCTCCAGGCAAAGTACCCAAAACCGTATTGAGGGCTACAATAGATAACAATACCTCGAACCATAACAACTGGCCAAAGCCAAGAAAAGGACAAATGTAAAGAACAGAACAAATGGCAATGTCCTTCAGCAGACATGAATACATTTAATGCTCCATAAAGACCATAACTGAAACTTGCGGACTTCTTTCCAGTATATTCCATCACCAAACAAGAACAAAACATGAGTTTATTGCATCCTTGTCAGTCACCACCCTCTTTGACTGGCATCTGAACAATAAGAAACACAACCAAATACAGTTTCCACAGACCACTGGGACGACAGTAATCGAGAACATAAAAGGCTGCCATATTGCAAAAGCACTTTGGAATCACATAAATGGTGGAGATGTTCTGTAGGCACTTTTCAGATGCACTTAACATAAGTAACACATAACGCCCTGAAAGCAAAGGTTAAAGAATTGATTTAAGGGCCTCCTATAGATCTAAAAACAAGGGAATAAATAAAGTTTGTGATGAAACTATTTCATTTCTAGATTGATAGAGTCGAGGGCTGGTATGACGTAATGGCTTAAAAGAGATTATAGCTTGTGATTGAACAGACTGTATGGAGCACCTTGTACTTATAAGCTACACGTTTGCAGTCCTATCCAGTGTTTTTCTTCTGTTAAATGAAACCTGACTAAACGTTACTGCTGGAATTGTAGTAAAACTATGTGATGTAAAATGTATGGCTTCTATCATTAATAAAGTTATGAGTTAACATCACAATTGAATATGAAAATCCGCATTGTATATTCCAAAGGTTTCAGAATTAAAAAACACATTATAGGGTTCTACACAACTTTAAAATAGAACCCGACCTAGCAGTGGATTTCTGTTAACACCGCGGGTAATGATGCCTTAAAAATGCACTTTAAAAGAAAGCCAATGGCTCTCCTTGGCATAATTGAAGGAAACCTTTTACAAAAGTTAAACAATTTGGGAAACGTTAATGGGACAGTTTGGACCCCTTCTACACTTGTTGAAAACTCGGAATACATGACCAGCTCGATTCCTACATTTCTACCATCAGTGGTGTTAAATTGGATGTAACAACAGCCTATTCAGAATATGCAATGGCTGATCGGGATAGGAAATGGTTATTGAAATAGGGACAGTGCAAGTGCGTGGGCTGCTCTCTGTAACAAGACACACCAGCCCTCACTCGGTTATTTGTACTGTTCACTCATCTACGACTTGATTAACATTGTCCTGATTGGGCATACCAGAAGCAAGCACTGGCGTTCACCTTACAGCTACTTTAATAAATAAAACTGGTCCCGGCCAGATGTGTAACTTTAAAGATGCAACATCTGCTTGTGAGGGTGGTGCCATGCTCTGAGAAGGGATGAAGCCGCAGAGGACCCCGACATAAACAGTGCGGATCTGTTTTAGTGTTATGAGTAGATTTGGTTCTCTTGGTACACTTAAAGGATCTAGCATGTTTTGAATTAAAATAGCTTACTCAAGGTCAATGAAGGCATATGGTCCTGTTCAAAACGTTAAACAAAACATTAGTTTTTACAACCTTTTGTAATTTGGTATTGTATACAACATGGTTTTTATGCAGAGTTTCTGTAATCTTTTCACGGGGTGATAGAAATTTGAGAGCCAAATTTATAAGCCATTTAGTGAAGGATTTCGTCAATTTCATGCATAAGAACCAGTCAGACTGCTTTGCTTTATCAATCTCCGTTTCCTGCAGAACTCTCCCTGCACGGCAACCTGGGAGCACATTAGACAAATATGCGAAAGCCCTCCACTGTACACAAAATGTCAGGAACTTCTAAAGGATGTTTAAACTTTCTTGCCAGCATCAATAATCCCTCTCGAGGCTGAGGATGAATCTGAAGAGGACGGCAGGAGTCCAACGTCCTGAAAAAAATTGCAAACCATCTTGCAGCCCGGCTCTTCATTTCTAGCTAACATGTTTTCCTTCAGAGACTCTCTGACCTGCAATAAAGACATGCAGATTAACTTGGCTCCCACCACAAAAAGATTGCTCGTGTTCCTACTTTCTGTGCCTTCAAGTCACTTCAGCAGATTCTTTCACATTCTCTCCACAAGGGTTCCACCACGAGCGCCGCCTCGCCGTGCTACACCTTAAAAATGCACAGCGGGCTCTCTGACACAAAAACTTTCAAATCCTTCATTAATCTCAATTTGCACCCACAGTCATGTTCAGGCATTGGGCATGCCTACTTAGCAGGATCACAAATATGGTTATGTAGGGAATCTGTACCCATGTACAGCGGCCATATTTTACACAAAATGTGCCACTCTAAGAAACATGTACAGTGATAATGCAATATTCTCCTTTTTCTTGGCCTTAAAAAGCAATTAATACTATTCGTTTTAGTTGCCTACCTAAAGAGAGCGGGAGAAGGAACACAAGTGATATGGGGTGGCTCCTCCATTAGGGCAGAGGAGCGTCGCCCCACTGCTTTCTTGCAGTGCGAGAAGCAGAAACATAAAATGGTAAAGCTACCATTTTATTTTTCTGCTTCTCGCACTGCGAGAAAGCAGACGTGATTGGTTGGGGGGCGGGCGGGTGGACGGGTCAGTGAGGAGTGGCTTGCCCAATGTTGCGGGCCCTGACTGTTTGGTCGACCCTCTGGGGCCCACCAAACCAGTCATGCGCACTCTCCCTTTTCTCCATGTAGGCTGCATGCAGACTACATGGAGAAAATGGCCTCCCCATAGGCGCCCGGTTGGGCGCCGTCCCCACCAATCACAACGCTGCCATTGCAGCGTTGTGACTGGCTTAGGGGAGGGGAGGGATGCTGCCTGCTTCATGTTCAGCAGGAGAGCAGGAAAACGGGACCCGGCCAGGAGCTGCGACGGCGCGGGACCCGGGAAGGTAAGTTTCTTTTTAAAATTTTATTAACCCCCTGCGTGAACCAATAACCCGCGAGTCATGCCGGCTGCGACTGCAAGTGATCAGTTGCATGAACTTGACCTTGCAGAATATTTGGTCAGGGATAGATAAATAAGACGTTTTAGAATGCCTCTAACATACAACAGTTGTGTGTGGGGGTCTAGGTTATGTTACACTGCATTAAATAGAGAAATCCCTTACCGACCCATGCCTGAGACGGACTGTCAGTATAGGACACCAGGCTATGTCTGCTGCATTGTACATTTCGTTTAAAAAACTTCTAAGATGATAAAACACAAGACTTATGAGGCCCCTGATGTGGAGAACAACACTGTGATAATTCTTTCCTGTGGTTGACATTCATTACATTATGCAGTCCTTGTAATGTACATTTTTCTTGTGTTTTTCTTAAAGAAAATGTTTCGTTTTCACTAATGGTGACTCTATCACTACTTTCTTTCATCAGACAACTGAAGAGGAATAAGGAAACAGAAGAGAGGTTTATCAAATGCATGCATCACATTTTGGTGAATGTTAAACATCCTGGGGCAGATTTACAAGCCCATTGCGCCACTTTTGCGTCATTTTTAACATGGGAAAAGTGACGCAAAAGTGGCGCAAGGGGCTTCTAAATAAGCACCCCAGAGAGAACATCATTGATGGTACTCACAGTATTCACGGTACCTCAGTTTTAGAAAGAAGCTTAAAACTTGGCTCGTTCCCAAGTAATCGAATATTCCTTTCTTCTCTTCCCCAGTGAGATACCAATCTAACGAGTGACTTTTGATAGTGCCGTGATATCCCTTCAGGGAGGATTATTCGCACATTACAAATACTGCTAAACAAATAAATAAAAATATTCTGAAGAAGCACACCATCAAACATGCCTAGAAAAGAGAGGCATACAAGATGCTTGGGGGCATATTCTCAAGGAGCTATCGCTGAGTTATCGGCACTTTATCGCAGCCAAAGTCACGATAAATTTATCGCCCCATTCACAAGGTGGTGCTAACAGCCGATACCACCAGTTTACTTGCGAAAGCATCCGCAAAAAACATCGCCACAGATGACCCCGGCAACAATCGCTAATGAAATGCAGAGTAGGTGTTCCCGAGCAAAAAGCCGCGACAACACCACACCTCAACATTCTCAACGACCAGCCACATCGGCGATAAGACCACAAAACAGGCGATAAGGCGCGTTAGTAGCAGGAAATTAACACCTGCTCTGACCTGGTGTAAAGTCGGACGACAACCTGCACCATCAAAGGGAGCCCAGCCCAGAGCCACACATGAAGAACAACAGATGCCATGGAGCCACACACCATGCATCCCGGAGCCCCGAGAGGGCAACAACACCCACCGCCACCACCCCCAGGATCGCCACCCCCCCCTGGCCCCCTTGCCCCCCACCCCCGGACCACCACAGAGGCAGCGCAGACAAAGACAGCGGACCTTCAGGAAATGCACCAGCCTCACAGACCTAACACCAGACAATGTCAATGCCCACTACAGGCTCAAAAGGACAACCATCCTCCGCATCCTGAACATCATTGCCCACAGGCTGACGGTACCAACACAGCGGACAACCAACATCCCTCTGCAGACAAAGCTGCTGGCTGTGCTGCACCTGTTGGCCTCTGGTATCTCCCAACCAACAACCGCCAGAGTCGGAGGAGTCTCACAGCCAGCCCCATCCAAGTTCCTCACACCTGTCCTGGATGCCATCATCAGCCAGGTACCCCAGTACCTATACGTCCCCCACAATGCGCAGGAACAGCTGGAGTCCAAGCAAGGACTATACGCCATAGCTGGATTCCCGCACGTCTTGAGGGCAATCGACTGCACACATGTCCTACTTGTGCCCCCTGCCGACACTGCACACAATTACCGCAACAGAAAGCACACGCATTCCATCAACGTGCAGGCAATAGTGGACCACAGGGGACTCTTCACCAATGTCGTAGCGAACTACCCAGGCAGTGTGCATGATCCCCTCATCTTCCAACAGTCCAACATCAACAAGCGCTTCCCGGATGGCACCTATGGGAATGCACTGCTCATTGGCAAGTACCAAATGAACACACCACACACCTCAACTCCACAATCATGCAACTCACAACTCTGGCACTGCACACGTCACAAAATCAGATACAACATGCCAAACAACATGCCCACCCACCAGACACAACAGCAGAACTTACTGTGGCAACCTTGGTTAGCCATGTACATGAGCCATCAACGGCATGGCACCTCAGCCACACAATAGCGGAATGTGGGGAGAGGTGGGAACCAGGCATGTGCGAAGGAGGCAAGTGACCCATGAATGAGAATGTACACAATGCCAAGTGTGGCGTGGAAGTGCTGGACAGACTGCAGTATGCAGACCACAGACATATCCATGTCTACATGCACAGCTGGTGTTTGGAGTGTAGTGGACAGTGGACGCAACCATGTCACCCCAGCCAGTGGGGAAGATCGCGGAAATGTAGCTTGTGACGTCCCCCCCTGTAAGCGTGTGTGGAGTGGGCTGGCCCGGAGGACGCCAGGCCAGCGTAGGGGTGTGAATAAAAAGCACGTAGCTCTGGGCGTGGTTCTCTTCCGGAATGCCCAATGTGTCTGCCAGTGCGGCGCCTCCCACCCCACCACGAGGCCGTCGCCGTGAGCGGTGTGGCCTGCGATCCTGTGCGCCTGCTGCACCCCGGGCTGCTGGTCCCCGAACCCGTCATGCCCGCCCCTGCGCAGCCAGGCCTCACTGCTCACCTGCCGACACCGGCGTGTGTCAAAGAGGGCCCACCACGTGCCGGCGCAAGCTCCAAGCCCAAAGCCCGCGACCATAGCAGCCTCCTCAGACCATCACGGCCTCCGCGACACAGGCCCGCTTTACTCCTTTTTCGTTGACGTACTCCACCGCTGCCTCCGGCCTACACTACGGTCAAGTAGGTCACACATTTGGAACTGAGTCTTGATTATGAAATGGCAGAGTACACACTTTATGGCTGAGTTTATATCACTGTACTCCCTTCGATGTTGTGCCACCAACTCTGTGCATAGCATTCGAACTACACCTGTCTGTGGTCCCTTACTGACTACTGCCTTCGGCCTACACTGCGGTCGAGTAGGTCACACATGTGGAACTGAG
Organism: Calotriton arnoldi; assembly: GCA_963921515.1. Classification (NCBI taxonomy): domain Eukaryota; kingdom Metazoa; phylum Chordata; class Amphibia; order Caudata; family Salamandridae; genus Calotriton; species Calotriton arnoldi. The sequence continues at coordinate 23,131 of CAWUFW010001381.1, forward strand.
TCTTAATTTCTGCATGGCGGAGTTCATATCATTGTACGCAAGGAGACGAGTAAGAGGAAGACGCGGTTCAGTCTGGAGGAGAAAAGGATCATTGTTACGGAGGTGATCGAACACTGCCGACAACTGCTCTGGTATCACTAACTTTGTGCATCGCGGCCCAACGACACGTGGCTGTGGGCCCCTGCTGATCGCTGCCTCGGGCCTACACTGCGGTCAAGTAGGTCACACATTGGGAATTCAGTCATGATTCATTTATGGCAGACTTGATATCACTGTACTGGCCTAATCGCAGACTGCATCCCCTTTCAGCTCCGGTGCCACTAAGTCTGTTCCCCGACAACCATGGACACTTTTTGGTTGAACTTTGGTGGCGACTGAGTCTATGGACTGGGGGTTGTCTTCATCATCATGTCGGTGATACTGACTTTGTGGCAAAAACGAGGCTGTAGCATTCCACTCCTCCATTTGCCGCTTCCGGCCGGCTTCTGCCCTCTGCATCATGCCCTGGAGGACACCTTCCACTGTCCCCCGCAAACCTCCGCTACATTCACCTTCGACATCGACGAGGACCCGCTCACCTCGCGTGGCTCTATCTCACAGCACCGCAAGTCACCGTCCCGTGGCGGTGTGCCTGTGCCGGCCGCAGTGCATCCGGGGCCACTAACTCTGTGCAGCTCAAGTCATGGCCCCTGTCTGATAGCATATTGGATGGCGTCTGGGTCGATGGACTGGGGGGTCATCAATGTCACGTGTCTGTGGCCCTGCGCTGTCTGCTGCCTCCGGCCTCAACTGCGGTCCACCTGGGCTCACACATCAAATCGAGTTCTGACTTGCCCGGACGTTGCATCACCGCAGGATGCACACGCCACCACCGCCAGGACCAACTCCAAACAACAGGTGCCAGAGTCGGAAGTGTCTTACTGCCAGACTATCAGAGTTGCTCACACCTGTCGTGGGTGCCATCATCAGCGTGATACCCTGCTCAGCTCTTCAGGTGCCACTGACTCAATGCACCACAAATCATGGACCATTCTGCTTGCATGTTGGGTGCACACTGTACTTTCTCCGGCTACCACCATGATGCTTCACAGTTGTTTCTGTTATGCTGGTGTTTTCTGTTTCCGCTTTTATTGTGATCACTGTTCAAGTTGTTGCCAGCACCAATGACTCCATGAGGGCTGGCTTACACTCACCCCACACACATCCAGCACATGCGTCACTGTACATGTGACCATGCCAATAAAGGTGTCGAGCGCACGTGCCCGTAGCCATTTCAACGAACTATCTGAGTGTGTCCGTGTGCTCATGATGTATGCATTAGGGCCCCGGGCCCTACAACATTACATTGTGCCGTGTACAGAGGATGCAGCCATGTCACCGCAGGCAGCGGGTGAGACATTGCACATGTAGCTTTGTCGGCCCCCACTCAATACGTAAGAGGAGTGACCTGGGCCGGCGTACGCCAGTCCAGCGTGGGGGTGTGGATGATTATCCCGTGGCTCTGGGTGTGGTTCAGTACTGGAAATGTGCAAAGGCATGTGTCTCTGTCGAGTGTGGGTCTCCGTTGGGGAGTGTAGGTGGTCCCTGATGGGACTTAGACACCCACGTATGTGATCTAGTTCAGATTCCATGAGGTAGTACCCCACCCGCACATGTTCGGCCACCCCCTTCTGGCAGTCTGACACCTGGCCTTGGAATGCGATGTGTGCTTCGGTGGGCTGCTGGGAGCCAGCCGGGGTGGTGGGTGTGCCCAGCTGTGTTGTCTGTGCAGGGGGTGGGGTATCATCGATGCAGCGGTGCTGCCCTGCTCCTGGAGGTCGATTGCCTAAGATGTCCATGGACTGTTGTAGGGCGTCGGTGTCGGAAGTGTGAAGGTCCTCTTCAGCATCACTGTAGAGTTGTCTGGTCTGCCCCGCTGGAGGTGTTGTGTGTCCCTCTGCAATGTGAAGGGGAGATGCTTGTTGGCATTGTGTTGGCATGTATGTTGCCACATTGTTCAAGTTTACATACAGACTGCATGACAATGTACATTGTGACTGTTTGGGAGGGGCGGACTATTTGATGCGGGACAGTGGAAATTTGGACTACATGACGTAGGTGAGGTTGTACACGTACATTTGCATCTCACAGTTTCCTGCTATGTTAGATGTGATTGGCCATTTTCTACGCACAGGTGGACCCAGTTGTGTCCTCTGTTCTGCAGTGTAAGTGTTGCACTGTGTACCACATTGTCGTCCATCTGGATGTGCTGTCATTGCTATGTGTGTGTGCTGCATTGTGTGAGAATCGCACCTGCAGCTGTGATTTTGCTGCCCCTTATCCCTTGGAGGCGGTGTGCCTTTGGCTTTTGTGCTTTTAAGGTGCTGTGATGTTGGCGACTTGGGTCATTTGTGCTCTTGGACGTTTTTTGTACTCTTGTGCATTGTTTGTCTGCAGATGTATTGTTGACGTCAGTGGTTGTTTGTGCACGTGGATGTGGAGTGTGACCTGCTCCTTTCCGGATGTGGTCCACACTCAGCCACCTCAGTCTCGTGGCGTGCACAATGTCATGGTGATTGTACTCCAGCCATGCTGCTCGTCATGTGGTGTGACTTGCATTGTCAGTGTGGCTCTCACATACGCATCTTTGCTGTGTTTCGCACGGGTGCATGTGTGTGTTGTGGAATTGGTGATGTGTGGGGTGGGAGCCCTTTGGGCACATGGTGGACGGGGGCCTACTTGATGTTTGTATGTGTGCTGCAGTGTGCCACGGGGATCAGGGACATGACCCAGGGTCATTGTGGGTGTGCGGTGTGCTACACATCGTTGTCCATGTGTGCCATTGTGCCCGTCCCCACAGTCCCTGTTCGTTACTCACCCTGTTGATGTTGTGTCAGGTCATGTCGAGCAGTGTCCGGACTACCGACTCCTTGCACCGTCTCCACACTGATGACTGTGGCCACCATTTGCTTCAGCTCCTCCTGTGGCGCAGGACTCCCACCTCCATTCGCCGTTGCTGCCTTCCTGTTGGCAGCGGGTTTCTGCTTGGTTTGGCTTTTCACATCGTGCCAGCGCATCTTGGCTTCCTCAACACTCCGGCTGCATTCACGATGGAATGCCATTTTTCCGTCTGTGTTGCCAATGACATGGTGGAGGTGACGGACAGTTGTTGTTAGTGCTCTGTCACCTCCGTGACGACGATCCGGTTGTCATGTGGACTGTACCCCGTCTTCCTCTTCCTCTTCTCCTTGGCCTTCCCGGACCCCGAGGTTCCTTGCTGGTGGTCTGTGTGGCTTGTGGGGTTCGCGTTGACCTGGGCACTCATTCCGGGTGCATCCATGTTGCTACGCAGTTTATTTTGTTTTTGGTGTGTTTTGGTGTGTTTTTCTTTTTCGGCTTTTATGGTGCATTTTCCCGCATGACGCGTGGGAATTGCAGGCCTGTCGCTGGTTATCGCTGATTTTTGTATCGCGGTTGGCCTCATCGCAACTTTATTCACGTTCGTATTTTGCAATTTTGCGGCGTCGCGTTGATTTTGACGCGTTATCGTGGGACTATCGCATGGTGCCGCCAGGTTGAGAATACTACATTAACACGACGTTGTTTTCCTGCGATCGACTGCGATATGCAAAGTTGCGTTAAGCTAATCTTGCGGTGGTTATCACACGTTCTTGAGAATATGCCCCTTGGTGTTTCTCTTTTTCATGAGTCCTTATCTGCTTCAGTTGAAAGGTGGGAAAATTTAAAGATTTTCTGAGGGTAAAAAGCACCCACACTCTGAGTCACTGCTGTATTTTAGACACTTTCCAATAAAAATTAAAAATGGCAAGCACGGGTGGGAGTAATCGATTTTTGGTACATAATGTGCCCTGCATGGCTCATACAGTGTGGTTAGAATCTGAGTGCTGTGACCAGTGTGACCCATCTTTGATGGCCCTTGATTTAGCGTGGCACAAGATGAAGGGTGGATACATACAGCTTTCGCAGACAGTGGACTTGTACTGAATGCATTCCTGTTGTAGGTGGTTAGAGACCTAGAAACCGAAGTCAGGGAGGATGGAGATTGGGCTACCTTTAGAAATTACATAAATGAATGAATGAATGTATGAGTGACAGGATTTGTAGATCGCTCGGCTACTGCAAGAGTGTCTTGGCGCTGAGGCATGTAGCCATTGGGAGGATCGAGACCACCTTATCCCTTGAAAAGGTAAGTTTTCAGTTGTTTGCAGAAAAGATTTTTATCCAGAATGCATCTGAAGGGCAAAGGGAACTCATTCCAATGTTTGGCTGCCAGCACCGAGCAGGCAAAGCTGCCCCATTTCTTTCATTTGGTAAAGTGAATGGACAGCAGATGGACCAATTGTGAGTGTAAGGATCTTTTAGGACAGCATAAGGTCATCCTGTCAAGTAGGTATTTCAGACTTGTCTTGTAGAAAGCTGAGTGCGCCACTTTCAGTGCTTTAAAACAAATTATTTTCTTCACTGGGTGCCAGTGTAGCTGGCTTTGGAACTGAGAGATCGAGGAGTGTTTAGGAAGATTGAACAGATGGTGGACTCCCATGTTTTGTACCTTTTGTACTCTCTGAATAAGGTAATCTGGGATTCCGAGATACAAGATGTTGACATAGGCGAGAATGGATAGGATTAAACCTGTACCACTATTTTCTGGGCTTCCCACGGCAGGAATTTGAGGAATTTCCTTAAAATCTTTAGAATCAAGCATGCGGTTTTGATCACAGCTGAGATCTTGGGTTTAAGGGATAGATTCATGTCGGCAAGAACCCCTAGGTTTCGTGCCACTTCGGGTGCAGTGCAACTGCATGGTCAAGCCCCTGAACAGCCAGGCAGAGGGTCACTACCAAACAGCAGGACTCCCGTTTCTTCAGGGTTGCATTGTAGAGAGTTGGCCTTCGGCCATCTCATCACAGCTGTCATACAGGCCGCAAATTTAACTTTGGCCTCTGACTCACTGTTGTTATGGGTCAGCAGAAGTTTTTTATCATCTGCATAGGAGACCACCTGGATACGGAAGGATTCGATAAGGTATGCCAGGAGTGCCATATATATATTAAAAAGTGGAGGGCACAGGGCTGAGCCCTGTGGCACTCCATACTTGTGTGTTTTGGCTTCCAAAAAATAAGGTTTGAGCCATACTGCCTGCTCCCTGTCCTCTAGAAAGCAACTCAGCCAGGCCAAGGCCTTCTCCTCTAAACCAATGTGGGTGAGCTGGTATAACAGGATCTCATGCGAGATTGTGCTGTCTCCATGCTGAGAAGGGCCCAATAACTTGATTCTGATGGGTGTAGGAGATTGCAGGTTTCCAGGAAGCACATTAACTGGTTGTTAACAACTCTTTCGATGATCTTAGAGACACCAGGATCAGGGAGATGGGTCTACACTTCGGTGGTATTTTGGGTTCTGCATTCGATTTTATTTTTAAAGGGGGTGACGTTTGCCTTTTTCCAGGAGGGGGGTACTAACCCTGAGCACAAGGAAGTTGTGAAGAGATCATGGAAAATAGGGCATAGGCTAACCCCTATAATCCTCATAACTAGTGGGGGAAAGGATCCAGGACGACCTTGATTACATGCAGTCTTTGTTAGCAAAGGGCTGCTGACTAGTTCTTCCTTAGCAAAAGGCATACAGATGATGGATGCAATGCAGAGCAAATCAAACATTCACCCCAGTCAAGAGATCTGGGTTAAATCCATCGTTCTTTGGCTCACCATGCCACCCCAGTTTAGACCCAGCCATATGCAAATCAGTCTTGACCCTGTTCGTTATAGGAACAGTCCAGCCCGAACTGCCAAGCCCGGTCCTCCCTGGACTGGAAACAAGCACCCTGGGGCCATTTTCAAGGCATCACCCCATATCAGCCAGGCTAGCTTGAATCCCGTGCACAGTGACGCCGGGACCCACGTCTGGGCATACCTGGTGCACTTAGGGCGAGAAAGCAAAAGACACACAGATGATGGATGGAATGCAGAGCCAATCAAACGTTCACCCCCAGTCAAGAGATCTGGGTCAAATCCATTGTTCTTTTGTTCACCAAGTTTTTTTTGTATAGGACGGGGTACTAACCTTGAGCACAAGGAAGTAGTGAAGAGATCATGGAAAATAGGGCATAGGCTATCCCCTATAATCCTCATAACTAGTATGGGGGGAAAGGATCCAGGGGGTCCTTGATTACATGCAGTCTTTGTTAGCAAAGGGCTGCTGACTAGTTCTTCCTTAGCATTGTCATTTGGTAGATAGTAGGGGCGAGGGGTAGGCCAGTATTTGTGTTGTTAAATATGAGGCAAAGTCTAGGCTTGCCAGTCCTTTTGTCTGTTCCTGATTACTGTTTTAGGAATGCTATTTAAAAACAGATGCAGAGATCTCACACTGCATTGTACCCTTGCTTTGGATACTCCTGCTTGGAGCCAGGACCATTGGTACCTGCCATGAGAGCTTGCACAAAGGCTCTCTATGCCAAACAGCCAGAATATTACATTTGAAAGAGAACCAACCCTGGCCCTGCAGGAGGAGAAACTCCCAGGAGGAGAGGCACAGTATACTTCCAGAAACAGCCAACTGCCAGTGGCAGCAAAACCAGGAGCCAACTGGTGTCCTGAGGGATCTCTTGGGCTTGGTGAGCATTTCGCACAGTGAATTGAACCAAGAGATTGAACTAAAGACAACATTGTGTCATCTGGCATACCTACAGTGTGCTGATTGACAGGGGCTGCAGCAGGACGTTGAGGCAGCCATGTAAGAGAAGCCATTGTTGCCTCAGATGCAGAAGCCCTGATCCAGCCATGGAGGAAATAAGTGCAAAGACGAACACTCACTTGAGATCAGGTCCAGAGTCTGCATTTGATGAGACTGATTACCCCCTGGCCTGGAAAGATGCAGATGCAGATGCCAGAGGTGAGCGCTGCCATCGCGGCCTGCTGCTCTGATCCCCATCCAGTGGCCATGTGCCGAGTGAGACTGCTGCCATAGTCCTGCATCATCGACGCCACTGCTGCAAGACCCAGTTCTCAGAATGCACCTGCTAGAAACACAAGAGCCAAATGTCCACCAAGCAGGTAAAGGTGGGTCTAGCCATAAAAGGTCTGTGTTAGAAATTGGGTTGTTGGTTGACTAGGATATGAGCCCAAGTCCGGCAGCTACCACAATCCTAGTTTGGGTAAAAAGCAGGCAAACTCTAAATCAACCCGTGCTCACACTCTGGCATCTTGGCACAGAGCAGTCAGGCTTAACTTAAGAGGCAACGTGTAAAGTATTTGTGCAATACTTCAAACAGTAAAATAGTGAAAACACCACTCAAAAAGATTACAGACCACGTTAGAAAATAGAACTTAATCTAATAAATAAAACAAGACCCAAATGACAAAAATCCAATAAGTAGAACTCAAGATATGAATTTTTAAATAATAAAGTGAAAATAGCGCCAAAAAGCATTAAGCGCCAACAAGGGACATCTGGTCGCTCTGGACCGGGGCAAAGTCAAAAGTATGGGCTGACCGCAGTGGACCAGATTGGGTCCGTTGAGCAAAAGTAACTTGGTCAGGGTTGCGTAGATGTCGAAGATCCTGTCAACGAAGAGGTTGCGGGATGTGGCTGAAGTGATGCATCAATGTCAAAGCGATGCGTTGGGGTCGATCCTTACAGGTGGGAGATGTGCTGGTCTTGATTCAAGCAGCAGCTGCGATGCGTTGACTCCAGTGAGCACAGGGGCTTCAATGCACAATTCTCTGCATCATCGTTGAGGCTACAGTCGATGGAGATATGAAGACCTCGATCCGAGTAGAGGGTTGTGCAGTGCTGGTTCCAAAGCAATGCGTCAGGTCGATTCATGCAGTAGAGGTGATGCTCGGGTTCTGGTCACGCAACAGGGGTGATACACTGGTTCCGATGCAAGAGAGGATGTATGGGTTTCACTGGAGCAAGCACCTTAGACCTCACTGATGACTGTGACCTCACTTCCAGAAGTCCAAGACTGGGGTGGCAGCACTTGGCAGGGCAGACTCAGTGATGGCAGAGACCAGGTGCTGCAGCAGGTGTGTTGGAAGTCTTTTATGTCCTTGAGATGTCAGATCAAGAGGCAAGCCAGCTAGCCCTTGGAGTCACTCTGGGTTCAAGTGATGCAGGTCCAGTCCTTCTAACCCAGGCAGAGAAACAGCAGACAGCAGGGCAGCACAACAAGACAGAAGACCAGCAAAGCAGCAGTCCAGCAGAGTGACAGTCCTTAAGCACACAGCAGTTTTTCTTCCTAGCAGTCTTCAAAGGCCTTGAATTTAATTTACAGGTCCTGGGCACATGTAGTGCACTTTACTAGGGACTGATAAGTAAATTAAATATGGTCAAAGGAAAGCCACACATTCCATGTTAGAACTTGTTCCTACCAAGTTTAAATAAGAAAGATCTAGCAGGGTAAAATCCATTGCTTAGTTGTTGAAATCTAAAATCCAGAAATAACAAGCATTGCCAAAACCAATAGGTCTCGCCTATATGAGGGATATTAGCAAAACAAACAGATGATGGACAGAATGCTGAACAAATCAAACATTCACCTCCAGTCACATATCTGAGTTTAATCCATTGTTTTTTTCCTTGCCACTCCAGTTTGGACCTAGCCATATGCAAATCATTCTTTACCCTACAGTAACACTGAGAACAGTCCAGCCCAAACTGCCAGGCCAGTTCCTCCCTGGATCGTAAACAAGCATCCTGGGACCGGATGCGGGGTATCACCCATCATCAGCCAGGTTAGCTTGAATCCAGTGGCACAGTGAGCATGGGACCCACGTTTGGGCATACCCTTCCTACTTATGGTGACAAGAGCAAAATGAACAGATGATGGATTGAATGCTGAACAAATCAAACATTCACCCCCAGTCACAGATCTGGGTTTAATTCATTGTTTTTTCCTCACCACGCCACCCCAGTTTAGACCCAGCAATATGCAAATCAGTCTTGACCCTGCTCCCCATGGAAACAGTCCAGCCCGAACTGTCAGGTCAGGTTCTCCCTGGACCAGAAACAAGCATCCTGGGACTGGTTTCGGGGTATCACCCCTTATCAGTCAAGCTAGCTTGAATCCAGCGGCACAGTGAGCACTGGACCAACTACTGGGCATACCCTTCCTTCTTAGGGTGACAAAAGCAAAAAGAACAGATGAAGGCCGGAATGCTGAATGAATCAAAAATGTGTCCCCAGTCACAGAGCTGGGCTTAATCCATTGTTTTTTTTCTCACTTCGCCACTCCAGTTTGGGTCCAGCTATATGCAAATCAGTCATGACCCTGCTCCCCATGGGAACAGTCCAGGCCAAAGTGCCGGGCCAGTTCCTCCGTGAACTGGAAACAAGCATCTTGGGACCAGTATTGGGGTTTTAGCCTCATCAGCCAGGCTAGCTTGAATCCAGTGGCACAGTGAGCACAGGAACCATGTCTGGGCAGACCCTTCCCACTTAAGGCAACAAAATGAAAAAAAAGGATGAATAACGGAATGCTGAACAAATCAAACATTCACCCCCAGTCACAGATCTGGGTTTAATCCATTATATTTTTGCTCACCACACCACTCCAGTTTGGAACTAGCCATATGCAAATCAGTCTTGACCCTGCTCCCCATAAGAACAGTCCAGCCTGAACTGCCAGGCCAGGTCCTCCCTGGACCAGAAACAAGCATCCTGGGGCCGGTTTCGGTGTATCCCCCTCATCAGCCTGGCTAGTTTGAATCCATTGGCATAGTGAGCACGGGACCCATTTCTGGGCATACCCTACCCACTTAGGGTGACAAAAGCAAAAAGACAGATGATGGACGGAATGCTGAACAAATCAAACATTCATCCCCTTTTATAGATCTGGATTTAATCCATAGTTTTTTTTGCTCACCACGACACCCGAGTTTGGACCCAGCCATATGTAAATCAGCCTTGACCCTGCTCCCCATGGGAGCAGTCCAGACCAAATCAAACATTCACCCCCAGGCACAGAACTGGGTTTAATCCATCGGTTTTTTTGCTCACCGTGCCAACCCAGTTTGGACCCAGCCATATGTAAATCAGCCTTGATCCTGCTCCCCATGGGAGCAGTCCAGACCGAACTACCAGGCTAGGTCCTCCCTGGACCAGAACCAAGCATCCTGGGGCCAGTTTCAGGGTATCACCCCTCATCAGCCAGGCTATTTTGAATTTAGTGGCACAGTGAGCGCAGGACCCACGTCTGGGCATATGTGAGGGATATTGACTTTGACAATGTCTTTTAGGCATGTTATACAGCAACGTAGCTGCTGTCAGACTGACTAAAAGATAGTGCTGTAAAGTAGATTGGCCTGGAGGGGAGTGTTGTAGAGGAGAGTGGAGAAGAGTGGCGTAGAGTATTGTGGAGTAGTGTAGAGTAGAGTGGCGTGGAGAGGCATAGGGTAGAGTGGGGTAGAATAAAGTGAAGTGGCATTGAGTGTATTGGCATAGAGTGGTGTAGACTAGAATGGAGTGGCAATGAGTGGAATAAAGTAGAGTGGCATAGAGTAGATTGGTATAGAGTACAGTGGCATAGAGTAGAGTGGGGTACAGTGGGATAGAGTCCATAGAGTGGTGTAGAGTGAGGTGGCGTGGAGTGGAGTGGTGTAGAGTGGAGTGGTGTAGTGTGGCGTAGAGTAGAATGGTGTTGAGTGGCACTGGGTGGCATAGAGTGACTTGGAGTGGTCTGGAGTGGAGTGGCATAGAATAGAGTGGCATAGAGCAGAAAGGGGTAGAGTGGCAAAGAGTGGGATGACGAGAGAGTGGGGTGGAGTGGAGTAGAGTGGCATGGCATAGAGTGGAGTGGTATAGAGTGGAGTGGCATGGAGTGGAGAAAAGTGGCATGGAGTAGAGTGGTGTATAGTGGCGTAGAGTAGCATTGTGTGGAGTGCAGTGGTGCACAGTAGTGTGGAGTGGTGTAGAATGGAGTGGAGTAGCATAGAGTAGGGTGGTGTAGAGTAGAGTGGAGTGGTGTAAACTGGTATAGAGTGGAGTGGCGTTGAGTAGAGTGAAGTGGTGTAGAGTAGAGTGGCATAGAGTTGCATGGAGTAGGGTGGCATGAGTACAGTGACGTGAAGTAGAGTGGAGTGGTGTGGTGTGGACTGGTATAGAGTAAAGTGGAGAGGTGTAGAGTACAGTGTTGAGTAGTTTCTACTATTCAGTAGGAACTGTGCGTTTGTGGATGACATAGACTTTGGGATGGTGCTAGACTGATTCTGTGCACACCTGCAGGATATGTTGCCCCTTAGACCAGCTAGCTTACAGTCCTACCATAAGCACCCCATAGACCTAGACAGGGGGCAAACAGTTCTGGCAACCACTGAACATGACAACCCAGACTCCTTAGGAATCATGGTGACAGACATTTTGCTCATACACTTGTGCTCTTGTTTTCTCTGTGAAAATATACAAAGAATACACAAAGGGATGTTTTCAATATTTATTGAACCAAAGTGATTCTTGTATAGAATATATGTGCTGCAATAATCAATAGACAGAAGTAGATAAAAGTTATAATGAGAATCAAGACAGTGAATAGAACGAAGAGTTCCACCATCCTGCTGAAACGGTATATATATGCAAAAACAACAATTGATGGACAGAATGCAGAACAATGTCGTACATTCACCCCAGTACAGAGATCTGGGCCTAAATCCATCGTTTTTTTGCTCACCATGCCATTCCAGTTTGGACCCAGCCATATGCAAATCAGTCTTGACCCTGCGCCCAATGGGAACAGTCCAGCCCGAACTGCCAGGCCAGGTCCTCCCTGGACTGGAAACAAGCATCCTAGGACGGGTTTCATGGCTTTCAGCCCTCATCAGCCAGGATAGCTTGACTCCAGTGGCATGGAGAGCACGGGACCCACGTCTGGGCATACCCGTCCCACTCGGGGTGACAAATGCAAAAACAACAATTGATTGACAGAATGCAGAACAATGTCATACATTCACCCCAGTACAGAGATCTGGGCCTAAATCCATTATTTTTTTGCTCACCATGCCATTTCAGTTTGGACCCAGCCATATGCAAATCAGTCTTGACCCTGCGCCCAATGGGAACAGTCCAGCCCGAACTGCCAGGTCCTCCCTGGACTGGAAACAAGCATCCTAGGACCGGTTTCAGGCTTTCAGCCCTCATCAGCCAGGATAGCTTGACTCCAGTGGCATGGAGAGCACGGGACCCACGTCTGGGCATACCCGTCCCACTTGGGGTGACAAATGCAAAAACAACAATTGATGGACAGAATGCATAACAATGTCGTACATTCACCCCAGTACAGAGATCTGGGCCTAAATCCATCGTTTTTTTGCTCACTATGCCATTCCAGTTTGGACCCAGCCATATGCAAATCAGTCTTGACCCTGCGCCCAATGGGAACAGTCCAGCCCGAACTGCCAGGCCAGGTCCTCCCTGGACTGGAAACAAGCATCCTAGGACCGGTTTCAGACGTGGGTCCTGGGCTCACTGTGCCACTGGAATCAAGCTATCCTGGCAGAAGAGGGGTGAAACCCCGAAACCGGTCCTAGGATGCTTGTTTCCGGTCCAGGGAGGACCTGGCTTAGCAGTTCGGGCTGGACTGTTCCCATGAGGCACAGGGTCAAGACTGATTTGCATATGGCCAGGTCTAAACTGGGGTGGCATGGTGAGCAAAAGAATGATGGATTTAACCCAGATCTCTTGACTGGGGGTGAATGTTTTGATTTGTTCTGCATTCCGTCCATCAATTGTGTGTCTTTTGGTTTCTCGCCCCAAGTGCGCCAGGTATGCCCAGACGTGGGTCCTGGGCTCACTGTGCCACTGGAATCAAGCTATCCTGGCTGAAGAGGGGTGAAAGCCCGAAACCGGTCCTAGGATGCTTGTTTCCGGTCCAGGGAGGACCTGGCTTGGCAGTTCGGGCTGGACTGTTCCCATGAGGCACAGGGTCAAGACTGATTTGCATATGGCCAGGTCTAAACTGGGTTGGCATGGTGAGCAAAAGAATGATGGATTTAACCCAGATCTCTTGACTGGGGGTGAATGTTTTGATTTGTTCTGCATTCCGTCCATCAATTGTGTGTCTTTTGCTTTCTCGAAACAGTATATATATGCAGGCATATAGAAATGAAATAACAATCTGGCGTACTCCTACTATGGTAACCCTAACCTATGTGTCTAGGGTGTAAGTGTATGTTCTGCCAAGAATTCCCTTTATGGATGCTCCAACACCCTTTACCTGGTGGGTAAGAATGTAGGACCCCGTCTTGGTCACGAACTGGATACCCCTCATGGAGATGTCAGTCAGCTGCTGGACGAAAGCTTCAGCATGTAGGGACCTCTTGAAGTCAGCAGAAGTGCCTCCTCTGGCTCAACCCAGAAACAGATGTTTATATATAGAAAAGGGCATCCTTCCCTTAGGCCGAGATTTTGATAAGGCTGCCATTGTATGTATTTTGCAGATAGCTGTGTTGCCATATGGACATAAATTACAAACACATTTGCACAATCATAGGTGTAGGCCTGTACACAATGCCAAGGCAGTATGATAGTGTTCCCATGAAGTTTATTCGTGTAAGCAAGGTCAGTATTTCCAAGAAACTAACCCAAGTGTCACAAATGCAAATGTGTGTCAAAAGTTGATGCGAAAATGTGAAGGCAACTTTAGGAAAGAACCGTGTATATGTATATATGGAAACGACTCCTACTAGGCCTTACTGGGACACATGAAAAGAATAGAATGGCGTGGAGTGGAGTGCTGTAGAATCGGTTGGCGTAGAGTGCCATAGAGTGACATTGTGTGGAGTGGTGTGGAGTAGCATAGAGTAACGTAGAGCAGAGTGGCATAAAGTAGATTGGCATGTAGTGGGTTAGAGTGGAGTAGAGTGGTGTAGAGAGGAGTAGAGTGGCTTAGAGTGAAATGGAGCAGCATAGAGTGGAGTGACATAGAGTGTAGTGGCATAGAATGGCATAAAGTGGCATAAAGTAGAGTGGCATACATAGAGTGGGGCAGAGTAGAGTGGAGTAGAAAAGTGCGGAGTAGAGTGACTTGGAGTAGAGTGGAATGGAGTGGCATAGAGAGATGTAGAGTGGCAAAGAATGGAGTGGTGTAGACTGGAATGACATAGGGTGGAGTAGGGTAGTGTAGAGTGGTGTACAGTAGAGTGGCAGAGTGGCATAGAATAGAATAGTGCAGAGTGGTATTGTGTAGAGTGGCATAGAGTAGAATGGAGTGGCATAGAGTAGAATGGAGTGACTGTGGTACTTCCTCCTACTAGCAAAGAGGTAGGGTAGGGACCTTGGGGCTATATACTGGACCACACGAGGTTCTAGCGTTCTCAATGTGCCTTTATTTAACAGGAACTGTCCTTAAGTCTGTTCATTGGCAAGAATTAACTCCAACACAAAAGATAGGGGGGGGGGGTTAGCCAGCAAAGGAAGGGCATCTTCAGCTCTATATCTGTACTGCAAGGACCTTCTTCCTTAGGTCAGCAGTCCTTCCGTCTTTTCCCCACCAGGGCCCGGAGTCCCCAAAAGAGAAACAGAAAATATACGACAATCACTGGTCAGTCCTTATAATACTCTTGGTGTCTAACTAGGGTGCTATCCCTTCACCAGTGCCTAAATATCACCGAGGTTTTGTGTGAGGAGGGAGGGGGAAGGTAAAGGAGGGAACTCAGGGCCCGATTCACAGAACTAACTTACGTCAAAAACGTAAAGTTAGTACCTTTTGGTATTCACAGAATACACTTACTCATTTGGTATTCACAGAATACACTTACTCATTTGGTATTCACAGAATACACTTACTCATACTAACTTTATGTCCGCACTCGGGCCGGAGATTCCGGCCGTTTGTGGAGATTCCGGCCCGGAGGTGGAGATTCCGGCCGTTTGTGGAGATTCCGGCCGTTTGTGGAGATTCCGCCACCGGCCGGAATCTCACAACCGGCCGAATCTCCAAATGGCCGGAATCTCCACAAACGGCCGGAATCTCCGGCCGGAATCTCCACAAACGGCCGGAATCTCCACCTCTGGGCCGGAATCTCCACCTCCGGGCCGGAATCTCCACAAACGGCCGGAATCTCCACCACCGGGCCGGAATCTCCGGCCCGAGTGCGGACATAAAGTTAGTATGAGTAAGTGTATTCTGTGAATACCAAAATGAGTAAGTGTATTCTGTGAATACCAAAATGAGTAAGTGTATTCTGTGAATACCAAAAGGTACTAACTTTACGTTTTTGACGTAAGTTAGTTCTGTGAATCAGGCCCTCAGTGCGAGGGTTGCAGCTCGTGATACAAGAGGTGTGTTCCTCTTAGTCGTGCAGGAGCCCCTTTAACCCTCTCCCCTCAAACCTCCTCCAATAGCCCAATAAGGACACTTGCCTGGGGCTACGGCCCTCTGGGTCCATAGCGAGGGGCATCTCGGTGTTCTGTTTCTCCTGGGGACAACCAGATACTTCAGCGGTGGGCGTTGGGGAAACCTCCATGTTCGACGGTGTTGCTCCATCCTTTGACGTCCCGGGGCTCTTCTCCTCGCCGTCCTCCGTCTGGCGTCTTCCAGGTCCCGATCCTCTGTGTTCGCTCTCTCTCTCCACTTCCTCGTGGCTCTCCTCTCCCTTTTCGACCCTCCCTGGTGACGTCATCCACGGCGCGTCGGCTGCCGCTGCACCGCCGACCTCTTCCTTAAGCGGCACACACCCGGCCGCCATCTTGAAGTCCTCGGGTGTCCCGGTCCCACTACAGTCCATACCACAGTGACGTAGAGTGAGTAGAGTAGAGTGGCATAGAGAGGAGTGCCATAGAGTGGCATTGTGTAGAGTGGCATAGAGTGGAGTGGCATAGAATGGAGTGGTGCAGTGTGGAGAGGAGTGACATAGAATAGGGGGGTGTAGAGTAGAGTGGAGTGCCGTAGAGTGTGGCATGTGGAGTGGCATGGATTGGCACAGAGTGGTGTAGAGTAAAGTGGAGTGGCATAGAATAGCATAAAAAGAGTAGTGTAGAGTAGAGTGGGTGACATTGCCCTATATAGATGGCAGATAGGGTGAGAGCATCATAAACAAGAAGCCATATCCTTGTGTTGAAAGTAGGAAAGCACATTGCACATCTAGGAATAATACCAAAACGCTTATAGCAAAAAGATGATAAAGAACAATGGCAAGCAAGAACACATGTACTTGGTCCATGCTCGAGGAGCTAACACAAGAAAGGAATCGACGCCTACGGGAGCTAAGCAATAGAAAGATTGCAAATCAGAGTGACAGCAAAAACAACTAATTTATGCTGTGGGTGTGTTGTAAGTCCACTGAATTGTAAACAATTCATCTCACAGCACAGGCTAAGGATAAACGGTCAGACCTTATGATATGTTCCGCTAGAAAATTGGCAAATGTACAATTCTACTTTTTTTCTATTTGCTCTTCATCTATGGCACTGTTAACAACCTATCCTTGAGGTTTCCTGTACGATTCTGCTTTAGGACAAAGCCACCAGGAAACTTGAGTACCTGTGGGCCATGCTAACATGGAGTTTTCATACCATTGGGAACTTACAACCCAGGTGAAAGGCTATGAGGTAAAAGGGCGTCCAAAAGCTGATCTCATCTACAGAGATCCAACACCATCCAGCAGAGACCAAGCACATATTCAATTGGAAAGATAGTGCATTAATGTCCACTATGGAATAGTACATTTGGTCAGCGTGTTATCACCGTGTCACCCTCTTGCTTGCCACATTCCTTGCACCCTTTTTTCCTGGCTGTGCAATGCAACATCTTTCTCGAATATTTTTGTTTACGTCAGTTTACCAGAGGGAAATCGCCTTATGTAATGTCTTGCTACTTTTGTGCCACACTCTTGCCATATTGCTTGTAGGTACCCTTTTTTCTGGCTGTGCAATGTAACATCTTCCCTGAACATTTTTGTTTATGAAAATTAGCCAGAGTGCAATTGCCTTTTGTAATATCTCATTACTTTTGAAAATCCAGCGCATCCTTCAGTTATTGTGTCTGGTGCAATTGTGTATTTGAGTCATTCTGTCGTAATCGTACCATCTATACAATTTGTGCTATAGCGCATCAAGTAAATAATCATTCCAGTGTGGTCAAGCCTTGGATATGTTTGTGTTTTGTAGTATTGTTAGAAATAGCTTGAATTGTAGGAGTGTTAGGTCGCACGTTTTCGTTTTCACTACAAGGTCACATTGGAATACATGTGTATTTTATTTCTCTTCAATGTATTTGACGCTCAATTTAAAAATCTTGCATATTTTGTTTGGAGCAGATAATCGTTAATTCTAGGCTGTCTGAATTCCTAGATTCTAAAATATGACATTTCACACTAACACATGATCGCGCGTGCAGTATTAGTCCACTGACTTGATTGAGCTCTCATACATAAAAAAATGCGTACTGTAAATTGTCCAGAATGTGCACATATCATCTATTAATCATTGGCTGTACACACCACAATCCAACCAGGATATGGTCATTCTATGGTGTTTTCAAAATATACTCTTACAAAAACCCAAACACCACCAAACAAGTTGCTGTTCAGGAAGGGGAGAGAGAAATTAGGGGCTGTAGATACAATCTTCCTAACTGAACATCACATATAAAGGCGTCTCTTTTAATCCCAGACCAAATTATAGGGTATGGGATGATATAGGTGCTGCTCCCACGGAGATTAACATAACAATTTTAGTTGCTTTTATGTAAAGACCCTCACAAACTCTAGTAGTGGCATACTATATCATCAGGTTGCATCCTTGTCCCAAAAAACCAGGATGGGTTCAACCATGTTCCAGGGAGCACTTATGAGATTGTCGTCTTCCGGGGCCTAGAATCAAAATACCTCAAACCTCCCATGTACTCATTTTAACAGTAGGTATTTTCGGTATAGATAAATCTCAGCAATAGATAACTCTTGGGGGATACTGGGGAATTATGGCCCTGCCTCCTTTATTCAAGTCAACATGATTCAGCCCTTGGGGGGGAATGGCCCCTGTGGCAAATTTAGGGCTTTCATCAGGACTAAGAAAATGCCCCAGAAAATAATTGGCCTGTTGCCTGTTTCTGTCTATCTCTTGTCCTGGCTTAGTCAGTCCGGACATACAACATCAAACACAACATTCCTGAGGCTACTCGCCCAAAAGTTTAGTCTTTGGAACAGAGCAAAACAGTAGGAATCGGACCAATAATAGTTTATCAGCATGAGACCAAAGCAGTCCTTTTCTCCTTGCTAAAAAACGCATTTATATTCAGCACACCACATAAAGTCTATACACTCCGATATGCAAGCCTATTGGAAAAGTCACAAAGCAAACACAAGGAGATGATGGACGGAGCACTGAAACTTTTCAGACACTCACCCCCAGTCACAGATCTGGGTTGAATCCATCATTGTTCTTTAGCTCACTTTGCCACCCCAGTTCAGACCCAGCCATATGCAAATCAGTCTTGACCCTGTTCCTTATGGGAACAGTCCAGCCCGAACTGCTAAGCCAGGTCTTCCCTGGACCGAAAAACAAGCATCCTGGGACCAGTTACGAGGAAACACCCCTCATCAGCCAGGCTAGCTTGAATCCAGTGGCAAAGTGAGCAAGTATGCCCAGACGTGGGTCCTTTGCTCACTTTGCCACTGGATTCAAGCTAGCTTGGCTGATGAGGGGTGTTACCCCAAAACCAGTCCCAGGATTCTTGTTTCCGATACAGGGAAGACCTGGCTTGGCTGCTCGGGCTGGACTGTTCCCATGAGGCATGTGTTTATTGTTTTGGGGTATTATCTGTATAATATTTTCTGTGTTTATTTTTTTGTTTGTTTCAAAAGGTGGCAGATGTGTGGTAACCTTACATTCCAGAACTTGGAATGCAGAACTTGGAACAGAAAGCATACAGTTGAAAGAATGCAGTTGCTGCCAGTACTTTTGTCCTTACAAAGGCCCTTCCCTATTGTTCTGTAACTTAATTGGCAATAATTATCCTTACAAACTCTTTGTGTCTACCTCATATTCTAAAATGAGTGTCACTTTCATCCTGTCTCTGGACACTCTCTAGTTTTTCATTTTCAAAAATTATTCTGTGATTCTCCTAATAAGTCTGCATTTTTTTGTAGCAATAGACCATGCGTCTGCCAGCTGCACACTATAGCAAAGAATCTTGGACTCAAGGTGGTGTCATGGTTTACAATTCAACTTGTCTGTACTCCATATCTCAAGTTGAAATAATCTTCTCTTTCTGGAGTTTGATTCTCAGCATCTTCTCTTTCCTGGGATTGTTTCTCAGCATCCAGTTGACTCCAAAACAATTTTGTGTGACTCGAGAGTCACTGTAAGGTATATGTGGTAAGAATATTGAATTATATGAAGTCACTACTCTCCATCTAGGAACATGTTCTTATCCCCAGGGATGAACTTCTTTCATAAATCACACAGCCCTGTTTATTGACTCACAGTAGCCAGATAGGAAAATGGATCAAGTAGTTAGCAGGGATGAACATGTCTATTTTCGATACATCCTCACTAACGGAACCAGGATTCCAGGGCTTACTTGACTGATAGCAGCTTGGAAGCCATTCTTAGATCACAGAACGTTTTATGGCAATCTGGTAGGTCATGTACCATGGTCAAGAGATAATACTTTGCATTTGAATGCAGTCTAATAGTGTACGCATCCATGACTGATGAAGTTGCATATTAGAAGCTTACTGTACTGTGACAAATGCAGAGGTTTGTAAATAGACATTAAAAGAAAGACTTGATTTAATTAAAGTCACATAGGTAAGTGATAACAAGGGATTTGAAACAGTCATAATTCTTTTCAAACCATTATGTGAAATTTAGCAAAAATCGCATTAAATTAAAAAAGGACCGATACAATAGAGACGTTCACAACCACAGGAAAATGTTCCCACCTCTGCTCAGGGTCATGAGCAGTAGCGGCCCGTGGAGGGAGTTCCGTGGGGCGGTGAGGCGGGGCGGGGGAGGGTCAGGGTGGGGGGTAGTAAACACCGGAATATGGATGAATGGAGGTAAGTAAACATTTAAATAAATAAAACAAATTTTGTTCCGCGCGCTGCAATGCATTTTGCAATCCAGCGCGCGCAAAGAAATTAGTTTTATTTATTTAAATGTTCACTTACCTCCGTTCATCCATATTCCGGTGTTTACTATTCCCCACCCTGCCCCTCCCCCGCCCCGCCTCACCGCCCCAGGGAACTCCCTCCACGGGCCGCTACTGGTCATGAGTTGCCACAAGTCAACCTTTTCAGACCTACAAGTGCTTAGTTTCCCTTACCTTTCATTTCTTGCCCACCAGAAATCCCACTTGTTAGGGCCAGGCCAGCCTGGCCATTGTGCCACCTTGGCATATCCCCAGTGGGCTGCTGGCTAGGAGGTTACTTTTACAGCTGGATGGGCTGCTATGTCACAAACATGTCTCCATCTCCCCATTCTAGTCAACTCCCACCTGTGGAGTTTGAACATATCTGCTTGGGATCATGTTGATTTCCAGGCAGCCCTACTCAGGCAAAGACTTCGGAAGTCAACGATGCCCTGCTTCTCTTCAAAGTTTAAACTTTTAGCATCTTTATTTTTCTCACCCTAGTGAAGGTTTTTAATTTCTCTATTGCTCTTTTTCAGCTCTAATGCCTGCATTGCTCAATACCATTTCAACGGAGCTCGGTCCCGGCCATCATGGAAATTGTTGCAGTTTTTGTATTGCATTTTCTACTGATATTTTTCATTCCTATTGTTTGTTTTACTTAGTTGTCTACAATCAAAAAAAGAGGCCTCAGCAAGTTCCAGACTTCCTGGGAACTTCCAATTGTGGTATTAATAGTTTTCTTCACATTATGAAGGAAGATCTAGTTAGTTTGTGACTGTGGGCCACATTTATGAAATTTGTGGTGCATGGCAGCACAGCAAGTAACCTTGCTGTGCTGCCCAGCATCACAGGGAAAGGGCAGGAATGCACCATATTTATCCAATACGGCACATTCCTGTCCTTTCCCCCTGCTTTTGGCAGCCTAGCACCAATGCAGGCACGCTTGCACCATGCCTGTGCTGTAGGCAGAATTGGTATTTGTGCAGGAAGGTGCACCTTCCTGCACAAATACAATCCTGAGAGGCTTTTTCCTATTTCTATGTGTGCTGCAGAATTCAACACACATAGGGGCATATTCTCAAGAACGTGTGATAACTACCGCAAAATTAGCTTAACGCAACTCTCCACATCGCAGTCTTTCGCGGGAAAACAACTCCGTGTCAACGTGGTATTCACAACACGGCGGCCCCATGCGATAGTCCCACGATAACGCGTCAAAAGAACGTGTTAAAACTAACGCGACGCAGAAAAACGCGAAACACGAACGTGAAAATAGTAGCTATGATGCCAATCGCGATACAAAATTCAGCGATAACCAACTATAGGCCTGCAATCCCCATGCGTCATGCGGGAAAATGCAGCATAAAAGCAGATAAAAAATACGGTGAGATGACAATGTACGAGCACAACCACACATCCGTGACGTAGAACAGATGACCATTGTCCCGCATCAAATAGGCATCTCTTCACAGTCACAATGTACATTGACATGCAGTCTGCATGTAAACTGCGCCAATGCAGAAACATGCATGGAACACACATTGAAACCGCATCTCCCCTTCACATTGCAGAGGGACAAGCAACCCCTCCTGCACATAGACGTGTCATGACCATGATCAATCCACCATGAAAGCTTGGATGAATGTAGGGGCAGTGACTCCCGCTTACGTACATGTTGCCCATGTTGTGGGACTTGAGCCACAGGGGGCATCCCTGCATCATGGTGGTACATATCTGACCCCAAATGGAGCCCTGTTGTCACCTGTAGGACACAAATGGCAGCCAAAATGGAATGAATTTGGACACATGTGAAACACTGAAGAGTGGGATTCCCTACTAACTGCGACACACAGAACTGGCAGTCCGAATACGTGACACCCTAAACAGCCCGTCTGCACAGAGATGGCACACCCACCATCCATGAACAAATCATAAAATTGTCAGCAATATATGTCGCACTCACACTTGTCTGAGTGATGTGCCTGTACAGATGAGTGACATGCACTCAGGGAATGTGTATTTTGAAAGCATTTAGTAGCACATGCTGTGCCTGTGGTCATATTGTACTGTCCCATGATTGCCAAGGACTGTCACAATGTGACGTGCTCATGTGAAGAAATTGTCAATGATGGTGTTCCTACGGGCAATTCCTGCTGCGGCTGCAGTGGGGTGTGGGCCACCTGCCTCATCCTCATCATCATCGTCCGGTGCATCTGGCACTTGTATCCATGGGGCCTTGCTGCGTACACATATGTTGTGCAACACACAACATGCAACGATCATCTTGCACACAATGTCTGGGCTGTACAGGAGCCTCCCACCTGTGACATCCAGGCACCTGAAACGTGACTTCAACATGACAAATGTGCGTTCCACGATGCCCCTGGTGCGTTTGTGGGCCGCATTGTACTGCCTTTGGGCCTGTGTGTTCGGGGCTCGGAGGGGTGTCATCATCCAAGCGCAGAGTGCATATCCTTGGTCACCTGTGACTGTGCCGAGAGACATGAGTTGGTTCTGCATGATGTGTTGGCAGGCTCAGTGGTTCATTGGTGTGTGAAATGTGTGACTTTGTGATTCCTGCATGACATGTGCTGCATGTTGCAAGTGAGCGGCATCAATGTGTATTACGTAGCCTCACTGCTGCTCCTCCCTTCCCCTGAGCCCATCCACTAGTGTGCGCAGCGCGGTTGCATCACTTGCACCCCAACGGCACACTATTGTCATGCCTGTCTGCGCATGTCCACAAACCTGACAACGACACAGTGATGCCGTGCGCTGAAGGTGGACGGACACGTGTGTGCAGGCCTATGGTAAGGACAGGGCGGATACAGATGTAGAGTTCATGCCTGGCTCAACTCGCCATGCGGTTGAGGGTAGACCTTTGGCTTATGCTGCGGAAATAGCGACACACACAACAGTTAGCATGTCTGATCCCTGACCCCGAGCGGACTTGCACACCCTCATTTACCCCTCGGCCGAGCCCGTACTCCAGGGGCATGCTACACAGCAACAATGTATATTGCGTGACGGGTGGCGCCGACACTACACCTGAGACACACGCATTAGTTACTGCCTTGGCAAGGCCTACACTTAACCACGCCCAGAGCCACGTGTTGAATGACCACACCCCTACGCCGTACTGCCGTACGCCGGATACTCCCTCACGCCCACATGTGGATCCGACACAGATACATGTCCCAGGTCCACTCCACTGCCTGAGGTGACAAGGTTGCGCACGCTGTACAGAGAACAATGTAATGTGGTATGGCCCGGGGCCCACATGCATACAGAATGACCACACGGACACACTGAGATAATTTGTGGAACTGGGTACGGGCACGTGCGACCAGCCCCTTTTATTGCCAGGGTCACACGTCCAGTGACGCCTGTGCTGGATGGGTGTTGGGTAGTGTAAGCCACCCCTCAGGGGTTGGTTGGTGCTGGCAACAACTACAACAGTGATCAGACAATCAGGAGTTCAAAGTACAAACAGCAAGGGTCCATGACTTGAGCTGCACAGAGTCGGTGGCCCCGGATGCTCAGCGTCCGGCACAGGCACACCGCCACGGGACGGTGACTGGCGATGCACTCTCCCCACATTCCGCTATTGTGTGGCTGAGGTGCCATGCCGTTGATGGCTCATGTACATGGCTAACCAAGGTTGCCACAGTAAGTTGTGCTGTCGTGTCTGGTGGGTGTGCATGTTGTTTGGCATGTTGTATGTGATTTTGTGACGTGTGCAGTGCCAGAGTTGTGACTTGCATGATTGTGGAGTTGAGGTGTGTGGTGTGTTCATTTGGTACTTGCCAACGAGCAGTGCATTCCCATAGGTGCCATCCTGGAAGCGCTGGTTGATGATGGACTTTCGGAAGATGAGGGGATCATGCACACTGCCTGGGTAGTTGGCTACGATATTGGTGAAGAGTCCCCTGTGGTCCACTATTGCCTGCACGTTGATGGAATGCATGTGCTTTCTGTTGCGGTAATTGTGTGCAGTGTCGGCAGGGGGCACAAGTAGGACATGTGTGCAGTCGATTTCCCCCAACACGTGCGGGAAGCCAGTTATGGTGTATAGTCCTTGCTTGGTCTCCAGCTATTCCTGCACATTGTGGGGGGCGTATAGGTACTGGGGTACCTGGCTGATGATGGCATCCAGGACAGGTGTGAGGAACTTGGATGGGGCTGGCTGTGAGACTCCTCCGACTCTGGCGGTTGTTGGTTGGGAGGTACCAGAGGCCAACAGGTGCAGCACAGCCAGCAGCTTTGTCTGCGGAGGGATGTTGGTTGTCCGCTGTGTTGGTACCATCAGCCTGTGGGCAATGATGTTCAGGATGCGGAGGATGGTTTTCCTTTTGAGCCTGTAGTGGGCATTGACATTGTCTGGTGTTAGGTCTGTGAGGCTGGTGCATTTCCTGAAGGTCTGCTGTCTTTGTCTGCGCTGCCTCTGTGGTAGTCCGGGGGGGGGAGGGGGCAGAGGTGGTCTGGGGGGAGGGTGGCGATCCTGGGGTGGTGGCGGTGGGTGTTGTTGCCCTCTCGGGGCTCCGGGATGCATGGTGTGTGGCTCCATGGCATCTGTTGTTCTTCATGTGTGGCTCTGGGCTGGGCTCCCTTTGATGGTGCAGGTTGTCGTCCGACTTTACACCAGGTCAGAGCAGGTGTTAATTTCCTGCTGCTATTGCGCCTTATCGCCTGTTTTGTGGTCTTATCGCCGATGTGGCTGGTCGTTGAGAATGTTGAGGTATGGTGTTGTCGCGGCTTTTTGCTAGGGAACGCCTACTCTGCAACTCATTAGCGATAGTTGCCGGGGTCATCTGTGGCGATGTTTTTTGCGGATGCTTTTGCAAGTTAACTGGTGGTATGGGCTCTCAGCTTGTGAATGGGGCGATAATTTTATTGTGACTTTGGCTGAGATAAAGTGCCGTTAACTCAGCGATAGTTCCTTGAGAATATGCCCCATAGAAAGAGGGAAAAACGAGGAGAAATAAAGACATTTCTTCTTGTTACGCCTCTCCTGGGGAGGCGTATCTTTTTGGCGCATTCCCATGTTTACAAGTTCTACTAAATCTGGGAATGCGTTGAAAGCCATGGGATTTGCATGGGAACACCCACCGCAATGCCCATGGAACCCTTCCCTCGTGCAAAGTAAGGCAACGCAGCGATTTGCGCTGCGCTGTTTTACTCCAGATTTTTAAAGCCATTCAAAGCCACAAAAAGTGGTTTTGCGTGGTTTTATAAATCTTGCTTACAGGTTTGTGTCATGCATGCACCGCATTGCGTGGTGCAAACATGACACAAAGCTTTCATAAATATGCCCCTGTGTTTATAAAGCAAGGTGAAATATCGCACAACATGCAGCAGTGTTGCTAATAAAACCAGATAATTCCTCTAATTTCT
Source organism: Calotriton arnoldi (assembly GCA_963921515.1). Lineage (NCBI taxonomy): Eukaryota > Metazoa > Chordata > Amphibia > Caudata > Salamandridae > Calotriton > Calotriton arnoldi. The sequence goes on from CAWUFW010001381.1 coordinate 48,590, forward strand.
ATGAAGAACAATCTACATTTATCAACTTGAAGCATGGAAGAGTTTGAAGGTGCGAAATTGAAGATAGTTTGGCATAGATATTTCGGGACAGACGAGCAGAAGCAGAACCTACTCCTTTCCCATAGTGCAAGACTGTGTCCACTTAGTGGCTGAAGGGACAATGGATTTTAGAAGTTGATCAAAACATTATTAAACGTGCCTGTTACTTTCATTTTTCCACTAACTGCACACTTGAGAGCATGACTTGTCTCTGTGTATTGGTGCTTATTTTAATCCTGGTGGCAAAAATGTTGTTTTGAACTCGGTTTATTGAATGAAGGAGGCAGTTGCTCTCACCACTCTCATGGTGGTGGAAAAAATCATTAAAAAAAATAAAACATGTTTTCATCTCAACACAAAATCAATTCCCACTGGCATATAGTTGTCCAACCCCTGTAACAAATCTTCTGTTATTTTCAGGTACACTGTGGGGCATATTATCAAGAAACGGCGTTAAAATTATCGCCGCTTTAGCATCAGAAAACTGCCGCTAACGCGGCGATAATGGGCTTGATAATATGCCCTTGACAATTCCAATAGAAGCCCAGGTTCTGGTGTCAACATGGGCTTCTATTGGAATTCTCAAGGGCATATTATCAAGCCCATTATCGCCGCTTTAGCAGCAGTTTTCTGCCGCTAAAGCGGCGATAATTTTAACGCCGTTCTTGATAATATGCCCCTGTATTTTTTTTTAATATAGCTTGAACTCGACCCGAAGGTATTGGAGCACTTTACATGAGCACCGGTTACATTACACAAGGACACATTGAGTTTTAGGTTTTGCCTGCACAGCGCTTGAACTGTGCTTGCGAAATCTCTTGTACTCAACAAAAAAAATCTGAAGAGGGGCTTAGAACTGGCCCAATACTTACGTAAACTTACCATTCGTTGATTCCAAAGTCGTTATTATTTACATGCTTCTGATTGGCCAGCACGTCATCTGTTTCACTTCTTACTCTGCTCTGCTATCCATGCAGTGGAGATTGGCCCAAGTACATCTTTCGGTCACTGGCCACTGGTTACGGGCCAGTGTTCTTCCACTGGGTACTCACTCTGAAGGTACTTGTTAATTGCATTTCGGAATGAGCACTCCATACGAGTGTCTTCTCTCCTCACAGCTTCCGGGCATTCTCACGTTTTTTGCTTATTGATGGCATGATTTTTATGCAGATACAGTGTTGGAAGAACTAACCCACCCCCTCCCATTCTTGTTTGGCTCATCCCACCTGCACCCTTCGTTGTCTTGCTGCCCCCCTCCTTGTTGTTCATTATTCTGTCATTCTTGACATTTTTTTGTTCCCCCATCTCCTGTTGCTTGCCCCATATCAACCAGCCCACCACCTCCCGCTACTGCTTGCTTCATCCAACCTACACCCTCTGACCAGTTGTTTTCCCCTCTCAGTGTCGTACTTTTGCTCCCTCCCTTTTCACCCACCATTGTCTTGCTGCTTCCCTACCCTGTTGTTCGTTGTCTTTCAGGCAAATGACTTGAGCTCCTGTGTCTATAAAAATAAATGAATGTAACCCTGTGTAATGTAACTGGTGCTCAGGTAAAGCACTCCAATACCTTCGGATGGAATTCACGTTACATAAAACTTTAAAAAACAAAAAGCATTGGCTGAGCCAATAGGATTTGCCTAATGCAAAATGAATTGGTTTTGTCAATGTTTTTTTAGAAATTTTACACAGCAGCGCTAGCTGTTATGCAGCAGATCTTAAAGTAAAAAAAGCATTATGACATGGTCAACGCTGTCCGCGTCATAGCTCTTTTTAAAAACGTTAAGGCATGTTGTACAGCAGCTAGCATATGCATTGATCACGTAATGCTGCTTTTCTTTAACATTAAGACATGCTAGCACTGCTGTGTAACATGTCTAAAAAACATTCACAAAACCAATTGATTTTGCAGAGGTGAAACCTATTGGCTTTGCCAATGCTTGTTGAATTTTAGGCATGGGGAGTGTAAGTGTTAGGCCTAGAATCACAGACTGTTGAGCCATCACCGAGGCTCGAACCTGGTTCCCCACTGGCAAAGTCGGTAGCTCTGGCCAGTCCACCACATTCTGGGAGCTGTATGTTTTTACGTTAAAGTTGTCAATAAAAAAAACTTTTAAATTTCAAAAAGTAAGGTATTTCAGATTGTGAAAATTGACCTAAGAAGTAATTGTGCAAAGGACAAGCGTGTATTAACTTAAAAATCTATTCCAAACTCTATGGTCCTAATTTTAACAATGTGCAGAGATGAAAGTCCGAATAAGCCATGCTATAATTTGTACCTGTGACCTACTGGAGACACTCAGGGGTATATTTACAAGGAAATGGTGGAGTGCGGAGCTGCGGCAAATTTTGCAGTGCCACACTCTGCAATTCCCAAAACGCAGGGATGCGCATTATTTACAACAATACGGCTCACCCCTGTGTTTTCCCTAGCGCAGGTGCTAACAATAGCTTACTAGCGACAGCACAGACACCCTTGCGCCATAGTGCAAGAGTGCCTGCGTTGCACGAAATGATTGTGTAAGTGCAGGAAATTCCTGCACATAAACAATCAATAATGGCGATTTGCTACTTCTATGAGTGCTACACAATGCTGCACACATAGAAGTAGCAAATCGCCATTATTTAATGATTGTTTATGTGCAGAAAATTACACCTTCCGGCACATAAACAATCATTAAAGGCATTTTGCTCTTTCTATAGAGAAAGCAAACACAAGGAGAAATAAAAGCATTTCCCCTCGTTTAGCCATTCTAATGCCTGCTATTGCATGGTGCTAGTTTTTTACGCTGCCTCAGATTTACACCTCCTTGTAAATCTGGGGCAACGTCAAAAAGCAATGGGTGTTGAGGTGGAACACCCACAGCAAAACCCATTGCACGCACCTTTCACGCAGATACCTGTGTGAAAGGGTACCATATTTACAAAGCGGCACTAAGCCACAAAAAGTGGCTTAACGCCACTCTGTAAATATGGTGCAGGTCAAAAAACGTCACGTTCCGGTGGTGCAACCCCTTGTACATATGCCCCTCAGATTTGCGCAGTATATGAATTACTTACTGAGGTACTATAGCTATAGAGTTGAAAAACATTTCTATGAAAGGGGATTTGGAAAACAAACGTTAGTACCTAGCTGAAAACAGTCAATGCCAATTTTGTGCTTTTGGGATGATGAAATTAGATTTAAAATTGTTTTTCAATAATGTTTTCTACTTTCGAAACAACCGAAAGTGGAAACCATTAAATAACCACATTAGATGAAAGCCTTTTTACTTACTAGTTGTTTTGTCAGCCCTCTTCCTAATGTGCCTTGGAAACGTTACATTGCTCTTCATTGCTTGTACCAATGCTCCAATTCAGAAGCACATGTTCCTCGTCTTTATGCCTGCTGCCTACAGCTCTTAATAAAGGGTGCCAAGTTCAGTTCCTCTTTGTGCCTTGGCGAAATAACATGCTGAAACGGAGTAGCTGCTAGGAAAACTTGGATGCATGAATTCAAACAAATTGAAATGGCATGAATTATTGATAGTAAAGCATCATGATTCATGCGAAAGATGACCCTGGTGGCCTGGTGGTGCTACATCTGGTTTTGTTAAAATCGCCTCCGCTAGAGAGAATTTTCGTTTGTCATTAGTCTCTCAGGGTGTTTCCTTCATCGTGGAACAGATTACAGCAAAAATGTGTTGCACTGGAAATTCTTTTCTTCCCTAATTTCTTTTCTTCCCCAAAACATGTACCTCTCCAATAGTGTTGCAGCGCTGTAGATTATATTTGTTTGCAATATTAATATCACACTACTATTGAACAGGAGTTTCATCCAAGGTATCTATATCTTTCAACCCACATACTTATGAAAACATCCTTAACTTTCACATAAATGCTTTGATTAATGTTCCTGGATCCACTACCAGAGCTCACCAAATCACACATCACACAAGCTGGCTCACAGTGTGGCTGAAAAGGTCTCAGTCTAGTGCTCACAACTACCCATTCTTTGTATGCACTTCCGCTTGCACTCCCTCAACACATGTAACTAGCCTTTCCATGTCATCGTCACTTTGCAATTCAGGTCCCTTTCCCCCTTGACTGCACAAGACTAGAATATATTTTTGCTCATTCTGATTTACACCACCTCCCTCAAAACATACAAAAACACTCAAAATCCTCTAATTTATGCTCCTCCTTTTCAACACTTCACCTCACGTTCAGCATCACATGGACTGAGAAATGCTGCAGGATGTTCTGTAACTGCTGTTTCATCCTGAACTCTCGCAGTCTCCACTCTCCTACACGTTTCCTAGTTTCTTTGCCAAAGTACTTTAATATATTCGATAGAACCTTTGCACAGTATTAATAATCATTGAAATATTATATTGATGAAATAAATATTATCAACGGCTTTATCGCCGCTTTAGCGGCACTTTTTGCCGCTAAAGCGGCGATATTTATATCGCCCTATTAGCAAGCTGTCTCTAACTGGCGTTAGCGACAGCTTTTAGGCGTTAGCGGCCGGGATTCACATCGCCTTGCATGTCAGCGATAATTATCGCTAATGACATGCAAGGAAGGCGTTCCCTACTAAAAACGACTGGAAACAGTCGCTAACTCCACTACCCCCTATTAGCAAGGCAGGCGAAGCGATAAAATAATTCGCGCTAAGCGTGTTTATCGCTATATTTTATCTCCTGCTAGTGAGGACGACTTACCTGTTTAAAGTATAGGAGGTGGATTCTAATGCTGAATCCACCTTAGCGATAATGCGAGAATATCGCTGCTTTTCCAGCGATATTCTCACATTTTGCCGCTATCGCTGGAAATTTTATCGCTATGGAGATAAACCTTGTTAATAGGGTGTTATCTCAGCGATATTTTCCAGCGATAGGCGGCGTTAACCAAAGTCGCGCTAAGCGCGGTTAGTGATAAATATCGCTATTCCTTGCTAATATGCCCCACAATTACTAGTATGTTTTAAAATGAAAAATCACGAATCCCTTTGTGCATACACTCATCTCCAACATGGGTCACCTTCCATTTTCCACATAACTACATCAGTGACTCCACCACATCAGATTTTCAGCCTCAATCAACGATGCATCTTCAAACTTTTCTTGCATCTTCGCATCCTCATTTCTATCAGCCCAACAGTCTGCCACTCAGTAGCTCTTACGAGCCACATCATACATAATATATTTATATTTTTGATATTTGGCTAACAATCTTGCTATGACGGATGTGGGCAAGATTTAAAACCCAGAGGTAAAAGATGTACCAGAACTTTGCGATCAGTTCCGATCCAGTATGGCAGACCCCACCAATGTATCCCAAAAATGTAATGAGATGCAGGAGACAGTCAATTGTCGAAGCAGTATCACTGCACACAGTTCCTATCAAAGTTCTTGATGCAAATGTTATGACAATATATTGCCTCATTTGAATGAACTCAATATCACCCAACAGCAACTGTATTTGCATCAGTGTTAAGGTAAGCACAGTGCTTCACTTCATATCTTAATTATGAAAGAAACAAGGACAATCCTAACACCACAGTTGATTTTGTCAATTTCCTGCTGACACAAAGTGCTCTAGTCATATACCTTTCCATTCTTCAGTACCCCCTAAGTAATTCTGGCTTTATCTGCAACTCCTTTCCCAAACTCTACTTGCACTCAACCATGCTTTTTTATGTGTGTTACATAAACTTAAACAGAGGAGGTAATACTTTTACAACATTTTTAACCAATTTCTCCTTAGGAAGATGAAATGAATCACACAGGTAAGTAAAAGTTCCAGTTTATTACAACATAGCCACCGGTCCGCAGGACTGGCAGCACCGCACCTCTAGAAATTTCCCAACACTCCATGGCATAACATTCTACCACAACCTTCTAGAGGGAAACCCAAAACATGTACATCATCTTTGTTAATAGTGTGTCCCCAAATCATTTGAACCTTCATCTGAAACCTTATTGTTAATTCAAAATTCTGTAACCTTTCAATCATTGGTGTGCCCTGGTGTCACCCTGAATTCATGTTTCTCATAAATCAATGTCACCTTGAAAATAGGTTCTCTCTAACAATCCCTAGAATATGTGGTTATAGAACTCCGCAGAGTTAGACAGACATTCAAAAGGTATAGACTGATTCAAGAGGTTGGGTTTAGTGATTCAGCCGAATTCAAGATGGCACCTTTTCTATACATCTGGAAGCGGCCACCACAACTTCAGGGCTACAATGTTCTTCTTCCTTCTAGTATATATAGGGAAAGCAAGCAGTGGCAATATAGTGCTGCAATGCTCCATGAGCAATTTTCCCATCTCGATTTTGTTGGGGATATTGTTTTCCTGACATTTATTTTCAAAATGTTTTAATCCTGTACTTCATTCTACAGCTGATATCCTGTTCGGTCTCCTCCTTTTCCGTGGTTATTGCTTCTCTCTGACCTGCAAGGTTTTCTTGAGGTTTTTTATGCCTGTGATGTTTTCCTCCAGTAATAGTGATTGCATTTGGAGACACTTTATCAGTTGGTGCTAGCTCTACCATAAACCAGTACAGTGGCTGCTGAAAGGGATCCCCTGGCCAAGGCCAAGACCTCCTGGACAATTGAGCGGCCCTCATGACTTGATCTCAACAGTCATCCCTACATCTAACCTCCTTCCAAAGGGGACTGGCATCATGCTACTATGCACACTATGGGGACCAGAGATTTAACTTTGGACAGAAGACTCTGAGAGCTTCTTTATCATCTATTAATCAATTAAAATACCCAAAATACAAATAAAAAGTTAACAATCACCTCATAGGTATGTTGTACAGAATTCTCCTTATATGACACTGTATGTATTTATTTCACAATATTTGTATGATTTGCAAGACCACCGACTATCTATGTTTGGTAAATCTGCTGAAAGAGTTTTATTAGTATTCTAAGTGGAAATCTAGTCACAGTCTGGGGAGAGAGAAAATCACATTTTTTTACAAATTACTTTGGTTTACCTCAACTAAAAAGTATCACCTTTCTTAGGCTCTCTTTCAAGCACATCATTTGTTGTCTACCTCCCCAGAGTGCATAGAAACAGAGAAGCTGGACTCCTTACAACAGATAATGATGTCTGCCACAAAGTGTCATGTATTTGTCTCCCTATGCACCAGTATGCACCTGCAGTTGCACACTCCAGAATATATTTAAACAGTTCCTTCATCACTGAAGTTATTTATATTATTTATAAAGAATGTATTCATTCATTCTGTTTAATATCAAGACCCTCCTCAGATCTCACACAGCCCCACCCAACAAACTTACGCACTGGTCTAGGAATATCAAACAAATCCCAATAACGGAATTGGAATCCAGGGTCTGGGCCCAACTACAGTATCAACCTCTCGCTCTCACCGCTGAGGACCTCCCCGCCCACTACAATACAGCGATGATTGATGTCCTTGACCAAGTGGCACTGCTCAAACTAAAACAATCTAGAAAGATACAATCGAAATCCTGGTTCAACTCCTAGCTGAACAATGAGAGGAGACAACTCAGACAGTCAGAAAGGATATTGAGACAGTACCCCTCTACACTGCACCTCTCACTCCTAAGATCTGCACAGCTTTCATATAAGAAGCACATCTTTAGAGAAAGGCCCCTTCTTTTGCAACCAACTTGACCGCGCTAAGAACAGACCTAGGGAGATCTTCAACATCATTAAATGACAAACTACCCTTACCTCCCCTCATGAAACTACAGCCACCAATGAACGCTGTGAAGAAATTGCCAACTTCTTCACTGATAAAGTAGCAAAAATTGAGCAATCCATCATCCAAGTCGAAAATCCGTCTTCCATAACAACCCACCCCAATGACTCACATCCTTCAACAGTTGCCCTCACTCCAGATATAACTAATTACCGAATGGCCCCAAGAAAAACTAATGTCAACTATGATCTTCTTCAACTGAAAAATGATGCTAATTGGTCTGACTTCAAACCAATGACAGAAAGTGAAGTTTTCAATATAATTGCAAACTTGAAGCCCACATCCCACATCAATGATCCCCTCTCATCCACATTAGTACAAAATCTCAACCATATCATCCCCCATTCTGGACAAAAATCATCAACACATCTTTCTCATCAGGACATGTACCTGGCTCCCTCCAACTTGGCGAAATCACACCCATACTCAAATTAACAGGGGCTGACCCTAATGACCTCAATAAACTCAGATCTATCACCAACCTCCCATTCCTAGACAAAACAATGGAGAAATGCGTCTTTCTACAACTCAACCAACATATAGACAAATTCCACCTTCATGACACCTTCCAGTCAGGATTCAGGAAAGGCTGTAGCACAGAAACTGCTATGCTCAATATCTCAGATGACATTCGCAGATCCTTGGATGAAGGTGATGCATGCCTCCTAATCCTACATGACTTATCGGCAGCTTTTGATACTGTAAATCACCCAGCATTAATCGAGACACTCAAGAAGTGGTGTCAATGGCACAGTCCTTAGTTGGTTCACATTGTACCTGCAACATTTCTAGCAACAAATAAAAATCAACAACTGTCTCTCAAAACCAACACTAGTTCCTCATGGTGTACCCAAGGCTCAATTCTCTCCAAATCCCTTTTCAATCTCTTCATGGAACCCCTTACTGTTATCCTGAACCAAGCAGGGGTCAAATAGCACCTATATGCAGATGGCACCAAACTTTACTGCAATATTAAATCACCTAGTGACATCATACATCTGAACGAAACACTAATCAAGATACAAACTTGGCTTAACACCAACCACTTAAAGTTGACCCCCAACAAAATGAAACTACCACAGGCTAGTGCTAGCCCGGCCGCTGCTAAAGTAGATCCCTTAGCCTTCGGCCAGGCTTTGGAGAAGCTGAGACCAGCTCTCCCCCCCAATATGGAGGGCGCCCTGGCCTGCTTCACCAGATGGATCACGCTGGCGATGGATAGTCTATCGCCCCCGTCGCGTCGCAGGCGGGTCAGGGAGTCACCGTCTAAACCATGGTTTTCAGCCGAATTGAAAGTACTTAAGCAACAATGTAAGAAACTGGAACGCTGCTGGCGGAAGGACTATTGCTCATCAGCAAAGGCCAGGCTCAGAGAAGCTCAGAAAATGTATTACACTGCTATTAGCAAGGCTAAGGGTCTCTATTATGCTGACCGGATAGAGTAAGCTAATAGCAACTCTAGGGAAATTTTCTCTATTGTGCAGAGCTTTATGGCGCCGAGGGCTGAGACAACGAAGCTCCCTGCCTCTAACACCTGGTGTGAAAAACTTTCTAATTTTTTTATTAATAAGATTCGTGCAATACAGACAACATTTAGAGGTCAAAGCCCACCTCTGGTGGGGGTGGTGCCCCTGGCTGCTTCTTCTGAGCCGTCTTTCATACTGGAGGCTTTTACACCTATTGACCTATCTGACTCACTTAAAATTCTGAAAGCTATGAAATCAGGTTCTCCTTCGGATCCTTGTATGGCGAGGCTCTTGGCCTCTGTGGCAGAAACAGTTAATTTAGAAGTTAATACGCTCATTAGACTCTCCTTTCAGGAGGCGCTTGTCCCAGCAGCGTGGAAGCAGGCTAAGATCCTGCCACTCCTAAAGAAACCTTCACTAGACCCTCAGGATCCAGGGAGCTACCGCCCCATTTCCCTTCTCCCCACTGTATCTAAAATCTGTGAGAAAGCAGTTACTAAACAGCTCACTGATTTTATTGAAGGCTCAGGTTTACTCCATCCAGCTCAATCGGGTTTCAGAGCTGCATATAGCACTGAGTCCGTCCTGGTTGAAGTATCGGAAGCTATCCGAGGCTGTCTGGGTGCCGGTGGAAGTGCTGCCTTGATATTGTTGGATCTATCGGCAGCATTCGATACTGTCCCCCACTCGCTGCTTCTGTCTCGTTTGATGGAAATAGGTGTCACCGGATTGGCCTGGAGGTGGCTAAAATCCTTTCTGGAGAGGCGTACGCAACAGATCTGGATCCCGCCATTCTCTTCCCCGCCTCAAGGTGTTACCACAGGAGTGCCGCAAGGGTCCTCTTTGAGTCCCCTTCTTTTCAACATCTACGTCACTCCTCTGGTCCAGTTAGCGGAGGAGCTAGGAGCCAAGATCGTGGCGTACGCCGATGATACCCAACTACTGTTTACCTGGGACAAATCGGAGTTTGACACTCTGAGGGTTGAGAACTGTCTGACAGCTGTCTTTCAGTGGCTCTCAGCGGCACAGCTCAAATGTAATGAAGAAAGGTCGGAGATTCTTCTTTACGGCAACTTTCCCACACGGTTCAGAGATATTCTCTGGCCGGCTTTCCACTAGCTTCTTCTTCTGGTCAACCCGTCAAGAACCTGGGTGTTTGGTTTGACGAGGATTTGTCTTTCTCGTATCATATTAAAAAATTGGCCGGGAGCTGCTTTGGGATATTGAAGTCCCTCAGGAAATTTCTCCCCCTGCTTCCCAGGTCTGCGTGGGAAACAGTGACCAGGGCGTTGATTTTGTCCCGCCTTGATTACGCCAATGCTTTGTACATTGGCCTACCGGACTATTCCCTCAATAAGTTGCAGGTCGTCCAGAATGCAGCAGCCAGGCTTTTGTTTAACATCCCCATCAGAAGCAGCATTAGACAACACCTGCGCATTCTGCACTGGCTGCCGGTCATTAAGCGCGTTAAGTTCAAGGCCCTTGTGGTTGCCCATCGTGCTCTGCATGGATCAGGGCCAGCTTACTTAAGGAAGCGCTTTGGGTTCTATACCCCTACCAGAGATCTGAGGTCAGCATCTCAGCTCCTTGCCCGGATACCTCGTGTCCGCCGTCAAAGAGTGGGGGGCAGATCTCTTGCATTTTGGGTGGCCACAGCCTGGAATTTGCTACCCTACTCGTTGCGTAACACTCATGATCTTAGTCTTTTTAAAAAACAGCTCAAAACACTTCTTTTTTAATCTGCGATTTTTTTTTTAGCTGCACCTCAAGGTTTGCGCCGGGACACTCCCAGGCGTATCTGTGCGCGTTATAAACTTCAGTAACATAACATATCTACTTTTCTCCCCAAAAAACAACCCTCTACCAATCCAAGATTGGCTCACGAACGTGGACACCCTAAATTGTTCTCTTACACTACCCAACTCTGTAAAGTCCTTGGGCATCACTCTGGGCAAAAACTTGTCACTGAAGGACCACATCAACAACTCAGCAAAGGAGCACTGTACACTCTTAAACATCTCAAGAAAATCAAACCTTTTATCCCACCTGACCTGATGATTTTAAGATGGTAGTGCAGTCTCTAGTCCTCTCAAAACTGGATTATGACAACGCCATCCTGACAAGAACTTCGAAAACCCACCTTGCCACCTTTACAACAGTTCTCAACACGGCTGCCCGTCTACTAACAGGCACATCTCACCGGCCCCCAAGAACCTCATTTGACTTCCCATCAAAGAAAGATGTATCTACAAGACTACTTGCATCACCCAGAAAGCCCTTCACACTCGCAACTCAAACTAACTAGGTTCCAAACTTTCCAAAGCAGGAAGAGCCAGGGCCCTGAGAACTTACAACTCACTTCTTCTCATACCTCCCACATTGAAAATGAAATCCTCACAGACTCGCTCATTCTCTGGAAATGCTCCTAGGATCTGGAACTCACTCCCTAGAGATCTCTGCTGTAACCCATCCTTTTAATGCTTCAAATGGGACCTTAAATACCTACTGCTCAACAAATACTTTAATACTCAAACAAACTGAGTTATGTTCCCAAAGATCACACTCAATCCATCTAGACCCTTTAAGGCAGCCATTTGATTGTTTAAGCTTCTTCTATGTCAGTCACGCCATTAACGTATGCTGTTTTAATGTCCTCATATTGTAACTACCTTGACTGCACAACGCTTTTCTTGGTCTGTATGTATGTAAGTACTTCAATTGAACGACCCTGCATTAAATGTAAAGCACTCTGATACCTTCGGGTCTAGCTAGCGCTATATAAAACCTATAAATAAATAAATAAATTTTACAGTTAATTCCTTGAACTTTGGAAAAACAGGTCTAAAGGCCTGACATGGACTTTGGCAGAAATCTCTAACAAATGTAGCATAGTACCCTGTCCACTAAATCATCTGTTCACCCACTCAATTATGAATCAGGTGGACTGTCAGTTTTCCGGTTGTGGTGCCTCAGCTGGCTCCTCCATCGGAAAACTGACTCCGATGGCCCAACCGAGCAGGAACTACAGAGTAATGCCATCAGGCCACCCATTATATTTAGGGCAGACAGTCTGATGATCTTTTTTTTGGTCCATCACCCCTGGTAAAATCTGGCAGATTTGCAGGATTTGGGTATGATTCATGTAGTATATTGTACAGAGCACATAAATAATTACTCTTTGGACCTATTGCATATTAAGGAACTATTCTAAGTGTCCCTGTAGCTGTAGTTATGATCACACCAATCTTAACTTTCTCCGCCTCTCAATCTTTTTTCTCTGTGCAAATCCTAGTAATAGTCTTCTATTATAAGGCATCACAGGCATGTATTTTAACTGTGTAGGTGTTGAAGAGTTTGAGAAATCCTACATTACAATAAAGACTATGTCACTGACCCCGAAGTCTTGCTCGAAAATCTCTACTTTAATAAAGCAACAATACTTGACAAGCTAAACAGTCTCAAAACCAGGAAACAACAACAACAGACAACAAATCCAGAAATAAGTGCTACAATTAAGAACAGGTTGAGGCAAAGAGAGTCAGTCACAGCCTTGAACACTTAGGCGCAAAGTAAACCAGTGGTGGACAAGATGCAATGCAAAAGATGCTGGGAAATCTGTCACAAAGGTCTTGAGAGATCCTACATTGCAAAACAATTTAAATAGGCCACAAAGCATTCCAGGGACATATAAAAATATGACTTGTAGTTGGCCAATTTAAACATCCAGAAATACATTGAAAGTGTGGCCCATCAGTTCTGTAAGGGCCTTTTGATGTTCTTCAAGTCCAATTCCACCAAAGGCTGAGACTCCATCTTTAGTAACTCTGAAACACCAGCTTGCTTCACCATTATTCCATCTCCACTTCAATCTACCATCAACACATTTCACCAAATGATCAAGGTGAAAGTTATTCGCCCTACCACAAAGCAGATCTCACAAGCATGATTAATTTTATTAATTAATTTTTTAATGTGTGTTTGTAGTGCACCTGCTCTATTAGGTGTATTGGAATGCTTTCCAGAAAGCAATATTTTTGATTAGATTGAAATAGATAAAAATACATGTGCAAATAAAGTTGCAGTGATAGATAAGGAAAGCATCTTAGAAGATTATAGAAGCCAATATACTAATTGGGAAAGCTATTTGTCAGTTGGAATACAAGTTAAGGGGAGGAGAAATTAGTTGTAATTCAGGTAGTCAGTTGTAAATCAGGAGGAGGTGGGTTTTCAGGTGCTTTTCGAATGTGAACAGTGTGACTTTATTTCTGATATGAAGAGACGGAGGGTTTTCAAGCAGAGGTTCCATCACCAAAGGAGTGTATCTGTTTGTGGGAGATCTTCTAGTAAAGAACTTCCAGCTATAGAGAATTGTGACTTTTGGGCTACTTCATGTTTCAAAATGGTGAGGAATTTGGTTAAATATGCAGGTTTCTTCAGAGTTTTATAGGTGAGGCAACACAGTTTGAAATGTATTCTTGCTGGAATGGGTGGCTAATGAAAATCACATAGAATATGTGTCATGTGGTCACACTAAAATAGTATTTTTTATGTCCAGATTGGAAATGGCTAAAATTAGTAAATAACGAAGTTTAGGCCTTACATATAGATTAAATGTTTTAGTTTTTTGAGTGGGTGAAGGAAGAAGTTTGCAGACTTAGCAACGTAGGTGATCTGAGGGATGAGTAAGAAGATTAATCCAATGAGTTTACTGAAGGTGATTGAGAGGGTGAGAAGCCAAAGGATTAATTCCTGGCACCTTAAAAGAAGCCGCAATCATTTTTCCTCTGAAAAATGCATCTGACAATGCAAAAGTGGAGTATTCGCTGGCCAATAATTAACTAATTTTTATGTTATTTCCTATGAGGTTATATTTTATGTCCCTACCTCTATGATTATCTATAGGAATGTGTTGTAGTGCCAGTGGTTGGCTATGTGTGATGCTGGGCTTACTCCCGGTCAAGCTGAAGTATATTTACTACTGTTTTGGATCCTTTCAGCTGAAGTAACTTAGAGAGTACCGTTTCTGAATAGAAATGTGCTTACTCTTTTTAGTGTGAGTGCATGTCTGCCCATAAAACCCTCATCACTCCTGGCTAAATGTCCTTGTTAACCCCTCCTTAACTCCTTTCATTTAGTAGCTGCGAGGAAATGCCTTTTTTGCATGCATGATCACACTCAAGTTTTTGGACTGATACTGCTGGTTTCTCAACTCTGAAGGGGCACGGGACCTTCTAACCAGACCCCTGTGCCAATGGTCTGACTCTTGACAGTTACATATCTGATTAGTTCACCCATAACTGGCATAAGTTTGCTTACTTATAGGTCCCTAGTATATGGTATCAGGAGTGCCCAGGGCCTGTAAGTTAAGTGTCTCTTGTGGACAACGGCACTTATTGTGCTACCACGAGTGCTACAAAGCAAAGTGTTACTCCCAACCAGGCTTGCAAAGCAGTTTTAAACTGCTAACTCAATCTTGCTATTTAAAGTATTGGTAAAGTACAAACCTCCCTTTCTAATATATGTCACTCCTAAAGCAGGCCTGCTGAGCTCTAAAGCAGGGTGCTGTACATTAAAATGTAGGACATGTGGTTTTAGAGAAGAAGTGACTCCAAGAATCAGTTGGCTGGCTTCCTGTTACAGCTACAGGGGCACAAAATCTGAAAAAGCTTGCCTTGGCAGGTTGGTAGTCAAGAATGCCTGACAGCAGCTGACCACCAACGTGCAGCCTGGGAAACTGTGATCCATCACTCAAAAGTCGCACCTAAGTCTTCTGGAGCCGAGAGAGTTGTCAGAGTTCAATTTGGTCACCAAAGACAGAACGTATCACCAGTTAAAGGGAATTACTGCTTGTGCTGTAACCAGAGACCAGCAGACCAGTGGCAACAGTTTTTTGGCTGGACTTCAACCAGACTTTGAGGGACATCGACGCCTGTGGTCAAAGTCTTCCCACCATGTTTGTGGACTGAAGAATAGCCCCAGAAAGATCCCCATTAACGGTCAGCATCCTTAGCATCCTTCAGCAACTTGTATCCCTTGCATCAGAACCATCCATTGAAGTCTGTGGTGGGTCTCCTATAGAACCTGGAACTAGACTGGAGACTGCTTTGACTGCAAAGTAACTGTTCAACCAAGCCTCTTTCGCCTCTATGCCTCACTCTCTGCCGAAGTTGGTCTCCCAAAGTTGGCCGAAGTAGAAATTACAACTTTATAAAAGTTTTCCAAAGTTATAATGTTTGACTGCGAGAGCTAGCCATTACAGTGGTTTATTGGGTTGAATGAAAAAGCAGTGATTTATTGTTCCTTTGAAAATTCATATCTCAGGAACCCTCTGGTGGATTTTTGTTGTTAAGGTGTCTATTTGAAGATAAAAATACAACCTATTTTTATAAATCAGTGTCACATTTGTATTGTGTCCTTAATGCTTTACACTTGTTACTTTGATAAAGCCTGACTGCTCAGAGCCAGAGCTACCCATGGTTTAGTTAAGGTTTTTCAAATGAAACAGTGCATTTATTACACTGTGAGGTCTCCCAACCACGCCATATAATAAACCACTTTCCTCACAGTAGTAAATATTCCCCACTGTTCAGCTAATTACCTCCACCCCACACATTTACTATAAAAACGTAGGCATGCATGTGCGGAGATCTCCACATTGTGGTGGTGATCTCTGCACATGAAAGGTAGGAGAGTTGGAGGCAGAGGCCTCCGCATGTAGATCTGTGGTCCTGATGTCCTCAAGTTATCTAGAGATCTGGCTTCTGGTACCATAACTTTGAAGAGTGTGTGCCCCTCTCTGGTCCAAAAGCTATGACAGTGACTACCAGAAGACTTAAGGAGGCAGACCTTAGAGCCTGCAATGGGCATGAATGAAAAGCACGCACCTTGTAACAGTAATCTGCTGACTTTCTGTCAACACTGAGAGGAAATAATTTGACTATTGTTATGCTGTAATACTATATTATTTCCACTGGGCAATTGTGACCATTGCAGGTAAAATTAAGACTTGTGCTCTTTGTTTTTTACCATAGTATTACAGTTGAACCAATCCGATGCCTCTCATTTACATACACTAGGCCTTGGAGCCCTATCAACCATATCTCACTTAGGTTGTTTGTGCAATTGTGCAGCAGTTCAGAACTTGGGCGTTTATTCTTTTAAAATGCAATTTATTACAATATTTTTTTCAAAGTGTGACAGCAATGAATGTCCTTGAGATTTGCAGCAGTCCACGCCTTCTCCCACTCATCTCAAACTCACTCTGCATTTTGAATTCTATCCTGTTGCATTGTGCAGAACATTTCCACCCCTTACCTAATGAGAGATCGCCACTCACACATTTTTATGGGATGCCAGCCAAGGGGCCTCCTGCCCTCTCATAGACATATCCACTCTACTCCCCTGCATAATTTACCCCCACACAATTCACCTTCCCCCAGTGTGGGAGCCATAGCATCCTCCCTCATGCGGGCCAAGACATCCTTGGTGGGCTGTGGGCGTAATAATCTGGTCTTTATCACATGTTGATTTATATATAATATTGTCTCTAAATGGTGAAAGTCGCGTCTTTTTTCTCTTTCATTATGTGATCGATTTCCTTGTAAACAAAATGTTTATGCTAGTCATAACTGTAAGCCAAATAAAGTTGCGAAAACACAATCATTGTTTACAACCACTCATTAGCTACAGATGCATTTTTAAGGAAAGATTGGATGTGTCATTCCCAGATAAGGCAGAATATACACAAGAATATCTTGTCTGTGACATGCTTGGAATAACTCAAGGTGAACAAGTGCTAGCTGTTGATGGCTTCATCCATGCTAAAGTGTTGAACCTGGCCCTTTCTGCAGGGTTATCCCCAAACCTTTTGCCTTCCTCTGCCTATTTTTCTGACCTTCTTTTTGTTGGCTTTAGGACTCTAGGCACTTTACCACTGCTAATCAGTGTCAAAGTGCATATGCTATCTCCTCTACACATGGTATGATTGGTTTATACCTGTTTGGCATATCTGATTTATTTGTAAGTCTCTTGTAAAGTGGTATCCCATATAGCCAGGGCCTGTAAATTAAATGCCACCAGTGGTCTGCAGCACTTCTTGTGCCACCCACTGACATAGCATTTCAACCATTTCTCAGGCCTGCCACTGCAGGGCCTGCATGCGCAGTTTACTGCCACTCTGCCTTGGCATTTAAAACTACTTGCCAAGCCATAAACTCCCCTTTTATTACACAAAGGTCACCCCAAAGGTAGGCCCGAGGTATCCCTATGAACGGGTGCTGTGTAAGTAGAAGGTTGGGCATGTGCCTTTGTGTGTGGCATGTCCTGATAGTGACAAACAGCCTAATGGGCTTCTCCCTGCTGTGAGGCCTACTTCCCTCATAGAGGGAATACCCTTATATATACTTAACTGGTAATTGCTGATCAGAAAGGAGTGGTGTTACCATCTTTGGTATGTTTAGAATAGTGGTGATAAATCCTGCTTACTGGTTTAGTTGGATTTTATATTACTATTTTAAAAATGCCACTTTTAGAAAGCGGGCATTTTTCTATGCTTATGACTCTTTGTGCTTTGCAGCTTGAGTCCAATCCATGCCTGTGATAGGGTGACAGCTACAGTTGGTGATACTTTCCGGACAGCCACAACACAGGAAGGGCTGGGTGTGACAGGGGTTACATCTGCATTCATTTGCATACTCGTGATCTTTCTGGGCTGGGAGAGGGAGAGGTCGTTCACACTTTACATTTGTATAGGTTGTGTCCTGCCCTCACACAAAGGGCTGATTTACCCCCTACTGACATCTGGAGCCAGGGCTGGGTTGAAAGGGATTGTTGTGCACTTGAAAGGGTTCCTTTTGAACTCACCCCTTAAAATAGGACATTTTTTAGTATAAGTACAGGGGCTCTGACCCCATGTTTTTAGGCACTGCGTGGACTTTTAACCAGACGCTGTTGGCTCTACAAACCACACATTGCCAGACAACTGCTTTGCTGCCAGGAGAAACCGCCAGTTGGACTACCTGTTTGTTGTACTGGCCTACTGCCTACTGATTTCTGGGTTGCAGGAGGGACTGCCTCTTTGCAAACTGCCTTTATGTGCTGGCCTGCTGCCTCCTCTCTGCTTTTGTGCCCCGTTAGTGCTCTCCAGGGGCTTATTGGCCAGACTCCCTTGCTGCAGTCTCTGGGCCCTGGAAGACTTCCCCTGCACCACCGACTGCTGGATTTGCCCAACACGTCTTGTGGTTGTGTGCCAAGTATTAGCAGCTGTCTGTGAGGAAAACATTGCTGCAGGCATCAACTAAAGAGACTTGTGGCTGCTTTGCCGACCTCAGATTTCAGGGATCAGCTATTCAGCCGTCTTTGGGAGGAGATACCTGGTTAGCCGTATTTTTGTTGCCGATCTTGAGTGGCAGTGATCAGCTGTTTTCCCCCTGGAGCTGCACCGCCAAAGGTCATTCTATGAGGCATGGCCCCTCCCCCTACAACTCATCAACTGGAGATGGGTCAATCCCAGCATGTCCTCCAGTCTATGTGGGCCCGGTGCCGCAGATCCAGCATGAAGAGCACATAGCCAGAGGAGATCCAGCGGGTCCCACTCCCGAGGTCTGCCACTAGTTCTGGAGCTCAGTCCCAGCCCCCTCACAGTACGGTGAGGTTAACTGGGGCCTGGGACAGTGGAAAGTTGCCTGCGTTCCTTCACAGCGGCTCCACTCTAGTGAGTGTTGAGATCGGACCTCGAAGGCTCTAGTGGAGCCTTACCGCATTCTGGCGTGGCTGGCTCAGTTCTGGTGACAGCTACAAGTGTGAGTTCAGAGCAGGGGACCCAACAAGGTCTCTCGTGTGGCCCTGAAGTTTGTGCTCCCACCCCTTTTTCTTGAAATGGCTTACAATGGGGGCACTAATTCTTTGGCTCACATTACGGGTGAAACCTCGACAGAGGCCCTCAGAGCGCGATGTAGTACCGCCGCGAGAAATGCATTTGGAAGTCCATGAATCATCATAATATATGTACTAGGCGTGCAGGTACGCCATGACCCAGGTTCTTATGGTGGTACTCTGTGGTCCATGATTATAGTTTTGTGACTCATGTGTTTTTCTAATTGCATTACTTGCGGATTATTTATGATTCATGTCTAACGTACCAAGTATGTATGACTCATACAGAATGTAATAAACGTGCTATTTGTTCCTAACCAAACTGCTGCATTTCATGCTTTGATGTTGTAATGTATGTCATTTTGATTCTTACATTGTCAGGATAACGAGTACTATCTCAGGATTTGCTTAGTATGCACAGCACTTATGATTCATGTTGTTTTGGTCTTGTGTTATGTATAATATACCATATATCATTTTATATAATCATGTGTGGAATCTGTTTTGTGGTGTGTTCATTTTGTTTCTGTGTGAGTGTGTTGCGCAAACACTTTTTACATTGCCTCTGATGATAAGCCTGACTGCTCTGCACCAAGCTATCGGAGGGTGGGCACAGGTTATCTTTGGTTTGTAACTTACTTGCCCTGACTAAAGTGGTGGGTTCTGCCTGGCTTAAGTGCATACCATAAACCCAATTTCTAACACCAAGTCTAAAGTATACAGGGGCTCCTGGTTAAACCTTCCTCCCGGGTTTCTGTTTCAATCAGTGAAGACAGATGCAGAGGAGGAATGAAGATAATTGTATTGTAAAAATGCATTTACTATTTCCTGCCAGTCTCTTGTTTGTACAATTCGGGTCAGTATTCTTTGTCTTCTGATAGCAGATCAGACCTGCACATAGCAGAGATTCCCCATCACTTCTGGATCCAACAGTCCCACTCAAGAGTAAAACAAGTGCCACATGTCAAACACCAGCCAGTATTCAGATTCTTTTCTGAACAATCCGAAAATGATACTGGCTTGTAAGGAAAGAACATATTTTCTGCAAGGTCATGGTCATTATGAGGAGGTAGGCTCTTTCAGTCAGGCATTGTCCCTACAAATTAGAAGCTATACTTACCACCACACTTAGAACTGCTGTCTCAGAGAGGTAATCATTTTCTTGAGGTTTGGGAAGTATAACACTGCTTGCTCACAGGACTTTCTATCATTAGCTGAATTGTTGGTAAAATCACCAAGGGCTACACACCAACACAGTAAGACAAGGAATCTTGCCAGCCCAGTAACTCAGTGTGTATCCCTGGGAACACACAATGGCTCCTGTGCTTGCTTGTTATATTCTAAATGAGGGAGTGCAATGAATAACAAATGTATTTGATTTGACTTGAGATCACGTTTGCCAAAGATTTAATGCCCCCCTCTAAATAGACAGGATTTGAGTCACTAATCAATAAACCACTAGCATTCGTTGATGTCCAGGGTAATGCCATCGCATTCTGCCTCTAGCCCTACTAACGTTTACCAAAAGTGACTTAAGGAACAGGTTTACACATTGCCTCACACTCGTCTGTAAAATTAGTTTTTTCTTCTGCTGGAAAATACTTTTGCTTCCTGGTTATGTATACATGAGATTCCTTTCTAGTTCCATCATGCAAATAAACGTCCTCCTGCCTTTTGATGGAGCAGTTTTCCATGTTCATCCGGGGCGACAAGAAACAATTTAGCTGTTACACCTCTGTATAAGTTCAAAGAACTTGGCATACCCACATCTTTCCTATAAGACCAATTCGCTCCCCATTTCCCTCCTGCTATACAAAAGGTACTGATGTAAAAGGGTCTGTCAACTAGGCACAATATTTGATGTGGTGAAGAGGCATTTCAGGTTATAAAAATCTACAAATCTTTATTCAATGAATAAAGACCAGTAAATTCTGAAAAGTGATTACATTTTCTGCACACTACGTGGTATTTGGGTGCAGAATGGGTTTTTCAAATGAAACCTGCTGATGTTTTTCTCTGAAAGCAGCAGCTCTGATGCACCAATATAAGGGTAGAGACTTCTGCCCCACCACTACTCCAGCTATAGCTTGTGTACAGGAGATAAACCTATACAAATGGAAATACGTCCTCAGCATTTAATAAACTTGAGTTCAAAAAAATTTGCATTAAACATTACTTTCCAAATTTACAATATAAATGCAGTGTAAAATTACTTCTAAATTTTAAATTTGGATAATGGAGTTCGAGTAAAAATTGTCAATTCCTAAAATCAAAGTCTCCCAGAACTCCTATGGGCATCTAAAATACCCACAATGATGCAGGAGGGAAAATGGTAAGGATTTTATTTCAGGCTTACTAATGGGTCTGAACGCATACTTGCTGATTTGAGATTGCGGTACTATGCAAATGAACTAATGGAGGAGTGAGCCTGGTGGAAAAGGTGTATTATGTAATATTGATAAGCTCTGTAATGTTCCATTCATGTGTTTCTTTATCATGCATTAGGGATAATGAACACACTGATTAGCAGAACAAGACGTAGGTTTGCTCGACTGCCATGAGATAATGCCAACAGGATATGAAAATTCCAAGTATGTAGAGTTATAGGTGGGAAAACATAACAACCACATTTGTGCAAACTGGGTAGAGCTGGACATCGCAAGAATACAATAGCGGCAGTACTCAGAATGGGACGTTTATAGGAAAAGCTTCTACTTCATAAAAGCGATAAAGCCAGAAAGTACAGTCTGTTTTACTGCCATGTTAAGGAGTTCAATTTCAGCCCATAAGAACACAGTGTTGGTGAAAACCATACCAGCTTCACAAGAGTGACACAGCAGCACAAGCACAATTAACTTCTGTCATCAACATCCCATGTCTTATGTATGAAGAAGGCAGGCTGCCCTGGCATGCCCCCTTTCTGTAAATTAGCAACATTTGCAGGAAAGCATCCCCTGCAGAATTAGTCATGTGGTTATAAAAGGGCACCTTCCTCCCACTCTAATATCACTAAAGAGTTTTCAAGGGGTTCTGTAAGCAACGAACTGTTAGTGCTGGTGGTGTCCTACAAACTTTTCTGCAATTGATGTGAACCCCTGTGTGGTAAGGGTTGGGGTGGAATGGGTTTACGGAAGTGGGGACTGTCCCAGTCACAGTCCTTTGGAGACAGTGGCCTGCTGAAGTGCTCCCAATCTCTGCACAAACCTGTCCATCTCTGTGAACAGAGGCTTCCTGTAAATATGGGATTGAAGAGTGTTTTGCTTCCTTTGGAGGTTTTCTAACCAAGAAAGTGCAAGACCAATAAGATAGTTGTTAGCCCTTACATGTTTGCATCCTTTTCACTGTATCTCACCCAGAGTGAAACAAATGTATTTCATATTGCAATCTGAAATCTCTCCCTTTGCTTGTAAACAAAATGCTATTGCTTTCCAGTGATTCCTCTCCCATACTCACAATGGGAAGCTGGACACTTGCAGTGACATCTGTTCCAGCCCAGCCCAATAGCTGCTGTCTGCACCTCCAAACCCAGCACAGAACACCACAAACTTCCTTCCTGGGCCCCATGATAGAAATGAAAAAAAAACCAGAACAAATAATAAATAAATAAAAATCTAAAAAAAAAAAACTGCGGTAACTCATGCCAAATGGGATAGGGGAATTCAAAGAGAAAGGCACCACAGACTATAAAAAGATAACGCTTCCCCTGTAACAGATGCTGCGCTTTATGATGGAGAAGGGGATGCCGAACGTTGCAGGTGCTAGGCTGACATTAGCTCTGCCGAGAATCATTAGGAGCCTCTGTGGACATCCAGGTTTACTCTGTGTTTAATCAGCCACAGTCACAAGGAATGGCTTCATTTCAGCTTGATGAGAGCCAGATTACAAAGGAAAGATAAATGGCCAATAAGGTTCGTCGCCATAAGCATATTGTCTTAATTTGAAGACAGGGGCTGGCATCCTGTACCGAGGAAAAAAGAAAGTGCAATATGGCTAATAGCAGAAAACCAAGGGTTTTAAAGCCCTTTGATGCCCGCAATGAAAAGCCCTTGTCTGTTCTATTAATTAATACCGCGGATCCCACTTACACCAGCTCCCGCTATAAGAGCATTCGGCTAATAAGAACATCTTTTTAAAGCCCCCGTGTGTTCCTCTCTATGGTAAGGTGGCGGTAATTTATGGAACAACAATATTTGTTGCAGCGCAGTAAAAGAGATTCACTGCACATGTGCAGCCACTTAACAAATTATATTTATCTATTTGGGTGACTGCTCATTTTGTCAGTAATTAAAAAGAACAATGTGGTGGCTTGAACTGTGGGCGCCGCCCTTAGATATGAGCCCTACATTTAAAAATGCAGATCTGCTCAGCAGTACACAACCTAGCAGTTAAACTGCTCAGAAAATCGAGGGTTAGGCCGCATGTAGCTTGACGCGATTATGTGATAAAACTAGGAGCTCTGCACATGATCGATTTCTGGTCCCAGAAGTAACAAAAAAAAAAAAAAAGGAGAGAAGAGATTCTGCACTCCATCATGTCACCCAAGGCGTGCTCAGAGGGGAAGGTTAGGGGTAATGTTTCAGGGAATGAAGCCGGTGCTCCAGGGCTGCCCTGGATGATCTCACAGAGGTCCTCTCCTCAATCTCACATCACCTTGATATGGTGAGATTTTTTTGCGTTTTTTTTTATTTTGGAAACACATGAGCGAGCTTGTGAAGAGCATGTCTGTTGCCAGAATGTGAGCAATAAATAATGCCAGCCTTTGCTTCTTGGAGACAGGCCATATAAAGTCTTAGCAGAGATAAATTTGGGGAAAAAGACGCGTTTTCTTCTCTAGTAAAACGTTGGTGTCTTATTTTACTTAAAATATGGATCTATCGATCGATCAATCTATTACACAGCTTATACACTTGAATTTGTCCTTTACACTGTATTAATTCACGTCTGAATGCGTGTGCTTTTTATGACAGTTGCTTTAAATAACGTGTTATTGGTGCACATTTATTTTCACCGCCATGACATAAATATATATTTCACTTAGCCCAGCTGCGGTATTAAACCCAAACTTAGACAAGTATTACAACAGTGCAATGGTCAAATTCAATGTTAGCATTACAGTACAGCAACACCAACACCAGCAAAACACTGTTCATAGGCTCACAGTTACAGATTGCGTATTACAATGACTTTGTAGGGTAATAAAAAGTATGTTTCACTCTCCCCTTCTGCAAACACCTGCACATATATACATACACACGTCACGGCAGTAAAAATAAAGGTTGCCAATAATACGTTATTTGCTGCATATGTCTTGATAAACGCACGTCACTGCAGAGTAAAGGTAAATTTGAGTTTGACACAGTATAGCAAATGTAGCATGAGAAAAATACTTTTACTGATTTACAGATTGCACCTAAAAATTACTTTGCAAAAGGAAACCATACCCCATGTGCAAAGTACTCAGTAAAAGTATTCACAAGGTCTCTTCAGTGTTATTTTATCATGCTGTGCAGATGTAACCCCTTGCATCCTTGTTAAATACCTTTTATTAAAGCAAGCACTCATGAAAACACCTTGAGATAAACCATACATTCAGATGTGCAGAGTACACTATTCTATTTCTTACTCTTGTTGAGGGAGGGAAAGAACACCATGACTCACTCAGAGCGTTGACTCTCGTGAGTCATGGCATCTGTCCACCCATTGCAAATATAAAACTACAAGGGCGTTTTGCAGAACATTAAGACCCCATACTGTATAATATTATATTATAAAGTACCGTATTCTAATAATTTCTAGTTTTCCCATTGGTTGAAATCTACAATTCATTGTGATTAATTAATTCCCAATATTTATTGACATATTTGACAAAATGAGGGACCTGCGAACTTTCTGAGTTTAATTGTTTCAAGTCTATATGTGCATTGTGTATTAACCTATTTGTACAACAGTACGCACACACGTAAATGTGCGAACACACATGTGTGCTTTATGCAGTATGTTTAGCACCAGCGAATAACTTCGCTTATGCTGCTCGGAACTGGAAGCCCCCCTTTAACTCAAACAAGATATTTATCAAGAAGGGACAAGCGTTCCATTTCTGCCCTGCCAATGTGGATCATCCTTCTTCTACAAACACCACCACCGGGATAATTAAGAAACTCCCTTGGCAAAACTCAGTCCGTCTGTAGCTACTCCTGACTGGGTTTCTGTGATGTGGACACGTGCCCGCTGGGAATGGGCCTGAAACCACTAATAAAGTCACAGAGCAGCCGCCAAGCGTTACTGTAATGACATCCTGTCACTGCCGGCCTGGGCTATACTTAAACCAGTGCAGCGTCTCTACGACGCTGCCTCTCTGCCGCCGCGTGCGTGCGTGCGTCCGTCCGTCCGTCCGTCCCAGCAGCCACTGAGAAGTCTGCGCAGATCATTTAAATACCTGGAATTATCGGTTGCTCGTGAAAGCACAATCTGGGCCGCCATAAAACTATCCTTTGGAGATGCACACAATACTGGTGCACGGCACAATCCCGCCTCTCATACATCATCCAAGCGGCTAATGCATCCAGTCTTAAGGCGGACTATTAACTGGGTAGTCACACTGGAAGTCATTGTTCTCTAGCTCACAGGGAGCACTGCGCAAAAACGATTGCACTTCCAAATGTTGAAAAGATAGCACACCCAATTGAAATGCATGTTCCAGTATCTGACAGATATGGAATAAATGGACTTTTAAAGACAAGAAGGGAAATAAAATATCACTCTTTTTGATGAGTAATGCAGAAAGAACACCATACGTGAATTAGTTATAATGCTTCTTTTTAATATCACAAGGTGTCATAAAAACATAAAAAAAGAGACATTATCGGGGTAGATTTACAAGAAATGCGTCACTTTACCTGCGCCACTCTGAGAAACCCTTGCACCACCATGGATGCACCATGGATGTTTACAATACGGTGCACCATGGCACAAGGATTGACAGATGCGTCAGGAATTCTGACGCATCTGTTTGCGCAAAAGTCACGCATTGCTGCAGTCGTGTCGCAAGCACGACGCAACTTCAGCACTGCATGGGGAGGCCTATCCTCATTGTGCTGCGTCACTCCTTACGGCTGTTCCAAGCAGGCGTAAGGTTTTGACGCAGTGGCGTCCTAGAAGTGGCGCAGTGAAATCTTCTAGATTTCACTGCGTCACTTCTACGAGGCGTTTTTGCGTGGGAACGCCCACCCTGCATACATTATACCTGACGCAGGTATAATGTGACGCAGGGCTTTACAACGTGACACATCTCCCTAGATGCATCATGTTGTAAATGGGCCGCATTTTTACGCAGCCGCTGCGTCACAAAAAGTGACGCAACGGCGGCGCAAAAATGACGCAATGGAGCTTGTAAATCTGCCTCTCTTATACTTTGCTAGAGCCTTACCACAACTCTAAGGCACTTTAGTACTGCATCTCTCTAAGTCTACCAAATTTTATGGGGGGTAATTTAATGAGCATGCAGTTAGTGGATACTACCAGGCACGGCCCGTGGTAGGAGTGCCGGTCGGGCGGTGACGTGGGGCGGGGGAGGGGCAGGGTGGGGGGTAGTAAACTACGGATTAAAGCCAAATACAGGTAAGTGCACATTTAAATAAATAAAACGAATTTCGTTGTGAGCGCTGCATCGCCAAATGCGATGCAGTGCGCTCAACGAAATTCGTTTTATTTATTTAAATGTGCACTTACTGTATTCGGCCTTAATCCGTAGTTTACTACCCCCACCCTGCCCTCCCCGCCCCACGCCACGCCCGACCGGCACTCCTACCACGGGCCGCGCCTGGATACTACATATGCCGGATTTGCAAAAGGTGTACATTTAATCCTATTGCATTACTCCAATGTTTAAAGTAAATGGTTTATGATTTTTTAGAAATAAAAAAAAAAATTAGAAGGACTCACGGTAAGCTGCAATAGTCACAGCTCTTGAGGAGTACCTACCCTCTTAATATCCATAAATGTGCATGGTACAAATTACATATGTGTAAAATTCATCAAAAATTGTGCTTGCACTTAACATCTTTCTTCCTTCACAAGGAAAATACCATGGAACCCCTTCTCCCACACCAACATAATTTTAAAGCAAGTTACGTCAACGTTTCAGCCCTGATACAGATTCACTCCTGCTGTTGATGGGAGTAATTTTCTACTATATTAATTGTAGAAATGTGATCTGAAAATGTGCATAAGCTCACACTTTCCAAGGCATACATACCCGCCCTGGAATGCCCTCCCCTGCACCTGGGAGACTTGCTCTCATGTAATATGAGATAATTAAGGTTGTGCGAAGTTGCACTTCGCTAGTATTTTACAACCTTGCATATCTTTTCAACTGTTTTAGGAACTGTATACATGAAAGCAACTCCACTGCATAGCTTTGTAAACTGTGATGCTCCAGAAGTTTAAAAAGAAAGAGCAGAAGCATCATTGGCCTTGTGTAGGAGAGAGAAAAGGCAACAAGGGGACTATTGCCACCTGGCTGCCATCCCCTTTCCAGTGCTATGAGCCACTCCTCCAGCTTCCTGTTCTGTCCTGATCTAAACATTGCACCCACACTACATTGTCACCCACACTTTTCTCTGAAGTGAGAGGAGGTGACACTGCGAAGCAGAATATATTTTTTCCATGCTGCTCTTCAGGTGACAGCATGGAAAAAATATAGCATGCTGCCCGATGATGTGTGGGCATCCAGCTGCACACAAAGGGGCCGATTCTGATGCGGGTTGGAAAAGCTTCCCGACCGAATCGGTTGGGAAATGGTGTCCGACCCACTCGGATCGGGAAAGTCCGACCGGCGGAGTAGGATGCATCCGGATGCTTCCAGATACGATTTGGTTGAACTCCCATTGACTTCAATGGGAACATTTGTTCCTAACCGCATCAGAATTGGGCCCTCGGTCGGGAAGACACGTTCCCGATCCGATTTGGAAGGAGCAAATGCCGTTAGGAGGCCTTCCTAACCGCATCAGAATCGGGCCCAAAGTGTCTGGTGGGAAAATTGAACAATTGAAGCAATGCTGATCTAGGGGAAGGAGGGGATCTTTCAACTTCTGAAAAAATGTGAGACATTCAAAGACTTCACCTGATTACTGGAAGTAGGCAATCACTTCACCCACCACAAATTACCCCTGCTAAAAGCAAGACAATTTATCTGCACAAATTATTCCATAAAACTACTATTTAAATGTAATTTGATTAAATACCGGGCTGATCAACAATCGCAATTGTCTTTCAGTGGTGTTATTTACTGATTAATTCATTTGTTGGACTAGTGGAAGACTGAGTGGAGTTTTTCGGCGAAGCTTCCCTCTAATGATATCATTCTTAAAGAAATGTTGTCATGATATTTTATGCTCCCTATGCATGTTTCTACTGTTTTTTAAAAATATTCCTGTGAGGTCTAGGAGGATGTATTAGAAAATAAGTATACATTCTTGACAAAACATCAAAAAGTGAGCCTATTTTCTATATCAGCATAACTGGCTACAACAGGGAGAACTCGCACTCTTCTTATAAATGTCTTTTTGTTACAGTTGGAAGTGCATAAATGAAAACTTCTTCATTATAATTCGCTTACAACCAGTAACACACTTTTTGTTGTGTTGTTGATCTCGGAGTTAAGAGTAGTACAGCTGTGTCATTACGGCTTTTGAAGTGGGCTGTAAGTGGGCAAATGTCCTCAGTGTTTGCTGCGCTGCCGCTGCGACAACAGGTCTCCGCAGGACACCCTACACTTTGTAATGTTTTGCTACTATTTTAGCAGTCCCAGAAAGTTATTTTTAGTTCCTCTGCAGAAGTCCCTGAACTTTTCTAGAGTGTGTTTGGCCTTGGTTTACTTACAGATGCTCCCCAATGAATTTGTAATGTTTGCTGTTTTATGTTTTTTCACGAGCTGCATTGACGTCTAGGAGATCAAGACCTGATTAATTTTTGCCCGGATTATGCTGTTTTTGGATTTTTAATGACTGGTATTTCTTATGTGAAAATGCTTTACTGAGATGATTTTATGTTTTGTCTACAGTATTCTTTTATGGTTGTTTTGGTCAACCAAATGAAGATTTTATGATGATGATGAGCAAATACCCAAGAAGGAAATTTGCTCTTTGTTTGTGTGATGTTGTGGGCCTGAGGATTGCCTTATAAATGTGAATTTGAACTTTGCACAAACAGATATAAATCTAATTAGGCCCATGCACCGTTTAGGCCTGTTGTTCGTATGTGTTGTGCAGGCCACAGAATCCAACGGACCTATAGTTATTATGCCACTGTTTCAAGGATTAGCATTATATATTATTATATTCTAATGCAAATAGGTGTGAAGTATTTTTAGTTTTCTTCAGCGGGTACCACATTAGGATATCCTCATACAGGTGAATTTAGCCCACATCTATTGATGTCAACTTTGCTTGGAGAACGCGAATCTCCTATGATGCAAGTGCCCAACGCACAGCTCCATGTATTAGATTCAGCCTCATTATATGTAAAATGACATGGGTGCTCATTGCAATAAAGCAGTGGCGTAGCTAGGTGGCGGTTGTGTGGGGGGTGGGTGGGGAGGGGCGGGTGCTGGCAATATTTCCTGCGTTTGCCGGGCCCCGGCGGCAAACTCATGTAAGAGCGGGGGTGGGGGGGTGAGTCGCCGCTCCCAAAACTCGTGCCGCCCGGGGTGGACCGCCCCACACCCCCCCTTGCTACGCTACTGCAATAAAGAACCTTCTCAGAAAGGGGTTTCCACACACTCACAACACCACCACTGGACCTTGATAGTGCAGCAATGACTGTTGCACAGGGTTTCCAAAAGCAAATGTGACCTTCAGCCTTCAGATACTTTCTTGTTTTAGCATCGTCAGCTCTAGCGTTGATACAGATATATTTTATGTGAAACCTTCCAGATTCGGGGCTCTAGCTCTTGGCTCTAGTATTCGAATGTTCAACAAAATGATGTGAACAGAAAGAGTGAACGTCATAAACTCAGACTCGGAAGTGTGTTTTCTTGTAAGTTATGGGGAAATATTGTGCAAAGATATTAGGATAGTGAAGGTCAGAATGATGGGATCTCATCCATAAGCATAACGATGAGGGCAAGGCACATCTGTGGAAGAGTTTAGTAAAGGCTCCGGCTCTCACTTAAGGTTTTGGCCAGTAGTTGATCAAAGGTTGAGCATTAAGGGTGGAAGAGGGCAGTGTTCTCAGAGCAGGTCTTCATATCCATGTGTCAATGACTGCTTTCAGTGAAGTGACATTCAGAGGCAAAATAGTTCGTTGCAGTGACACCACTTAATGCAAGACAGATAGCTGTGTACAACAACGTCTGGTGACAAATGCCCTCTGCGGGGAGTCCTGCCATTGGCATGATTATGTTATTGGCAAAGTAGTTGAAGTCCATTTTTAAGATTAACGATGATGTGTGTCATTCTGTTTTCGTTGCACAGGGAGAAAGAGAACCAAAACCCTAATTGACACCTCCTTTAAGGCATCATATGTGCCTGGAGGTCTTTGCAGCGGGGACACAATAAATACAAATCCGACTTGGTGGGGAATGTTCACAGTGGATGCAGGAAAAAACATACATTTTAGTATGATAAATAGCAAAGATATACAGCTTAAATGATCTTTGGCTATGGTGAAATTATTTTGTTATATTCACACTAATGCCTCAGAGTGACATGGAAGAGAAATATTTCGATAAATTAAACGTGGAAATTATATTGCCAAATAGAGCTCCCTGAAAGTCTTTTTAAAAATCCACAACCCGCTAATAAATCTTCTAATGTCCAAAATCAGGGACACACCGCATTGATACTTTCTAGCCCAAAAGTTTTGCAAATAAGATATATTTTCAAATACACTTTCCATAATTATAGGAATGCATTGCTGTTTGTATATGTTATACTATTGTTGCATTTATCTTGCTCTAAAGGGCTTTTTAAATCTACAATGATCAAATGTTGTAAAATTACACTTTTAGAGCAAAATTTAGTCTGCATGTATTTTGCTTGACTTTTTTGAAGTGAGAGCGCGCTTTGCATAAGAAAGCATCATGAGATACTGGCAGGAGACTGGTTTGGACAAAAAATGTTTCTCTGTGAGAAATGTTCAACACGAATGAGCCTCCCACATACATGACATTACTCGAAATTTGGTACTGAAAAATTTTGTGAAATTTTATGCAACAAAATTCGGCAATTACATGAATTTCTCCAGCGTAACTACAACTGGCATTCATCTTCAGTACCAGTGTTAATATAAAAATTAAGGGCCTCATTTACTATATTTTGCCGCACGGAGACTGGTTTGGACAAAAAATGTTTCTCTGTGAGAAATGTTCAACACGAATGAGCCTCCCACATACATGACATTACTCGAAATTTGGTAATGCAAAATTTTGTGAAATTTTATGCAACAAAATTCGGCAATTACATGAATTTCTCCAGCGTAACTACAACTGGCATTCATCTTCAGTACCAGTGTTAATATAAAAATTAAGGGCCTCATTTACTATATTTTGCCGCACAGCAGTGCAGCAAGCCTTCCTGCTGCGCGGCCATGCATCAAAATAAAAGGGCAGGAATCCGCTGTATCCACGGCACATTTCTGTCCTTTTCCCCTGCGCCGGTACACAAACAGCAGCTGTGGCCAACACAGACACCCTTGCAGCATGGTGCAAGGGTGCCTGCTTGGCAGCGATGATTGTTTTTGTGCAGGAAGGGGCCCCTTCCTGCACAAAAACTATCATTCATGCAGTCGCGGCTGGTGCAGGTAAGAGTGGTAGGACAAGTTGCAGGGGTAGGGGGGCAGTCGACAAATGTCGGAATAGGGAAAATACAATATAAAAAAAAAGAAAACCTTACTTGCTCTCGCTGCTTCGCCGACTCAGAAAGAGTAAAATAAGATTGGCGAATTTAAGTGTCCCTGTAGGAATACCTCCCATAACTGAGTTTTTCCCAGTAAAATTAGCACCTGGAAAAATAAGTCTAGGCGCCAATTTGGACGACACAGCAGCACAAAAAGAGAAAATGAATTTAAACAGACAGCCAGTTGCACCTACACAAGATGGTAAGGAAAACTAAATGTATCAATTTTAGCAGATCAGCCACAATCTCTACTACAAGTCCAATTGAAAGACATTGCAAATACGGATTTTACACTCCCAGACATAAGCCTAAGCCAGCTGCCACATCTGGCTATGGCCAAGGAACTGAAGGAGACCCTGCGGTTACTAGATAGCACTCCTAGTCACTCACAAGGGTCAAAAGACAATGTATCCCATTCACCTGGTTTCCCTCTACTTTTATCCCCACAGTGTATAACTCATCAAGAAATTCTTTCTGAGTTGCTTCTCTCCCTGCATAGAGTGCTCGATCCAATTCTCCTACTCTTGGAAAAAATCACATCAATTTCTGATCAATCGTTGGAAACAGTAACTCAAATCTCACAATTTCTGGTTACTCGTGAAACTAAACAACCCAGTTTGTTATCACGTATCAGTAAAGAAAAGCATAACGGAGGGCTGGATGAAAAACTCGAACATTGAGAAATACAGGAGGGAGACAGATTTCCTTGGAATCAAAAAGGTTCCAGAGCAACGCAAACTTGTAATATAAACAAAAAGGAAGTGAATAACATTAAAGGAAAGGGAGATAATATATACTCGCTCTGAAAACTTTTTCAGGATTCTGAAGGTGAGAGCGACCCCAATCCATCTCCTCCAAACTTTCCTATATTCACCCAGAGAAAGGAGCAACAGCAACCTATTTCTTCTGTTTCAACCTCTACAAATAAGGGTCCCAAGTCGATAGTGAGTATTACATCTCAAAACATTTCTGAAGAAAAAAAGTCAGTGCGAACAAAGGCACCAGTAAAGAAAGGTAACAGAAAGAATCGACGATTCTCGAAATTGAAGTTCCGGAGAATAAAGTTCCCATAGTTAGATCCCCTGGAAATCGTTCCACAGAAGAAAATTAATCCTCAAAAACCAGGAAATACTTAAAACAAAACTCTATCCAGGAAAAAGGCTCAACACAAAAACCTTCTGGGTAGAATGTATCCCAACCTCTAAACCCTTGTGTTGAAAATTTTATAAGCCAAAATTTGCTAAATATCAATCTTTCAGCAACTCAACAAATCTTAGCTTCCAATTCTCCAGATTCAGCAGTAGAAAACATAGCTTTTCAGAAAACTTCTTGCAGACTAGAGATTACGGTTCTCTTTGCGACAAGCAATGATCCTTTGACTCGCCGACGGATCCTGAACCTTCAACAGAACCTTACCTCTCCCCATTCTTTTTCATCTCCTGAAATAAAACTAGTTTCTTTTCCGGATAAATCTAATGTGGCAACAGCAAGGGTGGAATCTGGTCCGATGTGACATCAAGCAAA
Organism: Calotriton arnoldi; assembly: GCA_963921515.1. Lineage (NCBI taxonomy): Eukaryota > Metazoa > Chordata > Amphibia > Caudata > Salamandridae > Calotriton > Calotriton arnoldi. The sequence continues at coordinate 82,128 of CAWUFW010001381.1, forward strand.
ATGTTACATAAAAAAGGATTTGCTGTTTTCGGAGTAAATTCCAAAATAATCTCCTCAAGAATCGAGTGAGAACTGGGGAGAGGCTATCCCAGCCTCAAAGTTTTCTCCAGTTTGATCAAGCTCTACACTTTATCAGGGATCAATACTCATCAATATTTCATACAAATGGCCCATACACATTCATCCAACTCATAAATCCCTGTTGCGCTGGAGGTCAAGCTTAAATGTCGTGAAGAATTATTTCCTTCACAGATTCACATTTAACAATTCTAAATACATAACTAGACATATATATCAACTCTCTTTCCTCTCGGTTGACGGACCAATTAGTTGAGTAGTTGATGGTAATAATAGGGTCCTCATCGGTATAGTCGAATAATTTGGCTAACCATTTGCTAACCATCTGTCATAGACTATTATATATCGTCCTACTTAGGTGTATTGACAAAATGAATAAAAGGAAATCCCTCACAGGACAGGGAGTGGTGGGGACTCTAGATGCCTTTCTGTTACGTGCTGAGTCAGCTCTCATCCACGAAATTGCCCTAACAGAGCAAAGACTGTCCTTGGAACCAAAATCCTCCCAAGGGCAGCTTGACCTGATAGAGCCCTCAAATAACATCGCTTGCCAAGAGTGTATTTCTCCTACTAGGATAGCGAGCAGTCAGATCACTGAAGTAAATGATAGTTCCACGCCGAGGGTTGTAAATGTCAGATCTAAAATAAATACCAGGGGCCAGAAAAGTAAGATCAATCAGGGGGATAGCTCCCCAACCCAATCTAGGAAAAGAAAGGGACAAGGCCCTAATAAGCTTATTCATCCAGCACCAAAGAGAGGACGTAAAAGTAAAACCACGAGGGAGGAGAAGGAGGAGGTGGTTGAGGGGCATTCCTCCGCAATTAGTCCCGTCCATTTAGCGCCTCCCACTAGTCCCCCTACTCCTATACAGGGTACTGAAAGCACAGAGTTCTGGGTAAAAATTGGTGGGCTGGTTACAACTCTATTAGAACCCCTACTTCAAAAATTAAACCGAATTGAAACGAGTATTGAAAAACTCGAACGGATGCAGCAGCCCCTGTTGAGCCAGTCAGGCCCGCACAATAGTCAGCCCCAATTGATTAACCCTTGCCACTGCCATTGCCTTACAAAAGAACACCCAAACAACTGGGGGCGACAGGCCCTTGTCCACACAAATAGGACCCCCAAATCTTGGCCCTGTGACAGCACCTCAAACAGGACAATTGGCTCCCCCGTCCATGAGCCAGAAGAGGGCAGGCATGCCCAATGTGCACCACAAGCCACAGGTCCCAAGTACTATTCAAGAACGTTTAATAAATATCCAAAATTAACCCTTATCTAGCAGACCTAGACATGAAAGTATAAGGGAAGCACCAATGAAATCTGCACAATATAAAGCATCACACACAGTAAGAGGTCTATCCGACACAAACATCTTACACCTTCCACCGGAAGCAACTCCCTATACGATAGTGTTAGCCAACGTACCCATGCTGCCTGATGGCACTAGGGAACACTGGTCATTTTTCAAAAATAAAGCACTGTCCCTGTTAAGTTCGAGGTCCGGACTACCCTCCCCACTCTTCACAGAATTCAAAATGGTTAGACGGGTTGGTTGGATAGGCAGATCAAAAAAGTTGCTAGGGGGTGATTGTGTGGTGCTATCTTATGGGTCACCCAACCTTGTTCAAACATTACTTGACAGGGTGGGAAATCGGACAGTTGAGCAAACAGGGATCCATATTTTACCATTGGGGTTCTTTTATAAGCCACCTAGCTACAACCAGTCGCTACATGGGATGGATATTGGTGGGGGATGGAACCAATCTAGATACAATATCCCTGTGAATAACCACTATACGGCCCTTAGTTCTATGGAGGACAATGATTGACTGGAGATATCTAATGATGAGTCACCTGAAAGAAAGGCCGTTACAAGAGGCCCACGGCAATCTGAACCACTTAGGCTGTGTATGGCCGGAAAAGAGCATGGATCTTTAGAGACCCCAATTATGCCAATTCTGAGGTTGTCCCCTCTGAGTTCCTCTGAGCTTAGCCATAAGGCCAATAGATCTGGTTTAACTAAGCCGTTGATTATGGACCAGGCACTTCACCCCGCTGGCATCCCAATGCCTCATATACAAGGATTAGCAGAGGTTGGGGGAGCCAGAAGTGGTGAAAGGAATGAGATATCGGGGGAACTTTCTCTCAACAAAAACGCAGAGCTATTACTGGAGATTCACAACGCCCAACAGTTGGCGAACTCCCTTTTAACAATTGCAGAAGTAAACCAGCCCATAGCTAGGAACGGCCACTGGCCTTTGGACAAAGAGTTTGAAAACTTTAGCAACCCTCCAAATCTTCCATCGAAGCTCCAAATACTATCCTGGAACATTGCAGGTCTCCGCTCCAAAATGGATAATCCGGAGTGGGGTGCTTTTATTCAAGACTCTGACATATGCATGTTCCAGGAAACCTGGGCCAGGGAGAATACCCATAGATCTGGCTATGCAACCTACAACCTACCAGCTACATCAGGGGGGAAGGGCAGACCGTCTGGGGGACTTACTATTTGGGTTGCTACACACTTGGGCTGCACAGTGAAGCAGGTAGAGATGTCTTCAAGAGACATCCTCTGTGTTATCCTGAGTTCTCCCTCCAGGACCAGGTTAGTGCTTATTAATGTATATTCACGGCCAGTCGGGTATGGTCAAGCGTCTCTTACCCTAGACAAATTATTATCATTTATATACACAGTCATTGATAATGACATAGTGATCCTGGCTGGCGATTTTAATGGTCAGTACGAACCATTGAAGGACCTGGAGGCTGGTGACCCAAATGAGGAGGACCTGCACTGGGCTATTCCAGTGGTCAATGCTCTGCCAATCCGGGCATGGACCCCATTAGTCGCACAGTTGAACACCGTTGCCTTGAACTATTCACTCAGGGCTTGTAATGGGCGCTCTAAATCTGATAGTCTGGCAAATTTTACCTATAACAGGTCGGGCTGCCCTTCGATTATAGACTATATTATGGTGAATACTAAATCCTGGCACCGGATGGTTAATTTTAAGATTGTCCCCAGATATGACAGTGATCATAATGCCCTGATTTTAGAATTGGACTCTCTGTATGTCGGGAATGTCCCTAAGGGCCAATTGTTGAAAATGACAGGGCCAATCCTAACTAAATGTAGGAGGAGAGTAAGATGGGGCACCCTATGTGAATCCCAAGATAGATTATCTTCACTCTATCAAATAATTACGCCATATCTGGAGGTTGCAAACCATTTGAGTGAGTCTGGAGATTCTACTGGTCCACTCTGTGAAATTGCAGAAAACCATCAAGGCCTAGTGGCAGCCCTGGCGGATAGTTTTTCCCATGTAGTACAAGTAAAGGAAGGCAGTGCACCCAGACATCCCTGGTATAATGGCAAATGCCTAAAGGCTAAGACAACCTTGCTTTCATCTATTAAATGCAATGACAAGCTGGCAATAAAAGAAAATAGGTTACTTCATAAACACGCAATTAAGCAAGCTAAAAAGGAGTGGGAAGCAGAAAAGTGGGAGAGCCTGAGAGATGCTCTAAATAGGAGGGATATGAGGACCTTCTGGAAATTAATAAGCACAGACTCAAAAGAGGATAAACGAGCATTTGAACCTAATTTGGGTGCCGAGGTCTGGAGGGCCCACTTTCAGTCACTTTATTCTAGGGTAGATGGCACTATTGAGCAAGTTGAAATTCACTATCTCCAGCCACACCGAGCCTGCTCGGAAACTCCTGCAATTTCTCTTAAAGAGGTAACGGCTGCAGTTGCTCGAGTAATACCTGCAAAGGCTCCGGGCCTAGATAAGATCCCTGGAGATCTATATCGCACTGAACCTAGCGTTTGGGCTCCGTACTTTTGGAGCATATTTAACGCTATTTTACAGGGAATGGAGATCCCCATAACATGGCTAGGGGCGGAAATCATCCCTATCTTTAAGAAGGGCTCACCCCTCCATCCTGCGAATTATCGGCCCATTAGCCTTATCGATGTTGCACAAATTTTTTTTGCTCGAGTGCTCCTGGATCGATTACAGAATTGGATGGAGGAGTTTTCCATTCTCAGCCCTTACCAGGCCGGTTTCCGAACAAAAATGTCCACAATCGATCAAGTTTTCAGGTTGCAATTATTGCACTGGAAAACAGTGATTCTGGAGGGTAGCAGTCTCTACATGATCTTTGTGGACTTAAAATCGGCCTTTGATTTAGTTCCTAGGGAAAAACTATGGGCTATTTTATTTGATCTGGGTGCACCCCCGTATTTATGCGAGATCTTGAAAAGATTACATGTGAATAATTACGCCCAAATTAGATATGGAAAGAATGGAGACCTCACTGACCGCATACCCATAGAGAGAGGTGTAAGACAGGGGTGCGTTTTGGCTCCAACCCTCTTTTGTATTTTTATCAATGGCCTAGTGGGAGCCTTGACAGCAGGAGGGGACATAGATGCTCCAAAGCTAGCAGGCCGCAAGGTACCTGCCTTGATGTTCGCAGATGATACCCTCCTGCTGTCAAGATCACCAATGGGTATTCAAAGGGTCTTGGACATCTTTTATTTATTTTGTAAGAACAGGGGTCTGGAAATCAATACCCAGAAAACAAAATACATGGTGTTCAATGCAGGTCACTCAAAACGACCCAACCCACAATTAGCTGGGGAATTTTTAGAGAAAGTCCCTGTATGTGAATATTTGGGATTATCCCTCAATGAGAAAATGGAATGGGGTGACCAAATTAAGAAGGCTTGTCTTAAGCTGGCGCAAACATCAGGGGGCCTTGCGAAACAGCAGAGGAAGTGTGTACACAAGATGCTGGGGCCGGTGCTGGAAATATATAAGGAGCAAGCCAGAGGGGCTGCCCTATGTGGAGCAGAACTATGGGGCCACAGGCCATCTGAACAACTTGCCAAGATTGAAAATTCATTTCTTAGACAACTGTTGGGACTCCCCAATAGTACCCCATTAACTCCGCTCCGAATGGATCTGAGAGTCAGCCCAATGGCACTGGAGGTTGCGCTTAGACCTCTGCTTTACTGACGCCGCCTATGGAGCACTCCAGAATTATCTATGTATAAGGAGGAATTGAGGGAGGTGGCAAACCTCAGTGGAGCAAGCAAAATACCTTGGCTCACCTATATCAAGAATTCCTTCTTATCCATTGGAATGGGAGATCTATGGGATAGCCCGGAAGAAAGATCTAACATCAAGAAAGGCTCTGATAAAAAACTTTAAGGATCACCATCTCAACTTACTACTGAGGGGCCCCAGGACAGGCACACTTACATCATCCTTTTTAGAAGTTAAACTGCAATACACCTTAGAATCTAGCATAGATGACATACAGCCTTCACTTGCTAAAAAACTCTACTTGCAGTTTAGGTACGGTGCACTTCCTTTATGTGCTGTTACTTATAAATGGGGGGGTAGTGCTACGAAAGATTGTCCGTCATGTAAAAGCTGTATGGAGACTGACCTGCATGTGTTGTTTTTCTGTCCCACCTACAAGGCAATAAGGAATCGTTGGTTACGACAGCTTTGTAGGAACTTTGGAACTTCCCACTGCTCACAGGCTTATAGGATCCTGAAATATGATACCGGTATGCCAATTGTATATTCAGTTTCCCGTTACCTGTTTTCAATGTGGTGTGTACGCCGTGCAGTTTTAAAGATAGATCAAGTTTAAATTACCCACTCTATGCCTTTACTATTACTTGGGACTCTGTATTCTAATTTGTTTTTAATCTCATGATTTTGTACCATATGCTCGAGATACTTAGCGCCTCAGGATATTTAATACTCTTTTTAACATTTTATTGTTCTCATATCTTAATGTGTATAAATTTTTTTTTTTTTTTTTAAATAACTTTTATACTGATAAATTGCACTGAATTTTTAAATGTTTTATTTGTGCTTTTATGGTCTTGTGAGGCCGAAATAAAGTATCTCTTGACTTGACTTGACTTGGTAATAATAGAACTTAACTAACTATCTAACCAGCTAAATAATCACAGACTCTTGGTAAGGTTAATAAAGTTGATCTCAGATAAATGTAATTGATAAATGCTCATCGCATACAGGTTGCAATGCAAACAATGAATCCCACAAAAGGAGAGAAAATCAATTAACAAATTGCAAACAGTGTCATACTCATCATCCATGTACGATATGCAGATGAAGGAGTGGATAGATGAAGAGACATAAGTTTCAGCAAATACTGCGAAACAATATACTAATGACAGAGTGGAGAGATGAAGAGACATAAGTTTCAGCAAATAATGCGAAACAATATACATGTGACGGAGTGGATAGATGAAGAGACATAAGTTTCAGCAAATAATGTGAAACAATATACATGTGACGGAGTGGATAGATGAAGAGACATAAGTTTCAGAGACAAATTACATTTGCAATAAATATGCAACTTACGAGTCAGAAGATAATACAAACCCAAAGATCAATGAAATACCACCCCCCTGGCCAAGGGAGTAGTGGGGGTCTCCTGAAATAGAGTCAGGAAACAAAGATTTCAGGAACGGGACAGGACAAGGACTGGAACAGCTAGGCCTCTCTGCAAACCGACGGACAGCGACGCATCTCCCCTCTCAATCTCCTACCGCTGCAGCTCTCTCTCTCCTCTCTCTCTCTCTCTCTCTCCTCTCTTCCTTGCCACACCCCCAAAGGCACCACAGTTATACCCTAAAACCTACATGTCCAACCCACATTAATTGAAACATTACGCAGAATTCGACTGCTCATTGGATGCTTGGGGAGGTGGTGTATCACACCACCGTGATTTCATTCAAAATTCTTCATGCTCATTGTGCTACTTCCTTTCCCATTACATATATGTTGACCAGTTCATACAATTTTGTTCTTGCTACATTTCACAAATTTCTCAGCCACGTCTGTGGAAGAAGTCTTGAATCCCACGGCCAGTCTCATCTTTTGGCAGGCAAACAATGTTCTCTGAGCTGATCAACCTTGAACTTTTATTCATCACCCGCTGCGCTCAGCACTTCTGTCTGTCTTGTCAGGTCATTTTTGCTCATTTTTCAGCCCCTCATCTATCCGGTCAATTTAAGAAAATACAGGCCCATTCGGCTCACTATGACGAAATAAACACATACATTCATTAATTACATGGAAATGCACCTTTCACTGTTTACCACCCACCTTTACACTATTCCCTGTTAATATATTCTTAGCATAAGCTTCATACAAAGCAGCATTATTTATTATCGTTTTAAAGCAAGACGCAAGATTCGAAATGCGGCCTAAACGTGCATTAATTTCCGTTTTCTTTTGAAATGCAATGTAAAATGCGGCCTAGTTCTTTCATGCATTAGTTCACATTAGTGCACGCATGGGCAAAGTGGTTTCCCATGTAGCTCATGTGATTTGCATGTTAGTTTTCACTGCACACTCTTAGTAAGTATTATGGGGGAGTTAGTTCGAGCAGGTTTCTTTTTTGCGAAACCCTGCTCCATCAATCCCCCCTCTGATGGCTTCCTGGAGCCATCATAAAATAGCCACCATACCAAGTGCCATCTTTATTTATCTAAAGATCAGTATTCTTTTCTCTTTTCATCAACTTCTCATCTAACTCTTTCATCTTGTCATAGTAATCTCCTTTCATATCTTCTAGTTCTATTTCATCTCTTTTTCTCTTTCTTGCTTTTCGTTTGTATTTGATTCTGTGATCTCTTTTCGTCCACATTGACACTTACAACATTTATATATCGTTATTATCACTAAGGCTACTCCAACTACTGAAATCATTGGCATTATTATTTTTCCTAATAAAATACTTCCAAAGGTAGTAAACCATTTACCTACAGAAGAGAAACTCTTACCAAGTTTCTCCCAGACACCGTCAACCTCCAGTTGGGTCAAGTCTTCCTGAAATTATTTTGTAATATTCTTAATATATCCCTCAATACCTTCACTTTTGTCAGGGATATAAGTACAGCAGTGTTGAATTTTCAACATGCCACAGACTCCACCCTCTTTTGCCAATAAGATATCAAGGGCAAGTCGGTTTTGCAAAACCATTGATCTGATTGCAACCATTTTGGTGTCAATCATCAAAAACCCACCAGCAGTATCTGTTGATAAACGATCAACCACTGTGGACAATTTTCGAATTTTATGCAAGTTCAGAACGACTCCAACTGATGGTATCAGTGCACCAAAAATATCACCTACTATTTCTGAGAAACTAGCTCTCTTCTTACGTGTTAGTCCTTGTTTTATTTCATAGATTCTGTTATTATTTTTGTGTACATGGTAGACCTTTGGGAAAACAATTGCAAAATAACAACTATCATACCAATGTGCAGGTAACCTGTAATAGGCTTTCTTACCGTACACATAATAGAATCCTGGGAAAACAGGATCAGTTCCACCCTTCAATCCCTAACCTCCAGTAATTTGGTAAGTATGCTCACATTCACTAGAACCAATGAAATAATTATTATAGTTAGTTTTCAGTCTAAGCAAACATATTTTCCCCTTTTTATACCAATCCAGGGACATTGCAGCATATGTCTCGCCTTTCTCATAATTTTTTTCTCTAAACGCCCATGGTGGTACCTGTGACTTCTGTTTAGCAGCTTTCCTTTGGAAACTTTCTCTTCTATATTCTACCATATCTATGAACACCTTTTCTTCAACCCGCAAACTACATGTTAGATTGTTTTTGTAAGCATATCCTACATCGAGTGTCTTAGTAATATGGAAGAATTCTCCCATATAATGTGCATTTTTACTAATTAAAACCTTGTTTAGTTCCTTTATATTAGGTATCTCTGAAAATAATAAATCTATATTGGAATAATGATACTCCAGCTTCCCGTCACGTAGAATAGGCTGGTTAAAACACTGCAAGTTAAACCATATGTTAAAGGTAGGTGATGATAGGTCACCCCCTCTGAGACAGACGGAGGTAATTGCATGCACACATAACAATTACTCACATTCATCGTATTAACATACTCGTACAACAATTTTGTAAAAACATTTAACGATAAATCACTAATTGATTTATCATGATGGAAAATACTTCCATCTATCTTTTCTATGTTAGTATTAGGGGTTTCTTTAGTAACATCACTCACTCTTTCACTTATTACATCATTAGTTTTGTTTCCATTATTAGTTACCATTAGAATAGGTACAATGACGGTTAATAATATCCACATGAATGTTAGTAAAAAGACACTACATAAGCAAGCTTTAATACATTTACGTTTTAGGCTAGATTTTGGATGTTCAGTCATTTTTGCTTCGGCCATTTTTGTATTTTACTAAAAATATATAATCTAAATCTATAAAAACTCTGAATTTACTAAAAATAATTTTCTGAAAGATACTCAGGAGGACATATGGCTTAGCTGGGGGCCTCGAGTTGTCTACTTCTGCCCTCACTGAGTATTGCTATATTGAATTCTCACACTATTTACCTAGTGGAAGTTGGGTCGGCGAGGGATATGGGAGAGACCAGAAGCCTCGGAGACACCCAGAGCAGGAGGTACGGAGAGACCCCTAGGCGGAGAGGAGTCAGCGGGGACGGAACCGGACCGCGGGCCGGTCAGTGGAGCCCCGGGAAGCAGTGCACGGGCTAGAGGAGGACAGCTCAGGGGGAACATGCATGCAGTGTGTCGAGGTGAGGAGTGCTGGGTGACAGGGGTGGCGATAGCCAGAGCGCCAGAAAAGCACCGGAAGACTACAAAGCGGCAGGTATACATCTCGCACAGAGACATTGCGAGGGGCGACAAGATGGCACTAGCGCCGGAGACATGAGCGTGGAGCGCAGCCCCTAAGGCCCCCGGGCAGTGGCCAAGTGCAATCTATCAGCGGGGGAAGCTGGGTGATTAAACTGATGGTCTTGAGAGCGGGCGAGCCGTGAACACTGGAGCGGAGATTGGGGCTGCCTGACTCTAAGATGGCGGCTGCCTGGGATAGAGCCCCGAGAACAGTGATCTACTATTGCCTGCTAATGAAAGGCCCGGGACCCCACATTTCCTGATGTTGCTGGTTGCATAGCCTTAATGAAGAGTGCACAGCTTTAACGGATTGGAGAGGCTCAGGTCATTGAGACTCAGATCCTACCATATTCTGCCAGAAACAGCCTGCCTTGAAAGAGAGTCAGCCTGCCAAACATCTCCCCACCTCACTGTCTGATCGCACTGGAATACAGGAACTATTGAGGGAGGCATGGAACGCGCTGCAGCACGGTCTAAGGAACCAGCTGGACAAGCGCCACGGAGCAAGCACCGCTTGATGTTTAAATTACGCTCAAGGTTTCCCAGTAACAACGGGACTGGTGTGGCAGATGGAGCTATGACGAGGCCCCCCGGCCGGAAACCATGAATATTGTATTTACCATGGAGACTGAGCAACATGGCCGATGCCCAGTGGAGCTGTTTAGGCAGCTATAGAGGAGTTTGGCTCTGGTTCACCTCCTCGGCCATCACCTACCCAGCCGGACATTGGACATAGTTTTTCTTCGTCTCCCCATTGTGTTTCCTTCCCTCCACCTCCTCCTCCCTCCGTGATCCTGTGGCTACCTCCCCTTTCCAGCTGATACGTTAATATCTCTTGTTGGCTCCTGTAACTGATGTAATTTTGTAACCTGTAACTCGCTGATCCTCATGTAAAGCCGCGGTGCCCGAGCAACTTTGGCTGATGCCCGGTGGAGCTGTCATATGCAGCTATAGAGGAGTTTGGCTCTGGTTCACCCCTCGGCCGGCACCTACCCAGCCGGACATCGGACATCGTTTTCCTCGCCTCCCCGTTGTGTTTTCCTACCTGCATTCCCTACCCCCATTTACCATTCTCCCTCTACCTCTTCACTCCCCATAAGACGTGTGTACGCGCTAATAATCTCACATTATTGTGTAATCTCATGTTTCTTCTTTTCTCCTTTGTCTATACTTGTCTATGTAATTATGGAACCTGTAACTCACTGATCCTCATGTAAAGCGCTCTGATACCTCCGGGTCTAGCCAGCGCTATATAAAACTTTGCAAATAAACATATAAAACAAATAAATAGTGTAATCCTACACTTCAAGGCTTTCTTCTTTTACCCCCTTCTTTTATTTCTTTTGTCTTTTAAATCTTCTGAGTCTTTCCATTCATTTCGTCTGGCAAGGTTTCACCATAATTTTTCACAGTTCTTTTAAGGTGGTTTTAATTTGCTTTCAACCCCTTGCTCAGTGCCAGTACCGTCTTTTTCTTCACTTGGATCTGAGCTTTCAATTTCTTCCAAGATCACGTACGTCCATTCCGGTGCAGTGTATTTCTTGCTTGGAATTCTTACTCGCCTTATTTTTCGTACTGAATCTTCTCCTGACTCTTCTTGTTTGGTTTGACTTGAGACTTCATTAAGTTGCTCTGGTCTTCTTTTTAACTTTCTCCTCGCAAGAGTGTATTTCAGTCTTTTCACTCCTCTTGGCCAAATGTCACCTTTTCTAAGTCTTTTAGTTTGAACTACTTTTTCACCTTCTTCATCTGGTTCATAGGTTCTTTTATTTGGCCTTTCTTCTATCTGTTCTTCTTCTTGACTTTCAGTAACTTCCCTTTCTTCTGGTTCTACAGCAGTCACATGAGACCCAGTAACTGGTGCCCACTCTACTTGACTTGTGCTTGGCTGTTCATCATCTTTTTGTTCTTCAGGATCTGTTACTCTAGATTCTTCAGCTTCACACACTTCAGCCTTTGGTCTTTGGTTTTGATTTACCAGTTGCTGCTCTTCTTGTCTTTCAAGTGGACTTGGGACTCGTCTGGTATGGCTCGCATGGATCCAATTTGGCAAACCACCATACTTCACTGCTGTCGTCGTCACCAGAATCACCTGGTAAGGTCCGTTCCACCTAGGTTCTAAACACGATTTCCTCACGTGTTTCTTCACGAGAACCCACTCTCCAGGACTCAGATCATGAGCTTGATTCAGCTGTGTCGTAGTGGCATTTTCTCCCACCTGGTGAGACACAGAACGCACCAGATCAGCCAATCCTCTGCAATAGTCAAGCACTAGATCATCAGATATATTCATCAGTTTGTTCGCTGGTATAAATGCTTGTCTCATTGCTCTTCCCATTGGGATCTCGTGGGGACTCAAACCCGTCTTTTTGTCAGGAATGCCTCTAAGACTCATCAATACAAGGGGTAAAGCATCAGGCCATTTCAGTGTTGTGGATGCACACACCTTTCCTAACCTAGATTTTATTGTGCAATTTATCTGCTCAACCACTCCAGATGCTTCGGGTCGATAGGCACAATGCAACTTCTGCTCAATCTGTAATGCTGCAGAAATCATCCGAATTATCTCATTGTTAAAATGGGTTCCTCTATCTGTTTCTAAAGTGACTGGAAATCCGAATCTAGGGATCAATTCTCTTAGAAGCAGCTTTGCGACTGTTAGACTGTCATTCCTTCTCGTTGGATAGGCTTCCACCCAACGAGAGAACAAACAGACAATAACCAGCACATATTTCAGCCCATTGCACGGGGGAGCTCAATAAAATCCAACTGGAGTCGGGTGAATGGACCTGCTGCCTTTCCAATTCATCCCCAACTAACAACTGTCTTTCTGCCTGGATTTTGTTGCTGACAGGTGACGCACCTCTGGCAGAGACTCTCTACAATGCCCCTGAACTTTGGGTTATACCATGATTGCTTGAAGAGGCTGATCATAGCATCTCTTCCAACATGTGCAATTTCATGGTATACCCTTGCCATTTGGGATAGTAAACTGTCTGGCATGACTGGTCTTTCATCTATATAGACCCACACTTCATCCTCTGCTCTCTTTCTGCAGCCTGAATTTATCCAAATTCCCTTTTCCTCATCACTTGCTTCTTCCTGTAGCTGTCTAATTTCGTCCCAAGTTTCAAACGAAGAAGAAAACATAAGATGGCAATTGGTATTTTCTTTTTCCATCCCTCTGTTTAGAGCAATTAAATTTCGTGCACAGAAACTCGCTACTTGATCCGCCTATCTGTTGTCCTTCGTCACATAATCATCTCCTGACTTATTTGCGGAACATTTAACCACTGCAATCCTTTTGGGCAATTGTAAAGCATCCAATAAATCTTTTACAATTTTGTTGTTTCTTATAGGGGAACCTGAAGAAGTCAGAAATCCCCTTTGCATCCATAGCTGTCCGAAATCGTGGACAACCCCAAAACTATATTGACTATCAGTAAATATGGCTACCCTCAGGCTTTTGGAAATTTTGCACGCTCTAATCAGAGCTATCAATTCAGCAATTTGGTCAGAGTTTACCCCCTTTAAACAGGATGGTTCTAGAACTCCCGCTATGGTGCAAACAGCATAGGCAGAACACAATTCTCCTTTCTCATTTCTTAAACATGATCCATCAACAAACATCTCACAGTCTGGTTCTTCTAATGGTACGTCCTCAATATCGGGCCTGGGTTTCGTGCACAACTCTGTCACATCCAAACAATCATGATCCACCTCTTCTCTTACTTCCTCACAATATGAATTTGGCAAAAGGGTTGCCGGATTTACGGTTGTGCACCTTACCACAGTCACATTTTCAGCACCCAAGATCACTCTTTCGTACTTAGTCAGCCGACTAGAGGTCATATACTGTGTCCTTGTACGTGTCAAAAGGATCTCAACTGAATGTGGCACATACACCTTGACTGGATGTCCCATCACAATTGCTTCACTCTGTTCCAGACTCACAGAAGTAGCTGCTACTGCTTTTAAACAGCCTGGCAACGCTGTGGCCACTGAATCCAAAGTAGCAGAAGAATATGCTACTGGACGTCGTGCCAATACATGTTTTTGAGTTAAAACTGAAAGTGCACACCAATCTCTTTCACAACAGTACAATGCAAAATCCTTTGCATAATCTGGCATTCCGAATGCAGGTGCTCGACAAAGACTGTTTCGCAATTTAGTAAAAGCTTCCAAACTTTCATCATCCAACACAATCGGATCTTTGACATCTTTTCGTGTCAACCTCTGTAGAGGTTTTGCAATCAGTGAGAACCCACTGATCCACTGCCTGCAGTATCCAACCATTCCCAGAAACATTCGAACTTCTCTCTGAGTTTTTGGTGGACTCATTTGTTTAATTACACTAATTCTTTCTGGTGTCACCTTTCTGACTCCTTTTTCTATTTTGTGACCTAGGTACTGGACTTCCTGTTTACAAAATTGTAATTTTGCTGGTGACACTTTGTGTCCTCCTTCTGCTAAATGGTTCAGTAAGGCAATGGTATCTGTCGCACATGCATCTCGTGTCTTTGATGCCACCAGTAGGTCATCAATATACTGAACCAAAACTGAATTTCCTGGCATGACTAAAGTCTCCAAACATATTTTCAGGATCTGATTAAAAATTGAAGGACTCTCTGTGTACCCTTGAGGAACTCAGCACCATGCCAAAACACGGTCTCCAAACCGGAATGCAAACAAATACTGGCTTTCCGGATGTAAAGGAATCGCGAAAAATGCTTGGCACAGATCAATCACTGTGTACCATTCAGAATCACATGGGATTTGGTAAAGGATTACTGCTGGATTTGGCAGTACTGGACAACAAGGTACTACAATTTTATAAATTTTTCTTAAATCATGCACTATTCTATATTTTCCACTGGGCTTTTTAATTCCTATAATAGGTGAATTACAAGGACTACTCATTATTTCTTTCAGAATTCCCTGTTCAACCATTTGGTCAATCACAGGAGTGACTCCTGCAATTACTTCCGGACTCATTTTGTACTGAGGAGTGTTTGGATACATGGCACCCTCTTTCACCGTAATTTGAATCGGATCTACGTTTGTCATTAGGCCAATCTCTTTTCCTGTAAAATCCCATACATTCATCCTTACTGCACTTTTTAATTCTTTGGGTAAACTCTCTTCTGTGAGAAGTGAAAACAACTCATCCACTTCTGTCCCTTGCTTCGCTAACATCATCTTGAATTCGACATCCTCATCAGGTGTCTGAAGCGCAATACCATCTGGCGTACAATAGATGGTACAATTCATTTTACACAATAAATCCCTTCCCAAGAGATTTACTGGACTTGAGTCACATACCACGAAACGATGCATGTCTCTGAAACTCCCAATATGAACTTCTATTGGATTTGTGACTGGTGTCCTAATATGCTTATTTGAGACTCCTACAACTTGGATAGTTTCTCCAGAGAGGGGTAGGTTCGGAATTTCTGCTGCTCTCACAGTAGAACGGGTAGCACCAGTGTCCACCAGGAATGTAATATCATTACCTTCCACCTTTCTGTCAACAAATGGACCTGACTGATCTATCCGCCAAGGATGCACCAAGTACGCACTCTTCCTCCCACCTCAGGCACCGTCATTGAGATGAGTCTGAATCATTCTCATTGCACTGCAACCAGTATTGCGGAACCATTTGCACACTTTGATTCATACCAATTTGATCACCTCCGTGAAATCCAGTGTTTGCACTGCACCTCTGCACTTGAGCATTCACATTATTGGGCATAGGAGCTTATGGCACCTGTAACTGTGGAGCAACTACCTGCTGCTGCTTCTGTTGATTCACACCCACCTCATTCTGCATCTGTGGATTTAAATTTTGATTTACACCATTATTCTTTTGAACAGATCTACACTCGTTCTTCCAATGTCCATACTTTCCGCATGCAAGACAAGGAAATTTCTTCTTAGCCTCCTCTCTGCTCAATTTACCTCTACCTCTACCTCCACTGGATATCTGACCAATTTGATTCTGACCATTCATTTGTTTACCTGTTTGAGAACCATTGTTTACTTCCTGCTACTCTGCTACCTTCACTTGTGCCCACATCATTTTCTCCTTTAATTTTTTATGTCTTGATTCAATGTCATCACTACAATACTTTGCATACCTCAAAATTTCGCCAATTGTTTTGCTCTGCCAACAAATCAAGTGCTGCTGAATCATATTACTAATCCCCGGTTTCAAACCAAACACAAAACGATACACAAAATGTCCCATATCTTTGTCTCCAATATTCTCAAATCCGCTGTACTGTTTAAATACCTGTAACAACCGTTCATAATAGGCATGTACGGACTCTTTTGGTTCTTGGGTCGTCCTGTCTATCTTAACCCAATCTGTTTCCTTTGGAGAAATTTTTCCTTTCAAAAAGGTGATTACCTGATTATACTTTCTCATCACCTCATCAGATGGTGCACCTGTTTTAGGGTCTCTAGGATATTCTTCTTTTGGCCAATCGACAGTAATTTTACATTCTGTCCACAAATCAGCTGGTACGACAATCTCAAATAAACCATCTAAATCTTTTAACAAAACCTTTGAAACTTTCACAAACCTCTCTACCTGTTTATACCACTTGACAGTTTTTTCCCTGAACCTGGGAAAGTCATTTGTAAAAGATAATATATCCTGTCTCGTCCAAGGAACGTGAACATATCAACCACCTGGGACTTCTCTCATCGGACACGCCCTTTCAACTTGTTCTGTCTCTCTTAACGGAAACATCGACATTCCTTTGCCAGCTGCCTCTTCTTTCTTTTTCGTCCATCTACCTATCCACCGTTCTACATCTCCTCATTTTTTCAGAATATTCATCAATTCTTTTATCTGTAATCTTTTTCCAGACGCATTCAAACTCTCCAAATCCTTTTCGGTAAAGGCCAATCTGTACGATTTCTGCAGCACCTTTGACTTCTCTATATCTATTCCATATTCACTAGCAGCCTCTGCTTTTTTCTCATGAAGATTCCTCGCTCTCCAAGTGATACCTTTACACAACAACAACAGCTCTTCATCTCGGTAAGACCCTAGTCTATCTATACTTATCGTACCAATAATCATCTCTTCCAAACCCACTTTCAATTGGCTCAC
Source organism: Calotriton arnoldi (assembly GCA_963921515.1). NCBI lineage: Eukaryota > Metazoa > Chordata > Amphibia > Caudata > Salamandridae > Calotriton > Calotriton arnoldi. Next base: position 99,081 of record CAWUFW010001381.1, read on the forward strand.
ATTTATACTCTGTGGTTTAGGTTTTAGTTTTTCCATTTCCTTTATCCAATCATTCAATTCCTCTGGTGAAGGACCTGCTGAACTCCCTGTCGTTGGAATGACGCTTGTCCCTATTCTCCTTGGATCTATTTGTATACCTCTGCTAGGGGTTTCTGTTATCATCTCACAAACTGGAAGATCTAACAATGTAGTATTCGTGTCAGCCTGTCCATCCTCATCTATTACCGTCACCATTCCACTCCTGACACTACTCTTTGGAACTGTTAACGTAGGTACTTTTGATATATTCTGTTTTTCTCCATACAATAGAACTACGGGGCCAATTGTTACCGGTACCGTCAATGCTTCTGCATTTAGACTTAACGGATTTATTTTCTGGCTCTGCTCTACTCTTGCCTTATTTAATATGTCCAATTCTTTTTCTCGCACTACTCTAGCCATGTCCGTAATCTGTGGAGTTAATGGAGTTCCCATTAATGGTGCACTCGGAGTCACCTCAACTGAATTTTCTTGATATGGCGGAGGTCTTTTGATCATAATGTCTTCTAACAGCTCATCATCAGATTTGTTCGGGTCCTGTCTTAAACTTGAAGTTTCTATCATTTTCTTTTTCTCTTAACACTTGCCTCCTACCTGATCTTCAGCAACTAAAACTGGGTACAAACCCTCAGTTACCACAGCTCTCCTCCATCTTGTCATTGTATCTTCTCTTATCTCAAAAGGATATCTAGTCATTAAATTTCTATATCTCCTACCACCTTGATATTTCTCCCTTTCAAATGCTTCTACTTCCCACTCCTTTAGCGCTTCATACTGGGTAGGTCTGGGATTTGGCTCTAATGAATTCATTCGATTTCTCAAATTCTGCAGAATCCTTACATTAAACGAACCATGTTGTGGGAAAGCTATAACACCATCATCCTTTGTGTATTCCACCCAATTTTCTAACCAAGTACACGTATGGTATCCTCACTCCAACATCATATAGGAAGCAGGTGTTCTCGGTGGTGGAATAGAAATTCCCTCTCTAGTCACTATTGATTTGTCCTTTTTAAAGAAATTCTTTATTTTCTTAAGCAGCTTCATTTTTCCGACCCTTTACGCTAATGTTTCTCAGCAAAACAAACAAGGAAACCTTTCCATAATTCTATTTATTTTATTTGTCAGTTCTTGTCCAATACCAGCGCGACTCACACCAACCGTCCAATCTCAGCTTTCTACGTATCTGCTATTACAAACAATACCAGTGCGGCTCACACCAACCAGCCAATCCGAGCTTACTTCACGTTTGCTGCCTGACCAATGCCAGCGCGGCCTTTTTATGACGTCAGTATTACTCCTTCTACTGACCCTCCCTTTACAAAATAATACAGCAATGTATTTCAAAGTCTTCTTAATCAAAATTCTTGTTAGTAACATCACAAAACAATGCTACCTTGCCTGTTCCTCTAAATAAAGAGATAGTTCTTCACTTCAAAACGAGAAATTCTTTCACTCTAGTAAAATAACGACCAGCGTTATTTTACACCCAAACAAGCTACAGGTGGACTTGGTACTCCTCTAGGGATAAGGCCAAAGTTTCGCAAGAGGACTTTTTGGTGTAAAAGAGGTCTTGGTACTCCTCTGGGGATAAGGCCAGAGTTTCGGAAGTGGACCCTTCGCTATTTTCAGACACTCTGGTTATATACAAAATTGTTCCCTAATATAACACCTACAGCCTTCCACCGTACACTACTTCTGCTGTGTGATATCTTATCCACACTCTTCTTCTGCCTACTTCAGGCTAAATTTCCACCCTGGGATTTCTCAGGTACCTCCGTACCTGTACTTCTAGACAACATAGAACAGGACACTAACTTTTCTTGTTAAGAACATATAATCAATAATCAATAATTATTACCAAACTAATCAATAATTAAACCGTCCTCTGCTATCAGAAAACCTGATCCAGCGCTACACTTTATCAGGGATCAATACTCGTCAATATTTCATACAAATGGCCCATACACATTCACCCAACTCATAAATCCCTTTTGCGCTGGAGGTCAAGCTTAAATGTTGTGAAGAATTATTTCCTTCACAGATTCACATTTAACAATTCTAAATACATAACTAGACCTATATATCAACTCTCTTTCCTCTCAGTCGACGGACCAATTAGTTGAGTAGTTGATGGTAATAATAGAACTTAACTAACTATCTAACCAGCTAAATAATCACAGACTCTTGGTAAGGTTAATAAAGTTTATCTCAGATAAATGTAATTGATAAATGCTCATCGCATACAGGTTGCAATGCAAACAATGAATCCCACAAAAGGAGAGAAAAGCAATTAACAAATTGCAAACAGTGTCATACTCATCATCCATGTACGATATGCAGATGAAGGAGTGGATAGATGAAGAGACATAAGTTTCAGTAAATAATGCGAAACAATATACTTATGACAGAGTGGATAGATGAAGAGACATAAGTTTCAGCAAATAATGCGAAACAATATACATGTGACGGAGTGGATAGATGAAGAGACATAAGTTTCAGCAAATAATGCGAAACAATATACATGTGACGGAGTGGATAGATGAAGAGACATAAGTTTCAGAGACAAATTACATTTGCAATAAATATGCAAATTACGAGTCAGAAGATAATACAAACCCAAAGATCAATGAAATACCACCCCCCTGGCCAAGGGAGTATTGGGGGTCTCCTGAAATAGAGTCAGGAAACAAAGATTTCAGGAACGGGACAGGACAAGGACTGGAACAGCTAGGCCTCTCTGCAAACCGACGGACAGCGACGCATCTCCCCTCTCAATCTCCTACCGCTGCAGCTCTCTCTCTCCTCTCTTCCTTGCCACACCCCCAAAGGCACCCCAGTTATACCCTAAACCCACGTGTCCAAACCACATTAATTGAAACATTACACAGAATTCGACTGCTCATTGGATGCTTGGGGTGGTGGTGTATCACACCACCGTGATTTCATTCAAAATTCTTCATACTCATTGTTCTACTTCCTTTCCCATTACATATGTGTTGACCAGTTCATACAATTTTGTTCTTGCTACATTTCACAAATTTCTCAGCCACGTCTGCAGAAGAAGTCTTGAATCCCACGGCCAGTCTCATCTTTTGGCAGGCAAACAATGTTCTCTGAGCTGATCAACCTTGAACTTTTATTCATCATCCGCAGCGCTCAGCACTTCTGTCTGTCTTGTCAGGTCATTTTTGCTCATTTTTCAGCCCTTCATCTATCCGGTCAATTTAAGAAAATACAGGCCCATTCGGCTCACTATGACGAAATAAACAAATACATTCATTAATTACATGGAAATGCACCTTTCACTGTTTACCACCCACCTTTACACTATTCCCTGTTAATATATTCTTAGCATAAGCTTCATGCAAAGCAGCATTATTTATTATCGTTTTAAAGCAAGATGCAAGGTGCGAAATGTGGCCTAAACGTGCATTAATTTCCGTTTTCTTTTGAAATGCAATGTAAAATGCGGCCTAGTTCTTTCATGCATTAGTTCACATTAGTGCACGCATGCGCAAAGCGGTTTCCCATGTAGCTCATGTGATTTGCGTGTTAGTTTTCACTGCACACTGTTAGTAAGTATTATGGGGGAGTTAATTCGAGCAGGTTTCTTTTTTGCGAAACCCTGCTCCATCAGTATTCTCACACGCCGCATCAGCAAAAATCTTGACAATCTATCTTGAAGCTCGAGACAGGACAATATGGACTAATAGACAATCGCAATCTGAGGATTCAACAAGTAAAAATGGTTGGGCCTGGGTCGCGAGCTCCCTAAATGGCAATAGGCTGGGAAGAGGTTTGAAACTTCCTTTTTAGTAATACTATTAACATTGTGTCATGGAATATGGCAGGGCTTAAACCCCAAAAACTATCGAAATTACTAGAAACATCACCAGCAATTGTTTGCCTGCAAGAGACTTTGGCCGTAAAAGATTTTTACCAAACAGGCTACTTTATTTCCCCCCAGGATGATACTATCTCAACAGTGAGATCGATCTTGCAAGCAGAAGACCTTGGGGGGGGCAACATTGATTTTATTATGAGCTGTGTCTGTATGGTACTGAAAAACAATTTTTTCCTTTACAAGAAGGATCTTTACCATCAAATTAAGGGGACCAGTATGGGCGCAACCTGCGCCCCTAGTCTGGCCTGCCTCTACGTTAGTCAATTTGAGCAGACTCATATTTTTAACGAACTAGCCCCATTTTTTGAGAACATCAGTCACTGGCACCGATTCATAGATGATATTATCTTTATCTGGAACGGTGCCAGTGACGAATTGGAGGAATTTATCTCTTGGTTAAACTTGGGAGACCCCAACCTTAGATTTACCTCCCAATGGAGTAGCTCCTACATTAATTTTTTAGACATTTGTATTAAAAATGTGGAAAATAAACTAGCAGTAGAACTATACAGTAAACATTTAAATCGAGAGATCTGACTAATTGTAGAACCAAAAATGTGGTTTACCTCCTGATTTGCCCGTGTGGCCTAGGTTACATTGGCGAAACAGGACGTGAACTTAGATATAGATTAGTAGAACATAGATCTGCTGTTCGTACAAATAAAGAAAATGCACCCTTGATTTCACATTTTTGCCAATTAAACCACAAATGTGAGGACTTTAGATGGTTTATATTGGAAAAAATCAGTTATAACAGACGTGGAGGGAATGTAGAGAAAACCAGAAAAATGAGAGAACAATGGTATATGTGTACACTTGATACAATCAATAAAGGCCTAAATACCAGAGAAGACTGGATGTCCTTTGTAAGTTGAAGAAATTACCAGTTAGATAGGGAAAGCAAGTAATTATTATAGTGGAGTTATTCCACCTCTTCGTCCACTAGATCCATGAATTATTTGTAGAAAACTGTGATGTATTGTCCATACCAGGTGGGTTTAACCTGAGTCCAGATATAGAGAAACTTCATGGATTAACGCGATGTTTTTTATTTCGCGTTGTGTCCAGCCTTGGTCTTTCAGGGGCAATTATTAATTTTAGTTTGCCTCATGATAGATAAACATTTAGTGGGTTTTCCTATTCATATACTCGGTAGGTAGGTACATTAAGATTTTTGGACTATGGCTATTGATTATGTCGTTCCCTGCGATCTATTGGAGAGAGGTCATACAATAGATATTTTACTCTTATGTCATTCTCAATAGACACTTAGAGGCCGACATATAAGTGATTTTAATCCATACCCCTAATTCGGATATCGCCTACATTTGATGAACATAGGAGTTACAACTTTGGCGAAAAAAATAAAATAAAAAATCTATACATCTAAGTATGTTGATTGTCATGTTTTCTTCTCCAATATATTAGCGTAAGAATTATTTCTATTCATTATTAGAGATAGTTTTAAGATGGCGCTGATTCTCTGCCTACGCTAAATAAGTATGGCAAACCCGTCTTCTATGTCCGCATTTATCCGGAAGGGCGAATTGTTTACTATGAGCTGTAACCCGGAAATATTAATGCGAGGTTGGTAGGCGTGACCGCGGTAGGACTGATAGGACGCTGCGGTAATTAACAACAGGTGGGATGAAGATAAGCGCGGGATATTTAAGGATAAGCAATAGGAACGCTCATTCACCTACCGGGTTAGAACAGCCGAATACGATTTCGCGCAGGAGCGTGCAACTTATGAAGCAAGTAGAAAATCTAGCGCGTTTAGGAAGCATTGCCCTCTAGATATATAATGGAATCTTTATACGGCGATTCCTACTGAATAAAATATCTGAGGCTAGCATCCCTTTTAATAAATAGAATAGTGGATGCACTCTAAAATACAGTCGGAGCCTCTGCTGAAGTAGTACTGCTAATACAGCGCTTTTTTAAACCCAAGTATATCGTACCAGACAACTGCCATGATTGTTATGTTTTTTAGACACATAGGGGCCGATTCCGATCTCGGCCGGTAGGGCACCGAATCGGATTCGGCTTAACCGGATCCGATTCGGAGCCCTATTTCCCGACCGAGTCGTACGTGCGTCCGGGCGAGCGAGTACGATGCGTGCGCTCGCGAAATCTCCGACCAACTCGTTCGCAGGACCCGACCGCTCCGACCGACTCGCACGGGGACGACGCGCACCTCGCAATGGAGACGTTCCCCGGCCGGGTAAGTACGATGCGCACCTCGACCGCTCCGACCGACTCGCGCAGCCCGGCTCCAAGGAGCTGTCGGAGCCGCACTTTGGGGGTCCGTGTCGGACACCCCTGGAAGCGTAGGCGTGTAGACGTGCATGTACGGTGCGACCCGCATCGACGCGAACATGCTGTAGGGGGCGCCCTTGTTCGCGTCGTGCCCATTGAGTCAATGGGAGCCCGTGTACGCGTCGTACCACTGGCTCCCATTGACTTCAATGGGAGTCCGACCGAATCGAGTCCGATAGCATACGTGCACATCGTACTTGTTCGGTCGGACTGCTAGGGTCCGATTCGGTCGGAAATTTCTCCGGGTCCGGCTCGGTCGGGGAGATTTCCGGCCCGAATCGGAATTGGCCCCTTAGCCTCCAATATCCTGGTGGGATGAGGGAGTTTTTTATATTAAAAAATATATTTTTGAATACGAAACAAAACCCTTTAATGGGCATTACCAATTGGGTTAGTATAGTCCCTTGATAGTATAGGGGGTTCTTGAGGACAGTTTAAGATAGCCCAATGTGGTGAGCGCTTTAATAGTGCCCTTCTATGGTTTTTCTTTCAGACCCTAATAATTACAAGGGATCCTGAATCAGCACACTTTCTGATGGTGGAAAGTGGACAAGGATATACATACGTCTTTTTAAGGAGGCTAATTAGTTTGGCCATTGCCAGGTAAAAAATGTTTTCTTCTATATTGATGCTTCTCGTCTACAATCATAGATAGACTAGCTATAGAGCAAGTATTTGTAATTCAACATCTGATTATTTTTCTTATAGAGTCAAACATTTGTCCAGATACTTTACATGCGATAGGAGGGTCATTGAGTAATGCACCGATACAGAACGTCTTTTATTTGAAGAGTCCATCTGTTTACCCTTCACCACCAAGCTAAAAGTGAGAATAACTTTATTGTTTACATGTGTTTTATGACTTCTGTGCCCAGTGAGGTCATTAAATATATAGTTACTATATCGTTGTTTTTCAGAATATATAAAACCAGTCTTGACTTGTGAATATTCAGTAGGACAGTTTTTAATACAGTCAACCAACGTCCAGTTAATTGTAGGCTAATCCAAAGGTGAGACCTTTGTGCTCTACTTTGCTATACGAGTGAAGTGCTAAATTCGGCTTTACTAGATTATTAGTCAAGCGATATAATACTCCCTAAAACAGACAATGATGTGATTTTAATCATTTTTATAACAGTATCGAAGCATACTCTAAAGAAGAAATAGGAGGTATCGACCCCCATCACCCAGGAAGCATAAGCTTAGTGTTGAAGGAGCAGTTACCATTGCCCTAGAGGGATGAGGTCTGCTTTCAATATCAATTTCAATTTATTGCCCGTATATACTCTTAGTATTTGATTCCATACTATTAGTGAGAGGAATGTGTATGTGAACCCTTGAGTCGCTTAGACATGTGAGAGTGTGAATGTAAAGAGTGGGAAGAGCGAGATATATACCTGGATAATCAGGGGGTATGGTGAAGTGCATATTGGGCATTATTGTGTAATAATTGTGGGGTATAGTAGTATAACACTGGGTATGTGTTGCAGTTTTTTTGCACCAATACCGTACCAGGTCCCTAGGGGGCTTTCAGTGCATTTATAAGGTATTCATGTTGGTGTGGTAGGTTACTTTTTCCATCATGTGCCCAGATAGGGATTGGGTATTTTTGGATGCAAAGAACATCATGTTATTCTATTTTAAAGAATGCTATACTATTGTGTCTTTATTGAAGTTTCTGTTTTTCATCAACAGGTTTTTTAATCCATTATATGTGTATTATTATTGGTTTGGAGAGTACAATACATTTTTATGTCTTGAAAAAGATGGTGATATAAGAGTCCATCGAAACGCGTTGACGCCCAGTTGAAGAGTACACAATTTGTTAAGTGGCTAGACCAAGGAGTATTTTATGAATTAAACAATACCAGGTTCTAGCCCGTAAAGTTTTGTTCTACGAATGTGTACACCATTTATGACATAGTGCTTTTCTGTCTTGTGATTTGTACTCTCTTTTTCTTATTTACAGTGTGTGTTTTTAAATTGTACAAATAGGATTTGTTTTATATGTCTGTGTTAATATTCTATGTACAACATTTATTACATTTTGCAAAATTGCCTTCAATTTTTAATTGTGTACCTTAAAGGGTTTTATTAATAAATCGATTTGTATTTTTATACAACTGTTGTTGTCAGGATTATCTGTTAGGAATATACGGTCTCACTTCCAAAGAATGTAGAGGGTGTGAGTGACAGAGAGTGAGTGGAATAAGTTTGAGTGTATAGTAGACACAGGTATATTTTCCCCAAAGGATAAAACTTTTGTAATACTGTTGTATTATACCCTATTCCTTTGGGAAGCAAGGGGTTCCTCTTATCTTTTTAAACATACTTTATTTTCGAGCCACAAGCTGCGAGAGTGAGTTGAGGTCATGCAAAGGGTGCTTTAGCCATTTTGTTATCCGAGAAAATCAAGTGGGATTTTGAAATTATTCAGTTACCGTGTAAAAATGTCCAGTGCCTCAAGCTGAAAATACAGAAGGAGAATTCCACCTTTGTAGAAATACTTCTCCTTTTTAATATCTATGTTCCCCGGGCACATAACACGATACAATGCTGGTTCATATCCTCAATTTAATTGATTCCATCTTAGACTCAGAATTTAATCCACAATTCCTCCTATTGAGAGATTTTAGTGCCAAAATGTCCAATAGCCTGATAACAGCTTCTAGCAAAAATGACTTAGATGACTACTGGTCTCTCCATAATCCTGTGAGTGTATAATAGGCAATAAACAAGGAAAAATATTTTTACCACTGGTCGGTGGAATTAATGGAGTAATTTTAAATGGTAGGATAGAAGGAGATGTCCCTGCGCAATTCACAAGAACGGGAGCTACTGGACAGTCCATTCTAGTTTACATCATTTGCAGCTATGGTTTATTTCAGAGAACACAAAACTTAAGTTTGCATTTTACACAAAGTAGTGATCATGCATTTCTGATATTAAAAATTAAGCTGTTTCTGCTTTCTTCCTCTTCCTGGTCCTTATTACAAATGAATGGAGATACCCTCATAGCTCATAAGAAGGGCAGAGTTATTTGGAATACCGCCGGACTGAATAAGCTGAATGTTTTGATTACTTCACAACAGCTGCTCCATTCCAAAAAGGAAAATAATCCAGTCTTACATTTTGAACAGACTCTTTTGGCAGTAGAACAAGCCATTCAGAATTCAGCGGCACCCGATTTAAAATTAAAACCGCCAAGAAAACCATGCAATCCTACAGAAAATACCGTAAGCCAGTTAAACAGTTCAATAAGACAGCAATTTTTAAGTTTCTCTGATTTCAGGCAAAAAAGAAATTTCCAACTTACGGAAAATAAGGAAGAAAATGAATACCACTAGAAAAAGAGAATCTATGGATAAAAACTGGGTTGATTTGCAGTTAGTAATCTAAAAAAAAAATAAGCAACAGTTTTGGCGTTTAATAGCAAAAGCGACCGGAGCTCAAAAACCTCCTTTGGCTACCCCGGTCTCTCAAAATGACTGGGCAAAGTATCTCCTTGAGCTCTATAAAGCAAACCCGGAAGAATCCTGCCAAAGAGCTCCTTGTAGATTGACTAATGGTCAAGATGCAGAAGATGGGATAAGTGCCCTGACGGAGGGACAAATAATATCATACATTAGGAGGTCTAGAACATCATCAGCGATGGGTCCAGATAAGATCCCAGTTATAGTCCTCAAAAGCAACCCTGAAGCCTGGAGCAAGTATTTGAAGCCTCTATTCTGCCATATTTATAAAACTGGTCAAATCCCAAAATCATGGACTGGGAGTATTGTCATTCCCCTTCTGAAGAAGGGCTCAAGACTTTCTCCGAGCAATTACAGACAGATAGCTTTGTTGGACGCAACTGGGAAGATCTTCGCAGCAGGCGTTCTGAACCATCTGAAGGACTGCGCGTTTTCAAGGTGGGTGATTCCAATGGCCCAGGCAGCATTCCATCTAAAGCACTCTGTCATCGATAACATTGGACTCTTACAATCATTAATTGATAAATACATTGTAATGAAAACGCAGATAATCTATAGTCTATTTGTAGACTTCTCTACAGCTTTTGACAGGATTGATAGACCCTGCCTATGGAGGAAGCTGATGAAAATGGAGATCCCTGATGCCTTATTAAGATTAATTGTACAGCTACATGGTGTAGCGTGCAGATGGGAGAAGAAAAGAGCTTAACTGAAAGGATCACTACCTGGAATGGCCTTAAGCAAGACTATTTGTTAGCCCCTTACTCTTTTCCCTGTATGTAAGTGACTTACCGGAATGTCTAGCAGGTATAAAGAATTTTCCACCTAAAATAGCTTCTTATGAAGTACATACCCGAATGTATGCTGACGATCTTGTCATTTTCGACTTCAATCGGTCTACAACATAACTTAGATGCTCTTTTCGCTTACACTGAAAAAAACTTCTTGAAAATAAATATTTCAAAGACAAAAGTGGTCCCTTTTAGGGGAAAGAAGCATCACATTCACTTTAATTGGAAACTAGGTGGTAAACCAGTAGAGACGGTAAAGGAGTATGTATATTTAGGGTGAATATTTTCACAGTCATTTGAAAAAAACTCTCATTTACCCACTTAGAATCAAAAACTAGATCCCACGTAAGTGCTTTAAAGAACTTTTACACTTATTCATTAAAGAGACATTTCCAAGCCCTCTTAGAAATCTATCGAATAAAGATCCCGCCTACCCTGACATATGCTTTAGAATATTTTCTGGAAAAAAATGGCATTTTTTGCACAAATGTGAAGGAAAGTTTTACAGAAAATAAATAACACTAGTCAGGCTACTCCAGTTCAGGCTCTTTGATTAGAATTGTCACTGATGAGTGTAGGAAAGTAGGATCTGCTTCTTATGGTTACCCCCACTTTTTGCTTGATGTCTCACTGTTTTTGACTAGTCTGACTGGGATCCTGCTAATCAGGACCCCAGTCTATCTGCTTTCTCCCTTAAATTGACATACATGTACTTTGGTACACTCCAGATTGGATACTGGGGTACCCTTATAAGTCCCTAGTATATGGTACACATGTACCCTGGGTATAGGTACCCCAGAGGCCTCCCATGGGCTGAAGCATGTATTATGCCACCCATGAGAGGCCATGCAAAATGGAACTCGAGGTCTGCTACAGCAGCCTGTGTAAGATGGTGCTTGCACCACTCACTTTAGATATAGGTTCACTATATCTAGAAGTCACTACACTTAAAACATATGTCACCCCTATAGCAGGCCTTATCAATCCTGAAGGCCGGGTGCTGGGTTTTTAGTGAGAGGGTGCCCCTGCATGAGCAGAGCCCCTTTGCAGCCTTCGGAGACCATTCTCCCGGGTTGTCTGTGACTCAGCCGGACATATAGGTAGAGGTGCATTATAACCTCGCAGTAAATGCTATCTCGAACACGGCTGCATAGAAACATATCGTGTTTGGTATCAAACACCTTGGAATCATACCTCCACACCAGTAACTGGTGTGGGAGGTATGATCCCACCCTTCAGAAGCGAGCTTCGTGGGGTCACCGGTCTACCCGGTACCAGCCTTCTCGACCTGGACAGCACAAAATGGATGCTGCCAGCCAGAGACACATTTCTGCCCTCCTGCTGCTGAGCCAAGCTCGAGCAGAGGAAGGCAGCACAATAGGCATCCTGTCACAGGGAGGTGTGACCACCTCCCAGACAGGGTTTAGTGTATTGGGGCTGAATGTCTGCACTGGGGGCACATTTGGTGTCCCTGTGCACAGTCCAGCTCAAACCAGTTCTGGGAGCCGTTGGCTCCTGCTCTGGCATGAAACTGGACAAAGGACATGGGTGTAGCCACCCCTCTGTCCTGCCCCTCCCCGAGGAGGGTCCCCTGAATCTGTCCAACCCTCTCCCATGGGTATACAATGGGTTACCTGGCTACAGGACATTGGATTTTATGTGTACAAGATTCTACAAAGAAGAAACCACTAACCTTCGACCGTCTGGACACCTGGATTTCGCTGGACCTCGACTGGGCTGGACTTCATTCCCCTTTCCGTCCAAAGCTTAGTTTGTGCCATGACCTCATACAGGCTCCGTGCAGGACCTGTGGGGCACTTAAGACAACAAAATAATCTCCCTTGGAGTGAAGGAATCACTCCCCTGCTTCGCAGGCACCTAAAGTGCAACTCACTGGTAGCTGCTCCTGAGCTCCTGTGGACTCTGAAGATTTCAGCAACACAAGAGGTGGGTTCCTGAAGGTCCCTGAGGTTGATCTGCCCTCTCACTGAGTTTGATGTCAGTATCCCTCGTGGGGGCTGGGTAACTCGAACCCCTGTGCACCGCGTCCATTTGCAAGTGCATATGCTTGTTGGTGATTCCCGAGCTTGTGCATTGGACTTCCTGTAGTCCTGACCCTGGGCAGTATTTGCACCAAAGAACTCTGGCCTCTTCGCACCGTGGGCTGGTACCTTGCAATCTTGCTCGAGGTCCCCTCACGACTCCTGGTCCTTTGGCCTGTGGGTCCCCCTGAGGGTCATAGTAATTGTTCTTGAGCTTTCCTGGTTGCTCCAGATGTGCCCTGACTCTCTGTTTCTTGGAGAGTCCCCTGGACCTTGCTGGTCCGCACCGTAACCTGTTTGTCCTTCCTGCGTGGGTTGCTGTTGCCAAGGCTTGTTGGTGCTCCCGCCGGACAACGACCCCTCAGCACTCGATATCCTTTGTGGGACAGCTCACCTCCGGCTCCTGGTCATCCTTGACATCTCCTGGTCCTCGTGGCTGCAGAGTCAAGCATCCCTTCTTCGCACCTGAAGCACCCGACATCGGTGGGCATTCGTCTCCCGAGCCCCTGGTCACTCTGAAGTGACCCATACTCTGTCCCCTCTGCTTTCATGTTCCTTCCATCCAGAATCATGGCTTGGATTCCACCGTACCCTTTTCACCTTCACGGCAGTAGTACTTCTTTCTTTCCTTCCATAGAGAACGGCGAGAGTTTCCGATGCCACTTCCGACCTATGCACCCGGCTCCCCTGGGATAGGTAACTCTGGTACCATGGTATCCACGGGTGGGGTGGCTCTTTAAACTCTTAAGTTCCGAAGGGTTGGCTCGAAGTCCTCCTAGAAGGGTCCTTAAACTTTAACTTTGCAACCGCGACTTTCCCATAGAGTTGTACGGAACACACGGTCGTGTTTCCTCACTGCACCCATCCTCCGTGGGTCTCCTGTGTCATCACCTTGGGTGGTTCCTTGGGGTCCCAGTGATTCTACATGCACTAGGCACTGTGTCTAGTCAAGTCGTGATTGTTATACCACTATTTTAGTATATGGCTTGGTCTACCCCTGGAGCCCGCTGTGTATTGTGCTACTTACAACTGTTCTATTGATCCAGTATTGTGTGCTTTGTGTTCTATCCTCGTGTAGAGGATAGTAGAGAGTGTTATATTAATAAATACATATTTTTGTATAACTACTGTGTGGTTCTCCTTCATTTAGTCATTCAGGAGGTGATATTCTAGTAAAACAAGCTGCTTTACATTCCTTCAAGATTAAGCCTGAAGGCTGCTCTACCACTAGGATAGCTTTCATAAAGGTTATCTTTGACCTCATACATCATAAGGGTCATGTGGATTGGTACAGGGTGCCCACTGTAACTAGTGGACAGCATATACCAAGCCACCTTCTCACAATGAGTGCTTATACAATTGCTCTGGCCAATACAATTAGGTGGGGATATAATTTACTAAACGCAGAAAAAGATACAGAAAGAACTTTACTAAAACTCGAAACCTTTGAGGGTGGTTCGGGTGATAATACATTTAACAAAAATCTCGAAGTAGCTCTATCACACTTCAAGTGTACAACTACACTCTTAAAGACCTGGTCGCAGGCTCACTCAAGAATCTTCTTAAAAAATATAACCCCACATCTTAGCTTTGATCTAGATTCAGCTTATTGCTCGCAGCTATCTCATTATAGGTGGTATTCTGCTTCTCTTGAATATAAGATCTATCAGCAGTATCTGAAATTTACTCTCGCACACAGTGTGCGACAAAGCATCATTTTGCTTCCCTTGGGGATCCTACCTTTGAACTCCTATACCAAATATTGGGATAACTCAACTGAAGATGCTGGAATTTATAATCTCTGTAATGGTGGGGAACAAGATCTAGCTCACATGATATATATCTGCCAAATAGAGAGGTAGTAGAAGCTCTGTATAGTTTCTTAAATCCCATACACTTTAGAAATAATGTACTTATTGAGAAGGATCTGATGGCTCTTATTTATTCCCCGCCAAATGAATTTGTTTGCAATAATTTATATACCTTTTTGAAAAAAGTTTTACCATTGTATTAGTATTTAATGTATTTATGATTATTATATAAATTTACTAATGTCTGTTTTTTGAAAAATACTCTTATTGTTGACCTCAGTAGAGGTCTAAATCATTTAAATAAATTGAAAAGAATTGGCCAACTCAGTGATGGGGCGAGCGCAAGGTAAGTGGTTTTATTTATTTTATTTTATTTTCCCTATTTCGTTGCCTGTCGACTCCGCCCCACCCACCGCTCTTACCTGCACTGGACGCGACTGCATTCATGGCATATTTCCTCATTGTGCCACTCCGTAGGATTCTGACGCATTCCCAGGTTTACAACACTTTGTAAATCTGGGAATGTGGCAAATTCCATGGATGTTGCGTGGGATCACCCAAAGCAACACCCATGGAACGCCCCTTTCACACAGAGTAATATGTGAAAGGGGCCTATATTTACAAAGCCATGAAAAGTCACACAGGGTAACTTTACGTGGCCTTGTAAATATGGGCAGGCACACTGCGCCACCGGTGGGTCTAAAAAAGAGACACACTGGCGGCGCAATGGACTTGTAAATGAGCCCCTCAATTTTTAAGCTCAAGCCTGTTTAGGAGTGTCTCTACATTCCATAAACTTTGACCTTTTACCCTTCAGACAAGATAAAACCATGGCTTACCCTCTGATAATCAACCTAGTTTTCTGTCATTAGTGCATATATTAAGACTGCCACCACTAAATTAAATGTTTTGTAGAAAGAAGCTTAAATAATCATTTCTTTTACATGTCCGGTAAACAATGAAAATAATTTTGGAAAATTAGAAAAATGAATTTTATTTATGCTTAGTAGCATATTCCAATTCCTTTCTATTATTAAAAGTCCATTGTTCACAACAGAGTTATGATTGACAGTCAAGGTCAAAACATTAATTGTTCCAAGAGCTCTTAAAGTCTGGATCTCAAAACAATTTGTCTGTTTTCCTGCTCGCTTGACAGTGGGCAGGGAAACAAACACATGCTCCGCTTTCAGCAAGCGAGAGCATTTTTTCGGCTCTCGCTTGCTAAAAGCGGAGCGTTTGCTGTGGCTTGGCAGCAAGCTCCTGCCAAGCCACAGCAATGTCCCAGGGCTGGGCACCCCGGGACATTGAAGTAGTCGGCCCAAGAGGGAGGCGGTCCCCAGGGCCATCTAGGGCTCCAATGTTTACTTCAATCCCGGGGATGTGGTGGTCCCCGGGCCGGGGGACCGTAACGGACCCCCTTAATTATTGTATTTGCATCCCAGGGAGGTGTCGGTTCCTGGGGCAGTGGGGAAGGCAGTAGGGCCTCCTCCACATTTCTTTAAAAAAACAGTGTGCCCCGGGGAGGTGGCAGTTCCCGGGGCAGCGGGGGAGCAAAGACCCCCCCCCCCAGCATTTGTAGTGTACATTACCCTGGGAGGTGGCGGTCCACGGGACTTTAGGTAAGCCTATGAGGGGGGCCCAATGAGCTCCCCTCCTTCATGCCCCCGGGATTTGGCCCACCCTGAGGATTTAAAAAAAGATGCGCGGGAGCCCGCATGTCTTTTTTTTATTGATTTTGGCACAAATCTGCAGATCCATCCACAATCGAGGCAAAATTAAATTAAAAAAATTACTATTTACCCACTGCGGGGTGCCTGTGGAACCCCTACCATATCTGGGGTGTCTGGGTCTCAAGTCAAGTCCCAAGATGGCTGCCAACACTTCCTGGTTGAAGTGCCATGTCCTTTAGGATAGTCCTGTCATATATACCCATTTTTTACATACATTATCCCATCCACACGACAATAACGGTTATGAACAGGTGACCTTTTACCTAGTAGCTTGCTCCTATCTCTTCGACACCAGGCTCTCAGTACTCTATCATAATCCCTGTACCTGACGTACATAAACATGTTCTCAGGCACGGTATAATTATTCTGTAAAAGGGTCACCACTTTTTTCATCCTTGGCCAACAGCCAGCTGTGCATGAGCGCATTTGTTTGGAAAAACATTTATGATTGTTTTCAAAACATTTATGACTGTTTTCAAAACATATCGATTCTGGAAGAAACCCTAGAGTGACCACTCTAGTATATAAGACCTTTATTTCCCCCTGCAAATTAGAGGAGAATTCCTTCCAAGCTGACACAGGGTCCTGCATGCTGAATCTTCGACATGCAGTGGTCTGACATCCCTTGCGAGTGTCATCCTTGAAGCAGAGACGGGGTCCTTCATTCTCAACCATCAGGTGAGAGGGATAATTCTTCCCTGGGGGTTTCTTGGCTACATGCATACATACACGCGTATACATGCTACACATACTGCCCCAAGCTAGGTACATTTAGTCAAATTTCTTAGGGCGCGCATTTTAGGAATATGCAAGTGCTACTGTTTTTACCTGAACTGCTTATGTTCACCTTATTAGCACTATGGTAGAAATGTATCTAATATTTACTATATTGGTACTAGCAATCTCTTTCGTATGGTTCTGTCTCCTGATTGTCGCAGCAAATATGTTTTACACAAGACTGACGCTGGACCAATAAATACTTATTGAAATGTCCTAATCGCCATCCTGTGTGTTTTTCTGAGAGTAAGCAAGCACGAGTGTCTGAGCGAAAAGTACTGTACTGTTTTACACGATCCCTGAGGAATCAGGGTTGTCATGTTCAGTGGTTGCCAGAGACTACCTACACCACTGAAGAATAAAGGGGGGTGGTAGTGGCACTGTAGAGTTAGCTGGTCTAACGGCTGCCATATCCTGTGGGGGTGTCCCGAAGCGGTTGGGAAACCAAGCCCTCAGTTTAGGTCATCCAAAACGCGCAGGTCCTGAGGATTCCTAGGAACTACACAACAGAACTATTGGCAGCTAATGAAATTTTAGTAGGATCCGCGAGTCCACTGCAAGGACTCACGTCCCCAGATATCTATATTTTTAAACTTTAATATCTCTGAAACTACTGAATGGATTTACAGCAATTCACAAAAGGCACATTTTCTGGACCAACATCTAGCTTTCTGACAAATTTGGAGTAATTCCATTCAGCAGTTCAGGCTGTAGTCATGTTTAAAAAATGAAAAATCCCAATAAACATAACATGGGGAAAACGGGTTTTGGGACCCCCTTGTTTCTTGGCCCCTAGCTTGACGGATCACCCCAAAACCTATATATATATTTTTATATATGCATATATCTATCTATCTATCTATCTATCTATCTATATACATATATATATATATTTATATATGCATATATATATGCATATATCTATATATATATCTAAATATATATATATATATAGTTATATATATATATATATATAAAGCGGGTTTGATTGGAATATATATAAATATATATATACATATGAAACCAGGATCCCAAAGAGCGACCGCGGTGGGCCAAACAAGGGCACAGACTCCAGTTGAAGATGCAATAAAGAGAATTTATTGTCTTAGCATGTCAGGATGATGCGTTTCGACCACAAGCCTGTGGTCTTGATCACATATCTGTATATATATATAGTTTAAACTTACTTGTTACTTTCCTACCACACATATGCTATTACCAAGTAAATGTGAGCATTTTACAGGTATCAACCCATCATGTATAAAAATATATATAAAAAAGGGTTTCTTCTTACCTGTAAAATACTTACATTTCTGTGGTAAAGGCGTCTGTGGTAAAAGCATATTTGTTGTTTGCAATCTGCTTAGAGATAAGTAATAAGCAAAAAACATGGAAAATTGGCAACATATCAATTGATAAAGTAGGGAGTTACAAGCATCTCGGTGCATCCATTGATCAGAATCTGAAATGGAAAGCTTGTTGTAATAAGATTAGTTGTAAAATACTTTTGTGGTAAAGGCATTTTCGTTGTAAAACCTTTGTTGTAAAGCCATTTTTTGTAATGGTAGTTGTGGTTCTGACAATCAACCCAGACTAGCATCACAAGGAGCAGTTGTGTCGGGTCTGTTCAGCTCACCGTGTCCCACCCTTCACATCCAAGCCTCCAGGGTGCATCTGAGATGGAAACAAAGGAGTCTGAGACATATTCACCCTACTGACTGCACACTTCCACAAACCCAATCAGACTGCAATTTATAATGAAAATGTTTAAAAAGTCATACTCTGGACTACTGAAAGATATTGCAATGACAGAGTAATTCATTGCACCTATACAAGTGCCAACCAACAATGATAACATTATACATTCTGGTATATATTGATCTAATAGTGACTACATATATATAACAGATTGAAGCAGGGTTGTATATTCGCTCCCCTCTTGTTTTCCCTGTATATTTCCAATCTTCTTGCTCATCTGGACAACACAGATGGTATGCCACCAAAAGCGGGGAAACAACCAATAACACACCTGGTAATTTCCTCTCTACCAGTCAAAGGCCTTCAATCTAATCTCAATTATCAATTACTGAGAACTTTCTTTTGGATAACCAGTCTCAATCAAAAGTAATGTGCCCGGGGATAAGTAATAAGCAAAAAACATGGAAAATTGGCAATATATCAATTGATAAAGTAGGGAGTTACAAGTATCTCGGTGTATCCACCAATGAGAAACTGAAATGTAAGTCTCACATTCAAGCAAAGAAACATAAAGAAGGAATAACAACTAATTATATTAAAAGGTTCTCAAGGATCTACGGAGGAAGGGCCGTCGATCCTTTCATTATTGTATTCAATGCAAAACGCACACCATCATTGCTATAGGGCTCACTGGTCTTTAGTTTAACAACAATACTAAATATGAGCACAATACAAGTGCAAGCAATAAGATCTTTGTTTAATTTACAAAGTATGCTGCGTTTAGAACTGAACATCCCAAGACTCTGGACTCTCCGTACAACACATAAAATTCATTATATTGGCGACTGCAGTAGGGACAGCATTGCCCCACTTAAGCGGGCCATTCTAGAAGACTTAAAAATAAGTGTTGGTATGAAGGGAGGGCTGAATAGTTCAGTATTGAGCAAAACAATAGAGACACAAAAATTGCCCCAACTAAACATTCTCATTAAGATAGCTAGAGGTCGAAAAAGACAAATAATGAAAACATTGTGGGGTAATTGTAGTGAGGAAGACCTTCCAGCATCATTGAAATGTAAACATATAGATTAGGTTATAGACTCCTACATTACCTCAAGACAACCGGGAAACCCGAGATTCCATCATTTGAATCGTGAAGTCCTATTAGAAATGAGGGTACTCCCCTCTGTGAGTGCAATCAGGGCTGCCCGCGTGCCCCCGTTCTGAGTGAGTGCACTGCCTGTTCTTACAGTCAATGATGCAAAGCCATCCGACGAGCAGCAGCAGTGGGAATTAAGTTACTGACCCATCTTGCCAGCTGATGTACATTTTGGAAGCCTCAGCAGACAGTTCAAGCAGTGAATGGGCCTGGAGTCTGAACTAACATCTTATATTTCTGAGCAGGTAAAATGTTGATCTTGTTTAGGACTTGTGCCCTGGTTAAACTTAGAGGGTTAGTACAACCTGAGGAGTATGTACCTTACCAGGACATAGAATTGTGCCTTTCTGTACTGACATAATCAGTTTGAAGAGGTGAGGGACCAGTGCGATGAGGAGGGACGGAAGAGCGATCTGGGCAATGAGGAGGGACCATGTAACGGGAGGGAGTGAAAGAGGGGCTGTGCAATGGGAAGGACCGGGCAATGTGGAGGGATGGGGAGAGGGACCGAGGGACCAGGAAAAGAATAGGCACCATCGGAGCCAAGGGTATGGATATGGGATAGAAACAGTGGGCTGGAGAGAGACAGAGGGGCATATTAACAACGGCCAGCGATAACTATCGCTGGCCGTGCTTAGCGATAATTATATTATCGCAGGCTATCTCTGGTATTTATCGCCCTGGTAGCGTGTTATTAACAACACGTTACTCCAGGGCGATAAAAATTCCAGAGATAGCGAAGATATCGCTTTGCAGGGAACATCGCTGGTTTTCCAGCGATGTTCCCTGCAAAAGGGCGATAACCTTGCTGATACGACCCACAGGGTCGTATCAGCATAATCCACCCCTATGTTAGGGATGGCTAAGTCAGGATTTTAGCAGACGTTAGTTTTGGCGAAAACGGCCGTTTTCGCCAAAATCTAATGTGTGCTAAAATCATGTGGGCTGCCTTGTAAATATCGCGATGTAAACATCAGCGATATTTGCAAGGTAGCCCATCTTGGGTACGCTCAGTGACGCTCCACTTTGCATCTCATTGGAGATGCAAAGTGAGGCGTTAGGAAAAGGGTGCTAACATGCAATTATGCATGTTAGCACCCTCTTGTAAATAGGGCGCTGGTTTTATCTCCGCTTTTTTGGCTTTGTAAGCCAAAAAAGCGGAGATAAAGCCCTTGTAAATATGCCCCAGAGATGGGCTAGAGAGAGACAGAGGGGACAGAGAGAGAGAGAGAGAGAGAGAGAGAGAGACAGAGATTGGCCAGGCAGAGACAGAGAGGGGCTGGGGAGAGACAGGAGGCCCAGAGAGAGAAACACAGAGGGCTGGGGAGAGACAGAGCCTCTGGGAAGAGACAGAAGAGCGTGCAGAGAGACAGAGAGACAGAGAGAAGCTGGAGAGAGGGCTGGAGAGATATGGGGGGCAGAGAGACACAGGGGAGCGGGGGAGAGAGGGACTAGAGAGAGAAAGCAGGGCTTGAGAGAGATGGGGGGGCTGGAGAGAGAGTGGTGCTGAAGAGATACGAAGAGGTACTGACGGGAGAGTGAGGCCGGAGAGAGACAGAGAGAAACCGTGATAGTTCCTGAAAGTGTAATCTGTAATGCCCAAGTGCTGGTGATGGACAGCCCTCAGCTGCAGCCTGCAGCTAAGTTAGCTAACTGAAAGCAGGCTGCGATGCGTTGGGTTCGTGTGGTGATGTGGACAGATGTTTTCTGAGTCTCAAAGTGGCCGGACGGCATAGAACCTTGCAGGTATGAGTTCAGATCCGCGAACATTCCCAGCGGACCATTCTGCAGCCCTTGAGCATGAATGTCTACACGCTGTGGCTCTTACTAATGCAGGAGAAATGCTGGCCACGGGTGAGCCCTTCTGAGGAACAGATGCACTGCTTGTCTGCGGTGAGCCTGTGTAGGGGATAGCCTGTAGATTATAAAGTTGGCGGGGTGTGGGCGAGCCGTAGACACCGATCTAACAGGCACACACTCGCCCACAGAAACCCACTCCTGACTCCTCACTGTCCCTTGCAACAGAACATTGAGAGACCTAATGTACAAGTTTCACAATCCCTTGTGTTCATGTTTAAAAACCCTCTTATCAGCCACATTCTAATGCCTGCTTCTTGACCCTTAAAATCAAGTGCGTTTAGTTCCGGTATCCATGATGCACCGCATGGTGTTTTGATGGGTGCTCTACCACCACAGAGCCCATCGCAGTTGAACCTGTTGCGCCGCGCTTTACACATGCCAGGCATACTTGCAATGAGCTGGGCAAGATACAAAAAAAAGTGCCTGTGATATCAGTCGCTTCCTAAACGTTAGCTTTTGCTATTGACAGTCACTGTCTTCTTCACAAGCACTTGCAGTGCATGTTTATTTTCCCGTCAGGTGAGGAGTACACGTTTATTTTCTATTCCGGTGAGGCACGAAGTGCGGGATTTTTCAACAGTTACTTAGGTCTGACACAACTTTTCTTGCTCTGTTACCAGCACACACTTTAATTGCGTTCGGCAATTATAGAACATTTTTAAACATACCTTAGGTTTCATCTGTGTTTTTTTTGCAGCGAGGTGTCATCTGTGGCTTTTTTGCTGCGCAGTGAAAGTGAGAAAAGCTTGTATGGGGCATGGAGTCGATGTTCAATATGGTTTAATTTACTATTTCATTAACCTGTTGCTTATTTTTTACATAAGGATTGATGTCTGCGGGCTCCTCTGGCAGAATGTAGTGCCTGTGGGTGGTCTGTACACATTCACAGGCTTAGAGGGTTGGGAGTGATGCACTTTTTTGTCGTACTGAGGTGTGATGTAGACAAGGATTTTAAAAGTATCAAAACAAGAGGAGCAGGCAAGACAACTGGTTTGTGCAGGCTTCCTATTCAAGTACCTCTCGATGCAGTTCTGTAGGCACAGCCTTTGTGTGGGCCAATGCTCCTCACAGCAGGGTACTCTCCAGCCTGGAGCACCCACAGCAGAGGCACAAAGAGGTGTGAACCTTCTGCATCTGGCTATGAACTGCCACATTGACAGTGATCAGGAAAAAGAGAAAAGGCTGGTTTCAACAAATGGACCCTTCTCACCCTGAACAACAGACTGCAGCCCACTTTATCCCCACCATCTACCAAGTGGCAGTGCACCTAATTGAATTTCTATAGGAGCCTTGTCTCCTTTGTCCTCACTTTACTGTCTAGGTCTCCTTCCTCCTGCATCCTGATAAACCCGATACACTGCCACTGTCTGGGAAAACAACTTCACCCCCACCCTGTGCACAGAAATGTCTGGGATATCCAAATGGAGCCCATAGGTCTTCATCACTCTGCTTCGCTTACACATATACTGCACATACTACAATAGCCGCACACATAACATACACGTGGACAGGATAAGTGGAAAAACAGGGTATAAATCTGTTTGCGCATTTGCAAGACACTCTCAGCCAGTGCCTGATGACTAATATTTAGTGAGTGAGTGAAAAAACCTTCTATTTACAGAATAATGAAGGAAGATATTTAAAGCAGAACTTCTCTTTTTCTGTGTCAACTCCCCTTGTGCAGCAAACAAACCCTGTACCAAGGTTCGGATACTCCAGACTATGCTTAAGAGGGTTGTCTTAGGCTTGGCGCACAGCAGGCTAGGGCTCTTAATGTTTGAATGATGTATACACTTGGAATCACGGGAATTAGCTGTCTACCTTGGATATGGAGCACTATGTAAAATGTTACTCTCTACAGCTTAGATTCTCCTAATACATGCTAACTCAGAAAGCCTTCTCCCACTACCCTCCTAAACACTGCATGGAAAAATGGCATAGATTTCCTCTTGCTTGATTCCTGTCCATTCTTTCGTCAAAGTGACCCTCTTCTTTCCTTTCATTTTCCTCATGCTTTCTATTTCTGAGTATAGCATCCTCTCACTCTCATGTCTGTCTGCCTCAATCCTTCTTATTGTAATACTGCAATTGGCTGATACCTTATTTCATACATCACAACCTCTCCTCTTTAAATCCCTATCCCTGTAATCTGAAATTAACTAATCTCAGCCAGCCTATCAATCCCACCAACCAATCACCTGAAACCACATAGCCCCCACTAATGGTCACACCCACCTGGTATTAATATATAACAAAGTAACTGGAGTAAATGCAAGCAATTTTTCTTGAGAGCACTAGTTGTTGGAGCCACCACACACTCCCAGGTTGACAGTGTAATATCCCTCTATGTTAACGTGTCATACAGCTCCAATTTACAAACCACTCAAGAAGCCGCAGTCTGGCTAACAGGAGCACAGAATCCTTGGGACCTGAAACATTACTCACTTGCCTAGGCCAAAGGCCACATCACCTTTAGAACACGCTGTTTTACCCAAAGAGCATCTACTGAAAATCCCTCAAATAACTCAACATGAGAATAACTTATTACATCCCATCATGTTGTAGACATCGTGCTCCAGCTCCTCAATATCCAAGAAAGTAGAGGTCATTGACTTTCATTTTATATTGCACGCATTTGTGTAGCACCTTACCGCCATTTATGTGGTGCCACGTCACTCACGTTCACAATGTTGTCATCTTGCTACTTAGATCACTCAGCGGGTTAGGCTCTTGCTACTGCGATCTGTGTGTAACCAGCAGCTAATAGGTTGGATCCAAGAATGACAAACGCAGCTTCCATTATGACTATCACTTAATTTGCATAATGTAACACAATCAACTTGTCGCAGCACCAGGCAGACAATTCTACAGTTGTAAGATGTATGTTTTTTAATCAAATTATGTAAAAAGTTATATATAAGTCTCCATTTTCAGACTTTCATTCACTCTCTCGTTAATGATCCACAACTTATCTCTGGCTATAATCATATAAAATCAAACAAAAAAAAATCTAGGTTAAATTGTACCATTTGATTCTTCAACGACCATCTTTTGGAGTCAGTCCCTAAAGAAACTGTTTAAATAACATAACACGTGCATTTGTAAACCGCAGATTGACCCGCAGGTATCTTGGCGTGGAATCTCAGATATTTATTGTTACCCAACTCGATGTTACTCATTTTATCGACCTCAGATGGATGAAAGGCTGAGTGGACCCGCCGGGATTCGAACCTGTGACCATGAGATCAAACACATGCCCTTGCAGTGAAGGGATTAGTCCACTGAGCCACCAGAACCAGCCGCTGATACATCTGTTTTTTAACACCACACTAATACCAAGATGGTGTGCTTCACATCACATTTGTCATTTCCTTCCCGGCAGAGGCACCTTCGCATTTTGTGTCTGGTAAGTGAAAGGTTTCTCGAGCACTCAGTATGAGACAATGGGCCATAAATCAGGGGCGTAACATTTCACGAGAAGAGAGTTTTCTGACGAGCAAAACATGCCAGTCCCGACTGTAAAGATGAGAACTTGTCATGATTCAGACCTTTATGGGAAGGACATGGGATACTCCATTACAAACACTTTAGATTTACTGCGATAATTCTGATGAGAGAACACATTTTTTATGTATTAGCGAAAACTGCGGTGCTACGGCTGAAGTTATCAGACAAAAGGTTTCGGTTCTGCTTTGGGAGGATTTTTCACATCATAATTTCAGATTTCCTGTCCGTCTGCAGCGATATATTACATTAGTGCTTTAATGTCCGTTTTGAAGATTCCATGTAAGAGAATCATGTGGCTCAAAAATAAAAGGACCACGCAGCTCTAAAATGCCTTCGCACGTGACAGTCCAAGGTGAAGGTGCTTTAAACCATGCATAGTAGGTTGCATTACAGATGCTGCTGTACTAATCTGTTCTCCGAGCCAGAAATATGCTCTTCGCCTCCCAAACTCACAGATATCAATTGCACAGATGAGTGGTTGAATGCATACTGCACATAATAATAAGAAGGCATTCTAGCATGTGCCAAACTGCTCACAGCGTGTAAGCGCGAACAGAGCCTACCGGAGTTCAAGACCTCCAATTCCCCCAAACAATTGATAACAGAAAGAACAAGCATCTTCAATGCAATAGGTCTCGCATTTACGCGAGTTTGAGCTATTGGCATTGTAAATGACAATGCATTTTATTTATGTTTTGGTTTTTAAAACATAAATATAAGACATTGTCATTTACAATGCCAATAGCTTAAACTCTCGCAAATGTGAGACCTATTGCATTCCAAATGCTTGAAGGCATCACTGAGTTGCCCCCTTCTGTCTCCCATGGCCCCTGAAGAGCTCCCCGTTGGCTGCAAGTTAGATAAACAAGCCGGTGGTCACAACTGCGCACAAGAGACCCTTCTGCAATAAGAGAAACTCATTAAAGATAATAGTGCTTACAGACAAAATAAGACATACCGTGTAACAACCGAAGTAAAAGGGCCAGTCCTCATGGGAGGTTACAAATGAAGACAAGGTGGTACTAAGGAGGGACTAACAAGCCTAATAACGAATCAGAAGCCAGCATTTCCGAAGGACAATAACACAAGCCAATGACAAATATGGGCGGAGAGTGGGCGGGGCTTCAAGTGCATACTATAATACAGCATGGCTCACAGAGCAGCGCATGCGTTGCCCAGGCTCAACCTAAAAATGTGTATATGTAATAAATGCGCATGCTTGACTCAGAGCACTTTTCAATGTGCCTAACCGCATTCTTCTGCATTGAGATTCTATCTTGCTGCATCGATTTAAAATAGTTTTGTTCTTGCTCTGCCACTTCATTTGTTAGTGCCTTTAGCATATGTGACATTGTTTTGGCTGATAAAAAAAACCCGTATATGTTCCATTAAGATCAGGTGCGTAGCTTGGTAAGTAAGATTGGGGGGAGTGGGGGGCGGAGGGGGTTGAGCTTCAGATTTTCCCAACAGTCACGTTGGCATATAATACATTATAGGGCAAGCAGGGTGCATGAGAGGGGCAGTGGAAAGGGAGAGGAATGCGGATTAGTAGGAGTACTAAGCCAGAGAAAACACAATATTTTGCAAAATAACCAACATTTCCGAGGGCTTTCAAAACAAGGTGAGAAAGAGTGTATTGTGTGTTTTTGTGTGTGTGAATGTAAACATTCCTAGTGAAATCCGACAGACAGCTCTTCATACCCAACTGAAACACCTGTACCCAACTACATATCAGAACATACATTTATTGGGGGGGGGGGTGTAACACCCCAAACACTTCCCTGAAGCTACGCCCCTGGTTAAGATGGCTGCTAAAAGTAATTTGTGGTAGATCGCTTCACTCATTCAAGAAGTGCCGTGAAAGTTGGAAAGTAAGTCCCTCTTTTTCATTCAAGTAAAAGCAGCAGATTTTCTGGCTTTTAGCAACCACCAGCAATGCAAGCACCTTTCTGCCTTTTGTCATTTCACTCCTTTGTAATTATTCATAATGTGACTTTTAGGCATTATTTTATCTCTCAAATAGGACCTCTATTTCCCACAATTTTACAGGCTCGACAGACAATCATCCGCATTGTGACCCGTAACATGTCTGAAATACAGTGTTATTTTGGTTGAAGCCTATGTGATTGGAAGTGAACGCTGACAATATTAGTAGTAGAAGTGCCACAGTAGTTTCTACCAGTGCCACTTTAGGGACATTTTTGTTGCCATTCAACGATCAGCAGCATCATATTACGAAGATACTACAGTTTTGTCAATATGAATGAATACATTCTAATGCAATTGGCCGCTGTACATAACTGGTGATGTATGTGTGGCATTTCTGTGGATTGCATATAGTAGGATGTAACGTTGAGAGGATCCGGGCTCCAACACATGTAGCTAGATTCCTCTTGCCAACTGTGTATGATGCAAGTGGTCCATGACTGGCTTACCCTGAGCTCCATTAACTTCAGACCTCCTGAAAACTTAACTACAGTGTTTGTTTACTAATAAATGTTTGTCTTATAGTAGTAGTTGCCCAAGCCCAGTTCACATAGCCCAGCCATAAGAGCAGATGTTGCTTTAAACTCAGAACATTTTGGAAATGGCGTTTAAGAATGAGGAATAGGTGGCCATAGATTCTTTAGAGTTTCTTTATGTTCAAAACCAGCAGGTAGTTAATGTTTTGAAATGTCTTGGCTCTTTGCTTTTAGCTTCTGGCTTTGTATGGATGGCAAAGTAAAGGAGTAACCCCACTAGGGATTTTTTCTAAACACATTTAATGCAGAGATTTCTAGCCATTGCCCTCTACAATATGATGAATACAGAAAAGCGTTCGGTGGGAATGTTTGAATTAACCTCAGCTGTTGGTAATTACTCTGCTGCATCTCAGACAATCATTTTTGTGCCCACCATGCCACCTCAGACAGGATCCAGCCACATTCTAAATCAGACTTGGTCCTGCACCAATAGGAACAGTCCAGTCTGAACTGCCAAGCAAGGTCCATTACAACACAAGTAACACAAGACCAGTTTCGCCCTTGCTAAGCCTTTTCAGTAAGTCTGGGTGAAATTTTAAATACGCTGGAGTAATCAGAGTAAGTTTAGTAATGCCTTACTCTTGTGGAAATTACAGAAAATTTCACTAGTATGCCCGCTCGTGTATTTTAAAGTAATTGCGGGCAAAAATGCCTCCGGCAAGACCACAGAAACACCCATCAAACCCATGTGCAGGTACTATCCTAACTCCATTTTTTAGCCTCTGGCAGCCGTGGCCGCTGCAGGTAAGAGCAGTGAGGCGGAGGGGCCGGCTGGGGAGGATTTTGAGAGACGACCATGAGGGAAAATTATTTATTTATTTAATATTCCTTTGTGGTCGTTTTTCGAAATCCCCCCCAGCCGGCCCCACCGGTCTTACCAGCAGGGGCCGCGGCTGGCCTCTGGGAGTTTACCAAGGTGTAATTTTTGCCGCAGGTGGGAAATCACAGAGTGTCCTTTCTAGGTCTTTTAAGGCTTTCCTGCATGCAATGGTACAGAAAATTCATAAACATATAACTCTCCCTAGCACAGCACAGGAGTTGCAGTTAGCCAAGGTGAACTTTTACTGCATTGCCTAATTTCCTCATGTAATAAGATGTACTGATGGAACCCATGTTCCCATATGTCCTCCATGTTACAATTAGTACATATTTAGAAACAGGAAAAGCACTCATTCTCTCAATATCCAAGTGGTGTGTGATGCAAAGTATAACATAACAGATCTCATTGCAAAGTATCCTGGCAATACAGGTGACTATTCCGTGCTCAGGCATAGTGGCATATACTCACGTTTTCTCACAGGAGAGTTTAAAGATGGCTATCTGCTTGGTAAATATGGCCTATAAAATTGACATAAATGTCCTAAATGTCTACATTGTAGCTATAGTAGCCACATTTACTAAACGTCTTTTAGGTGACAGTGCATATGCTCTGAGACCATGGATTCTGATACCATATCTTCATCCTTCCAACCAACGTGAGGTATACTATAATGCAGCACGCAAACAAACCCTGTCTATCATTGAGAGGACATTTGGATTAATAAAAAGTAGATTTCGTCTCAATAAAGGTGGGAGTGCCCTACAATATTCTCCGGAAAAAAAGTTGCAAGATCATCAGTACTTGTGCAATACTTCTCAATGTAGCAATACAGAAATGATTGCCAGAAATGATGTCTGATTCGTAATCTGATGATGATGATGAACCCCCAAAACCAACACGCACAGGCAATACAGGATGGTTCATTGGCAGCAGCAGGAAGAGCCAGACGTACAGCCATTACAAACCATTACTTTTAAGGTATGTAAATGATGATGTTTGTTATATTGTGCACAAAGCTAAACACAAGAAGTGTTGTACTAAACAATATAACCTTTATTTTGCAGGTTGTAAAGGGAGTCGTAACACCATTTTCACTCAGAATGTTTAAATGAAATCAGTACACATGTTACTTAAATAGCAAACTATGACAAAATAATGTGTAGTGCAAATATAAGACTTATTACTGTTTGCATCTACTACAAATTGAACTTTGTTGCACGGATGTAGTGGATCCTTCAGTACTAGAAACACCGCCTCGTAGTCTACTGCGACGTAGACTCATTGCCTCATTCACAGAGATGCTGCTAATACTGAATATCTCCTTGCCTTCAGCAGGCCCAACTGCTCCAACTCGTGCAATTTGAGTGGTCTGTAAACTTTCTACTGCAGTGGTCACTTGCACAAGTCCCCATGCCACATTGCCACTATAGTGACTTATTTTGACCTATAGCCCTACACTACGGCATGAGAGTGTTGAAGTAGCCTGTGCAAGTTGATTTATTGACAAACTCAATATATCCGTACATGAGAATAAATGTTTTTAAATACAACTGTGCATTGCATTGTCCTGTTGCATCTGGCCACATAAATTCTTCATAGCCTCTGTCATACTTTCCACTTTTGCCTCCAGAGACTTGTGGGATTCTTCAGTGGTTGTCGCTAGATGCTGGAAGCCACTTGTAACCCTCGTTGTAGTCCAGATATTTTTTTGTTCATTTGGTGCTGTATCTTCAACATAGAAGCTTCTAGACGTCCAAACAAGTGTGTGGTATTGCCCATATCTTGTGTGCACCCTGATTTAGGATTAGGTTGCCTGACAACACTGCAATGTCGGACACGATTACTCCTGTGCAGTTTTACAAAATTGGTTTGATCCGCACACATTTAATGACACAAAAATCAATTCCACCAGGTGAGATTATTCACACGTTTCTTTTTTCTTTATGCTTTTCCTTCACAAGTAGCCAACGCGTTTCGTCCTATTAAATGACTTCTTCAGGGCTCTTCAGTATTCCGTTATGCTATAAGAATGTACCTCCTTCCACGTCTTTCCACCGTTTTTGACGGTGGAAAGACGTGGAAGGAGGGCTGTATGCCCTGAATAAGTTTCGAAAGATACTGAGGTTGACATTGACAAATACACAGCTTAAAGGAATATGCCATATAATACCAGTTCTACCCAGGATCTAATATAAAAAAACGCACAGAAAGAGCACCTTAAAGTCTACCCACCCTGAGAAGTGAGAACATTCTTATAGCATAACGGAATACTGAAGAGCCCTGAAGAAGTCCTTTAATAGGACGAAACCCGTTGGCTACTTGTGAAGGAAAACTATAAAGAATAAAGAAACGTGTGAATAATCTCACCTGGTGGAATTGATTTTTGTGTCATTAAATGTGTGCGGATCAAACCAATTTTGTAAAATTTTTGATGTGAAATTTATTTTCACATATTGAGAAACTATGGGGTCTTGTCTCTCTTGATCATCGCACCATATACAAACAACCCCCCGAGACAAAAATAAGTGCGGTTTCATATCCAAGACCTCGTTTGTAAATCACTCCTGTGCAGTTGTCTGCGCCTCACTGCAGGTTCTTCTGTGACAATTGGACTCCATGCATCATCCACTTTATCAATAGGCAGCAGGGCCGG
The DNA here is from genome assembly GCA_963921515.1 of Calotriton arnoldi. Lineage (NCBI taxonomy): Eukaryota > Metazoa > Chordata > Amphibia > Caudata > Salamandridae > Calotriton > Calotriton arnoldi. Next base: position 130,189 of record CAWUFW010001381.1, read on the forward strand.
ACTGGCTACCGGGCGTTTTGGCATGCTGCCGAGCTGGGGGCTGATTTCGTTGATGGGGACCTGCGTGTGCTGAACGAAATTCGTTTTGCTTTGTTTATTTCGAAGCACACGCAGGTCTCCATCAACAAAATTAGTCCCCACCGCAGTGACATCAGCCCCCAGCTCGGCAGCATGCCAAAACGCCCGCTAGCCAGTCCGGCCCTGATAGGCAGTGTGGGACTGCTATGTTCAGGACTGCAACTTTGCCTCTGTAGTGATGTATATGGCATATTGGACTCATTTCCTTCTTTCGTGCACATCTATGAATCTTCCTGACCCTCTCCCTCAAACTCATGATCTGTTGCTGCTGGGATATCTGTTTAGAAATGCAATGCGAAAAATATTTGTTACTAAATGTTGTTATGTATACCATTGTTTGTATCATTTAAAGTACGCTAAGTTTTCTTTGTGCTTTAGCTGTTTATAATGGAGTACTACATATCCCATACTAAACTTCTAGGGTAAGCCTAACACTTCTAATGGTGTTTTTAATGTATTATGTCATAGGTAAACATATCTCAGCCTTACAAGGTTACAATGTTGCCTCACAATTTGCTGCAAACATGTTATTGTAACACTATAAGTGTATGCATGACTCTTACCTTTTGAAGTAGCATGAGCCTCTGAAGTGTCAATATTGCTGAGGTAAGACACAGTTTCTGGTGCCAGGGTGGAATCAATAATTTCCTCAAGAGGACTTGGTGGTGACTGAGTTGGAGGTCCCACACCTGTTGCACGGGCCTCATTTCTGTGGGTTGCCAACTTCTCTTTGGTCCTGGCTGGGAGATTGTATCACCTTTACACATCTCTTCTATTGATCTCTGTGTGACCCCCGCAGAGTTAGTGCACACCTGGATGTTGAGCCATATGTTTTCTTATGTGCCTCTGGCACAGAGAGGGATGTTTTGCCAAACAAGGCATCATGATGGGATACACACTCTTCCATTAGTATCTCAAACTCTTTCTCAGAGAATTTTAATTTTCTCTTTCTCCCTCCAAGGCCCTTCTCTTTCTCAGGATTCAGTCGGGACATTTTACTGCTTTCCAAGGGTGGATGGCTGAGATTGGTGCCAGTCTCAATGCTCTTATAGACTGCTGCTACTCTACTTCCTGTTTCTGAGGACATCACTCACTGCCAGGTAATAATTTTGTATTTGCGACTCAATTTGCTATTTACCGAATCGCTAATTGCGATTCCTTAAATTGCAAGTGCAACTCGTACCGAGTCGGTAATGGCCAATCAAACACATACGTACATACCAAATACTGATTCACAGTTTGCGATTCAGTTAGTATAGCAATTTACGAATCAGTCTTAATTTGCTTCGTACATCTAGCACCTACTTCCAATTGATGGATATTCCGGAGAAATGAGAACTTTCCAATCCTGACCTCTAGGAGTTAGGCGTCATGACTTTCTTAGCCAAACAGAAGCCAAAGTTTGGAAAATCATTTCCAGTGAGATTTCATCATTTTTTACTCAATTAAGTTACAAATCATATCAATATTTCTATCCATTTATGGGAGACTGTTGCCCATTTTTACCATGGATTATTAATGTTATTACTATTGTCAGAAGAGTATTATTTCAATAGGAAAGTCTCTAAATGAGTACCTTGATCAAGTATATTACTTCTTGATTCCAAAATGGAGCTACGTCAGGAGCACCAATATGGTCATTAGAGCTTAATGAAAAAATAATACTTTAGGGAAAGTGAGTGAGAATAAACCCTGAGTTGAGATCAGCTGCCAAAGACGTGATGAAAACTGAGAGGAATTGGCCAGCTTTTTACATTAAGTCCCCAACATTCAAAAAATGGAGGAAGCAACACAAGCTAAGTGCCTCATTTCTAGTTTGACTGGTATTCTGGCAGGTTAGCAGAGGTTCTGACTGCCACTTTCATAGCAAAGTATGACCTGCCATATTAAGAGATCCCCATCTGCCTAACAAGGATTTCTATACCTTCTGTGCATCAGCCAGTGCTGTTATGTGATTCAATTCAGGCATTCATTATAGACCCCCGTGTAAAGCATTGAGCCATTTTCAGGTCCACTCACTATGTGCCCCTTTGCAGAGTCAAATGCCTCACATTTAAGTTGTTGATATTTCTGTTTTGATTGACATAATTGTGAACTAAATTTTGGGATTACAGTATGCAGTCCTCATTCGTTTGGTGTAAATTCAATGTGCTGGCCACAGCTGCCCACATTGTAACTCAGATCTACCCATACAATGTTTTATTATTTACAGCCACTTTGTTATTATAGCAACAACTGATAACAGTTTTGGATTCAAGAAATATTGTTACTAGTCATAAGGTTTTGTCTTCAAATAAGATTCCCAGCTTAAAAATCCTGAAATTGAAAATCATTTCCTAAACCCACGGATAACATTTGTTTACTAATTCTGTTGACTGGAGTGGATGAGATGATTAGTACAGTCCATGGAGTCTATGAGATATACAGACGCTTGGTGAGTCACCTATAAAGAAAGACTAAGCTCAGATGGAAAGAGCTGCCCTTCCCTCCTGTTGGCACACTTCGCATTCTTTATCTTGCCCAAGTCTTTTGTTTTTGATGGGCGGGGGTAAAAAGGTTGGCTCCCATGGCACTTTTTGTCTCCTGAAAGCCCTGTTGGTCTCTATTGTGTTTAAGCCCTGAGAGCGCTGCCATCCACTAAGGTCTCTAAGGTCTGCTGCTAGGTGAGTAATCCAATCATTCATGGTCCATATATACAGAGTATAAATGAGGCATATATAATAATAGGTGTGCCTCATTACCAGGTACGTCTAAAACTTGTTTTCAGTTTCCGATCTGCGTCATATTCAAATTCTAGGGACTGCGGAAGTACAGTTTCATTACGAAACATTTTCGTACATTTTTGCTCATAATGTGGTGTCTCGATGATATGCACTTTAGGATTCATGACATTTGTCTTAAAAACAGAAGGATCATAATTTAGATACTTCGGAAGTCTGAGTCTTCTCTTTACATGGCTACTATTTTGAGAATTGTGTTTCTGGTGTAAAAAAAATAACCAAATATTTTCATTACAGAAAGGAATCATCATTTCCATTCTATATGAATACTTTCATGTTATTTAAGATTTTTAGGTCGAGCCTCGAGTAGCGCGCAAGCGCTGCTAGGCGAAGACTTTATGTAAGGGGGTTTGAAAAGCTGTAAGACAACAAGGAGGGACTAAGGGCCACTTGAGTAGGTCCAGCATACAGGCCCACGGAACCACAACAAAACGAGGTATGCTGTTCCTAAGAGAGTCCTACAGATCAATGGGTGAAAAGGAGAGCATGTGAGTGCTCATAAAGGTCAGAGAAAATCTTTTCTCCTTTCAGAAAAAGACCCTCACACACCCAGCCAGCTAGGTGTCATGCTTCATCACTGGGTCTGCTCCTTATCGGGTCGACGCTGCAATACCCGATCGGCACCCGTGATGGGGCCTTCTTGGCGGAGATCTTTTTCTTAGCCGTTAGGTGAGGTGCGAGTGAGGGCCCTAGTGAGTGTAGATGTGAAAATGTTTAGTGTGTGCTATCTAAAACAGGAGATAGTGATCCATCCAAAACTATTTTAATGACAATGGTCACTATCCTGATTAAAAACCAGTAAGAGGCGCACGCGTCTGCTCAAAGATTGCAGGGTTGTGTGCTCAAACTCAGGTCAACATGTTTCTTGCCTACTGTTAAGTTAACGGCAATTCTTCAGGACCTAATCTTAATTATTCTACACTTTATGGTTGGTGGTTTGTTCATTACACAGTTCAGTGACCACCCATACAGCACCCTATAAAGTGGTACCTGTCAATCAAACTCAATGCCCAACTAGGTCATTCCAATGCCTCAAGGTGTAGCAGCAGGCGAAAGCACTATCAGATTCAGTGTCGTGTGTCGCTCCGTTCGATCGCGGTCGACCGCAGAGTGAGGGGTAGGTCGACCGCGATCGAACGGAGCGACACACGACACTGAATCTGATAGTGCTTTCGCCTGCTGCTACACCTTGAGGCATTGGAATGACCCTAGTTGGGCATTGAGTTTGATTGACAGGTACCACTTTATAGGGTGCTGTATGGGTGGTCACTGAACTGTGTAATGAACAAACCACCAACCATAAAGTGTAGAATAATTAAGATTAGGTCCTGAAGAATTGCCGTTAACTTAACAGTAGGCAAGAAACATGTTGACCTGAGTTTGAGCACACAACCCTGCAATCTTTGAGCAGACGCGTGCGCTCTTACTGGTTTTTAATCAGGATAGTGACCATTGTCATTAAAATAGTTTTGGATGGATCACTATCTCCTGTTTTAGATAGCACACACTAAACATTTTCACATCTACACTCACTAGGGTCCTCACTCGCACCTCACCTAACGGCTAAGAAAAAGATCTCCGCCAAGAAGGCCCCATCACGGGTGCCGATCGGGTATTGCAGCGCCGACCCGATAAGGAGCAGACCCAGTGATGAAGCATGACACCTAGCTGGCTGGGTGTGTGAGGGTCTTTTCTGAAAGGAGAAAAGATTTTCTCTGACCTTTATGAGCACTCACATGCTCTCCTTTTCACCCATTGATCTGTAGGACTCTCTTAGGAACAGCATACCTCGTTTTGTTGTGGTTTGAAAAGCTGACCAGACGCTCATGTGTCGTGGCCTTTTTCGGGCGGTTACGCGCGCCGCAGACATGTGTTTCCCATTATCGTGCCCAGACGCGGGCGCGATCATTGGAAACACATGCCGGGAAAAGGCCATGACGCACGAGCGTCTGGTCAGCTGAGCAGGCTGCCGCGCTCGCTCGCCCCTGCTCCTCCGTTTCGATTCCGTGCTTGTTTCTCAGTCTTATCGGATCAACCGCAGCATCTCATTGGACGTCTTGAAAATGGATTGGCTAGGCTTGAAAGTTCGGCCGTGTTAGGCGAGGAAGCACTCCTTCCCGAGGATTTACCACATCCATCATAGCTCCCGGGTTATACGTTCGCGGTCTAGTGCCTAATCACCCATGAACCGCTCTGTGTTTCCCCCAGTGCACGGCCCCTCCAGTCGCATCTCCCCATACGTCACTTCCCGGTCTTTCCCCCAACCCCCCTCTGTTGCTGAGTACCCTGGTCTCCAGGAGCTCGCGCTTTCAGTTTAATGTCTTGATTAATAAGGGACGCGCAGACGCAGTTTTTATTTTTATATATATTTTTTAAAAATCTCCTGGCGGATTGTCCTTGAAGCCCCGGGGCTCCTCGTACCAGGGAGGGAACAGCAGAAGACTTTACCTCCACCTTGTTCCCTACCCCAGGGCTGCGCGCCCCCATCGCACAGTTCAGCAAACATGTATTCTGGAGCCAGCCCGGGTGAGTCCTCGCCTTACTCTGTTGTGTCCGCGCGCGCCGCTCCCTCGGTCTGCATCCTAGAACATTAGGCTCGAGGACGGCCTCGCGCCGCCCGCGATGTGTGTGTGTCATTTGTGGCAGGGACTGACCGCTGGCTGCCTGCTGTTCTAGGTGTGGAAGAGAGGCGGTGGGGGGTTTATCAGAGACCGGCACAGGTGGGGTGGCCCGTGACTCATGGCTTCCAGTGGCCGTCTCCACGGGGATGCGAGTGTGTCACAGCCTCCGACAAGGTACACTTGGGATGGACCCATGTACTCAAAGAAGGACCGATGCCGGCTGCTTTTCTGAATCACAACAGTCTTTCTTCTGGAGCACTGATGGCTGTGTTGTTGTGTGACCCTGCTCGCTGTTTGGCGTAAAACCCCACCCTGTATAAAGAGGGTGTTCCCACCATGGTTACGTCCTATATGTTTATGGTGGATGAATCCTTCTGTGGCTGTAATATCTGGGAGCACCCCACAGTATGTGCTGGAGAGACGGGCACCCCACTCTGGCATGACGTTGCAGGGTGGTGTCGTTTGGAACGATCTGTAGTGTGCAGAGCACTCCTACCGTGTTGTTTTGCCCCACAACCTAGCAGGGACAAGGGCGCAGCTTATTGTAATACTCATGCCAGTAAATCTTACTTCTGTGCTATGCAGCTCTGTACGTTCCTCCCGTACTGTGTCTACACTTCTGTTTCTTATAAACTTTCCTTCCGCGGCTACAAGATGTTAATTCACCATGTGCCTGCAAAATGTCGATTACTAGGGATCGAGCACCATCTTCTAAAGTTGGAAAATGGTCTTGGCAATTATACAGCTTCAATAGGGGCCATAGTGTTTAAACAGAGATGCACAAATAGTGTTTCTGAAGTGGTTTGCAATTATACTGTACTAAAAGAGTTCCATACAGACATACTAGGTGCTTAAGATAATGTACACTGTTACCCCCATTAGAACAACAGTACTAGGAGTATCCGGTCTGTGCCGTATTGCAGCTTGCAGTGTGTGTACAGCCTGCATCATAAACAGAACGAGAATATTGTTTTCGCCCAAGTTACCAATTTATCTTTTTATTCTTAATTTATGATTCGAACATCTTTTTGCGTTGTTCACCATATCTTTTACTCAAGGCACAATTAGATACTTGTAGGTCGTCAATTAGAAATCTAGGTGATATAACTGGGTAAAGAGTCCAAACTCGTTTGTGTCCCACTGTCTCTTGCAGCCACTATCATCCAGAAATAAGTCCGGGGCTCTTCGCATGCCATACTAAACAAGCAATGGCATAGCCAATAGGTCTCGCTTTTGGGACCTTATAAGTATTTAGTTATGCAGCACAATATCCTTGGTGCAACAACATCAACTGTTGCATGGCTAAACACTTATAAGGTCCCAAAGGCGAGACCTATTGGCTATGCCAATGCTTGTTACTTCCTGCTGCTGATAAAAGTCATTACCCAGCTTCGTCCCTTGGAAAAGTGTGTACAATAAGGGCATATCTGTAAACTGTTTAAGTACCTAAATTATGTAAATTAACACGAGAGGTGACCAAAGTGCAGTCACATAGTGGTGTGCCTTTCCACTCTAGGTGCAGCGATTTTAATTATGTTTGATCCATTTACACTAGAAACATTTTAGTGTTTGAAATCTACAGCCTATGCTTGTGATGGTAGGTGTGTCCAAGTGCCCCAGATAAGATACGTCTGAGTAATCACATTTTAAGGTGCCCCTGAATATTGCAGGTTGTGAATTAGTTACATAGCTTTTAAAATTTTAATTATTACAGATTATGAATTAGTTACTTAAATGTTTACCTAAGACTGGTGCTTTATTTCTTTGTGAGTTTTTCAACTAAGGCAGTGTGAAAGAAACATGTGCTTACTGGCCTCCCAGACCTGGGATGGCTGTGGTGGCAATCCATATACTTAGAAGGATCTACACAATAGCAGACAGAAATCGGTGGCTTGACTTCCAGCTACGCACCCTTGATAACAGAAGCCCAAGAACTGTACCTAGCAACCTGTGAAGGCCCCTCTCCAAGTAGGCAGGTTCATATCTACATATCACTCATAGGGCGATGAGAGAAAACAGAGTCCATGGACAGTGGCGTTGAAGCATGCCTGATGGAAAGATTTAATGCATCATGGGACTTCCCAGCACACTGTCATGACTGCAGAGCATCTGGAACTTTATTAGACCATTATGCTGCAGAAAAAGAAAATTCCAAGATGAACCATCGATTGTTTTTGTTTGGCCAAGATTTTATAGACAAATCAGTAATGTAAGAAATTAACCTTAAATAAACTAGAATCCTTAATGTGCTAAGTGTCCTTGTTTATTACTACACTGCTATACAGGCAGGTACACCTACTGGCAGGAAGTCATTTAGGTATGCCAACACTACCTGACTCTCTCAGTTTAAGTGATAAGGAGAGTATTGGCTTCTATTGTAGGGGCACCACTAAATTTCAGCCTCAGAGAAACAAAGCACTTATTACATTAGAGACAAGACAATAGACGTCATGGATGGTTCTCGGTCCCCAGACACGATAACCCTGTCATATTTTGGTGTGATGAATATGGAGGATTGCATTAGTGTTATGTATTGCTTGGATATTCAGCTACTAGTTCTCAAATCGATTTAAAAAGTATAATATACAAAAATGAATCAACAAGGGGAAGAAAGTTTTGAGGTTGGTAGTCAACTATGTCAGTCGGGTGTGAATGATAAGTGAGTAAGGACCAGTAGAGCAGTGTGGGGGTTTGTAGAGCTGCGTGTGCGTAGAGTAAGAGGGAGCTGTAAAGGAGCCCATGGCAGTGCTAGAGAATTGTGATGAGAAAAAAGGAGCATGGCGTCACGTGGGCCTTTCAAGGCTGATGTAGGTTAGTGGGGTTTATGAAGTGGATGGATTCACACCTTTTTTTAAAAATTAAATTATTTCTGCTCTTCCATCCAGCTGATACAAAGGTTAGTCACCTGTCAATGATTCTTCATTTTTTAAGATCAAAAGACAACTGGCTTCATTTTATGCACATGTACCTTTGGCTATTGGGGCAAGCACAGTTGAATATCCTTTACATTAAGACATGGCTGTTTCCCCGTTAATGTACCAGAGGCCCTACTCTCAGCACAGTACTCACTGGGTGGGGAAGCCTTCGGGTAGCCATGCGCTTTACAAAACATAAACATAAACACATAAACATTTGTAAACTTCGGTATTAGTGACCACCATTCAATGCACAGACTTTATCAGTTGACTGCATGTATCTCAAAGATCCAGGTGCTTCATGGCAAAGCAGTGGTCTCACTCACTATAAGGGTGAGCCAGAGGTCATGTGACATTTGAGTAATTGCCTCAGATGCTCTCCAGGGGCCTACCTTTCAGAAAGAAGCAGTGGTCTCATAGTGGCAAAGGCAGTCAGAAATATAGGCCCTCAGTTACCTCAAAGACATGGGGCCTATGCCACTCCCCATGATAGTGATTTGTCTGAAGGCCCACCCCTTCTGCACAGGCTGAAGAGCTCTAAACCTTGTCTTCAGTTTCATATTTACTCTGTATTCATAATCTAAGGACCATGGAAGTACGTAGAACACTACTGAGCAGTATTGTACATATTTGCTTACGATGTGGTGTGTCAAGAAGAATTACTGTGTCAGTTCACCATCCATAATGCAATCATGTGCATTGGTAACTGTGTATTATTTAGTTTGCATGGGAAGAGCCTCCATGAAGAAACACCCTTTTGCAAATGATCTGTCAGAAGATCTCCATTAACATTTCCAAATCACAGAAGTGCCTTTGTGGTGGCTTTTCTACAATGAAATTGTGCTGCAAAATAAAATGTGGAGGATTTCGGCATGTTTTCCATAAATCTGGCTATTGAGTAACATTCCGCATAAAGTGTATTAGCCTACACTGCAACATGAGCAGCGTTTGTGAGAGCAGAGTCTGGGGGAGGGGGAGAAGGGTCTGTCTGAAGTGCAGAGATAGGCCCGAAATGGAGTCCAAATATCTTTAGGGGGGGGCTGAAGGATGTAGAGTCTGAGAATACTGCCATGTCCTGCCAGTACGCTGCATCAAGGAGCCATTGTATCCGGATCAGGGCAACTCGTCTCGTAGCCAAAACAAACAGGATGGTACCAAGCCGTCTGCAGGTCAAGTGAATCTCTGAGGTGTCCCCAGCAACGTTATCTGGGGTGAGGGATTGAAGGTAAGATTCAGTACAACTGCCACGCTATGGAAAACGTTTTGCCAGTACGATGTGAGAGCTATGCATGCCCATGAAAAGTCAGCTAATACAGTACCACACCTCACACATTTAATCCAGTGCCCCTCACCGAATTCCGCTACACGCTGTGGAGTATAATAATATTGGTGCAAGTATTTGAATTGTATCAGCTTGTGTTGATGTTGGAGTGACGTGTCAATCTCTTGTGTGCAGGAGTACGCCCGTTTTATTGGGAAGGCTGTACCCCAGGGAGTCTTCCCATCTTTGTCTAGCCTCAGAAAGTGTGATCACTGTGTCAGTCATGAAAGTCACAAATAGGAATCTAATAGAATGTGCCATATTGGCACAACCTATATAGGATGTAAGGAGTGTCATCTCAGGCAGCAGGGAATCCAGGTATACTTACTATAGCCATTGATCGCAGCCCGAGGTAACAAAAAGGCACCAGCGGTGGTGCTCTGGGGTGGGATAAATACAACATCCTCAAAGAGCTCTCCAAATGTCAACAGCCCCATGCGCCCCAGTAGGGCCTTAACGGACTTTCTCCCAGGTGGGCGGAAGCAGCGTGTCACTCGCAAGAGGCAGTATTGGTGAGTAAGGCATGTCAAGTTTCATTCCCTTAGCCAACTTCCATTATGCGTGACATGGAGTTGCGATTCCACATTTTGTTGAACCACACATAGAGGAGGGCAACAACCTTCCTCAGCGTGGACTGTGTTCTAGCTATAGCGCTTTCTGTGTGGACATGCATTGGCACCTCTCGGGTAGAAGAGGTCACATGATTTATGAAAGCGCTTGGCGCACCCACTCTGAGCCCACAGAGGCAGTTCTAATTTTATTTGTGAATCTCACGTTTGGGCTGTATTGGCACACACGCTGAGGGGGGAAACATCGCGATCTGCACCGGGGTGAGCTGCCCGCAACCAATGAGAGCCACCCCAATGTGAGAGCAAGTAGCTGTAAGCAAATTGGGAAGGTTACAGCCAGACATCAACTGTGTCTTATATTTTGCAACACATTTTCTACATTGGTATGCAAGCATTGGGGCCCAATAAATCTTAAAGATACATCAAACACAACCTGCTGGGCATAGTTAAAATACACTGACTGTGAAGCCAAGCTGCTTTGTAACTTATATGAAGTTAATTTGTTGTGGGGTTCTTGTGACTAACTTGGCAGGCAGTCATAAGAGGGCAGTATCTAACAACGAGGGCAACAACCTATATCAGCAACAAACTAGTAGAGTCCCATTGGAACCAGAATTTCTGGATAAGGAACTCCCCCCCACACACTTGTTTTGGCATGCTTCATCATAGGTAACCTTACCAAGTCCTGGTGATATAGTACTGGATGGAAGGATTCAACCTCCTTATGGACGGAGTTGTTAATAAAGTAATACCAGATAGGAAAAAGTATCCAGAGTTAACAAACTTACCTTAAGGGTAGACCCAAAGAAATGCCTTTTTATTAGTACAGGTACACCAGGTAACATTAAAAGGAGAGAGAGTTATCCAGTGAGTATTAGGACTCATAGATCCTGGTGGAGCACGACGGTGCTCTTTCGTTTGTAGGGGTGCATTATACTTATGGATAGTTCGCATCCACATATATATTCATTTGTCGTGATAACATTTGGTTATTAGATCGTATTTAGCAATAACATGTGAAAGTATAATGATAGAAATGTTCGTGCCATGCAAAGAAATAACGTGGCATTTGTGTTCTGAATAATGAAATCATTAGTAGTTGCCTGCATTTGCTTAATGAAGTTACTCATATGTGATGTAATGCATTTGATTTAACGTGCACCATATTAAAGTTGCACATAGATGTGACTAATTGTGCTTAACATGTAGGATTTCGTACGTTGCTTGCAATGAAAATTGCATTTGTTGTGCTTATGTAAAATGAAAGGCCTAAATGAAATGTTCACTTATGTTTGTAATTGAAGGGCCTGTGTGTTTCACTCTTATGCTGGCCAAATTCTGTAGGCCTGCAATGTATTTTCCCTGGAAGCTCTCAGACAAGGGCTTGCTAGGGAAATTCATGTGCATGTTGAATTTGTTCTGCTCTCACGATTCTGTTGCAGGTGGAGAAAGTCGTCTTTGTTAGTTAGAATAACGCCTTTTATTTTAGGAGTTAGGCTCAGGGAGGAGATGATACTATGTGTAAGGAACGCTGATAATTGGGAGACGGTTTTCTTTCTCACTGAGGGAGGCCTGGGAATCAAGGTCATTGAGCCAGGAGCTGGAAGTCGACCCGAATGGAAAATCAGAAGTGTCTAGCGAAATGAGGTGATCTGTGGGCGTGTTCTACGTTTTTGTGTTTTGTATTAGGGACAGTGCCCCGGGGTGGAGTCAGGAGAGGAGGTGAGGGCATCGAAGCAGAGAGGAAGAGCATCTTAGAACGAGCTCCGTAGCTTTTGCTACTTGACTTATGCAACGTCAGTGTACTTGTTAGGAAGTCTTCACGAGCTGACACCTTTTCCTGATCTTGCCTGGGGAATGCTAAGTAGGGATGTCACAATAGTGGTAGTGTAGGGACAGACTATTGCTTTTTATTCATTTACCACAGATGAAGTCTGATCTTGACGTGGGGGCAATCATTGCCTGCGTTCTGCTTCTGGAAATTGTTATTCTGTTTATGATTCATCACATAAAACTAGCTCGTAGGTTTGGATTTGTATTAGTTCCCATGTATTTCTACAACCTCGTTATGAGGTGTTTGTACATCCAGTTGTTTTTGGCTTTGTAATAAACCCACTAACTAGGATTTCGTAGTCTGTGATTCTTCAGAGTCATGGTTCTCATAAATTGCAGTCTGCTTTAATGAGTTATTCCTCCACTCTACACTTCTCAGCAGGTAACAAAGGTCCATCGGGCAAGAGTTCCACAGTAAATTGGTAGGAAGGAACTTGGCCATAACAGTTGGTAGCAGAAGGACGGTTACCTCTGCAGTGAGGGGAAAAGCTAGGAATATTAGGGAATGTTTAGTCATAGAGCCCCAAAGTGCCCAAAGGATGAAATCCCAGAGGATTGAAAGCGGAGGACGACGAACTTTGGCGGAAACCGACAGAGAGTGACGGTGCGGCGGGAACAGCAGTTCACGGTGGAGTGAGTATGAATAGGGAAGTGTGTGTTAGATTGCGGTGATTATTTGATTGTGTGATGTCTTGCGGAGTTGGGTTGAGAGTAGAGTGATTGTGGTTTCGGGCCAAACGTGCGCGGTCCATGTGATACGATTTCTTTTGTTTTGATGTCAGGCTCGACGAGTAGCCTAAGATCCCGGGATAGATTTGTGGTGTAGAAGACACCAGCGCTGTAATTGTCTGACCAGTGATTGTGGGAGTCATGAGGCGTCATCGACAAACCCACTGGAGATAGGGAACATGTGTGAGAGAGCTTGAGAGAGTCGTGTGGGAAGCTAGTGCACAAGGGCGGACCACAGCGATTCAAGTGACCAACGCAGGTCGTGGGTCACTGTGTGTGAGCAGATTTGAGCGAGTGGATCCTATCAGTTATTTGTATGAGTGGCCGGCCGTTTGTGGGCAGACGGTTTGAGATGGCTGTCCGGTCGTTTTGTGGACAGACAGTTGCCAGAGGTGAGGCAGACAATTACTTGTGAGACTGTCTGGTCGTTTCGTGTACAGACAGTCGGTTATGTGACTGTCCGGTTATTGGTGGACAGACAGTTACTTGTTTCTATGAATGAGGTGTGTGAATGCGTAAGGAAGAAATTGTTAAGGAGGGCGAACTGCTGAGTGAGGAGGAAGAGTGACGTCGGAGTGTGCCACGCTGTGATAGGTCGGTTGGTGTAAAGCCACGCTGGGAGTAGTGGATTGTCATCATGTGGGTAAAAAGAGTCAATTCAAACATGCGATGCTTTAGGGTGTTACGTGACCTTTGTAGAGGAGATAGAGGAGTAGTAACTCGAGTGGGTGTGGAAGCACCACCCGAGGACACACCAGCACATTATATGGCCACGAATGTAGTACAAATGAAGGAGTATACCCCGAAGAAAGAAGAAATCAACGAGATACAAAGAGGGTGAAAAAGGAAAAAGTATTCCTTTTTAAGAAGACCCCTCACTCACCAACCTAGTTGGTGACATGCTTCATCATTGGGGTCCCACCCAAGTAGCCGAATGCCACCCGGGTGTGCTTCAACCCCTGATTACATTGGAGCAGGTTATTCGCAACGATAGTGCAGGTGAGTGAAAAAGTGAGTTTAAAATTGACTTTATTGTTCTCCCTAAAATTTAATATGGAGCAATAAGAAAAGATTAAAAGCAAGGTGTGATACCTGAATAGGCTAAATTGACCTACGGTATCTATATAAAATAGTGATCGTGGTGGTCTACATGTTTCAACCTGTTGGTGATATTACTAGGTTTTCTTCAGGACCTATGCAAAGACCCGAGCGGTATGCACACACTAAGGTACACCCGTCTCTGGGTCACACGTGAACCATGCTGTGTACTTACGGTATGGTAACCTTTCAGCCTTCTGTGAAAGGTAAACGATTAGAGACTAGCTTCTGTCTCGCCTCATGGAGGATCCTCGGGTCTCCGTGCAGGACGTCTACCTAGGTTGAGAAGCGGGCGGTATGGTTTGACGAAAGTGTGACTAGAGCCAGCGCCCCCCCACGGTCTCCATGAGGTGAGACAGAAGCTAGTCTCTAATTGTTTACCTTTCACAGAAGGCTGAAAGGTTACCATACCGTAAGTACACAGCATGGTTCACGTGTGACCCAGAGACGGGTGTACCTTAGCGTGTGCATACCGCTCGGGTCTTTGCATAGGGGTATAATCCTTCATTTGTTTATGGTTCATATCCTAAGGGGACTGGGAGTACTCCCTATGTAAAAACCCTTTCTCTCTAATTGTTGAATATACACGAATGTAGGACTCCATACCATAGTTTGGCTTCAAAATTGGCATAAGGTTACTGAGAAGGAGGGAGATTTGGCTTTCCCACATTACGGTTCATTTAGATTAGATGTATTATATCAGTTAAGGGCAGTGATGGCTTCACTGCGACCTCCACCCAGACCGACACAGTTTGAGGCACTGGATGCATGGATAAGAGCAGCGCATGCGAGGAAAAGGGAGTGAAGTCAGGAAAGAGTGAAGAAATCGATAAGGGCGTTTCAAGACGCACAGTGGGATGCTTTGTTGAAGAAATGGAGAGTAGATACCATTGAGGGAGAGGCTATTCCCGATGTTAATGAAGGTAGGAGACACCCAGAAGAGGAAGGAAGAAGAAGATGATAGTGACACTGATGATAGTTTGCTGGATAGGTTGCTAGCCGAGCATCCGCCTCCGTATAATCCAACTTCGGAGGAGGGAAGACAAGTGCTTGCGGAAGGTACAGGGGAATAGCAGACGAGTCCTAGTGCGAGAGTAGTGGGAAAGATTTCAACACGAACAGAGGGAATGGGAATGCCACCATCGAGGAGTGCAGAGACGAGTGGAGCTAATGCTGTTACACGGTTACCGGATGCCCTTACGGTGCCGGTCACCATAGTGTCAGTATACGATCCAGGTCAAGCAGAAAATAGTAGTCAAACACAGCTACCAGCAGTAGGAGAAAGTATCAGTTTTGGAGGAAATGGTTACTGCATTGGTACTACAAAGACAGGATTACTGTAATAGTCTCTACTTAAACATTCAGGAACGTACTATGAACAAACTCCAAATGCTGCAAAATGCGGCCGCCAGACTACTTACTGGTACGCACAAGTTTTCTTCAATTTCCAATGGAATAAGAAAGTTGCACTGGCTACCAGTAAGGAATCGAGTGCGTTTTAAATCTCTCTGCACCGTTTTCAAAGCCCTGCAGGGAAGAGGACCGGACCAACTAATAAAACAGTTTAAATGGTACGCACCGAAAAGACCTCTTCGCTCATTGGGAGCCAAATTGGTTATAGTCCCACTCACAAAAAAGGTAAAGTGGGGGGGGGGGGGGCAGAAGCTTCATCTTCGGTGCGGCTAAAGCCTGGAATGGCCTTCCTTTCCACCTAAGGAATGCCACTGATCTGCTGGTTTTCAGGAGGGGGCTGAAGACACGGCTTTTTGATAAATAATTTCTCTCTCTCTCGTGATCAGCTCAAGGGACAGGTAACTAGCGCCAGGACACCCTCGGGTAACCGTGCGCACTAGAAATTACCATAACATAACATAACAGTGAGCGGAGTTGGTCCTCTTTTGCAACCTATAGAGGCTAGTACTCCATTGCCAGCCACTGCAGACTCTTCTAGAGGGTACACTGAGTCTAGGGCGGTAAGATCAGTGTCGTTAGCAGACTCAAGTTCTGATTTGAGGATGTGGGAACCCCCAGTTAGAGGTCCCATGGGGAGAATGGCAGGAGGAGGAATGGATCAAGGAATTTCTGAGAGTCAAAATGTCCCACGGTCCATGGTTGAAGGGAGTCACCGAGGAAATCAGAGCAGTGAAAGTGGAGAGCTAAACAGTACATCGAGTCAGGGAACGATTAAGGCTGCTATAAGGGCCAAAGTGCTAGATTTGGTGAGGCTGAAGGCAGAAGCGGATGAAATGATAAGTGGAAATTTACCTTTGGAAAGGATGGAACTTTATGAACAAGATGAGCTGTTGTTTGCGGCAAAGGATGTGACCCATAAGGCAAGGAAAACTCATGAGAAACTGACAGAATTAGCACGGAGTTATGATGTAGGCTTGTCCAAGACGAAGATGTTACAGGGAAGTCATAGGCTACATTACAGTGATCAAGAATTTGAAGAGAAAAGAGTCATAGGGTTAAAAACACACATTCGAGAATTGATTGTAGGAATACGTGCGTGGAGCATGCTTGACAAGTGGGAAGAAAGGTGGTCCCAGAAAAAGAGTGTTGAGAAGGGCATAGGTGATACGCCGCCTCCAGGTGGGGGAACAGCAGGAGTAAAGGCTTACCCATTGCGAGAGGTACTGAGCGGAGGGTATGTGCATGTGCCTTGGAGCAGGGGTGATTTGGCAGCGTTCACAAATGACTTTCCTCGGCTGAGGGAAAAAGCTGCTGAGTGGTACAAGTAAGTCGATTGTTTTGACAAGATTTCAAATGTATTGTGGATTGATTTGAATACATTGTTTGACATTGTAGTACCAAGTGATCTGTGGTCAGCTTGTAAAATTGCTGTTGAATGGCCAACGTCAGAACCAGAGTGAGATCCTGTTATGCATGGTCCTTCATCTGTGGTTATGAAAAAGTTCGAGCAGGTAATCACATGGTTACAGTCTAAAATTTCACCACAAGATATTGATTGGATTAAGATAGATCGAACTACCCAAGAGCCCAAGGAATCGGTCCATGCTTCATATGAAAGGCTCTTGCAAGCCTTCAAGCAGTACAGTGGATTAGACACTCTAGGTTCCAAAGACATGGGACAGTTCATCTCCAAATTCGTCCTAGGGTTAAGACCAGAGATTAGTTTTATGATCCAACAGCAATTGATCTGTTGGCAGAACAAATCTGTGGATGAGATTCTACGGTATGCCAGGTACTGTAGTGATGGGATAGACTCAAAGCATAAGAAGCTCAAGGATAAGCTGATGCTGGTCCAGATGAGGAATTCAGAAAGGGTGGACCAGGCACAGCCAAGCGGAGGAACACTGGAACAAAGGCAGGGGAACAGTCAAAGAGGGGTCCAAAATGTGTCAGGCCAAGGCAGGGGGAAACCTGTAGACCCCAAAACAGGGATGGATGTTGGTACTCTGAAGAAGACTACTGCATGCCATTATTGTCACAAAATCGGGCAGTGGAAGCGCGAGTGCAGGTTAAATCCTGCTAATCAGGTCCAAGATGAGGAAATAGTGCAGGTACCTAAGACGGTAAATACAGCTTTAAGACCCAGGTCTGTACAAGGGGGGGGTTGGGTCCTCAAGTGCAAGTTTCCCAACCACCAAGAATTCCACAAGCAAGCCGAACGTACCAGCAGATGCCACTACTCGAGACATTCGATGAGTTCACTTCAGACCCGTTACAATGACGGTGCCTGAGGGGGGAGGAAGACTGTACCCTTGGAGCAGTCTTGGAGGTAGACCAGAGAGGACCGTATGTGGAGGCAGATGTTGACGGTCATCCCATCACCTTTTTGATTGATACTGGTGCTACCCACTCTACTGTAAGATCTGCAGTAGTCCCAAACCTACCCCTCTCGGGACAATCAATCCAAGTTGTAGGATTTGCAGATAAGAGAATGACCTATCCATTGATAGATGAGATACCTGTGAGAATAGGAACCTTTCACGATCGACACCAACTTGTGGTGTGTGATTCGAGTCCAGTCTGCTTATTGGGTCGTGATCTCCTGTGTAAATTGAACTGCACCATCTATTGCACGCCCAAAGGAGTGGAGTTGCAGACTAATGACGATGACACTGCATTCAAACTGGCGAACCAGAATCTCTGCATAGAGATGTTCCCTGTGTTGACAGTCGAGGACTTACCACTCGATCTGAGGGATTCTGTCTCTTTGGAAGTAGGGGATTTCATAGGGGAAGAGATAGGATTGATCAAAGGGGTTGAGCCAGTTAAGATTCAGGTCAAGCCAAATGCTGAATTCCCAAGAACACCTCAGTACAATCTGACGCCGGAAACGGTGGCAGGAATCACGCCTTTGATTGAGTCTATGATTGAGCAGGGAATTTTGAAAGAGATAATGGGGAGCCCATGTAATTCCCCTATAATGGGACTGCAGAAGCCGAATGGGAAGTTTAAAATTGTGCAGGACGAGGGGGGCGTGGCCGACTGGCAACTGAGATGGCGGCGCTCGAGTAGAGCTCCGTATCCCGCCGGCCTAAACCCCAGAGTAAATCCGTCAAATATCCTTCAAAACCCCAGGATTGCTGTGCCCTGTGCTCTACGGGTCTCCGAGCCGCCCGGAGCAGGAAGCGGTGAGCCGGTGTCTGCTCGGGATGCAAAATCGGCGCTGAGGTGGTGCCGGCGGTGAGAGGCCTATGAAGCCGGGGCCTCAAGTGGATTGGCGTTGCAGAGGGCCCTGAAGGGAAGTCGGAGCCGACGCGATGGGGAGGCGCCTGCGGCGTTCTCCATGCAGCCACCCCTCAACGGAGTCTGGCGGGGAGACTGAAGGCCCCGGGGGACCTCGGAGACAGGACTGATTGTGGCGTGAGGAATCGGGGAGGACGCGGCTGGTGCGGGGCAGCCGCCGGCGCCGCGACATCACTCTCCGAGCGCGGCCTCCGCACTACTTCGCCTGCCACATCTCACCCCCCCTCTACTCTCCTGACTTGACTCCACGCGACTGTGGAGAGGGTGCTGGCACTGCCTTTGCGGACACAGGTGAGAGGCCCTACTTATCATCCTTTCCCAGGATCGGTGCACTGTAGTGTGCGGCTGACATTCTGTATTGCTGGTGAAGGCTGTGGTGGTTAGCCCGGATTGTTGTGTGCTGCTGCGACGGGGGACGCCTGCCTGTGCCTGACTGGAGAGTCTTGTCCGGCACTGGGTTTGGACATAGAGAGGAGATCTCATTTGGGCCGTTTCTCTCGCTGCAGAAGTCTTTGGCCCTGGTGACTTTTTCCCTCCTTCTTTTGTCCTGCTGGTTCCCCTCTCGGTGCCCACATCCTGTGCAGGGGCCCACCCCGGCTTTATCCAACGCGCAGGATTGGCCCCCCTGGGCCGGTGCCGTCTCTACCTGTTGACCCTAGAGGATAATCGTGGTCCCCACAAGCTTGACTATGGAGTGGGCCCACTCTACAGGTCCTATACCCCTGGGCCTCACAGGGGCCCATAGTGCTTTTGGCGCGGCACGCGTGGATGAGGAGGGCGCCATCCTCATAGGTGCGGAATAGCTGCAACCTCCATCTTAGTTGCGGCTTGGCCGGGGGCGGTCCGAGGTGGTCTCGAGGAGGGCCCGTATCGACGGCAGCGCTATGGCAACGGCCAAGGGATCGCGGCTGACGCACCAAACCAAGCTGGATAAATTTGCGTTATCCAAGGCGGAGAGCCTGGAGGAACAGAATGTGGAACCTGGTGCGAAGAAGCAGGCGGATGGGGGTGCCCCTACCCTCCAAGATATCATGGAAGCCATACAGGGGGTTTGCACGGCCTTGGAATTTAAAATAGATTCTGTTACCTCGGAGGTGACCCTAATGCATGCAGATCTGCGATCGTTGGGGGAAAGGATGAAAACTGCAGAAAATTCTGTGACGGACCTACAATCCTCCACAAAAGTTTTGGAACGAGAA
The DNA here is from genome assembly GCA_963921515.1 of Calotriton arnoldi. NCBI lineage: Eukaryota > Metazoa > Chordata > Amphibia > Caudata > Salamandridae > Calotriton > Calotriton arnoldi. Next base: position 150,048 of record CAWUFW010001381.1, read on the forward strand.
GTCAAGAAACTTCAAGTCGCGACGAAGGAGATGGAAGTCCGGCTGGAGGATCAGGAGGGAAGGGCACGCAGGAACAATGTCCGCATCCTGGGGGTGCCGGAACGGGCGGAGGGCCCGGCGGCGGACCTCTTTGTTGAAGATCTGATTCAGAATCATCTGCAGTCACGCTCACTCTCCCGCTATTTCTCTGTGGAAAGGGCCCACAGGGTGCCCGGTGGTCCCCCCAAACCTGGTGCCCCTCCACACCCTCTCATAGCCAGAATATTCAACTATAGGGACCAGGACGTAATTCTGCAAACTGCGCGCTCCTCCCCCCTACGAAGTTCGAAAATTCTACAATTACTTTCTTCCCGGACTTTACAGTTAAGGTCCAGAAGATGAAGAGATCCTTTTTGGAGGTCAAGAGGGCGCTTCGGAAAAAGAACATTAAATACGCCATGCTCTTTCCAGCAAAACTTAGAGTGACAATGGAAGGGAAAGTCTGGTTCTTCTCATCTCCGGAGGACACGTGGGACTGGTTTGAACAATGGCAGGTGCGTGGCCCTCGCAGCAGGACTCACGGCGGCGTGAGCGAGGGCAGGATGCTCGTCGTGAGGCCCTTGACTCCAGGGACGGCCCCCGAAAGGACCACTGTGGCGCTCATATGTCTGTTTGTGTGGCGGTCTCCTCATTGATTGCTCTTTCCCGAGGCTGTGATTGGGTACTGTTCGGGACCATCTGAAACTCGGAGATGGAACTGTTCTTTATCAAGTAACTTTGTTCTGGAAAGGGAGGTGCATTATTGACTGTTGGGCCTGTGTACATTCTGGCTGTTATTATGCTACAGTTTCTTGTCTCTCACCACGAGACCCGGACTGGTTCTCAGCGGGGGGGGTCGCAAGCCTTCCTATATGGGAATTCTGGTCAGAACTGGGGTAGTATAAGACCTTGGGCCGGGGTTGGCGGGGCCACGTTCCCTCTACAATAGTTTAATGGGGTTGTGTAAACAGGCACTCTGCACTTTTGGGGGGTGGGCAGTTTGGAGTCCACGTTGCAGGGAGGCAGGGAGGGGGGAGGGGGCGGGCGGTTTCTTAGGGGTTTGTTGTTTTGTTGTTGAATGTTTAATTTCATTTGCAATACTGTTCTCTGACAGTGCAAGAGAGGTACCTATTTTGGCAATAGAATGTCCGACACTAGAATACGTGACTTGTTTGACCATGTTGCTGCTCCTCTTACTTGTAAGAAGGGCCGCTATGATATCATATCAGTCTTTGATCCAGGGTCAGAGTCCCCCCCGTTACGTTACATAAATGGCTAGTCAACTGAAACAGCCTGGGCGACTAGACCGACTTAAATTGCTTTCATGGAATGTTAATGGGCTTGGGGATAGAATAAAGGGGGGGATTGTCTTGCAATATTTAAAGAGGCAGGCCCCTGATGTGGTCCTGCTGCAGGAAACGCACATACAAGGCTCCACATACTGCGCTTTGAATAGGTGGGGGTACAAGTTCGGGGCGCATGCAGGCTACACTAAAGCCTCCAGGGGGTAGGAATTCTTCTCCGTAGGTCCTCCCCTTTTCAGGTCCAAACTGTTACACGCGACCACTTGGGTAGGTTTGTGACGCTGACGGGTACCTGGGAGGGATGGCTAATTAACATCACTTCATTGTACATTCCACCTCGACTTCACCTCCCGACACTTACTGATTTGGGTACAATCTGCTCAATTTGCCGGAGGGTGAGTTGTTACTTGGGGGTGATTGTAATGCAGCATTAAATGGTGAAATAGACAGGCGACCTGCCAGGCCAGATGAGCCGGCGGGAAGAGCGCTTGGAGATTATTTTACGGCAATGGGTCTGCTGGACCTCTGGCGAGCCCAAAATCGGTCCTCCCTCCAATACACCTTTCATTCGGGGGTACATGGGAGTCTGTCTCATATAGATTATATATTTTGCAAAACGGACCAACTTTCCCTGTTTAGTGGGGTGGGCCACCTCCCTAGGGGAATTTCAGATCACTCCCCGGTGATAGCTACATATGGCATTGTCCTTCCGAGCATCATGGTGAGACGCCGCTTAACCCCTGTTATTTGAGGCTCCCTAAGGTTCGGGAGGGCCTATTTGACACGACAGAAAAATATTTTAAAGAAAATGTGGGCTCAGTGGAATCGGCCTCCACGCTGTGGGAGGCGTATAAAACTGTGGTCAGGGGGCAGGGTGTATCTATGGTGGTTGGGCATAAGAAAGAAAAGCAGAAACAACTGCTGGCCCAAGAAAACAAAATAACCCAACTGGAAGATGACCTAGTGACTGCAGTGTCCTCCAAACTCAAACATAAGTTGCTCCTTAAGCAGAAGGAATATAGAGATATCGCCGAAGAGGCGGCTAAGGCTTACTATCGAGCCACGCAGTGTCGAGTTTATGAAATAGAGGATAAGGCAAGTAAGCTTTTGGCGTGGTTTGACCGACGTGAACAGGCCTCCAGGTGGGTCTCTGGGATTGTCACGGAGGGCGGGGGTCGCCTCATGGACAGGAACAGTATAGCAGGGGCATTTGCGGAGTATTTCCAAGCAGTATACTCCTCCGCGAGTGCATACTCAGGGGTCGAAGCAGTGGAGTTGTTGTCCACCCTAAGACTCCCAGTGTTGGAAGACACAGAGATAGAAGAGCTCGAGTTGGATTTGACCAGAGAAAAGGTTACCAAGGCAATTGGTGCCCTACAATCCGGAAAGGTGATGGGACCGTGTGGTCTTCCAATCAAACTGTTTAAAATCAACGCGTCTACCATTGCCCCCTATTTAATAGATATGTATGAAGAGGGCGTGGCTACTGGCTGCCTTTCTGAGGCTCAGAGGCTGGCAAATGTGGTGGTGATTCATAAACAGGGCAAGCCTCCAGATCAGTGTGGGTCGTATCGGCCAATATCGTTATTAAATCCAGAAGTGAACATATTGGCAAAGATTCTGGCCATGCGTTTGTCGCCTTTGCTCCATAAATTAATCCATCCCGATCAGTCCGGATTTATGCCGGGCAGGAACACGACACTCAATCTGCGGAGGCTTCAAGGGGTCCTAGGTGGAGGCCAGACTATACAAGAGGACGCTGTAAATATGTCGCTAGATGCAAAAATGGCGTTTGATCAGATAGAATGGCCCTATCTCTTTGCGGCGTTAGAATGCTATGGTTTTGGCCCGAAATTTCTGTCTTGGGTGTGGCTGCTGAACTCGGAACCCTTGGCAAGAGTGACGGTCAACGGGGGTCGCTCGGCGCCCTACGCCCTGCATAGGGGGACGCGGCAGGGATGTCCGCTCTCACCTTTGATATTTGCGTTGGTCCTTGAGTCATTGGCAATCTGGATCAGAGGAGACCTCCTCATCAGAGGATTGAATTGGACGCCGGATTGGGAAGATAGAATTTCACTTTATGCAGATGATATCTTATTGTATCTGGCCCGGCCCTATCACTCCATCCATAGAATACTCCATATATTCACCCTGTTCCAGAAATATTCTGGTTATACCATAAATTGGGATAAGTCCTCAATCTACATTCTTGCTGGGAGAGATCTCATTGCGGTGCCAAAACAGTTATGGAAGGCTTTCATTATTTAGGGATTTATGTCACGACGGACTCGGCGGTCTTTTATGATAATAATCTGGTCCCACCTCTGCGCCGTCTACAGGCCGATGTACAACACTGGAAGTCGCTGCCCCTCACGCTCTTGGGCAGGGCGGCTCTATATAAGATGATGGCGCTGCCCCGATTTGTTTACGCATTACAAAACAGGCCCTTCCCCGTTCCGTATAAATACTTTCAGGCCGTAGAATCGGAGGTCAGGACCCTCTTGTGGAACGCTGGAAATCCCTGTATCTCTTTGACTAAGCTCACGAAGAGCTGGTATGATGGTGGGATTGCTCTTCTGGCACTCAGGAATTACTACTGGGCATCACAACTAGCGGTCACTAATTATTGGGTGCACTGGCGATTGATGAACCTGCTTATAGGATGGATAGGTATAATATGGCAAATGGCTCTTACCAACGAGCACTCTATGGGGGGTGGAGGAATGCCCCGGTATTCACCCCGACTGCAACCACGGTGGCACTGTGGCATGCTGCGACCGCCGCCTTGGGTTGGAAGAACAAGATTACCCTTGTCACCCCTCTCTTTGACTCTGACAGACTAGGGCTCCTGGCTCATAGTCCCGGGTTTCGCAGTTGGAATCTCATTGGGCTCTCAACGGTAGGCGACTTGTGGGCAAAGGGCAAGGTGGTCCCATTTAGTGATCTACAACGTCAGCACGATCTTAATCCGGGGGAACCTTTTCGATACTTGCAGGTGCGTAGCGCATTGTATAAGGCTGTCCCCATGGGAGCCGACCTCCCGGCAGCCTCGCCCCTAGAAGACAGGCTACTAGATGATTATTTCAAGGAGAAAGTAATCTCCTTGGCCTATAGGAAGATTTTAAACAACTCTCCAGATGATCTAGGAAAGATCCGTGCAAAATGGGTGGAGGACGTGGGAGATTTAGATGATGAAGAGTGGCAGGAGGCGTTGGCATCTCCGCGGGAGGTCGAGGTGCACTCCAGATTTAAATTGGTCCAGCTTAAGCTCCTCCACAGAGTTTATTATACAGGCATGGCGTTAGCTAGGATGGGCATTCTGGGTTCCCCGCAGTGTCCCCGGGGATGTGGGCAGGTTGGCACGTACTTACATCAGTGGTGGGAGTGCCCAAGTATTGGAGGAAAGTGACCGCAAATATGTGGGAAGTTTGCGGGAAAAGTATGGAGGTCACCCCCCGACTTTGCCTTTTGAATGTATGGGACGCAACTGACCTGACGGCTAAGGAAAAGATCTGGGTCTCCCTTGGGAATGTTATTGCGAAACGAAATATAGCCAGAACCTGGAAGGGCGACACGATACCCAAACTCCGTGATTGGGAAACGGATATGGACTGGTGTATGCAGACGGAGAGGGTGGTTTATGAAGGGAGGGGTTGCCCCCAGAAATGGACCAAGATCTGGGGTGAATGGAACAAAGCGAGGGAAATGCTACGTGAGCCGTTTCTAGATCCCTCTATACAAGAAGACATGACTCCGTAATATTATTGGTCAGGTTGTTGTAATTGATGTACTGTATTGTGATGGAGATGTTGGACTGCGAGGACAATTTAATGCTGCTATGGTACTTATGCACTATGTCACTTTATTATAGGGTGTTATATGTTGGTTTCTTCTGTCAATAAAAAGATTTATTAAAAAAAAAATCATGCAGGACCTGCGAAAGGTCAACACGATTTTAGTTCCATCTTGTCCTGTGGTACCGAATCCATCAGTGATCGTATTTCAGATACCATGTGAAGCTGAGTGGTTCACAGTGATTGACCTATGACAGACATTCATCTCGATACCCTTGCACGAGGAAAGCCAATTTTTATTCACTTTCCGTCTGGAAAATCGTGTGTTAACATGGTGTTGTATCCCACAAGGGTATACAGAGAGTCCATCAATTTTCAATCAGATTTTGAAGAAGAATCTTGAGAGTCTCGTACTGCCACAGAATTCGGTTCTTGTGCAGTATATTGATGACCTCTTGATTGCGTCTGAAACAGAAGATGCTTGCAGGATTGATACTGTTGCCCTGTTAAATCAACTAGCACGGACACAAGGTATCCCTGAGCAAGCTACAGTACTGTCTGACTGAGGTTCAGTATTTGGGTCGCCAAATTGAAAAAGGCAAGAGGAAGGTGTCACCAGACCGCATTGAGGCGATCATGAACATGACTGCACCTACAACACAAAAGGAAGTCAGGATGTTTTTGGGAATGGTTGGGAATTGCCGTCAGTGGATTCCCAACTTTTCATTGTTGGCGAAGCCTTTGCAGAGATTGACGTACAAGGATGTGAGTGATCCAGTACCATGGGATAACGACTGTTTGGTCGCCTTCTTGGAGCTGAGAGAAAGCCTTTGTCGCACTCCGGCTCTAGGAATGCCTGATTACATCAAGTCCTTCTCATTATTTTGCTGTGAGAGAGAGAGAGGGTTGCGCACTATCAGTACTCACACAGACTCATGGAGGTGTCCGTATACCAGTTGCCTACTTCTCCGCTACGCTAGATCCGGTAGCTTCAGCGTTGCCCGAATGTCTCAAATCCGTTGCTGCAACAGGTGTCAGCATTGAAAGGTGCGAAAGCATTGTGATGGGTCATCTACTTACTGTTTATGTTCCACACTCAGTTGAGCTTCTGATGACGAGAACAAAGACGTAGCATTTGACAAATAACAGACTCACCCGCTATGATCAGGTCATACCTGCCTCAACGAATGTGACTCTGAAAAGATGTTCTGTATTGAATCCCGTTACTTTGATGCCTTTACCAAATGTTGATGACGAAGATTGTGAGGACCATGACAGTCTCGATGTGACTGAACTTTGCACTAAACCGAGACCTGACATTGTTGATGAACCTCTGCCCCAATCTGATGAGATCTTCTTTGTAGATGATTCATGCTTAAGAGACAATGTGGGCCATCTGAGAGCAGCGTTTGCTGTATGCACCATTTCTGGAGTTGTGGAAGCTGCTTGTTTACAGGGAGTATACTCTGCACAAGTGGCTGAAATCATTGCTTTGACACGTGTCTGCTGGGTTACTGATCAAATCCGAGTTAACATCTACACCGATAGCCAGTATGGATTCTGTGTGGTTCATGACTTCGGACAGCTATGGTCACAGAGGGGATTCCTAACGTCATCAGGATCTCCGATCAGAAACGGGAAGTATGTGAGACATTTGTTAGAAACCAGGTTAAATATGCCGCCCACCGGAGGGGGGAGGAATTTGTCAAGCTTGGGAACAGATAAGCGGACAAAGTTGCACATTTCTGTGCTGAACAAGGGTGCATTTTCACCGGAGAATATACTGGAGAGAGCATAGAGAGAACCGAGCTCAACAAGATGTTAGCCATAGCAGACAAGCTCAAGCGCCTGCAGGGAGAAGTGTCAGGACAGGAAGAAGCTGGTTGGATCAAAGCAGGTTGTGAGAAAAGAGATGATGGTATTTAGGTTTCAACTGATGGTCAAGCAGTATTGCCAGATGATTTACTGAGCCCTAAGGCAAGGCAGATTCATGAGCAGTTCACATTGGAAGGGATGCCATGGTGCAAGTGTTCAGACAGACGTGGTTTAATCCCCGGTTTCGTGCATTTGCTGAAGCAGTGTGTCACAGATGTGTTGCGTGTCAGCAAATGAATGCTGAAAAGAAGATAATGGTTGCATTAAGTCACATTGGAAGATCAGGGGGACCCTTCCATAGGATTCAGCTTGATTTCATTGAAATGCCCAGGTGCAATGGATTGAGGTACATCTTGGTTGTGGTATGTGTTTTCTCACGGTGGGTGGAAGCTTATCCAACAAGGAGGTGTGATAGTCTCACAGTAGCAAAGTTATTGCTTAGTGTTAGAACTGGGGGTCTCTAGTTGGCAATGGTTTGCACCTTTGTCCAAATAGGGACCCTTGCTTCTAGTCAGGATAAGGGGGAAACACTCCTAAAATAACCCCTGCTCACCCCCCTGGTAGCTTGGCACGAGCAGACAGGCTTATCTCAGAGGCAGTGTGTAAAGCATTTGTGACCACATACAGTAATACAGTGAAAACACTACAGATGGACACCACACAGGTTGGTTATGTAAAAATAAGTAATCTTTATATAGACTTATCACAAGACCCAATAGCAAAAATCCACAATACTGTACTCAAAAATAGGCTTTAAAAGGTTATAAAATAGTTCAGTTCTCTCAAGTTGTAAATGCGACACTTTACTCTCAATGTACCTTGAATGCGTAACGCAAAGAAAACAAAAGGGTCGCAGGGAAGGTGATGCGTCGGTTCCTTACACTCAGGGAGTGGATGCGTCGGTTCCTTACTGCTGCGCAGGGGAGTTGATGCTCGCTTCCTTACTGTGTGGGGAGGTGATGCGTCGGTTTCTTACTGCTTTCCGGTGCGATGCGACAAGATGGCACCTCGATGCGATACTCTTCTCCGGTACGATGCGACAAAATGGCATCTTGGTTGCGATGCGACAACGTTGGTGTGATGCGTGCACGCCCGACGGCCATGCGGCGACTCGATGATCTTTGGAGCCGCGACAGGCCCTGCGACGCGCTTCTCCGGCGATGCGACGATGACCTCTGTGGCAGCGTCTCGCTTCTCCGGTGATGCGCCGCGCTCGGCGATGCGATGACCGCGGCTGCGGCGGCGACACGCTTCTCGTTGTTGCGTCGCGCTTCCAGCTCCCAGCGACACGCAGTCTCTCAGAAGGCCCAGCACAACAGCAGGCACTTCAATTCCCAGCAAGGGAATGCAGGGGGAGCTGGTTGGTGAAGTCTTGTATCCCTGAGACTTCAGGCAGGAGGCAAGCTCTAGTTCAAGCCCTTGGAGATTCTCTTCTTCAAGATGACAAAGCACAGCAAAGTCTTTTCTCCTGTCCTTGGCAGAAAGCAACCACTGCAGGCCAACCCCAATCAGCAAAACAGCACAGGGGCAGTACTCCTCCTTCAGCTTCTCCGGTTCTTCTCCTTGGCAACAGGTTTCTTGATTTCCCAGAAGTGATCTAATTTCCTAGGGGTCTGGGTCCCCTTTTATACACCTTTTCCCTTTGTTCTCTGAAGGCAGAGAGGCCTTTGCCTAGTCCAAACCAGTTCTGGTCAGTCCTGGAGCACTTTGTTTTTCTGTCTCCTTCTTTCCTTTGAGAGTGAGGGGCAGAGCCATCAGACGCCCGGCAGGAGGTGGAGCCAGCACTGTGGAAGGCAGGCACAGCCCTATTCAGACCTAGGTGCAACTCCTCCCACCCATCCTCCTTCAGGCAGACCTATTCAGCCTAGTGCTGACTCACCCTGCCTCCTGGAATCCCCCAGCCCCTGTCACTCACAAACCCAGACACACAATACACAACCTGAGCAGAGGCAGCTGGATGAGTTTAGGCAAGAAAATACCTACTTTCTAAAAGTGGTATTTTCAAACAAAGAATGTTAAAACCAACTTCACTAAAAGATGTATTTTATCATTCTGAGTTCAGGCATACTAAATTCGTTTTTCTACCATGTTCTCTGGGTCAGTTAGGATTATAAGGTGTAATAATCAAAACTGCCCATTCTGGCCTATGGAGAACAGGTAGCCTTGCAATAGTGAAACACGAAAATGGCTGTAATTCACTATAAGGACATGCCACACACACCAGGGCATGTCCTACCTTTTACTTACAATGCACCCTGCCCTTGGGCCTACCTTAGGGGTGTCTGATATGAAGATAAGGGAAGGTTTAGGGACTGGCAAGTGGGTGCACTTGCCAAGTCGACATGGCAGTCACAGACTGCACACAGGCTCTGCAATGGCAGGCCCGAGACACATTTTACAAGCCGCTTCTGTGGGTGGCACAACCAGTGCTGCAAGCCCACCAGCGGCATTGGATTTACAAGCCCTGGGCACACTCAGTGCACTGTACTAGGGACTGACAAGTAAACCAATCATCCAATCATGGAGTCACTAATCCATACATCACTTTACAGTAGGGAGCACTTGCACTGTGGCACTGAACAGCAGTGGCACAGTGCCCAAAAGCATCTAAAACCAGCAAAACATAAGAGGCAACAGCAAAAAATGGAAGGGAGACCCACGCCAATGGTGCCAAGTCTAACACGTGTCCCCTCCAGCTGAAATGTGGGGAGAACTACCCTTCCTCCTGGGAGTTCTCATCACTAAGGTGGAAAAATCTGGACAGACCATCAGCATTGGCGTGTTCTGTACCAGGGCGGTGTTCCACCGTAAAGTCCATCCCCTGTAGGGAAATGGACCACCTCAACAGTTTTGGATTCTCACCCCTCATCTGCATTAACCATCTGAGGGGCCTGTGGTCTGTCTGAACCCGGAAGTGAGTCCCAAACAAATATGGTCTCAACTTCTTCAGCGCCCAGACCACAGCAAATGCCTCACGTTCAATCGCACTCCACCTCTGTTCCCGTGGGAGTAACCTCCTACTAATAAAGGCTACAGGTTGGTCTAGGCCCTCCTCATTCATCTGTGAAAGCACAGCCCCAACACCATGCTCTGAAGCATCTGTCTGCACAATGAATTCCTTTGAGAAGTTGGGCGCCTGAAGCACGGGCGCCGTGCACATGGCAGATTTCAGGGCATCAAAAGCCTTTTGGCAGGCATCAGTCCAGTTCACTTTCCTGGGCTGCTTCCTGGAAGTCAGCTCAGTCAAGGGTGCAACAATGTTGCCATACCCCTTGACAAACCTCCTGTAATACCCGGTGAGTCCTAAGAAGGCCCTCACCTCTGTCTGGGTTTTGGGGGTTCCCAAGCCCGAATGGTATCTATCTTGGGCTGTAGGGGCGCCACCTGGCCGCTCCCTACCTGGTGTCCCAAGTACACCACAGAACCCCTGCCCGATCTGGCACTTACTCGCCTTGATCGTGAGGCCTGCCCTCCGCAGCGCCTTCAACACTTCCCAGAGGTGGTGCAGATGTTCCTCCCAAGTGGCGCTGAACACTGCAATGTCATCCAGGTAGGCGGCACTGAAATCCTCCAGCCCAGCCAACACCTGGTTGACCAACCTCTGAAAGGTGGCAGGGGCATTCTTCATCCCAAAGGGCATCACCCGGAATTGGTAGTGCCCATCTGGTGTGGAGAATGCTGACCTCTCTTTGGCCCCATCAGTTAAGGCGATCTGCCAGTACCCAGACGTTAGATCAAACGTGCTGAGGTACCGGGCAGCCCCTAACCGATCAATGAGCTCATCAGCTCTGGGGATGGGGTGCGCGTCAGTCCTTGTGACTGAATTGAGTCCTCGGTAGTCCACACAGAACCGGAGTTCGGGTGTGGCACCAGGCGCGGCAGCCTTTGGGACCAAGACCACTGGGCTGGCCCAAGGGCTGTTAGAGGACTCAATCACCCCTAAGGCAAACATCTTGGAGACCTCCTCCTTGATGCAAGCCCTCACCCTGTCAGTCACTCTGTAAGTTTTGTGCTTTACAGGAGGACTGTCCCCAGTGTCCACATCATGGATGCACCATTCAGTGATACTGGGAGTCAGGGAGAACAGATCAGAAAACTGTCCCAACAGTTGGCGACAGTCATTCTGCTGCTCCGGGGTCAGGGTGGGAGAGAGGTTCACACCATCCACTGACCCATCTTGCTCTTTTGCATACAGGAGATCAGGAAGAGGTTCAGTCTCCTCTTCCATCCCAGCATCTGTTGCTAAGAGCATGCCCACTTCAGACCTCTCAAAGTGGGGCTTCAGGCGGTTCACATGCAGGACCCGCAAGGGGTTCCTGGGAGACTGCAAGTCCACTAAGTAGGTGACATCACTCTTGCGCTCCACCACCTCAAATGGTCCGGTCCACTTATCCTGGAGCGCACAGGGCTCCACTGGGGCCATGACCCAAACCTTTTGTCCAGGCTGAAACTCGATCAGAGTGGCGTTCTGATCATGCCAACGTTTCATCTCTTCCTGGCTGGCTTCCAGATTCGCCTCAGCGAGTTGTCTGAAACGCCGAGTCTGGTTCCTGAAGGCCAGCATGTAACTAAATACATCCTGGGGAGTTTTCCTGGGAGCTTTCTCCCAGCCTTCCTTGACCAGACTCAGAGGTCCTCTTACAGGATGGCCGTACAGCAGTTCAAAGGGACTGAACCCTGAGGACTTCTGGGGCACCTCTCTGTAAGCAAAGAGCAGGCATGGCAAGAGGACGTCCCACTTACGCCTCATGGGTTCTTCCAGACCCATAATCATGCCTTTAAGGGTCCGGTTGAATCTCTCAACCAGCCCATTACCTTGGGGGTGGTAAGGAGTGGTGAACTTATAGGTTACACCACACTCCTGCCACAGGGACTTCATATACTTGAAAATGAAGTTAGTACCACGGTCAGACACCACCTCCTTGGGGAACCCCACACGGGAGAAAATCCCCATCAGTGCACGTCCCACCACGGGGCCGTCGCTGTCCGAAGAGGGATGGCTTCCGGGTACCGGGTGGCATGGTCCACCAAGACCAGGATGAACCTGTTGCCCATGGCTGTCTTGGGATCCAGAGGCCCCACAATGTCAATACCCACCCTCTCAAAGGGGGTACTGACAACAGGGAAAGGTTGGAGAGGAGCCTTGTGCTTCCTCCCACTCTTACCACTTGCCTGGCAAGTCTGACAGGTCCTGCAATGAGTATCTGAACTCTTGCGCATTTGGGGCCAATGAAAGTGGGTGACAAGCCTTTGAAAGGTCTTGTCTTGCCCCAAATGTCCTGCTAAAGGCACATCATGAGCCAGACCCAGTAGGAAGGCTCTGAAGCGCTGGGGTACCACCAGCACACGGGCTGACCCAGGCTCAGCAACCTTAGGCTCACTATACAGGATACCATTCTCCCAGTAGATCCAGGGTGATCCAGACTGATCACCTGCTGCCTGGCTTACAGCCTGTTGCCGCAAGCCCTCAAGAGAAGGGCACTTCTTCTGCTCCTCGCAGAATTCTTCCCTGGAGGGGCCTCCTTCCTGCTGCCAATGGGTCAGCTCAGGCAGGTCCCCCAGTTCAGCCACTTGTTCCCCTGTAGGTTCCAGGGCATCCCCTCAAGGTCTGCCTCCTCCTGGACCGTGGGAACTTCGGGGGCCGGTTTCCCGCGCCCCTGCTTCCTCTCTTTAAGGCAGGCACCTGGGCCCTTCTTCCAGGCTCCAGGTCCTCTTGAATACCCTTACCGGCTGCCATTGACCGAGTGGTCACACACGCCCACTCTGGCAGACCCAACATCTCCAAATGAGACCTCCGCTCCACCTTCGCCCAAGGGGAGCTCTCCAAATCATTGCCTAGCAGACAGTCAACAGGCATGGCTGGCCTCACAGCTACTTGAAGGATACCTGAGACCCCCCCACTCAAAGGGAACCTGGGCCACCTTGCAGTGGCTCTCTGAGTTGTCAGCGGCAACTACAGGGTAGAATACGTTGGGGACCACCTGCTCCTCAGACACCAGCCGACAACTGACAGCTGTCACACTGGCCCCGGTGTCTCTCAGAGCCTCCACCCTATGGCCATTGATGGTCACCCACTGCCTGTATTTCTTAGTGTTATCAGGCAGCTGGGTCCTAGGGACCATCTCACTGTCTCCTAAAGAGACCAGGGACATCTCTGCGGGACCCCACCCACCTTGGGCACCCAACTCCTCCCCCAGGGCTACACTAGCCATCTGCCGGGGTGGTGCACCAGTGGGTGCAGTGGTCACGGTATTGGGGCACTTGGGACTTCCTACAAAGTGACCCACCTGACCACAACTAAAACATGCTTTGGGCCCCTTCTGAACAGACTTATCTGTTGGGACCCATGGTCTTTTCTCAGTGGGAGGCTGGGAACCCTTACCTTGGTTCCCTTGGGGTTTACTTTGGGGCCCTTTTTGGAACTCCTTCTGTTTACCCTTGTCCCCCCACTCTTCTGCTGGGGACCCTGCCCACCTTTGGCGGAGTCTCCCACAAGACCCTTGTGGACCCGGGTACTGACCCAGCGGTCCGCCTCCTCAGCAAGCTTCCTAGGATTAGTCAGCTTACTGTCAACTAGGTGCTGGCGTAGCTCTGGAAAACAACTACTGGACAAGTGCTCCCATGCGATTAAATCATAGAACTCCTGTAAGTCATTTACTTTGCTACCCTTCACCCATCCATCCAATGCTCTGCAAAAATAAGACACATACTCCACCCAGGTACTAGACTCCAGCTTTTAGCAGTTCCTAAACTTCTGCCTATAAAGCTCTGGAGTTAACCCATACCTTGCCACTAAAGCTTCCTTCAGGTGGGCATAGGACATCTGATCAATTGTGGGCAAGGCTAGCAAGGTTTTCCTTCCCTCACCTGCAAAGCGGCCCCACAACCCCGCTCCCCAATCCTTCTCAGGGACCCGGTGTGATGTCATGGCGATCTCATATGCTTTAAACCATTGCCCAATGTCCTCCCCCTTCATGAAATCCTTAATAACCTCCTTGGGGATGTACACTCTACTTTCTACAGGCACTGGAGGTGTGCTGCCACCAGAGGGAGTGATTTCTAGGCTTCTAGCCTTTAGCTCTAGCTCCTCACCACTCTCTCATGCTCTAAAAGCATCTTCTTTTCTTCCATGGCCAACCTCTTACTTTCTAACTCCAATTTCTTATGCTCAAGGCTATCATGGCTTCCCTGTTTCAGTTTGGCCATCTCCATTTCATGCATCCTGTTTTTGTCCCTGTCCTCCAGCTCCTCTGGAGACAGGCCCTTTTGAGAAACACTGCTGCCCTCCCTGGAAGGCGCTCTCCTCCCAGTTAAGCCCAATGGCCCCTCAAGCTGCCCATCTAAATTCTCTGCCTCCTCCACAGGCTCCTCGGACTGCCCACTGGCATTCCGTGCTTCCAACCAGGCTCTCAGTGCCTTGTGAAACTCCTCCTTCCTGGTGAGGCCTCTCATAGAGATTTTAAACTTTTTGCAAACAGCTTTGAGTTCTGGCACAGTGTAGGTATCAACCCTATCTTCTTCAAATTCAATATCTGCATGTGCAATGGATCCTTTTTTGCTCATGGTGAAAATTGGCAGTTCTCAACAAAAATAAAGGTTCCAAGGAAAAAAGTCCTATCAAAAGGTATGTGGTCGCGTATTGGTCTGCACTCACTAGTAGTGTACACCAATCACTGTATATGAATCACAAATGCAAGTCCAAATCCTCACCGCTGACCACCAATGTTAGAACTGGGGGTCTCTAGTTGGCAATGGTTTGCACCTTTGTCCAAATAGGGACCCTTGCTTCTAGTCAGGATAAGGGGAAACACTCCTAAAATAACCCCTGCTCACCCCCTGGTAGCTTGGCACGAGCAGACAGGCTTATCTCAGAGGCAGTGTGTAAAGCATTTGTGACCACATACAGTAATACAGTGAAAACACTACAGATGGACACCACACAGGTTGGTTATGTAAAAATAAGTAATCTTTATATAGACTTATCACAAGACCCAATAGCAAAAATCCACAATACTGTACTCAAAAATAGGCTTTAAAAGGTTATAAAATAGTTCAGTTCTCTCAAGTTGTAAATGCGACACTTTACTCTCAATGTACCTTGAATGCGTAACGCAAAGAAAACAAAAGGGTCGCAGGGAAGGTGATGCGTCGGTTCCTTACACTCAGGGGAGTGGATGCGTCGGTTCCTTACTGCTGCGCAGGGAGTTGATGCTCGCTTCCTTACTGTGTGGGGAGGTGATGCGTCGGTTTCTTACTGCTTTCCGGTGCGATGCGACAAGATGGCACCTCGATGCGATACTCTTCTCCGGTACGATGCGACAAAATGGCGTCTTGGTTGCGATGCGACAACGTTGGTGTGATGCGTGCACGCCCGACGGCCATGCGGCGACTCGATGATCTTTGGAGCTGCGACAGGCCCTGCGACGCGCTTCTCCGGCGATGCGATGATGACCTCTGTGGCAGCGTCTCGCTTCTCCGGTGATGCGCCGCGCTTCGGCGATGCGATGACCGCGGCTGCGGCGGCGACACGCTTCTCGTTGTTGCGTCGCGCTTCCAGCTCCCAGCGACACGCAGTCTCTCAGAAGGCCCAGCACAACAGCAGGCACTTCAATTCCCAGCAAGGGAATGCAGGGGGAGCTGGTTGGTGAAGTCTTGTATCCCTGAGACTTCAGGCAGGAGGCAAGCTCTAGTTCAAGCCCTTGGAGATTCTCTTCTTCAAGATGACAAAGCACAGCAAAGTCTTTTCTCCTGTCCTTGGCAGAAAGCAACCACTGCAGGCCAACCCCAATCAGCAAAACAGCACAGGGGCAGTACTCCTCCTTCAGCTTCTCCGGTTCTTCTCCTTGGCAACAGGTTTCTTGATTTCCCAGAAGTGATCTAATTTCCTAGGGGTCTGGGTCCCCTTTTATACACCTTTTCCCTTTGTTCTCTGAAGGCAGAGAGGCCTTTGCCTAGTCCAAACCAGTTCTGGTCAGTCCTGGAGCACTTTGTTTTTCTGACTCCTTCTTTCCTTTGAGAGTGAGGGGCAGAGCCATCAGACGCCCGGCAGGGGGTGGAGCCAGCACTGTGGAAGGCAGGCACAGCCCTATTCAGACCCAGGTGCAACTCCTCCCACCCATCCTCCTTCAGGCAGACCTATTCAGCCTAGTGCTGACTCACCCTGCCTCCTGGAATCCCCCAGCCCCTGTCACTCACAAACCCAGACACACAATACACAACCTGAGCAGAGGCAGCTGGATGGTTTAGGCAAGAAAATACCTACTTTCTAAAAGTGGTATTTTCAAACAAAGAATGTTAAAACCAACTTCACTAAAAGATGTATTTTATCATTCTGAGTTCAGGCATACTAAATTCGTTTTTCTACCATGTTCTCTGGGTCAGTTAGGATTATAAGGTGTAATAATCAAAACTGCCCATTCTGGCCTATGGAGAACAGGTAGCCTTGCAATAGTGAAAAACAAAAATGGCTGTAATTCACTATTAGGACATGCCACACACACCAGGGCATGTCCTACCTTATACTTACAATGCACCCTGCCCTTGGGCCTACCTTAGGGGTGTCTGATATGAAGATAAGGGAAGGTTTAGGGACTGGCAAGTGGGTGCACTTGCCAAGTCGACATGGCAGTCACAGACTGCACACAGGCTCTGCAATGGCAGGCCCGAGACACATTTTACAAGCCGCTTCTGTGGGTGGCACAACCAGTGCTGCAAGCCCACCAGCGGCATTGGATTTACAAGCCCTGGGCACACTCAGTGCACTGTACTAGGGACTGACAAGTAAACCAATCATCCAATCATGGAGTCACTAATCCATACATCACTTTACAGTAGGGAGCACTTGCACTGTGGCACTGAACAGCAGTGGCACAGTGCCCAAAAGCATCTAAAACCAGCAAAACATAAGAGGCAACAGCAAAAAAATGGAAGGGAGAGCCACGCCAATGGTGCCAAGTCTAACACTTAGGGAGTGTTGGACTTGGCCCTTATTTTCCCCAAATTTTTCGCTTTTCCCCCCCTGGCCTATGTATTTACATGTTGTGTCTCAAATGTGAATGGGTAATACTGTGTAATGGTGTCACTGTCACTTTTAAAATGGAAGCCATTCCTGCCTGCCCTTGTGCCGCCTGACTGAGTTGAGTGGCGGTCTAGATGTTGTTTCCCAGCACTCCCAGCTTTTGGAGGGAAACCTGGCAGCCAGGGTGCCCTACACCTCCCCCTAAACCAGTTAAGACCGGTTCCCCAGGGAACCTTCCAGAAGCTTCCAGCCCTTTCTGGTAGGTGGGGTGAGGGGTGTATAAATAACGGAGCTGGGATGCCATGTGCTCAGACTGAGCGTGGACTTGATTGAGAGGGGACCCTCTGCCAGGAGGTAACGCCGCATGGGCCTGTGTGCTGGCCCCTGAGCCCCTTTGTACCCCTCCGCTGTCCACAGGGCTAGTGAGAGCCCGCTTCTGGAGTGAAGACTGCTGACCCAGGAGGAGTGCCACTTTATGGGGGATGACTGTTCCTAGGAGCTGCGGCTCTGTACTGATGAGTGCCCACTGACCACTGATCTTACCCAGTAGTACCTGATGCTCTCCTGCCCTAGCGCCCCGTGAGCGCTACAACTGTGCCCTGCCTGCTGGCTAGCGCCTAGAGAAGAGGAGCGCTTAACTTACTGCCCAGGAGGTGGGGAGCTGACACCTACAGCGCTGGGCTGCGAGAGCGCTATATCTTAAGTGACTGTGCTCGGCTAGTGAGGGCTGCAGTCCTAGGTCCCTGCCTGCCTAGCGCCTCGTGGGCACTCTTTGCTGATTTCCCGAAGAGGAGCGCTATTGCCTTTATTCCTGCGCCCCTCTGCTATCTAGCGCCTGGTGAGCGCTATATATTTCGCCCCCGCATTGTGGGTGAATGCAGCGGCGCTCTAGGCTTATTCACACCAGCGGGAGCCCACCCCGTGGTTTTTATGTTAATTTAACGGGAGCCTACCCCGTATTGGCGCTTTATTTAAAAACGGGAGCCCACCCCGCGTATTGCCGCCAAGAAAGAAATCCCCACCGCAGCCCGGGCGCAGAGAAAACCCCGGGCCACTGCTCTGCTTGCAGCGACCCGGAAGCCAGGCAGGAGCGCGCCTGGTTGGGGGCGTGGCCTGCCGGCAGGAAGCAGAGCACCATAAGCCAGCGAAAGTGCTGCCGGTCGTCGGCGGGCCCCCGTGGAGGAAGGAGAGCCCCGCAAGCCTCACATCAAAGGACCGGGTCCCGGGAGGGGGCCCTGGTGAAGTCTGGAGAGGCGAAGAGGTCCCGACCAGCGGGAGAAGTGCTGCGAGAGTCGGCAGGGCTCCCGTGGTGAAGGGAAGCCCCGCAGTGCCAGCAGCCGCCTGGAGAGTACGGTGTAGGGGGGCCTCGAGGCATATGGTCGGTGCCTGCCCCCCCGCGTTGAAGTCCCCGTGGACCCGAGGAGCGGAGTCCTCCATTGAGCCCGGTGAGTGGGGCCCAGTCTGCTGGTGGTTGGGGGGTGTGTCGGGGCACATTGCCGGTGCCCGCCCCCGGGACCAGGGCCCATTTTACTTCCCAGCTGCCCCACTTGATAGCGGGCAGCTGCAGCGTTTTGGGCAGTACTGAACCAGTAGCCCTGGAGTGGGGACCCCGCCCTTAACTTGGTGGGGGGGGTGGTGTCGGGGCACATTGTCGGTGCCCACCTCCCCCCTGTGTTGCGCTGACTTTACAGCTGCCCCGTATAACAGTGGGCAGCTGCAACGTTGAGGGGCATTGTTTCGCCAGGAGCCCGGGAGTTGGGCTCCCCTGTATAAAGTGGGGCAGCAGTAACTTAGAGTCCCAGAGAGGGGGCTCTCCAGGCGCAGTGGCGCACCGGCTAATCTGCAGCGAGGGGCATGCCAGGCTTGTAAGGCATATTGTGTTTATGCTAATGGGAGTGATGCCTAATGATAACGCCTAATGTTCCTACACTGAGGATGATGCCCACTACTGATGTCTGCCTTCATGCGCATAGGTTTTAGGCCCCAGTCTGATAGGGATTGCGCATAGTGTGTTTATATGCCTGACCGGAGGTTTTCATTCTAGGCTTCATGCGTATGGCCGATGCTGTTGGGGTTCCGCCTACTGTTCACGCCCACAAGGAGGCCGAATGCATATGATTATGCCTATTGTGCATGTTTAATGCTTTCATGCCACGTTAGGAGGCTTCATGTTTATACTCACATGTTATGCCTAATGCTGGGGTGCCTCTATGTCCTTGATGTATCCCACTGCCCTGCCCACTGCTAATGAGGTTGTATGCCACTGCAGGCTGTGGGGGTTTTCAGGCCTAAGATGCAGGCCGGATGTGGGGGTAATGTTTTATGCCTACCCTAGAGAATGCTGATCTGATGTATAATGTGTATATGCCTACTGGGCTCATGTTATTGAGATCTACCCCTATTGAGATGCCCCCGGCGTTTATGCCTAACGGGCCTGTGTTTCATGCTAATGTTTCATGCCAATGAGGTTTATGCCTTTTTGATGTGCCTAACCTGCTTTTATGCCAACAGGCCTGTGTTTTATGATAAGGTTTCCATGCCTACTGGTTCCTGCCAATAGGGTGTTAATGTTCTGCATCATGTGCTTAATGCCCTATAATGTTGAGTGCATCCTATGCCCAGTGTTCTTCCTTGCGAATGATGCCTAAGGTATATGTCCATGCCTGATGTTTGCTGCTTACTGCAGTGAGGCTTTGTAGGAAGGTGGAATCTGACTACATGGTTGCCCCCACTTTTTTCCTGGTGTTTTGTTGGTTTTTGACTTAGTTTGGCTGGGAACCTGCTATTTAGGTCCCCAGCCTATCTGCTTTCTCTTTAAATGACTTGGAGTGCACTCTAGGTGCACTAGTGATTGGATACTGTGGTACCTTATGAGTCCCTAGTATATGGTACCTTAGGTACCAAGGGCATAGGTACTTCACAGGCCTACCAGGGGCTGAAGCATGTATTATGCCACCCCTGGGAAGCAGACTAAATCTGACACCACAGGCCTGCTACTGCAGCCTGGGTGAGGTGGTGCTAGCACTCCTCACTGAGATATAGGTTTCCTATATCTCTCCTGCACACACATTTAAACCTATCAGTCACCCCTAAGGCAGGCCCTATCAATCCTGAGGGCAGGGTGCTTGGTTCCTATGTGAGAGGGTGCCTCTGCCTGTGCAGGGCCCCTCTGCAGCTCTCAGAGTCCATTCTCTGGGGCTGTTTGTGGATGCGGTTAAACCATATACTTTTAAGTGCATTATATCCTCGCGGTAAAATGCTAACTTTGGAATGGCTGCATCAAAACATGTCGTGTTTGGTGTCAAACACCTTGGAATACTGCCCCCCCCGCCAGTCCTGGCGGCGGGGGTAGCATTCCACCCTTCTAGAGGGATAGACATGTACCTAGTGTGGAAACGCGGTAGAATCCTGCAGAGCCCGGGCATCACAAAATGGATGCCACCAGTCACAGACACTGGGCTGCCCTCCTGCTGATGACCAAAACTCGCAGTGGAGGAAGCCCAACAATAGGCATCCTGTCACAGGGAGGTGTAACCACCTCCCAGACAGGGTTTAGTGTATTGGGGCTGGGTGGGTGCACTCTTAGAGTGCTTTGAAGTCCTGCACTGGGGGAGCAGAAGGCTCCTCTGTGCATATGCCAGTTCAAACCAGCTCAGGGGCTACCTGCCCCTGCTCTGGCACGAAACTGGACAAAGGGAAGTGGGTGTAGCCACCCACTCCCCTGACCCTCCCATAGGTGGGGTCATAGAGGTAGTCCCTCCCTTTCTTTTAGTATAAGAGGGGGAACCTGTGCATTGCACCCTAGATTTTCCTGGACGATGCTCTACAAGAAGAATCCCGGACCTTCGACGTTCCACTACCTTTGGAAGACTGAAGAATCTCCCTTGGAGTCAAGGAGTGACTCCCCTGCTTGGCAGGCACCAAAAACTACAAACAACAGTCGCAAACTACGCCGCTCCCGCCGGAGGCCGAAGTCCCTGCAGCCCAAGAAGTAGATTTCCTGACTTCTCAAAGGCCATCGTGAGTCCCCAGTGAAGCTGAGGCCAGTGGACCCCAAGAGTAACGAGGAACCGCGACCCCTGGGTACAGTGCACTATTGTCGAGTGCAACCCCTTCACAACGTTCAACGAACTTGTGCTTTGGACCACGTGTGGTCCCAGCCTCCAGCAGGAATCCCTCCTAAGATCAGAGGCCTACCACGTCCCGAGTGACCGTGGGCCCCTGTGAACAGATCCTCCCGAGGCGTCTTTGCGATCTCTTGCCAGCCGGCTTGTGGGTCCCCAGAAGACTCTATAAAGAAACCGAAGGGCTCCCCTGGTTGCTCCAGGCCTGCCCTGACTTACCTTTGCTGGGTGAGTCCGACAGACCTTGCTGGTCTGTGCCATTGTCTCTTCACACTTTCCCTGAAACTTGCTGTTACCAAGGCTTGGTGGCTCCAATCGAGTCGCCGACACCGCCGTAAGCTGCAGACATTGTGGGACACGCCGAATCCAGCTCCTGGTTGTCGACGACGCCTCCTGGACCTCGTGGCTGAAGAATCAAGGCAACCGCGGATGACCTGAATCTTGCGATGACGGTGGGCATCCATCTTCCTTGCCCCGAGTCACTGCCAAGTGACTTTGAACACTGTCCCCTCTGCTTTCAGGTCTTCCATCTTCCAAATCCAGGCTTGGATTCCTCCGGACACTTCTCCTGTTGCCGCAAGCAGCAAGTCTTCACTGGCTCCCATTGAAAACGACGCCTCGACCCGACACCAAAGAACACCTATGCACCCGGCTCCCCTGGGTGAGGTAACTTCAGCACTATGGTGCTCCTGTGGGTGTGGGCCCTAGAACTACTTACCCTGTAAGTGACTTGCTTGTAGCTTCCCTCGAAGTGTCCCAAAACTCTAACTTTCCAAGTGCGACTATCGCACTGACCCGTACCTGGTTCGCGTCTGTGTTAGACACACTGCGTCCAACTCCCTTGCAATACCATCTGTAACCGCGTCCTTCGACTCGTACAAGGACCGATCGGTGTGTTCGCCTCGAACACGCAAGGGACCTTTAACATTGATATTTCAATCGCGTCTGAGTGCATAGACTCGTACAGGATTCGCATCGGTGCCAGGTCACCGCGTCCGTCCCCTGTGGGTCTCCTACAACTACTTGGGGTGGTTCTTGGGGGTCCCTCGATTCTAGATGCCCTAGACCTAGGTCTAGCAAACTAAGATTGTAATATTCAATTGTGCTAAACTTATCCTGATCATATTTGACTTGTACATATGTTCCTATCCTCTAATCTCATAAAGAGATTAGTAGAGAGTGTTTATTAATAAATACATATATATTTGATATATATACCTGTGTGGTGTCTTTTCATTTGGTGATTCAAGAGATTGTGTGGTAAAACAAGCTGCTTTACATTCCTTCAAGACTTAGCCTGAAGGCTGCTCTCCACAGCTACCACTAGGATAGCTTTCTATAAAGGTTGTCTTAAACCTATCTACCATAAGAGTCGAATTGTTCTGGTGCAAGGTGTCCACTTTAATTAGTGAACAGCATATACCAGGCCAACTTCTCACAGGCTTCATTCATTGTCTTTTACCCCACAGGTACGGACTGAGTACGCCTGTTGTTACCAGTGAACTTGCATTCATTCTGTGATTATAATGCTTCTGGCAGCGGCCCGATTGGCGCTGCCCTGTAAATAGTCCCCACTGTTTATGTCTACCGGGTGCCGGTTGGCGCCGTGTTACCGCTGTGGTTACCATCTGCTAAGCTGTTGCATAATACATATGGTATTTTTCTTACTTAAACTGGTGTGGTCTCCTTTTTGTAGGGTGCCTGGTGTGTCGCCTGTGTGTGCTGCGCGGATGCTTTACACAATGCTCCTGGTTTAGCCTTCCCGCTCCGCACCACGCTACCCCGTTTCTAACATTGGTGTTCAGCGGTGGGATAGGACTTGTGTTTGCGCAGTACCACAGCGACAACTGGTTGCACTACAAAGGGTGCACTTGAGAGTAACCACAGATTTGGGGACTGTTTTGCTGACTGTATTTCCTCCTGGAAGTGTTGTTTTGGGGATTGTGTCTCCCTGTTGCACTGTGGGTGGTGTATCCCGAGGGTATCTCACCAGGATGGGGTTAACCTACGACGAGGATTGCCTGTGGGAGTACACTGAGCAGGAGGTGATAGACCTCTGCCGAGAGAGAGGAATACCCACAGTAGGCAACACCGGCAGGAAGTTGTTCCTCTATGAGGCCCTGAGAAGGGGGGAACCCTTAGAGCCCTGTGGGGACCTTTCTGATTACCGCTCCACATATTTAGGGGGTGGATTTGGTAGAGACCTTGAGGGGGACTCTGAGAGTGAGGGGTCCCAGTCCATAACCCTGGAGGGTGGTGACTCTGAGGAGGAAGGAGATGTTAGGGCAGAGACACCGGTAGCGAATGAGGACACCATAGAGAGGGAGTCCCGTGCTGGGTCCAGCCCCAGGGGCACTGCCCCACCCCTTTCTCTGTCCCCAGAAGAGTGGGTAGATAGGAGGGAAGAAAGGGAGCATCAGCTGGCGCTGGAAAGGCTCAGAGTGGAGCTAGCGCAGCTGAGAGTTGAAGAAAAGAGGCTAGAGACCGAGAGGGTCCTAGCACAGGAGAGAATGGCTGAGGCGGAGAGGGCCTTCACCAGGGAGAGACTAGCTCAGGGGGGTAGGTTGTCCCCTGAGAGTGGTTTCTGCGGTCTGGATTCACCAGTGAGGGTGGGATCCAGTGGTGGCAGCGAGAGTTTAGCCAGTGCAGGAAGTCCCACTCCCGGAGCCCGGAAGATGGTGCCTGATCCCCAGGAGGAGGGGGCAAGTTGGAATTTAGGGGCGGCAAGAAACTGTCCCATCAGTCTTGGGGGAGTATGTGGACGTGTGTTGGACCGCACTGGAGGAGTGGATGGTGTGTGGCGCGGTGACAGATGGGGAAGGGCTGTTCCGCCTGATCATCAGGGAGCATGTGCTCAAGAGTTGTTTTCCCAGGTTGCGCCACCACCTGTTGCAGTGTGGGCTCTCCGACCCCAGGGAGCTTGCACGGGAGGCAGACCTTTGGGTGAGTGCCAGAGAGTCTGAGAGGGCATTGGGGAGTGATCCTGAAGGGAGTGGTGCAGGGATCTTCCAAACCAGCGAGGTGGGAGAGGTGGAGAATAGCCCAGCTAGGTCCCAGGATAGTGAGAGGGTTGTAGGGCCTCACATCCTATCTATAGGAAGGAGTGAGACGGGGAGGTGTCCCAAGGTACCCCAACTGCAGTCTCAGGGCCTGGAGAGTTCCATAAGGGAACCCCAGGTTGGGAGCCTAGGCTGTCCCGATGGGCCATCCATGGAAGGGGATCCCCCAGTGTCAGGAGAACCCGGGCATCTATAATCCGAGCTCCAGGGGTTCTGGGGTCTGCTCAGCCACAGGGTTTAGATCCTGGGCTGGGGTGCCAGGTTCAGGGGCTGCCTGACCTGGAGGGAGGGGCACTTGTAATCAAGGTCCCTACCGGTTTCACTTCCAGGGGTACTCCTCCAGGTGGGAGGGTGCGGAACTCTGGAAGGGGGTGCAGAGGGAGGAAGGACTCGCCTCTGGCACCGGCTCAGCCACAGGGCTTAGATCCTGGGTTGGGAGGCCAGGGACAGGTACTGCCTGACCTGGCGGGAGGGACGTCTGTAAGCAGTGTCCCTCCGGAGCTGTCTTCCAGGGGTACCACTCCAGTTGGGAGGGTGCGGAACTCTGGGAGGGGGTGCAGAGGGAGGGACGACTTGCCTCTGGCACCGGGGCAACCTAAGGGTTTAGACCCTGGGTTGGTGGATCGGTTGCAGGGCCACGGCCCTGGACGAGTGAGAGAGTGGTGGTCTGAGGGTGCCCCACATAGGAGGAGCCTGCGGAACCCCAGAAGGAGAGGTAGGGGGAGGAGAGCCTCGCCCCTGACTTGTGGACAGTGTGAGAGTGTGGTCCCCAGGTGGGAAGACCAGTGGCAGTTTGGGACTGCACGGAGGAGGAGGAGAGTGGTCAATGGGCACTACGGGCCTGGGGCTACTGCCCCCCACTCTGTGAGACAGCCAGGGCCAGAGACATCTGGATGGCCTAGGGGCCGGTCCTGGCTGCAGCCAACTAGGGAGCACCAGGGGGGTGGCCTAGTTGGTCCAGGAGGCGTTGAGAGAGGGAACCATCGGGTTCCAGAGTGGTGAAGAACCTGCGGGTGCCCCTGCAGTTGTGGGCCCGCATCCACGTGTTCTCGCCCCAAGCAGGGAAGCCCATCAAGGCATTGATCGGTCTACCCTGGCTTTTGGCTGGGAGGGGGTTGTGTTGGACTTGGCCCTTATTTTCCCCAAATTTTTCGCATTCCCCCCCCTGGCCTATGTATTTACATGTTGTGTCTAAAATGTGAATGGGTAATACTGTGTAATGGTGTCACTGTCACTTTTAAAATGGACGCCATTCCTGCCTGCCCTTGTGCCACCTGACTGAGTTGAGTGGCGGTCTAGATGTTGTTTCCCAGCACTCCCAGCTTTTGGAGGGAAACCTGGCAGCCAGGGTGCCCTACACCTCCCCCTAAACCAGTTAAGACCGGTTCCCCAGGGAACCTTCCAGAAGCTTCCAGCCCTTTCTGGTAGGTGGGGTGAGGGGTGTATAAATAACGGAGCTGGGATGCCATGTGCTCAGACTGAGCATGGACTTGATTGCGAGGGGACCCTCTGCCAGGAGGTACCACCGCATGGGCCTGTGTGCTGGCCCCTGAGCCCCTTTGTACCCCTCCGCTGTCCACAGGGCTAGTGAGAGCCCGCTTCTGGAGTGAAGTCTGCTGACCCAGGAGGAGTGCCACTTTATGGGGGATGACTGTTCCTAGGAGCTGCAGCCCTGTACTGATGAGTGCCCACTGACCACTGATCTTACCCAGTAGTACCTGATGCTCTCCTGCCCTAGCGCCCCGTGAGCGCTACAACTGTGCCCTGACTGCTGGCTAGCGCCTGGAGAAGAGGAGGGCTTAACTTACTGCCCAGGAGGTGAGGAGCTGACACCTACAGCGCTGGGCTGCGAGAGCGCTATATCTTAAGTGACTGTGCTCGGCTAGTGAGGGCTGCAGTCCTAGGTCCCTGCCTGCCTAGCGCCTCGTGGGCACTATTTGCTGATTTCCCGAAGAGGAGCGCTATTGCCTTTATTCCTGCGCCCCTCTACTATCTAGCGCCTGGTGAGTGCTATATATTTCGCCCCCGCATTGTGGGTGTCTGCAGCAGTGCTCTAAGCTTATTCAAACCAGCGGGAGCCCACCCCGTGGTTTTTATGTTAATTTAATGGGAGCCTACCCCGTATTGGCGCTTTATTTAAAAACGGGAGCCCACCCCGCGTATTGCCGCCAAGAAAGAAATCCCCGCCGCAGCCCGGGCGCAGAGAAAACCCCGGGCCGCTGCTCTGCTCGCAGCGACCCGGAAGCCAGGCAAGAGCGCGCCTGGTTGGGGGCGTGGCCTGCCAGATGGAAGGAGAGCGCCGGAAGCCAGCGAAAGTGCTGCCGGTCGTCGGCGGGGCTCCCGTGAGGGAAGGAGAGCCCCGCAAGCCTCACATTGAAGGCCCGGGTCCCGGGAGGGGGCCCTGGTGAAGTCCGGAGAGGCGAAGAGGTCCCGACCAGCGGGAGAAGTGCTGCAAGAGTCGGTGGGGCTCCTGTGGTGAAGGGAAGCCCCACAGTGCCAGCAGCCGCCTGGAGAGTACGGCGTAGGGGGGCCTCGAGGCACATGGTCGGTGCCTGCCCCCCGCGTTGAAGTCCCCGTGGACCCGAGGAGCGGAGTCCTCCAGTGAGCCCGGTGAGAGGGGCCCAGTCTGCTGGTGGTTGGGGGGTGTGTCAGGGCATATTGCCGGTGCCCGCCCCCAAGACCAGGGCCCATTTTACTTCCCAGCTGCCCCACTTGATAGCGGGCAGCTGCAGCATTTTGGGCAGTACTGAACCAGTAGCCCTGGAGTGGGGACCCCGCCCTTAACTTGGTGGGGGGGTGGTGTCGGGGCACATTGTCGGTGCCCACCTCCCCCCTGTGTTCCGCTGACTTTACAGCTGCCCCGTATAACAGTGGGCAGCTGCAACGTTGAGGGGCATTGTTTCGCCAGGAGCCCGGAAGTTGGGCTCCCCTGTATAAAGTGGGGCAGCAGTAACTTAGAGTCCCAGAGAGGGGCTCTCCAGGCGCAGTGGCGCACCGGCTAATCTGCAGCGAGGGCATGCCAGGCTTGTAAGGCATATTGTGTTTATGCTAATGGGAGTGATGCCTAATGATAACGCCTAATGTTCCTACACTGAGGATGATGCCCACTACTGATGTCTGCCTTCATGCGCATAGGTTTTAGGCCCCAGTCTGATAGGGATTGCGCATAGTGTGTTTATATGCCTGACCGGAGGTTTTCATTCTAGGCTTCATGCGTATGGCCGATGCTGTTGGGGTTCCGCCTACTGTTCACGCCCACAAGGAGGCCGAATGCATATGATTATGCCTATTGTGCATGTTTAATGCTTTCATGCCACGTTAGGAGGCTTCAGGTTTATACTCACATGTTATGCCTAATGCTGGGGTGCCTCTATGTCCTTGATGTATCCCACTGCCCTGCCCACTGCTAATGAGGTTGTATGCTACTGCAGGCTGTGGGGGTTTTCAGGCCTAAGATGCAGGCCGGATGTGGGGGTAATGTTTTATGCCTACCCTGGAGAATGCTGATCTGATGTATAATGTGTATATGCCTACTGGGCTCATGTTATTGGGATCTACCCCTATTGAGATGCCCCCGGGGTTTATGCCTAACGGGCCTGTGTTTCATGCTAATGTTTCATGCCAATGAGGTTTATGCCTTTTTGATGTGCCTAACCTGCTTTTATGCCAACAGGCCTGTGTTTTATGATAAGGTTTCCATGGCTACTGGTTCCTGCCAATAGGGTGTTAATGTTCTGCATCATGTGCTTAATGCCCTATAATGTTGAGTGCATCCTACACCCAGTGTTCTTCCTTGCGAATGATGCCTAAGGTATATGTCCATGCCTGATGTTTGCTGCTTACTGCAGTGAGGCTTCATTCATTGTCTTTTACCCCACAGGTACGGACTGAGTACGCCTGTTGTTACCAGTGAACTTGCATTCATTCTGTGTTTATAATGATTCTGGCAGCGGCCCGATTGGCGCTGCCCTGTAAATAGTCCCCACTGTTTATGTCTACCGGGTGCCGGTTGGCGCCGTGTTACCGCTGTGGTTACCATCTGCTAAGCTGTTGCATAATACATATGCTATTTTTCTTACTTAAACTGGTGTGGTCTCCTTTTTGTAGGGTGCCTGGTGTGTCGCCTGTGTGTGCTGCGCGGATGCTTTACACAATGCTCCTGTTTTAGCCTTCCCGCTCCGCACCATGCTACCCCGTTTCTAACAAGGAGCTTATACCATGGTTCGGGTTTCCAACCTCATTGGAGTCAGATAGAGGAACACATTTCCATAGTGAGATTATAAGGTTCTTTGCGCTGCCTTACAAGTTGATCAGAGACTGCATTGCAGCTACATGCCCGAGGCATCTGGAATTGTGGAGCAAATCAATAGAACTCTCAAGATGAGAATGGCAAAAGTGTGTTCATCCACGTCTCTGAAATGGCCTGATGCATTTCCCTTGGTGTTGATGAGTATCCGTAGTATCTCTGACAGCAGGACAGGCTCTCGCCTCATGAGATCTTGATGGGGAGGGCGATGCATTTGCCTGCAGTGCCATCTACAGCCTTGATAAACATCACAGATGATTTGATCCTTGATTATTGCAAAGGACTGGCTGACGTGGTCCATTCTGTGTCTCACCAGGTTGAAGCTTCGACTGCCCCGACCTCGAAGAACCTGTGCCATGACTTGTGCCCAGGTGACTGGGTGCTCGTTCGCAAGCATGTGAGGTAGAGTTGACTTGACGCCCGTTGGAAAGGTCCATATCAAGTGATCTTGGTGACAAACACAGCTGTGAAGTGCGGAGGCTTGCCGAGCTGGATACACGCCTCCCACACTCGCAGAGTTTCAAGACCCTCGGAAGAAACAGCTCCTCTCCCAGAAGAAAATCCAGCTGTGGTTACGAGGCCACAGAAGGGGACAAGCCAAGCTGTGAGGGTTACTGACGAAGCTGGTTGTCCACCAGAGCAAGCTGAGGGGGTCACGCTACACAAGGCCCAGGCATTGACTCTGAGGGAGACGGTAACATTGCGAGTGGTATAGAGTCAGACTCAGCTGAAGGAACTTGTGCGCAAGGTGGTTGGGTGCAGAGAAAAAAGGGCAGAACCTGCAGAGGAATCGTGGCCTGGGAGACAAAGGAGGTTAAATCTGAGATTGTCACCAGAAAGAGATCTTGCTCCTGTGTCAGAGACGTCTGAATCGGAGTTAAGTGATGCAGAACCAGCACAAGAGAGTCCGAGAAGGTTGAGAAGAGCAAGAGTGCCTTGTCAGAGATACGCTGCCCCAGAGTGGACTTATCTGGTTACAGATGCCGGGAGCAGTGGGGACCGGGAGGCTAAGGTCTTCACGAGTGGTCAGCAGGACCCCAGAACTGAAAATTGATATCGAGGTTATAGTTCCTGGTTTGGAAATAGAGGGGGTGTTGACGCTGACAGTAACAAGACCTCCAATCTTGAGCAAAGTGCGAGTTTTGAATCTGCAAGAATTGTCTTTTCCAACTTTTGGATATCAGCCACCAGCTCAGGAAGTTGCAGCTGTTCATCTTGAGATTTTGAAACGCGTCATAGTTGAAATTGGTTCTGAGCTTATAAGAGACTGTTGATTGAACTGTGAACTGTAAATAAGCTTGCTTTAAAGAAGATAACCTAGGCCCGAGTGGAAAAAGAATAAACTTAGGGTTCTTTCCGTAGAAGAAGAAAGAGGGTAAGGAAGTCTTTTTGAACTGTGAAAATAAAAGAGGAACAAACTGTAGATTTATTTCTAGAACTTCAACAAACTGCATTTGAACTGGTTAACAGCAATTAGAGAGAGAGAAAGAGACTTTGTGTTAATCCTTTTGCTGTGCTAAATAGACAATTGAAGATGGAGTCTGGAAATTCGAATCGTAGGTCTAAGTGTGTAATAGGTACACTCGTAGTAGGAGTGGTAATAGTAATAGCGGTAGTTATTATTGTATCTGTAAAAATTTCCCATGAAGCAGAAGTTGAAGGGGTGGAAGTGAAGGGGACAGCCACACCTGTTACTTCTAGCACAAAAGAGGGTATCGTAGGAGCTGAAAAGGCTATGCTAGATCAGACTAGTCAGATGTTACACGTAGATTTGTCTAAAGGTGATTACACGATTAACGCTTATGTCATGCTGCTATATGAGTATGTTAACACGATGGATGTGAGAGATTGCTATGTGTGCATGCAATTGCCTGCGTCTGTGGAGGAAGGTATTCGTTATCACCATCTTCCTTTGACATTTGGTATTACATGTAGCCTGTTGCTTAGTATGTTTTACGGTAAGGGTCATTTTGAATATTACTTTTCCAATTATGATGTGATGCTTTCAGAAGTTCCAGCTTATAAGCACCTGAATAAGTATCATTATTACAAGCAGGAAGATAGAGTGGGAAAGTATTTCATACCTACCGTCACATTAGATAGAGCTTATGCACATCGTCACAATTTAACATGTATGCTAACTGACATAGAAAATAAATTTGTAGATCAAGTAGAAGATAGACATAGGCAGTTGTAGGTAAAACTTAATAGTAAAGAGGAAAAATTGCCTAGACCAAGGAGGAATTAGCACACAAGGTAAGAGGGAGCTCTGGTCCAATAGCTTTAGATTTTGAACAGAGAGGAAAGCTTTGCATTAGACAGGTACAGACATACTATGATAATATCTTTGTAGGACAGAGTGAGTGTGATCACAGCCTTATGAACGAAGCTACTGCGAAGAAGTTCTTGCAGGATACGGTGCAAGTGGTACCAAATGTGTATTTTGTGTGTGGGAAAAATCCCTATGTGCGATTGCCACTGAACTGGTATGGTACATGTTATGTGGCTGTTGTGTTTACCAAGATTTATCATATTGAGGATTTAGGACCTTTAGAAGGTGGAGTACATCATAAAGAGAAACGAGGTACAACTGAGAGCTCTTGACCAAGATGCGCCTTGTCTTCTAATTCTTCTGGACTTGTCCTCTGCTTTTGACACTATCAAACATGATAACTTGATTAACCTTCTTCAATATTTCCTGCATAACCGAACACACAGAATAAAAGTCAACCAATCTTTGGCTGCCAGCACCACGATCTCTATTGGGGTACCTAAAGGATCTGCACTCTCGCCCACGCTCTTCAATCTCTTCATGGAACCCCTAACTGCTATTCTGAACGGTTCTAACATTCAGTACCATATGTACGCGGATGACACTCAACTGTATTTGAAGATCTCCTCTCCAGATGACATTAAAACTCTTAATGGGGCGCTTCAAAAAACTCAACAACGGCTAATGCATAACCATCTGTTACTAAATACCTTCAAAACAGAATTTCTCTTGATTACCCCCCGGCAACCATGTGGCCCCTACGCAAAACTGGATAAAAAAATCTCAGCACTCAACTGCACCCCTCATATGGTGGACTCCGTTTGTTCTTTAGGTGTCACCCTGGACAAATTCCTAAACATGCAAGGGCACTTCAGTGCCACCATTAAGTGTGCCAATCATCAGCTCAACACCCTTAGGAAAATTAAACCTTTCCTACCTCCCGAGGACATCCAGTCAGCAGTCCAATCCCTAGTTATCTCATGAGTGGAATATGGCTTGGTGACCCCAGCTGGGCTTCCTAAATCTAGGTTAGCTCCGCTAAGAGCTACTCTGAACGCCTCTGCCAGACTAATCACAGGCTCCAGAAAGCATGATCATATTACTCCTGACTTAATGCAACTTAACTGGCTTCCCATTAAAGCAAGGATCCGCTTCAAGATAGCCTGTCTGACACATAAAGCTATACACTTCAATAGACCCGTTTACCTGGCAAAAAAACTCGAGCTTTCCGGTTCCAGTCGAAACTTAAGAAGCTCCAATACCCTACTACTGAAACCCCTAAATTCAACAAAAAAGAACTTACAATCGCACCTTCTCAGGGCTGGCTCCAAGAATTTGGAATGCCCTTCCGACGGATATCAGAGCCAACCCCTCGACTGCTTCATTAAAAAAACAGGTCAAATGGCTACTTTTGGATGAACTTCATCAGCAATAGCCTCTATGTCATTTGCTAGACACTTCCTTCTCTTGCTTGACAATCATTTTTCTCTGTGTGTTGAAATGTATGCTTGACAATCATTTTTACTTTGTGTTTTGAAATGTATTTTGGCGTTCTGTTGACATGGTGCGCTGCTAATACTGCACTGCCCCGTATATTAGGGCTTTTCCTGTTTGATCACGTGCTACCTCGTCGTCCACTAGCAACCACATTGACTTTTATGTTTCAGGTTCCTTTTATGTTGCCTTATTGTATTGTACTCATACTGTTTCTTCATGTCAACGTTAGTTTCTTTCTTTTTGTACAGCGCTCTGATACCTGTTTGGGTATTGTTCGCGCTTTATAAAACTTTTCAAATAAATAATAACTGTAGGTGAGATAGTTGGAGATGTATTTGGAGCAATGATACCAAGTCTGGGAGTAGTTCTGAATGACATTAAGATTAGAAGGTTGCCAACTATTGTGGATAAGTTGTCAGCGAAAGAGCTCAGTCTTTGTTGCTCATAGATGGAGAGATGGTGTCAATAAGAGCTATGGTGATGCAGAACCGCCTTGCTTTAGATGTCTTGCTAGCAAAAGAAAAGAATCTGTAAAATTTTGAGGGTCCAACAGTGCTGTACTTATGTACCTGATAACAGTAAAGATCTGAGGAAGTATATACGTAACAGCACTGAGATTAATCATGAAGTGCATGATTTGGCCACAGAGGGTGTTTGGGACAAGGTTGGAAAAGGCTTTAGAAAGGTTGGAAGTTGGTTTCCCAACCTTGGAAAGGGAATCCTTGGTTACATCTTGAAGCCCATCATCATAGTTGTGGTTTGTGTGATCATCTTGTTGGGATTGGTGAAAGCCTACAAATGGCATAAGGCAGGTCAGGCTGAGAGATCTCTTAGGGAGCGTGAGAGGAGAATGGAGAAACTGCAGGACAGTCACTATGAGAATCTCAAGAGCCTAGAGAAGTTCCGACAGGGAAGACTGGCTACAACTTCTGTTTAGGTCGGTTCTTTCTCCAGGGATTTGTGGTTTATTATGATGACACTTGTCATCAGAGGGGGGGACTGATGGAGCGTGAAGCAAGTGACCCGATTAGGGCCACCCGGGTCACTCAAGACCACCTCTCAGCCTTCCATACAAATGAAGAGTCGGTCAGACAGTAGAGAATACACACCAAGTATATTTATTCAGGTATACTCGAGCGGAGTCCAGTCTGACCAGCCTCCTGGGATTGCTGCAGAGGGACTGACTTCAGCAAGCATGGCGATACATTATGTACAATTCTGAACCAATAAAGACACGCCCTGACTGGAAATTTCTAGTTGCTAGCAGTTGAACAAAGGAGATACAGAAGGATGAGTTTTGATTCTGAGACTGGGCATATGCTATCTCGATGCCAAGGTCACTCTGCCTGTGCCCGCCACTCTAAGGGTGGGAGCAGACCTATCTAGTGGGAAAGGTATGCGCTAATAAGAACAGTGTATTCATTAGTACAGCAAAGCACAACCTTGGAGAAACAAAAACTATTGCAGCTGCTTTCAGCAGAGGCAGGGAAAGAAATCAGTTTCAATCATGACTCAAAATGACGGCCAAACATAAAATGGTGCCGCGAATGCTAACTTAAGGCATACAATACATATGCAAAAAGAACAATTGATGGAGAGAATGCAGAACAATGTCATACATTCACCCCAGTACTGAGATCTGGGCCTAAATCCATCGTTTTTTTGCTCACCATGTCATTCCAGTTTGAACCCAGCCATATGCAAATCAGTCTTGACCCTGTGCCTCATGGGAACAGTCCAGCCTGAACTGCCAGGCCAAGTCCTCCCTGGACTGGAAACAAGCATCCTAGGACCGGTTTCGGGGTTTCACCTCTCATCAGCCAGGATAGCTTGACTCCAGTGGGATGGAGAGCACGCGACCCACGTCTGGGCATACCCGTCCCACTCGGGGTGACAAATGCAAAAAGAACAATTGATGGACAGAATGCAGAACAATGTCATACATTCACCCCAGTACAGAGATCTGGGCCTAAATCCATAATTTATTTGCTCACCATGCTATTCCAGTTTGAACCCAGCCATATGCAAATCAGTCTTGACCCTGTGCCTCATGGGAACAGTCCAGCCCAAACTGCCAGGCCAAGTCCTCCCTGGACAGGAAACAAGCATCCTAGGACTGGTTTTGGGGTTTCACCCCTCACCAGCCAGGATAGCTTGACTCCAGTGGCATGGAGAGCACGGGACCCACGTCTGGGCATACCCGTCCCACTCGGGGTGACAAATGCAAAAAGAACAATTGATGGACAGAATGCAGAACAATGCCATACATTCACCCCAGTACAGAGATCTGGGCCTAAATCCATCGTTTTTTTGCTCAAGCATCCTAGGACCGGTTTCGGGGTTTCACCCCACATCAACCAGGATAGCTTGACTCCAGTGGCATGGAGAGCATGGGACCCACGCTCATACAAGATGTTGGGGATAGTGTACCGGACGTCCCATTTCCTTCTTGACCTAGGGAAGTAAATCCGTGGTGGAAACTTGTATACTGTATCACAGTGCGAGAATCAGCAGATGTCATAACCTGTGTAGATAATTGGAAATGATAGTGCACCATAACGAACAATTGAAACCATCCCTCACAACTACCAATATATGACAATGGCAGGGACAACAAATTAGTAACTGAGGGAAGCAATCCACAAACCCAACAATTTGTTGTATTGGACACATCATGAGCTTGATGTAACATTTGCATAAACACATTATCTGTGTGAGTCTTTCTGTGTTCCCCTTTGTGAGGGGCCAAAGTAACAAACATATGCTCAGGGGAAGTGGGCGTTGTACCAACCAAGGAATGTACAGGATACTTTTCCTCCAGGAACCAAGCTATTCCGAGTACTGTTATTAATGCAATCGCAACTATCAATACGAAGACTATTTTACCCTTTGTGAATCAGACCTGCGCTAGTCGCGGTGATGCAAATGGCTATTCCTCCTCCTCAATAGGCCGACCAAACGGATGCATTATGAGACAAGGAAAAGGGAATGCAATAAAACTGATGGCAAGGGCAAGTGTTCCCAATGTCCCTCAGAGCCTCACTGGTAGACTCCTATTGCTCATCAACGTTGGCTGCTCAGTCCTAGCTCTCTATGAATCCCACGTCGTCCAGGATAATGTACCCCCCCAAGCGGGAGCACATTCGATATATCCTGTCCAATTTCAGAACAGTGCACCAATCTTACCTCACCCTAAACTAACACCGTTGGTGCTGTAAGAAGGCACACCCTAACTTACACAGTCCATCCCTAACTAATCTGATTTCTCCTTTGGTGCACTATTTTACAGCCAAGGGCGCAAATTATACCTGGTGACTCCACGCGCAGAGGGGTCGTCAAACAGTTGCTCTTTAAGGGCTCGAATTTCTGGGGGTGTCGCTGCATTTAAAACATCACAATTCTCCACATCCGTCTGGGTCCATGTAAGTTTTGCGTCACTAAAAGGGACGAACCGGGGCACCTGCTCAGTCTTAGTGCCCCCGAGTCCATCCCTCACCCACAGGTTGTAGGGCAAGGGCAGGGGTACCCTGCGACAGTGACTTGAATGAATCCAGTTCTTACAGCCGGCCACTTTCACTGCGGTGCGTGTTGTGAGGAGGACCAGCTCGGGCCCCTTCCACCTGGGCTCCAAGCTCTTCTTCCTCTGAAAATTACGGAGCAACACCCCCTCTCCTGGCTGGATGTTGTGGCCAGGCCCCTCTGGTACAGGTGAAAGTGACTCCTGAATCTGTTGGTGAATAGAACGCAAACTTTCAGTTAGCTTGTACAGGTAGTCGAACAACAAAAGGTACTCAATTTCAGAGAATCTACACGGGCGCCGGATGCCCAGACATTTGCTGGGCGTCCGAACATGACCTCGTAGGGTGACAATCCTATCCTAGAATGTGCTGTTGTTCTTGTTGATAAAAGAGCTAATGGTAAAGCATCTGGCCACTGTAACCCTGTTGTCTCCTGAATCTTTGCCAATTTTAGTTTGAGAGTACCATTGTACTTCTCAACCAAACCTGCTGACTGAGGGTGGTTTGCAGCATGAAACTTCTGTTTTATGTG
Source organism: Calotriton arnoldi (assembly GCA_963921515.1). Lineage (NCBI taxonomy): Eukaryota > Metazoa > Chordata > Amphibia > Caudata > Salamandridae > Calotriton > Calotriton arnoldi. The sequence continues at coordinate 186,365 of CAWUFW010001381.1, forward strand.
CAAACCATCGCAAACTAACTGGATAACCTTGGCATTGAAATTACTTCCGTTATCACTCCAGATCAGACGGGGCAAGCCGAAGCGAGGAAAGAACTCCTTCAGGAGTGCCTTTGCAGTTGCAATGGCCGTGTTCTCTTTAGTAGGATAAGCCTCAACCCATTTGCTGAATGCACAAACAACCACCAACACATACTTCAAATTATTGACCCTGTCCATTTCAATATAATCTATTTGAAGGACCTCAAAAGGGAAAGTGGGCGGTGCAAAATTGCCAGGTGGTGTAGGAGTACCTTTGCCAGGATTGTACATCATTAGGCTGTCCGGAAATCGGTTAAAACCAACTCTGCCCGACAGTACCCTACCGGATGAAAATCAGCTGACCCGGTTTAACCCGAGTGCCCCTGATTTTCATCGTTGTTGCACCACTTGGCCACTTGATGGAGCCAAAGCGTTACAAACCAAGCTGCAATTTCGGCCCGAGAAGGGAGCAGCTCCAAACGTGAGTCACCCCCATTAAATTCGGGGAGACACATTGATTGCCAAGGTTGGTGGGTGGGGCCAGGTCCCATTGAAAATACTGCCCGGACTTTGTCTGGCCCCACACACCGCATCACACTTCCGACCGCCACGACGACGACGAGACGACGACTGCCAGTGCTCCAAGTGCTCCAACGCCCAGCAGGTAAGTTCTGTGTGTGTGAAGGGTTGGCCTATTTGTGTCTTAGCGTGAAATTGGCCTAAGGGCATTCGAGCACCAAGTGTTACTCATTATTAGGCATGCTGGAGGTTAGGTAATTTGCCTACTCTGTCCCGCTGCACCATAGGTGTCCCGGTCTGCAGTGTGTACTGTGTAACTGATGGACCTACTCACTCCGTTTCCAGAAGGCGAAAAATGCAGCATTTCAGAAAGAGTGTGCCAGGCTTGGGTAGAATGAAGTATCCGCACGGCAATTCCAAGGGCCTCAGATCAGGCGCGCAACTCAAAGGGCTTCATCTCCCCCTCCCCCGTCATGTGTGTCAGCCCGGGATGAGACAGCTTCCCAGGCACACACAGCCGCACCCGAGTACTTCGCAGGTCTTTAAAAGACCATTTGCTTGTTAGTGAGGCCTTGTTGTTTTCTCACCCCTTCTTAGAGCCCCTGCAGCTCCACTCTGCCGATTGCTTGAAGAATTAGCTCCCCCCTCCCCCGAAATGTTTTCTTAGCCCTCCTGTTTGGCTTTTGAAATTAAAATGCACAAAAACACTGGAAGTAAAACAGATGGCCTTACAGAGCCAGGAAGTGTGGACCGCTCTAATGCTTAACAACAAGGCTGCTCTGCTGCTTAAAATTAAAACAAACACGAAGAAATACATGTAATTAATTTCTACGCTTTGGAAAAGTGCTGGGTATGCTGTGTAGGCGGGGACTGGAGGACGCACATGGATCTGGTCGCCCCTTGTAAGCAGGAGTGCTGACATGGGTTGCTCTGTGCCACAGTGATGCTTTCTGGCACCCCAGTATGTCAGGGAACCCCTCTCGCAGGCACTGTACGGGGCTCAAGGGCCTGCAGGGCATCCTACGGTAGCTTCTTGGTTTTTCATGGTTAAATGGAGGGAGAGCCTCAGCAAGTTCTTCTAACCCAAGGCAGGCCCAGGAGTAACAAATCAGTGCCAGATTTTCTGTACTGTACTGACCATGTTAAGGAGTTCCAGTTATAATTGGTGTGTGAATTTTTGCTACATAGCTATCATGAAAATCTGGCATGTATTATTATTACATTTTTAGGGGGGAGTGTTTTATATAGTGCCAACAAAAGCCGGAGGTATCAGAGCGCTTTACATGAGCACCAGTTGCGTTACAACCTCTTCTGACCCTGCATCTTCACTCTGCAGATTGCTGGAAGAATTACCACCGCCCAACCCCCCGAAATTTTTATTAGCCCACAACCTCCTCGAAATTTGGCTCTAGTTGCGCCTCTGCCCATCTCAAAAGAAATGGTGATATTTTTCTGGTTATAGATGGCACTAACCCATGCGCGTATGAATTGAAAGGCACAGATTTTTTTGTAATTAAAGCAGCATTTGGTGTATTTCAGTGTGAACTGCTCCCACGAGGCTTATAAAACGATTGCTTCATCGTAGCGCACACACAATGATTTTATGACATAGCCTCTGCCACTAGTCACTATGATCTGGGTACTCAGTTGAACTCCATCATCATTGTCTGACAAACAAAATGCGCAAATCTGAAAAAATCTTGCTAGTGCTGTAGCAATAATGTAAAATGAAAAGAAACAGTAAGTCCCCACCACTTCTGAATTATGTTGTGAGTTAACGATAATAATGTAAAGCCCGTCTGCATACATTTGTATGCCTAGTGAATGTGGAGACAATATCCTTCATCTTCAAAATCCCTTCGGTCAGTTGGTGTCACTCACTTTGCGCATTCATTGAAAGTCGAAGATGAATGTTACACTCATTACTTTCAAACATCACTAGCCACCACTGAGTGACAGAGACGGGATTTTAGTTCACTGAGAAAACTCTACTGAAATCCTGGTATCTTTGGCATAAGCATGAAGCTACTGTCCAGAGAAACATGTGATACGTTCTAGCAGTACCCAAAAACATTAAAGTTAAGAACACATTACAAGATACATCCAGAACCAATTTTTTTAAAAAAGCATAAAATGGATTCTTATGCTATGCCGCAAATATGTGTTCTTCAATTTCACAAATTGGTTGGCAGCCTGTTTAGTGGCATCATTATTTTCTCAATAGTACGCAACCGGTTTCTAAGTGTTTTTTTTTATTGATCTAGTTTGCGCAGAACAACATGCCCCGCAGAATAAAGACAGCAGAAGATTATGTGCTGGAAAACAAAGATTTCATGGTTGAAGAAGTGCGTGAGCAAAAGATGTTAATTTGCAGGTTTTGCAGAGTGACTGTCCCAATAGTAACTGGGAAGACTGCAAGCCGAATTGCTGAACATCTTGTCACCAAGACCCACTTGAAATTGAAAGAACCACCTAATAGTGACAGCCTATGCCAGATGTCTCTTGCTGAGACAATGACACGCTTCAAAAGAAAACGTGAGGAAGAAAAGGATGTGGCACATGAATTTGTACGTGCCCTAGTGCAATCTGGAACCAGCTTACACCAAGCCGATGGACCGATTGGGAATCTGTTCATAAGCGTGCACCAGCATGCAAAACATTACCAAAAGCAACACAAATGTATGAGAAATACCTACCAGATGTGTTCCTTGCAAATATTGAACATATTTCAGAGTTACTCCAAGGTGATGTAAAGATCTCTGTTACCATTGATGAAACTCCAGAGATGCGTGGCGACCCAGCAGTGGCAGTGCTAATGACATTTTGTGATGCAAAAAATGGATGGTGCAGACGTACCATCATGGCAGATCTAGATGTACTGGAAACATGCAACGCAGTGTCACTTGGAATGCTGTTGCAGAGAGTTCTTACCAAGGTTAACAAAGATTGGAGTGATATTGTTTGTATTTGCAGCGATTCAGCTACGTATATGAAAAAGTTATGTGATGACCTGTCAAAAGCAATGCCTGAGCTGAAGTGTTTCCCTGTAAGAGATCCTTGCCACTTGCTAGATGGTATGCTGAAAGCATCTTTACAATCTTCTGATTTAATTAAGAATGCTATTGATTTTGTAGTCCATTCAGGCGCACTGTTTCGTTATGCGCGGGAACTCAAACGCAAATAATTCTCACTTTGTGTTTTGTGTGGCAGCAAAGAAAGAGTCATCCCAACTGTGTCATTTAGTCGGTGGTTCTCAGTCCTAGAGGCCGTGAATGCAATATTATCTATGTGGCGACCGTTTACTGAATTTTTGCTTAGTGATGATGCAAAAGGCAAGAAATGTGAGGATCTTCGGGTGCATATTGATAGTGATGTCAAAAAAAGTACACTGTACTGCATTCTTAGATTTTTACAGGATAACATGACTGCTGTAGTGGACATAATCAAAAAACTTGAGTCAGAAAACACCCTTGTCTACCAAGTGTTCGGCATAATTGGTGTAGATGTCAAACATCTCCTCGAGAGTAGGCGACACTTTTAGTGACTTTGGCACTGCAACATGTTCCCTGTTAGAATGCTTGCCACTTGGTAAGCAAAGAAGTGTTGAAGACCAATTCAGGAAATTTTATTTCGCAATGCATGAGAAATGGCTAGCTATGATGCATAGAAATGTCCCTTCACCAACCATGGCGTTTGAAGTCAATGAAGCCTCACTTTGGTACTCTGCACAAGTGTTAGATCCCTTCCATAAAGGGGAATTTTCTCCGGACTTTGAAAAGTACAGCTTCATTTTTGACCGCTTTAATACCTCTGAGGCCATATGCACCCAGTTCAACGCATATGTTGCAGAACCCGGCCCAGAGAATGTCAACCTTGAGGTGCACCAGTACTGGCATGGAAAGCTACGTCAGTGGCCAGAGTTGGCAAATTGTGTACTGGCTGTTTTGGCGTTGCCAGTCTCAAGTGCCAATGTCGAGAGGGCCTTTTCACAAATAAAAGTGTACATGGGAAGGAAAGAGAAAGCGCGAATGACCAAAGAATCACTGAAGAAATATTGTATGGTGTACTACAATAAATTCGACTTGTATAAATGTATTTGGTCCTCATATACACTGTATGTACACTGTCTATATACCATGCATCAATGAAGAAAGCCAGCAATAATAAAAGCAAAGCGTTCCATAAACACCGGTAAAACACCGTTTCCGTTGTTTTTTATGGCGCGAAAATTAGTAACCACTGAAATGCACTGTTTTTTTAGGTATTGAAATCACTGGAAAACACTGACAAAACACCACCAGAATTTACCAAAAATAGAAACTGAAAACAGGAAAGCCTATGCATCATGCACACCATACAATACTTTACTAGGTGTGCAGCCGTCTTTGGAATATTGTCATTTTGCCATGCGGGGTCTAACAGTTTGCAAATACCCTTAGCGCTGATGTGAGCTGGGCAATCGTGACTCCAGGAAGAACATATGCATCTGGCAACATTCATCTCTGCTTCCCTGATATGTCAATCCAACATCCCTCATCATTTAAGTTTGCTGTACTTTCTTGCCACACTGTTAACTCCTCCATTGTGGCCTCACTCTGTATCTCCTTCACATTTTCTAGTGTATTCTCAAACATAGTGACCTTGGGTACCCACCTAGCGGGACCTGCTACAAACATTCTTTTCATCTTAGTTCTGGCTGTTTCCTTAGCTGTCTGGTCTGCGAAGGCGTTCCCCTTACCGACATTGTCAGTAACTTTCCTATGGGCGCTGCACTTGACTATTGCCAATTTCTTAGGGAGTGTCCAAGCGGACAGAAGCCTATATATAAGTGGGCTGTGCTGTATTCTCGTCCCATGGTAAGTAAGGAACCCTCTCTCTGCCCAGAGCCACCCAAAATTATGGGTGACTCCAAAGGCGTACTGACTGTCAGTATAGATATTGACAACCAGTCCCTCACTCAATTCACAGGCTCAAATAAGGGCAACAAGCTCTGCAGCTTGGGCTGACTGATAGGAAACTCTTGATGTCTCGACTACTGTACGCAGTGTAGTAATGGCGTACGCAGCAGTCGTAGTGCCTTCTGGTAACTTAAGTCAAGAGCCATCGACATATAGTTCCCCTTGAGGGTCAGATAAGGGAACATCAGTCAGGTCTACCCATCCTTTCGTCTCTTCTTCCGTCCGGAAGATACAATCATGTATATCAATCTCTTCATTCTCAGAAGGGAGTGGTAGTAACGTGGCTGGATTCAGAGTGGCACAGCGTTTGATTGTGATATGCTTTGCAAAGAGTGTTAGCTCGTAACCTGTCAGATGTGCACTGGTGAGGTGCTGCATCCTTGTTTTATTCAAAAGTGTATCCACAGCATGGGGTACCATAACTGTGAGGTCAGTATCAAGTATGAGTCCAGCCGATTGTCTTATTGAGACAGCCACAGCTGCGACCACTCTTAGACAGCTCAGGAGGGCTCGTGCGACAGGGTCAAGCACAGCTGAGAAATAAGCACACGGTCCGTGCTTATCCCCAAATTTTTGTGTTAAAACAGAAAGCGCACAACCACCCATCTCATGAACATACAACACAAAGCATTTAGCGTAATTAGGGGTGCCAAGCGCTGGAGCCGAGCAAAGCGCAGTTTTTAATTGCTCAAAAGACTGCTGTCACTCAGGCGTCCAAGGCAGGGGTTCATGCACATCTTTTAGTGTAAGCGCAAGCAGGGGCTTAATAAGCAGTGAGTAGCCAGGTATCCACTGCCTGCAATAGGAAGTGATACCTATGAAAGCATGCACATCTTTCTGGGTTTGCGGAATGGCATTTTAACAATGGTACTGATGTGCTCAGGTGTTAATCTCCTACCCTCCTTCGACAGTAGGTGACGTAAGTAGGTGACCTCCTGTCGACAATACTGAAAGTTGGAAAGGGATACTTTATGACCATGGTCAGCCAATGGAGCAACAATTTGACCGTACTATCTCTGCAACCTTGTTCTGTGTCCGAGGCGATGAGCAGGTCATCAACATATTGGAGCAATACATTACCTGTGGGGAGCGACAAGGAATCTAGCTGACCTTTTAATGTCTGACTACAAATACTCAGACTTTTGTATAGCCTTGAGGAGTGCGACAGAATCTAAAACTTCTACCGGCTAGGGTGAACCCGAACAGATACCTGCTGTCAGGATGAATGGGGATACTGAAGAATGCATTTTTCAAGTCAATGACAGAAAAGAATTTAGCAGAGGAAGGAATCATTGTCAAGAGTGTTGTAATGTCAGGGACCACTGGAAACTGGGTAATCACTATTTTGTTAACTTCACGCAAGTTAATCACAAAACGATACACATCTGCATGGTCGTCAGAGGAACCTGAAGGTGTCCTTTTGAGAACAGGAAGAATAGGGCTATTACAAACATTAGCAGCCGTCTCTTCAACCACCCCTTTCTCGATCAAATCTTGCACAATTTGCATCAAAGCTCGCTCACCTGCCTGTGGTATTTTATACTGGGGAATGTGGGGTAAAATAGCACCTTCCTTGACACGTATCGAAACGGGCAATATCTGCAACAAACCCACATCTGTGTCGTCCGCTGCCCACAGAGTGGGTGGCACATCTTTAAACTCCGCAGGAAGAGGCGCATCTTTAGACAGACACTGTGTAGCACACACAGCATTCGGACCCATTGTCATGTAGACACCCTCCGGGGAGCAATAGATTGTGGCATGCAATTTCTTCAATAAATCCAAACCCATCAAATTCTCTCCACAATTGGACGTCAACAAGAATGGTGAATCCACAGTGAAAGGACCAATAGTCAACGCAAGGGGTTTTGAAATGGGGCTCACAACCGGTACACCAGAAAAAACTACCGAAACATTATCATGGCCAGACAGAGCCTCCCCAGGGACTGAGGAACGAGAAATAGAACTATTCGTTGCACCTGTATCCACCAAGAACTCTCTAGTCGAACCATGCACATCCGCACTAATGTACGGACCACGCTGATCTACAGGTATCTGAACTGGTCCCTCACTCTGTCCCTGGCTGTCCTAGCTGTAAGACATCCCCGTCACCTCATCCGTATCGTATTCATCGTGATAATACTGTCCACCCCGAGCGTCATTAAAATAGTTCTGATCAGAGCGACTCTGCGAGGCCACAGTATTCTGAGCCCTATCTTGGCCACCAGCTCCACGACCCTGTCCACGAGGACCTCGTCCTCTAGGAGCTGCCAACTTCTGCAAAAGCACCGGACAGTCGCTGCATCAGGGTCCCTCCTCTTTACAGTATGCATACTGATTCGCCCCCAAAGGCGCGGTAATACCAGGCCTGCTAGTGCGTGGAAGCTGTCGGGCCAAACCACCTCGTCCTCTACCGTTCCCTCTAGAAGCCTGCTGTAACAACACCTTCGTCTTCAAATCTTGGTGCTTCTTTTCCGTCTTCTCCTTCTCCTCATTTTCCCTGTGCTCATAATACTGTGCCATATTCAAGATAACAGAAGGGGAGGAGGTGGACCAAGTGCTCTTAGAAGCCTGCAATCGAGTTGAAATCTCAGGGAGCAAATTGGAAACGAATCTATTAACAAACAGCCGCACACCACCTTCAATCGACAAATCCTGTCCACTATAGTCTAAGAACACACCTTCAAACCGAGTGAAAAAATCTGACACACTCTCATCCTTCTTCTGGCAGCAAGCCGATAGCTTGTCCCAATCAACCTTCCTTGGAGGGATAACAGAATGCATATACGTGATAATGCGGCCAGGCAAAGCAAGTATCTCTGCCCTAGGCTTATCACCTGGCTTTCGTTCCTGATCCCATGCTTTAATTTGGTCCCATGTACCATCCAATTCCGCAACATGATCCTGTGTATGTACTTGTCTCCAAATATCCACCGGAACTAGCAAACCAAAGAACATTTCAATATCAGCAAGCGTCATCACTGTAGAAGAGGCAGCCTCAGTCAATTCTTTATAATAGGCAGTCGGATTCTTCCTAGGGTCAGGCAGCTGAGTCTTAAGGGACACGACTTCACTCCTTTTCCATGGAGTATAAACCCATTGTTCTTGGAAACGGGCCTCTACCCATGGCCTAGTAACATGATCATGCTGATCCCTTAGCTCCGGTATCTCTGGATGGTAGATGGGATGAACCTCCTGCATCGGAAACTGAGTTACCGGGGTGGGGCTCTTCTCGAGTAGCCTTTCCTGATAAGCAACCAACGTCGCAACATTACCAAAGAAATGAGCAGGCTCCAGATCCGTAACATACACATGATCCCTAATATCATATATGATCTGTGGCGCTGTGCCCCTGAAACGTTGCTCCCAAAAACAAAGCAAAGTAGCTGACATATGCTTAAGGCATGTTGTTGTACAAAAGGCTCATAATCTTTCATGACACTCCACACATCTTCCACACCATAAATGGGGTTACGAGCCCACTGCGCAGCCTGATTAGCCACCATCTGTTTCTCTGCATCTCCCACATCAGATTGGACCAACGTCCACCCCATACGTTCCTTAAATTTCATCCAATCTCTATCCTCAGGGCCGCGTACCGGTGTCCCACTACTCAGTGATGTCGGGGAATGGAGGAACACAGTGGGGGCAACAACAGAGGGAGCGGGCACCAACGTCATTGTTGGCTGCGTCGTGGGGGTAAGAGCTGGAGAGAGAGAAACCGAAGCAATAGGTGTTGCAGGAGTACTAACAGTTGCCACAGACGGCGAGGGCAAAGAAAGGACAGGAGTTGCAGTGGCCAAGGCAGTCTGATCAACAATAACAGAGGCAGAAATGGCAGAGACAGAAGAACCAGGCAGCTGGGCATGGGAGGGAAGAGCGGGATATATCCTCTGCGGGCATAAGGGGGTGGGGGTCGAGTATCCAACAATTGTTCCACGATCGTATCACTTTCTTCTTGGGCTACATAAGATTTGTTAATCTGCAATCGGAATCTCCTATCTTCACGTTCAATGCCTATCTCTTGTTTCTCTCTATCAAGTGCTACAGCTTTCTGAGTCAATGTTTGCATTCTCCCTTTCCGGGCCTCTTTCTCTGCTTTCATTTGTCTCTGCTTAACCTCCTTTTGCCATGTTCTGAGGGAATCAAACATAGACTGCCTACGTCTTCTTGCAAACAGCTTCTCCTGTAAAAGGGCAATTTTCTGTTCATCAAAAGTGCCAGTCAACGGCCACTGCAATTCGGCATTGTCCCTTGTATATTTGTGCCATAGTGTAATAAACATAATAGGGCCAAGGCCATACTTCACATACATATCAAAATTCGGAGTGCCTTCCGGAGGCGCTTGCTGACTTTCTTCCAGTCGAGCATCAGCAGAACAACAACGACAACAAGAAACCAAAAACCGGCTCATTCCAGGCATTTTCAAAAGTAGGCCAAATTCGTTATGTTGCCTGGCAAAGTGTTTACAAACACTTTGTATCCAAATCTGTCCCCAGACCGTACCAAATGCAAACCAAAATCGGTCCTCAGACCGTACCAAAGACAAACCAAAATGGTACCATATCCACAAAGAACCAAAACAAACTCACCTGGTGCACAGAGGTCAAACAAATTTATTCTCCACTGCCGACTTTTCGGACTAAATGGTCAGATCCAAGGGTTTCCGCCGTTCTGGACTCCAGTCGGGATGACCGCTGGGTGAGGCACTGACCGGTCAGACAGACGGGGCAGCTGCGAGTTCAGGAACTCTCTCATGCAGGGATCCCTGGTCCGCCCGTCCGACCCGACAATGCCCCAACCTCCTCACCCGTCCACGGGCGAGGATGGGCCACCCGATAGAGTCCCTGTTTGGGCACCAACTGAACGAAGTGACCCGATTAGGGCCACCCGGGTCACTCACGACCACCTCTCAGCCTTCCATACAAATGAAGAGTCGGTCAGACAGTAGAGAATACAAACCAAGTATATTTATTCAGGTACACTCGAGCGGAGTCCAGTCTGACCAGCCTCCTGGGATTGCTGCAGAGGTACTGACTTCAGCAAGTATGGCTATACATTATGTACAATTCAGAACCAATAAAGACACGCCCTTGCTGGAAATTTCCAGTTGGTAGCAGTTGAACAAAGGAGATACAGAAGGATGAGTTTCGATTCTGAGACTGGGCACATGCTATCTCGATGCCAAGGTCACTCTGCCTGTGCCCGCTGCTCTAAGGGTGGGAGCAGACCTATCTAGTGGGATAGGTATGCGCTAATAAGAACAGTGTATTCATTAGTACAGCAAAGCTCAACCTTGGAGAAACGAAAACTATCGCAGCTGCTTTCAGCAGAGGCAGGGAAAGAAATCAGTTTCAATCATGACTCAAAATGGCGGCCAAACATAAAATGGTACTGCGAATGCTAACTTAAGGCATACAATACATAGACAAGACAGCTAGAACATTTTTATTCCAACAAGCGTGACGGTGCTCTTTCATTGGTAGGGGTGCATTATACTCATGGATAGTTTGCATCCACATATATATTCATTTGTCATGATAACATTTGGTTATTAGATCGTATTTAACAATAACATGTGAAAGTATAATGATAGAAATGTTCGTGCCATGCAAAGAAATAACGTGGCATTTGTGTTCTGAATAATGCAATCATTAGTAGTTGCCTGCATTTCCTTAACAAAGTTGCTCATATGTGATGTAATGCACCATATTAAAGTTGCACATAGATGTGACTAATTGTGCTTAACATGTAGGATTTCATAAGTTGCTTGCAATGAAAATTGCATTTGTTGTGCTTATGTAAAATGAAAGGCCTAAATGAAATGTTCACTTATGTGTGTAATTGAAGGACCTGTGTGTTTCATTCTTATTTTGGCCAAATTCTGTAGGCATGCAATGCATTTTCCCTGGAAGCTCAAGGGCTTGCTAGTGAAATTCATTTGCATGTTGAATTTGTTCTGTTCTCACGTTTCTGTTGCAGGTGGAGAAAGTCGTCTTTGTTAGTTAGAATAACGCCTTTTGTTTTAGGAGTTAGGCTCGGGGAGGAGATGATACTATGTGTAAGGAACGCTGATAATTGGGAGACTGTGTTCTTTCTCACTGAGGGAGGCCTGGGAATCAAGGTCATCGAGCCAGGAGCTGGAAGTCGACCCGAATGGAAAATCACGTATGAGAAGTGTCCAGCGAAATGAGGTGATCTGTGGGCGTGTTCTTCGTTTTTGTGTTTTGTATTAGGGACAGTGCCCAGGGGTGGAGTCAGGAGAGGAGGTGAGGAGATCGAAGGCGAGAGAAGGAGCATCTCAGAACGAGCTCTGTGGCTTTGGCGACTTGACTTATGCAACGTGAGTGTACTTCTTAGGAAGTCTTCACAAGCTGACACCTTTTCCTGATCTTGCCTGGGGAATGCTAAGTAGGGATGTCACGATAGGTAGTGTAGGGACAGACTAATGCTTTTTATTCATTCACCACAGATGAAGTCTGGTCTTGACGTGGGGGCAATCATTGCCTGCGTTCTGCTTCTGGGAATTGTTATTCTGTTTATGATTCATCGCATAAAACTAGCTTGTAGGCTTGGATGTGTATTAGTTCCCATGTATTTCTACAACCTCGTTATGAGGTGCTTGTACATCCAGTTGTTTTTGGCTTTGTAATGAACCCACTAACTTGGATTTCGAAGTCTGTTATTTTTCAGATTCATGGTTCTTATAAATTGCAGTCTGCTTTAATGAGTTATTTCTCCCCTCTACACTTCTCAGCAGGTAACAAAGGTCCATCGGCCAAGAGTACCACAGTAAATTGGTAGGAAGGAACTCAGCCATAACAATCCTCATCACTTGCCAACGGGTTTCAGCCTATATTGTTGTCCATGTGGGCCTGAGGCCTTCTTCAGGATTGAAATAGATTCCTATCTAGATACTACATGTGCTTATACTTGCAGGGCATACAGGGCTCTCATAGGGCCTAATATTCTTAGCAGGGCAGACACTATTGTCAATTACAGCAGGGCACTTTTTTACAGCTTAGTTTCTAAGGGCTGAAGTTTGATACCTGATTGACTGCTTGAGGGCTGTGGGACCACCCCAGGAGCGAAGTGAAGTTATTGATTGGTAGCTGGAAGAATGCCAAGTTATCAGGGACAGCCAACCACAGACCTTTTAAGATAACCTCCCACAGAGTCTTACCCAGATGTCGAGGGAAAGTGGGAGAAGACAAAGTCGTGCTTATTTGGGTCTTCCCTGTTTGGGCCTGTTAGTACCTGGAAGGGCATGGGGACCGAAACTATGCTCCTTCATCACTAGACAGGTAAGTCCTCAGCCCTCAGATTTGTAACCAAATTACTTACAACTAGGAGTATACCATCCCAATTCACACACCGACTCTATGGGGACCGTGCCCATTTACATCTAATCCAGCCCTACTTAGCGGTATATCCACCCGAGATCTCTTCTCACTTCCAAGACCACTGGGCAAGGAGAGTGGTTCATGGGCCTAGATAGGCAGTTCCCCTCTGTTTACTACTCAATTTGACAGGTGGGATAACACAGATAAGCCTCCTGAACAACAACCTCTAGGTATAATTCAGCTTCAATCTCCATAGATGGACAAAGCAGCTCTGGACATAGAGGGCCATCCATAGCCATATACTGTGTAATAGAACTGGATACCTGTTCCAACATACAGCTCACATTCTTTTTCATAAAGCAGGCTGGGTTAACTGCTTTCAGGTCTCCCACTGCCACATACTCTTCCAATAAGGTGGGGATATTTGCTCCTGGATGCAATCCACTTATATGCACCCACTGGGAAATGTAGTGATAGTTCTCTTGTGTAAAACCCACACACACATACTCCTTCAGCAGGATGGGATAGTTTCTCCTATATATAGTTCATAGTAATCCCATCTTCATCAAGAGGGCAACAGTTCTCCTGGGTACAACACACTCAGCTATACTCCTTCAGCAAGGTTGGGATAGTTCCTTCTGGGTACCACCTGCTCCCATATACTTATTTAATAAGGTTGGGATGGCCCCACCATGGGGATGCCTTATCACTCACACTCCTTCAGCAGGGTAGATAGGTGTGCTTAGATATAGTCTCACTGCCTATTAACATAAAAAAATATAACCATCCCTAGAAGGCCAATTTTAGTGGATATGTACCCACATCTAAAATAGACACAAAGAGGAAAATCCCTTAGGAAACCCCTCCACTGTCTTCCTCACTATGCAACAATTGCACACCCAGCCAACCTCCTTTTGCTTCCGACTGCACCCATTTAGCATCTCTATTCACCCTTCCTATTCCCTCCAGCTCTGGTGTCTTTAATACAGTCTACAAGCCTTTCCAACTCTACCTACTACCACAACACTCTCCCTCCCTACCTCTGCTCTCTACTGTCTTCTCTTGCACACTAATCCTAAGTCTATCATATCACCCACTGTCCTCATAGTTTCTACTTCCTCACCATCTCTGACCACATAATGCTCTCCTTACATAGTCTACCATCTCTTTTAACATTGGCCTATACACAGTCTTACTGCCTACGTTTGATCAAAGTCTTAGTCCAAAAACTACCCAGTAACTCTTTCTAATTTCTACTTCCTATATTTCTCTCAATAAGCAATGCATCCTCAGACATATCTACATACAATCACAACAATCAATAAGAATTTCACATCATTACCCTTATCTCTAACACTAGAACACTCAACGACGTACACTCCAAAAGTGGAAAATGAGTCTACCTTCCTTCTTTCAACACTACCAATACAGCATCCGACTTAAATCCATTGAAACTTCGTACATCTATTTCCCTCACCCATGCCTCCTTTGCCCTTTGTACAAGTCATATACACACTAACAGCCAGTCTCAAATATGCTCTCCATCAATCACCCTCACTGGATAAAACAGCACAATTCAGCTCAAAGACACACATTCTCTACTATTATCAATTGCTGAATTTAGGGCACTAAAGTTGGGTCCTCACACTCTTCCCTCATCACCGACTCATGTTCCCTCCACCTATTACAAATTCAATAGTAAGACAAATTCTACCACTATGTCAAACTCTTCCTCATCATCCCTCAAACACAACGAGAGTCAACAACACCACATCACAACACCAAATACCACTTGGCTACTAACACATTTCTCCTAAACAGAGCACAGCCCAAACTCGCCATGCCACAACAACCCACCTCAATCACTACTAAGGGGCTTACGTGGATATTGTCAGATAAGATACTCTATCATAAAGATATCAGATTTTCTGACTGCTTTATAAAAACTACATTATAACCTATGGCACTTGTAATAAGGTGGATGTTAATTCTGCCACATTTTGATGTACTGTCTCTTCCTCCAAACCCTAAATAAGGCCCAAAGTGTTTTTATCCAGATAGTGATGGGCCAGAAATCAATGATGTCCATACAGAAATGCCCCCAAACACATACCCAACCATGCTACCTGTCCTCATGCCCCGTATACATCAAAAAGACAATCAGGCAATCAGCAATCTCCACATACCCACTGAAAACACAAAGTAAGAAGCAAATGTGACACCAGTTGCAGCCAAACTGTCTGAAAGCGTGCACCACTCCACCTACTTTGTATGCTGATCAATGCACTATCAATGAAAAGAAAACAAATACAACATTTTTGACCTACTTATTGGCTCAAAGCCTGACCGTCCATGAAAATAGTTGCAAAATAACGTGGCACTAGTATTTCATGATGCAATTCTACCAAGATATCTATGTATCATCCACAACATCTAGACAAGAAAGACCAGCAGCCATTTATCGGGACACCATTATGACAACTAAAACCAATGAAATTCTAATAAAACAATCTGAAGTACTCCTGGTACGATGTAAGACCAATTATTTTCACCTGTAATTACTTCCTGCTGTACAGACCACCACCCAATAGCGGAGCATTTAAAGATGCTTTCTTATATGCAATATTTGTCATAACCATCAGACACACTAACCTATGCATTCTTGATGCCTTAAGTATTTGGTTCAACAAACCAAATGTGTCACAACCTAAGGTCATCATATCTGGCATGGCTGCATGCAACGTGTTCCAGATTATCACTGGTTGGACCCATGCAGCAGGTCATACATTGAATGCGATTTTCTGAAACCCAGACCAAGTATCACATAATAGATAATTCCCTGTCACCTGAAGCAACCACAACCTCATCTCTTTCTCTTACACCATACCTTCAAAACACTCAACTAATATACCGTTTCAAGGAACAAGCTGAAAATGAAAGATCTGAAAACCATTATGATAACCAACACACAATAAACTCAGAACAGAAGCAATAAGACCGGATGACTTCAGCCTTTGATAAAGTAGTTCCCCTAAAATAATTAAAACAGTTCACAAAGAAAAGAATCGGAAAGACCTAAACACAAGTTTTTACTCTTCAGTACACTTGGAACCAGCGGCCGCTCCTCCACTATGGTGGAGGAGCATCGACCCACCTGCTAGCAGCAAAAAAAAAAATGATAAACCGAGGCTTGGGGGCAGGACCAGGGTGATGACAGGCTGGTGGAGGAGTGGTTTCACTGCTATTCACTGCACATGACGGTCTGACCTCTATTCCTCCTGTAGATTCCTACGATGGTCTTTGTGATGAGCCATATTCGTACCATCAAAACATTGTGAACACCCTTGGCACTGCAAGGTTTTCAATGCTAATTTCAGCCTGCAGTCAGTTGGGAAGGACGTGCTCTGTGAGTTTGCTCAGTTGCTCATTCATCACTCTTCTAATAGTCTAGTTGAGGGAAGTGTGAGTTGCCTGTATGAACCCATTAAACTCCATATATCTACATGGGGTGCAGAAAAGTGTAGAGTGTACCACAATACCTTGATATGTCCCTGTTTCCAAATATACTTTGTTTATTCCAGGGCCGGGCAATATTAGCTGCCTAACTATGCTGCAACAGACAAGAGTCCATCATGAGGCTCCTAGATACAGAAAATATGGACCACTGTCAGGACAGAGGGACATATTTACAAGCCCCTATCGCCACGAGAACGCCACTTTTTACGACGTTCCTGTGGCGATAGAGGCTTCGTCTTATTTACAAGGCAGCGTTAAGCCACTTAACGTGGCTTAACGCTGCCTTGTAAATAAGGCCCCCTTTTACGCTATGCTTAGCGTGAAAGGGGAGGGCAATGGGTGTTGCTGTGGGCGTTCCACCGTAACACCCATTGATTCTGACGCTGCCCCCTGTTTACAAGGGAGGCGTAAATAGGAGGCAGCGCCAGAATTAAGACCAGGGAAAACCTGGTCTTACCCTTGCGCAATGATGAGAAAGGTTCCATTTATCCTCGTTTTTGCTGTTTTCATGTGTGCTGCCTTGTGCAGAACATGAAAACAGCAAAAGGCCAATGATTGTTTATGTACAGGAAGGTCCCCCTTCCTGCACATAAAAAATCATTTTTTTAAAATGCCGTTTTACAATTTCTGTGTGAGCTGCATTATGCAGCACACATAGAAGTTACAAAACGGCATTCAAAGATTGTTTACGTGCAGGAAGACCTTCCTGCATATAAACAATCTTCCCCTTTACGCAGACACCCTTGCAATGTGGTGCAAGGGTGCCTGCATTGGAGCTAGGCTACTAAGTGTAGCACCAGCGCAGGGGGAAACGTAGGGCTGCACCATATTCTTGTAAATATGGTGTAGCCCTGCATTTCTGTAGTGGCAGAGTGAGGCGTTGAGCCAGGAAGGCGAACGCCTCACTCCACCACTTCCCTTGTAAATATGCCCCACAGAGTTAGCAAAATATCTCTTTGCCGAGGGTGGCAGAAATCGGTGCACCAGCCATGAGTCCAGGAAAACCTGCAACGTTTTACTTAAATAAAAAAACTTACTGACAAATAAAAAATAATTATTTTAGTGCACGAGGTTGGTAATTATATTAATCACACGGTTCTAAAGGATTGCTATCGTGGGCAGGTAATACAGACACAACCCTGCAAATAAATCTCTTTAAGGCACTCCTGCTTCTCTGTGTAAACCACCCACCCCAAGTGGGATAGTCACAGTAATTCCCAGAGTGTCATTCACTTTGTTGTGGTTCCATTTTTATGAGAAACAAAATCCACAAGACGTCTAATTTCAGCTATGAGACGGCTGCTAGCCTGCATGCCTGAAATTAATGTAAGGTCGGAAACTGAAATCTCTTCAAAGTTTAACATACACCCACAAAGTCGTGTCAAAATATCCACATGCCACATGAAAAACAGGGTAGACAGCATGCTTCAAAACCAGCAGCGCACGCAGCAAGATATCAGTAATGGTGAGTCATTCCTTCTCCAGTAACACATTCAGGAACGACATGCCAAGAAAATCAAAGGCAAACGTTCACATCTGAAGAAAGTTAGGGAACATTTACAGAGTGTTAGTCGCTCCAAGGAGATGCATAGGACCAACTCTGATGTGGCTCAAATTGTCCATAAATGAGGACTATTGAGGCCAAGATTTACAAAGGTTTACGGGTTAGCGTTACTCTTTCAACACTAAACTGACGCTAAACCTTTTTGGGGATTAACAAACCAATGCAAATTGGTGCTTCCGTTGGTTTATATGGAAAAGTAACGCAAAGCAGCATGTAATGCTGCTTTGCATTACTGTGCGTCAAGGGAGCGTTACATGGGTGGTACATAGGCGTACCAATGCACCACCCCTGCTTTTTGACGATAAACCCTACATACTAACATTAGTAGACAGGGTTTAGTTTAAAAAATTAACGCTGCTGAAAAGCAGGTGTTAAAAGGAGAAATGTTTTCATTTCTCCTTACTTTTCCAACTTTGTATGTGTGCTGCACTGTACAACACACATACAAAGTACGAAAAGGATTTAAACTGGTCTAGCCATACCATTTTGTACAGGAAGGGCACACTTCCTGTACAAAACCTATGGTAGACTCAGGCACGCACCCTAGCCCTATGGTGCTAAGGTGTGTGCCTGGGACACAGCAGCACAAATCAGTACCAGCTTTAGGGAGAGGGGAGGAGAGTGCCATATCTCTGTGAATATGATGCTCTCCTACTCTGTACCTGTCACGTAACACAGCGCAGCCTCTTTGGGTGCTGCGCTGCGTTGCGTGACACATTTGTGAATCTGGGCCTAAGTGTTGAGGAAAGCCCTGTTGCTAGGATAAAGCACTCGCAAATAGAAAAAGGTGGTAAATTAATAATGACTTTTATGTTCCACACATCTTGTACTGACAACTAGTTACATGGTTATATCTCGCTCTCTCTCTCTCTCTCTCTCTCGCTCTCTCTCTCTCTCTCTCTCTCTCTCTCTCTCCCCCAATGTAGTATTCTCATTTGGAAACCAAGGGGCATATCATCAAGGGCATTATCGCCGCTTTAGCGGCACTTTTTGCCGCTAAAGCGGCGATATTCCTATCGCCCTATAAACAAGGCGGCGCTAACATGCATTAGCGCATGTTAGCTGCCGAATTCCCAACGCCTGGCACCTCAGCGATAAACATCGCTAATGAGATGCTAAGTAGGCGTGGCTGGGAAAACTACATGGGAAATTATCGCTAAGGCAGCTTCGCGATATTAGCAAAGAGCCTTAGCGATAATAATCATCGCGCTAACTCTGCCTTAACGCAGGAATTTAACGTCTGTTAAATTCCTGACTAAGGCATTCACAACATGGGAGGTGGATTATGGTGATACGACCACAGGGTCGTATCACCAAGGCTATCGCCGTTTTGAGTGCAACATCGCTGGTTTTCAGCGATGTTGGCCCATTTCCCTGGTTAGCGCTGGAATATTAGCGCCCTGGAGTAACGCGTTGTTGATAACGCGCTAACCGGGTGATAAATTCGAGCGATGGATGGCGATAAATATAAAAGCGCTAAGCGCGCTTTGCAATATTTATCGCCGTCTGTTGCTGATATGCCCCCAAGTTTGTGCAATTTGCACATGACTGTTTTGCAAATGTGAATGAAATTTGATAGGCAACCTATGTACAAAAAGGCTACATTACAAATTGAATGTTCATAGGCATTCGCAAATTGACCTGCCTGATAAATATTAATTAGGCAGTTCAGAACTCGTGAACACTTGCCTATGCCTGCAAATACAGGAATGGAGATATGCGAGGAACAGCAGTCCACCATTCCTGCATTTACGTTTCTAAACCGAATACTTTTTTATAAAGCGGCCCATTTCGATTAAAAGCATAGGTGCTTCTTTTTAAAAAGTTTCCATTTGAGAACACACGGGGGCTGGGGGTAGGCAGGCAGTGGTCTTCTAGACCACTGATTGCTACCCTCGAGCACGCCCGACATTATTCCCAAAGGGGAATCTCTCACGGGGATAGGTTCCATTTTGCGAATCCGTTACCATCTGTCTGTAACTGACTGTCGGTTTGTGGCTGCATTTGCAGTCTCAAACCACTGATACAACCATTTCAGAATAGCAATACAAGGGGATCGCCTCTTCCATGCATCCTCCAATTTGCATAAGACTTTTCTGACTTGCAAAATGGCTTTTGAACATTGTGAAAAGCACTTTTGTGGATGCAAACCCTGTGATTTTGCAAATCGCTGGGTTTGCAACACCAAATGGGCTTTGTACATCTGGCCTATAATTACATGCACTTCCATGAAGCAAACAATAGCTGTAAGTAGAGGAAGCTGGAATTATAGTGGGTGAGGAGTATTACTGTTATACCCTATGATAGAAAACGTCATATTTCATTTTCCTCCCTTTGGATGATCTTTTGGTAATAATTGTGGTCAAGATCTCACTGAGAGAACCAACAATCTGGCAGGAAGTCTCGCGGCATGGGAGCAGACCTTCTTTGCAAAGAACTGAAAGTATTACTCTCAAGGGCTTCTGAACTGTATGGCAAAAATGAATGTTAAATTTAATTCTTCACAGTATGAGGCGAAAATGCAGAGCTGTTACGATGAAAGGCCTCGCCAAGACTTCACTTCAAATAGCCCACAACTCCAGCAGGAGTGAATACAGCCGGAGCATGAGTTTTTGCCGTTGACAATATACACAACATATAATTGATCTGGTGCCAGCTCACAAGAACGTTTTTATAAGAAATCTGAATAATAAAAGCAAATTATACAAGGTATTAGCTATCATGTTCTAATGGTTCACAGATGTTACCCTTTCGTGATTTAGCAGCAGCACAAGCATTGTAGAATGTGACCTGGTGAAAACTATTCTTTTCTTTTCCCCCATTCTGACATCACCAAGAGAAAGAAATATGATTTTGAATGTAGATTCCTTGTTGTTAATGATGTCAGAAAGATAGGAGAACACTAAGGGTCTGATTATGACTTTGGTGGTGCGGCGGCAGATCCGCCCCACCGCGGCACCACCAAAGCCGTGGTCAGGCTGCCAGCCAGACTAGGAGTTTCCTCCTGTCTGGCGGGTTTTGTCTTTGACATTCCCACGGTGGTGCCCTGAAAATGGGTGCTGCAATGGGAACGCCAAAAACAGTTCCTGCACGACATGGACTGAAAAGTTCATGCCGTGCAGGAACTGAGGTGCATGCACACAGAGGGGCATATTCTCAAGGAACTATCGCCGAGTTATCGGCACTTTATCGCAGCTAAATCCGCAATAAATTTATCTCCCCATTCCCAAGCTAGTGCTAACAGCCCATAACACCAGTTTACCTGCGATAGCAGTCGCAAAAAACATTGCCACAGATGACCCCGGCAACTAACGCTAATGATATGCAGAGTAGGCGTTCCCGTGCAAAAAGCCGCGACAACACCACTCCACAACATTCTCAACGACCAGCCAGATCGGCGATAAGATCACAAAACATGTGCTAAGGCGCGTTAGCAGCTGGAAACTAACACCTGCTCCTACCTGGTGTAAAGTCGGACGACAACCGGCACCAGACAAGGGAGCACAGCCCATAGCCACACATGAAGAACAACAGATGCCCTGGAGCAACCGATCATGCAGCCCGGAGCCCCAATAGGTCAACAACACCCACCACCACCACCCCCATGCCCTCCCCCCGGGGCCCTACCCCGGGCACCTCCCCACCCCCCCCTCCCTTTGGACAAAGATATTGCACCTCAACTCCATGAAATCATGAACCAAACAAATCGCCTGAAGGCGCACAATCACAACACCCAACATACATGTGTGGTCAGAAAAAGGGAAATCATACATCCATATCATAATATCCAAACAATACGTTTATCACAGAAGAAACCAAAAAAAAACAAATCTGAAGAGGCATGGCGGGTCGTCTCATGACATTCTGTAAGTCACAGCCTGCAAAACAGAAATCTGGATCAGAAGGTGTGCCATGCGCCCATCAAAGTACAGAGAGAGAGAGCGAAAGAGAGAGGGAGAGAGAGAGAAAAAGAGGGAGAGAGAAAGAGAGAGGGAGAGAGGGAGAGGGAGAGAAAGAGAGGGAGAGAGAAAGAGAGAGGGAGAGAGGGAGAGAGAAAGAGAGGGAGAGAGAAAGAGAGGGAGAGAGAAAGAGAGAGGGAGAGAGAAAGAGAGGGTGAGAGAGTGCCGACACTGCGGACCTAGGCCTCACTGCTCACCTGCTGAAACCGGTGTGTCTCCAACCACGTGCCGGTATTCACAGCAGTCTCCCAAGTCCCTCATCTGAAACAGTTTCCAGAGACATGAATGGCAGAGTCCATACAGTTGCACACGCCATCATCGCTTGCCCGCCCCTGCGCACACTCCCGCCGCCCAGCGGTGATTGCCCGCCCCTGCGCAACCAGGCCTCACTGCTCACCTTCCGCCACCGGCGTGTCTCCAAGAGGGCCCACCACGTTCCGGAGGGATCTCCAAGCCCGGTGCCCGCGAACGTGGCACCCTCCACATCATGCAGCCCCGCACCGCAGGCCACCAGGTCACACACATGATTCTGGGTCTTGATTTCGCAATGGCAGAGACCACATCAGTGCACACGGGATCATTGCAGGCTGCACACCCGCACAGCACTTGAGGTGCCACTAACTCTGTGAACCGCGAGGCAAAGCCACGTGGCGGGAGGCCCGCCCGGCCCGCTGGCTCAGGCCTACACTGGGGTCCAGCAGGGCTCACACTAATCCTTGCCAGTCCGGACCGCCAGGACGGCGCTTCATCGCAAGCTGCACACCCGCTCAGCACTTTAGGTGCCCCTATCTCACTGCACCGCAAGACACCGTCCCGTGGCGGTGTGCCTGTGCCTGCCGCAGTGTATCCGATGCCACCAAGTCTGTGCACCGCTAGCCATGGACCCTGAATGATTGAGTCCCGTGGTGCGGACGCCATCATGTCACCCCCGGCACTGGGCAATGTGAGGTGGCAGGGCCCTAGGCCCTCATGCATACATGAGAACTACACGGAGACACCCAGTCAGAGAGAGTGGAAATGGCGTCCAGCACGTGCGCCAGGCCCTTTTTATTGGCAGGGTCACATGTCCTGTAACGCCTGTGCTGGATGGGTGTGGTGTGGGTGTACACCAGCCGTGAGGGAGTGGCTGTGGCATGCTGACAACTAGACCTGTGAGCTGCAGATCCCAACAGTGAAGACCTGGGACATGTAGCGTTTTCGTCCCCCCCTGTGTGCATAAATGGAGTGGGCTGTCCTGGCGTATGCCAGTCCAGCGTAAGGGTGTGAACAATGACCCCGGGGCTCTGGGCATGGTTCCGTCCTGGGCTGGACAAGGAAGTGACTAATGGATGTGTCTCTGTTGTAGTGTCGGCGCCACCCGGACTGCAATCTGCAATGTGTCACCCTGTGACAAAAGTCCCACAACATGGGCAACATGGACGTAAGGGGGAATCACTGACCCTACATTCATCCATACTTCCACACTTGAAAGATCATAGACATGACACATCTGTGTGAATATGAATGTTTATTGCACATTCAAGGGAGTGTTGCAGCTGGAGCAGTACAGGGCCATGCCAACCCCACTTCACATTGTCGGCTCATGGAGGGCCAGCCAGAGTCCTTCAGGGAATTACAGGTACATCAGGAGAGGAGGACTTCAGTCTGCAGTCTAATAGCTGTGTCATTGGTGACCAAACAGAATATGGCAGTCCATGTCGAGTTCCAAGGTGAGTGTCGCAGAGTGCATCGGGGGACAGTGGAAGGTGATGATGCAGAGGGCAGAACCAAGCAGAAACAGGCCACATGGCGGAGATGAATGCTACTGCGTCCTCCTGACCACGATGGCAGATTCATCCGCATCTTCGTCCTCTGCTGTTGCATGTGCCTCACATGTGGGTGGTGGTGTTCTGTCTCCAGCACTGTGTGGCACTGACACATCAGGGGCCGGAGATGTGGATGGGGTGGTAGCAGCAGCATGCATAAGCGCCAGGCCTTGTGGCAGCAATGCCATGAGGAGGGTCTTCAGGGCATTGAGGGACCCAGCTACCTCTCATTGGTGTGCAGCCGTGGCAGCCGCTCTTTCCGCCTGCGTCCGCTCCATGTTCTCCATGATCCTCCACATGTGTCCAAACTCCTGGGCAAGATCGCTGGAGGCACTCTGACTAGACAGTCATTCTTGTTGCAGAGTCAGGACTCTAGCGATGTCAGCCATGGTCCGTTGGAGAGCATGGAGCGGACTGTGGGTGTCCGTTAGGGACTGTGAGTGGTCCCTGATGGGACTTAGACACCCACGTATGGCGTCTAGTTTGGCTGCCATGCGGTCGAACCCCACCTGCACCTGCACCTGTTCAGCCAGCTTCTCCTGGCACCCCAACACACAGCGTTGGAAGGCCACGTGTTCGTCGTGGGGGGCCTGGGAGGCAGCCGTGGTGGTGGGTGCTGCCTGCTGTGTGTGCTGTGCCGGGGGTGGGTTCTCCTCGTGGCAGCTGGGCTGCCCTGATCCTGGAAGTGGGCTGCGGAGGCTCTCCACGAGCTGTTGGAGGGCGTCGGAGTCGAAGGTGTGGTGGTCCTCTTCGTCATCAGAGAAGAGAGGCTCGGACTGCTCTGCAGGAGGTGTTGGATTTCCCCCTGCAATGTGAAGGGGAGATGCAGTTTAACATCGTGTTCACATGTATGTTGACACATTGTACATGTTTACATTCAGACTGCATGACAGTGTACATTGTGACTGTTTGGGGGGAGCTGCCTATTTGATGCGGGACAGTGGACATTCCGACTACATCACGGATGTGTGTTTGTACTTGTACATTGTCAACTCACATTTCCCTGCAGTGCCAAATGTGATTGGCCAGTTTCTATGCACATGCAGCACCAGTTGTGTCCTCTGTTCTGTTGTCGACGTGTTGCGGTTTATACCACATCGTTGTCAATGTTGATGTGCTCTGTATGTAATGTGTGTGTGCCGCATTTTGGGGGAGTCGCCCCTGCAGCTCTGATTTAGCTGCCCTTATCCGTTTCATGCGGTGTGCCTCTGGGTTCTGTGCTTATGCGGTGCTGAGATGTTGCATACCTGTGTGCATTGGTCTCTTGGTGGGAGTTGTGGGCCTGGGGCATGGTTTGTCCGCAGATGTGCTATGCTTCATTGTGCATGTGTGTCATTGTGCCCATCTCCCCCTGTCCCCCCAGTCCCTGGTGGTTACTCACCCTGTTGCTGTTGTGTCCGGTCATGTTGAGCAGTGTCCGGTCCCC
Organism: Calotriton arnoldi; assembly: GCA_963921515.1. Classification (NCBI taxonomy): domain Eukaryota; kingdom Metazoa; phylum Chordata; class Amphibia; order Caudata; family Salamandridae; genus Calotriton; species Calotriton arnoldi. The sequence continues at coordinate 211,473 of CAWUFW010001381.1, forward strand.
CAACTCCTGCCACCGTCTCCCCACTGATGACTGTGGACACCATTTCCTCCATCTCGTCCAGCTCCTCCTGTGGCGCTGGACTCTCACCTCCCGTCTGCATTGCTGTCTTCCGGTTGTTTGCGAGTTTCAGCTTGGTTTTGCGCTTCACATCATTCCAGCGCCTCTTGACCTCGTCCATTGTCCTCTTCAGCACTCCGACTGCATTCACCTTGTCCACGATGGTCTGCCATATTCCATTTTTAGTTGCCAGTGACACAGTGGAGGTGACGAGCAGTGGTTGATGGTGTTCTATCACCTCCGTTATCAGGATCCTGTTTTCCTGTGGACTGAACCGCTTCTTCCTACTCTTCTTGTCCTTGCCCTTCCCTGACCCCGAGGTCCCTGGCTGTTCCTCCGGGGGGCGTGTGGGGTTCTGGTTGTCCTCTGTACTTGCTCCGGATGCCTCCATTGTGTTGTTTGGCTTTTGTTGATATGTTTTTTTTCTACTTTTATAGTGCATTTTCCCGCATGACGCGTGGGAATTGAAGGCCTGTGGCTGGTTTTCGTAGATTTTTGTATCGAGATTGGCATCATCACCACTATTTTCGCGTTGGGGTTTTGCATTTTTGCGGCGTCGCGTTGTTTTTAACGCGTTCATTTGACGCGTTGTCGTGTGACTATCGCATGGTACCGCCGTGTTGTGAATACCACGTTGACACGGAGTTGGTTTCCCGCGATAGACTGCGATGTGAAGGGTTGCGTTAAGCTACACTTGCGGTGGTTATCACACGTTCTTGAGAATATGCCCCAGAGCATCCCCATTCGGAGGAGGCACAGGAAACCCTGCAGGGCCCTCATTGTTTCCTCTCTGCCATGTTGTTCATGGAGTAGGAAACTCTATGACTCTGCCGGCAGTGAGGAAACTTGTAATATGCTTGGCAGGACCGCGGTGGTCCAGCCAATGATATTGTGGCCTCCTGACTGCCGCAACCCCGCCAGGCAGAGCAATGGCGGTCCGACAGCCCTTATCATAATAGGGTGGTCGGGAGACCACTGCCGTTGTGCCCCGATGAGTCTGGCGGTCCGAGGACCGCCAGACTCGTAGTTAAGCCCTAAGAGGGTTTTATTTTTTGATAAATTTGCCTTTTTATCTAAAGGGCATTGCGTTGCTCAAACCTATGGCAAGAGGTTTTCAAACGACACACATTGCAGTGTCCAAATCAGTATATTTACCCTTTAGAACAAAAAATGAAAAATAATTTTTCCCAGGTCTCCCCTTTACTGGGAGCTAACATCTGCAGGACCATTTTGTCAGTTGTTACATTGTTCTGTGCAGTGTTGGCATGCTATTATTGTATGTTTGTGCATGTTACACAAACCTAGTCTAATGGTAATTGAGTGCTGTACAGGGCCGAAGGCAGAGAAAAAGTCAGAGTAAATCTTTGCGAGGATTGCTGGGTTTTGAGATGGAAGCTGGACTATTTAATGTGTCATGATGTTGTGTTCTTTAAAGATGTTTGTCATTAGTTTTTTCCCAAACTGAAAAAGGGCACATGCGGTCCTTCTGGACACAAGTATGTCATACCAGATGCTAGGTGTGCAGATGGAAAACGTCAGTTCCATGGATTTTTCCTTCGTTCACTTCTTTCACTTCTTCGTCTCTGGTCTGATGGTGTTCAGGTTGTTGGTATGTCAAGAAGCACATGAGATGCTAAACCTGTCTGCCAGAAAGGTAGGATGTTAGTTGTGATGTTTTATAAATGATGCAGGGGGTCTTGAATGTGGTGTGACTTGAAAGCAGAGACAGTGAGGTTACCTTGGGGTGAGGGTGAGGTTATGTTATGTTAATAAAATGTATTGAGAGCACTAATACCCGGAGGTGTGCTCATATTTCTACAGGTACATGGTGATGGTGCAGCATGCTGTAGTCTGTGGGATGTCTTTAAGTGGGACCAGTGAGGACTTTGTTCTGGGAGGCACTGGATTAAGCTGTTGCCACCATCCAGGTGCAAGAGTATTAGGAGTAGAAGAGAGAGGAGGGGGAGGGAAAGAGAGTTGTGGTGCACCTTATATCTTGCGTAGTATTATTTACAACTTTGTCTCTTTCTTCTACAACTGTTACTAGTGGCACAGCTGTACCTAGTTCTAGCATCTGCCCTCTACCCATTGATAAGCCCAGTGCTCCAACAAAGGCCCTCTTTTGTTGCTCTGGAATCCAGTATGTCACATCTGATATTATGTTTTATTTGACATATCTTTACATTTGTTAAAGATATTCAGGAATTATAGCACATCTTCAAAACTCTCAACTCTGCAAGAAAAAAGATTTGTATATCTCATCATGTGTGACAGCAACAATGCAGTTACATACACAGAAATAATTTCTAACTTTTAGTAAATAATAAACATGTGACATATTTATTCTTGGTTTGTACAGAGCAGCTACTCAATACATCCAAGTCAAGCATAAGTACTATGCCAAATCCTTCAGAGAAGCCAAAGCCCACAGCCTTCATGTAAGATGAACTGCATTGTTGCGTACAATCATTTTATAGGTTTTTAAATAGAATTGTGTTTTTTGTTTCAATTTGATAATTAAATTAATTGCAAACTAAACACACTGTTCCAAACCTCCTGTCCAGCCAAGGAATCTGCAATTTGTCTAAAGAGAACATGAATTGTTCTTCTATGGCAGCACTAATTCAAAAATACAACATAATAAGTGATTTTCAATGCAATAAATATTTCAGTTAGGATGAACTCCAGGCCCCTTAGAAACTGTTCAACTCTTTTTGGCAGTGGTTGTAGTTTTCCTTTGTCATTTATGGACCTCTAATATTTTTTCTTTTATATTTATTTGCATCTGAAGAGGCACACAGTGCCTAATCCTTCAGTTCAAACATCAGACATGGGTTTAGCAGAGCACCAGAATTTAGGCAGCACCTTACAGAATGCCTCTGCCTCAGTCTGGAAAGATAATCTTAGGCCCTGATTACGATGTTGGTCGGAAACTAAACCTCCCGACTCCTTGTCGGATTCGGTTCCGACCGACTCGCGGTCGGAGGTTCTGACCGACCTATTATGATGCTTCCGAACAATGTTCGGAAAGTCTCCCATTGACTTCAATGGGAGCCTGTGTTCCGACCGACAACACAGGCTCCCATTGAATAAAGGGGTGGTTGCAGAAAACCTTGCACCCTGTGGCAGGCACCCCATGGTGCATATCACACTGTGCATGGTTCTACAGGGGGGTCCATTGGGTACCCCCAAGGCACCCAACTGGAGGCCTCAGGATGAAAGGGGCCCTGCTAGAGGCCCCCAAAGTCAGTTTCCGACAGCCTTTTCATGTCAGACGGTACGAGTCGGAATGGCTGTCTGAATCCGACATCATAATACATCGGTCGGAAATGCGGTCAGTAGAGCTGTAAGATTTGCTTCGACCGACTCAGAGTTTTCGAATGCCGGTCAGAACCAATTCGGAACGACCGAATGGTTACTTTTTTATTGTAATTGGTCGGTCGGAAATGTTTCTTACTCAGTCGGAAACATAGGTTCCGACACAGTTTAGGAAAATCTGAATGCCGTTCAGAGCCTTTCTGACTGACATCGTAATCAGGCCCTTAGTGTATGTAGCTCACGCTCCATTTCCACATATTTATTTGCAGCTCTAATTATGATAGGAGCTGCGGGCACATAATAAACAACAAGTGTAGTGGTGTGGAATCCTGCCAACCATTGGCCACTGTGGTCGTAAGGTGTAAGTTCACAAAAGCACTAGATGCTCTTTGGTAGTCCAGATTCGAAACGTGTCTGACCTTTGTAAAGATAAGCCTGCAACTTGTAGGTGACGAGCTTTCTTATCCTGAAGAAGGAGGAAGATAAGGATAGGAAAATATTGACAAAGGAAGAAAGCAGAAATAAGAGTGAACCTGCAAGAGTGAGATAAAGAGACAGTAAGTGTAGAATGGTGAAAGAAAGAGGCATGAGGTGATCGAGACTAGGAGGCTTTTGAATTTAGTTAACCGCAGCATTCCACAGTGCCCACAGAGGGTTCCAAGAAAAAATGTGCAACCCTGTACTTATATTTTTATAAATTAGGCACTACACTATATTCAACTTGAAAAATCAGAGGGCTATTGTGACTGTTATGTGATACGGTCCCAATGAAAGTGTTCATTTGATTTTGTAAATTTAGGACACATTACTTTGTAAATATTCCTATGGTCCACACAGATCATTTACTTTGGGACCAATATGTAAGCCCTGAATCATATTTTGGTCTGTGGTGGTCTGTTCTGCAATGGGACAAAGTGTGAAAAAAATGCCCTCTGTATAGGTGGAGGAAAGGACAATGAAGTATTTAGAACATTAAGCAGAGTTTGAAAGTAAGGTGCAAATGGAGGCTGAACATGTGCGGGTTTCTATTGGAGTCCTGTGGACATGCACACTTACTACACTGTGAGCTGAGAGAGTTATTAATGTTTAGAAAATAAATAAGCTTGTATTCAAATCTTACCATTCAGAACATGAAAACAAATAATTTACCCTCCTGGTACTGACTATTTGAAGTTGACATTATATAAGCTGGTTCCCTCTAGTGTGACTAAGGGCTGATCTAGAATTTTTCGGACGGGTTACTCCATCACAAACCTGATGGATTGTTATAAGGCGAGAGATGATACCTCAAAATGGTACGATAAAAAGTTATAATTATATATTGATGTGTAGTTAGCACACAACGCAGCTGGACCTTTGACTCAAGTACCTGGTATTTTTGTTGAAGCAGTTACCTGAGTGATTTAAAGCAGTCAGTTGTAAGTTTGTGCTTGAAAATAAGAAAGGTTACATGTGCAAAAAATCAGGAAGGGCATTCCATAATCTGGCTCGCTATGACCCCTACCGACCCCCACAATATTAAAGAGCTTAAATGGAGCCCGAATTGTTAGATGCCTTCTGCAACGTATCCTATTGGGAAGACCAAGCAAGATTTTATACTAAAAATATTTGAACATTGAGCTATGAAGTTACTACAGCAGAGCTACATCAAGTAAATTCCTGCCTTCACCAATAGGCAATGAAGCACGCTCCACAAAATGAAAATATCACCCCGTTTCATGACCGAGTATCTCTAAGTGTGTAATGGAAGCACTTTAAAAGAGCAGATTCAGATCTACTACTAATAGCACCATGAGGACAATGACAGGGTCAGGTTGTGCAGCCGGGAAGCATTCGCCAACAAAATGGACACAGAAAAACACACTGATGGTAGATATTCTAGCAGCAGTCAAGCTGGCGCTGAACTAATCAGCAGCTCTTTGCTGATTGCTCCATAGTCTAGAAGAAGGAGGTCGTCGATTATCGAAATATGATTTTAGGATAATGCCATCTGCCTGTTGTGGGTGGCAGCTGCTGCGACAGTGACTCAGTTGAGACATACAGTGCACGCTGTATAAATATAATTTATAGATTTAATTCATCCATCCATGCTCTGTAACTAAGGGCATTGGATCAGCATTTTCAACCACAACCATGCCTAGTGAAGAGATCCACTGCAAAATCAGGTGGAGAATCCAATGGGGTAGTAAAAGTTGCTTTTTAGGAAGACCCACAAAAGGGGGGATGCTGGGAAAACTGAAGCTTTACTTTTATGAGGTGCAAATTACCCACAACAAAAATAGCAGCGATTTCAGAGCCAGGGTAGAAGCCAGTTGTAGGGTGTGGATGATGTACTTACAGTTTCAGGTCATCGCTCCTTGAATGATAAAGCAGTGACTGGGTGCATGCTACTCTAATATGTACTGACTCCCAATGCTGCCGATGCCTGTGTGCTTCTGCCTCTGACCCCATGTCAACTATGGTGTATTAAATTGTACAGTCCTTAAATGCATTGTTTGTACCAATGCATATAATTACATTTCTAATCTTAAGGGAATGAAAGTGAGTTAGTTCGGCACATTTTACGAGTAAAGAGAGGGTTGTGATCTCTACAACCCAAACAGGGAACATTTCTTTGAAAGCCATACTCTACCTCATGGCTACTTAGAGTAACAAAGATACAGCAGACACCGATTTCAGCACATTCCTAAGTCAATGTTTGGGCATATGCACATAGTGCAAAAGTAGCACATTGTGAAGAAGCACAGGTTTGTGAATCCACTATGTGAAAAAAAGCTTTCCCAAACTGCAGTTTTGGGAAAAATTCCAAAATCTGAGCCTTAGTGTACTGAATAAGATAGTCTTATTTTTGGTGAATGTGCTAAACATATATTTAGAATGATAAAATTGTAAAAGTGTGTGTACAACGAAATATTGCTGAATTGTTTTCAGATAAGGTTACCTTGTTTAGTCTGCATTTACTGAGGAGCTTCCTTCTATTCTACTTTGTTGCTACCTTCCTCACTCACCTCAATTCATATTTTGAAACATTGTGTCTATTTGTAATAATGGTGGGGAAGAATCCCTGTTTACGCCCTTTTAGTTAGCTTCTTGGGGGCATATTATCAAGGAAGTGCGATATATATCGCTAACCGCGCTTAGCGCGTTTTTTTTTTAACGCCGCCCTCTCGCTGGAAATTATCGCTGAGATAACACCCTATTAGTAAGGTTTATCTCCATAGCGATAATATTTCCAGCGATAGCGACAAAATGCGAGAATATCGCTGGGAAACCAGCGATATTCTCGCATTAACGCAAAGGTGGATTCAGCATTAGAATCCACCTCCTATACTTCAAACAGGTAAGTCATCCTCACTAGCAGGTGTTAAAATCTAGCGATAAACGCGCTTAGCGCGAATTATTTTATCGCTTCGCCTGCCTTGCTAATAGGGGGTAGTGGTGTTAGCGACTGTTTTCAGTCGCTTTTAGTAGGGAACGCCTTCCTTGCATGTCATTAGCGATAATTATCGCTGACATGCAAGGCGATGGAAAACGCGGCCGCTAACGCCTGAAAGCTGTCGCTGTCAATAGCACATCTCCAAGCGACCTACCCACATCTACCGGGTCCGGACCCGGTAGATGTGGGTAGGTCGCTTGGAGATTGACACAGAACAATTGAGGAACTCCTCTTGTTTGTATCCCTACCGGGCACTGATGACGCCTGGTTATACTCACTTTATGGGGTAGGATCAGGGATTGACAGGTATACTTACATAGGTAATGAATCGGCTGCGGTGAGTATTTGGCCACCGCACCGTGTGTATGTGTAGATAGTCTACCTTTTATAGAGGTCCTGACGAATCGCATGTAGATCTTGACAACAAGCGTGAAACATGTTGACCTTCCTTTAAGAATGATGATGCCTTTACTTGAGACATAATACTCATTTTTGAGCATCACATTATCACTCTTTTAATTAGGGTAGGAGACCATTTGAATAAATTACATTTAATGGAACTCCCAACTCTATTTTAGATCACACATTCAACTTTACACATCTACACAATTCTGGCCCCATACCCCCACTTCACCATACGGCTATTGGAAGAAGATCTCCGATAAAGAGCCCCTACTATAGGGAGCCCGTTGGGTATTGCACCGCCGACCCGACGAGGAGCAGCCCAGATGATGAAGCATGACACCCTTTGGGTGTGTGAGGGCATTACAATCCAATAATTGGACTTCCCACCTTGAACCAAATTTGGATCAGGTCGGTGTCACTTCCCTTGTGTTGACAACCATCAGGAACAGCATATCTGTATACTTTCATTAGTTCACTCAGGGCGTTTATGCTGGACCTTCCTCCATTCCGATAGGAGGAGAAAGCCCGTCGGTCCCCCCCTTTTTTGTTTCCTTAAAGACATTTTCAAGTCAGTTATTTGTAAACTTTACTCAGTTTTGTCACCGGGCTTTTGTCACAGCAACTGCGTCCAAAGTTCATAGCCGCCTCTAGGTACTGTTTAGGTCGAGCCTAGCAGCCCGCATCCACTGCTCTGCGAGGAATGTAGTATCTGAATATGGGCTTGAGCACCGCCCATGTTTTCTGTTGGCTCCTGTTAGTGCCCTTCAGAAAGGGCTGCTTTTCTTTGGTGGATATGTTTAGTTGGTCCCACCTTTTAGTGTTGCCGACCCTCCCAGGCGACTGGCCACGTTACTGTGATGTTCCTCTTTTTTTAAAATTTTATTTAAGGTCCTTTGTGCACTCTTTTCTTGTTGTTTGCATCAGCTGTGTAGAAGCACGGCGCCTGCTTCGGGGACGCCCTGCTTTGCTTGGAATGGGCGAAAATTGCACACATTTTTATTTCAAAGTAGAAGTCTGGACACTATGGGCAGCTGGTGAGGACAGGATGTAGACAGGTTTGGGTTGGCAGGGGCCAATGTAGGGGTTGTCTCCTATCACTGCTCTGCGTCTCAAATCACATGCCGAAAGACTTTCTGAATCCAAAGGGATTTCAGAAAGATTAGAAACCTGCCTGGTGGATCATCTTCCGGGTGTCTGGTCTGGTATCCTTCTTGCAAGTACCGAGGACGACGCCTTGTTCTTTGTTCTCTGTACCGGGGAGCAGAAAAGGAAGAAAATATGATTAATATCTTTATTTTTATAGTGCTCGCTCTCACAGTCTTGTAGCCTCATAGCACTGTAACCATGGGTGCTGCTGGCTGCCCGTATTTAAAGGTGTTTAATGTATCAGCCTCAGCAGGATGAACTACATGTTTCATTATTCGGGGTATGCAGAATTTGCATTTACCTAATTATGTGAAATTTTGCAAAACTTAGCTGAAATTCAAAGTGGTATTTAATGCTACATTTCAGCATGAAATGCATTTTCCGGTCCTTTTTGGTTAGAAAGACTAATTTTGTGCTTAAAAAAATAGAGGGGGAATAAAGTGCTGCAAGCAGCAGCTTGCATTCTGGTGATGTACGATGTTTCTGTGCCCCGTGCTACTTATTTGGGTGAAAATGGTGCCTAATTAGGCAACACAAACATAACACAAAAATATACTAAATCGGTTGGGAAGCAGTGGTTGAAATGGCATTAAAGAAGTGTAGGTACTCATTGCCCAAGAGTAGCTGTGTGCTACTGAGAAGAGTACTCCGTTCTCCTAAAACATGTCAGTAGGTCCAGGGGGAGCTGTACGGGTGCAGAACCCACTCTGGCCCAGTGAAGAGCGGAACCCCTCTGGTCCAATGGAGTGCAGGACCCCCTCTGGCCCAGTGGAGTACAGCGAGAAAGGCTGCACCTGAGATGGTCCCGTGTGAAAAGCAGTGTGTGTGGATGTTGAACAAGTAGTACCAGGATCCCTCTTTGTCACTGATGCTGGGAGGACCTTGTGTCTGGGAGAGCCTGGGGCAGAAGTAAGGACACAGGGGCGCATTCTGAGCTGGGTTAATGATGGACACTTGGTACTGTCTATCGGTGGAGAGCTGGCATGAGAGAGAAGCTGTGCTCAGCAGCTCCCCTGCACAGTCACACTCGGGGTAAATGGCAAGACCAGCCCATGGCTTCAGGTTGAGTGTGATGCTTGCTCCCCCCTGTGCCTCTCCACTAGCGGTGGGCAACCCAAGCACTGCACAAGCCTGGCTCAGCCCAGATGTCTGGCTCAGTACTAGTGCACAGGGGGATGGCAAGCCGAAATGGAGCCCGGCACAAAGCCCCAGGCACTGCCACGTCTCTCCTAATGGAGCTGTGTTTAGAAACTATAACTTCCCCAACGAGCATCACTCGAGGCAGTCAGACAGTCCAAAGTACTAAATTAAACACGTTCTCAATAAATCAACTTTTTTTATCATTACAGAATTTTAAAGAGTGCTTATCCTCTGATGACCAAGAGATGGGAGGAGAAGGGGGCAGGTGGCATCATCAGCGGGTATTTGGTGCCCGAGATTAATTCTGGCAGCTGCAGTAAAGATTGTTAAAGTGCACACAGGGACTCGTTGGGCCTGTGATCTGCACTTCCAGGCCCCTCTTCCGTGAAGGCCCCTTTCAGGCTCCTTTGTAAGGCCTGAGGGTGCAGGACCCCGGCTGCACCATACGCTGAGCTGCTGACACTGCACCTGATGCCGGGAAATGCACAAAGGGTCTAGCTTTTAGGGACCCCCCCTCCTGCCCCCTACGCTGCAGGCTGTGTTCACTGGACAATTGAAAAATTCACCAGTTCAGCTGTTTTTACTCAGAGATTTGCAAGTGTCCCTCCTCCCATAGAGGGGTGGAGTTTGCATCAGAATTTCACGATTTGTACTCGGTCAGAATCCTGCTGCTTGGGGTGAACCTGGGCAGTAAAGAATAGAATAGTCCATGGATAGACAGGAGGGCATTCGCCGCAGGAGAAAGGCTGCCAGATGGCTCTGTGATCAGGCCCTCAGTGTCCCAGTTCTGGACATTCCCTACAGTCCAGTGAATTCTGGGAGCTGAAGTCCAGGTTCATCTCACTGCAACCATTTGGACTGAGGCTCAAGGTCCTACCGATTTACAAAAGGAAAAACGCATATGGGATACTTATTTTGTTAAATTATGTATATGTTTTATAAAAACACTTCTCATCTAGGTCACTGTGGAGGGCTTGAGCAAACAAACATTTGCAATGCAATAGATCTCGCATTTTCGAAAATTTGACCTACTAGAATTGTAAATGACAATGCCTTTTATTATTGCAGGTTTTTTAAACACATAAATAAAAAGTATTGTCATTTACAATGCCAGTAGCTAAAAAATCTCGCAAATGCGAGACCTATTGCATTGCAAATGCTTGTTTATTTCTGTAGTTTCCTGTTTGACTGAAGAACTGCAGCTTCTGGTCAGATGACATGTTCCAACTACATTCTGATAAATTCTCATTGCGTCAATATTTATAAGGGTCAACTGCTGTCTTACATTTCTTAGGTATATTACAGGTATTGCCTATATGGGAACTAATTCCTCCCTTAGATTCTTCATTCAATGTCCAATACTTGGCTTCCTTGACCTTAGACAATTGTGCTCTTCCTACATGGGCCCAGCTTGAAGTAGGACCCCTATCTCCTCTTGATTTGTCTAGCCTAATGCGATCTGAGATGACTCCTTCTTAGTAGGTTTTTTTGCAATAGTATGTAAGGGCTACTTAGGCACACATTGTTATGACCACAGCAAGCATTCCTCTTTTGTGCACTTTCTCAAGGCTCCAATTGTCAAATGTCTGGGAGGTAAGTTTAAAAATTGGAGATAAAATAGTGAACTATGTAGAGGCATCTGACCCTCATAAGCATAACTATCTGCTGCTTGTGGAAATAATCTCTAATTAATTCCTATTTCTGCTAATTATCTGGCCTCCAGGATCTGCTTCACTGGCTCTGTGGTTCTGTGCTTGCCCTTGTCCCTGCCCCAACACAGGGCCTGATTCTGATGCGGTTATGAAGGCCTCCTAATGGCATTTGCTCCCTCCAAACGGATCGGGAACGTGTCTTTCCGACCAACTCGGAAAGGTTTCCGACCGACTGAGTATGATGCGAGTTAGGCATTAGGAATATCCCAATCCGAGCCCGACGGCATTTGGAATGACCAAGCCGTACGGAGCAGAATCGTATGTCTCTATGGGCCGTGTTTCCGAACGACTGAGTACGATGCTGGATTTGGACAGCCTTTCCGAATCGTGCCGTCCGACTCGAATCGGCAGTCAGAATCAGACTTTGGGGGCCCGTAGTGGGCCCCCCTGCACCCAGAGCCTTTCCAGTCAGGCCCGTGGGGGTACCCATGGGTCCCCCCTTACCAGCCATGCACAGTGTGGCAGGCACCAGGGGGTGCCCGCCACAGGGTGCCCGATTTTCCACAGCCACGCCTTTCTTCAATGGCAGCCTATGCATTCGGTCGGAACGAAGGCTCCCATTGAAGTCAATGGGAGTCCAACCAAATAGTATCTGGAAGCATCCGGATGCATCGTACTCGGTGGGTTGGACTCTCCCGATCCGATTAGGTTGGAAACCATTCCCAAACCCATTCGGTTGGGAAGCTTTCCAAACTGCATCAGAATCGGGCCCCTACAGTCAATCTGTGATTATACCAGACTTTCATTCTAGGTGTTTGAGAAACTGCAATGTTGGTCATGTAGCCGGGGCGGGTGGCTTAGTGGACTAATACATCCACTGTAGGGGCCTGTGCTTGACCTCATGATCACAGGTTCAAATCCTAGTGGGTCCACTCAGCCTTTCATCCTTATGGGGTCGATAAAATGAGTACCATTAAGTTGGTTATCAATAAACATGTGTTACTAAGTGAGAAGTGCCAAGATGCCCTTCTGGATGAACATGTGCTTTACAAATACACATTTTTATATCATTTCAAATTTGGAATCTTGTCTTAATTTGGCATTTATCCAGCTATTATTTTTCTCTATTGCCGAAGGAGGGCTTGCAGCACTTTCTCAAAACTGCTCCTTGGATAAACATTACTTGTTTGAAATGCTCTCTCAGCTTCTCATATTACAGGTTTCCCTGTGTTCCCTTATTTTCAAATGTCTGTTCTTTTATAGGTTTTAAATTGGGGTCGGGTTGCAATATTTTGTTACTCAGTGGGCAAATGAGCATTGTAAGTGAGCCCAACCCTCAAAAGGAAGTCTAGCATTTTCTCCCCAAACAATATATGAAAATATTGGAGCCACATGGAGGGCTAGAGAAAATAATAGGATCAAGTGGAGCATTTTTCAGTCAAATATGCTGGTAATTGGTCAAAAAGACATAGTCTCATTTAGACGTATTTCTAAAGGAACACTGCAAATATTGAGATACTAGTGTACTATAGACAATAACTTGGAAATTTATTTTTGCTTGTTAGATCTATGTGAACGTCACAGGTTCTTCTACCTATTTGTGTTTGTTGCAGGTCAGCAAAGAGTGCAAAATCCAAGCTCTGTGAATGTCTCAAAGCATCATTATTATTAATATGTGCATTTATAAAGTGTATGGCTACCATAAAGGGGTTTGCCTGTGCTAGTAAAACAGAAAGGACTGAAGTAGAAGGATTAAAAAAAACGCGTCTGTAGGAGCTTCTTAAACTAATCTAAATATTTGCGGGACTTAAGTGAGGCAGGCAAAGAATTCCACAGTTTGGGGTCCAGATAAGAGAGTTACCACCTTGCCTCGCCATGAAAAACATAGGGACAACCACAATGTTCAGATTGCTGGAGCGGAGAGACTGATTGGAGCAATATAGCGACATCAGTGACCTACGTTAAAGCGTTCCAGAAGTGGACAAAGCTTTAAACATATAGAATAATGCTTTTAATTTGACTCGCTTACCGATTGGGATGTAGGTCCTGAAGAAGACTGAGGAATGCTTAGGCAGATGATATAGCAGCCGAGCTGCAGAATTCTGGACGGCTGTTAGTTTTCTAAGTGCAGCTTTCAATGCCCGCAAGTAAAGAATGTTACCGTAATCAAGCCTACAAATGATCAGTGCCTGTACCATCATCCTTTGGGCTGAAACAGGAAGGAGTCAAATAATCTTTCTTAGCCACCCCAGGACGTCGAAACAGGAGGAGGCTACCTTGGTGACTTGCTGGCCCATCGTAAGCTTGTCATCTAACTAGAAGCCCAAGTTCTTAACTACCTGAGCAGGGCCCCCAGATCTCCAGGCCAGCAGTGTGGGCCCTAAGGATGAGGTTGATTACTGACTAGTAGGAATTTTTACTTGTTCACGTTTAACTTTAGGGAATAACTTTAAACCCCTTTAAATTAAGCAGAAAGAGTACATTGTTAGTGCTTTGTGACTGTCTGTGGCATTCTGCCTTTTCACAAAGAGCATGTCCTAACACAAAATTGTTCTCTTAAATTAAAGGGACTACTACGGCAATGTGTGCTTTTTGAGACAAGACAAATATTTTTGCTTTTAGCCAGTGTTTTTTTAGATTGATGGGAGTGTGGCAGCTTCCCCTGCAATAAAGGTTTGCAAAATGTATGACGAAACAAGATAAGCATTGACAAAGCCAAAAGGCTGGCAGCCAAAACCAGATCTATTGGCTTTGCCAATGCTTGTTTTGTTTATAGTTGCATTAAGGAACAAGTATCGGCAAGGTCAATAGGTCATACCTTTTGGCTGCCAATGCCAACATAAGCATTGACAAAAGAATGGAAGGAAGATGTGATCGAGGGGAGGGACAAACGCAAGAAAATAAAGGAAAACCATAAAATAAGAAGCAAGCACATGAGACTGACAAGAAATCCAACCAATGGTAAGCAATTGTCTGGCCTCTAGCCCACTGTAAATATTGGCATTGTCCTCAACAGGTGTTTGACACCAGACAGCAAAAGCTCTTTGTAGGCGGTCCTAAAAATAAGTTATTAGGACATTAGTAAACCTGCCTGAGTAGAAAACAGTGGCGGCTCCTCGAGGGAGTGCTGCAGGGCGGTGAGGCGGGGAGGGGGAGGGGCAGGGCTGGGAGTAGTAAACTCCGGCATACGGCCGAACGGAGTTAAGTTAAAAAATAAATAAATAAAACGAATCACATTGAGCGCTGCAACGCCAAATCAGCGATGCAGTGCGCGCAATGTAATTCGTTTTATTTATTTATTTATTTACTTAACTCCGTTCGGCCGGATGCCGGAGTTTACTAACCCCACACTGCCCCTCCCCCGCCCACCACCCCGCAGCACTCCCTCGAGGAGCCGCCACTGGTAGAAAACACTGTAAAAGCATAGCAGTGCACTTCAGTTCTGGCCAACTCCTGATTTTTTATGCATTCTGCGGAGGAGTCCCTGTGCGATTGGCCACCGAGTGCCGTCCGCTTGATATAAAATTCCGCCATGCCTGCACGGTACGCGCACAGCCATTCACCCATGAAGTGGCTAAAATGAATGCTGATGCGGTGACGGTCCAATTGAAGAGGCTAATATTCATAATAAATATCCCTTAGAAATAATCTGTGGCGCGTCCTTATGACAGAGGGGTCAACTTTCGTAATCACAATAACTGCTAACAAATGTGGTTGAGTCAATTACTTTAATTAAATCTCATACTATCTAATGGCTTCTCATTTGTATGGTAAACTGCAAGGAAAGAGAAATGGCCATCCTCCCCGGTGCTGCATAAGTCAGAAAGAGGCATCCTTACATTTATTTTTACTAGCCCAGGGTGTTAAGGGCGTTTGGGGGTATTTCTGATAATAACAAGTTTTGCAAAAGAAAGCTTTTGTTTGCTATATTAAAGGAAAACAGGCTGCTTATTTGCAACAAGTTTTTATGAGCAAAAGGTCCGTTTCTGCTCTTATCCTTATCGGGAAGTTACAAGCCGACTTTATTTTGGACAATACTACCATTCCGAAGGGAGGGGTTGTGGTGTCTGCGTTTTAATGACCTCGGCTTTTTTTACGAGTTTTGTTCGAGATGGGAGAGAGATCTGTCAGCCAGCTGGTTGAAAATGCATTCTTGCCACAGAAAATATTTCCTGAGATGTCTGCTCATCACAAATAGGACTTTGCGTTTCCAGCCAGAACACTTACGTTTACCTGCCAAGATGAGCAGCCAGCCCTGAGGAATGAAGATGGGATGTATTGCAGTGTTTGAGACAGCGTGCCTGAAAAACACACAGCAAAATGTGGAGCTTGTGATAGTCTTTTTGTGCTTTCAACTTTCCTCTGTGCTTAACTACAAACAACCCAAATAAGAAAACTCCATATGTATCCCTGAAACAGGACCACACACTGGACGTGTGGCTAGACAGTAGTATGCCATAAAACTGCAAAATCATTACATAAAAAAATTTAAAAATCACTTTTGATGTAAGGGAAACACTTCTTCATTTAAAAACATGAAGAGGACGGAAAGGACATCCATATTTTGGTGTGTAGAGAAAGACATGGGTGACTCCTTTTTGATTTATTTGCTTCCTGGTAGTTTGCCATGGGACAAAACATTTACTCAAAATTCTATCTCCATCTCCTCCTGCATTCATCAATCTCCACCTCACTCTCATCCACCCGTTGCGTACAATTGCCGTAACTGCGCTCACCTCCCAATCACAACAGGCAGCAATCCACAGAAAAGACATCATACTTAAAACCATTATCACCCATTCAACCCATTCTGCTGACACAACCCTCACACAAACAACTTCATCACAAACGCTTATAGCACAATGTACTATTCCCATCTGTGAACCATGCCTGTGCAATTTGTACACCAACTGTTTGCGAATGTGTATGCACATTTTAATGCTACCTATGTACTAAAAGGTCACAGGGCAAGTTGCCTATTCTCAGGACAGAGGGGCACAAAACAACTTGCCTAATGAATATTAATTAGGCAGGTCACAATTCATGATTCACAGTCAGCGACTGAGTCAAATACAGTTATACCACAGAACTCCCCTGGACCGACCACGCCATCATCCACTTC
Source organism: Calotriton arnoldi (assembly GCA_963921515.1). Lineage (NCBI taxonomy): Eukaryota > Metazoa > Chordata > Amphibia > Caudata > Salamandridae > Calotriton > Calotriton arnoldi. The sequence continues at coordinate 227,749 of CAWUFW010001381.1, forward strand.
ACCATCGCAGGATCCCCATGCATGGCCACCAGGCCTCCCAACTCCTCCCTTTGTCACTGGAATAAAGAACACAGACTGAATGGACGTACGCCCTTAACACTACCCAGCCCAACCCCGTAACTAACCTGGAACAGGCCGTCCAAACTTCACCACCTGGACCACCAACTGTGCTGGCAGAGTTGTCCCGTTGAAGCCAGCCAAGACCTGCAGACACACCAAACAATTCAGCTGGTACCCATCAGTAGTCAGGACAGTGAAACGCAGTTGCAACTGACTGGAGAGAAGATGGCGCACCAGCAGAGACCCCACAGACCAAGTCACCTTCAAGTCAGCCCTCAACTCATACCACCAGTGCCTCAAAGACCCTGATTCTCCTCGAACACTCAGCAGCTATTGAAACTGTGCCCCACAACACACTCATCAAGAGACTTCACCTCATCAGACTACAGGGTGACGCCATCAGATGGATTGCATCCTTCTCACAGGATGAACCCAGAGAATTCACCTCCCTCCTTTCGCCTCGGAACCAAAGAGCACCATCTGCAGCGTCCCTGAGGCTTAGGTTTCTGAGGTTTTCAAGAAGGGCCTTAGATTTTGGGTCAGTGCGGTCTTCTAGGTGAAAGTTAAGGTCTCCAAGAAGGATGAAGGCACTGACATTGATGATGAGGAATGGGACAAACTCTGTGATGCCACTGGTAAAATTAGTGTGGGTCCTTGTGGTCTGTTTATGAGGGTTCCACCCATGGAGAAGCCTGCTGTGATGCGTATCTGGAACATGAAGTGTTCCACGTAGCTGGTGGGGGTTTTCTTGTAGGTAGTGCAGCTAATGGTGACTTTGAATATGATGGCATCTCTGCCTCTGGCCTTGTACTGACAGTCTTGTAGCCAGTAGGGATGGCTGTAGTGGTCCGGTGAAGAGGTTGGGTTTAGCCATTCTTCCGCGAGGAAGAGCTAGTCCATAGTGTGGTTGTGTGGCAGGTCTCATATCTCTGTGACATGTTTGGTGAGCGAGTAGGAGTTGAGGAGCATGCATGTGAGTGTGCATATTGCGTGGGTGGTTGTTGGTCTTTGTGAGTGAGAGCTGGTGGCTGGTTTGTGAGTGTGAGCAAGAGGGGTGCTGGGTGCTGATGGTGTGGGAGTAGCAGCTGTAAGTTGTGGGAGAGCACATAGAGCTTGTAGGAGAAGCATGTGAATGCTGCCTCCGTGTTGTGTGGTGCGGTATGGCAGCAGTGTGATGAGCAGTGGCAGGGGTTGAAAGCAGGAGGAGCATGGGAGGATAGCAGTGGGTAGAAGGAAGACCAAGGTTCCTGCTGCTGGGCTCAGTCAGGTGCAGAAGGGCACAGAAAAGATTGCCTTTAGCTCGACTTTGGTGCACAAGTAGCATGCCCACTGCACAGGCCTAAAACGCATCTGCTCTGCAGCTGTATTAAGTAGGGCCTGGGGCAAATGTAGGGTCTGTGGGTGGTGTGCAGCTGGATGATGGGAAATGAAGTCCTCTTAGTTGGCTTCTTCTATTAAAGATGGTTTGGGCGGAAAACCAGTGATTTCACTTCCTGTGCAGGTAATGGTGGAAAATGTATGCCTGTACAATGGTTTAATAAAAATGTAGTATAAAAATTACAGGTTAATAAATCAATCTGTTTTTGAAAATTAAAAATCTGAAAATTTGAATCACTCTAGTTTTTGCCCACTTATCTTTGTATAGTTAAAAGCACATTTCAAACAGAATTATAAAACAGCTTTTATGCAGTGAGTGGCCTCATTTCACATCTAGCTTGTTGGCATTTTTCATGTCTAGTCTTCATGTGCAGTGCAAGGTGAAACATCAAACCTATTTTTAATATTTACAAAATATGAATCTAAATTTTGTTGTTAATGATTCAAAAAGAGCATGTGCAACTTTATCTTTCGCATTCATTGTATTGCATCTTTTCTCACACTAACAACAGCAAAGGAGTTAATGCAAGAAACATTAGCATGTTTCTTGCACATGACCATACTCACTTTGGCAGACTCTCTTCTAAACCAACACTACATTTGAAACTGCATTGTACTTTGAAAGCAGAAACTTCAAATCACTTTAAACCATTGCTAGTTAAGCACATTGCTTGGCCGTGGATCATTTTTTTAATATAAATTCTGAGATCTATCAACGAACATAATTAATATTGTGAATATGATGAGCATTACATAATATCAATCATTAAATAGAAGGTGTCATAAAAATGACATCACCTGCGATGACCATCAAACAACTCTCCTGCAGGACTTTGCTAAGGGAGTACTTCAGAAGTTCAAAGGGCTAATTACTGACTCAACATTTAGTAATAATGGACTACATTCTGGAACATGCACTCATTCCCAGTGCACTAACTGACCACATTCCAAGGCCGTGCATCATGGTACTCATCAATCACATTTCCTAAAATGAAACCCTCTGAACTCATCAGGATCAGCCATAACTTCACCTGCGAATCCATATTATGCATAAACCCAAACCTCATTACAACACCTTCTTAAGTTGTTGCGTACCCTTTACCTGCTCGCCCTCCTTGAATATCTGATATACACAGTTCCTTGACTAACTTTGAGGAATTAGCTGAAATCATTATTATTTCCTGAAGAGTAACACATGCTCCAAATGGTGAGATTTCCTTAATCCTATTAGTGTTGTAGAACTCTACAGCCGCACTAATCCTAAGAAAATCTGTACATTGGAGCTACTGATGGTCAGGTCTTTGCTGATCTGTAAACTTGGTTGCATGAACTGTAACCAAACACTTGTTCCTGATTATTTTATATAATTGTTATGTGTTGTTGGTTCACAGTGAACCAAGAGAAATACAGTTGTGTAAATGTTGTACACAATATATATATATATATATTTTTTTTCTCTTTTTTTTTTTTTTTTTTTATTTTTTTTTTATTCATGTTTTCAAAACCAAAAAGACAATAAAATAACACATACAATACAATTAGCCAGCATATTATCACTTATTACAAAGCAAATTTTAGTTCCGGACAATTGGACATAATACAATTGGTGATCGCCGTTGGTCGCCCCATGCACCCATCTCCAAAAACATCTCTAGACTCCCAGACCCACAGGCATCTAACTGGAACAGATTTTTCATGCTGACAGTGTAGTCCATAGAGGGTGTGTGAACTAGAGTTACATACAGGTCAACCACCTCTACATCCCAAGCCCAAGGAGGCATATCATGATTTGAAAACACCCACCAGAATGGCATAGGCAAACACATCTAGGTGTCCACGACTTGCGCCCGCGCAGGAGACCCGGGCAGGTTCCGGGCCCAGTCCACAAATGGCTCCCATACATCCCGAGGCCTCGAGGATGGGGGCATGAGTTCCCAAAAAGTACTCAATTGCGTGTGGCCATACGTGACATCCCTCAACCAGTCCTTAATCGTGGGGATCCTCTCCCCTCCCCAGCGAAGTGCAACCTGCCTTTTAGCATAGAGTAACAGGAGTGCATGTAGCTTTCGATGCTTGGGTGGTGTATCCTTCACGTACCCCAGAAGTCCCATTTCCGGTGAGGGAACATCCGTCCTACCAACAATTTGGTTCACTGCAGCAAATATTTTAAGCCAAAAGTCCGCTATCCGAGGGCATTCCCATGCAACATGCAGGAAAGAAGCTGGCGTGTAGCTACACCGCCAGCAGCACTCGTCTTCCCTAAGCCCCATGCGAAACAGGCCAACAGGTGTCCGATAGTATCTATGTAAGTACTTGAAATGAATTAGTCGTAACCTGTAGTTCGGGGAGAGCTCAGTGAGTTGTCTACAGCAGAAATCCCATTTAATTTCAGTGAGCGGAGTGGGAAGCTCGCTGTTCCAACCCTCAAGAGACTTAGGCCGTACCACAGGGCACGTGTTCTGCATTTGGGTGTATAGCCGTGTGACAAGCTTGCGGGGGAGGGGATTTCAATACGTTTTCCAAAGCCAACAGCGTAGGGGTGCCTCCGGGAAGCCAGCGCACATGGCTCGGCATGTCGTACGCAGCTTGTGATATAGGAATAACTCGGCAAATGGCGTCACCCGGTCAGTGCTAGCGTCGGGAGGGGATCTAAACTTATTGTCTGGATATATATCCGCAAACGTGTGCAAGGACATGCTATCGGTTAAATTCTTGCTAATACCATCCTGGACGCAGGGAAGCATGGGATTACGTGCCAGTGGTATTGAGGGGGCGTATAATATCGGAATGTCAGCCCTCTTACGCAGCTCGCCCCACGCCCACCGCAATGTGCCCGCTGTGTCCACATCCCCACGGGGCCGTTGCGAAGACTGATAGAGCGCCACCTTGAGTGGGAGCGGGGCCACCGTATCCATTTCTACTGCCACATGGGGCTGATACGGCGTTGGGTGGACCCAGAAATGCAAAAATTGGGCTTGCGTGCATAGAGCATATAAATGCATGTCTGGTGCGCCTAGACCCCCCTGTCTCAATGGCAGAGTTAATAGGTCCCATGAAATCCTGGCCTGCCCTCCAGCCCAGATCAGTGAGATCATCTGCGACCTCAGGGCGCTGAAAAAATGTTTTGTGAGGGGGATCGGTACGTTCACAAAAAGATACAAAAACTTCGGTAAAATTACCATTTTGGTAAGTGCTATTCTCCCAGCTATGGAGAGAGGCAGTTTAGACCAGAGCCCTACTTTCTCCTCTAACCAGGCGATCGCCCGACCGAAGTTGAGGTTCCATATCTCCTGCATATCCCGGCTTAGCCACACACCCAAATATTTAACCGCTGCATCCTCCCATCTTAAAGGAAATTCAGATACCACCTGGGGTGTGCCATCTGTCAATGGGAACACTACCGATTTAGACCAGTTAACTGACACCCCCGCCAAGCCCCGAATCGTATGAATTCTCTGAGTACAGGATCTAGATTCTCTTCGGGTTTAATAATGTACAATGTCACATCGTCCGCGTATAGCGAAATAAGGAGATTTCGAGTGCTAAATCCGATCCCCCGGGCCGTGTGATGCTGCCTGATCCGGGCTGCCAACGGTTCCATCGCAATAGCAAAGAGCAGGGGTGAAAGCGGGCACCCCTGTCTAGTGCCTCGCGATATGGGGACCGGGCCGGAAAGCAGGCCGTTCACCCGAATCCTGGCAACCGGTAAAGTGTACAACAGTCTGATACGGCTCATAAAGGACGGACTCAGTCCCATACGTGTTAATATGGTAAACAAGTAGGGCCATTCAAGCGTATCAAACGCTTTTGTAGCGTCCAGAAAAATTGCGGCAGCGTGTTCCTCCGGGTGGAGATAATGCAGCACCGAAAAAATCGTCCGCAGGTTGTGGGCAGTCGACCTCCCAGGAAGGAACCCTGATTGATCCGGGAGTGCAATCATCGGGAGTAAAGGCTGTAGCCTATTGGCAATTAACTTAGCCAATATTTTCACGTCGACGTTTATCAGGGACAGTGGTCTATAGGAATCCACCTCCGTCTCCGGCTTTCCGGGCTTTAACAGGGTTATAATTATTGCCTCTCGCATGGACTGAGGCAAGACCCCCACCTCCAACGCCTCCTCGTATACTGCCAGAAGTCTGGGCGCCAGCTCCTCTGAATAAGTCTTATAGAATGAGGTAGAAAGGCCATCGGGCCCCGGGGCCTTATCAAGTGGTAGACTTTTAATAACCTGTGTCACATCCTCTACTGTTATGGGGAGATCCATGTATTCCCTGTGGGCATTATTGAACCAGACAAGGGCCACAGAATCCAAAAATCCTGCATCCCCTCCGGGCATACCTGTTGGGTGGCCGTATAAAGTGTGGAGTAAAATGACGAGAAGGCATCCAGAATTTCCGCCTGACCCCTGATTACATCTCCACCTGCAGTGCAGATTTCGTGCACAAACGTAGCCGATCTGGAAGGGCGGATCATACTGGCCAATGTGCGACCCGGTCTGTCACCCTCTCCATATCTACGGGCTTCAACATATTTACCCAGGAATTTAACTTCCCGTTTGGACTCCTCCGCAAATTCAAGTAGTTTAATTTTCAAGGAAGCAGCGGTGCCCGGTTCACTCATGGCGTAGAACTGGTTTTCAAGGACTCTTATTTGATTCTCCAGCGAGGCCAAGGTGCCCCTAATGGCTCTCAATACTCCAGCCTGCCTGGCAATACAGTTGCCCCTTATCACAACTTTAAACGCCTCCCACAAGGAGGCCGCGGTATCAACGGATCCTTCATTAAGAGCAAAATAAACTGTAATGTCAGAACGGATTTCTTCCTTGAATGCCTCATCAAGGAGGGCATGCGGAGGCAATCGCCAGGAGAAAGCTCGGGGTAGCGCTCCCGGTAGTAGCAGTCTGAGCAAACAGGGGGCGTGATCTGATAAAGAGCGTGCTAAGTGTCGGACCTCTAACGTCCAGGTTGCAGTGTCTCTCGATATCAACCAGTAATCCAACCTGGACCATGCACTATGTTGACTTGAAATACATGTACCCTCTCGGAGTTCCGGATGTCGGCACCTCCAAACATCAAGAAGCTCCCCATCTGACATAATAGCATTAAGAGCATTACTGGCATGTGGGTGCAAGGGCCTGGCCGTGCCCTGCCTGTTGAGCCCATCATCTAACACAGCGTTGAAATCACCACCCCACAATATTGTATTGCAGCCGGTTGCTCTGATCCTAGACCAGATGTCACCAAAGAAGTCGGGTGAATCTACATTAGGACCATACACTGCAACTAGAACCAGCGGTATGCCACCCAGTTTGCCATGAATGAGAAGGAATCTCCCCTCCGGGTCTACAATTTGGTGGTCCTCCCTCCAGTCGATCCCCCTTCTTATCAACACTGCCACACCCCGAGCATAATTTGAATAAATGGAGGAATACACATGGCCCCATCTATTATGGCGTAGTCTGTGTGTCGGTTTGACATTTAAATGGGTTTCTTGCAAAAAACATATATCAATGTTATGTCTGGTTAAATAAGCATGCACCAACCTGGCCTTCCTGTTATCGTTCAACCCTCTAATGTTCCATGTCAAGAAATTTATTGTAACCGCGTGTAGCCCGGCAATCCTATCCCACCTGAGCAACTTGCACTGAAGGAACATGGCGACACCCAACAGCAAATTTCTGTCCTGATATGCAACTGATCCCACATGCTGGCTACCAACAATGAAACGACCCCTACCCACCTCCCACCACCCACACCAACCCCCCAATCAGGTTGCAGCATACCCACCCCAAAATTTTCACACAAAAACATATGAATTAACAGTGGGAAATCTCCCATGGGGGCGAGGAGGAACCGGCGAACTGCCCTGCTTAGACAGGGTGGCCGGGAGATCTGCAGAGAGGCAGGCAGCTAATTAAACCAAAAAGCAATAACCCATGTACCAGAACCGCTTCGGGTCACGGTGCCCCAAACATCTCCATGCTGCGAATGAAAGGGACCTCAGCGAGGGGGAGCGCGCAACATTGCCCACCCAATTTTCTCCTACTCATCTCAGCACGACCTGTTTATGAGCAAAGCAAATACAGAGAAACAAACTAGTCATTGTCACTTAAACGGCCTGACGAGCTTCCCTCTGCAGCATTAGAGATTTTCGCCTTTTTACCACCAACATGTTTGGCGAACTTCAAAGCAGACTTCGCATCAGTGAAATAGTGTGCAGTGCCATCATGGGAGACCTTCAGCTTGGCTGGATAAAGCAGGGAGTACGGAATCTGTGCTTGCAACAGGATTCGCTTGGCAGGAATGAACTCCCGACGCGCCGCTTGTACAGCCGGAGTAAAGTCCGGATAAAATGCAATATTGTTCCCTTTATGTGAAATTTGACCTTTCTCCCTGGCCAGGCGCAGAATGAGATCTCTATCTTGATAGTTCAGTATCTTGGCCAGGATCGGCCTAGGTGTTGCACCCACTGGAGGTCTCGGCCCTAGAGATCTGTGGGCCCTCTCCACCGCAAATACTGTCGACAAGTGAGGGTCAAAGAGCTCATGAAGGAGTTCCGCCACAAAGGTCTCCATTTTGGAAAAGCGGTGGTCTCCGGAATGCCCGTAATGCGGAGGTTGTTCCTTCGAGATCTCGCCTCTAAATCCTCATTTTTGGCCCTGATGACGCCCAACAGGCGGTCCATATGCAGCATTTTCTCTTTAGTGTCCATCTGGAATTCGTGGAACTCTGTATGCCGGTTCTCCAGGACGTCTAACCGGGTCTCATGTGAGGCCACCTGCGTCTTTACAGAATCCAATTGTGTAGTTAGGGTATCTAATTTAGTATCTATATTCCGCAGGCTGGAACGCATCTCCAGCATGAGGGTCCGCAGGTCCTCCCCATGGTCGTCCGTTGACATCTCATTGTGGCTGCCCCCGGTGCCTCGGAGTCCGGGTCCGTCTGCCTCGTGGAGCGTTTGTTTTCGAATGGCAGTTTGGACTGCCTTGCATCTGGTTTCCCCATGACGCCAGTGGTCCTTGACCGCTATGGTGCAATCGGGGCCAGCACACCGGTCTCCCCCTTAAGTGCAGCACAGTGGATCCGCACTCCGCCCCTAGGCCCCTCCAGGTATCACACCGGCACCGCGACTCACAATGCCCGAGCAAGTCCAGCAGGGGCCGAGCCGAAGACCGCCTCCCCACGCAGCCGCTTTAGGCCCAGTCTCCGCAGCCCATGAGTCTCAATCACAAGCCATCCGCACACAGCCCAGGGGCATGCGACTCCAGGGCTCCCGATGTCTCAAGGGCACCGCAAATCACCGACTCACCCAGTCCGCTCGTGCCACACGCGTCACTCCAGGCTCCGGCTTCGCACCATCCCCCAACCAGCCATCTCCAGGATGCACGCGGTATTATCCAGGGTCCACCGCTGTCAGGTGTCACTCCACAGCGGCCCCCCACCAGTGGCTGGGCTCCAGAGAAACAGTGCCACACTCTCACAGTCTCCCCTCAACAGCAGGGCTCATAGCATGCAGTGCACTCCTTCCACCAACCTCCTCCACCAGCGATCCGCTCTCCGGCCGGCTACAGGTGCCTCCTCCGATGTCAACGGGCGCAGAGCAGACCAGCCGCACCCTCCCTACCGCTTCCGCTCTCCACGGTCACCAAGCTTGCGCCCGCGAAATGGCGGCCGCGGCCCCGTGAGGAGATGCAGCGCGGCGCTTCACAACCAGTGTCTGGTCACTCTCGTGCTCAAAGCCGCAGTCTGCAGCTGTTCCGATCCGCAATATATCTCCGACGCCCCTCGACAGGGAGCGGGGGGGTTCTCCACGCCGCGCAGCCCCATCAGGTCTCCAGGCCGCACCGCAGCCGCGGCGTCGAGTTCCAGGGCGGCCCGGCTTCCTCCAGCGGCTCGCCTCGACCTCTCAGCCGCTTACTAACACTCTGCCTCACCGCACCGGCGTCACGCGCTCCCCGCTCCCAGGAGAGCCAGCTGTAGGACCAGGGGCACCTCCGCAGTCCGAATATCGGCTATATGCGCCGCATCAGCCCTCCGTGTGTAGGATTTTTTAAGGATTTCTGCCCGGCCGGCGGAGCTCGCTCACAGAGCGGCCATTCCGCAGCACGGCAAGCCACGCCCCCTCTGTTGTACACAATATTTGAGTTGTTTAAGGGTGTAGTAAATATCTGGAATCCTTGCTTGTGAGACATTAAGTTCAACATATAGACCTACAACAGGTGTAACAATAGCCCATGGATTTCTAAACCAGATTAAAGGATCAGGTGAATGTGTACAAAGGCCATTTAGTCAATCAAGTAGAAGGGACCCATCTGTTCTTCACATTCAAGACTTAAGCGATACGAGATATAGATGCTATTACCCACACTGCAAATAACTTGCAGGGGGTCGGCTCTGAAGATATTCAGGTAATGCAAGCATATGTGATCAACATGACTTTCTCTAGGACATTCTGACATGTGTATACAACATTCACCTCTTTGCCTCCAACACCTTACTGCGACTTAGAATTCTATCTCCTGCTAGCGCAGCAGTTCTTTCTTTTAAGTTGTCTCTATTTGTTGGTTGTTAAGCTGATTTGTCTGGTGCTCTAAAATACTAGAATACAGAACTACATGCTAAAATATGTTTCTTGTTCTTAATTTAAATAGTGAAGATCAAGACACAAAATGTAAATTGATTGATCCATTTATTTCAAAATATTCGACTGTACACACTTAAAGAATAATGGATAAACATTAACATAAAATGAAAAAAAGGAAAGGAAATGAGATAATTTAACCATTTTTTGCTGTTTCCTAATAAATGGTATGGCAAAAGCTTAATAAGCAAAAAGATGTTTAAATGGTTTAGATTTCTAATTAATGAAGAGAGTTACGGGGTTTTATATTTAAATAAGAAGTGTGCAAAGTTGCAAAGGTTTTTACTCCACAACTTTGTGAAGTTTTCTTTAAAGCCGTTGGGTTTTGTTTGATTCTCATGACATGGCAAAGTTTTAAACAGTAAGTTTAGATGATGGATTCCACACAAAATGGATTCGCAGGTGATAATCTCTGCAAAAACTCACCTTCAGAAAATTCCCTTTCAAAAAAGTTTATTCTTTTGAACAAAGTTCTACAACAAACGTAGGTGGGTGTTGTTGGGAAATCAGACATTGCCAAGTTGAGAAATTATACATTGCCTTTTGACATTGCATCTTTAAGGGTAATATTAAACATTTTGTCCAATCATAATTTACAGCGATATGGGTTCAACCCTTTAGAGAAAACCTCAAGGTGAAAGAAACTATTGGAAAGGTTGTCCAAATTCCATGTATCATAGACCCTATCTTATGAGATAAATTTGAAAAAAAACTCACTACATATCTCAGATGTGCAGCTGAGGTCTGGTGATGTTGATTTGGCAAATTCAATCTCATACCTTGCGGAATTTGTTTTTTATCAAGGCGCTCAACTTACACCAACAGGTGAGAGGACTCGTGTGGCAGAATGCTGTATGAAAGATATATCAATTTGGCAGACTATGACCAAAATCATTAGTAAATTGATCAAATCATTTAATCATTATTTTTGTTCAACAAAAATTTCTTTCGGTTGCCATTTTTTACAAGAGTGAGAAGAACAACACTTCACATTTTACAAAAAATGTAACAATTAAAACACAGACAAGTGAAAAACAAAGAACATTGAGTACTATTCACAAGTGATTTTTTCAAAGAAAATTATTTACATACAAACATATAAAACCTGCTCCCAGTCACGTACTAAGGTTTGGTAAGGTAATCTTATGAAAAGTAATCAGAGTACCAACCAACGGGGGTAATTTCAGTTTAAGCATGAGAGAAACAACAAACTTAATACAATTTTCCTCAATGCTATTAATTATTAGCGAGCTTACTGCTCCCCTGTTGGTGAAAATGATGCCAACACGTTTCGAAACCCTTTCGGTTAAAAGGGCTTCTCTTCAGGGCTGGGGACTGGATTCTGTAGTTTAGTTCAGGCTCATCAATTTTATACAAAACAAAAAATGATACAGATGTAAAAATATTCTGGTTGCAACTTGATTGTGGCAGAAGTTGTTGTCTGTGAAAGCAACAACAAACAATACCCATTTAATGTCGTCATAAAGTAATACTACTTATTATACAGATAGCAGGAAAGGGGGCATTTTTAACTTACATAGAAAGCCAAGGTTCTATGCTTCAGAATTCAATGTTGGTGCTGCCTTAAAATCTGTTACTTTCTAGAAAGACATTAAGACTTAATCAGGGCTCAGCCTCACACTTTTTATGTTCTCAATATAAAAGTGAGAAAAATCATGACTTACTTAGTTATTCGTTTAGCCAACTAATCTGTTCTGCCAGGTGAGAGGAGGATTATTTAAAATAACAGGAGTGAATATTCGTGAAGCGCGGAAAGCGCATTCACCAGGGAGCTGTCAAAGAAAATTGACAATATTTAATGCGTGTCCCATGTTTCAGTGTTTTAAACAAGTGAAGGGACTCACGTTTCCCTCTCTTCTGGCTGTTAAGTTTGTTCCACGTTAAGTAATTTTCTCTAAAGATGAAGAAAAGTGTTTGAAGGTCACGATGAAAAAATCAACTCGGGTGCCTTCAAAATTAAACAAACACTCCGTAAATAATTATATTCTCCATTCTACGAGGACTGAAAACAATGTTTCAATATTCAAGCCTCACCTTTCTATTACGGCTGGGGAACTCAAAGTATCCAACTGCTCACTTCAAGTCAGACGCGAGGGCTGTGCTCAGGATTAATTTAACAACAAGGAAAAAAGAGTTGCCTGTTTCCTGCTTCCTGTGTGGGCAGATATCAAAAGGGTATGCTGGGCCTTGTAGTTTATCGGAAAATTGCGGGCTAATCTTAATGCTTAAAAAAGAAAATGATATACATATACTCTTCCCTAATGATGGCTGTGGGGAAGGAGCTCTAACACCGGAGATCCTGGGCACGGGGATCACCGATGCTGTGTAAATCCCTGCTGCCCCCCCCCCAGTGAACGAGGACTCACCGGACTCTTCCCGCAACGGGCAAGGCTGAATCTCGCTCAGCGGACATCAAAAAGCGAAGTAACGAGGATCTGCGTCCCGACACCTCCAGGACTGCAAAGGGTGCCTGGAAGGTGAACGACGTTCTACAGACCTCGCTCGATTCGAGGACACACCGTGCTGGACCGCGCGAAACCCACTGGCACAGGGCCTTGGACCTTGTGCTCAAGTCGCACCGGCACTGGAAGATCGTCAGGGTAGTTCGCAGGCTGTGGACGAGCGCCGCACCGGAGCGCCGCCATTGCCTGATTCCAAGATGGCAACAAAATCGGAAATGGCAAGCAAATTACTCAAGTGACCGAGCAACTCCCAAAAAGAACTTGCGCCACTATTTCTCGCTCATTCTGACCCGCCGGTTGCAGCCATGGAGCGATGAGGGCCCCCGAAACACAACGACCAAACCTCGAGCTTTGGATGTGCCTGACCCCATGATGGCCGCTCCCGACTTGGAATTCGGCTTAATGCTCATACGGCACAGATGTCCCTCCAGCACAGCAAAATAAGCATGTACGCGGCCGCAACACCCCCATTCCGACCGCCGGTCTCAACACTGAATCGTTAAGGGCCCTGTAGCAAGGTGACTACCGCCTCCCCAAGCCTTGTACCCACTGGCCTAACCTCAAGATGGCCGCAATCAACTAACCGGGCTCTGAAGCGGCAAGGCGATCCCACTTTAAACTGTTAAAGAAGGGTTTAAGGTGCCGCAGCACTCGCATCCCGACCCACCGGCCACAGCCAAGAAGTGATGAGGGCCCTGTAACGGAGGGAATATTGCTTCCCCCAGCCTTTGTGCCATAAGGCCTGACCTCAAGATGGCCGAAATCAACTAATCCCTCGTAACACGGCACCAGGGATCCCCTTTGGACACAGGAAACCCAACTAGCAAAGACTCAGGACTAACTTAATCAATAAGTTAGTCCACAAGAGAACCTTTATACCACGAGCACTATTACACACCTCCTACCTAAGCTGCTTGACATCATGGCCTGACCCCAAGATGGCCGCCAAGTGCTAACCCGAGGACAACTACACTAGGGATCCGCCCTGGACCCACGAGAGTCCCCCCAATGTCAGGACCCTGGTCCTAAGCTTGATCAGAACGAGATTCGGAAGCTCAACAAAGCTAATCCTGAGATAGTGACGTGCCCCGGATTGGAACCTCCAGTGCCTGACCATAAGATGGCTGACATAGGATTTGAGCCCTCAGGGTGACTATACAACTTAGGTAAGACAACACCTTTCCATAAGAGAGGCGAACGTGCAGCTGCTGTTCTCTCATCCCGACCCTCTGACCGCAGCCAGGTAATGATGTGGGCCCCGACAACATATCGATTACCGCTCCTAACCTCCTTTCTACTTCACCGGCCGTCCAGACCCACCACTCACCTATTGGGAACCAACCCCCAGTCCAATAAATTCAATATGCCGTCGGTCACGCCTAACCACCACATCCTGACCTCTTCGAACTACCTAAAACCGCACGGCCCGAACTCCCACTCGATCATTTTCCCCCCAACCTCTCACCCAAAGCGCAAAAAAAACTTAAACACAAACTGATTAGGCAGCACCCAGAATCATTATTCGCGGACATATATCACTGCTCCTCCAAAGGCCAGATTAAAATGGATTTCATCTTTCACACTGAAAGACCTGATGAGTGGACGTCCATCATTAGATCACAACTTCACATTTCCAAAACGACGAATACACCCCTCAGCTGCAAACTAACGATTTCTTTCCCCAACCGCTTGAGGCGGAGGGGGAATACTTCTGTGACCATATACCCCAACGGCACAGTCCTAATCCAAGCTAACAACGACAACCTTGAGGCTTTTGATGCACTCTTCCCCTCACTTCGGTCTACCTCCTCTCACGCCCTCCTGCCCCGCCTTACCCACCCCGCTCCCTGGACAGTCGGTCCCTCCAGCAGAGCACCCTAACCTCTCACGCTCACCCCAAGAACAACACTAGCCGCCCGGCACGTGACACCACCCTCTCAGCTGCCACCAAGAACACGGCTCCTCCCACCGATCGTCTCCTCGACCACCCCCCCCCTACTTCCCTCCCCTATTGTCTATGATCAACCGCAACACTCAGTCCAAGACCCCCAGCTACTTCCCTATACCCACACTCATAAGAACGCGGCAACCACAACACAACCCTCCTCCCGCTGCGCCCTTGGCCCCACCCATTGACCACACGGACAACACACTATCTACCAGACGTCAAGGCAGCAGCGTCAGGACCCCCCCCTCTAGGGAGGACCCTTTTCCGAACCCCCTACCCCCTCCCTTGAAGAGACGAGCCAACGTCTCACCCTGCTGGAAAACCAGCTAGCAATTGTTATCAAGGGATTCAACGAAATCCTTACCAACCTCGCCTCGCTCCGTAAACCACACCCAAATCCCCACTTCACCCCCACTGTCAACAAACCTACTCACCATGGGTGCCCCTCAACACCCCTCCACAGAGAGACCTCAACCACCCGTGAATCAAAATCGGTACCTAGACCGTACCAACAGAACTAGAATAGCTACGTCCCCGAGGGAAGCAGCAGATCTGGCCGCCTCTTACGACATCCCTTCCACCGCCACCTCTCTATCCAAAATCCAGGTGATCACCGGATTCAGAAGGGACCCCTCCCCTCCTAATCACCCTAGACTCCCTGCCTCCCTTACCAACATCCCCAGGGCCCCCCTTAAGAAGAACCCCAATAAAGAGGCACCCACCACTAACTGCATGCTCATTAACTGCAGATCAGCCACTAAACATGCAACTGAACTAGCAGAATCCATCCTCACCCATGACATAGACATAGCCTTCATCACAGAGACGTGGCTAAACGATTGCTCGACACCCATCATGGACACTCTCGTGCCACCAGGCTTTGTAATCATCAACAAAGATCGAAATGACCAAAAAGGCGGAGGTCTAGCAATCATCCATAAAATCAATATAGCTGTGACTGAAATCGACACCTTTAACTATAACTCCTGTGAATGCCTTTCCGCCAACATCAATACAAGCGACAACAAGTCATTCCAGTGCCATCTTCTATACCATCCCCAAGGAGACACCACCATATTCACCGAACATCTGTCCGACATGATTGCTCATTGCTCACTCTGAGACGCCAACAACCTAATTCTGGGAGACCTGAACCTACACTGGAACGAAAACAACAACACGGTAATCCAGAACCTAAATGAGCTGCTACTCAGCAACAACCTCACCCAGCAATGTTCAGAAGCTACCCATGACAAAGGAGCGATCCTTGATGCCATCATCTCCCAACAGGACACTATCACAATCGATCAGATCCTACCTGTCGACTGGTCTGACCACCACCTTATCCTATTCCACTTCACTCAACCAATCAAACTTCAACCCCCCACCCAAGACCCCCCCCAAATGGACAAGAAATCTTAGACAGATCTCCATGGATGACTTTGAAAAAAAGGTATGCTCACTCCTGCCTACCTCCACGGATGATCTCTCTACAACGGAACTCACCACTCACTACAACTCTACTATGGCTTCCATCCTCGATCAAGTAGCCCCCCTGAAACTAAAAAAAAACAGGACATTCTGTCCAGATCATGGTTCAACTCTGACATCAACGCGGAAAGAAGACAACTAAGAGCCGCAGAACGACTATGGAGGAACAACCCAATCAAAATTCTCCACGAGCAACTCAAAGAAACCCGAAGGAAATACAAAAAACACATTAACAACGAAAAAACCACCTTCTTCTGCTCCACCCTGGACACCGCAAAAAATAGACCCAAAGAACTATTCAACATCATCAGACAACAAACATCCAAGCCCTCAGCTGCCCTTGGCCAGGCCTCCAAAGACCTATGCGACAACTTCGCCAACTTCTTTAAAGACAAAATCTCCAAGATTGAGCTCTCACTTGACATCAACCCTAATCCCTCATGCACTAACCCACCCCCAGAAACTGAAGCCAACACACGCAAACACCCCACAAAATCCTGGAAATCCTTCAACCCCATACCCGAAAACGAGATTCTCAAACTGATCGCCACCTCCAAACCCGCATCTCATGCACTTGACCCCTTACCCACCCAACTGACTAAAAAGCTGCAACTCTCCATAGCTCCATTGTGGTGCAAGATCATAAACAGTTCCTTGAGTACCGGCGTCATTCCCGACTGCCTCAAAGTCGGCCAGGTCACACCTCTCCTGAAAAAACCTGGCCTTGACACCAACGATTTGAACAACTTCAGACCCGTTTCCAACCTCCCCCTCCTTGCTAAAATCCTTGAAAAATGTGTTCTTTTACAACTAACTCAGCACATTGACAACTTCAACCTTCTAGATCCCCACCAATCGGGATTCAGAAAAGGCTACAGCACCGAGACCGCGATCCTAAACATCGTGGATGACATGCACAAATCTCTAGATACCGACAAATGCTGCCTACTCATCCTCCAGGACTTATCGGCAGCCTTTGACACGGTGGATCACAATCTACTCATCAAGGCTCTGCAAGACAGAGTAGGTGCTGACGAGGTGGTCCTACAATGGTTCTCCTCCTTCTTACAAAACCGCTCCCAAAAAATCAAAATCAAAACCTTCACATCCGACTCACACCCCGTCAACAGAGGTGTCCCACAAGGATCAGTGCTCTCCCTCAACTGTTCAACATTTATATGGAACCCCTCACCTCCATACTTAAAAAGCCAACATCACCTTCCACCTCTATGCAAACGACACCCAGATCTATCTGGAAACCTCCTCCTTTGAAGATATTCAGAGACTAAACAACACTCTCAAAGAAGTCCAACATTGGCTATCCATAAACCACCTCAAACTCAACCAAGACAAAACCGAAATCCTCCTCATCTCCAACAAAGAA
The DNA here is from genome assembly GCA_963921515.1 of Calotriton arnoldi. Classification (NCBI taxonomy): domain Eukaryota; kingdom Metazoa; phylum Chordata; class Amphibia; order Caudata; family Salamandridae; genus Calotriton; species Calotriton arnoldi. The sequence goes on from CAWUFW010001381.1 coordinate 245,132, forward strand.
GATAATCCCCAAACCATGGAATGGCTCAATGCAATCGATGCTCTCAATGGTAATCTCACCCCAGCCAACTCCATAAAATCATTAGGAATCACCCTAGACCCTAAACTGGACATGGACAGACATATCAAGAACTCCGCGAAGAGTGCCTTCCTCAATCTGAAGCTTCTCAACAAAATAAAACCCTTCATCCCACCCAAAGACCTCAAACAAGCCACCCAATCCCTGGTGATATCCAGACTTGACTATGGAAATGCTATCCTCACTGGTACAGCGAAATCCCACCTAGCCCCCCTCAAAACTACTCTAAACGCAGCAGCCAGAATGGTCACCGGAGTCAGGAAATTTGAGCACATTGCACCTGCACTCAAAGAACTAAAATGGCTCCCAGTAGAGATGCGTGCCAGCTTCAGAATTGCCTGTCTCACGCACAAAGCCCTCCACACAGGGAAACCGGAATATCTGGCTTCCAAACTCAAAAAGGCCGGCCAGACAAGGAACCTCAGGAGCTCCAACTCCCTACTGCTCATCCCTATGAAAACACGCAAACAAAAAACCGCCGCACGATCCTTCGCTGGAAACGCACCCAAAATCTGGAACTCCATCCCAGCACACATTAGGACTATCCCGTCCTTTGTAAAATTAAAAAAACTCCTAAAAGACCTCTTCCTCAACTGTGCCTTCCCGAACAGTTAACCCTCGCTGTAGGGCACTTGCCGACTTTATGCAGCACCATGCCACTTTGTCACCATTATCTACCTCCTCCAAGTACCCCTACGCCCCTCCCCGATCCCCCCTCCCTTTCCGCTCTCGACAGGGTGCGAGGCTCCCAGGACTGCCTTGCCTCATTTGTCGCACCACACGCCGGGACTTTATGAACCAATATGTATACCTAAGCCTTATTTTGGGACTCCTGCATTATAATCTGTTGTAACGCGCTCTGATACCCTAGGGTCTGGCCAGCACTATATAAAACTCCTTAAATAAAAAATTAAAAAATAAATAAACATATCAGTTCATGAGCAGTGAGGTTCTTTTTCATTTTTATAACTCAGTGCAAGCTGCAGTGGCAAACCCATGATAACTGACACAATTTTTTTCTTTGAACTGTGTTAAATTATATTCTGGGTATTTCAGACATCTCATTAAGTCCTGATGTGGCACTATTAAATTTGAGGATAAGGTAGGCCTCTTTTTGCAACAGTATTCTGTTAAGGTCTCCGCCCCTCAGTGTAGGTTTAATGACCCACAGGACCGTCCATTTCAAGTCTCTGTCACTGTGATTCATTTGTGAAAAATGAGTTATAAAAATGAAAAAGAACCTCACTGCTCGTGAACTGATATGTATATAATTTTCTTTTTTAAGCATTAAGATTAGCCTGCAATTTTCCACTAAACTACAAGGCCCAGCATGCCCTTTTGATATCTGCCCACACAGGAAGCAGGAAACAGGCAACTCTTTTTTCCTTGTTGTTAAATTAATCCTGAGCACAGCCCTCGCGTCTGACTTGAAGTGAGCAGTTGGATACTTTGAGTTCCCCAGTCGTAATAGAAAGGTGAGGCTTGAATATTGAAACATTGTTTTCAGTCCTCGTAGAATGGAGAATATAATTATTTAGGGAGTGTTTGTTTCATTTTGAAGGCACCCGAGTTGGTTTTTTCATCGTGACCTTCAAACACTTTTCTTCATCTTTAGAGAAAATTACTTAACGTGGAACAAACTTAACAGCCAGAAGAGAGGGAAACGTGAGTCCCTTCACTTGTTTACTTGTTTAAAACACTGAAACATGGGACACGCATTAAATATTGTCAATTTTCTTTGATAGCTCCCTGGTGAATGCGCTTTCCGCGCTTCACGAATATCCACTCCTGTTATTTTAAATAATCCTCCTCTCACCTGGCAGAACAGATTAGTTGGCTAAACGAATAACTAAGTAAGTCATGATTTTTCTCACTTTTATATTGAGAACATAAAAAGTGTGAGGCTGAGCCCTGATGAAGTCTTAATGTCTTTCTAGAAAGTAACAGATTTTAAGGCAGCACCAACATTGAATTCTGAAGCATAGAACCTTGGCTTTCTATGTAAGTTAAAAATGACCCCTTTCCTGCTATCTGTATAAGTAGTATTACTTTATGATGACATTAAATGGGTATTGTTTGTTGTTGCTTTCACAGACAACAACTCCTGCCACAATCAAGTTGCAACCAGAATATTTTTACATCTGTATCATTTTTTGTTTTGTATAAAATTAATGAGCCTGCACTAAACTACAGAATCCAGTCCCCAGCCCTGAAGAGAAGCCCTTTTAACTGAAAGGGTTTCGAAACGCGTTGGCATCATTTTCACCAAATGGGGAGCAGTAAGCTCACTAATAATTAATAACATTGAGGAAAATTGTATTAAGTTTGTTGTTTCTCTCATGCGTAAACTGAAATTACCCCCGTTGGTTGGTACCCTGATTACTTTTCATAAGATTACCTTACCAAACCTTAGTACGTGACTGGGAGCAGGTTTTATATGTTTGTATGTAAATAATTTTCTTTGAAAAAATCACTTGTGAATAGTACTCAATGTTCTTTGTTTTTCACTTGTCTGTGTTTTAATTGTTACATCTTTTGTAAAATGTGAAGTGTTGTTCTCACTCTTGTAAAAAATGGCAACCGAAAGAAATTTTTGTTGAACAAAAATAATGATTAAATGATTTGATCAATTTACTAATGATTTTGGTCATAGTCTGCCAAATTGGTGACAGCACATTGAACAGTCAGCTAGGACTTTCTTTCTTCTTAGTTCTATATATTGGCCCACCTAGCTGTGTGAAATAGGGCCCATCCCTTTGTTTATATATCACGTATGAAAGATATATGGCATTTTTTTGCGAAATATATATTTCAGAGTGGAAGATGATATCAGTGTACATCAATATCACTAAATACGTGAGACATCTAATAGCATGGACTGATGGGAAAGGCTCAATTATTGCTACTACATCAAATCTCTATCCAATTCGGTATGATATTTATCCAATATTAATATATTTTATATTCCCTCAGAAAGCAAAGTTAAGAGGAAGTTATGGTTACAAATTAAAACTGAAAAACCCTCTGATCTGCCAAGTTAAGGTTAACTATAAAAGCCATATCAAGTGCTCCTGTCATAAAAAACATAACTCACCCACTAAATACAATGCTCATGACCTCACGTGTGATGTTACAGAAGACATCACAAAAGACATCAATGGTACCACTGGTGACATCACACATCACCATACTATTGAAACAAGCACTGGCAAAGCCAATAGATTTCGCCTATGCTAGACCTATTGGCGTTGTCAATGTTTTTTAAAGATGTTGCACAGCAGCGCAAGCTGCTGTGTAACATGCTTAATGTAAATAAAAACAAAGCGCTATGGTGTGGTCAATGATTGCTGATGTACAACATCTTTAAAAAAACATCAAAAAAGCCAAATAGCTAGAGCAGATCTATGTGGCTTTGTTAATGTTTCTTAAAGAGGTTGCACAGCAGCATGGGCTGCTGTGCAACATAGTTCAAAGTAAACAAAAAAGCGCTAAAATGAGATTAAGGCTAGCCCTGCCATAGCTCTTTGTATTTTACTTGAAGCCATGTTGCACAGCAACCCGTGCTGATCTGCAACATATTTAAAAAACATTGACAATGGAAGAAAATCACAGATGGTGGCAGAGGATACAGCCACTCACAGGGTTCCAGAATGGATTTCAGTGAAGAAGCACTCCTGACCCTTGTTGAGCGAGGGGTTGGGGAGGGCTCAAGCAACACAAGTGGAGAGGGTGGGGATGGTGAGAAATGAATGGTGGAAGGAGGGTGTGGGCTGGTGAAAAACAGATGGTGGGAGGAGGAGGGAATAAACAAGGAACAGAGGCGGGGGTGATTAAACAATAGACTAGTGTTCCCAAAGATCACAGCTCCAAAAGAAGAAAAAAAACATACAGCCAAAAAAAGACCTTGGTTACAAATAAAAAAAAGTAGCTCCAGCAACACAACATGCGAACGAAGAATTGAAAAGGAAGAAGTACTGGGTCCAAGCTCCACAGAAAAGACAAACACACGAGAGCACATAAAGAGAAACCAGAAACGTGGTAAAAATGACAAACGATAACCAATACGAACCAAGGTCAAGCAAGCCAACTAATGGTAAGTAAAGGGCGGGCTGTAAGCCCCTTTTAAGATTTTGTTTTTAATTACAAGAGATTAGTGCTGAGCAGGCGAAACCTAAAAATGGATGAGCTCACTGCTTAAATTCTTAATTTTGAAATGTATTGTTTTAATGATGTTAGATTGGTAATTTCTATTATTAATTGGTCTAAACATTGGGAGGTCATCAGCAGTGTATTAGAGGGTGAGTTAAGTTTTTTATATTCTCATGTTAGACCGTATGGGCTTGTAGATCTGAGCTCCCTCCTTATTCTCCATGGGCTCTCCACTATGAAATGCCCACCTTCCTCCCTTGGTATATGTGGAATGCATAAAGAACTGGGAAAGGATCACATTTTTTGGGGGGAGTTTGTGCATAGACAGTGAGAGACTGTGGGGCATATTCACAAGGACCTATCTCCGAGTTATCCCCACCTTAACGCATCAAAAGTGGAGATAGATTTAACACCCCATTCACAAGCGGGTGCAAACTGCAGACATCGCCAGTATTCCCGCGATAACTGCCCCAAAACTTATCCCCAGGGAGGACACCACCAATTAACCCTAATGAGATGCAGAGTAGGTGTTCCCGTGCAAAAACACACGAAAACACCACTACACCACTTTCACAACGAACTGCCAGATCTGCGATGCGAGTCAAAACCACGCGATAAGCCGCGGTAGCAGCAGGTATTTAACACCTGCCTTCTGCTGGTGTAAAGCCGGACGACTACCTGCAGTAGGCAACGGAGCCCCGTACACAGCCAAACCCAAAGAACAAACTACGCCATGGAGCTACTCATCATGCAGCTCGGAGCCCCAATAGGGCCACAACACCCACCGCCACCACCCCCAGGACCGCCACCACCCCCAGGACCCAGACCCGCACCCCCCCCGGACCACCACAGAGGCAGCGCAGAGTAAGACAGCAGACCTACCGAAAACGCACCAGTCTCACAGACCTAATGCCCGAGGAAGTCATCGCCCACTACAGGCTCAAAAGGACAACCATCATCCGCATCATGACCCACATCGCCCACAGCGGAGAACCAACATCCCTCTGCAGACAAAGCTGCTGGCTGTGCTGCACCTGTTGGCCTCTGGTACCTTCCAACCAACAACTGCCAGAGTCGGAAGAGTCTCACAGCCAGCCCTATCAAAGTTCATCACACCTGTCATGGATGCCATCATCAGCTTCATACCCCAGTACCTTCACTTCCCCCACACTGCGCAGGAACAGCTGGAGGCAAAGCAAGGCTTCTACGCCTTTGCTAGCTTCTCACACGTGTTGCGGGCCATTGACTGCACACATGTCCCACTTGTGCCCCCTGCGGATACTGCACACCACTACCGCAACAGAAAGCACACGCATTCCATCAATGTGCAGGCAATAGTGGACCACCGGGGAATGTTCACGAATGTCGTCGCAAACTACCCAGGCAGTGTGCACGATTCCTACATCTTCCGACAGTCCATCATCAACCAGCGCTTCCAGGATGGCATCTATGGAACTGGACTGCTCGTTGGTAAGTGCCAAATCAACACACCACACACCTCAAAGCCACCATCACACAACGCACAACTGTGGGAATGCACACGTGAGCAAACCACATACAACATGTCAATCAACATGCCCACCTACCAGACACGACAACACAACTCCATGGGGATCCTGGGCTTCCCCTGCAAACAATACAGCTATATCATGGCACCACAGCTACACAACAGCTGAACGTGTGGAGATGTGAAATGCAGCCATGTGCGAAGGATGCAAGTGACCCGTGAATGGGAATGTACACAACGACAAGTGAGGCGTGGATGTGCTGGACAGACATGGCTATGCAAACCACAGATATGTCCATGCAGACATCAACTGCTGGTGACTGGAGAGTAGTGAACAGTGGACGCAACCATGTCACCCCAGGCCGTGGGTCAGATCTCGGAAATGTCGCTCGCTGCGTCCCCCCTGTGTGCGTGAGCGTAGTGGGTGGGCCCAGAGTACGCCAGGCCTGCGCAGAGGTGTGGACAAAAACCCCGTGGCGCAGAGCGTGGTTCACTCCCGGAAAGGCCAACGTTACTGCCAGGGCGGCGCCTCATAGTCCGCCACGAGGCCGACGCCGTGAGCAGCGGGGCCTGCGAGCCTGTGCGCCTGCTGCACCCCAGGACGCTGATACCCAGACCAGGCCTGCCCGCACCAGCGCTCCAAGGCTGCACTGCTCTCCTGCCGACACCGTCGTGTGTCAAAGAGGGCCCACCACGTGCCGGTGCTAGCTCCAAGACCCATGTCCGCGACCTTGGCGGCCTCCTCAGGCCATCGCTGTCCTCCGTGACACAGGCCCCCAGGGGTCCCCATTCGTTGACATACCCCACCGCTGCAGCCCGGCTACACTGCAGTCCAGCATGTCCCACATCTTGAACTGAGTCATCATTAATCAATGGCAGGGCCCATGCCAGTGTATGCAGGGGGAGGACTGAGAGGGAGAAGCGTCACAGTCCGGTGGTAACACGGATCACGGTTACGGAGGAGGTCAACCAGTAGCAAGGACTGACCTGGTGCCACTAACCCTGTGCGCCGTGAGTGACCGTCAGCCTCCGGCAGGACATCGTTGGTGTCTGAGCCTGTGGCCTGGGGGTTGTCATCAGCAACGGGCAGGTACGGACTTGGTGTCTGGCATGAGTCTGTGGCATTCTTATCCGGCATGTTGCCGGTCACAGCTGGCATGTGCCCTCTGCATCATGCCCTGGGGGTACACCTCCCATTCTCCCCCGAGACACTCCGCGGAAGGCACCTCTGAGACATACGAGACCCTGCTCTGCCCTCATGACCCTACCCCAGTCTCCCGCAGGTCAGCGTCCTGTGGCGGTGGGCCCGTGTCGGCTGCTGTGCATCCGGGGCCACTAACCCTGTGCGACTCAAGTCATGCTCCCTTGTTGTTCTGACATTGCATTTCTGAGTGCCTGATGACTGTTGGAGTTGTTGCCAGCACCAGCTACTCCCTGAGGGCTGGCTTACACTCACCCCACACACAGCCAGCACAGGCGTCACTGGATCAGTGGGCCTGCCATCACATCATGCCGAACCAAGTATTGACTCTTTTCTCTCTGCACTGTCCCAGGTGATCAAGGATATGCACACTGCCCTTGGATGATGACACCCCTCCGAGACCCGAACACACCCGCCCAGAGGCAGTACTATGCAGCCCACATACGCACTAGGGGCATCGTTGAACGCACATTTGGCGTGTTGAAGTCACGTTTCAGGTGCCTGGACGGCACAGGTGGGAAGCTCCTGTAGAGCCCGGACATCGTGTGCAAGATGATCGTTGCATGTTGTGTGTTGCACAACATCTCTGTACGCACCAATGCCCCATGGATCCCAGTTCCAGAAGTACCAGACGATGATGGGGACGATAGGGCAGGTGGCCCACATCCCACTGCAGCTGCGGCAGGAATGGCCCGTAGGAACACCATCATTAACAATTTCTTCTCATGAGAACATCACATTGTGGCCGTCCCTGGCAATCATGGGACAGTACAAAATGTCCACAAGCACAGCATGTGTGAATAAAACATATTTGCAGGTTTCAGGTTGTACTTGTACATTGTCATGTCACAGTTTCCTGCTGTGCCAGATGTGATTTGCCATGTTGTGCACATTTGCGGCACCAGTTGTGTCCTGTGTTCTGTTGTGGAGGTGTTGCTGTTTGTACCGGGATGTTGTCAATGTCGAGGTGCACTTATACTTATGTGCGTATGCTGCACGGTGTGTGATTCGCTCCTGCGGCTCTGATTTGTCTGCCACTGATCCCTTTTATGCGGTGTGCCTGTCAGTTCTGTGCTTCCAGGGTGCTGAGATGTTGCAGACTTGGGTAACTTGTGCTCTTTGTCGAGTTGTGACTCTTGGGCATGGTTTGTCCGCAGATGTGTCGTTGACGTCAGGGGTTGTTTGTGCAGGTAGTTGTGTCCGAGTGTGACCTGCTCCTTTTCGGGTGTTGTCCGCACTCAGCCACCTCAGTGTTGTGCCGTGTACATTGCCATGATGATAGGACTGCATCCAAGCTACTGGTCATGTGGTGTCTCTTGCATTGTCAGTGTGGCTGATGTATGTGCATGTTCGCATGTTCGCACGTGGGCATGTGTTGGTTGTGTGACTGTTGATGTGTTGGGTGGGTGCCCCTTTGGGCACAGGCTGTTCGTGGGACTACTTGGTGTTTGTGTGTGTGCTGGAGTGTTCCCGTGGGATCAGGGACATGAACCAGAGTCATTGTGGGTGTGCAGTGTGCCCTGCTGGATTGTGCATGTGTGCCATTGTGCCCATCTCCACCCGTTCCCACCACTCCCAGGTCGCTACGCACCATGTTGATGTGATGTTGGGTCATGTTGGGCAGTGTCCAGATCACCAACTCATGTCACCGTCTCCAGACTGGTGAATGTGGCCACCATCTTCTCCATGTCATTCAGCTCCTGGTGTTCTGCTGGCCCCCCTCCTCCGGGGTGCGTTGATGCTTTCGTGTTGGCAGCGAGTTTCTGCTTGGTTTTACCATTCACATCAGTCCAGCGCCTCTTGTGCTCTTCCATTGTCCTCCTCTGCCATGCGGCGGCATTCACATGGTCCGAGGTGGTGTGCCATCTTTGCCTCTTTGTTGCCAATGACACGTTGGAGATGACGTACAGTTGGTGGTGGTGTTCTGTCTCATCTGTGGTGATCATGTGGTTTTCCTGTAGACTGTACCCCGTCTTCCTCTTCCTCTTCTCATTGCCCTTCCTCGTGCCCTGTATTCCTGGGTGTTCCTCCGTGGGGATTGTGGGGTTCATGTTGTCCTCTGCAGTCGGTCAGGGTACATCCGTGGTACTCTGCAGTTGATTTCGTTTGTGGTGGCATTTTCCGTATGCTGTTCTTGTGCTTTTTCCCGCATTACGCGTGGGTTTTGCTGGCCTCTCGCTGCTTATCGCTGATTTCCTCATCGCGCTTTGCCCCATCGCATGTTTTTTCGCGTTGAGGTTTGTGTTTTTATCACAATCGCGGTGATTGTATCGCGGACATTGGCCGCGTTTTCGGGGGACTATCGCATGGTACCGCCGTGTTGTGAATTCCACGTTAACACAGGGTTATTTTCCCGCGATCGGCTGCGATGTGTAAAGTTGCGTTAACATTTTTTTTAGATGTTTAGCACACGTTCTTGTGAATATACCCCGTGTGAATATGTGAGTGTGCGTGCACGCCCTACCAGGCACAGTAACAGAGTCCGGAGGGACCTCCATTCACAAGAGTAGCTCATCCAGTGCAGTGTTTTTCTTTGCACTTTAGTACTTGTACTCCTCATTTTATAATGGAATAAACAAAACTACAAGTCCCAACATGCCAACAACAAGGAAAAAAAACGGGACTGCATGAGCTACTTAAATATAGACTTGGGAAACCTGAGTGCTCTGGGGCTTATTTACAAGCCCCTTGCGCCACGTTTGCGTCATTTTTAACATGGGAAAAGTGACGCAAAAGTGGCGCAAGGGGCTTGTAAATCTGCCCCTCTGTATTTAACACTAAACGCATTCAAGCCTCTCTGCGAGCTCTTTTCACCAGGGAGAGCCCTTCTTTTCAGCTTCAGTGATTCCTTGCTAAAGTTCAGAGTAAATGTTATAACACAAGACCGTACCTCTTTAAACATGAAACTCTGCAGACACATTCATTCTGAAAGCGGTACAAAGCATTTAGCCCGCAGATACCGGGCTGCTGTACTTAGCACTTAGCTCTGAAAGTCTGATAAGCCCTATCAACTCTGGGGCTGTGCTTAATGTTCACTCCTGCTTATGTACTGCAGATACGGCCTCGCGGTCACCGTGTTAACACTCCCCAATATCTGCTACAATTAGTTTTTGATTAAGAGGGCTAACATGCCCCTCGGAGCCTTTCATGTCGTGTCAAACGGCCGGTGATGGAGTGAGCGGCGCAGACACCTCCCAGTAACAAGTCCTCCAGTAAAAGGCTTCACGGGTACTATTTTATCATCCTAATGGAAAGCAGATGACTCGGCTCCCCCTCCTTTAATTTCAACTGTTTACTGACAAGTTCTTGTTTTGAATGGCGAAAAGATTTATTCAGAGACACTATCTCCCCCAGTGCGGAATCACTTTGAGCAAAGCAATTTGTATGGCGGCAAAACGTTTATACAATATGAAGCCGGGTTTCAGAGCACTCTTTGAACTGCAGGCAACTTCTGAGCTCTCCTCCTCCCAGGCACAAGCATTTGAAGGTGCTGATAAGGGCATGGGGCTGCCAAGGTGGGTGTGCAAAACGAGTTAGGGGGAGGGGAAGGAGGCTTTTTTTTCTAAAGAAGGTTTGATCACATTTTAAAGCTGCAGTTCTCTTAAAGTTGCATTCGATATACCAGCACCAAGTGCATAATTATTCAGTTTTGCTAGGTTACTGCAATTAGTTTCATGCATCTGTATCAAGATGGCAAGTGCCTTAATGCATAACTGCAGTAACTGGCCAGCACTGGAGCTGTGTGTGAGCCTTAATGCACCAGCCTTATATTGTCACTTGGGCTCACATAGCATTCGTGTCCGGGCCACATTTTTAGGTCTTGTATTAGCCAAGGCATTTTGAGTTTACCAACATTATATTTATAATTTACTTATTTATAGGGGCTTTCAGCCAGCCCTCTTCAACCATTATGCTATTGCGTCATTCACAATTTTGTTCAACACCTACTACATACAGTAATGGGTCAGCCCAGTTCACCCATTAGCTAAATTCACTGTGAGTGACTGTGTTCCACCCTTTCACAAGAACCTCATCTACACACAACGTAGTTCCTTTCAGGGTCTGCTATGGCAATGTGTGCTTTTTAAGACTAAAACATATTTCTGCTTTTAGCCACGATTTTTTTTGCTTTCCCAATAAGAAAGTTTTGCAAAAACCATGAGAAACAAGAATTGACGTAGCCTAAAAGGTGGCAGTCAGACTTAGAACCTATTGGCTTTGCAAATAATTGTTTATGATTATTTGAATATGGAAGACAATACAATAAAAGACATACAAGTGTTAAGGAAAAACCTTCTGCATTTGTGTGAAGAGGGACCTAATTTGGTCTTCATTACAAGTGCAGCAGTAATTCCAATAGGGTTGGTAAGTAACATATTTATTGTTACCCAACTCTATGGCACGTTAAATCGACATTGAAAGTCTGAATGGACTTGCTGAGATTTAAATCTGTGACCATGGAGTCGACACATATTATTTGTGCGCATGCAGTAGCTCACTGAGTCACCCGACCCATCTGACTCATACCAGGTGACAGTATTTAGTTTTTCTTTGATTCTAGTCCTTATTTCTCTTTTTTTTTTTTTTTTGTTTAATAATTTTTTTATTGAATTTTCTGAAAAAGGGAAAAATACAATGTGCATATAATATGACACCAATATATAAAAATTCAAAAATACAAATATATGCCTACGTAGTTAACAGAGATGTAAGAAGGGAGTAAGAAAGAGAGAGAAAAAGGAATAAGAGGAAAAAGGAAAAAGAGGAAAAGAAAAGAGAAAAAAATATATATATATTATAAGGGACAAGAAGATAGAATCTATAGCGTAGGTGCATCTGAGGAAAGATAAGCAGTAAAAGGTAGCCAAAGAAGATCAGACTTAATTTTTTGAGGTAGAGTAAGAGAAGAAACATTAGCAATCCTATGTTCATCACAAATATAATTCCACCAAATTAATGGTGATACCTTGGAGTTATCCTTCCAACATGTTAAAATTACTTTAAATGCTAAAGCAATAAATAAATCAAACAACAAGGAAATAGAAATAGAATTATCTAGGTCAAGTGAAGATGAACCTAAAAAAACATTTTGCAATGATAACGGTATATCACATTGAAATATTTTCATACATTTATGCCAAACAGATTGCCAAAACTTCAAAACATTAGGACAATCATACAATTGATGAATTAGAGTTCCACTAGACCCAGAGCATGACCAACAAAGGGGTGAGGAAGAGGGGGAAAACTTGGATATGCAAACAGGAGTTAAGACCGCTCTATTATAAATAAAATATAATGATTGAGTGATGCGAGCGGCATTAGAAATCTTGAACAATTTAGACCAAAGTTTGTCCCAGAAAGGAATAGAGAACTCCAAAGATAAATCTGTTTCCCAGAGTAGTTCAATATGGGATTTAGGACGTACAGTAATCGGAGACAACAACATCCAATAAATAAGAGCAGCCTTGGGCCTATGATTATGAGCAATATTATATATTGGTGTAGGTGGAGTAATACACCTACACCAATATATAATGTAAGATTGTAATGCAGCTGATATTAAATTATATTCCTGAAGAGACGAATCAGGCAAATGGTATTGTACTTGCAACTCTGGGAAAGGAATAACAGAATTGTGATTAACCATTTGGTGTATGAACAAAATTCCCTTCTCCTTCCAGTGTTTGTAGTAGAATGATTTACATTTATATTTAAGAAACGTATTGTACCAAACAGAAGCGGACAGGAAGCATTGAAATGGATCAAGGCCCTCGGATAAAATATTATATAATAATTGTTTGGAATATTTTAAAATAGGATTGTCTGCTAAAAAGGTACAGTTGGACATATAAGTTATGTTCCAAAAAGAAAATTCTTTCAACAAGGAACGCTCAAAGATAATCCAACTAGGAATGGGAAGATCAGCAAAGTCATAGGCTAAGGCAAAAGATTGCCTAATTAGAAATGCAGAATGATATGACTTGAAATCTGGAAAACGTACACCACCCTCCGATTTGGGACGTTCGAGTTTCGCAAGGGCAATGCGGGGATGTTTGTCATTCCATAAAAATTTAGTGCAGATAGAGTTAATTTGTGAAAAGTATGAAATAGGGATCCGAATAGGTAACATGGATAGTGTGTTAAGGATGTGTGGGACAATCATCATTTTAATTGTATCTAACCTACCCCACCAGGATAAGTGAAGGGGAGACCAGGAGAGGAGGAGAGCTTGTATCTTGGTAATTAGGGCATTGAAGGAGAGTTTAATTGTATTAGGAAGAGAGGAGGAGAACCAGATCCCAAGATACTTAATTTTTGTAGGGCACCAGGTAAAATTAGTGTCATTAAACATATATTGATAGCAAGAAGAATTCCAAGGTAAAACCTCTGTCTTGGAGAAATTCAACCTATAACCAGAGATGCTGGAGTACAACCGAACCTCCTCCAGAAAAGGAGGCAGGGAAGTGCAGGGATTTGATAAGTAGACCAAAATATCATCAGCGTAGGCTGAGAGTTTAGTTTCTATAGACTTATGTGTAAATCCAGAAATACGTGAGTTAACCCTAATGCGTTCTAGGAATGGCTCCAGACATAAAACAAATAGCAAAGGTGAAAGAGGGCAACCTTGACGTGTGCCCCTATGTAAAGTAAAAAAATTTGAAAAATGATTGTTTACAAATATACTAGCCCGGGGAGAGGAATATAATAATTTAACATATGAAATGAAAGTAGGACCAAAACCAAACCAATGTAATGTATCAAAAATAAATTGCCAGTTAATTCGATCAAAAGCCTTTTCAGCATCTAAGGACAATGCTGCAAGTGGTGACCCATGCTTCCTCCCGAAGGAGGTAACATTAGCAAACATACGAGCGTTGTCCGCAGCCAATCTGCCCTTAACAAAACCCACCTGGTCCATCTTAACCAAAAGTGGAACAATGTTCTCCAGACGAGAGGCAAGTATTTTAGCAAATATCTTGCAATCATAATTAATTAGGGATATGGGATGAAAGTTCTTACATAAAGAGTGATCTTTATCAGGTTTGGGGATAAGAACAATTAAGGCCTCCAAAAAGGAGCCGGTGGCTTTGGCTTCAGCAAAAAATGAGTTAAAGAGGGTCAAACGTTTGGGAGCAAAAATGGAGGAGAACGTGGTAAAGAATTCGGCGGAAAGACCATCAGGGCCCGGTGCCTTCGACTTCTTTAAGGACTTAATAGCATCTAATATCTCCTGAATTGTAATCTCCTTTTTCAGTAGTTCAAACTCATCTGGAAGGGAGGGTGGTTTAGGCAAACCAGAAAAAAAGGTAGCTAGATTCTGATTAGAGGGGATCGTATCATCAGAATATAACGTTTGGTAATAATCATGAAATACAGTGGTGATATCCTCATCTGAGGACGTTAATTTATTAGTAGAATCATTTAAAATAGGGCCAATACTTTTGCGTTCCGATTTAATTTTTAAATAGTTGGCCAACATCTTACCAGCTTTATTTTGGCCCCGTGATATTTGGACTTAATCTTAAGGAGAACATTGCAGGCATCCACTGTAGCAACCTTGTTAAGGGCAGATTTAGCTTTAATTAATTCATGAAGAACCGAGGAGGATTTAGAAGTAAAATAATTATGCTCTAATACTTTAATTTGTTGTAACAAAGCTGTATATTTGGTCTCTGCAAACTTCCTTTTTTTAGAGGAATATAAAATAGTAAAAGCACGAAAAGTGGCCTTAAACGCATCCCAATTATTGGAAATGGAGGTATCCAAAGGATTATTGAGGGAGAAAAAATCCTTGATACAAGCAGTAGCCTCAGTTATAAAGGCAGTATCTATTAGAAGCGAGTTATTAAATTTCCAACGACCAAATTTAGGAGAGTTCAGGGAAAAATCAAAACGGGCAGTGACAGGGGCATGGTCGGAAATAAAAATTGATCCAATCTCCGAGGATTGAATAGATGGGAGTAAGGGTTTACTAATCAAAATATAATCAATTCTGGACCGGGTGTGATGTACATTGGAATAGAAAGTAAATTCCGAGGAATCAGGATTACAGGTCCTCCAAACATCATAAAATGGGCGGGAAGTAACAGCAGCTTGAAATGACTTATGGGACTTATCCGGGTTGAATTTGCACTTAGATTGCCCGTCAGAGAAAGGATCAATCCATTGGTTAAAGTCACCAGAAACAATAATATTCGGGTTGTCAATGGAGGAAAGCAAAATGTTGATATCATTCCAGAATTCCGGGTCAGATTTGACAGGGCCATAAATATTCAGTAAAATTAATTGCATATTCTGTATAACGACCTCAGCCAACACCCAGCGACCATTGATATCACACTGCGTGGATAAAATTTGAGCATGCAATGATTTATGGAATAATATAGCCACTCCCCCCCTCCTATTGCATGCAGGAGAAGATACAACCTGACCCACCCATTGTCTTTTCAATTTGAGCGACTCTGCTTCATTACAATGTGTTTCCTGAATAAAAGAAATCTGAGCATTTAATTTGGACAAATGAGAAAGAACCTTTTGCCTTTTGACGGGGTGTCCAAGACCACGAACATTCCACGTAACAACCTTACATATATTGGAGGGATGGGAGGGTAACACGTGAATGGAGATGAAACACTGCAGGGAAACAACTGTAAGGAGAAAAACACCACAAGAAAAATGAATAAAAGAGAAAATAGACTATACAACCATAAACACCAATTAGAGACACATGAAACAAGAGCAACTTCATCATGAAAAAGGAAGAAACCTTAAAAAGTAAAAAGGAAGTAGTGGAAAAAAAAAGACAGGGGAGGAAAATGAATAGGAAAGAAGAAAGAGAAAATAGAAGATAGATCAAGGAAAGAAAACCAGATCTACGAGGAAAAGACAATAGGCGAGGCATGGGGCGCAACAGCACTGAAGACAGACGGAACGACAGAGAGAAGAACATAATAAAAAAAATATGAACAGCCATAAGAAGAAAAAAAATAAAATTAAGTAGCGGAAAGAGAAGGCAGGAACATTAGATAGGCGGAGATGAACCAACAACAGGATTCAATGAAAGACTCTGAAGAAAAGACTTCAATTTAGTAGGATCATCAAAAGAACGTGTCGAGTCCTCATGAGTGATTTTGCACAAGCAGGGGTGAAGAATGCCATAACGAATATTCAGCTGTCTCATCTGTGGACGTAGAGCCAGAAATTCCTTCCTTCTTGCATTGGTGGCATTTGATAGATCCTGTGATAGAAAAACTGTGTGACCAGACCATATAAGGCGACGTTTCAACTTAGCTGCTGAGAGGACACGCATGAGATCTGTGAACTCAAGAAATAACATTATAATGCCTCTGGGTCTCGAAGCATGCGATTGAAAACGTCCAAGGCGGTGCGCACGTTGAATATTTAATGGGGGTTCTGAGGGAATGTCCAAGAGTTCAGACAAAAATCTCTTAAGGAAAAGAAGAATGTCCGACCCCTCAAGATTTTCTGGTAGGCCATACAGGCGTAGGTTGTTACGCCTGTTACGATTTTCGAGATCCTCAGTATGAAGTTTAAGACGGTGAATTTCTTGCTCCAAAACAGGGATCTTGGTTGATACATCATGTAGATCACTAATGCGTTGTTCCATGTCGAGCACCTTCGCCTCCATATTTATCCACCTATCTTCAATTTGCTAGAGTTTCTCATTGGTAGTGGTCATAAAGGACTTCAAACCTCTCACCTCATCCAAAATGGTATCCAGCACAGGGTTATGAGAAGATAAAATAGGAGACGGGGGATCATTTTTAGATCTCTTGGACTTGGCACCTGAGGACGAGGCTCTAATGGAAACTGGAATTTCACTAGCCATCCTGCAAGGGTGCGAAGAACGATGAAAAACCCTGAATAAAGAACTCACTTGTCCCCAAAATTTGACAGTCACATATCACCAGGGAGTGAGAAATCAGAGAGAGACGCCTGTTAGGACCAGTAGAAAAATATCACAGAGTCACACTTCTGAATGAAAAGACACCGGTTTATCCTAAGAGAGGATTACATTTGCAAGCATGGAAGAGACACTAACACGCTGTTTTATAAAACAGGCTCAAAGTCCACACAACTTGATCATTCAGGGGAAAGGGAGAAGACATTAACTGGCAGGCATTACGTAGAATAGTAGGTATCAGGTATAATTAGTAGAAAGCGCCTCTACCAAGCACTAGCATTATAAAATGCCACAGGACGCTGCAATACATGCCAAATGGACCTTGTTTCTCCCTGGGCGGAAACAGAAGAGGGTTAACTGCAGAAATGCCTGTTTTACCTCAGATGAAATTCGTTGAGGCGAGCAGCAGCACAAAATGGCGGCCGCTCGTGTTCCACGAGGAAAATCACCGCCGCAGCCGCAGGGACACACAGGGAGACAGATCAAAGTCGGAACGGCTCCATCCGCCGCTCCGACACTGCCGCTGCCCAAATCTTCTTGTCGTTCCTGCCTCAGATGTACTTTGTTGAGGCGAGCGGCATCACAAGATGGCGGCCACTCGTGTTTGAGGAGGAAAATCACCGCCGCAGCCGAAGGGACACACAGGGAGACAAATCAAAGTCGGAACGGCTCCATCCGCCGCTCCGACACTTCCGCTGCCCAAATCTTCTCGCCGTTCCTGCCGACTCACAGAAACAAAGACATTAATTAATGAAAAAAAGCTCCGCGTCTGAGGAGCTCACGTCGGTGCCGCCATCTTGCCTCGGCGCGTGACCACGCCCCCCCTTATTTCTCATTTGATAGCATAACTCTTGGGTAGCGCGCACCAAACTACAAGAAAAAGAGAGGATGAAGGGCACACCCCTCTTTTATTCAATTCTTCCACTGAGGTGTGTCACCCATAGAATGTGGCAATTCAAGTGCACCAGGTAACAGTTTGAGCAGACGTAAGGCTCATGATCGTATGCAACATTTAACCTCTTTATCATGTTATTTGAGATGCCCACATGAAGTATTTTACGTACCTTGACTGATGGTTTACTTAAACTGTCTCCTAATTTTCAGCTTGTGCTGTTTTCTGGCGGGTAAGGACTCCCTGCAACTGCTCTGGCGTGTGACTCCACTATTATTTTGCTGGCTTCCTCAACCTTCATGAAGTACTTCAGCAATTATTTTTCAATTTGATTTTAATATTTTATCAAATCGTTATTCTTGATTTCCCTGCATTCCTCACAGGGAGATTGCTTGTGCTTCCAAGTCATACCTGTCCATAACTCAACTTTATTTGTATTTATTTTGCTTTCTTGTACGTTCTTCATTCTGCATTAAACCCATCCTTTCCTGGTCACCATTCCTGCCTTCCACGAAGAACCACTTCCTGTTTCATTGGATAGGTAATTTCAAAGATGTTGTGTCCTGGGCCCATATGAGGAGGCAGTTCTCCATTCATTCACTTGCCATTGATGACCCATTGAGGGTTCCAATCACGTGGAACACATTTTATAGTTTTAAAAAAAATAATTCCGATTTTTTTCATGTTATTTCCAATTTAAGACTCTTTGTGCTCTCAAATTATCCCTTATTTTCCCTCACCTTTTATTTAATATATTTATTTTTTTGCAACCACACTGCTGTGCACTGGAGCTTGACTGGGTATTATTCATACTGTTGGTGAAGAAACACTTCAGCATACATGGCACAGCTGCACTTAGCCCACATGTCACGCTGTCCCTGAGGTTTCAATCTGAGAATTCATTAGGGGGTGGCTCGAGCACTTGAGCAGCGTCTATGACAAGTGTTTGCCTGAGGCAAGCTCGTATATGTGCTAACCCAAGACAGGATGAGACGTGGTATGTGATGATGGCTCAACCGTGCCACACCATGGATATTCAGGTCACAGTCCCTGCCTTTTTTACTCTCCCTCTGACATCTTTAAAGAGACCTCAATTGCTCACCTCTGAGATCCAGCTTTTTAAAATCTTGGGGTAGAATTACTCCTAATTTGCTATTCTACACTATGAAGAATCATCACAGACCCTTTGGTAGAGGCCTCTTTCTTGAATTATAGCCACCCAAAAGATTGTGTTTCTTCTTGTTAATCACACAATAATCAGCTAAATACTATATTGGAATTTCATCCTCCTGTCTCAAACCCCCAATAGACTTTTCAGCGTAGAATACTGGAATGGAGGCACTTTGTGCCAGATGTACTATTTACTGGTCGCAAAACGTTTGCCACAATTTCAAATTGGTATTTTTACAGTCAGTAAAATATGTTGAGAGCTCACCAATGTACTAAAAACTAAGGGGCTGATTACGATGGCGGGCAGAAGCACATCCGCGGTGCTGGCGGAAAATGCCCTTTTCCGCACTCCATTGGTGGTCCTTGCATCCGCCGTATTACGATGGGCAAAGATAGCCCATTTCCCGTCCGCTGCAGTGTTTCGGGATCCGTCAGAAATCTCCGTCCGCACCGGTAGCGGACGGAGCCAAACAAGAGGTACCGCTGTGCGGAATGCGGTCACGACCGCCGGTCAAATAACGATGCCTCAAACAGCCCACCACACCGCTGTGGAAAATCCGGCCATTCGAGGATGGCGGTGGCAATACTGCGGATAGCTCCATGTGTTCCAGTCCGCTGGGGAAACGGCGGTCTTTGGCCTTTCCGCAGCAAATCCGACCGCCGCGGACAGATTTTCAGCTTTTCCTCCGCTGAATCCTGAAATCTGACCGCCGCGGTAGGGAGTTTCTGGCAGTGCATCCTAATCTGGCTGGCTGTTTTGCTGCGGTACCTGCGGGTGGAGATTTCCTGCTAGCACGGCGGTCGGAATGCTTTTCCGTCCGCCATCGTAATCGGCCCCTAAGTTCTTAAAATTCTGAATCATAGCAGGGCAGAATCTTACCTACCTCATAAATATTAGTGAGGTAGATTGCAAATTGCGAATTACTCTGATTGGAGGCCATAATAAGCATGGTGACCTGCTGGGGTCAATAGGCCAGTATATCTGTGATTGCCTTTGAAGTGAACTTTTTCAAATGCACCCCATTTTCCTTAAGGGAAATCGGACTATATTTAATGAGAAAAGTTTTCTTTATTTTAAAAGTTTGTTTGAGAGCTGTCAGTGGTTCAATGGATAACTGCCAATTCCCCAACATACTTTTTAAAATTCTCCCAAAGGGGAAAGAATCCCTAGTGGACCCTTCCCTTTTGCGAGTTGGTTACCACCAGTAATTGTCAATCAGTAACTTTTTAATGGTTTACAATCGCTATTCAAGGTTTTAACCGCTAAAACATATGGAACATGATTCACTACTTGGAAAGGACGCCTAGAACATGCCCCTCCCAAATTGAAATATCTTATCCATTTCAAAGCTCATTTTATGAGTCAGACAAAAGTTACTGACTCCTAAAATGGGTTTAGTGTATTGCAAAAAGCATTTTGTGGTCGTAAACTCTGAATTAGAGCATTTGCGTCCAGAAAAATGCTTTGTACCTCTGACCCATAGTTTCTAGCCTGGAATACAAAGGAGTTTAATGCAACAGAGGGACTGATTGGGCATGGAGGGGAGGAAATGTATTTCTAATTTTCTACCCAAAAGTGTGCATAAAAGTGACTCAAAATTGTTCTCTATCTAGCAGTAAATGTCAATTGAATTATTGTACACCTGTTCTAACACTCTAACATAGTGGTTCCCACCTTGTAGTCCAGGGACCCCTGGGGATCCGCGAAGCCACCTTAGGGGATCAGCGACTACTGAGAAAATTAAATAATATTAACAGATTAATGTACAATTAATTTTTTTAAACATACTGTAAATGTGAAGGAATTTGAAAGTGGAGGCTAAAAATTGAATTAGTATCCTAAGGTTGATTCATGAGAGCAGTGTAGATTCACCAAACAGAATATAGTATGGACGATGAGAGGCCTCAATTAAATTTAGAAAATCTCCAACGTTTCTATTAAAATTAAATATATATATTTTTTCATTTATATGTGTTTGTGAATTAAATAAAATGTGTCATACATTGTGTATTTTTTTGATGAATGCTTTTTTCTGTATTTTGTGAGTTTTGTTTTGTAGTTCAAATCATCGGTAATGCTTAGGCTGGTGTCCCCGTCTTCCAGTAATGACTCATGCGTGGTCCCCGGATTCTAATAATGATTCAGTAGAGGTCCCCGGTTTCCAGTAATGATTAAGTGGTGGTCCCCAGAAGTCAAAAGGCTGGGAACCACTGCTCTAACATACTTGGCAACCAAAGTGTAATAGGTTATACAAATCTGTAATTCTGGGGTTAGCGTAAGGTCTGAATTTATCAAACAGATTACCTGATATTGAAAATTATTATCTATAGTTTACCAGTAATTAATTTATGCACTTGGTCACAAGTCATACTCATCTTATGCAATTGGTCCCCAGCCATACCCATCTTAAAGGGAGTACTTTAGACCTAATTTTTAACTGAGAAAACAACCTCCATATTTAATCTGCACTGTAACTTTAGCCAAAATTTCTCATGTAAGTACAACAATCACAGGCACATTTTACCCAATTTGAGGATAATTGTTCCGGGGCAGTTGACGTTTTGAAAGAAATGTGCACATCACTTGTCTATGATCTTTAAGACTCCGGTTTCCCTCCCTCATTCAAGTACTTGCATAATGAGGTGTGTCCACCTCCCAAGACAGAAACTAACCCAAGTACAAATTTTTTCTCCTTCAATCTCTTCCTCTCTTTCTCCTTTCCCAGCAGGGAGCTATCAGGGCAGCTTCCAGGCCACCAAATGACCTTCTACTCCAAAGTGAACTGATACCATTGGGTAAAAACCTATGGGATGGAACAAAAATATGTAATTAAAGGGACACAGAAGCAATATAAAATACTGTTAACTAAATCTTGAATTACCTCATAATACCCTCCCTTATCCCAATCTTTATATAATAGGAGTATTCTTTATCAAAATGCCATTGACCAGATAGCCGCAGAAAATACACTCAAAATGTAATGCAAGACAACTAATTTATTGAAGCATTCCTAGAATGTCTCAATTAGGAAATGTAGATGAAACCTTTTAGTTCCAAACTCTAATTGACCTTATCCTGTAACCATTCTGTAGTGGGAGATGACAGGAGTCACCCATCTCACAGCTTTAGAATGAATGTTACTCCCACCTGTGCATAAGAAGCCTGAATTTTCCAAGTGTACTGGCCCTGTTCCAAAATCAGCAGGATGGAATTCCTCTACTCATAGATTATCAATGTGCTGGATTGCATCGAGCGACTAGACGTCAACGTATATTAGAATGTTAGAGGAATATTTTCAATACTGGAACATTTTCAATTCATCGTCATGGAGATATTATTTTGTTTGTAATAGAACTAGGAATTGATGGATGTTCTTTAAAGTCAAATGGTAGATGTATTTTGGTTAGTGAAATAGCTGACTTTTGGCAAGAGACAGTAACTGTTTCTCTTTCAAAGTAATGTAGTATATGGGATCTTGAAAGTGGACATAACCTACAGAAGAAACACCAGTCACTTGGTCCAGAATCTTATAATCTACTTGATACAGGAGACGATGGCTCGTGATCATCCATCAAGGGAGAAATGTGTTAGGTCCCCTGATAAGGTCTGAGACACTGCGGGTCAGCTGGATGGAAATCTTGTTAAAGTATCAGCTTCTTCAAGATGCTTGCTTCATGATCCTGCACTTTATATTACATTGAAAGGGGCATAGTTACAATCTCTTGTTAGACACCAGCTGGTGGAGAATTGCACAGAAACTATTTTGCCAATCAAGAAAAGTCGCATCGATTTGATTTGGTTCCCCCTAGTTCAGGCTTGACAAAGTACAATGCTCCACGAAACACGTGGTGGATGATGTACTTGAAGAAGTACAAAGTGATTTCACTAATAAAGAAGAATCTACTACTTGATTTTAAAAAAGGCATACATTGATTCGTTTTTCTCTTATAAATGAATATTATCTGTATAAATGTTAATTGAAAATGTTCCGATGCTCCCCACTGTGCTTCTATCTGTTGAAAGTCAATGTATATACCTTATGTTATGATGAAACAGTCTGGAGGTGGTATGGCTGCGCCACATAAACCCAGATTTACAAAGGTTTCGCATCGGGTTTGCTTTACTTTTTTAATGCAGACCTGACACAAAATTATTTTGGGGATTTACAAACCAACGCTGCTTTGCAACCTGGGGGCGTTCTATGGGTAGTACATAGGCGTTCCCATGCAACCACCAATGTTGTATGACACAAAACCCTATCTACTAACAATAGTAGACAGGGTTTTGCACCAAAAATGAATGCCACCTGAAAGCACTCTGCACTTTTCCCACTTTGCATGCGGGCTGCACTGTACAGCACACATCCAAAGTGGGAAACATTTTAAAGTTCATCTAAGCATAATATTTTGTACTGGAAAGGCACCCATCCAGTACAAACCTATGCTAGACTCATGCAGACACCTTTGCACTATGGAGTAAAGGTGTGCATGGCACTCAACAGCCTGATTCGGCGCCGGTGCTAGGGAGAGAGCACAATAATGCCATATCTCTGCAGATATGGTACTTTCCTGCTCTCTCCCAATCACACAACGCAGCACAACAGCTTTGGGTGCTGCACTGCTTTGTATGACAGGTTTGTAAATCTAGGCCACGGTCTCTAATCCCAACAGCCTCCTCCACTATTGATTTGGGGTCAAGAAAGAATGAAGGCAGAATTTTTCCCTGCTTTTTGATGAAGACTGACCACCTCTACAGACTGTGGGCTTGTTTGTAAAACCACCATGTCTAAAAGATGCAAACGTACTGGGACCTATTCTTTAATGAATTGAAATCACCAAATCTTGATGATGCAACTGACATTAGAAAACAATGTTTTCTGGTTAAGGAATGTTAGTGCCACTTCAGACAAAAGCTAAGATGGGGACTTCAGAAGTGCTGGTAGCACAACGGGCAGATCCCATGGCAAGGCTAGAGATGTAATCACTGGTTGACAAAGGGCAAAGCCTTTTAAAAGGTGGATACATAGGCATTTAATTGAGGATAAGCCTCCCCATAGTTCCCTAAATTCTTTAATGTGTACCCGTTGCACCCCGAGAGTGGGGCCTAGTAGTCCAAAATGAAACTTAGCCTGTGAGAAATATAAAGTCAGCCACACATCACAGACCCTAGAATACAGTACAAGGACCAAGAAAAGACCTATTAATGTTCATGTGGTTTACTGGTGATCTCACAGCATGTCTGATGGATTTTAGATTGCAAGTTGAGAAGAACATCTAGTGCTTTGAAGCTCAGCTCTCTCAATCACCGGACAAAAATATAGCCTTTGGCGGCTGAACATTGAAAGGGTGAGGCTCCTCAAGAGACAAGGAATTGATGGAAGGATCTATTTTGGTGCAATCACCAGAAACGAAAGGAGAAGAGCCAATTCCATTCAAGGCTAAAAAATGAGTATCCTAGTGAATATGAACAGGGAATGTCGATTGCAGCAAAGAGATGGAATGCATATAAAGAAAGAAGAGTCTAATGGTAGGTTTGAGAATCTACTAATCATGCCCCCATTTGTCAATTTGACCAACAAAACAACGCAACAGTGTATCTGCACTGCTCTCGGCATATCAACAAAAGTGACTCCTCATCTCTTGCTACTCCTTGCTATTGTTACGGCCGAGAGCAAAATATCATGAGATGGTAGAAAAAAAATATTTTCTTCCCTATATCATCTACAATCTGAATGTGAGTGGAAGAAAGGGACAGATGTTTCTGTTCTACTCAAGTGCCAGTCTTGAAAAGTAGGCTTACTACGGATTCTAAGCCTATTACAGTCTAATTTAAGAACATTATTTAATCAACAAGGCTGTTTTATTGATTGTCCTTTTAGGAAAACACCCAATTCTCAATCCTAAGACGAGAGGGACTAAAGCACAAATGCCAGTTCCTTCCTGTTGAAGGAAATGCAAAGCTCTGAGAGAGACCCCAGCACCCCTGAACAACTCACCCAGAGTTGCTCTTCTAGCCAACTTGCTTGAATCTGCTGTGATCACTAACTGGGACGGAAGGGCAAGCAGACCTTCCCCAACAAGATTTGTGGGCAAGACTGCCATGACGTGGCCTCCTGAATATATCTCAAAACCAGAACCTGTACCTTAACATCAAGGGGTGCTGAGTCCCAATTGCAAAAGAAATGTTCATGCAGGACCCGAGTGCAAATAAATCATCATCGGACCTCTTTCATGGGCCAAGAGAGCAAGGCCACAGCAGCAACCTCTGAAGGAGCTCACCAAGTTGCACTGCACCCAGAGCCATTCCCTAGCTTGAGCCTGACTCTTCATTAATAACCTTATCAGGTGCTGCCTGATTGCCCTCATTTGTGTCAACAAGGCATGGCATTTGATCCCAAACCCCTACTTTACTAGTAACTGGCTCACAGGCACTGTGTTCTTCGCACCTTTGGTCTATGGCAGAAAGTGAGTTGGCAGTTTATGAAGAAATAAAAGAGAACGAGTCGGTATTGATGTGCTACCAAACTGAAGCCAAAACAATAATGGATGCTCAGTGGTGCACCTGAGGCCCCAGTAACGAAAGTGAAATTACCAATGTCTTCTCAGAACATGAAACCTCTGATGTGATGGAAGGACCTAAGTTTGCAGAGAGGCCTCTTGTAAGTTTATGGGTGATGAGAATTTCCATGGAGAAACCGATAGCAGGATTTTTTGTATGGTTTCTATTTTGAATGGGTTGTTTTAAAAAAAAGTTGAAAGATTTCAAGTTGAAAATCAAAGAGAATTTGTGGATGATTTCTGTAACTGGAATACATTGGAATGCACCCTTCCTTCCACAAGCATAGGAATGGGAACTACAGCATTCTTAAGAAAACAATCATCACATCAGAAAACTATCTTGATGAATCCCTAAGCCATTACATCATGATAAATTTTGAATAAGAAGAAATTCATAGAAATCTAAGTTATATCCTTTCCTGGTGATCTCGAAGACCCAGACAACTAGGAATAAATCCTCTTAAATGCCAACTAAATGCAAAATTCAGCCACCCACCACCTGCCAGTCCTGCAGCTGAGACATGTGACCTTTCTTGTAGCTCAGGAAT
The DNA here is from genome assembly GCA_963921515.1 of Calotriton arnoldi. NCBI lineage: Eukaryota > Metazoa > Chordata > Amphibia > Caudata > Salamandridae > Calotriton > Calotriton arnoldi. The sequence goes on from CAWUFW010001381.1 coordinate 271,163, forward strand.
CATTGAAGAGAAAAGGGCGCCATCTGCCACATTTATTCTTCAATTCAATGGAATCCCTGACTCTGTTACCAAGAAAGGCATGGAACTTCCTCTTAGGAATAAAGAAAGGTTATGATTAGTTTGATAATTGGAGGTGTAGATGCACCACACCAGTGGGTTTGTGCTTGCAGAACACTGCCTATAGAATTAAGAACAAAGCCTGAAAGTCTTTGAACACTGACTGTTAAGACTCACCAGATTCAGACTTACACCTTCCTGTCCACATGAGACCTCATCTGTCATTAATCACGGATTAATTAATGCCGATTGTGTAATATCCAGCTTCCCATTACTAAGAATGTACTACTTCACCGAAAACTTCAAAAAAAAGTGCCATTTATGTATTTTTACTTTCCCTTAAAGGAAAAGGGAAAATCCCTAATGCCACAATTTACAGGTAGCTTAGGACATGGTTCCACAAAACCCTATTGTGGCATAGCAACACTTTCTTAATTCTACTTCCTCCAGTGAGGGCTGCAAAGTATCTGCTAAAAATTCCTACACTGCATGAAGCTCACTCAGCTGAATTGCTCTTCTCTTTGACACTGCATCCAGCTCCATATCTTCATCATCCTACACAAATGAAGACATTGAGAACACTGATGCAGCAGTATGTGAGGAGGGAGATCTAGCACTCCTCGCTGGAAGTTCTTTACCGTTGGTTCTCCAAAGATTTTTAGGGGGAAAAAGAGTTAGCTCCTCCTTATAGAATTCAGGAACAAGACGTTTGCTTTCCACATGCCTACTATCCCTCTGCTATCCCTTCTCACCCACATTCTCTCACTACCATGGAGAGGAGTGTCATGTTTTTAAGAACGCTTTTGTGCTCTTTGTCTTGTCATCCAGAATACATCATACATAAGAACTATAATTATAAAATAGCAATTAATTTATAATCCCAGTTGATCCCATAACCTTTCTAAGTCGTCCAACTACTGACTGTTAAATATATACTGCCTGAAAGTAAATGATACAGTATCTGCAAAACTTGAGGTAGAGTTCACTAATTCAATGTGATGCCATTCCTCACGATGATGGACCATGCTTCATGTTGATGGATTTTCAAAATATAGAGGGATTTACTGCTCTCAGCAGCACCTGTGGGTTTTATAAATTAAATATTGACAAAATCAGGACGCATGTCAGGTGGGGTGTGGGAGTAAATGGGCAGGGGAAGTCAACCCTGTGAAACATGACAAAGTCCATCCTTGAACAAACTGGAAGAAGAGCAGTCTAACCATCGTCACCCCTAGTTAAGTTTATTAATCTATCCTGAAATGCACCGTACTGAAGGAATGAAAAGATTTGTATTGCTCAGCAACGAGAGACTTATTTGGAGAGAGGAGAGAGGAGAGAGGAGAGAGGAGAGAGGAGAGAGGAGAGAGGAGAGAGGAGAGAGAGACAGACAGACAGACAGACACGGACGGTGGGAGGGATACACGTAATATGGTGGAATATTGCAGTATAGAGGTTCTGATACCGAGAAAACGGCTGAATGGAATCACATCAAATCTGGCAGAAAGCTAGATCTCGGTCCAGAAAGTGTGTTTTTGTGATTTGCTGCAAATCCGTTAAGTAGTTTTAGAGAAATTAAGGATCAAAAGTTTTTTATATATGGATGATCTGGTTCGCAGGAGGCTCAGAAGAGTCCCATGATCATGCAACTTTAAATGACAGAGCACTCTGATTAGCCGAAGGGACTTTTTTCCGATTGGCTGCCTCGTTCCCGCAAGAGTGAAATGCTCTTGCAAATTCCACAGGGGGCTCGCAATCTGATTGGCTGGCCGCAACATGAAGAAAAATGTTGCGGCTGCCATTTCAGGACATGGGGACTCTGACCCCGTGTCCTGATTTTTTTTTTTAAATAAGGTATAAGGGGGCAGGGCAGGATTACACTGACCCCCAAGACCTTGTGGGGGGTGGGTCCCAGAGGGAGTCCCCTGGGGCCAAACTTTACAAAAAGATTTTTGTGGGGTTCCCATGATCCTGCAGGAGCCAGCGCTGCCCGTGAGCTCCTGCGGGAGTTCTGTAGGAGTCCCACAGGAGCACTGGGGCTGCTCTGACTCCTGCAAGAGTCTTGCGGCATCGGAAAGATTTTTAAAAAAGGGTATGGGACCTAAGTGTCTGCGGTGGGTTGCTGCAAACAGGCAAAGGTCCCTACACAGTGGGGGGGGGGATTGGCTGCTTGCAATCCTATGCCATAAACCCTGTAAAGCCGTGTGTGGTGGTGGGGTTGGCTGGCTGTGGGGTTTTGCCTTACGTATGTTAAAAAAATATTAGTTTACGTTAAAAAAAAACCCTTGTAATTCGGTGACGTGACAGGTATGTTAAATATAATCTTACTTTGCTTTTAAAAAAAACCTTAGAAAGGTTAATGTGACATTATAGTTAAGTGCAAATATCAGTTTAAATATAATGTTTTAAACTAAAAAACACTGAAATGCAACAGCTGTAGTTATTTCAAGTAACTATAACTTGTCCCCTCACCATGCACTGTTTATGACCTCACATAATAATGCTCATGGCATGTTCTGTGGCATCATTGATTACATTATTGATGGCAACTGAACTGACATAGTTTACGGCAACACTGTGCGTGGCGGGGGCACGAATTATGGTATTTTAAAAATAACTAAAACTGTTGAATTTCAGTGTTCCTTTAATGTCGCTGCTTTCCTAGCAGTACGTGTCGTCAATGATAGGTCCTTGCTCTGCTGCCAAGTATTTTCATGAGCTTATAACTATTCACCGGCCAGTTCCCCTTCACGTTAAATATTAACGTGACCTGTTTATGTACCATTTACCCAGCTAACCATTAATATCTGTTTACGCGCCGGTGACCTTTGCAAGTGTGTACCAGGCGTCAGGCCTGCAAATGTCAACATTTTCTTTCTTCCCTCAATCGACGCTCTTCTTCCTATCGCTTGGCTGTCTTCTGCACCCCCGATGAGTCACAAGAAAATGTAGCCTCCCCACCCCCACAACACACACGCCCTCGCCACCACTCCCACTGCAGGGATGAAGAAAGTAGGCCCCTTCGCGAGGATTAAGAGCACACAGAAAGGGGAGATTTTAACCAGATGGCACGGCGAGAATGCATGAAAGAAACAGAACGAAAAGTTCATTCACTTTTGCCTTCCAAAACCCCCAGGACCATGACCCAGTGCTGGGGAATGGAACACATCTCCTCCAAATGTCAGTGCTAAGCACTTCCACATTCAAGTAAATCCGCAGGATTTAGCTCCATTTACAGAGTCCTTTACATTAACCCTAACACTTGCAAGACATTTCTATTCTACACGCTGCTAATGGCTAACGCTCAGATTAAGTACTGCCGCTAGATTAGGTCTGCAATCAGCGACCTTTGCTTTACCCCTCAGTGGAGAGCGTGCAACTTTGAATTCTGCTAATTGCACAGTGCTGAATTTGAACAGGCAGTCAGTGGCCCAGCGCAGATCTAACATGGAAAGTGATATCAGGACTCTGCTGAAAAGTCGATAACTTCCAAGCCTGCACTCTCGCTGCACATGCCCTCGTCTCCTTTCCGTTAACCTTCCTTTACAGCCTGAATTCAACATCAGCACCAACTCACCTATACCACATCACTCTGTGTCGTGCTATCATCCAATACTCACAACTCTTCCAAGCCCTGTGTTAAGCACTAAATAAAAAACAAGTTACTTTATATTTGTGCAAAAGGATACTCTTAAAGTGACACGTACACTTTCCATAGGATGCTGACCTCATGATTCTTCAGTTCAAACCAGCAAATGAAGGGCACTGGGAACGCACTGCATCGTCACACACTAAACAACGCAGGTGTGTCACAGCAAACGATTACACAACTTCTTCTTTCTAGGTAATGCAATCAGAGAAAGAGGCCACACCACATCGACCTAGTTAAATACCTACTTTGGTACCAAATACTATCTCTACCATTGGCGGCCCTCAACATTTTGAACCGGTGCAGCACCGAGCTGGGATTGCACAGCCCCTGGTGTGTGTGTATTCAAAACCTTTTTGAAGAAGTTTGCATCTGTGTGCTTGTGCAGATCATAGTTACCTAGGCTGTGGCTGGACTGCCCCAATTAATATCACCAGAGGGGGAATTGTGTCAGAAGCTGAACTTTTATAATCACTCACTTATCCACCTGTATTTTCCCCTCATTGAATTAAGCATACTCTGCAGTGATCTGTCTGTTACCTACATGTCACTCATGTTTTAACTTTACATGTTCTGTGGGCCATTAAAGCAGTGGAATAGCAAGGCGGGGTTCGCGCTGGGCGGCATGAGTTATGGGGCAGCGGCCTCCCCACCCCGTCGCTCTTTAATGCGGCCACCGCGGGCGGCAAAAGCTGTGACCGCCAAGGGTGGCACAAGGGCTAGCTACGCCATTGGATGACAGCATGTACTATACTACTCTGCCCTGCTCAGTTTGTTCCACAGGGAATGGACTTTTGCACTTGCTGTGATTCGTGAGACAGGGAAGCTTGTTTTGCTACTACCATCCTGTGCCTTTTCTGTCTGACATCAAAGCTTGCACTGTTGCTGTCCAATTTGTACATGTCCTTAGATGGGGAAAGTTTGTGCTGTGGCTATACTTGTCCTCTGAAGGACTGAAACTTGCACTGTCTCTGCGTAAGGTGTATTTGTTCTATGCAGAAGTTGTGTTTCCACTGCTGTTTCCCCATCTTATGAATAATACAAAGAATAACATAGCATGCATTACATGCCCCATGATCCAGGAACCGTTTTTCAAAATATGATGTGCGTTAACAAGATCCTGAGGTAGTCGCCTAACTCCATAAGGACAATATTCAAGCGCAGAAACACATCTATGGAAAAGAGAAGCAGCGTCCATTGCTTGATCCTCCTGTTTTTAATCTTGTGGTAGGGAGACAACAGTAAAAACAGTTTTTAGCTCACCCATATACAATTTTAATATTAGTATGGCCATGTAACAAAGGTAGAACATAAATCTCATCACACAGTACATAGTCTAATGCAAACTAGGGAAATCGTAAGTAGGAGACGGTGTAGTCAGTGAACAATAATATTTGTGGATGCTTCCCATTGCTATATGTGAAACTCACTGACAAAATATACCACACTATGTAGGTGAGGGCTCATCATCCTATGTAAGCACATAAATGTATGTTAATTCCATAAGAAGTTTGGCTGATTCTTTCAGGAGTCTTGTACTTCTTGTATGTTTATGTTTCTTTACAGAGAGCGTTAACAGTCCTTTAACTCTTCTCACTCTCTCTTAGTATGTTAGCTACCTATATTGTACATGGAGGAGCGTATCTTGGTAGAAAGATCGATGGGGGAGTGACCCTTAGATTTTCTAACAATCACTCTGGCATATCTAGCTGAAATACAATAATACGACAACCAGGGCATGAAAGGGGATAAGGGGCAGTAGAGACGGAGAGGAATGTTGGTTAAGGGGTAGTAAGCAGTAGGAAACATATTTTGAAAACAACCAAAAGTGTGCGTGTTTCATCTGTGTGCATATTTTAAAATTCATGTGAACTCACCATACCCGATTGAGAACACCTATAGCCAACAATTTACTTCAAAACACATTTATTGGGCTGTGTATCACCCTAAACACCCCCCTTGAAGCTACCCCCTTATCTACATGTCCTCTATGAGGAAGAGTTGTGTGATGTTCCTCCTGCTACTGCTAGCTGTATGTTTCTTGTTCTTTGTGTTAAGTAAGATTATGCTGCTGCTACCCATGTTCTACATTTGTTACTCGGTGTAAACCTTCCACTTTTCATAAGACAAAACAATTAGAATTACCAATGCTTGTTTTAAGACATGACACAAATGAAAGAGTGAACCCTCACAAAATATGTGAGAAGTCTTTAATTTTGTTTTTACATGTGAAGCAAGCAGTTTTTTGACATTGACAAGACGACTTAGTACAAATGTTAAAGCATAGCTGATAAGTGACTCCATGTCATATATGGCCCCATCAGCCAGTCCTAGCATTTTAACCAACAGTACTTTGCATGCTGGAGATTTGAGCCCATAGAGGCTCGGTTAAAAGTAAAACTACAAGCCCCACAATGCAACATGCTGTTAATTGAAAAGCTGAGAATGGCTGATGGTATCCTATGTCATAATGCCACTTGGCAGACTTCTAAAATGCAAAATAAAATGTAGTCCCTGACCTGCCTTGTTTTCTTGTAGGCAATCAAGGGTTAAGCATTCTACCTGGGAGGGGGGAATGGGCCAGAGATAGCCTCTCAAATGCAGATGCCAGATCTCACTGAAAATGGGCTAACATTAACACTCCTTTAAAAAAACACAACCAACAGGCTAAAAAGAGGTCATTTACCAGAATAATGCGAGCAATAGGTGCTGGACGTGTCTGAAGAGACACTGTAAAAGGAAAATCAATGTGCTGGTGCCCCTATTCCTGAGCCCACCCTGGGCCTAGAAGAAGGTGTAATTCATGAGGAGAACCTGCAACACCGCTGTGGTGATGTCCTTCCTTGAACTGGTGCAGCACGTGCTGCAGGTCCTGTGCCGCAAGGCCCGCCAGTGACCACTACCTCATCCATCAATTCTGAGAACCTCAACTTCTAAATAGACATGACTATTACACCAGCGCCTCCCAAACATGTGCTAACTCTCTTCCATGTCCTCGATTCCCCCATCTTCTTTATGTCTTTTTTAATACCTTGCATGGCCTTCTCCCCTTTTTCTCCTTTATTAAAACAGCAACTCTCCATCTGTGTGCAAGATGATCCCACCTTCCCACTGGATTCTCCTCATGTTGTTTTCCCTTGTTTAGAAGCAGAGAAACACCAAAGTCGTTCTCGCTCACAACCATCAGCATCCTTTGTATTATCTGTAATGGATGCATGTAAGAAACCCCACTCCTCCCAACTCCTCTTACCCTTTGAACCTCCCTTCCAGGTAATTTTTTCAACTACCTACATAACAATACAGCAGCCTCTTCTTCTCCTGCTCGACCTTTCACTTCCTATGTATACAACCGGCATAGGAAAAAAGATCAGTTTATCTTGGTGTCCACTTTTGCTTCTTAATAAGGGATTTTCTCCTTATAAAAAGATAAATGAAGTCACAGTTTTCTTCGGCAATTATTTTTAATTCTGTCCTGTTTAAAATAAGTCCATATGAAGTTTCTGGAAAATTGCACTGTAAGAAGGGGAATCAATTGAACATTTCTCTTCCACTCCTGCCACACCAGTGCCCTTCTCTCAGCAGCCATACAAATCTCCTGCAGAAAGTCCTTTAAAATCATCCTTTCGCCTGATCATTCACACAGGGTCCTGGACCTTCCTGCTTAAAGAAATAAACCGCACCAAAACATAATTCGGTTCATGATCGATTTTTTAAACTATTATTTAATTATATGTACTGCACTGATAAAAATCAAGTCCAGCCATGTCATACTTGTTAAAACAACAATATAACAATGAACTGGACCTGAAGGACGTGTCCTACCTGGAAAAACCCAAATATCAAAACAGCACAGGACAGAAAGGTCATCATAAAAAGCAAATAGATTTTTGAACAAAGCAAACACGGTGCTTGGAGCACGGCTTTAGTGCTAAAACTCCTGCAAGTGTTGCCCATGATATGAGAATGGAGAAAATCATAGGCAAGGTATGGTAAGTAGATTGACACACTCAGGGAAGGGAGCAGAGGAAGTGACTGTCAGCATGACTAGTGTAATTAAAAGCCTTGACTGAAACCCAGAATAGGAAAACTCACTTAGAACCTGCAGTCAGGATCACTGGAATAATGTGTCAGCGAATGGCCAAATTATGCGGTAGGGTAGGGTTGCCTAAATATGCATAAGTGAAGTGCAACTTAGCAGTAAGGAAAGGCAAATTATACAGCGCATTATGCAATTAAATGGAAATTGTGTAACATATTCTATTACATTATTTTCTATTGTCTATTTTTTTATTTTTTTCCTTTTAACACACTGATACAAAATTATTTTAAGTGGTATAAAAACAAGCCTGCTTACTAAGAAAGAAACTTTACACATACAGCTGATCCTATTTTCTTGCATGCAAGGACAGGGGTACCACTTTCTAACAGTGCCTCCTTCCTCCAAAAGTAAAATAATTTGAATAAAACATATGCACCATGGCGCCCATCAGCAAACTGTCCTACAGGTACACAACTTTGTGTTAAAAAGTGTGGCTCGTTTATGCAAAGCATCTCATTGATATGCTAAAAATTATTTTTTGATTCACGCATATCCAGTGTTCATGCTAAAGGGCTGCTGGAAGCACATTTTTCAAATAAAAAACTTCTCTACTGAATACTATATTTCATATTCACTATTTATGCCTCTTACTAAGAGGTACTGTAGTTTTTAAAGGCATTGAATCCAGACACAACATGTTTGGGATTTGTATGTAGCCCTTCTGAATTAATTGAACTTTGATAACAGTGTCTGTAATGTAAAAATGATTTTCCGTGAATAGTGAACCAGAACAAAATTCATAAAAAGGAAAGATTCTTTCTTCCCACTTTGTTTCAATTCCATTTAAGTTTTTTCCCCTAATGTAGTAAAAGCCCTCTCCCTGCCCATCAATCATCTGTGCAATCAACAGCTGTAGATGACCTGGCTCTTCACTTTATGTACAGCTAATTTAATAACTTTTGATCCGCTTCAGGTACAACTTTTGTATTACTATGTATAATTTATGCAGCAGATAACGAATTGTGCCAAATTAATATTTAGACGGAAAATCCACTTGACACATAATCCTGATTTGTGGCTTGCCCTGGCAGTAATATTAGGAAGACAGGTAAAACAAGAGCCTGGGTAGAGTCACCAATGCTATGGGAAGACATGAAAATTGATCGGCTATTTGAACCTGCAGATCTGTGGTGAAATGCGGTGTGTCTATAGGTAAATTGTTTTTTTTGTCTTTGTATCGCTTTCCCGGTCTGCACAATGGTTTGCTCCATTTCTTCTTTTTTCCAATAGCCTTGCTCACAAGGTCTCCGTCCTTTCATCGTACGTGGTGTCACACTGAACAGCCACACTATGAACTGTGGCAACTGCACTGTGTTGTGTGACTGCACTTTGTCGTCACACAGAACAAGCCAAGTAAACGTACAGCACTTCATAGCAATAACATTAACCGTCGAATATGTACTGGCTCCGCGGCAGTAAATATTCAGTCAGCAGTAAAATAAAACAAATGAAAAGCGTGTTCGCTAAGCGTGGTCTGTGGCAATGCGCCTGTAGCTGATGTGGAGAATGAGAAAAAAAAAGGGAAACAACGCGGCTGAAATATTATCTTTGCATAAGAATGTCATTTCTATTGCCGAGAAATATCTCCAGCCATAAAAAAGACATCTGTGCCACTTATGGCAGTTGTAGAGATTAAAGGTTTGAGATGCCGTAGGTGTGTGCCTTGCTGGGTTCTCGGTCACCGAGCCCTGGCGTCGATGGGATTCGTTTAACGCCGCGGCCCCGCGCGCGGGCTTCACTGTCACTTCGTGTTGAATTCATCATACAGAACTTTAACAGGAGGGCAGCGGAGCGATCTGTCACACGTCATTGCATATGTAATGCGGCGGTGGTCTGGCCCATTATTGGCGAGAGGGGCCGGTAGATTTTCCGGATCTCTGATCTGAGATGTAAATACCTATCAACCTCTACCACATTTATTGCACTTCCTGGTGGGATTTTTATTCGCTTCGGCATATTCCCGCCAACCCGAGGGTGTCTGTACAGGATGGTAGACTCGCTCCTCAAGCATATAAATTGCTTCCATGGTTTTGGCGGCAAATGATAACTCACCTTGTCGTCTTCAGTGAGGTGGGTAATAAATAGAAATCTGGGTTACAAGTGAGACACTGCGACTTAGTTGGATGTTCCTGTGTCCTAGAAAAGACAAGTAGGTTCAATTACCATGCCAAAGCCAATGCAGTGTCAAAATGGCGTGGGCTGCAGTAATGAATACAGCCTGCTGTGTTTGTCTTTGTTTTTTCACGTTCTGGCCATATCACCAAGCAGCGTCACTGTTTGCCGCACCAGAAAAAAATCACCCCAGCCAAAATTAAGCATCCAAGGGTCAGTGTGAAAGTCGACCACTCCTTGACACAGGGGCGTGCCCTTCTTCCATGTCCACGTCCACGCAATTGTCATCAATATTATAACTTGTCCCTGAGACTTTATCAACGCGTGTGAAAAGGATCTTACTCATAGCACAATGCCCAATTTTACTAAGTGCATTACTGGGGTTGGTAGGTACGGGTTTCCTTGGCATTCTGCAAGAATAAAAAGTACAGTTGCATTTTTCCTAGTAATCTTCTCCTTAACTATTTGGCCTCCTAGCCCCTTTAAACGCCGACGAATGCTGAGGTGAGAGTTCCTGCTCTCTGACAACCAGGGCTGATAGGTGCAAGGCCTGGGTCCATGTTCTAGGTAGCAAGACTTTCCAAAGGGATGGGGTTTGCCAGTTTTTAAGATTGAATGCCAACTCTGACGACTTTGGAACTGCGGAACCAGGTTCTAGTCTCAGCGTCGGCTCAACAACCTGTGCTTCTGGGCAAATCACATGGCCAGAGCCAATAAAAACACACAAACAAATGTTCGTGCAATATAAAACTGCAAAAAAATCCTGCACAGATACAGAACCTCTAGGTCACTGGCCATGATCTAAACTAGGCTGAGTCTGAAGTAACAAAACAAGTATCTCTGCGCATAATCCAGGGAGTGGGGGTGGAGGGGGCGCCTAGTCATTCCCCATTTGAATGCAGCTGCCGTGAGATGCCCACTGCACAGGCTGGCACACAGCCTTTCTTATGTGATGTTTTCCAAGTGTAACCTTTAATATTTCCAGAGCAACAACATGCAGTGTGTAGGTCATGAGTCGGATAAAAGGGCGCGATGCAATAATATCCCACTGGGATAGAACGGTAACGCCTACACTGCTTAGTGAGTTTCTAGAATACTCACAACAGCAAAGGGAGATAGGACTTCACACTCACCAAGGAAAGGCATTACTGGTCCGCGCATCGCAAGGGGATGAGGGAGGGAACCTTGTGGGTTCCAAGGGTCAAGACAGTCAGTCTCTGGTGCTAGGGCAGAAATGAGCCTCCTGACCTGTCATGGGCTCCACTGCACTGTGTGTTTAAGACACCAGGGCTGGGGGCAATTCACAAACAGCAATCCGTGCTGTACAAACAGCCACTGCCCGGGTGATTACATTCTTTACTGTCCCAGCTAGGATATGCCTGAAGGCCAACTGTGCAGATTTAATGCAGGCAGAGAAAAGACGAGCTTGTGTGGCTTTACACGCATTACACGCTCTTATCACAAGTTTCTGCTATCATGACAACAATGTTTTCGCAGGCTAACCATCAACATTTCAACACACTTCAACGGATCTCGATCTACAGTGTGGGTAGGTCACTAATAAAGATCATCACTGATGGTAAGTGTGGATCTTTCCAAAGGAGAGAGTTACCTCAAGCAATCTGAGCAATGACAGCCGAGATCCAGCCTGACTTCCTTATTAAGTATTCTTATATTAAATATTCTTATACTATCAAATCTGGTTCACAAAGTTTACCTGTCGGGTCAGAAAAGCACTGGTTTGGGGTAATCTGAAAACTCTGTGCCCCAAGAGTGTGTTTCTTACATGTGGTGGATTCCTGTTACAGACATGGAATGTGGCCCTACTACCAGGGCATGGGCGTGTGAAGATGTTCCTTTACCTAAGGTATCAAGAAATCCTTGAAACCCTGCTAAAGAAAAGGGAGTTTCAAGTCCCGTGTTCCCTCTGCACATGCAGTGTGATTTCGTGCAAATCCATTTGTCATCAAGTGACAGAGTTACTGACGTTAGTTCTTGGTGTCTGCCTGCCTGTAATTACGTCCTTGGAGTATGCTATGCAATTGTCTATTCCATTTAGAGCATCAGTAAGCCTGTGCTTCTAAACAACAGAAATTAAAGGTTCAGTGAGCCCAAAGTATATTTTTAGAAAACTTGAGAAAACACCTGGCATAAAAAGATATACAGATTGTGTTTGTAGAACTCGGTTGGACTCCTTTGTAAATATATGCATTTACCGTCATTAGATCTGTTTCATTCGCTTCATGCACCCCTGCTATTGCAGATCTAGATACCAGTGCTGTGATACTGTGGTCTTGGCCCTGTAAAGATGCTGGTGAACGGTGTCAAAAATCCAAAACCCTACAAGTATTCGAAGAATTTTCTAATGCAGCATTTTCTGAGCCATGGGCATATGGAGAATAAGTGGTGCAATTGTTTTATTCTCCAGAAAGGCATAACAATGGGGAAGTTAGAACCGGAAGCAATGCAAACGAGAGCCAAGAAGAAATCAGAAGTTATTGTCTCTTTTTTACCCAGTTTGTAGCATTTCTTAAATGATCTTGTTGTGTTCTTTAGCAATTGCTGTGACGAACAGGCAACATGCTAGAGGTCAATAAATGGGCCTTCAAAACCGGGTGGGCATCCTGATGATGTATGAAGTCCTCAACAAAGGCTCTTCTCAGCACAGGGTCACTGCAAGAGTCTATCAGGCACCCAATTAAAGCTGTATTTTCCTCTAGGAGTCCTTGTCATTTGCAGTGTTTTCAAAACACCCCGAAGAAGACATACATCACAACGAGGTCATAGCGTAGAAAAAGAAAGACTCCACAGAACAGTGACAGTTCCCATTTATTCTCCCATGGTCATGTGGATTTGAGAGTCACCAATCATCATCAGAAGAGGACAAGAACTTGGTCAATGACAGGGGAGAGCTGCCTGCGGAGACAGCCACGGTCCCCGCGTGCCCATATGGGCAGCTGCCAGGCGCCCGGGACACTCCATTCTGTAGCCGAATACAGGTCTCTTCACCCCTTCTGAAAGACCTTGGTTAGCAAAATAAGAAATATGTGTACATTTAAAGTAATAGCAATGAACATTTGTATAAAAAAGTGGCACACTTTTGCAATCATAATTCCAATTTCTGCAGCAAAGCAGCCCATGCTTTGGGCTATTTTGCTATGTGACCACCCACCCCCCACAAAAAAAAATGTCTGGTAGAAAAGATTGTGAAATAACTCTGTAGAGTGGGTCTTCAAAGCATTCTTGGTGCTTGTGCAGGGTGAGTGTTACATGCATTCACCATTTCCATCCATCTACCACCACAGTTAATATTTTCAACCCTCATTCCGTTTCCTAACCAAAACTAAAAACAACACACCACTGTCCTTCATGTGGTGCTCCCCTGTAATACGCAACCAATTCATACACACCAAGTAAAAAAACGCCCATTCATATACAGTGCAAGCATGGCCAAATGCATCTACTGCTCCACCCTTGATTATAAAGAAAGGGACTTATTCTGAACCTCACTCTAAATAAACTTGCAATTGTCAAACATACCAGACGGTCATACATTTCCTAAAGCAGTAAATGTGATTTACTAATTCATATTCTGTCACACAGCTCAAGTGTTGGGCACAGCTGTTGTCATCTTTCATTGCACACCACCTACTAACCTATATATATATATATATATATATATATATATACAAAGAAGCACTTAAATTCACCACTTATAGTTATCTCAAGTAACTATAACTCGTGCCTTAAGGTAACTATAAGTCATGCCCCCACCATGCACTGCTAATTACCTGAGTTTTCACTGAAATTCTTACCTAACTATAACGTTGCTTTAACCTTTGATTTTTTCAGTGAGATTTCAGTTTCTTTTTTTAACATAAATTAATATTTTGTTACCATCCGTAAAGCTAACACCCTCCCACCTATGGCCATTGGGCATGTGCGGTGTGGGGTTTGCCTGTGGCCATGACCTCCGTCCAACCCATTAGCAAAGCAAACCCACCCAAAGCCACTTCGGCCCCCGGTGACCTCATTCTCTGAGGTCAAAATATATTTGTAGAGGGAGGGGAGTAAATGGTGACCCCTCACCCGAGCCACTTCGGTACAATGTCCCCCTCCCTGGTGCCAAAAGATGTTTGAAAAAGGGGAGGGGCATGCATGGCTCACCTCTCCGAACCACCAGGGATCCTTGAACCCCAATCTTTGGGGACTTTAAGGAGAGAGGGCACACGGTCCCACTCCATGAGCCAATAGTGGCCCTGGGGTCTCCATCCCATGGGCCATTACTTAAATATAATGGAGTGGTACCCCATCCCCCATGGCCGAATTCCTTAGAAAAGGGGACATGCCATGCGACCTCCCCCTCCCTGTGCCTGAATAGGCCTAGGGGACCCCATCCCTCCTGGGCCTATTGCCGTAATAACTGGGAGGAGGGCCACAGTGCCCCCTCTCTGAGCCTTAATAGGCCTTGGGGACCCCATCCCCTAGGCCCCTTTTTTCCTGGAGCACCTATAAAACAGCAAATTGGGGGCTTGAGGAGGAGCCTCAGTGCCCTGCAACCCCAGAAAGCTCCCCTCATGTTTCGGGAGCCAGCATTGCTCCCGCCCAGCTGGAGAAGCTGTTTATGCTTGCTCCCGCCTGGAGGGAGCAATTTGTGTCAATGTGTGTTTCCCTGCCCACAGAAGGGTGGGCAGGGAAACAGAGGTCTGCTCCCACACAGTGCAAGCATTTTTAAAGCTCCCGCACGGTGAGAGCAGATATGCCTTCCCTGCTTGCGCTCCTGCAAGCAAGGAAGGTATGTTTGCTTCCATCCGGTGGGAGATTTAAAAATGCTCCCACTGGGTGGGAGCAAGCATATGTTTTCCTGCCCGCGCTGATGTGGTCAGGGAAACTACTGTGTCCCGGGGGTGGGCTACCGGGTACACAGTCTGTGAGCCAGCCCCAGAGGATCGGGTCCCCAGGGCCTTCAGTGAGGGGAGACTTTTAAGTTCTGTTCGGGCCTGGAGGTGGAGTCCCCAGGGCCTCTTATGGCTCAGGGAGGGAGGTGGCGCGGCCTTGCTTCCCTTTTTGTCATTCAGTCCCTGGGTATAGGGTCCCGAGTCCTAAGATGGCTGCCGCTACATCCTAGTTGATGTGGTGGCAGCAATCAGATGTCTCCATGAGATCTTTTGGACCAGCAGAACCTCCACAGAGTGAAATATACCTTTTTTTGAGCATTCATTGCTAAAAAACTACTGAATGTATTTACACCAAATCACGAAAAGCACTCTTCTGGACCAAGACATAACTTTCTGCCAAATTTGCTGTAAATCTGTTCAGCGGTTTGGGCTGTAGCTGTGTCTAAAGTGCCTATGGATGAATGAATGGGATAAAAGCATTTTGGGACCCCCCCCTTTTTCACAGCCTACACTTGAGGGATCTCCCCGAAACTTTCCAGTTAGGAGCTAAGGTGAAAAATTGGGGGGGGGGGGGAAAGTTTCCAAACAATGCAAAAGATACAAGCAAACCAAAAAATCAATTTCCTATGGTATCACGATCCTAACTATAGTTACCCAATAGTGACTACCACTGTGTAATATAAATATAGAAATATATTCATTCACTTAAAAAAACAAAGGTTACAGGGATGTTATAGTTAGGCTCAGATTTCACATGCACAAAACCACAGAAATTCAGCAGTTACGGTTACCTGAGCTAACTGTAACTTATGCCCCCGCAATACACTGCTTTTGACTTTGCATATTACAGCACTCATGACATGGTCAGTGACATCACTAATGCCATCACTAATGCCATCACTGATGACATCTCTAATGACATCACTGATGACATCCCTGATGTAATCATCCAGTAAGTGTAAATGTTTCGTAAACCTTTCTGAGACTTAAAGATAGATACTAAGTGTAGAAAGCTGGCTCTTTATATAATATACCAAAAAGAGGTATACTGTGTAGAGAGTCCATGTATCCCTTACGAGTGGACAGGGGCTTGCTTTAACACTACCAAGGAGGAGTGTTAGACATTTGTTGCATACACACAGTCAATAAATGATGCACACACGCTCAATAACGAGATCCACACCAATACAGAAAAATGACATGTATCTTTATATAATTTTTGACACCAAGAACTTCATTTTTGGGTAAGTACTTTATAAAATAGCAGTTTTGACGAAAACAGGTAAATACACTTCTATTGTCTCTAATGCGGCAATGTTATCCTACAGGAAAAAAACACATACACTGTACTTAGCAGAGGCTTACAGGACCAATCTTCTGGAGTTAGGGTAAGTATGGGCAAAGTCCAAGGCAGCACCAACAGGTCACCTCGGTAGGCTCTGGGGCATCCGGGTGGAGAAGCACTTTTTTTGGCGTCGGGTACCTGTTGATTTAAATGAGAGGCATTTCTGGGAAAGAGGCTGCACGTTGGGACTGGGGGGCCAGTCCGGGTGAACCCCCAGGGGGACTCAATCCTTGAGATGCTTGGGCACGTAGGGACTCTGACGGTCCACTTGTCCTCAGGCTGTAGAGTTTGGGTGCAGTGGTGTCTTTAGGCATCAGGTCCGTGCTGCAGGAAACACTTGCAGTTGAGGGGGCCTGCACAAAGAGGCTGCACGCCGTGAATGGAAATCCAGTCTGGGCAAACCTAGGGTGGAAATCGACTCTGGTGGGTCTCAGGACCTCATTGGCACTGTTCGCCCACTCTGGCTCGGGCTGAGGGGCACGGATGCAGTGGTGCTTTCTGGTTTTCATGGCCCAGAGTCCTCATGGTTCTTTTTGGGTGCCTACAGGGTTCAGGGTAGTAGCTCCACTACTCCACGGTAGATACTGGTTGCTCTTTGAAGTGCTAGCAGTCCTCCCAGGCTTTTGGAGACAGAGCAGCGGCAGGACGAGTTGTCTTTGGCCCAATTGTCGGGGACAGCAGGCAGGCTGGCAGGGTTGGCGCCAAGTCAGTTGCTGCTCCTCAGTTCTTGCTCTTCATGACTTATCAGTGTTCTTCTTCTTCTTAGGTCATTCAGAAACTGCTTTCCTGGTGCCAGGGGCTCCCTTTAATACTAGATTTAGGTATGTTAAAGGGGAGTGAAGAGTGGTAGCCAATGGGCTACTTACCCTTGTGGTCACTACACCCCCTATATAACCACTTCCTGTGGGAAGTGGGCATAACCCTGTCCCAGAGTTCCTAATTCTGCCCTCACCAAGATGGCAGAATTTTCCTAAAGGGGGCAGATCAGACAGCTCACATTTGGGGTGTGACTGGCCTGGTAGTGCACCATGCCTCCCTGCATATTTAATTTCCCACCTGTCCTGGTGCCAAATGGGCCTGGGGGTTGGCATTTCCCCTGTATGGGGAATCCATGATCATATATCATATATCAAAGGTGGCAGAGGCCTTTGAAGTCTTCTGCCTTGATATGCTGATTCTTAGCCATCCTGCTTGGAGGTGGTGACAACACCTCTGGCCAGAACAGGCATTGTTTCTGCCCTCGGAGAACGAAGGCTGTCACCTGCAGGGGGTAAGAAACCTGTCTGCGGTGGCAGGCTGGTCTATACTAGTCAGACAGACCACTGGAAGCTGGTAGGTTTTCAGGGGCACCTCAGGGTGCCCTCTTGGTGCATGTATTAATAAATCCATCACTGGAATCTGTGTGGGTTTATTAATACAAGGTGTTTGATAACAAACACCATAGATTTCAGTGAAGCCATCATGTAGCTGGGGAACTCGTTTTTACCAGTGTCCAGTACATGTACTGAAAATGGCTTCCCTGTTTACTTGTGCTATCTAAGAATTGACTAAGACATCACAGGGGCATATCTGCTCATGCAGATATGCCCACATATGTAGTATAGTGCACCATGCCATAGGGCTATAAAGCCTGCTGTAGGGGTGGCTTACCTATACTGCATGCAGTGTCTGAAGGCATGGCACACAGGGATGTGTGCCATGTCGTGTTTTCACTTTTTATCTTCACCAAGACACGCAGTCTACAATGGCAGTTTGTATGTTGGTGCTGAGGGGTCTCTTAGGGTGGCACAATACATGCTGCAGCACTTGGTGACCCTCTTTAGCCTCCTTGCCCTAGGTACCTGTGGTACCACTTACTAAGGACTTACAGGGAGTGCTAAAGGTATTGCCAATTGGGGGAACAATTGTACAGTTTAGGTTAAGAGACCTGGCACTGGGGACCTGGATAGCAGGAATCAAGTGCACTTCTGTCAAAATTTCAACAGACACCAGGCAAAAAGTGGGAGTGACTATGTCAAAAAGGGGCACTTTCTTACAATAAGCTACTGCATAATTTAAATTACTATCCTTTCTGTACTACTAATGAGTGATACTGTTTCTAACATATGTTATCTGAGTGGCTGTGTGACTGTCTGTATCAGTGTGTGAGTGGGTGTCAGTGGCTGTAAGGGTGTGTGAGTGGCTGTATGGATCTGTCACTGGGTGTGTGAGTGGCTGTATGGGTCTGTGAATGGGTTAGTGAGTGCTTTTCTGGGTGAGTGGTTGTGTTAGTGGTTTATGGGTGTGTGAGTAGGTATGTGAGTGGTTGCATGGGTGTGTGAGTGGGTGTGTGAGTGGGTGTATGGGTGTGTGAGTGGTTGTATGGGTATGTGAGTAGGTGTCTGAGTAGCTGTGTGGGTTTGTGAGTGGGTGTGTGAGTGGTTGTATGGGTGTGTAAGTGGGTGTGTGAGTGGTTGTATGGGTCTGTGAGTGGTTTTATGGGTGTATGAGTGGTTGTATGGGTCTGTAAGTAGGTGTGTGAGTGGTTTTATGGGTGTGTGACTGGGTGGGTAAGTGGTTGTATGAATCTGTGAGTGGGTGTATGGGTGTGTGAGTGGGTGTGTAACTGGTTGTATGGGTATGTGAGTGGTTGTATGGGTGTGTGAGTGGTTCTGTGGATGATGTAACAGTGATGTCATTTGAGATGTCAGTGAATTTCTAAGGTTTTTAAAGTTTTATTTTCTTACTATAACATCCCTGTAACCTTTGATTTTTTCAGTGAATTTCTATGGTTTGTTAATGTTGTTTCCTCATTATAATGTCCCTGTAATGTTTGTTTTTTAGTGAATTTTGAAGGTTTTTTACATTTCATCTCCTAACTGTAACATGGAACCTTTGAGAGTGGGTGTATGAGTGGGTGTGTAGGTCAGTCAGTGGGTGTGTGAGTGGCTGTATGGGCCTGTGAGTGGTTTTGTGAGTCTGTGAGTGGGTGTGTGATTGGCTGTATGGATCTGTAAGTGGGTGCATGAGTGGCTGTATGGGTGTATGAGTGGGTGTGTGAGTAGTTTTGTGAGTGGCTATGTAGGTGTGTGAGTGGCTGTATGGGTGTGTGAGTGGGTATGTGAGTGGTTTTATGGGTGTGTGAGTGACTGTGTGGATGTGTGTGTGTGTAGGTGTATGAGTGGCTGTGTGGGTCTATGAATGAATATGAGAGTAGCTGAATGGGTGTGTGAGTGTCTGTGAGGGTGAGTCAGTAGCTGTGTGAGTGACTGGGCCATAACGGAACCTAACCTGCCCCTTTATCCAACAAGAGTCCACAGTTTTGCAAAAAATGTCTACCCAACTTTCTACTGGTTAACTAGTAAGTGGTACCTCTTTGGGCAAATATCTATTGTGTATTTTACACTACAGCTGTGTAATGAACCACAAGGAAATGTCTCCAGTGACCTTTTGTGCGCTTCGACAATGTGATTGTTCCTCCAGAAATATGTGATAACATGAATCCTCGTATAGAGAAGATGACGAGATTACAAAGAGGTGAACCTCCACCAAACAAGGGTACTTCCTCTTAACTATATGAAGCAAGTGCTTGTTTGTTTGGTGGAGGTGTCCTCATATTCTTCAGCATCAAGAACGCGTCACTAAAATCATCAGGAAACATGCTGGGGGTCTTTTGGCAAGCTGTCCATCATCCTAGCAAAAGGCAGAAAGACCTTTGCATACTACTAAGGTGGACAGGGCGGGGTCAAACGGGCCAATGCTTCCAGGTGATTTTGCACTTTTGCATACTCGTAGTAATTTAAAGGGACATGGACTGTGTTCTCACCAGGAGAGAACTCACTCATCACAGTAGCTACAGATTGCACTCCGATAGATCAATGTTGTATTCACCTCCACCAAGGATTTCAGGCCGTTTTTTCAATGTGAAATTGCTAAGTAAACACACTTGCTTTGCTTTCGCCAATCCCTGGAAGGTAAGTTCATTTGTTTGTTATACAAGGGGAGGGGGGCCGCGGGTCCCCCTACCTGGGCTAATTTTGTCCCTGGGGACTTGGTCACTTGTTGCAGGGTGCCCTGGAGCCCACACAGGGCACCCAATGTGCAGGGTTGGGGATAAGCGGGGGAGCAGTTTTACTGCTCCCGCCCACTGGGAGTGGACTTACTGTTTGCTCTCGCTATTTGAAACCCCGAAGCCAGTCCCAGGATGCAAGTTTCCAGTCCAGGAAGGACCTGGCCTGGCAGTTCGGGCTGGCCTGTTCCCATGGGGAGCAGGGTCAAGACTGATTTGTATATGGCTGCGTTTAAACTGGAATGGCATGGGGAGCAAAAAAACGATGGATTTAGGCCCAGATCTCTGTACTGGCATGAATGTTTGACATTGTTCAACATTCTGTCCATCAATTCTTTTTTGCATTTGTCACCCTTGGGACATAGCAGTTTGCTTTCACTTGGCGGGAGCGGACAGCTCCCGCGAAGCGTAAGTAAACATAACTCTGATCCCAGAAAGCGTGGGGTTGTTATACTACCCCAGTTTGCTGGGAGTGGAGCTTTCATCTGTTTCCCTGCCCTCAAAAATGCGGGCATGGAAAAAGATGAAAGGATTGCTCCAGCACACAGAGAGCTGCATTTCTAGCAGCTCCCTGTGTGCATAAGTAATGCTGACTCCTGCAGGAGGCAGGGAGCCAGCTTTGACCGGGGGGCCTTCAGGATCCTCAGTGATCCCCATCAGGGGTCACTGGGTGCCCTGGGTGGGCTCCAGGGTTCCCAGGGAGTCGTTGCAGGGCCCGGGGAGATGGGGTACCCGGGGCCAAAATGGGCCAGGAGAAGGGGGCTGTGCAGTCCCCCTGCCTTTGTTTAATACAAAAAAAAACTTCTTGGGCTTTGGGAAGGCAAAGTAAGTGTCTTTCCTCTCATATTCCATGTTAAAAAGCAATGTGAAATCCTTAACGAGGTGACTGCATTGTTGATCTATTAGAGCACAATCTTATCTGGGGAGATTGTGATGAGTGATTTCTTTCTCGTCTCTCCTGGTGACAGCAGAGTCCATGATTCTCCCTTTTAATAACCCTGAGTACGCAAATGCCCAAAATCATCTGCAAATTCCGTCGATTTGCAAACACAAGGAGAAGATGGACGGAGCGCTGAAACGTTTCAGACACTCACCCCCAGTCACAGATCTGGGTTGAATCCATCATCGTTCTCTAGCTCAGTTCGCCACCCCAGTTCAGACAAAGCTATATGCAAATCAGTCTTGACCCTGTGCCTCATTGGAACAGTCCAGCCCAAACTGCCAAGCCATGTCTTCCCTGGACCGGAAACAAGAATTCTGGGACCGGTTTCGGGGTAACATCCCTCATCAGCCAGACTAGCTTGAATCCAGTGGCAAAGTGAGCAAGGGACCCACATCAGGCATACCCTGCCAACTTAGGGCGAACAAAGCAAAAACAAGGAGATGATGGACGGAGCGCTGAAACTTTTCAGACACTCACCCCCAGTCACAGATCTGGGTTGAATCCATCATCGTTCTTTAGCTCACTTCGCCACCCCAGTTCAGACAAAGCTATATGCAAATCAGTCTTAACCCTGTGCCTAATGGGAACAGTCCAGCCCGAACTGCCAAGCCATGTCTTCACCTGAACCGGAAACAAGCATTCTGCGACCGGTTTCGGGGTAACATCCCTCATTAGCCAGACTAGCTTGAATCCAGTGGCAAAGTGAGCAAGGAACCCACGTCTGGGCATACCCTGCCAACTTAGGGCGAACAAAGCAAACACAAGGAGATGATGGACAGACCGCTGAAACTTTTCAGACAATCACCCCCAGTCTCCGATCTGGGTTGAATCCATCATCGTTCTTTGGCTCACTTCGCCACCCCAGTTCAGCCAAAGCTATATGCAAATCAGTCTTGACCCTGTGCCTCATGGGAACAGTCCAACCCGAACTGCCAAGCCATGTCTTCCCTGGACTGGAAACAAGTATTCTGGGACTGGTTTCGGGGTAACACCCCTCATCAGCCAGACTAGCTTGAATCCAGTGGCAAAGTGAGCAAGGGACCCACGTCAGGCATACCCTGCCAACTTAGGGCGAACAGAGCAAACACAAGGAGATGATGGACAAAGCGCTGAAACTTTTCAGACACTCACCCCCAGTCACAGATCTGGGTTGAATCCATTATCGTTCTTTAGTCCACTTCGCCACCCGAGTTCAGACAAAGCTATATGCAAATCAGTCTTGACCCTGTTCCTGATGGGAACAGTACAGCCCGAACTGCCAAACCATGTCTTCCCTCGACCGGAAACAAGCATTCTGCGACCGGTTTTGGGGTAACACCCCTAATTAGCCAGACTAGCTTGAATCCAGTGGCAAAGTGAGCAAGGAAACCACGTCTGGGCATACCCTGCCAACTTAGGGCGAACAAAGCAAACACAAGAGATGATGGACAGACCGCTGAAACTTTTCAGACACTCACCCCCAGTCACAGATCTGGGTTGAATCCATCATCGTTCTTTAGCTCACTTCGCCACCCCATTTCAGACAAAGCTATATGCAAATCAGTCTTGACCCTGTGCCTGATGGGAACAGTACAGCCCGAACTGCCAAGCCATGTCTTCCCTCGACCGGAAACGAACATTCTGGGGCCGGTTTTGAGGTAGCACCCCTCATCAGCCAGACTATCTTGAATCCAGTGGCAAAGTGAGCAAGGGACCCATGTCTGGGCATACCCTGCCAACTTAGCGCAAACAAAGCAAACACAAGGAGATGATGGACGGAGTGCTGAAACTTTTCAGACACTCACCCCCAGTCACAGATCTGGGTTGAATCCATCATCGTTATTTAGCTCACTTCACCACCGCAGTTCAGACAAAGCTATATGCAAATCAGTCTTGACCCTGTGCCTCATGGGAACCGTCCAGCTCGAACTGCCAAGCCATGTCTTCCCTGGACCGGAAACAAGCATTCTGGGACTGGTTTCGGGGTAACACCCCTCATCAGCCAGACTAGCTTGAATCCAGTGGCAAAGTGTGCAAGGGACCCAGGTCTGGGCATACCCTACCAACTTAGGGCGAACAAAGCAAACACAAGGAGATGATGGACGAAGCGCCAAAACTTTTCAGAAACTCACCCCCAGTCACAGATCTCGGTTGAATCCATCATCGTTCTTTAGATCACTTCGCCACCCCAGTTCAGACAAAGCTATATGCAAATCAGTCTTGGCCCTGTGCCTCATGGGCACAGTTCAGCCGGAACCGCCAAGCCATGTCTTCCCTGGACCGGAAACAAGCATTCTGGGACCAGTTTCAGGGTAACACTCCTCATCAGCCAGACTAGCTTGAATCCAGTGGCAAAGTGATCAAGGACCCACGTCAGGCATACCCTGCCAACTTAGGGCATACAAAGCAAACACAAGGAGATGATGGACGGAGCACTGAAACTTTTCAGACACTCACCCCCAGTCACAGATCAGGGTCGAATTCATAATCGTTCTTTAGCTCACTTCGCCACCCCAGTTCAGACAATGCTATATGCAAATCAGTCTTGACCCTGTGCCTCAAGGGAACAGTCCAGCCCGAACTGCCAAGCCATGTCTTCCCTGGCCCGGAAACAAGCATTCTGGGACCGGTTTTCGGGGTAGCACCTCTCATCAGCCAGATTAGCTTGAATCCAGTGGCAAAGTGAGCAAGGGACCCACGTCTGGGCATACCCTGCCAACTTAGGGCGAACAAAGCAAACACAAGGAGATGATGGACAGAGCGCAGAAACTTTTCAGACATTCACCCCCAGTCACAGATCTGGGTTGAATCCATCTTCTTTCTTTAGCTCACTTCGCCACCCCAGTTCAGACAAAGCTATATGCAAATCAGTCTTGACCCTGTGCCTCATGGGAGCAGTCCAGCCCGAACTGCCAAGCCATGTTTTCCCTGGACCGGAAACAAGCATTCTGGGACCAGTTTCAGGGTAACACCCCTCATCAGCCAGACTAGCTTGAATCCAGTGGCAAAGTGAGCAAGGGACCCACGTCAGGCATACCCTGCCAACTTAGGGCGAACAAAGCAAACACAAGGAGATGATGGACGGAGCACTGAAACTTTTCAGACACTCACCCCCAGTCACAGATCTGGGGTGAATCCATCATTGTTCTTTAGATCACTTCGCCACCCGAATTCAGACAAAGCTATATGCAAATCAGTCTTGACCCTGTGCCTGATGGGAACAGTACAGCCCGAACTGCCAAGCCATGTCTTCCCTCGACCGGAAACGAGCATTCTGGGGCCGGTTTTGAGGTAGCACCCCTCATCAGCCAGACTAGCTTGAATCCAGTGGCAAAGTGAGCAAGGGACCCAGGTCTGGGCATACCCTGCCAACTTAGGGCGAACAAAGCAAACACAAGGAGATGATGGACGAAGCGCCGAAACTTTTCAGAAACTCACCCCCAGTCACAGATCTCGGTTGAATCCATCATCGTTCTTTAGATCACTTCGCCACCCCAGTTCAGACAAAGCTATATGCAAATCAGTCTTGACCCTGTGCCTCATGGGCACAGTCCAGCCGGAACCGCCAAGCCATGTCTTCCCTGGACCGGAAACAAGCATTCTGGGACCGGTTTCGGGGTAACATCCATCATCAGCCAGATTAGCTTGAATCCAGTGGCAAAGTGAGCAAGGGACCCACGTCTGGGCATACCCTGCCAACTTAGGGCGAACAAAGCAAACACAAGGAGATGATGGACAGAGCGCAGAAACTTTTCAGACATTCACCCCCAGTCACAGATCTGGATTGAATCCATCATCTTTCTTTAGCTCACTTCGCCACCCCAGATCAGACAAAGCTATATGCAAATCAGACTTGACCCTGTGCCTCATGGGAACAGTCCAGCCCGAACTGCCAAGCCATGTCTTCCCTGGACCGGGAACAAGCATTCTGGGACTAGTTTCGGGGTAACACCCCTCATCAGCCAGACTATCTTGAATCCAGTGGCAAAGTGAGCAAGGGACCCACGTCTGGGCATACCATGCCAACTTATGGTGAACAAAGCAAACACAAGGAGATGATGGACGGAGCGCTGAAACTTTCAGACACTCACCGCCAGTCACAGATCTGGTTTGAATCCATCATCGTTCTTTAGCTCACTTCGCCACCCCAATTCAGACAATGCTATATGCAAATCAGTCTTGACCCTGTGCCTCATGGGAGCAGTCCAGCCCGAACTGCCAAGCCATGTCTCCCCTGGACCGGAAACAAGCATTCTGGGACCGGTTTCGGGGTAACATCCCTCATCAGCCAGACTAGCTTGAATCCAGTGGCAAAGTGAGCAAGGGACCCACTTCTGGGGCTACCTTCCCAACTTAGGGGGAACAAAGCAAACACAAGGAGATGATGGACGGAGCGCTGAAACTTTTCAAACACTCACCCCCAGTCACAAATCTGGATTTTCAGACACTCACCCCCAGTGCTCCGACACAAAGACATTGCATGGATGACCTTGAAGGGGGGTCTGTCAGTGAGGTCATTCATGCATAGCAGCGGCCTATGCCCACACAGGAACTGCCCAAGAGGATGCCCCGCAGAGGATAAAGCACGCCATCTTTTCTGGGCCTGCCCCTTTGCCCCTTTGCCCAGAGACTACGGGCTGCCTTACGACAAGAGCTGGAAGCCCACATCCCCTACAAGAACATAACGCACCAGTCCATGCTGAATGAGCTGTTTCCAGGGACTACTCACAGACCCAAACAGGCACTCACAGAGCCACACAGGCACTCACACACCCACTCAGAGACTCACACAGGCACTCATAGACCATACAGGCACTCACACACCCACTCACAGATCCAAACAGGCACTCACAGACCCACTCACAGAGCCACACAGGCACTCACAAACCCACTCAGACACTCACACAGGCTCTCACAGACCGACACAGGCACTCACAGACGCACACAGGCACTCATACACCAACTTACACACTCACATAGGTACTCACACACCCACTCACAGACCCACACAGACACACACACACACTCTCTCTCACACACACACACATACACACACAGACACTCACACACCCACACACCCAGTCAGGCCCTACCAGACCCCCTCACAGACCCACACACCCACTGTCAAAGGTGACATGTTACAGTTAGAATTAAAAAGTTTAAAAACCTTAGAAATTCACTAAAAACCAAAAGTTACAGGGATGATATATTTAGGAAATAGAATTTTTTTTAAACTTAAAAATTCACTGAAAAAAAACAAATGTTTCAGGGACGTTATAGTTAGGAAATAGAATTAAAAAGAACTTAGAAATTCACTTAAAAAAACCAAAGGTTACAGGAACGTTATAGTTAGGCTCAGATTTCACTCGTACAAAACCAGTGAAATTCAGCAGTTAAAGTTACCTGAGCTAACTATAACTTACGCCCCCTCAATGCACTTATAAATCACATATTACATCACTCATGACATGGTCAGTGACATAATTAATGACATCACTCATGACATCTCAAATAGCATCACTGATGCAGACAGTCACACAACCACTCAGGTCACATATGTTAGAAATAGTATCACTCATTGGTAGTACAGAAAGAATAGTCATTTAACTTATGCAGTATCTTATTATATATCTTTAAGTCTCAGAAAAATTTACGAAATACCTACACTCACTGGATGATGTAATCAAAAAGAGTTCTCAATCCATTTGCTGAGCAAAAAGGTCCATAAAAATGCCCCAAGTCATTCTGGTAGGTAGATGTCTGGCATTTGGTACAGATTGTGTGGTTTTCACCAAGCCAGTAAAATGTGGTTCAGGCAGAGTCATATGAATCTAGAATCCTTTAAACTCCCTATAAAATGGACACTTCACAGTATCCGTGTGGTTTGTTGGCTGACTCAACATTTTTTATCATTGGTGGTGAGCGGAAGTGGAGCATGGACATTTGGTGGCTCTGCACCACGATCCACCTGTGGGTAGAAAATGAAAAAAAAATCACACAGTACTAAAATTATGCCGCTGAAACAACTCCCAAGATTTCTCAT
Organism: Calotriton arnoldi; assembly: GCA_963921515.1. Lineage (NCBI taxonomy): Eukaryota > Metazoa > Chordata > Amphibia > Caudata > Salamandridae > Calotriton > Calotriton arnoldi. The sequence goes on from CAWUFW010001381.1 coordinate 298,333, forward strand.
TTCCAATCTGCTTTTCTGGAAAATTGTAAGCATGTCCTCCATGATACCTATGCCGTACCTGCTGCGTTTTAGCTTTAGCACTTCCAGGACTGCTCCCGGGAAGGCGTCTTTTAATTGTTTAATTTGGAGTACTAGGCTTGTCCAAGGGAACATTCCATGCTCTCCCACCACAGGCTGAGAACTTCTGTGAAAGATCAGAGTGTAAGTCCTCCAGGAGCAGCTGGGACCAAAGAAATGTAACACGTTATTTTCGGTCTAATTCCACCGAGGGGGTGACATAAACAGAAAGGCTGCTGGAACGCTTAAACTTCCTCCAGCTTAGCAGCTCCACGACTGCAGCAAGCCTCGTTCCTCGAATTCCTTCTCATAATTGAAGTTTAATTTGATTCCCAGAGTCCTAGAGAAAATGCTGCCTAAATCACTAAACAAGTGGGCGGCGTCTAACGACGCAAAAACGGCTGCAAGCATTTATATTTCCACGTCATGGTCTAAGGGATTTGACTTTCCCTCGTTAATGCTCAAAAAAGGTTCGGTGCAGCCAGGCTTCCGTGCTGATATACATTAAGGTGATCGGTTTCAGTATTGGGCGTGCCCCGATATCTACCTAGTAATTGAGGGTGTGCGATCTCGAAAACATTAGCCAATATGTATCGACTTGTAAAAGAAAAGCATTCGTAGAAGGGACTAATAGCTTGGTCTTTTAGGGCAACTCAAAAGGTCACCTGTTGCTTCATTTACCGGGTAAATACTTAGGCCACATTAATTCACACAGATCTTTGGGTTATTTATCTGCAGGCCTAAAATGTAAAATCGGACATTCGGTGCCACTTCTGAGAGTATGTGGCCAGCAGCAGAACTAAAAGGCTCCTCTTTTACAATCTTAGTGTCAGGGCAGACATCAGACTTGTAACATCTTGGCGTTTTTGTTTGATGCGCGCGGAATACAGTGTGCCTGCATTTGCATAAGGCGCAGGGAAGTCTACTAGATAAAGTTCACCTCAGAAATACATTTGATTTTAAACTCGTTGCAAACAAGATTGATGCCGGCTTCGAACAAAATGATATGTAATTCCATATGGGACAAGGCCTTAAGGAGGTGTTAAATTGATGACAGATTTCAGTTGAACCCAGAGAACATTTCGGTGGCAAGGCAGGTCCTAATAAAGCCAAGGCACATCTTTCAATCTCATCTCAATCTCATACACTATAGTGACCTCGATTTATGAAAGCAAACATAACTTTTGACCCTCCCTCATAAATCTTTTAATATCATTTTAATGATATTTACTAACCATTCCTTCCCAAACAGGCATAAATTACAACCAACAGTCCAAAAAGTAGAGAATTGGTGGAAACCCAAAGCAAGTTGCACCTGCATGGGATTTCACTTCCACTCCCCTGACACACCCTTGGGACATGTCACAATTCATGCTCGAGAAAATTAGGAGTGCATACATTATGCACATGTGCGTAAATTCTGCTCTCTAAAATCATTTAATTATCCCGTTTTTTACTTTTGTAGGTTACTCTGATTTACAAGCATTTATCAGTTCTAAACCAGAAAATGTTCTTTGTAATTCACACCTAGTGTTCAAAGTGTCTCATGTAATGAATATCCTGCTTTACCTAATATGATGTAGCCATAATATTTACTTATTTCCCAATTTGGGATTCAAACATCTTGTGGGTTTGTCTTAGCTGTCCATGTAAATGCTCTTACTTAGGTGATTGCATCTGAGACAAACTCCATGAAGTAGAGATCTCATAGCTTAATCTCAAAATCTATCAGGGAAGAAAGATGTCTGCTGAGTCTCACATATTCCATGATTACATTTCAATTCCCCAAAGTTTTGACACAACGGTGATATCACTGCTCACAGGGCCTTTTTAGATGCAACTAACTGTGCACATCACCTTTATATTAGTGTGGTGGGGGACAACTGAGGGGCTGAGTGCCGCATCTGGGCATGGCTGTAAGAAAGTCTGTCAGGTGCTCACTAGTTGTACTATTAACCCTGGGTTGGGTTAAAGAACTTCCAACCTCCGGAATCAGAGTAAAATAGCTATTAACATTAATAGAGTATGAACGACACAGTTAAAAAACATGTATTTATAGATTGACTTCATAAAAAGAAACCATAATCTCTAATAAACACAGTGAAGGTGTGTCTAACGTCTGACAAGAGAGAATGATAACTCTTGACACTACACTCAAGGCAGCTCGCAAACACAGAATTATTTTGTACACTTGAGGTAGATGGTTAGACAACGCACCCCGGACCAATCATCAATGGCTGTCCTTCGAAGAGTCATAAGAGTGTGTAGATAGCGTCTTGATAGTATACAGTCCTTAATGGGCCACAGTTGCCTCATTGAATAGAATCTGGAAATTCGCTTGAAGGAACGTATCTTAGTATCTTGAGTAAACAAGAAGCATGGCACCGCAGTCCTCTGGCACCTTTTCCATAAAAGATTTATACACAGTCAACACAGTCAATACCCATGGCCTTCAACAGTGCACGCTCAACTTTACACAACCACTTAGCACTTTGTCATGGGTAGTAGGAGCTATACAAATGCAATTTTCCTCTTCCCATCACAATAAAAGGCTGCAATCGAAATTGTTTTCTGCAAGGAATTCTAGATTCACTGAAATCCAAACTGCTCAGACTCTTGTCTGCACGAAGACCCAAAACCAAGTGCAAATGAATACAAGACACAAACCCAAGTGTAACTGAGTACCTCAGACAGACCCCAGCATTGGGAAGCTATACCCATTGCAGACATCTGCTAACCAAACGTTTGTTAAAACATTTTACAATGTAATTAACAGAGGAGAGCTCTGATGCAACTGAGTTAAGAAATATGCATTACAATGTAAACTGCTATGTTCTCTACAAGCTGAAAGAGATGGGACCTCTTCAAAAATCAAAGTACAGTCTTTACATATGGAAGATTGATTCCAATTAGACAAATACATTGGAGTGACTACTCTAGACATCACACAATCAACATTTGTAGCAACCACCAGTGGCGGCTCCTCCGCAATGGCGGAGGAGCGTCGCCCCACTGTCTGGCTCAGAGCCAGCAAATGTAAATTAAAACAATGATCTTGCATTGTTTTAATTTACATTTGCCGGCTCTTAGCCAGCGCTGTTGGGAGGGGCAGGGCCGAGGTATGGGAGGGGGGAGGAGGAGTGCCAGTGCACTCCACTCCCTAAGTGCGCATACGTGTTTTGGCCGGCCGTCTCAGGCCGACCAAAACACACATACGCGCTTAGGTTTTCTCCAGCCCAGCTGCATTGAGCAGCTGGGCTGGAGAAACCCCAGACTCCCTGGTCTGAGCAGCGCATCTTTTCTGCCTTCTCAGAACAATCCCTGCTGAATACATACCTTTACATCGCATGCGTTTAGAACGCATGCGATTACAACGCGGTCGTTACAACGACCGAGTTGTTACATCGCAGTACCATTACAACGCAAGTCATTACAACGACTTGCTGTAGGGGGTGAGCTAGACTTAGGAATAGTATAATTTACTATTCCAACTCCAGCGTGCGCAACAGTAGGGAAGGTGTTGGAATAGTAAATTATACTATTCCTTAGTTTAGAGCGCCCCCTACAGCAAGTCGTTGTAACGACTTGCGTTGTAATGGTACTGCGAAGTAACAACGCGTCGTTGTCACAACCGTGTTCTAATCGCATGCGTTGTTACGCATGCGATGTGATGGCTGTTTCCCTCCCTGCTCTGCTCTGCAGTGCGGGGATTGGACAGGGAGTCTGTCCCAGGGGCTGCTGTGACCAGCAGGCAGGAAGAGGAGATGGGGCGAGAGGAGACGCGATGCTGGAGCGGCCGGTGACAAAAGGTAAGTTTTATTTTTTATTTATATATTTAATCCCCCGGCACGACCCCCGTAACCACCCCCCACCCTTCGTTTATGGCGGCTGCCGCTGGCAACCACCAAAGCATATGAAGCTGCAAATACGCCAGAATAGCAGAAGTCTAATTACACCCAGACAGTTGGAAGAAGGCAAAAAACTGTAGCCTTGTTGAAGGTGAATGAAGTTTCCAGACTTCTTAAAATATGCTGAGGCACTGGTAATTCCTCCCTAACACACCTCTAGTGCCAATTTCCTGCACTGGCATGTCTCCTGGATGGACGTCTTAGAGCAGGAAACCCTTGTTGCAGCCTCCAGCACTCTTGCAGCCACCTGATGACAGGTGATAGCAAGGGTTGTTTACTGTGTGACCTTTGGGATTGGGATATAGCATATAAAAAGGCTAGGCTGAAAATTCGAGTGCAATTCCACACCAAAAGTCCCCAATAGCAAACCTAACTAACTGAACACTGATGGTTATGGTGTAATCAACTATTTTGAAAAAAGTCCTGCTTTTAAAGGATGCATAACCTCACCCACCAAAAGGTGGCATGCTTCATTATAGGGTACCTCCTCACACTCATGACTCTTGTCATCAGCATGGGCTACAACCCTGCTAAGCAGGTGAACACTTCTCAGTGTTTCTTGTGCTAATCTACCTATGGTGAAAAGCAGTGCTTAATTTGTAAAAGGAAGAGTGCCGGTGACCAGAGCACTGCTCAGAAGCCCTCTGCCGATACAATTAAATGTTGGTGCACCTAATGCCAAAGGACGTAGTCTTAAATCCACCTTGTGCCTAGCTATCAACTACCAGATGCTCCCTGCACCCTTATCTCACTCCTGCAGGTCCCTGATTTCACCTTTTCTGATGGCTTTTGCTGTCTTTCTTACCCTCCATTTTCCCAATTTGTGTGTTTTCCCCTGATTCGAAAAATAAGTGCCCAAAATAAAGTGCTTGTGCCACCCATAAGCAACCACCGGCTCAAATTAAGCACTGGTGAAAAGGTATGGTGAAGGTAGAACAACCAAAAGGTTTGTGTATCAGGGTAGGAAGATTATTTGCACTACCTAAAATACAGAGATCTATAACTGTTAAAATACCTCACAATAGACAAAAACTTTCTTCACAGTGGTATAATTAAAACCGAAGGGGGACCAATTCAACCCCCCTCATATAGTACCTACCATTCCACCATTGAACCAATGATCTCGCTGTATCAGCCCATTTCTTGGTTTCAGATTACTCAGTAGTTGATCTGTGACAGTGTGGGATGAGGACACGACATCAACCTATCTGGATCCCACTTTTATTATTACTATTATCATAGCTCTTCCCATGGAAGATCGCTGACATAAGAAATTGAAGAAATTGGAGAAAGGGGAGCAACCCCTCCACCATAATAGGACAAGCTGACCACCATCGGATTGAATGCATCTATTGGTGGAACGGAATCTACAGACAGTTGGCCTCCCATGTGGATCCAGATGCAGCTAACACGTACGGTCAGTTACCTTGACCTGCTACCACATACTGATCACTGAGCACAATGTGGGGGCAAGAGATTATTAATACTAGACTACATACTTCAGCGCCCGCTGCTCCAAGTGGTGATCTCTTACTCAGTGATCGGTCAGTACATGCCGTTCCTAACTCAAAGAGACTCTCTGGCATACTGTCTAGCCCCACGTGACATCACGCAGACCGACAGTTCGTCAAGTGTTATTCTCGGGGGAGGTCAGATGAACTAGGCCAGACATAAAATACCAATAATCCAACGACTTCAGATATGGATACTCTCCTGAAGGAAATGATGGCAATAGGCACAATGCTGGATGCTACTGATTCCAAAATGATTGATCTTATAGTGGATGTGAAACCAATGAGGGAGGACGTCTCCCCCTTTCAAGCCCGGTTAGACAAAGTTGATCAGTGGCTGGAGAAATGAAATCTTGCTATATTGTTTTACCTGACTGGGTAGGCACAAGACCACTGACCTAGAGGATAGAACATGGCATAATAACAAGATGGTCTGGATTCCTTCTTGGACAAGATGGATGAAACGAATATGGACATTTCCATCTCTCAAGGTGTGCATGACCTTCTCCCTACTGTGGAGAAAACATCCCAACACCAATCACAACATCAGAGATCAACATTTGGGGCATGTAGGGAATCTGATCAGCCAGGCCTCCAGCAAATAGTAGACTCCCTCCACAAAGGCAGAGACAGAGACAAGTCCAGGTCAACCGTCAAACAAGCATCGATGGATGGGATGCCTGAAAAAAGAGACAAATGAACAGGAGATGTTCACTTAAGGGGGATTTTGTTTTCTGATGACGGCATGTAGTAAAGTCTCATCGTCTCTACTTTCTTGATGATACAGATAGGCCCTGCCTTTTCTTTTTGTCCCAGCTCCTAGTGAATAGGTGAGGATAAAGGAAACACTGAGTATGGCTGATATTGCCCTTATCCAAGAAACATATCTCTCCCTAGAAGAGTCTCTTAAATTCAAACGTGACTGGGTGGGCACTCTCAAGAGTAGAGGTAGGATTATGCTAGTAGTGAATCGTCCCCATCTTGCAGCTCTTCTAAGAAATGTGGAGTGGCCATCCTTACTGGGTGGAGGTTATCCTGTAAGGTTCTCAAGACACGGATACATTAAGAAGGCAGATGAGTATTAGGTGATGGGTTCTGCCCATCTAATCCGCTTGGATTTTTTGCTTTTGATCTTCTGCTTTTTGAACTTTTTACTGTGGGTGAGCCTCACAACTGGTGACTCATCCAAGGTAAACTCATGGTAAATGAACTGCATGTGTTTACTGCCAGGTATGCCTTTTAAGACAAGGCCGCTGCAAACCAGTAAGTGTAAGGGGCACAACCCACATGTGCACCCATGTGAGGGCTGGGCGTGTGAGACTCCTATTGTGCGCAGCCCGGTAACTGTGCACAGGTAGCCTGGCACAGAGGGGATTCAGCAGGATTGAATATTGACCTAGAGTAGGCCTCATAATGTTAGTGTACACTGATGTGGTAAGTCAGTATGGTTTACAGTCTTGTCTGCAGTAACACTCCGTTATATACATATGAGGAATACTGCTTTAGAGTGCAGTTTTGCTTCCTTTTGGCCTAAAGAGACCAGTGACATATCAAAATGGGGTGGAACCTGTATGCCAAGCCCAAATCTGAGAGTACCAAGATGATATCTTTACAGCTTATGGGCCATCCAGGATTGTCATAATTATCTAGCTCAGCTTAGGAACAGAGCCCAGGCCTTTTGCCACCCTACTGTGTCAAGTTAATTACATTTGCCTCCAGCAGCAGGAAATAATACCCCCGCCAAAAGGGAGCAATTAACAGTGCATCACTTAGCTCCCGAGGATAAAAGGGTGCGGACGAAAGATCAGCATCCATTAGCTGTCACACTATACAAGGGATGGGCCCACTAAACAATGGAGGGTACCCATACCTCTGGAGCCAACAGAGAGGGTGCTCCTCTTTGAAGCTTTGGTGGGAAAAGCCCTGGCAGTGATGTCAATGAGGGGGAGAGCTGAGGTCCCCAGAGGAGATGTGACGAGTGACTCCTAGGTGATGTCAGTTTGAATTGTCCCTGAATGCTGTGAAAGAGGATTGGGGTGGGCAGAGAGGTAATGTGGCACCCCTGGATAGGCCAGTGCCTAGCTTTTAGAACTTTTCACCCTCACTTAAAAAGGTCTTTCACAAGGGGAAGAGCTCTATATTGGTTGTATTTATTTGATGGACACGAACTGGAGGTGTAGGCCATGGACAACTGGAAGGAAGAACCCCCTGATATCCATCTGGACTAAGGACTCTGACTACAGTTGCCCCCAGGACCAGGGAAGCTGGTCCCCTTACACTCCCTAAGGACTAGTTGGGGAAAGAACTGGACTTTTGCACCAAGGAGGAGAGAAGCACCAGCGGAGAAAAAGAGGAAAGGCTGGTGCAGAGAGCCAGTGGAATCAGTTCCCTACAAAGTTCTCCATCTTAAAGGCCAAGAGGCCCAGGTGGTTAGGGCTCACCATCGGAGCTAAATGAGCCCAAAAGGGAGCCAAAAGGCCCAACGGGGCCAAGGACACGAGGAAACAAAGGATTTGACCTTTGACCCCCACAGCAAGACCCAGAGATTGTGGGGCTCTGCCACCAGACTGCTTCAAACCCCGTGGTGGGTCACGCCCCAGGGGGTCACTGAAAGGAGCAGTCTTATGTTTGACCTGAGAGCGGGCATGCGTGGGCCCCTCTCCCCAGAGCTCAGAGGGCCCACAGATCCCAACCCCCAGGATGGGTTTTATTCATGGGGGCCCGGGACTCTGAACTCAGGGACCCCACCATGAAGAGAAATGCGGGGAGTGTCTTCGCGCCACGAGGACTATATGCGGGGCCTGAGATCCCCCACTCCGGGCTCTGACAGGGAGGAGAAGGATGGGGGATGTCGCTGTATTGTCCCCATCATTGGTGTGCCTGCCTCGCTCCTCTTGCCTGTGTCTGGGGGGAGCAGCCATCCACCAGCATCACCAGCACTGTGCCGCAGAAGCTGCTAGGGAAAGAAGAGTGCTGCCGACTCCTGCGGCAGCGGAGATGAGCCTGTCTTGCGGGAAGGCGATGTGGCAAATAGGTGTGGGCTTCCTGGGCTGCCCCCACCATGTCACATCAGAAGAGGTGCATGGGTGAAACTGGGAGCCTCAAGATTTTTTTTTTTTTAAAAGAGCAAAGGCAAGCTGAGTGACGGGAGGTCGTACAGCACAACAGTAACAAGCGGCCCAAGCCGCTCATTAAACAGGGAGGAAGTGCCTGATAATGCCCTGTGGGGCATTTGCACAGCTCAAGGTTCAGGAGAATGTTGGAGCCCTAGGATGCCAGAAGCACCACCAACATGCCAAAGGAAGTGTGTGTGAGGGGGCTGCAAGAGTGCAGCAGCACCCCCAAAAGGAATCTGCAAAAGGTACTGACCCCATGTTTGGTGGGTGCTAGAAGGGGAGGCCACCCTGGGCTTCCCTGTTGCTTTCATGCACTCCCCAGGCTGGAACTGGAGCTCTACCGCTGTGAGTGCTCTCTAGGTGCTGAGATTATGGTTGCAAGCTCTGTGGCCTAAAGGTTGTGGAAGAATACACAGAGACTTGGTGGATGTTGAAAAATGATTTATTTAAAGATGGTTGTCATAGGAATTTGAACAATGCTTTATTGAAAACGGGGTTTCATGTCAGTTTGGCAATGCTTTCTTTAAAAGTATTATTCACCATGAGTTTATGTACTGTTTTATTCAAAAATGCCAATGACAATGCTTTACTTAAAAGGTTGTTAATGCTGACATAACCCAAATTCCTGAGAAGCTGCATTGTTTGTTAATGGTGATGTGAGTACCTAATTGTAATGCCTGATTAGTCATAATAAGTGCAGAATGGGATGTCAATCTATACTGTTGATAATGGGAGATGCCTTGCTTTATTACTGACAATGGGGGCATATGATTGCAATGCTTGACTAGTCATAATAGGTGCAGACTATGGTTGCCAAGGTCAGTGATAGAAAGAAGTATTACTGTGACCTGTGGTTCTAGACCTGAAATATGGTAACCCTGACCTGATGTAAGACATCCCCATTTATGGCCATGTGCTGTAGTGTACATGAAGGGGGGTGTACTGTGAATGTTGGGGTCACGACCCTTTCGGGGTCACATGTAATGTTACCAAAGGTATTTCCATCAGCTTCATGTATATTTCTAAATTACTGCACAGCAGTGAGTAGCATGTGTGTAATAAAGTTACTTTTACTTTTCTAAAGAAAAAGCACAGACTGGACAATTATTTGTTGAGAGTTGTTATCACTTGCCGGTGAATCAGTTAAGTACTTTAGACGTTATCAATTTTTACAGTAATAATAGTAGAAAATGACAGCTGTGAGATATGAGGCATGAGCCTTGAATGCGGTAATGTCATCCTATGGGAGAAACATTCACTGCATAGACAAACTTACAGACGACTTACAGGACTGTTCTTCTGGACTTAAGGTAAGTAGGGGCCAAGGTCCAAGAAAGCACCAGTGTCTTGGGGCGTCTTGGTGCAGAGATGCTTTACGCGGTGGTAGCCTCGAACACTACCCACTAAAGACAATGGGGAAAAGTACCTGTAAGAAAGAGGCTGCAAGGGGGACCAGTCCAGCAGAACCCAAGTGGGGGCTCAGCTGTTGAGGGTCTCAGTACCACAGAGACACCATCAATTTATGTGGGTCAGGGCTGGGGAACTCGGGTGCAGAGGTGTTATGTCTGGCGGATTGGTGAGTTAGAGGCTCTCATGGTTCTTGGGGTACCTGCAGAAGAGGGAACAGTAACACAGCAGAGCCACTCTCAGTGTAGAGCTGTCCTCTCTCAAAGTCCCTTGACATGCAGGTACATTTTGGCAGTGGTGGTGTCCCAACTGAACACAAATAAGCCTTGATGCTTGCAACTGGCTCTGGTACCTCAGGTATTGGTGCTGGGAGGTTTCTATGGGTCTGGGTGTCTCCAAACTCGGTAGGGAGACAGATCTGACCTCCTGGATCAACAAAGGCTTCTTTATGGAGTGCCGCTCTCTCAGTGGGCCCACGGGTTGACATACCGCGGTACCGGGCAGATGCTGTCGGCCCCTGCTGGTGCAGGGAAGTGGCTCCTCCACCCCAAGGGAGATGTTTGGGGAGGCTGTCCTGCTTCTGGACGAGTCGATGTCGGTGATTGTTGGGAGGCAGGGTTTTGCGCCAAGTTAGGAGCTGGTCCACAGTTCTCACAACTTTGGCTCTTCTGGATTCCTTCTTCTTCTTTCAGGCAGATAAATCTGAGTTTCTGGTGTCAGGGGGCCACATAAATTCTCAATTTAGGGGTGTTAAGGGGTGTGAAGGGCAATAGCCAATGGGCTACTTACCACTACACTCCCTATATAACCACTTCCTGTGGGGACTGGGCATATCCCTGCCCCAGAGTTCCTAATTCCACCAAAAAAAAGATGGTGGAACCCTTCATTCGTGGAGCACATCGGGTAGCCCACGTTAGGAGTGTGACTAGCCTGGAGGTGCAACATGCCTACTGCATAGCTAATTTCCCTCCTGTCCTGGTGCCAAATGGGCTTCAGGGCAGGGGGTGGCATCTCTCAGGTCTGAGGGAAGCCGGGGTCGCATATCAAAGGCGGCAGGGGCTTTGAAGCCCCCGGCCTTGATATCCTAAATCGCTAGCCATCCTGCTGGAGGAGGTGTGAACGCCTACCTCCAGAGCAGGCATTGTTTCTGAGAGCATGACACCCTCACCTGCAAGGGGTCAGAAACTTGTCTGTGATGGCAGGCTAGATGATACCAGTCAGCCAGCACACTAGATATTGGTAGGTTTTTCAGGGGGCACCTCTAAGGTGCCCTCTGGGTGCATGTCATAATAAATCTAGTACTGGTAACAGTACAGATTTATTAAGACAAGGTGTTTGCTACCAAACACCACAGGTTTCAGTCAAGCCATCATATAGCTGGGGAACTCGTAATGATCAGTTCCCACTACATACTTTTACTCACTTGCCAAATCATACCGATCCGAGGACTCCTTAGGACCGCAAGCCTGTTCGTCTTTACCTTTGGAACACGAAACCTGTTCCCCTTAGTAAGGCAGGCATTAATTCTGACTTTTCCAAAAGCAGGTAAAATCAGTCTTTTGAAAGGGAGATCTGATCTAGTTCTGTACTGAGCCTTGCTTTCAGCTCAATACTGACTGCTCACTGGTGACCTCTCCCTTAGCCTCTTGGTTTGTATTTGGAGTGAGGGTTGGGTTTTCTTGCCTGCTTTTACAACTATACACTTTATAAAACTTTTAACACTATCTTTTCCAAAATATAAGAACAAGGCACCAAGAAAAATATTTCACGTACAAAGGAACCCTCTCCAAATGCTAAGTCCGTTTTTAAATAATCTTTCTGCACCCCTATATAGGGTCTGTGTTTTATTAAATTCTATTGATGCCCTTGATCAATGTGGCCAAAAACTGTTGTGTCCATGCATCCTTTTAAATCTGAGCATTTGGCACACTCGCCAGTCTTTGGATCCCTCCCTTCAAATGCGAAATCAACAGATTCGTCTGTCAACAAAGTACATAAGAAGATTGTCATTCAAAGCTGGTGTAAGAGGTTTAATGCTTAATACTTCTGTTCTGGAAGATCATTCTTTGAATTCTTCTTCAGAGTTCTGCAGTGTTTGATGCTGTAGACTATAACATCCTTACCCAGGGGTTAGAACACGACTCCGATATCAGAGCAGAAACCTTACCCTGGATTGTTTTCATTCTCTCAGGTCTCTAAAAACTGGTAAAGGTGAATGATTTCATCTCTCCTAAAAAAATAATTGTTTATCATTCCTCAATGATCCACACCTATGTGTGTTATATTTAATGCTTAGTGTACGTGGATTCTTTGGCTTGCTGAGTATGAATTCAAACATTATTTTCCTAATGTGTACTATTGACTCATGTCCTTACATAGAGTAAATGTGCCACGAATCCTTGAGTAGAGTCTGTCTTTTCACAACTTAAACTTAGATGACTGGAAGTAGCTCACAGAAACCATGTCGGAAATTCTCCTTCTCTGTCATGGACACAGCTATAGTTGGCCTTTCCTCCTGGCCAAATGATTTAGGCCACACCTCCCATGCCAGCAACCAACGGTAAAGGCCTAGGGGTGATATTTTCTTCCTTCAGTCTTTTATACCGCAAATCAATTAGTCAGTTCAAAATATTTCCTGTCAACTAAAGCTAGGTTGTCAGCTGCTGACTTTTGTATCCCCCACAACAGAGCCAGTTTGATAGAATCGTTTTTTTCTCTCAGCGCTCTGCTATTGCATGGCTTGTACTTGGACAAACATTCTTAAATGAGGTGTACAATCAGGAAAAGCATGGTGTCTTGCTCTTATTTGGCTTATCCTGCAGAGAAAACCTTTATAGAGTGCTGTGAGGCCACCACTGCACCGAGCTGTGTACAGTCCTATGCTTAACGTTTAAAACTTACAATATACAAATACCGCACACTTGCGCCCCTTTATGCCTCAATGTGTAACGTCTCTTTAAGAATCTTCCACTACCTAATTGTAGTCAGTGCAAAGTCAGCGAGAACCTTTGTTTTTGGAAACGATTTGTGGCCTAAGGGTGTAGAACCAAGGGATTCTCTTCCTTCTAGTTGTTGTGAAGGTAAACTCAATACCACCTTTAATTCACTGACTTCTAACTCTGAATTCACCTGTTCCTACTACCGCAGGGTTTGTTCAGCCTCCTTCCAGTTTCTCCTTCTGATGTATGCTGGAAGATTGCCCTCTGCTTCATCCTGGCTCCAATGCGCTGCTCATCCCATGTTCCTCCCCATTGTTCTTTATGATAAGTACTGTTCCTGGCACTCCGAAATTGTTTATTCTGCAACACACACTTCCATGGAAGTGCATCACTACATAACTGAACAAGAATTTTGTTAATCTGCCACTTGTGTTAAAATATTCAAAATAAGAGGCGAAGGTAAAATAATAAAGTCGGAACAAACTTTTTCCAAGAACTTTTCTTCACATTTTTTACGGGTCTGGTAAGGTTACAGGTTTGGAGTGTCTTTCAGTTAGAGCGCAGTCTTTGTTGCAGCGGAGCTTTGGTTGTTCACTGGACGCTCTACAGTTTACTGTGAGATAATGCCACCTTATGGGCATTTCCCATCTCATTTTGGTCTTGGCCACTCACATTTTGATGTTCAAATAAAGCAAATTCCATACCGACATCTACTTTATGTGCAGACTGCTTGAGAATGTATTTTTAATATATGTAGATGTTGTAAAGTGAAGGAAGTTGTATAGCACACCACCACCTCAAGATGCTCCTGGCTCAGGAAATGGCCGAGGAGTTGGAAGCACAGGGACATAGAAGAAGCAACATCTCATGTTTCATGTATGAAATGGGTAGACGTCCACGCTTCAGTGACCAAATACCAGTGTGAGGAGGCAATGTCTCATAAAACGTTCACACTTAGAAGTTATAACTTCTGTCCTCTTACCAACTAATCCCTCGATCGCCACTTTCAAAAAGAAGTCGAGGGGTTGCTCCTGAATAGCTACTTGCAATAATAGTCCTGAAGCCACCCAAACGTACTGTACTTCCTGTTTACTGCAGTTTGTAATGTTCTTCAGTGCATTTTATGCTGCTGTTTACCTCCCATGTCCTGGGCTATTCTTTATCTTTTCCTGGTTATATTGCTTGCCTTTATGTACAGCGCTCTGATACCCTGATGGGTCATGTTCGCGCTATATAAAACCTTTCAAATAAATAAATAAAACATGCACTTCAGGTAGCTTCCCTGCTACTTTTACCATCTAGTAATTGAACTACACAGCATAGGGGCATTACTACTACTGCAGATATGTGCTCCCATGTAATATAATGCACCCTGCCTTAGGGCTGCAAGGCCTGCTGTAGGGGTGACTTGCATATACACAGTGAGTGTGCCATGCCGTTTTTCCACACATGGTTTGCACCATGTAATGCAGTCTGCAATGGCATGCATGCAATTGGTATGGGGGTCCCTTAGGTTGGCATAATGCATACTGCAGCCTTCAGGGACCCATGCCCTAGGTACAAGGTATAACAAAAATGAAATAAGTGCTACCACTCCTGGTTTGTTTCTGTGTTAAACAAAGTATTCAGTTTATGCGTGCTACGAAGGGTATCGCCCTCTGGCCCACAGGGCGTGTAGTACTAAAAGAAAAAAAGAAAAAATGCGTCTCCCTGCCAGGGAGACGTCCCTTTTGTGCACTGCTCAAGATCCAATGGAATGGATTTCTCAAGTTCATATATGAAACCAAATAAGCATAATTCTTAAGAAAAAGTTCGAATCCACAAAAGTATCCTTAAAGGTAGAACAACGCAGGATTTATTCAGTCATCCTGGAATTCTTCATTTCCAAATATGTATTCCATTAATCAAATCATGATGTAATAATGCAAATCAATTTCTTATTCCATAACCCAATGCATTTCGGGCTGGTTTAGCCCTTCATCAGGGGTAGGTTCAATTCTGTGAATGAAATGAAAAGCAAAGTCGAACAGATAGCCAGCAGCGGAGATAAACCTATAGTGATCATAGCACAGTGTCAAAGCATATCTGAAGTGAGGTGACATTAATCGGCGCATGCTAACCCGTAGGGTGTATATTAGTTTCATGCCTGAAGCGTTACATTCACCTCGTAGATGCAGTGCTTTAAATAAGAGTCGTGGATGCAGTGCTTTAAATAAAAGTGCAACTCGGAAAGCAAACACGTGCAAACCAGCGTGTACTAATCCAAACTGTTCGGCTTTTTGTTGTGTCCTTAAAAGCAATACACCAAACAGCTACAACAACGTGTTATCTAATACACGTGCAGATCAAGAATAGTCCGGCATCCGTGAGAAGTAGAAAGGTAACGTATTATCTAAATCCCCCGAGGTGGAAAGACGTACTACAGTGATAGACAGACATACGCATGCAGATAAATGTGTAATTCTGTTCGTACCTTTCTCGTGCTCAAGCAAAGCTCCGTGAATAGAGAGTCCGAGTGGTGAAAACGGATGCTATAGCATGTGATAAAAATGATGACTTCTAGCGGAAGTTAGTGTGAATGAAAGTAAAGATAGAAAAGAAACTCAAATGGGAAATGAATGCCCACAAACAACCGCCATATTGGAATGGTGAATTCACATATAAACAAATGTAAATGCATAAAACATAGTCATAGTCAAAAAATTAAACAGTAATAAGGATTGATGAATAATGGTAATTCGACTTCTATAAGAGTCTATAGAAAGCAACTATATTCTAATCGATCGTTGAGACCGTTTGGCTGTAACGAGTCCAATAATTTGATCCAGTATAGTTCTCTGCGCAAAAGCAACTTAGTAGTATCCCAACCTTCTCTAGGTGTGACACTTTCAAGAACCAGAAACCGGAGTTGGCTAACATTATGGTGATTTGACTGAAAATGTGTGGCCACACATGATTTCACATTGCATGTACGTATGTTGGACTTATGTTCATTCATGCAGACTTTTATTTTGCTTTGAGTTTTGCCTACATATACTAGGCCACAAGGGCATTTCAACATATATATAACATTGACGCTGTCGCATGTAGCTGATATACATAATTTGATGATGTGGCCTTTTCTGGGAAGCGTAACAAAATTACCCGGAATAATATTGTTACAATTATTACAATTATAGCACGGCGTGGTTCCTTTATACTGTTCATGCTGTTTAACAGGTAAGGATGTCGATAGAATATCTCTAATATTTTTACTCCTTTCTAAAGCAAAAAGGGGTTTGTGATTGAAAATACCATTAAAGTCCGGTTCAGACTCAAGCATTGGCCAGTACTTCAAGATCAGTTTCTTAAAAGCGGCACTGGAGGTTGAATATTTAGATACCATTACTATGCGGTCACTTTGCTTAGAAATTGTTTTTTGGTTGAGAAGTTCTTCTCGGGATTTTAAAGTTGTTCTATGTACTGCTTCTCTCAGTATGTCTTTGGGATATTGCCTATCCTCAAATCTTTTAACCATGGTAGCAATATTTTCTTCTAGCTTGTCAGGTTGGGATACAATCCTTTTGACCCGCAATAGCTGGGAGTATGGTAGATGACGCTTCAAAGGTTGTTGGTGGAAACTGGTGAAATGTAGTAAATTATTCCTATCAGTACTTTTCCTATGTATGTTAGTGATTATTTTGTTTGCCTCAATAGAAACATTGACATCCAAATAGTTAACTGATTCCCTGCTAAGTTCATGAGTAAACTGTATGCGTTGATTAACAGAGTTGAGTTTGTCAATGGCTTCTGTTAGTTCTAATTCAGTACCTTTCCACAATAGGAAGATGTTGTCGATGTAGCGGGCAAAAAACAGCAGGTTCTTGTTCCATTTGTGGTTGGTTAGTATGTGTTCTCTCTCATATTTGTACATGAACAGATTCGGGTAGCTGGGAGCTGCACAATTGCCCATAGATGTTCCCGTACGTAGCAAGAAATATTCATCCTCCCAAGTGAAGTAACTGTGATACAATGTGAAACTCATGAGCTCCATCAAAAAAACTTTCAAATCGTTATTCCAATCTGGTCGTGCTATGAAAAAGTCCAGTGCTTCTAATCCCATGTCATGTGGGATTGACGTGTAGAGAGCCTTAACGTCGATGGTGCAAAGCCAAATGTCTTGTGATGTTTCCCATTGTACTGTATTAAGTTTAGTAAGAAAATCTGTGGTATCTTTAATATATGTCGTCATTTCTTGAACTATTGTTTGCAGATGTTTGTCAAGGTACTTTCCAATCGGTTCGTGTAAAGACCCTCTGGTAGACACGATAGGCCTGAAAGGTGGATTTCTCAAGTTTTTGTGAATTTTAGGCGTCATATAGAATTTGGGTGATCTAGGATTACTTTGAAGGAGGTATCTTTTATCCTTTTCCATGACGGTACCATTTTGCAAGGCTGTATCTAAAATGTTAGTTAAAGTACTTGTGAATTCTCTTGTGGGATTAGAAAATAATCTCATATAGGTATTGTCGTCATAGATATGTGATTTGACACTTTCACGATAATATTGAGTGTCCATTATCACAAGGGCTCCGCCTTTGTCTGCTACTGTACATTTAATATCAGGGTTGTTGGCTATATTAGTTAAGATGTTCCTCTCTCTCATTGACAAATTACAATTTCTCTTGTGTTTAATGACTTCTGGAAGGTGGTGTCGCACCAGTGTTTCAAAAGAATCTAAAATTTTGTGGCTCATAGGAGCCATAAATGAACTTTTAGTTCTTAAGCCTTTGAGGGTATCTTCTGTTGTCGATTGATTGGTAGCGATATTCTTAAAGAAATGTTTCAGACGTAGTACTCGCATAAACTTAAAAAGCTTACTTCTGTTTCAAGAGAATTGGTTTGATATGTAGGGACAAACGATGTGCCCTTGTTCAGTACTTCCTGTTCTGTGCGAGACAACGGATATGAGGAAATGTTGATCACTAGGTCCTCCTCGTTTATGTCATGATATTCTTTGTTCATGATTTCTGACTCCTGGTTATTCTCTTTTCTATGGGCTGGCTGTCTCTGAGCCCCTCGTCCATGTTTGCCCCTCCTGGTGTGTCGCTTTGCAAAGGGCCTTGTCCTAAAAAAGGCCCCCCTGTGTTCGTGGAAGTAGATGGAATTTGTATGGTTGTTTGTGGAATTTTTCTCTGTCTATCCACACTAGTATCAGTATCTGAAGACGAAGTTTCTGTGTTCATTGTTTTATATGAAGGTCTATTTTGTCGTCGTTTGGCATACTCTTCCGCCCACGTGTAAACCTCTCCCAATTTGTAGTCTATAACGTCTCTTTTATATTTTCTGAGTTTTCGTGCATTAATTTCCTCTGTATGTTTTTCCAATTGATTTTGTATATCCTTTAAAGTGTCTGACCATTCTTCTGCAGACATTTTAGTTGAAATTTCTTGTTAAAGTTGAGTGACTTCATTGTTAAGATCCTCAATGAGCGACGCCAATTCCTCTACTATTAGTAGGATGAGATCTAGTGAGCATTTATTTAAAATTGCATACCATCTTTCGATTAATCTTGATTTGTGTTTGCACAATGATGGTTTCAAGGCAATACGTAAACCACGAGGTATTCGTTGTGTTCGGTGGTACTTTATGAGTGTACTCGCATGAAGTCTTTGGTTGATTTCCGTTTTGTTAGAAATAATAGTTGCTTGATATTTTTTTTTTGTTCTAGGTACAAGGTATACCATTTACTAGTGACGTATAGGGGTGCTAAAGTGTGTGCCAGTTGGGGTACAACTAAACAATTAATTTGTTTTACAGAAAAAGCACTGGCACTGGAGCCTGGTTAGAAGGGTTCAGTGCACTGTTAGAGTAAAAACCAGCACCTAGTCGTTCTAATGGAGTGTTTGGTTCCCAGTGGATGGTGAATGTGGAGCCATTTCCTGTACAGGCCACACAACTGATGGCCCTTTTACTCATAATGGGTCTTCACCAAACTGCACATCTTGAGCAGGACAGTAATGGTAGGCTCCATTTACACAGCTAGTGCGCACAAGACTCAATTCATAGTCTGCCTCTTTAGGCTTTTAAATTCATTTGGTCGCACGCCCTAGTCTTGGTGGGGTATTGGAACTTATCTCTAACCCCTATATTGAATCACACCAGATGTCCTGACTGTCATAATAGATCTCATAGAGCACTTCTGCAGGATTTATTGGCAGATCATGCCCTATCAGATGTATGACGTCTGCTCCAGCCCACAACTAGGGACTCACAGGACTCAGTCACACATTGACTATTTTCTTCTTCAGGGGTGACTACTCCCAGATGTGGTGAGATGTGGTGAGATGTGACATTTTAGAAGCTGGCTTTTCAGACCACAGCCCTGTGAAACTGAATTTAGATTTGGGGTGGGTGCCACCTCCAACAATTAGATGGAGAATAAGGGCATTTGCATACAGACAGCCCAAACAGAAAGGGTTGCTGGGAAGGTGACACTACGAGTTATAATGTAGTGGGACTACACCATGGTGAAACGCAGAGTACGGGCGGATATTCAATGTCTGGAACAAGAGGTCCAGGACCTCCACAGTTGGAACATATTAACTCCATGCCCTCGCTCCAGAAAGAGCTTGAGCTGGCTAATTCACACCTAAATGCACACTTTATGGCAATGGCTGAAAACACTTTGGGGCAGAGATATGACCACTGAGAAAAAGCAGGCTGTCTCCTGGCTGCCAAATTACGACAGTGTGAGTCCCAAATGACCAGTCTGATGATGTGGAATGCACTTTGAACTGCTCTAACCCACCTACTTTATATTATAGTCTGATTTGCTTCGTTATACTCCCCTCTCTATACATCAGAGTTCCAATCCTCACCAGAGTAAATTAAAGCCTTCCTGGCAACATTGCACCTCCCCGTTCTTAATGAGGAGGACCGGAATTATCTAGAGTGGGTTTCACAGAGGAAGAAGTAGCTGAAGCCATCTCGGCCCTGCCAACCTGTAATCGTCTGGTGAGAACGGATGCCTATGTCAATTCTATTAGACTGGTAAGACTCTCCTGGTACAGCTTTTGATGAAAGTGTATCAATAAACCACTGTAGCTGGTTCCTCAGTGAAAATATCCAACAAAGCCACCATTGCCCTCCTCCTTAAAGAAAAGAAGAACCCTTTGGAAATTGCCAGTTCTTTCCCAATTTTTTTGATCAATGTTGATCTGAAAATAATGGCCAAATACTTGTGATACAGCTTATTCACAGAACACAGATGGGCTGTGTTCCCGGTCAGTGCTCTTGTAAACTTCTCAGCACATTGGCACATCTGCTCTGACATACGAAGGATGATGCTGAGAACAAACTGGACCTCTCACTAAACGCTGAGAAGGTGTTTGACTATGTAGATTGGCCAATCTGTTTCGGGTGATGTGCAAGATGGGGCCAGGGGAAGACTACATAGGCAAAATCTTACCACTACATGACTCACCCACAGCAGATGTCAACTGTGGAGGTTTCTTATTGCGCACATTCAAAATCTATTACAGCACCTAACACGAATGCCCTTTACCCCTTCTCCTTTTCTAATTGGTCCTTGAATCCTTATATATAGCTATGCACCTTTCACCGCTGTAAGAGGGCATTCAGTTGGGCGACAGTAAGGTGAATGCATTGCTATAGGTCGATGATATTTTACTCTTTCTATCTCATTCGGAGTCCTCCATCTGGGCAGTGATATCTATCATTGATCTATTTTCCCATTTGTCCAGATATAAGATCAAATGGCCTAAATGTGAGGTGTTCCCAATGTCTAGAACAACTAGTAGTGCATGCCTACAGGCATGTGATATGTGATGGGTCCTTAACTGCCTCAGATATTTGGGCATTCTCCTACCACCAGTGGAATAGTCTAAACACATTTTCCTCAAGTGGAAACACATGAATCTCTCACTGTGGGGTTGTAATGTTGGGGTTGGGGTTGGGGATGTAAACAGTGTTTCAAAAGAATCTAAAATTTTGTGGCTCATAGGAGCCATAAATGAACTTTTAGTTCTTAAGCCTTTGAGGGTATCTTCTGTTGTCGATTGATTGGTAGCGATATTCTTAAAGAAATGTTTCAGACGTAGTACTCGCATAAACTTAAAAAGCTTACTTCTGTTTCAAGAGAATTGGTTTGATATGTAGGGACAAACGATGTGCCCTTGTTCAGTACTTCCTGTTCTGTGCGAGACAACGGATATGAGGAAATGTTGATCACTAGGTCCTCCTCGTTTATGTCATGATATTCTTTGTTCATGATTTCTGACTCCTGGTTATTCTCTTTCTATGGGCTGGCTGTCTCTGAGCCCCTCGTCCATGTTTGCCCCTCCTGGTGTGTCGCTTTGCAAAGGGCCTTGTCCTAAAAAGGCCCCCTGTGTTCGTGGAAGTAGATGGAATTTGTATGGTTGTTTGTGGAATTTTTCTCTGTCTATCCACACTAGTATCAGTATCTGAAGACGAAGTTTCTGTGTTCATTGTTTTATATGAAGGTCTATTTTGTCGTCGTTTGGCATACTCTTCCGCCCACGTGTAAACCTCTCCCAATTTGTAGTCTATAACGTCTCTTTTATATTTTCTGAGTTTTCGTGCATTAATTTCCTCTGTATGTTTTTCCAATTGATTTTGTATATCCTTTAAAGTGTCTGACCATTCTTCTGCAGACATTTTAGTTGAAATTTCTTGTTTAAGTTGAGTGACTTCATTGTTAAGATCCTCAATGAGCGACGCCAATTCCTCTACTATTAGTAGGATGAGATCTAGTGAGCATTTATTTAAAATTGCATACCATCTTTCGATTAATCTTGGGTTGTGTTTGCTCAATGATGGTTTCAAGGCAATACGTAAACCACGAGGTATTCGTTGTGTTCGGTGGTACTTTATGAGTGTACTCGCATGAAGTCTTTGGTTGATTTCCCGTTTTGTTAGAAATAATAGTTGCTTGATATTTTTTTTTTTGTTCTAGGTACAAGGTATACCATTTACTAGTGACGTATAGGGGTGCTAAAGTGTGTGCCAGTTGGGGTACAACTAAACAATTAATTTGTTTTACAGAAAAAGCACTGGCACTGGAGCCTGGTTAGAAGGGTTCAGTGCACTGTTAGAGTAAAAAACCAGCACCTAGTCGTTCTAATGGAGTGTTTGGTTCCCAGTGGATGGTGAATGTGGAGCCATTTCCTGTACAGGCCACACAACTGATGGCCCTTTTACTCATAATGGGTCTTCACCAAACTGCACATCTTGAGCAGGACAGTAATGGTAGGCTCCATTTACATAGCTAGTGCGCACAAGACTCAATTCATAGTCTGCCTCTTTAGGCTTTTAAATTCATTTGGTCGCACGCCCCTAGTCTTGGTGGGGTATTGGAACTTATCTCTAACCCCTATATTGAATCACACCAGATGTCCTGACTGTCATAATAGATCTCATAGAGCACTTCTGCAGGATTTATTGGCAGATCATGCCCTATCAGATGTATGACGTCTGCTCCAGCCCACAACTAGGGACTCACAGGACTCAGTCACACATTGACTATTTTCTTCTTCAGGGGTGACTACTCCCAGATGTGGTGAGATGTGGTGAGATGTGACATTTTAGAAGCTGGCTTTTCAGACCACAGCCCTGTGAAACTGAATTTAGATTTGGGGTGGGTGCCACCTCCAACAATTAGATGGAGAATAAGGGCATTTGCATACAGACAGCCCAAACAGAAAGGGTTGCTGGGAAGGTGACACCACGAGTTATAATGTAGTGGGACTACACCATGGTGAAACGCAGAGTACGGGCGGATATTCAATGTCTGGAACAAGAGGTCCAGGACCTCCACAGTTGGAACATATTAACTCCATGCCCTCGCTCCAGAAAGAGCTTGAGCTGGCTAATTCACACCTAAATGCACACTTTATGGCAATGGCTGAAAACACTTTGGGGCAGAGATATGACCACTGAGAAAAAGCAGGCTGTCTCCTGGCTGCCAAATTACGACAGTGTGAGTCCCAAATGACCAGTCTGACGATGTGGAATGCACTTTGAACTGCTCTAACCCACCTACTTTATATTATAGTCTGATTTGCTTCGTTATACTCCCTCTCTATACATCAGAGTTCCAATCCTCACCAGAGTAAATTAAAGCCTTCCTGGCAACATTGCACCTCCCCGTTCTTAATGAGGAGGACCGGAATTATCTAGAGTGGGTTTCACAGAGGAAGAAGTAGCTGAAGCCATCTCGGCCCTGCCAACCTGTAATCGTCTGGTGAGAACGGATGCCTATGTCAATTCTATTAGACTGGTAAGACTCTCCTGGTACAGCTTTTGATGAAAGTGTATCAATAAACCACTGTAGCTGGTTCCTCAGTGAAAATATCCAACAAAGCCACCATTGCCCTCCTCCTTAAAGAAAAGAAGAACCCTTTGGAAATTGCCAGTTCTTTCCCAATTTTTTTGATCAATGTTGATCTGAAAATAATGGCCAAATACTTGTGATACAGCTTATTCACAGAACACAGATGGGCTGTGTTCCCGGTCAGTGCTCTTGTAAACTTCTCAGCACATTGGCACATCTGCTCTGACATACGAAGGATGATGCTGAGAACAAACTGGACCTCTCACTAAACGCTGAGAAGGTGTTTGACTATGTAGATTGGCCAATCTGTTTCGGGTGATGTGCAAGATGGGGCCAGGGGAAGACTACATAGGCAAAATCTTACCACTACATGACTCACCCACAGCAGATGTCAACTGTGGAGGTTTCTTATTGCGCACATTCAAAATCTATTACAGCACCTAACATGAATGCCCTTTACCCCTTCTCCTTTTCTAATTGGTCCTTGAATCCTTATATATAGCTATGCACCTTTCACCGCTGTAAGAGGGCATTCAGTTGGGCGACAGTAAGGTGAATGCATTGCTATAGGTCGATGATATTTTACTCTTTCTATCTCATTCGGAGTCCTCCATCTGGGCAGTGATATCTATCATTGATCTATTTTCCCATTTGTCCAGATATAAGAACAAATGGCCTAAATGTGAGGTGTTCCCAATGTCTAGAACAACTAGTAGTGCATGCCTACAGGCATGTGATATGTGATGGGTCCTTAACTGCCTCAGATATTTGGGCATTCTCCTACCACCAGTGGAATAGTCTAAACACATTTTCCTCAAGTGGAAACACATGAATCTCTCACTGTGGGGTTGTAATGTTGGGGTTGGGGTTGGGGATGTAAACAGTCAAAATGACAGTGGCCACTCAATACAATTATGTTTTGGGGATGCTACCCCTCCAGATTCCCTGCACTCTTCTTCTAGGGATAGAGCCAGACATTAGATCGTATTTCTGCACTGGGCAAAGGCCCAGACTATGTGCATCACGGCTCTGACCAGACACTGCAGCGGGGGGCCTACCTCTTCCACATATGACCTTGTATAGTCTGGCTTTTCACCTTTCACAATTGTCCCTGAATTTGAATGATCAGGAGGACATACCAATGTGGGTGAAAATTGAACACCATATTCTGGGATGCCCTAATGTATCTCTTCCGGTAAACTTGTTCAACCTTACAGCAGAAAACCCAAATCTCAATGCAACTACAATGGCATGGAGTCCTGTAGATAAGCTTCTGGAATTAGACCCTTTTCTTCATAGTAAGGCACTACTATGGTATAACACAGCTCTACGTAAAGCTGACAAATCTTTTTTTGGGGCATTCTGGTTTGAAAAAGGGGAATGACATGTAGACCAGTTATTTCAGGATGGTCACTTCAAACACTGCCAGACACCAAGGGAGGAATTTAGTCTTCCTGCCACAGATCACTGGAAATAAAGACAACTGAACCACTGCGTCCGGGTCGCGTTTGGCCCTCCGCCAGTAGAATTGTCAGTATCTCCCATCCTCCAATATCTGAGGCTATGGAGTCAATTCAACTGAAATTATCTTAGGGCTGTACAGGGTTCTAATTAAAACTCTACACCCAGGCCCCTCCGATAATATAGAGTATAAGAGTCTCTGCCACAGGAGACAGTGGGAGAGAACCTGCTGAATTGAACTCCTGATTAGTTGTGGAGAGGACAAAGGTCCAGACTGGAGAGGGATAACACTCTCCTTTATTTACAAGTTTACTCCCTCATATGCTTGCTCACTCGCCTACTCATTTCCCCATCCACTCGCTCCAGTCCTGCAATTAATGAGGAATGTCTTATTAGTCTACTAGGTGTCACTTGAGTTATATCTCCTCCTTGACAGTCCCCTGTTGGCACAAGTATATGATGCATGACTTGATTATTGGACTGCTGTTTTGACCTATTTAGATATTACGCTGGGAATGCTGATGTCGACTGATTACCGACTTTTGATCCTTTTCTGCCATCCATGTCCCACTACCCTAACTTCACATTCTCCCCTGTCCTACCCCATTCTACTCCACCCCCTTCCTGAACCTCCCCTTGTTGCTATTATGACATTTGGGATTTCCAGTCTGACTTGTGCCTTTTAGCTTATTCTACTGTATCCCTTTTGATTTCTTCCACAATATGCATCTGTATATTGCCGTTCTGCCACTGTTAAAACAAATAAACAACTGAAACAAAAAAAAACAATCAGTCCCTCTTTGATATTCGAAAAAAACAGCATGCCTTGGTAATGAGGTATAAAACAGCTCTAATGTTTGGGTTGATTAATTTTTGCTCGTGCTAGAACTTGGCTGGTAGAACTTTTTATGTCAAGTCAGTGTTTTGTGGCTAACTTAATCAGACATGAAATAAGGTAGCTATCATTCCAAGCTAATGGAGAAATTTCCAAAATTGATCTTACCTTAAGCAGTCCAACAATTCTTCTGAATGAGTGACCTATTAGGCGGGTGAGTCCCTTGGCTACCTTCCAATAAGACAACACAAGACATGAAGTCAGGTTGTCTAGCCTCAAACAAAATGACAGTGATGAATGAATCAGTGTAACAATTCATTTACATATGAACGTAGACAAAAGGGTTTAACCAGAAACAGTGGCAGTATGGGATTGGGCAGCTTACCCGGATTTGAAAAGAGATGATGCTTCCCTTTGAAAGTATACCTTGCACCTTTCTGAGTTACGAGGAGGAAGAAGTGTTTGGAGGTTGAGCCCATTGATATCAAAGGAGAGAGAACCTTGAAGTCTAGGCGAGTTATTTGTTTTGTTTGGAGGGTGGAACTGAGTCATAGTAGGGTGACACCCTGCAAATGAGGGTGAGAATAGCGGTACGCAAGTTTTAACTGCTGGCCTTTGTATCTCTCAATGCTGTGTTGTTGTTTTTTTGCCTCCATTTGTCCTTAGCAGGAGGTAACATGAGTCACAATAGTTGCGCACACTACAAAAATATACTCCCGCTGTGTAAAGCATTCTCAAGTACTCCTGTCAGTTAAAGGGCAAAGCTCTGGGGTTGCAGGAGCCCTTGCAAATCACAGAGGCGAAATGTGTAATCACTGAAACGGTTAACGCGGCTCATCTCATGACATTAACTTTGTATGTAATTTTCCTGATGTCAAGGGCAGACTGGAGATTAGTGGAGGATTAGGGCATACTTGCACAGTCAAAGCAGCACAGTAAATTGACTTGACTTGGCAGGCGCTGGCCTTAGAGTTGGCAACTATTCATGAACTAATCACATAAAATCCAGGTTTGTGGTGTTAGTTGGGCTACACTTTCACAGAGGATGGAAAACTCAAGGGTTTCAAGGTGGGAGGTTTTCAGGGTTGGGCACAGGGAGGGCTGCCTGTCAGAGAACGGTTTTCTTCAAGTCAGTGAGTCGAGAGCTGCTCCCACTGACCTGACTAATAACCTCATTTTTTTTTTATCAAGGAAGAATATTAAAAAAAGAAATACAGGAGAAATCACGTCCAAAAAGTTTCAGAAATCAAAGGAAAGCAAGTTACTATCACACTTCAATCTTGTCTTAAAGGGCCAAGGCTTTTACTGAAACTTTCCTGACTAAAAATGAGTTTATTTGTTGAAAGGGAAACAGCTGGATGGCAGAATAGGGGAGGCAGGCAGATCGAGTTTCATTAGCTCAGGGAAATTCAAGGCCCCCCCCGGAGTAGGACATCTGGGACCTCGGCCATGAAGGAGAGGGGAAAAAGGAAACAGAGGATCATCAAGAACTAATAATGAAAAAATGGAAAGTGAGACAGGGCCAAGGAAAGCAAACAATAAATAGATTGGCAAAAAAGTTAAATAATTGAGATATGGTAATAAGCCCGGCAGAAAGAGAGCACCTGGATCAGATTTAAAAACATTCCAATAATTTGGAAAAATAATCGAACAAGGACTTTATGAAAAATATAGAAAGATAACATTGTGAACTCATTGAGACCCTTACTTCCGCTTGTAATATTGACCCTAAATCAGGCCAAGATTTCAGTGCTACTTTTCCCAATCAATTTAGAATTGACGTGATTATTTCTTTTTTATTCACGTGATTTGTTGCACACACTTTACACTCCGCCATCTCTGAGTGCGTTTCTGTCGATGCATTTCATTGACCTGAATGCACACGTCTGGACTGAAGGACGTTTTACTCATTCCTGTTAAGGTGAAATAGGGAGACTTTTGTTTTTGCTCGCGTGAAGGAGAAGAGGGTCACAAGACACCTACGCTGGAGAGCGAGGCTGTTTGAAAGTTTTGGGTTTGCACCAATACATGTCTGTTCTTGGTGTGTGCATATGATGACCTATTGTGTGGATACTATGGGGCAGATTTACGTTCCCTGGCGCATCCCTGCAAATCTGCAAGGATGCGCCAGGGAAGATGCATCACGCAAGTTTGCCCTTGCGCCACCGCTGATGCGCCGCATTTACAATGCGGTGCATCGTGGCGCAAGGATAAGCAGATGCGTGACGCATCTGCCGGCGTAAGGTTGGTGCAGTGCTGAAATTGTGTCGCAAGCGCGACGCAACTCCAGCACTGTTCCAACCTTCCCTATCCCTAACATGGTGCGTCACGCCTTACGCCTGCTTGAAGCAGGCGTAAGGATTTGACACACCAGCGTCGGAAAAGTGACTGCGTGAAATCTTGTAGATTTCACTGCGTCACTATTCCAAGGCGTTCCTGCGCCGGAACGCCCCCGCCTGCGCCGGAACGCCCACATGAAACCTGACGCAGGTTTCATGTGGCACAAGGCTTTACAACGTGACGCATCTCCCTAGATGCGTCACGTTGTAAATTGGGCGCAACGTGGCGCATGGTTTACGCCGCCACTGCGTCACAAAAGTGACGCA
Source organism: Calotriton arnoldi (assembly GCA_963921515.1). Taxonomy (NCBI): domain Eukaryota; kingdom Metazoa; phylum Chordata; class Amphibia; order Caudata; family Salamandridae; genus Calotriton; species Calotriton arnoldi. Next base: position 326,527 of record CAWUFW010001381.1, read on the forward strand.
ACGGCGGCGCAAAAGTGGCGCAAGGGCCTCGTAAATCTGCCCCATATGAGTTCATTCCGTTGAATGTGCCATGAATGGGCCACTTTTAAGGTAAGGCAGGCAGAGCAGTTTCAGTGACACACACTGGTACTTGGTGTAATAGATTCAAACTGGATTCATGCTCTCACGTGGGGTCAACTAAAGTCTCTCAGCGCTAAGATCAGCAGGGAACTTTTGTTTAGGTTGGCCCTAAGTCTGGTTGCTGAACACAGACTTGTCTTCTTGTTGGTAGACCAAAGCGATGTTTTTTGGATTATCAAGGGTTGCCCAAAGGGGATGGCAACCACTTTAACATCTAGGATGTAGGCATGCCATTTCACAGCAATAAGGCCTTTTTAGTGACTGCATTAAATTGGTTGACATACTGAAGTTGCTCTCAAAGTATATCTGTGGGAATCTATTCAGGAGTCTCAAGACAGACAGGAGTTACTGGGCTCAGACTGTAACAATCAGAGTCTTTTACCACTAGTTTCCTGGGCCTTTACACTTCTACAGAGCCCAAAACAGGGCACAGGATACACTCCTTTTGAACTTGACCCTAAGGGTATCGAAGTCGCACAAAGTTTATTAATGGAGGTGGTGTGGGGTAGAAAATCAGAACGCAATTAACCATTTAGTATCAATCAATAAGTCACTGTCCAGCAACTACGTTTACTTATAGAATCAGTACTTTACTTCTACCATACAATGAAATAATGTATATATCAATTCAGAGGTTTGAATGCTAATACACAAAAGTTTTGTTATCAATCAGTATGCGTGGAGAAAAATAGCCACTATGTACTCAGCTCCCTCCCCATTAAGCAATTTTAGTACAGTTACTGCAAAAATCAGGCCTGTAGTCCTTGAGGAAAACACTTGTGATCCAGTACTCAAGGTGCCTCTATAGGACCCATCTATCCCTTCCAGACAAAGTTACTTTTAGATAATGATTGTGTATCACATAACAGCATTTTAATCCCATCTCAGCTTTCTCCACACTGCCAAGCTTGAGCACTGTACCTTTGCCTTTTAATCTGAAGTGGGTCGGCCCACGTTTGTGAGGTGAGAGCAGTGGTGGCACTACCCCAATGGTATGCAGTCTAGCGCAACCCACCAGCAAATGTTGTGCTGTTTTCGCCCCAGTCCTGCTGACGTCGCTAATTCCTCTGGCATTATGTTGGCATGCTAATGTAAGCTAGAATTGAAGAAGAGGGGATGATGCAAGATTAGGTCACATTCCAGCAGGGTCTCCCACTCTCAGAATATGGCCTGAGTTTTTCTTAGGTCTAACACAAAACCAACATTCAAGGAAGGCAAGAACTCATTCCAGTTCTGGTGATGACCCAGCATAGGAAAGGGGGATCCACCGAAGGGTAATGGAATCTTGTAGTAGCGCGCTCCTTTTCTGGATCCTTTGGATTTCCTCAGTGTGGCTGCTAACGTGCAATCACAATTCGTCAGGGCACCATGCAGCAACAGGTGTATACCCTTGTAGCAGGGGAAAGAGACTGCGGTTGTCAGAGCTGATTTAGATTTAATAAAATGTGTGCTTAATATTAGGCAAACACAAGGAGATAATGGACAGAGTGCTGAAACTTTTCAGACACTCACCCCCAGTCAGAGATCTGTGTTGAATCAATCATCACTCTTTAGCTCACTTCGCCACCCCACTTCAGACCCAGCCATATGCAAATCAGTCTTGACCCTGTTCCTCATAAGAACAGTCCAGCCCAAACTGCCAAGCCGGGTCTTCCCTGGACCGGAAACAAGCATCCTGGGACCGGTTTCAGGGTAACAACCCTCATCAGCCAGGCTAGCTTGAATCCAGTGGAAAAGTGAGCAAGGGACCCACGTCTGGGCATACCCTGCCAACTTTGGGCGAACAAATCAAACACAAGGAGATAATGGATGGAGCGGTGAAACTTTTCAGACGCTCACCCCCAGTCACAAATCTAGGTTGAATCCATCATCTCTCTTTAGCTCGCTTCGCCACCCCAGTTCAGACCCAGCCATATGGAAATCAGTCTTGACCCTGTTCCTCATGGGAACAGTCCAGCCCGAACTGCCAAGCCAGGTCTTCCCTGGACTGGAAACAAGCATCAGCTAAAGAACGATGATGGATTCAACCCAGATCTGTGACTTGGGGTGAGTGTCTGAAAAGTTTCAGCGCTCCGTCCATCAACTCTTTGTGTTTGCTTTGTTCGCCCTAAGTTGGGGCTTAGAACGATGATAGATTCAACCCAAATCTGTGACTGGGGGGTGAATGTCTGAAAAGTTTCAGCGCTCCATCCTTTATCTCTTTGTGTTTGCTTTGTTCGCCCTACGTTGGCAGGGTATGCCCAGAGGTGGGTCCCTTGCTCACTTTGCCACTGGATTTAAGCTAGCCTGGATGATGAGGGGTGTTACCCTGATACCGGTCCCAGGATGCTTGTTTCCGGTCCAGGGATGACCTGGCTTGGCAGTCCGGGCTGGACTGCTCCCATGAGGAATATGATCAAGATTGATTTGCATATGGCTGGGTCTGAACTGGGATAGCGAAGTGAGCTAAATAACGATGATGGATTTAACCCAGATCTGTGACTTGGTGTGAGTGTCTGAAAAGTTTCAGCTCTCTGTCCATCATCTCTTTGTGTTTGCTTTGTTTGCCTTAAGGTGGCAGGGTATGCCCAGACGTGGTTCCCTTGCTCACTTTGCTACTGGATTCAAGCTAGCCTGGCTGATGAGGGGTGTTACCCCGAAACCAGGTCCCAGGATGCTTATTTCTAGTCCAGAGAAGACCTGGCTTGGCAGTTCGGGCTGGACTGCTCCCATGAGGAACAGGGTCAAGACTGATTTGCATATGACTGGGTCTCAACTAGGGTGGCGAAGTAAGCTAAAGAACGATGATAGATTCAACCCAGATCTGTGAGTGGGGGTGAGTGTCTGAAAGGTTTCAGTGCTCCGTCCATCATCCCTTTGTGTTTGCTTTGTCCACCCTAAGTTGGCAGGGTATGCCCAGACGGTGGTCCCTTGCTCACTATGCCACTGGATGCAAGCTAGCCTGGCTGATGAGGGGGAGTTACCCCGAAACCGGTCCCAGGATGCTTGTTTCCAGTCAAGGGAAGACCTGGTTTGGCAGTTCGGGCTGGACTGTTCCCATGAGCAACAGGGTCAAGACTGATTTGCATATAGTTGGGTCTGAACTGGGGTGACGAAGTGAGCTAAAGAACGATGATGGATTCAACCCAGATCTGTGACTGGGGGCGAGTGGCTGAAAAGTTTCAGCGCTCCGTCCATCATCTCTTTGTGTTTGCTTAATATTAGGAACATTTGTGCACTAAAACAAAAACACTGCACCTTTAAAATATTGTATTTTCTTGAGTTTGAGAGCTAGCCCCAAACTAGGTCTCAAATCCATCTTGTTTTCTAATGCAGCCATGATGTGTACTTTCTCTTCTCATTTCATTACACATAACAAAGTGTGCATCAGTATAATGCTCTGCGTTGACAGTCTGTCCTCGAAGTACTATGGAGGAAGCCCTCACTAGATTCAAGACTCTTCCTGCCAGTAAAACTGTAAATTCTTTACTCCCATCCTGTTTATAACTAGATTTGTACTGCAACATCCCATGATATTAGGTCATATTAATATTCAGTTAAGGGATATTGCTAGAATGGTGTCAATAGATGACGTAGTATAATTCTGAATTGACTTCTATTGTGAATTTATCTATGAAAACTGGAATTTTTGGAGGTGAGCCAGTCTGGTTTGCCCTGACTCTATGGAAGCTGAACTGCGCCAGTCTGTCTCTTGATTTGGACTGAACATTTTCTTTGTGGCATCTGAATGAGTCTAATGCCAATCCTCTATACTGATTTACCTTGCATTCTGATTAATATTATGTTTTTGCCCTCTGTATTTATCCTTACATTTTAAAATAAAACTTGAAGTTTATGAATTCACTGCATTCTATCCTTTTTTTTATTCAAATCTGACCATGCTATATTGACTATGTTTATGTATTTGCAGTCAGAACTGTTATCTGGTGGGACACATTGGTGCATATGTTGTTAAGGTTAACACCACCATCTCCGATACAGCTAGGCGCTTTGTCTTTATCTGATAAGAAAGTGTCAGCACGGTAATGTGAGCTACATGAGTAGAGGCCATGGGGGTCGCCACGCCTCACCATCTGTCCTGGCAGCATCAATACTTCCTTAGATTGCAAAGGCAGCATCATGCCTCCTGCCCAGCTCTAGCATCTTCTTCATGCAAGGGTACACCTACCATCCTTCCTCTGCTTCTTTCATCAAGGCAGGCCCCAAGCAGCTCTTCTCCTTGTAGATTCCAGAAATTCCCAAGCTCCTGGTTCCAAATCTGGTGAAGTGGAGCTGGCAGCCAGCAATCCTAACCTTCATACACAAAAGTATTTTCATCTTCACTGGTGTGGGACCTCAGATGCTGGTAGAGAAATCTTGGCACACTGGCTGGTAGTTTGTGTCTCATGTTTATGCTAAGGTTGTTAATAGAATTTGTCCATTCCCAGGGTCCAATTCTGAGACTGGTTTCAGGCAGTTCTTGCCTTTTGCTTGTTCTTGCCTGATTGGTACAGCAAAAGTCACTGTTTTCAGGTGTAAGCAGGAAGATGGGGTGGAGTTGAAAATCTCCTGCCAGAGGAAACCCCAAAAAGTGATATAAAGGCGAGAGAGGCTACCCCAATCAAATAGCTATTAACCTATATTAGGCAGTCCTTCCGGGGTACAATTGAGCAGGAAAGGGTAAAAAATGTTGCTACTCTTTAAAAGGCCTCTCTGACTATTTCCCACTCACTAAAGTCTGGTCCACTACATCGGACATCGGGAATGCTCTAGAAAATGCCTCATCTGCCTGGTAAGCAAACAGTAGTATTCATGGGATAAGGAGGGCACACTTGGTGTGCCCTTCCAGACCACTGTGTACAGCTTTAGGGTTACATTCTGTGCCACTGAAACCCTCACTGCACATACATGATTGCCATGTATGCTGAGGTGAAAAGTAAAGGGGCACAGCTTCTCCTCAGCCACAGCCACGCAGGGGACCTTTTCTGTCCAAACAATATCACAATTTAGTTTTAAGATTTGTGTGTTACGTACGCTCCTTCTTTTGTGGGCAAACACTGTTAGATTTCAAAAGCCCTCAGAATTGTGGCTATTGGTCCAGCGATCCGGAACTAACAAATTTTCGTTACCAGGGCCCAATTCATTACCCAACAAGCCCCTTCACGCTGGGTGAGTGAATACCAAAACGTACTAATTTCCAATTACCATGTCATCCTCGCATGTATTTTTGTGGCGATGCGAACTTTATTTATGGGATCACGGTTTGGCAAACTAATACCTGGATTTAGAAATACTCATCATAACCAAATTCGATACCTCTAATAAAGACAAACTCACTTGTATACTTATAATGCTTTATCTATAGTAATGTGATTGCTCATCAATACAATACAGTATGAATCATAGATTATCACACAAGAGACAATTAAATGAGAAATGACAAAAGAACATCTCAACATCAATGCAATGAGTGAGTGGATAGGCGTAGAGACAAACGATCAAAGACAAAAGACATTTGCAAAATGTTTATGCAAATTCAGATAATATACTAACCCACAAAGGAAAATTAGGAAAACTACTCTCTGGCCATGAGAGCAGCAATGCCCCTCAAGAAGAATTGAAGAGGCAAAGACTAAGTCAGGAATCAGCAAACAGGAACAGCCAGCCCAATTAGGAATAGGAGACAGCAACGCGGACCTCTCCTCTCGCAAACTAGGAAATCACGCAACCTTCCAACCCCTCCCACCAGGTACCTAATATTATACTCTAAAATCCAAAAAGACCAACCCACATTGTATCATAACACACAATTTCTCTTCATTCTATTGGTTAAGGAAGGGGGTGTACTGTCACACCACTCTCATCATGACACTTCTGTAAGACTGTCCATTGTCCTCTTTATTCATTTTATCAACTTCCAGCCCCAGGAAATACAAATTCGAGCTGCTGTCATAATGCACATTTCCTCCATCTCGGTCATGTAACAACGTTTGTGCCTCGATTGTTCAATTGCGCTGCTCTCTAAGAAAGTGTTCCTCTTCCGAAGATTATTTTGTTTCTCTACGCAAACTTTGGCAGGCACACAGGACCCATGAACAATATTTCCACCTTCCCTTTCTCGCTCAGATTAAACCCACATTTATTTTCTAAAATGACTCTCGGGCCTTTTCTGCAGAGCAGAAAACCATACTTCTACAGAAAAGCAAACACATTCATTATTAATCACATATAATGCTATACCATAACGCACCCACCCTGTGTGTTGCATTTACCCATGCGCATCCCAGATTAATGTTATTTCCAACGCATATTAGTATAGATCAATCAAGCAGCATTAGTCCTTTTATTTTTCCATTAGGACATAAGCATTTTGCGGCCTACTTCAGCATTTTGATTCGCGTTTGTGCAGTTTCATTATCCCTCATGTTAGCCCTTTTTCCGCATAAGTTTTGCACACCACACGATGAGTATTAATGACTAGGGGGTTCAATCCGAGCAGGTTTCATTTCGCGAAAACCCTGCTCCATCAATCCCCCGTTTGATGGCGACTTTGAGCCATCACCAAATAACCCACAAATACAATTTGTCACCATTCAGAAAGTAGTAGTTCTCTTTTGTTTCAACATCACTCCATCTATATCCTTAAATATCTCATAGTAGTTTCCTCTCCTGTCTTCTAACTCTATTTCTTCTCTCTTCCTCTTCCTTGCTCTTCTTTTAACATCTTGTGTCTGTTTCTTGCATTTGCAGCACTTATATATCATAAACATCATTAGCATCACTGTAGCTACTGCAATAACTGGTGTTAATATCCTCCCTAGTAAGCTATTACCAAAAGTAGAGAACCAATTACCCACAGAGGAGAAACCCTTACCAAGTTTCTCCCAAGCACCGGCAACCTTCAGTTCTGCCAAATCTTCTCGAAGATTTGTAATGTTTTTGATATACTCCTCTAAACTCTTACTCTTGTCAGGGATATATGTACAACAATGTTGGATTTTCAACATATTACAGACTCCACCCTCTTTAGCCAATAATACATCAAGGGCAAGTCGATTCTGCAAAACCATAGACCTAATCGCAACCATTTCAGTATCGATCATCAAGAACCCACCAGCAGTGTCTGTTGATAATCGATCAACCACTATGGACAATTTTCTAAATTTGTGTGAATTTAGAATAACCCCAACTGAAGGTATCAATGCTCCAAAAATATCACCCATGATTTCTGACACACTTATTCCCCTCTTACTATGTATTAGTTTACTTTTCTTTTCATTGATCCCATGATTCTTGTCCAGGTGGTATACTTTAGGAAAGACAATCCCCATATAACAGCACCCATACCAATGTGCAGGCAACCTATAATAGGCATTCTTACCACACACATAATAGATTCCAGGAAAAACAGGATCAGTTCCTCCTCTTATTCCCCATCCACCTGTTATTAAGAAAACATGATCACATTCACTAAAACCAATGAAATAATTATTATAGTCAGTTTTTAATCTAAGCAAGCAAAGCTTCCCTCTATGATGCCAATCCAGGGTCATGGCAGCGTATGTCTCACCCTTTTTATATTCACCTTCCCTATAAGCCCATAGAGGTACATGAGACTTCTGCTCAGCAGCTTTCTTTTTGTCTTCTATCTTCTACCAGATTAATGAACTCTATTTCCTCTAAGCGCAAACTACATGTCAGGTTATTCCTATGTGCATATACTATATCTATTGTTTTGGTTGAATGAAAAAGTTCTCCCATGAACTCTGCATCCTTAGCACTATTTACTCTATTCATGTTTCTTCTAATGGGAATTTCAGAAAATACTAAGTCTAGATTAGAATAATAATATTGCAAACTACCCTTTCGTAGAAAAGACTAGTTAAGACGCTACAAGACTCTCCATATGTTAAAGGTAAGTGATGATAGGTCACTCCCTCAGAGACAGACGATGGTAGTTGCATGCACACGTAACAATCTCTTGCATCCATCGTATCAACATACTCATACAACAATTTTGTAAAAACATTTAACGAAAAGTCTTTAATTGAATTATCTTGATGATAGACACTGTCATCAATTGTAGAACCGGCTTTATGGAGACCCCTCCCCACTGGAGGGTCAAAGCCAGCGGTGCAGGGAACACCTGGAATCTACGGGTTCTCCTTCTCAATCTTATGTTACCAAAGAGACCAGGACAACTTAGCTATGGAGGGAAGTAAGTTATTTTATTAGCTCGAGCTAAGGACAGGGTCCCAGAATGGCACAAAGACAATTCTACGGAGACTGCTCCTTCACTGCGCAGCGCACACATAATTATAGCACTAGCCACACTCGTTACACAATACAAGTTCCTCATCAGGCTCGGGTGGCGCAATCGTAGCCAGGGAGCATCTGCCTCTGGTTGCACAATGTTCATCGGGTCTGACTTCCGTGCCCAGATGGCGTGGTCACAGAGCATCTGTTTCTGATTGCACAATACACACAGCCTCTGACTTCCGTGCCCAGATGGCGTGGTCACGAAGCACAGTTGATGGTCGTGGGAGGCTGAATTATCAACAGTGGACAGGATGCGGCTAAGTCTCTGGCGCAACCGGGGGCGGGGTACACAAGCAGCTTCTCAGGCTCAACCACAAGGAGCGGGGAAGGTTAAGCAAGCTCCAACAGAGACACAGAAAGCAATTCTTTACCAGGTTGCTGAGAGCATGGCAACACAAAATGGAGTCTCGGTGGTTATTTTAAGTACAGTTCAACAGTCCCTCCTTTTGCCATGCAGAGGCAACTATTAGTCATCACCTAGGTCAATGTCCATCATATTCTGGACCTCCTTCTGAAGCATCATCATGGCATTCTGGTGGTGTGAATTCACTGGTTTGGGCGCTAAGGAGGTGGCACAGAGGCCACATAGCGCGGGCATACATTGAACACAGAGACAGCAAGAAAAGAATGCGGCTGCAATGATGGCAACGAAAATCAATATCTTCCATCCCCACTGAGAGACCAGGCCCGAAAACCAACCGGTTAGGGACCATGAACCCTCATCCTGATGGATGTCGGAAGCAATCTTATGGAGCTTCTGGATTGCTTGATAAACTGTCGGTGCATTATCAGGTATCTATACACAGCAGCTTGTTTTGATCAATGTACAGACTCCTCCACGGTCCGCTAGGATTATGTCAAGAACCATCCGGTTCTGCAAAGTCATCAGGCGGTCCGCTTGAAGTTCAGCAGTGATGTTACTGAGAGCACCGGCAGTCACGTTGATGGTGGCCTCTACCACTCTTGTGAGGTGTCGAATATCGCGACCATTGACCATAGGGCCCCAAAGGGGAGGACCCCTTTAGCAAAGTCTCCAAATTCTTGCCCGGCTGTGTCTTCAGCGTCAACTACACCTCTCTTCTGGGTGTGGTGTGTTGCATCGGCTGTGTAGGTCGGGGGAAGCAACCAAGCGATGTAACAGGTGCCAGCCCGTGACTTGGGCAGCCAGGTGTAGGCCTTGCTCCCACACACAAAATAGGTATTGAGCGAAGCCACCAGAGCTGGGCGAGTCGAGCCATTAAGCTGGAGCGTGTAGGCGCAGTCACTCTCCCCCACCCATACTGTTCCACTGCTCTCGATGCAGTATCGCCCGGAATGTGGGTAGACAGGGAGGTCCCTGAGGGGCGGCAGCCGTCGTCTTTCTCCACTGCCGATGAGGCTCGACGGATAGAAAGACCCGTGGTTGTTCTCATATTCATCCTTTTCGGGTGAAGCCTTAGTCATATTTGGCCACTCCGTAGCCATAATGTGGGTGAATGCTTGCTTGCTACTAATCTTCCCTAGGGATCGCGGAGATGTGTTACCTGAATAGAAGGCGTCAAAGAATACCGTGTACCATCCGTAGGCTGAACCGGCTCGAGAAAAGGGAGCAGGAATCAGGGGCATCCCTGTGCCCGCAGTATGGGGCAGCAACCCACATACCCAACAGTTTGTTGTATTCACCACGAGCTGATGCTGGTGTAACATCTGAATGAAAGTATTGTTAAAAAATTCTGCCCTCCTGGTTTTCACGTGGGGGGCAATGACACATGCTGATGAGGCGATTCTGTAGAGGTAGGAGACTCAGGTGATGCAAGGGCAGCGTGTCTTATCCACCCGAGGCAGGCCAGTACGAGTGAAATAACTATGAGTACAAGTAGACAGATCGTGTGCCGGCCATGTATTATCTTTATGTACTTTCTCTTCTTCATTTTCCTGTCCTTCATGCTTTCAGTGTTCATTTTTGTCACCGTCATGCCTCACCTGGTCTTCCCTAGTTGCTGCCTGTGATTGGTGGTTGCTTCACTGGACAGTGATTCCAGCAGTCCTATTGACACGCTCTGGTCCGCTGTACCGGCACCGGTCAGATATATCCGCCGGCAAATATCACAGCCTTGCAGCGTACGTCAGGCCAGGTGAGGTAGAGGGCAGAGACCTTTGTCTCTTCAGTCCTTTTTCTGGGTCGAAGGTTGTACCTAGTGGATCCGGGCGTTGTTTGATAAGGAAACAAAGGCTCCGGCTGTTGAGTGTCCCGTAGCCTCAAACGAGGAGGAACAGCAGCTTGCAGGATGTCGTCGTCCTCTCGCTCAGATGAAGCCCAGGCAACGTTAGCGTCACTGAAGGGTACAAGGCGTGGGACTTGCTCACATTCGTTGTCTCCCAGGCCCTCCTTGACCCACTGGTCGTATGGCAGTGGCAGAGGCACTCGTTTGCAGTGCGTCGTGTGTACCCAATTCTTTCTTCCTGCCACTTTCACTGCAGATCTGGTAGCCAACAACACTTGTTGGGGCGCTTTCCACCTCGGCTCCAGGTTCTTGGTCCTCTGGAAGTTGCGGATGCAGACCCAATCACCTGGCTGGATGGTGTGGCCAGGGCCCTCGGGTTTGGGTGGCAGGATGTCTTGTACCTGATGATGAATAAGACGCAGGTTAGTGGTCAATTCATGTAAATAATCAATCAATAATGGGTATTCAATATCAGAATATTTCTTTGGGCGGGGCACTCCCCAAACATTTGCTGGTCGACCAAATACTATTTCCTAAGGCGATAGTCCGGTGCGGGAATGTGCCGTGGCTCTAGTGGATAAAAGGGCAAGAGGCAGGGCGTCCGGCCAAGATAGTCCTGTGGCAGCCTGTATTTTAGCCATTTTTAATTTCAATGTCCCATTGTGGCGTTCAACCAAACCCGCTGACTGGGGGTGATTGGCGGCATGGAATTTCTGTTTGATCCCCATCCCTACACACACTTTCTTCATTATTTCCCCTGTAAAGTGGCTTCCGTTGTCGCTCCAGATAATTCTGGGCATTCCGAATCTGGGAAAAAATTCCTTCAACAAGATCTTAGCAGTGCTGATAGCAGTGTTGTCCTTAAGAGGGTATGCCTCAATCCACTTACTAAAGGCACACACAACCACCAGGACATATCGGAGGTTGTTGCATCTTTCCATCTGAATATAATCTATTTGGAGCACCTCGAAGGGGCAAGATGGGGGCGCAAAATTCCCAGCAGGTGTTGGTGTGCCCTTACCTGGGTTGTGCATCAAACAAATCATGCAACTCCTGACTAGCCTCTCAGCATATTTTGGGATATACTTGTTTTGCCATACTGGAGCTAGCAATTTGCAAATACCTTTTGCACTAATATGAGCTGGGCCATGAGCCATAGTGACCACTGGCAGAACATAGGCATCGGGTAACAACCACCGCTGTTGTTCAGACAGATCCGTCCAGCAGCCATTCTCATCTAATAGGCCTGTTTGCTCCTCCCAGAGAGCCTTTTCCTCTCTAGTTGCCGCCGCCTGTATTTCCTTCACATTTTCAAGAGTGTCCTCATTACCTCTTCCTATGTCATCTGTTACTTTCTTGTGGGCGCTACTTTTAACCACAGCTATTTTTGAAGGGAGAGTCAATGCTTCTAACAGCCTGCTGACCAGTTGACCATGTTGTATCTTAGTACCGGGAGAGGTTAAAAATCCCCTCTCAGCCCACAGTCGCCCAAAATTATGGGCCACTCCGAAAGCATACTGGCTGTCGGTGTAGATGTTGACGGCCATCCCCGCACTCAATTCACACGCTCTTATCAGCGCCACTAACTCAGCGGCCTGCGCTGATTGGTAAGGTATCCTCTCACTCTCCATCACTGTCTGTAACGTGGTGATAGCATAGGCAGTAGTTGTGCTACCATCAGGTAGTTTGAAACAAGAACCATCCACATACAGGGTACCATCAGGACCAGCAAGGGGTGTGTCAGTCAAGTCCACACGGCCTTTAGTCTCTTCCTCCGTCCGGAGGACACAATCATGTGGATCAGAACTAGTGTCACCATCAACAAAGGGTAACAATGTGGCTGGATTCAGTGTAGTGCAGCAGCGGATGGTGATATGACTGGCTAAGAGAGTCAACTCCTATCCGGACAAACGTGCACTAGTAAGGTGTTGAGTTTTTGTCCTATTCAATAAAGTATCAACTGCGTGAGGAACCATAACTGTAAGTGCAGTATCAAGAACCAGACCAGCAGATTGGCGATTGGATATGGCAGCTGCGGCTGCTGCTCTCAAGCAACTGGGCAACGCGCGTGCCACGGGATCTAAAACTGCAGAAAAATATGCACAGGGGCGTTGTCTGTCACCAAAACGCTGTGTTAATACTGACAATGCGCAACCATCATGCACGAAAAGAGTAAAGGGCTTCTGATAACTCGGGGTGCCTAGCACCGGGGCTGAACACAAGGTGGTTTTTAGTTCTTTAAATGCACGCTGGCACTCATTTGTCCAAGGGAGCGGGTGAGGAACATCTTTAAGTGTGAGGGCCAACAAAGGTTTAATGAGTAGAGAAAAATTGGGTATCCATTGGCGGCAGTAGGAGGTGATTCCAATGAAAGCACGGACCTCTTTCTGCGTTTTTGGTGGGGGCATTTTACTGATAGTCTGTATTCGTTCAGGGGTGAGGCGGCGTCCCTCCTTCGACAGGAGATGACCTAAGTAGGTAACCTCATGTCGACAATATTGGAGTTTAGAGAGGAAACTTTGTGATTGAACTGTGCCAAATGCAGGAGCAATTTCATTGTAGCTTCTTTACATAACGCCTCGGTGTCTGCCGCTATGAGCAAATCATCAACGTACTGGAGTAATGCGGTACCTTGAGGTAGGGACAGAGAATCAAGTTGGCCCTTGAGGGCCTGACTATAAATGGAAGGGCTCTCTGTATATCCTTGTGGAGCTCTACAGAACCGGAAACTTCGACCGGCCAATGAGAATCCAAAAAGATCCCTACTCTGTTCATCAACTGGTATACTAAAGAAGGCATTCTTCAAATCAATGACAGAAAAGAAACATGCCGACGGTGGGACCATAGTGAGTAAGGCAGTGATATCTGGGACCACAGGAAACTGGGGAACTACTATTTTATTTATTTCGCGTAAATCAATGACAAAACAATAAACAGGGGGCTTGGAAGGGTCGGTGCGTTTGAGGACAGGCAAAATTGGGCTATTACACACATTGCCTCTTGTCTCTTCAACCACACCCTTGTCAGTAAGTTCAGAAATGATCTGGAGTAATGCCCTTTCCCCTTCCTTGGGTATTTTGTATTGGGGAAGTCGGGGAGGGCGAGCATTTTCCTTCAGGGTAACAGAAAAGGGGGTATGGACAAAAGGCCGACATCAGTATCACCTTGGGCCCAAAGGGTAGGAGGGACATTTTGAAGTTCCTGGGGAATGGGATCTGAGGAGGCTAAATATACTGGGTGTGTGGTAGGGGGCCCATAGTGATGTAAACACCATCAGGAGAACAGTATATGGTGGCATGTAATCTTTTTAATAGATCTAAACCCAACAAATTTTCGCCACATGTGGAAGTCAAAACCAAAGGGGAATTAACCGTGTAGGGTCCTATCGTTAGTTCCAGTGGTTGTGAGACGGGGCTAAACACTGGGGTACCAGAAAACCCCACAGAAATGTTATTTGCGCCAGACAAGGGGGCCCCAGGGACTTTAGACTGAGCAATAGAACTTTTTGTTACACCAGTGTCGACCAAGAATTGTTCCGTAGAGCCCAGTGTTGTAACGTGAACATACGGTCCCTTCTGGTCAACAGGAATAGGCACGGGTCCCTTCTCTTGTCCTTGGCAATCCTAGTGGGACAGAAACCCCGTCCCTTCTTCAGGCTCATAATCCTCAGTAAAATAATTGCGATCTTCATAATTGGCTGTATCAAATCTATTCTCATGCACGAGGGATCGCCTGTCCTGTGACTGCGTTGTAAGTCCGCCTCGTCCTCGTCCTCTCTGGGGCCGTTGCCCTGTGAAGCGATCAGCAGGAGCAGAGTGATACCGGACCAACAAGGGACACTCATCGCGCCAATGACCTTCCTGGCGACAATAAGCGCATTGATTGGGCCCCAGTGGTGGGCGGGGAGTTATGGGGGCGGGTTTCTGAACAATTCGTTGGAACTTCGGGGCACCCCTGTTTTGAGTCTGGCCCGGGTATGCCTGTTGGAGTAATACCTTTATTTTGAGATCTTTAGTCTTTTTATCTGTTTTGTCTCGCTCTTCATTCTCCCTATTCTCATAATACTGGGTCATTGTCAAAATGCCAGACGGGGTGTTAATGGGCCAGGCACTTTCCGACATTTTGAGCTTAGTCCCAAGTTCTGGTAACAAATTGGACACAAATTTATCCACAAACAGTCGCTGTCCCCCCTCTGAAGTCATATCCTGTCCACTATAGTCGGTGAACGTGCTTTCAAATCGTGTGAAAAAGTCTGAGACACTTAGATCTTTCTTTTGCGTGCAAGCAGCTAATTTGTCCCAATTAATACGGTGAGGTGTTAACATCTTTTTCATGGCAGTGAGTATCTGGACTGGAAGGGCCAAGATCATGGGATCAGGTTTCTCACCGCCAGTTCGAGCTCTGTCGGCCTCCTCAAATTGTTTCCAAGTGTGGCCAAATTCTGCCTGATCATTATGACATATTCTAGACCATACTTCAGTCGGTACTACCTGTCCCATTAACATATCGATATCTGCTAAAGTCATCACGCAAGACTGGAGGGTCTGAGTCAATTCCTTGTAATAACCTGCTGGATTTTTACGCGGGTCAGGCAATTGGCTTTTAAGTTGGAGGACATCAGACCTTTTCCAAGGGACATGGACCCACATTTGCCTAAAACCCGCTGGTATGTCAGGCTAGCTATCCACGCCAACAACGCGATCCCTCCAAACAGGCTGTACCTCCCTCATTGGAAAACCCTTATTTAGCGTGACACCAGATAAAGAGTCCCTATAGGCTACTAACGTTACCAAATCGCAGAATAGTGCGGGGCCCTCAATGTCCCCCTTCGAAACCTGATTGCGAAGGTCAGACAGACCTGGGGGTGGTCCTGATTCTACAGAATCTTCCCACATTTGGATCAGTATGTCACACATATCACAAAAAATGTCAATCTGTTGGATGCGCGTCCACTGATCCATGGTCATCCATATATCCTGAGCGGTGTACATAGTGCCATTTTCTACCCACATACGAGCTTGCTGACCCATAACGAGTTGTTCCTGCGTATTACCTATCTGTCTGCGCAAAGTACGTCGTCTGTGAGTGGGTGGTCTATGCAGAGTTACATAAGGGATATAATCACGGACCACTGACCAAGCATTTGCCAATAGCCCTGCACTGGGGGAAGGTGTCGGATGACTGTCAACAAGAAACGGGTTAGTTGTGATGGGAGTTAAAGGCACATTGGGTTGGACAGGTATGGGACCAGTGGAAGGAGCAACAAGGGAAAGGGAAGTGTGGACCTGCACCGGTACAGTGGCCTGAACAGTGGGGGCATTGGGAACGAGTGGCTGAGGTATCGGATGAACCAGGGCAGGGGCAGGGGCAACAACTGGAGCGGCAGCGAGGGCCAACTGTGTGGGATCAAGGGCCGGATACATGGCGGGAGCATAAGGTGGAGGGGTGTCTAACATGGAGGACATGAGAGGGTCATCCTCCTTGTCCCGGGCCTTTTCGGGAACCTTTTTTGTAACGTAACATCCTTCTACCTGCATTCGATGTAATCTATCATGTATTACTATACCCTCTTCTATCTTCTGATCATCATGATTCTGGGCCTTCTGAATCACACTCATACGCATTGTTTTAGCTTCGCTCTTTTTGAGTTTGATTTCCTTCTGCTTGGACTCCTTGCGCCAAACCCGAAAGGAATCAAACATCGCAGGTCTAACTTTTCTCTGAAACAATTTCTCCTCCAGTTTGTCTAATACAGGAGGTTCAAAACTACCGTGCATTGGCCATTGTAACTCAGAATTACCTTTCGTATACTTGTGCCAGAGTGAGGAAAACACAATCGGGCCGATACCATGTTTAGCATAGACTGCATGATTAGGGGTCCCCAGGGGAGGAATCGGACAAGATTCCTCCAATGCGGAGTCCTGTGCACAATAACAACAGCACCATTTCCGAAATTTACTAAATCCAGGCATCTCTAGATGCGTATCCTGGTTCCAAACATCAAGGGGTTTAGTCAAATATTTACAGCATATAACTGTACCTACCCCTTGGCTTCGGCTTTTGCAAAAGTCGAACAATACCAAAAACAAAACACAATTCACCAAAGAAGTGGGTCACTCCCACTCTTACCTGACCGTTAATCTTCCCTCACATGGCAAGTGTCACAAAGGTCTCGATCTCTCAAAACTAGGAACCGGAACTGGGGCATCAGTCGGGGCCGCAGTCGGATAGCCCATAGGAGGGAGGAATCACGCAATCGGAGACCTCGGGCCCACAAGGACAATTTTCAGCCGATGTAGTGGCGCGCCTCCCTTGGAATTCGATCACGGACCCCTCACGACCACCAGGCTCGATGACGACCACCGAAGACGCCCCACGTTTGGGCGCCAAATTGTAGAACCTGCTTTATGGAGACCCCTCCCCACTGGAGGGTCAAAGCCAGCGGTGCAGGGAACACCTGGAATCTACGGGTTCTCCTTCTCAATCTTATGTTACCAAAGAGACCAGGACAACTTAGCTATGGAGGGAAGTAAGTTATTTTATTAGCTCGAGCTAAGGACAGGGTCCCAGAATGGCACAAAGACAATTCTACGGAGACTGCTCCTACACTCCGCAGCGCACACATAATTATAGCACTAGCCACACTCGTTACACAATACAAGTTCCTCATCAGCCTCGGGTGGCGCAATCGTAGCCAGGGAGCATCTGCCTCTGGTTGCACAATGTTCATCGGGCCTGACTTCCGTGCCCAGATGGCGTGGTCACAGAGCATCTGTTTCTGATTGCACAATACACACAGCCTCTGACTTCCGTGCCCAGATGGCGTGGTCACGAAGCACAGTTGATGGTCGTGGGAGGCTGAATTATCAACAGTGGACAGGATGCGGCTAAGTCTCTGGCGCTACCGGGGGCGGGGTACACAAGCAGCTTCTCAGGCTCAACCACAAGGAGCGGGGAAGGTTAAGAAAGCTCCAACAGAGACACAGAAAGCAATTCTTTACCAGGTTGCTGAGAGCATGGCAACACAAAATGGAGTCTCGGTGGTTATTTTAAGTACAGTTCAACACTATCATTCTTTTCATGTTAGTATGTGAATCCTCCTTGAGATTATCTACATCTACTTTCTCACTCATCACACAATTAGTATTATTATTTCCATTAGTAAACATAAAGTAAGGCACAACAACAATAAGTGTTAACCACACCAACATTAGTAATAGAACACTAATGAAGCAAGCATTAATACATCTACGTCTAAAACCACACTTTTTATATCCAGTCTCTGTAGTATTTGCCTCAGCCATTTCTAGAAAAATTTAAAAAACTAAAAAAAATTAGTGTATCCAAACATTTTAAGCCTTCTTGCTTCACCCCTCTTTTTTTTTTCTTTTCAAAATATCTTCACAGTTTTTTACTTAATTTCAGCTTTACTTTTTCACACTCAGAGTGAACGCTCAATTTTATGCACCCCAAATTTCACACAGTTCTTTTAGGGTGGCTCGTAACCGTTTGCGTGACTCAATTCTGCACCAGTGTTCTCTCTGCACTGATCTGTATGCTCTGCTTCTTCGGACACCACATATGCCCATTCAGGTGCTGTGTATTTCTTGTTCGGAATTCTTGATCTTTTTGTTCGCCGAACTATATCCTCTTCTGAGTCACTTCGCTCTGTTTGGCTCGATACTTCTAATATTGTGTCTAGTGACTTTTCTTTCAGAGTGTATTTCAGTCTTTTCACTCCCTTTGACCATACATCTCCTTTTCTGGCTTTCTTAACTTCCAAATTTCATCAGCTTCAGAGCCAAGTTCACAACTCCTTTTGTTTGATTCTTTTCTTTGTTGTACTTGCTCTTGGTCTTTGTTCAACACTTCTCCATCATTGACTTCAACAGCAGTCTCACGAGACCCAGTAGCTGGTGCCCACTTTATTCGACTTTGCTCAGGTCCAAGCTCATGTTCAACCTCAGGTTCAGCTTAAAGTTCTTTTTGACCCTCTACCTGTTGCTGTTCTTCCTCTTCAAGTCTCTCGAGATGACTTGGGACTCTCGTTGTGTGGCTCGCGTGTATCCAATTCGGCAAGCCACCACACTTCACTGCTGTCGTCGTCACCAGTATCACTTGATATGGCCCATGCCAACGTGGCTCCAGACACGACTTTCTCACATGCTTCTTCACCAGAATCCACTCTCCTGGACTTAGATCTGTGCTTGTTCTTGCTGTTTTGTAGTTGCAACTTCTCCAACCTGATGAAACACAGAACACACCACATCAGCCAACCCTTTGCAATAATCGAGCACTAGATCATCAGTAATATTCATCAGCTGGTTTGCTGGTACAATCAGCTGTCTCATTGCTCTCCCCAAAAACACTTTGTGTGGGGATAATCCAGTCTTTTTTATCACGAATGCTTCTCAAACTCATCAAAACCAAGGGTAAAGCATCTGGCCATTTTAACGCTGTGAATGCATAGAACTTTGAGAGTCTCGATTTCATAGTGACATTAATTTGCTCGACCACACCTGAGGCTTCTGGTCGATAGGCACAATGCAGCTTTTGCTCAATCTGTAGCGCTGCGCAAATCATCCTAATTATTTCATTGTTAAAATGAGTACCTCTATCCGTCTCGAAAGAGACTGGAAATCAAAATCTAGGTATGATCTCTCTCAAAAGTAGTTTAGCAACTGTTAGACTATCATTCCTTCTTGTTGGATATGCTTCTACCCAACGAGAAAACAGACAGACATCAACCAACACATATTTCAGTCCATTACACGGAGGGAGTTCTATGAAATCAGCCTGTAACCGTGTAAACGGTCCTGCTGCTTTTCCAATTCGTCCCCAACTAACAACAGTCTTTCTCCCTGGATTATGCTGCTGGCATACAATGCATCTCTGGCAAAGACTCTCTGCAATGACCCTGAACTTTGGATTGTACCAGGACTGCCTAAAAAGCCTGATCATAGCATCCCTTCCTACATGTGTCAATCCATGGTACATCCTGGCCATCTGAGACAATAGGCAATCTGGCATTACTGGTCTCCCATCTATATAGACCCACACCTCGTCCTCAACTCTTCATGTACAACCTGATTTAATCCAAATTTCTTTTTCCTCCCCACTGGCTTCTTCCTGCAATTGTCTAACTTCTTCCCATGATTCTACAGAAGAGAAGATTAGGTGACAATTTGTATTTCATTTTTCTGTTCCTTTGTTAATTGAAACTGAATTTTGTGCACAGAAACGTGCCACTTGGTCAGCATATCTGTTTCCACTTGTCACATAATAATTTCCAGATTTATGTGCTGGACATTTGACCATTGCAATCTCTTTAGGCAACTGTACTGCAACCAGTAAATCCTTTACGTCTTTGCTGTTTCTAATCGGTGATCTTGAAGAGGTCAGGAATCCACGTTGCATCAACAATTGTCCAAAGTCGTGCACCACCCTGAAACCATATTGACTGTCAGTGAATATGGTTACTCTCAAATCTTTGCCAATTATGCACTCTCTGGTCAAAGCGACCAGTTCTGAAATTTGAGCTGAATTTACTCCTTTTAAACATGATGCTTCAAGAACCATGGCCACTGTACAAACAGCATAAGAAGCACGCAAAGCACCTCTTTCATCTCTTAAACAAGAACCATCCACGAACATCACACAATCTGACTCTGGCAATGGCGTGTCTTTTATATCAGCCCTTGGTTTGGTGCACACCTCTGTCACATCCAAACAATCATGATCTGCTTCATCCACTACTTCTTCACAATTTGTACTTGGCAACAAAGTTGCAGGGTTCAGTGTTGTACATCGTGTCACAGTCACCCAATATCACTCTCTCATATCTAGTCAACCGGCTACTCGTGAGATGTTGAGTTTGTGTCCTTGTTAGTAGAATCTCAAAAGAATGTGGCACATACCCTCTCACCGGATGTCCCATCACAATTGACTCACTCTGCTCCAAACTTACACAAGTAGCAGCCACTGCTTTTAAACAACCTGGCAATGCTGCAGCCACTGAGTCCAAGGTAGCAGAAAAATATGCCACTGGACGACGCACCATTCCATGCGTTTGCGTTAAGACTGAAAGTGCACATCCATCTTTCTCACAACAGAATAGTGCAAAGTCCTTACAATAATCTGGCATTCCTAATGCAGGTGCTCGACAAAGACTGTCTCGCAACTCTATAAAGGCCTTCATGCTTTCCTCATCCAATTGAATTGGATCGACTACATCTTTGTGAGTCAATCTCTGTAATGGCTTGGCTATCAGTGAGAAACCACTGATCCACTGTCTGCAGTATCCAACCATACCCAGAAACATTCAAACTTCTTTCTGTGTTCTGGGGGGACCCATTTGCAAGATCACAGCAATTCGATCTTGTGATACTTTCCTGACTCCTTTCTCAATTTTGTGTCCCAAGTATTGAAGTTCTTTTTGGCAAAATTGTAATTTAGCCGGTGACACTTTATGACCACCTACTGCCAAATGGTTCAGTAGAGCAATTGTATCTGTCACACATGCTTCCGTGTCTTCGATGCAACCAATAGATCATCTATATATTGCACCAATACTGAGTCTTCTGGCAGTATCAATGACTCCAGACACTTTTTAAAAATCTGATTAAAAATTGAAGGACTCTCTGTATACTCTTGAGGAACTCTGCACCATGCCAAGACACGGTCTCCGAACCGGAATGCAAAAAGATATTGGCTATCTGGATGTAAAGGTATCGAGAAAAATGCTTGGCACAAATCAATCACTATGAAGCATTCTGCGTCACAGGGAATTTGATAAAGAATCACTGCTGGATTTGGCACTATTGGGCAACAAGGTACCACAATCTTATTCACCTTTCTTAGGTCTTGAAGTATCCTGTACTTTCCACTCGGTTTCTTAATCCCCATAATAGGTGAATTACAAGGACTCCCAAGTATCTCTCTCAAGATGCCTTGTTCAATCATTTGCTCAATTACAGGCGTAACTCCTGCAATTGTCTCAGGGCTCATTTTGTACTGTGGCGTTTTTGGAAATTCTGCTCCCTGTTTGACTGAAATTTGGATAGGATCAACTCCTTTCATTAATCCAATGTCTTTCCCTGAAAAATCCCACACATCATTCCTCAATGTTTCTCTTAACTCAACAGGCAAATCCTTCACTGTAAATAAAGGATATAAATCATTCACTTCTATCCCTTGCCTTGCTAACATCACTTTGAACGCAACATCCTCATCTGGAGTTTGGAAAGCAATGCCATCTGGTGTACAATAGATGGTGCAATTCATTTTGCATAACAAGTCTCTACCTAAAAGGTTTACCGGACTTGTGTCACACACTACAAACCGATGCAAATCTCTAAACTCTCCAATGTGCACCTCCATTGGTTTGTCACTGGAGTTTTAATAAGCTGATACGAGACACCTACAACTTGGATAGTATCTCCCGAGAGGGGTAGGTTTGGAATTTCTGCTGTTCTCACAGTAGAACGGGTAGCACCAGTGTCCACAAGGAATGTAATATTATTACCTTCAACTTTTCCGGCCACAAAAGGATCACACTGGTCTACCTCTAGAGATGCGCCAAGCACGCACTCTTCCTCCCCCCTCAGGCACCGTCATTGAGATGTATCTGAATCACTCTCAGGACACTGTAGCCAGTATTGTGAAACCATTTGTACTTTTTGATTCTTACCAACTTGTTCACCCGTATGAAATCCAGCATTTGCACTTGTTAGAAATGGGAGTCTCTAGTTGGCAGAGGTAGGTACCTTTGTCCAAATAGGGACCCTTGCTTCTAGTCAGGGTAAGGGGGATACACTCCTAAAATAACCCCTGCTCACCCCCTTGGTAGCTTGGCACGAGCCGACAGGCTTATCCCAGAGGCAGTGTGTAAAACATTTGTGAACACATACAGTAACACAGTGAAAACACTACAAATGGACACCACACCAGTTTAGAAAAATAAGTAATCTTTATCTAAACTCAAAACAAGACCAAACGACAAAAATCCACAATACCGTAATACAAATATGACTTTTAGATGGTAGAAATAGTTCAGTTCAATGCAAGTTGTAAATGCGACACTTTTCTCAAAAGTACCTTAGATGCATCACGCAAAGCAAACAAAATGGCCGCAGGGAAGGTGATGCGTCTGTTCCTTACACTCAGGGGAGGTGATGCGTCAGTTCCTTACTGCGTGGGGAGTTGATGCGTCTGTTCCTTACCGGAGAGGAGGGGATTCGTCTGTTTCTTACTGCGTTCCAGTTACGATGCGACAAGATGGCACCTCGATGCATGGCAACGATCCGGTGCGATGCGACAAAATGGCGGCTCGATGCGATGCGACGGTCCGGTACGATGCGTGATCTTTTGCAGCCGCACAGCAGGTGCTACGACGGTTTTCTCGGCGATGCCTCGGGACCCAGTGTGGATGCGGCGCGCTTCTCCCTGGTTGCTCGGTGAGGCGTCGGAACCAAGTGCGGATGTGGCACGCTTCTTCCCCGTGGCTTGGCGATGTGTCGGGAATCGGTGCGGATGCGACACGCTTCTTCCTCGTTGCGTCGCTCTTCCAGCTCCCAGCGACAAACAGTCTCTAGTGGTCCTAAACAACAGCAGGCACCTCTCTGCAGGTTAGAATTCCCAGCAAGAAAATTCAGGGGAGCTGGTGGTGAAGTCTTTGTGTCCCTGAGACCTCAGAACAGGAGGCAAGCTCAGTTTCAAGCCCTTGGAGATCTTCCTCAAGATGACAAAGCAAACAGCAAAGTCCTTTTCTCCTTTCCTTGGCAACAAGTAGCCACTGCAGGCCAACCCTAAAAAGAAAACAGCACCGGGGCAGTAATCTTCCTCAGCTTTTCCGGCTCTTCTCCTTTGCAATGGTTCCTCTTGATTTCCCAGAAATGATCTAAAAGTCTGGGGTCTGGGTCCCCCTTTTTATACACACAAACCCTTTGTTCTCTGAAGGCAGAAAGTGTCTGTACCCAGCCAAAACCAGTTCTGTCCTCACTGGTGCAGCTTCCTGGCAGGAGGTGGAGACAGCATTGTTGAAAGCAGACCTGGCCCAGGCAGGTGAAAGGAAATCTCCTCCCCCTACTCTAAATTCAACCCAGGTCTATTCAGCCCAGCCCTGACTCATCAGACTACCGGAGCCGCTGCCCTCCTCCAGCCCCTGTCACTCACAATCCAGACATGCAATACACAAACCTAGCAGAGTCACACTGGATGGTTAGGCTAGAAAATACCTACTTTCTATAAGTGGTACTTTCAAACATAGAATGTAAAAATCACCCACACTAAAAGATGCACTTTAACATTCTGAGTTCAGGCATACTAAACTTTATTTTCCTATCTTGTTCCCAGGGTCAGTTATGTTTATATGATGTTATAAACAAACTGCCCATTCTGGCCTATGGGAACAGATAGCCTTGCAATAGTGAAAAACGAAATTGGCAGTATTTCACTATCAGGACATGCCACACACATCAGGGCATGTCCCACCTTTTACATACAATGCACCCTGCCCACAGGGGTACCTTGGACCTACCTTAGTGGTGACTAACATGTAGAAAAGGGAAGGTTTAGGGACTGGAAAGTGTGTGCACTTGCCAAGTCGACTCTGCAATGGCAGGCCTGAGCCACATTTTACAAGCTGCTTCTGTGGGTGGCACAATCAGTGCTGCAAGCCCACCAGCATCATTTGATTTACAGGCCCTGGGCACACATGGTGCACTGTACTAGGGTCTGACAAGTAAATCAAATCAGCCAATCATGGAATCACTAATCCATTACATCATTTACAAAAGAGAGCATATGCACTTTAGCACTGATCAGCAGTGGTAAAGTGCGCAGAGTCATAAAACCACCAACAACAGGTCAGAAAAGATACAGGAGGAAGGCAAAAAGTCCTGGGATGACCCTGCAAAAAGGGCCAAGTCCAACAGCACTGTATCTCTGTACTTGAGCATTCACATTATTAGGCATAGGAGCTTGTGGTATCTGTACTTGTTGTACCTGTTGCTGTTGCAACTGCTGTTGATTCACAACTACCTTATTCTGCATCTGTGGATCAAAATTTTGAACCAATCCATTATTTCCTAATAGGGTCCTACACTCGTTCTTCCAATGTCCCAACTTCCCGCACGCATGACAAGGAAATCTCTTTTTCATATCTTCTTTATTACCTTTACCTCTGCCTTTTCCCTGAATCTGAACCTGGACACCACCGTTTGTCACAACACCATTCATGTTGGGAATCTGACCATTTTGAAAATTCTGATTCTGCCCTTTTGCTTGGAAACCTGTTTGAGAATAATCCCAAAAATTCCCATTCTTCTGTGCCGCTTTCACCTGTGCCCACATAATTTTTTCTTTCAATTTCTTGTGTCTTGACTAAATATCATCACTGCAATATTTTGCATACCTCAGAATTTCATTCACAGTCTTGTTTTGCCAGCAAACCAGGTGCTGCTGAATCATGTTGCTAATCTTTGGTTTCAATCCAAACACAAACTTATATACAAAGTGTCCCATATCTTTGTCAGATATAATCTCAAAACCACTATGCTGCTTAAACACTTGTAAAAGTCTTTCATAATAAGCATGCACTGATTCTTTAGGCTCCTGAGTTGTTCTATCAATTTTAACCCAATCTGTCTCTTTTGGGGAAATCTTACTTTTCAATTAAGTAATTACTTGATTATATTTCTTCATTACCTCTTCTGATGGGGCTCCAGTTTTAATATCTCTAAGATATTCTTCTTTCGGCCAATCTACTGCAATTTTACACTTAGTCCACAAATCAGCTGGAACCACAATATCAAACAAACCATCTAAGTCTGAAACCTTTACAAACCGCTCTACTTGTTTATACCATTCAACAGGTTTTTTCTCAATATGGGAAATTCATTCGTAAAAGACAATATGTCCTGCCTTGACCAAGGAATGTGGACATATCCACCACCTGGAACTTCTCTCATCGGATATATCATTTCAGCTGTCACTGACTCTGTCCCTGCCTCCCTTAACGGAAGCAACGGAGATGCAGTCACACCCTTATTGGCAAGCATTTCCTCTTTCTTTTTAGCCCATCTGCCTTTCCAACGTTCCAATTCACCCCATCTTTTGAACTCTTTTATTTGCAATCGTTTACCTGAAGCATTCAAACTCTCTAAATCCTTGTCACTAAAATCCAATCTATATATCTTTTGTAAAGCTTTTGACTTTTCAATAGCCACTCCATATGCCTGTGCAGCTTCTGCAAATTTCTCATGCAAATTCTTTGCTCTCATTGTAACATTCTTACACAAAAATAACAACTCTTCTTCCTGATATTTACTCAATCTTTCTGGACTAATCGTACCTAGAATCATTTCTTCCAAATCTGCCTTCAATCTGCTCACATCCATACTCGGTTTTACTTTACTAGACACCATCCCTCTAATACATTCATCTAACTCTTCTGGTGACAGTCCTACTGATTCCCCTGAAGCGGGAATCTCTTGTCTCTCATTCTGCATCAATCTTCTAGGGTCTACTTGCACACTTCTTTTTGAGGTTTCCATTTGTCTCTCTGTTGTATCAATCAAAGTTCTCATCTCATTTGCTCCAGAACCATTACTACTCCTAACATTATTGATTGGCACTGTCAACGCATGTACTCGAGAAATATTCTGGCCCTCACTATACAATGGGACTATAAGACCAATGGTCACTGGAACTGACAATGCCTCTACATTCAAACTCATTTGATTAATTCTCTGTGTCAACTCATCTTTTGCCTTATTAGGTACATCTACCTCTCTCTCCTGTGAAACCTGTGCAGCTTGTGAAGACTGTGAAGCTAGCGGAGCTTGTGAAACTTATGAAGTCCGCAGAGCTTCTATTTCAATTAATGGTGCATTTGGAGTGATTCTATCCTGATCTTCTTGATATGGTGGAGGTCTATTCAATAACATCTCATCCAATAACTCATCATCAAACTCATTTGGATCTGGTTCTGTACTCTCTACATTATTCTTTTTCTCTTTGCATTTCCCACCAGCCTGATCTTCAGCAACAATCACAGGATATATTCCTTCTGAGATTACATCTCTCCTCCAGCTTTTCATTTGAGCATCCCATTTCGCCACTGCATACCTACTCACTGTATGTCTATACTTTGTCGCATTCCTGTCTCTCTCTCTCCTATACGCCTCATGTTCCCATTCCTCAAGGGCCTCATACTGCATAGGTCTAGGATTTAGTCTCAACAAATTCATCTGATTCCTCAAATTCTCTAGTATTCTCACATTAAAAGTACCATTTTCTGGGAAAGCCAAACACCCATCTCCTTTCGTGTACTTCACCCAATTCTCCAACCATGTACACGTATGATATCCACGCTCTACTGTCATAAAAGAAGCAGCTGAACCAGCAGGTTGTATAGGAACTCCCTCTCTAGTAGGTATAGGCTCATCTTTTCTAAACAAAGTCCTCATCATTTTTAATAACTTCATTTTGACTCTCTCATCACTCTAAAACTCAGTAACAACAAGGGAAATCTTTCCATAATTCCACTCACGCTATTCGCTCACACAGTCCAATACCAGCGCGTCTTACACCAACCAACCAATCACAGCACAATTCCCTCCGATGACGCTTCCGCTATCCGACCAATGTCAGCGCCGCTCTCTGTGACATCAGTATAACTCCTAAAACTGACCCTCCCTTTACAAAATAACACGGCAATGAATTACAAAGTGTTTTCGAAATAAAAAATTATTAGAAACGACACAAAACACTGCTGCTTTGTCTGCCCCACTAAAAAAGAGATAGTTCAATCACTCATATAAATCTTTTTACATCCAGCGGAATATCGACCAGTGCTACTCCACTCTCAATCAAGCGAAAGAACTCTTGGTACTACTTCAGGTGCGCTCTTTCCCAATAATCCCCTACTATTACTAACTTCAGAATAGGTCCCTTTTGCAATATTAACAACATCTCTTTTTGCTTAATATCACACCAGCAGACAAAACATTTCTCTAGTGTGATACTTTCCCACACTCTTCCTCTACCCCTGAGGCTAAAACATCCCGGGATCTTAGGCAACTCCGTACCCGTTACTTCCAGACTACATAAAACGCTAGCACAATATGTTAGTAACCAAAATCATTAATTCCAACCATTAATTTGCCAAAATAATTAATTAAAACCATCAAGCTGCTACCAAAACTGATCTAGCGAACCGGGACCAACACATTTTCATTACCAGGGCCCAATTAATTACCCAACAAGCCCCTTCACGCTGGGTAAGTGAATACCAAAACGTACTAATTTCCAATTACCATGTCATCCTCGCATGTATTTTTGTGGTGATGCGATCTTTATTTATGTAATCAGGGTTTGGCAAACTAATACCTGGATTTAGAAATACTCATCTTAACCAAATTCGATACCTCTAATAAAGACAAACTCACTTGTATACTTATAATGCTTTATCTATAGTAATGTGATTGCTCATCAATACAATACAGTATGAATCATAGATTATCACACAAGAGACAATTAAATGAGAAATGACAAAATAACATCTCAACATTAATGCAATGAGTGAGTGGATAGGCGTAGAGACAAAAGATCAAAGACAAAAGACATTTGCAAAATGTTTATGCAAATTCAGATAATATACTAATCCACAAAGGAAAATTAGGAAAACTACTCTCTGGCCATGAGAGCAGCAAAGCCCCTCAAGAAGAATTGAAGAGGCAAAGACTAAGTCAGGAATCATCAAACAGGAACAGCCAGCCCAATTAGGAATAGGAGACAGCAACGGGGTCCTCTCCTCTCGCAAACTAGGAAATCACGCAACCTTCCAACCCCTCCCACCAGGTACCTAATATTATACTCTAAAACCCAAAAAGACCAACCCACATTGTATCATAACACACAATTTCTCTTCATTCTATTGGTTAAGGAAGGGGGTGTACTGTCACACCACTCTCGTCATGACACTTCTGTAAGACTGTCCATTGTCCTCTTTATTCATTTTATCAACTTCCAGACCCAGGAAATACAAATTCGAGCTGCTGTCATAATACACATTTCCTCCATCTCGGTCATGTAACAACTTTTGTGCCTTGATTGTTCAATAGCGCTGCTCTCTAAGGAAGTGTTCCTCTTCTGAAGATTATTTTGTTTCTCCACGCAAACTTTGTCAGGCACACAGGACCCATGAAGGACGAACAGTTTTCCACCTTCCCTTTCTCGCTCAGATTAAACTCGCATTTAGGGGCAGATTCCGATGTCGGACGGACTCGGGTCCGTCCGACATCGGTCCGGAGCCGTAACCGACCGACCTGCTGTCGTCGGTTACGGCCCAGGCAGTACGATGCGACCGAACCCTGTTCGGTCGCACTCGTATCTCCCACAATGGGAGCATGCATTCCGGACGGAATGCATGCTCGCATTGGAGAAAGCAGGAGTGCAGTTCAACCCTGCACCCTGTGGCCGGCACCCCAAGGTGCCTGCCACCGGGTGCAGGGTTCAACAGAGGGGCACCATAGGTGCCTCCAGGCCGCCATTCGGCGACCTTGCACCCATGGGGGTCCCACTGGGGGCCCCCAAAGACAGTGACCGACTGCCTTTTCGTGCCGGAAAGATGGCACGAAAAGGCAGTGGCAACTGCCATCGTACTCCCTCGGTCGCAAAGAGGCAGCCGGGGGAGTACAGAGGATTTCCGGATGGCTGACGGGCTCTCCGAACCCGTCGTGAGCCATCCGGAAATCCGAGTCGGATTCTTTTCCGACCGAGCCCATCGGAATGGCTCGGTCGGAAAGGAATCCGAGCGGCACGTTCCGATTCGGTCGGAAAGGCTCCGACCATCGTTCGGTGCCCTTCCGGCCGAAATCGGAATCGGCCCCTTATTTTCTAAAATGACTCTCAGGCCTTTTCTGCAGAGCAGAAAACCATACTTTTACAGAAAAGCAAACACATTCATTATTATTCGTTTGTAATGCTATACCATAACGCACCCACCATGTGTGTTGGATTTACCCATGCGCATCCCAGATTAATGTTATTTCCAACGCATATTAGTATAGATCAATCAAGCAGCATTAGTCTTTTTATTTTTCCATTAGTCATAAGCATTTTGTGGCCTACTTCAGCATTTTGATATGCGTTTGTGCAGTTTCATTATCCTTTATGTTAGCCCTTTTTCCGCATAAGTTTTGCACACCACACGATTAGTATTAATCACTAGGGGGTTCAATTCGAGCAGGTTTCATTTTGCGAAAACCCTGCTCCATCACTATGTACAGGCCTCTTGGTGAACGGGAAAATAGAGAGGTATTCCAACCACTTCTTGTTTACACATTTGAAAGAAAGGTATTGAGAAGCCAACCGATCTACTAGAGAAGTTGCAGGGAAAAAGAGGGACCCACCCTGTGTGGGCAGGACCCACCCTGTGTGGGCACCACCCACTCTCCCTGCAAAAAAAGTACAGACACAATAGGCAATTATATTAGTAGGGATTTGTTATACCCAAACATATTATAGACATTTTGGTTTAGAATGTTTATGATTATATTAGACACACTAGCAAAGGCAATTAAAATTAGAATAAAGAGAATGAAAACACCATACACTATAGTTCATTATTTTGAATCCAAGTCTACATTTGTTCTCAGATCTGATGAACCGTGTGAAACCTTTCCTGCAAACCTTGGTATAACTTATATGACTGCGCTGCTGGATTATTGGCATAAAAGTTCTGGAACTGGCACTGCTCCCAGTCACATAGATTGTTCTCTGATTAGGAGAACAGGGAAATATAGTCTTTCTCAAATTGTTCGTTAGGGTGAGGCTGAAAGGGGCTGGCACTACTGTTAAATTCAACGGTAAGGATGCCTGCGTATCTAGGAATTCCACTCGGATTATTCTTCTGTCTCAGAAGTAAAAACGAAAAGTCTAGATGCGGGAATCCTCAAAGGGATAACCTTGCGTAGTTTTAGAAACATTCTTTTTGAGGTTGTTCAAAAGCCATTAATTGCAGCACAGAGAAGTAGTTGTAGAAAGTAGAACAATTGTTGAAATGCAAATATGTTATGTTTGCGGGTCCTGATCCAACAGAATATGCATATTATCTGCCTAGTTATAGCAAGTAAAAGTATTATATTTAATGAGATAAAGCCTTGCTCTTAGGCTGGCCTGAGGATTGAGCCCAGAGACATTCAGGAACTGGATCCACAGTGAAAAAGTTTGAAGGTGTATTCAAGATAATTTAAAGGTGGTTTGAGATGAAGGGTAAGACCTAGTCCAAGGCCTAAACTTCAGGTTCTATTGTACAGACAATAGGATGGCGGATCATTAACTGTGAGGATGATGAACCATAGCAAAAGCAGCTTTGAAGTTAAGAAGTATGAGAATATTAGCCACATTTCAGCCCTATTACATGTTGAGATGATCCCATGTGGTAATGTATTTAACTTGGCTCAGCTGGTAAAAAAGAATGTATATGCACTATTAAATATTAAACAATTGTGCAATTAGCTATAACATTATTTGTTTATATAAAAAAGACTATAAGATTCTATGCATCTCACATAGAAGCTCCGGGTAGAAAACTGTTTGCATGATACAGACCAGCCTTGCAAATTGTGGTTGTGTGCCCCAAGTCCAGCCCTGCTGAGTGTCACCCAGGGTTTAGAGTCACACCAATGGATTATTACTACAACATTACTTCATTTGTGTAAATTGCCTAGCAATTCTCAGCTCCCAGAAGCTGTTCTCACATAATGTCGCTATAATGTTTTGCCTCATGCCCTGTCTGTGCATGGAGACAAATCTAGGGAAGATGCATTGCATTGGTACTGCCGCTTGAAATCATGCCTTGGCATCAATAGACACCAGGGGGCTTAGTCCAGAAAACATGTAGATGTGCAAAGCAGTCAGCAAGTCCCCCACAAGACTTCTCTATAGTGAAGGGCCATTTTCTTTGACTTGCTCAAGTATTCAGTACATCTTTTACCAGGCAAGAGCTGCAGTTCTTGTGTTCTGCAAAATCAGAATAATACTGTGTGTGCCGCATTACAGAATCAAACAGACACTTCTGTTATTGACGAGTAGTAGGCTTTTTAACAGTGAAATCCAATCTTCACTTGTCAGTCTGTTTAAAGCAGCTGAATATTACATGTGTCAAATGAGGTGACATTACTGTTCTCTCTTATTTGCTGTTGGTAAGCAGTGGAGCTGCTCTGTGGCCATGATGGCAGCCTTATTCTTCTCAATTCATGAGTGTCTCTGTTTCAGGAATATTTGCTGTGATGCCACCTTTTAGGTGTCATGTCATAAGATCCATATATGATAAGGTAGCTCAGTAGTTTGGGCACCCGATCTGGAGAACTGCCAATAACCAAGAGGTCATAAGTTCAAATTATTGTACGGTCTACGCTGCCTTTTATCCCCTTGAGGTCCATAACATAAGTAATGTTGATAATATGTTGTCAGATGACCAGGAAATATAAGGCCTAATCCTGAGCATTTATTTAACAGAACTATACATTCTTGGAGTTCTGGTCTTGGCTCACTGCATAGTAGTTTATGATGAGAAAAAATCGAAAGAAGTTAGGCATAAACAACCATACAATATTGTAAACATACATTTTAAATTGTTTTAAATGTTTCTTTTATTTAAATAAATTGATTTTATAGGCCGTAGACAATTGAAATTCCTACTGCCTGTGTATAATGCAAAGTCCATTCATTTTGTGTGTGTGTTTTGAAGTTGGTGGGCAGCGAGAGCAGCAAGCCCGGGACACCGCTGCCAAGCACACACTGTATCCTGGTTTTTGAGCTGTGCTAAGGCAGTTTCTAGACCCTTACACTACACATTTTTTTTTTCTTGAATTATTCAATTACATGGAGATTGGAGAGATCCAGTCGAGGAGCCAGTCCGTGTTTTCGCTTTCATTGTTGCCGCAGCGCGGCAGTTCAGCTTTTGACGCTGCCACAGTCCGGCCGCGGTTGCTTTGAATTCGGCTGCCTAAGTCCCAGGTGCCCGGACTCATCCGCCCAAATCCCCCGCCTAACCTCCGGCCTTAACCTCCGGCGGTGACTCGGACAGGCGGAGGGGCCGATGGTGGTGCTGGCCGGGAGTGGAGTTTTTCGGCGCCCGGTGGAGACAGCTGGGGACAGCTGAGAGGCACAGTTGAGGTAACAAGCGGCGGATCTTGGGGGAAGCACAGTTGAAGAGAGAACCGCTTGTACCAGGGGGGGCCAGGGGGACAGTCTGCGGAGACGGCTCGGTTTTGACCGGGTGCGGTTTGAGATGAGCCCCCTGGTGAGCCTCTAATTCTCACTTTTACTTACAAGTTGATTGCCTGACATCCTGGCATACGGTATCCTTTCCTCGCGCTTATTAGCCTACTGACCCCATTAGTCCTGCCTTCCACTCTTGCATAGATTCGGGTCTTCCGAAAAAGGACTTTGTACCTAAACATTGTTTCGTGAGACGGACAGGAGAGAGGAGACTTAGCGAGAGTGGAAAAGCGTGGAGGTTAAGAGGAAACTGCAATTTGAACCTGCACTTGTTCCTCTACATTTAGGCAATCCCATAGGGAAGAAGGGCATAAGGGAAATGCCTCCAAAAGTGAAATCACGTGGGGTTAAAAAGGGATTGAAAGCCGATGTACCAAGAACGCGCAAAAAGGACCAGCGTCAAAAGACATTGGAGAATACTAGTATTGAACTCCTAGAAGAAATGACGACACCTAGCAGGCAAGATAGACTGTTACTTCCTGCAGAAGAAGCAAGTGGAACTTCCTTGGGGCAATCTATAAAAAATATTTGTAGGGAAATATTTTAAAAAAAATTGGGATGTTAGTGATCATTCCTCCGTGTTAGGTGGATCTCATAAAAAAGACCGTACAAGGAGCCAAAGGACTGTAATGAGTGAAATAAATGACTCTATACTACCAGCTTTTGACCAAGTCCTGGGCGAACAAGGGGGGCAAATGAAGGGGGTTGTTTTCATTGGAACCTAGGTTATCGTCATCACCCCGCCTTTCCCGTAGTGGAATGGATAGTCCCTCGGTAGATAAGGAAGTATTGCAACAGTCAGTTAATGGGCAGGGGAGGGAGGGAAATGATACTACCCCACAGGGCGCAATTTCCCCAGATACTCCTCAGTCGTCCTTGGCACTTGATATGACAGCAACCTCGGCCTCATCATTACTAGAGGTGATGTTTTTAATGCAAAAGACTCTTCAGGCAATATTAGAAGCTTTAGTCGAGAATAACGGGCAAGGGAAAACCCATAAAACCCAATTGCAACAGATAGCAGAGGAATTAAAACAAATTAATAACTGTACGCCGACTATAGTCCACCCAGTAGTGGAGATGAGGGATCAGGAGTTATATGTATCAATATGTGCGAAGGAGGATGACGTTACACAGATTGAAAATCCCCCAACAGAATATATCTCAAAATGCCCTATGTTGGTAATTAAAAGGAGCCCTTATGGGAGATTTAAGAGGTATAGACCCGAGTATAAGAACAGAAGGAAGCTGCAGACAAAGCTGAAAAGGACAAGGGGTTTACAGTCAGGGGAGAGCAATAAACAAAGTATGGCAATACAGGTTCAAGAGAAGTCAGTAAGAGTTGGGGCTAGAAATAAAACGGGCTCAGGAGGGAACCGAAATAGAAAAGCTATAAGGGCAGTGACGAGGATGAATACCTTGTGTGGAAGTTTGGAAACCCAAGGCCCGGAGATCCAGAGGAGTAAGGAAAGAACGGGGTGTAGGGGGGAGGGCGATTTAACCAGCAGGAGAATAAGGGGAGAGCCCTCTCTAGACCAACCCGGGATAAGAGTCTGCCCAAAGCCAGAGTCTGCAATAGTAGTTGGGAGGAACAGTGGGAGCATCAGGAAGTATGATAACAGTGAGCACCTATGGGTGTATATGGAATCATGGGGGCAAAGGGGGGGGAGAAAGAGGCGAAGGAAAATAAATCCCTTAAATCGCTCCAACCTATTGCAAATACTGGTCAAATGTCCCACATTGGGTGGGGTTACTTCTGATGATATCAGACAAATAGGTTTTATAACTAATCCAGAAGGAAATGAGGTAACAAAGGTGCTTTTTTATTCTGAATTTGTAAAGCAGATGGTGATAAGGGCAGAGGGAGACCTGGAAAAGGAGGGAATAAGTCTTGTGTATGATTGCCAACTTGGTAAAGATGAGGGTAATCCCGGGGATTCTGGGACCCTCACCTATCACGCAGGTTTACGCCCGGAGCAAATACAGTATGACATACTAGGTGCCCAATATAGAAGAATACGCACTGATAAAAATCAAGGAGGGCTAAAAGTAACGATAACAAATAGTGTAAAGGGGCCAGCCTTGAGTAATCGATTTGATCTATTGTCCGAATCCTCAATAAATTGGGGGAATAGTATGGACGAAGGGTTGAGCGAGCTGGATTAGGAATTAGGGTCTTCACACAGCCTACGGACACTTTCATGGAATATAGGGGATACAGAAGACAGCTATCCCAAGACCCCTTTAGAGAAATGTTGGGTAGCTATGATATTTTGTGTTTTCAAGAGTCCTGGCTGTGTGAGATACCCGAACCTATAGATGGCTTTCTTATGCTTACTAAAGAGGCTGTACGAATGAATTTAGGGCGTCCCTCAGGGGGTTGATTACGCTGGTATCATCAAAAGAGCCAATAAAATAATTAATTTAAAAGCGAAATGTAGGTGGCTATTAGCCTGTCAGGTAGAACTGTACAGTGGTATGCGAGCAAGGGAACAAATAGTAGTGATCAACGTATATATTCAGCCAGGTGCAATAATAGATTATGAAAAGCAACTGGACCTGCTAGAGAAGGATCTAGAGGCTATTAGTATAACAAAAGCACCATATCTGATAATGATCTTAGGAGATTTTAATCATAAACTAGATCCTTCCCATAGCGATAAACTATTTAAAGATATTTTAACCATTGCACAAGTACCGGCAGCAAATTTTGCAGGTGCTGGCAACTCCGCACGAGATAAACATTTAGTAAAATTTCTTGGATCCATAGGATTATTTAGTGCCAATGGACGCTTGAATACCGACTGCCCTGCAAGGAAGACCTTCCGTATAGGGAATCAGAATTGCCCAATCGATTATGCTTTTATAAACGCATGGTATTTCAAAGAAGTAGAACGATTTGAAATACTGCAGTGTGAAGGTAGCGACCACTGGCCCTTACAATTACTAATAAAGATGGAACAAGAGTTGGAAAGAGAAAAAGTGGTCCCCCTACAGATTGAACATCCTAGACGTATAACTACGCGTATAACTGAGGACAGCCTGAAATAGGTTAATAATTTAATAATTGATTACAGGGCTGTGGATGAATTGGTGCAAGGAGATATAATTTTAACCCTGTACGAGCATACAATAGAGCAGGTCGTAAATTGTTTAAAAATACAAGTAAAAGCAGGGCCCGTCTTTAAGAAA
Organism: Calotriton arnoldi; assembly: GCA_963921515.1. Taxonomy (NCBI): domain Eukaryota; kingdom Metazoa; phylum Chordata; class Amphibia; order Caudata; family Salamandridae; genus Calotriton; species Calotriton arnoldi. The sequence goes on from CAWUFW010001381.1 coordinate 362,631, forward strand.
AAGAGAGAGCAAATGGTTGGTTTAATAACGAGTGCAGGAAGTTAAAATTGAGGGTACGAAAATGGGAAAGACAGTTAAGGAAAAGATCAGATAAGGGAATTATGGAGAGCCTTCGAGTGGCAAAATTGGAGTATAAAAATAAGTTGAGAGATAGGAAATTAGAATATATGGCCAAAAATTGGGATACAATGTTAGACGTGATAAATACAAATAATATAAGATTATTCTGGCGCCTGGTAAAAGAGGGAAACGTACAAGAGGAAATGCGGTGTTTAGTGGGTGAAGACGACTGGGTTAACCATTTGAGTAATCTGTATAATGGTATAAATAGGGAAAAGACCTTGGAAATAAGGTATGAGGAGACAGAACTACTAGGGCCGCACTTCTCCTTCCAAAATATAAAAGAAACTATTCAATCCCTAAAGCTAACTAAAGCGGCAGGGCCAGACAATCTACCCGCAATCATATTAAAAAATAGTATAGATTGGTGGGCAAGCTTCTTAAATGTGACCTTCCAAAATATTTTAACTTCGGGGTTTTCCCAGAAAGTTGGAAGGGGGCTATTGTTAGGCCAATTTATAAAAAGAAGATGCTACATTACCTCAGAATTATCGCCTAATAAGTTTGCTGGATGTGGGGGCGAAAGTTTTTTCTAAGATATTATTAGGCATAGTGAAGATTTGGGTAGAGCAGTATAACTTGATACCAATAGAGCAAGGTGGGTTCAAGGAGGGCCATTCAACCATCGACCATTGCCTTAGTCTATGGGCAATGGCAAAAAAGGCAATTGAAGTGCGAGGTAACCTGTTCTGCTGCTTTGTGGACTTCCGAGCTGCCTTCGATTCAGTAGATCGTAGTCTACTGTGGAGTATGCTGGCAGAGCTCGGAATCAACAAGGCAGTACTTGCCTTAATTCAGGAAATGCATTCAAGGAATTGGGCCAGGGTTATCTTGGATTCCCATGGCACCCTATCTAATAAAATTCAGATAATGAATGGTTTGCGACAGGGCTGTGTTCTTGCCCCATTGTTATTTTCCCTATTTTTATCTGATAAAAATTTGCCTAATATATTGAGTAGGGCAGGTGGTATAAGCCCCAAGATGGGGGGACCCATATATCTTGTCTGCTATATGCAGATGATTTAGTGATAATGGATATGACAGAGTTGGGCTTGCAAAAAAATTGGATGCCTTTTATGAATATTGCCTAAAAAAATGCCTCACGGTCAACCTAGAAAAGACCAAAATAATGGTATTGGGGAAAAAGAAGAGCTCCCTGTACTGGAAATTGGGAGAGGTTAGAGTCGAAGAAGTGGATAGATATAAATATTTGGGTATGTGGTTCGATAATAAGCTAAACTGGAGGGATCACATACAGTCACTTAAAGCAAAGGCCCTCTCTTCAGTATGGGGCCTTAAACAATTCAAGCAAAAGTATGGGGGCCCCTCTCTGCGGCCAATTCTATCGGCTTTTAATGCATTGGTACGCCCACAGTTCCAATATGGCGTAGAGGTCTTATACATGGGAGGAAAATCGGATTGGAACTTAGAAGAGGGTAAATGCGTTAAACAGCTCCTTGCACTCCCTCGTCAACTATGATACAGGCTGTACGAGTGGAATGTCATCTTACAGCCTGGAATTTTCGGGGTATGCAAGCAGTATTGAATTTTTGGCAGAGAATGAATGGTGAGGGGCCCCTAAAATAGCAAACCTCTGTAAAAAGAAATAGAGGGTAGCGAACTAAATTGGGCGTCCCAAGCTAGAATTAAGCTAGATAAGTTGTGTGTTAAACTTTCCTAGAACCAGACCAATGGAGTTTGGGGCAGCAGATTCCCAAGTCGGTGTTGCGTGCTATTATTAATTCGAAGGCCCGAGATGAAGATTTGGGTTACTTGAGGAGTAAATCGTCCTCCAGGTTTTTGATAAATGGGTGGACCAATGATCAAACATTCCCCTATATAGAGGCCATGCCTAACCCAAAGTTTAGAAATATAATCCTGAAATTTAGAGTTGGCTTGAATCCATGCAACACTGATTGGAAGATAAAATCTGCTATGATGAATGAACAAGGTCTGTGCACATGTGGATTAAAAGTAAAATGCAACGGCCCACATATTCTGTTGGACTGCTTGTGGTTCTTAGAAGAACGGAAAACATTTTTAAAACCCCTTTTATTGCCTATGAAATTATTAGTAGGGATCAAGCTCTTAGTTTATTGGTCAATATGAGATTTTTAAATGTGACATGTGCAATGGGAAGATTCTTAATTGTAATACAGGAGTCGTTGAAGGAATTGGTAATATAATTTAAAATGGGCGGGGTAGAAATGCGATCTGACCCATGCTTGGGAATACCCCCGGCTCTTGTTATTTATGGTGGATGTACAAATGTATACCCAACGTATAAGTGATCTCTTCCCCTTGTTGATGATGATTTAGGCACTCCCTATGGTTTGGCAGAGTTCCCTTTGTTTATTTTATCAGGATTTTATTGTGTTTTATACTGTTTTATGGTTACAGTGTTTGTATAATTCATATTTTAATTGTATGTATTGTGGTACTTTCTTTTTTTTTATGGCTATATATGCCAAATAAAAATATAATCAACGAACGAACGAATTACATGGAGATAAATGCTTTGTTATACTTGTGATAAAGTGTCACTCAAAGCGTCACACATACGGCTCTGAAACGTCAAGTAAGCATACTGGAATCATGAAAATGGCATACATAAACAAACTGAAAACATGGCAGCTATGAGGGGTTTCAACACCGACTGACCTCTCATGCAGCAACTGGTTTCTTTGCACTTACGCTCTCTAACTGTTCTAAAGCCTGACCAAGATTCAATGGACTATGTTTTTTACCCACACTCAAGCCATAACCCTCCTGCGCAAGACTGATATAAACAAAAGGTGGAATCACATGGGGGAGCATTACCGCTCTTAGATCTAGCCAGCATGTTCACCCTCATCATCAGAAACCACCACATCGTTCCCATCTCCAATACGTACCTCAATTATTGTCCCTTCATAGCTCAATTCTAGGAGGTTATTTCTCAATCTTATCAACGTCATCAGTGTTACCTGCCTGGTATTTAACGGCAGAAGGGGGGTGGGTTGCGGGACCGGGGGAGGGGGATTAGTGAAGAAGAACATAAGCACTTACCTGTCTGCTATCTGCTGCTGCCCCCTCTTCTCCCTCTTTGCCCCCTTCCAGGGCAGGAAGCACCCAGCTCCCAGCCTCACGATAGCTAATCACAACGCTGCAATGCAGTGCTGTGATTGGTCTGAGCGCCGTGGATCGGTGCTCAGCCAGAGATTGGGAGGCCGGGCATTTTCTCCATGCAGGTTGTAATGCAGCCTGCATGGAGAACATGCAAACTGCACATGATGGTTTGACCGGCCCGAGATGCTGGCCAAAGCGTCCTGTGCACTTGGAGTGGGCAAACCACTCCTTCCCTGCCCTGCTTTGTAAGCAGAGCAGCCCGCCCCTACCCAGCTGAGCAAGGGGATAAATAAAATGATAATACCAATGAGTTATTATCATTTTATTTTTCCCTCTTTGACCTGCTCAGTGGGGGGACGCTCCTCCGCCTTAGCGGAGGAGCCGCCATTGCTGCCTTCAGGTCTTCGACAGTCACCACCTCAGTTACTTTTGTACGGTTAGGCTACTCGGTCTAAAGTTTCAATCTAGGTGTACAAACCATTGCCAGAATGGTCCATGACATAATCGGACAGAACACTGCTTACTGTCCTTGGGCCTCCCCATAAATAGCAAAGAAAGCTGTTTGTTGTTATTTTTTCAATGCAATCACATTTTGGTTCCTTTTTATGCCCATGTAGAAAAAATAAATGTTGTACTAGCGGTAGACGAATTGACAGCAAACTTATAGCATAGCATGAGCAGTCATTGCTTTAAGCAGCCAAAATCGTGGACATCATCTGCCAAGAGAGCAAAAACCATGACTTGGAGTGGATGGCTGAATTCCCGAAGAGACAGACAGGGGAAGGGACTGCCACACAACCTAGTGCATGGATGCAGTGAGCAGACAGCTATCTCACTTTCCGTTCATTCCCAACTTGCAATGTAAATGTTGTCTCATTGATCAGACACGATCCCAACAAAGCAACCTTGTGCAAGCCAGAAAAGATGAGTTTTGTATTTCTTCATTCCATAAAACATAAAATATAAGGAAAATTCAATTTTCTCCTTGGCAGTTGGTGCTCATCGGCTCTTGCGACTGGATAGGCATCTGTGTTTGTCACCTTGAGGTCTCGGTAGTCCACACAGAACCACAGGCCAGTAGACCCTTGCTTTGGTATTAGTATTACAGGACTAGACCAAGGAATACAAGATATCTCAATGACCCTAAGGTCCAACATATTGGCAACTTCTGCCCTAAGGCATCCTTGAACCCAATTAGATATTCTGTACACTCCGCCCTTCAATGGAAGACAGTCTCGGGTGGCTATGTCACAGAGGTGTCAAACCTGGAGCCACTGAGAAGAGGTTGGAAAACCGTGTTAACACATCTATACACTTTCTCTGCTGCTCAGTTGTTAACTTAGGGACTAACTGAACCCCTTTCACAGTGCTATCCCTAATGTCACTCTGCAACATGTCAGGAAACAGCTCACTGTCTTCCTCAACTTTCTCTGTCATAGCCATGATATTAACTGTATAATCTCTACAGAGGTAAGATTTTTGCCTGCTTACATAGAATACCTTCTTGGATTCCCTGCTAGCACCTGTGTCCACCAAGTAGTTTACAACAGAAACCTTCTGAACTATCTTGTACGGCCCACACCATTTGTCCTCTAAAGCCCTTGACACTGTGGGGCCGATTCCGATCTCGGTCGGAGGCGCACCCAATACTATTTGGTCGGGAAAAAAGCCATGCGAAAGCCAGTTTCCCGACCGATCCGTACAGCACACCGAACGAGCAAGTACGATGCGCACAACAGCAAAAATCCCGGCCGAGCCGTACTCACCCAAACCAGGTCCTGTTCTCCGACCGAGGCGAATCCGGAAACGCCAAATCGAGTCGCACGGAAGGGAAAATGCAGCCCCGTCCGGCCGGACAAGTACGATGCGCTTTCCGTACGCGCCGAACCCGTCGCTACGCACGGCACGTCAAAGCATCCGGAGAGGCGCACATAAGCTCCGAATCGCGCCACAACACGATCCACGGCTACGAGACGAACACAGCACAGACGAGGACGACGCGAAGCGACGAGGACGAAGCCAAGCGACGAGGACGACGCGAAGCAACGAGAAGGACGAACGACACGAACCAACCATGAATCCCTTCGTCCCGATCATACCAATATTCTACATCTACTACCGGAACAGGCACGGACGCGTACGGCGCAGAAGGTAAGTCAGACACCAACCACAAAACACATACAACACGTACACGACACATCACACACATACACTGGGAATCTGAATATACTTGCAACAGCAGCACCATAGGGGCGGGATGCCCATCACCAATGCCACATATGCACACAGGGGCCTGAATGCGCGCCACCACCCCAACCCAGGGGGCTGGATGCCAACCACCACAACCACCCTTAGCCAGGGGGTGCCAGATGCCCACCACCACTACCACCCTTAGCCAGGGGGCTGGATGCCTACCACTACTACCACCCTCACCCAGGGCGGGCTGGATGCCTACCACCACCCTTAGCCAGGGGGGCTGGATGCCTACCACTACTACCACCCTCACCCAGGGGGCAGGATGCCTACCACTACTACCACCCTTAGCCAGGGGGGCAGGATGCCCACCACTACTACCACCCTCACCCAGGGGGGCAGGATGCCCACCACTACTACCACCCTTAGCCAGGGGGCAGGATGCCCACCACTACTACCACCCTTAGCCAGGGGGCTGGATGCCTACCACTACTACCACCCTTAGCCAGGGGGCAGGATGCCTACCACTACTACCACCCTCACCCAGGGGGGCAGGATGCCCACCACTACTACCACCCTTAGCCAGGGGGCAGGAAGCCTACCACTACTACCACCCTTAGCCAGGGGGCTGGATGCCTACCACTACTACCACCCCCACTCATAGGATGGACAATGCATGACACAACAAGCACACCACAACCTAGGGAATGCAAGATTAAGACATCCCCCCACCACCATGACAAGCGTGTGAGCAGGCTGTGTCAAATGCCTACAACACCGAACATGACATTGAACATACAATGTGACCCCCTAGCACATGTGCCACACATATATGTGTGTGGCACCCACAAGGCAAGCAGCCCATGACCATTGTGGCAATGGGGCCTAAACCCCCATCATCACAGTGACCAAAAGGCAAGTGTGGGGTCCATAGCTGAAGCACATTTTGACCATTGTGGCAATGGGGTCTAAACCCCCATCATCACAGTGACCAAAAGGCAAGTGTGGGGTCCATAGCTGAAGCACATTTTGACCATTGTGGCAATGGGGTCTAAACCCCCATCATCACAGTGACCAAAAGGCAAGTGTGGGGTCCATAGCTGAAGCACATTTTGACCATTGTGGCAATGGGGTCTAAACCCCCATCATCACAGTGACCAAAAGGTAAGTGTGGGGTCCATAGCTGAAGCACATTTTGACCATTGTGGCAATGGGGTCTACACCCTCATCATCACAGTGACCAAAAGGTAATTGTTGACAAAGAAAGAGCTGCAACTGCCAAACTGCATGGATCATTCCTGGTCACAGAACCAAAAACTCATCTGTGGCAAAGTAGTGTATGTGTCCCATTGCAACATAAATTGGGGGAGCCAAATACTGCAGTGCAAATGAAACATTCCTTTGGCCATGTGCAGACAAACAACACCCATGGGGGCTGAGACCGTCAACAGTCATCAATGACACAATGACAGAAGTGACCATCAGAATGCAGACCCACATATTTGCACCAATGGGCACACAAATGCAGATACCCTGTGGAGACAGCAGATGTGAGGTGAACAGATACCATACCATGGCAGCAATGGGACACACAAACCATGATCACTGTGCTGACCGATGACCTAGGAGTCCCAGGGACAGCAGGGGAAACACACCAAACAACATACAGCCAATGGCACACCCAAGATATGCCAATGCAGTGGTGCAGATGCACAAACACAAACAGGCAGACCAACACTGTCATCATACACAGCAGGTGAGGGGTGGGGGTGCCAGTGTCCCCAGGCAACAACACAACACATGAGGAGAGCTGAATACCAATCATACAGATGTGCATACACTGCCACACTAAGGTAACTCATGGATCCAAATCCCCTATGTGGGCAAGCAGGCATTGACAGGTGAGAGGGAGCACAAAACACACATGTCACACAGGCACGTAGGAACAACAACTGACACAGCAAGTCACAGACACACCACAGCACCACCCCCAGGGCCCCCACAATGTGGTGACCCTGGGCTGAAGAAAAATACCACTGTGATGACAAAGCTAAATGTCGTTCACACTGTGAACCACAGTCAGGTGTCCTGAGCAAATAACTACCATCACACCTACACAAGCACAAATCAATCAGCATGGCCAGTAAGCCAAGGCCAACATGGAGGCAGGGGACTAGCCGGGCAACAACTCTCATCTGCACACACTCAAGACCACACCCCTCGACCTCCAACAATGTGCAGCAGTGAAGTACACATGCACTGGTGACATTGCACATGCACCCATGACTATTCCAGGGTGGTGGGTGGGAACCAAGGTGTAGAAACACATCACACATGGACACTCAACAAGACTCCTGAATGTCTGACACACTGCACACTACGCTGTACATGGACATGACGGCAATACCACACCGACCAATGGGATCCCAGCCACAGTCACACACCAATGAAGAAGCCAAGGTCACCCACAAAGAACACACATAGACAACAACCAACATTGCAGCCCGGACCCTAAGGAGTGCCAGCAGTCACACACACAACGTGTCACAATCACTGAAAGATAACACAAACTGGAAATCACATGACAGGGGCAAACAACAAGTGCCAAAGGGAAACCTGACTGTGACCCATCTGCGTCAGCACACAAACTCTGCCCTGACAGCAAACACACCTATGGGTGACACCCTGATGACCAGTAATGTGCCATGCACCCACATCACAGAGAACACAGGGAGAAGACTTTGGGGGAACATAGCTCAAGTCAGCAAGCATCACAAACAGGTACAACACTAGGGATCACAGCATGCGCAGATGAATGGAAGTGAACACACAGACATGCACATACAACACACACCTTGGGCGCAGGCAATGTCACACGTGTACACACTGCCATGAGGGGACTCCACTCCTGTGTGAGGAAAGCTGTGCCATATGTTGCCTCAGTAGGGCCCCATCATGTCAGCTGAGCACTTGGTCACACAATCAACAATTAGCACCAAATGAGGGCTCCCATCACATCAGCCTGGTCATGGATGTGCCAACGGAATCATCAGCACAGATCCAACACACTTGTATAGCAATGTTGCACTGACTACACGGATGAGTCCCTCCCCATTGATGCCCAAACCTGCATGTCCACTGGAGATGGCAACACGGTCAGGGAAGTAGACAAATGCAACGATGGCAGGCACAACAGATGTGCAGGGGTGGATGCCACAGATATGAAATTGCCAATGTAAGTAGGAAACCCATTGCCAAATACTGAACACATGACACCCTCAGATGCTGCTATTGATGACATGGATACACCACATGATAGGACACATTCCCCCTGGACCACATGGGTTCCTGCACAGTAACACTTCATAATCATGAGACCAGATATCACCATCACTGCAGCAAGGGCATGGTTAGCTGCACCAACAACATGTACATCTGAAGCATGAGCACTAGAGAAAAGAAAGTTGCTTTATTCAACATATGTGTTGAGGCCAAACGAAGTCCTGAAAAAAGAGCAAAGGCCAATGGCCAGTCCATTGTCATAGTTCAAACAGGGTGACACTGGCAGATGTCACCCTACGCATGCCTGCACAATACCAGGGACAATCCACTAGGAGGGGCAACCGGGGGGCAGGCCAGGCACCGCAGGGACAGGATCAGGGCTCACCAGGGGAGTCAGGGAAGGGGTGGTGGGTGCTGGAGAGCCACTGACAACTGCAGTGGAGGTGTCTGACATGGTGTGTGCCGGCACAACTGGGGGGCATGACACAGATGTCGTGGGTGCCGGCACAACTGCAGTGGACCCTGCAGATGGGGTGGACAGGTCCGCCACTGCAGTGCCCAAGTCAGACAGGGCGGTAGTGGACTCCACTGCAGTGCCTACCTCCAGGGGAGGAGAATGGGGAACAGGCAAGGTGGGTTGGACAGAGGGGGGGACACCCTCACCACATCAGTGGCACAGACAAGCGCAGCGGGGGGTGTGGTGCTGGGAGAGCAAGTGGCAGGGGAGAAGGCCGGAGCATCTTGGGGATGGTATATCTGTGGGTGGGGGAACCTGGGGCAGGGTGTGGTGGGGGCACCTGTGCAGTGGGGGCCTGAGGGATGGAGGACGGAGACCTTGTGCCTGAGCTGCAGGGCGGTGGCGGGGTCTTGCTCTTAGCACTCCGGGGGGACTTGCGGGTGGGGGCCTCAGTCCGTCTGCGCCTGGGGGAGGGTGTCCGGGGGCGAGGGGCACTCTGCTCCGTGTGGGTGGGCTTCCTCTTCCCCGGGATGCTGGAGCAGCTTCATCGGTGGGGAAGAGGCCGAGGTCACAGAGGAAGAGCTGCTGTGACTTTGGGGTTGCAGGTGAGGCAAGGGAGGGTGCTTTGGAGGGAGAGGGAACTGAGGACTGCGCAGTGCATGTGGATGCGTGTGTGTGTTCCAGGGCCCCATCCCCTGTGAGTCTGGCTTCAGTCCCCTGAATGTGCGTGCGTGTGCGTTTTGTCATTGGCGTGTGTGTCAGTGTGCTGGATGTGTGTGTGCTGGTGTGTGCCAGTGTGTGTGTGCCTGGGATGGGTAAGGTGCTGGGGAGTGTGGATGGAGCAGAGGCAGGAGGGGTGAGGGACCGTTTGAGGAGGGACACTGCTGCCGTCAGGGAGGAGTCCATGGACCTATTGCCCCTCTGTAGGTCAGACATGCCCGATGAGATGCCCTCCATGAACGACACCAGCTGAGTCAACAGCGCGGTGTGCGCATGGAGGACACTCAGCATGGCTGTCTGCCCTACATGGAGCTGGCGAAGGAGGTACACAGACTCCTCACTCAGGGCAGCAGGGGACACAGGGGCAGGGGTGCGGTGCCTGGCCCAAAGGAGACACGCTCCCGGACATGGGAGCCTCCACGGACCTGGGGAATGGGAGCCGATGGGAGGGCGGTGGTGGTGCTGGTGGTGGCGGGGACAGCAACACTAGCTGGGGTGTGGTGGCTGCTGACACCCGCCTCCACAAGGGAGTCATCCTCCGAGTTGCTCTGGTCCTCAGCTGAGGTGGATGCTGCTGAGGACTCCTCGGTGTGGCTCCCCTCGCCCTCCGTGCCACTGGGTCCCTCCGACCACTCCTCGGCTGCTGACCCAGTCTGGCTCTCCGGCTCCTCCTGGTCCGTGGAGCTGTCCCCTTCCGTGGCCGTGGATGTATCTGCAAACAATGGGGAAACAGACAGACATCAGTCACCTGCACATAACGCACACACCACTGTGAGCACAGCACATCACAGAGCAAGCCCTGGCATCATTAGTTGTACATTGCTAAAAGTGCACTAATTGAACAGGAGAAGTCAATTGTCAGTCTGATGCCAAGCATGGCACTCACATCCCACATGGCCTTGCACCCATCTGTCTGGTGTCTGTTGGATTGCAACACCCCAGTGTTGACACATGCACCAAGTACACAGTAGTTGGACAGTGCAGAGGACACGGTGTGGACACATCACAGCTCTTGCCACTGAGTCAGTACAGGTTTACGGATGTAAGGGATGCCCAGAGTCAAATAGGAAATGCATGTGATGCATACCAGCGACAGACACCATGATGCACCCATGTCCTGATAGCCAGCGCCACTATGGTGTGCATGTAGCACATGTCACTCCCCTGCAGGATCACCAATCAGTAGACACATGCCATGGCGGAGGCATGACTGCAAAGTCATACATCACTGTCTCAGTGATGTATGACTTTGCAGCCAGATCAACAACACTCTGCACTGTGTCACAATAGTAGGTCATGGGGAATGCAAGTCCTGGAGCTGCACAAGTGCACATGTACATCCCCCCACAACACATCCTCTTAACCCTCATCTGTCCAGGTCATACCTATTGGACATATGGGAGACCTGTGACACTACCCTCTGAACCTGAGCCCCTCACACTCTGCTGTGCATGGGGAACAGCTGCCTGAACTTCACATTTACATGCCCCAGTCTGCATGGGCAGCTGATCAGACACCTATGTGTCACACAAGTATCGTCTCCTATGGTCACATCTCCAGTGGCATGCTGAGCCCCTACCAAGAAACTCCACAGCAGTCCTGGCGACTAATCCACAGCACACTGACACAGAGGCAGACACCTGAGGGGCAAATCACTGTGCACAATGTGTCCTCTGATACACGGGAGTGGGAGTACAGAGTGTATTGTATGGCCTGGAGTAGGCATGACTGTCCAGCCCCACATGAATGAGGGATGAGCCCTGGACTGTAGGCAGCTGGCTAAGTATGTGTGACACACGTCATATACATACTCCTGGGGCCCAAACATTGTTCCCACCCGCAGCATGGGTGTGTGCCAGGTACCCCAGCCACATGTGGTGGATCAGCTCAGCAATTGGACCACAGATCAAAGTAACACGCTGAATACATGTCAGAATACAGGCATTGTGTAAGCAATGGACCCACCCATGATGCCCACCACAGAGTCAGGGAAACAGATGCTGTCTCCCACCTTGAGTCAAGCAAACTGCAAGGACACAGTCCTAAGTGACAGAATTCCCTGCATGTAAGGGCCACACCTGGGTATCAGATGAGGAGTGGGCAGTGCACAATAGAGGGACATGGCTCCTGGACAACATGACTGCTGTACTGTGGCAGTTCAACCTGGCCCGAGGAGGGCACATAACATGTTAGACAGAGTACACAGTGCAGTCTTTGACTCACCCCCTCCTTGCTGCTCTCTGGCCTTCAGCTGCCCATCCAGGTCTGGAAAGATCACCGCCAGGATCCTGAGCATGTGGGGGGTCAGGGTCCGTGTTCCGCCCCTCCTGCGAGGAGGCGACAGCTTCAGCTGGACCCGTGCAATCCTCCGGGTCCAGCCCCGAAGGTCCTGCCACCTCTTTTGGCAGTTGCGGATCCGGCGCTTGTAGACCCCCACGGACCGGACAGCCCGGACGATGTCCTTCCAGATCTCATGCTTCCGATGGGCAGAAGCCTGTCAGGATGACAAAGTGATAAGGACATTACTACACATGCAACATATCCGTGCATGACACAGTTGCATATACATGTCGCAATCACAGGGGCACATGGTGTACCCAGGCAGTGCACGGCTGCCCATGGACAGTTTTCCAGAAGTCACTACATGGTATCATAGCATGGGGAGTAAAACCCTGTTCAGAAGCACTGTCACTGCACCATACCTGTCCAGTGCAAGTCACTACACACTATGGGGGGTGACAACTACTCAGTGAGCCTGCTAGCCAGTGGTGTGCTGACTCTCAGCCTTGCTAGTCAGACAAAATGCACATTCAGAAAGGCAGTGCACAGAACACTCACCTGCTCCCCTGGTGTCCCATACAGCTTGCTGTACTGTGGAAGTAGGCTGTCCAGCAGGGCCTGGTTCTCTTCAAGGCTGAAGGCTGGGGCTCTCTCCACAGTACGTGCCATTGCAGGGTCCAGAGGGGCAGAGACAGCAGCAGTGCAGTGGCAGATGTCGTCCTGGAGCATGTAGTGCAGGCAAGTGGGCTCTCAGGGGAACATGCAGCAATATATATGTGCTGGAGAGGCAGATACTGTCCCTTGTGTCCAAAGTGATAGGTCCAAGTCGTTTGCATCTTCTGAATCTGGCCAATCCATGGAATAGCAGCACCAAAACACGCCCACAGCATCCTTCAAAATTTCAACTTCATGACATACATGATTTTGCAACATTGTTGTGTGTGACCAACTGATTTTCCAGCAACCGACTCGTTCGAATATTCGAAAACGCGTCCGTTGCCAGGCAAGCCCATTGTCAATGGGTGCGCACCGATCGGTCCATTGAGGTACAACGCGCACAGGGGTACAACGCGTACCCGCACACATTGAATGCAATGGGCCGGCCGGAGGCACCGATCGGTCCATTGCTGTTCAACGCGCACAGGGGTACAACGCGTACCCGCACACATTGAATGCAATGGGCCGGCCGGAGGCACCGATCGGTCCATTGCAGTACAACGCGCACAGGGGTACAACGCGTACCCGCACACATTGAAAGCAATGGGCCGGCCGGAGGCACCGATCGGTCCATTGCTGTTCAACGCATCACTGTACATGTGACTGGCATATGTCAGCATGCCTGTCTCAGATGGACATATGCCAGCCACAGATAGCTCCCAGGGAGTGAGGGGCACACCTACATCACGACAGCCTGTCCACACCTTATCATAAGGCATGTAAGGCTGCATTTCCTATTGTGTGTATGTTGGTGTACATGTTGTCCTGTGGGTGTCACCTGTGGGCAGCCACCCCCAGGCTGTGCACGTGTTAATGGGGACAGGATCCTGGGTGTTACGTGTACGTGACCACTGTGATGTGCAACTGTTCATATCTGTGCATGTGCCATGGTCACATTTCACAGTGGTGTTTGTGTATGTCATGTCACATACCCCGTGAGTCCCATGTGGGACGGTATGTTTGAGCCAGGGTGTCCCAGTGGCACAATAGTGATGGCCCTCCACAGTCTTTGTGCATGTAGTGTTTACAATGTCTCTGATTTCATGTGCACAATGGGAGACAGTCTCCACATCCACGTTGTGTGTGCATGGACTCTGATGTTGTGCGTGTGTGTCACAGACGTCCATGGCTCTCCTGCCATGGCAAGTGTGGCCACTACCTGTGGGGGTCATGTTTGTTTTGTTGTGGTGTACACATGATACTCCAGGTGATGCCAGTGTCCATGTGGCATTACAGGGTCCCTGGGAATGTGCCTGTCGTTGAGCTGTGGTGCCTGGGGCACATCTGTCCTCACATGTCACTGGGGGGTGACTGTGACACAGCATCATGATATCCAATGGGCCAACCTGGGACAAATTGATGCCACCTGTAGGACCGTGTTGACAGATGTTGGCCATGTATGTACCATACATGTCGTTCCGGTACTGCACACTTCATGTAGTTGTGCCTCATGATGATGTATGTTGGGATCTTGAGTGTGTTCAATGCCGCATATGTGGGGTGACTGACGATCTTGCTTACTTCTCCTCTGCACTGCAGGGCTCCTGCTGTCCATCGGCCATTCCCAGACCTGGCAACGATGGTGGAACGGGACAGCATCCGACGGTACCGCTTCACCAGGCAGCTGATTGAGGATTTGGCAGTGCAGTTGTCCCCACATTTGCAGCCTGGCCGGCCGTATCCTACAGCGCTGACCCCCAAGGTGAAGGTGATGGCAGCCCTACACTTCTTTGCCACCGGTACCTTCCAACATACTGTGGCGTCTGCTGGTGGGATGTCACAGACCATGTTCAGCCGTGTGCTCCGCGATTTCTTGGCGGCAATGTTGCTCTTCCTGAACCGGTACATCTATTTCCCTAGACTGCGACGACTCACTGACGTGAAGAGTGACTTTTATGCCCTGGGGAGGATGCCGCATGTCATTGGCTCCATTGATGGGACACATGTGGCTTTGGTACCACCACAGGCCCAGGAGCAGGCCTACAGGAACCGCAAGCACTACCACTCGGTCAATGCACTGGTGGTGTGTCTTGCAAACATGACCATCACACACGTGTGTGCCCGTTTCCCTGGTTCAGCACACGATGCCTTTGTGATGAGGAGTAGTCGCATCCCCAGGTTGATGGCACAGATGCAGAACCAGCGTGCCTGGCTTGTCGGTGTGTACTGACTTTGTGCCATTGTGTGTGATCTGATCTGTAGTATTCCGCCCACTTTTCCAAGTCAGCTGATGTGCACTTGTCTGTCCGTAGGTGACTCGGGATACCCCAACATGCCGTGGTTGCTGACACCCCTCAGGAACCCTGTGACACCTGCCCAGATGCGCTACAATGAGGCACATGGTCGGACCAGGAGAGTGATTGAGCGGACCTTTGGTCTCCTGAAGAGCCGCTTCCGCTGCCTGGACAAGACCGGAGGGTCCCTCCCATATGCCCCTGCGAAAGTGTGCAAGATTATCATCGTCTGCTGCATGCTCCACAACCTGGCAGTGCGGAAGGAGTTGCCTCTCATCCAGGATGACGATGACCAACATCCGCCACCTGTGGAGGATCCTGGCCTGGACCACGATGCCAGTGACGATGATGATGATGATGGTGATGGTGATGTCCGCACACAGCTCATCACCAACTTCTTTAGCTGAATGTGAGTATCCTGAGGTGTCATGTCAATGATGTGAGTTGGCATGATGTGTGGGTGGTGCTCTGGTGCTGTTGGAGTGTGTCCATGGGCTACTTGACTGGATGTGTGTTGCGATGTGTGCTTACAGGTGGGCTGTACTCCCCAACAGTGTTGACATGCTAACTTGGTTCTGGGTGGGTATCTTGTAACATGTATTGTGCATGAGTTTTGCTGTTCTGTCCTGTACTCCATTGCTTTTGACTGTGTGTCATTTCTGTCCTTCACAGGGTACTTTCAGATTCGTTTGGTCAACTGTGTCCACCGACAACGTGATTGCACATCCAGGCTGGTAGCTGTTGTGTCCCTACAGGTGATGTGCGCCACACCCATGGACTTCCTTCTGTCTACAGTTGTTGACTGTGTGCCCGCTACCAGGTGGGGTTACCTTGCATCTGTAGTGGTTACGGCATGTTGCTACTGTGTAATAAACCTGTGCTTCACTTAGTGATGTGCGTTTTCTGTGGTCACACATTTGACTGCCATTTGCTTACTGCACCTGTGGGCTACTTGACTACAACTGGGAATGGGTGTGGTGTCTGTGCATTGCACCGTCTTCCCTGGCAACATCAGTGTAGGCAATGAGTCAGATGGCCTAGGTGTGTATGTGTTGTGTAGCCCTGGTGGTGTGTCTCCCTCATATGTGTCACGTTGCCTGTACTCACATGCCTGTGTTGTCCTTGCTGTTGCAGTTCGCATACACAGTGTAATTTTGTTGTTCATCATCCCCATAACAGCACCCACGTTGGAATCACGACAGAGGCAAGTATGGTGTATTATTGTGTTTATTGTGATACATCTGTGATAATAGTGCATAGGATGGATTGTGCTGTACATGAATCTTGCAATCCCAAGTTCCTAGATGAATAGAAAGTCCAGGTAGACAGGATCCCCAGTATCGGGGCCACAGTTGTCTGACACATTGTTCCAACTTGTACTCCCCATGCAATGTGTGGGAGTAGTGTTGCCATCAACAGGGTGAACAGTCTGTGCACAAAGGCGAAAATCCAGAACAGGTTCAGGCTTCCTGGGAGTTGCGCTTGGCCATCAGCCTCTCACTTTCCCCTCCTCGGACGACCCCTCTTCTTGGGGGGGGGCCCTCAAGTGCAGGCTGCTGCGGTGCAGGGGACTCTCCGCCAGAGTCCTCCTCCCTCCCTGTGGCAGTTGCAGTTTGTTCGGTACCAGATGTTGTTGGCACACAGGGAGGTGTGGACTGGTTGCTGTTCATCTGGCGGAGGCATTGTAAAATGTCCCTGTGCACCGCCGTCATCTCATGTAGTACATCCCACTTGGACTCCACGCGGGTCATGTGGGAGTCCACACGTGACATGTGGGAGTCCACACGTGACATGTGTGACTCCACATGGGACATGTGGGAGTCCAAGCGGGCATGATGGGCAGCCTGCTGCTGTTTGATGTCTCTGAGGAGCCCCACTACCTGGCTGAGCTCTCCGGTGCTGGACTGGTACGCATCAGCTATGCGTACCAGTTGTGGGTCTTCATGCACACCAGCAACGTCTGCAAGCAGCGACCTCTGTCTCCCACCCCTCCCACCACCCCTGCTGACATGTGCAGTGTGTGCAGTTGCACGCACAGATAACCCTGGTCCACCTTGGGGGTTGGTGGTGGTGGTGGTGTCCATGGCCCCAGGTTGGTCCAGGGTCACTGCGCTGGTGTTGTTCCTTATTCTGTCCATGTCGGCAGGGATGGTATTCGTGGTGACAGTCGTTGGAGGGGTGGGTGCAGGGGGTGCAGCTGGTGGACCTGCTGGTGCTGCAGCTGGTGGTCCTGCTGGTGCAGCATGTTGACTTGCACCGGATGTGCCAGGTTGTTCTTCATCGTCCGAGGAGGACAGAGGCTGTACGACGCCAGTGAGCTCGGCATCCTCTTGAGCCTGGGACTGGGACTCCTCAGCGTCTGCTGCTGTGTCCCTATCATCACCTGTTTTTGGGAGACACAAACAATGTATGTCATGTTTCTGCAGGCATCAGTGGTTGACACACCTGACAGTTGTGACTGTGCCTCGGGGTGCGGGCCTGTACATTGTATTGTCCTAAGTCGTCACAGTCAGGGGTTGATATTGGCGTGGCACATTGTCCTGCATTATTTGGGCATTTCTATGTATTCTCTGGGGTGTGAACATGGTCTGCATTGATTGTGTTTGGTTGACAGCCAGACCTCCTTCCCACCCACCCACCCACCCAGTCAGTTATCCCACCATGGAACGTGCTTGCATTGCAGGGAGTGTAAGTTGTCTCTCAGGATGTCAGTCAGTGGTGTCCTGCTGTTTGTTGGTGCACAGTTGGCAGCAGGGCCTTGTGCTCCCCACAGCAGTAGCCAGTGTCAGCCATCTTGTGAGTCCTTCTCCACTCCCTGTGATGTGAGCATGGTTCAGGGTGGTGTTGATGGGACAGTTGTGGGGGTGAGCTATGTCTGTGACTGTGACTCCCATCATGCTATTGCCTCCACCCCACTTCCCAGCATTCCCATACTTACTTGCTTTTGTGGGGAGTTCAGTGTGTGTGGGTGTGAGGGCAATGGCAAGATGGCTGACAGTGGTGTCCTGCTGTTGGTTGGTGTGCAGTTCCCAGCATGCCCTTGTGCTCCCCACAGCAGTAGCCAGTGTCAGCCATCTTGTGTGTCCTTCTCCACTCCCTGTGATGTGAGCATGGTTCAGGGTGGTGTTGATGGGCCAGTTGTGAGGCTGAGCAATGTCTGTGACTACCACTCCCATCATGCTATTGCCTCCACCCCCTTCCCAGCATGCCCATGCTTCCTTCCTTTTGACTCTGCTTCCCTGTGGGGTGAGCTGGCTGTGCTGACAGGATGGCTGGGAGTGTTGTCCTGGCAGTTGTTTGGCTAAGAGTCCCAAGAGTGTCCCTGTGCTTCACACAACATAACCCAGGGTGGTGGTGCTTTGTGGGATCTTGTGTTAGGATGGAGGGCATTGCATTCTACCAGGTGGGTACTGTGGAGTTTGTGTTGGGGGGGGTGTGAGGGGAGGTGCTGGTGACTATGGTCAGTGCTGCAAGTCCCCCTTCCCACCCAGCCAGCCAGATATCCCACCATGGAACGTGCTTGCATTGCAGGGAGTGTAAGTTGTCTCTCAGGATGTCAGTCAGTGGTGTCCTGCTGTTTGTTGGTGCACAGTTGGCAGCAGGGCCTTGTGCTCCCCACAGCAGTAGCCAGTGTCAGCCATCTTGTGAGTCCTTCTCCACTCCCTGTGATGTGAGCATGGTTCAGGGTGGTGTTGATGGGCCAGTTGTGAGGCTGAGCAATGTCTGTGACTACGACTCCCATCATGCTATTGCCTCCACCCCCTTCCCAGCATGCCCATGCTTCCTTCCTTTTGACTCTGCTTCCCTGTGGGGTGGGCTGGCTGTGCTGACAGGATGGCTGGGAGTGTTGTCCTGGCAGTTGTTTGGCTAAGAGTCCCAAGAGTGTCCCTGTGCTTCACACAACATAACCCAGGGTGGTGGTGCTTTGTGGGATCTTGTGTTAGGATGGAGGGCATTGCATTCTACCAGGTGGGTACTGTGGAGTTTGTGTGGGGGGGTGGGAGGGGAGGTGCTTGTGACTATGGTCAGTGCTGCAAGTCCCCCTTCCCACCCAGCTAGCCGGATATCCCACCATGGAACGTGCTTGCATTGCAGGGAGTGTAAGTTGTCTCTCAGGATGTCAGTCAGTGGTGTCCTGCTGTTTGTTGGTGCACAGTTGGCAGCAGGGCCTTGTGCTCCCCACAGCAGTAGCCAGTGTCAGCCATCTTGTGAGTCCTTCTCCACTCCCTGTGATGTGAGCATGGTTCAGGGTGGTGTTGATGGGCCAGTTGTGAGGCTGAGCAATGTCTGTGACTACGACTCCCATCATGCTATTGCCTCCACCCCCTTCCCAGCATGCCCATGCTTCCTTCCTTTTGACTCTGCTTCCCTGTGGGGTGGGCTGGCTGTGCTGACAGGATGGCTGGGAGTGTTGTCCTGGCAGTTGTTTGGCTAAGAGTCCCAAGAGTGTCCCTGTGCTTCACACAACATAACCCAGGGTGGTGGTGCTTTGTGGGATCTTGTGTTAGGATGGAGGGCATTGCATTCTACCAGGTGGGTACTGTGGAGTTTGTGTTGGGGGGGTGTGAGGGGAGGTGCTGGTGACTATGGTCAGTGCTGCAAGTCCCCCTTCCCACCCAGCCAGCCAGATATCCCACCATGGAACGTGCTTGCATTGCAGGGAGTGGAAGTTGTCTCTCAGGATGTCAGTCAGTGGTGTCCTGCTGTTTGTTGGTGCACAGTTGGCAGCAGGGCCTTGTGCTCCCCACAGCAGTAGCCAGTGTCAGCCATCTTGTGAGTCCTTCTCCACTCCCTGTGATGTGAGCATGGTTCAGGGTGGTGTTGATGGGCCAGTTGTGAGGCTGAGCAATGTCTGTGACTACGACTCCCATCATGCTATTGCCTCCACCCCCCTTCCCAGCATGCCCATGCTTCCTTCCTTTTGACTCTGCTTCCCTGTGGGGTGGGCTGGCTGTGCTGACAGGATGGCTGGGAGTGTTGTCCTGGCAGTTGTTTGGCTAAGAGTCCCAAGAGTGTCCCTGTGCTTCACACAACATAACCCAGGGTGGTGGTGCTTTGTGGGATCTTGTGTTAGGATGGAGGGCATTGCATTCTACCAGGTGGGTACTGTGGAGTTTGTGTTGGGGGGGGTGTGAGGGGAGGTGCTGGTGACTATGGTCAGTGCTGCAAGTCCCCCTTCCCACCCAGCCAGCCAGATATCCCACCATGGAACGTGCTTGCATTGCAGGGAGTGGAAGTTGTCTCTCAGGATGTCAGTCAGTGGTGTCCTGCTGTTTGTTGGTGCACAGTTGCCAGCAGGGCCTTGTGCTCCTCACAGCAGTAGCCAGTGTCAGCCATCATGTGAGTCCTTCTCCACTCCCTGTGATGTGCGCATGGTTCATGGTGGTGTTGATGGGACAGTTGTGGGGGGGGGGGGCAATATGTGTGACTGCGACTCCCATGATGCTATTGGCTACACTGACTTGGCCAGCATACACAGAATTCCTTCCTTTGAGTGGTCTTCACTGTGTGTTGGTGTTGTTGTGGTGGCTACATGTGTGGATGTGTGTGTTAGTTCTATTTGTGCCACTGCCTAGCTGTAGTTGTGGTTGTGTTTGTACATGTGTTGGCACAGTTGGATGTGACTTTTTTGATGGCATGTGTTGTGTTTATCTGACTGACATACACATTTTGGGATGATTCTGTTCTAGTTGCTGTGTAATTGCTATGAGTGCATGGTTTGACTCTCCCCTTGACAGTGATGTGTGTGTTTTGTGGCAGTTTATTGTGTACATTTGTTGTGTACTCACCAGGCTCTGGGATGTTCTCTAGTCCATATACGCTCACTGGCGGAAGGATGGCCCGCACCTTCTCCTCCCAGGGCCTGAGGTATATTGGCTTGGCAGGAGGGCCACTGCCGGTGTGTTGGCTGTTGATGTAGTCTATCTTCAGCAGGTCCCGTACCCTCCTGCGCACGTCATACCACCTGTTCTGGATGTCCGTCTTTGTGCGCCGACATGGTGATTGGGCGTTCACCCTGTTGATGATCCTCTCCCACATCTTGGTTTTCTGCGACATGGGGGTCTGTTGGACCAGAGTGCCAAACAGCTGTGGCTCCACCCTGAGGATCTCGTCTACCATGACTTCCAATTCACTATCTAGGAACTTGGGATTCTTCTTGGGGGGCATGGTGATGGTTGGTGATGGTGGGTGATGTGTGTGTTGGTGTGCAGGTGAGGGTGTGTGGGTGTGTGTTGTGCTGGGTGTATGTGAGGTAGGTATTTGTTGGTGTGCTGCTGGTGTGTGGCTTGTGTGAGGGATGAGCTGTGGGTGTGTGGTTGCTTTCTCTTGGGTGCTGGTAGTGGAATGGCATTTGCAAAGGCTCATGGTAGTGATTTGTGTCCTTTATATAGGTGGAGTTGTGGGTGTGTCTTTGTTCTCTGTCCCCACCCCCCAGTATTTATTGGCTTGGTAATTGCTTGTTTGGCCTTTTTTTGGTTGATTTTTCCTTTGTGCTGTTTGTGTATGTTGGAAACGTTCTTGTGACCGAGTCGGACCCTGCATTGGTCTCGTACGGTGTTTTCCGTTTCGTTCACGCTGTGTTTGTGCAGTTTTGTATGCTGCGTACGCGTCGGTCGCGGTGTATTGTGTTGCTTCGGCTCGGTTTTGTATGCGTGTCGGTCGTACGGCTTGTCCTCCGTCCGACTCGGTCGTGTTTTTCGCGCCTTGCATCGTACTTTGCGGGTTGGAGTTGGCGGGTACGATTCGGTCGGATTTGTTCCGGGTGCGTGTCGGTCGGTTGGATTCGCGTGTTTTTCCGGCCGGATTGCTATTTTCCGAGCGGCTCGGTCGGTCGGCTTGGTTTCCTGACGTGTCGGTCGGATTTATCGCGGCTTGCATCGTACTTGGCGTGTCGGGCGCCACTGGTACGTGTCGGTCGGTATTTTTTCCGGATCCGAGTCGGTCGGTGCTTTTTCCGGCCCGAATCGGAATCGACCCCATAGACTTTAGCACTATCACTTCCTGACTTTCCTGATCCCATTCAAATAAGCTCTCTACTCATGCCACTCCTTTATCAGTGCTTGGCTGTCTGGAAGGTTTTCTTTTGCTTGACTCATGTATTCCACCATCAATTTGCTGAGGGCAATCACATACTCCACCAAACCCTTCTCTTGAGACCCTGAGGTACCTGCCCACCCTTTGCTTATCAAGGTGAGTGGACCTCAAACTGGGTATCTATGGAGAAGCCCAAATGGTCTGAACCCTACCCCTTCTGTTGAATCTCTTGGTAAACAAACAAGATATATGGCAGGAGAAGATCCCACTTCCTCCTGAGGTTCTCTGGCAGAGTTCCCATCATTCTCTTCAGTGTTTTGCTAAACTTCTCCACCAAGCTATTAGTTTGTGCGTGGTATGCTGTGGAGAATTGGTATGTTACACCAGCTTGCTTCACATCTCTCACATATAAGATGAAATGAAAGTGGTTCCCTGGTCTGAGATTACTGTCCTCAAAGGTCCAACCCTAGAAAAAATCCCCAGGAGAGGTCTTGTTATCATCCGTGCAGTCAATCTCCTCAGTGGCATCGCCTCAAGGTCCTTAGTGGTGTATTCCACCACAACCAAGATATACTTGTTACCTGACTGTAATGGGGTGGTCAAATGAATCAACTATGTCCCCCTCAAATGGAACAGTCACAACTAGTGGACGCACTAACATTTCCTTTTCCCCCCCTCCTATCTGACCACTCACCTGGACAGGTTCTATAGAACTGCTCTTTGTCTCTGTGCATCCCGGACGAGTAGAACAGAGAGTCTAAGCCTAATGCTCAAGTATCCTGCCAATGGCACTTCATGGAACAGGAAATTCCTGAGCACCAACGGAACCACTAGCCTCTTGCTAGATCCTGGCTCAGGATTCACCGACTCACTGTACAGTAGGTTATCCTCCCAGCCAACATAGTGTTTCCAAACCACTCTATTGCTGACCTGTTCCTGGACTTCCTCCTGAAGTCCCAAAAGCATAGGGCACTCTTCCGGGACCTTGTGAAAATCTTTTAGGTAGGCCCCCGGGCACCCAACAAATCTTGCAGCTTTGGAAGTGACCCAGACTCCAGCATCTGGTCTGCTTCAGGAGCCACATCCACCCCTCTATCTGGAGCAGAAGAGATGACTTCCATGGCCAGTGCCTTTCCAGAGTCAGCCCTTTCCTGTGCACTACCTTGTTCCAATTGCTGCAAATTGGGACTGGTTCCAGTCTACTCCAGAGACTGTTGTGCAGTCTGTGCTCTAGTCAATACAGCTGATGTGGTCCAAGCCATAAAAGCTTCTGGTGCAATGCACCAAGCCAGGGACAATCAGATCATTGCCCAAGAGACAACCAGCACCTTGCTTTTCCCTTATGCCAACATTGAACATGGCTGCCTTGCCTTTGAGCTCAATCACATCCTTTGCAAGCGGGTACTCCATGCCCTCTCCACTGGCTACCAAACCAGGGTTCTTTGTACCAGGATGAATCTCCTCAGGCTTAAGGTACTTCCTCTCAACCATTATGTGGAAGGCTCCAGTATCCCGCAGGGAAGGCACTTTCCTTCCATTGATATTAACTTCTTGCACAAACCCCATCGTGTTAGGATGAATGTGTTTCCCAATTGTCCATAGCCACAGGTTGAGCACAACCGAACCCTCCCAGGTCCCCTCCCCCATGTGAGGCATACCCGCTATCATGGGTGCAACTGATACAAGGTATTTCACCTGACAGTCTCTTCTTAACTGTCCCACCTGGGGGCACTTGTAGCAGGTCATCACCTTGGAATTGGAAGAGCTTCCCTGTCTTCTCTTCTCATGATGCTCCTTACCGGACACACCAATGCCATTCACATTTTTTCTGCGCTGCCCTTGGGATTTACTATGGACCTTATCCTCAGGTATGGCACAAGAACAAGACTGGGGAGATATTTTCTCCCTCCTTGGCTTAGAACCCTGCTATTCCAGCCCCTTTTTCATCCTGCTAGCTAACCACTTTTCCACCAACACTGCAAGCTTCCCTGGATCCTTCTCCCTCCGATCTCACAGGTATTGAATCCATGAGGCAGAGCCCTCTTCCTTGAGTCGCTCTAGCACCATCAACTGGTTCAATAACTAAGAATCCTTGGCCTCCATTTCTCTCACCCACTCATTCCAATCTCACAATACTCCATGAATCTATGTCTCAAACAGAACACCATCTGCTCTCTTGTATTCCTTGAACCTTTGAAGATATTGAGCTGGCTTCAGCCAAACTTCTGAATTAGAGCTTCCTTCATTCGCTCTTAGACAATCTGGTCCACCACATGTTATCTTCTAATGATACTTCTCCCTTCCAAAGGCAAGCGCCCCATTAAGACAGCTGCCTTGGACACTTCAAAGCTCACATACCATTCCGAGATATCCTGACCTTCCACATATACATGATCTCTTGGGACATTGGCCACAACATGGCTCAAACTGGAAGTAGAGTGACTTATCCCAGATGGAGATGTCATGGTGGCCACCCTAAGCTTCTCTCTCTCATGGGTTATCTTTTCCCTCTCTAGCTCTCTTTTAAGTCCTTTTCCCACCCCTCCCTTTCTTTCTGTTTCTCTTCCCAGGTCCATTCCTTCTGTCTCTCCTGTCTCCTCACTTCTTGATCCTTGTGAGCTAGTCTCAGCATCTTCCTTTCAAACTCCTTCACCTTCTGATCTTGCTTAAATGTAGCTTTCTGGAGAGCCAACTGCAAAGTCAAGGCCTTTGCTAGACTCAATCCACCACATGGATTCACTCCTGGAGTTGGTGACAGAGGTACCCTAAAAACTCCAGCTGGTGTGCACACCTGAGTCATTCTAGGAGCTAAAGAGGGTGAGTGTATCCGGGAAACTCTGGAAAGTACATTAGGGGGCATGCTAATGGCTCCTTCTCCTCCGTCTACTACAGCCTCTTGCCTTTCACCCAATGTCTGAAATTGGTCCCTAAATAAATCAGCAAAGACCTCTCTGTCCCTACTCCTTGTAATCTCCTCGCTCTGTCCCACCAATGATCCTTCATCAGTTCTGCAAGCCTGGTGCTGAGGTGTATTCCTAGCCCTGCGTTTTCTATGTGTACAGACTTTGTGTGTAAAAAAGCTGAACTTATTGTGTTACTAGAATTAATAGGAAAAGGCCAGTGCCACAAGTGCACATTGAGCTCATAATCGTTAGATGTCCCACTGCTTGCTGGTAATTGTGAGAATCCCTTTCAGAAGGCCACAGGTCAAGCAGGAGCTACTGGGCCGAACAGTGGTGGTTGCGGCCTTTTATTCCTGATATCCCGGATCCCGAATTACTATGAGCTATGAGCAACTGGGCGAAGTACCCCTTCAGCACTCTCAGTGGTAGCGCAGGTCGAGCAATTCAAGGATTTTCAGGAAGGAGGTAGGTATGCAGTGAATATAGGGTCACAATTCAAAATACAACCCGCAATCTATAATAGCTGATTGTCCAGTCAAATACTTGCTTTTATATAAAAGAAAGTGTTTATATCACCGCAGCTGGGGCACTCAGGGCAGGGATGCATGTCTTTTACCTTGTGAGGGACATTTCCGCCCCAACAGGCATTATCTTATATATCATCAAACACACAGAGGGACACGAGGGAGAATTTAATGACCCAACCTATGTCACTCCCAATTACAAACAGAACACAAAATGAATATGGGGGTCTATCCTAAACAAAAAACATAATGGCCGTGCTTCACAGATATTGGTTTCTTTGAAAGTAGAAATATGATGTGGAAATAAAAACACATTTTTGAAAAAATTATATTTTAAGGACAAAAACCCTTACCCACCCATGGGGGGAATGCTTTATCACTCTGCTAACAGACACAGTAGTGGAGTGGGCTATAACTTCTCCTCGAACGAGGAAAATGAGCACGTATATAATGTATCCTCCCCAGGACCGACTGCATTTGCTGAGAGCGGACTCTGTGAAAGTCCTGTCTCAGTCTGTCCCAAGGTGGTGAGTTGAGGCTAACTTACCCGACTGTTGCAAGGGCTAACAACGATAGCAAAAGTCACATTGATTGTGGACTAATGTTTGTCTCTGCATTCACTTTCTTTGTTCAGTTATTTACACACACTTTACCTGCAGAGTGATATGATTAAGAAATTAGGTTTTAGAAGAATGCCAGACACCCCTTAGTAGGGCATTGGGATTGACAGAAACATGTTGACCTCATTGTCATGCATGGGGTGAAGACACATCCACTTTTATGGGTTTTAATATGCTCATTGGTGATGTTTATTAAACTAAAGTTAAGTTTACTAAGAGGCATTTTTACCACTTTTTAACACATTTTTATCTTTGCACTCTTCTCACCCCACCAACATCATACCGCTCACATTGGAGTAACCTCCTGGATACAATATATAAGTGCTCCTTTTCCTCTTTCGAGGAGAAGTTGTAGCGCACCCGCTACCATGTCTGTTAACAGGGTGAAGAAGAACCCAATGATGAAGCATGCTACCTATGGGTGAGTGAGGGTTTTCGTCCTTAAAATATTATGTTTTCAAAAATGTATTTTCATTTCCACATCTTGTTTCTACTTTCAAAGGGACCAATATCTGTGAAGCACAGCCATTGAGTCTGTTGTTTTGGATAGACCCCCACATTCATTTTGTGTTCTGTCATCCTATAAGTCAACAATGTCACCTGTAAAGCCTTCTTCCATGCTAAACTCCCTTTTATGGCCAGCTAAATTGATTCCCTCACACCATGTTTACATCTCTTATCTCTCCACCTCATCATTTGACTTGGGATAATAATTAACTGTTTTTTATGTTTTATGCCACTTCTAGAAACATAGGGGCACATGCATCAAGCCTAAAAAAATCGCAAAATTAGCGATTCGCTAAATTATGGCGTTTGCGACCGCAAAATACAGTTTCGCAATGCATCAACTGAAAAATAGCGAAAACCCAACAATTCGCTAATTTAAAGAATCGCAAAACATTCTGCGAATAGTATTAGCGAATCGCTATTTGCGCCCCCAAATAGCGATTCGCAAATAAGGAATCGCAAAAGAGATGCATGAAAATTCGCAAATTGCGAATTACCTGAAATTCGCAATTTTGCGAGTGCAAAATAAGAAGGATCACAACCAGGTGGTAATCATGAGTGCAAATCAGATACAGCTGCAATTCTACTTAAACCCATTGAAACACACCCAGAATTAGCTACCACATCTCACAATGGCAGGGACGTACCTGATGGCGAGGAGGATGAGGCTGCTGGCTGCTGGACACAGACGGAGGCGAATCAATGAGCGCATCTTCAGAGTCCGCATAACTTTGCTAGGACAGCAAGAGGATGAGATATACGATAAGTATAGGCTCAATGCAGCAATGATCCATGACCTGATCAATGAATTGGATCCCATACTGCAACGACAGACACGTAGGACCAATGCTATCCCAACGCATGTGCAGGTCCTATGTTGCCTACACCTACTGGCGTCAGGCAGCTTTCAGGGGGTCATTGCAGTAGCTGGAGGTGTGTCGCAAAGCACACTTTCAAGAATATTCAAAGCATTCCTTGATGCCATGATGGCCAGGATCGGCTCACACATCAAGTTCCCCACCACCGCGCATGACCTTGCGAAAACAAAACAGGAGTTTTACCAGATAGCTCGCTTCCCACATGTTATAGGTTGCATCGATTGCACACATGTGGCAATATGTCCCCCTGCAGCACAGGAATACATATACAGAAATAGAAAATGCTATCACTCCCTTAATATTCAGGTTGTTTGCAATGCCAAATACATCATCACTGATATAGTGGCTCAATTTCCTGGGAGTGCACATGATTCATATATTTTCAGGCAAAGTGGCATTCACACCCGTCTGGTCAGGGGAGAATTTGGAGAGGCACATCTGCTTGGTAAATATGTGTAGGTGATACTCACAGTCATTGTACGTATGCCAATGTCAAACTGCCACTGACCCTTTGCTTACCCACATGCAGGTGACAGCGCATACGCCTTGCGTAATTACCTTCTGACGCCTTACCTCAATCCCACAACTGCCAACCAACAGAGGTACAATGCTGCACATATATCAACAAGGAACATCATAGAGCGCACATTTGGGCTGCTGAAGAGCCGATTCAGATGCCTCCATAAGACTGGTGGAGCACTTCAATACAACCCTGAACAATGCTGCAAGCTAGTAGCAGCATGTGCCATGCTGCACAATATAGCAACGAGGGGTGGAATGGAGATCGAGGTGTCTGACAGCGACTCCGAGGATGAGGACCAGCAAGTGCCACAGCGCCGTGCAGCACAAGGGGCAAGCGCAGCAGAAGGGCGCAGGAGAAGATTGGACATCACACAAAACTATTTCTGAGGTGAGTAATGATGACACAAACAGTGTATATTACAATCACAGAACGGTTTATTCAAAGGAAATATGGCATGAGTGTCGGAGCACACTTTCAATGTGGCCAGTGGCACAGGATTCTTAAGTAATGGACATAAGTGTATTAAAAATAAATAATGACTTGTCAATCAGTCAAAAGGTCCGATCACATCCATGGTTACGTCACCATATCGGTATGCAATTGTAAATAGCAGGCTAGCGCTTTCTCCCACGAACACCCAGACGCCTGTCAGAGACAGCCTCCTCATCCCTCATGTTGGAAGCTGAGGGGGTACTGCTGCGTGTGTTGCGTCTTCCTGCAGTGGCAACTGGCATAGCTATGCTACTCAAGCTTGAGGCCCCCTCACTACCCTCTTCCTGCGTGGACATGTTGGCCCCAATTGTGGTAGCATTCAGCAGTTCCACTGCATTGGTTACCTGGTCCAGTGCCTTCGCCACATCCCCGCTCCAATGGCACATTTCTGTTTGCATGGTCACAGACCTACGTGCCAGCAGTGCAGTTGATGTGGCCAGCCTATTGTTGGATTTGGCATAGCTTTTGAGGTGCTGCGTTAGTTGCCGATGGTTTCTTCTCTGTGATGCATGTCCCTCCTGCATAACCTTGGTCATTTGCTGCACACTATCGCACAGTACTGCAATGTTGTCTGCCATCTTCCCAATTTGTAACTGCACTAAACGTGTGTTCTTGGTCTGCAGGCGCTGCATGCGGAGCATCTGTCCCTCAAGACCACCCCAGACATCATTTGGTTGCTCCTCCTGCTGTGTTCTGCGTGATCTGGCTCTTCTACGCCGGACCCTGACATTACTTCTGCGGACCTGTGTTTGTGGATTTGGGATGGATGTGGCTGGGCCATGCCTGGACTCATGTGGTGCATTTGTCTCATCGTCAGACTCCATGGTGACCAGTGGTGGGGCAGTTGCCCTGCGTGTGTGTGGGGCACTGGATGGATTTGTTGGCAACACCGGTGTGTCCATATCCTCAACTGCGCTGATGTCCTGTATGTCCTGGTTGTCACTATCCTCAGCTTCTACACGTTCTGCATCTGTGAGATTTAACAGTGCAAAACCAGCATTAATTTAAGTATGGGATGTCATGTCACAGTGATCATATTTTTACTTTGGCATTAAATTTGGAATATGTTCACAGTTCTGAGTTGTTCTTAGCCTATTTGTGTGTTTGACATTGTATATGCTTGACCTGCCTACATCTCCCATAATGCACTTCCCTTCATGGATACATTGTGTACTGGATGTTCTGAGTGTGCACTTGTGCTGTACTGGGGTGGTGTACTACCTTTATTATTTAGGTCAATGGTAACATGCAGTCATCTTACCTTCAGATGTGTTTGCTGCTCCTGACGTGTCTAGCTGTGTCACACCGACAACAGCTTCAGGCTGGATAGTGGATTCAACCATTTCCTCCATGGTAGTGTTCCCAGTGTCTATCGGTGTTCCCCCTCCTGTCTTCCTTGCTTCCTTCAGACGGGCAGCTATGCGCTCCTTGGCCCGACTGCGCATGTCG
This sequence comes from Calotriton arnoldi, assembly GCA_963921515.1. Lineage (NCBI taxonomy): Eukaryota > Metazoa > Chordata > Amphibia > Caudata > Salamandridae > Calotriton > Calotriton arnoldi. The sequence goes on from CAWUFW010001381.1 coordinate 392,673, forward strand.
TACCATCTTTTCTTCAGGTCGTCGATGGTGCGGTGTGTCACCCCACTGGCATTCACCCGGTTCTGGATCCGGATCCATATTTTCCTTTTCTCCTGCTCTGCCACTTTCAATGATTGTTTCCCAAACAGCTTATCATGGCTGTGGACAACTCCCTCAATGAGTGTGTCACTTTCTTTTTCTGAGAATTTCATTTTCCGCTTCCTGCCTGATTGGCTGTCCTCTGCTGTTTGTGTGCTTTCCATTTTCTTGCAGTTACCAGGTTTTTCCAATTGCTCAATGCCACTGCTAGTTAGCTCCTAGAGCCAGCTCCCTCCTCTCCCTCTGACTGTGAACTGGGAATGGGGCTTGTGCTGCTCACTTCCTGGTTCTGATGTCATCAAGATGCATCACAAATGCGACTTCGCTATTTGCGAATTCGCTATTTGCGAATTCGCTATTAGCGAATTCGCAAATTTAGGATTCGCAAGAGAAATTGCGATTTTTTGCGATTCTTTATTTTTTCGCAATTTTTTTGTTGCATCTGTTTTTGCGATTCGTTATTTGCGAATCGTTAAAATTCGCAATTAAGGATTCGCAAAATTTTACATTGATGCATGTGCCCCATAGGGCCTGATTATGAGTTTGACAGTCTGACTGTCTGACCGCCACAGTGGTGGTCCCAAGAAGACCACCGTGGCGGCAGTCTCCCACCCACCGTATTACAATGTTCCCGTTGGGCCGGCGGCAGTGTTTCTGATGGCGTTGCCTATTTTGTCATATGTGTCGATGCAGGTCTGTATTTTTTGTGTGTGGTCCAAACTTCACATTGCTGAAGTTTGGACCATATGTGCCCAGTCCAGTCAAAGGGTAGATAGTAAAAAATGGACTTAATGTATTTCGGAGCCAACAGGGTCATTTTCGTCGGGGTCAAGATGGCGCTGTGAAGGGGAGCCCTGGAGGAAGGTATCCACGTCAGTAACTGAAGGGAGGAAACGGAAATGGGTGAATATGCACCCTAAATCCTTCGATTCTGCAGACTCGAAGCAGGCGCTCCCACTGCCACAGTTGGTTTGTCGGAAAGCCAACTTGTAATTTGGACGGCAGTGAACTGCTCTGTATTGCCCTATGACCGCTTCTTTTCCCCAAATTCCATTGAGGCAGTTGGCGAACGGATGGCGCTGTTGGCAGTGCTCCGGCAGTATTTCGTTCAGAAAACTGCCAAACTCATGATACAGTGGGCAGACCGCCTTGTCGGTGGCGGTGAATCTGACGCTGCCACGACGGCAGTCCGAAGACTGCCAACTAGTAATCAGACCCATAGTCTTCCAGAAATTAGCTGACAAATTGAGGGCCATTATCGGAGACAAATTCTTCTGGTAAACCTTACCTACAAAATACGTCCTCCAAAAATTCAATTACTATCTCCAATGTAACTTTCTCATTCATGCGGACCTCAGGCAATTTGGTCAAATACAGCACATATGAAGGTATCCCTCTGCCTAAACAAAACTAGACTGCACCTCACGGATATACATCACCTTTGTGAGCAAAGAAAAAGGAGTCTTTTTCCATTTATGTATAACCCTCACCCACTCTAGTAGTGGCATGCTTCATCATTGGGTTCATCCTGGCTCCTTAACGCCAAGACGGGCAGGACTATGTTCCAGGGAACTCTTTCAATATTATGGTGACCAGGGGTAGCTTAGTATAAATAATATGTCCCATCCACTCCCAGGTATCCATATATTCGTACAGTCCAATTGGCGAGGGGTAAGAGTTCCTTGGTATGCCCGTCCTTAGTTAATGAGGATATCTGTGTTTCCAATAGCCCTTAACAAATGGACAACCCCTAACCCATTGAGAATTTACGTATGCGTAAGGGCAAGGACATGTGGATGCTATTTGAAATATTTCTTCAATTTGATAATGTCACAGGTTGTGATTTAGTTTTTGTCTTTATTTTCCATAGTGAAAAATCCAATGTGATTCTTTAAACTCAGAATCACGGATTCTAAGAGCACAGCCAACACATGTTTTGCCCCCTACAGGTGCGCAGGCCAGGGCTTTTTCAAGTCTGACAGTATGTGAAAGAGACAGGATATAGAGTGAATGGATAGATACCACAAAACCCATGTGTATACCCAGTATAAGTATCCAGTATGAAGTATGAAAATAAATAAGAGGAAAAGGCAAAAGAGAATAATCAGCAAATTTGTCAAGATATAAGCAAGGTAAAATAGTATTGGTAATGCCAAAGGTAGAAAGTGTAGTCATACAAATTAGTGCTTTCATTAACATTTCAAAAGTCCAATGATTATGAGAATGTCAATAAGCATGTACAAAGAATCAATCATATATGCGTTTAGAAGGCACATGGAATGTCCATAATTGGCATATGAACATTAAGGTATTGTAGAAACAAACCCCAAAATGTATGTAGTGGACCAGGGAAAAGGTATAAAGATTTGTGAATCCAATATTTATGCACATATCGTCAAAGACCCCAAAAAACGCCCCAAATATTGTCAACAACCTAAAAAAAAGCACAAAAAAACCATATAAAAGTTACAAAGAAAATTCAGCAATGCATATTAGAACATTGGAATGTTGGAAGCTCCATTGAAGACAATGGAGTAGCTCTGGGCTTATAATGGCTGGTATAAGCCCACCACTCCAATATTCCAATGTTTGTCTTTTTGTTTCTCCATTTTTCATTTAGAACATTCTACCCTTAGTGGGTGGAATGTTCTAATAGCCTTATAGCCCTTCTGGCTCAGGCTATACCAGCTGTTAAAGGCCAAATGCGATGCAGCGCGCGCAACGAAATTCGTTTTATTTAATTATATGTTTACTTACCTCTAATCGGCCGTAATCCGTAGTTTACTAACCCCCACCCTGCCCCTCCCCTGCCCCACGTCAGCACTCCCACCACGGGCCGCTACTGCTATACCAGCTATTAAAGTCCCGCTGCCTTGTTAAAGTCCCTCGCCTTCAGCTCGGGCCTTTAACGCTGCAGCGGGCCTTTAATAGCCGGTATAGCCCTCTACGGCGGGCTATAAGGCTATATTAAAGTAACGAATTCCAGCATAATGCCCGTCAGACATTGTCCCCCAGACAAAATGGTGCCACAGGGAAAGCCAAGGATTCAAAAGGAGAAAAGAAAAAAGAGAATATAAATAGTAGTAACAGCAGGAGCAAAACCATGTGAATAGATCCGTACAGGAAGTATAGTAATTCGAGGAGCAAGTATAGATGGTTATCATGAAATGGGTCAAAACACATCACCAATAAAGTATTATCATGAACACAGAGATAGCAATGTATTACAAGACGCAGATTCAAAGCATCATGTAAATAAAAAAAAATATACCGTGTACAGTCAATGTGAAATTGTGTTTTACAGACTTACAATGATTGTGTAGAGAAGAAATAAAAATATATACATACGGATGTCCACTGGTGGACTGTGGATATGAGGGCACAATGGGGTGAAGGAGAGAAGAAAAAGGAAATGGATATTGAATCAATTGTCATAAGTTAAAAGCCTGGTGGTCTGATTAAATCGCCTTTAGGAAAACATGCAATCCTGGTGTGTGATTGTGACTATTCAGGGTCTGAACCCAAGGTAGTGTGTCTTGAAACTATGTGTGAAAGTGTGGGGCTGAACAAACCAACATCGGCGTGTCTAAGTTCCTGGTTAAAGAGGGAGAGAGGTGAAGAAAGGTAAACTGGTAAATAAAAAGGTCAAAATTCACTGTGTAAGAGCGCAAAAAAAACAGCACTGGCATTTGAAAGTTGAGCTTTGTGCACAAGGACGTGATGCCAAGCATATAATCTTACAGTTGAAAAGCAAACCAGGGATATCGGCTGGTTGCTTGAAAGCTCATATAATCTAAGGAGAAAAACGCGAACCCATGAGTTATAGGTGATAATAAATTGAGGAAAGCTCCTGTCATGTGTAACTTGAGTGCCTGGTTACCTTTGTCTTGATAAAAGGCAGCGTTTTGTTGTGAAGAGCCGTGTCAGGCTAAGATTCAGCCGGCATCTGGAAGTCCTACAGGGTGCGAAAAATAGAAGTTGTATAGGAGCCTGGTACAGGTCTAAAACGCAGTACATAGTCTATCCTACATAAGTACTGTACCTGCCTGGTCCAGAGGATCAGAATAACGTGCGGTCTGTGTTAGGTACAAGGTCGTGCTTCTGTTGAGAGGTATAAAAGAACGGAGGAATACTGTCTAACGCTTCCGAAGTAAGGATGGCGCGAGACAGCATCTGATTTAGAAAGGCCACCAATGGGTGCAATGTTGGTTGTATGTTAGAATGCGGATTCGCATGGGGGAGTAGCAAATGTTAAGGAAGGTGAAAAAATGGTAAAGGAATTTTATAGAATCGTGCTCATAAAAATAAAAAGGAACCTTAGAGCATAATACAGACAAATGCAATAGATGTATAGAATTAATAAGGCATATTGTGGGCACCATATTGGTTGTATAAAATATGGACAGATTTCCAAGTAGGAGGAAATAGTATGTGATCTAGAATTGTCCAGTTTGCTCTACCCTCATGAAGGGGTGCTAACCGTGACAGACTTGGTTCGTAAGTATGTGCAAAAAACGTAATCTGGGCAATGAAGAAAGCGAGGACTGCTAATGGATTGAGGTCATCTACACATACTGAATGAAAAAGAAAACATTCAATGGTCATATATGCAGACAGTATTGGCGGTGTGATAGAAAGCGCCTATGACGGAGTCAAAGCGCGCAAAGTTTATATATATTATATGGACAGCAGGGTATGAGTCAGCCACGTCAGGTGGTTCATATAGGTCGTGAGGAATAAGCGCCAAAAGGGCACATATCAAACGAAAACATCATTCAATTAACTCGTATCCAGGAAATCTTAATGGTGTAATAAAAGCGCCCCTGACGTGGTCAGAGCGCAGAATGCATGATATACTGTAAAAGGACACCTGAGTGTGAGTAGGCCACATCAGGTTAACTCATGTAGGTAGTTGGTGGTAGGGGTAAATAGCACGTAAGTCTGATATAGTGAGGGAACCGACTTGAAGAAAAGAGACCCAATATGGTAAAAATCTAGGAAGGGTGAAAAACTTTGGTGTCTGTAAAAGAGATCTCAAAATATGCAGCAGGCGTGTACAAAGGATATGGAATGCTAAAAGGGTATAAGAGAGACATACCTACATGAAGAACCTGGAATGTTATATCAAGGTATGAATATCATATTGGGACAGGAGGATTGTGAAACTGTCAGACAAGTGTACCAGTCCTCATACAGCCACATACACATATCATGGGTTCGCCTTTTTCTCCTTAGACTATATGAGCTTTCAGGCAGCCAGCTGATATCCCTGGTTTGCTTTTCAACTGTAATATTATATGGTCGGTATCACCTCCTTGTGCACTACACTCGGTTTTCAAACACCAGCGGAGTTTTTTTAGGGTCTTACATGGTGAATTTTGCCCCTTTTACTTACCAGTTTACCTTCCTTCACCTTTTTCCCTCTATAACCAGGAACACAGACACACCAATGTTGGCGGGTTCAGCCCCACACTTTCACACCTAGTTTCAAGACACAGTACTTTGGGTTCAGACCCTGAATAGTCACAACCATGCACCAGAATTGCATGTTTTCTTAAATGCAATTTAATCAGACCACCAGGCTTTCAACTTATGACAATCTATTCAATATTCGTTTCCTTTTTCTTCTCTATTTCACCCCATTGTACCCTCATATCCTCAATTCACCAATTGACATTCGTATGTACATATTTTCATTTCGACTCTACGCAATCATTGTAATTCTGTAAAACACAATTTCATATCAACTGTAGGGGTATGTTTTTTTTATTTACATGATGCTTTGTATCTGCCACTTGTTATACATTGCTATGTCCGTATTCATGATAATACTTTATTGGCAATGTGTTTTGACCCATTTCATGATGACTATCTATGCTTGCTCCTCGAACTACTATACTTCCTGTACCGATCCATACGCATGGTTTTGTTCCTGCTATTACTAATATACATATCCTCTTTTATCTTTTCCCCTTTTAAATGCTTGGCTTTCCCTGTGGCACCATTTTGCCTTACGGGGGACAATGTCTGATGGGCATTTTGCTGGAATTTGTTACTTTGATATGTGTTGCTGCATTTTCTTTGTGACATTTATTTGGTTTTTTTGGGGTGTTTTTTCGGGTCTTTGACAATATGTGCATAAATATTGGATTCTCAAATCTATATACCTTTTCCCTGGTCTACTACATATGCTTTGGGGTTTGCTTCTACAATACATTTACGTTCATATGCCAATTATGAATATTCCATGCACCTTCTAAATGCATATATGATTGATCCTTTGTACATGCTTATTGACATGCTTATAATGAAATGTTAATGAACGCACTAATTTGTATGACTACACTTTCTACCTTTGACATTACCAATGCAATTTTACCTTGGTTATATCTTGACAAATTTGCTGATTATTCTCATTTGCCTTTTCCTTTTGTTTTTTTCTTTTCACACTCCATAATGGATACTCATACTGGGTATACATATTGGTTTTGTGGTTTATATCTATTCTCTCTATATCCTGTCTGTTTCACATACTGTCAGCCTTGGAAAAGCCCTAGGTCTGTACGCCAGTAGGGGGAGAAACACGCATTGGCTGTGCTCTTAGAATCCGTGATTCTGACTTTAAAGCATCACATTGGAGTTTTCACTACGGAAAATCACAACCTGTGACACTATCAATTATTTCCACTGGAATTGAAGAAATATTTCAATAACATCCACTTGTCCTTGCCTTTACGCCGATATTAGTTCAGTGTCTAGGTATCCTCCCTCCAGCCTGAGGAATGTCAACAATACACTTCCAATCTATGGAAAAACAATTTTACCTCTGTCCGAAGACCTTGCACAGCAGGAAGTTTGCTGCCTGTGGTGGGGTTGACTACAGGGCCTGGCCACACCAGGGCCGTGCGGCCAACATCGCAGCATGGGGTTGGCTGCCTGCAGAGGGCTGGAGGCAGGGTCTGGCCAGCAGTGCATGGCGGGGTTGGCTATTACTTTATGTTAGAAAAATCCCTAGAATTTCACAGAAAAAACAAAGGTTATAGTAACGTAATAGCCAGGTGAAATGTTCAGGGGGCTGAGTTATAGTTACCTTAGTGCACGAGTTACAGTTAATTGAGATAACTATGGCTGGTGAATTTCTGTGTTTTTTTAGAGTTTAGACTTTATGTTGTTACGGAACATTTCTTCTAAATATAATGTTACTTTAAACCTTGTTTTTTCAGTGGCCCTTCAGAAATTCAGTTAGGCTGTTTGGTAGGCAAAAATATGCTGATCAGTCATCCTGAACACTGCCATTTTGTAGATGGTAGTAGTGAGTGGTCGGACTGCAGACCATGTTGCTCAAGATGAGGGAAACCTTTAGTCAGTCCTTTATCTTTTCCTGATTTCACTTTGCTGATGACAGTCAGGTGCAGAAACTCACATCTCTTTGTGTCTCTGTTGTAGGTTAGGAGGCTAGACTCTACATTACAAAGCAGCATCACAAAGCGTCATTAAGGCTGAGTGCAGCCTGTAAAGGACACTTGAAAAGAGAACTGCTCCAAGCTAGTTCTGAAGATTGATACAGTGGCTACACATATTCTGTCTGATATTACTATATAAAAGATTGACCCCACTGCCCAACTTCTTGTTACAGTTCCAAGTCCTCGATGGCCACGGAAGGGAGTGCTCCACAGAGTGCTCAGAGGGCTGTTGTGCAACCAGATCTGGGGTCTCACAATCTGGGAAGCTGTCTGTTAGGCAGACCCCAGATACAGTAAATGTTTGTGTATTTGGATACTACTTGAAGAGACAGAAATAGAAACAGAAAGAGGTCACAGCTGGCCAGTACTTTGGTTGCACCCAGATTATTGGTTCCTGTACCTTTGGGACATTACATTTGGACCGAGGTTTGTTTTGCATGAAAATGTGAATGCTACAAATGCTTTTCATCAGAGGGTACTTGAGCAACAGATAACTGTGTATATGTGGTACAGTCATGTTCCCCTGGCCTGAGTGCCCGACTGCATGCACCTAGTATCCTGACTTTAAATTTTGGTCCTAGCGTCACATTAATGTAGCAAGTGCCTGTTTCTGTTCCTTGAATTAAGTAGTGTCTTGCACTTGTCCTGTAACCTGGAGGGATGCAAAATGTGTTCCCTCATTGACAGACAGTGGACTACAATCCCTGTCATGGGTTAAACACAAAAAGAGTGGCTATTTTGTAAATGCATACCTGTGAACAGAACTTTTAATCTGTGAAATTGGAGTGTAGGCATTCCGGCTCGGTTTTATGACTTAACCATGCATGCATTTACAATGCATACCTTTACTAGCCCCCCATTATCATACAATGCCTTCACCATGCATTGCCATTAAAATGCCAGCTGTTACCACGCATATGCCTTTATCATGCATGCCTTTATAATGCAAGGTAAGTATATGTAAGATAAGTGAAATTCCTATATATATACGCCAGTAGGTAGTTATAGTTAGGACCTAGTTTCCTTAGGAAAAGCATTTTTTGACTTGGATATAACTTTGGTGTTGTTTAACCAATCTTCATGAAATTTCCCCAAAAAGTATCAAGGTAGGTTCTGATTGTCATGGAAAGTTTGGGGCGATCTGTGCAGTGGGGACCGAGAATTTGGGGCGCGAAATAAGGGCGCGTTTGTCATGGTAATTCTCATAGGAACATTTAGCCACACCTACAGCCCGAACCACTGAACGGACTTACACCAAATTTGGTAGGGAAGTAGATGTTGGTTCAAGGAAGTGCCTTTTGCTTATTTGGTGTAAATTCTTTCAGTAGTTTTTGAGAAATTTAAGTTAAAAATGATAGTGATATCTCTGGTCACGAAGTCTTCACGAACGAAGAGAGCTAGTGCCAGGGAAATGCACTGCTCTGATTGGATGCCAAAACTTCGACCAGGAAGTGTTGGCAGCCTTCTTGGGGCTCAGCTGCAAGCTGTGTCCCAAAACAAAAGTGAAAATAAAGAAAAGGGGGCAGGGTAGGAATACCCTGACCCCCAAGCCATGGTCCTGGGGTCCCCCCGGGACCCCACCATGGCATAACATTTTTTTTTTTAAATACTTGTTCTGCAAATTCGCAATATTCGCGAATTCGCTGCAAAAAAATGTAATCTTTTTTTTGTTAAGAGTTTTATATAGCGCGAACTAGACCCGAAGATATCAGGTATCAGAGCACTTTACATAGCACCAGTTTCGTTACACAAGGACACATTCATTTTTTTTTGTTAGGCACGGGGAGATTAACTGATTTGCCTATTATCACAGGATGTTGAGCGTCTTTGCTGAGACTCGAACCCGGTTCCCCAGCTTCGAGGTAGACCGCTCTAGCCGTAAAGCTACATCCTCCCTCCAATTTACAATAACCCCGGGTGGGCCAGGTCCGGGGGCATATAATGTATGTAGGAGGGTGGCCCCCCATCTAGAGCTTATTATAGCCCCAGGTACCGCCACATCCCCGGGGCTATTATTATTCTGGGCGGGCCCACTGGACCCGCCAGCAGCCCTGGGGACCACCACCTCCCCGGGACTAATTTAAAGAATATCGGGGGCCTCACGGACACCCCCTGCCCGAGGACCGCCACCTCCCCGGGGCTAATTTAAAGAATATGGGAGGGCCTCGTGGACCCCCTGCCCTGCCTCCCTGAGGCTAGCTGCCATAATAATACATAGGGGGGCTCTGCCCCCCCACGCAGCCCCGGGGACCACCACCTCCCCGGGGCACACATACACAAATTAAGGGGGTCCGTTGCGGGCCCTGGGGACTACCACCTCCCCGGGGCTATATAAAAGATGGGAGGGGGCAGCGCAGCCCCCCTCCAGGAGCCCTGCATGTCTCTGGGGCCTGCCACCCCCCAGGGAAGGTTCCAGCAATGTCCTGGGGTGCCCACCCCGGGACATTGCAGTTTGCTATGGCATGGTGGAAGCAACTCTCCCGGCATGCCATAGCAAACACTGCTCCGCTTCATGGAAGGGAGAGAATTAAAAATGCTCTCCCTTCCATGAAGCGAGTCAGAATTAATTTTGGACAGAGGGAGCTGCATGTTTGCAGCTCCCTCTGTCCAAAAGCATGGGGCCTTGAGGCTCCTCCCATGGTCCCCAATGAACTGGCCATGCCCCGGGGGATGGGATCCCCAGGGCAATATTGGCCCTGGGAGGGGGGCCGGACTGGCCCCTCCCAAGTAAAAAAAAATATATATATCAAGGCCTGACCCTGGGGGATGGGGCACCGGGGCCAAAATCAGCCTCGGGAGGGAGGCCACATGGTCCCCTCCTTTTTATTTAAATTTATTTTTAAATGGGCTTGCCCCGGGTGATGGGGTCACCAGGTCCGAAAATATATATATTCACTGAAAAAATACAAAGGTTACAGAGACGTTATAGATAGCCTCAGATTTCACTCATACAATACTAGTGAAATTCAGCAGTTATAGTTACCTTAGCTAACTATAACTCATGTCCCCGCAATGCACTGCTTATGACCTCACATATTACATCACTCATGACATAGTCAGTGATATCACTGATGACATCCCGAATGACATACAGCGCCTTGAGACCCGCAAGGGTGAGTAGCTGCGCTATATAAAAACGGACTTACTTACTTACTTACATGAGTCCACAATTGCAAATAAGCACGCGCTCTCAGATTCCTATTAAAGGTTTTTAATGTTCAAGGTTACGCGTTTCGGGAGCAAGCTCCCTTGATCACACACTGAACCAAGTGTACACCAAGTGAATACATAGACTCAGTACAGGGAAATGAAATCGACATAGGACTGCACGATACCCAGCTACCTACGTAAAAGTGGCGGCCATATTGGAGTGACTAAATTCAGATTAAAAAGGCAATAATTCCTTAAAGAATAACAGCAGATATGTTATACCAAAAACGAAAATCCATTTCAATACATGGTAAATCAATATCAAATTAAGATGAATAAACATAAATCCACATCATGCTGAAATACAGCTAGCTCAAGACCGGAGGGCATACCGACAGAGCGTGTGAATTACATTGTTTCTGGTCGCCAAGTGGCAAGAAAATTTCAAGTACCATGCAGTTACAGTAGACCAATACTAACGTCAAGTGACATAGTCATACAAATCCTTATACTGTACAATAGTCAAATAGCAAGCGTGACTATAAGTGAAAAAGTAAGAAATTCCCAAGCAGGAAATAGAAAGGCAGAGAGAAAGAGAAAGGATAAATGTTATAAATCGTCTTATCTTTAAAACATTAGTGCTCTAGTCGTGGAGACGAAGAAAGGTTAGGAGGCCCGTGAAGTGTCCGCAGAATATCGGTGGGCCCCTTCCTTTCCTCCTGTGTAGAAAAATAGAAAACACAAGAATATAAAAAACACAAGATTAAAAATGTGCAAACATTTTAAACAAATTGCTAGACTGTTCATTAGTTGCTTATATTAACCAAGTTACTTTAAATCGCATGCAAAAATTGCTTATACAGTCTAACTTATGCAGCTTGCTGATCCGGGAAAACAATATCATAAAAACCTATGTTGGTGTAAGCCAGTTATTCTTCCATAAGGTGCGTTGCTAATTCCTCGTCCAAATTGTGCCCATTCGGGTACCTCGTCTCGAGCTCAAGTATCCATTTAGATTCTTTTTTCCTCAATCTGAGCTCCCTGTTCCCCCTCTAAAGCTAGTTGTCACTTGTTCAATAACAAAGTAGCTGAGAAGTGAGCTGTTAGCGAGGTGAAAATCGGCAAAGTGTCTTGCGATAGGATAATGCGGATCCCTATTGTTTATGGCCCTGAGATGTTCTAGGACCCTTTTCTTAGCCATATGTGTCGTGCTGCCAATATATCTTTTGTTACATGGACACACTAAAATATAAATGACATGTGTGGTACTGCATGTCAAAAATTGTGAAATGGTATTTTTCTTCATAGAGTGTGGCACACTGTATTCTTTCACCATATGGCTATTTTTACAGGCTTTACAGTGTCCACAAGGGTAAAACCCTTTGAGATTGTGTGTGGAAGTCTTAGGAGGTATGGTGATATCCCCATGCATAAGCAAGTCCTTCAGGCTACGACCTTTGCGATAACTAATACTCGGTCTGTCGCTAAGGGTGGGGCCCACAATGCTATCACTTTTGAGGATATTCCAATTATCTTGGAGAATTTTTGTATTTTCCTTGACTTGTTGTTATAAGTAAGGATAACACGTGTTACTTGGGGCTCAGTTTCCTTGTTTTTCTCCTCTAGTGTACTGGGTCTGTCGATGTCTTTAAGTTTGGAAACTGCTCTCTGGAGTACCCACTCGGGGTAACCACGTTCCCTGAAGCGTTCTAACATAATTTCCTGTTCTGCCAGATAGTTCTCATCCGTATTGCAATTCCTTCTTGCTCTCAGCATCTCTCCATAAGGGATACTCCATTTCAGAGCATCCGGGTGATGACTGAGAGCATGAAGAACACTATTGCCAGCTGTGTCTTTACGGAACAGTTTAGTTTCAAGGGTGCCATTGACCACCTTAATTTTGACATCCAAAAATTCTATCTCTTCTCTGTTTATATTCTGAGTGAGAGTTATGTTGTACCTATTGTCATTTAGTTTGTCAATGAATTCAAGAGCTTCTTCCTCACTGCCTTCCCATATGAGAAAAAGGTCATCAATGTACCTCAACCAAGCCTTAACTTTATCAAGATACATAGAGAGACTAGTATCCCTCATAATTTCTTCCTCCCACTGTCCCAAGAACAGGCATGCAAAACTTGGGGCAAAGCAAGTACCCATAGAAGTTCCGAGTATCTGTTTAAAAGTTCCCCATTAAACAAAAAGATGTTATTACGTAAACAGAGACCCATCATTTCAATCAACATATTAGTATGATCAAAGTACATGATATTTCTGTCATTAAGGTAATTCATGCATGCTCGAATGCCTTGGTCATGGTCTATGATGGTATAAAGACTGGAAACATCCATAGTGATAAACATAAAGTTAGTCTGCCATTCTATTTCATCTATTTTTTCAAAAAATCTTTCGTATCCCTCACATACGATGGAAGGGAAATGACATACCCCTGCAAGAAAAAATCCACATACTTTGACACATTTTCAAAGACACTCCCCATAGAAGAAACAATTGGTCTCCCTGGTGGATTCGTGGGGTCCTTGTGCACTTTGGGTAAAAAGTAAATAATAGGTAATTTGGGATAGTCCCTTTTCAAAAACAGGTACTCCTCCCATGTTATAATACCATCCTCCTGCCATTTGTGCAGTTTATCCCAAGTCATCAGGATACTGTCATTGTATGTTTTGGTGTCGGTTTTCATATAGAACATGTTGTTCTCAAGTTGTCTGTACGCTTCAGTCATGTACATATTTCTGCTAAGTAACACAACGTTCCCTCCTTTATCAGCGGGACGGATTACAATCTCGCTATCAGTAGCCAAAGATGTAATGATAGATCTTTGTGCCCTGGTCAGGTTACTACCTTCAAAATTTGATCTAGTCTTCTGATGTTTACAGTCCATGAGGGCTTTCGTAACTACTTCATGAAAAGTATCAACATTGTCATGCGAGAGGTTAGGGTAGAAAACAGATCTAGGTTTAAAGGGGTTTTGGCAGCCCTATCAGTGGTTATATCAGAGTTTTCAATTGTCGCAAGAGAATTTTCTACATTGCTGATGTTATCTAGATCCTGTAATGTACGAAACATAGTCATATCACCTACTGTGAGACTGGTAGGATCGACATCTACCCCTACATGATGTCCTCGTGCGATGTCACCCTTTAGAGTATGCCATTTGGTCAGTTTAAGTTTTCTTATGAATTTAAAAATATCTATTCTGGTGTTAGGATAGTCAAAGGTTTCGGTGGGGCAAAAGATAAGCCTAGGCATAGTGTTTTCTTTTCCAGTGCAGAAAGAGTTCGGCTTGTAAGATTAATAACAGTTTTATTTACCATATTGTCGTCCATCATGTTTATTTCCTGTTCCTTTAGCCACCACGTCTGGTTCCCATTGGCTTTGTTGCAACAGGAAATAAACATGATGGACGACAATATGGTAAATAAAACTGTTATTAATCTTACAAGCCGAACTCTTTCTGCACTGGAAAGAAAACACTATGCCTAGGCTTATCTTTTTGCCCCACCGAAACCTTTGACTATCCTAACACCAGAATAGATATTTTTAAATTCATAAGAAAACTTAAACTGACCAAATGGCATACTCTAAAGGGTGACATCGCACGAGGACATCATGTAGGGTAGATGTCGATCCTACCAGTCTCACAGTAGGTGATATGACTATGTTTCGTACATTACAGGATCTAGATAACATCAGCAATGTAGAAAATTCTCTTGCGACAATTGAAAACTCTGATATAACCACTGATAGAGCTGCCAAAACCCCCTTAAAACCTAGATCTGTTTTCTACCTAACCTCTCGCATGACAATGTTGATACTTTCATGAAGTAGTTAGAAAGCCCTCATGGACTGTAAACATCAGAAGACTAGATCAAATTTTGAAGGTAGTAACCTGACCAGGGCACAAAGATCTATCATTACATCTTTGGCTACTGATAGCGGATTGTAATCCGTCCCGCTGATAAAGGAGGAACGTTGTGTTACTTAGCAGAAATATGTACATGACTGAAGCGTACAGACAACTTGAGAACAACATGTTCTATATGAAAACCGACACCAAAACATACAATGACAGTATCCGATGACTTGGGATAAACTGCACAAATGGCAGAGGATGGTATTATAACATGGGAGGAGTACCTGTTTTGAAAGGGACTATCCCAAATTACCTATTATTTACTTTTACCCAAAGTGCACAAGGACTCTACGAATCCACCAGGGAGACCAATTGTTTCTTCTATGGGGAGTGTCTTTGAAAATGTGTCAAAGTATGTAGATTTTTCTTGCAGGGTATGTCATTTCCCTTCCATCATATGTGAGGGATACTGAAAGATTTTTGAAAAATAGATGAAATAGAATGGCAGACTAACTTTATGTATATCACTATGGATGTTTCCAGTCTTTATACCATCATAGACCATGACCAAGGCATTCGAGCATGCATGAATTACCTTAATGACAGAAATATCATGTACTTTGATCATACTAATATGTTGATTGAAATGATGGGTCTCTGTTTACGTAATAACATCTTTTTGTTTAATGGGGAACTTTTTAAACAGATACTCGGAACTTCTATGGGTACTTGCTTTGCCCCAAGTTTTGCATGCCTGTTCTTGGGACAGTGGGAGGAAGGAATTATGAGGGATACTAGTCTCTCTATGTATCTTGATAAAGTTAAGGCTTGGTTGAGGTACATTGATGACCTTTTTCTCATATGGGAAGGCAGTGAGGAAGAAGCTCTTGAATTCATTGACAAACTAAATGACAATAGGTACAACATAACTCTCACTCAGAATATAAACAGAGAAGAGATAGAATTTTTGGATGTCAAAATTAAGGTGGTCAATGGCACCCTTGAAACTAAACTGTTCCGTAAAGACACAGCTGGCAATAGCGTTCTTCATGCTCTCAGTCATCACCCGGATGCTCTGAAATGGAGTATCCCTTATGGAGAGATGCTGAGAGCAAGAAGGAATTGCAATACGGATGAGAACTATCTGGCAGAACAGGAAATTATGTTAGAACGCTTCAGGGAACGTGGTTACCCCGAGTGGGTACTCCAGAGAGCAGTTTCCAAACTTAAAGACATCGACAGACCCAGTACACTAGAGGAGAAAACAAGGAAACTGAGCCCCAAGTAACACGTGTTATCCTTACTTATAACAACAAGTCAAGGAAAATACAAAAAATTCTCCAAGATAATTGGAATATCCTCAAAAGTGATAGCATTGTGGGCCCCACCCTTAGCGACAGACCGAGTATTAGTTATCGCAAAGGTCGTAGCCTGAAGGACTTGCTTATGCATGGGGATATCACCATACCTCCTAAGACTTCCACACACAATCTCAAAGGGTTTTACCCTTGTGGACACTGTAAAGCCTGTAAAAATAGCCATATGGTGAAAGAATACAGTGTGCCACACTCTATGAAGAAAAATACCATTTCACAATTTTTGACATGCAGTACCACACATGTCATTTATATTTTAGTGTGTCCATGTAACAAAAGATATATTGGCAGCACGACACATATGGCTAAGAAAAGGGTCCTAGAACATCTCAGGGCCATAAACAATAGGGATCCGCATTATCCTATCGCAAGACACTTTGCCGATTTTCACCTCGCTAACAGCTCACTTCTCAGCTACTTTGTTATTGAACAAGTGACAACTAGCTTTAGAGGGGGAACAGGGAGCTCAGATTGAGGAAAAAAGAATCTAAATGGATACTTGAGCTCGAGACGAGGTACCCGAATGGGCACATTTTGGACGAGGAATTAGCAACGCACCTTATGGAAGAATAACTGGCTTACACCAACATAGGTTTTTATGATATTGTTTTCCCGGATCAGCAAGCTGCATAAGTTAGACTGTATAAGCAATTTTTGCATGCGATTTAAAGTAACTTGGTTAATATAAGCAACTAATGAACAGTCTAGCAATTTGTTTAAAATGTTTGCACATTTTTAATCTTGTGTTTTTATATTCTTGTGTTTTCTATTTTTCTACACAGGAGGAAAGGAAGGGGCCCACCGATATTCTGCGGACACTTCACGGGCCTCCTAACCTTTCTTCGTCTCCACGACTAGAGCACTAATGTTTTAAAGATAAGACGATTTATAACATTTATCCTTTCTCTTTCTCTCTGCCTTTCTATTTCCTGCTTGGGAATTTCTTACTTTTTCACTTATAGTCACGCTTGCTATTTGACTATTGTACAGTATAAGGATTTGTATGACTATGTCACTTGACGTTAGTATTGGTCTACTGTAACTGCATGGTACTTGAAATTTTCTTGCCACTTGGCGACCAGAAACAATGTAATTCACACGCTCTGTCGGTATGCCCTCCGGTCTTGAGCTAGCTGTATTTCAGCATGATGTGGATTTATGTTTATTCATCTTAATTTGATATTGATTTACCATGTATTGAAATGGATTTTCGTTTTTGGTATAACATATCTGCTGTTATTCTTTAAGGAATTATTGCCTTTTTAATCTGAATTTAGTCACTCCAATATGGCCGCCACTTTTACGTAGGTAGCTGGGTATCGTGCAGTCCTATGTCGATTTCATTTCCCTGTACTGAGTCTATGTATTCACTTGGTGTACACTTGGTTCAGTGTGTGATCAAGGAGCTTGCTCCCGAAACGCGTAACCTTGAACATTAAAAACCTTTAATAGGAATCTGAGAGCGCGTGCTTATTTGCAATTGTGGACTCATATTTATGCCGGCATTGCTCTACCGGCTTCATTGCGCCACCGTACTACGGGCGGAGTTCCCAGGAGGAGCAACTCTTTTTTCAAAACTTACTTACTTACATATATATATATATATATATATATATATATACAACCAAATGTGCACCACGTTCCTTCGAACAAATACACACCACGGCCCAAACTGAATTCCAAGCGTGTTTATTGTGGCAAGAACAACTCTATGCATTTCGGAGAGATGTGTCCTTGAAGGAGCACAGCGCTCCGAAACGAGTAGAGTTGTCATTGCCACAATAAACATGCTTGGAATGCAGTTTGGGCCATGGTGTGTATTTGTTCGAAGGAACGTGGTGCATGTTTGGTTGGATAGATTGGAGTTCGCTACCCCACCGCGGAGTTCTTGGTCACAGGCTGCCAACTGCATATCTCAACAAGACCGCTGAAACCACCAGTTAATTACTCAGATCTCTTTATTGGCCCGTCGGACCACTCAGGTAAGTTCGTCATAACCCAATGCATCCTGGGAATGGTGGTTCACAGCCCAAATGTCATTACCGCAGTGGTCTCCATACATTACTTAGTGGCAGTCGATCGTGTACAGGATTGTGCTTCCATAGGAAATGCTTTTTTGTGATAACTTTGGCACCGTTTGCGAATCTCCATGAAACTTTCCTAAAAGTGCTCCTTTTTTACTAGCTTGAGCATGGAAAGTTTCGTTTGATCCATCAAGTGGGGTCCGAGAAGAAAGGGTGTCTCAAAATGATTTTTCCCCATTTATTTTTTCATCGAAATTTAGACACAGCTGCAGCTCAAACTGCTGAACGGATTGACACCAAATTTGGCAGAAAGGTAAATCTTGGTCCCAAAAAAGTGCTTTATGTGATTTGGTGTAAATCCATTCAGTTTTTTTGAGCAAGTAATGCTAAAAAAATGGTCTTTTCACGCCGCTGAGGATCCGTGGAACTGACCGATCTCCCGCTGATATCTAATTGGCTGCCACCACATCAACCAGGAAGTGGTGGCAGCCATCTTAGGACTCAGGACTCAGTCATGAGTCCTAAGAAAAACACAAAAAAAGGACATAAGAGGAGGCTAGGGATACTCTGACCGACTACCTCCTAGAACAGACTATCTGATTCTGTCAGGGCCACAGCACTGAGACTGCAATTTTGCAGATTGTAGACGATGCCCTCTGCATCCTTGACATGGGCAACTCTTGTCTACTTGTGCTTCTCGACCTCTCTGCGACATTTGACACAGTCAACCACCAGGCACTGTTCGACACCCTGAACCATCGAACAGGTATTAATGGTTTTGTCCTTAAGTGGTTCACCTCTTACCTATCTAATTGCTCCTGAATTGTAAAAATTGGGAATGTTGTCTCAGATTCAGGCAGCTTGCAACAAGAAGTTCTACAAGGTTCTATTCTCTCATCTTCCCTTTTCAACCTCTACCAAGAACCTCTCTGCACAATCCTCAGGAACTCAGGGGTCTTCTTCCACCTGTACACCAATGACACTCGAATGTACCTTAAGGTCTTATTCCCTGAAGACTGCACCCACTTATCCAACTTCCTGAATAGAATTCAAACGTGGATGCCTAACAACCACCTCACACTAAACCCAGCAAAAACAGAATTTCTTCTCATCTCTGCAGAGAAAGTTAACTTGCAGATCCAAGACTGGATGGATCTCCTCCCAGACATGGAAGGCAACCCTTCCGTCATTCAGAATGCCACATCTCTGCGATTCACCCTCCACAGATGTCTGAACCTCCAGAACCATATCTCCTCCAAGACTAAGAGTGCCTGTGATTTGGGGAATCAGAAACCTTATCCCAGCACACAACCATAAATTTGTTGTCGAGGCACTTGTGCTCTCCAAACTCGACTATGGAATTGCACTCCTTTCCAGTATTCCCAAAGTTCACCTAGGTCCTCTCAAAGCAGACCTACATGTGGCAGCCCTCTTTGTGACAGGTTTAGAGATTTTTAAGCAGAGTTTCATCATTTCTTTTAGCAGCCTCCCTTTTGAATGAACACTCCCTGCATGCAACTTTAGTTTGTTTATGCTCTGTGTCTGCCCAGTGCGCTACTAGCACTCAACCTCAAAATACTAATAACGTCATGCCAGATGCTTGGATAGCCACACTGCATACTGCTTTTGACAAAGACACTGACAGAGGCTGCATCGGTGTTGAGCCAGTATGCCTTGAAATCCTGCACACAGTGTGATTTTATTGAAGAAGTTGTTGTTGCATGATCCACCCGTAGCCCTTTGCTGCGCAGAGACCAAACTCCCTCGAAGGAGAGATTTATCTTTCTAATTCGATGAATCAATTTGCCCTCCTCCTCGACGGATACCCAATTAAACATGCACCTTTATGGAATTCAACGTGCATGAATTTATGCCCGCCACTGTGACACTTCAGGAGACAACCACTTAGTGAGGCGCGATGCTAGACTGGATTGTGGATGTGGCTTCGAGGGAATAAATCTTCTGCCCTCCATTTCCACATCTACTTGAACGTAACACAATTTATAAGGCTGGCCAAAATCCCAATGCAAAAATACATCAAGATGTCCCACTGCCAGGGCCCAGGGTTGTACTGCATGCAGTCTACACAGGAACTTCCTGAACAGTAAAAAGAGCCGCACCATGATTTAAATTGTAGCCTGCTCATTAGCTGTAATAGGAGATGTTGTTTAAGGGGGTGAAAAAAGATTAGACTAGGTGGTGCACAGTGAAAAGCACATTAATCTTCTTAATGACAATGCAGTTAACGGCTGGCAAAACATTACATTTAAATTAACCTTTCAGTTCTAGTGGCTCTGCTAGGGACATAGGCCCGGGACCAGGGGATGCGCAGGGAGCGTGCATTCTAGGCAGGGGACGCAGGATATCCTATGATTTTATGTGGTTCTTAATTAGGAAGCATTTTGGCAGCAAATACTAACATGTGTTAGGATGTTTAACTGCAGCCAAATAAATGTTTTCTATTACCGCCCTTGCCTGGTGAGAGCCCATGCTGTTCTGTTCATGTCTTAATCTCTTTAGAAGCCATGTTCTGGGGCCAATTTTCTGCTGGCTTCTATTACTCAGACACTTAAAAACCGAGAGCAGCAATCCCAGACGGGTCATCCTCACCTGCAGGAAAGCTGGAAAGCGGCAAAGTGAGTAGGCAGGTGACCTCTGCTTAAAGTAAGACTTGTTAATCAGTGCTAACAAACGGGGCGTTGTGAGTATGAACACTGCAGGCTGGAACCAGTGCGCACACTGTGAACGCAACGAGCCGCGCTCAGTGACAGCGGGAGCCTCAATTAAGTGCACACATTCAGAGGCCGCTTAAAATAGCTTCATTGTGTAGTACTGAGGATCAACCTCAAACACAACTCCGGGGTCTCTGGTAAAGGGAAAAAAATACTTGCAGCATGCAATCATTTCAAATTGATTATACTAATTAAGAGGAGAGCGAGACTTAACTTTTAAGAGAGGAGTTCTGCCTCACAACAAATCTATATAAACCAATATACTCTCCTAATTTTTTGTTTTCTGATGCCCTGCGGAGTGCATTTCTTGGGCACAGGACGCCATCACCCATTTCTGATGAAAGTAAAGCAAAGAAACAGATACAGGGTTATATTAATTTGTGCACTGAAAACATCACCACACATGGATGTGGTTAACAAGGAGAAAGGAGCCAGATAACCAATCCCCTAAAACCTCTTTTTCCTGCCTTGAAATTTCTTTACTTGACTCCCTCCTTTGTTATCCATTATTTTTTCAAAAGGCTGTTCAAGAAATACCCTGAAGAAAATAACAAAAGGTTACAGCATGTCCCACCAGCTGGGATGCATATGACCACCACTGTTCTCATTTGAGGGACTTCTGTACATTACAACATTCCATTCCATTTGATTCTGTTCTTTTTCTCAAACTTCAAGTAGGAGCAAGTCTGTTTCTCACTGAGTATTCTGTACTTTGTCACGAACTGGGGTGCACTCGTTGGGATCATGAGTGAAGATTGTGGATCTTTGAGCTAGGAGTATCCTTGTTGATACATGTCCTAAATTGACTCACTTGGAGGTATGATGGTTCAGTGAACTAATGAATCCACAGATGGGATCTGCGGTATACATAATTTTCACAGTTTCATATTCAATTACTGTTTCATCCTCCAAAGGTTGGTAAAAGGAGTGTCACCGACTTGGTTAACAATAAACATCTCTCATCTAGTGCTAAGAAATCTTTTCAGGTGAACATGCATTTAAAAATAATGCGGTTTCTGTAGTTTTTACAGTCTCAAACACAGAAAAATGAGATTAGAGTTTTACAGTGCTCTTATCTTACATTGTTGCAGTCCCTCTATTTTATTTCGTGTCAGAGGAAGCTCTCATCTGGCACTGCTACCATAAACCCTTGATCTCACTGCCCACCCACCAATTGGCCCACCGGGTAACAGTAGTGTGCACTCCTCCCAATATAGGGTGGGGCCTGTCAGGATTTCCGCTCAGAAGCAAGTGAGGAAGGAGACACAGAGCCACTAGCTCAACATACGATCTGCTCATACCTGCCAGAAACATCTTTATTGCAACATTAATCCGAGGTAAATCATAGAAACACCTGATTTAGATAGGGAAGGGACAGGAAATTCTGGAAGACTCGGTAATGCCTCTTTGGACCACTAATTCCATGGATGTGGGAACTTCCTAACTTAGAATTTCACTTCTAAGCCAATAAGGGTAGAATAAATTTAACAGCACTGCACTCCTGGCTCCTTGCCGGGTAACAATTCATAGATGTATTCGCTCTCCACTCCGCTTAGTTTATCCACCTGAACTTGTGCCCCAGTACCTTTCTTGTTTTTTCCCTTCCTGGCTCCGCTTTTCAGGTTAGACTGTGCCCTTGTGTTTTCTATGCTTTGTCCTTGTTTGTTTATATGTTATTTATTTACCATCCGGCTGCTGCTGGTCAGAGAGATCTCTTCTCTTTGGCATCCTGGGGATTAGCGCTGGTATCCTGGTCTTTGTCTGATCTCATCACTGTCTTTCCCACTCTGGATCAGGGTAAAATACTACACCGGAAAATTTGAGATTTTTTGCTCTAAGTCTATCCTTGTATTTCATGTTCATTAAAGTTCTAGCACTTACCATCTGTAGCTAGAACTTACTTCACCTCTTGACTGAGAGTCAGTAAGTGTATCGATCTGCTGTCAGATGTCACTTGAAAACAGGTTTACTGATGATGCCACACCGCAGCAAGTGCTCCTGTGTTGTTTCCCTTCTCTATTTCCCCCTTTTTTCTCTTGTGAGATATTTAAGTGCTTGGAGACCAAGGGACGACCGGGAATGGCAGAGATTCCTGGTGAATTCACTTCTTTGGCTCAGTCTTGACAGGGCCACTGCCACTCATTTTTCCTGCCAGGTGAGAATTAGTGGTCCTGGGTAGGGGCAACACACAATGGCCTCTAGGCACAGGGAGAAATGTCCCAGTGCATCAGAGCTACTGCTTTTTGTTTTCTGAAAGTTAAATCATGCTTTGGGGGTTTGTTTTCAGTAAAGAAAGTGATTTATTTGTATTTAGGACTTCCTATAGTGCGTTATTTCTTAAATGCTGTAAAGTGTGCCTTAAGATTTCCTAGAGAGATACAAACAAGAGAGGGGGAGCTAGCATCATGAGGCAAAGGAAGTTTTAGAAAAGTGTATGAGGAATAATTGAGGTAAAGACAGAAT
This sequence comes from Calotriton arnoldi, assembly GCA_963921515.1. Classification (NCBI taxonomy): domain Eukaryota; kingdom Metazoa; phylum Chordata; class Amphibia; order Caudata; family Salamandridae; genus Calotriton; species Calotriton arnoldi. The sequence continues at coordinate 415,830 of CAWUFW010001381.1, forward strand.
AAGTGGGTTTTTAGAAGTTTCCTGAAGCTTAGCAGATCATGCTCAGTTCATAATGTGCTAAGAAGGAAGTTCTACATTCTGAGTGCTGCACCAGAAAATATTGTTTTTGTGCTAAGTATGTGTTCCAGGCTGATGTTTGTAGGAGTGACGTCTTACTCCTTAGACCTCTCTCTGTGCCTGAGATGGTAAAAAATGCAGCAAGGAAGGGATTGTCTTGGCATGGAGGGCCTTGTGAGATGGACAAAAAATTCTGAATAGTATTCTGGCATGCGTACAGAGACAGTGATCACATTTTCTTGCAAAGATCTCAGCCAAGCTGTGCCTTTCAGGACCTCCTTGATGAAAGTGAAGGAAGAGAGAGGAACTAAAGCAAGAATTGTAGTTCCATTGTTTAGACAGGATATGATTAAAGTGTGGGCCACGGTTCTCAGTTGATCAGGATAGCAGATGTTTTATTTTCTTTAAGTTGCGATGCTTGACATTTGAGTATTGGCCTGTTTAGTTGATATGTGGGATCAGAGCTAGGATATTCTTAATAGAGAATCCCAAAGATTTTACAACAATGTATAGATGAATATAAAGTTTTCAGTGGAGAATTAATTTAGTAGGACTTTGTACAGTTTGCTTTTGCTTCTAGAGGTGATGAGAAGAAGTTATTTTTTTAGGCTTTAGAAGGGGAAAGCTATCTGACATCCATACCAGAATTTTTGAGAGGAAGTCCTTCAAGTTGACTTCAAGCATGAAGTTTAGCTGGGCTTCACCAGCATACTGGTGTATGTTAACATCATATTCATTTTGAAAATCAAAGAGGGCGTCAAGATAGAGGATGAAAAGTAATAGTAATGATAAATAGTAATGGTGCTAATATTGACTCTTAAGGTACAACATAGGTCATGTTGGATATGGAGAAGCTCTTGTTGCTGAATTTTACTAGGTGCCTGCGAATGAGAAAATAGAATGAGAATCAGCTTAGAACTTGGCCACTAATGCCCATTCAGTGCTGTATGTTGCATTTCTGACTCACAAAATTGGTTTACCAACCTATACTAAATCACTATTAGGGAGGGGCGTCTCCTCCTCACTGCAAGTCAGCATGGTATATATCAATAGTCTCTACCAGTAAATGCAGTTGAAAACCATTGAACTGCGTCCAACTCCTCAAAGGAGCTGGTAACTGATTATCTTTTTTTTTTTTTTTTAAAAGCAGTAAATACAGAGATATAACAGTTCGACTCCCACCCCCACCCCAAACAACCACGAGATGACTATGTTTTCAAGGACACAAATAATAACTAAAAAAAAATATATATATAAACCAAGAAATTGGGTTATAAGTCAGAGAAAAAGAAAAAAGAATAGAAATAAGAAATAAGACTGAACAGACAAGCGGTAAGTAAGAAGAAAAGACGAGGAAAGTACCACAAAAAAAGAAAAAAAAGAAAGTACGTAAACATAGAAGGAAGAAAGAAGAGAGAGCACAGTCAGGACTACAGCCAGCCATGAGCTGCCCTCCTCAGAACTAAGTATTTAGCCATTTGGGCCAGGCTGTGCCAACCAGGAGGTGAGAAACCCCAAATCTCCAGCCCCTTCTTTCGCCCTTTACGACCTTTTTTAGCATATACAGCCTTTTCAAGGTAGTAGGTCGCCATTAGCCTAGCCAACCATTGGGAAAAAGGAGGGGGGTCAGTCTCTATCCATGCTGAAGCAACACAGATCCTCCACACTGTCATAGCGACAAAGATAAACGCTCCACACCTTACCCTGCTGGCCTCCTCTTGTGTCCCCAACAGGATGGTTATGGGGGTCAGCACTAGAGCCTGAGAAATAACCCTCCCCAGAAAATCCTGTACTTTAAGAAGGACTGGAGTAAGTTTCGGGCAGGTGGCGAACATGTGTATTGCGTCAGCTCCAAACTCCGAACATCGAGGGCACAGCGTTCCCTTGCCTACTCCCCATTTGGCAATTTTACTAGGAGTAATATATAAGAAAAAGATGGTTTTAAAGTGTTGCACCTGCAGTTTAGCTGACAGCAAGTCGCTTTGAGAAAGTTCCAGTGATTTATAAAACGTACTATGTGGGGCCTCCAATTTTACAAGCCATTTATCTGCTATTCTAGGTAGGTCGTCAGGGGTTTGACTATTTAGTGCGGAGTATATATGACCTATCCGGGGAGTCACTGGGGCCCGTAACCTTTTGATGAATTCGATTTCTGAAAACCCTGCTGGTCCCCCAGCCTTTCGAGAAAGAAAGTCATGTATAGTAAAATACTTAAAGGCGTCTTGGTTTTTCAATCCATATTTGTTTTGTAAATCTGCAAAGGATTTAACTCCTTCGCTAGAAATTAGGTCTCCTAACTTTATAATACCAGCTTTATACCAGTCTAGTAGATAAGACCTGCCAAAGATAGCAGGCAGGTTGCCGTTTGCATTGATAGGGGAGTAATAATTAAGTCTGCCCAGCCCGTATATTCTGCGGATATTGCGGAAAACCTTAAACGAATTCATCAGTGTCTTAAATCTGACATGCTTGTAGTATCCGAAAGATACCTGTCTAAGAAGACAGCCGCGGGTCTCCTCTCCCAGTAGGAGCTGAAATGGTGAAGGAAGCCCGGTTGAAAGAGAGAAGGAGTATTCCTTCACCAGTTCAGTACTATATTGCAGAACTGAAGCCCAGTAATAAAGCACTATATTAGGAAGAGCCCAGCCACCCCGCTCCCTGGGGAGGGACAGTTGCTTTAGAGCCCGCCTAGGCTGTGAGTAAGCCCAAATAAATTGCGAGAAGATTTGCAGAAATTTCTGCAACTTAGTTTTGCTGAATTCCAGTGGAATGGCCCGGAAAAAGTATAGCAATTTCGGAAAGTAAGTCATTTTAATTACATTGCTTCTACCCACGATAGTCAGGTGTAAATTGTCAATTTGTTTAAGGGCTCGCTTTGTTTCAGTGGCCAGAGGGGATAGGTTCTCAGTTACAATTTGATCTATATTAGCAGTTAATGTTACCCCTAAATATTTGGCCTTCGGGACAATCCGACTATCAATCCAGTTAATTTCTTTATTGACTATTATTTGGGTTTTCTTTTGATTCAGTGCGTACCCCGAGATTTTCCCAAATTTCTGTGCCTCCAATTCCAATGCCAAAATAGCACTCTCAGGTTCAGGGGTGGTTATGGCCAGGTCGTCAGCGTAGGCCATAATTTTGGTGTCGCTTCCCTGCATGCTTACTGCCAGGATTGCTGGATTCTTTTCAATTTTCTTGATTAGGGGATCTATATAAAGGGCAAAGAGCAAAGCGGAGCAGGGGCAACCCTGCCTAGTGCCCCGAGAAATGTTAAATAGCTCAGTTAACCCCCCGTTAATCAACACACAGGCCGTCCTGCTCTGATACAGAGCTTATACAGCCTGCGTAAGTTTTGGCCCGAAGCCCATCCTCCTCATGACACACCACAGGGACCGCCAGGAGACCTGATCAAAGGCTTTTTCAGCGTCTAATAATATCAGTGACATCGGGTCTCCCGCAACCTGTGCTGCGTCAAACAGTGTGATAGCCGGCTTAATGTGTTCGGTAGTACTTTTCTTTGGAATGAATCCATGTTGCCATTCTGATACCAGGGACTCAACTACTGAAGACATTCTTATTGCGAGGATCTTGGAAAAGACTTTGGAGTCACAATTTATAAGTGTGATAGGCCTGTATGAGCCCATCTCTAAGGGTGGTTTGTCTTTTTTAAGAAATATAGATATTTTAGCATTGGACCAAGAGGCAGGAGGGGAGGCCCCATTAAATATAGCGGTAACTACAGCCAGAAAGATAGATTTTATTTGAGGAGTGAAAATTTTATAAAATTCCACAGGAATGCCATCCATTCCTGCAGCTTTCCCATCAGGCAGACTGACTAAGGCTTCTGTGATGTCATCCCAGGTCGGAGTAACATCCAATAGCTCGCAATTATCCTGGCTAAGCTGCCTTAGATCTACCGCTTTTATATAGTTGATAATCTCAATTTCTCCTAAGTCGGTTGACATACTATTCTCTTCTGTATATAACTCGGCGTAGAATTCTCGAAAACCCTCTTGTATTTTAGTAGGATCACTGGTCTCTATCCCTGTTGACAATTGGATTGCAGATATTTCATTGCTTGTAGCCTGCTGCCTGGTGTTAATAGCAAGATGGTGACCAATGCAGTCGCTACACTCGTAGTTTTTTCCCGTATTGCCGCCCACTTGGCTGCGGTTTTTCTGAAAATACTGCCCCTATTTCCGCCTTTATGAGTATTACTTCTTGTTGAGTGTTCTCAGTGTCCATTCCAGTTTGAGCCATTTGGACTAGTTTCATTTCTGCTTTTTTTAGTTTATCCTGGAGATCACACATTATTAGTTTTTTCTTTCTTGTTTTTCCTGATTGAGAATCTTAGAGTCTCTCCCCGAATACCTGCTTTCAGTGTGTCCCAAACTATCATAGTCGGGCCGTACCTATGTTTATTTCCAGAAACTCCTGGATCCATACCTGAATATGAGACCGATAGCCTTCATCTTGCAATAGCGCTTTCTCGAAACTCCATCTTGGTGTTTCTTTCCAGTTCCCCAATCCCCCAATGTTTAAAATGAGTGGATTGTGGTCCGACATGAAGCGTGGAGCAATGTCTATGGTACATTTGCTTAATAGAGAAGATGAGATTAAAAAATAATCTAGTCTAGCAAATGTCCGGTGTGGGGCAGAAAAGTAGGTATAGCCGGGTTGAGTAGAGTTTATATTAGGCCAAACATCACTTAACCCATGAATTTGGGCTAGATTAAGAAGTGCTTGGTATACTAGGGGTTTTCTACCTTTATACCTCCACTTGCTGTCCATTTTCCAATGACAAGGCAAGTTAATATTAAGATCGCCACAAATGATTATTGGAGTAGGCCAGTGAGCTAGCTCCCCAGAAATCAAATTTATGATCCCTGGGTCGTCTACATTACTTCCATAGATTGAGCACAAGGTAAAAGGGGATTAGGGGAAAGATGGCATTCAGAAATTACCCATCTACCCAGTGAGTCAGATTTAACGCAGGGATTTTTAGAAGAAGTCTCTTTTCAGCCAAAATGCCTACCCCTTTAATTTTGGCACCCTGTGTAGTAGCCCCCACAACCTTAAACCCTAACGAGTTTAGTAAATGTTTTTGTGACCCCTCTATGTGAGTCTCCTGGAGGCAAATGATATTGCCCCCCAGAAAGCGCAAACCTTGCGCTACTTTTTGCCTTTTTAATGCATCATTCAGCCCACAGATGTTAGCAGAGATAAACCTGAGTGAATTTATTTTAGCCATTTGGATATTTTAAAAAGATTTAAGCCGGAAATTTCTTGATCCTTTGAGTGCACTTCATTTGGTGAATTTTTAGCCTTACCCAATATCTAGGTGAGTGATTATGTGTGAAAAGGTGTCCTTGATTCCTCTGTGTCATTCTAGATACCCCTCCTCCCCCCAACCCACCCCCTTTCTTTGAGCAATCAGGAATAACCTGAATGATGGTAGTCAGTAGTGAGTCTCAGCCGCAGACCACGCCTAAAATATGTTAGTTATGAGTTCGGCTAGATCCCCCTCAGCTAGATAGACAAATTTGAAATTTAACATACAACTAGCCTGTTGAGAGAGAAAAACAAAAAAACCCCAGGGAGTGAAGAGGAACGAGAGAAAGCCAAAATGGAGAAATAACAAAATATATTCCTCCTTAGCCCTCCCCTGCCCTGCACATGCCCGAGTGGTAGTCTCTTTATTTTGGGCCCTTCTTAGATTTAATCTCGTCCAGGTATTCCCCTGCCTTAATTTCAGACAAGAAGATTTTTGTACCCCCATTAAAAATTACTTTAAGTCTGGCAGGGTTCATTAGGTATACTTGTGCTCCCAGTTGCTGGAATGGGGAGATTAGTTGTCTAAGACGCCATCTTCGCTCTACTGTCTGGTGGCAAAAGTCGGGCTTTGCAAAAAATGTTATTCCATTAGCCCCCTTCTTAGAGTTTGGGCGAGCCTGATCGTATATTAATTGCCTCAAAAGGAAGTTCCCAAAGTACACCAGGAACACCCTTGGTTGTCCACCCGCTGCACTGCTGCCATCGCGCTGTCGCCTAATGTTAAAGGGAAAACGGTGTGCCCTCTGCACCTCGCGGTCCCAATCCCAGCCTGGATGTTCGGGGAAGGATTCTTGCAAGAGTTTTACAATGAAGCGCCTGGGATCTTCGCCTTCCTTCCCTCCGGGATTCCAAGCAAGTGAAGGTTGTTTCTGCGTTGGCGATTTTCCTGTTCCTCCAGTTTGGACATTATATCCACTAGGCAGGCAGCGTTGGTCTCGCTCTGCTTTTTGACAGCCGTGGACTCAATTTCCAGACATTCGGTACGCCCTCAATCATAGAAACACGGTCGCTTATATCAGTACATGTTTTATTCAGTCGTCTTAGGCCTCCTTGCAACTTTTTAGCAGCCCCTTTGGCTGCGCGGTTGTCTGCCCGAACCTCTTCCTGAAATTCTTTGATTGAGGCTAAGATTGAAGCTAGTGAGGGCTCCGAAGTATCTGCCGGCAAGCTCTTTGCCTTTTCCCACTTTGTCATGTGGGAGTCGTCGTCGTCAGCCAAGGGGTAGGACATCTGTGAGTCTGAGTAGTCCCACTTAAGTTGGCTACGTCTTTTGCCCTTACTCCTTGCTTTCTTGGATCGTTGCACCGTTCCAGTGTTTTGGATCGACTCCTCGCTGTCATCTTCACTTGTGTCAAGGCCCCCTCGTCGGAAGTGGTCCCTGTGCCATCAGACACCGAGTAAAAGTTCTCAGGCCCGGTTTCTGGAGTCCACGGTGCTTGTGCACCAGCGGCAGCTTCCAGGCCCAGGATGTAGTTAGTAATACCAGCTTCAGAGTTCATGGAGGGATCACCAGGACCATTCGTAGAACCACTCATGTAGGGGCAGCCGTCCGTGTTCTGAACTGTAACAGCTAAAGATAGCTGATTTTGCTGCTCGATTAGCCCCTTACAAATGACCACAGCAGGGAGACATGGGGAACTATTTAATTTTTCAGTCGAGCCTTGTGGGCCCGCAATGATTTCTGCGTCAGCTTGCAGCACTTCCACTGGGGTTGCTTCTGTTAAACAGGTCTCTTGCTGCTGGCTTGGCACGGGTAGTTGGGAAGTTAACCGATCTAGGGGGGCACACTCAAGGGGAGGAGTATGTATAGAAGTCATGGTGTTTATAACAGGAGGCTGTCCTTTAGCACCCAAAAATATTTTAGCTATCGGTGGCTGAGCGCCTACTGAGTCTTTAGGCAACCCACCTCCCCCGGACCTCCCAGCAGCTTTTACTCCCACTAACCTCATGTCTAGATCGGGTGGTGCTTTCCATAGGAGCGGCGTCTCTAGACTCAGTGCTGGCAGTGGTCGCTTTCAGCTTGCTGCCCTTCTTGACCCCCTGCAGCTCATGATCCCAGGGTTGCCCTGATGCTGTTGCCGCCGATTCCTCTCGTGTCCTGATAGGACTGAGGCAGTGAATGCAGCCAAGTCCGGGGCCAGAATTTCAGTTATCCAGAAGATCCAAGTAAAGAATAGAGTCCTCCAGCGCAAGGCAGGCAGCACACGGGAATCCGCGGGGGAAATATAGTAGATTACCGCGGCAGCTACTGTATACCGCTGTGAGCGAAGACCGGACGTCTGTGATCCTCCCGCCAGTAGTCTCCGCGTCTGTCCGTGCATCGCAGGGCGCCTAGCCGATCGGTTACGCAACTAGCGTGAGCGGCCGATCAGCGCGAGTGCTCACTCTGACTCCATCTTGCTCTCCTGGTAACTGATTCTCAAAGCGAAAGTTTCCCCTTTGGACAGCTCCCACTTTGTGAATCAATTTGGGCGACCTCTGGGGAACAGCACAGGCAATGGTATATGGACCACTACCTGTTCCCACAGATGTGTTCCCAAACAGGATTTGTTTTTGGAATGTAAACTCCAGGATGGTGATCTGGTGTTCCTTCCAGGCAACCATCCCTGTGTTTTCAGCTAATCACAGAGGGTCTCTAATAGCTATCTGCCTTCTGTTCATCAGGCAGGCTGTTCTGTTATCCCCTGAGATTGGAGATTTTGTTATGTTATCGATCCAGAGTTTTCAGGGCCCACTTTCTTACCGTCGGTTCTCTGATGGACCTTTTCTTTTCTGCCTGAGAGGTGATGGGAGTTAACATTTACATCAATAAATTTCAATTGACAGTGTAACCCATTTGGCTACACAATAAGGACCAGGAATCGGTAAAAATAGTTAAGAAGTTTTATTACAAATTAAGAATCAAGTTAAGATACATGACTCTTAACACCATGCTATAAAGATACAGAATAACAACGGGGCAGCCCAACCTCTGGAAGAAATTGAGGAGAGCCAATATTAGGAAAACAAAAAGCTCAGTCACAGCAATACAAAAGATTAATAAAAGTATTTGATGCTCAGAGAAGAGTCTCAGGTTTTCTCGTCTAAGCATTGGTAAATTTAAATCACCTAAAGTAAAGTTCAACATAACAGGATGGTTTTTAAAGTCTAAAGGATCTTAAAAATCAGGAAATTCCATAAAGTAAAATAGAACTAGGCAGGAAAATAAGTAGGAAGGTGTCAGCATTTCAGAAGCTCAGTCAAGAATCTTCTTGGGCCAGGGAAGTAAGAGTCAGCCAAAGCCACACTCAGGAAAGAATCAAGGAAAGCATAGAGGTCTGAACCTCTGGAAGTCCAGGGAAAAGTGCAGTGAGGGTCTAGAAAGGTTCGGAAGGGAATCAGAAGGAATCTGCTCTCCAACGGTGTGAACACTAAGTTATAACACACACAAGAGTCTTCTTGGGCGACGCCCCTTTGCACGCATCCTCAGGGGACTATTGTCTTTCTCCACTTCTCTCATTGTAGACTGCAACATTCACAAAGTATCTCACACTGGACATGGGAATGACATAGTCTTCTCACACACAGGCCAGGTTGTAACGTTGCTGAATAGGCCTTTGAGTTAACGCTCTGGCTTTCCATTTTATTTCTTCAAGGTCTTCTTCTCAGGCTCTTTCTTTCTATCACTAGTATAGTAATGTATCTAGTCTTCAACTAACAAGCTTTTGAATACCTGCAAGAAATGTCATGTTAGCAGAAATGGAAAACAGTATTTTATGCAGCACGTTAATCAGGCCTACTGAAGACAACTTAACGTATTAAGTAAATGATACATATTTAAATGTGTGTTCACATTTAAACACAAATGAATGTATGAACAGTAAAATCTTAAATGTATATGTGTCAGTATGTCTAAGAACTACATTTGAAAGAAATACATGTAAAACATTAGTGCACACATTACATAAACTCTTTGTCATTTCTAGAGTAATCACATTCTACATACATGAGGATGATTTCTATTCATTTAATGTATCAAAGCACTCATTATGAAAGTCGAATTTCATCTTTATAGTAAGTACATGGCTACTAAGTAGGGATGGTACATTAATTTCTCGTTTAATACGGTTAAACACATAATTTAGTAAATTACCCAGTCCAACAGTAAATGCACTATAGTAATAACATCAAGTGCAACACTTATTTTAATATTGTTAGATTATAGAAGAAACATGTGATAAATGCACATTCATATCATGGATCTGTTATGAAGTTGTGACATATTTTTGACATGTAAATGGTAGGCAATTTTGCGCTGTGCCAATCCCCCCTCTGATGGCAAACCAAGCCATCACATCAATGTCTTATACGATGGACAAATCACAATCTGGTTACTTTCATCACCTTTCTCCTTGAGTCCTCCAGAAAGTTAATGGCTTCATAATATTTTCTTTGTCTATCTTCTAGTTCTACATCTGCTCTTTTCTTTTCACTCCTTTCTTCACTTGTGCATGTTCTAACAATTCCTCTACCTAGGTTTCCAAACCATCTGCCTATAGCAGAAAATCTATTCCATATTTCTTCCCAAGCACCTGTTGTTGTTAACCCTTTCAAATCTCTCTTTAAGTCAGTAATGTTCTTTATGTATTTCATTAATCCTTTCTCCCGTCTGGAATGTAAGTGTAACACTGTTGAACTTTTAACATCCGACAGACTTAGCCCTCTTTTGCAAGAAAGACATCTAATGCAATTCAGTTCTGCAAAACCATGGATCTTATGGCAACCATTTCAGTATCTATGACTAGAAATCCCCCACCTGTGCTAGTGGATAACTTATCAACTACAGTATAAAGCTTTCTAATATTGTGTGAGTTGAGTTTCTCTCCTACATATAATATTAAAGTGCCAAAGATATCTCCTACAATTTCACTAGCACCTATTTTGGTTGTCATATGCTGTTTCTTAGTTGAGTCCTCAAGTTGTCCCACTTGATAAGTCTTTGGAAAAATTATCCCTATGCAATATGTTCCATACAATTTCTTGGGTAACCTGTAAAATGCACTTGTCCCACAAATGTAATAAACTTCAGAATAAACAGGATCTGCTCCACCTAAGTATAATCCCCAATTTTCTCGAACTTCAAACGTATGATCATATTCATTATTACCTACGAAATTTGTGTCAGTTGTGGATTTTCTATTGAATATGCATAATCTCCCTTTATGTTGCCAATCTAAAGCCAATGCTGCCATATTTCCTATTAACCTATGCTTACTTTAATCTTTAGCCCATTGTGGCACTTTTGAATGATTCACTGTTTTAGCTAGTATATATCTTCATCTGTCTTTTACTGAATCTATGAATTTCTTTTCTACACCTGTTAAGGAACAAGTTAGGTTATGCCTATGCACATAAACTGTGTCTAAAGACATGGTGGGTCTAAAGAAATGTCCCACTATCTCAGAGTTTTTAGCATCAGGCTGTCGATTCAAGTGCTTCAGCACAGGAACGTCTGAAAAAAACAATTCATTGTTTGATTAATATTATTGAAAATGACCCTTTCCATAGAATAAGCTCAGCAATAAGCTACAGGTAACTCCATACGTCAAGGGGAGATGATGATATGTAATCCCCTCAGCAACTGATGCAGGCAATTTCATGCAAAGGTAGCAATCCCTAGCATCCATTGTGTCAACATAGTCATAAAGCAATTTTGAATAAACATTCAATGAATAATCTCCTCTAGAAACATTTACACGTAAGTCCTACTCTTCTATTACAGGTAAACTATTGTCAGTAAGAAGTGGTGTTTGAGGGGCACATGCAGACCTATGCTCCTGTGGACCTATGCTACCTGTGGAGAATGGAGTAAACTCAAAATTATGAGTTAAGCAAATAGCACTGATTTCACAATGATAAATACCACTACACACAAGCGTCTACTGTTCTTACCGTTTTGGTTAAGCTCTAGGAGCTCTCTGATGACAGACCTTTTAACTAGAACATTGCAGCACAGTCCTTTCAGTTAGTTTCCACTTGTGCAAACACCAAAGCAAAATTCAGATGTCTCTTACAGTATAATATGTACAATGACCTATGTGAGACTTTCTTAGTCCTACTCCATGTTCTTCTAAGGGACAACCTTAGGCTCCTTCAGCAGACTTATGGCTTGGTACTCTTCATTGTAGTTTGGGCAAGTCTATTCAGTTCTTTCTCTAATAAATGCTCAGTTCAAACTCACTAATGATTACTTCCAGAATACATTGACCCAGTCTGTTTAGTGGCAATGCAATTTCAAAGCTCAGTTCAGCCACAACGTCTAGTTCAAGTGTTAATATTGAGAAGCCCTTCTGTCCGTATATTTTAGCATTCGCGACACCATCCCGCAATCTGGACGCCATTTTGTATGATAATCGAAACTGCTGCTTAGTTATTTTTGAGAAACAGTCCTTGGTAAGTTTTGTTTCCCAAGGTTGAGCTTTTTCTTCTATAATTGCAAGTATTCTCGTTAGTACATACCTTTCTTGTTAGATGAGGCCTTTCTCCCACCCGTCTGGTAGGGAGGATAGGCCAGACGACCTGGGGCAGTAGATAGCCTGTGTCCAGCTGCAGAATCAAAACTTATGCTCTGTACCCCCATTGTATTACGACACCTGCTAGTGTTTTTCCATAGTAGGCGGGCCTTTGTGGACTTTGCAAACGTACATAATGTAATTGTATGCTTACGGAGTGCAGTCCCTCGACAGCCAACCCAAGAGGCTGGTCAGACTGGGCTCCACTGCAGTGTAATCTCAATAAATATCTGGTTTGTATTCTCTCCTGTCTGACCGACTCTTCATTTGTAGGAAGGCAGAGAAGGTGGTCGTGAGTGACCCGAGTGGCCCTTTTCGGATCACTTCCTTCAGTTGGCGCCCGAACAGGGACTCCATCGGGTGACCAAATAAACAGCTGGTTAGCAGAGCGTGGAACAAGGTAGAAGCTGAGAAACTACAGGAATTGCTAATCTCTATATCATACATTCTACCGACAGACCTTGATGAGGCCACCTTATCATACACTAATTGGTTAGAAGCAGCAGGTAACAAGCTAGCTCCCAAAAAACTCCTCCGCCCCAATAGGGCACGACCATCCTCTCCCTGGTATTCCCAAGAACTTAGAGACCAAAAATTAGTCTGTAAGCACCTAGAAAGAAAATGGAGGAAGGAGTATAACGATAGTGTAAAAAAGAACGAGTACAAACATAGTTTATCACAGTATAAACAGCTACTTCAAATAACGAAACAAGAGTTTTTTGCCAAAAGAATTAACTCTGAAAAAACTCGACCAAAGAGCTGTTTAAAACGGTAACTACCCTGGCACACCCAGCCTCTCCCACTATCCCGGCCAGCCAGGAACTATGTGATAAAATAGCTAATTTCTTTTTCGATAAAGTTGAGGCCATCTTTTCCACGTTCACTGACTCAACGACTAAAACGACATCAGACCATACAGTGGGTCTTAAGTCAGGAAAGAGCTCGGCGTTGACGCTTGATAAATTCACCCCATTAACTACCACAGATACTTATAATCTTCTCATGACGGCTGAATCTGGCTCCCCGCACGATCCTTGCCCAGTTTCAATATTAAAATTAGCCCCTGAGCCGGTCACACTAGTACTGACCTCCATCATGAATGCCATGTTTGCTGAAGGTTACTTTCCCAAAGCCTGGAAAAATGCATCTATATTGCCCCTGCTCAAAAAACCGAGTATAGATCCTAAAGACACCAATAACTTTAGACCGATCTCAAGACTCCCACTTCCTGCGAAAATCGCTGAGAAAAATATGAACGTACAACTTAGTTTGTTTCTGCAGGAAGCTCAGGTGCTGGACCCCACCCAGTATGGTTTCAGAGCGGGGCACAGCACGGAGTCTGCTCTTCTTAAATCCACAGAAGAGATCAGGGCAATTCTTGATTTGGGAGGAAAAGCCGTAATGATTAGGTTAGACCTCTCAGCGGCCTTTGATATGGTCCATCACGTTTTATTGATGGACCGGCTGCGAGAGATTGGAGTACAGGGCACCGCCTGGAAATTAATTAAATCCTTTCTATCCAATAGAATATAAACTGTCTCTCTCGGCGAATTCTCTGCCAAACCATTTTCTCTGCCTTGTGGAGTCCCTCAGGGGTCTTCTATGAGCCCCCCACTTTTTAACGTTTATGTGTCGTCGTTGGCTCCCCTGATTGAATCTTTTGGCTTTAGTCTAACATTTTATGCGGACGACACCCAAATTGTGGTGTCGCTGCTGCCAGGGAGGATGCTGGGAACGGCATCCCGGCTCCATGATTGTATGACAGCAGTGGGAAACTGGATGGCCCAAAATTGTCTCAAACTCAACTCCAGTAAAACGGAGGTTGTGTTATTTGGAAATGACCCTAATTTCTGGACCTCAGCCTGGTGGCCAGATACATTAGATCCTCTTCCCATTCCCATCAGGAAGGTAAAAAACCTGGGAGTCTGGATAGACAATAAACTTAGCTTCATGGATCAAGTGAATACAGTGGCCTCATCCACATCGCATATTCTTAGATCCTGTAAGAAAATAATGCCATTCCCGCCCAAAGACAGTCAACAAACAGTTATCACTGCTTTAACTATGTCCAGGCTAGATTACTGCAATAGCCTTTATATTAATATTCAGGAAGGGCTTCTGAACAAACTCCAACTTTTGCAGACTGCAGCTGCCAGACTGCTTACCGGCATACCAAAATATGCCTCAGTCTCTGCTGAGATTAGAAGGCTCCACTGGTTGCCTGTTAAGAAGCGTGTTCAGTTCAAATCTCTATGCATGGTTTTCAAAGCCCTTCAAGGAACTGGGCCCGACTACCTAAAACAGCAATTCCATTGGTATGTACCAAAAAGACCACTGCACTCCTCAGAAGCAAAATTGAAATCAGTGCCTTTTGTCAAAAAAGCCAGTTGGGGTGGCAGAAGTTTTGTGGTCGGCGCAGCCAAGGCATGGAATAGTCTACCTTTTCATCTTAGATGCATGACAAACTTACTGGCTTTTAGGAAGGCCTTGAAAACCTGGCTTTTCACTGTTTAACCCCTTCCTTACTTCCTCCTCTTTAGGCCTCAGTAGGATTTTACATAGCGCCAGGACACCTTCGGGTAACAGCTGCGCTTTATAAATGTCATTAACATTAACATTAACCTCAACCTCGCCCGCGGATGGGTGAGGAGGACGGGGCCGCTTTGGGTCGGATAGGCGGATCGGGGGACCCCTGCACGATAAAGTTTCGCACTCGCAGCTGCCCCACCTGTCCAGTGGTCAGCCCGACTGGGGTCCTGAATGGCGAAACCCTTGGATTTGACCGTTTGGTCCGAAGAGTCGGCAGTGGAGAATAAATTTGTTTGACCTGTGTGCACCAGGTGAGCTTGTTTGGTTCTTTGTTGTCATGACGTTTGTTTGACGGATATTTTGGTTGGTCTAAAGAATCAGTTTTGACAAGTGCTTGTATTTGATTTTGAAGATTCTTTTGAAACATGGTACCATTTTGTTAATTTGTGATTGATGAAGCCCACGGAAGCGATTTCTTTTTTTGGTAAAGCTATGAGTACATTTTAGTGTGATTGTGTGGTGAATGTGTTTCTTTGTGTGAACAGAATGCCTTGTTGGAGTAAGTTGTGTTGTGTGAGGTGTCGTTGTTGTTCTGCTGATGCTCGATTGGAGGAAAGACAACCCGCACCTGCGGAAGGTACTCCAAATTATGATATGTATGTTAAATACTGTCTTGGCCCTATTATATTTAGTACATTATGGCACAAATATACCAGGGACAATGCTGAATTGCAGTGGCCATCAACGGGCACTTTTGATGAACAGAAATTGAATTATTTGGAGGAAAAAGTGTTTTCTAAACGTAGTAGGCAGTCGATGTTTGATTATCTTCAGGTGTGGCGGAAGGGAGCGAAACAGACGGCTGAGGGCGGAAAGGGAGGCACGGAGGGAGAGAATGCAGACACTGACTCAGAAAGCGGTGGCACATGATAAGGAGAAAGTGTAGAAGGGTATAGAATGTGCAACTAGGAGGTTTCGATTGCAATGTGATAAGTCTTATGTTACTAGAGAGGAAGCAGACACTTTTATGGAAGAGCTATTGGAAGACAGACCGCCTCTCCCTTATGTCCGAATAGAATATACCCTGTTGTTCCACAGCCCTTGTCATCTGCCTCTGCCCCCCCTGTTCCCGTTGTATCTGGTATTGATCGAAGTGCTTTGGTTCATGCATCACCAACTTCTTCTCTGACTCCGTCCCCCACGGTCACTGCGACTGCCAGTCCTCCTGCCACCTCTGTTGTTACGATGTCACTTTCTCCTTCACAGACACTTACTACTCAGCCGATGTTGACCTTGATGCCCCCCTCTTTGACCAGTATCTTGGCTCCTTTTCTTACCCCTACCCCCTTGTTAGATGCTGAGACAGCGGTGCATGGTCAGGACAATGGAGCTGGGGCAGTTGCAAAGGAGCGATTAGGAGGGGTGTTGATTCGATCTGATGTGGGAGATATGGAGAAAAATATGGTGGCCAATCAGGCTGCCCAGTGGGCCCGTAGTCCTATTTATGGTGTTGAAGATGTTTGGAGTGTGTTAAAGGATCTGGGGCCAGATGTACGACCCTTTCATTTAGCGCCTCGCAATTTGCGACTCATTGCGAGTCGCAAATTGCGAGGTGCTAAATGAAATGTACAACAGTGTTATTACACTGTTTTGCGATTCCCAATGGGGTCGCAAATTGCGAGGCTCATTAATATAAATATTAATAAGCCTCTCGCAATTTGCGAGCCCATTGGGAATGCCAGACCTCCCAGGGATGGTGGCCTGCTGGGCTCAGCAGACCACCATGTCTGGGACTGCTTTTTAATAAAGCAGCTTTTTTTTTAAAAATGCAGCCCATTTTCCTTAAAGGAAAACGGGATGACGGGATGCATTTAAAAAAAACGTTTTCGTTTCATTTTTTAAGGGCAGGCAGTGGTCCCTGAGACCACTGCCTCCCCTTAAAAATATTTTTAGAGACAGTCACAAAGTGGAAGGGGTCCCCTGGGGACCCCTTCCAAATTGCGACTGCATTACCACCCTCTTGAAGAGGGTGGTAATTTCTGGGTGTTTTGCAACCGCAATTGCGGTCACAAAACATTCACACATAGCATTGCGGACGCAATTAGGAAGGGAACACCCCTTCCTAATTGTGACTCGCAATTCCTAAATAGTGAGTCGCAAATAAATTGCGACTCGCTATTTAGGAATTGTACATGGCCAACAGTGATTTTGCATGCGCAAAAGGGTTCGCAAACCCGTTTGCGCATGCAAAATCACGTCGTACATCTGGCCCTATGAGCCATTTGTTCAGCAGCATGCCCTTAAACATATGTCGGCCACTTTGATTGGACTATGGGAACAGTGTTTTAAAGGTGTATCAGTGTGGGGTTTTTAGTATTGACAGGAATAATGGCGCTCAAGCTAATTCGCGCTGAGTTTATGTTATACTAGGAGTGTGAACGGTGCAAACCAGGTCAGGGGATATGCCCTAAAACCCCCGTGATGGTATGGATAGAAATCCACACAAATGAAGTAGGTACAGTCCCGGGCACACGTAATGAGGATATAATATCAGGAGAAATGTCTCATACTGCAGAAATGTAGAGGGTCTACACCAGAATGATAATCATAGGTGTTTAATATAGTAACAGAGCATAAGCAACCAGCCAAAACAAAAGCAACCAGCCGACACGTGTTTCGTCACAAAGGGTAGTAACCCGTGACTCTTCAGGGCAAGTGACCGTTCAAGAATCCAAAACGGCAATGAAGAGCAGTGCGAACCACGGTAGGTGGACTACTGCCAAATGTAAGGAAAGGAAGACGGATATCGCCGGGCGGCGGATAAGCCAATGAGGACTATTGACCTTCAGAAAAGTTGATGCAGTCTGTGGCGACGAAATTGACCAAGTGCTAAGTAGCACAGGGGGGAATATAGAATTAGGCGTGCCAGGTCAGTAGTCCAGGACGACAACGGCGGATGCGCCGGAGTACAGGAAACTGGGAGAAGTGTTGTTCAGGAAGGAAAATGGTTCCGGAAGATGGCCGCTTCCGGAACCACAGACTGCATCAACTTTTCTGAAGGTCAATAGTCCTCATTGGCTTATCCGCCGCCCGGCGATATCCGTCTTCCTTTCCTTACATTTGGCAGTAGTCCACCTACCGTGGTTCGCACTGCTCTTCATTGCCGTTTTGGATTCTTGAACGGTCACTTGCCCTGAAGAGTCACGGGTTACTACCCTTTGTGACGAAACGCGTGTCGGCTGGTTGCTTTTGTTTTGGCTGGTTGCTTATGCTCTGTTACTATATTAAACACCTATGATTATCATTCTGGTGTAGACCCTCTACATTTCTGCAGTATGAGACATTTCTCCTGATATTATATCCTCATTACGTGTGCCCGGGACTGTACCTAGTGTTTTAAAGGTGTTGCACCTCAGGCTGTTTACGATATTTGGGACCAAGTATATGCCGCGGGCATGGCTCTCAATGAGGTTTTTGCTAGTGTTACCACACTGATTGGATATTGCGGTAAATTGCATCAAAAAGCCCCGACGGCAATATCTCAGTTCCCAATGAGGGAAGTGCATCCCGTTTTCCACCCGGAGATACCAGAGTTACGTGATCAACATGATCAAGTGACTAGACAATGAGTGGAGGCCCGTTTTCAAGAACAATGGGTTTATACTCCATGGAAGAGGAGTGAAGTCCTCGCAATTAAGGCCCAGTTACCTGACCCCAGGAAAAATCCTACTGCTTACTATAAAGAATTGACAGAGGCTGCTGCGTCGACAGTAATGACGTTGGCAGATATTGAGATGTTTTTTGGTTTATTGGTACCAGTGGATGTCTGGCAACAGGTGCATACTCAGAACCATGCCCTAGAGTTGGGTGGTACTTGGGATGAGATTAGGGCGTGGGATAAGGAGAGGAATCCTGGTGACAAGCCAAAGGCTGAGATCTTGGCTTTGCCAGATTGCATCATTACTTATATGCACTCTCTTATTCCACCCCGGAAGGTGGATTGGGATAAGCTAGCCGCATGTCGTCACAAGAAAGATGAGTGTGTCTGATTTTTTTACTCGGTGTGAAGGTGTGTTTTTGGATTTAAGTGGCCAGGATTTGTCCTTGGAAGGGGGTATCAGATTGTTTGTTAACAGATTTGTCACAAATTTGTTACCAGAGATTGCAACACGTTTGCAGGCTGCCGAACGCACGTGGACTACTTCTACCCCTTCGGTGATATTGAGTATGGCTCAGTATTATGAGCATAGAGAGAATGAGGAGAAAGAGAAGGTGGAAAAGAAAACAAAGGAGTTGAAGATGAAGGTACTGATGCAGCAGGCATCCAGGGGGGAGGGACGGGGTCGAGGCATTGGACCGGCCAGGCAGCTTCCTCGAACGAGCCGGAGTACCGTGCCTGTGGGCCCAAATCAATGTGCGTATTGCAAGGAGGAAGGGCACTGGTGCAGCGAGTGCCTGGTTTTGCTAAAAAAGGCTGCAGCTCCGAGAGGACGGGGAGAGAGAGGGAGAGGATGGGGAGCAGCCAGTCAGGATGGGGACCAGGTTACTGGAACGTCATCTGGCCGTACTGATCAGAATTACTTTGATGACGTTCGCAGCCGACAGTATTATCATGATGATTATGATTTGGATGAGGTGACGGGGATGTCTTACAGCTAGGACCGCCAAGGACAGGGTAAGGGACCAGTTCCGATACCTGTAGATCAGCATAGACCTTATATTAGTGTGGATTTGCAGGGCTCGGAGAAGAAATGTTTAGTGGATACAGGAGCAATGAATAGTTCTGTTGCGAGATCACTGGTACCTGGGGCAGCCCTGTCTGGCCATAACAATGTTTTGGTTGTTTTTTCTGGTGTGCCGGTAGTAAGCCCCATCTCCAAACCCCTTGCTTGACTATAGGCCCCTTTACCATTGATTCGCCGTTTTTACTAACATCAAATTGTGGAGAGAACCTGTTGGGATTAGATCTGATAAAAAAGTTACATGCTACTATTTACTGTTCCCCTGATGGTGTCCATTTGACAATGGGTCCCAGTGTGGTTAGTACTACACAATGCTTGTCTAAAGATGCCCCCGTCCCAGTTGAGTTTAAAGATGTTCCATCTACGCTGTGGGCTACAAGTGATACAGATGTAGGACTTTTGCAAATACCTCCAATTTCTATTCAGGTTAAAGAAAATGCGATATTGCCTCGTATCCCTCAGTATAACATTTCGCATGCAGGAGAACAGGCGTTGTTACATATAATACAAGATTTGATTCAGTCAGGAGTTGTTGAGGAGACCGCGGCAAATATGTGCAATAGCCCCATCCTTCCTGTTCTTAAGAGGCCGCCTCCGGGTTCTCCCGATGATGTTGCTGATGTTTATTGTTTTGTGATTGATTGGCGCGAAGTTAATAAAATAATAGTCCCTCAGTTCCCTGTGGTTGTGACATTAATGCTCTTCTGACTATGATTCCTTCTTCTGCTAAATTCTTTTCTGTCATTGATTTGAAAAACGCTTTCTTTAGCATCCCTGTTCATCCAAATAGGAGACACCTGTTCGGGTTCTCCCTGGCAGGTCTTATTTTTAGATTTTGTCAGGTTCCTCAGGGCTATACTGAGAGTCCTAGTATATATAGCCAGGCTCTGAAGGGTCAATTGGACTCCCTTACCCTTTCTCCAGGTAATGTATTGCTGCAGTATGTGGACGATCTTTTGATTGCGTCCGATACTGAAAAAGGATGTAAAGCAGCTATAGTCAAATTGTTGCTGCATTTGGCTCAACATGGACATAAAGTGTCCCTTTCCAAATTCCAATATTGTCGACAGGAGGTCACCTATTTAGGTCAATTACTGTTGAAGGAGGGTCGGAAACTAACTCCTGAACGTATTAATGCTGTAATTAACATGCCTGTTCCAAGGACCCAAAGGGACGTGCGAGCCTTTATTGGTATCACTTCCTATTGTTGTCAATTGCTACTCAATTTTGCTTTACTAATAAAGCCTCTGCTTTATTTAACAACTAAAGATGTGCATGAGCCTTTGCCTTGGACGCCTGAATGTCAACAAGCTTTTGAGCAATTGAAGGTTTTGCTTTGTTTGGCTCCTAGGCTTGGCACACCTGACTACAACAAGCCGTTCGTGTTGTATGTACACAAGTCGGCCAGTTGTGCGCTTTCTGTCTTAACACAGGCCTTTGGAGGTAAGCAGAGGCCGTGTGTGTACTTTTCTGCTGTTCTTGATCCCGTCGCGAAAGCCCCCCCGAGCTGTTTAAGAGCGACCGCGGCAGTGGCCGTCTCTATTCGACAATCGGCAGGGCTTGTTCTTGACACTGATCTCACAGTTATGGTACCTCATGCTATGGATACGCTTTTGAACAGAACAAAGACACAGCACCTTACCAGTGCACGTCTGACTGGCTATGAGCAAACCCTTTTTGCACCACATATTACGATCAAACGATGTGCCACTCTGAATCCTGCCACGTTACTACCCCTCCCTTCGGAGAGTGAGGAGATAGACATACATGATTGTATGTTTCGCACTGAGGAGGAGACGAAGGGACGGGTAGACTTGACTGATGTTCCCTTATCTGACCCCCAAGGGGAACTATATGTCGATGGCTCTTGTTTTAAATTACCAGATGGCACCACAACTGCTGCTTATGCGATCACAACACTGCGCACGACAGTTGAGACATCACGAGTCCCCTATCAGTCGGCCCAAGCTGCAGAGCTGGCAGCTCTAATTCGGGCCTGTGAGTTGAGACAGGGACTGGCGGTGAATATTTACACTGACAGCCAGTATGCTTTTGGAGTCGCTCATAATTTTGGGCGGCACTGGGCGGAGAGGGGATTCCTTACCTCCCATGGTCAAAGATTCAGCATGGCCCTTTGATAAACAGACTTTTGTCGGCGTTGACCCTGCCCAAGAAACTGGCAATAGTGAAGTGTGGCGCTCACAAGGCAATTACTGATGATGTGGGGAGAGGGAATGCTTTTGCGGACCAAACGGCTAAAGAGACAGCCCGATCCAAGATGAAAAAGATGTTTGTAGCAGGTCCTGCTAGATGGGTGCCGGAAGTCACGATGTTTGAGGACACACTAGATAGTGTGAAAGATATCTAGAGTGAGGCGACGGATGAGGAATTAGCAATATGGCAAGAAAGTACAGCGCAATTGGATGATGATGGGTGCTGGATAGACAAGTCAGGGTAACAGAGATGGATGTTGCCAGATGCATATGTTCTCCCCGTAGTTACTATGGCTCATGGACCAGCTCACATTAGTGCTAGGGGTATCTGCAAGTTCCTCGACCCGGTGTGGCAGAATGATAATATTCCAAAGACGGCTGCCCATTTGGTAAAACATTGCATGGTGTGCATGCTGTACAACCCAGGGAAGGTGACCCCTACACCTCCGGGTAATTTTGCACCCCCTTCTATCCCTTTTGAAGTCCTGCAAATGGACTTCATCGAGATGGAAAGGGTGAATAATTTGAAGTATGTGTTGGTGGTGGTTTGTGCATTCAGTAAATGGGTTGAGGCTTATCCTACCAAGGAGAATACAGCTTTGGCGACGGCGAAAGCTCTTTTGAAGGAGTTTTTCCCTCGCTTTGGTTTGCCCCGTTTGATTTGGAGTGACAACAGCAGTCATTTTAATTCAAAAGTCATTCAATTAGTGTGCGATGGCTTGCACATTAAGAAAAGGTTTCATGCTGCGAATCACCCCCAGTCACCAGGTTTAGTTGAGAAGTACAATGGTACTCTTAAACTAAAGATGGCCAAAATTCAGGAGAGTATAGGGTTGAAGTGGCCAGATGCTTTACCATTGGCTTTGTTGTTGACGAGAGTTACAGCCCATACTAGAACAGGGAGAGATTGTCTTTGGTAGGCCCGCTAATGTTTGGGGAGTTCCAAGACCCCGTCACTTTTCCGAGATAGAGCACCCCTTGTTGATAGATTATTTATACGAATTAACTAAAAATTTGCGTTCTATTCATCAGCAGATTCAAGAGGCCTTGCCATCCGCTACAGAGGGACCTGCCCACGACCTTCGGCCCGGGGACTTTATCCTGATCCGTAATTTTCAGCACAAAGGCAGCCTGGAGCCCCGATGGAAGGGGCCTTTTCAGATCCTGCTTGCCACACGCACTGCTGTGAGAGTGGACGGCCGGAAGAATTGGATACACTTCACACACTGTAAGAAGGTGCCACTTCCCCTGCCGTATGACCAGTGGAGGATCGACGCCATTGGGGACTCTGAGACGGAAAAGGTTCCCCGCTTCATCCCTTTCTCCGATGCCAGAATAACGTGGGCACCTTCTGAGGAGGAGAGTGATGCAGTTCTGAATGAAGCAGTGCCACCTAAGGTTAAGGCCAGCCAAGAGCTCCAGTTAGCCCGTCTGTGTTTGAATCCGAATCAGTTCATACCACTGAAAGTAAATGTTTGTTTCTTGATCCCTCTGTTCCTGGAGTTGTTAAGTACAATTTGCGTCCTCAACGGAGGAACAGTGCACCAAAGGAAAAGTCAGACTAGTAGGGATCTGGAATCTTGCGTGGAGAAGGTGGCAACCTGGATGCAACACTCACGTCTCAGACTCAATGGAGAAACACCGAAATAATGTATCTAGGCAATCTACCCAACGCGGATCTCAAACTTCCATGGCCAACCTGTCTGGGACCCACACCGACCCCAAAGTCCAAGATCAAAAGCCTGGGCATCTGGCTTGACAAGTCACTCAAATTTGACCAACAAGCAGTGGAAGTGACAGGCGGCTGCTATGGTATCCTTAGAATGCTGCAGAAAGTTCTCCCCCTCCTCCATATGGGGCTAGGAGAACTATGGTCCAGATCCTGGTCCTCTCGCGCCTGGACTACGGTAACTCCTTGTACCTGGGAGCACCTAAATCCACTACAAGGAAATTTCAAGTGGTCCAGAACTGCGCCGCTCGGTTGCTGCTTGGCACACCTAGAACTCAATCGGCCAAGCCTTGCTTGAAGACACTACACTGGCTGCCCATCCTGGAGAGGATTAAATTTAAATCCCTTTGCATAGCCCATAAGACCCTTATGAGAAGAGGCCCTTCCATTAATAGATCCCTTATCACCTTCTATCGCCCCAGGAAACTCCTCCGCTCATCGAGCCTGAGTTTAGCTGTCATTCCTAAAATCCAAAGGACGCGAAGTGGGGGTAGTTCCTTCTCTTATACTATGGCTATGCTTTGGAACACCCTCCCCCTGCATCTGCGCTCAGAGACTCACCATCTCACCTTCCGAATGCATCTAGAAACCTGGCTGTTCCAGAACACCAACTTGTGAGCTTCCTTCTCTCCCCTGTACTGCCGCTAGCGCTGGGATGCCTTAGGGTAGCTATGCGCTTAAGAAATGCTAATTAATAATAGTAATAATTCATTTTTTCTTCAATTTCTTGTGTTTCATCTCCAATTTGTCACTGCAGTATTTGGCATAGCTCAGTATCTCAATAATGTGCTTACTCTGCCAACAAATCAAATGCTGCTGAATCATGGAACTAACCTTAGATTTAAATCCATACACAAATTTGTAAAGAAAATGTCCCATATCCTCTGTCTCAATAGCCTCTGCCCCACTGAACTGTTTAAATGCCTGCAACAGTCTTTCATAGTAATCGTGTACTGACTCTTTAGACTCCTGGGTCCTTCTGTCAATCTTTACCCAATCAATCTCTTTAGGAGAAATTGTCAATTTCAAAAATGTAATAACCTGATTATACACTCTTCATCAGCAGTGGAGAAGGGAGCATGTGATACAGGATGTCTTGTCTGGTCCATTTCGGGCCAATCCATAGCAGCTTTGCATTCAACCCACAAATCACCTGGAACCACAATCACAAATAAGGTATTACAATCGTCCAATAGAACTTTTGATATTTTTACAAATCGATCAACCTGTCTCTACCATTCCACTGGCTTCTGTTTCGGAAAATCATTTGTGAATGATGCAAGATCAGTCCTGCTACAAGGTATATGGACATACCCTTCACCGTGCAATTCTCTCATGGGAAGCATGCGTTTATCCTCGTCGCCCTCCTCTGTTCCAGATGGAGGCAGTTGTAGCCTGACTGTCTCCAGTTACTTTTTCTTTGACTATCTACCTTCCCATTTATCTAACTCACTTCACATACGAACATAGGTAATTATTTCCTTGATCTGTAATTTCATCCCTGACGGTGTCATGTTTGCAAGGGTGGACAGTCAAAATATCGATTTTTAAATATGTATTTTAGTATGTATTTAATATGTATGAGTTCTATATTTTTTGTTAAGTATTGTACTGTTTTTTAAATATGTCTACATTTTTTAGAAATTAGTAATTTTTTTTAAAGTAAATTTTGCGTTTTAGTACCGTAGCGGGTTGTGGGTTTATAGGGGAATACGGTGGGAAGTAATTTAATTATAGTAAATTAAATAATAATTTTTAGGAATTATTAATTTATTTTAATTAAATTTTGTGTTTTATTTTTGTAGCGGGTTGTGTGTTTATAGGGGAATAGGGTGGGAAGTAATTTAATTTTAATTAAGTAATTATTAATTTTTAATCATTGTTATTAATAATTAATGTATTGTTAATTAATTGGTAATTGGTAATTAATTATTATTAATTGATAATTATTTTATTTGTATTAATTTATTATTGGAGTGGGTTGTGTGTTTTTAGGCGAATAGGGTGGTAAGTAAATGATTTGTAATTAAGGGGGTCATTACGATGGCGGGCGGAAGCACAACCGCCGTGCTGGCGGATGCAAAAACCACCAGTTACCGCCGGCACGCAGCAGTCCACACGCCCGCCCTATTACGATGCGAAAAGTCGGCCAAACACCGCTGGCAAGCCAGCGACACCGTCCGCCATCAAAGTGCGTCCGTACACGTAGCGGCGCAGCACAATTGACACACACCGTCCGACGAAATCACGTCCCGCCCGGCGTACAAATTACGATGCCGCAAACAAACGGCTCCCACGGCTAAGAGACACCGTACGACAAACCGAAGCGGTAACACGGACGCCGAGCACGGACACCGAAGAAGCGGCTCCCCGAGCATGAATCCAGCACTGCAGGCCCTCCCCATGCTCTTGCTGATGCACCACCAAGGACGCAACGTACCGCGGAGACGCAGGTAGGCACACACACAAGTGCACGCAAACAGCGCACACAGTGCAAGGGCGGAAAAAGCGGACAACCCCCCACCCCCGCGTGTACACTACACATCCACCATTGCATCCACATATGACACACAGGCCAAATCGTAACAGGAACCAACGACCCCGTCACGGCCCCAAAGCGGCGATGACGCCGCCACACATGCGCACAACGCAGAGGCCAACCGCAGCGCCATGCATGCGTCGCACACAGACACAGGGACACAACCAAGCAGCACACACATCAGCCCCACCCCGAACGCACATGACACGTGACAGGCCTGCCACAGACATGTCCCCAACGCCCAATTCACGGACAAAACCCAACGCCACACAACCGACGCACACATGTCAGTGAAGTCACGCAACAGCAGGACACACCCCAGTGTAACAAACATGGCGTAGCACACAGCGGCGGCAACACCAACTAGGAGAAGCAGGGCCCCTTCGGGAAGAGGAACGCCAGTACCACACTGAAACACCCATACCACCCTGCACATATGAACAAGACATATAAAACGGAACACCAAAGAGCCCGGGGACCGACAACAAGTGGCCCAAGAATAACATTCACACACAAGGCCCAACGCAGAGCGGAAAGGCAGCCTGCCGCCCACACAAGGGAGAGCAGACAGCACTGAATGACCTTCCATTCCAACTCCGAAACCACAGCCCTACGAAAGAAGCCGGTGAATACAGCCATTGTCCAAGAAAAGA
Source organism: Calotriton arnoldi (assembly GCA_963921515.1). Taxonomy (NCBI): domain Eukaryota; kingdom Metazoa; phylum Chordata; class Amphibia; order Caudata; family Salamandridae; genus Calotriton; species Calotriton arnoldi. The sequence goes on from CAWUFW010001381.1 coordinate 442,177, forward strand.
CCAACACAGGCATGCCGAGGGACCGACCACAGGGCAGATAGCGCATATCACAGAAGAACACAACGGACGGGAAAGAAAAAAGAAAACACTCCCCCATGTCGGACACATGCAAGTTAATTGGAAGGAGTCACACATCACTGACCTTGAACTGTCTGAGAAGCATGTGGGATGAGGGCCCGTGTCCTCCGCACAAGCCAACAGAACACAAGTCCTGTCTCCCTACGACTACACAGAGCTCACAGCAACCTCGGAGCGTGCACATTGCAGACTGCACACACAGCCGGAGCACGCCACCACAACGCACCGCTGCAAAATGGCAACCGCAACACACCTACCCAACTACGCCGGACAGGTCAAACTGTACAAAACCAACCTGATACATATATTGGGATGCGATCTCCTGTCCCTGCTGAACGTAAGTTACCGACTGACTTACCGCATCACATTGTTCAGCTGCGTCATGCCCGTCTTCTACTGTCGGAGGTGTCCCTACCAGCATCCCGTGGAGATGTGCCTCTCCAACCCGGCATGTCTAAAGGCGGACCTGCTACCACTACTCCTCCCTCTGGACGCACACGACAGGGCCTGCTCTGCCTATGGGGGCATGGCGTATGTGGCCAACATCGCACCCGCACTGAAATGGGACCACTGTGCCTCCACACGACGGATCATCGAGAACAGCTACATCGAATGTCACCCAGCATGCCCCATCATGGTCCTCCAAGGGACAACCTACGAACAACACCTTGACAGCCACCATCCGCTTCATTGGCTGGCAAACATGTACACCACCAATGACATGGAAGCCCTGCTGGACGGCATCGCATACCTGACAACCTGTAAATTCGTCGGACCACAATGCAGGTTCCCCGATTGACCTATGATGTCCAACCCCGCACCCAAGCTTAGCTTCCGCACGGACTGGCCAGTCACCACCACAACAGCCATACCAAACGACCGGCAACTGTTACCACACCATCAACGACATCGCCATGACATCGGATATGACCGGGACATGCACACTGTTCCCCATCACATCCAGGAACACCGCATGCATCGTGGGAGGCAGTGGCATGGGGTCTGTGTATCGCACCCACATGGACGGAACTGCACGAACAACCAGGACACGACATGGATCCAGCGCCCATGGACACACACACCGCTCAGTGGACATGAATAGGTCGCCTGGAGTCTGTGGGTGCTGCACCCCTCCCACCCCCGCCCCGGGAATCCCATACCAGGACCTTTGCATGGACGACAAGTGCATACAACAACAACACGACCCCAGTGACTGTGACATGTCCAGTAACCACCACATTGCAACAACAAGTGGCACGCCGCTGCATGCACGCAAGCACATGCCCTGATGTCATCTCACATGCACGCGTGCATGAGGAACAACCGCAGCAAACCTGTCACATGGAACTGAGATGGACTGTGCCCATGATGCCAAGCGGTCTGGTAGGCTACATGTATACCGTCTGTGTCAAAGTCCGCAGCTCCGCAGCTATACGTAAATGTACATTAGCACAGCCTTGGCCAAGCAGATGTAACTCTGAAGCCCACATCCCACATGCAACAGCCAATCACATGTAACCCCACACCCTATCCCATTTGTAATCATGCTCAGTATATCCTCAACATGTATTCCGCTGCCAGTAGTGTCCACTATACTGCATCACAGAGGACAGAAGACTCAATATAATGTTTGAAACCAAAACTGTCTCCGCTGACTCATTTCACAAGTACGAATGAGAGAGGATGAGAGTATGTGAAGTACACGGCAGTCGTGACATGACCATGTAGTCCACTGGTATTGGATGTCAACGCAAATGAGTAGCACAACTGTGGAAGACACACATGTGTCGTGTGAAGTCGTATGGACGCAGTGCTCAGGTGGGTGGGTGTGACGGGTAGATGCGCACATGCCAAGTTGGAGCACGCCGTGTTGGGAGGGGTCATGAACAGTACACCACCGCTTCCCTGGGCATTGTGAGAGGACACCTGTCGGGGGGGGGAGTGAACACGTGTGTGCACAGCAGCCGGGCACACGAACAATGCGGTACCTGGCGCACACGTCAGCCCACCCTCCGTGGACAAGCTGGATCCTGTTGTGCGCACGCCATGCCCCTTGACAAGGCACACACAGCCCCAGTCGACCAGGTGTAACCCCAACATAGTCAATCCGCACAAGGCGATACAGGGCACGGGATGGCAGTGGAGCATGGTGTGTGAGAGGTCTCCTCGCGCTCCTCCTGGTCATATCACGCAGGCAATAGAACCTCAACGTGTAGCATGGCACAAGTCAAATGGAAGTGTAGGGGGACGCACCACAGCACGAGCAGCACTGACGTCACGGGAGGTGGCTCGCACCATCCCATCCATTGCCCATCATACCAACCACGCCACATGCCATTGCGACTAAGTGCAAGCGCGTGCGCCACCACCCCGAGCCCTCCCCAGAGAGGCCAAAGAGTGAATGTGTGGGCCATCAGCCACAGACGGACGCGGCATGGCCGCAAGGGCAGCCACAGCCACTGGGTGTCGCAGGTGGCGGATCCGGAAGGCGAAGACTGTGATGCATAGTCCATGCAGGCCGGGTCTCCATTTGGGGCACCACGCAGGTGGACGGCGTCCCGCCACACATCATACCCTGAGACAGCCCACTCGTGCAACTGGACCCACACATACACTCCTTGCGTCTCTCTGGTGCGAGCTTGGGGCTGCCTGTGCAAGCGCTAGCCTCGCAGGTGCACATGCATATTGGGGGAGCGAGGGGAGGACATGAGGGCTGGGGCGAAGATGACTGTATCACTGTCAGTTAGTACAAGGGATGACCCAGATGTGGAAAGGAAGAGACGTGTCCCGTGTGTACTGCAACTAGTCGCCAATCCAACTACCCCCATGTCCGGAATGTAAGCCCGCACCTAGGCCCGCCCATCCGCCACATCGAATATGCCACCAGCACGACAACCTTCCCATTCGAAACACTGACTGGGGGTGGCGACCAGTGAACAATCATGTGTAGCCTACCCACGCGTACATGTGGGCCCTCCATGATCCATGTCACCTGCGGCAAAGTCATGACATGCGCAATGAGGGAAGTGAGGAGAGCTGTCCGCCCCACGCACAGAAGGTGCATCAGCTCCACAGACCCAGCAGCGAGTCCAGCAGGGGTCACATGTGCAGGGGCAGCTGTGCCTGGTGTGAAGGCACATGCATATAGACAGCACATCGACCAATGTGTAGTCTGCCCACATCTACAGTCCATCATCATGCGGACATAGGAATTGAACACAGGGCAACACATCTTAGTTGGTGCACCCACCGTGACCAACAATGCGCAATCATCGACGTACCCGCCCTGTGCATGGCCCCCCACCCAACGGAGGCACATCCAGTGCCACCATCCCACACACACAAGCCTTCCACAGAACATGCTGTGTCCAATGGTCAGTAAAAAGTCAGCGCCCATCTGGTGGATCCTGAACAGGAGACACATGCACACACATGCCAGTTCCCACTATGTACGTCTGCCACCTGGCACGTGCAATGTAACCTCTCACCTGTGACGTGTGACTGCAGGCACACAGCCGTCTTGGCATGGGGCTGTCAATGTGGACACCTGTCAATGTTTCGGGAGGTGTGATCCGTACAGTGCTGTACATAGGGTGCAGTGCTGACACCTACTACTGTCTCATATCCCCTCGTGCCACAGGTCCCACTTGTTTTGGCCGCTCAGCCTGTGCCCACATCGTCGTCGTCGTGTGCCATACTCATCCAGCCTCGGAAGCAGTGCCATGCTCAGCAGACATTCATGTTGCCGTGGCGTTGTCGCTTGACGAATATGCAGTCAGTCCCCATCAGCACGCCCCGCAAGTCATTGGGGCCTAGATCCCCATGTGCATGCACATGGCAGTGGTTTGTATCACTAGCCATTGCCATTGGTGGGAGACCTGTGTAAGTGTATTGTGGCCGTGCCGTCCCTGCTTGACAGCTGGGCTGTGACTCATGTGCTTGCTCAGTCATGTCAGTGATGTGTATGCGGAATTGCTATGTGTCGTGTTGCTTTGACATGTGTCCACTGCCATTTTCCCTAGGCGGAGACCGAACATTGACCGCCCATACCAATTGCTGGCGGACATGGACGATACTGAGGTCATTAGGAAGTTTCGGCTGGACAGGCCAACCCTGCATCGACTGTGTGCCATGTTGGAACCCCATCTCCGTCCCCGCAGGGTGTATCCGACAGCAGTCACCCCCACGGCTAAGGTGATGGCCGCCATGCATTTCTTCGCCACTGGGTCATTCCAGCACACAGTGGGCAGTGGAGGAGGGATGTCCCAGCCCATGTTCAGCAAGGTGCTGAGGGATGTACTGGCAGCCATGATGCTGTGCCGAAACAGGTACATCCGTTTCCCCAGGGCTCGTGAATTGGCGGCAGTGAAGGGTGCATTCTATGCCCTTGGCAGGATCCCACACGTCGTTGGAGCCATTGACTGCACACATGTTGGCCTTGTTCCACCACAGGCCACTGAGCACCTGTACCGCAACAGGAAGCACACGCACTCCCTGAATGTGCAAGTGGTGTGCCTTGCGGACATGGTGATAACCCACGTGTGTGCAAAGTTCCCAGGCTCGGCCCATGACGCACACGTCATGCGCAACAGCATCTTGCCACGACTGATGTCCAATCTGCAACAGGATCGTGGCTGTATTGTCGGTGAGTATGTGGAGTGGTGTAGCGTGCTGGCTGTGCGATGCTGTCCCCTGTCCAGTTGGATTAGCAACGGTTCTCTGTGTCCCTCACACCCAGGTGACTCTGCGTACCCGAATGGGGCATGGCTGCTCAGTCCATTGAGGAATCCTCGCACCCCAGCAGACGATCGCTACAATGAGGCACATGGGAGGACCAGACGTGTGGTCGAGCGTACCTTTGGCCTCCTCAAGTCCAGGTTCAGGTGCCTGGACCGCACCGAGGGTGCGCTGGCGTACTCCCCACAGAAGGTGTGCCAGATAGTGGTGGCGTGCTGCATGCTGCACAATCTGGCCATTCGGAAGCAGATCCCCCTCATCGTGGATGACGGAGATCAACCAGGGCCCCAGCCCGCAGACCAGGACAGCTCGAGTGAGGAGGACAGCGGAGAGGAGGAAGCTGGTAATGTGCGGCAGCAGCTCATCGCCCGCTACTTCACTTGACGGTGAGTGTCCATGTACGACGGCTGATGTGGCTGTATCTGTGCAGGTGTGTGTGTGCTGTGTCAGGGTGGCCGTTTGTTCACTGCGTGCTGTGTGTCAACGCTCCATGGCCAGGGTAGTATGCCACTGTTGGTGGCTGTGGCATTGTGCCCTATTGCTCTGTGCGATGTGTGTACATTGCTTGTAGTTGTTGACATGTACTGTGTGATGGGTGTGTGACACACTCATTGAATGTGCTCCTGTTCTGTCTCCCACCCCTAGGTCCCTACAGGCCCTCCGGTTCCATTGCCATGCCACGCATCAGGTGCCTTTCCGCCCAAGGTGGCCGTTGTATTCCGTACAAATAAAACACAGGGCACAAACAGCAGTTTGTGTAAGAGGTGCATTTATTTCAAACTGTGACATGTGATTGTGTGCGAGGTGATGACAAAAGTGGTGCGTGCAGTGACAATGAGCTGTCGGTCACGGCTGCGTGATGCTCAGGGTGTACCCACTTGTTCCATGTCCATGGTCCAACAGACACATGCCATCCAGATGGCTGTGTGGAGTGGGATCGTAGTCCAAGTCAATGCAGTGGGTGGTCAAGGAAGGCTGGCTGGCTGCCTCACTTGCGTCTGGAGCGTGCGTAGTCCTCCCGGGAGATCTGTTTGTACTTCGGACGGCCCCTTCCACGTTTGGGAGGGGGTGTGTGGTGGCGACCTGCTGGTGGGGGGTGAGGTGTGCTCACTGGCTGTGGACGCAGGGGAACTGGACACTGCTGCTCGACCCTGCGCCCCGGCAGGTGGTGGCGGTGGTGGAGCTGCTGTCCCTGGCTGTGACCTCACCACCAGCTGGCCCATGAGGTCCACGAGTTGGCCCATACGGGCGTCCATGGACCTCAGCACCCCCAGCACCTCCCGCGTGTCTGAAGCAGACCTGGCCCATTGTCCTTGGGCCTCTTCATAGGCCCCAAGGACTCTGGCCATTTGAGGCAGGGCATGGCTCCCAGGGGAGACTGGCGTTTCCCTGACCCTGCTCCTCCTACCAGTACTGCTGCCACCGGCCTGCCCACTAGCCACATTGCCCACCACGGTCCTCGCCCTGGCTCCCAGGGTGGATCCAGTCGGCCGGGCCACCACCTGCACTGGGGCTGGTGCCAGCGAAGACGTGGTGGTGGTGGCGGCGGTGGTGGTCGGTGCGGCGATGGTGGCGGTTGCGGCAGTGGTAGTGGCCGCAATGACCGTGGGTGTGGCCGCAATGACCGTGGGTGTGGCCGCAATGACCGTGGGTGTGGCCGCAATGACGTGGGTGTGGCCGCAACGACAGTGGCAGCAGAGGGCTGGGAATGTTCAGCAGCCCTGGATGATGGGTTGGTGGGTAGGAGGGGTCCTGGGGAGCGGCTGGGCCCTGCCACACCAGATGGGCCTGCTTGGTGGTCCGTGTCCGAAGAGGAGGACAGATCCTCCACATCCGTGTGTCCTCGTTGGGGGCTTGTAGGCTGGCTGTGCTGGCTGCTGTCTCCATCCCCAGCATCCAGCAGTTCGTCACCTGTGGAGAGAATGAGATTTGTTATTGTGTTGCACCTGGCGAAGTATGTATTTGTCGTCTGACATTAACAGTTCGTGCAATCTCGTACATGGGTTTCCCGGAGGCGTGTGTGTGGCTGTACCATTTGTAGTTGTGTGTGCTTGGCAATGGGACTGTGTGCTGTGCACATGTGGCATGGGACGGATTGGCCATGCCGATGGGTGTGTTGCTGTGCCCCTACTTATTGTGACTCTGGTGTATGCGGGCTCCTGGCCCATCCTGGGTCTGGTTTGTACTTTGCTTTTGGTGTTCAAATGGGACGCTTAGGAACGCATATGGCAACATGGGGGCCATGCCCCAGATTCGCATTTGGGATGGAATATGCTTTTGGGGTACATGCTGTGAGCCATGGGTGCCGAACGTGACATGTGTTGTGGCAGCATGACAGTGCATGGTCTGAGGTGTGTGCATGCCTGACATGGCCTGCATATTTGCTGTCTGTTGTGATTACTGGACATGGCATTGGACGCATCGTTATGAGTGAGTGATGGTTGTGTGCCAGCCAACGTATTGCAGTTGTCCCATCTCCTTGGTGTGCGTGCTGCCCTGTGCCATGTGCATCACTGCAGTGCTCGGGGGGTGTGGCCCATGTTGTGTGTTGTTGCTCACAGTGTGGCGTGCGCTTCATTGACTTCTGGCACATGGTTGGTCATGGGCATGTATCTTAGCGTGACTGCTGTATGTGTGGCAGCTGTGCGGATGACATGCCTTTCATGAGACTGGGGCTGACGGATGGGATGGATGGTATGTTGTATGTGCATGGTGTGTCTGTGTGTTTGATGGGTTCAGTGGTGTTCGTGTGCATTTATGTTGTTCCGCTCTGTTGCGTCTAGTGTTGTTTGTCTTACATAGGCGTAGTTGTGGGGTGTGTGGTTGACAGGCAGTAGGGGCTACATGGACAGGACTTCAATGGTGTTTCGGTTGTGTGTGATGGGTTGCACAGTGGCTGCCGTGTGGTACTATATTCAGTGTGGCTTGTGCATGCAGACGTGGCTCCTTGGGTGTTGCTGTGTCTGTGATGGGTCATGTGAGGTGTGAGTCTGTGGTTCATGTCCGTGTGCACATTGTTCACTTGTTCGTGACGGTGGGCGGTGCTGCGTGTTCGTCTGCTACGTGACATGTCCCATGTGTTGGTCGTGTTACGGTCCTCATGCCTCCAGTAATCCAGCCCTGTCCAGTTTCCCACCTGCAGGTTGTTCGGGCGTGCACTGTACTGGATGCCACATGGTTCTAAGCGGGGGTGCTCCATGTTGCAGGTCTGTGGGGGTGGGGGGGTGTTGTGGGTCGTGGTGGTGGCTGGACACCCACTGACACCGATTGTTGTGGACCGTGATGTCTACCTTTCGGCTGTCGGTGTGCACTGCGGTGGCTGACACGTGGCTGTGGGGTGTGGGGGATGCTCCTCCTTGCTGTGCTGTGGGACTAGGGGCCTGGTGTGTGTTGTACTTGGGCTGTCCACCCTCCCACCCACTGCACTTTGTGTTCCTGCCACTTACCTGTTACTTGTCGGTTAGTGCAGCTATGGCGGACACATGGGTGTGGTGGGTGCTCGTTGTGGCGCTTCTGGCATACTTGGGGACCTGTTGGTGGTTACGTGGCTGGCTGAGTGTACACATGTCCCCACGTATCTTACAGTTGTTCGGTTTGGGCTGTGTGTGGTGGTGTCTGTTGCATGTGTGTGTGATGTGTTGTGTATTGTGTGCTGGACATGGGGGTGTTTGTCCCTGGGAGCTGTGGCATGGTGGTAGTGCATGTGAGTACATAGCGGTGTGCTGGTATACATTAGTTTGTACTTACCAGCCTCCACTCCCCCTGGTAATCCGGCGAGGATCTCCGGATGTATAATGACTCGCACCTTCTCCTCCCACGCTTTGAAGGTCTTGAAGAGCGCGGGATTCCCTCCGCCAGTGACGGCAGCCAGCTCTCTGTTCTTGCTCTCCTTCTTCTTGACCAGGCTCTTGACGTCATTCCACCGTTTGTTGATTTCAACTCTGTTCCTGGGCAGGGTCCCGACTGCATTGACCTGGTCTACGATCCGGTTCCACATTCTCTTTCTGGTGGCTAGTGGTGTGTGCTGGACCAGGTTCCCATAGATTTGTGGGTGCACCTTGATAATCTCGTCGACCATGACCGTCAGCTCCATGGGCGTGAACTTGGGCATTCTTTGTGGTGCCATGGTGTTTGTGGTGCTGGTGCGGTGTGTGTTGTGTAATGTGCAGGGGGTTTGTGGTGCCGGTGTTTGGTGGTGGGTGGTGGTGGTGGTTGTGATGTGTGCGTTTCTGTGGTGTGCTGCTGTCCTTGCTGTGTCACTGTGTCCTCTTCTCTCCTCTCTAGTTTGCAATGTTGCAAGGGGTTGTGGTCTGTGGGAGTGCTGCTTTTGTACTTACCTATGTGGGTGTGTCCTCATGGTCTGTTGTTTTCAGGTGTGTTGTGTCTGGGGTTCTGGCCTTTGTAGTTTTTGTTTGTCCAGGGGGGTGTTTTCGGGATGTGTACTGTGCTTGTGTATTTGTGCGTGCCTTGCTGTGTGGACTTGTTGGCCATGTTGTGTGCGATTGTTTTTGTCAGCGGATGGTTTCTGTGCAGGGACGTGGGCGCCATGGCTTCTGCCGTGTCGATTCTCATCGGCGTTGTTTGCGCTGGCGGGCGGTATATTTGTAGTTTTTCCGCGCTCATGGCGGTGCGATCGTAATCTCACGTGCGGTGTGTCGGCCGTGAGGGCGGGCGGTTTTGTGTTGTCGTGCGTGTTTCCGTCCGTGGCGGGCGGTTTGACTCCGACTCGGACGATGGCGGGCGGTATCTTGTGTGATTTTTCTGCCGATGGCGGTTTTCGGTTTGTGTCATCGTAATGGCGTGGTCGGTGTTCAGACGGTGTGTGCGGGCGGATTTTTGCCGCTTTCATGCCTGGCGGATTTTTTTACGCCGGGTATCGTAATGGGCCCCTAAGTAATTAATTAAGAAAAAGTGAGTATTGATAATTATTTTTTTTGTTAATTAATTTTTAATTAGTTATTAATTTTTATTAAATATTATTTATTGGTATTGGTATTATTTTGTTAATTAATTATTAATTGGTTCTTACTTTTTATTACATATTATTTATTGTTATTGACATTTTTTTAATTCAATTATTAATTGCAAATTAATTTTTATTAATTGATTAATTGAAAATTAATTTAATTGTGTGAAATTTTATGTGGAGTGTGTTGTGTGTTTATTGGGGAATAGGGTGGGAAGTATTTAATATTATGAAAGTAATTATTATTTTTGATATATTTGTAGTTTTTTTTCTTCTAAATTTATTAATAAATCATTATTTAATTACAATATTTATTTCATTTATAAGTATGTTATTTTTAACATCTACGTTGTCCAACGCTTTCCCTACTGTTGCACTCACTGGAGTGGGAATAGTAATGTTTACCCCTACACTATCTAGCGCTTTCCCTACTGTTGCACTCTCTGTAGTGGGAATAGTAATTTTTACCCCTATGCTATCCAACGCTTTCCCTACTGTTGCACTCTCTGGAGTGGGAATAGTAATTTTTACCCCTACGCTATCCAGCGTTTTCCCTACTGTTGCACTTACTGGAGTAGGAATAGTAATTTTTACCCCTACGCTATCCAGCGCTTTCCCTACTGTTGCACTCACTGGAGTGGGAATAGTAATTTTTACCCCTACGCTATCCAGTGCTTTCCCTACTGTTGCACTCTCTGGAGTGGGAATAGTAATTTTTACCCCTACGCTATCCAACGCTTTCCCTACTGTTGCACTCACTGGAGTGGGAATAGTAATTTTTACCCCTACGCTATCCAACGCTTTCTCTACTGTTGCACTATGTGGAGTAAGTATATATATTAATTTATATGTATATGTTTAATTTATTTTAACATTTAATGTATTAGTTATTATTTTTAAATATCTTTTAATATTTTTAACTATATTTCTCTTAATTATATGTATTATTTACTTAATTTTATATTATTATTCAAACATTAAAAAAACGATATTTTTAACTTCGATATTTTTGAAAACTATATATTTTTTCTGATATTTTTGTACTTACCTTTATGTAGATTGGACTTCGATATTTTTGACTTCTATATTTCTGTGTCGATATTTTTGCAGGTCGATTTTCTGTCCGTCGATATTCTGTCATACATTCGTTTGCAAGATCTCTGTCACAAAAGCTTGACTGGTAATTTCTTTGTAAAGCTTTAGATTTCAGCAAATCAATTCCATATCTGTGGGCCAATTCAGATAATCTTTTATGTGCCTGTCCTGGACCTCTGGTAATATCCGTACACAGGAGCAATAGTTCATCATCATAAGCATGTGATTGTGACATGTCAAGAGTTCCTATTATCATTTCTTCTAATTCTACTTTCAATTTAGCCACATCCATGACACTTTCTCTCTCCGGGACCTGAATATTCCCTCCACTAGTCCCTGGATTTCCACTTCCAATCAAGGTGTCTATGCCTCTAAGCAAATCATTAAATTCTCGGGCAGTAAGACCTGGTTGTTCTGCTGGGTTATTAAGAATTATTTCTCCGCTATAGGTACCACTAGTTGCATTCGGCGGTGAATTCAAAAGGGACATGTCAAAAGTTGCCATTCCTGGGGCACTGTAATTCACATTTGGAAGAACATTCATTCTAGGCAGGACAAAAGGTGATGATCTCTGAGGAAATCTTCTGGTTGGGTCAAAGCCTGTCTGATTTAATGTAGGGTCTGCAATTGCAGCACAAGGGGTATTCCCTTGTGTCGGAACCATAGAGGTCTGAGGTATTGGTCTCATTGTTGACCCCTCCTCTGAATTGCTAGCTATTGCGTTTGTTCCAGTAGGAACAGCCAAAGTATGTGTAGTATTTCCTACTGATCTCGGCTTATACAAAGGAACTACAGGACCACTAGTGACAGGAATGGTCAATGAATCTGGAGCATTTAGACCATGTGTATTTGAAGGAACTGTCATTCCTGAATTCTCTCCCATTGAATTTGAATTCATACTTACTGGTGCCATAGGCACATCAAACGTCTCACGCATAGATACATTATTCGCTCCACCAGTCTGGGTTACATTCTATGGAGGTGGACGGTTTAACAAAACTTTGGTTATAAAATCCTCATCTGAATCACTGTCACTGTTCTCAGCTATATTCTCTGTGTCATCTGTCTCTTTCTTTTTTTTCTTATCCTTCTGTTTATATATCCCTTCTTCCTCACTTGTTAGTGCAGGATATAATCTAGCTCCCTCAATCAAGTCAGTTCTCCAAGATTTCTGCACTGCATCCCATCTAGCATCTGCACAAGTATGTATGGTTTTCTTGACCCTTCCTTGAAATCTCTCTCTCTGTCTAAGGTGGGATGTATGTTCCCAGGCATTAAGTGCTTCATATTGTGTAGGTCTAGGAGGTGGTTTCATGTCATACAACATCTGCCAAAAATATGAAATAATTCTCAAATTAAATGTGCCATAACGAGGAAATGTCAATCTTTCTCAGTGATCTTATGCCATTGTGCGAGCCAAACGTGTGAAGACCCACGCCTATCGCCATAATATGACCTGGCGTACCTTCAGGTGGTGCCTCTTCCTCTTTTGTGACAGGCACAGGTGCAGCTCCCTTCACTAGGCTTTGTAATGCTTTAAAGAATTTCATTTTCATTCAACAATATGCAATATTCACAAATGAGTTTTAGTTGAAACCAGAGAATGTTTTTTCACTCACAATCAGCGACCACAACCAAAACCAGCACAGCCCTCTGTGACATCAATCTCACTCCTTGCAGCAGCTCACCCCCCTTTACAATTTTTACGAGCGCGTTCTATTAGCAATTTACGCACAAAACAAATGCATGCAATTTCAACAATCAACTGACTGCTCCTCTAAAGAAATTACAGATTTTCCCTTACACAAGAGACAGTCCGGAGCAACACTTTCCAACCTATCCTGACATTTACTTCAAATGAAGCCTCAACCAGCAGAATCTCACTCGGATTGATACAGTTCTTCCCTGTGGACTGAGATCAACTGTACCAACCATACTTCACAATCACACAGAGATAAAGGGGCCGATTCTGATGCGGGTTGGAAAAGCTTCCCGACCGAGGGCCTGATTCTGATGCGGTTAGGAAGGCCTCCTAACGGCATTTGGTCCTTCCAAATCCGATCGGGAACGTTTTTTCCCGACCGAGGGCCCAATTCTGATGCGGTTAGGAACAAATGTTCCCATTGAAGTCAATGGGAGTTCAACCAAATCGTATCTGGAAGCATCCGGATGCATCCTACTCCGCCGGTTGGACTTTCCCGATCCGAGTGGGTCGGAAACCATTTCCCAACCGATTCGGTCGGGAAGCTTTTCCAACCCGCATCAGAATCGGGCCCAAAGTCTCTATCCCAATAATCCCGCTGACAACGTCTCAAGATCAGCAAATCAACACAGCACAGCAAACAGCTACACCTTTTTATTTTTTATTTATTTTTTATTTATTTGAAAAGTTTTATATAGCGCTGGCTAGACCCGGAGGTATCAGAGCGCTTTACATGAGGAAGAGCATTGTTTCAGAACATAGTTACAAAGTTACATCAGTTGCAAGGAACGTAGTTACATGAGTTACCAAAGCATAGTATTAACATTAGAAAGAAGAAGAACAGGCAAGGGGAGAGAAATTTGGGGGGGGGACAGGAAAGGAACAGGGGAGTTAGACAAAGACTAATAGAGGGAAGAGGCGGGGCGGGGGTGGGAAACACAACGGGGAGACGAGGAAAATAGTGTCCGACGTCCGGCTGGGTAGGTGACGGCTGAGGGGTCAATCAGAGCCAAACTCCTCTATAGCTGCATATGACAGCTCCACCGGTCATCGGCCAAAGGTAGCTCGGGCACCGCAATGCATACAGAAGGTTCTGGATTCCGCCTAGGGGGGCATCGTCAAAAGAGTTCCATCGGTCACGGTGTACGGTGCTGTGCTCCCAATGGTAGTGGGACCATTCCCAATCCTCTCCTGTGTGTGTCTCCCTTGTCGCTGTGGTCTCATCCAGAGGCGACTCTGAAACTCGAGGGAACAGATGCAGGAACCCTCCCCAACAAGGGGAGAAGGAGTGCTTTGGAGAAGGGCCCACTCATGGCGGCCATCTTGGGGACAGTCATTGCTGTAGGAGGATTTGAAAGTTGAGGCCCTGGTTCAGTCGCCTGGGAGACTGCTGCCCCAAATAGAGCAAATGACGGTGGTAATAATATTGTAGGTTCTAAACAGTCAATTAACAAGTGTAGGGGACCATTTAGATCATAGCTTTATCAATAGCATCTGTATTCGGACTGAATTGAGTCGGAGAGCAGATTATAGCAGGCCAGGGGCCACAGAGTGAAGAGAGCGCAGGCAGACTAGGAAATCAGCAATTACACAGGAGACAGAATATTGCGGTGAAGTTGCGGGTAGACGCAGATCGAAGAACAATCTCGGTCGCCATTTTAAGGTCAGGCAGGTACAGGCAGTGTCTCAGGAGCGATCGTCGCGAGGGGCGAGAACATCGCAACAAAGGTAAAACCAAAAAAGGGGGGTACCTTGAGTGGAGGACCACAAATGGCTTTCTCCAACGAGAAACAGCCGTTCCGTGAAGAGTATAGAAGAGCCTCAAGGCGCTGTGGTCGGGAGTGTCTTCTACCATGTAGGTATGTGCCCCGGGATCTTAGGCCACGATGGACCCGATAACCACTTCAACTTCTCTGCATTAGGTGCCACATTCACAAATCAGCTTAAATCACCTCCGCATAACACCACACAGTCACTGCAAAATACTGCAATCTAAGCATAGCAATTGTAAAGCGCAACCCTATTAATACTCACACTCCTCAGCTGCTACAATTCATTTCCGAACCACTGAAACTCCATCAATCCTTCGAATGAACCATGGGCTTTTGGGATTTGGACTGGCAAATTTCTAAACATGACACCCTAACTCCCTCATGGCAGTGGAAAACCATCCTCAGCCACCAGATTTCATTGAGGGTTTTCTGGGCCACTATTGGTTCTCCGATGGACTTTTATTTTCTGCCTGAGAGGTGATGGGAGTTAACATTTACATAAAGGTATTTCAATTAACAATGTAACCCATATGGCTACACAATAAGAACCAGGAGTCGGTAAATATAGTTAAGAAGGTTTATTACAAATTAAGAATCAAGGTAAGATACACCACTCTTAACACCATGCTTTAAAGATAAAGAATAACAACCGTGAAGCCAAACCTCCGGAGGAAATTCTGGCAGACCAATATTAGGCAAACAAGAAATTCAGTCACAGCAATACAAAAGATTAACAAAAGTATTTGATGCTCAGAAAAGAGTCTCAGGTTTCTCGTTTATACATGGGTAAATCTAAATCACCTAAAGAAAAGTCCAAGCTAAAAGGATGGTTCTAAAGTCTAAAGGATCTTAAAAATCAGGAAATTCCATAAAGGAAAATAGAAATAGGCAGGAAAATAAGTGGGAAGGTGTCAGCATTTCAGAAGCTTGGTCAAGAGTCTTCTTGGGTCAGGGAAGTAACTGTTAGCCTAAGCCACACTCAGGAAAAAATCAAGGAAAACATAGAGGTCTGAACCTCTGAAAGTTCAGGGGTCTACTGTCTTTCTCCACTTCTCACGTTGTAGACTGCAACATTCACAAAGTATCTCATACTGGACATGGGAACAACATTGTCTTCTCACACATGAACCAGGTTGTAACATTGCTGAATAGGCCTTTTAGTTAATGCTCTGCTTAATCATGTTCTTCTTCTCAGGCTCTTTCTTTCTATCACTAGTCCAGTAATGTATCTATTCTTCAACTAACAATGTCTGTGAATACCTGCAAGAAATGTCACGTTAGCAGAAATGGAAAACAGAATTTTATGCAGCACTTTAATCAGGCTGACTAAAGACAACTTAAAGTATTAACTCAATGGTGCACATTTAATACGCTCCTGCACATTTAAACACAAATGAGTATGAATGGTCAGTACATTACGTTCATATAGGGAATAAAGTAAAATCTTTAATGTATATGTGTCAGTATGTCTATGAATTACATTTTAATGCAATGCATGATAAACATTAGTGCACACATTACATGAACTCTTTGTCGTTTCTAGAGTAATCACATTCTACACATATCAGGATGGTTTCTATTCATTTGATTTATCAAAGCACACATTATGAAAGTAGAATTTCATCTTTATAGTAAGTCCATGGCTACTAAGTAAGCATGGTTTATTAATTTCTCGTTTGAAACAGTTAAACACATAATTTGAGTAAATTACCTAGGGCGACAGTAAATGCACTTTAGTAATGACATCAAATACAATACTTATTTTAATATTGTTAGACCATAGAAGAAACATGTGCTAAATGCACATTCATATCATGTATCTGTCATGAAGTTGTGACATATTTGTGACATGTATAGGGTGGGCAAATTTGCTCTGCACCAATAACTAATACTTCATAAGTCACATTGTAAATTTAAAATGGCTCGCTAAACCTCGGTGCGCAATTCAGGACTACTTTTTCCTACCTGTCTTTTAGTACATTGGGCCTTTAATGTACTTTGTCCTATAACAGGGCCTATCCAGTAATGCTTGTCAAACTGTGATCTTCTGGTTTGTCATGTCAGTCATCATGTTATACATTGGCAACTGCTTCACGATGTCATCTTGACCTCAAATAGCATAGCAGTAGTCATATTTCCGGGCAATGGACTTAAAGGTGAAATGACCAACATATTGCGCAGCACTCAAGGAATGTGACCTCACAGTTAGAGGGCAACTGGTACTGACACATACGCCAAGGTCACTACTCCTAAAGTGACTTTTAAAACTAGAGGGACACTTTAAATGATATTGAAGTGTATCTACTTTTACTTGAACTTCCCTGTGAGACACTGGATCATATACCATTACAAACCATTGTCTATGAAGGAGTTTCTATTGAAATTAAACATAGAATTGAGAGAATCTTAAAAGGGATGTTGCCTTAAAACAGACTAGAAATAAGGAAAAAGAAGTGCCCAATCCAAAACAAACTTGAGATATAATCAACTGAAACAATAAGAAAGTAATTAATGTTACATTTTTAGATTGCATTGTGGATTTTAAGAGTGCTGCCATGTGATGCAGTAATGCATAACCATTTTACTCCATGTTGGACTATATGATCAATGTGCATGTTACTTTGAACATGGAGTGCTTGGCATCCTGTATAAGTTTATAAGTAGCTCCAAACAACTAATCAAAGGCCTACTCAGAGGCAGTCAATGAACATGTGCCTGTCTGTAAGATCGAAGTTCATATGCTCATGTGGGTAGTGGACAAGGGAATACTAATCAGCGAGGAAGAAAACCTCATCATGTTACAGAGTTACTTTATTCTGACCTCTTCTGCATCCCTGGGACAGAGGGAGTCCACTAGTTAGATCACCAGCTGCATTAGCTGTTGGCACTGTGCAATTCGTCAGGACTCATCGTTCCAATCTGGTAATACATTGTACTTTATTGACTACATTCTCTGCTTCCGGATGGCAGGCACCAACAATATTATTTGTATTCTCTGATTTCTCTTGCGTAATGATTCACTTATACATTTTGATTGTTCTCTACTCATATGAACACAATAACTTCATGCACATGTTTTTTGCATTATTTACAGCATGTATTTATTTATTACTTATATTTTTATTTAATGATTTATTGCATAGCAGTTCGTTGTCACCAAGGCCACTTCACAGTGCAGAGAGGGATGGGCGGGAACACAAAATCACTCATCAGGTTTTAAGCTGGATAAGGAGCTTGGTCTGAAGGCCCTCCTTCACAACAATTCTTTATTATTGTATTTAGACTGCAGGCTTCCTTCGCAAGGGTACATTTCTGCCGACTACTCAATGTCTTGCAGTGATCAAGCATGAATGATCGCAGTGGTGGCAGGAATAAAGGATCTTTCATGCTGAAATGATACCATGTACCGTCCTTCATGAGATTTTGTTTTTGTACATGTTGCCTTGAACATTGTAAAGCGCTTTGATACCCTTTGGGTCCTGTTTGCGCTGTATATACATTTATAAATAAATCGCTTGCTTGGGAGACATGAGCGCATTCCCGAGAGAGAGCTTATGTGATTTTGTGAAGCAGGGAGAGAAAGACAGAACATTGATAGAGAGAACAATGTCAAAATAAACACAGAAAGCATCAGAGAGAGAGAGAGGGGCAGTGAAATAGAGCAGGCCAGCAGAATATTTAACAATACAACTGGATGCATTGATGCTGGTAAATATGAGCATTCATCTTGTCAAGTTTTATGGGATGAGTATGATATGTACTCAAAAATGCTCTCAGAAAGCACCAAACCGCATTCAAACCTGACTGGCCATAGTTACATACAGAAGACCTCAATAGCTGCATTCAACCAATGACCTCTCAGAGGAAATTGTTCAACAAACCGTGAAAGATGAAATTCACCATTTTGCACTCAGTCCTGTTGGTGTTGAAAATCCAAACTTAGCAGGCTTCGAAAATGCTTGAATGCCTCTTGATTTCGATTTCATGAACCCCTAGCTCTTTGTTCATTGACTTCTGGCAGCCCAGGGTGTTTTGTCCAGAAGCATGGACTTAGAGTCAAGCCTTTCCTCTTTCTCTCCATAGGTTATGCTCAACATAGCTCACGTATTTTGTAATTTCCATTTTGGGAAGACACATAGCTTGAGGTAAAGGTGTGTGGCTGATGATTGCTTGTAGAATCCATGATTGAAGGGTATGTGTTATGGACAGACATGTGGCCATCTGGTCATTGGAGTTGAAAGGTTGGAGGTAAAAATGGTGGTAGTCTGGGGTGGCTTAGAGGCGCTGAGGATGTGTGCAGCATTGTCTGTGAAGGCCCATCATTAGGTGAAGCAGGAAAAACTAGCTCACCTGCTGGGGATAAGACTTTTTGTATATTTTGCTATGGGACAATAAAAGTGAAGTAACTTTCTGGGGCCAAAGACACATGATCTGCATGATTTTTGGTAAAAACGAATACTGACATATCCAACCTGGTTCGCAAAAGCAGGATTTCTAGAAGTATTTTGGAAAAAAGATGCGTGAATTCTTGATATCAGGAGGACAAGCAAGTGTGAGCAAAAGGGTTGAGGAGCTACAAAAAGATGGACTAAAAGCAGTTATCTAAAATAAATTCATTTCTTAAGCATAATACATTGTGCTACATGTTGTTTTCCTCTGTTGCTTTCTTGGTAACGCTAGAGGTGACGCCTTTTGTAGAAGCATGGAAACACTGAAAATCCTACAATGTGAATTCCATTTACTGCCAGTGTCAATGAACAATGCTTGTCAGTGGGAATTCACAACTCATGTAAATTATATAGATTTTTCTTTGATTTCTTTAGAATAACTGTCAAGGCGAATGTTCATTGCAAAAATAGGGCAATGTCGCTTCACAAATGTTTATCTTTCACTTCAAAAATCATCACATTCAATTCCCTTTGAAAACAACATTGGGATGGATAGATCAACAGACCTAGGGAATGGCACCATTCTACTTAACCAACTTTAACCCTTTTTTAAAGATGGGACATTTCTTAAGTAGTTTGCGTCCTTTTGACTATGCATGATTCAACAATATCTACGCTGATGTTATTTCAAAGCCAGAGGCATTATCGTTTCCGTAGGGTTCTTCAGTTCTAGCCAGTTTAGTCAACATCGAAGTGGAGCTGCTTGCTTGTCAGGCTTGATTGATTGGCTGCTATTCTAGGTGTATTCCGCAAATATTTAGATCAGCCTTCATATTAATGGACATCTGAGTGTGTTAGTGCAGTTTTTTCAGTCTGATATGTTACATGTTTGTAATCCTGGACCCAAGAATCAAAATTGTCTCAAGCTTAACTCAGAAAAACCAGAGGTTATGATTTTTGGGGAAGTGTTGATTTACGGAGCCAAGCTTTCTGGCCATGAGAGGCTGACACTTACCCTATCTTATTTTCAGCTACTCAAATTCTTGGATTTATGTATGATTACAAAATCTTGTTACATGGACAAATATATGTGGTATTCTACTCTTGTTTCTTTCTTTTGAAAGTTATCTCACTATTCTGCAGAACAACAGTAATCATGTCCTTGACTTCACCAGCATCGGCTACTAAAATGTATCTTTATTTACCTAAGGGTTCCCTTGGTAGCCTGCAGTTAATTCAGAATATTGCCACCTAACATCTCTGTGGTGCTCAGAAATGTGATCTTCTAATACATTTGTTGTTGTCCTTTCGCTAATATCCAGTGCCTAGTTGACTTGTGATCATAACAATGTGCATTGTTTATCTTTTCTGTTGGGAGTAACCATTGCGCTTTACAAACTTCTTAACTTCTTTCCTTTAATGCAAGGTCCCATCCTTTTCTATTAGAAAGTTCTGAACTACTTAGTTTAACATCCTGTCTAATCTGCAGACCAGCTTCTCTTGGTGATCCTATGCACTACAGGCAGTGAAACAGGGGAGTGGATGGCCCTTCTAATTTGGTGGAAAATCTCAGACATGAAGGGGGATACAGTGGCATCGCTTGCAAAACATCGGAGATGAAGGCTGAGCACTCCAACAGATTAAAGAGCAGTTCCCCTCCCTTGATCTCCTGGTCAACAATTGGTGTGTGTGCCCGGTGCTCTTCTTATGGATCCAGAGGTAGTGGCATGCACCCACTTGCCCCTAGACTGAGGGGTCTGACGGGCCAGGGGTACCAATTTAACTAGAGGTGCCAAACGATTGAGGTGAGTGTCTTTTAATTTTCTCCATATCATGACTTAACTAGAGCCGCTGCAGCCTCTTGGTGAGGCCCCAGGGGACCAGCGAGTGCCAGAGGTAGCCAGAAACATTATGTTCTGAAGAGGCAGCTCCTGACTGCCAGACAATTGGCTTGATTCATTGACCTTACTCCTTGACAAGGAAAGGACTATAAAGTACAAGAAAGGGAGAAGATTACCAATTTATAAAGTAGTGGATTTGCAATACATTTGCTTTAACCTCGACTGCAATTATGTTGGAAAAGAGATGCCAGAAAGAAGATTTTTTTTAACACAAGGGCAGAAGGAAGACTCATAATGAAGAGGTGGATGAGCCTACGGAGAAGTTTGATTAACTCCAAGAAAGAGGACACTCTTGTATTCTACTAAAGAGCTGCACTCAGAAATGGTACACAAAGCAGGATGGAAAATGCAGTGAGATCAATAGAAAAGAAACTGGAGGGTCTAGCCTGAAAGATGAACACAGTGGAAAATGAACAGTAAAGGATGGCACATACTGTGCAAACTTTGAAGGAGAAGTAGAAGGAATTGGAATCATATGTCCAGGACCTAACTACTTTTAAACGACTGTGCTATAGAAAATAAAACAAGGCTGGACACTAAAAATGAAACCCTGGATATTCTAAGACAGGACACCCTTCTGAGCTTGCTAAGGATCCCCTCAGATCTCACTTCAGAGCAGACGGCAAAGGAAAGGTCTGAAGTGATGAGAGATATATTGGTGACTGAGCTAGAGGGAAGGCAAGACCCAGTGAGAAAAGTATTTCTAATCCCTTCTTGAACCCGCAAATGAAATGCAGAAACAGGGGGACTGTGATGATGATTTAGCTATCTAAACAACCTGGAGAAAAACACGTCTGAGAGCAGCAATAAAGCAAACATGCATTGACAATGCCAATAAGTCATGCAAAAAATGGTGACCCTAGTCTCAGCCAAACTACTGTTTTTTCACGACCTCTATTCTGATACACTTGGGTGAATAAAGGCTCTGCTGGAAATCAGAAAGGAACTGATAACTAAATGGATTACAGTGTCAGTGGGATTTTCTGCTAGGCTCAAAGTGGACTATGAGGACAAGTGTTTCATTTTCACTCAAGTGAACTCTGCTAGATCCTTTGTGGAAGGCTGAAAGACAACTGTGGGTAAATGTTAAAGATAATAGGAATGACAGCTTCTATGAGGGCCACCAATGGAATACTGGGAGCTGGAACTTATCATAATTAGAGGATCAGAAGTAGTTACACTCTCTCTAGGAGAAGAGGGGCAGAAGAACTATGAAAATTTCAGTAGCTTAATTGTTAGCTTTTGTGTTATGTTGTTCGTCTCTTCTTCCCCATTTAGCCTCTGGGAGCCATAAGACTATCATAATAAGTGCACACTACTAGGGTATGTGCAAGGAACCACAATTATTTATTTTTACAATATTGAGATAACAGAAGGTGAGATAACATGTTTTATTATTGTCAGGTTTTGTGGCAACTGTTGGTGTATATCTGTACAAAAGATGAATAAAAAGATTTAAACTTAAAAACAGAACCACCAAAGCAGTGTCAAACTTGGTGCCCTGACTTACAATTCGCTGTTACACCTTCTGCAGTGTGTCCAACAAGGTGAAGCGGTTTGTTCCTGTTACGTGTTTGCCGAGGGTAGAGAGAGACACTCTTAGACGGTTTGCTGGTGGCTCATGATTGATACTTCTGTTTGGTCCTCGATGTCTTGACAGCAAACGGGCAATGATTGGTCCAAAAATGTGCTGTTGGAGCCTATCTCTATAGACTCAGAGAGACACACAACAGTGTAAATCATTTGGCCCAGATTTACAAAACATTCATGCACAACAGCAGCTAAGGTTGCTGTAGTGCGTTGATTAAAATGAAGACAGCAGAACAGTGCCATATCTACTATGATAAGATGCTGTTTTTTTCTCCCCCTTCGCTGGCATACTTTAGGCTGATATGCGCCAATGCAAACCACAGTGCAAGGGGGTGTGTGTTCTGTAAGTATCGTTTTTGTAATGGAAGGATAACCTAGCACAAAAACTAACCTTTAACAATTGTCCTGCTTTGTATGTGTGATGTATAATGCAGCACTCATGCAAAGTAATTAAAATGAAAAGAAATTGAAACATTTCTCCTCGTTACGCCTGCCTCAAGGAGGCATAGGATTTTGGCACAAATCCCTATCTATGATTGTCTGTAGTTAGGGATTTGCATCAACACCCATGGGTGGTTGCATTAAATACCCATGTACCACCGATGGAGTGCCCTCTTGAAGCAAAGAAATGCAAAACAGCACATTGCACAACTTTGTATTACTTTGGGAAACCATCCTTTGGGAAACCAGTCCTGAGTGATGATAGTAAATCCCAGTATAACACTTTGTGTCGGGTATGCAAAGCTGGCGCAAAGCATTTGTAAATTTGGGCCAAGGTATCTAATAAAAGTATAATGACATCCAACACGTGCT
This sequence comes from Calotriton arnoldi, assembly GCA_963921515.1. Lineage (NCBI taxonomy): Eukaryota > Metazoa > Chordata > Amphibia > Caudata > Salamandridae > Calotriton > Calotriton arnoldi. The sequence goes on from CAWUFW010001381.1 coordinate 465,219, forward strand.
CTCTCTCTTCCCCTGTGATGCTACCAGTGGTCGAAGTGGGAGGGATCGGCAGGGCACAGCGTGCCCCTACTTCTTTCATTTAATAGATTCTGTTCCTCTATCTTTTAGTTTAAACAGGCGCCCCAGGATGCAAGAAATAGCCAAGGCCTATAGATAAGGCTTGGCGTTCATGGCCGTTCGGGGAGGCGGGACGAGCAGAGGAGGAAAAGGACTCTTTCTTCCTTCCTGCCCAGAGAAGACAAGGACAGTGTCCACTTCTCCTGCTCTGCTGCTCCTGCAGCTTCCCACCGCCCCCAGCACCTGCCCCCCACCCACTTTCTTACTCTGCCTCCCTCTCTTTCTGTCTTGCTCCTCCTGACTTATTGAAAACCGTGACTTCAAGAAACGGTTATTACTCCCTCTTTCCTCTCCTTTCCTTTATTTGTTCCTCTGTGAAATGGATCCCAAAAAGAATCACTCTGGAAATGTCTTTTTCGGACATTTTTCTATTCTAAAGTGCAGCCTTGGGAAGGAGAGAAATGAAAAATTCAAAATGTGAAAAGTAACTAAATAACCGATACAATAGTAAAAAAAGATATAGTCTGCTAGAAATCTCTCCCGTGGAAAGGGTCGTGGTCAGTGTACTGAGCGTCAAGAGCGATCCGTTCCTGGCTATGAACAACAACGGAAAACTCTACGGATCTGTAAGTAACACCTTGTTATGGGGATGAGGGAGGAGGTGTGGACATTGAGAGGTCATCACATGTGCACGAACACAGGCTGCACATATAAACATACCTTCAGACTGCTGCGTCCTGCTGCAGGCCTCAAAGGGTTAGCATACCCTGCTAGAAAGCACGCTAAATCTTTGAGGCACACGCATGCTGGACTGTGCAGAGAAGCTGTTGTGCCTTTTAGTCCTGCACCTCCCCTCACCGCTGTTTGCACTTCCAGTCGGAGAGGGGCTATTGTCTTCTGGGCGGTGTAAGATGCTGCCAGAGTACGGTTACTATATCTTAGGACCCCACAACTAGGAGATTTCACAAAAATAGAAGAAGGCCCACAATTTTACTTCAGCGAAGTGGCAGAGAATGACAGCCCTCAGCAGCACAGCAGAGGCACTGAGAAGATATATAAAATGTAATTTTTAAAACCAGCATCATGTCTGTTAATTAAATTACTTACTTATAACAGATGCTAACTAACCCTGCTTTGGAACCCCTAAAAATGTGACTCTCACTGTTTTCAGTTGACCCTTTCTAAAAACCGGGACATGAGCCAAATTTGTTGAAATTTACGGGGACAGCTGTTGAAAAACCGAGACTGTCCCAGCAAATCCGGGACGCCTGGTCAGCCTATGCCAGGGCCACAGAGCCTTCATTCCATAGCGCATTCCTGCTATAGTTGGAACCCACACATACACGCTGTTGTTTCTAGCGGCATAGATACCGACATCAGGGAAGGCTTGCATGACCATCAGGCATGGCCGCGTCCCTGCCTGCTCTCACATTATGCACTTTATCTAGGGGATTAATTAGACTGCTACACAGGAGACAGTGCTGAGGAATGGGCCTGTAAGGGCCTTTTCAGAAATGCAATTGTAGTTGCATTTATATAGCACTTCCTACTCCTGACGAGTGTGGCACTAAGTCGTGGATGGGAGTCGGTGGGAACCATCCTTCCTATGACACCCACACATCCTTCTCTGTTCAAGCAGCCAAACTATGGAACTCTTTACGCCCAAACATAAGATCCATGGCTAACCACCTTATATTCAGAAAACTACTCAAGAATTGGCTCTTCCCCACATAACCACCATAAGCAAACAGAAATATACGGCATATCCCTCTGTATATAGGCATTTATTTCTACTATAGATATGTACCTATATATGTGTATTGCTTTGTATAAACGTGTAGAATAATTGTTTTAAAAAAAATGTAGATATTCATTAGTTCTGCTTAACAAATGTACATATTACTGATAGTTACATTATTCTATGTTTTTAACATATATATATAAGTGACTGCATAAATAAGTAAATCTCTTATAACTATTTATCTACAATTGCTTCACAATTGAATTATAAAAAAATATATATATATATATATATATATATAATTTTAAGTACAACAACACTTGAAAGCTGGAGTTTATTTAATGCATCTTCAATCTACATATACTACCTTCCTTTATGCATCTATATAACTTCCATGTACTTATGGATCTATATATTTATTACTTTTCTTTTAATTTGGCATATTCAATGAACTACCCTATTTCTCACCCTATACAGCTCTCAATATATCCTCTACCTCAACTCTCTGGCTCATCTCAAACCTCTTTCTACTACTTTTTCCAATGCACTACCCTATCCTATTTCTCACCCTATACCTCTATCAATATATTCAGTATATCCTCTACCTCCACTCTCTCATTCATCCCAAACGCCATACTACCACTATGATCCCCAAAGTAACCCTTTCTAGACTCTTCCCTACTCTACCCTTCCTTGCATCATCTCATAACTCTTTTACTGTTCCGATCCCCCAGAACAAGCCTTTCTAAACCTTTCCCTCTGACTATTTCCCCTCCACCTCCCTTTTACTCATTCCAAGCCTCCTCCTACTGCTATGAGCTCCAAAACAAAACAAAAAAGATTTCTAAATCCTTCCCTCTTCTAACCCTCCACTATCCTTTTCAATCCAAATAACAGACTAACATGTCCACCACTCAAATTAATTTCAGATTCCACTATACTAATTCACCACTAATCCTTTATGGGTTCCGGAGTAGCGTGCTACTTGCCGAAAAAGCGCTTCAACACCCCCATCAGGGGTAGCAAGCGCTATATAAATGCAAACCTTTTTCCCTCTTCTATACCTACACTATCCTTCTTAATCAAAATAACTGACTAACATATCCACCACTCAAATTACTTTCATATTTCACAAGACTAATTCACCACTAGTCATTTATGGGTATCGGAGTAGCGTGCTACTTGCTGAAAAAGTTCTTTGAAGTCTCGTCAGGGGTAGTACGCGCTATATAAATGCAGTTACAATACAATAAAAGATAGAGTGGTCTCAAAATGAGCAGATTGATTTTAATCACCCAAACACATTAGCGCCACTTTACTGAGTTTGCCAGTGAAGCGCTACTTTTGTTTTCTCCTCTTTCTTTGAATAACATTGTTTTCCATGGGTGGGGAAGTGCACCATTTCTGGAGGTACTGATTCGGGTGGGGGGGCGTCATGTTTGCAAGTATATTATGTTTCTAAAATCACTTGCTGCCTCCTTCCTGGCCTCCAGCAATTTTCGGCAAATATAAAAATGTAATGATAACTCAGGTGATTAATGTTCTTCCTAGAGAGAGATGGAGTTTTGTCAAGTGGAAGTTTTGACTCATGAAAAGGTAGCGCAGAGGGTTAATATGCCTGCTGTAAAGAACATGTACCATGCAGATCACAAAGTGCACATAATGTAAATAAGTCAGTGGTGTACTGCTTTTGTCAATGAGATCTTTTTCTTACTTGCAGTTTATAAGTCAAAATCCTAACATAGATAGTGAGCTATTAACTGTCATCTAAGAGCTGCATGCAAACTTCAAGGTAAAAATTAGAGCATTATGGTCTTTTTCCAGTCTTTGATTATCCTAATGTTGCAAAAAACGATTCATTTGGATAGAAATAAATTCTGGTTATTAAAGAGAACCCCCAACCATGGTATTACGTTCTAAAATTCAGAGTTTGTGTTTCTCCAGACCAATCACTATTGAACTATACTGCCTGCCTACTAGTATGGCTGTCATGTGACTCCTACACCTTGTAGTTCTTTGTCTTATGTAACATTTTCTATACAATGATTTACACACGTATGATTGATTCTCTCTCTGTAATGTGTGTGATGTAAAGTGCTCTGACACCCTACACTGATATCAGTGGCGCTGTAAATCAAATCAAATGCATCTGAGCGAGAGAGTGGTTATGGAGACTCGAGGGGCACTGTTAAAGGGTGGTAGTGAGGGAATCCATGGCGGAGGGAGTCATTGGGGGGCACCAACAAACATTGTCGCATAAGGCTCCACTAGCGCGAAAGCCGGCCTTGCCCTTGACACCAGTCCGCTGCACCCTTTGGTACCTCCATTGGCCTTGTTTCAGCAGTAGTAGGTGCAGCTCACCAGGGGTCATCAATGCAGGATTTGCACGCACACCAAACTAAGTTCACAAACTTCACGGTCCCTCTGCTTCATGCACAAACACTTTTAACATATGCTGCCTGCTTTTGGGCCACTGGAATTACGTAGCAATGGAGGAAAAAATTATTCTGCAGTGTTGACTAAATTATGCAGTAAAAAAAGGCTGCAGCGTAATGCTGTATATTTTCTGATACTTTATTATTTTTACACATGCTAACAGTCTGCAAAGATTTTGCCTTATTAGTAGCAGTGTAACATACAAATGCAGCAGTGAGAAAGGTGATAAGTCAACCTTTGCAAAGGGCTGTCCACTTCGCAGAAGCACAAGTCACATTTTTTAGTAACTTTTGATCCGTTTGAGCTACAAGCAATTTATTAGTTAAAATCGGCAAATTATGCAGCAGGTGATGCATTATGCGGTAAATATTGCAGAGTCATAGGGGCATATTAGCAAGACCGGCGATAAAATTATCGCCGTTTTAGCGGCAGGAAACTGCCGCTAAAACAGCGATAATGGGCTTGCTAATATGCGTTGTAGAATTCAATAGAAGCCCAGGTTAGATGTGCATGACATCTAACCTGGGCTTCTATTGGAATTCTATAACGCATATTAGCAAGCCCATTATCGCCGTTTTAGCGGCAGTTTCCTGCCGCTAAAACGGCGATAATTTTATCGCCGGTCTTGCTAATATGCCCCATAATTATATAGAAAACATTTGCGAACTAGGATATTTTGCCATTCATGTTTGAACTGCTCTTGTGGAAAAAGGGAGAAGTGCTGCTGACAGAAACTCCATGGCTCGGAGACAAATGGCTTGTGATTCCACTTTTAAGCATATTTGGGACATTCTGTGATTGTTAAACAAACGTGTATCCATTGGTTGAATTAAATAACGTAATAAGCTGTAACTGGGTAGTGAAATGTCAAACAAACACTAAAAATTAGAATGATTTGCTCTTTCTGGCCACACCTCTGACTCTGCCCACTGACCCAATCCTCGGGTTATTCCCCCCCCCTCCCCGATCTCCGCCCACTGTTCCCCTTTCCCCTACTTTTTCCCCCCCCACTTCGACCACTGGATGCTACTAAACTAGTTTTAGCATAAGAACATTATGTAATCTTAAATTACTCCTGGCATATCTCATTGGATTAAACAGATGCATATGACAAACAATTGGATTCGGGGTTTTCCAGCAAAAAAACAAATCACATTCCCTAAACAAAATAGAACACTTCTCTTTGACGTCCGGTGCTATTTAAGCAGCATTCATTCTCCCAAAGTTCTCTTCCGATCATCAGATCCAACAACGTGACTCATGTTTTATGGCTGTGTTGACCATCATTTGAGGTGATACTCTCTTCCTTATGTCAATTTACATTCCTAATTGTTTTCTTTGATAATTCAACCTCTCATGACCCGGACAATGTTTTGTCAGCAGCACAAACCGCTTTTATCACTTCAGGGCACACGGTGTGTTTTTTAATGAAACCAGCATTAGAATACATTTTTCAGATACATCATTATCGAATGAGAAGATGACATAGTAAATCTCTGGGTGAACCGGCATAAGCTGTTGCAGCAATACAAATTCCACTATTATGCAAACCCATTATCTTCAATTTGTCTATATATGTGTTAAAGTCATTGTTCTTCCTCCGTTAAAAGCCTCGTGCTTGCTTCACAAGAGGGTGACATTGCAGCCCCTCAGCTGAATGATCTTCATAGTAAAATACCGACGTCATATATTCTTATGAATGATGCTGTAAGTGCAATAAAAGAACAATTCACCACAAACCTACCGTTCATGTGTCTGGATGTGTTAGAAAGCCTCTTATCTGAAATCCAGAGAGCGTCCTTAAACTGTCTTCTCTCTTGAAGAATAGAACATAATGAAATCATGCACAGTATATGAGTTTCAGACATAGGAATAAAACTGTCAAAAGAATGCATTTTTCATTAACTTCTGCAGCTTTTAAGTGTTCAGCAATTAAATGGAGAAAGATAGCAATTTGTATAACATATCCATTGGCAAAGGAACCACAGTATGACATTGCAATGTATTCTTTCTGTTCCACATGTTACGGGAACTATAATGGAACTGAAGCAGCTGTTTTCAGTAGGGACAGACGTGCAAATTTACTCCAGTGAACCTGGGGTTTTTGAACTTCCAAAGGTCATTTACTAGCGTCAAACAGAGAAACACACCAATAACTTGCTTGATGGCCTCTGTCTCCAGGTCCATGGGGCAATGGCAGCAGGTACAGTGGGTGCCAAAAGAGAAAGGGGAGAGGGAGTGGAAAGACAGACACAATATAGAAAGAGACATCAAGGGAGAGAGGGCTAGTTTGAACATTCCTTCCAGGCCTGCTTTTGAGAAGTTGTTCTTACAGTGCTTTTCTGAAATCAATGGAGAGTGATGGCATGGTTTTTGTAGACATCTGTGCATTCAATGTTAGGCTGTAACTTTTTATAGAAAGGAAAGATGGGCTAATAGGTATGCCTTATCGAATTCCAGAATAAATGAGTGACTGCAGTAATTTGATTGTTACTCCTACAATGGAGAGGATGCTTAATGTAAGTATCAGTGTTCTTGAAGAACATGAATCTCAGTAAAAATCAAATCTAAATGTAGGAGGACTGAGAGAGCAGAGGGGCTCCTCTAGGAGGGTAAACTTGAGTCTTGGGGACTCAAGGACTGGATGGTCTGGCATTAGCTAGGTCTCAGCCCCAAGTATATTACCCCCAACTGCATCATTTCTACATCATGAGCATTTAGTTGTGGTTTCTTCATTTGTGACACCCAACCCCTCAAGTAACTGGTCTAGGGTGGCATATGACCTGCATAGAAGTGGGCACCACATCCCTGGTCCCATTTGTTAAGTATGCATGGGGAATCATGTTGCTTTCTCCATCAGCAAATATACTCATAGCCTCCTCACGGTTATGGTGTCCTGTAAGCTTGATGCACAAAGCTCACACACCCTCATTCAATACATACCTCACTTACAAGCTATGTACAAATATATATCCATGTGTGAGAAATGTGGTTTCTGGTTGGCAGAGGTTTGTACCCTGTCAAAGCAGGAACCACAATCCTAGTCAGGGTAAGTCACAAACACACCCTAAATTAACCTGTGCTCAACCCCTGATAGCTTGGCACAGAGCAGCTAGGCTTAACGTAAGAGGCAATGTGTAAAGCATTTGTGCAACACTTCAAACAGTAAAACAATGGATACACCACACAAAAAGATTGCACACCAAATTAGAAAAATAGCTCTTAATTTAATAAATAAAACAAGACCAAAATTACAAAAATCCAAACGGAGATATTGATTTGGAAAAGAATAAGTGAAAATAGAGCCAAAAAGCACTAAGCAGCAACAAGTGTCTAATCGCTTGTCCAGGGTCTAATCATAAGTCAGCTTGACTACGGAAATGCCCTTTTGGCTTCCCTTAATGAAGAGCTTTATTCCAGAATCCAAGTCTTGCAGACTACTGCCGGGTGCTAAATCTTCCATCACGGTCCCCGTCTGCACCTAGTCTGAAAGCTGTTCTCTGGTTTCCCATCAGTAAACGAATCCGTTTCAGGCTTATTAGTCTGGTACACAAGACCATGTATGGAAACGGGCCAAGTTACCTTGCCAAAAAACGTAACAGGAACTTACCTAATAGGACGCTCCGGTCAGGAACCAAACTTCTTCCTACTCCCCTCAGGATTCGTACCGCCAGGAATGGCGGTAGATCCTATTCTCATTTGGCTCCTGCCTTTTGGAATGAACTCCCATTACAGCTCCACATGATCACAGACCATAAACAGTTCCGAAGGAGGCTAAAAACATGGCTTTTCTAACTGCCTTTCCCCTTCTGTCAGTCGGCCCTATGCTTTTACCGGCGTTCGCTAGCGCTCTGTGACCCCGGGGTGATATCTGCGCTCAATAAATCCTTGTGACTTATGACAAGGGGACAGCTGGTCAAGCTGGAACAGAACAAAGTTAAGAGTTCAGGCTGACCGCAATGGAGTACCTTAGTTCGGGTTGTGCCGATGTTGAAGATCTTGTCGATAGAGAGGCTAAGGAGTGCAGAGGGGATGATGCACTGATGTTGATCCACGCATTCGGCGGTGATGCACTGATCCTGGTGGTGCAACAGCGATGATGCGGAGTTTCAGCTTTGATGTTGAAGCTGTCGTCGAGAGAGATACAAGGACCTTCCTTGAAGAGCATCGTGCTGCGATAGTTCCAAAGGCGGGGCGGAGCCTCCGAGCAGATGCAGCGACGCATTGGTTCTGGTCTACGCAAACAGTGTCAATATGCCGGCTGCATACTGTTCGGTGTCAAAAATTAGTCAGTGCTGACCACGCAGTAGAGGGGGTGCGCCGGCTCAGTCTACGAAGTGCCGGTGAACTTTTGAACAAGCACCTTAGGCCCACTTCCAAGGGTGCAGGACTGGGGTGGCATCCCTTGGCAGGGTAGACTCACAGATGGCCGAGTCCAGGTGCAAAAGAGGTTACTTGGAAGTCTGTTATAACCATGAGACTTCAGTCCAGGAGGGTAGCCAACCAGTCCTTCGAGTCACTCTGGGTCTTTTATGTCAAGTGATGCAGATACAGTCCTTATCACCCAGACAAAAAGGGCAGCAGGTCAGCACAGCAAGAAAGCAGTTCTTCCAGAGCAGCAACCCAGCAGAGTGGCAGTCCTTCAGCAGCCAGCAGTCCATCTTTCTGGCTGAGTATCCACAGGTCCAGACATGTACTGAAGTGGTAGGGTCTGAGGTACAGTTTTTATACCAAATGGTGCCTTTGAAGTGGGGTAGACTTCAAGGAAGGGTCTTTGAAGTGCACAGAGGTCCTCCCTTCCTGCCCTGGATCCAGACTTACTACAGAGGGATACGCAGCCCTTTGTGTGGGGATAGGACACAGTCTATTCAGGTGTAAGTGTGAGGCTGCTCCCAGCTCCTCTCTCCCATCCTCCCAGGATGCCCCATCAAGTCACACCTAAGCTCCCATTGTGTGTAACTGTCTAGATGGAATGCACAAAGCCCAGCTGTCACCCTTCCTAGATGTGTATTGAAGACATGCTGCAGGCACACAGGCCTAAGAGCAGGAAAATGCCAACATTTTAAAAGGGACATTTTCAAAATTGTAATCATAAATTAGACTTTACCATTAAAGAGGATTTGGTATTACAATTTCATAGATACTAAACATGACAGACCTATCACTTCTCAATTTGGAATTACAGCTCATTAAATGTAATTAGGAATCCCCAATGTTAACCTATGAGAGGGATAGGCCTCACAGTAGTGAAAAACGAATTTGAGAGTTTTTCATTACTAGGACATGTAAAACTTAAAATTACATGCCCTGCCTTTTACCTACACAGCACCCTACCCTATGGGCTACCTAGGGCCTACTTTAAGGGTGACTTGTATGAAATAAAAGGAGAGTTTAAGGCTTGGCAGGGGGTTTTAAATGCCAAGTTGACATGGCAGTGTAAATTGCATACACAGGCTCTGCAGTGGCAGGCCTGAGTCATGTTTAAAGGGCTACTTAGATGTATGGCACAATCAGTGCTACAAGTTCAATAGTAGCATTTAATTTACAGGCCCTGAGCACATGTAGTGCAATCTGATAGGCACTTATAGTTAAATTAAATATGCCAATTGTGGATAATCAATCAAACCATGTTTAGGGGAGTGAGCACAAGCACTTTAGTACTGGCTAGCAGTGGTAAAGTGCACAGAGTCCTAAGACCAGCAAAATATTAAGTCAGCCAAATTGGAGGCAAGCAGGTAAAATGTTTGGAGGAAGACCACTCTAAGGCTGACAGGTCTAACACCATGTCTCCAAGCTCCATCTCATACACAGAAAGACACAGACTCACAGATTGGGGTGCCAGTCAAAAGTTTATTTTGGCGAGAAAGTAGGCACCCTATGTGTTTCAGCCATACGCCTTGCCCATCATGTACTGGCCTTCTGCCAGGCCCTGCACCCATCCCTGCTCAACGCTCAACCCACATTCTCGTCCGTGTTTTCTTAATTTTAACATGTCATAAGTAATGTAATATGTGAGGTCATAAACAGTGCATGATAGAGGTGGAAGTTATAGTTTTTTTTTACTAAACTATAACTGATGTATTTTAGTGTTTTTTGCTTTTTTAAATGTTAGCTCACGTCTCATACAAACACCTAACTAGAATGTCACTTTTACCTTTGTTGTTTTCAGTGAATTTCTGTGTTTTTGTTAAACACAAGGTAAGGTCTTAAAACCTAACTTAACTATAATGTCACTTTATCTTTTGTTTTTATTTGTCAGTCAATTTCTGGGGATTTTTGATCATATTCAAAATTGGACCAACAGCCAATATCCATGTGCCCCCAACCTAAGATGTGCATGGCCTTTGGCCTTGCACCATGAGGGTTGGCTGGAGGGCATGGCCTATGCCCAACCCTCATTGTCTTCTCCCTTTTATTTAGAAAAGTTTGTATCAGGTACTACAGAAGTCTCTATTCACCCACTTAGAAAGCTTCTAATCCATTGTACAGCAGATTCATTCAAGCTTTCTCGGTGAAGCTTGTGTGGTACCACAGTACAATAGGGCTGAAGCTTGCTCTGGGTTCCTGCAAGAGTACCGCTGTACTTCATGAGGTAGAAGTTCCCTGGGTTAAACCTACCCACTTTGGGCATTTTGAAAATGGCAAAAGTATTCAGCCATTACATTTAGGCTCTGGGGGCTGTGGGTGTGTGTGGGGAGCATACTATGATAATTCTAGTGACCTTGCACATCTAACACTAAAATGCAGTTTGGGGCAGCCAATGTACCCACAATAAACCCAGAGAAAGAAGTCTGGTAGAACAAAAGCAAGGTATTCCAGCAACCAGAGAGTGGATACACAAGAATTGTCTTGACATCCTGTTCTGTAGCCTTTAGGTGCTCCACCAGTGGTATATGCAAACTACGCAGGCCTGTCAAACAGACTTTGGCACTCAAGCAGGATTTGACACTGTAATGTCAAAAATAATTCTCACATCTCCCACCCTGCATATTCTGTAAGGTTCAGAGAAGTCATCTCTGCCCATTCAGGTCAGCCTACTTTTGGTTCCTGGGAAGCATTTCACACCTTTTATTTACACCTATTCAAATGCTCATTACTGGCTTGGAGAAGTTGGAGAGCAACTTCAAATTAGGCCCTAGGAACTTTAGACAGGAAAATGGTAACTTTCTAAAAGTTACTTTTCTTCAATGTTTATTCAAAATCTGACCTCACTATTAAATTGGATTTTTAATAACTATTAAAAAATAGTTGTTTATTTATTTTTCTCACTACAGCATTAAGAGTTTAAGCTGTACTCTTGTTTTCTACATAGGACAGCTAGGACTGCCACAGTGAAAATAGCTTTTCGGTGGTCGACACTTTAGGGTCATATTAACATTAAAAGTCTACATGTCCTACTTTTAAATACCATGCACCCTGACTTGCAGACTCTATGGCCTACATAGGGATGACTTACTAATATTTAGAAGAGAGGTTTTGACCTGTCAAAAGGTTTATTTTCGAATTGCAGTTTTTACACTGCTACAAGTAGTCTTCAATGGTAGGTCTGCAGTCTTATTTCCACTGCCACTGTAGTGGATGGTACAATATGTGCTGAAGTCTACTAGTGATATTTAACTTATAGGCCCTGGGTACACTTTGTACCATGTACTAGGGTTTTAAGGGTAAGTTACATATGCCAATTAGTAGTATACTGGTTCCATTATGTTTAAAGGAGGAGCATAGACACTTTATCACTGGTTAGCAGGGGTAAAGTACACAGAGTTCTAAAGTCAGAAAAAATAGAGGGTTGAGAAAAACATCGAACAATCCGGGGTGAACATTCAGAAAAGGCAGATTTCCTACATGGTCCCAGTGGGACCCCTTACCTATTGTGAATGCATTACCACCCCAACTTGGGACTCAGTCATTTTTCAAAGTTTTGTAACCATATTGTGGTAGCAAAATATTGGCACACATACCGAATTGGTATTTGTAAGGGATTTCTACAATATCTCCCTTCTAAAAATAGGGTTGCAATCTCATCTGAGGAGTCAATAAAAGTTTAAAATGGGATTAGTACATTGAAAAGGACATTTTATCAGTCATAAACAGTGAATTGGAGTGTTTGTGAACATTAAAATGCTTAGTACATTTGGCCCAATGTTCTTATGAAGAGGTAATAGTTATTTCTACTACTCGGATCATTAAATTAACCAAATGAGGCAGCTAAATGATCCCAAATAAACATCTTACTTATCATAATGAGATGTCAATGGCAGTAGTTTTAGGTGGTCATTCTGCCAACTGTTTTATCATTGCAGGCTTTTACAGTCCCAAATATGAATAACCCAATATATTTATAAGCATGTAGCTCTGCATAGGTTGAATTAGGTGGACTATACGTTGCTGCTGGGGGCTGCTACACCACATTCTGGAATCAGAGCAGATTAGAAAGCCAAGGGGTTGGCAGCCCTACAACCTGCACCCCTTTGTTTCGAATGATTACTTTGTTATGGCATGAAGACATGTAGCAGAAACAACATCCGTTAGATGCCTGCTATATTTTTTTCTGCCAAGCCAGGTATGATACTTACATTTGCACTGATAGACTTTTGAGCTTTCTGCATATTGTGGTTCCTAGATATCAAATAGCTGTGACTTGGCTCTCTGATTATTTGATGGATGTGCAAGTCTTTATTGGTTTCTCTGAAAGGGAACACAGCAGGTGCTGGATGTGTGATAGGATTACTCCAAAATTCAAAATATGTTCATTGGCAGAGTGTTTTTATATAGCAGTGGGTCTGCTGAAGCATGGCTAAGGCCTATGTCATAAGACTTTTGTTTTCCTAATTAAGACTGAGACAAAATGCTGCTGAGAAGGCTCAGGTTCAGAAGGTTGCTATGATGGTAGTCCAGTGGGAAAGTGAACATTTAACTGCTAACCTGATGATGGCTAAGAGAGAATGTTTGATTAAAATTCAGGCCAGCCAGAGCAAACCTAGAGCTCCTTTATAAAGATAATCTTCGAAGCAAGACTAGTCGAGTGAGACATCAGGAATCCTCTGAGTTTTGTGCTATGGCTTGCAATGCAGACAAAAGCAAAGCAGGCTAGAAATAGCATCAACAAGCACTGTGTTGATGTGTCAGTCTGGCTACAGAGGAACAGAGAGGGCAGGTTTCACACAGAAGAGGGTAACTTTTGCCAGCTAACGTTTCAGAGGTGTGTGGAAAAATGAATTTCCCACTTCTGATTAGGGAACAAAAGTAATGGCTATTTGTCTGGATCAGACTATCAGAGGCATAAGAAGTTGTGTATGCCATAAGGACTGGGAAGGCTGGCAGGCGTAATGCCTTGCCATCCAAATTGTATTAAATACTTTCCACTGTACTTAGTTTTCATTTTCTGGTGGTTTGAGATATGGGAGAGACCCTTGTGTCATGAGGTGATGCTATAATTAGCATCTTTCCTAAAAAAAAAACCACAAAGACCTCATGCTTCTCGCCTTGGACTGCCCTATTTCCCTACTGAACTGTGGCATGAAGATCTTTGCTAAGGCTTGATTTAGAGTTTGGATAAGAGTTTGGAATGCGTTGTTCATCCAGATCAGTTTCAATTTAGCTCAGGGTAAAAATGGTGAAAAATATTTCAATCTTTTAGCCTGTCACAAAATTGTGCAAGCTAATGTGGCACTCTTGATGACGATCCTGGTCCATGTAGGGATGACATTTAACTGCCTCAGCTTAGAGGCTCGGGATGATCCTGAAACATTATTTAGAGTTTTTAAAGAGTGATGAAACCACAAATTGAAGTGTTTAGTCTGCTTTTAACTTCCCTTTGACACCCTTTGGCTCCCTTGATTTGCATCAAGATAAAGCTGTACACTGAGGAGTTACTGGTGATTATTGCAACTTGTTGGCAATTACATTGGTGCTGATTTCTAAGTTGGAACTATTTGGTAAGACCTCTAGGTACAAGGTCAACATAAAAAAAATATAAAAGTTATGTGATGGAACATGAAGGTACTTGAGGTGGAACCATCAAAAAGACATTTAAAGCTAGGAGTTTCAGGGTAAATATACAGAAATGAAGCCAACTTTACAAATATTTGAAAACCTATTTGATAGAAATCAACATTTGCTATTAAGTCTCATTGGTAGAATGGACTACAAAAATGTCAATTTTCGATAGGCTTGTGTTTTTTGTTCTAGCATGTTCCAATCAATGTTCTTGTTCGATTCATCAATAATGTAGAATCACAAATAGCTTTATGGTGGTTAATAGCAGCATATGCATATCTCGTAAGAAACTATTTGAAGCACTCCTTCAAGGATGGCTTTTGAGATCAGGCTTAAAGAGTACTTTTGGTCTTTCAGATAACTATGATCCATTGATGCCTCAAAAATATTTGTGAATTAAAATTCCTTAAGATGCTCCATACCCAGCATAGCCTGCTGTTTTTGTTTTTAATTTCTGGTTCCATAAATCTTTTAAAAATGTATACCTTAAAATTATTTCATAAATATGCTCCCCTTGTGATTGGAAGCCTGATGGTTATTTCAAGTATTCCACTTCTTCCAGAACTCTAATTGGATTAGTAACTCGGAATTACCGTTTATTCATGGCTCACTAAGAGACTGAGAAGTTTAGAAAAATTCGGATCTCTTTTTACTCGATGGTAGAAATGCATTTATTTGAGGAAGATGGGGCAAACACACAGTGTTTACCCCGTCTTCCTGAAATAAATGCATAGTTGCCTTTTTGACCTAGGTCTGACATAGGTCTTTTTTGTGGGTGTTGATGTGAAACAATATCTTAAAATAGTCTTTAAGAGAATTGCAATATGTGGAATAATTTGTGGAACAACAAATCTCATAGTGGGTATGATATTTTGAGTGAGGGTGAAAATACCTTGCAGAATGACTGATCCACCTCTATTATTGTTAAATAGACAGGAAAATGTTGTTCTTAGGTCCGCAAGAGGGAATTTGTCCTAGTTGGGAAAGAGTTTTGCGCTGTCAAATATAAACAACTGCATCCACTTTCACTCGTCTAGGGTACTGTGCTACTAAAAAAGTTTAATAAAACTGCCAGATAGGTGGTTCTTCTTCCCCTTGTGGTGAGGTCGAGGCTGATTGCTTCCATCTGTGCTTTGAGAATGCTTATAAAGATTTTGAGATGGTACTACCAAGTGTTTTAATGGGGCCAATAATGTTGGTGGCCAGCTTACCCAGGAATTGGTAATGACTGGTACTGATGCCTTCACAAACCTAGACCCATTATGGCAGCTGTTGAACTTTGTCACAGTGTCCGTGTCTATTCCTTTTACTCTCCTCCGCATGGATTAGATTACATGTCAGGCTAGACAGAACAGTATGTTCACTGTCTCTTGGTGCCTTAATTTCACAAGTGGCTACCTAGGCAAAGTCCTTTCAGACCATAAGCTACTAAGAGTGTATCTGTGCTTTGGCACTATACACCCCCAATCCCGACCTTGCTCTTATAGCATGTGGCAGAGGATCAGGCTTTTCAGAGCACCCTTTGTGAGAACATTGAGTCCTTTTTTTAACACAACCAGGACACTGCGTCCACCACAGCCATTGAAAGGGAGGCTTTCAAGGTCACAGCTAGAGGCCACTGTATGCGCTCAGTAGTTGGTGCCAGGCAGGCACTGGACATGAAAATCAAAAAGCCTGAAGACTCCCTCCCATGTTTAGAGTCACGTGCAGCTGAAGATAAACAACACCTAATCACGCTCACTGAAGCACACGCCAAATGCACAGCACTTCTAGAACTCCTTTGGCAGCTCAACTTCACCAAATATGCTGCAAAAAAAACAGCCAAAATCAATAAATTGGGCATTTTACTGGCTTGGCTATTAAAATATGAACTATCATACCCTGCAGCGATGAGTATACACACTGCCCAAAATAATCTAGTCTATACCCAGGCTGAAATCCACGTGACTTTCAAACATTTCTACACCATTCTATACACCTCAGTGCAGAACCAACCAGCCTAGTGTCATTGGTGTGTTTCTAGCAAATGTGCAAATACTGCACATCACACTAGACTAACATTTAGAGTTGGAAGCACCCATAAACAGTGCAGAGATTGGTGAGTCACTGCATTCCTTAGCATCAGGCAAGACCCCTGGTCCACACAAACTTCTAATTGAATTCTATAAGACATATGCTACTTTATTAATGCCGCACTTGGAAGCTATGCCACAATTGGCAACCATCGATTGTGGCATTCCCCTGTCTCTTGTTGATGCACTGCTCATTTCTATACACAAGCCTGGTAAAGACGTGGGCAAAGTGACATTCTATTGTCTGTTGTCCATACTGAATAGGGACTACACAACACTCAGCAATGTTCTGGACAACCGACTACTGCCCCTACTCCTCTTGCTGGTACACATTTACCAAAACGGTTTTATATTTGGGAGGAGTACCTCCCTGAATCTAAAGTGCCAATTCAGAGACTAGGAATTTACCCCACACACATGGCCCTGCCCAGCATGTATGGTATTATACCTTGAAAAGGCGATTGACTTGCTAGAGTGAGGCTACCTTTTAGCAGTGACGAAGCAATACAATTTTGGTACATATATTCTAAATCTGATCAAATTACTCAATGCAGACCCAGTAGCACAAGTTAATATAGGCAAACTCATTTTGGAGCCTATCTCACTGCGCAGATGTACAAGGCAGCTCTGTAAGTTCTCCCCTCTTTTATTTGCACTTGCAGTCAAACCCCTGGCCATCTCCTGACTCAGAGATAGTGAAAATTGGGGCATTCTGCTGAGCGACCATACTGACTCAATGTCACTGTATGTAGACAATAATTGGTGTACCTAATAGATGTAGATGCAGTACCCACGACAGTTGAGCCTATCATCCATCACTTTGCCGCGGCATCTGGCCCAGCTGGTGCAAATCATGCCTACTTCCTCTCCTTCCTGATATACCTAAGATGCACCCGTCTATAGGTGACGAAACTCTAAAGTGGCAAGGGGTCCCATTTTGCTACCTAGTCACAAACATCTATCATCATGAGCAAGACCTCCTCGACTGCAACATCACCAGAGTGAAATCAGAAAGCAGATGTCCTTCTGAGCAACACTGCTCTCCCTGGTGAGGCATATAGCCTTGTCTAAAATTGTCTTCCTCCCCTGAATGCTGTATTCTTTCAGTAACCTCTCATTATACTCAACTGTTAATTTTTTTTAGCACATTAGGCACCATGCTCGGTGAACTTATGTGGCACTCTGGTCATTGCAGGGTGGCACTGGCAAACCTGAGACCACAGACAGCGCGGGTTGGGGGCTCCAAATTTTGATTACTACTACTTGGCCACTCAACTGCAGTGGGTCTGCAAATGGTCATCTGAAATCCATCTAGACCACACATCAATGCTGATCCTCGCCTTTTCTCCCTCCAACAAAGCTATCACCTACTAACAGCTCATGCATACAGACCATCATTGCTATAAAAGGTCTTTGCATATTACATATGAGTATGACCTGTAAATCCCTAGTATCCTACTACTGTGTCTGGCTGAGAGCTTGCCTCATTGGAAGCTCCCTGATCTAAGACCCTGGGAAGCTGCTGGCAGAACAACATTTGGCGATCTATTTTAAAAGGGTATCTACTATCATTCAATGACCTCATTAACTCATACGACCTACACAGTGAGCAATTCTTAGCCTACACAGCACTGAACAACTGCCTACACAGCACTTGACATACTGTCAATGGAACCGCAATCACACACAGACCTACAATACGTGCACACCATGGGATGTGGACGTATATTGATCAATTGGTTGACTAAGGCCATAGTGGAGATCTCCTGTACACTTTTAACAGTGTTGAGAGATCAATGGAGACGGAGATGGGTGGAGCATTTAATGACAAGGAGTGGGACAGAGCACTGTCATATCATATAAAGGTGCCCAGTAATGCAAATATACAGTTCAACATCTTTCATAGGGCTTAGCTCTCGCCAGCCAAAATCTATGAATATGTTCCAGGTGTCAATGCCTGCTGCCCACATTGTAGCAAACCTAGCGCTGACCTGCTGCAAGTGTTATGGTCATGCCCATACCTGTCCTGGTATTGGGCATCAATAACAACTTAGCTCCTGCAGACCATAGAAGGTACTGACCTTTGCACATGGCAAGTGTGTGTATCAGGCATGTATCACCACCCCAAAACACATGGTCTGGCATCCAGTTTCTTGAACATAGCATTAATATTGGCAAAACACACTATAACATGAAGCTGGAAGGCAATTGATCCTCCAGTGATTAGCAAATGGCAACGCAAAATGCTGCATTGAGGGGAAGCAGAAAGCAAAGCACTCAGAAGGGAAGAAATCTGTGGCCTCTGTAAACCGGTGATACCTGAGGGATGGGACATGTTCATGCACGACTTGCAAGCACTTACTGACATGCTGCTACACCCTAACCTAAACACCCTTAGTAAAAACGCATCCCGGGTCAACTTTTGACTGCACAATCCTAACATGTACGATATGTGGCACAGTCACCAGACCAGTCACCCGGTGGCCTGTTGTTGAGCCGTGCATGTCCACCACCCTTAGCATGTAGACCACCTCAGGCGACCCATCTTTGCAAGTTCTGGTTGTACCATATTCCATATGGCTATATTTAGTACCAATTATGCGGTGTAAAATGTATTGCAGATGTCAATCACCCTGAATACGTGCCTGCCGTTTGTTCGCCTCCAAGCCGCCTAGCTTAAGTTTTTTATGAAATATAAATTTTATGTTTTGTCTTGCCAAATAACGTCATGTTAAGGATATGTTGTGCTTGCAACACTTTACATACCGACAAAGCGTGCATTTAGAAATTATAATGTTATAATGTCTGAAAGAAATACGGTGTAGCAATATATCACTTGCGAACTGTTGCGACATACCTCCTGTATTGCACGCCACTGGAGTTAAGTGTATGCAAAAATATCAATAAACACATTTTTTTTAAAATGGGAGGACACTGAGTGAGCCTGCATGATTATTGGTTTCACTGAGGGACTATTGGCACAAAGCTATACATAAACATCTGAAGAGATGGCCACATAACGTTACAATGTTATGCAGAGGACTTTTATCCCAACTGGAATGAAGCTTAATTGTCTATTGAAATTGCAGTATTCTTGATGTCGTATTTTAGTTGTGTATTACTTAATTGTCTTTTGCCTGATACATATTCCTCACAGCTTTGTGATTTTTGGCTTTCTTGAGTCTTGGGTGGTTGTGGTAGTGATATGTATTTAGTGAGGCAGGACAAAAATGATTGATGTCAAGGATTGAATAATTCCTCTGTACCATTTTAGATGGGGAACAGTTATGAGTAAATCCCTCAAGGTTCCATCTCCAGTATGACTTTTAAGCCGATATTGCTATATTATTTCCCTCAAAAGGGTAATGCTAACAACTTCATGTGACCGGGAGCCACGTTTCTTGAAATAATAATTTATCAGGACCGTCTGATGAAACACATAGTTAGATACTACTTTCCTCAAACTTTATACCATGGGCTAATTTTGACACTGATGATTTTGAAAGGAAAATATGTCAGTCATAGTCTTATTTAACATGTTTTTATTTGTTGCTGGTAGATAATGCAGCACTTATTGCTCTATTTAATAGTTTGAATGAGGCAGTGGCCTTTTTCTGTACTTATTGATATTCTTTTTAATCATTAATATCTTTATATCAACTAGAAAGGGCTACTAGTCAAATTTGCACGACTGACAATCTGTGGGAATAACCTTAAAGCCTCTCCTACGAAGCCGGCCCTCCTTTTAAACTTAGGGCACAAGATCTAAGGAAACCAAATTTCACCATACAAAGGGAACATGGCATTATAAGGTCTCTTGGATATAATTCGAAAAGTGAACCGTCTCAAATTATAACTACAAACGGATTTATATTAGCTGTGTGCAATAGTGTTGAAACCAAAATGACCATCCCTTCAATGTGCAGCAAAAAATTTATTCAACTCTCTCGTCCTTACCCCTGGTTTGTTTTGATGCCAGATGTCTCTCAGTGTCCAGTGTTCTAGCCATTGTGACAGGTGTTTCACATTTTATGTGGTTGATGCCTGTGGGAGCAGGGGGAATGATCTATCCATGTTGACGTCCAGGACACAGTTGACATTGCCACCTAATAACGAAGGGATTTCAGGCCACTGTGCCAGTTTGGTTGACTTGTCATCCAATCCATGAAGGCTGGCTGATTAATATTGGAAGCATTTATCCTACCCAAGACCTCTGTATTACCGTCAAGACTGCCCCGCATCTGGCTACAGCACAGCTTAAATTCCCTGCATCCCTAAGAGTTATGCACAATAAAAAAATTCATATGCTAAGAAGTAAAAAAGAGGCAGACGACCTATTAGAGGTTATCAAGAAGGGAGGAGCGGGAAACTAGGAGATGATATGAGTATAAGTAGATGTAGGCCAGGATGTGCCCTGTTTTTTTTTTTAAGGATGTAAATTGGGTAAAATGGGTCATATGAATTTGTTCATGTTTATGTTTTGATGGTGGGTGCCTATGGCGCCGGGAAAGAAAATTGGACTAATATCAGGTCCAGAAGGAAGTATGGTTGGGTTCTACAAGGGAGGGCGCGGGGATAGAGGGGGAGCACAGGGTGGGGAGTATGTGGGGGAAAAAAAACTTCAGAAAGATATAAATCATTCAGAAGAGATATCTGTGCCCAAATTGAGGGTAGGAAGAAAAAAGCAGGAATATGTTGATCCAGGTATTAACATAGAATATTAACAGGCTACGTACGAAAGAGAGGAGGGACAAGATTCTACAATATCTTAGAGATTCTCCTGCACAGATTTTGATCCTACAGGAGACCCATCTGGTGAAAAATGAATGTGTTGAGCTATTCAGAAAGCACAGATGGGTACAACAGGTGGTATGTACAGACCAGAGCGCGAATATGAGAGGGTTAGCAAAATTGGTGAAAAAACAGGCAAAAATATGGATATTGGATACAAGGGTGGATAAGAGTGGCAGGTGGATCATAGCAAAAACAAAAACAGGTGATAGATCACTAACACTAGTAGGATATTATGGTCCAAACTATGATGACTGTGAGCCACTAAAAGCCATGTTCCCCAATCTGTTAGACTTTCCAGGTCCCATAATTGTGGCAGGAGACTTCAACATGATAATGGATTTGAATTTAGACAAATCGAATAAAAGCAGAGCTATACCTACCCCCAAATCACGAGCATTCTTAAAGTCAATGATGAAACAATATGCTCTGTGTGACCTGTGGAGAGAGAGCGATAGCTGCTTGCAGGGTGCCTCCTTTCATAATAAGAAATATTGACATAGATCGAGGATAGATTACTTTTAGTAGATTTGAGCCTGAGAGAGAATATTCTAGGCATTGGGTATAAGACGACCCATCTGTCAGACCATTTAGCAGTGATATTAACAATCAGAGATATTAGCAGGTTTACGGAAAGGAAGTTGACACTAGATCGCACTATACTAGCGAAGTAGGAGAATTCCTCAAGATCAATAGTGGTTCGGCTCCCACTGGGATAATATGAGACACGCTTGAAGCCTTTATCAGAGGCAAGATCACGAGTGCAGTCTGCTATAGAAATAAACGATATAGGAGTGAGGTGACTCGGTTAGAGGATGAAATGAAAAAGTTAGAGTCTGATATAAAAATAAATTTTGCAGAAGATAGTTGGATCTTGGCAGAGAAACAACTGCATATATTGAAAAATATAATGGAAGAAATCCTCCAAAGTCAAATTGAAAAAATATGGGACGCTAGTAAGTTAGCACATTTTGAATATGGGGGGGGGGAGCAGGGAAGATGTTAGCTTGGAAGATTAAGGCAGATCAAAATAGAAATCAGATTAAGGAAATTAAGGAGGGGCAGACAGGTGCTATGCCGACCAGTGAGACGGAGATAGAAGAGGCATTTAAGGACTACTTTCGGGATTTATATTCAGAAGAGGGAACAGTTCTAGCAGAAGAAGTTAATCGCTGGTTAGCAGGCTGTATTAAACCCCTTGACTTAACTCAGCAGAATTTTTTTAAACCAGGATATCACTGAGGAGGAGGTCAGAAAAGCTGTACAGTCAAGTAAGGGGGGCAAAGCTTCAGGGCCTGATGGCATACCAGCAGAACTATATAAAATTTTATGGGCGGTATTAATCCCACATATGACAGTAATGATCGGGGAGATTCTAGAGGAAGGGACCTAGCTACCAAAATCCTGCGATGAGGTGATAATTACACTTATCTTGAAGCCAGGTATGCATCCTGCAAGCTGTGAATCGTATAGACCGATATCAATCCTGAATACTGATTATAAAATCTTCACGAAAATCCTGGCAGGGAGGCTAAGTAAGATAGCCGGAGATGTGATACACAAGGATCAGAAGCGGTTCATTAAAGGAAGGTATCTACATGAGTTAACATACGGGCATATAGGGGCTATCGACTTTGCAACTACCCATTTAACCCTCTTAGCAGTAATAACTCTAGATGCTTCTAAAGCTTTTGATAGGGTAAAGTGGATTTACCTGTCTACAGTTTTGAAATGATACGAGCTGGGGGATAAATTCCGTAGAGTAATCCAACTAATATATCGGGATCCCTCAGCAAGAGTATTAGTGAACAGGAATTTATCCTCATCTTTTAAAATCTGTAGAGGCACAAGACAGGGTTGACCCCTGACCCCCCGTTTGTTTAATCTCTACATAGAGCCCCTAGCATATAAACTTAGAACGACAGCTAATATTCCTCCTTTCTCTCATGAGGGTTGGGTAAATAAGATAGCATTATATGCAGATGATCTCATGGTCTTCTCCTCGGATCTCGCAGTGGCCTTGCCGGCCATCTTATAGATAGCTTCATAGTTTGGCAAAGTCTCTGGCTATCTAGTAAATGAAGGGAAAACAGAGGTCATGGTATGGAACCAGAGAAAGGATAACCCACTGATCAAGAAGGAAATGAGATACTTGGGTTTAAAAATCGTGCCGGATATAAATTAAATTTCAGAAATAAACCTGCACAAAATATTAAGAGAAATTGTGTAGTTAATGAAGGGATGGGTGCACCTACCCCTAACAGTTCTTGGGCGGGTTAATCTGGTCAAGATCGTGATATTGCCAAAAATCACTTTCCTATTCAACATGATTCCCCTGCATTTTAAGAAATCTTTGATTGATAAAGTCTAGCAGGCAATAAACGCCTTTATTTGGGCACATAAGAAGATCAGGATCTCATGGAAAAAGTTGCAGAGAAGAAGGGAGAAAGAGGGGTTAGCCCTACCAGACTTCCAATATTATGCTTGGGCCTTCCAACTGAATAACTCCAGATTGTTTTTTAATATGCCGCGTGGATCCGAATTAGGAACCATGTGTATGGCAATGATAAAAGAGAGTAATATGGGTGTTGACAGGTTCCTTTTTAGATTTGGAGATCCAAAATACTTTAAAAAAATCAAATTAAAAGTACTTCAAGCATTGGCTAGAATGTGGTATACTATTAGACGATGATCAAAATTAGTCTACTATTCCCATTTATCCCCTATTTGGGAATCCCTAGGGACCCCAGAGTGTCTTAAAGACATGTTAGCGCTACCGATAAAGAATGCATGTGTACGTCACTAGGGAAACCTTACTCAAGGTGGTAGCTTTATACCATGGAATAAGTTAAATGAGCTGTTGGGGGGCAAACTCTCGAAATTTAAATATTTGCAATTGAAAAGTTGGGAACAAAGCCAGAAGCTGCTCTTGGGTATTGGTAATTCCTTGGAAGAACAGCTTGTGGGGAAACCCACCGGAAACAAGATAGTCTCATTTTGGAATTGGGAATTACAAGACACTATGGATTAGGAATTCAGCCTGGCAGAAGAACTGTGGGGAAGGTGCCTGCTGAGAGAGCAGTTACAAAATACGTGGCAAGTATTGATGCGTACATTATAATCCATTGTCAAGCCTGCTTCTTTAAGGAGAAACCACCTCTTTTCACTCCACAGGGCCCACATAACACCTGAGAAGCTGTCGAAGATAGGGAAAGGAAGACTTACTAAATGCGCAAAGAGTGGTCTAGAAAAGGGGAAGGATGTCCACATGTTTCAGCAATGCCCAGGATTCATGAGCTTTTGGGATGAAGTGCGAAAGACCATTTCAGGTATTTTGGGGGGTCTACATATTAAGGTAAGCCTTTCACTGATAATTTTTGGAGTGATGGAAGGCGTTTTAGGAACTGTTAGAGATCTCCTGTTTTACTCTATTCTACAGGCCAGAAGACAAATCAGTCTGAAATGGGTGGGAGGTACCCCTCCTCAACATTCGGAGTGGTTAGATTCCCTTTTTTATATGTCTAGAATGGACTTATTAGGGCAAGACTCTAAGAAGAAAAAGTTCTGGTCTCCGCTATCAAATTTGGCTAGGGTGTAGTGGGAAGGAATGGTTCTTGAAGATGCAATGGAAGCCATACCTTGCCTAATGATTACACTTGTATACCTCTCTTTTTCGCTGCGATGTCTCCCCCACCCCTCATTTGGCGCAGCTGCCGTTAATCAGACATTCTGAGAGAGATGTACGTGCAGGGAGGTAATGTCTATTTCTGATGCCCGGCTGTAGGTCAGTTTCTTTTAGCATTACTGGGCTAAGTTACTAGACATTGGAACCTGAGGTGAATGAGGGCAAAAAAAAAAAAGACTGCCCCGCACCAGTGTGAACCTACCCGCTTCATCTATGATTGTAACATTGACATGAAACGGCACACCAGCTTTGATCCATGTTAGTGCACCTCTAAAAAAGGCAAAATAATTAATTAGTGGAGATTTCCTGCCCTCTACAACGCTTCTACTGCCGAATCACTTCTAGTTCAATGATATGCGATTCTTGCAGGAATGCAATATGCATCCCTCTTCTTTTTAAGTATGAGAATATTGCATAATGCTTACTTGTGCCACGTATACTGCTAATATTCCAGGTCACCACATCAATGTCACCAATCAATTGTGATAACCCCTTCCCTGCGAATTCCACTGCGGCGCGGGGGGGTTAGGGGGTGGGCGTGGCGCTTCGGTGCTCATGACGGCTCCACGCCATCATGAGTCACAGGCGGCGTGTGCTCTTGACGGCGTGGTGCCGTCATGACCCCGCCCACTCATTAATTCGCCCGCACAGGCGGGGAATTAGTGCCGCGTGGGCGGAGCGGCAGTAGCATGACGGCTCCACGCCGTCATGAGCACACACCTACCGTGACTCATGACGGCGTGGAGCCGTCATGAGCACCCAAGGGGTTAACATTACTTATTAGAGTACTTTGAGCACAGATTAGTAGCACCTGTACAGTGTCTAATCGCAGCTGCCATTAGGACAAACTGAATCAAGAAAAGTACACTTTGCAATACACAAGGCAAAGGGCAAACAGACTTTCATCCAAAGGTAGAAGTGATGTAAAACATAATGTAATGCAGAGGTTGGCAAGTAAAATTGTTCTAGGCTACACTTGCTACAGCCTATAAAGCATGTTAATGTTTGCATAGGCTTGTAGTAGGGATAACTCAGCAATATTGTTCTAGGCTACACTTGTTACAGCCTATAAAGCATGGGCTTGTAGTAGGGATAACTCAGCATTTTATGCATGAAATTGTGGCACAGCCAACAGATAGGGTGTAATGTCCATTTTTGGAGCATTAGTAACATATGGTCATGGTCGACAGTACCTTGAAACTTAATCATGAACCAAAAGCGATGGGGTACATTCTGTTGCTGTTTTGCTACATTACTTTGTCATGCAGGGTATTCACTACTCCCACACCTTTCCACAAGTGTTTGCCATGTATTAATTTGTTATTGGAGGTCATCCGCTGTCTATGGCCTGACATCTGGCAGAACTGGTGGGTCTTTTGGGAACAGTGGTGTTAGCGCCTAAAGAATTTGGCAAAATGGTATTTAAGACTAAACACCCCGACTTACAAGATTCATCCTTTGGAAATCCTGCTAGCACTTCAATTGACCTTTGCTATCGTGGTACGAATGGAGCTGGAACAAAACCAAAAATCATGCATATATCATCAAATGCCAGATCCTTAATGTTCAGTCAATGATGAGAGGTTGGATAAGTTTTCAAAGGCTCTATTTATCTCAAGGGATTAGTAAGGTTTTCTCATCTTTGAAACCAAGATGGCCGCCTGATAGGAGTTCACCTCCATGACTCCCGGGTTTGGGACTACTGAATTTGTAGAAATCCCATTGATCAACCCAGCCACCCACCTCTTCCTTGACGATTTCCTGCAACCAATCTCCCTGTGATTTTTTACAACTAGATTGCACTGTTTCTTACCTGTCTGGCAATGACAAACGGCAACTTGATGACCCTCCGACTCGCCGACCTCTACACGCCTCATCTGCAGTGGACCCTCGGATGCTGATCTCGGCAGGTTCTCGGTCGCTTTTGGATACAATCCCGATGACTTGCCGACCTCTCCGCGCCTCATTTGCAGCGGACCCCCGGATGCTGATCTCGGCTGGTCCCGATCGCTTTTGTGCATAGCCCTGACTTTTTCCTGCCGGCAACCACTGCTGCAACCTCTGCGGCGGGCCCCCTCGCCTGGCCGGGTCTCACAGCTTGGTTCGTGGGGAGACCTGTCCTTCGCGGACCCAGCCTGGTTTGCCTCACCGGACTCAGACGTTGCTGTCCGACAGCTCCTGCCTCCAGAAGCCGATATTACTTCCCGGCTGCTCCAACCTCCTGGTGCCGCCATTGCTATCCGGCCACTCCAGCCTCCTGACGCCGCCATTGCTTAATGGCCGCTCCGGCCTCCAGATGCTGCCATTACTTAACGGCCGCACCAGCCTCCAGACGCCGCCTCTGATTTTGTCTCCTGCACCGCATTAGCTCAGCCTTGTGTGACCCCGCTGCCCGCAGACTACTTCGATGTTGAGGTAGACGGCGGCATCACAAAAGTTATCTTCATCTCACGGCTCCCTCGCCCTGGCTAAGTCGCACTGGCACAGCTGCCCATGTGCCCGCTCCCCTGGCCTGTTAAGCCGTTGATTAATCACCGCGGCTCACATCCTCTTCTACGCACGGCCTGCACGGGCATCCTATGGCCGGTTTTCCACGTTTCCACAGACCTGCTCTGTCGATAGGGTAAGTGGCTTTTGGAGTGGTGATACCCCCCCCCCTCCTTCTTGGATTATAATTTGACCAGCCTTCTGAGACGCTCCCCTGGCATTTGTCTAAAACGGAGGTCTCCCATTATCACTGGCTGAGGCCCCAGCTCTTCACTATGCTCGGCCTGATGAGCTTTAACTTTTGACCGGCTGATGCTGGTGTGGTGCCTATCTTCATCCCTGCTCCCCGGACTTTCATTGACTGCCATCTATCTGCCCGCCATTTTGTGACTTTCCTTTTTGCTCTCATGCAAAATGGCTGCTCTCTGTTGCATTTCTTGCTCCTGGAACTATTTCTTTTACTGGCTCTGTAACCTGGGCTTGTCCACCGCCTTATAATTGCCTCGACTATCTCCGCTCCCCCTAAACCTTTGTTTCTAGTAACGGAGGAAGCAGATTCTTTGTTCTAACCTTGAGCACCATCTAGTGGCTGCAATTAGTATCTGAAGGCTAGCCAGTTCATCCCTATCAAAGGTGCTTCATTACCTATGTTTTGAGTAAAAAAAAACAAAAAACATTTGAACCAGTATTATGTAGCTATTCCCGCTAACTATACTTGGGGAGCTGTCATAACCAATACGCCTGACCCTGGTTGCGTTTCTCCTAGTCCCTTTCCCTTCCGATTGCCTACTGCAAAACTGTTTAATCAGCTAATTTTGCTGAATACTATTAATCCAATATATTAACCACACCCCAACATACCCGCTGCTATCTACAACTATATACCCATCATCACTGACTTACCTCATTCTGCTATCTTTATCCATGGATTGTGTATGCTGCTCGTAACGTTTTGTGAACTGTGTTAATTATTTATTATTTTGTTTATGTGCAATCATAATGGTTTACCTCATTTCTGTTCCCGTATTTGATACTAAGTTTTGGTATGTACCTTTGCCCTACGTGCACTCATTGTAGTCTCCCTCACCTATTTCCTCTGGTTATAATTTTAAATTTTATATCTTAATTTTTCTATATGTTACATAGCTTATCTTTTTGAAAAAGACGTACAGGTGCACTTTTACCTTCATCCCCCTGCTCCTCATTGATGTGTTTATAACTATTGTCACACAGATCTTTTATTATTATTGTTATCCCCCTCTTTCTCGTTCTCCCCCCACCCCTTTCCCATTGATCAATGACTCGCTATAATGTTTATGCAATGTTTATGCAATGTTTCCTCTAGGTCCTGATCGTAGGTTGTTAAATTGATCTAGACTCACTCTCACTAATTGCGCCTTACCTCCTTATCCCCCACCCTGGCTTTCACCGGTAACATATGGTTTACTTACTCCTTACGACCCTACAACCTCTAACCTCCTCGAGATTCCTCCCCCTCCTTCTCAATTTTCTTCATCGCAGCTTGCGGCACTCCTTCGCAGCCGTGGTTAGCACTACGATTGTCCAATTACGCATGACTCCTATCTAGCGTTGTCACCTTACGTCATTCTCCCTTATGATCTCCCAAATTCACAAAATGTTGTCTGTCCACCCTGCCACCTAACCCCTCCTCTCCGTTATTAGGAAGCCTCTTCCTAACTAACCTCATCCCCCGCACTCCTCTGACATTTATCACCCCCCCTTTCTCTCCTTTTCCACCCTCATCACGAAATATCTCTCCACCCCCCTCCTACATTATTCTCCCCCTTCTCTCCTCAACCTCCTCCTCCTCTCTCCCTGTTTCTATTTCTCCTTAATATCTCCATTCCGCTCCTTCACCCCCTTTTCTCTTCCCCCCCTCCACCAACCAGTGTGTCCATCATGTCCCCCCTTAGTTCCTCTCCCGCGTTCCGAACCAGCCCCACTACATCACCCCTAAACACCCCCCTCACCAGGCATGGCCCTAACTCATGGTCCATTCCCTACCCTCCCAATCTCTCAAAAACGCCAAGAAAAACTTTAAACATAAAGTACTTATCCGACATCCTGAAACCCTAATTGTAGACAACTACCACAGCCTCACGTCCCCCATAAAAACTAACTACATTTTCTACTCTAAACGCCCCTCCAAATGGAGGAGCACTTTCCTTCGCTATCTCCCAATCGCTACTTCAAACAATATTCCCTACGGTTTCAAACTCTCTACTACTCCATCCTCCATCTTTCACAGTGAAATTGACATCTCCATCTTCAAAACTGGAAATATCCTCATCCAAGCCTCTGAACACCACCTTAATATCTTTGAACAGCATTTTAGCACTCTGTCCCACCAAATGTCCCTACCTACTCCTCTCCCCTCTCCCCCAAACCACTCCTAACCCTTCTCCTTCCCCCCCAAATTTCCCCCCAGCCTGTCCCGTCACTTTCCTTTCTGATCCTACCCCCCTACCTGTACCTGTCCCACCAAATGTCCCTACCTACTCCTCTCCCCCAAACCACTCCTAACCCTTCTCCTTCCCCCCAAATTTCCCCCCCAGCCCGTCCTGTCACTCCCCTTTCTGACCCTACCCCCCACCTGAACTCACCCCATGACCCTAATACCAATGCTGCCTCTCCGCTAACCACGTACACCCACTCTGCTCCCCTTATCATGTCCTCTACCCCTTTAACTATCCCATCTCTCTCCATGCCCATCCCTCCCACACATGGCCATATCTCCCCTCTCTCCACCCGCCAGGAGCACCTCACTCCCACCGCCGCAATGCCCCACTTGTCACCCCCTAGACCTCTCACCCTCTCCGAACAACTAACCCCCACCCGAACCAACCCCGATCTAGCCCACCCACCCCCCCTGCTCCAACTACCTCCACTAATATCCAATACACCCCCACTCCCCTCCCCCCAACGTCTGCCAGAACCTGCCATCCCACAGGCTTCCCTCCCTCCCAGAACAACAGACCTCCATCCCCGATCGACTCCGAAACCTCCCACCCTCCCCCTGCCCACACTACCTCCAGTACGACCCAGTCCTCCCCCACTCCCCATCCCCCTCTGGCAAACGGAGCCCCACTTCCTCCCCCCCACAGTCCTCCCTCTTGCCCACTGCTACAAGGCTTCACTCACCCCCCTCCAGACTTATCACCCTCTACGAACGCTAGACCTCCTTCTCCAACCAACTTAGCACATACCTCACCCCCCCGCCTCACCCAATACGCCCCAACTCTTCAGTATTGATCGCAACATTGCCTCCCTCCTATCCGAATTAGTCCGTCTTAGAGAGGATTTCACTAACTCCAAATCCTCCAAACCGATAACCTGCCCCTTTTGGCCCACTTCGCCTTGCACTGGCCCCCCAAAACTCATTAATCCCAAACTCAGTAAAACCACACCACTTCATAATTGCTCTCAGAGACCTTGTCGTGCCTTGAATGACTACTCCACCTCCAACCTCTCCGACCTCTGCAACTCCTACTCTCCTAAGGCCCCCCGCAAGGATGCGGCCCTTCCTCATTCCTCCATCCCTGTCATTATCGGGACCAGCAGAACTCTCTCCTCTCCTTGCTCCCCCAGACCCCTCCGCAACACACCGCTATCCACTCCTGCCCTCCCACCATAACTAACCCCAAGCCCCTGACATGCAAGGATGTGGCCCTTCCTCATTCCTCCATCCCTATCATTATCGGAACCAGCAGAACTCTCTCCTCTCCTTGCTCGCCCAGACCCCCCCCGCAACCCACCGCTATCCACTCCTGCCCCCCCACCATAACTAACCCCAAGCCCCTGACATGCATGCTTGTGAACTGCCCCTCAGCGGTTCGTCATGCCTCAGAAATTTCCGAAACCATCCTTGGTGAAGATATAGACCTGGCCTTCCTCACGGAAACTTGGCTCAACGATCACTCCACACCCATCCTAGACTTACTCTCTCCCCCGGTTATTCTATCCTTAGAAAAGACAGACCTAAAAGAATAGGAGGCGGTCTAGCAATAATCTTTAAAAATGAACTCCAGCTATCCCTAGCCAAAAACACTGACTTCAAAACTTTTGAATACCTTGGAGCAGAACTTAAAATGCAAGGCGCCCCCAATACGACTACACAACATCTATCACCCTCCAGGTGAACCTCTTCCCTTCGCCGAGGAAATATCTGAACTTCTTTCACAATCGTCCCTTTCGAACTCTAAAAACCTCTTTCTAGGAGACTTTAACCTTCACTGGAATTTGCCAGACGACCCAACCATCAAACTTCTCAATAACCTCCTTGAGATAAATGACCTCAAGCAACTCTGCCTTACCCCAACCCATTCTAAAGGGGCTACCCTTGACGCCATCATTGCTCACAGTAATCTGGCATCTCTTTCCAACATTATCCCTATTAACTGGCCTGACCACCACCTCATACTGTTCTCGATCTCACCCTTAGCCCAGCCCGCCCCTTCTAAATTCAACAAAACCACAATATTATCCAGAAACCTTAAACGTATCCCCCCAGGTTTACTGGAGTCTAAACTCAAAGATCAACTCAGTCGCACTCCTCCCTCTCTCAATACAAACGATCTCACTGAGCATTACAATAAAACTATCTCTGAGGTTCTAGATCAACTTGCACCAGCCAAACCTAAAACTCTTAAAAATATCCCTTCCAAAACTTGGTATAATCCAGACCTCTATAATGAAAGACGGGCACTTAGACTGGCAGAAAGAACCTGGAGACAACACTCTTCCCCCCCCCAATCTGGTCCTCCTTCGAACCGCTAGATCCGTGTACAAGAAACACATCTTCGCCGAAAAGGCTTCCTTCTTCCGAGCACAGCTCTCTCGAGCAAAAAACAGACCCAGAGAACTGTTCAGCATTATTAGAAATCAAACCTCCCCTGCCCCACCCAGCATGACGGCCACCACTAGCAAATGCGAAGAAATAGCTAACTTTTTTCTGAAAAAATTGCCAAAATCGACCAATCTTTCACTCTAAACCAAAACCCACCCCCCCTCGGTTCCCCTGACACCACTTCAGCACCTTCCCCTCTGCTCACACCTCCCCTATCCTCCCCACCCCTACCTTCTTTAATCCCGTCTGAACTTCCCCCCGACAACACTCAACTCAAAAACAACGCCTCCTGGCTGAATTTCCACTCCGTCTCTGAACTTGAAGTCTGTAACATCCTGTCCAAACTTAAACCATCTTCCCACACTAAAGACCCTCTCCCATCTTCCCTTGTCCAAAACCTAAAGCACGTCATTGTCCCGTACTGGACCAATATCATCAACTCCTCCCTTTCATCGGGGTGTGTCCCGGTTTCCCTCCAACTCGGACAAATCACACCCATTCCAAAAAACCCTAAGGCCGACCCTAATGACCCAACAACCTCCGCCCCATCTCAAACCTTCCCTTTCTCTCTAATGCCCTTGAAAAATGTGCCCTTCAGCAACTGGATAAACACATTGACACCTACAACCTACTTGACCCCCTACAATCCGGCTTCCGTAAAGGCTGCAGCACTGAAACTGCATTGCTAAATATAGTTGATGACATCCACCTTGCCCTGGACAATGGCGAGGCCTGCCTACTCATTCTCCTTGACCTCTCAGCGGCATTTGACACAGTTAACCATTCAACCTTACTCTCTACACTTAAATCTAGATTTGGTCTTAATGGCACCATCCTCAATTGGTTCAAATCCTATTTTCAACACAGAACCCAACAAGTAAAAATCCACCACTGCCTATTTAGCTCCACTCCAGTCTCCCTTGGTGTCCCCCAAGGATCCCTCCTCTCTCCTGCCCTTTTCAACGTTTTTATGGAACCCCTTACCCTCATTCTCAAACAAGCAGGCATTAACTATCACCTATATGCTGACGACACCCAACTCTACTATAAAATTAAATCCCACTCTGATGTTCTGCACCTTAACACCGCCCTTACTAACATTCAAAACTGGTTCCATCCCAATCATCTCAAACTTAGCCCTAACAAAACTGAAATCATTCTATTCTTTCCTAAAAACAACCCTCTCCCCATCCATACATGGATCACTGACCTTACTACCCTTAACTGTACACTCTCCCTCTCCGAATCGGTTAAATCCCTCGGCATCACCCTCGACAGTAAGTTTACGCTCAACTCCCATGTAAAAAACTCGGCCAAAGGCGCACTTTTTACGCTCCAACATCTCAAAAAAATCAAACCCTTCATTCCAGCGGAAGATTTCAAATCAGTTGTACAATCCCTAGTCCTCTCGAAAATTGACTATGGTAATGCCCTTCTCATCGGCTCTCCCAAAACTCACTTGGCCCCACTCAAATCTGTGCTAAACCTAGCGGCTAGGATTACAACTGGTTGCAAACGCTCTGACCACATCTCGCCGACCCTAAAGACCCTTAAATGGCTTCCTATTGAAGGCAGATCCTCCTTTAAATTAGCCTGCATTACTCACAAAGCCCTCTATCAAAAAACCCCGCTCTACCTTTCAAACAAACTCAAAAAAGCGGGCAGTACCCGTTCGATGAGAAGCACTCACTCTCTCCTCCTCGTCCCCCTTTGTTAAAAAAGAAAACCGCACAATCTCGCTCCTTCTCTGGTAAGGCCCCCAGCATCTGGAATACCCTCCCCAAAGACCTACGACTGAATCCTTCATACGTCAGTTTCAAAAAGACCTTAAATTGCACCTGCTCAACAAATATTGGGGTCCATAATCACTCTATGCCCATACTTGCTGTTCAGTCTCTTTCCGCCTTGAATCCCCAATCCTTCCCCCTTTCTCCCACCTCTCCTGCACTCCACCAACACTTAATAGCCCCCACCTTACCCTTCCACACCTCTTGCGTGCCCTCAGTTCACCCCTCTCCTTTAAATTTAGCCTCCCCTCCCTCCACTCTCGTCTAACCCTTCCGTTTCATTCAAAATATGAGTCTAGTTCCTTTTTACTGCTTAATTATTTGTAACTATGTTACCCATATACTGCCGAGTAAATAGCTCCATCCTTTCACTTTGTATCGACAATAACGTGACTAGTTCCTTTTACTGTTTAATAACTTGAAATTTTTTATTTCTATGCTGCTTAGAAAATAGCTTCATCCTTTCACTTTGTATCATAATCAAGATATGTTATTTACTTTGTTGCTTAAGCCTATTATATCTCTACGCTTCTTTTCGTTGCCATTTGTTTTTGTAACCTATGTGCTATCGTCTTCCCAATGTAAAGCGCTCTGATACCTAAGGGTGAAGCCAGCGCTATATAAAACCTCGTAAATAAAATTAAAAAAAATAAAATAAATCTTTATTCAGATTAGCCTGGTTTACAGAAATGTCCAATAAAAGGTTGATTAGTGACAGAATAAATCAAATACAAAGTGTCCCACAAAGGAAAATGTCACAAAACTATCTAAGAGCCAAATCTACACTATGCAGCGAAACCCATGAACAGTTCCTTTTCACAAAAGAGCAAGATTTTGGAGCATAGACAAAACTACCCATAAAGAGTCATTCTGGAAACTCAGCCGAGTTCCCCACAGCTGCAATAGCAACCACCAGAATATCAGTAATTGAGGATTGATCGTTGCAATAGCATTGATAAGAGAAAAGGGAAATGAATAAAGTCACCTTTAGCAATAGCTGTCAGCAACACAGAGCAAGGACAAGGGGTCTCCTCCAAGCGAGTTTCAGAGTGAGAATGATGAATCTCCTTCCTAAATACCTAGAAACACTAATTAATATAGAATTACACAATAATGTAATGAAACTTAGTAGGTGTTCGATTCTCTCCTCCAATGAAAACCGCTCATCCGATGGTGTTGTCAACATCCATTGCTTTTTCTCTCGATTCCCATGGTAAACATTCACCATGTATGTAGTAAAACACTGTTTCAAATGTTAGCAACATGGAGGAAAAGTCTCATGAGCACCTTCTTATCTAAGCTAGAAGCTGCATTCAGTGTCTATAGTGAATGCAATCAATCAATCAAACAGCATTTGTAAAGCGCAACACTGTCACCCCTAAGGGTATCTGGGCGCTGTGTCTCTGTCGAAGAGCCAGGTCTTGAGTCTCTTTGTGAAGTCTGCCAGCGAGGGGGCTGTACGGAGCTGGGGGGGAAAGTTGTTGCAGGTCTTGGCAGCACTGTAGGGGAAGGAGCGGCCACTGCTGTGGCTGCGACGTGAGCAGGGAGTGTGTGTGAGGGCGAGTGAAGAACAGCGCAGGTGTCTAACAGGATAGTGGAAGTTCAGTCGATGGTTGAGGTAGGCAGGTCCTAGGTCATGAGGGCTTTGTAGGAGTGTGCGAGGATGTTGAACTGGCATCTTTTCTGGATGGGGAGTCAGTAGAGGTCTCTCAGGCAGGGGGCGATGGGTGTTTGTTCAGGGAGGTCCAGGATGAGTCTGGCTGCAGCGTTCTGTGTGGTCTGCCGTCTTCTGAGGAGCTGGGTGGAGATGCCGGCGTAGAGGGCTAATTAGATGTGCTGAAACAAATATCAATGATGTTCTAGTCAAGCACACATAAAATATATCCAAATTATAGTTCATTCTAATAGTCTATTTATTATGTATTACAGCAGGGTTCATTGTTGTAGGAATGATCTAATGTGGTGTGATGAAGCTAAGGAAACATAAGCTTTAAGTCAGCACTTTCTTTAGCAAGATGCTGGTGCTCGGCAAAATCTCCTAAATAAACATCTACTAAGCTATGACCAAGAGTGGAAAGAAAGGAAAGAAAAGACTTTTGGGCCAAAGTAAAGGGGCACATTTAAGAATGATAGCCTAGTACAAAATGTTTCTTCACGTTATTTTTATGTACATTTAAAGCAGCACATTTTCCCTACGTTTTATTTCTCTATGTGAAAACATTCTTTTACGAAAGCTAAAATGCATTCTAAAGTGATTCTTTTACACGTTTAAAGAAAGCACATTTTCAATATGTGTCCCTTTTCTACTTGAAAGCATTTCTACAGCAATTTAAGTGCATTCTAAAAGTGTCATTTTAATATGGTCTACAAGTCAAAAAATGTTTTAAAACTCGTTCCCTAAAGTGGTGTTGATGTTACATCTTCACTAAATAATTGCCATTGTTCTGGGTGTGACAAGATTTCTGAGTTACTAAAGGACCTCTGCAGTATCTAGAGCCAAGCATTTGTCATGGGCCACTTGCTCTGACGTAAGCATTGAGGGGCTTATTTACAAGCCCCTTGCGCCACTGGTGCGACACTTCTTCCCATGTTAAAAGTGGCGCACCGGCAGCGCAAGGGGCTTGTAAATAAGCCCCTGAGTTTTTTGGCAGCCTCCTTGGGGTAACTCCTGGCGGCATGCCTGTGATCGCAATGCAACACCCACATCTATTCCATGGTGGAGGGCTGTGAGCCACCAGGTGTTTGTTGCTCGATCCAAACCCATGCGTTTGTCGGGTTGTTGAAAAGAAATGTTTTTTGTTCTGCCACTATTCTCAATTTAGCTGGGAACAAGAGCAAGTAAGTAAGACTCAATTCACATAGTTTACATTTAATTGCCAGTAATAAAGAACGTTGGCACTGCACTGCTATGGTGTAATCTGGAAACAACATGATGTGGTTGCTGTTAATGATAAGAGAGTCCTGTCTGCAGGTTTTCTGCAGAATTTCGTTGCAATCTTTATAATGTAGAAGGTTTGATAGCATAGACCTAGGGGCAGAGTCTGTGGGCTGCCGCAACTGTGCACCCTTTTGATGGTAAAGAAGGTTGTTAATTTGTGTAGGGGCATGAAACTTTTAATGCAGATTTCTAGATATGTTATCGGGTCTTAGCCCTCTATGCCAGAGTGCTAAATTGTTCCTACGTGGGAGGCTCTCCACACCTTCAGCTCTCTCTCTCTCTCTTCAAGGGTTTTCAAACACTCAGTCATGTGTAAAAACTATTCATTTGCCTCTACAGCCTGCCGCTTCAAGGTTTCCAAAGAACACTCTGCAGCCTTGTCTCTGCCAGATTTTTTACGGTGGTCGTCGCAAAGTATATTTAGATCGATTGCTACTTGGTCAATTTTACTTTCTAGGAAGGTCCTGGAATGTTCGACGGCAGCAAAGATGGTGTCCAGTTTGTCCTCGTGGTCTGAAGTTGGCGCCTGAGCAAGTGACTCTTTCTTTGGGTAGGGAGAGGTAGCTCGCTCCACCCCCCTCTTAAAAGTAGCTACTATTCTGCTTTGCCATAGAAAAACTACTCCTCTTCCTGCCAAGATCTGCATTGCTTAAAGATGTAGTCTTCTGGCAGGGGCCAATAGCCATTTCACCTGCCACATTTCAAACCCACCCAGGGATTGTGCACCTTGAGCATTGGAGAAGCCCCCAAACTTGAGCACTGTAGTGATCTGGAATGGCGAGGCCTGTCCATCTAGCAAGGATCAGTGCTGCACACATACTTTGTCCAACATTTTCTCTTCTAACAAGGAGACTGTACCCCCCAGTGCCGTAGAGAAGAACTGAGATGCAAGAGTGACATTCCTACTGGCTGCCAATAAGTCCATGAACACTTGGAAAAGCTCTTGTTGCTGAGCTGTGAACAGAAGAAGGCCTGCCTGCCTTTGGCTTACAAGCCACTCAACTGCATCTGCAAGGAGGAGTGACTAACACCCAGTGAAGGGTGTGGCCCATTTCTTGGTGAGACCAGCACTAAACAGCACAATATACTGCATTTGCATGCAAGAAGCTGACCAAGAAGCAAGAATAATAGATGTCCTTAGTACTAAAACAGAGCGATACAAAAGGGGATGATGGACGGAACGTTTGAGCCAATCAAACACTCACCCCCAGTCAACTGATCTGGGTTTAATCCATCATCATTCTTTAGCTCACTCCACCACCCCAGTTCAGACATGGCCATATGCAAATCAGTCTGACCCTGTCCCTCATGGGAACAGTCCAGCCCGAACTGCCAAGCCATGTCTTCCCTGGACCGGAAACAAGCATCCTAGGACCGGTTTCTGGCATTCCAGCCGTCATCAGCCAGGCTTGCTTGAATCCAGTGGCAAAGTGAGCAAGGGACCCACGTCTGGGCATACCCCCGCCAACTTAGGGCGAACAAAGCGATACAAAAGGGGATGATGGACGGAACGTTTGAGCCAATCAAACACTCACCCCCAGTCAACTGATCTGGGTTTAATCCATCATCATTCTTTAGCTCACTCCACCACCCCAGTTCAGACATGGCCATATGCAAATCAGTCTGACCCTGTGCCTCATGGGAACAGTCCAGCCCGAACTGCCAAGCCATGTCTTCCCTGGACCGGAAACAAGCATCCTAGGACCGGTTTCTGGCATTCCAGCCGTCATCAGCCAGGCTTGCTTGAATCCAGTGGCAAAGTGAGCAAGGGACCCACGTCTGGGCTTACCCCCGCCAACTTAGGGCGAACAAAGCGATACAAAAGGGGATGATGGACGGAACGTTTGAGCCAATCAAACACTCACCCCCAGTCAACTGATCTGGGTTTAATCCATCATCATTCTTTAGCTCACTCCACCACCCCAGTTCAGACATGGCCATATGCAAATCAGTCTGACCCTGTGCCTCATGGGAACAGTCCAGCCCGAACTGCCAAGCCATGTCTTCCCTGGACCGGAAACAAGCATCCTAGGACCGGTTTCTGGCATTCCAGCCGTCATCAGCCAGGCTTGCTTGAATCCAGTGGCAAAGTGAGCAAGGGACCCACGTCTGGGCATACCCCGCCAACTTAGGGCGAACAAAGCGATACAAAAGGGGATGATGGACGGAACGTTTGAGCCAATCAAACACTCACCCCCAGTCAACTGATCTGGGTTTAATCCATCATCATTCTTTAGCTCACTCCACCACCCCAGTTCAGACATGGCCATATGCAAATCAGTCTGACCCTGTGCCTCATGGGAACAGTCCAGCCCGAACTGCCAAGCCATGTCTTCCCTGGACCGGAAACAAGCATCCTAGGACCGGTTTCTGGCATTCCAGCCGTCATCAGCCAGGCTTGCTTGAATCCAGTGGCAAAGTGAGCAAGGGACCCACGTCTGGGCATACCCCCGCCAACTTAGGGCGAACAAAGCGATACAAAAGGGGATGATGGACGGAACGTTTGAGCCAATCAAACACTCACCCCCAGTCAACTGATCTGGGTTTAATCCATCATCATTCTTTAGCTCACTCCACCACCCCAGTTCAGACATGGCCATATGCAAATCAGTCTGACCCTGTGCCTCATGGGAACAGTCCAGCCCGAACTGCCAAGCCATGTCTTCCCTGGACCGGAAACAAGCATCCTAGGACCGGTTTCTGGCATTCCAGCCGTCATCAGCCAGGCTTGCTTGAATCCAGTGGCAAAGTGAGCAAGGGACCCACGTCTGGGCATACCCCCGCCAACTTAGGGCGAACAAAGCGATACAAAAGGGGATGATGGACGGAACGTTTGAGCCAATCAAACACTCACCCCCAGTCAACTGATCTGGGTTTAATCCATCATCATTCTTTAGCTCCCTCCACCACCCCAGTTCAGACATGGCCATATGCAAATCAGTCTGACCCTGTGCCTCATGGGAACAGTCCAGCCCGAACTGCCAAGCCATGTCTTCCCTGGACCGGAAACAAGCATCCTAGGACCGGTTTCTGGCATTCCAGCCGTCATCAGCCAGGCTTGCTTGAATCCAGTGGCAAAGTGAGCAAGGGACCCACGTCTGGGCATACCCCGGCCAACTTAGGGCGAACAAAGCGATACAAAAGGGATGATGGACGGAACGTTTGAGCCAATCAAACACTCACCCCAGTCAACTGATCTGGGTTTAATCCATCATCATTCTTTAGCTCACTCCACCACCCCAGTTCAGACATGGCCATATGCAAATCAGTCTGACCCTGTGCCTCATGGGAACAGTCCAGCCCGAACTGCCAAGCCATGTCTTCCCTGGACCGGAAACAAGCATCCTAGGACCGGTTTCTGGCATTCCAGCCGTCATCAGCCAGGCTTGCTTGAATCCAGTGGCAAAGTGAGCAAGGGACCCACGTCTGGGCATACCCCCGCCAACTTAGGGCGAACAAAGCGATACAAAAGGGGATGATGGACGGAACGTTTGAGCCAATCAAACACTCACCCCCAGTCAACTGATCTGGGTTTAATCCATCATCATTCTTTAGCTCACTCCACCACCCCAGTTCAGACATGGCCATATGCAAATCAGTCTGACCCTGTGCCTCATGGGAACAGTCCAGCCCGAACTGCCAAGCCATGTCTTCCCTGGACCGGAAACAAGCATCCTAGGACCGGTTTCTGGCATTCCAGCCGTCATCAGCCAGGCTTGCTTGAATCCAGTGGCAAAGTGAGCAAGGGACCCACGTCTGGGCATACCCCCGCCAACTTAGGGCGAACAAAGCGATACAAAAGGGGATGATGGACGGAACGTTTGAGCCAATCAAACACTCACCCCCAGTCAACTGATCTGGGTTTAATCCATCATCATTCTTTAGCTCACTCCACCACCCCAGTTCAGACATGGCCATATGCAAATCAGTCTGACCCTGTGCCTCATGGGAACAGTCCAGCCCGAACTGCCAAACCATGTCTTCCCTGGACCGGAAACAAGCATCCTAGGACCGGTTTCTGGCATTCCAGCCGTCATCAGCCAGGCTTGCTTGAATCCAGTGGCAAAGTGAGCAAGGGACCCACGTCTGGGCATACCCCCGCCAACTTAGGGCGAACAAAGCGATACAAAAGGGGATGATGGACGGAACGTTTGAGCCAATCAAACACTCACCCCCAGTCAACTGATCTGGGTTTAATCCATCATCATTCTTTAGCTCACTCCACCACCCCAGTTCAGACATGGCCATATGCAAATCAGTCTGACCCTGTGCCTCATGGGAACAGTCCAGCCCGAACTGCCAAGCCATGTCTTCCCTGGACCGGAAACAAGCATCCTAGGACCGGTTTCTGGCATTCCAGCCGTCATCAGCCAGGCTTGCTTGAATCCAGTGGCAAAGTGAGCAAGGGACCCACGTCTGGGCATACCCCCGCCAACTTAGGGCGAACAAAGCGATACAAAAGGGGATGATGGACGGAACGTTTGAGCCAATCAAACACTCACCCCCAGTCAACTGATCTGGGTTTAATCCATCATCATTCTTTAGCTCACTCCACCACCCCAGTTCAGACATGGCCATATGCAAATCAGTCTGACCCTGTGCCTCATGGGAACAGTCCAGCCCGAACTGCCAAGCCATGTCTTCCCTGGACCGGAAACAAGCATCCTAGGACCGGTTTCTGGCATTCCAGCCGTCATCAGCCAGGCTTGCTTGAATCCAGAGGCAAAGTGAGCAAGGGACCCACGTCTGGGCATACCCCCGCCAACTTAGGGCGAACAAAGCGATACAAAAGGGGATGATGGACGGAACGTTTGAGCCAATCAAACACTCACCCCCAGTCAACTGATCTGGGTTTAATCCATCATCATTCTTTAGCTCACTCCACCACCCCAGTTCAGACATGGCCATATGCAAATCAGTCTGACCCTGTGCCTCATGGGAACAGTCCAGCCCGAACTGCCAAGCCATGTCTTCCCTGAACCGGAAACAAGCATCCTAGGATCGGTTTCTGGCATTCCAGCCGTCATCAGCCAGGCTTGCTTGAATCCAGTGGCAAAGTGAGCAAGGGACCCACGTCTGGGCATACCCCCGCCAACTTAGGGCGAACAAAGCGATACAAAGGGGATG
Source organism: Calotriton arnoldi (assembly GCA_963921515.1). NCBI lineage: Eukaryota > Metazoa > Chordata > Amphibia > Caudata > Salamandridae > Calotriton > Calotriton arnoldi. Next base: position 507,206 of record CAWUFW010001381.1, read on the forward strand.
ATGGACGGAACGTTTGAGCCAATCAAACACTCACCCCCAGTCAACTGATCTGGGTTTAATCCATCATCATTCTTTAGCTCACTCCACCACCCCAGTTCAGACATGGCCATATGCAAATCAGTCTGACCCTGTGCCTCATGGGAACAGTCCAGCCCGAACTGCCAAGCCATGTCTTCCCTGGACCGGAAACAAGCATCCTAGGACCGGTTTCTGGCATTCCAGCCGTCATCAGCCAGGCTTGCTTGAATCCAGTGGCAAAGTGAGCAAGGGACCCACGTCTGGGCATACCCCCGCCAACTTAGGGCGAACAAAGCGATACAAAAGGGGATGATGGACGGAACGTTTGAGCCAATCAAACACTCACCCCCAGTCAACTGATCTGGGTTTAATCCATCATCATTCTTTAGCTCACTCCACCACCCCAGTTCAGGGAGGACCTGGCTTGGCAGTTCGGGCTGGACTGTTCCCATGAGGCACAGGGTCAAGACTGATTTGCATATGGCTGGGTTCAAACTGAAATGCATGGTGAGCAAAAAAACGATGGATTTGGGCCCAGATCTCTGTACTGGGGTGAATGTATGACATTGTTCTGCATTCTGTCCATCAATTGTTGTTTTTGCATTTGTCACCCCGAGTGGGACGGGTATGCCCAGACGTGGGTCCCGTGCTCTCCATGCCACTGGAATCAAGCTATCCTGGCTGAAGAGGGGTGAAACCCGAAACCGGTCCTAGGATGCTTGTTTCCAGTCCAGGGAGGACCTGGCTTGGCAGTTCGGGCTGGACTGTTCCCATGAGGCACAGGGTCAAGACTGATTTGCATATGGCTGGGTTCAAGCTGAAATGGCATGGTGAGCAAAAAAACGATGGATTTGGGTCCAGATCTCTGTACTGGGGTGAATGTATGACATTGTTCTGCACTCTGTCCATCAATTGTTGTTTTTGCATTTGTCACCCCGAGTGGGACGGGTATGCCCAGACGTGGGTCCCGTGCTCTCCATGCCACTGGAATCAAGCTATCCTGGCTGAAGAGGGGTGAAACCCCGAAACCGGTCCTAGGATGCTTGTTTCCAGTCCAGGGAGGACCTGGCTTGGCAGTTCGGGCTGGACTGTTCCCATGAGGCACAGGGTCAAGACTGATTTGCATATGGCTGGGTTCAAACTGAAATGGCATGGTGAGCAAAAAACGATGGATTTGGGCCCAGATCTCTGTACTGGGGTGAATGTATGACATTGTTCTGCATTCTGTCCATCAATTGTTGTTTTTGCATTTGTCACCCCGAGTGGGACGGGTATGCCCAGACGTGGGTCCCGTGCTCTCCATGCCACTGGAATCAAGCTATCCTGGCTGAAGAGGGGTGAAACCCCGAAACCGGTCCTAGGATGCTTGTTTCCAGTCCAGGGAGGACCTGGCTTGGCAGTTCGGGCTGGACTGTTCCCATGAGGCACAGGGTCAAGACTGATTTGCATATGGCTGGGTTCAAACTGAAATGGCATGGTGAGCAAAAAAACGATGGATTTGGGCCCAGATCTCTGTACTGGGGTGAATGTATGACATTGTTCTGCATTCTGTCCATCAATTGTTGTTTTTGCATTTGTCACCCCGAGTGGGACGGGTATGCCCAGACGTGGGTCCCGTGCTCTCCATGCCACTGGAATCAAGCTATCCTGGCTGAAGAGGGGTGAAACCCCGAAACCGGTCCTAGGATGCTTGTTTCCAGTCCAGGGAGGACCTGGCTTGGCAGTTCGGGCTGGACTGTTCCCATGAGGCACAGGGTCAAGACTGATTTGCATATGGCTGGGTTCAAACTGAAATGGCATGGTGAGCAAAAAACGATGGATTTGGGCCCAGATCTCTGTACTGGGGTGAATGTATGACATTGTTCTGCATTCTGTCCATCAATTGTTGTTTTTGCATTTGTCACCCCGAGTGGGACGGGTATGCCCAGACGTGGGTCCCGTGCTCTCCATGCCACTGGAATCAAGCTATCCTGGCTGAAGAGGGTGAAACCCCGAAACCGGTCCTAGGATGCTTGTTTCCAGTCCAGGGAGGACCTGGCTTGGCAGTTCGGGCTGGACTGTTCCCATGAGGCACAGGGTCAAGACTGATTTGCATATGGCTGGGTTCAAACTGAAATGGCATGGTGAGCAAAAAAACGATGGATTTGGGCCCAGATCTCTGTACTGGGGTGAATGTATGACATTGTTCTGCATTCTGTCCATCAATTGTTGTTTTTGCATTTGTCACCCCGAGTGGGACGGGTATGCCCAGACGTGGGTCCCGTGCTCTCCATGCCACTGGAATCAAGCTATCCTGGCTGAAGAGGGGTGAAACCCCGAAACCGGTCCTAGGATGCTTGTTTCCAGTCCAGGGAGGACCTGGCTTGGCAGTTCGGGCTGGACTGTTCCCATGAGGCACAGGGTCAAGACTGATTTGCATATGGCTGGGTTCAAACTGAAATGGCATGGTGAGCAAAAAAACGATGGATTTGGGCCCAGATCTCTGTACTGGGGTGAATGTATGACATTGTTCTGCATTCTGTCCATCAATTGTTGTTTTTGCATTTGTCACCCCGAGTGGGACGGGTATGCCCAGACGTGGGTCCCGTGCTCTCCATGCCACTGGAATCAAGCTATCCTGGCTGAAGAGGGGTGAAACCCCGAAACCGGTCCTAGGATGCTTGTTTCCAGTCCAGGGAGGACCTGGCTTGGCAGTTCGGGCTGGACTGTTCCCATGAGGCACAGGGTCAAGACTGATTTGCATATGGCTGGGTTCAAACTGAAATGGCATGGTGAGCAAAAAAACGATGGATTTGGGCCCAGATCTCTGTACTGGGGTGAATGTATGACATTGTTCTGCATTCTGTCCATCAATTGTTGTTTTTGCATTAGTACTAAAACAGCCACAGCAGTTCCCCTCTAACCACTTAACATTCTTAAGATACATTCATTCATTCCATTCAATACAGGTAAAACCCATATCAGCTCACTGGCATTAAATAGACTGGACTGCACTACTGCAATAGTCTTCTGATGGAGCACTCTCAATATTCCTTTGCAAAAATCGACAAAGATCTAACTTTTGCCAATAATATTTACCTAGGCATACTCCAACCTCAGAACACCGCTATGAGGCTCAGTGACTCGCCACCAAGAACAGGGCCATTTTCAAACTATTAACACTCAGAAAGCATCGTGGCTCCAAACTACCTCTCTCACATCCTGTCACACTGCACATCAACTCGTAACCTAAGATCCTCCAAACACAACCTGGTGACAACATTGAAACCACTCTACTGCATAGGCCTCATAGATCTCCTGTGTGGGAACTTTCTATCACCCAGCCTTTGGGCCAATCAATCTCTGCAGGAAATCAAGATTGTACTGAAAAGACATCTGCGTGAAGGTGAAGGTCATGAATGATAACTGACCCACTCTGGTTGATATATGTAATATTTCATGATTCTAAGTATCATGTTTTTGTAACCTATTCATTTGCTACCCAATAATCTTCCTGTGAAGATCAGCAAAGAATGTCCAAAGAAAAAATGCGTTAATTTACACAAATACAAAACACAAAATTACTACTATACACAATGAAATCCAGACCTCTCAAATCCCTCCAGAAATAAACGTCTGTGTCAATCACAGAGTTTATGATGTAAAATTCCTTCCTATTGCATTTGTCACAGAGTTCACAATGTAAACTCATCCTCTCCCTGACAGACAAAACACCACCTGAACCAACCTCATCAACTGCATGGCCATGGTAGTAGACTGGATGCGAACCAACGGCCTGAAGCTCAACTCCGGCAAGACGGAAGAACTGGTCTTTGGCAACAAGATCTCCCCATCGGATTCCACCGGATGGCCATTGGAGCTAGGACCAATACCCACACTCATAGACCACGCAAGAAATCTAGCGATCATCATGGATGGCAAGCTCAACATGACCGCTCAAGTCAATGCAGTGTGCACCTCCTGCTTCCACATCCTATGCATGCTGCGAAAGATCTTCAAATGCTTGTCTCCGAACACAAGACGGACCATCACACTAGCACTCATCACTAGCAGGCTGGACTACGGCAACTCTCTCTATGCTGAAATCTTCAAACAACTCTTACACAGACTCCAGACTATCCACAATGCAGCCGCAAGACTCACACTCGACCTCCGATACCACAACCACCTCACAACATACCTCAGGAAGTTTCACTGGCTTCCCATTCACAAGCGCAGCCAATTTAAACTTCACACGCACACATACAAAGCCCTACAGAACACAGGACCAGAATACCTGAACAGCCGCATACACTTTCACCAACGCACCGGACACCCATGCTCTGCCTCACTCTCACTCGCACACACTCCCGCATCAGCAAAAGCAAAAATGGAGGTCGCTCATTCTCCTATATTGCACCCAATACATGGAAAGACTTCCCTCAACACATCAGACCTCCTCCTCACTTATTGAGTTGCTCTAAAAGCTGAAGACCTGGCTCTTCATGTAAGCACCTTGGGACCACACACCTACAAACCTTGCCTGAGCGCCTGGATACCCTCTCGGGTTATGTGTGCAATACAAATCAAGATAACATTACATAACAAAACATACCATAACAAATCCCCTTTCTACTGTATTTATCAGAGAGTTCATGATGTATCACCCTTCCTATTTTATAAGTCACAGGATTGCACCATGTAATGCTCCTCCACACTATATATGACCCTGGATCTCTGTTAACAGTGCCTCTATCAGCCATGAGTGATGGGATTTTGTCATAATCAGACTCACACATCTGTTGCCCAATCAAATGTGTGTAAAGAAGATCAATAAAAGAATGAAGCCAAAACCCTGAAGCCACCTTACTGGTGGGCCCAAAATGAGTACCAGGCAAATGCCGATTTCACTAGGCCCTTGTGGTTGCGAGAGAATGAGCTCAAAATCTTATTTGTGGAGGTGGTGTGGAGTAGAAATCCAGAAATCTGCAAAGTATACAACATTATTAAATAAATCCATGTTCAGCCAGTGCTTTTAATGTTAAAATGAAAAAGTACTTTAATATGTAGACAAATGCAAAACATAAAACTACAAAATAACATAATGGATTCCATACAGCTCTAGCCCCTCCTGAAATAGAGGATTGTGTTAGACGCTCCCCCAGTGATAAACAATGTAAAGTCCTTGTCTACAGTGTTTTCTCATGGAGTTCATAATGTAAAACCACTTATATTGAATTTTCCAAATATTTGTCAGATAGTGCACAATAAAACACCAATTCCTATTCTATTTGGCATCAGTTCTGCATTAACAATGTTGCAATCAGTTATGAGTAATAAAACTTTTTTAATGGTAGGTTACTACAACTGCTGTCCAAACAAATGTTGGCTAAGAAGATCAACAAAGGGGCTGAGTCAACGCTGTGGGATGACCTTAGTATTGTATTCATATAAACTGACCACCAACTACTCCCTTTTAGCACTTGTGGCAGAGCAGTCAAAGGCTTATTCTGGAAGATGGTGGGGATAGTAACTCAGTACTCTGCAAAGTACAAAATAGCATTTGCTAAATCATTTGTTTATAAAAAGAAAAATTACTTTAATTAACACAGAATTAAACAGTAAACATAAAATGACACATTTACATATCAAAACCAGACCTCTTTAGTCTTTTCTGAACTAGTGATCTGTGTAAGGTTTCTCGGTGTTAAACAATGTAAAGATCTTTCGTATGCCGCATGTCACTGAGTTCAAATTGTCAAGCTAGCTCCCATTGTAATTGTTGCACAGTTTACAATGTAAAACCCCTTCCTATTGTATTTGTTAGAGAATTCCCTATGTAAAATCCTTTCTAGTGTGTTTATCAGAGATACATACACATTCATAAGTTACATCAAGCAACACGCTTTCCAACTGTAATTGACCCAGGAGGCATGCATTAAAAATGTCTTTATCAGTTATGAGAATTGACACAATATCTTAGGTAGGCAAAAAAATTGCAGACCAATCAAAATGCTTTAATAAAGAAGATTAACAAATCTCCTCTTTTTGTGATGGCCAGCTGCACTGCTAAACCAGACAAAAACCTTAAGCTCTCCATTATCAAAAGCTCTCTTAAACTATTTTATTAGGTATCTTCTATCTTCATTAGATATATTTTTGTTTCTCTAGGAATGCACCATTATGACGTTTTTAAATTAATTTTTGAATTGTAGCTAAGCCCATATCTCAGAAATATCAGCTATGCTAACCCATCAATTAAGAAGCTATCCATCCGAGTAAAACTAGATCACCTAAAACCAATGTTTTGTTACAGATTAGGAAATGCAGTGTTCAGAAATGTAGAAACACATATCATGAACTCCTTGTTCAATATTCTTATTAGGTGTAAGAATTAAAATGCTCAATTGCTTATTTGTCTTAATAATACACCTTAGTTTTATATTCTGTCGAGTCTGAAATTTAAGAACAGAATGTATACCACCAAATATCAGCTTTCAGAAATGTATATAATTGTGACCTTGCTAGAAAAAATCTATGCTGGAGGAAGGATGCTTGGTACAAACAGATAAATAATTTAAATGTGCAGATCCCGACACTAAGCAGCCTTTCTTCTGCTTACTTAAAAGGTTTGTGGTCATAATTTGAATTGCCTTAATATTAGCCACCAATTCTAATAGGCATTTGCCAATCTAAGGGTAAAAAATGTTTTCCTCAGGGCTTGCATCTCAAGTATGACTTTGCCAGAAAACTACAGTGAGATCTAAAAAAGGGGGAGTATTTAATTTGACGAACGTGGTGTGAACAAAGTTTGCATCAACTTTATTCTTTAATTGTTTTATCTGGGTTTCAGTGAGAGGCGAAATGTACAATAAAGAATGCGACCTAGCTGGAAAAAGCGTTTTCGGCCTCGTGAGAGCCTACTGAAACTTTGCGCATAAGTGTCCCGTTAGACAGGTATTCCTTACTGGTATAGCTAATTGAGCCCTTGGAGACATGTATCCTCATGTCTCAGCAGAGTGGTGTATTTGATGTGCTCATATATATATATTTTTACATTCCTAACCGTATAGTTTTTGGACCTTTTGAATGCTGCCAAAGGCTGGGCTTTTCTAGCTAGAACAATGCCTAAGATGTTTGTTCAATGCAGTAAATGGTGGTTGCATGAGACTGTGCAAACAAGCATGTCTGTGTACCCCTGTAGTAATACTACTGTCTGTGATTGTTTATTACTGTGTATTATTGCACACGTATGTATGATATGAGTATTTATAAAGAAATGATCACCCCTGACTAGGTGCCAAAGTTTTTGTGGACACCTAACACACTACTCCAAGGGAGTTCAGTGTCAGTGATTCAGTCTTGCGGAAGGGTTACTTTTTGAAATGCCATTTTCTTGCCATGTCTTGCACATTTGCAATATGCCTCTCATGCAAATTTATTGTGCATTTACTTATTTATGGAGGCTAAAGTCGTGTTTTTTAGTAATATGGGAACCTTCACGCAATTAGAAAATGTTGTATTGTATTGTATTAGTATTTGCACAGGATTTTCCACCCTTGATGAAGTGCTGAAGCAATTTGCGGATACAGTGCACACCACTTTGTGAGATAATTACAACATTAGATATATTTGTCATGAAAATTGGGGTAAAGGTCATTATACAGCTTTTCAGACACTTGCCACATTCTTTACTAGTAGGTTGCCAGGAAATGGGTCATGAAGTCTGTTAAATTAAGCTGTCACAAACCGTCATGCAAACCTTCATACCATACATTGTTAAGAGGTGATGTAGTATTTCTAGTGAATGTGCATGTTGTTGTGTAGTGATCATGCGAGTGGTTATCCAATCAGACATGCAAGCATATAGCCACCGTCTGGCACTAGTGGTACCAATGAAATACTCAATGCAGTCATATCAGAAGCGACAGCCCCTGTGGTAGTGCCAAGTTACCAGAAAAAAACTGCATGGAGTCAACACAGGAGCTAGAGAATCCTATTCCCTGGGGCACCGCTAATCCAGCAAGAGATTCCATGATATCTATTCACGTGAGACAGAGCCACCATGGTAGACGATCTCTGAGAAGAGAAGTATTGAATAATTAAGTAAATGCAGGAGTTGAGTGAGGTGACATCTGAGAACCACTGCCAACTATCACTGAAACTTAAAAAAAGAATTAAGAATGCTTTGCAGCTAACCTCTCAGTTTTCTCCAGTATTTTTAACAGCACTGTAAGGTTGAAGTCTCTCTGAAGCCAGATGCAATGCTGGTCAACCTAGAAGGCTTTTGAGAGACTTTCCACCAGTCCTTCCCTTTACATTGTAGGCACAGTCCCTTCATGAATGCCTTAATTAATGAGATGCAGAAGAATTGAGGCTACCACAAGTGAGAACTTTTGAAGCAAAAACGCAGTTGATTAATTTATGAACGAGCCGTTTTTAATTATCTAAGAGATTCAAATTGCTTTCCACCAAGGAAGAAGTCCGAGAAAATAAAAAGGCCCACGGTGATAAGTGGAAATGGATGTATTGGGTAACTTAGGGTAAGAGTGGAGACTTAGTGCAGCCTGCATGTCAAGAACAGGTAAATAAGTGGGCAGATACTGTGATACTTACAGTTACATATCTTTATAGCACTATAACCACTGTTTATTACTTTAATGTTAAATGTCACAATGCACTATGTATAAAGAAAAAGTATATAAATGCAACATGGAATATGCTGTTCACCGCTTTTTAGTTGAAAAACTACATTGATAATACCTCTTATGCTTTTAACCAAAACGAGGGTCAAAAGGAAATTATTTTTAGACAGGCAATCTGAAATAAGGAAATTCTGGCTGGGGAAGTCACAAGTTCCACTTATTTCTCGAATTCCAACACAGGTAACTCATTCTGAATCCCACACAATTCTGGGTGCAAATTTCATGCCAGGTATCTACTGATGCCATGTAGTAAGGTATTTAGGGGGTGCAAAATTTGCAAAGCATACCGAGTTTGGACCTTGGACTGGGTTGGATGAGTTTTCTATACTTTGAGATTTGCAACGTGTCTGATTTCAATACATTTTCTAATGATTTGCTCATGGGACAAATTGTCAGATAAATCACCTTCAGTGGGCACAAATGTTGCCTTAATTGGATTGTGTGCCTAAATCTGGATTTGTGATGCCCTCAAACATGATGCCCAAAGTGCATTTGCGACACATTGTATTGAATTTGATCAACAGACATGCTCCTTTAGACAGCGTCTAATTCTGCACTAAACAGAAAACCGCCAAACAAAACATAATGTAATGTATTGTAATATAGCGAAATGGTCAAACAGTCCAACTCAACAATCGTAATATAGTCATCAAAGGCAAAAGCATGGCTGCTTACTAATTTAATTACATGAAAAAGAATCATCAGACAGCACTCATTTTGACATTTACTATGAATGTTTTACTTTTCTGAAATATAGGCTGCCACTTCGTGTTGACAAGATGAGTCATGTGAGCCTTACACCGCCATAAACGCCTCTTTAAATATGACCTTCCTGAGATGTAGCTGGATGGTCGGCAGCATTACACCAGCCTTTTGATAAGCCAAGGTCAAAAGTCAAGAGACTGTCGGCCTTTTATTTGTGTGGAAAACCACTAGGGCCTATCAAGCTTTAATAAGTGCAAATTCACCAAATGGCCAGCCAAAGTCTGCATGTGTAAACTCTTCACTGTGTAGGGCCTGCTTGGGATACTGCCTCAAAAGGTCAATCGTCATAGAGTTTCAATTTATACAGATACATAATTAGATTTCTATATTGATCCTTCCCTAGAGGCATTTGGGATTCCACTTCAATCAACATCTTTGTTTCTCCTTCAGCTAAACTGCCTAATGTGCTGAAGGGAGTGCCTTAGCCTGGTATGCTATGTAAATGTGAAAAAATCATGACATTTCAAAAAGTAAAAAAAGCACAAAAGAGATTCCTCCGTCTAAACAAGAAATCATTATGTTATGTGGAAAATGCAGTTGAGTTTAATTTGCATACCTTGCCTAAGTAAGGTTTAGGTTTTCAACAGCTAACATGATTTTTGCTAGTTAAACTACTTTGTAAATAATTCTATAAACATAGTGTTGAATTATGTTTAGAATTTACATTATTGCTTTAAAGCTTATATCGTCATTATTTTTATTTGTGTTGTGACATTTACCTCACACTAAACATTAGTGCCCTATGACAGCGTGTAATGCAAGCATCGGTCAGAGTCAGGTCGATTAATCATGGAAGGCCAGTGTGTCACAGGTTAGCCTTTAACATATTAGAATAAAACGCATGCCAGGTGGTAGAAATGCAGGGGGTTGTAAAATTGTATATTTTGGTGAAAGTTTGTGAAATTTCATAGCATTTTTATGAAATTACACTTTCTCAGTCACATATGGTTTGTCTTTTTTGCACTTGAAGGCAAACTTCACAAATAAGTCAGTGAGATACCGGTAGGAAACTGATTCGAGCAGAAAATGTCCCTGGATCCCATATTTTCTGCGGAACCGTCTCTGGTGAGAGAAGAACGGGCAGAATTAGGTTTTGCTGCGTAATTAAGATTTTCCACATGTCTTCAGAAAAGCAGAATTCCAAAATGAACATAACTCCCTAATTTTTCATGTAATTCAAGAATGTGTAGGGATGCCCCATGTCTGTCAAGCTACACGCGCTATTGCATCAAGCATGTCTGACTCTTTTATGGGTTTGATAAGGGGTAGTTGAAGGGTGTAGCCCTTCTGCAATGGAGGCAGTATGCACTTCCAGAATTGCATGCATCTGCCAAGCCCATAATGCAGCCGTAAAGGCACCCTTGCTGCTTTTCTTGCAGTTGCTTGTTATGGTCGCTCACACTGGGCGATCTCTGATGGATCTACTGTTCTTGGTGGTAGAGGGTCTGGGCTCGAAAACACAGCAAGGCACCAACCTCGCTTACAGTAGAACTAAGCCCAGAACCTACCTTGTGCAATAGTCATTTTGAGCTGCCTGAGATTAAAGGAGGCCCGCCTAGGTGAAAACTGGGCTCATTGTTGCAGCTTTGGATGTGATTCTGGTCTTGTCTTTCTTCTCACTTACCCTCAATCATGAAAACTCTGCAGGAATGCTGGATAGTTGCCTTCGCCAAGGGAGCGACAAGGAACTTTCGGCCATTCTGGCCAGACAGTGATTACCTCCTTCGATGTTTAGTACTCGTGTGTTATTTTGCAAGCTTTATTTGTGAAATTACCCGGGGCCCGAAGCTCTGCTCAGAAGCAGGCGGCCGGCATAATTAAACATAGGTGAGCCGAATACCAAGACTGGTATCCTTTAATCCACTACCAGACACTCCCTGCCCCTTTGTTTCACTCTTGCAGGTTCCTGCCTTCTACATCGTGGCGTTTTCCCCATCTTTCTCTTCCTCCGTCTTTTCAATCTGTGTGCTTTGCCTCTCTTGTGTTAAATATCAGATGTGGAAAAATAAGTGCCAGTGCTCAAAAATAAGTGCTGGTGGTCCCCAATGGCAACCACAGGCACAGATTAAGAACTAGCAAAGACAACTCCTCGCACCTGTAAGACAACTCGTGGCATGTATGTTCGGGGCACCTTTTGAGCTCTGGACTTCATAAAATTTGACAACTTTGCCTTCAGAAAACTTGGTAATATAACTTGACGACATATCACTGGTTACAGAAACTTTGGCCAACATACCTAGCATTTTTGGTTGGACTGCACATTTATTGAACAGCATGAATAGACACTCGGAGCTTGTCTCACCTCAACCTTGCTAAATAGAGCTCATTTCAGCTAAGGCACATCTATTTTACCAGAACAACGCCTACCAAGATAGTTTATGTCTGTTATTCCAATAAATGGATGATTAAATACTAAGAGATTGTTGATTGTGTGGGAGTCCTATCATATCAGCAAGCTGAAATGTACAAGACTCCAACTGAGGAAGTCATGATTTACATTTTGTGGACTATTACTTAACTGCGGTGTTTGCAACAATTTTTAGTTCTTCTCAATTCGAGTCTTCTATACCGCAGCACATTCCATGATTTCTGGCTACTCTGATTCTCACAAGAACTCCAGTCACTTTGTCGACCTTACCAATGATGTTTTAAATGCGAACACACCTCTTTTTTTAATTACCCTCAAAGAAGAAATTGACTAACTGATGATGGTAGAGTGCTTAGGCCTATTGAGATGCTCGGGATCCTAATTTGAGTTGGACTCTTTTGACCACAGTAACCACCAGAATTACGTCCCTCTTCAGGTTGTTTTGAAGTCATTTTCCTTGAACAACCATTTCGACACTTTCAGGGAACCATTACTCACCTACAAAGTTCTGCAATTAAAAGAGCGAAATGTTCACAATTTGATGACTGTCCTGCTCTATGACGGACGCTTCTCTTGCATCGATTTTTGAAGGGAGAAATTTCTAGAACTTTGAAGATCGCCTTGCTCCATGAATTAATAAAAGGGACAGAATTTCGTGGAACATGTGTTGGCTGTATCGTGGTCTGTATACAGGTCATTGTACCGATTATGTGAAAAAGCTTCAAATAATATTATACTGTTTGACTATATTGATAGTTAACACGAATAGTAGAATGTGTCACAATATTGAGGATTTTGTATGTGAAAGCACTTCGAACAATTCTTTCATCACACTGTTTAACTACTTGTAATTTAATGAACTATGCACAAGTTGCTTTGCAATACTGAATCTGAATAATACATTAAACATTAAACAAAGAACTGCATTCTGAACTTTATAAGCTTCTGTATGAGGTGCCTCTTACACTTGTTTGCATACTTTTGATAATATGTGGTGCTATATGGGTAACTATCACCTTAGAAAGCACCTTGCACTGGACCAGAGCTCTGCAATTACCACCAATTTACAGAAATTCAACATTGCGAGTAACATTGTTTGTTGCTCATTCTGAGTGTTTCAAATTTCATTCAAACTCCCCCTCAGCTAAAATATCTCTAACTCTACAGCCAGCTGAATGTAAGTGCCTTACTATGATCTTGCTAGTTCTGGTAGACATACGCTAATGAATTTCTGGGGCAATAGTTCATTCATATATTTCTGATCATGGTCTTTTCACCATATATATTCATGAACCATTGTCTTGTACTAATGCTACTTTCACCTTATGGCAAATGGTCCCTTCAATATGTTTCTACAGTCCTGTGCATTTCTCTCTCTTCCCTACCCAGTGTATTTTTAGCTGCTGTCTTTGTCAGAGGGATAATTATAGACACTTCATTTAGTGAGTAGTGGGTAGGAATTAGGATTGGCTGTGATTGTGTCCCTTGGACAAAGATCTTGTATGAAGTGCCCATCAAGGAATTTCTGTACAAAATAATCTAAGAAAAGGGTTTGACAAGTGATTTGGTAAATCAAAAACTTGTGGAATATAATAATATTTATTTGAAGGCACAAGCTTAAAAAAATAATCAGTGTAAATGGGCCCTTGCCTGCAAGAGAAGTTATTAGCAAAATTGTCCTTGAAAGTGACCTCCTAATACCCCAAGCAGAGCAGGATCTGACCACATTCCTAAGTGATATCCTAAACCTCTCTCCAACTCTTCCTCGCTGTCTTGCAGCAGTCGTTTCTTCTGCATGATCTAAATGTCCAGATGGATGATCATTTACCTTACAGCTGACTCATTGACCTGTCAAAGACATAGATAATGTTTGCTCGATGCAACCAACCCATAATGGCGGCCATGATCCCAACATCCTCTTCTCAAGATCTTGAAGCTCCAGATCTGAAAACATCAGCTTTTATCTTGGCCCTTCCATGTGATTGTCTATTTTGCAGTCAAAGGTGAACATGGATAAAAATCCAAACTAACACGTGAATGTGCTCTGGCCCTCTACTATGGAAACTGGAAGAATATGTTCACAGAATATGGTATGCTAGCTCATACACACACTGAATACTCACCTCTGAAGGTGCCCTTTCAAAGCCTTGCCACCTGATCAATTAAAGCTTGCCAACTCTTTAATAACCAGTTTTACAAAAGCTACACTAAAACAAATTCAGCGATAGGTAGAAAACAACTGAAGTTCTGCTGATCTTCTCATAATGAGACATGGAAATCATGTAGGAAGCTACTCAAGTGAAAATCATCATTAATCCACAATAATAGCCAGATGGACAACAGGACATACAAACTCGCCCTGACTATAGTAAAATAGGCTCTCTTCAAAGCTTACATTCTGAATGTAGAAAACTCCAACACACAGACATGCTCTGGGTGTACGTGATCACAATCAGGAAACCAATAGTTTTCTTCTGCATCATAATAAAGGACATTGAATAATTATTGTGCCATCAAACTCACCTTCAGTTTTTAATTGACCTGCCATAGACCTTCAGTAGTTGACCATTCTTCAAGACAAATGTATCAAGAAACTCATTGTATCCTTCAAAATATGAAGCTGCCCATTCAGCACTGAAAATATAACAGGAATCAATTGACCTTGCTGCTCTAGCCCCTCACATCATGGCAACATCCGTGGGTAATGTCAAAGAAATGTCAGGTCTTTTCTTCAGTTCCAAGGTCAGCTATGCATACTAGACATAAATTGTGAATTGCCACTGGTATCCTAGGGCTTTTGGCACTAATGGTCCGCTCATTGGATACAAAGTATGTTTACTGTGGTTTTGAGTCACCAAAAGACAGAGGAATTAAGTAGTTGATGAGGTATGGAGCTCAGATATAGCATAATGCAAAAAATATCACGCAACAAAGGACACTGTAACACAGCTTTACATTTTAAAATGTCCAGGTCTTTATTTACAACAGTGAAAGGTAGAACATTTATAACTAAGGGGGTGATTAGGATGGCGGGTGGACTTTAGTCCGCCCGCCATCCTAGTGGTAACGGGACCGCCCGCCTGCCATGCGGCGGTCCCGCCACCCAAATTATGATGCGACCGTCACCGCGGCGGTCGCATCTGGCATTTTAACATTTCGGCGGGTGCTGCTGTCAGCAGCACCCGCCGCAATGGTAGAATGCATTGTTGTGCATTTCCATGCACTAACGTGGCAGGCACCGCGCAGTGCCTGCCACCTTGTGCATGGACATGCAGGGGGGTACCCATGCAGGGAGGTACCATGGGTACCCCCCAAGTGCACCCCCCACCCCCTCACCACCTCGGCGGCCCGCAATGGGCCCCCAAAGCAAATCCCCGCCAGCCTTTCCATGGCGACATCGCCGCCATGGAAAGGCTTGAAATGCCACACCTCATAATATGGATGGCGGTGCCTGCTAGGCACCGCCACCATATTTGTGCCCCTGCTCCGCCCGGCTGGCAATTGTAACGATTGCCGACTGGCGGAAAAGCAGCGGACGGACTTTCCGTCCGCCGCGATACCCACCGCCATCGTAATATGCGGTGGGTAATTAAGGTTACGATAGTGTGACGGTCGCCACCGCCGGCATGGTGGTGGCGATCGTTACGCCATCCTAATCACCCCCTAAGTTAAGTGTATTAAACCAAAAGGTGCCTGCAGCTCATGAGGTCAAATTATAACTCATACATATTTTTTAGAAATTATTTGGTAAAACAGTGAAATAACTCCTATTCAAATTAGGTTCATAAAATCAACTTGGGAGAAAACTGGGGCTTTGGTCCAAATTGTATCTCAAAACAAGTGGTAGGGTTTCACCTTTCCCAGAGAAAAATACTGGCGATTTGTTCACGTTTTAAGATTTTGCAAAGCCCCGGTTAAGATAGTTAAATACAACTTTGTATAAAATCACCTGTATTAATTTTTAATACAACTTTTCTGTCTTTGTTTACTTTAAATATCAGTCGTGGATCATCAAGACAGCCACAGAACTAATTTTAAAGTGATTTCTTCTTATGGTTACTGTTTAAAGCATGTGGTGAGAAGGGGAAAAATACCATCTTTAGGACATTTTTGTACAGGTGGAACATAAAAATACTGGGCATGCCGTTAAAAAATGTCCAGGTGGCAACCATAGTGGTACTACCACATGTAGTTTTAATGCATGCAGATTACAGAGGACACATCCTCTAGGTCAAACATAGATGAAGTTCTAAGGGGAAAAAAACCTGGAACTACGAGATAACATGCTGAAATTAGTGCCATAACACAATTTCTATGTATCATTACCCTTTAGTTCATGGGAGATTATTTAAAATCTGCTACAAGTTCCTCATCCCAGTATTCTTATACATGTCATTATAGTAATACTATGTGCAGTAACATCGCATTGCAATTTCTGTGGTGGATAGACAGGGGCTCAATATAGTGAATTTGTTGGAGATTTCAGCAACTCTGTAAACCTCAGATCCCACTCTTTGGCTGTAACAGACCCTGGTTTGCCTGGTTTCATTTAATATGCGGAAAAAGATCACTTCAGGAAATAATGTGCATGTCCTTTGTTCTAGTTTCTTTGCAAATATAAGCAGTCAGGAGGAAATCTTAGTGCGTTTGACACAATCCTGCACCAATGCTCCCAACAACCCATCACCTACAAACAAACTTGGAAGTTGTTATGGTGTGTCCAGAAGAAGCTGATCAATGTCTACAGTCGCTGGGATATCTGATACACTGAGGCCTTGTGCTTCAGCATCTGTAGCAAAAGAGAGCTTTTACAAGATACCATCCAAAACACCAGTGGAAGAACACAGTTGACATATTTTGGCTTGGGGATGTAAATGGTACGGTTAATGCTCAGGCATATTCTACAAACATAGGTGCCTGTATTTTGCAAAAGGTTGGTCACAACTGGTATTTTGAGATGGTTAGCGCATGCAGAGGTCCAGATATAACCTGAACTGTGTGTCTAATTGACCCTACCCAGTCATTGCAGCTTGTCAGAAGCCAGTGAGAACTTAGATACACTCAAGTTTGTCTATGTTTGGAAAGTATCAAGTTGGACTAGGATATTTTATACTGTTTGGAATTATCCACTGTGGTTAAAGTGAGAAAGAAACATGCAGATGCTAGCAGAACAAATGCAGCATATGTATAAGTGTTGAGAATAAAAAAAAACAATAAAAACACTACTAACAAGCTAGATAACAAGCAAGACTTCCAGGTGCTACATTGTGGAAAAAGATGCGTAAGCCTAAAAGTCCAAATCCTTTTTTCTTCAGTCACTTGGAATGCATTAATAAGTCAAGAAGACAGTAAGGCCAATTCAATTTTTTTTACAAGGAGTATGTGATATACACCTGGTATGTGAGCATAATATTGTTTAAAAATATCGACTGACACAAATATAATGTCAAAATATTTTGATGTTCATAATATCATGAGGCAGAACATTGCAAGTAAGAATATATATTGTTGTTATTATTTTATATATTTGTTAATGTCATTGAATATAATATTGGTTTGTGATTATTTAGTTGTTTTATTAGTTTTTGTGCTACAACCTCTTATTATCCTAATGTTAAATATTTGTAATACATTTTTACTGTTGTTTATTTTGTTCATTTGGTAAAAATCTTTTTTATTGTATATGGATTTATGTATTTATTGATGGCATGTTGGGTTCGTAGGGGAATAGTGTGGGAAGTTTGTTTTTTAAATTATTTATTTCAATTCATTAAAAATAGTATATTTTTTTCATTTTTAATTTGTAAGTGTGATAATTAATTCCATATAATATTTTGAAACTATTTAGTAGATATTTAAAAAAGTGATTAATGGGGTGCATGGCCAACCATCATGGCCAGGAAGAGGTAAACCGCCCGAGCTACACTGCATGCAGTCGTTAAAGTCAAGGCAGCGGGAGTCCCTGTCTGGTCACTTTACCGCTCTTGCCATGCCTTGAACTCTGTGAGGCTGACGAAGCAGCGGGAGGCCCCAGAGGAGCACTAGAAGTTCTATTTTAGTAGCCGCTGGGACTGAGCTCTCTGGCATGGGATGCTAGAGCCGTGACCGCCATCGTGTACCTCAGCATGGTGCCGGTGAGTGCACACATTGCAGCTGAAGAAAGGCCTGGGTTCTGCCTCACCTCTTTCACACTTAAGGTTGCAGGACAGCACCATACTCCGGGTAAATTAATATTTAACACCCTCCAGGAGCAGAGACCAGCAGGATTGCCTGACTTCAAGATGGCGGCAGTAGGGGACATTGCTTTGGCGGTGGCGAGCCACGCGGCATGCATAGTACAGGCCTGCTGGTGCAATGATATATAAAGGACAGAAGAACAATCCTTGACCCCCAATCTCAGCCCTACTTTGCGCATGCAAACTGTTTCTGGCCAGCAGACCTGTGTAAAAAAAGGAAAACGCATGCTATCTGTTATCTAGTGTCCGCTCCATGTGGTTCCTTTGAAGGCCTATCGGGTGAGTGGCCCATCCTGGAGTTATTGGCTGCATTGCAAGGGGAATCATTATTACTCTGTGGCCTGACTGAAGGAACTATATAGATTGGTGTACAGCTCAAAGCCTCAGCCTGCTGACCTAGCAAGTTCATACCCAAACACTTCAGCTACCATCTGGCCCCTGACAATTAATGAGGAGGACAGTGCATAGAGATCCCTATTATGCAGGCCCCAAGCTTTAGAATGCCTGGTCTCACCCCAGCTTTGCACTGTTCATGGCAAAGATTCTGAAGGATAAAATCTTAGGGGTTATGTAACTTTCAGTGGCTTACTAGGGAATGTTCTGTATTGCCTCTCACTTTGAATCCCTAACCCAGGCTCTTAGCTGTAGCCTACATGCCTCCATAAAAGACACAACCGAATAGAGCGTCCAGCTACTTTTAACCAACAGAGTTCAGAGACGCGCATTCTTCCTCTGTTAGAGATGGTGCAGTGGCATTGACCAAGGAAGATCTCCTGTCTTCCCTGCAAGACTTTAAGAAGGAGCTGAGAGAGGAATTAAAAGAGAACCTGGCTAACTCGCTAGATGCTCTTCGCTCAGACCTTAACAGCAGACTCTCAACACTGAGACAAGATGTAGACTCTGTGGGCGAATGCACTCTTGATTTGGAAAATAAATGCCAGGCTCTGGAACAGGTTGTGGGCCAGTTGGAGGGCTCTTCCGAACAACTTCAAAGCCACTTACAGGCTACGATCTTAAAATGTGAAGACTTGGAAAACCACTTTCGACGGAATAACATTCGTCTTTGGGATCTGGAAGAGGGAGTCGAGGGCCCGGACCTTGAGGCATTTGTAGTAGCATGTTTTCCGAGCTGCTGGGGGACAAACAGGTCAATGTCAAACTAGAGCGTATTCACAGAGTAGGAACTTTACAAGCAGGTGAAGGCAAATGACCTGAGATGTCCTAGCAAAATTACACTCTTTTAAAGTGAAAGAAGCAATCCTGCAAGCCACGAGTAGGATGGGGTCGGTCTTCTTCCAGGGCACGTAATGCTATGTGTTTCAGGATATCGCACCAACCACTTTGGCCCGAAGACTCCAATTTCGACCTGCCACAGGCAAACTATGCGACAAACATATCAAATATAGGTGGACTTATCTTTTTGGCCTTGCCTTTGAATAGCAAAATTAATTGCATCACTTCATGGATATTACAGAGGCGACAAAGCTACTAGGCATATCATCTTTGGACTGTAGAGTCGCAGAGGAAAAGCGAGAGACACCTTCCACGAGTTCATTGATGGCAACAGATAAAGGACAATGGCTTTTGCAAAGGCGACTGAAACGGCAAGGGAACAGCTGGGCCCCAGGTTGACACAAGCCTCCTGTTTTGATCACCGAAGCTGGATACAGGGAGACTCAGATACTAGTAACCTTTGAACTGTATGACTCTTTGGATCATTCATTATTGCAAATTTCTTCTTCCATCCAGTGCTCATTGTTAGTTTCGACTTCCATAAGCTCTCTATGAGATTGGTTGACTGCCTATTGTAGAAGGGGAACACTTTCTCTATGAGTATAATGACTATCTGATACCAATTTGCCTTGATTTTATGTGCTTGCTGTTAGCATGCTATAGCGGTATGCAACCCATACACCTGTACTCAGGCGATTTAAGGCCGAGCTATACCTTAGTTTGGGAACTGATCTACAAATCTTCAGCCCTCACCAAACATGATGGGGTAGCCTTCCTCTTTCACTCCTCCCTCAAATTCCACATGATGGGGCTTAATGCAGATAAGGAGGGGAGATTACTGATAGGAAAGGGGAACACTGCCGGGCGCCTGTGCACAATATCCTCTATTTATGTCCCTAACACATCCCAGACTACCTTCATACAATCGAGTCTTACCCTTGTGGGAGAGTTTGCAGAGGGGGAGATTATTTTATTGGGAGACTTCAGTCTGACTTGGAATCTAGCATATATAGCACCCACTCTCATCACTCCTTCACTGATAGCTTTCCTAAAGCCCTAAAACAAACATTCAGTTCCACGGGGCTCAGAGATGCTTGAAGAGTCACTCATCCTTATACTCGAGATTACACCTTCTTTTCCCACTCGCATCGCACAAACTCCCGCCTTGACTACACCTTTGTGAGCCGATAAATGGAACATTGTATTATGCAATCTGAAGTCCACTTTGTAGCTCTTTCAGACCTCGCCCCAGTAGCTCTGATGTTGGATTGGATCCCCCAACACCTAAATATCATAGGTGGTTCTTCCCTGCCCCACTAGTGAAGGACCGCCTTTTCTGAGATGAATTGCATAAGACTATTAGAGACTTCTTTCACACAAATGATACTTGGGATACTAACCTGTACAATAATGGGGATGCCTTTAAGGCTGTTATTAGGGAGAAATGCATTTCACTTCCGTCTACTTTAACTAAACATAAAATCCAAGATAGGTCAGTGCTAGAAGCGGAACTTCAAATAGCAGAAAGGGCTCACAAAGCTGAACACGATATACATGAAGAGGGCGGAATAGACTTTGCTACAATATGGGACTTATGAACAGGGAAACAAGATGGGCTCCCACTTTGCACAACAACTAAGGGTTAAGAACGAGAAGGAATACATCAGCCACATCAACTTAGATGGTGGAAAAGTAGCAACAGCGGAGAACGACAAAGCAAATGCCTTTAGAGATTTTTACAAACAGTTGTATATGGCTGAGCCATCTGAAGAAGCAGAACAACCACAATAGCTACCTGACATAAACCTACCCCAGGTGACCGCTGATCAAAATGAGGATTTACGTAATCTGATCAGGGAAGACGAGGTCCAGGCATCAATTTCTGCCCTTAAACTCCACAAATAACCCGGCCCTGATGGCTCCACGGCACAATTTTATAAAACTTTCAGCCCTGACCTGGTACCCCAATCGACAACACTGTTAAATCATATAGCTTCCTCTCGGGTGGTTGCACGCTCGATGAATGAAGCACTAATCTCAGTCTTTTTAAAGTCGGGGAAAGACCCACACTACTGTACTTCACACAAGCCCATAGTGCTATTACATTTGGATTAGCAACATGACTAGAAGACATTGTGCCGGATCTGATTCATCCAGACCGATCCGGGTTTAACAAGGGGAGACAAACGCATAACAATTTGAGGAGGGTGTTCCACCTGGTCGAAAAGGCAACTAAAAAGCACATACCGGTGAGGCTGCTGGCGCTAGACACCGAAAAAGCTTTCGACCGGGTGGATTGCATCTTCCTTTTCCACACTCTCCGTCGGTTCGGTCTTAGCGACAATTTATCACCATGGTCCAGGCTAACTATGCGAACCCACTTTCACGAGTGCTAGTAAATGGAGTGGGCTCAGACCTCTTCAAAGTGGAGTAGGGTACTTAGCAGAGATGCCCCCACTCACCACTTTTATTCACTCTCAGTATAGAGCCACTTGCAGCAAAAGTGAGCGATGAGGAAGCGATTCATTGTCTTTCCTTTGGGTCTATTAACCACAAAATCTCACTATTTGCTGATGATGTACTGCTTTCCCTAACAAGGCCCTCGATCTTTGTGGAGGCTTTACTGCTGGAACTGGAAGTCTTTGAGAGAGTTGCAGGTTACTGCATTAACCTTCATAAATCTTTCCTCCTGAACCTCACTCTACCTCCATCGGCGATGGAGAAGCTAGCGGGATCCACCCATTTCCAGTTGGCTAAAAAAGATCTTACATATTTGAGGATTGAATTCACTCCTAAGATCTCTGACTTATACAGGGCTAATTTCCCTCCCTCCTTCAACAACTTAAAGCTGATCTCAAAAGGTGGGCTCCCATGTATCTATCTTGGCTTGGCCGTATCGATGCAATCAAAATACTGTCTTACCACTTTTATTTTATATCTATTTCAGGGACTCCCAATTGAAATAACCAGTGATTTTTTTCAACGCTACACTCACAGGTGACCCGCTTTATCTGGAAGGATCGCAGAGTCCGACTCCCTTATAAATTGCTGCGTTTACCTACAGAGGTGGGTGGGTTAGCTCTCCCTGACTTTCCCTCTCATTATAAGGCGGCACAGCTAAAAGTGATATCCGAATGGTCTCTGAGAGAATCAGATAAACACTGGCTCCACATGGATCCGGCAATGAGGGCCACTATGTGTGGGACATTTTATGGAAACCAACAGCATACGGACCCCTAATGCATACCTTAGTGCGCCTACAAAAACTACTCTCAAAGCCTGGGCTGATGTGAACCGATCGGCTGCATGGGCCACATTCCCATCTCCATTCACCCCTATTTATTTTAACCCTGCCTTTCCTTCTGCACTCACACTGGCCCTTTTGACCTCTGGAGGGATGGAGGGTGTCTTACTATCACTGATTTGTTCCATGGATGGGATATTCTTACCTTTGGCTAACCAAATTCTGAGAGATATCATTACACTCAACCGAAACATTGGGTAATCCACCCAGAAATGAGAACAGCAGCCACTAGAGACCTTTCCTCAAATGAGATATTTGTACGACAAGCGAGGGAGGCATAAGGTAATATCTCTTTCCTTGATTCACTTTTAATGGAAATGTCCCCCAAAATTCAGCCACAACACATAGATCTTTGGACCAATATACTAGGGAACACGGTCTCCATTGAGCTATGGCAGAAGCTATAGCGCAGAGGTCTTCAATCTGTGGGGCGTGACCCCCAGGGGGGGCCGTGGAGTCTTGGGAAGAGGGTCGCACAATTCCAGGCCTCATTTCTGCCTGGAATCCAAAACATGTGGTCTTCCTTTTGGAAAATGATAACCGTCTGGGACGCTTTATTCCTATCCTTAAAATGCTTCAGCTGAAGTTAATTGAGCCTTCTGTGCTATGAAAGGAAGAGGCCGGGCAGACCTTCGTGCCAGGGTGCCTACTTTCCTGAATGAAATGCACATGCTGCGCTATGAGTTAATCTGCAAGTGTTAAGGGTGCTAGGGAGCAGTTCTGGCTTTAATTGCTAGAATCATTCCAAGCATTGTGATGGCAAAGATTTGGTTTTTTGAGTGGTAGTACGAAGAGTTATCAACTGGGCTGTGAAGTGCATGCTTTTATAAGGCATTACTTATGGTCATATATTACTAAAATCTACATTTTGTAAGCTACATTTTATCCTAAAACTATTTGCACAGTTTGTAGCAGTCCATCTTATAATGCGTGTAATGCAAGCATAAAATAATGACTTAAACATTCACAGTGCTTTCTGTCACAGGCTGTGACCTCGTAGCACTAAAAATACACAAGTCACTATTCTCCACTTCACCAACCAAATTCATTCTGTGACTCTCTGGTTACACCCAGACCTCTGCAGTGCATTAACTAATAGAGGTTTCATAATGTACAGTGCATTTCTAACTGAGTAACAACTTTTAAAATTTTATTTTTGATTTAAGCTACCCACTATTTTATATGTAGCTACCTGATTGTGAAAGACCTAAAGAACAAACAAAATATTTTGGGGATGATTTATGAGAGGCTTGCGCAGCTGGAGCGTCACTTTTTTTTTTTTTTAAAGACAATTTTTATTCGTCAAATTGCACAGATAATGCGGTACTCTGCACACCAGAGCCAACCGCCCAATCAAACAACAACAAGGAAGTGATTCCACTGGATTTGACATTTGCTAGATATATAGGAGCATATATGCATAACTAAAGATAACGTACCCCAACTCCCCCCCACCCTCGCCCCTCCCCCCCCCCCCGGGATCACATCAGGTCCTCACAGTCCGGCTCATGCCGGCTTTCCGAGCAAAGCGTCCCTGTTTACAGGCTCCCCACAGAAGGCTCCTTCCAAGTTCAGCATCACAGTGAGAAGTTATGCCGGGAGGGAATCCTCAGATACTGGTAATGGTTCCAGCCATAGGCCCCGATAGTCTGCCCATCTTTTCCATATCTTATAGTGTTTACGCGGACAGCCCCTGGCAACAAATATAGGTTTCTCCAGCCCCATGCAAAAGTCTAGGCCATTCTTCCAAGCTGTGATCGAAGGGGGCCGTGGAGCCTTCCATGCCCTGGCGAGATCCCTTTTGGCCAGGGTAAAACCCAGGAGCATCAAATGCCTTTTGCATATATTTCCCCCCACTCCCTCCACAATGAGCAATAGAGCCAAGCGCGGTGTACGGGGGAGCTCCCACCCCAACACTTCAGCCAGACAATCAAATACCACCCTCCAGAACCGGTCTAGGGACAGACAATCCCATATTGTATGTAGCAGTGTGCCCTCCTCTCGATTACACCGCAGGCACACAGGGGAAGCTATCAGCCCTGCCTTCCATAATCGCGCTCGCGTGTAGTAGACCCTATGCAGGAATTTGAATTGGACCAATCGGAAGCGTACTGCTATGGCCGCCCCCCGTGGGGACGCCAAGGCCTCATTCCAGTCCTCCTCGCCCATAGGACCTACGTCTCTCTCCCAATCCCCCCTGAGCTTCTGAAGGGTGGGGGAGCAGTGGGTAACTAGCGACTGATAGATCTGAGAAATCTTGCGCTCCTTGAGATCTCCCATAAAAACTTTGGCTTCAATGGGACTAAACTCGGGCAGGGACTCTAAGCCCTCCAGACTAGGGGTCAGGGCATGTCTAAGTTGGAGATAGCGATAAAACTGAGCCCTTGGCAGGAGCGTCACTTTTTTGACGCTCTGGTGGCACAAGCGTCTCAATCATATCTATGAGGCCGCGCAAAGTCATCCTGCGAGGCTTTGCATGGCCGGACTGGGAACACAAACCAGCCGTGCCATTTCTGCTGGACCACCTGGGGGAGATTTAAAGGGGGGGCTTTGCTGGTGAGAAGCCGCACTGCTGCCGCTTTTACAAGTGCTGCCACTTTTGTTACTGGGGGCCGATATTGCAGCACTACTACAAAACCGGCCCCCAGTAACAAAAGCGGCCCCCACTGCTCGAAAACTGGCCCCCCACCTTTCCGGCCCACCAGGAAAATGCCCGGTGCCTGCTACTGCCAGTCCGGCCCTGCAAGTAGGCGTTCCATGGGCATTGCGATGGGTGTTCCCATGCAAAACCCTTGGATTTTGATGCTGCCCTAGATTTACACAGTGGCGGCTCGCTGAGGGAGTGCTGCGGGGCGGTAGGGCGGGGAGGGGTAGGGTGGGGAGTAGTGGAGTCCGACATACGACGGACAGGAGTAAGGTAATTAATGAAATAAATAAAACAATTTACCTTGCGCTCGCTGCATCACCAACTCGGCGATGCAGCGCGCGCAAGGTAAACTGTTTTATTTATTTCATTACTTACCTTACTCCTGTCCGTCGTATGTCGGACTCCACTACCCCCACCCTGCCCCTCCCCCGCCCCACAGCCCCTCAGCACTCCCTCGGCGAGCCGCCACTGGATTTACAAAACTATATAAACCTGGGACAGCGGAAAAACCTTACTCCTCCCGACTGCAGGCGTAACGAGGAGAAATGTTTTCATTTCTCCAAGTTATTTCCTCTTTCCATGTGTGCTGCATTGTGCAGCACACATAGAAAGAGGAAAACCCCTCTCTGCATTGTTTTTGTGCAGGAAGGTGTACCTTCCTGCACAAAAACAATCCTGCCTACGTTGACTCTAGGCAGCAATTTGTGCACCACTACAGGGGGAAAGGACAGGAATGCACCATATTTCACAAATAAGGTGCATTCCTGCCCTTTCACATTGGCATAGGGCAGAGCAGCAAAATGATTAGCAAGGCTGCCCTTTGCCAATTCCTCATAAACGAGGGCTTTTGTTTTTAGGTACACCTTTGACTACGCCCCCAAGCTCACTGGCCTTTGGTTTGCTAAACACAGTTTAATATTATTTCCCCACTGTAAAAATGATTTGCTGTGGGAATTGGGGGCGTTTATGGTTGTCGATAGTTGTCAATGAAGAGGAGTACCAAGTTCTAGAAATTTTTGTCAGGCGAGGGTCCTTACGCATAGAAAGTTTTGACTGGGAGGTCTCGGCATCAGAAAGTTTGAAGACCTCTGCTATAGCGGGACATACCTAGGTTCAACCTCTCTATGTGGATGAGAGATGCCCATTATAAACGATTGCATGATTGGCATCTATATCCCACTAAACACAAAAAAATCTATCCCAGCATGTCTGATCTTTGCTGGAGAGGGTGTGGGTTACTTGGAGATTTCCGTCATATATGGTGGGACTGTCCCATGATCCGCCCTTTCTGGTATGAAATTTTAGCTCAAATAAAAAAATTACTGGGATACCCCATCCCATCTACCCCAGGTTTCGCCCTTTTGGGTTTGTGAGTCGAGTCCCTCAAGCGCCAATCCTCAGGAGATCGCTCAATCATGTGGCTATGCTAGAGGAAGGTCAAGACAATGTTGGCAGCTTCTTGGAAAAAAACAATGGCTCCCTCGATTACCCAGTGGTATGCCAGATTGCAGCAGGCCTTGACAATGGAACGAATGGCTGACATACTTCTGGATAATTATAAAAATGTCAAATATATTTGAGATCCCCTTGTGGCCTTCCTGTATGTCGGCCTCCCCCTCAAGGGTTGCCCAACCTGTACTCGGGAACTTCATCTTTTCCAGATATAATAGCATAGGAGTGCTAGTGAAGACACTGTGACTACCCGCAGTCTCATTGAGAAGGTCCTTTGATCCTGGTTTACCCATGCCCACCACACAACACACGGCTCCATTATCCTCACTCATGGTTTATAGTTGAGGGTTTTCAGGGGGGGGGGGTTTGTTGGGCAATTGTTATGATTTAATGAGATGGATCCATTGATGACCGAGCTTTCATTTAAATGTTTGTTTACGAGTGAAATGTCATTACATTGTGGAAACTGTCTGTACTATTAGCATTCGGATGTTTGCTTCTGACACCCTTGTGTTTTATTGCCTTTGTATAACGCTGTGACCTATGAAAAACTCAATAAAGAAAGTTTGACAAAAAAAGTGATTCGTTATTTTCATTTTAATTATACATTGTTTAATTGTTTTTAATATCCTGTATATTAATTGAATTATGTTTTAGGTTCATTTAGATAATCAATGTTATATCATGTTTTATTTAAAGCACATTGTTAATTTTTAAATTTCTTTTTGTTGTAGGATTTTTAGGCTAACAATCGGAAGTGTTTAACATTGTTTAAAAAATATTTTTAACTGGTAAAAGTTTTATTATAATTGTAATTATTAATTTTGTCATGTCACTTTAATTATGTATATAAATAATATAATATAAAAAATTTTTTTTTTAATATAGTTGTGTAAATATATATTTTTGTTTATGTATTTCCTATCCAAAGTCCCTACTGTTGCTTATGCTGGAGTGGGTATAAAATCTGGCACCTCCAAAATCTAACACTTTCCCTACTGTTGCTCAGGTTAGAGTGGGAATAGTAAACCTGATCTATCAAAAGCACAACATTTTATCTACTGTTGGTTACATTGGACTGTGATTAGAAAAAATGACCCTTCTAAAGTCCAACACGTTCTCAATTGTTGATCAGCTTGGAGCGGGAATACTAAATTTGACCCCTTCAAAGCGAATGCGAGTACATTATTGCGGGCTTTCCCAAACTTCCATAGCAGACCATGCCTTGGAATGGCCATTTCCTCACCCTTGAGTTGAAATTTGGAGTCTGCACTTATCAAAACATTTACACATCCCAGTAATCCCTTTGTGGATTCCTGGCAGTTGTAAGAAAGTTACATTTGGGCGTAAACAAATGTTTCCGACTGAATTTACTTTTGTGAATAGGGCCCCAGGTATATAGATTATTTTAGAGTCCTATAAGAAAATAATGCAATAACACTGGTTGTTTGTCCAAAATAAAAGCTGCAGACTTTTCCACCCTTTCAAATAGAATGAGAAAGCAGTAGCATTTCTTGTAACACTGTGGCTTGTGCTGTTGCTTTAACCAGGCTTAGGAAGGTTAGAAACGTGCCCATCTAAATGAGGATGGGATTTTGGCACCTTGAGGGCTCCAATAAGACACTTCGGACTCTCAAGAACTCTTAGGTCACGGCCTCTAAAATGCTTCCCTCTCGTGTTGCTTGACTTCTCAGTGACAAGGTTGCTGATTTGTCATGTGAGCTAATGTATCTTCTCAGACGTGACCCCTGGATTCTGCTGAGCCCTCCTAAAGAAGCTGACATGCAAAAGAGAGTGAAGAAACAGCTGCTCCCTTTTCAGTCTCGACTGGATTTTCTTGTCAGAAATGCGCTTCTCTGCCACCAGTGCAGTTTGTTCGCTCAGACATACTGCTAATGTTGCTTTGGCAGTTTCTCATGTTTCCGCCTTTACCATAAACCATGCATTTCTTCTTTATATTGACAATATCCTCCTTCTTAGGCCCCAGATGGAGTGATAGCAAGCCTCGACTTCTCAATAGGTTGTACTGCCTCATTATGCGATTTACCGTATGGACTGTGCAATTTTGGGAGAAATATGCATTTGTGCACTTATTTTCTTATAGAATTCCCACTTTCTAGGCTATTTTGGAAGGGCATATTCCTCTAGATTTACCTGGGATACTCTCATAGGAAAACCCAGAGGATGCGGTAATACCACACATCTTGGACTCCTATATCTGCTGGTAACTCGAGTGACCTAATTATTGGTTATGGGTCAGGTTTGTAGATATTTTCTTGAAGAAATCATCTGCAAATACAAAGTACTGCACCACCATTATAGCCTTTATTTCTAAAGACTCATGAAACAAAACGTACAGTTATTGTGTACATTTTATTCTTGCTTCAGTGAACTTCATGTCTAATGTGATTTTTTATTTTCGTAATGTGGGCCGGTGGGACTCCTCAATATGCTTTTTTTACTAACTAAATCAATTCATTATTTGTTCTCCTATTACAAAATCCATGTTGAATTCCAATAAGTGCACATATAAGAATTCCGAGTTTTGTGGCCGTTACCGCATTTCCCCAAACCTGCTAAAATCTACCCACAGAGAAATGGATAGTATATTTGGATTTGGCAGGAATTTTGTGCAAAAAGGAACAATCGTGCATGCAATCTCGAATTTTTGGGGGAAGAACTTGGAGGCACTAACCAGTGACTGTCTCACCTGAGAGTGGTGGCAGCAAACAAAACTATAGTGACAGGGCAGGCCCTTTTACCAGCCCCTCCCAGGATAGGTTGGTTACGGCCCTCAACGGTCTTCTCCCACCTTTTTTAAATTTGCCTGCTAGTCCACTGCAACTGGAATCTTCACCCATGTGGGACATGGATGTCATTTGTATATCTATTATTAGTGTGTATAGACGATGTGTGTAGAGTGAGTCTGGCATATGTGACTGTAGCCGTACTAGAATCCATTTTTTTCCTACATCCAGGTGGTATCTAAGATGGAGGATTTGAAGGGGCCCTAACAGAACATTCCAGGGATTTTTTATAATGGGTCAGATATTTGGTATGAAGGAATGGAGGTAGGTCTTCCCTTTGAAGCTTAGGGAGTTCCTCCTCTCCTTTTATGGCCTATTGTACACTGGAAGGGTTACCCTTTCACCAAAGGTTAATAGGCAGTTAAATGGGACATCTACCTTTCTTTTGTACCCTTGTTCCATTGTCTTTTCTGACAGGAGACTCTAAACTCCATCCCTCCCATTTTTAACAGATCTTCTCTCTTTTTGACCCCAACGAATGCCCCTGAACAGTACTGGCATGTATGTGGGCAGAAACATGTTGGCTCATAGGGTCTCGTAGGTTTTTATACATGCACAACATCCCCATGCGTTGGTAACATCCCCATGCGTTGGTTTTAGCTATACCTTAGGTACCCGCAAATGAAGGTTTATCCTGGGTTTACTTAAAGCATTATTCGATTATCTGGATCCTGTCTTGGCTAGTCAGCTTTATTAAGAACTCCCTATCAAAGAGGTTGAGTCTGCCCTGGTAGAATAATCTCACCAGGGTGAGATGAGGCCACCAATGATGAAACATTCCACAACTAGTGGTTGAGGCCTCCTCCAATATAATTGGCACTCTAGAATTGAGGTAGTTTTCCATATGCCCCGAAGGGATAGCCGCTTAAGGTCTTTTGAGGAAATGTTCGATAGGGTTTTTGAGTAGCCTTCTATCTTTAGCCATCGCACCATGATTTGTTCATTTTAATATTTGTGCAGGGTGTGCGGTGGCTTACCTCCTGAACTCTCTGGGTGTTACATGGATTTTTAGAAAGAAAGAAAACTTAAAAATATCACCAAATACCTAAAGCTCTGCTTGAGGAGAAACAACCAAAACAAATTGGGACAAAATGAAGTGGAGAAATAAATGTAGGGAGCTAGCATAAGATACTTTTTGTCCATTCGGCAGAAGCAAAATATGCTTCCCAGAGCTTTCTCAGCTCTTTCCAGTCCACCTCTACTTTTGATTTAGGTCAATGGCCAATTGCACAAAGGTAAATACTATTGCACAAGCTCCAATTACCAATCGTAAGATGCAAACATAGTTGGGTTGAGCAGTGGAAGAAGCCCAGATGACTTCATATCCATCCTTCCCTGGCCAGGAACCAGATGTAAGAAACAAAGCATGTAGGAGGTACTCAGTGGGAATATGTTCAGCAGTCACTGGGTAGAGAGAGGTTAATGGGCACAGAATTGGTCAGACTCTTTTACCATGGGTGTCCTGATGCTTAACCATAATATTGAGAGCAAAACTGAGCACTAAGTGCAACCCTTAACCACTTGACCATCAGGGAGCGAAGACGACCAGTCCAAGCCAGGACAGGAGTGTGGTGTTAGAGTCTCAGGACTGAACAGATCAACTTATATGTGTTAATGATTCAATGTCCAGCCAGTACTTACTCTTTGAAAAAGAAGCCTTTTACTACACCACATACAATGTAATACTTTACATAAAATTTCAGAAGACAGCAAATTATACATGGTTTTCTTATTATACAATGCTTTCTGTGGATACAGCCTAGCTATCCCATGGTATCCTTCATTCAAAAAGTCCTGAACAAGCTCTGTTTATATTCCTCTGAGAATCGTGAACACACTGCGTCCTTTGGAATGCCAAATTCATTGGAGGTCATCAAATGGAAAAGCTGTCTCCCCATCTGTATGGGCTTTGTTTGCCAAGATCTTCATTTTCCTGGGGTTGTACAGTACCTCAATATCTGTTATCAATTGTCTGATAGTGTGAGCAACACCTGCTCTCTTTATTGTTCGGCAGGGAAGTGTTGCTCTGGTTGAGGTAAATTGCATGTCCCACAGAGTGTGGAGGGCAGTGACTTTTTCCAGGTCCAGCTGATTTGTAAAAGGTGAGATAGCTGTGAGTATTCAAGTTATGTTGCCAGCCTCTTTGTTGATGTAGAATTTCCACAGGAACTCCGATACTTCATTCGGAGAGACAGTGGATTGTGATCTAGATTCTTCTACTGCTGCACTTCTTTGTCGTGCTCAGCTTTGCAATAGAACTCAAGTACTGTTGAGCTCCACAGAACCCTTCAATCGCTTGTGTGCCCAACTCCACTCATGCTACAGAGACGAATATGACTCTTTACTACGCGAGTCATTACATCGCGTACCTTTACAACTCGCTCGTTACAACGACCGCGTTGTTACAATGCAGTACCATAACAAAGCAAGTCGTTACAACGACTTGCTCTAGATGGCGCGCTGGACTTAGGAATAGTATGATTTGCTATTCCAACTCCAGTGTGTGCAACAGTAGGGAAGGTGTTGGAATAGTAAATCATACTATTCCTTAGTCTAGAGCACCATCTAGAGCAAGTCGTTGTGACGACTTGCATTGTAATGGCACTGCATTGTAACAACGCGGTCGTTGTAACGACCGTGTTGTGAAGGTATCGCGGTGTAATGTCCTCGTTGTAAAGGTTGTTTCCCGCAGAGACACCACAGGCTCCCAAGTCTCACCCTCATAATGCGGTACAGGTCCTTCACTCATTATGCAATGGATGCATTTAGCTCATCCTGTCTAGGCTCTTTCATGGACCCTCACTTTCTGAGCAGTGATTCTCTCACGGGAGGGTGCCTCCAATGCCCCTTCTTTGCTGTTAGTCATCTCTCTCCCTTGAAGCAGGGTCTAGGCAGCCCATCCTGGCAGTCTAAGTTCCAGTTCCCGAGCTTCTGGTCCCGAGAATGGCAAGGGGACTAGGTGGTGGTTACTGTAAGTCTGAAGCACCAAGAGTTTCTCAGTTCAATTGCCATTGGTGTGAGACCTCAGATTCAAGTAGAGAAATATTGGCACACAGGCAGGATGTTACTACCCCATCTTTACACCAAAGATGCTGTTGTGTATTCCAACTGTCAGTTCTGAGAAAATTTCAGAGCAGTTACTGCCCTTTTGCTTATTTCTCTCAGACTAGTCGAGCCATGATCTTCTTATAAGGTGATAGCTTCTTATAAGGTCATGCTCTCTTGTTGGCATGGGCTTGCACCTTTGTCCAAGTAGGGACCCTTCTTCCTAGTCAGGGTAAGGGAGTTACACTCCTAAAATAGCCCCTGCTCACCCCCTTGGTAGCTTGGCATGAGCAGTCAGGCTTATCTTAGAGGCAGTGTGTAAAGCATTTGCACATAACCAACAGTAACACAGTATAAGCACTACAAAAGGACACCACACTAGTTTAGAAAAATATCCAATATTTTGATATACTTAAGACAAGACCAAAAACGATAAAAATCCACAATACAGTACTTAGAAATCTTCAGTTATCAAAATAAACGTGAAATAAAGTACCTTGAAATCGATAACTCCGTCTTGGGCTATCACAGCGTCGTGAACAACAAATTCCAAACAGTTCTGGCTGACCGCGGCGTCGCGGGCCAGTTACGGTGTCGTGAAGACTTGCAAAACAGTACCTTCAGAAATGCAGGGCGTCAGTGACCTCTCGCTGAGCTCCGAAAGCACGGCGTCCGCAGGTGTCGGTTCCCGGAGGTCGGTGTAGGAGTCGTCGGGCCCTTGAAGTCACACATGTTGCAGATCGAACTACTCGCGGTTGAAGTCTGGAGCGCTGGCGTCGGCAGGCGTCGGGTGCTGCGGTGCAAAGTGCAGCGGTGCTGGCAGGGCACGGTGCAAGCAGCAGCGTCGTCGTTGCTGAAGCGCTGTCGTCGGCTGACGAACTGGGGTGGATGGCGCCGGCGTTGGTAGGCCAAGCCTGTGGTGCGGGATGAGGACGGTGCATCATGTAACTTATGAGCGGTGCCCTCGAACCACGGTGCAAGCAGCGGCGTCGATGTCGGCTTGAAGCAGCGTCGTCGGGGATACCAAGGCGATGATGTGAAGCGAGGCGGTGCGGAGTGCGGCGCCCACAGGTCGCGGTGCAAGCAGCGGCTCGGTGGCGGCGTTAGCAGGCATCGTCGATGAGACCAGGGTTGCGGTGCAGCATTGTGGCGGTGCCCTCTGCGGTGCGTTCAGGACACGGAGACGGCCGCGGCATCGTAGATGGCGTGGGGTTGCTTTTTCTTCTGTTGCAGCACAAAACACACAGTCCCCAGTGCTGAGGACAGAAGAACTTGAAGTCTTTGTTGTTCCTGAGACGTCTTGAACAGGGGCAAGCTCTACCTCAAGCCCTTGGAGAAACTCACAAAAAGAGATTGCAGAAAGTTCAGTCCAGTCCTTTCACTGCCCAAGACAGAAGCAACCACTGCAGGCCAACACAGCAAAGCACACATCAAAGTGGTAGTTCCTCCTCACAGCTTCTCCAGCTCTTCTTCTTGGCAGTTTTCTTGGTCCAAAAGAGTTCGAAAGTTCTGGGGTCTGGGCCCCAATATTTATACCACCAAATCCTTTGTTCTCTGAAGGCAGAGAGTGTCTGTACCCAGCCCAAACCAGTTCTAGCCTCACTGGTGCAGCTTCCTGGCAGGGGGTGGAGACGGCATTGTGCAAGGCAGACCAGGCCCATTCAGGTGCAAGGAAATCTCCTCCCACTACTCTAAATGCAGCCCAGCTCTATTCAGCCCAGCCCTGTCCCATCAGGCTCTCTGGAGCCACTACCCCTCTCCAGCCCCTGTCACCCCAAAGCCAGACAGTCAATCCACAACCCCAGCAGAGGCACACAGGATGGCTAAGCAAGAAAATACCTACTTTCTAAAAGTGGTATTTTCAAACACGGAATGTAAAAATCATCTTCACTAAAAGATGCATTTTAACATTCTGAGTCCAGAAATACTAAACTTTATTTTTCTACCTTGTTCCCAAGGCTAGTTATGTTCATAGGATGGTATAAACAAACTCTCCATTCTGTCCTATGGGAACAGGCAGCCTTGCAATGGTGGAAACGAAAGACACTGTAATTCATCACCAGGACATGTCACACACATCAGGACATGTCCTACCTCTAACATACACAGCATCCTGCCCACAGGGGTACCTTGGGCCTACCTTAGGAGTGACTGTCATGTAGAATAAGGGAAGGTTGGGGCCTGGCAAGTGGGTGCACTTGCCAGGTCAACATGGCAGTTACCAAATGCGCACAGACAATGCAGTGGCAGGTCTGAGTTACCTTTTCAGTGCTACTTCTGTGGGTGGCACAACCAGTGCTGCAAGCCCACTAGTAGCATTTGATTTACCAGCCCTGGCACTCTCAGTGCACTTTACTAGGGCCTCACCAGTAAATCAAATATGCCAATCATGGAAACACCAATCTACAACATAATTTACAACAGGAGCACTTGCACTTTAACACTGAACAGCAGTGAGAAAGTGCGCAGAGACACTAAACCAGCAAAAACAGAGTCAAAACCGGGAGGTCAGAAAGCAAAAAGACAGGGGAAACATGCCAAAAGATGCCAAGTCTAACACATGTCCCCTCCAGCTGAAAGTAGGGAGAACTACCCAACCTCCTGGGAGTTCTCTTCACTAAGGCGGAAGAACCATCTGTGTTGGCGTGTTCTGTGCCAAGGCGGTGTTCCACTGTAAAGTCCATTCCCTGAAGGGAGATGGGCCACCTCAACAGTTTTGGATTCTCACCCCTCATTTGCATCAACCATCTGAGGGGCCTGTGGTCTATCTGAACTCGAAAGTGAGTCCCAAACAGGTAGGGTCTCAGATTCTTCAGTGCCCAGACCACAGCAAACGCTTCCCTTTCTATGGCACTCCACCTCTGTTCCCTGGGGAGTAGTCTCCTGCTAAGGAAGACTACAGGCTGGTCTAGGCCCTCTTCGTTCAGTTGTGAGAGCACCGCTCCCACACCATGCTCTGAAGTGTCATTCTGCCCGACAAATTCCTTGGAGAAGTCGGGTGCCTTGAGCACAGGCGCCATGCACATGGCTGCCTTCAGGGCATCAAAAGCTTTCTGGCAGGACTCAGTCCAGATCACCTTCTTGGGCTGCTTCACGGAAGTCAGCTCTGTTAAGGGGGCAACAATGGTGCCATAGCCCTTAACAAATCTCCTGTAGTAACCGGTGAGACCTAAAAAGGCTCTCACTTCTGTCTGGGTCTTGGGGGGCTCCCAAGCCAGAATGGTGTCAATCTTGGGTTGTAGGGGCACCACCTGGCCACTTCCTACCTGGTGCCCCAAGTACACCACAGAGCCCTGCCCGATCTGGCACTTACTGGCCTTGATCGTGAAGTCTGCCCTCTGCAGAGCCCTCAACACTTCCCCAAGGTGCCGCAAGTGTTCTTCCCAGCTGGAACTGAACACTGCAATGTCATCCAGGTATGCAGCACTGAAATCCTCCAGTCCAGCCAACACCTGGTCGACCAACCTCTGAAAGGTGGCAGGGGTATTCTTCAACCCAAAGGGCATCACCCGGAACTGGTAATGTCCTTCTGGGGTTGAGAATGCTGACCTCTCCTTGGTCTCATTGGTTAAGGCAATCTGCCAGTACCCAGACGTTAAATCAAATGTGCTGAGGAACCTGGCAGCTCCCTACCGATCAATGAGATCATCAGCTCTGGGGATGGGGTGTGCGTCAGTCCGGGTGACGGCATTGAGCCATGGTAGTCCACACAAAACCGCAGTTCTGGAGTGGCACCGGGTGCAGCAGCTTTTGGGGCCAAGACCACTGGGCTGGCCCAAGGACTGCTGGAGGGCTCTATCACCCCTAATGCCAGACTTCCTCCTTGATGCTGATCCTGACCCGGTTAGTCAACCTGTAAATCTTGTGCTTTACATGAGGGCTGTCACCAGTGTCCACGTCATGGGTACACCAGTGAGTAACACCTGGAGCCAGAGAGAACAGTGGGGCAAACTGTCTCAACAAGTGGTGTCAGTCACTCTGCTGCTCTGGGGTCAGTGTAGGGGAGAGGATCACACCTTCCATTGACCCATCATGCTCCTTGGTGGACAGGAGGTGAGGGAGAGGCTCACTCTCCTCTTCCACCCCATCATCTGTCGCCAAGAGCATGCCGACTTCGGACCTCTCGAAGTGAGGCTTGAGGCGGTTCACATAGAGGACCCTCAAAGGGTTCCTGGGAGTCTGCAAATTCTCCAGGTAGGTGACATCACTTTTGCACTCCACCAACTAAAAAGGCCCAGTCCACTTGTCCTGCAAGGCATAAGGTTCCACTGGGGCCATGACCCACACTTTTTGCCCAGGTTGAAATTCGACCAGAGTGGCATTCTGGTCATACCACTTTTTCATTTCTTCCTGGCTTGCTTCCAGGTTCGCCTGAGCGAGTTTCCTGAAGCGGGCAGTTTGGTTTCTGAAGGCCAGTATGTAACTAAACACATCCTGGTGAGTTTTCCTGGGAGCTGCCTCCCAGCCTTCCTTCACCAAGCTCAGAGGTCCTCTCAAATGGGTGACCATACAGGAGCTCAAAGGGACTGAACCCAAAAGACTTCTGAGGCACCTCCCTGTATGCAAAGAGAAGGCATGGCAAGAGGATGTCCCACTTATGCCTCATGGGTTCTGTTAGACCCTTAATCATGCCCTTCAAGGTTTGGTTGAATCTCTCCACCAAACCGTTCCCTTGTGGGTGGTAAGGAGTGGTGAACTTGTAGGTTACACCACACTCCTTCCCCAGGGATGTCATATACTTCGATATGAAATTGGTCCCACGGTCAGAAACCACCTCTCTGGGGAAACGTGCGCGGGAAAAGATCCCCATTAATGCCCGGCCCACCACTGGCGCCGTCGTTGCCCTGAGAGGGATCGCCTCCGGGTACCGGGTGGCATGGTCCACCAAGACCAGGATGTACCTGTTGCCCATGGCTGTCTTGGGATCCAGTGTCCCCACAATGTCCATCCCTACCCTTTCAAAAGGGGTTCTAACAACTGGAAAAGGTTGGAGAGGAGCTTTGGCCTTCCTCCCACTCTTACCACTTGCCTGGCAAGTTTGGCAAGACCTGCAATGTCCATCTGACTGCCTTCGCATTTGGGGCCAGAAGAAGTGGGTGACAAGCCTGTCAAAGGTCTTGTCCCGCCCCAAATGTCCTGCCAAAGGCACGTCGTGAGCCAGACCCAGTAGGAAGGTCCTGAAGCGCTGGGGTACCACCAGCACACGGGCTGACCCAGACTCAGCGACCTTAGGCTCACTATATAGGAGACCCTTCTCCCAGTAGATCCAATGTGATCCAGACTGATCACCAGCTGCCTGGTCTGCAGCCTGCCGCCGCAGACCCTCCAGAGATGGGCACTCCTTCTGCTCCCTGCAGAAGTCTTCCCTGGTGGGACCACCTTCTTGCTGCCAATGGGTCAGCTCAGATATGTCCCCCAGTTCAGCTACCTGCTCCCCTGTAGGAACCGGGGCGTACCCTCAAGGTCAGCCTCCTCCCGGTCCGTGGGAACTTCAGGGGCCGGTTTCCCGCACCCCCTGCCCTTTCTCTTGGCAGGGACCTGGGCCACTGTTTTAGGCTCCAGGTCCTTCTGATCACCCATCCTGGCCGCCATTGACCGAGTGGACACGCATGCCCACTCTGGCAACCCAAGCATCTCCAAGTGAGACCTGAGCTCAACATCCTTCCATAAGGACTGCTCCAGATCGTTACCTAGCAGACAATCTACAGGCATGGTAGGGCTCACAACCACCCTCAAGGGACCTGAGACCCCCCCATTCAAAGGGAATCTCCG
Source organism: Calotriton arnoldi (assembly GCA_963921515.1). Classification (NCBI taxonomy): domain Eukaryota; kingdom Metazoa; phylum Chordata; class Amphibia; order Caudata; family Salamandridae; genus Calotriton; species Calotriton arnoldi. Next base: position 545,537 of record CAWUFW010001381.1, read on the forward strand.
CCACCATACACTGGCGTTCCGAGTTGTCTACAGCAACTACTTGGTGGAATGCATCGGCGACTACTTGCTCCTTAGAGACCGGGTGACACCGGACTGAGATCACATTGGCTCCTGTATCTCTGAGAGCTTCTACCCTTTTCCCATTGATAGTCACCCATGTGCTGTATTTCTTTGTGTTAGGGGGCACCTAGTTTCCTGGGACCATCTCACTGTCCCCTAGTGAGACGAGGGCCATTTCTGCGGGATCCCCACCCTCCTGTGGGCACCCCTCCTCCACAAGCGCTACACTAGCCAACACCTTGGTCTGCCCACCGGTGGGTGGCTGTTCCCTCTTGGGACACTTGGGGTCCCCCTTCAAGTGACCCACCTGGTCACATGAAAAACACTTGCGAGGCCCGGTCTCAGCAGGCTTTCCTGAAGAGATCCCTTGTTTCTTCTCTCCTGGGGCATGGGAACCTTTACCCTGGGTGTTAGTTTGGGGCCCTTTAGAGAACTCCTGTGCTTTACCCTTGTCCCCCCCACTTTTCTGCTGGGGACCCTACCCACCTTTGGCTGAGTCTCCCCCAAACGCTTTCTTGTGGACCCTGGTACTCACCCAGCGGTCCGCCTCCATAGCAAGCTTCCTGGGGTCAGTCAGCTTACTATCAACCAAGCGCTGGCGCAGCTCTGCAAAACATAGACTAGACAAGTGCTCCCATGCAATCAAATTGTAGAACCCCTGAAAATCTGTTACATTGCAGCCCTTCACCCAGCCATCCAGAGACCTGTAGAAAGAATCTACACATTCCAACCAAGTGTTGGCATCAGTTTTCTTGCTGGACCTAAACTGATCCCTATACTTCTCAGGAGTGAGACCATACCTGGTGAAGAGAGCGTCCTTCATATCAGCATAGGTGAGGTTCTGCCCCTTATCCAAAGCTATCAGAGTATCCCTAGCTTCTTCTGGAAAGAGAGGCCACAACGCTGCCCCCCAATTCCTTTCAGGGACCCCATTGATATGAATAGACGCATCATATCCCTGGAACCACCTTTCTATGTCATCCCCCTTCTTGAATTCCTTGCCTACATTCTTGGGGATGTGCACAATACTGCCTGACTGCCCTGATGGATTGCTGCCACCATCTGAGCTGGTTCTACTCCCCTGATCCAGCTCCTTTATCCTGATCTCATGGTCTAGCATCATCCTTTTCTCCTCCATGGCTAACTTAAGCTTCTCCAGTTCCATAGCAACTCTCCTTGCTTCCCGCCTGTCCTCCAGCTCCACTGGGGGCAAGCCACTGCTGCCTGGTTTAGAGGGTGCCCCCCAAAAGCACATCCACCCTTGGAATAGGCTCCTCTGCCTCCATGCCAAGATCCCCAGACAGCTCACTAGCATGTATGGCTGCTACCCACGCCCTCAGCGCCTTTTGTATCTCCTCTTTTCTGGTGAGGCCCCTGATTTAGACTTTGAGGTTTTTGCAGATCGACTTCAATTACTTCACATTGTAGGTTTCTAACCTCTCCTCCTCCAAAGCCACGTCCAAGGATTCAGAAGATGATGCAATTGATTCAGGCATGTTGTGCTAGAAAGGTCAAGTTCAAGACCGATGGAAAGGCAAAAATGGACCAAGAAAAAACAGTATGTGGTACATAATGGTCCGTGATATGGTAGTAGTGCACACCAATCACTGTAAGTCAAGTGCAAACGCAAGTCCTATCCTCACCGCTGACAACCAATGTTAGAAATGGGGGTCTCTAGTTGGCAAGGGCTTGCACCTTTGTCCAATTAGGGACCCTTCTTCCTAGTCAGGGTAAGGGAGTTACACTCCTAAAATAACCCCTGCTCACCCCTTGGTAGCTTGGCACGAGCAGTCAGGCTTATCTTCGAGGCAGTGTGTAAAGCATTTGCACATAACCAACAGTAACACAGTATAAGCACTACAAAAGGACACCACACCAGTTTGGAAAATATCCAATATTTTTATATACTTAAGACAAGACGAAAAACGATAAAAATCCACAATACAGTACTTAGAAATCTTCAGTTATCAAAATAAACTTGAAATAAAGTTCCTTGAAGTTGATAGCTCAGTCTGGGGCTATCACGGTGTCGTGAACAACAAATTCCAAACAGTTTTGGCTGATCGCGACGTCGCGGGCCAGCTACGGTGTTGGGAAGACCCGCAAAACCGTACCTTCAGAAATGCAGGGCGTCGGTGACCTCTCGTTGACCTCCGAAAGCACGGCGTCCGCAGGCGTCAGTTCCGGAGATCGGTACAGGAGTCGTTTGCCCCTTGAAGTCACACGCGTTGCAGATCGAACTCCTCGCGGTTGAAGTCAGGAGCGCTGGCGTCGGCAGGCGTCGGGTGCTGCGGTACGAAGTGCAGTGGTGCTCGTCGCGGTGCTGGCAGGTCACAGTGCAAGCAGCGTCGTCGTCGTTGCTGATGCACTGTCGTCGGCTGACGAACTGGAGTCAATGGCGCCGGCATCGGTAGGCCAAGCCTGCGGTGCAGGATGAGGACGGTGCGTCGTGTATCTTACGAGCGGTGCCCTCGAACAACGGTGCAAGCAGCGGCGTCGATGTCGGCGTGAAGTGGTGGCATCGGGGATACCAAGGCGACAATGTGAAGCGAGGCGGTGCGGAGTGCGGCGCCCACAGGTCGCTGTGCAAGCAGCGGCTCAGTGGCAGTGTCAGCAGGCATAGTGGTGAGACCAGGGTTGTGGTGCGGCATTGCGGCGGTGCCCTCTGCAGTGCCTTCAGGACATGGAGTTGGCCGCGGTGGCATAGACGGCGTCGGGTTGCTTTTTCTTCTGTTGCAGCACAAAACACACAGTCCCCAGTGCTGAGGGCAGAAGAACTTGAAGTCTTTGCTGTTCCTGAGACGTCTTGAACAGGGGGCAAGCTCTACCTCAAGCCCTTGGAGAAATTCACAAAAAGAGATTGCAGAAAGTTCAGTCCAGTCCTTTCAATGCCCAAGAAAAGAAGCAGCCACTGCAGGCCAACACAGCAAAGCACACAGCAAAGTGGTAGTTCCTCCTCACAGCTTCTCCAGCTCTTCTTCTTGGCAGTTTTCTTGGTCCAAAAGAGTTCGAAAGTTCTGGGGTCTGGGCCCCAGTATTTATACCACCAAATCCTTTGTTCTCTGAAGGCAGAGAGTGTCTGTACCCAGCCCAAACCAGTTCTGTCCTCACTGGTGCAGCTTCCTGACATTGTGCAAGGCAGACCAGGCCCATTCAGGTGCAAGGAAATCTCCTCCCACTACTCTAAATGCAGCCCAGGTCTATTCAGCCCAGCCCTGACCCATCAGGCTCTCTGGAGCCACTGCCCCTCACCAGCCCCTGTTATCCGAAAGCCAGACAGTCAATCTACAACCCCAGCAGAGGCACACAGGATGACTAAGCAAGAAAATACCTACTTTCTAAAAGTGGTATTTTCAAAAACGGTATGTAAAAATCATCTTCACTAAAAGATACATTTTAACATTCTGAGTCCAGACATACTAAACTTTATTTTTCTACCTTGTTCCCAGGGGTAATTATGTTCATAGGATGGTATAAACAAACTTTCCATTCTGTCCTATGGGAACAGGCAGCCTTGCAATGGTGAAAAACGAAATACACTGTAATTCACCACCAGGACATGTCACACACATCAGTACATGTCCTATCTCTAACATATAATATATCAAAAATGAGAGAGAGGATACAAATACTAGTTCTGATCCCCTGGGGTAATGTATCTAATCAAGAAGAACTAGTCTGTCTAGACGTGGTAAGGGTCACAAGGGTGAATGTTTGATGATGTTTATTTTAAAGAAAAAATCTTATTTCTTTTTATAAAGCCCTCACCCACCAACCTAGTTGGTGGCATGCTTCATCATCGGGCCCACCCGATGACACCGAGTGTGTCCCGGGTGTGCTACAATGCCTGTATTACAGCGGAGCAGGTGTGTTACTAAGTGTGCAGTGTAGGTGACGTGAAAGGTGATAGGTTAAAAAACTGTCCAGTGGTCCCAATCCCCGGAGGTTTTTATTTTAATGTTTGGGCCCTGGCAGTAATAAAAACAAGGCATAGGATGTAAGCGGAGTGTTATTTATGACATTCCTGCATCCGGTGAGTGGTCTACATGTTTCAGCCAGGCCTTAATATGTAAACTGGCTTTCCTCAGGACCTTAGTGATGTGCGAAGGTGGTGACTAGGCTACTGGTTTGTGTCCTAGATAAAAATGTGTTGCACGCGCTAAGGTGCACAATGTGTGAGGGGGGACTTCCCTCTCAAAGCATTACTACACATAAAACATACAAAACAAAACAAACATACAGAAAGTAAAGTTAGCAAATTTTGCATCATCACGTCATATTTTGATGACCGAGCCGGTCGTGTGAATTACGGAGCTAACGGCGGGGTGAACTATTTACAGTGAAAGAGACCGATATATGCGGTAAAGTGAGTGGCGATAGTATCGGGTACAGGATGGTGAGAAGAAAGAAAATGTAACTTGGTTCTCTCGCTAGCGATTTGCTGCGAAAGCCCCATGAGTATCCGGCAGGGGTGCTGGCTCTTTAGGAAAGAAAAGGGAAAAAGTGGCGCATTGGCCAGTGATGATCACTGAAAAGGAAAGGTCTTACCCGATCTGTCGCGGCGTGGTAGTGCCTCTAGATCGACTTACTGCGTGTCAGTCCAGGACCCTCCTATCAACCTGTTGTTGCTGTTACGGAACTCCGGCGGTAGTGAGGCCGGGTTCGCGGGTGTCTTATATACATCTCAGGCCTGACCCGGTGTGTTCAATCAGTGCAAGAGGAGAGTAGAATCTCCTAAAAGAGGAAAGAAATAGAAATAGAAAACAGGCATAGTCTGCGCGCCCCGCCCGCTATGATGACGAATAGTCAGGGGGGGAGGGGCCTGTGTTGACCATAAAGGCGGTCGATATATCCTGACGTGCAGTTGCCAGGGTGATGTGGTACCGCTATGCTGTATATGAAAGGATAACGCTACACTGTCTGTAAAGAAAATGAATAAAGCAAAAACGCATAAGATACCATCAGTAAGGTTACAGCAAAGGTTATGGGTAGTTGACTGCAAACACTAGGTGGAGCTCGTGTTCAGTCAAAGACATGCCGGTGTTAAGGCAACAAGTGTAAGTGGAAGGCCCATCAGTGTGGTTATACAGAGTTACTGCAAATAACTCGTTATTAATTTAATGCTGATGGAAAAAAGGGGGGGGCCCATGTTAGGGGAGGGAAAGTTTGTGCAAACAACAATTGAGAAAAGAGAACTGACGGTTCTGGGTGGCATGGTCAGTGACCGTCCATGTATGGCGGCCTGTCAATTTAGTAGTTCAGGCTGTGCCACGGAATAGAATCATTGAGTCCGTGTAGTTGTGTGGACAAGCGATAAATCCATCGTTGTTCCTTTGTCAATAAGAACTTTTCATTGTTCTGTTTCATCTGATTGAATTGCTCGATTACTGTCCATGACATATCGTTTGGTGTATGTCCTTGTTGGAGGTAGTGGTCAGTGAGACGGCTGATGTTTTTCTTGCACCGTATGGTGCTTCGGTGTTCCACAATTCGTGTCCGTATTTTGCGAGTGGTCATGCCCACGTAGCGCATGCCACATGGGCATTCAATAAGGTACACTACGTTGGTAGAATTGCAATTAGTGTGTTGTTGTTGCGTCCAGGTTTTTCCAGGCTCCAGTGACAGTGTCTTGGTTGTGCGTGTTAAGTGGCACACGCTACAGTCATTACAAGGGTAATGTCCAGTTATTCTGGGGAGGCCCCATGTTGTTAAAACTGTGTTAGGGGTAGATTTTTGTTGTGTCCTGGGGCGTGTTGACACCAGGCGATCCTTTAGGTTACTATTCCGTTTGTAGGCAAAGAGAGGGAGTTCCCAACTTCTGGTGCCTGAATTGATGATTCGCCAATTTTTCCGAATTATTTTGGATACCTTGTTAGAGGCAACATTATAAGTGGTTACGCATGTCATGGGTTGGTTGGATGCTTCCCGTGTGATGTCTTCCAGGAGTGCTTCGCGATTTTGATTGTGTGCACGTTTCATTGTTTTCCTAATGATTTTCTTAGGGTAGCCGCGTTCCTGTAGTTTGGATGCAAAGGTGATAGATTGTTCTTTGTAGTCTCTGGTCTGGCTACAGTTCCTGCGGATGCGGACAAATTGCCCAAATGGGAGATGTTCTCTAAGTGTCCTGGGGTGGAAGCTTTCAAACCGGAGGAATGAGTTCCTCGCTGTGGGTTTGTAGTATGTTTTCGTGTTGAGTATACCCCTTCATCTGTTATGAGAAGGTCCAGAAATGCCAGCATGTTGGGGCTGCATGTGCTTGTGAAACGAAGATATGGGTCTCTTTCGTTGAGCCATGAGAGAAATGCTGATAAGGTAGTGGGTGTGCCTTCCCAGATCATGAAGATGTTGTCTATGTAGTGACGCCATATGCAGATTTTAGAGAGATATGGGTTGGTGGGGGAGGTTATGTGTGTCTGTTCAAAGTGGTGGACGTAAAGTCCTGCCACGCTAGGGGCGAAAACGCTCCCCATAGACATCCCATTGGTCTGTAGGTAGTAGTCCCCCTCATATTCAAAGTAATTTTCTTTGAGGGCTAGCTTGGCGCATTCCAGGATGAACTCTCTGGGTGTGTGGTATTCCCAAGGAGTTTCCATCAAGATGTCGTGAAGTACCTGTAAAGTGGCATCCTGGGGGAGACTGGTGTAGAGGCTTTCTACATCCAGTCCCACCATGAAGTTGACTGGTAGGGTCACAACTCAAGTCTTTGATGATGTTTAAAAGGTGTTTTGTGTCCTTGATGTATGTTGGGGTCTTCTGAACCAGGGGATTTAGAAAGAAGTCGCAATATCTGGAAAGGGGTTCCAAGAGTGAACTGATGCCAGACACAATAGGACGTCCTGGTGGGGGTCTTGTGTCTTTATGAACTTTAGGCACTGTATAAAAGTATGGCACCTTAATGTTTTTAGTGCATAGGTAGTCTGCCTCTTGTTTGGATATTAGATGTTCGGTCTCTGCTCGCTCCACTAGGTTTTTGATGGATATTTGTAATGTCTTGGTGGGGTCATTTCTGAGGCGTCTATAGTTCCTTTCGTCCATCAGGAGTCTGCGGCATTCATTATCATAATCAATTTTATCCTGTAGGACGATTCCTCCGCCTTTGTCGGCTGGTTTGATGATAAGTGAGGGATTGTCTTGCAGTTTCTTAATAACTTCCCTGTCCTTTTTAGACAGGTTATTATAGGTGCTGGTGGTTTCCAATTGATCGACTTCATGGTAAACGGCCTGTTCGAAAGTGGTTATTTCAACTGGGACAGCGGCCGGAGGGGGTATGAAAGAGGATTTTAATTTGAGCCCCGTTTCATTGGTCTTGATGTGATCATCCACTGTTAGATGTTTTTCGAAGAAAGCTTTAAGCTTCAGTTTTCTAAAGAACTCGGCTTGTTCTGTGTGCAGTTGGAACTTGTCCAGTCTGGTGGTGGGGACAAATGAGAGCCCCTTATTGAGTACATTTTCCTCATCTGCCGTAAGGGGAGTACTAGATAGATTAAATACTAGAGCGGGGGGCATATTGGTTCCTATCGGTGCCCATTCCTCTTGGGATTCTAGAGGTATTGATGCCCGTTCCTCTTGGGGTTCTAGAGGTGCCCGCTGGGTCCCGGTTGTGGTTCCCGCGCCTTGAGCCGGGTGTTAGCACTGACTGGTTCTTCCTCTGTGGCCCAGTGTACTTGCTGGTTGTTTCCTTTTCTTTCCTAAAGAGCCAGCACCCCTGCCGGATACTCATGGGGCATTCGCAGCAAATCGCTAGCGTGAGAACCAAGTTACATTTTCTTTCTTCTCACCATCCTGTACCCGATACTATCGCCACTCACTTTACCGCATATATCGGTCTCTTTCACTGTAAATAGTTCACCCCGCCGTTAGCTCCGTAATTCACACGGACGGCTAGGTCATCAAAATATGACGTGATGATGCAAAATTTGCTAACTTTACTTTCTGTATGTTTGTTTTGTTTTGTATGTTTTATGTGTAGTAATGCTTTGAGAGGGAAGTCCCCCCTCACACATTGTGCACCTTAGCGCGTGCAACACATTTTTATCTAGGACACAAACCAGTAGCCTAGTCACCACCTTCGCACATCACTAAGGTCCTGAGGAAAGCCAGTTTACATATTAAGGCCTGGCTGAAACATGTAGACCACTCACCGGATGCAGGAATGTCATAAATAACACTCCGCTTACATCCTATGCCTTGTTTTTATTACTGCCAGGGCCCAAACATTAAAATAAAAACCTCCGGGGATTGGGACCACTGGACAGTTTTTTAACCTATCACCTTTCACGTCACCTACACTGCACACTCAGTAACACACCTGCTCCGCTGTAATACAGGCGTTGTAGCACACCCAGGACACACTCGGTGTCATCGGGTGGGCCCGATGATGAAGCATGCCACCAACTAGGTTGGTGGGTGAGGGCTTTATAAAAAGAAATAAGATTTTTTCTTTAAAATAAACATCATCAAACATACACCCTTGTGACCCTTACCACGTCTAGACAGACTATCTCTAACATACACAGCACCCTGCCCACAGGGGTACCTTGGGCCTACCTTAGGGGTGACTGACATGTAGAAAAAGGTAAGGTTGGGGCCTGGCAAGTGGGTGCACTTGCCAGGTCGACATGGCAGTTACCAACTGCACACAGACTCTGCGGTGGCAGGTCTGAGTTACCTTTACAGGGAAAATTCTGTGGGTGGCACAACCAGTGCTGCAAGCCCACAAGTAGCATTTGATTTACCAGCCCTGGAACTCTCAGTGCACTTTACTAGGGCCTCACCAATAAATCAAATATACCAATCATGGAAACACCAATCTATAACATAATTTACAACAGAAGCACTTGCACTTTAACACCGAACAGCAGTGAGAAAGTGCGCAGAGACACTAAACCAGCAAAAACAGAGTCAAAACCGGGAGGTCAGAAAGCAAAAAGCCTGGGGAAACACACCAAAAGATGCCAAGTCTAACAGGATCCTTATCTATATTCCTTTATTGGAAGAGATGTGGCGCAGCGGCCAGGGCACCTGACTCTGGACCACGGCGTTCACGGTTCAATCCCCGGTGCTGGCAGCAGGTTAGTCCAGCACCATGTGACTCTGGGCAATAGCTCGCTTAATCTTCCTGACAGCCCCCAGCACCTTGACACCCTCGGGTAATTGTGCGCTTTACAAATACTGGATTTCATTTTCTTCCAACTAATTAGTTAAGAAGAAAGAGTTGTCAAATCGTGAGTCCAACCGTGACAACCCAGGTAATCTTTGTCACTGAAATAAGGATCAAATATAAGCAATCCTACATCTGAATTCATTAGACAGTCTTGATTAGGCACTCAAGTAATTGATGACATGCACAGAGATAAACTTATCGCAAACGTGCAACATACTGGTGACACTGCACAGCAAACAAGAGAGACACTCGGATAGGGTGGTTGCATGCTTAAACCTAATAGAATAGCTGCTTACCGTAAATCTGGGGAACTAGAGCTCTATGGTCTGGGTGGAGGAAGTGTCCTCTTTAGGCACACACTATATAGTTTCGTGAAAAGATAATAAATTAAAACTCATCAACTAAGTCAAATGTATTCAAAAACCCGTAGTCGTCTTCGTGCCAGGGATATGTTATCCAGAGGAAAGTTGTTTTGTGATTGTCTTCGTGCTGTTCTTGTAATTCAAGTTGTGTAAATGTTTCTAAAGGTACCTTGTATCATTATAATTAATTTTAAGGAAGACACACTGTTAGTATGGTCGCACCAACATAAACGTCCGAGCACACACACAACAGGGAACCAGCCCTGTAACCCACTTCTAGCGGAAGAATTTTCTTATAGATCTCATAGTTGCAATTGTTCTCATAAACATTGCTGGCAGTGGGGGCACCCACACTCACACATCACTTCTGAGTATTCATTCAGTATTGCCAATGGAAGCATACATTTCTAAATACCATACAGCTGAAAAGGATCCATCCGCAACATGATTACAAAAGAAACTTACTTCTTCAAGATAAATACTGGCAAAGAACCTAACTTGCCTACATCTCCCAGCCACTCCCGGCCGGATAGTAATGCTGCACGTGTCATATGTGCGTCAGCGGGGTTCATGGGAAATGTAGTTCCCTGAATAGGCGCATCACCACTAAACAGGTCAGATTCACTTGCAAGCCCACGGGATGTGCCGGAAAATGGATTGCCTTTTTTAAAAAGGAAGTAATAATTTCTCTCAATATTGGTGACAAGCTATGCTTTTACAAAGTATATGACTTGTATTTAAGGCACTGTGGTAAATGTATGAGGTCGGTAACAGGCAGGGGGTTCCACATTATACAGCCAGTCACCCTAAAGAGGAGAGGTTGTGTTACATGAAATGAGGTATCGCCCAATTGCAGGATTACAATAAGAAGGATTAAGGCAGACAGGCCTGAGACTGAGATACTCAAAAATAGAAATTATGCAGAGGATGAAAGGTAAGAAGCGGGCCACTATGGAGAAATAAGGAGGGAATAGTGCGATCCTGCTTCATGGTGTGGCCACGCATCAATGCCTCCAGATCCTAGTATACCCTACCTTCTACTTTGTGCTCAATGCCTGTGCCTCTTGATCAGTAATTGTAGCTTGCTCTAGGAGCAGACCATGGGCTGAACTCTATCTGCACACTGCCTTAGGCCATTCCAGCACTGTCAGCTTCCTGTTTATTTGATATTTTTTGAGTGCATGAATTTCAAGAGACCCCTGCATCCAGGAATGCTGTTGCTTTGATTTCTTTGATCCATCAGGGTCAGTGATGTGCAACCCGATTCACAGGTCCCCATTTAAACATATGGATTTTGAGGGCAATGTCTGCCTTCCCTTGATCCTCACAAGCTCTTTTTGATAAGAGAAATATTCCCCACCTCTGGTGTAACCCTCCATAAGTTGTTCCATTCAACAACAGAACCTCAAAATTTTGAGTCCAGGTCCTCACAAATGGCATTGGTGGCAATCTGTGATTCCTTCGTCTGTATTAGCATATCTCATGGGGCAACACAATTCTTCCTTCTTTAGGGCAGGTTATACACTTCTGTAGTGCACCATATTCTCCATGAAATTGAAGATTATGCCCCTTCCCTCCTCTGACTCAACATTTTTCTTTTGCAACACAGGCTGCATGAGTAGCTGCAGTATAACTGCATTGCTTAACTTTGCCCACAGCCAAGTAGATTACTTTAGAGCTGCAGATTTGTTTTGAAACCTACTAATACAAACATAGCAGATCAGAAAAAATGCGTACTCGTCCCTAAGGTTGCAATAGGTTTAACAATTTCAACTATGGCTCCTGGATATAGATGTGTTGATATTGCACAATTTAATAAGTTAATAAAATATTAACCCTTTGAAACACACCATGAACCTTTTGAAACTCAAAGAATGCTGAAAAGAACTTTCCCAGAGACATACAATGTTTCTGTTCTACTTTTATGCAAAGGTGACTTTTACTGGCAGCTTTTGTTATTGCAGAGAGTAAAAATCCCAGTGCACTTGGGCAACTTTATGTATAAATCACCCATGACCCACATGAAATGTGATATTTAAGAACCTACGCTCAACAAATCGGAATCCTGAAACGTATCATATAGATTAGGCAAAACACACTAATGTTATTAGTTAATCAGAAAATCAGTTTCATAGAAAAGTTTCAAAACATCCATAACAATTGATTCAATATGACTAAACCAGTAAAACATAAGTCAAAACAAAAATGGACTACTGTTGATCTCACACAAGCTGTCACAGCTGACATTGAAAATAACGATGACATCACTGGAGAAATCACATTTCACATCACCATCGGCCAGTGCACATTCCATGTGGCCTAAAAAACATCTTTACACAACCTGTGGCTAAGGCTTTCGCAGTAATTTCAGAGACCAGAGGGTCAGTGTTAGACTATTGATATAAAAGACAGAAAACATTGCTAAAGAAAAAATGTTAGATTAAGTTCAAAGTTTGACCAATACATAGGAACATGAAAATAAACATTTGGCACTTTATGTTTTTTTAATCATTTCAAACTAAACATCTACTGAAACAAAAACATACCAATGCAGAAAGCAGCAAGACCTTCAAGCACAACAATATTACACTCCATAAAGGAGAAAAGACAGTTCTCAAATCTTGCCGCCTACAATGCAGCGCCTACTTAAACAGCATTGCTGTTGGAGGTGGCGAAATGCCCATGGGCAGGGTGTGGAGTGGAGCGGGGCCATTCGCAACCTCTGTAAAAAAAGAAGAAAAAAAACCTCAATCACCCGCAGCAAAACCAGCTCTGCGTTTGTGTTTGGCCCGGCGGTGAAATGTCTCTAAATTATGCTCAACATCCCCATACCTCCATAACCTTAAAATCATCATTTTCTGAAGTTATTTACTGTAGAATGTTTCTTAGCACAGCACGTCATACTGAACCCTCCTCTTCCTCAGAAACAGATTGAGATGTCGTAGGAGGATGTTCTTACTGAGTTTGTGAAAGTAAGCTTTACTATGTTCAGCAGTGACATAAGGTGCAGATCAAACTTTGCCCATCCTTTGCAAGTCACAAATACCTCACAAATTCATAACAGATACAGACATGAATGTGCATTTAGCACTTGATTCCTATATGGCCTAATGATATTAAAATAAGTGTTGCATTAGACATTATTACTAAAATGCATTTATTGTAGGACTAGTGAATTTTCTCAAACTGTGTGTTTAACCGTATTACATAAGAAAATAATAAACTATCCGTGCTTAGTAGATATGTACTCACTATAAAGATTAAATTTGACTATTATAATGTGTGCATTACTACATTGAATAACATTTATTGATAATTAAATAGAAACCATCCTCACATTTGCAGAATGTGATTACACTTGAAACGATAGAGTTTAATTAATGTATTCATTAATATTTCCTATATTTTATTTGAATGTAGTTCTTAGCCATACTTGCACATGATTATTCAAAGAATTTCTGTATGCTTCATGTAACATGAAGCTAATTCACTGATCATTCATATTCATTGGTGTCTAAATGTGCACACGTATATTAAATGTGCACTCTTGCTAATACTTCAAGTTGACAATTTAGACCAATAATTCTTTATGCTGCATGAATGCTGGTTTCCATTTTCGGATAACGTGACATTGCTTGCAGGTATTCAGACACATTGTTGGTTGGAGAATAGATACATTACTGTACTAGAGATAGAGAAAGAGCCTGAGAAGAAGACCTTGATGAAATAACATGGAGAGCCAGAGCGTTAACTGAAAGGCCTATTCAAACTGGCATGTGCATAAGAAGACGATGTTGTTCCACTGTTTGGTGTGTGATATTTGGAAATTGTTGCAGTCAACAACATGAGAAGTGGAGAAAGCCAGTAGACCGCTGATGTTGGGTGCAAAGGGGTATTGCCTAAAGATTCTTGTGTGTTATAACTAGGGGCCTGATTAGGAGTTTGGACTCCTGGTGGTGCGGCAGTAGCAGTCCAGCCACTGCCTCACCGGTGTGCCGTTCCCTGGAGGTGGCGTGGCGGTCCTGAGGACGCAATATGCTTGGTGGGACCGTCCTGGTCCCGGCAAGCATATTACGAGTTTCCTCTCCTCTCGGGTTTTCATGGCGGTGGAACCGCCATGAAAACCCTGTCGGAGAGGAAACAAAGGGGGCCTTACAGGGCCCCCTTTGCCTCCACTGCATGTGGATGCACAGAGGGGGGCATAACATGTGCCCCCCTGTGTGCATGCACAGAGGTTCCTGCAAGGCATGGACTTTTGAGTCCATGCCGAGCAGGAACCTTGTTGTGCGATCCCATTGTGGTGCCTTTTTCAAAGGCACCGCCGCCTTTGAAACAGGCACTGCTGTGGGACCGCCACACTGCCCGCCTGCCAGACTACTTAAAAGTTGTGATCTGGCGGGCGGGCAGCAGCGACCTTCAGCAAAGCGGTGGTGCAACGATGTGCACTGCCGCACCACCATTCCACCAAAAGTCATAATTAGGCCCTTAGTGTCCAAACCGTTTGGGATTCAGATGCCTTCCAGATTCCTTTAACTTGTGACTGAATTGCTTGTTTGCCTTATATTGGTCCGCCTCAAATTCTTCCGTAGGTTGTGCCTTCCTGTCGTTATTCTGTACCTTTCTAGCATAGTTTTAAGAGTTGTGTATCTTAACTTGATTTTGAATTTGTAATAAACCTTCTTAACCTTAGCTACCGATTCCTGGTCCTCATTGTGTAGGAAAATGGATGCACTGTTAATTTATATTGATTGATGAAATACTAACTCTCCTCACCCCTGAGTGCAGATAAGAAAAGTTCATTGGATAAAGATGTATGGTAAGAGAGTGAGCCCAGTAAACTCTGAATCACATGCTGTTACATTCTTTATATGCCAAAGGAATATTTATTTTTCGAGTTTTGCATAGAGTGAACTTGACCCGAAGGCATCAGAGCGCTTTATAGAGTTAGCACAGCAGCAATTACAAGAATTACATAAAAAGCAAATAACAGTACATAGTAACAGTATAAAAAGAGGTATACGATAGACAGCAGGATATGTGAACGATATAGCAGGAGTTACATAAAAAGCAAATAACAGTATATAGTAACAGGGTAAAAAGAAGTATACAATAGACAGTAGGCTATGTGAATGACATAGCAGCAATTACACAATATACATAAAAAGAGTAAATAGAAATACATAGTAACCAAATAGTAAGAAGTATACGATAGACAGTAGTATATGCAAACACAATAGTTCTGAGGCAGGTATGGTATGGAGTAATGAAGGCGGGGAGAGTAAAGTCACAGGGGCAGATTTACAAGCCCCGTACGCCACTTTTGCGCCGCCTGTGCGTCACTTCTGTGACGCAACGGCAGCGTAAAGCCAGCGCCATGCTGTGGGGTATTTACAACGTGACGCATCTAGGGAGATGCGTCATGTTGTAAAGCTCTGCGCCACATGAAACCTGCGTCAGGTTTCATGTGGGCGTTCCGGAGCAGGGGGGGCGTTCCGGCGCAGGAACGCCTCGCAAAAGTGGCTGAGTGAAATCTACAAGATTTCACTCAGTCACTTTTCCGACCCGCTGCGTTTAAACCTTGCGCCTGCTTGAAGCAGGCGTAAGGTGTGACGCACCATGTGCAAGATAGGCCGGGTTGGCACAGTGCTAGAGTTGCGTCGCGCCCGTGACACAACTCCAGCACTGCGCCAACGTTACGACGGCAGATGCGACACGCATCTGCCTATCCTTACGCCATGATGCGCCGCATTGTAAATGCGGCGCATCCGTGGTGGCGCAAGGATTGTGATGCGTGTCGCAAGTTTCCTGGCGCATCCCTGCTGATTTGCAGGGATGCGCCAGGAATTGTAAATCTGCCCCACAGTTTTTCCCCAAGGTAGTGGTACTCAAATATAGATAGAGGGAGTGTGGTTGGAGCATCAGGCCAATCTGATCGTTTAGGGTGGAGCGTTCAGGTATTTATTAAAAAGAAGTCTTCTTGAAATGAGGAAATGAGTGATTGTCACGTAAATCCTAAGGTAACGAGTTCCAGATTCTGGTTGCGTCACTGGAAAAGGAGCAGGTGCACGATTTTTCTTTCTTGAATTTGGGCGGAATCAGGAGCAGATTGTTGGAGCTTCAAAGAGGTCTCTTTTGGCCGACTTTTGTTTGAGAGGTAAACTGTGGGTTATGCAAGCAGTTTTGAATACACATCTTGCCTCGATTGGTAGCCAGTTGAGCTTCCGAAGTGTGGGAGTGATGTGATCAAAGCATCTCTTCCCCAACAGTATTCTTACCCCTGCATGGTGCCTAACTTTCAAAGGCCTAAGTGTGTTTTTGAAGTGCCCTTGCGCGTTGCTTTACCATAGTCCAGTTTGGAGAGGACTATGGCTTGTACCACAATCTTGAGCTCTTCATTGGGGATGAAGGGTTTGATTCTTTGAAGGTGTTTCAACGTGTGGAAGGCACTTTTAGCAGACGCATTAATATACTCTTTCATTGCCAGGTTTTTGCCAAGTGTAATCTCCAGAAATTTTACAGAGTTGGAGATGGATAGTTTGCAGTTTAATGAAGTGAGGTTTTCTAGCCAAATATCAAAGGGAAAGGACGTTTCTTTTGGTTGGATGAGCAAGAGTTTGGTTGTGCTGGGGTTAAGCTTAAGATGGTTGTTAGTCACCCAGGATTGAACTGTGGAGAGATTACTGTTTAGGTGCTGGATGTTTTAATGTATATTTGAGTGTCATCTGCATAAAGATGATAGGCAATTCTAGCTTGTTTCAGGATCATTGTAAGAGGTTCCATATAGAGGTTGAATAGGGCAGGAGACAGGATTGAACCTTGAAGAACTCCTTGAGGCCATACCGCTGCACTGATCCTGCTGGACCTAAGTGCAGCTTTCGACACTGTATCCCATAACTTGCTCCTGCGTAGACTAAGGCTTTGTAGGATTGGGGGCTCAGCTTTGCTGGTTGACCTCCTTTCTCCTTTCCCGCAGCTTTCAAGTTGCTCAACATCCGCACACATTCAAAAGTATTCGGCTCACGCAAGGGGTCCCAAAGGGCTCGAAACTGAGCCCCACTCTCTTCAATCTTTATATGGGCCCCCTTGCAGAAATTGTGGAAAAATACAAAGTAACCATCATATCTTTCGCGGATGATACGCAATTGATCGTCACCTTATCCCAGGACACGGAGACAGCTGCCAATCAGTTCTCCTCTTGTTTAGGGGAGCTTGCCTCATGGATGTCCAACAATTGCCTTAAATTGTATGGCAATATGACTGAAGTATTGATCGTGGGGAAAGTCCCCTCAATCTGGTCTTCGGCTTGGTGGCCCCAGACCTTGGGGCCAACCCCTACTCCCAAAGAAGAAACTCTTGGTTTTAGTTTGATCCAAAACTTTCCTTTGAGAATCAAATCAGGAAGGTAGCTGTAAAATGCTTTGGGACTCTTAAAGTCCTAAGAAAAATCCTTGACCTACTACCTCTCACGGCCAGGAAAACTCTTGAACATGCTCCTAGTCACATCTCAGATTGACTACGGCAATATACTTTATCGAGGAGCAACTAAAAAATGTCTCAACAAACTTCAACCCATCCAGAATACGGCCACCCGATTGGTCCTGAATCTTCCCAGAAGATCATCTTCCTCCAGAGCTCTGGACACCCTCCACTGGCTGCCAGTGGAAAAAAGGATCATCTATAAAGCTATGTGCTATTGCCACAGAATTCTGTGGAGGAGAGGTCAAAGCTATCTCCAACCCATGTTAACCCCCTATATTCCTGTACGTAATCTGAGGTCGACGGAAGCCCACCTGGTCAAAGCGCCCAAATTCCAAAGGGCCAGGATGGGAGCGCGATCCTTTGGCTATCTGGCAGCCAAAAAGTGAAACACCTTCCTGCTGACCCTGAGAGCTGAACCCACTGAGAGCATCTTTTGGAAAGGTCTAAAAACCTGGTTATTTTACCCCTAATCCGAGATTCTCCTTATGCCTTCCTGTACTCCTCCTCCTCCCTTAGGTGCTATTGCTGCTCTCCTTTTGGGGTGGTCTGGATCCTAGCACTGGGACACACCATTGGGTGTAACCAGGCACTCTACAAATGGAATTATTATTATTATTATTATCATTCGCTTCCACTAAGGTGGATAGGGCTTGTACTGTTGGAACTTCACCATTATTCAGATGCAGGTTTAGGTCACCTTGTATAATGACTGTGCTGCGTTTTAGGGAGTTTTACGATATTAGGTCAGCTAAGTCATCAAGGAATTGTGAGTTTTCCCTGGGGGGATTTTTAGATAACATGAAATTGGATGGGGTTGGGGCCTTTAGAGGAGAGCTGAGCTCCTAAATATTGAAAGGTAGGGTATTTGATAACGTGGAGAGAGTTAAGCAAAGATCTTTTTGTGTATGATGGCTAATCTACCACCCCTGCTATTCTTGCAGGTGCAGCAAATGATTGAGAAGCCCAGAGGGGTGAGGACATCAATGAAAGGGGATGAGTGGTAGTTAAGCCAAGTTTCAGTTAGAAAGCAGATGTCAGGTTTGTGCCTTAGGATAGTTTCAGCTATATCAGTGGCATGCCTGACTGCCGACCGACAGTTTAGTAACATGCAGCAAAGTGTGGGTAGTGATCTCAGACCAGGTTGACTGGGTTGGATGGTAGCTAGTTGGGCAGGAGGCCGGGGGGGCAGCGATTGGTGCTCTGGGTCCTGCTCATACCAAGAATGACTGGGATCTTGCTGTTGCAGGGTTGGGTAGGAGCATTGTCATAATTGTAGCTCAGCATTTCGGCTTCCCGCTGTGACACCCCAGTTGTGGTGTGTCTCGGTTTGAGGTGGTGATGAATGTAGGGGACAGTTTGCCTAGGGGTGAGGGATGGAGTGTTCAGAGTGTATGTTTGTGGCAGGATTGGTGCTCACTGTAGATGCGTGAGGTTGGGGCAAGATGTAGCTAATCTTTGCTTCCTTACGCAGTGATGAAATTTCATCCAGAATAGTGTTGATTTTGTGTTCTGGATGAGCTATTATAGGGATCAATTGAGTGGTGATTGGGTCAGTGGTGGGGAGTGGAGTATGATGAAGCTCATCAGAGTCTGGGGTGGGGGCTAGGGTTGAATCCAGCCTGCTGAGGTTGATGGGCTGAGAGGATTCAGGTGTGATAGATAAATCAAGCTGGACAGTGTCAGTGTGCCTTGGAGAGGGGAAAAGTAATTCTGGTAATGAGACTGAAGTTTACGGCATCTGGATGTGGAAGTGGCTGGGGGGGATGGAGGTGGAGACAGTGCGAGGGGCATTTGGAGTAGAAGGTTCAGCTAGTATAGGAGGGGGTGCATGGCAGAGTTCTCTGGGAGAGGGTGAAGAGGTGGTGGTGGGAGTGGATTGCATGGAGGCGTAGAACGCAGGGAAGCGGCGCTTAAAAATGGATACGTTTTGTTCAGAGGCTTGGTTTATGATGTTCCCATTTTGTAAATCGTTATGGACAGTTCTCCACAAAATGTCTGGGATGGGTTAAAGGCTCCTAGAATCTGATGCATTTCACCATTCTGAGTTTTTTTTTTTTTGCTCTTGGATGAAATATTTCTAGACAATAGATTTTATACGCCCTATTGGAGCAAGATCATGCTTCTCTTCTTCCATAATTGAGGTATCCTTAATTGTCCCTCCTTCGCCATATTTGAGCTCAGTGGTTGTTGTTGGTGGCAGCAGCAGTTGCAACAATTCAGTCAGTCTCTTTGTTTAACCATGCATTGGCAAAGCTAGTAGGTCTCACCCTTTGGTATTGCCAACGCACACCTATGGACTTTGCCAATGTGTTTGTTACAGTACTCTTCAGCATCAGCAAAAAAATGGTTATTGGTGATGCAGAACAGCACCAGCAAAAGAAAACAAATAGTGCAAAGAACCTTAGGCACGCGTTTGCCCTCACTAATGTACACATGCGGATACAGCTGCCCTAGCATCACCATTTTTGTGTGTGAATGCTTCACGGTATGCCAGCTATTTTGTTTTTTACATTTTCTATTCAGTAGAGTCCCGCTGATCCCAAGTACTGCCATGGGTGGAACTTAACTTTTAGGGATACGCAATTCCTGGAAGGTGCCCATTGTTTTCTGGAACTGAATGAAACAGTAAGCTCAATTTAAAAGATTTTTGTTCAAAATGAAGGCCTCAGACTTCCAAAGGCAACACTAAAACTAAGAAGTTACACAAATATTCACCAGCCACCTTTGGTCACAAATATCCTTTTTCCCACACAATGCTAATGCAGTTGCATAGAAGGATAGAACTTCTAACTTGTAGGCGGTCAAAGGCACACCTTAAGTAGCCACGAGTATGCCCAGATGTTCGCTGTGCCACAGGAGCCAATCTATACCTCACCAATGATTCCTGATAAGGCCAAAACACGTCTGGGAATGCTTGTGGGTCCTTCCTGAAGGGGCCCTGCCTGGTGGCTTGGGATGGACTATTGCTATGAGGAGCAGGGTTAATACTGATTGGTATAAGGTGGGCATCTGTCTGGAAGGGCACACTTGGTAAAAAAGGATGAATTGGAATGCTATCCTGTGTTTTTGCTAGTGATTCGACAATTTGCAAATATTCCTCCTATTACCTTTTGTGTGTTCGAGCATCAGAATATCCTTTTCTTACTTTGACAGACTACAATACAGCAATATAGAGCCTACATGTGTACAGTTCATTCAACTGACAAAGGTTTCACAGATTAGAACAAGTCCATTTAGAAGGAGAACAAACGCTAAGAAAAAAGCATTTTGGCCGCCATCCAGAACGATCCAAAAGTAACTAAAACTGAAAATCGTAGAATGACATCCCCTTTGATATTCTGCAATACTGCCACATGTCCTAATTAGGGAAAAGCCATGGCTTCACAGCAGGAGCCCAGCCTTTGGCTAATTGGTGGTCAGTTCGCGCAAAAAGTAAACCAGCTGCAGAAATAAACATGAAAGATAAGACTGCAGCAGATTTTGTGCGTGTTTTCCCTCCTACAAACTTCAAGCCATACATCATTTGTAATGAGCACGATAAAGCCAAGAAAGACAAATGCACCATAAATGATCATCTTTTTAGTTTGAAGTGCTGTACCAGTTGGAAAAAACCCTGCATTTCTAAGAAAAGAAGTTAAATAGCCAAATATTATCATATTTCAAGAAAGTCAGAATCAAAACCACTCGGATTCAAAATGAGGTATGATTGTCAAATTATAAAGTTCTCTGAAAAAGGAAAATAAAGTTATGCTAATAAAAGTGGAATTCTAGTTAAAATTATTATCCAAATGTTCTTAATACTTTCTGATTTGGGGTGTATGTGTTTTTTGTTTGGACCACAATTTTTTCCATTTCGTACAGGAAATGTTTGTAAGCTAAAGTGGCAAACATTTTCCAGACAACCACAGTTCATATCGAAACCAAGAACTATACATGTAGAAGTAATATTTAATTGGTCCATACCCTTATAATCCATGAACGAATTTACAGTGTTTCACTGTAACTTGTTCTAGACAGATCTATATTTAAGCGTCTGTTAGGGGTGGCAATTGTTACTCCACAGTTGTTGAGTCCAGCCCCTCCGATTCAACCAAACTGACTACTAAGGACAATCCAAAAACATTTTTGACTAGTTCTCTTTCATGTCCTTGGTGGTAAGTTAAAGCTGTTCTTGCTCCATACACCATTTACCAACTTCCTATGATAGCAGAGATCTGGAGGTGGTAATGTGTGACAAGAACCTTTGTGCACTTTTGTTGTTGTCTGGCATTTTGTTGTGGTAGCGTTGTGCTCTGTTGACTTATTATTGCAATGTGTTTTTATAGTACTGTGCTTGTTCTGCTACGTACTGTTTTGACTACATTGTTTTGATAAGCCCTGGTATGTTTTCATTGCGCTGTTACATTACTTTGTGTATGTAACTCAGTTATGTTCTGTTGTTTGCATTAGATATGACAACTAATACTGCTACAATTGCAGCAAAAGGCAGCATATGCCTTGAATGTTAGTGTGACAAGCAGCCATTTACCATTGTCTAAGGTGGTAACAGATCTGCTTCAGCTCTTCAACTACTAAAGACGACAGTCATCCCATAGTTGCGGCAGAGACTGAATCTATATTGCTTTATCTGATATTGCCACTGATCTTTTAAGCGTGCCTCGCGTTTTTGTTCTAGTATCAATCCCTGATCAGTAGCATGCCCCAGTGTTAAGTCTTCAATGGAGTTTGTTAAATTAATATACTTTTCTTCACTTCTAATCTGATTAACTCTTCTCTCATTTCAGAAAAGAGAATTCAGTTCCCAGACAAGAACTCACAGTAGGAAGTGCAAACAAATGACATTCTTTTGCATCTATTAATGATATCCGGTTTTCTAGCGGTTAGAAATTAGGCCCACAAATTTAGTTCTAAGTCCCAAATGCCCCTGAGGTAGAGTTTCTGCAGTGCAGTGGGACCATAGCCCTCAGTCCTCTCTGAATGTGCAATGTGTGTGTAGCTCTGCTGCTGGTTGAGCTTCAGATGCTACAGATGTTCAGTGGATGTACGCAGTCTCTACTAGAACAATTCAGGCCCAAACAAAAATCTCCCACCCAAACAGCAATGGGAGCCGACCCACAGGTCGTTGCTGAGTCCATTGGGCAACTGGGAGTGCCACAGGTGGTCGCAGCTTGCATCACAGTTCTTGGGAGTGCTGCACAAGGAAGACCGCAGAATGAGGTCACGCCTTTCTTTATTGGCGCAGCACAAAAGAGTCACTTGGGGAGGCAGGAAGGCACAGTCCAGCACTTTGGTTGGCTCTTGCGACATACCTACTGGTTGGAGTAAACTAAGAACAGCTGTCATGTGTGGGACATTTGGCACAGCACATCAGGCTCAAGTAGGGAGATGCAGGGAGACATACTCCAGCTCCTGCTTCGTCTCTCCAGTAAGTCCACTGTTTTGTCCCGTTCCCTTTTCTTGGTCTTCACAGAGGTGCTTCTCCTCTGGGCAGACTTACACTTGATGGGGTGCTCTTTGCTCACCTCTCTGAACAGGCCATATAGACTCCTTTCCTAGGCAGACCTACAGGTCTCCTTCAGCACATATTTGCAGACTTTCAGGTGATATTCCCTCAACCTTGGGAGACTGTCTGTCAGCAAAGCACCAGCCCTGAATCTAAAGTGTTTCCCTGACACCCTGTGGAGTGTCACCTCACTAATGAGTGAAAAGTCACAGGACCATCTGAGCAAGTTTCAGGCTTTCCATTGTTGCTCTTTTCAGACAGGGAATGTTGATTCTACTGTCACTGTTCTGGAAAAGGTTTGAGGCAGTTCACTCAGTTCAGTTAGCCCTCTGCTACAGAGCAAACACAGGCCATCATTTAAGGATTGATGGAGTGGGAGTCCCGTCTTAAACTGGCGGGGCTGCCCCTCTTAAGCCAGCATGTCTTCAGCTGTCTTCAGCTCAATTTACAATTGGAGGAAATGCTAGGATTACACTTGCAGCAGCTTTGCTGGGTTGACCACTGTAAACTTTGAACCACAGGACCATCCACCAAGAGGCCTCTAGGTGACATTGAAAATCATCCCACCATTGTAAGGACATCGCTACCATCAATTATATTCCCTGCCCATGTCTGTCATGTGATGCATGGCAGAAATGGGCAGACATGGGCAAGGAAAATGAATCATGTCCACCTTGTTTCCAAGAAATGAACTCCTCACTTGATTACTGACAACGTTATGGACCTTCGCACTGGAAATCTCACAAGTGGACAATTCAAAACACCCCAATCCAAACAAGTAGCATCTATGCGATTTTGGTTAGCTGAGGCATCAATCAATCAATCAATCAATCAATCACAGAATTTGTAAAGCGCACTACTTACCCGTGAGGGTCTCAAGGCGCTAGGGAAAAAAGAAAAGGGGTTGCTGCTACTGGTCGAACAACCAGGTCTTGAGTAGCCTCCTGAAGGTCAACAGGTCTTGGGTCTGTCGTAGGCTTAGTGGAAGGGTGTTCCAGGTCTTGGCGGCGAGGTGGGAGAAGGATCTGCCGCCGGTGGTAGTTCTTCGAATGCGAGGGACGGTGGCGAGGGAGAGGTCAGCGGAGCGGAGTTGGCGGTTTGGGACGTAGAAGAGGAGTCGTCTGTTGAGGTAGGCTGGGCCAGTCTTGTGGAGTGCCTTGTGTGCGTGGATGAGGAGTTTGAAGGAGATTCTCCTGTCGACGGGGAGCCAGTGCAGGTTCCTCAGGTGGGGGTGATGTGGCTGTGGCGTGGTACATCGAGGATCAGGCGTGCGGAGGCGTTTTGTATGCGTTGCAGCCGCTTGATGAGCTTGGCCGGGGCTCCCGCGTAGAGGGCGTTCCCATAGTCAAGTCTGCTACTGACGAGGGCCTGGGTGACTGTTCTTCTTGTGTCTGTCGGGATCCACCTGTAGATCTTGCGAAGCATGCAGAGGGTGTTGAAGCAGGAGGATGAGACTGCGTTGACTTGCTTGTCCATGGAGAGCGTTGAGTCGAGGATGACTCCCAGGTTGCGTGCGTGGTCGGTGGGTGTCGGGGCTGCTCCCAGCGTCGTTGGCCACCAGGAGTCGTCCCAGGCTGAGGGGTTGGAGCCGAGGATGAGGACCTCTGTCTTCTCCGTGTTCAGTTTTAGTCGGCTGATCTTCATCCAATCGGCGACGGCCTTCATTCCTTCATGGAGGTTGGATTTGGCGGCGAGGGGGTCCTTGGTGAGGGAGAGGATCAGTTGAGTGTCGCATGTAGAACCACACACATTGGATATTGGACAAAATATCGAGTAAAAAACATTGAGATGCAGAAATATCTAGTTTTTAATACCATGATCCACAAATATCCTGATGCAGGAATATTGTTGACATGAATATTGATTTTCTAAGGTAAATAATGATGACGTAAAAATTATCTATGTCACTAATATCATTTACAAATATATCTATGTTGGTAATATCGATGTTAAAAATATCTATGTTGTTGGGGGCGCGGCCAGGGAGGCCATCATGGCAGTTGCACCCTAACATCTCTCTGCAGCAAACCCCTGGGATCTGATGTCAATCTGGACCACTAACTGCAATTGGCTGTCCGGGCTGCCTGGGATACTATGAAGAGCAGCAAGGCAGTCTTCCTTGCACTCCCAGAGTGTCTTGATGGCCCCTGGACCTGACGGGGATCGGCGCCTGGGTTGATTCTCCACCGCCACATGGAGTGAGGGGTGGTGAGGCCTGGAGATTTGGAGTCACCTCTGCGGCTTGGAGCCTCGATGAGCCCGCTCCGGGCAGACACAGAATGCAGCACTGGTGCAGACTGGGGAAGTGAGTGCTGTGCTGCGAGGCTGCCTGCCAGAGCGTGTCTTGCCCATTGAGGGCCTTGCTCACCCGCTGCCCTGACTCTTGAGCTTGGGCTCCCCTCCCACCTGAGTACCGCAGCGGAGGTCCTGGTGAGCCCTTAGGCCTGCGATTTCGGCTTCTGCTGTCTCTGGTTCCAGATTGGGCCGCGCAACAGCAGGGGCTGGGGGCAGTGCAGCCCCTCTGCGATGGCTGCATCGGAGTCAGCTTTGGCCCCGTGAGGTATTTCACCATTGTAAAGGGGGTACCCGTTTGTGAGTTGCCTGTCGGGGCGGGGGCTTCCGCCTGCCTGCACTGTCCGTTTGCATGCTGCCGCAAGAGGTTCATGAGCCCTGGGACTGGTGAAAGGCTCCGACTTCCCTCCCACCTCAGTGCCGCAGCAGAGGTCCTGGTGAGCCCTGAGGCCTGCGGTTTCGGCTCCTGCTGTCTCCGGACACATATTGAGCGGTGCAACAGTGGGGGCTGTGACAGTGCGGCCCCTCTGCGACGGCTGCGTTCCGGGGTACCGAGACGTACTTCGCCAATGTGAGGGGCTGCCCGCCTGTGGTTTGACTGTTGAGGCGGGCCCCCCTACCTGCATTGTCCATTTGCACGCTGACGCGGGGATTCAGGAGCCCTGGGACTGGTGAAGGGCTCCGACTTCCTGACCTGGGCCCCCACCCTGCACCTGTGCTCCTGCCATCAGCCTGCTCTTGCCTGCTTGAAGCCCGAGCCCCAACTGAGCGCAGCTACGGTGGAGGGGGGGTGCTGCAGAGTCCACGCTGATGTGACCTACTCCCAGATGAGCCATTGGCCCTGTCATGGCCCCTGCGAGTCTTCGTGGGATGAGACCCATGATCCCCCCACTCTGGAGCCTCGCCTGGGGGGTCCTGAGTCTCGCATCACTTTCACCCACCAGCTTCCTGCTGAGCTGCCTCGGCACTTCCCTCCCCTTCCATGGATTGGGTGCTGCTCTGACTGACTGGGCCCTTGGGACATAGCCCTGGACTGGGGAGGGCCTTTCCTCGGCGACTGTGGCTCCAGCCTCCTGTGGGGGGACACTCTTTACTTTGAGCCCAGATAGACTAGACGCCCCTCGGAGGCTGACTGGGATGCTGTTCACTCCTTGTGGCTGGACTTGAGGGCTGCTCGCCTGGGGCTGGATGTCTTTGCTTTTGTCCCTCTCCAGTGTTGCTGTTGGTGGCCCAGATGCGGTATACCCTGATACTGGACCTCCACTCCTGCCACATTCCACTTTAGCAAGTTCGGTAATGATAAAGCTGCCCGCTTGGCGCCAGCACAGACACAGACTAAAATGGATCAGTTCACTGCTGGCTCTTCCAGTGGCCCCCCGAGCTGGCCAGATGGCGGCGGGCAGGCCCCTCAACTCCATACCTTACCATGATACTACAGGTGATTCAAACCTCACAGACTAAGGTGAAGAACAAGATAGGGGAGGTTAGAATGGACGTTTCCCTGCTGTGCCAGGATCTCTGTAACGCTATGGCTGGGCTCACGGAGACTGAATCCTGGATCTCCTCCTCTGAAGATGATTTCTCCACTCTCAAAAATCAGGTCTCCACCTTACACCTGAGAACGGCGGATCTCCACAGGCGGGCTGAGGATGCCGAAAATCGCCCTCAGTGCAACAACATCCGTCTGATTGGAGTCCCGGAGCGGATGGAGGGTGACGATCCTTGGCAGGCGGTGGACCACCTGGAGAGTTGGATAAAATCTTGGATGCCAGCCGATCACCTCTCCTCGTGGTTCACCATTGAGAGAGCACACCGAGCCCTGACCCCCAGGCCTCCACCGGGGGGCTCTGCCCGCCCCATTACCTACCAGGATAGGGACACCATTCTCCGAGAAGCCCAACATCAACTTGACTTCTGGTACTTTTTCCGGACTATACCCGTGAGGTACAGCAACGCTGGCATGCCTATACAGAGGTTAAGCAAAAGCTGAGAGCAAAGGGGCTTCAATACCGCCTGATCTTCCGAGCACACCTCCGGGTTCTTCACCTCAATAAATAATAATTCTTTGACATGCCTGAAGCTGCTTGGCAGTGGCTCATGGAGGACTGTCCTCTGCGTGGCCCTGTTGACTCCCTCCCATGACAACGGGAGGTGCCCGGCGCCCTGGTAACGCAGACTCTGCCCAAGCCGCACAGACAATGTAACCAGTTGCGTAGGGGGCGCAGAATGGGATGGTCGATCTCACCCGTGAGGTACCCCCGTGAGGTTCCCCCTCCATCTTCTCGGCAAACCTCGAATCCTGCTTCTGGATGTGAGGAGGAGGATGTAGCGGCTGACGGGCAGAGGGTATCACGTTGGGATTTGTCTATTCCCCACATTGACTTCGACCTGTCCCGCAGCTCTGTCATTTAATTGTCTGTCGGCTGCGCTATTCTTTGATCTAAGCGAGATCCCGCTTGCTTTCTTGTACTGGCATAAAGACACTGGGGTGGCCAGGGTACTGTGACTATCTATCTCAGATGTTCCAGCCCGCTTGAGGATTGGTACAGGCAGCTGGTAAAGACACTGTGGTGCCCGGGGAAGGGACAGCCTTCTTCTTCATGGTACGCTCCTTGGCCCATCTGTTGGGCTCGGCGTGCTTTTTAATACCGTCACAAGCGAGGACCTGAGTCTAATGAGGATGCTTACTCTTAATCTGTACTCTGTCTTACTTGCCTATTTGTCATGTGGCTTAGTTACCTCCTCTTGGCCCCCCCGGGCCCGCCAGATGGTTAAGAGGCTCCCACCTGCCTGTCTGATGGCGGATTTGGTCGAACTTTGCTGTCTTTCCATGCTAAGATGAGGGGTTTCTCCCACCTGTTAAGACATACAGAATGATGTTATGCTTATTAGTTTCTTTTGTTTACCTTTTTTTTATAGGGCGACAGATGCTTCTGGGGTAGAAGTGTGGGGAGGGGTGGGCATTGGGGGTGGGGCTATGTTTGTACACTGTTATTTGCTGTTTTGGTTAACCTTTCTTTTTCTTCCTTGGGTCTTGGCACACACACTTGCTGTACTCCTATGCGCAGTCCTGGTTTAACATCCCTTCACCACATTCCACTAGCACACTTATTAGGGTTTCGCCGGCCCCTTTGGCTCCCCCTCTTTATGGGCAGACTGATACGCATCCTTCATGATAACCCCAGTCTCACACCCATATGACCTTCCAAGTTATGCCATGGAAAGTTAACAACCTGTTGGATCGAGTGAAGCGAGCGGCAGTGTTCACTTGCGCTCACTGGCACCACCCTGAAGTCCTGTTGCCACAAGAAACCCACCTCATGGGGGAACTGTGTCCCTTACTTGCATGGAAGGCTTACAACAGAGTCTTCCACTTGGGGTACTCCCAGGGGCCAGGAGGGGTTGCCGTTCTTTTGCTCCGCTTCTTTCGCTTGTGGTCAAATGAGTGACAAGTGATCCTCAGGGACGCTATATCGCTTTGGAGGGTACCTTAGAGGGCCAGGTGGTTCTGCTGTTGTGCGTCTATGTACCACCTGCATCTCTGTCCTCTGGTCTTCAAGACCTCTCCTGTCTTCTCACCCGCCTCCCACAAGGGCTTACAGGGGCGATTTTAATGCAGTGCCTGATCCTGACGTGGACAGCTCTGGCATCTCCTCCGCTTCCCATGGAATTGGCGCCCGTCATCTCACTGACTGAGCTGCGGCTTGGGTACTCTGTGATGCTTGGAGATTCTGGCACCCCCGGCGTCGGCAGTTCATGCACACCTTGGCGGCTCACCACACCCACTACCGGATAGACCTTGCCTTCTTACCTGCCCTTGATTGCCAATTGTTGACCCAGATTCAGATTCTGGCTCGTGGTATTTCAGACGACTCTCCTTTGCTCCTTCACCTGGGTCGCCCTCCAGTTGGCCAGCGACCCATGTGGCATATAAATGCCTGGTTTGTCCAGGAAAAAGAGTTTGCATGATCCCTTGGGTCTGAGCTCCAAGTCTACTTTGCCATCAATGCGGGTTCCGTGACTGGGGTGTGAACACTATGGGCCACGAGTAAAGCAACAATGCGAGGACTCACTAAGAGCTATATTAGGGTCTGGGAACATGACCGTTTGGCTCTTGTTGCTGGGCTGGAGGCGCGGGCCCTCCAGCTGGAGCAGCAGCTGGAGTCCAGATCTCAGTTGGGAACCGCTCGCCAGTTGGGCTTCATCCCTGAGGATATTCGGTTGCACCCCCTTGAGGCGGCCAAGCACCTCTTGAGGGCCACAACGGCCAGGATCTACAGCTGGGGGGACAAAAATGGAAAACTACTCTACTGACTGGTCTCCCATCAACAGGTCAACAGGATCGTTCCTGAGGTCCTTGTTGCAGCCGGCCACTCTCAGCAATCCCTCCCAGCGATAGCTCAGACTTTCGCACACTACTACTGAAGATTATAAGCCAAACCTGTGGTTAGGGACGAGATGGTACCTCGGTCTTTTATTGACTCACTCCCTCTTCTGTGCTTGTCTCCCTCCGAGGCCCTTCCACTGGATGAGCAACTTACCACAGAAGAGATCGGAGAGGCAATGTCCAGCATGGCGCCGGGTAAAACCCCGGGACCAGGCGGCTTTCCCATGGAATACTATAACACATTCCGGGAAACCCTCATCCCCTATCTTTTGCAGCTTTATCAAGAGGCCGGTCAGGCTGGGTCCTTTCCGGTGGAGATAGACTCAGCCACTATAGTAGTGATACCTAAGACGCAGCCTCCCTCCACCTCGTCTGCGGATGACCACCCGATATCGCTCCTTAACTGTGAAGTTAATATTTTTGCAGCGATACTGGCAAATCGGCTTAGGCGGGTCCTGGCGGGACTGGTGCACCCGGACCAATGTGGCTATATGCCATCCCGGAGACACTGTATCCGCAGGCGACATGTGGCCCTGGCCCACCATCACTGACTGCCTTCGGTTCCGGCTTTGCTCCTTATTGACTTCGAGAAAGCCTTCGACATGCTGGACTGGGGCTATCTCTAGTCTGTGCTGGCTTGGGCTGGCCGGTCCAGGTTCTTTATTCCAATCCCACTGCTCGGGTCTGGGTAAATGGGGTCCTCTCTGATGTTTTTCCCATAGAGCGGGGGACTAGACAGGGTTGCCCCCTGTCTCCCCTCCTCTTTGCCTTAGCAATAGATCCTCTGGCGGAACTCATTCGTGCGGACCCCCAATACACTGGTTGGATGTGGGGTGCAGGCTGTATGCGGATGATGTCCAGCTTTATCTTGCATGACTGGAGGGGAGTGGATCCAGATGTCTCCTGTTGCTTGAACAGTTCGAGCAGGCCTCTGGCCTTCGAATGAACCCCTCTAAGTTGCTGTTGGGTCCCCTGATGCCATCTAGGTAGGGACTGTTTTGACTGGCAAACAACAATCCCTCTTGGTCGGCTTAGCTTTAAATACCTGGACATATAGATCACCTTGTACCCCGAGCTCACCTTGGCCCTTAATCTCTTGCCTCTGGTTCAGAAAGCCAAGTCAGGCCTCACTAAGTGGCGTACCCTCCCCCTCAACATCCTAGGACATATTGCCCTCTAAAAAATTATGATTCTCCTGCGCTTCCTTTATGTTTTCCAAAACTTACCACTTCACTTGCCCCAAATTTGGTTCTCTGCACTTGTCAGTGCAGCTAAAACCTTTATGTGGCGGGGCTCACGGCCATGCATTGCCTTTGTACATTGTCAACAGGGGCCCTACGACGGAGGCCTGGGCATGTCCAATCTCTATCTCTACTACTTGTCCTCTCATCTCCTTGTCCTCCATGATTGCTTTAATGGGGAGTGGTCAGACCCTGCCTACCGTTTGGAGCTCTCCTTCCTGGATTTTTCCCATCTCCAGGCCAAGCTCTACTGGGCTCCAATATCTCTCTCGCTGCCCCTGGTGACCCAGGTGGTGTTCCTTGCATGGAAGGCGGCCCCATGGCATGTAAAATGGGAGACCACACTTACGCAACAGACACAGCTCTGGCACGGCAGGAAACAGCTGCTCTTAGTGGCTTCTGCTCTTGGGACCTCATCGGCATTACAAGACTGGGGGATGTATGGTAGGGGACGCATATGCGTTCCTTTCAAGATCTTCAGCAGGCATACAACCTTACACATGCCCAGTTCTATAAATATCTTCAACTCAGGCACGCCCTTCGTGCTCATTCCCTCCCAGCAGATACTGTCCTGGAGTTCAACCCCTTGGAAGCTAAGCAATTAATGGGACACTTGGGTCGGGCGTGATTTCTCAGATTTATCGCACACTGGTTATCAATTCTCCCGGATCGCTAGACCACCTTAGGACCCGATGGAAGGGTTGGATAGGACCCGTTTAAGATGAAGGCTGGTGGGACGCACTGATGGCCCATCGGGAACTCACCACCTCCTCTACACTGTGTCTTATTCAGACCAACTACCTTTACTCTGTATACCTTTCTCCACTCCGTCTGCATCGGGCAGGCTTGCAACATGCTTCCACATGTCCTCATTGCGGAGCCGATCAAGCGCATTTTTATCATATGGTGTAGACCTGCGATGTGGTGCTCTAGTACTGGAAAGGTGTGACCCGGGAGTTGTCGGAGGTGTTGGGGGTGGGAGGTTCCCCTTTCTCCCTTATGGTTCTTCTTGGGGTATTTGAGGGCTCTGGGGTCATAAAGGCAGAGAGGTATTTCCCGGGCCCGGCCTACCTGGTGGCAAAGCGAGATATTGCCTTGCGGTGGATGGCCCCTGGATCACCAGCTCTGTCGAAGTGGAGACGAGGTGTCGATTGGTGTGGGCAGCAGGAGCAGGTGGTCTTTGAAGCACCTGGCTGCCCCCAGAAACATGCATGGGTGTGGGGGAAATGGCTGGGGCAACTCGCTTAGTTGGTTGTAACCTTGTGCTGGTGGATCTTTTGAGCATGTATTACCTTACAATTGCTGGATGTCTTGCCTTGTATGGACTGTTTACCACTTACAATGCTATACCGTGTTAGTGCCATGTTCTTTGTTTCACCAGTGCAGCTGGTCTAAAACTCAATAAAATGTGTTTATCAAAAAAAAATATATATATATATCTATGTTGTTAATATCGTTTACAAAAATATTGTTGTTAATAATGTTTTTAATTATCTTTAAGTATTTTAGTATGTTTTAATTGTTTATGTTATAAATTGTTTGTATAATAATTGTTAGTTTTTAATATAGTTTGTACATTTTTAGTTGTTTTTAAATTTAATTTAATTGTTTATTGTAATTTTTAGTGTTGTAATGGGTTGTGGGTTTTGTAGGGGTACAGAGTGGGAAGTAAATTAAATATAATTAATTAATAATGAATTAATAGTTATTTAATTGAAAATGATGTAAATTGTGTAATTCATTTATTTTTCAAGTGAAGTTTTAGGTGCGGGTTGTGGGGTTTGTAGGGGTACAGGGTTGAAAGTAAATTAATTATACCTAATTAATAATTATTGTTTAATTATTAAATTGATAATTAATGATGTACATTTTGTAATTAATTTATTTTCTAAGTTAAGTTTTAGGTGCGGGTTGTGAGGCTTGTAGGGGTACATGGTGGGGGAAACAGCCTTTACAATGAGATTTTTACCATGTTGTGCCGTTACCACGCTTTTTTGCCACACATGTTTTTAGAGCACATATGCTTTTACAACGTATGCCTTTACCACACATTTAAGGTAAGTTCAGGGGTGGGGGATCTCCCCGACAAATACATTGTTTATATATATAAACATATATATAAACAGAGGGGCATAATCTCAAGGACTTATCGCCAAAAGTGGCGATAGATTTATCGCCCTATTCCCAAGCTGGTGCAAACTGCCGATATCGCCAGTTTTCCAGCGATAGCTGCCGCAAAAAACATCGCCACGGATGAGAGAGACAACTAACGCTAATGATATCCAGAGTAGGCGTTCCTGTGCAAAAACACACGAAAACAACACTTCGCGAGATTCTCAACGTCCAGCCAGATCTGCGATGCGAACCAAGAACAGGCGATAAGGCGTGTTAGCAGCAGGGATTTAACACCTGCCTTTTACTGGTGTTAAGCAGGACGACAACCTGCAGCATGAAAGGGAGCCCAGCCCAGGGCCACATCTGAAAACCCACAGATGCCATGGAGACAATGAACAGGCAGCTCGGAGACCCAAGAGGGCCACAACACCCCCCGCCACTGATGGAGCAAGGACTCGTAAATGAGACTTGCTCGGAAGCAATCCTCTCGTTTAAACTCATTAACGGATTACTAACAACGTGTTTGTAATTAATAATTCGCATTTAGAAAAAGACACGCGGGAAGATGAAGCTTGCCTATGTGTTTACTAAGCATAACAACATGAACGAAGGACTAAAACGCACTTTAACAGGGAATCTTTACTGCGCATGTGTCTACTACATCTATGTAGTATGACGTACTAATGCTTGGAGGGAAAATCTTGCGCCTGCGCAATAGGCGAAAAAATGGCCGCTTGAAAGCTTACATGCATGCCACCTGCTTAGCTGAAATAGAAAGTAAGTTTTATACTAACGCAAATGCAGAAAGGATAATAATAAATGGAGAGGGTTAGAGTAGAGGTTGGTGGTATACAGTGAAACCATTTATTTTTGAGAATAACATTTCTTCTTTTGACTTTATTATTAGTGTGCATTTGGGCCCTCTACACTTGTCTGAATTTGGGCTGACTGACGTAATCCCACGCATGCGCACCCGAGAGAAAATACGGAAGGATGAGTAAGGACTTGTCACGCGTACAAGGCCAGCGAAGATGTGCCCTGGGAACATGAGGGTGAAGAGTTCATATGAAGGAGCTTTATTCATAACGTCGCAACATTTTGTATTAGTAAAGTTTGGAGATGTATGGGAAAGGAAATTAATTAATAAAGTTTGAGGGGAGGGATTTGAAGACAATGGTTTAAAGAAATAAGTGAAATGTAAGCATGGTGTGACGATCATCCCCCCTTCGTCTGTCCAATCAGAGTTAGTATTTTGTAAAACTGAAACATTAATGGGGGATACATGGCTATGGAAAGGTATAATTGAGGTAGTTTTAGTTAGTCTAGCATGACACGGGAGCAGAAGCAGCACTGAAGCAGAGCTCGGGATGCTGTCGGCGTTGGGGGTGGTGCTGATGCAGTGAGACGCTGATGAAGAAATCGAATGCAGAACCATCTATTTGATTTAATTGGGTTAGAAAGAAGATCACGGAAGAACCACGAGGAGGAAGAGAGTGTCAGAGAGGGGTGCGACGCAGTCGTCAGTATCTAGAGAGGTGAAGTATTCTGTCCTGATTCCTGTCCTGAAGTCTTTGTCTCTCGATCTATCCCGGGGGACCCTTTTGCCAGCCCTTTGGCCAGGGGGTTGGTCTTCACACCATTCTTGGTAAATATAAATATATTGTATTTGATAGATGTCCTTTTCTCTCTGTCCTCGTCTTTCTGAGCATAGTTATTGTGTGGATTTGAATTGCTAAAAAATCTATTGAAACTTGAATGAATTGGCACTCTTCCGAATGAGGGTGTTTGTACTGAAACGTTTGAGATGGTTCATACGCAATTAATTTAGATAAAGATTTTAAAACTTCCCGAGTCTGTGATTATTTCATTTTAATCAAGAAATGTTTGATAAGTTACGTTAATTATCACCATCAACTAGTTCCAACTAAATGGTCCATTGACCAGAGGAAAGAACTAATTGATCAGTGAAAGGTTTAGTTAGGGAAAGAAATAACTAGATCTTAAAGTATGAAAAACATAAACTAAGGTCCCAGCGGTCTACTTGCTGTTTAGTGGAAATAGTTATATGGGCCCAAGTGAGTATATGGTAGTGGAGTATCTGTTGTTAGTACACCGCTGGATCAGTTTTCTGGTAGCAGAGTTATGGTTTTTATTGACTAGTTTGGTGATAAGTATAGATTATTGATTTTGATTTATGTTTTAACAAAAGAGTTAGCGTCCTTGTTTTATGTTGTCTGAAAAATTCCCGGGGAATGAATAGCGGGTGGCGATAGAAATCACACTGCAGTGAGGTTACTCGTCTGTTGGAATAACACTGAGGAGCTAGGTAGGGCTAGCAGTGTTAAAGTAGGGACTATTTTTTCTGTGTAAAAGTAAGAGTGATTGATAGCAAAGAGTTCGCTAGTGAAACTTTAGGCGTTATATCACCTAGAAAGGGTAACCCTGAAGAACTAACAGGTTCTTCCGAGCTAGATTGACAGCAAAAGGAGTTCGCTGGTGAAACTTTGGTCTCAAATTTCCCAAAACGGATGACACCGGAGGAGTAGCAGGTTCTCTAGAGCTTGAATGAAGGGTAAGCGGAAGGGTTTTACTCGCAGTGGAAAGAAATAAACTATCCTTTGATTTAGTGGAACAAACAGAGTAGCGAATGTTTTTATGTCGTTAATAACAAAGAATTTTAAAGAAAATATCAAGAAATAAGTTTTTCGTATTACCTTGTGAAGGAAGGGTCAGTTGCCGGAGTGGTACTGACGTCACAGTGTGCCGCGCTGGGATTAGTAGAAGCAGCGGGCGAGTGACAGGAACAGCCTCGTAAAGGAGGGTTCAGTAGTAAGGAGCAGAACTGATGTCAGGAAAAGGCCGCGCTGGCATTGGTCAGATCCCGGTCGTGAGCCTGATTTGATTGGATAGCTAGTTAGAAGCCGCGCTAGGATTGGTGGAGAGAAGAATTGTATGCAGGATTTTGATTTGACTGTTAGTGCAAGACGTACAGGTAGAAGATTTCAAGGGTTTGCAGAATATAATTTCCTACATCGATCCTCAAGGATGTATGGAGAGAAAAGAAAGATGTCATTTTTAAGAAAATTGAGAATTTCTTTGTAAAGGATAAGCCTGTGTTGACTAGAGAGGAATTCCTATTCCGCCACCGAAGACACCAGCATCTTTTATGATGATGGAAAGAGGATATCATACTTGCGTGTGGTTGGAAAACTGGGTAGAATATACGAAGGATGATGGTGTGCTAGCATTTCCTAAGGATGGTACATTTAATGGGAGGATTCTTCAGAATTTGAGATTGAAAATGAATAATTTGGAACCTAGACCTAGGTTAACTCAATATGAGGCTTTGGAAGAATGGGAGACTGAGTAATATGAACGAGAGAAATGCAGAGGTGGAAGGTATAGAGGATTCTTTCCCAGACACTTGCATGAGTCACGCGAAGGGCAGATGAAACAATGGAGGAGAGCTATGGTATCAGAAGGGTTATATCCAGTGTTGATGGCTGAGGAACAGTATGGAGGAAAGTGTAAGGAGAAAAGGAAACATATGAACTCAGCAGGATATGGTGAATCAGATGACGAGTTGCTAGAGGATATTTTAATTAAAAATCCACCACCGTATCAAGAAGCAGCTAGTAAGGTTACCCCAAGTGCACCGGTAATGGGAATGCCCTTAACCCCACAGATTTTACATGAAACGTCATATAACAGAGTGTTGCAGGATAATGAGAGAGAAGCCCTGAATAAAACTTGGGAAGAACTAGTTCAAAGGATAAGTCAGTTAAATTTGAATACTGAAGCTTTGACAGTACCAGTGACCATTGGTCCGGTAATCCCATTGTATGGAGATAATAAGAGTTGCCAGAAACCACAATCCGTGACAATTCCACTAAATAGTCCTAGAAAAGAAATAATAATTACAGATGATCAGGTTAGCGAAAGTGAGTCAATTATTTCACTAATGGATCTCCCTAATGTAGAACCTTTGACGGAGACTTCAAAGAGGGTCACGCCCGTGAATTTGAGAGAAAGAAGACCTTTGGTTCATGCTGGAACTGGAGGCGCAACAGTAGTCACCTCTGAAGAAATAGAAAGGTGGGCACAGGAAAGGGATAATCAGAACCCAACACCAAGGATTTTAGACATTATTAGATTGAAAGTGGAATTGGAAGAGATGATGACAGGATGTGTGGGTACAGAAAGATTGACCGCTTATAATGATGAGGAATTATTATTTTTATGTAAGAGTATAACAAGGAGAGCAAGAGTATTTCATGAGAGATTGACTGAAGTTGCTTCAGAGATTGGAATAGACATAGGGAAGTCAAAGTTGCTACAGAAATCATATCGAGTGGACTTTACTGACAAGGATTTAGAAAGCGTAAATGCTTCTGGAAAGAGACTACAGATAAAAGAATTAATGAACATTTTGCGAAAATGGGGAGACATTGATAAATGGAGAATTAGATGGATAAGAAAGAAAGAAGAAGTACAAGCGAAAGAAGCAGCAGCTGCATTTCCAGTAAGAGAAACAAGCAAGGTGGAAATATTGTGTCCAATGAGAGAGGTTCCTGGAGGTGGATATGTTCATGTTCCTTGGAGTAGACAAGACATTTTGTCATTTACAAATGATTTTCCAAAGCTGAGAGAAAAACCAGTTGAGTGGTAGAAACAGGTAGAGAGATTTGTGAAGGTTTCAAAGGTTTTATTGAAAGACTTGGATGGTCTATTTGATATAGTGTACCTGCTGATTTATGGACAGAATGTAAAATTACAATTGATTGGCCTAATGAGGAGTATGCTAGAGATGCAAAGACAGGAGCACCCTCGGAGGAGGTGATGAAAAAGTATCACCAAGTGATTACGTATTTGAAAGGGAAAATTCCTCCTAAAGAAACAGATGGGGTAAAAATAGATAGAACAACTCAAGAACCTAATGAATCTGTACATGTGTATTATGAAAGGTTGTTACAGGTGTTTAAGCAGTATAGTGGTCTTGAGACTATCGGTGACAAAGATATGGGACATTTTGTGTATCGGTTTGTATATGGTTTGAAACCAGAAATCAGTCAGATGATACAGCAGCACATGTTGTGTTGGCAAAGCAAGACAGTGGATGAGATTTTAAAGTATGCGAAATATTGCGGAGATGACATTGAGGCCTGGCGCAGGAAGCTAAAAAAGAAAATGATGTGGGCACAAGTTAAATTGGCAGAACAGCAAGAAGAGAAAACAAATGATCAAAATAATAATCAAGTGAAAGAACAGAGTCAGAATAATCAAGGAGCGAATGGTAATAAATATAGAGGGCGAATGGACAGAGAAGAAGCGAAAAAGAAGTTTCCTTGTCATGCGTGCGGAAAGCTTGGACATTGGAAGAACGAGTGTAAGAGTACTCAGAATAATAAGAGTAATAATGGGCAAAATCAAAATTTAATCCCACAGATGCAGAATGAAGTACTTATGAATCAGCAGCAGCAGGTAGTTACACCACAATATCAGGTGCCACCAGCTCCAACGCCAAATTTTGTGAACCATCAAAGTTTCAGTGCAAACACCGGATTTCAAGGAGAAAGTGGTAAGAATAATAGAACAATTACACAATATTTTTTACAGAATGATGAAGGACATTCAGATGTCACACAATGACGGTGCCTGAGGGGGGAGGAAGAGGAGTGCGTGCTTGGCGCATCCTTGTCGGTAGATCAGTCAGGTCCATTTGTTGATGGGAGAGTAGAAGGTAAAGACATTACTTTCCTATTGGATACTGGTGCTACCAGGTCTACTGTGAGAACAGCAGACATCCCAAACCTACCCCTCTCGGGAGAATCAATCCAAGTTGTAGGCGTGTCTAACCAACAGATTAGAACCACAATCACAAAACCAATGGAGGTGCACATTGGAAACTTCAAAGAAATGCATCGGTTCGTAGTTTGCGATTCCAGTCCAGTAAATCTGTGGGGAAGAGATCTTTTGTGCAAGATGAATTGTACGATCTATTGTACACCGGATGGTGTCGCTTTCCAAACCCCTGATGAAGACGTGGTATACAAGATGATGCTGGCCAAACAAGGAACAGAAACAGATGAAATGATTTCACTAATAACTGAGAATGAATTACCAGAAGAATTAAGAACCACAGTTAATCCAGAAGTGTGGGATTTTTGAGGAAAAGACATTGGGCTAGTGACAAATATAGACCCAGTTAAAGTGACAGTGAAAGAAGGTGCAGTGTATCCAAACACCCGACAGTACAAGATGAGTCCAGAAGTAAAAGCAGGAATTATTCCAGAAATTGAACGAATGGTTAAAGAAGGTATTTTAAAAGAAGTAATGGGTAGTCCCTGTAATTCGCCAATAATGGGACTGAAAAAGCCTAGCGGAAAGTACAGAATAGTGCAGGATTTACGGAAAATAAATAAAATTGTAGTGCCATGTTGCCCAATAGTGCCAAATCCAGCAGTGATCCTTTATCAGATTCCCTGGAATGCAGGTTGGTTTACAGTAATTGATTTATGCCAAGCGTTCTTTTCTATTCCCTTACACCCAGACAGCCAGTATCTTTTTACGTTTAAGTTTGAGGGTCATATATATATACGCATGGTGTCGAATTCCTCAGGGGTACACAGAGAGTCCCTCAGTTTTTAATCAGATTTTGAAGAAGTGGCTAGAGTCATTGATTATGCCTGGAAAATCTGTTTTGGTCCAGTACATTGATGACCTACTGATGGCATCAAAAACACGAGAAGACTGTGTCACAGACACAATTGCATTGCTGAATCATTTGGCTGAAGGAGGACACAAGGTGTCTCCAGAAAAATTACAATTCTGTCAACGAGAAGTTAGATATTTAGGGCATAAAATAGAAAGAGGAGTTAGAAAAGTGACACCGGAAAGAATAAAAAGAATAAAAGAAATGCAATTGCCACAGACTCAAAGAGAAATGAGAATGTTTCTAGGAGTGATTGGATACTGTAGGCAATGGATTAATGGTTTTTCGATGTTAGCAAAACCATTGATACAGATGATCCGAAAAAGAGCAAATGATCCGATTGATTGGAATGATGACTGCATAGAGGCATTTGTGAAACTAAGAAACTGTTTGTGTGAAGCTCCTGCTTTGGGCATGCCTGATTATTCAAAAGACTTTGCTTTGTTCTGTTGTGAGAGAGAAAATTGTGCACTTTCAGTCTTAACACAGAGACATGGATTGAGTCGACGTCCAGTGGCATATTTTTCAGCTACATTGGACCCAGTGGCTTCAGCATTGCCTGGCTGCTTAAAAGGAGTAGCTGCTACTTGTGTGAGTCTGGAGCAAAGTGAGTCGATAGTGATGGGACATCCGGTAAAAGTTTTTGTCCCACATTCAGTTGAGATTCTTTTGACAAGAACAAGAACACAGCATCTCACCCCTAGTCGATTGACTAAGTATCAAAGAGTGATTTTGGGAGCTGAGAACGTGACTGTGATAAGGTGTATGATCATGAACCCAGCTACCCTACTGCCAGACCCCTTGCGATGAAGAAGTGAGGGATGAGAGTGATCATGATTGTTTGGATGTGACTGAGTTATGCACAAAGCCCCGGCCTGATATAAAAGAGACACCTTTGAAAGAGGCCGACCATGAGTTATTTGTAGACGGTTCCTGCCTCAGAACACAAGAAGGACGACTTAGTGCTGCATATGCTGTTTGTAAGATATCGGGGGTAATTGAAGCATCCTGTTTACCTGGGGTCAAGTCTGCACAAGTAGCTGAATTGGTTGCCTTAACGATGGCATGTAAAAAGGGGAAAAATTGGAGAGTAACCATATTCACGGACAGTCAATATGGGTTCGGGGTTGTGCATGACTTCGGCCAGCTCTGGATGCAGAGGGGATTTCTGACTTCTTCAGGATCCCCTATCAGAAACAGCAAAAATGTGAAGGATTTGTTGGAAGCATTACAATTGCCAAAAGAGATAGCAGTTGTAAAATGTGCTGCACATCAGTCAGGAAATGACTATGTGACTGCTGGCAATAATTATGCTGACCAAGTGGCCAAGTACTGTGCCAAAAATACAGTGGCCATAAATCGAAAAATTGAAGCGGGTGAAACCAGATGCCAACTTATGTTTTTCTCAGTACCAGAAACATGGGATGAGATTAGACAATTGCAGGAAGAAGTTGAGGAAAAGGAAACGGAAATTTGGATAAAGGCAGCCTGTACAAAGAGACCACATGATGAGGTATGGGTGTACGTAGATGGAAGAACAGTCATGCCAGATTGTTTGCTTTCCAAAATGGCAAGAGTATATCATGGAGCAACACACATAGGGAGAGACTCAATGATTAGGCTATTCAGACAGAGTTGGTACAATCCGAAATTCAGGTTAATCGCAGAGAGCCTTTGCCAAAGATGCTTAACCTGTCAGCAGCAAAATTCAGGTAGAAAGACAGTGGTAAGCTGGGGAAAGATTGGAAAGGCAGAAGGACCCTTCACTAGATTACAGTTAGATTTTATTGAATTGCCCCCATGGAATGGACTGAAATATATACTTGCCATAGTATGCCTTTTCTCAAGATGGGTGGAAGCATATCCCACTCAAAGAAATGACAGTCTTACAGTTGCAAACTTGTTGTTGAGGGAGTTAGTTCTGCGATTTGGTTTTCCAGTCACTTTGGAATCAGATAGAGGCCCTCATTTTAATAATGAAATAATTCAATTAATCTGTGCTGCATTTAACATTGAACAAAAACTGCACTGTGCTTATCGTCCAGAGGCTTCTGGAATTGTTGAACAGATGAATGGCACAATCAAGTCAAGACTGGGAAAAGTGTGTGCGTCCACAAAGCTGAAATGGTCAAATGCATTACCTCTTGTATTGATGGGTCTCAGAAGTATTCCAGACAGAAAAACAGGAATGAGCCCACATGAGATTCTCATGGGAAGAGCCATGAGACAGGCATTTATTCCTGGGAATAAACTAATGAGTATAACTGATGATCTGGTATTGGATTATTGCAAAGGATTGGCTGAAATGATGCGTTCTGTCTCTCACCAGGTTGGAGAAGAGGCAGTTGAAAGACAGCCAGACCAAGTGCATGATTTGAATCCTGGAGATTGGGTGGTAGTGAAGAAACACGCAAGAAAGTCGTGCCTAGCACCAAGGTGGGACAAACCGCGGCAAGTCATACTAGTCACTACCACAGCAGTGAAGTGTGCAGGTTTGCCCAATTGGATTCATGCCAGCCATACCAGAAGAGTCCCGAGCCCATCAGAACAACAAGAGCAACCACTGACTGAACAGGTTGAAGCGTCAGGAGTTGTAAACTGTGAAATTGAAGAATCTAGAGTAATAGATTCTGAAAGACAACCATATGACGAACAGCCAAGTACAAGTCAGGAAGATTGGATACCAGTGATTGAAATTGTTGATGATGTCATTGAAACCAGAAGAAGAACAGAACTGAAAAGACAGGAAAGTAGTCAGGAAAAGACAGGGGAAGAAGAACACACTCAGGGGGAAAATAAAAAAGACATCCACGAACCTGAGGAGGGAAAAATAGAAGAACACGTTCAGGCGGAAGAAGAAGAAAAGTTT
This sequence comes from Calotriton arnoldi, assembly GCA_963921515.1. Taxonomy (NCBI): domain Eukaryota; kingdom Metazoa; phylum Chordata; class Amphibia; order Caudata; family Salamandridae; genus Calotriton; species Calotriton arnoldi. The sequence continues at coordinate 587,720 of CAWUFW010001381.1, forward strand.
GAATTAAGACCTGAACAGGATCAGATAGAGTTAGAAGAACAGGTTCAGGCAGAAGAAGAAAGGTTTGAAATAAGACCTGAACAGGGTCAGATAGAATTAGAAGAACAAGCTCAGGAAGAAGAACAAAATACGGTAAGACCTGAGCAGGTGGAAGTAAAAGAAGGTACAAGCACAGAAAACAGAGAAACAGAACAGATTGTGCCCAGAATAAATGAAATAAAAAGAATTTTACAAAGAGATAAGGAAGGTGAAAACGCAGTGCAAATCAAAAGAATCAGAAAGGGAGACAATTGGCCAACTGGAGTAAAGAAACTAAAATATCACTTGAGAAAATCTAAAAAGAAACCAGAACAAGTAAACGAAGTCACAAGTCAAACACAATCTAAACAAACTTTGGCAAAGATAACTCGAAAAAGTCCAAGATTGAGAAACTTAAACAGGAGATACAAGGCTCCTGAATGGACTTACGTCATACTCGAAGAATTTGAATCCCTAGATCTGACTGATGAAACAGAAGAAATTCATATTGTTCAGATTGATGAAAGCAAATTGAGGCCTCCTTAAGAACAAAAAGGAAAGTCAAACTGACAAAGAAAAGATAAGAGAAAAAAAAAATTCTCAGGACTAAAATGGCAGAAATTGAAGTTACCGGGAAACCAAAATGTGGATTAAAAAGAAAGTGTTTTAGATTTTGTTTTTGTAGTATATTATTAGCAGCATTAGGGTGGTTATTCCTAACAGTAGGAGTACCTTTGTTAATGAAAACAAGTGACAAAAATAATACAGATACTAATGTTAAGGTGGATAGAATAAAAGAAACTGAAATAGAAATAGGGGTAGAAGATGAAGTAAACTATCATAATGAATCAGACTATAATACGTCCTCTAATGTGTTTATTAAATTGTTATTTCAATATGTTAGAAGAAAGGAGACAGGATTTAATAAAGAAGGCAACTGAACAGAAAACCCATGTACCTCCATGGGTCGGGAAGGAGGGAATCTATGCAAATGGCAAGGCTCATGCTGGATGTCCCTGGATTTTGTGAAAAGGGGAAAATTCTGCCTCCATAGATTAAAGACAGACTATAACAATAATTACATTGGTTCCAGTGAATGTGAACACAACTTCCTCATTTTAGGAGGGTGGGGACTAAAAGGGGGAACTGATCCTGTATTTCCAGGAGTGTATTATGTTTGTGGGAGCAATGCCTATTATAGGTTACCTGAAAGATGGTACGGGAGCTGTTATTTTGGAATAGTTTTTCCAAAGATCTATCATGTAGATAAAATCAGTGGAACCAATGGAAATTCTAATGGACTAACACGTAGAAGAAGAGCTAGTTTTTCTGAAATTGTAGGAGACATTTTTAGTGCATTGATAGCCTCAGTTGGAGTCATTCTGAATTCACAGAAAATTTGTAAGTTATCAACCATAGTTGATCGTCTTTCTACAGACACTGCAGGAGGATTCTTAATGATTAACACGGAAATGGTTGCAATCAGGTCTATGGTTTTACAGAACCGTCTTGCTCTTGATATATTGTAAGCAAAAGAAGGTGGAGTCTGTGGCATGTTGAAAATTCAACACTGCTGCACTTATATTCCGGACAAGAGCAGAGAAATTAAAGGATATATTGAAAACATTACAAGAATGCATAAAGACTTGACCCAACTGGAGGTTGACAGTGTGTGGGGAAGACTAACAAAAAGTATAACATCAGTAGAGAAATGGCTTGTTGGTTTTGGAAAGGGTTTTCTAGGTCAAATAATAATACCATTAGTTATGATAATAACAGTAGTGATGCTAATAATGATTACATATAAGTGTTGTAGAAGAGTGAAGTACATTTTGAAAGAAAAGAAGAGGGACAGAAACGAAAGAGAAAATATGATGAAATACAGCTGGAAGAAATGAAAGGCAGATTATATAAGAATATGAGAGATTTAGAAGGAAAAGAGTTGAATGATGAAAAATTGAGAGGAGAAATAGAGAAAACTGAAAATTGCTAAAGTTGGTATCTGGAATGGGATGGGTAATTTTGTGATGGCTTAAGATGCCATCAGAGAGGGGATTGATGGAGCAAGGACTCGTAAATGAGACTTGCTTGGAAGCAATCCTCTCGTTTAAACTCATTAACGGATTACTAACAACGTGTTTGTAATTAATAATTCGCATTTAGAAAAATACACGCGGGAAGATGAAGCTTGCCTATGTGTTTACTAAGCATAACAACATGAACGAAGGACTAAAACGCACTTTAACAGGGAATCTTTACTGCGCATGCGTCTACTACATCTACGTAGTATGACGTACTAATGCTTGGAGGGAAAATCTTGCGCCTGCGCAATAGGCGATAAAATGGCCACTTGAAAGCTCACATGCATGCCACCTGCTTAGCTGAAATAGAAAGTAAGTTTTATACTAACGCAAATGCAGAAAGGTTAATAATAAATGGAGTGGGTTAGAGTAGAGGTTGGTGGTATACAGTGAAACCATTTATTTTTGAGAATAACATTTCTTCTTTTGACTTTATTATTAGTGCGCATTTGGGCCCTCTATACTTGTCTGAATTTGGGCTGACTGACGTGACCCCACGCATGCGCACCCGAGAGAAAATACGGAAGGATGAGTATGGACTTGTCATGCGTCCAAGGCCAGCGAAGATGTGCCCTGGGAACATGAGGTTGAAGAGTTCATATGAAGGAGCTTTATTCATAATGTCGCAACATTTTGTATTAATAAAGTTTGGAGATGTATGGGAAAGGAAATGAATTAATAAAGTTTGAGGGGAGGGATTTGAAGACAATGGTTTAAAGAAATAAGTGAAATGTAAGCATGGTGTGACGATCATCCCCCATTCGCCTGTCCAATCAGAGTTAGTATTTTGTAAAACTGAAACATTAATGGGTGGTACATGGCTATGGAAAGGTATAATTGAGGTATTTTTAGTTAGTTAGTCTAGCATGACTCTGGAGCAGAAGCAGCACTGAAGCAGAGCTCGGGATGCTGTCGGCGTTGGGGGTGATGCTGATGCAGTGAGACGCTGATGAAGAAATCAAATGCAGAACCATCTATTTGATTTAATTGGGTTAGAAAGAAGATCGCGGAAGAACCATGAGGAGGAAGAGAATGTCATAGAGGGGTGCGACGCAGTCGTCGGTATCTAGAGAGGTGAAGTATCCTGTCCTGATTCCTGTCCTGAAGTCTTTGGGGCCGATTCCGATTCAGGCCGGATATCTCTCCGACTGAGCCGGACCCGGAGAGATTTCCGACCGAATCGGACTCTGGCAGTCCGACCGAACGAGTACGATGCGCACGCATGCAATCGGACTCGAGTCGGTCGGACTCCCATTGAGTCAATGGGAGCCGGACGTACAATGCGTACGCGGGCTCCCATTGACCCAATGGGTGCGAGGCGAACACGGGTGCCCCCTACAGCAGGTACGCCTCGAAGCGACTCGCGGCGTACATGCACAGGTAGGGGGGACCCATGGGTCCCCCCTGTGTGTGACTCGCGCAGCTACGCGTACAGGGGGGTCCAACACGGACCCCCAAAGTGCGGCTCCGACTGCTCTGTCGAGCCGGACGGCGCGAGTCGGTCAGACTGCTCGCGGCGCGCATCGTACTTGCCCGGCCGGGGAACGTCTCCATCGCGCGGTGCGCGTTGTGTCCGTGCGAGTCGGTCGGAGCGCTCGGACCCGCGAACAAGTCGGTCGGCGATTTTGCGTGCGCTCGCATCGTACTCGCTCAGCCGGACGCGCGTACGAATCGGTCGGGAAAGAGGGCTCCGAATCGGATCCGGTTAAGCCGAATCCGATTCGGTGCCCTACCGGCCGAGATCAGAATTGGCCCCTTTGTCTCTCGATCTATCCCGGGGGACCCTTTTGCCAGCCCTTTGGCCAGGGGGTTGGTCTTCACACCATTCTTGGTAAATATAAATATATCGTATTTGATAGATGTCCTTTTCTCTCTGTCCTTTTCTCTCTGTCCTCTTCTTTCCGAGCATAGTTATTGTGTGGATCTGAATTGCTAAAAAATCTATTGAAACTTGAATGAATTGTCACTCTTGCGAATGAGGGTGTTTGTACTGAGACGTTTGAGATGGTTCATACGCAATTAATTTAGATAAAGATTTTAAAACTTCCAGAGTCTGTGATTATTTCATTTTAATCAAGAAATGTTTGATAAGTTACGTTAATTATCACCATCAACTAGTTCCAACTAAATGGTCCATTGACCAGAGGAAAGAACTAATTGATCAGTGAAAGGTTTAGTTAGGGAAAGAAATAACTAGATCTTAAAGTATGAAAAACATAAACTAAGGTCCCAGCGGTCTACTTGCTGTTTAGTGGAAATAGTTATATGGGCCCAAGTGAGTATATGGTAGTGGAGTATCTGTTGTTAGTACACCGCTGGATCACCACCACCCCCAGGACCCCCCCCTCCGGAACCCTCCTCCGGACTACCACCGAGGCAGTGTAGGACAAGACAGCGGACCTTCCGAAAACGGCATGGCCCCTCAGCCACACAAGTGCAGAATGTGGGGAGAGGTGGGAACCAAGTATGTGTGAAGGAGGCAACTCACCCATGAAGAAGAATGTACACAATGCCAAGTGTGGCGGTGATGTGCTGGACAGACCACAGAATGCAGAGCACATACATGTCCATGTGGACATATACTGCTGGGGTTTGTAGTGTTGTGGACAGTGGACGCAAACATGTTACCTCAGGCAGTGGGGAAGACCTTGGACATGTAGCTGTGCCATCCCCCCCTGTAAGCGTAAGCGCAGTGGGCTGGGCCCGCGTATGCCACTCCAGCGTAGGAGTGTGGATAAAAAGGCCGGGGCTCTGGGCGTGATTCTCTTCCGTGATTCCGTCTGCCAGGGCGGCGCACCTCACCCTGTCACGAGTCCGCTGCGTGACCTCCAGACTCCGCGACACAGGTCCCCAGCGCATCCATCGGCACAGCAACACGGAGTCATGTGTGTGCCAGATACTGCCTTAGTCCTACACTGCGGTCAGCAGGTCCCACAATTCAAATTGTGCCACAGTTCTGTTAATGGAGGAAACCACTAGTCAACAGATATTGCCCCCAGTGCGGCCCTCCCGGATGACGCATCGTCGTTGGCTGTGCACCTGCTGAGCGCTCCAGGTGCCACTGACCCTGTGCAACACAAGGCGACGCCACGTGGCAATATTGAGGCAGAATTCAGTAGGCAAAAAACATTTCTCCCAGTGCGGCCCTCCCGGACGACGCATCGTCGTTGGCTGTGCACCTGCTGAGCGCTCCAGGTGCCACTGACCCTGTGCAACACAAGTCATCGTCACGTGGCTGTGTGCCCTTTCTAACCGCTGCCTCCGGCCTACACTGTGGTCAGCAGGACTCGCAAATCAAATTGAGTCTTGATTAATTTATGACAGAGTCCAGTAGGCAACAGACATTGTTTCCAGGGCAGCCCACCCGGACGACGCATCAGCGCAGGCTGCGCAACCGCCGAGCGCTCCAGGTGCCACTAACTCAGTGCACCACAAGTCATCACCACATGGCTGTGGGCCCTTCCTGACCGCTGCCTCCGGCCTACACTGTGGTCAGCAGGTCCCCCAAGTCAAACGACGCATCATCGCAGGCTGAGCACCCGCTGAGCGTCTCAGGTGCCACAAACTCAGTGCAGCTCAAGTCAATGCCACGTGGCTGTGGGCCCTTCCTGACCGCTGCCTCCGGCCTACACTGCGGTCAGCAGGGCTCGCAAATCAAATCCAATTCTGACCTGCAAGGACACGCCATCATCGCTGGCTGCACACCCGCCACCACCGCCAGGACCACCTCCAACCAACAACTGCCAGAGTCGGAGGAGTCTCACAGCCAGCCTATCTAAGTTGCTCACACCTGTCTTGGATGCTATCATCAGCTTGATACCCTGCTCAGCTCTTCAGGTGCCACTAACTCAGTGCACCATAACTCATGGACCCTTCATGATTGAGTTTAGTGCTGTGGACAGTAGACGCAACAATGTCACCTCAGGCAGTGTGGAAGACCTGGGACGATGATGATGAAGATGAGGCAGGTGTACCACACCCCATTGCAGCTGCAGCAGGAATATCCTGAAGGGACCAACTCATTAACAATTTCTTCACATGAGCACGCTCAACTCTGGTGGCCCTACCTCAGTGCAGCTCAAGTCATCGCCACGTGGCGGTAGGCCCGTGCCGGCCGCCGTGCATCCGGTGCCACAAACTCAGTTCACCACAAGTCATGGACCCTTTATGATTGAATCTGTGTGTGTGATCTGATGATCACTGTTCTAGTTGTTGCCAGCACCAACCACTCCCTGAGGGCTGGCTTACACTCACCCCACACCCATCCAGCACAGGCGTCACTGGACATGTGACCCTGGTAATAAAAAGGGGCCGGGCGCACGTGCCCGTAGCCAGTTCCACTATCTATCTAAGTGTGTCCGTGTGGTCATTATGTATGCATGATGGGCCAGGGCCCTACCACATTACATTGTGCTGTGGACAGCGGACGCAACCATGTCACCTCAGGCAGTGGGTAAGACCTTGGACACATGGCTTTGTCGTCCCCCCTGTAAGAGTAAGCAGAGTGGCCTGGGCCGGCGTACGCCAAGCCAGCGTAGGGGTGTGAAGGATTTGCCCAGGGCTCTGGGCGTGGTTCAGTTCTGGCCTGGACAAGGAAGTAACTAATGAGTGTGTCACTGTTGTAGTGTCGGCGCCACCCAGTCCGCAATCGACAATGTTGCAATGTAGCATGCACCCGGAGGGCGGGCTTGCACGAACGGGGAAATGAAGGAGCGCAAGCCCGCTCGGGGTCTTTGCTCATACATGCCAAGTGTTGTGTGTATCTGTATTGCCACAGCATGAGCCAAATGCCTAGCCTTAATCGCAGCGCGAGTTCAGCCAGGCATGAACTCTGCATCTGTGTCCGCCCTATCCTTACCATAGGCCTACACTCACGTGGCCACCCACCTTCAATGGCCAACATCACAGTGTCGTTGTCAGGCTTGTGGACATGCGCAGACAGGCATGACAATGGTGTGCCGTAGGAGTGCAAGTGATGCAACCGCGCAGCGCACACAAGTAAATAGGCTCGGGGAGGGAGGAGCAGCTGTGAGGCAACGTAACACACAGTGATGCCGCTCATTTGCCACATGCAAGACATGTCAAACATGAATCCCAAAGTCGCACACATCCCACCCCACCCCCAACAAGCCACATCACATTTCCTGAATGCAAGCAGATGAGAAACGAACATTAGGGATGAAAGATCCTTTGTCTGAACTATCAGGCGGAAGCACATCTGCACCTCCGACCTTGGAATTGCATGTGCCCGGCACCCCCTGACAGATACTATAGCAGCTGATGACGACTCCCACACTACGCACAGCCCGACGAAAGACCAACGTATACACACCCCACACACAGAAATCCTTGCTCGAAGTTATCTTGCATGGAATGGCCTTCACACTTACTCCCACACCATCCCAGGCGTACAACCGTTGGACACTTCAACAACTCATTGATCCGAGCTGTGGCATTTCATCCACAGAACTGGCGCAGGTCAGGACAGTGCCGCTTCAACCAGGGCCACTAACGCAATGGCAGAACATCCCGGACACATGCACAACCCCTGTCAGGTGGAACTGTACCGTGCACGTATGCTGCATTTACTGGGGGCACTGCCATTGGTAGTGCTGCGGATCAGTTACCGGCTAAGCTTCCGCCTTGCCAACGTCACCTGCATTCAGCCTGTGTTGCATTGTCGCTCGTGCATATTCGAGTGGTCCATGGATGTCTGCCTATCCAACAGGACGGTAGCCGAACTGGATTTCGACATGTGTGTGCGCCCCTGTTGGCCCACGACCATGAGTGTCACCGTGACACCCGTCTATGGGATGCCTGGATACTTGGCATACATGCTGGCAGCTGGACCTGGGAGATTGCAGAACTCCTCGTGTGCAGTGACCAAATTGAGCCGCTCCCCTATTGGGCTGTAGTGCTAATTGGTGAAAGGGGGTGGACGCAGCACATCTGTCCGAACCTGCTAATGGTTAGCCTCGCCGTCCTGTTCGATGAAGTCGACAACGACCTCATGTTGGAAATGATTGCTTACGAAGCTGCACTAGCTTTCATGGACGTGTAACTACGTACCTGCAGACACAACAGTTTGGAACACATTGCACATGTCCCGACACCTTGTTGGAACTTGGGGTTCTGGTCACATCTCCCACAACGACAGTGGACATGGCTGCATTCGCCTGGACTCCGAATACATGAGCGGACAACAACGCGGGTAAACACACACCTGTGAATGGTGCGGCACACCCCCGGAGTGGACAGCGGCGCTTGGCAACGTTCCACGTTCTGACATACTGCTGCATTGGTCTGCATGTTGTGGCACTTTTCTTGCCCGTACTGACACGCATATGCTAATATAGTCTACGCACCTTCACTTGTATTCAACTGTGATGAGTGTTGATTTGTATGACAATGTGTGTCTCACTGCCTATCTGGGTCACGGCCATACATGCATTACTACACCATCAGGGATTTGGGGTTGTACTAGGACATTATCATCTCACAGTTTCCTGCTATGCCACATGCGAATGGCCATTTTCCACACACAAGCGGCAGCAGTTGTGTCCTCTGTTCTGTTGTGCTGGTGTTGCTGTTTGTTCAACATTGTTGTAAATGTTGCGGTGCTCTGGATCTTATGTGTGTGTGCTGCATTGTAGGTGAGTTGCCCCTTCAGCTCTGATTTGGCTGGCCCTTATCCCTTTCAGGCGGTGTGGCTTTCACTTCTGTACTTATGCAGTGCTGTGAAGTTGCAGACTTGGGTAAATTGGGCTCTTGGTTGGTGTTGTGACTCTTGGGCATGGTTTGTCCGCAGATGTGCTCTACTTAATTGTGCATGTGTGCCATTGTGCCCATCTCCCCCTGTCCCCCAAGTCCCTGGTGGTTAGTCACCCTGTTGCTGTTGTGTCGGGTCATGTTGAGCAGTGTCCGGTCCCCCAACTCCTGCCACCGTCTCCACACTGATGACTGTGGTCACCATTTCCTCCATCTCATCCAGCTCCTCCTGTGGCGCTGGTCTCCCACCTCCAGTCTGCATTGCTGCCTTCTGGTTGTCTGCGAGTTTCTGCTTGGTCTTGTGCTTCACATCATTCTAGCGCCTCTTGACCTCGTCCATTGTCCTCCTCAGCACTCCGACTGCATTCGCCTTGTCCAGGATGGACTGCCATATTGTATTTTTTGTTGCCAATGACACAGTGGAGGTGACATACAGTTGTTGATGGTGTTCTATCACCTCCGTGATCAGGATCCTGTTTTCCTGCGGACTGAACAGCGTCTTCGTCTTCTTCTTCTTCTTCTTCTTGCCCTTCCCTGAACCCGAGGTCCCAGGCTGGTCCTCCGTGGGGCTTTTGGGGTTCTGGTTGTCCTCTGTGCTTGCTCCGGCTACCTCCATGGTGCTTCGCAGTTGTTTGTGTTTTGTTTGTGTTTTGTGTTGCTGCTTTTATTGTGCATTTTGCAGCCTGATTTGTGGGACTTGCAGGCCTGGCGCTGCTTATCGCTGGATTTTTTATCGCGGTTGGGCACATCGCAACTTTTGTCACGTTCAGTTGAGATTTTTATCGCCGTCCCGGTAGTGTTATCGCGGACATTTGCCGCGTTGTCGGGGTACTATTGCATGTTACCGCTGTCTTGAGAATACGACGTTAACACGGAGTTATTTTCCTGCGATAGACGGCGATATGAAAACTTGCGTTAACCTATTTTGGCGATGTTTATCGCACGTTCTTGAGAATATCCCCCAATGTGTGATAAAGGCATACGTTGTAAAAGCATATGCGTTCTAAAAAGATGAGGAGTAAAAAATGCGTGGTAAAGGCATGTCGAGTATTTCCCTGTGTTGTTCTGCCATACAACCCAAGGTGAGAAGTGAATGATTATAATTAATTAATAATTAAGTTTAATTACTAGTAGTTATTGAATTGATGATTATGTAAATTGAATAAATAAGATATTTTTAAAATTATATTTCAGGTGCGAGCTGTTGGGTTTGTAGGGGGGAAGGGTGGGAAGTTAAATAATTATAATTAATTCATTATTAGTTATTTATTATTAATTGCTCAACTGGTAAGTAATTATGTAAATTGTACAATTATTATAACTTTTAATATATATTTTAGATGTGTGTTGCATTTTTAGGGTTACAGAGTTGAAAGTTAATTAAGAATTAGTTTATTGATAAGGAATTATTACTCTATCATTATTTGATTGATAATTATGTTAATTGTGAAATTATCATGTTTGTTAAGTTATATTTTAGGTGTGTTTTGTTTAGTTTGTAGTGGAATAGAGTAGAAATGTATTTAAGTAATCATAAATGAAAAAATATTTATTCATGTATTAATTTTCTTTTAAATTATTATTTAATATGTCAATCGTGTTATACTTTTTTAAATTTCCATTACATTTTAATTGTTGTCTGTTATGTTTGTGGGAATATAGTGTGGTATTTTAATTCTATTAATAATATTTGTTTTAATTGAAAATAAGTATTAAACATTTTAATATGTTATTTTTTAATTTTTGTTAAAACTCAGACATTACAATTTTATCTTTAACATTTTATATTTTTGGGTATATAATAGAATTGTTAAAATATGTTATTTGTTTGAAGTGAAGTACTCTCTCTGTACTGTAGCAGTGAATGGATTTCCCTAATTTTGTACAGGGTTGAGTGGGAACAGTAAATGTAACACTTCCTTAGTCCAACGCTTTCTGTACTGTTGCACCGAATGGAGTGGGAATAGTAAAGTTATCTCTCCTGGGTGCAACAATTTCCCTACTGTTGCACACACTGGAGTGGGAATAGTACATTTTACCCCTCCTGAGTCTAACGCTTTCTATACTGTTGCACAGACTAGAGTGGGAATAGTAAAATGTCAACGCCATCAAAGACCTCCTGGCTGATCAAGCTCTGACCCAAGCCTGCTCTTTACCAACTCATTCAAAAGGGGCCACTCTTGACTGGATCATCTCCAAAGAATCAACAGTCAAGCTCATCGCTATTGACCCATGCGACTGGTCTGACCATCATGCCATCACCTTCCATCTGCCTGGCACGCACAAGACGAGAGCACCGCAACCGGCGATTCCTAAACGCTGGATCAGAGATACCAAGAACCTGGACCGCAGTGAACTTGAGGCTCGCTGCATTTCCGACCTCCCCCCCCCTTCGCATATCACAACAGTCAGTGGCCTCAACGATCACTACTCTGCGACAATATCAAACATCCTGGATGATCTAGCCCCACTAAAACTGAAAAGAACGCAAATCAAAGACAGAAACCCATGGTTCACGGGATCCCTTAATAATGAGAGGAGAGCCCTCCGGCATGCTGAAAGATCCTGGAGGCAGCACCCCTCTGCCGCACATCTAAAACTCCTCCGCCAGGCCAGAAATGCCTACAACAGGAACATACTCAATTCAAAAAAAGACTTCTTCAGAACTGAACTTGAGAAAGCCAAGAACAGACCCCACAAGCTCTTCGAACTGGTCAAACACCAATCTAATAAACTGGCCAAAACGTCGAAAGAAACCCCTAAGTCTCTTATATCCGCAGAGGAATTCTCCTCCTTCGCTGACAAAACCTCTGCCCTTGGAAACGAACTCAGCTCCATCACACACCCTCAACCCCTTCTTGACCCGCCTCCTCCCACCATGACGCAGCCACAGGCTCCTCCTAAAAATCATGCTCACTGGTCTGTCTTCAAAGACTACGAAGAAGACTCCATCTCTGAAATCCTTTCCACCTTAAACCCGAACAACCATTTTAATGACCCGCTCCTTCCAACTGCCTAGCTGCCGTCGCCCAATCCATTATTCCTAGTTGGACTACAATAATCAACGCCTCCCTCCAGCAGGGAACGATGCCTGACTCCCTAAAAGCCGGCCAAGTCCTCCCCATTCTGAAAAAGCCGTCGCTGGATCCAGCCTCTCCCGATAACTTCAGACCCATCTCCAACATCCCCCTGTTAGCCAAAGTGCTGGAGAAATGTGTGCAACAGCAGCTAAGCCAACACATTAACAACTTCCACCTGCTCGATGACTTCCAATCCGGATTTAGACCAGGGCACAGCACCGAAACCACCATGCTCCACATCGTGGATGATGCCCTCAAGCCCTTGACCAAGGCAAAACTTGTCTCCTAATTCTCCTGGACCTATCCTCAGCCTTCGACACGGTTAACCATGAAAAACTACTCGAACGCCTCAAACTCAGAATGGGATTGGATGGCACTGTTCTAGAATGGTTTAGGTCCTTCCTCCAAAACCGGTCACAGAGATTCCTAATCAACGGCAACCTTTCGTCACCATCCCCGGTCACGGTTGGAGTCCCTCAAGGATCAACCCTGTCCCCCACCCTCTTCAACCTTTACCTAGAACCGCTTACTGAAGTATTACGCACTGCAAATATCTCCTATCATATGTACGCTGATGACACTCAGATCTACATCAAAACATCATCTCTCGAAGAGATTCTCTCCCTGAACGAAGCCCTGAAACTCACCGTCCAATGGCTCGCATCCAATCAACTCAAACTCAATGCAAAGAAAACAGAATTTCTCCTGGTCTCCCCTCCCAGTACCAACCTTGATATTCATTCATGGATTAAGGCTATCACAGCCTTAAATTGCCCACCGACCATTGTGGACTCGGCTAAATCCCTGGGAATTACCCTCGACAGCAACCTGAACATGCGGGACCACATCAACTCGATGGCCAAAACAGCCAGATTCCACCTGAGCTACCTTAGGAAATTGAAACCTTTCCTCGATGCTCCCGACCTAAAAATGGCAGTCCAAGCACTCGTCATCTCTAGACTGGAATATGGCTGCTCTACCCTCTCGGGTTTACCCAAGATCTCCCTGGCACCTCTTAAAGCCTGCCTCAATGCGGCCGCCAGACTACTTACCGGCACACGAAAATATGATCATATTTCCCCACACCTGAAAGCTCTCAACTGGCTTCCCCTAGAGGCTAGAATACAGTTGAAGCTAGCATCCATCACGCACAAAGCTTTATACTCTAACTCCCCTGCATATCTGGCACAGAAACTTGTGATCTCCGGAGGAATCAGAAACTCCCGATCTGCCAGAAACCTCTTGCTTCAACCTGCACGCTTTCGAAAAAAAAAAACTTACAATCGGGCCTTCTCCGGGGCTGCTCCAAGAATATGGAACTCTCTCCCACCCGACATCAGAATAATCCCCTCTCTAACTCGATTCAAAAAAGATGCCAAAACCTTCCTTATGGGCAAATTCCTCGCTTAAGTTTGACCTCATGCTTCACTGTGGCCCTGACCTATGTCCACTGCCTCCCTTCGGACTACCTAGTCGCCCATCGGAAACTTGGTACCTTGTCTTGAATAATTGTAAACATAATCTGTATATATGTTACCTCGTCTTCAGTATTTGGTTTTGTAAACTGTAAATACGTGTCCTTCTCTCCCTTATATCTCCGGCACCCGGCCCCCTACTACTCGATCTGCAATTGGTCGTTTCTAAGCCTGTCTGTATATTGTTTGCTCTCATGTAAAGCGCTCTGATACCCTAACGGGTCAAGTTCGCGCTCTATAAAACACATAAAATAAAATAAATAAAATAAAATAAATGTAACCTCTCCTGAGTCCAATGCTTTCCCTACCATTGCACAAAGTGGAGTGGGAATATCAAATTTTACCCTTCCTTAGTACAACGCTTTCCCTACTGTTGCATAGACTGGAGTAGGAATAGTAAGTTTTACCTCTCCTGAGTACAGTGCTTTCCCTACTTTTGCACCGACTGGAGTGGGAATAATAAATTTCCCCCCTCTGGTGTCTAACGCTTTCCCTACTGTTGCACACACTGGAGTGGGAACAGTAAATGTAACCCCTCCTAAGTTCAATGCTTTCCCTACTGTTGCACAGAGTGGAGTGGAAATAGTAAATTCACCCTTCCTTAGTCCAACGCTTTCCCTACAGTTGCACAGACAGGAGCAGAAATAGTAAATTTAACCCCTCCTGAGTTCCACACTTTCCCTACTGTTGGAAAGACTGGAGTGGGAATAGTAAATTTTACCCCTCTGGTGTCTAACGCTTTCCCTACTGTTACACACACTGGAGTGGGAATAGTAAATGTAACCCCTCCTGAGTTCAATGCTTTCCCTACTTGTGCAAAGACTAGAGTGGGGATATTAAATTTGACCCCTGATGAGTACAACACATTCCCTAGTGTTGTACACACTGAAAGTGGGAATAATAAATTTTACCCCTTCGGTGCCCAGCGCGTTCACTACTGTTGCACATACTGTAGTGGGAATCGTATATTAATATTTTATTATTATATAAACCTTGTTATTAGTATATGTTTTTATGTTTTTGTATTTAATTTTAAATGTTATATATATATATATATATATATATATATATATATATATATATATATATATATATATATACGTAATTTTTACATATTTCAGTAAAATGTATTCTTGTCTATTGCTACTTTTTATGTAGAATTAAATTGGAAATATTTTACTTTTTTTGCAGTTTATTTGTTACATTTATTATTTTTATGTGTATGTAAATATATAAAAACATTCAAAAATTAAAATACAGATTATAATTAATATTTTTTTTAAATAGTTGTATATTATATATGTGTATATAAATATATACACATTCATATATATGTGTGTTTGTTTAAATAAGTATGTATTTAAATATATCTTTAAATATTACTTACAAATATTTAATTTACATTATATTGATGTTATATTTTAAAATATTTAATATTTACTGTTTTTAACTATATATATATGTATATATATGTATATATATATATATATATATATATATATATATATATATATATATATATATATATATATATAATAAAATAAACTTTTGTTTATATTTTGTCGATATTAGTGTAAAACAATATTTTCCCCCCAATATTTTTGGACTTACCATTAAATGCATAGAAAAACAATATTTTTGTGATCGATATTTTTGACACAATATTTCCGTATCATGATATTTTTGGTTTCGATATTGTTTCAGAGAACCATACATTCTCCAGACATGATCAATCTTGAGAGACAACTGTAGGTATTCAAAATGAAACTTTTAAATTCATGCTAGTCAGAAATGCCAGTTTTTACAAACTCATGTGAATATTTAGCAGATGGGGAAGCATAGCAAAATAAACCACCAATATTTAGAATAAAAACTTAAAAATAGTCAGCAGTAAGCCTTGAATGATACAAAAGAGATTTTAAATTTAAATGTGTTAAACAAATAAACCTTTACAGAGGGTATTAGTCACAGCTGTAAGGTAACTGCTAAATATTATGATGTGTGTACTGGTGCTTCTGGTTCACACCCTCCCAAAACATGGCTGTGGGGCAAAGTAAACATGCCAAAAGCTGTTCTTGATGCACTACAAATGAAAATGAAGCCAGGCCATCACAAAATCCTTAAAATTCGTTGAGAAGGTAAAAAGGTTCAGTTTACAGACTGCCAATAGTCATGTAATTCCTCATTTATGGTACCACAGTTTCTCACAGGATCCTCCACACCGTCTAAGGGCTTTATTTCTAGTCTGGTGGTCCACGGACCACCAGACTCATGGGGGCGCAGTGGTGGCGGTCTACCGACCGCCCCATTATGACCAGGGCAGTGAGGCTGCCCTGGGACCACAGAACTGCCAGGGATGTGGCGTGGTAGTATTGAAGTCGCAATATGCTTGGCGGGGATGCTGCGGCGCCGCCAAGCATATTACAAGTTTCCTCACTGCCACACTTTTTATGGCGGTGCGACCGTCATGAAAAGTGTCGCGGTGAGAAAGCCCTCTTGTGCCTCACGCCATGTGGATACACACAGGGGGCACAACATGTGCCCCCTGTGTGCATGCTCACCAGTATGCAACGGCATGGACTGCAGCAGTCCAAGCCATGCAGATACTGCACTTGACGTTCCCATTGTGGTGCCTATTTCATAGGAACCGCCCTTGGAATGCCAAAGAACCACTTGTGATGTCAATAACTGGGCCCATTCAGTCTTTCAAGAAGAGGTCAACAAGTGATCTAGATTGAACAATACTACTGCTACTAGTACTACTACTAATAATAATACAAATAATATCCATTATATATTTATATATTCTACTCTACAGTTCTAATATAGTAGTCACACATTCCATCAGAAACATGAATAAATTCCATTTTTCAGTGGCCGAAGCATGCTTGATCTCCTTAGCATTCTTGTAAATCAGACAAGATGACTTATAGTATTAAATGTACTGATGTGATTATGTCGCATATTTGCAGTTGTGTTCAAACCATTCCAGCCTTGCTGTGAGGTCTATGTTACTGGCCAGTCCCTATCTAGCAACATAAATTGTTTATATTGAAATATTATGTTTTGATGCAAACGGATTCCTGAACACTGAGGAGTAACTCTGCTTTTCATTCGTAAGATTAATTTGCCTTAATTGTCCCAAATAGTGTACAGACACACACACACGTTATTTTGGTATTAGATTCTCGGATATCTCTAAAGCCTTATATAGTCAAACCAAAAGGGAGATGCTAATGCCGTTTAAGTTAAAATCACAGGTTTTTTTCTTTAAATTGCCTATACAACAGCAAATCTCCAGTAGGTAAATATATGTATAAATGTCAGCAACTTTCTTAGGGCCTCATTATGATTTTGGCGGTGCGGGAGTAGGAACACCCCGCTCCCGCACTACCAAACCCATGTACAAACCACCCGCCAGATCCTCTCTGGCAGGTGCTGTCTTTCATGTTCACAATTTATTGTCTTGCACTTGTCTCAAACAAACAGTGTTTTACCCCATTTCAGACCTGTATGAAATGCAAAAAATAACACAAAGAAATGATGAAATAACGGTTAAATAAATAACCAGGACCAATGAAAGTTTATATTGGCCCTTTGCCTGTCTAAGTAGATAGCAGCACAAAAAATGGTAGCTAGGTTCCTTGTTGTGCTACTTTAACTAGGCCCTATCTAGCTACTGTTCGGGCCTACCCCCTTTATACGATTTTTAGAAGTAGGCATTTCTGTGTGCTATGTGTCTTTGTGCCTGCCTGTTGTGTATTGACTGTCTGGCCTTGGAGTGACATGGGCTGGGGAGGTGCAGTGGCTCTAGAGAGTCTGGATGAGTCAGCGCTAGGCTGAATAGGCCTGGTCTGCATTTGGAGTGGTGGAAGGAGTACCACCTGCACCTGAATAGGGCTGTGCCTGCCTTCCACAAGGATGGCTCAGCCCCCCTGTGGTGTGTCTGGGGCCAGGGCTTACACTTACAATGGGGAGTGTTGTGCACTCAAAAGATACTTTTAAGTGCCCCCCAGAACTGGTTTGGACTGGGCTCAGAGCCTTGGGCCAGGGGAGGACAAAGAAACCTACTGGTATAGGTACTGGGGCTGTGACCCCATGCTTGGGGGCTTACTTGGAACTTCTGGAACTTGGGAGAGCACACTGCGTGGACTGCAGTGTGCCAGGAGGAACCGCCACTGGGGACTGACCTACTGCCCTGCTTGGCAGCTGAAGGGACTGCTGCTCTGTTGAAAGGACCCAGTGTTCTGGCCTGCCTGAGCCCGGACTTCTGGGATTTACCATGGCTGTGTGGCTGGCCTTAGAGGAAATGGAAGCAGCGCTGAGTGAGCGCTGCGCTTACTTTTCTTCTTCTGTGAGGGGGTGTTCTTCAGCCCAGCGCACGGAGCGCTTCCTTTATACTGAGCGTAAGCACGTGGTGGACCCTCCCAGCTTCAGCTCCCTGAGCCCGAGGAGTGGGTTCCAGCAGTGCGGGTAGTGGGCGCTGTCGTGCCGTGGCCAGAGAGCTGCAAAATCGACGGAGATTTAGCTCCATGATTCCCAGCGTGCAGGAAGTCAGGCAGAGGACGACTGACCTTGGGCGGGGCTCCCGTGTGGAATTGGAGTGCCCTTCGGGTTCCCTTAGCCTGGCTGAGAGCGGGGCCCAACGAGAAGATTGAGCTGGAGCCTCATGGGCTCCTTGGGCAGTCAAGAGAGGGTCTCCCCGCCAGCAAGAGACCGAGGAGCCCTGTGCAAAATTCCCACATCGTCGCAGCTGCGCTGCATGGTCGCGGACAGCTGCATCTGTTTCTTCCGCATCAGGGGCTTTCTCCAGTGAAGGAGACAAGGTGAGGCCGCCCCCTTGCACATTTTCCCCACAGCCATCCGTGCGGCCCTGGAGGGCTCCGGACAGGTTATCCTTTGGGCCCGTGTCAGCGGGTCGAGGTCTTGTTGCAGGCCTGTGAGCAACTTTGTTTTCTGGGGAAGCCTTGTGCTGGGGGGGTCAAGTGAACTGCCACATTACCTGTTGTAGGCGGGCACTTGGCCCAGAGCCTACGGGGAGGACACCGGGTGACACTCACAGCGGTCGAGGGGTTCACCTGGGCAGCAACGGGTGTTTACCGTGCTGACTGAAGGACAGAGGTACTTCTTGTGCTGGAACTTACCTACTGCTTTTGCCTAAATGTGTGCCCTCTGGAAGTGTAGTACTATGGTACACTACTGATTATGTCCAGTGATGGTGGTTAGGCACCCCGCCTCTATGCTCGTTTGGTTATGTGTGCACACTATAAGTGGGTACTTTGGTGCACTGATAATTAGATCTGCATAACATATGGTGCTAAGCGCACTCCTACCAGTAGTGACTGGTCAGCCTAATGTGATATGTTATGACAGTGGCCCGATTGGCCTAATTTATGTAATTCCTGCTAAGTCATGACAAGTGCCTGGTGGCACAGTGTATATATGAGATTGGTGTTCCAATGTGTTTTATGGATAATACAAAGGCTATTTTTATATAACCTAGTGTGGAGTGGAGTTTCTTTTGTGGTGTGCCTAGTGTGTCGCTGCTGTGTGAGTGTGTTGCGCAAATGCTTTACACATTGCCTCTGGAATAAGCCTGACTGCTCTGCCAAGCTACCAATGGGGTGAGCAGGGGTTATCTTCAGCGTGTAACTCCCTTGTTCTAGCTAGGATGGTGGTTTCTGCCTGGGTAGGCGTATGCCCTAGCCAACCAGAAATCCCATTTCTTACAACCTTACTCTCTATTTGTGGTAGTGTGGGCGAGCAGTAAGGCTTTATCAGAGGTTAGTGTTGAGCATTTATTGTACACACTCAGGCAAGAAATGATTTCACACACACAAAGACTGAACTCTGACCAATTGGTTTTGTATAAAAATATTTCTTAGTTGTATTTTATTTTTAGAACCAAGCCAGACTTGGTGCAGGTAAGTAAAATAATACATTTTTCAGGTAATATGGGTGAATGCAGTTGAATGCAGTTACAGGAAGGTCAAATGCTCAGAAACAGTTTAAATTACTTTTTAGTTTCCTTGCAATTACCTTGTGATTACTTTTTAAGTTACTTTTCAGATTACTTTTTCTACTCTGTGTGATATGCCTAGATATCACACTGGGACATTCCCTGGATAAAATGTGAGTAAAACAGTTTTTATCAAAACACATTTTCTTAGGTTTCCATACAAGACACCCTCAACACAGGTTTTTCAGAGGAAAATAGTCAATGGAATCCTATGGAGAAAAATGGGGTTGTGTTTTGCAGGTAGGTAAACGATCTTGAGGGTTGAGTTTCTGAGGTTAGAACAAGGGTTCCCCCAGGGCCAAGGATGCAATCAAAAAGAACCCTCAGCTGCACTAGGGCAGCCGGGTGCAGAGTGCTGAGGCCCAATGTTATCCAATGTGGGATAGGGGGACTCCGGTTGGTGGCTGCTCACAGGCAGGCCACAAGGTTGAGGGAGCAAAGCTCCTAGGGTTAAGTTCAGCAACGGGGGGTTCAAATTAGCACACAAAGTGCACCCACAGCGGCACAGGAGTGGCCGGGTGCATTGTGCTGTTTTGGCGTCGAGTGTCCTGTTGTTTTCAATAGGGATTCTCCAGTTTCAACAAACACTGCAGGCTCGCGGACGAAGATCTTCTGGAGGTGAACAACAGTTGGAGAGGTAAGTTGGGATGTCGTGGGATGCCGGGACATTATTTGATGGGCCACCCAAGGCAGTGGGGTGTCAGGTGCAGGGGTATCTTTTGGCGCCGAGATTTCCTTCCCTGCTAAGTTCGCGGTCGGGGGGATCCTCCAGAAAGAGGCTACAGGCGTCGTCGGGAGACTTGAGGTAGGTCAGGGATCACTAGATCCCAGGTCAGTATCACCGGCGAGACCTCCACTTGGTGTTGGGCAACTCGAACTCGGGCTGTGGGCGTCGAGTGCAGAGTGGTGCAGATTTGCGGATTTGGCCAGAGCCTGTTTGTGAGAATATCTGGTGCTAAGTCTTGTTAAGGAAGGCAGGGCAGGTCCTCCGGGCTCTGGGGGGCTGCTTGGCTGCAGGACACACCTGGATTTCACTGGAGCAGGTTCAGGTCGGTACAGGCCGCTAGGGCTGGGGCCAAGTCAGTTGGTGTCCTCCTCTTCTTTCTTCAGCGCTGCTCTTCAGTCCTTCTTCTTCTCATTTCTTTTTGTCTGAGGAGGCAAGGTTCGGGGTTGCCCCTAAATACTAGATTTAGGGGACTTTCAGGTAGGTACAGGTTTGGACCAATGGATAGTGCACCCAGCTAGAGGGGTGGCTGACCTTTGCCATAGGCAGTGGGTTGTAGGCATGGAATACAGGGATGTGTGCCATATCGACTCTTCACTTTTCTCTGCACCAAAACACTCAGCCTGCAATGGCAGTGAATGTGTGTAAAGGTACAGGACCTCTAAGAGTGGCACAATAAGTGCTGCAGCCCTTAGAGGCCTTCTCTGGTCACAAGGCCCTTAGTACCTAGGGCACCTTTTACAAGACACTTACATGTGGCCAGAGAGGTGCCAATTTGGGGGTACACAGTACAGTTTTAGGCAAAGAACATAGGTCCAGGGTACCTGGTTGGCAGGAACCCAGGGCACACTCAGTCAAAGAGCATCAACATCAGGCAAAAAGTGGGGGGCAACCATGCAAAAAGGGGCATTTTCCTACACAACCCCCCCCCAAATGAAAGAGGATGTGACTATCCATTTCCTAGAGAGTCTTCATTGTCTAAGTGGAAGAACCTGGAATGTCCATCTGCATTGGCATGACTAATCCCAGGTCCATGTTCTGCTGTAAACTCCATTCCCTGTAGGGAGATGGACCACCTCAAAAGTTTAGGATTTTTACCTTTCATTTGCATTAGCCATTTGAGAGGTATGTGGTCAGTTTGAACTGTGAAGTGAGTGCCAAACAAGTATGGTCTCAACTTTTCAGGGACCAAACCACAGCAAAGGCCTCCCTCTCAATGGCACTTCAACGCTGCACCCTGAGGAGTAACCTCCTGCTTATAAAAGAAACAGGCTGGTCTTGGCCATCATCACTGGTCTGGGATAGGACCGCTCCTATCCCTAGCTCAGAGGCATCAGTCTGCACGATGAACTGCTTGGTGTAGTCTGGAGTTTTGAGAATTGGTGCTGAGCACATTGCCTCCTTCAGGGTGTCAAAAGTCTTTTGAGAGATAACTGGCCAGTTTATCTTTTTGGGCATCTTCTTGGCGGTGAGTTCTGTGAGGGGTGTCACAATGGATCCATACCCTTTTAGAAACCTCCTGTAGCACCCGGTCAAGTCAAGGAATGCCCTGACTTGGGTCCGGGTTGTTGGAGCCTCCCTGCCCCTGTCCAGGGTTGTAGGGGTTGCACTTGGCCTCCACCAACAAGGTGGCCCATGTATACAACTGTGCCCTGCCCTATCTGTCATTTGGATGTCTTGATAGTTAGGCTTGCAGTTTGCAGGGCTTTTAAAACTTTCCCCAGGTGGATCAGGTGAACCTGCCATGTGGAGCTAAAGACAGAAATATCATCAAGATATGCTTCACTAAAAGCCTCCAATCCAGCAAGGACTTGGTTCACCAACCTTTGGAAGGTGGCAGGGGCATTCTTTAAACCAAAGGGCATAACAGTAAACTGATAGTGCCCATTAGGTGTGGAGAATGCTGTTTTTTCTTTGGCTCCTGGGGCCATGCCAATCTGCCAGTACCCTGCAGTTAAGTCAAAGGTACTAAGGAATTTGGCTGCACCCAATTTATCTATCAACTCATCGGCCCTGGGTATGGGGTAAGCATCTATCTTGGTGACAGAGTTGAGACCTCTGTAGTCCACACAGAACCTCATTTCTCTCTTACCACCCTGTGGATGAGGTTTGGGGACTAGGACCACTGGGATGGTCCAGGGACTCTCAGAGGGTTCAATAACCCCTAACTCTAGCATCTTGCTGACTTCACCTTTGATGCTCTCCTTAACTAGATCAGGCTGCCAATAGATTTTATTTTTGACAGGTACACTGTCCCCAGTTTCCACATCATAGGTACACCAGTGTGTCTGGTCAGGGGCCAAGGAGAAGAGCTTAGCATACTGCTGTAAGACTTTCTTATAGTCAGCCTGCTGTTGGGCAGTAAGGGTGTCTGAATAGACAACTCCATCCACTGCCCCATCTTTGGGGCTGTAAGAGAGGAGGTCAGGGAGACCATCAACATAGTTATGTCAACCCTGTCATGGAAAAGCTTTAGGCGGGTCACATGGATCACCCTTTTTGGGGGTCCTGCTTGTGCCCAGGTCCACCAAGTAGGTGGCCTCACTTTTCTTTTCTAAGATGGGGTAAGGGCCACTCCATTTGTCCTGGAGGGCCCTTCGTGCCACAGGCACCAAAACCCACACCTTTTGCCCTCTTTGGAATTCCACCAGTGCAGCTTTTTGGTCACACCAGTGTTTCTGGAGCTCATGGCTGGCCTCAAGATTCTTGGAAGGTTTTCCATGTACTCTGCTATTCTGGACCTTAGGCCTAATACAACGTCCACAATATCTTGTTTGGGTTCTTGGAGAGGCTTCTCCTAACCCTCTTAAACAAGACAGAGTGGTCCCTCAACAGGATGGACAAACAGAAGTTCAAAGGGGGAAATCCCTACTCCCTCCTGAGGCACCTCCCTGTAGGCGAAAAACAAGCATTGCAAGAGGACATCCCATCTCCTTTTGAGTTTTTCAGGGAGCCCCATGGTCATGCCCTTCAAGGACTTGTTAAACCTTTCAAGACCATTGGTTTGTGGATGGTAGTGTGTAGTAAATTTGTACTGCACTCATTCCACATGTGTTTGAGGTATGCAGACATGAAGTTTGACCCTCTGTCTGACACCACCTCCTTAGGAAACCCTACCCTGGTGAAGACACCAATGAGGGCCTTGGCTACTGCAGGAGCTGTAGTAGCCCTAAGGGGAATTGCTTCAGGATACCTGGTGGCATGATCCACTACCACCAGTATAAACTTGTTTTCTGAGGCTGTGGGAGGTTCAAGTGGACCCACTATGTCCACACCTACCCTTTCAAGGGGAACCCCAACCACTGCAAGTGGAATTAAGGGGGACTTTGGGTGTCCACCACCTGTTTTGCCACTGGCTTGACAGGTGACACAGGAGCTGACAAACTCCTTTACTTTCTGGGACATCTGGGGTCAGTAAAAGTGGCTAACTAGCCTGCCCCATGTTTTGGTCTGGCCATGATGCCCAGCTAGGGGGATGTCATGGGCCAAAGTGAGCAAAAACTCTCTGTACATTTGAGGCACTACCGCTCTCCTAGTAGCACCAGGGTTGGACTCTCTGGCCTCAGTATATAGGAGTCCAGTACAGCAGTGCATTACTATGTGGCCAGGAACCGTTCCATGGGTGGACCGTGGATGTTCACACCCATCAATTTCGCTGCAGGGGGGTCTCCTCCCTACCTCAAATTGCAGGCATTTTGCTGGGTGCAATGTACAATACTGTCTGGCACACAAGCAGACACTTCCTATTTCTATGTAATTGGTCTATCAGTATGATTAATAAGTATTTTGCAGCACAGGAGTAAATAAATCATTGTTCATAGGGTACAAGGCCCCTGTCAGTGCAAGACACACCTCTTAAAAATGAGTTCCATGATGCAACCAGCCCTATTGGGAAATAGGATTGTTACTTAAACTTTATGGCACAAATAGGCAACATATAAATCTGTACTCCGTGAAATTACCTGGTAGTCAACCATATTCTAAATTTGGGACTTAATTTCCATTCTTAGTCAGGTGAGGTATAGGCCATAGAAACTTGTGTATGTGTTGCAGGCATTTCCAGAACTTTCATACAGCAGTCAAAACCTAGTTCTCTAGCAGCTTTGTGTTGCTTGACATAGTTGAAAATGTTTATCTATACATGCAAATGACAGAGGAGAAACAGTGGAAAAAGTAATACCTATGTTACCTACGTCACACATTGTTGGAGATGTATCTAGCCGAAGGTTTGTCAGCACGAAAAACCAGTGAGGCTCCAGCAGAACGCCCGAATGAGACAATACTAGAGAGTACTCGCTAAACCGTAAGGCCTCCGTTCTCTGGATGACGATTTGCACGTCTTCGAACCGAGAGCAAAATATTGAATTCTAGGAGACTCTATTTTATTGAAAAATTTACTGAGAGGCTCTGCCCTTTGAATAATAAATACGACCACAAGAAACTCTTTTGCGAACAGTTGGGTATATTGAGCCGAAGTCGCTTGCTGACATTTAAAGTCCAGAGAAGATTACAGTTACCGCGATCTGGAAGATTGAGAGTCTTGTTTTAATTGTGTTATTCCGATGAAGTGGGACACAGCATAAAAACGTTTATATTACAAAACAAGGATCCATTCTTGATGCAACGATACAGTGTAATATAGATAGATATGATTGTTTGTCTTGAAAAATATGGGATATAAACAATAACACCATCGAAACGCGTAGACGCACCGATTGCATAATTCGTAAAAGTGACTGGATCTGTTGATACAAGAATACGATTAAGTGTACCAGGTCTCAGTGACAAACCTGTCCAAACGAATGTGTATAATTGAATGACAAAGTACATTGTCTGTTTTGTTTCTCTCTCTTAATATTGATATATGTGTTTTCCTTACTAGGTAAGGGTTTTTAGAGTGTATAAGATGTCTGTGGATCCTTCTCTGACTTAGCAACAACAATCCTTCTGCCATTGGATTTTATTATTACTATTCTTTTTAACTTATATTGTAACCTAAAAAAAATCTTTTTAATAAAATGTGTGCAATAATTGTGTAATTTTCTTTGTTTTTGTTTATATATTTCATTGTTCATTGTGGGGCTACTATAAATATTTCTACTCTAGTGTGGTTGTGAGCGGTAAGACACGAGTTGACTTCTGCCTCTAATCTGGTGTGTAGGAACCAAGGGAAACTTTGTTTTTACTTGGAGATGTATCTAGCTACTGTGAAGATTGTATATTCGGGCGATATGTAGCTTTCCACACATATCATGTCTTTCAGGTGGACACAAACTCTTTGATAATGTAGAATTTGGGAGATTTTCTGACCCAAATGCTGAAGGTATGTGCCAATTATACAGAAGTGGATGTGTATCCTCTAAAGTTATGTGGTGCCTGTGTGTAACTATCTATGGACTTTCAAGACCAGATGTTGTACACAGTGACTCAATGCTATACATCAAGGGTAATATATGTGTGTAGTCCTGTCACAGAGCAAGTGCTGCACTTCCCGATACCAAAGTACTTATGCAGCAGTTATGCCTACAAATGACACTGCAGATGCACGTGTGAATGCGACGATCAAGCCAAGCATCCTATCACTGTGTTATTACTGTGGCTGGCTTCAACCCATGAAAGATTTTGAGATGGAATGCATACCCCAGTGAGCAATACATAACTGTCAAGGCATGTTCCTCTTGCTACATGTGCTGGTGTTAGATTTATACATATATATGAGGGAATCTAATGATCAGGTTTTGTACCTTATCTTAGTAGGCCTATACTATGAGGTAGGACACATACATGATTTCCATGAATATTGCACCCCTGCAACATGTTGTTTGTTTGGCATGGTGGTGTAAGGAAGCACAGTAAGCATGATTTAGCAGACATACACAATGTAGCTCATATGTGTATATTTGTCGACATTAAGGTTATGGTGCAGTGATATGACGCACTATCAACAACAAAGCACTGACCGGTCCAGTATGATTAAGGATTTTAGGCCACCCTTGCACTACGCAAGGGGGCCCAAGGGCAATGCAAAAGCTTAGTGAGATTCATCAATCCATGCAAGGCCACAATGTGTGGCCCTGTATGGCTTGATGACTCTAGAGTAATGCAAGGCAGTGCAAATTGCAGCCTAGTATAACTCTGGGGCAGGAAGGTGTTCCATGGGGGAAATATGGGTATTCCCACGCATTCCCAGATTTATTATTAGTGGTAGACGTGGGAAGACCTCATAGTGCTATGCCTCCCCAGGTGAGCCACAGGTGAGCCATAACAAGGACAAATGTGTTAATGTTCACTAGTTTGTTCATGGTCCCATGTGTGCTGAATTCTGGAGCACATATAGAAAGAGGAAAATGGCTCTGAGTAATGTTTTTTTGCAGGAACAGGTCCCTTCCTGTGCCAAAATATAGTTCTTGCATACAGTGCAGGCACCAATACACCATGATGTAAGTATGCCTGCCTTTGCGCTAGGCAGCCTTAAATGCAGCATTGCTACGATAGGACAGGTATGCACCATAGTATGGTACATATGGTGCTTTCATGGCCTTTCCCTTTCACACAGCACAGCGCAGCAAGATGTCTTGCTGTGTTGTGCTGCGTGAAAGAATGATTTATCTACCCCCACCATTTGTACTGATGTCAGAGAGTGAACCTCTTATGCAGGGTTTACTTTTGCCTTGTGTGAAGCAAAGTAACACAAGGGCAAGGCAAGGCTCGCTTAAGTCTGATATACCAAGACACTCCAGGTAAAATACAATGGTCTTGCCTAGGTTTCCACATGTGTATTGACACGATGCAGGCCTATGTGATGGTTACCTTTAATCAGCGCAAGGGATGCATGACGTGCTGCTATATGTGTGTTATAAGGCATACACACCTTCTGAGTTTTCACCATGTACAGATGTCAATAGAGTGTTACATGTTGGTATTGGTTGACATGGTAAGGCTCGAGTGTGTGATGAGATAAAATATCTAGGGATCATCATAGTTAATCAAATTAATGAGATCCCATTGTGGAATCTAAACAGGGTGGTTAAGGAGGTTGATAGGTCCCTGTCTAGGTGGAAGAACCTTCCATTAGCTGTCTATGGGAGGGTCAACCTGGTAAAAATGTCCATCTTGCCAAAATTGACATATCTATTTAATTGTATCCCGCTGAAATTCCCCAAAGATATAATTAATAAAGTACAAGGAAAAATAACCAGTTTTATCTGGGCTTCTCGTGGAATACGACTCTCATGGAAAAAGTTGAGGCGTCGGCTTCAAAAGGGTGGATTAGCCCTGCCGGACCTCAACCTTTACTGTATGGCATTTCAATTTAAAAACCTTTGAATGCTTATTGGGGAGCCTGATTCATCTACCTGGGAAGCCCTACTAGGGGAAATGATCAATGAGTTTGGGACAACAGCTTTTTTATATAAATTCGGTGCTCAGAAGTTCTTTAAAAAGTAAGATTGAAAGTCCTAAATGCAGCGCTAAATCTTTGGTGTGAGAAAGATGCTAAACATAGGATACTATTCGGAATTTGCACCAATATGGGATTCCCCAGGGACACCGGAATGCCCAAAAGATGGATTGACTGTGCCTTTGAAGCAAGCTGGGCTGTCTAAGTGGGGGGAATTGATATCAGCAGGT
This sequence comes from Calotriton arnoldi, assembly GCA_963921515.1. NCBI lineage: Eukaryota > Metazoa > Chordata > Amphibia > Caudata > Salamandridae > Calotriton > Calotriton arnoldi. The sequence goes on from CAWUFW010001381.1 coordinate 615,514, forward strand.
GAATTGCTGCCCTGGGAAGTGTTGAGTGCGAAAACTGGTAACATGCTATCTAGATTCAAATATGTACAGCTCTTGTCATGGTCTTCAACAATCCCACAGGAGACAGGTGGGCTATGGGACTTTGAGACTGTTATCCAGGACGTAAGGGTAAAAAACAAAGAAGTCTCAAAGTGGTATGGGCAATTTTTGGATGCAGAGAAAATGAAACTGGAGACTCAATATGCTATTTGGCAGGAAGTACTTCAGGAAGAGAATTTACAATTGTTATGGATGGACTCATTAAAACTACTATATCTAACAGTCACACCTGCAAATTTTAATAGACATCATTTTTTTGTAATAAATAGACTATATTGGCCCCTTCAAAAAATCGCTAAGTTCGTATTACAGCCTGTTCCCAAATGTAACAGATGCAACTTGCAAAAAGCCAACGATGTACATATCTTCTTTACATGCCCCGCAATAAAGGAATATTGGAAGGCTGTAGAAACTATTATAAGAGACATCTTGGGGGAACCCATAACCCTGTCAGCAACCCTGGTACTTCTAGGGGTAGATCATGACTCATTAACCATGTTGGATAGGAAACAAAGGGGTCAGATATTTTATCTGTTACTACTGGCTAGACGGGAGATATGTAAACATTGGACAGACCCTGTGCCTCCACACCCTACAGGATGGTTAAAAGTAGCCAAGTGGACAAGCAAAATGGACACTGATTGTAATCCACTAAGGACGAGGGACATTTGGCAGGATTTTATAAAATGGTCAAGTTAGTATGGAGATACAAAAACTGGGCCGTGGTGAAATGAAATAAAATGAATCTTCCCATAGTCCTATGATTACACAAGATCATGGCAGCTTGGGAGGTAAATCCCCCCTCTTGGAAGCGATAAGAGTCTTGTAAAAGGCTCGGGCGAGTGAACGCAATGGACCATGAGACAAACAAGGGCGCCAGAAAATGGTCCAAGACTTGCAGAATGCCATGGTGACATGAGGACTAAAAAAAAAAAAAAAGGTATTGGTTGACATGGTACAATTTACCCTGTTAGTCATGTGACACATTCGAATGTAGGAATTATTATGACTGTTGACTACCCACACTTGCAACATGCTAAAAGTGTTTATGTGTTTTCACTTGTCACCAGATTGTGAACCTGCACAGGCCTACAACATGCATGCACCATCAAATACTACATATGGTTCTTTCAACCACTCTCCGTTTCACCCAGCATACTGCAACCATGTATCTTGCTGTATTGCATTACCTCATAAGATTTGACGCCTGGACCTTCATGTCAATTTGTGATTCAAACCAGGCCACAGGATGATGTAGTTAGAAAGTTCAGTACCTATGGTGTATGTCTTTGTTGGCACTTATGATGAAAGATTTGAAACGAACGCTGCAACAGTTGATGCACCACAAAGGATGTAAGCATTTTGGATGACCATATGATACACACATGCCTATAGCGTATGTCAGTTACAATGTTTTACAATGATGTGTGTGTTGGGGATTTTATTACTTAGTACAGATATGTAGGTTTCCACAAGGAAGTCAACAATACTGTGAGCAGTTTATCGCGGTCATAGATAGATATGATCTGACAATGTAAACTGATGTCATAGAAGTGCTCATTGCATTTAATGCCAGAAATCAATGTTGAACCATACCATGGAGTATAGTTATTTGTAGATCAAACTTTCTTTTCTTTATTCATCATACATATATATACCTTTTCCTCATGTGTAGTCAATATGACAGCAGATGAAAAGGAATAATTTGCTGCACAGAATGGCCGTCATGTGAAGATCAGGAAGGTGTTCAAAGGATTCAGATGGATGGGCAAATATTATGAAGAAGAAAAGGCCATGGGGGCATGGGCCTGTAGACCTGCACCCACAATGCAAAGCATGTCCACTAGCACAACCACACCACAGGCCATAAAGAAAAATAGTAGCAAAAGGAGCAACACTGCTGCCAAAAACTGCTGATTGAGACTGAGTATCAAGACACAATGGATTCAGTTGGCAAAGCTGAAGTTCATCAGGATTAGTCATAGTAGAAGGCAGCGCATAAGTTGACACTTTGCGAGACTTCACTTGTGGATACAACGGATTCACCATTTGATGCATGTGCACCTCCAGGACCTGACTAAGAAGTAGTGGATTCACTGCTGGTACCTGTTTCTATATCGCCTCTTCTCTTCCCTCTTCTTGTTTATAGTTGTTTTAATATGTAGTTAGATAGGTATTATAGGTAGTGCAGATGTAGTGGAGGTATAGTGTAAGGGAGTTAGGTGTAAATATTTGTTTTGATTCATGTGTTAAGCTAGTATATGTGTAGGACATAGTATATGTAGGTCTTGTGTCTATCCATGTATTGTAAGGAGGGGTTGGCTGATGTTTAATAGTTCTTGTGTGTTAGATAGTTACGTTAGATTGGCATAGTTTTAGTTATAGGACAATGTAGATTAGAGTAGGTAGTATAGTGTTAAGATAAAGCAGAAATATTTTCTTAGCATATGTACATTTGTGATAGTAATTGTTTTCTATTTCACATGGGTGGTTGATATGTTTCTACACTGTAAAATGATATGCAGTTCTTTATTGATGGAAAGGCACATTATTTCTAAGGAGGTAGACATTGATTGTGATGACAGATAAGTTTAAATGCACATCTGCAGCCACATCACCACAGCATGAAATTAATCCTGAAGTTCTACAAAACATACCATGGTATATACACACAGAGGGGGATATTATCAAGGACTGGCGACAACTATCGCTAACGCAAGTTAGCGGCAGTTTTTTTATCGCCTTCTATCCCTGAAAGTTATCGCCTTGTTAGCGACTTATTACCAACACGACGCTAACAGGCTAACTTCAGCGCGATGGCGATAGGAAAACAGGCGATAGCGGGCGGAATCTAGCGATAAACCATTAGCGATAAAAAAACGCACGCTAGGCAGCAAGTGTGGACTTAGAAAAAATAGCCTATCAGTCCACCTCCCATAGAAAAGATGCCCCAAAAAAAAGTTCAATGCACATTTGAGCAGCCAGGGCCAAGTGCAGCACACATCAACAACCCCCTCAAGCCACCCAACATCCAGGATGACGAGGATGAGAGCCTGGATGCCTCGCTGGACCTGCGTCTGGAGACTGGATGCCTCGCTGGACCTGCGTCTGGTGCCTGGATGCCTCGCTGTACCTGCGACTGGAGCCTGGATGCCTCGCTGGACCTGCGTCTGGAGCCTATATGCCTCGCTGGACCTGCGTCTGGAGCCTGGATGTCTCGCTGGACCTGCGTCTGGTGCCTGGATGCCTCGCTGGACCTGCGTCTGGAGCCTGGAGTGGGATGTGGAGGAGCCGTGGAGTCGATGAGCTGTGGCGGGAGACATTGATGTGCCTGGTGGTGAAGTCTGGCAGGTCGCATGGAGACACGTTGCTGATCTGTGTGAGAAGTCTGCCTTGCGCACCTTGGAGCAGTTAATGGTAGAGGCGCTCATGCGCACCAACGTAGTGAGGTCCGCATCGCATACTACAATCCACCACCACACCGGAGTGCACGGAGGGGATTACCAACGGTGGGTGCCGACTCCCTGCATCACCGGCGGATGATGTTGGGCTGGCCGTACGCTGTGGAGGGTGAGGCCCCTGTGCCACGCCGAACCTGTGTGGTCTGAGCGCTGCAACTACACACCTAAGGGAGCCCTGCTGCATCAACTGCATCGGGAGGTCCACCAGCGGACTAGGCGGCGACTGCTGTACCCAGCCCAGTGAAATCACACCTGGCTGAGGCTCCTGCTGGCTGAGTCACAGATTTGGAGAGAGTGCAGTGGATTGCGCCACGGTGTCAATGTCCAGGTAAGGAGGAGGTGGGACGCGTAGCACAGGAGAGCCGGGGGTGAGTCGCTCATGCCTATCACACGTAGATGACGCACCCCCAGTAGCGGCACTACCGCTATGGCGGAAGAGCGTTGCCCCACCACCTCAAGCAGTGCAGAAGAGGAACAATCAACACATGATGATAACTCAATCAATCAGGGGAATGGTAAGCGCGCTACTCACCCGTGAGGGTCTCAAGGCAGTGAGGGGGGGGTGCAGGGGCAGCAGCGGCGGGAAGCGGGAAGTGCAAGCTCAGAGAAGCCAAAAAAACAGTTTAAAAAGTGAAAAACAAGAGATAACCAACTGATGTAATCATGCAATGTATCCTCAGGGGGTGGGAGAGTGGGTAGGACTGCTCCAAACATGGAGCATAGCATGGGCGGATTGGCATGCACACTCAAGTGCGCAATGACTGTTTGGTCGGCCCACTCAGGCCATCCAAAGCAGTCATGCACACTTCCCTGTTCGCAATGCAGCCCCTGCATGGAGAACATGCCCACTCCTCCGGCCCCTGGCTGCATTACTTGTCCTGTTGCCAATTACCAATCACACCGCCGTATCGCAGCGATGTGATTGACTCAGGGGAGGGAGCCTGGCTGGCTACTTCCTTTTCCTGGAAGCAGACGCAGGAGAGCAGGAGCTACGAAGACACGGGACCCGGCTTAGAGGTAAGACTTCCCTCAATAAATTTTTAACAACACCCGCTCACACACACATCCCCACGTCCATGCACCATCCAGTGTTCTTTACGGCGTTTACCACCTCACAGCTGTCCAGAGCCCCCCAGATCCCCCCGCACTTCTCGATGTTGGCCGCTGTGCAAAGCGAACCATAAACAAGCACATATTATTATATATAGCTGCTGCACATTTTGTACATACTTAATGGTCGACTTTTAAAGAATTATGGAAACCTTGTTAAAATTATTGTCACTATTTAGCACTGTTATTTAAGGTTCCTGTTTTCACTGGGACACTATGCACAATTGTGTATTTATGTTTTCTTAAATTTTTGATACTATACATGTTGCTCCTTTTGTTCTATACTATAAAATTGTATGTGATATATTCAATCATTGGTATTGGTGGTTCTTTGCCCTCTGACAGCCCCCAAAAAAAACCCTTCACATTGCTATTACGCGAAATATTAATATCACAATAGACCATACCAATCCACAGGAACCATTGTTTTCTGAAGAAATTTATCTACCCTGGTTCCGTAGTGAGTAGGGTTCCCCTGTTTTTGTTCTTGTGCGCCCATGCACAGCGGGCGTACCACTCTTGTGCCAAAGGCACATACGTAGTTGCGACGCATGCCATAACATCGCATTCCATTCCAATGCATATTGATGCTAGGCACATTGCAACAGTAGAGTAGGTGCTGCATAGCGGAGACATGAAGATCACTGTTCCCACTTCAGTGAGTGCAACCCAAAACTAACCTTTGCACAACAAACCCAAACGTGTACCCTGGAATTCCTTTTTGAACCCCCAAAACACACACACAAATCACATTTGAGACAAATGCACACCCCAAATTTCATATTTAACCCCAAATCTCATATTTAACCCCCAAAAACACCCCATTTTTCATATTTAACCCCAGAAAACACCCCATTTTTCATATTTTACTTCCAAAACCCATACACACCTGAAAAAGTTAAAATTACCCTATTACTGACCTCACAATGCGTTGTAATCAAATGCGATGTTAAGGCACCCACGTTGACGGAGTTACGTTGTTAACGATGTACTGCCTGCATTGTAATGGTCGTCTCCCGTGCCAAAGGCAAGCCATAGGCTACGCCGTTTACGTCCGTCTGCCCCTGGACCGTGCTCAGCACCAAGGAGCATTCCTCTTGGACACTCCTCAGCTACGACGCCAGCACCCTCCTCGCCATCAACCCTGGACGCCACCTTGCCTGCCAGGACCAACCTCTGCTCTGTAACGGACATCGCCTTTGCCATGACTGACGGCTGCAGTATCACCCGCAAGGAGCACCCCGACCGTCAATGAGGAGGCATTGCCATCACCTACAGAGGCACACTCCGACTGACCACGCACTCTAATGTGCCAAGGGTGACCATGGACCACGTCAACTCCCAGATCCGGACAAAGCCCAAGAACATCCTCTGCGGCACCCTCATGTGCAGGCCCCCCGGGTCATGGCCCACCATTCTCCAATCCCATTGTAGACCTCATTGCACCCCAGGGTCTCCCATCCACCGATGACATCCAACTCGGTGAACTCAAGTTCCACCTGGGCAACCCCAGTGACCAGAGCACCACCCCCTACTGGGGAAGGTCACTGACATCAGACGCAAGCAGCAAGTCACCTCAACAGGCCACATAGCAGGACACACGGTCGAGCACGTCACCTCCGCCAGCGGGTACTTCAACTACAGCCACAACACAGGACTCTCCTGGCACTACCATCATTGGATGAATCACGTCTTCACCTTGCCCACCGGACGCAAGCGCCCTCATCGCACCCCGTCGCAGCTGGATCAAGGCCACCGCAGAATGTCTCGTCAACTCCCTCCGCACCAACACTCCACCAATGCTTCCAAACGATGACACCGCAGCGCGCAACCACCACCGATGGATCGCCAACATTGCCGGCATTCGGGCACCCCTCATGGACGGCACTGTGTCAGTACCTTCCGCCTGCCTGATGGCAGGCATGAGGGTGAGGCAGTGCCATAGGGATAGGCTGGCCCCATGCATTGCTGGAGTTGCGTCATGGTTGTGACACAACTGCAGCAATGCGTGACTTTAGCGCAGACAGATACGTCAGGATTCCTGACGTATCTGTCATTACTTGCGTCATGTAGCGCTGTACAGTGAATACAGCGCATCCATGCTGTTGCAAGGAGGGCATAATGAGAAGTGTTGCAATGCTGTCTTGTCGCAGCGCAGCAACACTTTTCATGACTGGGGCACAGGAATGCGCACTATCTTATTGATTGTGCGCATTCCTGCACTGTATTTGTGTCGCAGGGCAGCACTGCAACATTGCTTACAGCGCTGTCCAGCACCACAGACATGCATAGATGTGGCCCCAAGTCTTATCACCATTTTTAAGACCAGCTATTTTCTGGTCTTAGGTTCCTGCAGCTAACGGGCCTTAGCGACTTTTTTTATCGCTTTGCGGGTCCGGGCCATCCTTGATAATATAGCGAAGTGGTGTTAGCGTGCGTTTTTACGATGGAACGCCTACCTTGCCTGTCATTAGCGATAAATATCGCTGGCATGCTTGGCGATCTAAAATCCGCCCGCTATCGCCGGAAAGCTGTTGCGACAGCTTGGTAATAGGGCGATATGATTATCGCCGATTTACCGGCAGGAAAGTGCCGCTAACGCGGTGATATGGCTCTTGATAATATGCCCCAGATTTTCCTATTTGGTGTCTGTGATATTTATTTACGAAAATCAAATGCAACACACATTATTTGAGTTGCACAATCATGAAGGGAAAAGTGGGCGGTGGGTGAGGAGATCAATACATAAATGTTGATTTAAATGATGGTAGACATCTCACACAAATCAAAAACAGGCTGCTCTATATTGAGAGTCCTCTCCATCACATTACCATTAGCGAAGAATTATGCTGAATGATAATTACAGCTGACCAAGACCAACTGCATGTCACCAATTAAAGACGGTAGTGGCTTGATAATAGGGTGTCGTGATGATTGACATACACCAAGCGTCAGACCTGGCAACAACACACTCACCAATGTTCACAGGGAAGTTTGCAGCTGTACAATAGGAAACTGTACTTCTTCATCCTCTGATGACTGCTCACCCTCCTTTTGTGGTGGTGGTGGATTAAGAGTCCGAGGAGTGAAGGTTGATGTTTACACATCACAGACATCAGATAATGAGGTACAGCCCATTTTCCCTTTGATATCAGTAAATGCCAGTAAGGCTGAATGATACTCTATGGCAAGGGCTTTCTGGATTTGCATCACAGCAAGGATGTTGCTGTTAAGGGTGCTAGTTACTGAAATGTAGCAGTCCAGCTTGACTTAAAATCATTTCTCCAAGGACTGGATTGAGGAATTGATGGCTCCTAGCTGCTGTTCTATATCACTGCTGTGAGAGGTACAAGGATTTTGGTCTTTGTCCCCATCATTATCACACCCACAAAGTCTGCTAAATAGACATCAACTCCAGGTAGCCAATAATGGGTGTCTCTATCAGTCCCTTCCAACCCCTTGATGGGGCTGAGACACCTCTAAACTCCTTCAAGTGTGCCTACTATTTGCTCCATCCCAAACTTGACAGTTTCCGTCATACAGTGCTGGACCCCTACCACTCTCCTTTGAAGCATGCCTTGACTGCTACTCCATGCTGCCGGTATTGTGAACAGGTGAATGATTCATAGTGTGGGTCAATTCTTTTGGAGACATAACAATGTCTTCTTCCCTTGCCAAGACCATGGGAGGAGTGTGCATGGTGTCCACAAGTTGATTGCAGGTGTTTTCTTCCATAGGAGGGAGGGGGGAGTCAAGGTCAGATTGGTCATCATAGACAGGCTGCTGTACAGGACATGACGGAATTCTTCATTTACTGGTCATCAATTTTAAGAACAAACATCATTTATGACAGGCTAACATTAATGTTGTCCTAGTCAGTCACTTAAACTGCAATATGTTAATGCATATCAAAATGTACAATTTGTTTTGTATGGTATATGTTAACCAAGTGGACAGTCATCACCCCATCAATTTCAATGTTTGATATGACAAATGTAGAACCTGACATCCTTGTTTTTTCAAACAAAGATGTTCATTACAGCCTCTTGATTTAGCTGGATTCAGTCCATATCTACCTACATTTCACACAGCACATTGCAGTAAGTCACCTTTCTGTGCTGCGCTGCGCTGCATGAAGGGCAGAGTGCATAATTGGGCCATATTACAAAGTGCATGGCACATTCCTGCTCTCTGTCTACACAGGTGCACACAAACTACTGGCTAGTGTCAACACGGGCACTCTTGCACCATGGTGCAAAGGTTCCTGCGAGATGCATAAAGGGACACTTTCCTGCACAAAAACAATCCTCAGAGGCATTTCCCACTTTCTACATAAGCTGCACAATGCAGCACACGTAGTAAAGGGAAACAGCAAGGAGTAATGAAGATACTCCTCCTCGTTGGGCCTCTGGTGGGGAGATGTACAATTGTGACACATTCCAAGGTCTACCAGTGTTGGTAAATCTGGGAATGTTTCAGAATGCATTGGTTGATGTGTGGGAACACCCACTCTCCACCCACGCTCCACCCAGGCATGCCTCCCTGCTGTAGATTAACACAAGGCAAGCATTTTCCCTGCCTTGCATCACTTTAGATTTCTCAAGCCATGCAGGGCCACGAAAGGTGACTGAGCATGGCTTGCTAACTCTTATTTTGGTTTTGTGTCACACATGCGTCATGTTGCTGCTACTATGACACAAATCTTGTTTATAATGGCTTTTATTTTTGTTGCCCTTAGGACTCTCCTACCATTACCAAGGCTCAGCAATGCTATTGTGTTTGTGCTATCTCCTTACAACATGGTTACATAGGTTTCCAGCAGAATTACAATTAATTGGTTTCTTCCAATTCCCTAGTAAAGTAGAACTACATGGAGCTAGGGCCTGTGATTTACTTGCAATTAGTGCCCCTCCATCACTCATTGTTGCACCCACTTATATAGACATTTACACATTACTGTGACTTGCCAATGCAGTATGTGTGAGTAAATTTACACAGCCATTTTGACCAGCCATGATATACCTCTTGCTAGGCCAAAACTGCACTTTTTCCTGCATAGATCTCTTCCCTGAGGTAGGGACACAACAGCATTTAAGGCAGAGTGCAGTGTATTTAATTCATTCCACATTAACTTTTACTTTACATATGTGTGATCAAATGAGTGTTGCATTTCGTGAACACTGTGATGTCTACATCTCTCAAAGGATGAAATTGCATTACCTCATGGGTAAGGACTTGTATGATGGAACACTATGCAATGGCACATTTTGTTTAGGAATGCATAATCTGTACATATTGCCTTTTTAATTAGAACATGTCTTTGTCTGTAGCATTTGGTGGCTTGTGTATGTATCTTGTGTTACATGACCATGTGTAGTTTTCATTCATCAGGGGGAAGATGTGTGACCTAACACACTTGCACACCACATACACTGCCTGAGCTGAGTCACAAAGAATTGGAGAAAGAGTGTATTGTTGCCCCGGATAATCTGAGCCCAGGACCATCTGGCAGAATGACCACCACAAATGGGGGAGGGCAAAGTCATGTACCTTATCACATTGTTGAGTGAGCACCAGGGAAATCATATAGGTATTTCATGCCCAGCTGTTGATTCTATCTCTGACGATGTTGAAGACTATGACACACTACTGTGAGCCTCTGCAAAAAAGACTGCTACTCTGTTGCCCTTCTGTCTGTAGAGTCTAGTCTTCCGAGTTAACAATCACAAATTCTTTTGGCTCCTGATGGACTCCATAGAGCTATGACGTAGGTGATAGAGTGGAATTCACTGAATGCAGAGTTTGCAGTTACACACAGAAAAATAAAGACGTGTAATACTAATCTCCATGTGTGGTGCAGTCATTGGCGGATGCCCAGGCTGGGGAAGACGCTACATCATCCTGGTGCCAGATTGGAAGTAGTGGACATGGCTGATCAACCCTGAACCAAAAAGTTATCCTCGTAGGCTAGTTGGCATGCTTCTTGAGCAGAGTCTCAAAGACATGGTTGCATCAAAACACATTGCCCCAAGCGCCTGACCTGTGTCTGCTGTGAGTAATAGCCCCAATTGATGCAACCACAAACCTAGAGCTTGGAAAGTAGCTCTGCAGCTGCTCTGACAAGCCACCTATGGTCCTGTGGAGAAGAACCTACTCAGCTCCACACATCTCCTCACATCCACACCTGGAACCCCGCACCACTACACATATCCAACACAGGGACTCCCTAAACTCAGCAAAACAAGATTTAACAGCATACTTACAGTTGTGCAGGCCTAATTCATTCCTGTATGGGCCCACAGTCCATTACAGTTGTCCTAGAATTTTTATTTGGTCACAATTCAGAACTACTAAATGACCACAGTTGTGACTTTTTCCTATTTTCCCCTTTTTGACCAGGACACTTTTGAGCTGCAAGCATGTGGTTCTCAAGATTGGTTATTCACAACTTCGGTACTCTAGTAATTGTTTGACTTCACTCTTTTGACAAAAAATGTTGTTTGATTGTTATTGTTTTGTGGTTTGAGTTATTTACTGATTGGATTACTGCATAACTAGTTAACAAATTACCTCCTTACAGGTCTGATTGGTGTCTGGAACAATAACAGAGTGTTTGGCACAGATCTGTTACTCTTTTAGCAAGGCATACTTGTGTTACATGACCTTTTTTTACATACGTGCCATGCTGTAATATCAAATTGTGACAACATTTGACATGGAATCGGTTCTGACTCACCCTGCACATCTTTTTGGTCCTCTATAACAGCACTGCCCTGCCCCCAACTCCAGCATCTAACTCCATTAGAATGAGGGCTGCCACCTGCTCCTCCAGTGGATTCATCTCCTCCCGGGAAATACGTTCCCCGCGCAGTCCTCATTGCAGCCTTAAGGTTCCTGGCCACTTTTTCTTTGGTCCTACGTTTGTGGTCATGCCAACGTTTTTTACAATCGACAATAGTCTTTGTTGGTGCCACATAGTTGATCTTGCCAACTATTGGTTGCCTTAAAGCATCCTTTTTTTCTTTGAGGTAACAAATAATTTTTCATTTTTGATGACCTCACTTATGAGTATTTCACTCTATTCCTCAGTGAAGTTGGACTACCTCTTCCTTTTCCAACATACTTCTTGTCCATCTTGTGGATTGGTGGGTGTTCTCCAGTCCTGTTGCTGCTTCCACAGTGCAAAATGTTGATGTGCAAAAGCAGTTCAACAGCTATTTGCATCAAGCATTATGACATTTTCTAGCTTTCCGCGACGCACTTCACTCTTGCATGATGCAGTGTTGACTTACGACATGTAAAGGTGCCGTACAACACACAACTCAACTTTGTGTCACGCAGGGTGAAATTGCACTACACCACATTGTGACAAAACTCCCACTATTCATCACATACCGTGATGCCTTTTTTTCGCCCTGCACATTCTCATGCAATGCTGCGCAACGATACATTTGCCCCTAATTGACCACCTGAGTATTGTGTGAATTAACCTCGTCTATGCTCAACCATTTATAAAGATATTTATAAAGTGAATACTTCATAAACAAAGTGTCTTACTTTTACCAATCTTGACTTGCAGGTGGTCTGTAGTGGCTTGAATTTGGAATTCTTCAAATTCCCTAGAATTAATTGATTCAGATTTGAGCTCTGGTGACCTTCAAAAATCAGGCTCTGTCAAAGGCATAATTGCTCTAAAAAGTCAATTTGTGTCATGCTAACAAGTAGGTTTAAGGAGCTCTGAAGATGTTTGAAAGCATGATTGCCATTCAACTTGGTACAAGCTTTCCAGGTGCCTGAGAATTGCTCAGGAACCATGTCAAAAAGTAATGCTTTTATATAGCCATTTCCTCAGTTTATTCAACATTCTAGTGCAAGAACTACTCTTGGATAGTCACATACAACTACATCTAAGAATGTCATTGCCTGAAGCAAGAGATGCCTGCTCAGCAGTAGATTGATGTTACAGCCAAGTCTGTCTACACACACTAGTAAAGCAGGAACAGAAATAGTGCATCGTTGGTCTCGTGCCTCATCACACGTGGGGCACGTTGTGCAATCCTTGAGCATGTGCCGCAAGGCATATTATTGTTCACAAATTGACATTTGACAACAGCAATAATAACTATTTATGAAGAAGAATGTTGAATGTGTGGAGACATACCTGCCTAGATGAGTCAGCAAAGGCTGACATTATATCGCCTTTCACATTCGACTCTCATTCTGAAAACGGCAACACTTTTTCCTGTATATGAGATTTTAAAATCCACAATTGAAAAAATATTTGTAAACGGCGCCTTAGATCTGGACTCAGAAATATGACTACGGGATAACCTCAAAAAGCGGAAATAGATTCCTACATCTAGCGTGCAGATGAATCACCCCCAATTTTTACATTGAGACATAGTTAAGCATTCCTGCTGAATGTTATTTAATTTGTTCATTTTTAAGACTGTTAGGCTCAGCTTAAACTATGATTTAATAATAGTGCAGCACTATATCTACTGGTTTGTTGCTGGTGTCATGCCTCATGAAGGTGCTTAAGGTTGCATTCTTGCACCATGGTGCAGAGGTGAGTGTGTGCAGTCTAGCATTGGATTTATACTGCAGGCATACCCTTCCAGCACAAATTTATATGTGTAGTCAAACTCAGAAGGTTCCCAGACATTGGATGTGTGCTGTGCACTGCAGCACAGGCAATGCCTTGGTCTTTCAGAAATTAACACATTTCTTCTGATTAGTGTCTGCTTTGAGGAGGCATTCGTTTTTTACGCAAAGCCCATTCCGACTATTTTAGTAGGTCAGTCTCTGTATCAAAACTGTTAATATTAAGCAAGTCGATGTCAATATGAATAATGATACATTCATGTATAAAAACGAAATTGCATCTTTGTTAACAAAGTCACCCGTCATGAACTCCATGTCAACCCCAATGCAGAAATACGTATGTAGGCAGGCTCTGAGACCCAGGCCTGAGGTCACTAATTGACAGGCCAAAGGCTGGGGTGGCACGTAGCCGGTAGACAAATGCACAAACAGGAAATCCCAGATCAATCCCACAGATAGGCACAGCAACACCACAGTGGTCCAGGGAGATTGGCCCCAATAAAGCACACATGGCCGGAGGGGTACGCGTGCTCTGAAAACACATAAAGTCAAATGCCACATAAAATTAGGAACACACATCCAATCAGGACACAGCACACACAGTACACGCAGTGATCACGTGCTCCCCATGCTGGACATCCGAACACATTACCGCACTGTGTCCACGCAAGGTCGAGGCCCACCTTGATTCCCTATATGATACATTAATTTACAACTCCAAAGACAGCGGTTCACATTCTTTACCAAAAAGGTTCACTGGAACTGTTTATGGCATTCAATGAATTGTTTAAAAACCCATTTCAGATTGATTGTAATTGAGACAGTCCTCAGACCAAATGCCTGTAACTATTCTCCCGGCTTGCCTGCATCGCTGCTGCTGGGGGGGCCTACAGCCACCACAATCCTCTGCGCCTGGAGGCGCCATCACTAGAGTGTAAGCGCCCGGAGGCGCTTTAAAAACACTGCGGGACTCCCGCAGCGCGGGAGCCCGCTTGCCTGCATCGCTGCTGCTGGGGGGGCCTACAGCCACCACAATCCTCCGCGCCTGGAGGCGCCATCGCCATCGTGAGAGTGTAAGTGCCCGGAGGCGCTTTAAAAACACAGCGGGACTCGCGCAGCGTGGGACGCGTGCGGGCGGGCCCGTCCGCGCCCGTCAGAGCCTGGAGGAGGCCGGGCTGGGCCCACCCTCTTGCCTTTCAATTTTCATCTTGCCCAATCCTTTTATGGAATTGGACTTTTCGGAAATCGTCTCCTCCCAAAGAAGAACTTTACTAAAGTAAGTTGCTGGACACCTTGTACCGCCCTTAGTCTCATATAGTGTGTGATTTTACTCAGCCCCGGCTCTATGGCAAAGGGGAAGCCAACGGGGGAGAGGGGGAGTACCCCTAAACCCACTCAGAATAACACACTTGACTGTTTCTTAACCCGGGCTGCGAAAGCCATAGATAAAGAAATACTAGTAGTGCAACGACGGCTGTTGATGGAGGGGGGTTCAACCATAAGTACGAACCTGGATATTCCTATAAATACCCAAATAATTAATACAGGACCAGAGAGTCCATCTGGTGATCAATCTGCTTTGGTATGTACCCCTCCTGTGAAGTCCCACCCCGACCTAAAGCACCCCTAATGTCTTGCCCTCCGGCTAAAAGGAAGAGGAAACTAAAACACCTGGAGCCCCCATTAGAGGTAAATACTAGGTCTAAGAGAAAAGCTAAGGAGGTCTCCATTGGAGATCATAATAGCTCTGACCCAGCATTACTAACAGTATCACATTCACACTCTATGTCACCTGTCTCTGTAGCTTTATCCCCACAAGATATCAAGTTTTTAATGGATGAATTTGAAAAGTTAATGGTTAAAAGTTTGTCACCTATTATGACTAGGCTTGATACCTTAGAGGCTAATGTGGCAAATATAAAAAAAGTCGCTTGCCACACTTGCAACAGAGTCAGAGAATTATGATTCCTCATGTCTAGATTGTGTAGATCAAGCGGGCATAAAAAGTCACACAAAACCCAACGCTATAGTAGCAAATCGCCACTGTAACTTAATACAGCCACTAGCTGTGACTCCTGCACAGGAAAACAACCAAGACACATGGGGAGCCCCCTTTAAGTGCAAAGTCATTGCACTTAACCACCTTCCACTTGGGGAGGGGCACTCTGGTAACAATTCTGGATTTAACATCACTAGACCTCTATCAAATAGGGAAGGAATAGAACCTCCCAGACAATCAGCCCCACAACTGATTAACCCCCCCACGGGGGTAGTCACCTGCAATGACATGATTCTACACCTCCCCCCAGATTGTTGCCCTTCTGTGGTTTTTCTAACGAATGTTCCGCCGCTAATGGGTAATCAAAAAGAATCTACCATCCAACTGAAGAATAAAGTATGTTACTGGCTATCACAAAATACTGATTTTTCCATTTCCCGTTTCCATGATATTTTATTTGCCCGAAGAGTGAGCTGGGTTGGTCCCTTAAGGAAGACGGCAAAAGGAGACTGCATAGTGATTAATTGCAGATCTCCGGATCTAGCAGGGCAATTGCTCCGAAGTAGGAGGAAACACTCCGGGTGGGCTCTAGGACATGGGATTGAGCTAGTGCCACTTGGCTTCTTCTATAATCACCTTAAGCCATCCGGGTCTTTTCTTTCAGCGAATGCTCGCCCTGCTCAGAGTCTGCCAAATAGGAAGAATCACTTTTCCATGGAAATCAGTAATAGATTTGAAGCTCTTACAGATCTAGACAGTCCAGATTGACTGAACCAAGGGAATGTAAAATCAATGCCGGTACACACTGTAGTCACAACCACCTCTTCTGGGGGTGCTCCATATAACAGTAACTACATCTATAATGAGAGAGGAAATAATTCCCCACCTACTCCACCAACCGCCTGTCCACTTGTTATGGACCAACTATTTGTAAACCCTACAACCAGCTTTCCGCAACAGACAGGCATGGGTGTTGAACAGTCGTTTCAGATTGTTTCTTGGAACATTGCAGGAATTAAATCTAAGCTAAGTGACCCTGACTGGGGTAAAATGGTGGACAACAGTGACGTGTGCCTATTCCAGGAAACCTGGGCGACAGAGCGGGTGTATTGGGCGGGGTTTACCACATTTAGTATTGAGGCAAGGGCATCAAACGTGGGCCGCCTGGCTGGCGGGCTATTAATATGGGTTAAGACTACATTAGACTGTAGAATTAATCCTATAGAGGTAGATTCACAGGAAATTTTGGGCATTGATATGTTCTGGCCTAAAGGGAATATCCACGTTAAATTATTTAACATATATAATAGGTTCAGTAGCCATCACAAACACTCTGAAACTATAACAACACTTTACAAATTTCTTGAAACGTGTAGTGGGGAGTCCTATCTTTTTCTAGCTGGAGACTTTAACACGACTTACGAGCCAGTAGATTTCATCCAAGAACTGGTACAGGAAGAAGAGCATGCAAGGGGTGTAAGTAAGCTACAGATTCCCCCTATAAAAAGATGCACTAAGGTTGGGCAGCAGGTTCTATCTCTCACCTTAGCCCATGGGGTGTGCGCCTGTAATGGGCGGACATCCTCAGACGAGGAAGCCAAGTTCACGTTTAAGAGGGGGAATACTAAAAGCAGGATAGGTTATATCATGGTGGACCTTGACCTGTGGCCGTATGTCAAGGATATGACTGTTCAAAATCGTGAGGACTGCGATCATAATGCCCTTCTTCTGGAGTTAATTGGTCTTCCTACTCTCCATAATCAAACACATCAAACAGTAGCGCCAACTGTAACCACGAATAACAATAGGAGAATTAAATGGCCAAAGATCATGGCAGATGGTAAATTACTCCCTGAAATTTACAAAGAAGTGGCTGAAACCCTCATGGTATTCAGTGATCTAGACCAAAAAGATGTAGCTCTTATTATGTCTAGCTTTAAAAAATTAACCAAAAGTATTAAACCATACTTTAGTTAAACCTCTAATTTTAACACGTTTAAACGAAATATTGCCCCGTGGAATAATGAGGAATGCAGTTTAGCTAAGGCCAACCTAACGGCAGCAGTAAAGCAGGGGGCACAAGACGACATTAAAAGCAGAAGGGTGATGTACAAAAGGGCCCAGGACAAGGCAAAGAGAAATTGGGAGATTGAAAACTGGCGCACATTAGCTGAGGCCTCTAAACAAAAGGATAGCCAGCTTTTCTGGCACCTTCTCTCCAAGAGCTCAACCAAACAGGTCAGCGAAGATGATTATCACATTCAGCCATATGTTTGGGAAGAATACTTTACAAATCTTTATAGTAGTGTGGCCCCTGATCCAGAAAAGGGAATAGTGTCAGTAGCAGGGGAATGTTCCACAATGTCAACACAGGAACACGTTGAAGGGTTTACCATAAAGGAAATAGTAACGGCAATTAACCTCCTCCAGACAGGTACAGCTCCTGGCCTGGATAGGCTCCCAGGAGATCTGTATAAAACAGAGCCTAATATCTGGGGCCCTTTGCTCCAAAAGGTCTTCAATGCCATCCAGTGTGGTGGGGATATCCCCCCAACCTGGAAAGGGGCTGAAATAATCCCCATTTAAAAAAAAAAAAAGGAGACAAAGGGGACCCTTCAAATTATCGACCAATAAGTCTTATAGATGTTTCCCAAAAAGTTTTCTGTAAAGTAATTCTGCTATGCCTCCAAAACTGGATAGAGGAGAACAACACTATTTCACACCTACAGGCAGGCTTTAGGTCTTCCACAAGCACTTTAGATCAAGTGTTTAGATTCCTGTTGCTCATCTGGAAGGAAGTGAAGATCCGGAAGGGTCACTTATTCATCGTATTGGTTGACCTTAAAACGGCCTTCGATTCAATTGATCGTAACAAGTTTTGGGCCACACTTAGAGAATTAGGACTCCCAGGTGACATACTCCACCTATTGGTTCGTCTACATTATGATAATTACGCCAAGGTTAGGTGGAAATCTGATGGCAGCCTTTCAAACAGCATAGTAATCTCCAAAGGGGTCCGCCAGGGGTGTGTGCTCGCCCCAGCCCTTTTTACTCTGTACATAAATGGGTTAATAAAAGAACTATATGATTGTGGAGGCGATCCACCAAGATTAGCAGGTAGCCCTATACCCTCCCTGCTATTTGCAGATGACACATTGCTCATCTCCAAGACCCCGATGGGCATTCAGAACCTCCTAAACAAGTTTGCAGAAGCATGCAGAGTTCGGGGCCTTGCGATCAACTGCTCCAAAACAAAATACATGGTATTTAACCCTTATAAATCCACCAAGGGGAAAGTGATGCTGGGTACCCAACTCCTAGAACAGGTCAGGGCTTTCGACTCTTTGGGAGTTAGGATCAGTGATAATTTAGCATGGTCACCCCAAATTCAGAAGAGTGTGCTGGCGCTTCAACATGTGGACTGTGCAATAGGAAAGAGGGTAAAACGCTCCATTTTCCGGCCAATCTCTCCCATACTTGAAATTAATAGGGCCAAAGGCCTAGGTGCGACCCTCTATGGGGCCGAATTGTGGGAGTTGGAGAATGTGAAACAGTTGGAGGTAGTGGAAAATAAATTTTTAAGGGTAATCCTCAATCTCCAAACCAATATACCCATACTGACGCTACGCCTTGACCTAGGGCTCAAGTCAATCACACATTTTGCTGTCCTCAAAGCCCTTATGTTTTGGATCAGAATATGGAGTAATAATACCCAGATCCCGGTGAAGGATGCAGTGGTGGAATTGTTAACCCTTCAAAGACAGAAAGGCCAGTTAGCCTGGTTTAATGGGATCAGGGAGTGGCTTCTTAGATTGGGCCTGGAAGAAATGTGGAAAGTTCCACAGTCCATTACAAAAAAAATGGCCCCCTTGCTAAAAAAGAGATATTTGGAATTTGTAAACTCTTTTTGTATTGAAAATGCGGCACGAGGCACTTTAACTGTCCACTTTTTAAATGTTAAAAGTTGTTTTAAGTTTGACATGTATATGGACGATATTGAACCCCCTCAGGCACGAGCACTTTACATACAGTTCAGGATAGGGACTCTGCCACTAAATGCGTGGAAAAACGGTTGGGCAAATGTTACTTTATCACCTTTGTGCCCGTCCTGTCACTCTACTGCCGAGACCACAGAACACTTTATTTTTTTCTGTCCTGCGTATGCAACACTAAGGAAATCGTGGATCATTCCAGCCTGTAGACTGCTCTCTTTCACACGCCCCTCTGAAGCTTTACGCGTATTCAGGTCCGATACAACAAAGTGGCTTGTTTTTGCAATAACCAGATACTTGTTATGCTTGGTGGCACAGATCGAAAGCTGTATTATGATCAACTCAGGAGGTTAGATTGGTTTTAATATACGTGTCTTTTAACATATACCCATGCCTCAAAGTCTGTGAATTAATCATAATTTGTCTTGAGTGTAGCTGGCAGTTGTTTTTAAACTATGTTTTAAATCACTGTTTTAATTATGTTTTAGGAATCTGTTTTAATGGATTTTGTGTAAAATTGCATATGAAATTTTTATGCTGTATATGATCATGCTATTGGTCGATCAATAAAAATACTAAATACTAAACTAACTGTTCCTGTTTTGTCAAAAGCTGCTTGTCTTTTGTTTTTTCAAGGTATTTCATGTTCAAGCAACAAAACCTATAGATGTTTGTGGTAATCTGGCCCAGAATGGCCCCTTGACAAAAACAGTGCAAAGCCGTTTTTGTGCTGTGAAAAGTGCACCTTTCGAAAGCAAAAAAACCATTTGCACTGGATAGTAAATAACTTGCTCTGGTTTGCACCACTTTGGATTATGCCAGCGCTATGCGTTAGTGAATCAGGGTCTAAGTCTGCTTTCTCAGTAGGCTGCATTCAAGTCTAGAAATGGTCTGCCATATATATATTTTTTGTTTTTAAAATATTTTTTATTGTTTGGTTTTCTCTAACTTGTCCCCCGACTGGGAATAACGTTTTCAACACAATCACTTGACACCAAACCCACCCCATCCCACATCTGACTTCACAAACCCTCATGTCTGCTTCCACTGCAAGTTCTGATGCATTTCGGTCTCTTCCATCTGTCCCCTGTCCTCCCCCCTTGTAATTTAATCTACGTCTACTGGCAATTTCGCCATGCATCCCATTTACGTCGCATTATGTCTCTCTTGTCCAGCACTAGAGCGACATTGCACCACAGCTGAGTGTATTTGGGCAGTGTCTGTTCCTCTCAGGTGCACATGGCCACCAAAGTTGGTGTTAAGTGTATGTCCTCCTATGATGTCTCTTCCATTGTCTGTCGTATTCCCGACCAGAAGTATTGTAAATGGGTGCAATCCCACAGCGTGTGCAAAAGGATTCCTGGCTGGCCACATCCTCACAAACATGTGTCTGCAGTGGTTTTACCCATATACCCCAGTCATGTTCTGGTGTAGTATGCCCTGTGCAGGAGTTTGAGGTACACCAATCGGAACCCCGCCCGTATTGCTACCTCACTGGGGTCTGCATGCCTGCCACTAGTCCATGGCATCAAGCACTCCCAGATCCTGCTCCTACTGGTTTCTAAGGGACGAGGGGAGGGGGGGGGGTCTGTTCTAAGAGTGTTCTGTAGATTTGTGAGATTGCATGGGCCTGCAGAGGTGATGCCAGTATCCAGAACTCTAAGGGGATTTTGTCCGTAACGTCTTCCAGTTTTGTTTTATACTTGCTGAGTGCATGTCTCACCTGAAGGTATCTAAACCTCTGGCCAGTTCTTATTCTGCCTGTAGTGCGTCAAAGGATTTCATGCTGTCTCGCCCCCTTATCTCCCCCAGTTTGAAGTTCCAATAAGTTCCTATTGTCGACGGCTGTTGAGACTCTGCAGGTACCTCAGTATCTTGGAGTGCCACGGGGGCTCGCCAGCATCAGTGTTTTTTCCCAACCTTGGGGTTGATTCCGATCTCGGTCGGAGGTGCACCTAACACCATTCGGTCGGGAAAAAAGGCATGCGAATGCCTGTTTCCCGACCGATCCGCACATTAATCCGAACGAACAATTACGATGTGCACAACAGCACAGATTCCGACCCAGTCGTACTCACCCAATCCAGGTCCTGTTCCCCGACCGAGCCGGATCCGTAAACGCAGAATCGAGTCGCCCGGAAGCCAAAATGCAGTCTCGTCCGGCCGGATAAGTACGATGCGCTTCCTGTACGCGCCGAACCCGTCGCTACGCACGGCACGTCAAAGCATCCGGGAGAGGCGCACATAAGCTCCGATTCGCGCCACAACACGATCCACGGCTTCGAGACGAACACGCCAGCGACGAGGACGAGGCGAAGCAACGACAAAGACGAACGAGACGAACCAACCATGAATCCCATCGTTCCGATCCTACCAATATTCTACATCTACTACCGGAACAGGCACGGACGCGTACGGTGCAGAAGGTAAGCCAGACACCAACCACAAAAACAAACTACACGTACCCGACATATCACACACACACAGAGGGATGCAGAAATTACTTACACCAGCAACAGCAGCACCATAGGGGCGGGATGCCCATCACCAATGCCACATATACACATAGGGGCCCGGATGCCTGTCACTACTACCACCCTTACCCAGGGGTGCCAGATGCCTACCACTACTACCATCTCTACCCATGGGGTGCCAGATGCCTACCACTACTACCACCTCTACCCATGGGGGGCTGGATGCCTGTCACTACTACCACCCTTACCCAGGGGTGCCAGATGCCTACCACTACTACCATCTCTACCCAGGGGTGCCAGATGCCTACCACTACTACCACCTCTACCCATGGGGGGCTGGATGCCTGTCACTACTACCACCTCTACCCAGGGGGTGCCAGATGCCTACCACTACTACCACCTCTACCCAGGGGTGCCAGATGCCTACCACTACTACCACCCTTACCCAGGGGGTGCCAGATGCCTACCACTACTACCACCTCTACCCAGGGGTGCCAGATGCCTACCACTACTACCACCCTTACCCAGGGGTGCCAGATGCCTACCACTACTACCACCTCTACCCATGGGGGCTGGATGCCTGTCACTACTACCACCCTTACCCAGGGAGTGCCAGATGCCTACCACTACTACCATCTCTACCCAGGGGTGCCAGATGCCTACCACTACTACCACCTCTACCCATGGGGGGCTGGATGCCTGTCACTACTACCACCCTTACCCAGGGGGTGCCAGATGCCTACCACTACTACCATCTCTACCCAGGGGGTGCCAGATGCCTACCACTACTACCACCCTTACCCAGGGGGTGCCAGAAGACTACCACTACTACCACCTCTACCCAGGGGTGCCAGATGCCTACCACTACTACCACCCTTACCCAGGGGGTGCCAGATGCCTACCACTACTACCACCTCTACCCAGGGGTGCCAGATGCCTACCACTACTACCACCCTTACCCAGGGGGTGCCAGATGCCTACCACTACTACCACCTCCACCCATGGGGGCTGGATGCCTGTCACTACTACCACCCTTACCCATGGGGGGCTGGATGCCTGTCACTACTACCACCTCTACCCAGGGGGTGCCAGATGCCTACCACTACTACCATCTCTACCCAGGGGTGCCAGATGCCTACCACTACTACCACCCTTACCCAGGGGGTGCCAGATGCCTACCACTACTACCACCTCCACCCATGGGGGGCTGGATGCCTGTCACTACTACCACCCTTACCCATGGGGGGCTGGATGCCTGTCACTACTACCACCTCTACCCAGGGGTGCCAGATGCCTACCACTACTACCACCCTTACCCAGGGGGTGCCAGATGCCTACCACTACTACCACCCTTACCCAGGGGGTGCCAGATGCCTACCACTACTACCACCTCCACCCATGGGGGGCTGGATGCCTGTCACTACTACCACCCTTACCCATGGGGGGCTGGATGCCTGTCACTACTACCACCTCTACCCAGGGGGTGCCAGATGCCTACCACTACTACCATCTCTACCCAGGGGGTGTCAGATGCCTACCACTACTACCACCCTTACCCAGGGGGTGCCAGATGCCTACCACTACTACCACCTCCACCCATGGGGGGCTGGATGCCTGTCACTACTACCACCCTTACCCATGGGGGCTGGATGCCTGTCACTACTACCACCCTTACCCAGGGGTGCCAGATGCCTACCACTACTACCACCTCCACCCATGGGGGGCTGGATGCCTGTCACTACTACCACCTCTACCCAGGGGTGCCAGATGCCTACCACTACTACCACCCCTACCCATGGGGGCTGGATGCCTGTCACTACTACCACCCCTACCCATGGGGGGCTGGATGCCTACCACCAACAACACCCCCACTCACAGGATGGCTAATACATGACACCACAAGCACACACCAACATAAAGAATGCAACATAAAGACATCCCCCCAACACCATGACAAGCGTGTGTAGACTGTGTCAAATGCCTACAACACTGAACATGACTTTGAACCTACAATGTGACCCCCTATCACATGTGCCACACATAAATGTGTGTGGCCCCCACAATGCAAGCAGGCCATGACCATTGTGGCAATGGGGTCCAAACCCCCATCATCACAGTGACCAAAATGTAAGTGTGGGGCCCATAGCTGAAGCACATCTTGAACATTGTGGCAATGGGGTCCAAACCCCCATCATCACAGTGACCAAAATGTAAGTGTGGGGTCCATAGCTGAAGCACATCCTGAACATTGTGGCAATGGGGTCCAAACCCCCAACATCACAGTGACCAAAATGTAAGTGTGGGGTCCATAGCTGAAGCACATCTTGAACATTGTGGCAATGGGGTCCAAACCCCCATCATCACAGTGACCAAAATGTAAGTGTGGGGTCCATAGCTGAAGCACATCTTGAACATTGTGGCAATGGGGTCCAAACCCCCATCTTCACAGTGACCAAAATGTAAGTGTCGACAAAGAAAAAGCTGCAAGGGCCAAACTGCATGGATGATTCCTGGTCACAGAACAACAAACACATCAGTGGCAAAGTAGTGCTTGTGTCCCATAGCAACATAGATTGGGGGAGGCAAACAGTGCAGTGCAAATAAGACATACCTTTGGCCATGTGCAGACAAACATCACCCATGGGGGCTGACACTGTCAACATTCATCAATGACACAATGACAGAAGTGACCATCAGAATGCAGACCCACATATTTGCACCAATGGGCACACAAATGCAGATACCCTGTGGAGACTGTAGATGTCAGGTGAACAGATACCATACCATGGCAGCAATGGGACACACAAACAATGATCATTGTGCTGACTGATGACCTAGGAGTCCCAGGGACAGCAGGGGAAACACACCAAACAACATACAGACAATGGCACACTAAAGATATGCCAATGCAGTGGTGCAGATGCACAAACACAAACAGGCAGACCCACACTGCACATCAAACACATCAGGTGAGGGGGGGATACCAGTGTCCCCAGGCAACCACACAACACATGAGGAGGCCTGAATACCAATTACACAGATGTGCATACAGTGCCACACAAAGGCAACTCATGGATCCAAATCCCCTATGTGGGCAATCAGGCATTGTCAGATGAGAGGGAGCACAAATCACACATGTCACACAAGCATGTAGGAACAGCAACTGACACAGCAAGACACAGACACACCACAGCACTACCCCCAGGGCCCCCACAATGTGGTGAGCCTGGGCTGCATTACAATCCCACTGTGATGACAAAGCTAGATGTCGTTCACACTGTGAACCACAGTCATGTGTCCTGAGCAACAAACTACCATCACACCTACACAAGCACAAATCAATCAGCACGGCCAGTAAGCCAAGGGCAACATGGAGGCAGGGGACTAGCCGGGCAACAACTCTCATCTGCACACACTCAACACCACACACCTCGACCTCCAACAATGTGCAGCAGTGAAGCTCACATGCACTGGTGACATTGCACATGCACCCATGACAATCCCAGGGGGGTGGTGGGAACCAAGGTGCAGAAACACATCACACATGGCCACTCAACAAGACTCCTGAATGTCTGACACACTGCACACTACGCTGTACATGGACATGACGGCAATACCACACAAACCAATGGGATCCCTGCCACAGTCACACACCAATGAAGAAGCCAAGGTCACCCACAAAGAACACACATAGACAACTACCAACATTGCAGCCCTGACCCTGAGGAGTGCCAGCAGTCACACACACAACGTGTCACAACCAATGACAGCTAACACAAACCGGAAATCACATGACAGGTGTAAACAACAAGTGCCAAGGGGAATCCTGACTGTGACCCATCAGCGTCTGCCCACAAACTCAGCCCTGACAGCAAACACACCTATGGGTGACACCCTGATGACCAGTAATGTGCCATGCACCCACATCACAGAGAACCCAGGGAGAAGACTTTGGGGGAACATAGGTCAACTCAGCAAGCATCACAAACAGGAACATCACTAGGGATCCCAGCATGCACAGCAACATGGAAGTGAACACACAGACATGCTCATACAACACACACCTTGGGGGCAGGCGATCTCACAGGAGTACACACTGCCATGAGGGGACTCCACTCCTGTGTGAGGAAAGCTGTGCCATATGTTGCATCAGTAGGGCTCCATCATGTCAGCAGAACACTTGGTCACACTGTCAACAATTAGCACCAAATGAAGGCTCCCGTCACATCAGCCTGGTCATGGGAGTGTCAACGAAATCATCAGCACAGATCCACCACACATGTATAGCAAGTTGCACTGACAACACAGATGAGTCCTTCCCCATTGATGCCCAAACCTGCATGTCCAGTGGAGATGGCCACACGGTCAGGGAACTAGACTAATTGAACAATGGCAAGCACAACAGATGTGCAGGGGTGGAAGCCACAGATGTGACATTGCAAATGTAAGTAGGAAATCCCATTGCCAAATATTGAAAACATGACACCCTCAGATGCTGCTAAGGATGACATGGATACACCACAGGATAGGACACAGTCCCCCTGGACCACATGGGTTCCGGCACAGTAACACTTCATTTTCATGAGACCAAATATCACCATCACTGCAGCAAGGGCATGGTTAGCATCATCAACATCATGTACATCAGAAGCAAAAGCACTAGAGAACAGAAAGTTGCTTTATTCAGCATATGTGGGTTCAAAACTTGAAGTCATTTAAAAAAAAAAACAAAGGCCAATGGCCAGTCCATCATGAAAGTCAAAACAGGGTGACAGTGGCAGATGTCACCCTATGCATGCCTGCACTGATAATAACCAGGGACAATCCCCTAGGAGGGGCATACGGGGGGCAGGCCAGGCACCGCAGGGACAGGATCAGGGCTCACCAGGAGGAGGCAGGGAAGGGGTGGTGGGTGCTGGAGAGCCACTGACAACTGCAGTGGAGGTGTCTGACATGGTGTGTGCCGGCACAACTGGGGGGCATGACTCAGATGGTGTGGGTGCCGGCACGACTGCAGTGGACCGTGCAGATGGAGTGGACAGGTTCGCCACTGCAGTGCCCAAGTCAGACAGGGTGGTAGTGGACTCCACTGCAGTGCCTACCTCCAGGGGAGGAGAATGGGGATCAGGTAAGGTGGGCAGGACAGAGGGGGAGGACACCCTCACCACACCAGTGGCACAGACAAGCGCAGCGGGAGTTGTGGGGCCGGAAGAGCAAGTGGCAGGGGGAGAAGGCCTGACCCTTTTGGGGATGGTGTATCTGTGGGTGAGGGAACCTGGGGCAGGGTGTGGTGGGGGCACCTGTGGAGTGGGGGCCTGAGGGATGGAGGAAGGAGACTTGGTGCCTGAGCTGCAGGGCGGCGGCGGGGTCTTGCTCTTCCGGGTCCGGGGGGACTTGCGGGTGGGGGCGTCAGTCGGTCTGCGCCTGGGGGAGGGTGTCCGTGGGCGAGGGGCACTCCGCTCCGTGTGGGTGGGCTTCCTCTTCCCCCTGAATGCTGTATCAGCTGGATCGGAGGGGAAGAGGCCGAGGTCACTGAGGAAGAGCCGCTGTGTCTTTGGGGTTGCAGGTGAGGCAAGGGAGGGGGCTTTGGAGGGAGAGGCAACTGAGGACTGCGCAGTGCTCGTGGATGCGTGTGTGTGTGCCTGGGCCCCATCCCCTGTGAGTGTGGTTTCAGTCCCCTGACTGTGCGTGCGTGTGCGTCTTGTTTGTGGCGTGTGTGTCTGTGTGCTGCACGTGTCTGTGCTGGTGTGTGTCTGTGCCGGTGTGCGTGTGCTTGGGACAGGTAAGGTGCTGGGGAGTGTGGATGGGGCAGAGGCAGGAGGGGTGAGGGACTGTCGGAGGAGGGACACTGCTGCCGTCAGGGAGGAGTCCATGGACCTATTGCCCCTCTGTAGGGCAGACATGCCCGATGAGATGCCCTCCATGAACGACACCAGCTGAGTCAACAGAGTGGTGTGTGCATGGAGGACAGTCAGCATCGCTGTCTGCCCTACATGGAGCTGGCGAAGGAGGTACACAGACTCCTCACTCAGGGCAGCAGGGGACACAGGGGCAGGGGGTGCGGTGCCTGGCCCGAAGGAGACACGCTCCCGAACATGGGAGCCTCCACGGACCTCGGGAATGGGAGCTGATGGGAGGGCGGTGGTGGTGGTGGTGGGGACAGCAACACTAGCTGGGGTGTGGTGGCTGCTGACACCCGCCTCCATAAGGGAGTCATCCTCCGAGCTGCTGTGGTCCTCAGCTGAGGTGGATGCTGCTGAGGACTCCTCGGTGTGGCTCCCCTCGCCCTCCGTGCCACTGGGTCCCTCCGACCACTCCTCGGCTGCTGACCCAGTCTGGCTCTGCGGCTCCTCCTGGTCCGTGGAGCTGTCCCCTCCTGTGGCCGTGGATGTATCTGCAATCAATAGGGAAACAGACAGACATCAGTCACCTGCACCGAACGCACACACCACAGTAAGTACAGCACATTACAGAGCAAGCCCTGGCATCCTTAGTTGAACATTGCTAAAAGTGCCCAAACAGAACAGGAGAAGCCAATTGTCAGTCTGATGGTCAACTATGGCACTCACATCCCACCTGGCCTTGCACCCATCTGTCTGGTGTCTGTTGGATGGCAATACCCCAGTGTGGACACATGCACCACCTACACAGTAGTTGGACAGTGCAGAGAACACGGTGAAGCATGTGAACATGCACACATCACAACTCTTGCCACTGAGTCAGTACAGGTGTCCGGATGAAAGGGATGCCCAGAGTCAAATAGGAAATGCATGTGATGCATACCAGCGACAGACACCATGATGCACCCATGTCCTGATAGCCATTGCCACAATGGTGTGCATGTAGCACATGTCACTCCCCTGCAGGATCACTAGTAGGAAGTCACATGCCATGGCACAGGCATGCCTGCTAAGTCATACATCACTGTCTCCAGTCACATGGGCAGGGCAGCCAGACAACAACACTCTGCACTGTGTCACAATAGTAGGTCATGGGGAATGCAAGTCCTGGAGCTGAACAAGTGCACATGTACATCCCCCACACACCACATCATCTGAACACTTATCTGTCCAGGTCATACCGATTGGACATATGGGAGACCTGTAACACTACCCTCTGAACCTGAGCACCTCACAATCTGCTGTGAATGGGAAACAGCTGCCTGAACTTCACATTCGCATACCCCAGTCTGCACGGTCAGGTGATCAAACACCTATGTGTCACACAAGTATCGTCTCCCATGGTCACATCTCCGGTGGCATGCTGAGCCCCAACCGAGAAACACCCCAGCAGACCTGACAACGAAGCCACAGCACACTGACACAGAGGCAGACACCTGAGGGGACAAATCACTGAGCACAACGTGTCAGCTGATACACGGGAGTGGGAGTACAGAGTGTATTGTATGGCCTGGAGTAGGCATGACTGTCCTGCCCCACATGAATGAGGGATGAGCCCTGGACAGTAGGCAGCTGGCTAAGTATGTGTGACACACGTAATATACACACTCCTGGGGCCCAAACATTGTTCCCACCCGCAGCATGGGTGTGTGCCAGATACCCCAGGCACATGTGGTGGATCAGCTCTGCAATTGGACCACATATCAAAGTAACACGCAGATTACATGTCAGAACACAGCCATTGTGTAAGCAATGGACCCACCCATGATGCCCACCACAGAGTTAGGGAAACAGATGCTGTCCCCCACCTTGAGTCAAGCAAACTGCAAGGACACAGTACCCAAGTGACACAATTCCCTGACTGTAAGGGCCACACCAGGGTATCAGATGAGGAGTGGGCAGTGCACAATAGAGGGACATGGGTCCTGGACCACATGACTGATGTACTGTGGATGTTTAACCAGGCCAGAGGAGGGCACATAGCATGGCAGACATAGTTCACAATGCAGTCATGGACTCACCCCCTCCTTGCTGCTCTCTGGCCTTCAGCTGCCCATCCAGATCAGGGAAGACCACCGCCAGGATCCTGAGCATGTGAGGGGTCAGGGTCCGGTGTCCGCCCCTCCTGCGAGGAGGCGACAGCTTCAGCTGGACCCGTGCGATCCTCCGGGTCCAGCCCCGAAGGTCCTGCCACCTCTTCTGGCAGTTGCGGATCCGGCGCTTGTAGACCCCCACGGATCTCACTGCCCGGACGATGGTCAGCCATATCTGCTGCTTCTGGTGGGCATCAACCTGTGAGGATGACAAAGTGAGAATGCCATTACTACACATGCAACATATCCGTGCATTACACAGTTGTATATACATGTCTCAATCACAGGGGCACATGATGTACACAGGCAGTGCAATGATGGCCATGGACAGTATGCCAGCAGTTACTACATGGTATCATTGCCTGGGAAGTAAAACCTTGTTTAAATGCACTGTCACTGCACTATACCTGTCCAGTGCATGTAACTACACACTATGGGGGTGACAACTACTCAGTGAGCCTGCTAGCCAGTGGCGTGCAGACTGTTAGCCTTGCTAGTCAGACAACATGCACATTTAGAAAGGCAGTGGACAGAACACTCACCTGCTCCCCTGCTTTCCCATACAGCTTGCTGTACTGTGGAAGGAGGTTGTCCAGCAGGGCCTGGTTCTCCTCAGTGCTGAAGGCTGGGGCTCTCTCCACAGTACGTGCCATTGCAGGGTCCAGAGGGTGCAGATACAGCAGCAGTGTAGTGGCAGATGTCGTCCTGGAGCATGTAGTGCAGGCAAGTGAGCTCTCAGGGGAACAGCCAGCATTATATGTGTGCTGCAGAGGCAGATACTGTCCCATGTGTCCAAAGTGATAGGTCCAAGTCGTTTGCATCTTCTGAATCTGGCCAATCCATGGAATTGCACCACTTACACACGCCCCCAGCATCCTTCAAATGTTCAACTTCATGACACCCATGAATTTGCAACATTGTTGTGGGTGACCAACTGAATTTACAGCATCAGACTCGTTCAAATTTTGAAAACGCGTCCGTTGCCAGGCCAGGCCATAGCCAATGGGTGTGCACCGATCGGTCCAGTGCTGTTCAACGCGTACCTAGGATACAACGCGTACCCGCACACATTGAATGCAATGGGCCGGCCGGGCACACCGATCGGACCATTGCTGTTCAACGCGTACCTAGGATACAACGCGTACCCGCACACATTGAATGCAATGGGCCGGCCGGGCACACCGATCGGTCCATTGCTGTTCAACGCGTACCTAGGATACAACGCGTACCCGCACACATTGAATGCAATGGGCCGGCCGGGCACACCAATCGGACCATTGCTGTTCAACGCGTACCTAGGATACAACGCGTACCCGCACACATTGAATGCAATGGGCCGGCCGGGCACACCGATCGGACCATTGCTGTTCAACGCATACCTAGGATACAACGCGTACCAGCACACATTGAATGCAATGGCCAATGTGTGCGCACTGATCAGTCCATTGCTGTCCAACGCGTATTGCGAATACAACGCGAACCAGCACAGATTGAATGCAATGGCCAATGTGTGCGCACTGATCGGTCCATTGCTGTCCAACGCGTATTGCGAATACAACGCGAACCAGCACACATTGAATGCAATGGCCAATGTGTGCGCACTGATCGGTCCATTGCTGTCCAACGCGTCCCTGTACAAGTCACTGGCATATGTCACCATGCCTGTCACAGGTGAACATATGCCAGCCACATATACTTCCCAGGGAGTGAGGGGCACACCTACAACACCACAGCCTGTCCAAACTGTATCCTACGGCATGTAAGGCTGCATTACCTATTCCGTGTATGGGGGTGAACATGTTGTTCTGTGGGTGTCACTTGGGGGCAGCCACCCCCAGGCTGTGCACGTGTTCATGGGGACAGAATCCTTGGTGTTTCGTGTACATGACCACTGTGATGTGCAACTGTTCATATCTGAGCATGTGGCATGGTCACATTTCACGGTGGTGTATGTGTATGTCATGTCACATACCCCCTGAGTCCCATGTGGGACGGTATGTTTAACCCAGGGTGACCCATTGGCACAATGGTGATGGTCCTCCACAGTCTGTGTGCATGTTGTGTTTACAATGTCTCTGATTTCATGTGCACAATGGGAGGCAGTCTCCACATCCACGTTGTTTGTGCATGGACTTTGATGTTGTGCGTGTGTGTGTCACAGACGTCCATGTCTGTCCTGCCGAGGCAACAGGGACCACTACCTGTGGGGGTCATGGTTGTTTTGCTGTGGTGTATACATGATACACCATGTCATGCCAGTGTCCATGTGGCAATACAGGGTCCCTGGGAATCTACCTGTCGTTGAGCTGTGATGCCTGGGGCACATCTGTCCTCACATGTCACTGTGGGGTGTGTTTGTAACGTGGCAGCAGGAGATGGGAACTGTGACACGGCCTCATGATATCCAATGGCACGACCTGGGACTTATTGATGCCACTTGTTGAACTGTGATGTTAGATGTTGGCCATGTATGTGCCATACATATCCTTACGGAACTGCACACATCATGTACTTGTGCCTCATAATGATGTATCATGTGATATTGAGTGTGTTCAATGCCACATATGTGGGGTGACTGACAATCTTGCTTTCTTCACCTATGCACTGCAGGGCACCAGCTGTCCTTAGACCATTCCCTGACCTGGCAACGATGATGGAACGTGACAGCATACGACGGTACCGCTTCACCAGGCAGCTGATTGAGGATTTGGCAGTGCGCTTGGCACCACATTTGCAACCTGTCCGGCCGTACCCTACAGCGCTGACCCCCAAGGTGAAGGTGATGGCAGCCCTACACTTCTTTGCCACCGGTACCTTTCAACACACTGTGGCGACTACTGGTGGGATGTCACAGACCATGTTCAGCCGTGTGCTCCGGGATGTTTTGGAGGCTATGTTGATATACCTGAACCAGTACATCTATTTCCCTAGACTCCAACAACTCACAGGCGTGAAGAGTGACTTCTATGCCCTGGGGAGGATGCCGCATGTCATTGGCTCCATTGATGGGACACATGTGGCTTTGGTACCACCACAGGCCCAATAGCAGGCATACAGGAACCGCAAACACTACCACTCGGTCAATGCACTGGTGGTCTGTCTTGCAGATATGAGCATCTCACACGTGTGTGCCCGTTTCCCTGGTTCTGCACACGATGCCTACGTGATGAGGAGTAGTCGCATCCCGAGGATGATGTCACAGATGCGGAACCAGCGTGCCTGGCTTGTTGGTGTGTACTGACTTTGTACCATTGTGTGTGTTCTGCAATGTAGTGTTCCACCCTCTTTTCCAACTCTGCTAATGTGCAATTGTCTGTATGTAGGTGACTCCGGATACCCCAACATGCCGTGGTTGCTGACGCCCCTCAGGAACCCTGTGACACCAGCCCAGATGCGCTACAATGAGGCACATGGTCGGACCAGGAGAGTGATTGAGCGGACATTTGGTCTCCTGAAGAGCCGCTTCCGCTGCCTCGACAAGACAGGAGGGTCCCTCCCATATGCCCCAGCAAAGGTGTGCAAGATTGTCATCGTCTGCTGCATGCTACACAACCTGGCAGTGCGGAAGGAGTTGCCTCTCATCCTGGATGACGATGACCAACGTCCGCCACCTGTGGAGGATCCTGGCCTGGACCACGATGCCAGTGATGATGATGATGATGATGGTGATGTCCGCACACAGCTCATCACCAACTTCTTCAGCTGAATGTGAGTATCCAGAGATGTCATGTCAATGATGTGAGTTTGCATGATATGTGTTGGTGGTGCTCTGGTGCTGTTTGAGTGTGTCCATGGGCTACATGACTGTATGCGTGTAGCGATGTGTCCTTACAGGTAGTCTGTACTCCCCAACAGTGTTGACATGCTAACTTGGTTCTGGGTGGGTATCTTGTGACATGTATTGGGCATGAGTATTGCAGTTCTGTCCTGTTCTTCAGTGCTTTTGACTGTGTGTCATTTCTGTCCTTCACAGGGTACTTTCAGAGTCGTTTGGTCAACTGTGATCCCCAACACCGTGATTCGACTTCCAGGGTGGTAGCTGTCGTGTCCCTACAGGTGATGTGCACCACACCCATGGACTTCCTTCCTTCTACACTTGTTGACTGTGTGCCCGCTGCCAGGTGGGATTACCTTGCATTTGTGGTGGTTACAACATGTTGCAAATGTGTAATAAACCTGTGCTTCACTTTGTGATGTGCGTTGTCTGTGGTCACACATCTGACTGACATTTGCTTACTGCACCAGTGGGCTAGTTAACACAGACTGTGAATAGGTGTTGGGTCTGTGCAATGCAACGTATTTCCTGGCAACATCAGTGTAGGCGATGAGTCAGATGGCCATGGTGTGTATGTGTTGTGTAGCCCTGGTGGTGTGCCTCCCTCATATGTGTGACGTTGCCATGACTCACATGCCGGTGTTGTACTTGCTGTAGCAGTTAGCATGCACAGTGTCATTTCCCAGATCATCATCGCCACTTCAGAGACAACGTAGGAATCACAACAGAGGCAAGTATGGTGTATTAGTGAGTTTATTGACATACATGTGTGAGTATAGTGCACAGGATGGTGGGTGCTGTACATTGTGATTGTAATCCAAAGTTCCTAGATGATTTGGAAGTCCTGGTAGCAGAAATGTCCAGAGTAAAGTCCACAGTCATCTGAGACATTGGTCCAACTTGAGCTCCCCATGTCATGTGGGAGAGTTGTGTTGCAGTCAACAGGGTGAACAGTTTGCGCAGAAAGGTGATTATCCAGAACAGGTTTTGGCTTCCTGGGGGTTGCACATGGCCATCGGCCTCTCACTTGCCCCTCCTCGGACGGCCCCTCTTCTTTGGGGGGGGACCCTCAAGTGCAGGCTGCTGCGGTGCAGGGGACTCTTCGCCAGAGTCATCCGCCCTCCCTGTGGCAGTTGCAGTTGTTTCAGCACCAGATGTTGTGGGCACACAGGGAGGTGTTGACTGGTTGCTGCTCATCTGGCGGAGGCATTGTAATATGTCCCTATGCACCGCCGTCATCTCTTGCAGTGTGTCCCACTTGGACTCCACGCGGGACATGTGTGAGTCCAAGCGGGCATGATGGGCAGCCTGCTGCTGTTTAATGTCCCTGAGGAGCCCCACTACCTGGCTGAACTCTCCGGTGCTGGACTGGTACGCATCGGCTATGCGTGCCAGTTGTGGGTCATCATGCAGTCCAGACCCCTCTGTGAGCAGCGACCTATGTCTCCCACCCCTCCAACCACCCCTGGCAACACGTGCAGTACCTGAGGTGGCACGCACAGGTGACCCTGGGCCACCTTGGGGGTTGTTGGTGGTGGTGGTGTCCATGGCCCCACGTTGGTCCAGGGTCCCTGTGCTGGTGGTGGTGGTGCTCCTTGGTCTGTCCATGTCGGCAGGGGTGGTATGTGTGTTGACAGTCGTTGGAGGGGTGGGTGCAGGGGGTGCAGCTGGTGGTCCTGCTGGTGCTGCATGATGATTTGCTCCGGAGGTGCCAGGTGGGTCTTCTTCATCCGAGGAGGGCAGAGGCTGTTCCACACCAGTGAGCTCCGTATCCTCTTGAGCCTGGGACGGGGACTCCTCAGCGTCTGCTGCTGTGTCCCCATCATCACCTGTTTTTGGGAGACACACACAATGTATGTTATGTTTCTGCAGGCATCAATGGTTGACACACCTGACAGTTGTGACTGTGCCTCTGGATGCGGGCCTGTACATTGCATTGTCCTAAGTTGTCACAGTCAGGGGTTGATATTGGTGTAGCACATTGTCCTGCATTATTTGGGCATTTCTATGTGAATGTTGGGGTGTGTACATGGTCTGCATTGGTTGTATTTGGTTGACATCCGGCCCTCCTTCCCACCCAGCCAGATATTCCACCATGGAAGGTGCTTTCATTGCAGGGAGTGCAAGTTGTCTTTCAGGATGTCAGTCAGTGGTGTCCTGCTGTTGGTTGGTGCACAGTTGAGCTGTGACTACCACTCCCATCATGCTATAGCCTCCACCCCCCTTCCCAGCATGCCCATGCTTCCTTCCCTTTGACTCTGCTTCCCTGTGGAGTTGTGTGCCTGTGCTGACAAGATGGCTGACAGTGTTATCCTGGGGTTAGTTCTGCTACAGGTCCCATGTGTGTCCCTGTGCTTCACACAGCATGACCCAGGGTTGTGGTTCTTTGTGGGTTATTTGATTGGAGTGTGAGGCAATGCATTCTCCCAGGTGAGTTGTGTGGAGTTTGTGTTAGGGGGGGGGGTGTGGGTGGAGCTGCTGGTGACAATGGTCTGTGCTGTGAGTCCTCCTTCCCACCCAGCCAGATATCCCACCATGGAACGTGCTTCCATTGCAGGGAGTGCAAGTTGTCTTTCAGGATGTCAGTCAGTGGTGTCCTGCTGTTGGTTGTTGCACAGTTCCCAGCAGGGCCTTGTGCTCCCCCCAGCAGTACCCAGTGTCAGCCATCTTGTGAGACCTTTTCCACTCTCTGTGATGTGAGCATGGTTGAGAGTGGTGTTGATGGGCCAATTGTGAGGGTGAGCAATATCTGTGCCTACAACTCCCATCATGCTATTGCCTCCACCCCCCTTCCCAGCATGCCCATCCTTCCTTCCTTTTGACTCTGCTTCCCTGTGGGGTGGGGTGCCTGTGCTGACAGGATGGCTGGGAGTGTTGTCCTGGCAGTTGTTTGGCTAAAAGTCCCAAGAGTGTCCCTGTGCTTCACACAGCATAACCCAGGGTGGTGGTTCTTTGTGGGATCTTCAGTTAGGATGTGAGGCATTGCATTCTCCCAGGTGGGTTATGTGGAGTTTGTGTTGAGGGGGTGTGTGAGGGGAGGTGCTTGTAACTATGGTCAGTGCTGTGAGTCCTCCTTCCCACCCAGCCAGATATCCCACCATGGAAGGTGCTTCCATTGCAGGGAGTGCAAGTTGTCTTTCAGGATGTCAGTCAGTGGTGTCCTGCTGTTGGTCGGTGCACAGTTGCCAGCAGGGCCTTGTGCTCCCCACAGCAGCAGCCAGTGTCAGCCATCTTGTCAGTTGTTTTCCACTCCCTGTGATGTGAGCATGGTTCATGGTGGTGTTGATGTGCACATTGTGAGGGTGGGCAATATGTGTGCCTACGACTCCCATGATGCTATTGGCTACACTGACTTGCCCAGCATACACAGAATTCCTTCCTTTCAGTGAGCTTCCCTGTGAGGTGGTGTTCTAGTGGTGGCAAAATATTTGTCTGTGTTTGTTGGTTAGATTTGTACCACTGCCTTGCTCTATTTGTTGTTAGGTTTGTACATGTCATGACAAAGTTACATATCACTATGAGATGGCATGTATTGTGTTTATCTGACTAACATACACATCTTGGGATGATTATCTTTTGGTTGCTGTGGATTTGCTAAGGGTGCATGGTTTGACTCTCCCCTTGACAGTGATGTGTGTGTATTGTGGCACAATATTGTGTACATTTGTTGTGTACTCACCAGGCTCTGGGATGTTTTCTAGTCCATATACGCTCACTGGTGGTAGGATGGCCCGCACCTTCTCCTCCCAGGGCCTGAGGTAGACTGGCTTGGCAGGAGGGCCACTGCCGGTGTGTTGGCTCACAAGGTAGTCCTTCTTCAACAGCTCCCTGACCCTCCTGCGCACGTCATACCACCTGTTCTGGATGTCTATCTTTGTGCGCAAACATGGTGATTGTGCGTTCACCCTGTCGACGATCCTCTCCCACATCTTGGTTTTCTGCGCCATGGGTGTCTGTTGGACCAGTGTACCAAACAGCTGTGGCTCTACCCTGAGGATCTCATCTACCAGGACTTCCAATTCACTATCTAGGAACTTATGATTCTTCTTTGGGGGCATGGTGATGGGTGGTGATGGTGAGTGGTGTGTGTGTTGGTGTGCAGGTGAAGGTGTGTGAGTGTGTGTTTTGCTGGGTGTATGTGAGGTTGCTATTTGTTGAGATGCTGATGGTGTGTGGCTTGTGTGATGGATGAGCTGTGGGTGTATGATTGCTGTCTGTTGAGTGCTGGCAGGTAATTTGAATTTGCAAAGGATCATGGTAGGGATTTGTGTCCTTTATATGGGTGGAGTTGTGGGTGTGTCTTTGTTCCCTGCCTCCCCCCCCCAGTATTTATTGGCTTTGTAATTGCTTGTTTGGCCTTTTTTTGTGTATTTTCCCTTTGTACTTTTTGTGCATGTAGGAGACGTTCTTGTGGCCGAGTCTGACCCTGCAGTTGTCTCGTACGGGCTTCTCCGATTCGTTCACGCTGTGTTTGTGCTGTTTTCTATGCAGCGGACGCGTCGGTCGCGGTGTTTTGGGTTGCTTCGGCTCGCAGTTTTGTATGCGTGTCGGTCGTACGGCTTGTCCTCCGTGCGACTCAGTCGTGTTTTCCACGCGTTGCACCGTACTTGGCGGGTGGGAGTTCGCGGGTACGTTTCGTTTGGGATTGTTCCGGGTGCGTGTCGGTCGGTTAGATTCGCGTGTTTTTCCGGCCGGATTGCTGTTTACCGCGCGGCTCGGTCGTTCGGCTTGTGTTCTGTATGAGTCGGTCGGGTTTTGCACGCTTTTTATCGTACTTTGCGGGTCGG
The DNA here is from genome assembly GCA_963921515.1 of Calotriton arnoldi. NCBI lineage: Eukaryota > Metazoa > Chordata > Amphibia > Caudata > Salamandridae > Calotriton > Calotriton arnoldi. The sequence goes on from CAWUFW010001381.1 coordinate 653,787, forward strand.
GCTGCACCGGTACTTGTCGGTCGGAATTAATTCCGGCTCCGAGTCGGTCGGTACGTTTTCCGGCCGGAATCGGAATCGGCCCCTTAGTCTTTTGTTGGCTGTCTCCCATACCCCAATTACTGTCTCCATGGGTGCCGGCAGGGGTCCCTTTTTTGTCCATCATATAGGAAGGCGACATAACCTCCGTCTCCAAGTGCTAAGTGGTGTGGAAGAAGTGCAGGCTCATGTTGGGTCAAAAAGGCCCATATGGTAAGTAAATGGACCATCTAATACTAGAGTCCCAGGTAGGGTAAGGCAATTCCGCCATCGTATGGCTCCCTTGTGAGCTGTTGGAGTGCACTCGCGAGGGACCCCCATCCCACAGGAGTTGTCTGATCACCCCATTCACTGACTGGAAGAATGCCTCGAGTACCGGGAATGGTGTATTTTGTAACATGTAGAGGAATTTGGTCAGGGTTACATTTTGAACAATGCGACCCTACCGAGGAGTGATAAGGGGAGATGCCACCAGCAGTTTGAGTCTCCCTACACTCTTCCAAAATACATCTCTGTTAGCATTATGGAAAACTATCTGGTTTTTAGTGATATGGATTCCTAAATGTTTAAACCCCTCTGGGGACCTCTGTAATGTACATTCTCAGTCCCCTGGCCGTTCCCAGTGTGTGATTAGGAAAATGACTGATTTGTGCCAGTTGATCTGGAAACTCGTGATATTCCAAATATTGATATGATTACTAGTGCCCAGAGGATCGATCCTCAGGGTCTGCCAGGTATAAGAGGGGATCATCCACGGAGAGGGAGATGCCGTCTTCCCATTCCTTTTTTAAGCATATGCCTCTCACTTGTGCATCTTCTCTAATCTTAATTATTTGCCACTTCTCTATATTTACCCGTAATCAATTCAGTCTGTGCTTAAGTTCAAGACTTGGGCAGTCAATGTATTCCTCTTCCGTCTGTAGGAGGAGGAGGGCCTCGAGCTCAGGCACTTCTCTCTCTTGCTCCCCCCCTCCTTCTTGACACTTGTGATATTAGGGCTTCCCTGATTGTGGGCTTAAAGGCCTCCCAGGTCGCGACAGAGGAGCCCATATTTTCCTGAAAATATCTCTCTGTGGCCTCTATAATATACATTCTTGTTTCCCAGTATGTAAGTTACCCTGGGTCTAGTTTCCAGCCCTGTGGCCCCTTGATCCTAGCTAGCTTGTATCTCGTCATCATCAGGGAATGGTCTGAGACCCCCAAATAGGATGTGTGGGAAACAGACCTCCTTCTGTAATGGGAGTCAGTAGGTAGTCCAATCTGGACATTGTGATTCTGAACCCGGCCTCATAGGAGTATTATCTGAGCTGTGGCTGTTCAGCTCTCCACAGGTCTATTAGGCCCATCGCTGCCATGAAGTTAGCTAGTCATTGGTCCTCTCAGAGTTCTCCCCTTCCCCCTGAGATTCTATTGTACGTTGCATCCAATTGCAAGTTAAAGTCTCCCCAGATGTAAAGGTTCAGCCACTCCAATCCCCTGTTATTGCTGCACTGCGCCTGGGTGTCAGACCAAGTCCTGGTAACTGTCAGGGGAAGCATCTTGCAGGCCAGTATCCCCACCCCCTCCCTTAATCCCTTTGTGAAACTTGCGTGGACTAAAATTCTGTAAATCCGACTGGCCAGAATGCCGCAATTTTTACCCACTAAATGTGTTGCTCATAACATTATTATGTCTGGGTTGTGTCGTGTCAGTAATATACTCATTACTCCTCATTTCACTTTATTGCTCAAGGCATTTGCGCTCCAGGACAGGAATGAAAGGCCTAGTCTCCGAGTTTCATGTCGTCCTTCCATCTCATGTCCTAAGTGCCCCAACTGGGGGCCATGATAGACCCTTTTGGTCCTACCTTAAGTGTTGTGATTGTGATCGTCAGTGTTGTTGAACTAACATTACCCTCCCTAGCCCGCACCCCCTCCCCACATCCTTAACCGGTGAGTCAAGAACTAATCGCTGCCACAACTTCTGAGGTGTCTGTCGCCCCCCTCATTTGAAATTCCAGCTTGTGTCGTGGGGCTACATGTGTCTGCATAGTGCTTATGAGTTGTGGGACTCAGTCCCCGCAGCTAGTTTGCCTTGCCTATCACGTCTTGTGCTGCTTCTGTCATCTCCTCCATAAGTTGTGTTCCTATCTGGTCACCGCTTGCATGATGTTTCTGGTGTGGAATGCGTCTCCTTGCAGTTATGGTCCTCCATCCATCTATATGTCAAAAGACAATTCTCTTTGCGCATATATCAAACAGTCAAATACACACCTCCATTCATCCAAATGTTCCAAAGTCCAAACCCAAATAGTGTTCACAGTACCATATGAAATAACCCCAAACTTTTTTTTTCCTTTATAAAAACTGATATTTTCTTTTATTGACTTGTACTAAAATATTGTGCAAAAATGTTTTTACATACATAAAATTAGCCCTATGTGAGTTTAAACGTTCATAATATCCTGACATAAAATTCTAATATTTATCACAATGCCAAATCACAATCAAAGTTCATAAAAATTGCTCACTCAATGCCCCCCAGCTAGATAAGAAGCAGAATGATATAGGAGTAAAAAACTGAAAGACAAAAGAGGATGAGAGAATTTATAAAAAGAACAAAGGGCAACCACAACAATTTCTCAATAGTTTCACCACATCATGCAATCCACCCAGGTCATATCATACACCCAGGTCATCTCCGCTTCCGCGTCCCAGGGACCACCCTTCCCCCTTGGGACAACCTTTCTCAGTGTAGGTAGTAACTCACTGTGATGTTTAGTACCACGGTCCCCTTGGTTTCTTTATAAAGGGGGGTGGCCCTCTCAATGGGTGATATTCACCAGAGGTGCAAAATCCTTATGCGGTTTCTTAGGTGAACACCTCCTTGTTTCTACACCGCAACCAAGTAGGCCACTCAGTACTGGGACTAGGATTTAAAATGTAAAAATAAGCGTGGGTTGGACACTCAAATCAATCATATTTTATGTAGGTATAAGCCCTCTAGTGGCAGATCGTTATTACCTCCAAAATTCTTTAGTATCCTCCCACTGAGTATAAATAAGGAAAAGATCTTTACGGAGCTTCCGTATTAGTATTTAAATCGCCTCCTTCGATAGCACTATGTTTTGAGCCTCAACTTTGATTGAAGGCCGTCTCTGAAACAACATAAAAAGAGGATATTGGGCTATTTTATATCCTATTGATGTTAATTTTACTCAGTATGGGGGCTGACTCCAGAGTGCTATCTTGCATCCATCTAGCCAGTCCTATGCTTCGCTAGGGTTGGTAAAGAACTATGCTTACCCCTCTGCCACTACTAACAGTTTGGCAGGGAAAAGCTTGGCATATTGCAGCACCTGTTTATGCAGTTCCTTTTTTCCCTTGTCAAAGGTTCGGTTTTGTGACTGTACTTCCTGGGTGAAGCCTGGAAAAACCATTATAGCATATTTTTCCTATCCCGAGGATCAGTAGCTGGTGCTACCGGACGGAAGTGGTGGGGTGGGTAGGTAGGGAAAGATTTTAACAAAAAAAATGCCCTTCCCTGGAATTGCGCCGGCCGCCACCTCTACCTGGTCCTCTTCATCTTCCTTGAGTCCGGCAGCAGGAAGCACCCGGGCTCACAGGCTCCCCACAGCCAATCACAATGATGTAATGCAGTGTTGTGATTGGTCAGGGCTGGGGTCCTGGGCATGTTCTCCACCCAGGCTAGAGGGCCAGCCAAAGTGACATGCGCACTTACAGAGTGCACTCACCACTCCTCCTCCTACAGTGCTATGGCGTCTCAGAGCCCAGCTCCGCCCCAACTGAGCCACTGCAGAAGGAAAAATAAAATGATAATAATGCTGCATTATTATCATTTTATTTTTCCTCTTTCAACTGCTCAGAGAGCAGTGGGGCGACGCTCCTCCATCTTAGCGGAGAAGCCCCCGCTGGCAATGGGAAGGGGCCATGTTGCCATACGGCTCTCAGGATGGCATCTCTGTCCCTAAAATTCAGAAGTTGTGCTATGATTGTGTGTGACCAGCCGCCTGGTTTCGGGTGGGGGGGCCCTCAGTGTGCAATGCACGCATTCAACCACAAAATGTGAAGAGAGACCACTAGGTTTGACATATTGCAGGATGAAATCTTCCAAAAATTGTTCCACATTTAGCCCTTCGACTCTTTCTGGCAGGCTCACTGGGTGAATATTGTTTCTTCGTGAACTCCCTTCTGTATCCTCTGCCCAGAGATGCAGCTTATGGGTTGTATCATGAAGCTGAAGTACCTTGGATTGCAGTGATTTGATAGCTTCAAAGTTGTTGCCCAAGGTGTCTTCTGCTGTTTTTACTTGGGTTGTGATTTTCTGCACACCCTCCCTTAGTAGACTTATATCGATAGCCACAGTGTCTACTTTATTTGTTAGGGTGTCCTTGGATTCTGCGACCACTGCCAGTACTTCTTTAGGGAGGGTTTCCAATCCTCTGATCTCCCCCTGTCTATGTCTGAGGGGTAGGGTCTGTCACCCCGATGTCATGTCACCCCGATGTCATGGGCTTTATAGTGTAGAGATCAAGGCTTTTGGCCTGTGCCGTTTTTAGCCATTTGTCTTGCCCCATGATGGCTGCCGTTTAGGGTCTGGATGAATGGGAGGGGCCCTAACTTCAGCCACCACTTTATGCGCTGCTGCTGTTCCTCCAACAGTTTCTTAACACGTGGGAGCTAATGGTAGGTTGCCCCTCCAGCTGTGTGGGGATATTCTCGCAGCAGCTCGTTTCAAGAGTTCATGTGAGACCACTGCTGCATGCCCAGTCACCTAGAATCCTCCCAGGCTAACACTGCCCGCTCTCCACCATTCGCTCTCCTCCAGTTCTGTGTTGCTGCTGCAGAGGGTCATCATCTCTATGGGGGGCTTTGCCAAGTCAGGGGCCCAGGCCCCGACACAGCCTGCCACCTGTCTCCTCTCCACAGTCGCACCCGCCGTGGGCATTTCCTGACGGCCCTAAGGAATGTGCACGTTTTTATCCAGACTCTGCGGTTGGGACCCAGCAGGCCACTCCTCCCTCCCCCAAGATGTGGTCACAGGAGGAAGGCGTGGTGTAGTGGCGCAGGGCTTCCTTCCCAACCATCCTCTTTGGCTGCTTGAAGGAGTGGGGCCAGCTTCCTCTCGGCCTCCTGGCCATCCACGGAGCGTGCGTGGCGTGCTGCTCTCCCTTGCCACCATCAGGCTTTCAGTGATACAGGGGGATCGGGTGAGGCCCAAAGTGTCCAGGGCTCCCTGTCCACACTTCTTCCGGGCCCGTGGAGTTTTAGGATGCCACTGCATGGCAGTGACCCTCAGGCACCATCTTGGACTCGGAGTTGGGAGCTAGGACGTCCAGTCGCATTGCAGGATTTTTTTCGACTCCCCTAGGGTTGCAGATGACTGCCGCCCTCTGCATGGGATCATGTCGGTAATTTTGGGAAATGGATCCCTGGCAGGGGTGTAACAGACACCCCTGCAGCACCCGCGGTGCGGGGGGCCCCCAGTCTTCAGTACATGAAGGGGGGCCCCCTCAGCTCATCTGTAGAGAGCTGTGTGTGTCTTTCTCTAAAGCAGCTGCAGTGTGCAGCCTGCTCTGAGCTCCTCGCGGTGACCCAGGACTAAAGAGAAACAAAGTAACAACTTACATTGTTTCTCTTCAGGCAGAGCCAGGCCCGGAAAAAGGATGTGGGCGGGGCCCTCAGAGAGAGCATTCTCCACAGGGCACTGCTCCTCTGAGAAGGGATGAGGCAGCATAATGCTGACTGGGACAGGAGAAAGTTTGCAGCTCCAGAAACAGGATCTGCTGGGATGCATTGGAAGGTAAACATGCATTTGCAATGCAATTGGTCTCACATTTGTGAGAGTTAGAGCTATTGATGTTGTAAAGGACAATGTATTTTACCTATGCGTTTTCTGTTTGTAGTGGAGTGAATGTGTGTGTTGTCAAGTGGACATATGTGGTTTGGATTGGAATTGTTAGTTGTGGAATTGTGTTGTGTGGATTGGATCTGTGTGGTGAAATAATGTGGCATGGTGTGCAGTTAATTATGTGGTATTGAGTGTACTGGAATTATGTGGAGTGGGATTGTGTGTCATGGAGTGGGATTGTGTGTCTTGGAGTGGGATTATCTGGAATGGTATTTTGTGTTGTGGAGTGGTATGTAGTGGAGTTTACTGATGTGGTGTGCTGTTAAATATTGTAGCATGATGTGGAATTTTGTGGTGTAGATTGGATGTATGTGGTGTGTTGTGTAATTGTGTTGTTGGTTTGAATTCTGTAGTTTGTTGTTGAATTATGAGGTGTGGAATGGAAATGTGTAGAGTTGAATTGTGTGACGTGGAAGTGTGCGATGTTGAATGAAAATTATGTTGAGTGGTATTATGAGGCATGGTGTGAAGTGTAGTTATGTGGAGTGTTACTACGTGGCATAGACTGGATTTATGTGGAGTGTGTTTATGCAGTATGGAGTAGAGCATAATTATGTGGAGTGTAATTATTTTGTGTGATGAATTGTGTGGGGATGAATTGTGGAATTGTGTGACGTGTGGAATTATGTGGCATGGTGTGGTGTATAATTGTGCAGAGTGGAATTATGCAGCATGTTGCAGAGTTGTATTTTGTGGAGGGTAATTATGTGTTTTAGAGTGGAGTGTGTGAAGTGTAATATATAGGTTGAAGTTGTGTAGTTGAATTGTGTTGTGTGGAGTGTAATTATGTGGTTTGGAGTGGTATTAAGTTGTGTGGAATGTTATTATGTGATGTGGAATTATGTGGTATGGAGTGAAGTGGAAATAGGTGTTTTTTAATTTTTAGGATTGTAATTATGTGGTATGGAATGTTGTAGAGTTATTTATTTATAGTTGAATTGTGTGGCATGGAATTATGAGATAGTCAAATGTGCTGTGTGTGGTGGAATTAGGTGGCGTGGATTTGGACAAACTAAGGTTTTTATGTCATGGGGTATAAAGTTGACGATTTTCTTTGTAAAAATAATATGGGCTGTTTCTTTACCTTCCGGTACTTTTCTGAACAATTTGTTAAGCTAAATTGTATTTTTGCATTGTGTGTGCATGCAGGGAAGAACGAGTGTCTGGCAGACATGCAAAAAATCATCCTACGCCTCAGTATTAACTTCCACATTTCTAAGCAGTAATTCCAATCCTAGAATGAGTTACCTTTTTGCTTTACAAAGACAGTTAGTAAAACAAGTAAGTGCTTTGCCAGCCTGTATAAGTAGCAAAGGTTTTAAAGGGACTTGTTTTCATGCAAGGTATTGCTTTTCCCAGTTCACAGAAGGGATAAAAAACATCTCCAGATAATAATAGGGTTGACAGGATGGTGCTATAGCAGAATATTGATACGTGTGAATCGGGTGAGGACTGCGGGCAGCAAGTGCTTGATACGCTATTTGCATAAGAAAATACTATATTTTTTTTCTCGTTATCCTCCATTATTTATTAGTAAGGAAGGGGGAAGAGAAGCGTTCACCGACAGCATTCGGTTAGTCTTAGGGAGACAAAGAATGCTGTTGTCTGTGGTAGATGCCGCCCTGAAGGCATAGGTATATGTATCAGGAGCTGCCAATGAAAGGAAGTGGAAATGCGCTTTAGACGTTGCCGGTATTGATGGCTACTGTGCGGTTGCAGACTTCGTTGGGCTGACAGTGGGTGGGGAAATGCTACGTTGTCACTGTAGGTTTAATTACATGAATCACACATTCTCTCTGGTGTTTGTCCTTGGGGTACTTGCTGACTGGTGCTACATATGGGATCAGGTTTGCCTTTGACAGGAGGTATGGTTTGGTGGGGTACATAGTGTAAATTAATGTTGGCGTGAGGAAACAAAAATCGCACCCTTTGTACATTTAATATTATTGTGTGCATCATGCAGAGGATGAAAAGTAGCAGGAACGGCTTTGGTGCCGTAGAGGCTAGCAGGAAGAACTGTTTTGGGGTGGTCAGTTGAAGAGATTGTTGAACATGTTTTAAACTACCACAGTGGCATTGGGGAGGGCAGCAGCTGAAAGGCTCTGTCTGTACTGGTAGGCAGTGGTTAGATGGGGACCAGTCATCAGTCTTTCTGTGGGTGGTGGACAGGAGAGCAGTGGGCGGCGGTCACGAGATCGCAGTGACATCTGAGGGGTGGTTTTAAAGGCGGGCGGAAAAGCATAACTGCAGGTTTCGTAGGGGTGAGAGTAGAGTGTAATGGATGCGTTAGTAGCAGGCACGACGAAAGTGGTCTGTGTTTGGAGGTGGTTAACTGAGCGGGCTACGCTTGGAGGTGGGTCATCAAGTAGGAGGATGTGTTTGGTGGGCCGGCTGGAGGCAGTGTTATGTAACTTTGCTGGAGGGTGCAGCAGCACTATTTACTGATGTATGTAAGTTGCCCGATGAGCGGGTGGATGTGACCAATGGAGGAACCAGAATCCTTTTTTATGGCTGGGGTGAGCCCCTGCAGTATAGCGGGTCACTGACCTGAGAGCTCTTGACTGGCGCGGAGAATGGGGGGCCCCCTCCATGTACTTTGCAGGGGTGCCCCCTCAAGTTTCGTTACGCCACTGATCCCTGGGGGAAAAGTGGATAATTGCTGGCCGATGTCTTCACTGGCCGAAGCCCACACCAGATGCATCAGTTTCGTTCTGCATCTTCGGTCTGCAATAAAATAAAGCACATTCAACAAGTAAACAAGACACACATTGTTGACATGACATGTGATGTTAGCCCTACACTTCAAATAACCCAGCTCTACTTTGTACAAGTCTGGGATCATCGAGAATTGTTAAAATGTTCCTTAATTGACTTGTATGAGAGCCATGTTTTCACATTTTTAATGAATTGCGTGTTAGAATGCATCAACTTATTTCAGTCAGGCATTCCTCGAATATGTCTTTAAAGCAGAAGTGCTTCAAGGAGCACGAGTATCATTTCATGTTATGTTCTAAGTTATTCATATAACATGCATACGGAGTACCAGTTTAAGTGCAAGAGCACATGAGAGAGGCAGCTTCTTATTTCAATTTGATACTTTGTGATACTTAACTATAATGAATGACCTCAATGTAGTGGTCCGGGTGTCACAGGTGCAGGTTAGGTTTTTACTGAGGTGAGAAGTGCTAGGCAGCAGCTAGGTATGGGTGTTGCTACAGTTTGCGAAACTCGTTTGTTTCTTAAGTGTTGCCCATGACCTGATTTCTATACATCTAGGGGCATATTCACAAGGACCTACCGCCGATTTATCTCCACCTTGACCCATCAAAAGTGGAGATAGATTTAACACCCCATTCACAAGCGGGTGCAAACTGCAGACATTGCCAGTATTCCCGCGATAACTGCCCCAAAACTTATCCCCAGGGAGGACACCACCAACTAACCCTAATGAGATGCAGAGTAGGCGTTCCCGTGCAAAAACACATGAAAACACCACAACACCACTTTCACAATGAACTGCCAGATCTGCGATGCGAGTCAAAACCACGCGATAAGCTGCGGTAGCAGCAGGTATTTAACACCTGCCTCCTGCTGGTGTAAAGCCGGACGACTACCTGCAGTAGGCAACGGACCCGCACACAGCCACACCCGAAGAACAAATGACGCCATGGAGCTGCTCATCATGCAGCTCGGAGCCCCAACAGGGCCACAACACCCACCGCCACCACCCCCAGGACCCGGACCCGCACCCCCCCCGGACCACCACAGAGGCAGCGCAGAATAAGACAGCGGAGTTACCGAAAACGCACCAGTCTCACAGACCTAACGCCCGAGGAAGTCATTGCCCACTACAGGCTCAAAAGGACAACCAACATCTGCATCATGACCCACATCGCCCACAGGTTGACGGTCCCAACCCAGCGGAGAACCAACACCCTCCGCAGACAAAGCTGCTGGCTGTGCTGCACCTGTTGGCCTCTGGTACCTTCCAACCAACAACTGCCAGAGTCGGAGGAGTCTCACAGCCAGCCCTATCAAAGTTGATCACACCTGTCCTGGATGCCATCATCAGCTTCATACCCCAGTACCTTCACTTCCCCCACACTGCGCAGGAACAGCTGGAGACAAATCAAGGCTTCTACGCCTTTGCTAGCTTCCCACACGTGTTGGGGGCCATTGACTGCACACATGTCCCACTTGTGCCCCCTGCGGATACTGCACACCACTACTGCAACAGAAAGCACACGCATTCCATCAATGTGCAGGCAATAGTGGACCACCGGGGAATGTTCACCAATGTCGTCGCAAACTACCCCGGCAGTGTGCACGATTCCTACATCTTCCGACAGTCCATCATCAACCAGTGCTTCCAGGATGGCATCTATGGAACTGGACGGCTCATTGGTAAGTGCCAAATCAACACACCACACACCTCAAAGCCACCATCACACAACGCACAACTGTGGGAATGCACACGTGACCAAACCACATACAACATGTCAATCAACATGCCCACCTACCAGACACGACAACACAACTCCATTGTGATCCTGGGCTTCCCCTGCAAACAATACAGCTATATCATGGCACCACAGCCACACAACAGCTGGACGTGTGGAGATGCGGAATGCAGCCATGTGCGAAGGATGCAAGTGACCCGTGAATGGGAATGTACACAACGACAAGTGAGGCGTGGATGTGCTGGACAGACATGGGTATGGAAACCACAGATATGTCCATGCAGACATCAACTGCTGGTGACTGGAGAGTAGTGAACAGTGGACGCAACCATGTCACCCCAGGCCGTGGGTCAGATCGCAGAAATGTCGCTTGCTGCGCCCCCCCCTGTGTGCTTGAGCGTAGTGGGTTGGCCCGGAGTATGCCAGGCCTGCGCAGGGGTGTGGACAAAAGCCCCGTGGCTCAGAGCGTGGTTCTCTACCGGAAAGGCCAACGTCACTGCCAGGGTGGTGCCTCGCAGTCCACCACGAGGCCGACGCCGTGAGCAGCAGGGCCTGCGAGCCTGTGCGCCTGCTGCACCCCAGGACGCTGATACCCAGACCAGGCCTGCCCGCCCCAGCGCTCCAAGGCTGCACTGCTCACCTGCCGACACCATTGTGTGTCAAAGAGGGCCCACCACGTGCTGGTGCTAGCTCCAAGACCCATGCCTGCGACCTTGGCGGCCTCCTCAGGCCATCGTTGTCCTCCGTGACACAGGCCCCCAGGGGTCCCCATTCGTTGACATACTCCACCGCTGCAGCCGGGCTATACTGCAGTCCAGCATGTCCCACACCTTGAACTGAGTCATCATTAATCAATGGCAGGGTCCAGGCCAGTGTACGCAGGGGGAGGATTGAGAGGGAGATGCGTCATAGTCCTGTGGAAACACGGATCACCGTTACGGAGGAGGTCAACCAGTAGCAAGGACTGACCTGGTGCCACTAACCCTGTGCGCCGTGAGTGACCGTCAGCCTCCGGCGGGACATTGTTGGTGTCTGAGCCTGTGGCCTGGGGGTTGTCATCAGCAACGGGCAGGTACGGACTTGGTGTCTGGCATGAGTCTGTGGCATTCATATCCACCATGTTGCCGGACACAGCTGGCATGTGCCCTCTGCATCATGCCCTGGGGGTACACCTCCCATTCTCCCCCGAGACACTCCGCGGAAGGCACCTCTGAGACATACGAGACCCTGCTCTGCCCTCATGACCCTACCCCAGTCTCCCGCAGGTCAGCGTCCCGTGGCGGTAGGCCCGTGTCGGCCGCTGTGCATCTGGGGCCACTAACCCTGTGCGACTCAAGTCATGCTCCCTTGTTGTTCTGACATTGCATTTCTGAGTGCCTGATGACTGTTGGAGTTGTTGCCAGCACCAGCTACTCCCTGAGGGCTGGCTTACACTCACCCCACACACAGCCAGCACAGGCGTCACTGGACTAGTTGGCCTGCCATCACATCATGCCGAATCAAGTATTGACTCTTTTCTCTCTGCACTGTCCCTGGTGATCAAGGATATGCACTCTGCCCTTGGATGATGACACCCCTCCAAGACCCGAACACACCCGCCCAGAGGCAGTACAATGCGGCCCACATACGCACCAAGGGCATCGTTGAACGCACATTTGGCGTGTTGAAGTCACGTTTCAGGTGCCTGGACGGCACAGGTGGAAAGCTCCTGTACAGCCCGGACATCGTGTGCAAGATGATCGTTGCATGTTGTGTGTTGCACAAGATCTGTGTACGCACCAATGCCCCATGGATCCCAGTTCCAGAAGTACCGGACGATGATGGGGACGATGGGGCAGGTGGCCCACATCCCACTGCAGCTGCGGCAGGAATGGCCCGTAGGAACACCATCATTGCCAATTTCTTCTCATGAGAACGTCACATTGTGGCCATCCCTGGCAATCATGGGACAGTACAAAATGTCCACAAGCACAGCATGTGTGAATAGAACATATTTGCAGGTTACAGGTTGTACTTGTACATTGTCATGTCACAGTTTCCTGCTGTGCCAGATGTGATTTGCCATGTTGTGCACATTTGCGGCACCAGTTGTGTCCTGTGTTCTTTTGTGGAGGTGTTGCTGTTTGTACCGGGATGTTGTCAATGTCGAGGTGCACTTATACTTATGTGCGTATGGTGCACGGTGGTTGATTCACTCCTGCGGCTCTGATTTGTCTGCCACTGATCCCTTTCATGCGGTGTGCCTTTCAGTTCTGTGCTTCCACGGTGCTGAGATGTTGCAGACTTGGGTAACTTGTGCTCTTTGTCGAGTTGTGACTCTTGGGCATGGTTTGTCCGCAGATGTGTCGTTGACGTCAGGGGTTGTTTGTGCAGGTAGTTGTGTCCGAGTGTGACCTGCTCCTTTTCGGGTGTTGTCCGCACTCAGCCACCTCAGTGTCTTGCCGTGTACATTGCCATGATGATAGGACTGCAGCCAAGCTACTCGTCATGTGGTGTCTCTTGCATTGTCAGTGTGGCTGACGTATATGCATGTTTGCTGTGTTTCGCACATGGGCATGTGTTGGTTGTGTGAATGTTGATGTGTTGGGTGGGTGCCCGTTTGGGCACATCCTGTTCGTGGGACTACTTGGTGTTTGTGTGTGTGCTGAAGTGTTCCCGTGGGATCAGGGACATGATCCAGAGTCATTGTGGGTGTGCAGTGTGCCCTGCTTGATTGTGCATGTGTGCCATTGTGCCCATCTCCCCCTGTCCCCCCACTCCCAGGTCGCTACGCACCATGTTAATGTAATGTTGGGTCATGTTGGGCAGTGCCCAGATCACCAACTCATGTCACTGTTTCCCGACTGGTGACTGTGGCCACCATCTTCTCCATGTCATTCAGCTCCTGGTGTTCTGCTGGCACCCCTCCTCCGGGGTGCGTTGCTGCTTTCGTGTTGGCAGCGAGTTTCTGCTTGGTTTTGCCATTCACATCAGTCCAGTGCCTCTTGTGCTCTTCCATTGTCCTCCTCTGCCATGCGACGGCATTCACATGGTCCGAGGTGGTGTGCCATCTTTGCCTCTTTGTTGCCAATGACACGTTGGAGGTGACGTACAGTTTGTGGTGGTGTTCTGTCCCATCCGTGGCGATAATCGGGTTTTCCTGTAGACTGTACCCCGTCTTCCTCTTCTCATTGCCCTTCCACAAGCCCTGTATTCCTGGGTGTTCCTCCGTGGGGATTGTGGGGCTCATGCTGTCCTCTGCAGTCGGTCAGGGTGCATCTGTGGTACTCCGCAGTTGATTTAGTTTTTAGTGGCATTTTCCGTATGCTGTTCTTGTGCTTTTTCCCGCATTACGCGTGGGTATTGCTGGCCTCTCGCTGGTTGTCACTGTTTTCTTATAGGGTTTGGGCACATCGCGTCTTTTTACCACGGGGTAGAGGACATTATTGCTTTCCACAAAGGAAATATAGAAGATCTACCACAAACATGATTGCAGGATCTGAATCTATCTCATGTGTATTTGAATATGCCTGGTGTTACCATCATGGCTTCTAAGGACTCTTTCTCTGGCAGCTGCCACATTGCACTCCTCACTTCCTGTCCCTATTGCTAATACTAGAACTACCAATAGCTGAACATAATACATCAAGAGCATTTCAAATTGATTGCAGATACCAGGCAGGGATACGATGGGAGCTTATTTTGTCTTATCATCTTCATTTTCTCGCCTGTTATTCTCAGGTATACGTATAGAAGCTACAGTGATGACTGATCTTTTTCTTTGGCTTACTGTCTCTTGTAGTGGTTATTTATTTTTCATTTCTGCCCTGAGGTGCCGACTACAAGTTTTTGTCCTCCTTCCGATGAGTTTGCTGCACGCAGTATAGATGGTATTGTTCAGTACTTCTGAGTCCATTTTGAAAATTCCCGGTCTATTAAGGAGATATTGAAATCCTTGTTCCATCAAAAGTAATTTTCAGCGACACCTAGCCAAAATGCAGCAATTCCAGTCAAGAGGATGAGATACTACAACAAAAGCTATCCTGAGCCAGTGCTCAAACCAAAGACTTTCTCTCGGCCCCCCCCCCCGCACGTTCATGTACTGTAGCTCTTGATCCTTTCCCCCATTTGGAACCAAACCATGCCATGCAAAATCGGTAATAAATCCTTCTTTCCTTTCAGTCTGCTGTCTTTCATCATGCCCTTATTCTTAGAAACCAAGGTACAAAGGTGTGCATTGTTCTGATCAGTGGTGAAAGAAAAACATGAACAAAGATGGCATCCTTTTTCTTATATGTACATCAAGGATTAACAAATTTAAGAAACATCATCAACATCACATTGCACGAAGAAAAATAGAGAACTTTTGGAAGAGGAGGATTGTTCTTCTGGTTTCCTTTGTAAACAACTTTCTTGCTTAGCTAAACAGTCCTATCTCTTCCTCCGATTACATTTTACCATCTAGGAATAAACTTAAGTTTCCAAAGCCCTGCATTTAAAAAAAAACAACAACAATAATTTGGTGCATTACAGCTGTACTTGGCTAACCCCTGCTGTGTGTGGTCTTCAGTATGGCCTCACTTCTGATGTTGTCAATTATATCATCTGTGATATCAAATACAGCACAATTGGGTGGCATTACATTTGGTTTGAGCTGCAAACCATAACTGGTGAATTTCTGTGGTTGCTATGTTTCAGCCAGACTTATAACTTAATATTTAACTATATTTTAAACGAATTTTCATTTTTTTAAATTATTTTGCACATAATTATCAATCATCACTGACCACAGCTTTTGGCCATGTGTAGCCAGCATTGCAGGCAGACCATGGGTCTTCTTTCTCCTCAGCAGCATGAAGTACTTTAGGTGATACAGTTTCATTCTCCCCTTCATCCCTTCACTGTTTTTCCATTTCCACCCTGGAGTACTTGTTGAGGAGCTTGATAACAATGAAGTCATTTGACATTTCATCAGTGATGTAATAAATTATGTCATAGAACATGTCATGAGTGATGTCATATATGAGGTCAAAAGTTATAGTTAGTGCTACTAACTATAACTGGGGAATTTCTGTGTTTTTTTAGTTTAAAATGCTAATGTTTTCATTGACAAATTCACCTAACTATAACGTTACTTTAACTTTAGTTTTTTTCCAGTGATTTTCTAAGATTTTTTTAAAAAAACTGATCTTTTTATCACACCCAACTATGATGTTTTTTCGACCTTTAGTTTTTTTCAATGAATTTCTAGGGTTTTTTAAAGTAAAGAAATATTTAAGTACGATAAGTAAATCTACCCCTCTACTACACACTGCCTTTGGCCATGTGTGGCAGGAGGTTGGCTCCAGGTTCAGGCCAACCCCCGCATGAATCCAATCCCACGTTGTGCAAGGACTTCATCTGTGCGCTGTAGGGGGCTGGCACAGGACTTGGCCCAGGAGACACCATCCCCAAGGGGCTTTTTTTTTTTAAAAGGGAGGCAGGCATGGGGACTCCTTCTCACAGGGCCTATATTTTTAAAAGGAGAGGGGGACAGTGTGGGCCCCCTCCCCAAACCTCATTAGGCTCTGGGGAACCCACCCCCAGGGGCATTGATTTAATTAAAGGGGAGTGGAGCGCATGCGGCCCCCCTCCCAGACCCCTTTCGACCACAGGATCAAAAGGTCTGCTCCCAGCAGGCAGGAGCATTTTTGAAGCTCTTGCCCACTGGGAGCAGACTTGGGGGCCGATTCCGATTCGGGCCGGAAATCTCTCCGACCGAGCCGGACCCGGAGAGATTTCCGACCGATTCGGACCCGTGCAGCCCGACCGAAAGAGTATGATGCGCACGTATGCCATCGGACTCGAGTCGGTCGGACTCCCATTGAAGTCAATGGGAGCCGGTCGTACAACGCGTACGCGGGCTCCCATTGACTCAATGGGTGCGAGGCGGACAAGGGCGCCCCCTACAGCGTGTACACGGCGATGCGACTCGCGCCGTACATGCACAGGTAGGGGGGACCCATGGGTCCCCTCTGTGTGCGACTCGCGTGGCTACGCGTACAGGGGGGTCCGACACGGACCCCCAAAGTACGGCTCCGACTGCTCTTTCGAGCCGGAGTGCGCGGCTCGGTCGGACTGCTCGCGGCGCGCATCGTACTTACCCGGCCGGGGAACGTCTCCATTGCGCGGTGCGAGTCGAGTCCGAGTGAGTCGGTCGGTGCGGTTAGACCCGGGTACGAGTCGGTCGGAGCGGTCGGGACGCCCAGACGAGTCGGTCGGCGATTTCGCATCGTACTCGCTCGCCCGGACGCGCGTACGAATCGGTCGGGAAATAGGGCTCCGAATCGGATCCGGTTAAGCCGATCTACCGGCCGAGATCGGAATCGGCCCCTTGGTGTTTGCTCCCGCTTGGTGGAATTTTGAAAATGCTCCTGCCAAGTGAGAGAAAAACAGGTTTCCCCGCCCGTGCCACTGTGGGCAGGGAAACTGTTATGTCCCAGGGGTTGGCCCCCACTTCCTTAAAGTATTCGGCCCCATGGGTGGGGCGAGTGTTTCCCTTCACTTGTTTAATGGCTTTGGCCACAGGGTTAGGCTCCCCAGTGCCTCTGATGGCTCAAGGAGGGGGGGCCACACACCTCCCCATACATAATATGTTCAGCCCTGGGGTTGGTCTCCCGGGGCCTGTGATGGCTCAGGGAGAGGGGGCTGCGTGTCCCTCTTCCCATAAACAATGTTTGCCCCCTTCCCATTTATAAATACAGCCCTTGGGGTGGTGGGCTCTCCAGGGCTTATTGTAAATAAATGCAGCCCGGCTGTCATTTTGTTTTTGTTTTTTTGTCTGATCCAGCAAGAGTCTTGTAGTATCGCAGCATTTTTTGCTATTTGTATTCTTTTTTGGTCCCAATTGGGGTCTCTCTGGGTCCGGCCCCGGCCCCATGGGGCCTATTGGGTCAGAGTATCCTTAGCCTGCCCCCTTATATATTTTTTTTAAACTTCAGGACAGGGGACTACGTCCCTGAGTCCTGTGATGGTTGCCAGCAACATTTTACTCATGTTGCTGGCAGCCAATCATAAGGCTCGTTCTCACGGGATTCTGATTCCTGCAGGACCAAGATGGCCGAAGGGCAGGGGCATAGGTTGGTCAGCAGTAGCGGTCGGTGGTGGGAGTGCCGCCGGGCGCTGGCGTGGGGCGGAGGAGGGGCAGGGTGGGGGGTAGTAAACTACGGATTATGGGAGATTACAGGTAAGTACACATATAAATAAATAAAACGAATTTCTTTTCTCGCGCTGCATCACATTTGGCGATAATTCCGTTCAGCAGCTTTTGCTGTAGCCCATCTTAAAGAAGTCTATGATGGAAAATGCATAGGGATTTTGGGTTTTGTGACCTTCCTTTTTCTCGGGCAAAGTTATTAGCAAACCAAATTTTTTTCTTTCTATGGAAAAGCAGACCTACCTATAACTACCTAGGGGTTACCATCACTAGAATATATATATATATATATATATATATATATATATATATATATATATATATATATATATATATATATATATATGGCTCCTGCTTGTCCCAACTTTGCGAGATGCACTCGAGCTCGGTCACGGGCCTCAAGCTGCAGCCCTAATCGAAGTGTGGAAACGCTGGCTTGCCGACTCCTTTCACAGCCGATACACCCCTGCCTGACGCGTTTCGAATTATCTTCCTCAAAGGCTGGTGGTGAAAAGGAAATGACGCACAGTCCGGTGCTTGCAGCTTCTGAAATACCCTATAGCGCGCCCCCATTGGGCTGCTCTGTATGAGCTACGCATTGCTTTCTGGAAGCTTTAGTCATGGAGGGATGTAGATATCCCCTTGAAAGTGCGCTGAATATACTGCTGGGATGTTCAAAGCCCGCCAATGGGCCTCAGCAAGCAAGCAGCCTTTGCTGGATGCAGCACCCGCCGCAGTGCAAAAAAGGGACACAATACATATCCCTGTACTACGTGGCAAGCACCATGCGGTGCCTGCCGCAGGGTACAGGGATATGTAGGGGGGCACTATGGGTGCCCCCCAATGCCCACAGATCAGGGCCAGGAAAGAAGGGGGGCCCACTACGGGACCCCAAAGTCCCTTTCTGCCTGCCTGTTCATGGGAGGTTAACCGCCATGAACAGGCGGGCGGAAAGGGACATCGTAATCCCTATGGCGGTGCCTGGAAGGCACCGCCACCATTGTTGGGAATACGAGTCCCTCCACCACACCGCGGGCTCAAGGAGCCTGTCAGATGCGTGGCGGTCGGTCTTTCTGACCACCAACAAACTGCCCGCCATCCTAATGTGGCGGGCGGGAAACTTGCTGAGGATGGTGGTGAGACTGCCACAGACGGGCTGTTGATGGCGGTCTCACCGCCATCCTAATCAGGCCCTCAGTTATGTTTGTTTTATGCTCATTTTATATTTAATTAAAATGTTAAAATTAATGTATTCATCATTTAATTTGTAATTGTTATGTATAATAATAAATCAAATATTTAAAATGTTTAATTTTATATTTTTATTTTGATCATTGCAGATTGTATTTCGGTATTTGTGTTTCTTGGTAGAAGGGAGGTAAATGTATTAATAATAAATATTTACATTTAAAAAAAAATATTTTCTACTTTATTTGTAATATAAGAATTTTAACTATATAATATTTTGTAATTTAATATATATTCAATTAATGCATTTTTTTTACATATATTTTAATATTTTCATTATGTTCTATAATAATGTTTTTTAAGAATCTAGGAGTTGGAATACTAAATCTGACCCTCCAAAGTCTCGACCACTTAACTTGCTTTTGCTTATATTGGAGTGGTGATAGGAAATTTGAACCCTCCAAAGTACAACACTTTCACTACTGTTGCTCACATTGGAGTGGGAATAGAAAATCCAACTCTAAGAAAAGTCCAACACTGTCTCTGTTTTTCTGTTTACGATGGATGGGAAATAGTAAACTTGACCCCTCTAAAGTTCAACACTTTCCCAACTTGTTTCTGGTGGGGTGGGAATAGTAATTCTGACCCCTGCAAAGCCTTACACTTTCCTTGGTGTTGCTCAGATTTCAGTGGGAATAATAAATGTAACCCCGCCATAGCGCAACGTTTTCCTTGTTTGTGCTTACGTTGGAGTGGGAATAGTAAATCTAACCCCTCCAAAGTCCAACACTTTCCCTGCATTTGTTTACGTTGGAGTGGAAATAGTAAATCTGACCCCGCCAAAGTTCAACACTTTCCCTACTTCTTTATGTTGGCAAAGGAATAGTAAATCTGACCCCTCCAAAGTCCAACACTTTTCCCACTGTTACTTACATCGGAGTGGGAATAGTAAATATGTCTCCTTCAAGGTCCAACAGTTCCCTACTGTTATGTATTTAGGATTGTGAAAATATATTTGGTTTTTTAATATGTTTAAATTATTATCAAACTAACTAATTTGTACTCTTTTATTTACACTTTAATGTTGTTGGTTTTGTACTATTTTTTATATAGATTTTTGTTTTTATGCTTGTTAGTTTTCTTAATGTTATCAATGTTATTCTTATTAATAATGTTGACATATTGGTTTATGTCTCAAAATATTCAATGAATTTCTGGTAATAAATAGCTATGCCTTATGAACCTCCAGTTTATATAGAAATTGTCTATAGCACTATATGACAATTCTTAATGTATTGTAAACAGAAACTTTAGCTCTTCGCACATATCTTTGGGAACAGGCATTTGATCTAAACCACAACCTATCTGAAACATGCGCTCAGTCTCTCTCTTGTTTAAATGAAGCGGTACTTGCACTTGAAACCTAACTCCGAGCTAAAGTGTGCACCATATAACATTTACCATCCTGTTATAGTTAGCTCACTGAAACAAAACTGTTGAATATCAGACTTTTTTTGTTTTTTAAACTAACTATAATGTCACTTTAACCTTTAATAATGTTTTGTGAATTTCAGTTTTTTGTTTGTAACGTAAGGTCTTATCCCCATACCTAATAATAACTTCACTTTAACCTTTGTTCTATTCAGTGAATTTCTGTTTTTCCTTTACATATGTTAAGGCATTATTTCCACAGCTAACAACAACATCACTTTAACCTTTGATTATTTCAGTGAATTTCTGGGGTTTTCTGCTCGTATTTAAATTTTTGTGTTTATGAGCATTGTAGAGTGGGCTACTACCATGTTGCACAACTAAATCTGAGTGCACTTAGCTTAGTGAACAGCGCCAGACCACCTGTCCATTACATGCAATCAACCGTACCCTTTCTGCACAATGCCAGTAGTTGTGTAAAGAAGCAGTTTAACACAGGTTTTTACCTCTTGACACTTACTTTTTTCTATTTTTTTAAAACTATTTTTGTAGGCTTTACTATTAGGCACAGCTGAGATGTTTTCTCATCTTAGTTTTATTTTTGTCTGTCATTTATTTTTTTACTGTACATTATACTTTAACATATCTTTAAATTTGCATTTGTTTTTTTCTGTTCTACTTGTTAACAGTTTTTGTTTAAAAATGTCCTTGGTTTTGCTCTTCATATTCAGTTGTAGAGTTGTGGAAAAGGCTATTTTGTTTACTCCCCATACTACATAAAAGGGTAATCCTCTTCTGTTTGCCATTGAACCTAGGGTGATGATCATGTCATGTTCCTGCCTAAGCCGAATGTGCTTTTCCGCCAGTGTTTAGTGTCACCTGACCCCTGATAGCTCCCCTGGTGTTTTATGTGTATTGTTCTCAGATAGTGTGAGGAGGGATGCAACCAGTCCCTGCCTGAGCTTCAAGGGGTAACCTGGAGCTGTACCCAACCCCTTTCTGTTGTCAAAGATGGCCTATACTGTCACTGGCAGATGAAGCTCACACCCGGGCCTATCTGTCCTTTGTCTCACTAGTCATGCTGGCACTTAACCTAGTGGCGGTAGAGGAACAGACCAGAACTGGTTTAGGGGTTGGACAAAGGCTTGCCCTCCATCCACAGGCATTGCACTACGCTTAAAAGTGGACCCCACACACCTCATCTCAGAACACTCCTGGTTCTGTGAAGATCAGGAAAAGGAAGACTGGACCTGCTTGTTTTGAACTATAATTGACTCCTTGGCTGGCCTCCTTTTTGAGCTACAGGAACACAACAAACTTTCAAAGGCCTTTTCCTGCAACTGCCCAGCTAACCAGTTGCAACTACATCTGTTCTGGACCCAGCTGCTGGCTTCTGTTGGAGTGAGTCCTAACCCCCAAATGGTGCCTTTCAGGACCTTGACCCTTGGCTCGTGTTAAAGTGTACTCTTCCTGTCTAAACTGCAATAGCTCAGACTTAGGAACTTTTTGGCGATTTTTTGTCCAAAGAACCGGTGGGAGACTGGGGACTGCCATCAAGCTGACATTGCCGAAATCGAACTGCCAGTCAGATTCTAATTGCGAGTTTTCTCTTCTGAAGGACATCTGACTACCAGAAAAGTTTATAATTCTGAATGAAGAGAACTTCACGAATCCGAGCCGAAGCCAATTGATGTTGAGTTGTTCCTGGGCTCTGGACCTTGCCCGCTCAGAGCAGAGACTCTGGACTTCCTCTGCTCAGAGCTTTCCCAACTGCCACACTGGGACCTCACTCTTCAGCAACCCCTGGTTATGCCCTGCTTTGGATCCAGCTTGCAGTTTGCCCCACAGCTGGCTCGTCAATAACCATTTTTGCCCAGTAATGTTTGTGTGCCAAAAGGTAAACTTTCCACTGGGACGAACCTGGTCCATGTATCCAACCCACGCTTCATCGCGGTTGGTCTGAACTTTTGACTTTGACCAACTCTAGAGTCACCAGAAAACATCAGTAGGCGCTTTGTACTTTTTGGGGCTATTTTTCATTCAAACTTAAAAAAATTATAACTCTGGTTCT
This sequence comes from Calotriton arnoldi, assembly GCA_963921515.1. NCBI lineage: Eukaryota > Metazoa > Chordata > Amphibia > Caudata > Salamandridae > Calotriton > Calotriton arnoldi. Next base: position 676,057 of record CAWUFW010001381.1, read on the forward strand.
AATTGTTAGATTTTTGTTGTTTTAGTGTAATTTCATTTATTAGAATTTACACTATGGGCCTCATTACGATGTCAGTCGGAAAGGCTCCGAACGGCATTCAGATTTTCCAAACCCGAGTCAGAAGCCATGTTTCTGATTGACTCGGAAACATTTCTGACCAACCGATTACTATGGAAGGTAACCGTTTGGTCTGTCCGACTCTGTCCCAACCAGCATTCGGAGACTCCGAGTCAGTCGGAGCCGAATCGTACAGGTCTATGGACCGCGTTTCCGACCGACGTATCACGATGTCGGATTCAGACAGCCTTTCCGAATCAGTTTGTCCGACACGAAAAGGCTGTCAGAAACTGACTTTGGGGGCCCGTAGCAGTCCCCCCCTTCACCCGGAGACCTCTGGTTGGGGCCGGTGGGGGTACCCATGGGACCCTTCTTTGCAACCATGCGCAGTGTGGCATGCACCATGGGGTGCCCGTCATAGGGTGCAAGGTTTCCCGCAACCACCCCTTTCTACAATGGGAGCCTGTGTTGTTGGTCAGAACAGAGGCTCCGATTAAAGTCAATGGGAGTCCGACCGAACGGTGTTTGGAACCATCATAATCGGTTGGTCGAACTCCCCGAACCCGAGTCGGTCGGAACAATTCTGACAAGGAGTCGGTCAGAATGCTTTCCGACTGACATCGTAACGAGGCCCAAAATTTCTAAATTGGTTTTGGTTTTTCTTGTGTTGTGATTTTAGTTTATTACTGTTTGAGTACTACATAAATATTTTACACATTGCTCTAAGTTAAGCATTACTACTTGTGTGCCAAGCTACCAGGGTTAAGCACAAGTTTATTTAGTGACTTTTGTTGTTCACCTTGACAAGACTGTTATTATTATTTGAGGTGGGTTCTCACCCCCCTGAGTACATCAATTTCTTACAGTGATCCTCATTAGGGACTTGCTCTTGGGTTTTTAAACATTTTGTGCTCTGTCCAGTGCTATTATTTGCAGTATTTTTCAGAAATGGCATTTGAAAGAGAATAGGGAGCAGACAAACTGCCAAAAGAGCAGGAGGAGCCCACAACAACCTCGCTAGAGTCAATCACCTAACAATTATTCAAGTTACCAGCTGGCTAGACAAAGGTTTCCTCAAAGGTTGTGACATGCAATCTGTGCCATAAGAACTTCATCCCCAGTATTGTGAAGAGTAATTGTTTGACATGTCGCGAATGATGAAACCCCTCAGGGTCTGGCACACTAGCCAACTTGTTGCTGCCAAACGAAGATGCTAAGAAGAGGAGGAGGCTTCTACATCAGGTGCAAGACTTTCAGTGCAATCAGAAGACTGTGTGTGATCACATGTCCTGGAAACACAGATGGATATTAATCCTCTGCTCTTATTGGCATGTACTGCACCAAGTGCTGCAAAATAGTATCCATTGGGGAGCAAAGTTCTAGAGCTCGGGACAAGTTATTAACTGCTCACCAAAGGGACTGCAGAAAGCAAATTCTTTTTTTTTTTTTTTTGTGATCCAAATTATGATGCCATGTTCTTCTTTTAGTTGAACCCCCCCAACAAATTTAAAACTCAAAAAAAAATTACTAAATCTCCCAAAATCACCCCAAAAATGTTCTTCATTTGTATGTTTGTCATAACAGTGTCTTCAGTGTCAAAATGTAGTAGAATAATTTCATGGACAACAAAAGCCCAGTTTTAAAAACACTTTGCACAGGCTTTGTGTTACTTTTGTATAACACTGCAGTGGACCACCTCTCTGCTGTGAATGTCTTTTGGTTGTGCGCAGTGGGGAATTTGCCACTCGGCTAGATGGAGGGAGTGATAGCCTACCTTGATGAGGTGAGGCTGCCCTTCTCACAGCAGTCAGTTGTAAGGTGGAATAGAGGCACTGAGATTACCAACTGAATGGTGAACTGACCCTCTCCCCACCAGTGACCTACCAAAGACCTGCTGCATGAGAGTGTAGTGGTGATGCTTACTGCCTTATTCTGGCATGGCTAGGCACCGAGGAAGAATGATAGTGGGTTGTCATTGGGGCCTCCCAGCTCTGAGCTAGAGTTAGCCAACGTCTCATCCCCAGTGCATCATAATAATCATTAGTATTATTTTCCCTGGACTACGCATACATTCCTAGAATAAAGGTGAATACATATGTTTACCCTCTTACCAAGAAATTTAATTCAGCAGGTTGCCTTGGAGTTTGCAGAGGTTTGGCCAGAGCAGAGCAGAGCCTCCACCCAGGTCGAAATAGAGGCTTATGTGTTTGGAAGGGGAAACCTAGGAATTTATTGAGATTTTATATTCATTCAGACATTAAAGTAGCACAGTCAAAAAAGTAAATTACATTTAAATGAAACTTTCGTTAAAATTCCCCTAAGAAGGTACTATAAGCAGAACTGCATTGCACCAGAACCAGCCAGGGAGATTCACATCGATCCATGTTTTTCTAGAATAGAAATGAGTGTCTGAAATGAAAGGGATTGATTCAAAGGAAAGTAGTACCTAAGGGGCTCATTACGATGGCGGGCGGAAGCACAACCGCCGTGCTGGCGGATGCAAAAACCACCAGTTACCGCCGGCACGCAGCAGTCCACACGCCCGCCCAATTACGATGCGAAAAGTAGGCCAAACACCGCCGGCAAGCCAGCAACACCGTCCGCCATCAAAGTGCGCCCGTACACGTAGCGGCGCAGCCTAACTGACACACACCGTCCGACGAAACACGTCCCGCCCGGCGCATAAATTACGATGCCGCAAACAAACGGCTCCCACGGCCAAGAGATACCGTACGACAAACCGAGCGGTAACACGGACGCCGAGCACGGACAACGAAGAAGCGGCTCCCCGAGCATGAATCCAGCACTGCAGGCCCTCCCCATGCTCCTGCTGATGCACCACCAAGGACGCAACGTACCGCGGAGACGCAGGTAGGCACACACACAACAAGTGCACGCAAACAGCGCACACAGTGCAAGGGCGGAAAAAGCGGACAACCCCCACCAGCGCGTGTACACTACACATCCACCATTGCATCCACATATGACACACAGGCCAAATCGTAACATCGCGTAACACATGTGTACACACCACCTGGGACTAGGAACCAACAACCCCGTCACGGCCCCAAAGCGGCGATGACGCCGCCACACATGCGCACAACGCAGAGGCCAACCGCAGCGCCATGCATGCGTCGCACACAGACACAGGGACACAACCAAGCAGCACACACATCAGCCCCACCCCGAACGCACATGACACGTGACAGGCCTGCCACAGACATGTCCCCAACGCCCAATTCACGGACAACACCCAACGCCACACAACCGACGCACACATGTCAGTGAAGACACGCAACAGCAGGACACACCCCAGTGTAACAAACATGGCGTAGCACACAGCGGCGGCAACACCAACTAGGAGAAGCAGGGCCCCTTCGGGAAGAGGAACGCCAGTACCACACTGAAACACCCATACCACCCTGCACATATGAACAAGACATATAAAACGGAACACCAAAGAGCCCGGGGACCGACAACAGGTGGCCCAAGAATAACATTCACACACAAGGCCCAACGCAGAGCGGAAAGGCAGCCTGCCGCCCACACAAGGGAGAGCAGACAGCACTGAATGACCTTCCATTCCAACTCCGAAACCACAGCCCTACGACAGAAGCCGGTGAATACAGCCATTGTCCAAGAATAGACCAACACAGGCTTGCCGAGGAGACCGACCACAGGGCAGATAGCGCATATCACAGAAGCACACAACGGACGGGGAAGAAAGAAGAAAACACTCCCCCATGTCGGCCACATGCAAGTTAATTGGAAGGAGTCACACATCACTGACCTTGAACTGTCTGAGAAGCATGTGGGAAGAGGGCCCGTGTCCTCCAATCAAGCCAACAGAACACAAGTCCTGTCTCCCTACGACTACACAGAGCTCACAGCAACCTCGGAGCGTGCACATTGCAGACTGCACACACAGCCGGAGCACGCCACCACAACGCACCGCTGCGAAATGGCAACCGCAACACACCTACCCAACTACGCCGAACAGCTCAAGCTGTACAAAACCAACCTGTTTCATACATTGGGATGCGATCTCCTGTCCCTGCTGAACGTAAGTTACCGACTGACTTACCGCATCACATTGTTCAGCTGCGTCATGCCCGTCTTCTACTGTCGGAGGTGTCCCTACCAGCATCCCGTGGAGATATGCCTCTCCAACCCGGCATGTCTGAAGGCGGACCTGCTACCACTACTCCTCCCTCTGGACGCACACGACAGGGCCTGCTCTGCCTATGGGGGCATGGCGTATGTGGCCAACATCGCACCCGCACTGAAATGGGACCACTGTGCCTCCACACGATGGATCATCGAGAACAGCTACATCGAATGTCACCCAGCATGCCCCATCATGGTCCTCCAAGGGACAACTTACGAACAACACCTTGACAGCCACCATCCGCTACATTGGCTGGCAAACATGTACACCACCAATGACATGGAAGCCCTGCTGGACGGCATCGCATACCTGACAACCTGTAAATTCGTCGGACCACAACGCAGGTTCCCGATTGACCTATGATGTCCAACCCCGCACCCATGCTTAGCTTCCGCACGGACTGGCCAGTCACCACCACAACAGCCATACCAAACGACCGGCAACTGTAACCACACCATCAACGACATCGCCATGACATCGGATATGACCGGGACATGCACACTGTTCCCCATCACATCCAGGAACACCGCATGCATCGTGGGAGGCAGTGGCATGGGCTCTGTGTATCGCACCCACATGGACGGAACTGCACGAACAACCAGGACACGACATGGATCCAGCGCCCATGGACACACACACCGCTCAGTGGACATGAATAGGTCGCCTGGAGTCTGTGGGTGCTGCACCCCTCCCACCCCCGCCCCGGGAATCCCATACCAGGACCTTTGCATGGACGACAAGTGCATACAACAACAACACGACCCCAGTGACTGTGACATGTCCAGTAACCACCACAGTGCAACAACAAGTGGCACGCCGCTGCATGCACGCAAGCACATGCCCTGATGTCATCTCACATGCACGCGTGCATGAGGAACAACCGCAGCAAACCTGTCACATGGAACTGAGATGGACTGTGCCCATGATGCCAAGCGGTCTGGTAGGCTACATGTATACCGTCTGTGTCAAAGTCCGCAGCTCCGCAGCTATACGTAAATGTACATTAGCACAGCCTTGGCCAAGCAGATGTCACTCTGAAGCCCACATCCCACATGCAACAGCCAATCACATGTAACCCCACACCCTATCCCATTTGCAATCATGCTCAGTATATCCTCAACATGTATTCCGCTGCCAGTAGTGTCCACTATACTGCATCACAGAGGACAGAAGACTCAATATAATGTTTGAAACCAAAACTGTCTCCGCTGACTCATTTCACAAGTACGAATGAGAGAGGATGAGAGTATGTGAAGTACACGGCAGTCGTGACATGACCATGTAGTCCACTGGTATTGGATGTCAACGCAAATGAGTAGCACAACTGTGGAAGACACACATGTGTCGTGTGAAGTCGTATGGACGCAGTGCTCAGGTGGGTGGGTGTGACGGGTAGATGCGCACATGCCAAGTTGGAGCACGCCGTGTTGGGAGGGGTCATGAACAGTACACCACCGCTTCCCTGGGCATTGTGAGAGGACACCTGTCGGGGGGAGTGAACACGTGTGTGCACAGCAGCCGGGCACACGTACAAAGCGGTACCAGGCGCACCTCAGCCCACCCTCTGTGGACAAGCTGGATCCTGTTGTGCGCCCGCCATGCCCCTTGACAAGGCACACACAGCCCCAGTTGACCAGGTGTAACCCCAACATAGTCAATCCGCACAGGCGATACAGGGCACGGGATGGCAGTGGAGCATGGTGTGTGAGAGGTCTCCTCGCGCTCCTCCTGGTCATATCACGCAGGCAATAGAACCTCAACGTCTAGCATGGCACAAGTCAAATGGAAGTGTAGGGGGACGCACCACAGCACGAGCAGCACTGACGTCACGGGAGGTGGCTCGCACCATCCCATCCATTGCCCATCATACCAACCACGCCACATGCCATTGCGACTAAGTGCAAGCGCGTGCGCCACCACCCCCGAGCCCTCCCCAGAGAGGCCAAAGAGTGAATGTGTGGGCCATCAGCCACAGACGGACGCGGCCTGGCCGCAAGGGCAGCCACAGCCACTGGGTGTCGCAGGTGGCGGATCCGGAAGGCGAAGACTGTGATGCATAGTCCATGCAGGCCGGGTCTCCATTTGGGGCACCACGCAGGTGGACGGCGTCCCGCCACACATCATACCCTGAGACAGCCCACTCGTGCAACTGGACCCACACATACACTCCTTGCCCTCTCTGGTGCGAGCTTGGGGCTGCCTGTGCAAGCGCTAGCCTCGCAGGTGAGCATGCATATTGGGGGAGCGAGGGGAGGACATGAGGGCTGGGGCGAAGATGACTGTATCACTGTCAGTTAGTACAAGGGATGACCCAGATGTGGAAAGGAAGAGACGTGTCCCGTGTGTACTGCAACTAGTCGCCAATCCAACTACCCCCATGTCCGGAATGTAAGCCCGCACCTAGGCCCGCCCATCCGCCACATCGAACATACCACCAGCACGACAACCTTCCCATTCGAAACACTGACTGGGGGTGGCGACCAGTGAACAATCATGTGTAGCCTACCCACGCGTACATGTGGGCCCTCCATGATCCATGTCACCTGCGGCAAAGTCATGACATGCGCAATGAGGGAAGTGATGAGAGCTGTCCGCCCCACGCGCAGAAGGTGCATCAGCTCCACAGACCCAGCAGCGAGTCCAGCAGGGGTCACATGTGCAGGGGCAGCTGTGCCTGGTGTGAAGGCACATGCATATAGACAGCACATCGACCAATGTGTAGTCTGCCCACATCTACAGTCCATCATCATGCGGACATAGGAATTGAACACAGGGCAACACATCTTCAGTTGGTGCACCCACCGTGACCAACAATGCGCAATCATCGACGTACCCGCCCTGTGCATGGCCCCCACCCAACGGAGGCACATCCAGTGCCACCATCCCACACACACAAGCCTTCCACGTGACATGCTGTGTCCAATGGTCAGTACAGAGTCAGCGCCCATCTGGTGGATCCTGAACAGGAGACACATGCACACACATGCCAGCTCCCACTATGTATGTCTGCCACCTGGCACGTGCAATGTAACCTCTCACCTGTGACGTGTGACTGCAAGCACACAGCCGTCTTGGCATGGGGCTGTCAATGTGGACACCTGTCAATGTTTCGGGAGGTGTGATCCGTACAGTGCTGTACATAGGGTGCAGTGCTGACACCTACTACTGTCTCATATCCCCTCGTGCCACAGGTCCCACTTGTTTTGGCCGCTCAGCCTGTGCCCACATCATCGTCGTCGTGTGCCATACTCATCCAGCCGCGGAAGCAGTTCCATGCTCAGCAGACATTCATGTTGCCGTGGTGTTGCCGCTTGACGGATATGCAGTCAGTCCCCATCAGCACGCCCCGCAAGTCATTGGGGCCTAGATCCCCATGTGCATGCACATGGCAGTGGTTTGTATCACTAGCCATTGCCATTGTTGGGAGACCTGTGTAAGTGTATTGTGGCCGTGCCGTCCCAGCTTGACAGCTGGGCTGTGGCTCATGTGCTTGCTCAGTCATGTCAGTGATGTGTATGCGAAATTGCTATGTGTCGTGTTGCTTTGACATGTGTCCTCTGCCATTGTCCCCAGGCGGAGACTGAACATTGACCGCCCATACCAATTGCTGGCGGACATGGACGATACAGAGGTTATTAGGAAGTTTCGGCTGGACAGGCCAACCCTGCATCGACTGTGTGCCATGTTAGAACCCCATCTCCGTCCCCGCAGGGTGTATCCGACTGCTGTCACCCCCACGGCTAAGGTGATGGCCGCCATGCATTTCTTCGCCACTGGGTCATTCCAGCACACAGTGGGCATTGGAGGAGGGATGTCCCAGCCCATGTTCAGCAAGGTGCTGAGGGATGTACTGGCAGCCATGATGCTGTACCGAAACAGGTACATCCGCTTCCCCAGGGCTCGTGAATTGGCGGCAGTGAAGGGTGCATTCTATGCCCTTGGCAGAATCCCACACGTCGTTGGAGCCATTGACTGCACACATGTCGGCCTTGTTCCACCACAGGCCACTGAGCACCTGTACCGCAACAGGAAGCACACGCACTCCCTGAATGTGCAAGTGGTGTGCCTTGCGGACATGGTGATCACCCACGTGTGTGCAAAGTTCCCAGGCTCGGCCCATGACGCACACATAATGCGCAACAGCATCTTGCCACGACTGATGTCCAATATGCAACAGGATCGTGGCTGTATTGTCGGTGAGTATGTGGAGTGGTGTAGCGTGCTGGTTGTGCGATGCTGTCCCCTGTCCAGTTGGAATAGCAACGGTTCTCTGTGTCCCTCACACCCAGGTGACTCTGCGTACCCGAATGGGGCATGGCTGCTCAGTCCATTGAGGAATCCTCGCACCCCAGCAGACGATCGCTACAATGAGGCACATGGGAGGACCAGACGTGTGGTCGAGCGTACCTTTGGCCTCCTCAAGTCCAGGTTCAGGTGCCTGGACCGCACCGAGGGTGCGCTGGCGTACTCCCCACAGAAGGTGTGCCGGATAGTGGTGGCGTGCTGCATGCTGCACAATCTGGCCATTCGGAAGCAGATCCCCCTCATCGTGGATGACGGAGATCAACCAGGGCCCCAGCCCGCAGACCAGGACAGCTCGAGTGAGGAGGACAGCGGAGAGGAGGAAGCTGGTAATGTGCGGCAGCAGCTCATCGCCCGCTACTTCACTTGACGGTGAGTGTCCATGTACGACGGCTGATGTGGCTGTATCTGTGCAGGTGTGTGTGTGCTGTGTCAGGGTGGCCGTTTGTTCACTGCGTGCTGTGTGTCAACGCTCCATGGCCAGGGTAGTATGCCACTGTTGGTGGCTGTGGCATTGTGCCCTATTGCTCTGTGCGATGTGTGTACATTGCTTGTAGTTGTTGACATGTACTGTGTGATGGGTGTGTGACACACTCATTGAATGTGCTCCTGTTCTGTCTCCCACCCCTAGGTCCCTAAAGGCCCTCCGGATTCCATTGCCATGCCACGCATCAGGTGCCTTTCCGCCCAAGGTGGCCGTTGTATTCCGTACAAATAAAACACAGGGCACAAACAGCAGTTAGTGTAAAAGGTGCATTTATTTCAAACTGTGACATGTGATTGTGTGTAAGGTGATGACAAAAGTGGTGCGTGCAGTGACAATGAGCTGTCGGTCATGGCTGCGTGATGCTCAGGGTGTACCCACTGGTTCTATGTCCATAGTCCAACACACACATGCCATCCAGATGGCTGTGTGGAGTGGGATCGTAGTCCAAGTCAATGCAGTGGCTGGTCAAGGAAGGCTGGCGGAAGGCTGGCTGGCTGCCTCACTTGCGTTTGGAGCGTGCGAAGTCCTCCCGGGAGATCTGTTTCCACTTCGGACGGCCCCTTCCACGTTTGCGAGGGGGTGCCTGCTTGCGACATGCTGGTGGTTGAGGTGTGCTCACTGGCTGTGGACGCAGGGGAACTGGACACTGCTGCTCGACCCTGCGCCCCGGCAGGTGGTGGCGGAGGGGGAGCTGCTGTCCCTGGCTGTGACCTCACCGCCACCACCAGCTGGCCCATGAGGTCCACGAGTTGGCCCATACGGGCGTCCATGGACCTCAGCACCCCCAGCACCTCACGCGTGTCTGAAGCAGACTGGACCCATTGTCCTTGGGCCTCTTCATAGGCCCCAAGGACTCTGGCCATTTGAGGCAGGGCATGGCTCCCAGGGGAGGCTGGCGTTTCCCTGACCCTGCTCCTCCTACCAGTCCTGCTGCCACCGGCCTGCCCACTAGCCACATTGCTCACCACGGTCCTCGCTGTGGCTCCCAGGGTGGATCCAGTCGGCCGGGCCACCACCTGCGCTGGGGCTGGTGCCAGCGAAGACGTGGTGGTGGTGGCGGCGGTGGTGGTCGGTGCGGCGATGGTGGCGGTTGCGGCAGTGGTAGTGGCCACAATGACCGTGGGTGTGGCCGCAACGACAGTGGCAGCAGGGGGCTGGGAATGTTCAGCAGCCCTGGATGATGGGTTGGTGGGTAGGAGGGGTCCTGGGGAGCGGCTGGGCCCTGCCACACCAGATGGGCCTGCTTGGTGGTCCGTGTCCGAAGAGGAGGACAGATCCTCCAGATCCGTGTGTCCTCGTTGGGGGCTTGTAGGCTGGCTGTGCTGGCTGCTGGCTCCATCCCCAGCATCCAGCAGTTCGTCACCTGTGGAGAGAATGAGATTTGTTATTGTGTTGCACCTGGCGAAGTATGTATTTGTCGTCTGACATTAACAGTTCGTGCAATCTCGTACATGGGTTTCCCGGAGGCGTGTGTGTGGCTGTAGCATCTGTAGTTGTGTGTGCTTGGCAATGGGACTGTGTGCTGTGCACATGTGGCATGGGACGGATTGGCCATGCCGATGGGTGTGTTGCTGTGCCCCTACTTATTGTGACTCTGGTGTATGCGGGCTCCTGGCCCATCCTGGGTCTGGTTTGTACTTTGCTTTTGGTGTTCAGATGGGATGCTTAGGAATGCATATGGCAACATGGGCCATGCCCCAGATTCGCATTTGGGAGGGAATATGCTTTTGGGGTTCAAATGGAACGCTTAGGAACGCATATGGCAACATGGGGGCCATGCCCCAGATTCGCATTTGGGAGGGTATATGCTTTTGGGGTTCAAATGGAACGCTTAGGAACGCATATGGCAACATGGGGGCCATGCCCCAGATTCGCATTTGGGAGGGAATATGCTTTTGGGGTTCAAATGGAACGCTTAGGAACGCATATGGCAACATGGGGGCCATGCCCCAGATTCGCATTTGGGAGGGAATATGCTTTTGGGGTTCAAATGGAACGCTTAGGAACGCATATGGCAACATGGGGGCCATGCCCCAGATTCGCATTTGGGAGGGAATATGCTTTTGGGGTACATGCTGTGAGCCATGGGTGCCGAACGTGACATGTGTTGTGGCAGCATGACAGTGCATGGTTTGAGGTGTGTGCATGCTTGACATGGCCTGCATATTTGCTGTCTGTTGTGATTACTGGACATGGCATTGGACGCATCGTTATGAGTGAGTGATGGTTGTGTGCCAGCCAACGTATTGCAGTTGTCCCATCTCCTTGGTGTGCGTGCTGCCCTGTGCCATGTGCATCACTGCAGTGCTCGGGGGGGGTGTGGCCCATGTTGTGTGTTGTTGCTCACAGTGTGTCGTGCGCTTCATTGACTTCTGGCACATGGTTGGTCATGGGCATGTATCTTAGCGTAAAACACACAAGATGATGGACGGAATGTTGCACAATGGCAAACATTCACCCCCAGTCACAGATCTGGGTTTAATCCATCGTTATTTTGCTTCACCACGCCACCCCAGTTCAGACATGGCCATATGCAAATCAGTCTTGACCCTGTGCCTCATGGGAACAGTCCAGACCGAACTGCCAAGCCATGTCTTCCCTGGACCGGAATCAAGCATCCTAGGACCGGTTTCGGGCATTCAGCCCTCATCAGCCAGGATAGCCTGACTCCAGTGGTGCAGTGAGCACGGGACCCACGTCTGGGCATACCCTTCCCACTTGGGGCGAATTGCAAAACACACAAGATGATGGACGGAATGTTGCACAATGGCAAACATTCACCCCCAGTCACAGATCTGGGTTTAATCCATCGTTATTTTGCTTCACCACGCCACCCCAGTTCAGACATGGCCATATGCAAATCAGTCTTGACCCTGTGCCTCATGGGAACAGTCCAGACCGAACTGCCAAGCCATGTCTTCCCTGGACCGGAATCAAGCATCCTAGGACCGGTTTCGGGCATTCAGCCCTCATCAGCCAGGATAGCCTGACTCCAGTGGTGCAGTGAGCACGGGACCCACGTCTGGGCATACCCTTCCCACTTGGGGCGAATTGCAAAACACACAAGATGATGGACGGAATGTTGCACAATGGCAAACATTCACCCCCAGTCACAGATCTGGGTTTAATCCATCGTTATTTTGCTTCACCACGCCACCCCAGTTCAGACATGGCCATATGCAAATCAGTCTTGACCCTGTGCCTCATGGGAACAGTCCAGACCGAACTGCCAAGCCATGTCTTCCCTGGACCGGAATCAAGCATCCTAGGACCGGTTTCGGGCATTCAGCCCTCATCAGCCAGGATAGCCTGACTCCAGTGGTGCAGTGAGCACGGGACCCACGTCTGGGCATACCCTTCCCACTTGGGGCGAATTGCAAAACACACAAGATGATGGACGGAATGTTGCACAATGGCAAACATTCACCCCCAGTCACAGATCTGGGTTTAATCCATCGTTATTTTGCTTCACCACGCCACCCCAGTTCAGACATGGCCATATGCAAATCAGTCTTGACCCTGTGCCTCATGGGAACAGTCCAGACCGAACTGCCAAGCCATGTCTTCCCTGGACCGGAATCAAGCATCCTAGGACCGGTTTCGGGCATTCAGCCCTCATCAGCCAGGATAGCCTGACTCCAGTGGTGCAGTGAGCACGGGACCCACGTCTGGGCATACCCTTCCCACTTGGGGCGAATTGCGTGACTGCTGTATGTGTGGCAGCTGTGCGGATGACATGCCTTTCATGAGACTGGGGCTGACGGATGGGATGGATGGTATGTTGTATGTGCATGGTGTGTCTGTGTGTTTGATGGGTTCAGTGGTGTTCGTGTGCATTTATGTTGTTCCGCTCTGTTGCGTCTAGTGTTGTTTGTCTTACATAGGCGTAGTTGTGGGGTGTGTGGTTGACAGGCAGTAGGAGCTACATGGACAGGACTTCAATGGTGTTTCGGTTGTGATGAGTTGCACAGTGGCTGCCGTGTGGTACTATATTCAGTGTGGCTTGTGCATGCAGACGTGGCTCCTTGGGTGTTGCTATGTCTGTGATGGGTCATGTGGGGTGTGAGTCTGTTGTTCATGTCCGTGTGCACATTGTTCACTTGTTCGTGACGGTGGGCGGTGCTGCGTGTTCGTCTGCTACGTGACATGTCCCATGTGTTGGTCGTGTTCCGGTCCTCATGCCTCCAGTAATCCAGCCCTGTCCAGTTTCCCACCTGCAAGTTGTTCGTGCGTGCACTGTACTGGATGCCACATGGCTCTAAGCGGGGGTGCTCCATGTTGCAGGTCTGTGGGGGTGGGGGGTGTTGTGGGTCGTGGGGGTGGCTGGACACCCACTGACACCGATTGCTGTGGACCGTGATGTCTGCCTTTCGGCTGTCATTGTGCACTGCGGTGGCTGACACGTGGCTGTGGGGTGTTGGGGATGCTCCTCCTTGCTGTGCTGTGGGACTAGGGGCCTGGTGTGTGTTGTACTTGGGCTGTCCACCGTCCCACCCACTGCACTTTGTGTTCCTGCCACTTACCTGTTACTTGTCGGTTAGTGCAGCTGTGGCGGACACATGGGTGTGGTGGGTGCTCGTTGTGGCGCTTCTGGCATATTTGGGGACCTGTTGGTGGTTACGTGGCTGGCTGAGTGTACACATGTCCCCACGTATCTTACAGTTGTTCGGTTTGGGCTGTGTGTGGTGGTGTCTGTTGCATGTGTGTGTGATGTGTTGTGTATTGTGTGCTGGACATGGGGGTGTTTGTCCCTGGGAGCTGTGGCATGGTGGTAGTGCATGTGAGTACATAGCGGTGTGCTGGTATACATTAGTTTGTACTTACCAGCCTCCACTCCCCTGCTGATCCGGCGAGGATCTCCGGATGTATTATGACTCGCACCTTCTCCTCCCACGCTTTGAAGGTCTTGAAGAGCGCGGGATTCCCTCCGCCAGTGACGGCAGCCAGCTCTCTGTTTTTGCCCTCCTTCTTCTTGACCAGGCTCTTGACGTCATTCCAACGTTTGTTTATTTCTCCTCTGTTCCTGGGCAGGGTCCCGACTGCATTGACCTGGTCTACGATCCGGTTCCACATTCTGTTTCTGGTGGCTATTGGTGTGTGCTGGACCATGTTCCCATAGATTTGTGGGTACACCTTGATGATCTCGTCGACCATGACCGTCAGCTCAATGGGCGTGAACTTGGGCATTCTTTGTGGTGCCATGGTGTTTGTGGTGCTGGTGCGGTGTGTGTTGTGTAATGTGCAGGGGGTTTGTGGTGCAGGTGTTTGGTGGTGGTGGTGGTGGTGGTGGTTGTGATGTGTGCGTTTCTGTGGTGTGCTGCTGTCCTTGCTGTGTCACTGTGTCCTCTTCTCTCCTCTCTGGTTTGCAATGTTGCAAGGGGTTGTGGTCTGTGGGAGTGCTGCTTTTGTACTTACCTATGTGGGTGTGTCCTCATGGTCTGTTGTTTTCAGGTGTGTTGTGTCTGGGGTTCTGGCCTTTGTAGTTTTTGTTTGTCCAGGGGGGGGTTTTCGGGATGTGTACTGTGCTTGTGTATTTGTGCGTGCCTTGCTGTGTGGACTTGTTGGCCATGTTGTGTGCTATTGGTTTTGTGAGCGGATGGTTTCTGTGCAGGTACGTGGGCGCCATGGCTTCTGCCGTGTCGATTCTCATCGGCGTTGTTTGCGCTGGCGGGCGGTATATTTGTAGTTTTCCCGCGCTCATGGCGGTGCGATCGTAATTTCACGTGCGGTGTGTCGGCCGTGAGGGCGGGCGGTTTTGTGTTGTCGTGCGTGTTTCCGTCCGTGGCGGGCGGTTTGACTCCGACTCCGGACGTTGGCGGGCGGTATTTTGTGTGATTTTTCCGCCGATGGCGGTTTTCGGTTTGTGTAATCGTAATGGCGTGGTCGGTGTTCAGACGGTGTGTGCGGGCGGATTTTTGCCGCTTTCATGCCTGGCGGATTTTTTTACGCCGGGTATCGTAATGGGCCCCTAAGTTTCCATGTCAGCCATGGTGAACAGACAGAATATTGACTTGTTATTTTCGGAGTACCATAATATCGAGTTTTAAATATCGAGGTACAAGAATATCGACTGCAAGAATATCGTGGACCAGAATATCGAAAGTAAGGTAAGAAATATTGTTTTTTTAAATATCGAAGACAGTAATATTGTTTGTAAAAATATTGTTGTTAATAATATCGATGTTTATATTAGTGTTATGTATTTTAGTATGTATTTTAAATGTATGTGTTCTATATTTTTGTTTAAGTATTGTCTTTATTTTTTAATATATGTATTACATTTTTAGAAGTTATTAATTTTTTTAAAGTAAATTTTGCGTTTTAGTTCCGTAGCTGGTTGTGGGTTTATAGGGAATAGGGTGGGAAGTAATTTAATTATAATAAATTTAATAATAATTTTTAGAAGTTATTAATTATTTTTAATTAAATTTTGCATTTTTATTCCGTAGCGGGTTGTGGGTTTCTAGGGGAATAGGGTAGGAAGTAATTTAATTATAATTAATTAATTCATATTTTTTATTAATTAATATTGATATATTTAATATTTTATATTGTGGTAATTAATTTATTATTAATTAGTTGTTAATTGATTGTTAATTATTAATAATTATTTGCTAAAAAAATAATTGTATTTTTTTAGGAGCGCGTTGTGGGTTTATAGGGAATAGTGTGGGAAGTAATTTAATTATAATTAATAAATACATTTTATTACTTAATAATTAAGTATTTATCATTTTATATTGTTAATTTTTGTAAATAATTTATTATTAATTAGTTATTAATTGTTTGCTAATTATTAATAATTAATTGGTAAATATGTAAATTGTGTTATTTTTTTAGGAGCGGGTTGTGGGTTTATAGGGTTGTAGGGTGGGAAGTAATTTAATAATAATTCATTTATTAATATTTTTAAATATTTAATATTTATGTATTTAAAATTTTATATTGTAAATTGTGGTAAATAATATATTGTAAATTATTTATTAATTGGTTATTAATAATGATTAATTAATTATTAATTATGTTATTTGTGTCATTTTTTTAAGAGCGGATTATGTGTGGTGATAGGGGAGTAGGCTGGGAAGTAATTTAATTTCAATATATTTTTTAAATTTTTATTATAAAATTAATTTTAAGTTGATTTATACTGTTAATTGTGTGAATTAACTGATTATTTAGTGTTTTTAAATTGCTTGTTAATTTTAAATAATTAATTAATTAATTAATAATTAATTATGGTAATAGTGTTATGTTTTAGAACTTTGGTGGTGTCATTTATTGGGGAATGTGGTGGGAGGCAAATTTCTTATACTTAATTAATTGTTTGTTAATTAAATTTTAATTATTTTTCTTGAGTAGGAATAGTAAATTATTCCCCTATGCAATCCAACACTTTCCCTAATGTTGAACTGACTGGTGTGGGAATAGTAAATTATTCCCTTCCGCTATCCAACACTTTCCCTACTGTTGCACTCGCTGGAGTGGAAATAGTAATTGTTACCCCTCCGCTATCCAACACTTTCCCTACTGTTGCACTCGCTGGAGTGGGAATAGTAATTGTTACCCCTCCGCTATCCAACAATTTGTCTACTGTTGCACTCCCTGGAGTAGAAATAGTAAATTATTCCCCTCCGCTATCCAGCACTTTCCCTACTGTTGCACTCACTGGAGTGGGAATAGTAAATTATTCCCCTCCGCTATCCAACACTTTTCATACTGTTGCACTCGCTGGAGTGGGAATAGTAATTGTTACCCCTCCGCTATCCAACACTTTCCCTACTGTTGCAGTCGCTGGAGTGGGAATAGTAATTGTTACCCCTCCGCTATCCAACACTTTGGGGCCGATTCCGATTCAGGCCGGAAATCTCTCCGACCGAGCCGGACCCGGAGAGATTTCCGACCGAATCGGACTCTGGCAGTCCGACCGAACGAGTACGATGCGCACGCATGCAATCGGACTCGAGTCGGTCGGACTCCCATTGAAGTCAATGGGAGCCGGTCGTACAACGCGTACGCGGGCTCCCATTGACCCAATGGGTGCGAGGCGAACAAGGGTGCCCCCTACAGCGGGTACGCCTCGAAGTGACTCGCGGCGTACATGCACAGGTAGGGGGGACCCACGGGTCCCCCCTGTGTGCGACTCGCACGCTATGCGTACAGGGGGGCCGACACGGACCCCCAAAGTGCGGCTCCGACTGCTCTTTCGAGCCGGACGGCACGAGTCGGTCGGACTGCTCGCGGCGTGCATCGTACTTGCCCGGCCGGGGAACGTCTCCATCGCGCGGTGCGAGTCGTGTCCGTGCGAGTCGGTCGGAGCGCATCGGACCCGCGAACAAGTCGGTCGGCGATTTCGCATGCGCTCGCATCGTACTCACTCGGCCGGACGCACGTACGAATCGGTCGGGAAAAAGGCCTCCGAATCGGATCCGGTAAAGCCGAATCCGATTAGGAGCCCTACCGGCCGAGATCGGAATCGGCCCCTTTGTCTACTGTTGCATTCCCTGGAGTAGGAATAGTAAATTATTCCCCTCCGCTATCCAACACTTTCCCTACTGTTGCATTCGCTGGAGTGGGAATAGTAATTTTTACTCCTATGCTATCCAACACTTTCCGTACTGTTGCACTCACTGGAGTGGGAATAGTAAATTATTCCCCTCCACTATCCAACACTTTCTCCACTAAAGCACTCTCTGGAGTGGGAATAGAAAATTATTGCGCTCCGCTATCCAAAACTTTCCCTACTGTTGCACTCGTTGGAGTGGGAATAGTCATTTTTACCTTTCCGCTATTCAACACTTTCCTTACTGTTGTACTCCCTGGAGTGGGAATAGTAATTTTATACCCTCCGCTATCCAATATTTTCCCTACTATTGCTGTTAATGTAGTGTAAAATGTTATTGTAAAAGAATAAAAATATTTTAATATTTTAATTTATTATATATTTTATTTTAATTTTAATTTTACTGGTATATGTATATATATATATGTATTTATAATTTTTAATATGTTTCTAACATTTTATAATTTATTATAATAATTATTTATTAATATTATTAAGTAAATATATATATTATATTTTATATATATGTATGTTTTAATTTTTTTACATTATATTTATTATTTCTAATTTTAAACATTTTATAATAATTATAACTATCTTTTTTTTAAATTATATGTATTATTTACTTTTAAAAAAACGATATTTTTAACAACGATATTTTTTACAACAATATTTTTTTCTCGATATTTTTGTACTTACCATGATGTAGATAGGATGTCGATATTCTTGACATCGATATTTTGGTCCCGATATTTTGGGACCTCGATATTGTGGTCGTCGATATTCTGTCAGTGATTCATCAGCCATATCCCTACACAAGCATGTTTTCTTGAAACTCGAAACTTGAACTTTAAAACTCATTCAACACTGCAAGTGAGCATTTCTTCATATGACCAAAGTACATAACGCCGCATATTTAATTAAAATAAAATGGTATTCAGTAATATGTGTGTAAATGTTTTTCTGTGCAAAAATGCAAACTGAGGCACTATCACTGAGACTACTGGCCCATGTATTGCTCACTAAGGGCCTGATTTAGAGTTTGTCGGACAGTTTATGTACGTCACCATGGTGAAGTACTTTACTCCCACTATAGAGAGGGTACTCCGCCCCCTGAAACTGGCCCAGCGGACAACACTTGCATTTGCAGGAACCGCCGCCGTGGTTCCTGTAAATGCATTGAAAGTTTGACACAGGGCTCTCTCAACATGACAGAGTCATATGTCAACCTTTCAACTTTTATTTTCAATAACAAAATACCAAAGAGGGCAGCCCTTACATTAGGTAATTGATGATGGATTTCTTATTTGAACCCTTCAAGTGTCGTAAAGGGCTTTGAATGAGCCAAATGATTTGCTCCAATTAGTTTACATAAATTTAATTAAAATTCACCCATCATCACTTTTTTTGCTATTTTCTCGAAAGCATTATTTTATCCCTCTTCTTTTTCATCTTCCCTACTTAGAGGCTAGCCTCGCCCTATGTCATTCCATATTAGCCCACACTTCCTAATGCATATCCATCAGCCTATCTTTTATGAAGTACAGGCAAGCATACAGGTTGGCAAGATGTTTATTGTTTTTTTCTTTTTGTGAATGAGACTGTGAGGATGAAGAAAGGGTTGGATGAATATTACCACAAAAGAATATGGCGCACTCAAGTGTAATTGCACATCATCTTTAAATACTCATCGTCTACAGTAAAAGGGACCCCCTACCATACATTATAAGGATATTGTAAGTCAAAGAGTAGTTCCATGCCCATATACAGAAATGAAGCCAAAGGCGGAGTTTTTTTATAAGGTCAATTAATTCTGAGGTGCTCCAGACCTTGGAAAATGTTTTCGGAAATCTGGACGGGCTAACATGGAAATCCAAGCATTAAAGGCTCTGCTGTTTAATCAAACAAAATTAGGAAAGGGAATCTAAGTCAGATACATGGCAAATTAAGGTGCCCACGTGCAGACAGAGAGCTAGCTGTAAACTTGAGTACATGTGAGGTCCAACATCACCATCCACATTTTTGACAGGCGCAGGGGTAAATCCTCACAACCCGGAAGTGCTGTGAAGCAGAAGCTGACCTGGAAGAAATCCAACAATAAGGAACACAGGACAGCTTTGTGTCACTTCCTAAAAATCCGAAAATATCTGAAAAACAATTTCTTCTTACGTGTTTCCTGTTAAGCAGGATAAAACTCTTTCAAGACCACAGACAACTAACCCGTGAAAACAAGAGTGCGTTCTTAGATGACCCTGCTGCAACCGCACATTTATTCAGTGGAAATTGCAAACCGAAAACTGACGGACTCATCTTAAAAAACTGGAAAAGTGTGTGTTAAAGAATGTTGAGAATGTTTGGTACATTAGTAATAATTGGCCATACTATTTTATCAGACATAGTGAAAGGAGACAACTGAAAATGAATCAAAGGAAGCAGGTGTTCTGTGGAAAATTGCAAAACCTGCCCATCTTTCTATTATCTTCTATGTCTGAAAGCATCCAACTTCCTTTTTGCTGTCCAGTAAACAGAAGTTGCTTAACTAAAGTTGTGGCATGCAATATGTTTTCTTTTTTTGTGTGTAAAGTGGCAGTATACCACATGAAATGCCTCTAACTTCAATGCTGCATTAAGCCGAGAAACGACGGTGTGGGCCGCATTTAATTGTATTATTTAGCTGAATATTTTGAGGCAGATTTACTTTGATATCTATCACATATTGTGCTGTATCGCAGCCCCCTGTCTATTGCCATCACGCCTTCAAGCAGCCATTACTGGCCCTTGACACACTGCTTTCTCTTGCAGTGACTTCCCTCAGAGGAGAGGTAGCTTCATTCCAGTAATAACTGCAGGCAGGTGGTGAAATAATTAGGTCCATTTCAATAGTAACAAACCGACTTCAGTCCAGGCTCTGTGAACAATTATGATTTGTCCTCTATTTTTGATGCTAGAGTATAAATACTGCCATTTGATGTGCTAACAGAAAGAAACAATATTTTTGCTGAATGGATACCTCTTACCACCATGTTCTGACCTACCGAGCAGGGTCTCCCTATTATCGCGTTAATTTACCTGTCTTTAAAACTGTAATTGTATACTTATGTAGGTTGTAGCTGACATCACCGAGAAACTATTAGAGATGTGCACACAGAGCGAGAGGCCTACACCATTGGGATTGTCCATTTAGAACACAAATGGGTTTTTTTGCTATTCAAAAGTAGCAAACCCAATTACCAACACTGGTGAGTTCTCTTCACTCCACAACACACAGAAAAACACAGTGGCAGAAACTGAAAGAGCAAAGGGGAGAAAAGAACCCCTAAGACCTAATGAATCCAAACTAAACACCTCTCCACAGAAATGTCAAACATTCCCCTTAGCACAAAACAAGGCTTATAGAAATCTCTGCCTTTGTCTCTGTACTAATTCCTTAAGCAGAGAGAAGGATTTTCTTCTGGGAGTGTCAATTCACAAAGAACCAAACAGCAAATAAACAAAAGACTCTCAAAGAGTGAGTGAGTATGAATAAAATTCATGACTCTTTAAAGAGTTTACGGTGAAAGAATGTGGGGGATTATTTACAATTAAATCACAGTCTCAAATACAATTATTATTACCAAAAAGAATAAGGGGCTGTTTCTTCGCACTCACAAAGAACCTGCACCTGGATCCCCTCAGTCGAAGTCTCAGCTACCAAAAAGCTACTTATTTGTCTTCAAGGCCTTTTCCAAGCACCCTGGCATGCTCAGAAAGGAGGATTTCTTGTGAAATGTGTGAGGTTTATCAAGATGCTGCATCTGCGGCTTGATCAGTGCAAGGAGAGGCGGGCAGAAAAATAACAAACTCATCCATAGCACTGTACACTCTGCAAAAGTGGGACCGAGTGATATAAGTGAGAAGAGAAACTTGATTGTATGTATCAGAAGGTGCTTCACTGTAAAAAAAACACAAAGAAAAATAATAATCATTAAATGTCTGGAATACTCATTCACCCATACTTACAAGGTTTTTTTATGATACAATATACAGGACAATTCTGTCATGTACTTTTTAGAAAACAAAAGGCAAATGGCGAATAATTTGTGAATTGTCATCATTTTGCAAAAGTACATCGCGGGGAAGAAATGCTGTTTTATTCAAAAGTTGTACACTCTGAAAGTCCACCTTCTTACATGTTTGGTCACGGTCCGAGGATAGATGCAACCTATCGCCCCTAAAACAGCTTCCAAAAGGACACGGCTCCAACATGACATTCACTTCACATATGATCATGTAAAATGGATAGAAGCAAGCCAAATAACTTGGAACAGCTCCACCTCCAGCATTAGGTGTGAAGAAGAGCGCATTAACATGCAAGAAGTTCCATGTTATTTGATGCTTGAAGAAAAGGGTGTCGCTGTAACAGTAAAGAGACAAACAATTGACCCACAAACAAACTTACTTGACAAAAAGGGTCATCCAGTGGTATGAAAAATATCACACAAACTGGAATGAGAAGTGCCAAGATGCGAGTTCTTTAAAATCATCTTGGAAAATCATTGCACAATGAAGTCAAGAAATAACAACCGTTCTGATTTACCTTAAAGCTTTCCTGAAGAGAGCCATCAGGGAGACTTGTTTAGCTATTTGGTATATGACGGAAACAGTGTGCCTGATGTTCAGAAGCTAAACCATAAGTGGAAACTCATGGTGTCAAATTAAGTTATGAAGCAAAGTTTTCCTTAATGTTGGGCCTTCATTTCTTAATCCAGTGGCAATGATTTAGCAAATTTGCAACCTCAGTGCTTCACAAGAAATGAGAGGAGCCAGTACTCACACAGGTAGTATATATCATTACATTGTCACTGAAGAGTTCAATTAGAATCTATTTTTACAAAGTTAAAGTAATCTTGTGGAATATTGATACATATTGTGAAGCACTTGCCGTGGGGGGTCGAGACTGGAGGGTGGGAGTTGGATCCTTGGCTGCCTGAACCTGGAAATGATGTGCACACTGAGCAAATATGCCGCTTGTTGCTTCTCTTTTTGTTTTTTGTTGTTGATTGTATTGCCCCTGTTTAGCAAAGTTTTGTTGTTATATGTTACCATGGCAACGGGTTTGCTCTAAAAACTAATAAAAAGATTTTTCAAAAAGAAAAGTAATCTCAAATGTTTTCAGGTTACATTAGATCAGTGATTACTATAGGCCAGTGTTTCCCAAACTGTGGGTTGGGGGCCAATCTTTGGGGGGTCTTGAAAGTCCAAGCAATAAAGATACCTTTAAATTCTGTGTTTATCTTGTCACATTTGCTGTGTTTCAAAGACAAAATGTCAAGCTATGTCTTCTAACAAATTGCTGCTTATATTTCGAACAAGGGGATTGGTGTTGACAGACTCCTCCCACTTTGCAAGCATAGAAAGAAAAGTAAAGTGAGTTATGTGAGAATCAACCTGGGGTAAAAAGAGTGTGATGGGAAAATCTCTAGGTCATCGCTTTTTGGAACACATAACAAAATGTATATACCTGTAAATGAACTGTACACATTCAGCAGTTAGGAAAGCAAAAATGAAGAACATATTTTTTGTGTAATTCTGAAGTTTGATGGTACTGAAGATTGAAATAGGATCAAAACAAATCAAGACACTTTACTTTGTGATGCAAAAATGATAAACATTCACTGAAACCCGATTTCCCCACATCATCATTTGTGTGCAATCTAATTTTATCAGTAAAACTTCATGTCTCTGGAAATATAGTGCAGATTTTAATGGAAAATGTGCTGTCTGTAAATGACAGTGTGCTACCACATGATGCTTTAGTTACATAAAAAAAATTGTCCGCCTCATGTCGATTAAAGTTAGGTAGGTCGTGAAAGTTAGTTGTGCGTCTAAAAAGTTTGGGAAGCACTGCTAAGGCAGTATATGGCTGACTGAGTGAACAACTAAATTCTGTACTATTCATAAGCAGTTTTCATTTACAAAATTCTAGGAACTGTATATTCTGCAGTACAAAGAATTATTTCATACTATAATGGCAATGTTTGAATAATTGTAATCCATAGGTATGTGTACCAGAATAGAATGCATGCATATGCACGCATACGTATATGTAACTCACATAAATATAACAGACATATAACTTGCACTTCCATCAATTTCAGATGTCATCAGTAACGTAATTTGTGAGGCCATAAACAGTGCATTATAGCAGTGCAAAATATACTTATGTCAGTTACGTATAACTTCCAAATTTTCCTGTTTTTTAGTTTTCAAACTGTAGTGCAAATTCAGGGAATTTCTAAGTATTTTTTAACACAAGTTAAAACATTAGTACCTTTCTCACGTATAACTCCCCTTTAACCTTTGTTGTTTTCAGTTAATTTCTTCGTTTCTTTTTTAACATAAAGTAATATCTTATGTTTGTGGCCACCCTCTTGCCATGCACAGCTTTCAACTATCCATCTACAGTCTCCAATCCCTAAATTTTTAAATGTTTTTCTTTAGAGGGGGAGTTACATGGGAGCACGGGTAGGGTGCATGCTGGATTCCATAGGATTACTACAGGATCACAACTAAGCAAATTTTTTTCTTATCTTTGTTCCCCAAAAGAGGCCAGGGAATGAGGGTACCCCAATCTTGCCATCTACTATCTTATTTTTTTTTCTTCATTTTCAGCACACAGGGACTGTTATGGTAGGCGCAACATTTTCTTTCATGTTGAGGCCAGTCAATTGGATCACTCACCGTCCTGCTGAAGCAAGCAGGCCGACCAGAAAAAAAGCACATGCAAGAGTCTTGTGGATGAACTGTCAATATATCTATACAATTTTTATAGTAATTTCTGAAAAACTACTTAACAGATTTACACCAAATCACAAAAAGCATGCTTTCTGGGTGAAGATCTAGCTTTCCTCCAACATTGGTGTAAATCTGTTCAGCCGTTTTGGCTGTTTTGTTGCTTAATTTTTTGTTTAAAAAATGCATGGGGAAAAGTGATTTGGGAGTTCCCCTTTTTCTCTGCCCCCGCTTGATGAGTCACCCCAAAACCATCCAGGTAGGAGCTGAGGTACATCACCTTTTTTGGAAAGTTTTGTGAAGATTCATCAAACGGCGACAACATTATTATTAAAACTAAAAAGTTCTTCCTATGGAAACTTTGACTCAAGTATAACTACACCGTGGTGACTGCCACTTTGTAATGTTTATATATATATACTATATACGTTTGTATATACATATTTTACCCAGTGGCAGTCACCACTTGGTAGGTATAGTTAGGATCACATTTACATAGGAAATACCTTTTTTGTGTTGCTAATACCTTTTTCAACATTTGACGAATCTCCACAAAACATTCCAAAAAAGTGCTACTTTTTGCCTGGTTTGTGCATGGAAAGTTTCAGGGTGATCCATCAAGCGTGGGTTAATAGGGGTCCCAAAACGCATTTTCCAAATTTATTTTTCCATAGAAAATTTAGATACAACTACAGCCCAACACTGAACGGATTTACACCAAATTTGACAGAAAGCTAGATCTTGGTCCATAAAGAGTGCTTTTTGTCATCTGGTGTAAATCTGTTCACTAACGTTTGAGCAATTAATGCTCAAAAACATATCACACGGAGCTTCATTCGACGCGACAGATCTCAAGCTGAGATCTGATTGGCTGCCACAACATCAACAAGTATGTAGTTGCAGATATCTTAAGACTGGGGATTTAAGGCGGTAGGAATGGGATCAACTGACCCCCTAGGCCTGGTGGTGGAGTCCCAGATAGACCCCGCCTAGGGCTAAAAACATTTTTTTTCCAATTTTGCATCGAATTTGCAGAGGATCTGTGGCAAAATAAAAAAAACAAAAATGGACTCCTGCACTACTTTCAAACACTGCCTGGGTGGGCCAGCACCGGGGGGGGGAGCATTAAATATTTCTTTAGGGTGGATGCATGATTCTCCTTCCTGAGCCCATTCCCAGAGCCATTGTGTAAATGAGGGGAGCACCTAGCGCCCCTCACCAGGCCCTTACAGGCCACAGGAACCCCAATCCCCGGGCAGAATTCCATAAAAAAAGAGAAGGGAGAACCCACAGCCCCCTTTCTGAGCCTTTTTAGGCCCCCAGGGCCTAATTCACTGAAAAATGACAAATGTTAAAGTTATAAATATATATATATATATATTCACTGAAAAAACCATAGGTTTCAGACACGTTATAGTTAGGAATTAGCATTTAAAAAACCTTTGAAATTCACTGAAAAAACCATAGGTTTCAGGCACGTTATAGTTAGAAATTAGCATTTAAAAAAACCTTAGAAATTCACTGAAAAAACCATAGGTTTTAGGGACAGTTATAGTTAGTTGGACATTGCACTCGTACAAAACCCGTGAAATTCCCCCGTTATAGTTAGTTCAGGTAACTATAACTCGCGCCCCCGCAATGCACTGCTGATGACGTCACATATTACATCACTCATGACATGGTCAGTGACATCACTGATGACATCACTGATGACATCTCAAATGACATCACTCATGACATCATCCAGTGACTGTGTGTTTCTGTAAAGTTTAAATATGTTTAATATATATAGGGAAAGGCGTATTGAAGAATGAGTGGGTGTATAAGTGTCTGAAAGGATGATTTAGTAGGTGCGTGACTAACTCTATAAGTGAGTGATTAAACGTATCTTACTGAATGCATGGGTTAGTGACTAAACTGGGTGAATGTCTGTATCCGTCTGTCTGTTGCTGTGTAAGTGGCTGCATGGGTTTGTGAATAGCTACATGAGTGTCTATATGACTTATTGATTGGTTGTCTGAGTATCTGTATGTGTGCCTGAGTGTTTGTGTGGGTGGGGTGTGTGCGACTCTGTGCATAGATGTGTGAGTGGGTGATTCACTGGGTGGATGGTTTCAAGAGTGCATCTGTGATAGACTGTATGGGTGGGTAAGTGTGTGTAAGAATGTGTTAGTGAGTGAATGTATGTCCCAGTGGTACATGTGTGAGTAACTACATATGTGAAAGGCAGTATATATGTGTGTTGGAGTATATAAATAGCTATAAGCGAGAGTGTGTGATTGTGAGAGTGACTGTATGGATGAGTGTGTGCTTGTATCAGAGATTGTATAAGAGCGTAAGAATGTGCTAGTATTTGTATGAGTAAGTGAGCTGGTGTGTGTATAACTGTATAGGTGAGTAAATGGGTGTGTGCTTAATTTTTTGCATGACTGACTAGGTGTGTGAGTACCTCTATGGATGAGTGGCGGTGTGTGAGTGTTTATATAGGTGTATGAGTGCATATAATAGTCCTGTACTGAGTGACTATAAGTATGAGTGATTGTACGGGTGAGTGAGTAGATTGTGTGTGTAGACCTAAGAATCAGTGAGTGTGTATATAGTAATTGGTATTGGAGTATCTATGGTTTTGACAATGGCAGTCTGTAATTTACAGTGGGTGTATCAAAAGTTATATTAGGGTGTGAGAAGATGCATCAAATTATCTTATGGATGATGTCATCAGTGATGTCATCAGTGATGTCATTTGAGATGTCATCAGTGATGTCATCAGTGATGTCACTGACCATGTCATGAGTGATGTAATATGTGACGTCATCAGCAGTGCATTGAGGGGCGCGAGTTATAGTTACCTGAACTAACTATAACGGGGGAATTTCACGGGGTTTGTACGAGTGCAATGTCCAACTAACTATAACTGTCCCAAAAACCTATGGTTTTTTCAGTGAATTTCTAAGGTTTTTTAAATGCTAATTTCTAACTATAACGTGCCTGAAACCTATGGTTTTTTCAGTGAATTTCAAAGGTTTTTTAAATGCTAATTCCTAACTATAACGTGTCTGAAACCTATGGTTTTTTCAGTGAATTTCAAAGGTTTTTTAAATGCTAATTCCTAACTATAACGTGTCTGAAACCTATGGTTTTTTCAGTGAATTTCAAAGGTTTTGTAAATGACAATTTTTAAATGTATTAATTGTTATATTTATTTTTTGATACTGATTTACAACATTTTTTTAAACTATTTATTGTTAGATATTTTATTTTTTAAATTACATTGTAATTACATTATACATTACATTACAAAATATACTTTCTCAGAATGAATTACTTTAGTTTAAATACTTTGCAAATAGGCAATAGACTTTTAAGTACAGTAGTTACAGTTGTTGCAATGGGCAACACAATTTCAAAAACAATGCAACATTGAGCTCAATGTGAATTTCTAGTTAAATGCAATTAGTTACTTTATGGATTACTTTTCTAACCACAGGACTGGATCCTAGATTCAGTCCTGGGACATCTCCTGTAAACAGTTGAGTAAAAGCGTTTTGGTTACAGTAGTGATTTTTAAGGAATATTATTGTATTTTAAAAGTTGACACTTAGAAACTTTTTCACATAGAATCACCAATGTTATCCTATGGGAGGAAATTCACTTAGCAGGTAAGTAGTGTTATCGTTACTTTTTCTTACTCAGTGGTGGATCCTGGATCCAGCACTGGTGCATCTCCTGTAAACAGTTGAAAGAATGCGTTTAAGTCACACAGGCGATTTTTAAGGAATATTTGTAGTTTGTGAAAATCGACACTTTGAAACTATTCTGCAGAAAACCAGACAATGGATTCCTATGGAAGGAAATTCAAGTTACTGGTAAGTATGGTTAGAATTACTTTTCAGGGTCAGTGCTGGGCTAAAAGATGCAGCACTGGGTTCTCTCCTGAGAACAGGTGAGTAAATCGGAATTCATAGTTCGGCTGATTTTAGAGAAATATTATAAAGTTCCAAAACTCCACACTTAGAAGAATTTCCAAGTGAAACCAGTCAATGTTAGCCTATGGAAGGAAATACAAGTTACTGGTAAGTACGGTTAGAATTACTTTTCAGGATCAGTACTGGGTTCAAAGATGCAGCACTGAGGTTTCTCCTGATAACAGGTGAGTAAATTGGAATTCGTAGTTCGGCTGATTTTAGAGGAATATTTGCACAATGGTGAGTAAAGGGGGTGGGGCCTGAGGATACATGTCTGCAAACACGCCCTGTGGCGCGTTTTAAGTTGGAGAATTAATTCCTCCTCAATCCCGAGGGTCCCTAGGGGCCAACTAGCCCACCAGGTACCTCCAGTATGCGCCAGAGAGCTGCATTGCAGAGAGGTGTTCAGAGGCCACGCCCTTTTACAACACTCTGCAACGCAGCTCCGTGGCGCTTACTGGAGGTACCCGGTGGGCTAGTTGGCCCCAGGGACCCTCAGGATTGAAGAGGATTTAATTCCCCATCTTAAAACACGCCACGGGCCTGTTTGCACACATGTCACCTGAAGCCCCGCCCCTCCCTTCACCACTGTGCAAACGCGCCCTGTGGCGCGTTTTAAGTTGGGGGATTAAGTCCCCTTGAATCCTGAGGGTCCCTGGAGTCCAAGTAGCCCACCATGTACCTCCAAAAAGGACCATAGAGCTGCGTTGCAGAGAGGTGTAAAAAGGGGCGTGGCCTCTGTACACCTCTCTACAACGCAGCCCCCTGGCGCATACTGGAGGTTCCTGGTGGGCTAGTTGGCCCCCAGGGACCCCCAGTATTTAAGGGGAATTCGTTCCCCATCTGCAAACGCGCCAGGGGGCGCATTTGCAGAGTGGTAAAGGAAGGGGGCGGGGCCTGCAGCCCGATCGTTTTTTTTTTTTTCCGGAAGGGGGGCTGTGTGGCCCCCCTTCCTTTTTCCTATTTTTGGGCCCTGGGGACCCCATCTCCCAGGGCCTTACCCCCTTTTTTTTTTTTTTATTAAACGGGAAGGGGGCCGCCTGGCCCCCCTCTCGTGGCCGAATCCGGCCCCGGGACCCCTCCCCGGGGCATGGCCACACTTTTAAATACATTTTTATGGAGGGGGCTGCGTGGCCCCCTCCTCAGGCCTCCTTTTGCCCCGGGGACCCCATCCCCGGGGCAGGCCTTTATTTTTTATTTTTTTAAATTATTTTTGGGGAGGGGGCCGCGTGGCCCCCTCCCGGGCCACTACTTGCCCCGGGGACCCCATCCCCCGGGGCTGGCCCTATCCTTTGGGGTCCATGGGGGGACCCCAACTCCCCCACGGACCCTGCCAGCTCCACGCCTCCTGCGGGAGCCGGCATTGCTTTTCCACATGGGGAGCTGCTAACATGCAGCTCCCCATGTGGAAAGCTAATTTGCTTTGGATATTGGAGCGAGAGCAGGTTTCCTGCTCTCGCTCTAATATCCAAAGCAGTTTGCTATGACAGGACGGGAGCCGCGAGGCTCCCGTCCTGTCATAGCAAACTACAGTGTCCCGGGGTAGGCACCCCGGGACACTGCAGGAGCCGGCCCTGGGGGTGGCGGTCCTCACGGCCATTACAGGCTCCAGGAGGGGGCCGCGCGGCCCCCTCCCTCCATCGACAAAGCCCCGGGAGGTGGTGGTCCCCGGGGCTCTGGGGGTCCGTAATGGACCCCCATATTGACATTTTTAGTGCCCCGGGAGGTGGCGGTCCCGGGCGTGTGGGGGCTCGAGCCCCCACACAGGTAATTTTTTTTAAATAAAAAGAAGCCCCGGGGTGGCGGTCCCCGGGGCTGCGGGAGGGCCAAGAGCCCTCCCGCACCATTATTTTTAAAGCCCCGGGGGTGGCGGTCCCCGGGGCTTGGGGGCCTTCGAGGCCCCCAAAATTAAATATAAACCCACCCCCCGCATGCCCCCGGGACTTGGTCCACCCGGGGGCAAAATAGCATTGAAGCGCGGGAGACCGCGCTTCGATTTTTTTTTTTCGGCGGGATTCGCGCACCCTAAGCGCATCTTGCCAATTTTTTTTTCTTAAAAAAATGCTTTTTTCTGCCCAGGGGGTCCTTGTGGGACCCCCTGAGCAGACCTAGGGGGTCAGGGTGTTTCTACCCTGCCCCCTTTGTGTGTTTTGCGCACTTGTTTCTTTTTTTCTCAGCGGGATCCGCGCACCCTAAGCGCATCCCGCCGATTAAAAAAATGCTTTTT
Source organism: Calotriton arnoldi (assembly GCA_963921515.1). NCBI lineage: Eukaryota > Metazoa > Chordata > Amphibia > Caudata > Salamandridae > Calotriton > Calotriton arnoldi. Next base: position 706,594 of record CAWUFW010001381.1, read on the forward strand.
CTGCCAAGGGGGTCCTTGTGGGACCCCTGAGCAGACCTAGGGGTCAGGGTGTTTCTACCCTGCCCCCTTTTGCGCTTTGCGCACTTGTTTCTGTCCCTCGGTTCTACCGAGGGACAAAATGGCTGCCAACACTTCCTGATTTGGAGTGTTGACAGCCAATTAGCATGCAGCTCATGATCGGGAGGGTACGCGGACCCTACTCGGCCATAGATATGTATGTGATTTTATTTGTGATTTTCTCAGAAACTACTGAACGGATTTACACCATTTAAGCAAAAGGCACGACACTGAACCAAGGGCTACCTCTTTGCCAAATTTGGTGTAATTCCGTTCAGCAGTTCGGGCTGTAGCTGCGACTAAAGGTTCCTATGGAAAAATGAATGGGGAAAACGCGTTTTGGGACCCCATTTTTTCTCGGCCCCTGCTTGACGAATCACCCCGAGACTTTCTGGATAGGAGCGGACCGGAGCGCCCCAACAAGTTGGAAACTTTCGCAAAGATTCGTCAACCGGCGCCAACGTTATTTCAAATAGAATGTTGCGGATTTCCTATGGAAAATAGGTCCTAACTATAACTATCTACTGGCGACCGCCAGTAGATACTATATATATATATATATATATATATATATATATATTTATATATATATATATATATATATATATATATATATATTACCGCTTCCAAATCACTGGGACGGTGCACTCTCGGGCGGGTGCTCTCGTGCGGGGATGTTCCCGCATACACATTCCAGCTCCCAGATCTCTAGAGTAATCGTACTCAATAACGAGACACAGCACTCGTGGGTTGAGTTCACCGTGATTTATTGCACAGACTCCGGCCAAACAGACGCGTTTCGGCAGACGCCCTTATCGATGTTTGTCGGACGCGCTGTAGCCACCATTTTTTAAATACTCAGTGCATTCTACAGTCAGCAACACAAACAAGGGGCCACCAATGTCCTCACAAATGTGAAAACAAATAGTGTCGCCATTTTAACGCTGTACAAATACAATTCACAAATGTCCCTTCATAAAGGATGGTGCATGTTATCTCGCCCCCCTCATCATATGCAATTCATCATGTTAAGACATTTTATAAATCTTCTATCTCACATGATTAAGTGTGCAATTAGTAACAAATTCGATATACGCAGTTTGTCACGTAAATACCCTGACCAAATTTTCGCATGTAGATCATAAATCGCTAAATAGCACCTCATAATGTGGGCAAATGATAACCTTCATATTGTTGGATCCCACAACATCTCACCCTGTATGGGTAACCCCACCACTCATTCCATATGAGGTGGTCTTGGACGATGCTTTCTCACCAATAGTCTGTGCAATAAATCACGGTGAACTCACCCCATGAGTACTGTGTCTCGTTATTGAGTACGATTACTCTAGAGATCTGGGAGCTGGAATATATATATATATATATATATCGAATCCAATTGTGTAGCACTCCTTAACCTCCGTGACGGCGAGAACGAATGCACAAACTCCTCTTGCTTGTGCGATTAAAATTTATTTTTCTCTCATCTTTCAGTCATGACGCGTTTCGGGCGCTAAAACAGTCTTGATCACATGCGGAAATGCCTTGCGGTGAGACAATTTAAATGTTTTTTTCGTTTGTGTATCACGTATAGTTTCAGCGGATACGTGCTCTCAGGAGTCAGGACAATAATTCAGGAAACATCCAATTAGCAACAAGGAGATTTATTAGACATCATAAACCCTCCGTGACGCGTTTCGACCAGAGATGGTCTTGATCACACACCGGAGCAAAAACTTTCATGTCCTTACATACACTTCCTTAGTAAAGATTAACAAAGGACTAAGCACAGATAATGGCATATCATTTACAAGCATGGCCGCCATGATGTAAGAGTGTAGTATACACATGTAATACAGAAAACAAAGTGTTAGCATGTGTAAAATGTCTAATAGTGACTGACCTTGGTGTATACTGAATCATCGTGCTAGAATCCAGAAGAAATATGGGCAAACTGGTATACTGCCCACCATGGAGACCGTCCCTTGAATAAGGTGCCTGACAGTAGTTACTCATGACCATCTCTGGTCGAAACGCATCACAGAGGGTTTATGATGTCTAATAAATCCCCTTGTTGCTAATTGGAAGTTTCCTGAATTATTGTCCTGAGAGCGCGTATCCACTGAAACTACACGCAGGATTTGAATGCCGGTTCATCTCCGCCGGCGAACACACCACCCCCAAGGGTTCTGGTTTCCGGAAGGAGTGCATTTTTCTTGGGAAAAAAATATATATATATATATATTGCAATAAAGCACTGAAAAACTTGAAATACGTTGTGGTCCGTACCTGATTTTCCGTGAAGAGGAATTCGATTCAGGATTGTGGTTGTTATATATATATATATATATATATATATATATATATATATATATATATATATATATATATATATATATATATATATATATATATATATATATCCACAGCAATCCTTATTCCAGAAAGAAGAAGGCACGCACACGAAGGCTGAAGGAATAAGGCTTCTTTATTTAAAAGGGCCTCCTCGGTACCTCTTTATGTAGATGAAAGAAGGACGATTCCGTAGGTATCGTGTTGAAACAATAGCTATATGCCACACACAATAAAAGAAGGGATAACTAACACAGCCAATCCTTCCTAGCTCAATGTGCTATTACATCATTTGTTGTCATAAGCACATTGAAGTGAACATGGTTAGAGTTAAATTGCCAGTTGAATTGCACTGTGACACTTTATAGCTTTATGGAAATTGGATTGGATTGTGTATATATTATTGTGACTAGAAATTTAATTTGCACTATGACACTCCATATAGTTCAATTGCTGCTAAATGCTGCAGTGAAAGTAGAAAAGTGAATACGATTGAAGCAGGCTTGAACTATGCCAATCCATAGCTCCACACAAATTGGACTGCGTTAGGATCATAGACGATGTCAGAATTTAATTTATACTTTGACCCATTTATGTGTGGATACAACATAAAGAATCCTATACATATGGCATGATATGAAGATTGTCCTGGACATGAAATTAAAGCAATCAACTGTTTTAACCTGAGATGAATTGTTGCTATCTAAATCTGCTGTCTTTAAGTGTTTACAACTGATCTTCATTGTCGTAAATATGGAAAGAAAAGATAGTAATCAATTGATTCAACTCGATCTGAAATGCTGCTATTTAAACCAGATGCTTTGAAATGGTTGATCATTGTTGATACTGATTTGCAGTGTGATACTGTATGGGCTTATGTGGAAAGCAATTGGTTTCACCCATTTTGACATTGAAGTGCCTGGGACTAGGTCCTAGAAAGAGTATGCGGCGAGCAAAATAACACTGATACAAGAGATAAGAGCCACAATAAGAGGTGTGGGGATGTTCAATAGATGTATATGAAATATTGAACTGTGGAGTTGAAAAATTGTAGCTGTCATGGTGCAGGCAAACTGACAGAGAAAATGTAACGGTGGCGGTCTAGTTGTTGAATCCATGTGGTAATGCTATGGAGGAAGGACTGTATATAGGCACAATGGTGAAGGGAAACTGGTCGGCCCAGTTGAAGGCGTTTACCAAAATGCATAGGCTTCCTTGTTTTATGGTGCCCAAAGTCAATAAATGGAGTTTATTAGCCCACTGTGCCTTATCTATATAGATATATATATATTTTTCAAAACGACTCCCACAAGAAGAGCAAAGTGAGCACTCCCGGTAAGCAGAATTCTTTTATTGTTTTTTCGCAGCGTGCTGTCTGTCCTGACGATATATATATATATTCACAGAAAAAAACATAGGTTAAAGTAATGTTTTAGTTAGGTGAGAATTTCAGTGACAACGTATTGTTTTAATGTACAAAACCACTGAAATTCACCAGTTATGTCAAGTAACTATAACTCCTGCCTTAAGGTAACTGTGCCTGAGGCCCCCGCCATGCACAGTTGTCTCAGCAATAATTTCTTTACAAATGTTGCAGTGAGATTATCAATGATGGCAAAGAAGATGTCATGAGTGATGTATTTTGTTGGGTAATTAGAAGTGCTTGGCAAGAACCCAACTCTGGGACAGAGTCATTTCCCTACAGGCAGGGAAACATATGTTGGTACTGCCTGGTGGGAGCATTTTTAAATCTCTCGCCAGGCAATGAGCAAACAGGCCTTCTCTGCTTGAAGCAGTGCAGGCAGGGAAGGCATGTCTTCTCCCAGCCAGTATTGAATTTAATATACTCCTGCCAGGTGGGAGCAGACTTCTGTTTCCCTGCCTGCACTCCTGTGGGAAGATATTGCTCCCGCCCTGAGGGAGAAAACATAAATAGCTGCGGGATGCCGGCTGTGGTGGGGAGGCCCTGGGCCTCCCACACTGCCCCCAAATAGTGAGTTATGGGTGCCCCGAGTTGGCACCAGGGCACCCACCTCTGGTCCAGGGGATGGGGTCCCTAGGGCCTAATAAGGATTGTGGAGGAGGGTCGCAAGCACCCCCCTTTTAATGACATTTAGCCCCAGGAGATGGTTTGCCCTGGCCCTAATAAGGCTCAGGGATGGGGGCTGTGCACCCCACCATGTTATTAGTGGTTTGGTCCCGGGTAATGCGGTTCCTAGGGGCTCTTAAGACACAGGGAAGTGGTTCATGCATCCCCTCTCCTATTATTTGTGGTTGGCCCTAGGGGATGGGGTCCCCAGGGCCCATTTGGGCTCAGGGAGATAGGCCACAAGTCCTCCCTAACCCCCTAATATAAATATGTTTGGCCCCAGGGTATGAGGTTCCCTGGGGCCTCTTAAGGCTTGGGAAAGGGGTCATGTGTCTTCTCCCCTATTATTCTGAAATAATTGTTTTTGGCCCGGGAGACATCCTAAGGGTTGGGGAGGGGCCATGCGCCCCCTTCCCAATAGTTAATTTATGGCCCTGAGAGATGCGGTCCCTGACCCATTTGAACCCAGGGAGGGGGCCACACACCTATCTCCCCATATATATATATGTTTGGCCCCAGGGCATGGGGTCCCTGGGGCCTCTTAAAGCTTGGGGAGGGGGACATTTGTCCTCTCCCCTATTGTTAATTTATGGCTCTGGGGATGGGGTCCCCAGGGCCCATTTGGGCTCGAGGATGAGGTCCACGTGTCCCCCTCCCCTAAAATAATTACTATAACTGGTGAATTACTGGGATTTTTGTTTGTTAAAAAAGGTACTTGGGCATTGAAATTTTCACTTAACTATAATGTCACTTTAACTTTTTTCAGTACACACACCCTGCAACCCTCAAAAAAGGCTGGTGGTCCCCCTGCCCCTTCTAGGGGCACCATCAGGAATAAAAAATCTTATTAAAAATCCCTAGAGCATTACAGGGCGCTCCTTCAATGGAGCAATGAACAATAAATGTGCAGCTCTTGCCGCTCATTTATTATCCTTTTTTTCATTTGTGTAAACTGGGTGCACCGGTGCCAAAATTATGGGAGGACGAGTGGGAGCCTCAAAGCCCCCATGAGCTGAGACGGCTCCCCAGCCAGCACTCATAGTGGATCTGGCAGGAGCCTGCTCACTCACTTTGCTCCCCCCTGGGCGGGGGCAGCATGTTTCACTGCTCCTGCCCAGGCAGTAGAAAGTTATGTTTTCTGTCCGGGAGAGTGCGCGCAGGGTATGCCCACCCTCTCCTGGGCAGAAAACAGCAATGTGCTGAAGGGTGGAGTCCCTGGGACACTGCTTGACTCTGAGCCTGGTGGAAGCGATCCATGAGGCTGATCTAGACTTGGGAAGGGAAGCCCGACTCCACCATCCCTTGTTAAAAAAAAGAAAAACACTGGCCCCAGGAAATGAGGTCCTATTAGCCCTACTGTGGCTCAGGGAGGGGGGCTGTGTGCCCCCCTCCTCTAGTAATAAAAATTGCCCCACAAGATGGGGTCCCCAGGGCCTGATAAAGTCTGGGGAGAGGGGTGCATACCCCTCTCCCCTTATTATGAAAACAGCCACAAGTTTGGGGTCCCCGTGCCTCATAGAGGTTTGGGGAGGGGGGTGCATACCCCCTCCCAAAATAAAACAATGTGCTGTCCCCCAGGCCCTGGCTCAACATGCGTTATTTTTTAAAACGTGTGTGCCTGCACTTTTAAAATACAGTACTGTGAATTTGTGGATCCTTTGAGGATTTGCAGTTTTTTTTAATTCACTTTGGCCCCCCTCCACCTGGCCTACGGGGAAGGGTATCCCTACCCTGCCTTCTTATATGCGTTTTGAAATGTATTCCTAGGACTGTGGACTCAGTCCCTGAGACCTAAAATGTCTTCTGCCACATCTTTGTTGATATGGTGTCAGTCAATCAGATTTTATCTTAAGATCTGTCAGGTGACATATACTATGTTTTTAAGCCTTAATTTAGCAAAACTACAGAACAGATTTACACCAAATCGCAAAGAGTACATTTTCTGGACCAAGATCTAGCTCTCTGCCAAATTTGGACTAATTCTGTTGAGTGGTTTTTGCGATATAGCTGTTTAATTTTTCTATCAAAAAATCATGGGGAAAACGCTTTTAGGACCCCTTTTATTGCCCCCGCTTCATGGATCACCCCAAAACTTTCCAGGAAGGAGCTGATTTGGATGAGACTTTTTTGGGAAAGTTTGGTGAAGATTTGTCAAACAAGCCATTTATAGGACCCAGGGACCCAATTTTCAGGGGCAAGTATACTTACTTATAGGGAGGGGTGTGCTGGCCTCCTCCCTGAGCCTTCAGAGGCCCTCGGGACCCCATTCTCCTTGTCCGCAATGAAAAATGCCACAGGTGCCACAGTCCCACCCAGGACACCCACAGCAAATGCAGGCCTTGGGGTGACGGGGGCAACCCCACAGTCCACGCAGTCACTGCTGATGTTTGCTCTCGCCAGGCGGGAGAAGCTTTTCTCTGCTCCCGCCAGGTGAGAGCAAACCTGGGTTCCCTGCCTGTAAGTGCGCAGGCAGGAAGTTGAAGTTCTCTTTGCCTGCGCTCTTGCAGACAAGGAACTGCAGTTCATGGGGATGGGGTTGCGGGGACACTTCTGCCATTGGGCCCTGGGGATGAGGTCCTCAAGTCCACTCAATGGCTCAGGGAGGAGGGCCCCCCTCCCCTATTATAAAATGCTTCAGCCCCATGTGATGGGGTTTCTGGGGCCTTGAAAAGGTTCAGGGAGGCAAGCCCACGCCCCCCTCCCTAAGTAAAAAAATGAAATGAAAAGCAGTAAATGTGAAATAGGCACTGTAGCCACTCATTTCACATTCACTGTTTCAGCTGCGGAGCACCCCAAAATGCCCTGCAAGAGCTTTTTTAAAACATATTTTCTGACGCTGATGGTATTCCTAGAAGAGTTGTGCACAGCGGGGTTTGGGCACCCGCGCAGGGGTGGGCAAAGGCCCTGGTCTGTAGCTGGGTCCTGCGCACAACCCTATGCCGCACATGGCGACCGGCATCTTACTTTAAATTTTTTTTAAAACATAGAAATTCACTGAAAAAAACATAGCTTATAGTGACGTTATAGTTGGGCATTGTAAAAATATCTTACCTTGCATTTAAAAAAAGCATAGAAATTCATTGAAAAAACCAAAGGTTAAAGGGACGTTATAGTTATGTGAAAATGTCAGTAAAAATATACCAATTGAAAATAACAAAGCTACTGAATTTAAACAGTTCTAGTTATCTCAAGTAACTATAACTCATGCCCTAAAGTAACTATAACTTGCTTCCTCGCCTTGCACTACTAATTACCTTGCATGTTACATCACTCATGACATGTTTCATGACATCATTGACAACATCACTGTAACATCTGAAAACAAATCATTGATGACAACACTGTGCATGGCGGGTAATCTGTTATACACATTTGCTTACACTGCAATTTTAGTCAATTATCGTGGGATCTGATGTAATGAATAGGTCAATGTAGTGGGGCTGCTATAATGGGATGATGACAGAATGGAGTGAATAAATAGGGGACAGTCTTCTTTCTCTAAAGGGCCCCCCCCTATCATCTATAACTAATAACCCAAGGTCCTCTGACTCTCATCCTTTCACACATACTAACCTCTGGTACCTATTGCATTGATGTATCTCTGGGACTTCTATTTACCTGTGATAACTTCACAGTCTTCAGTCAAACATCCATAGCATCTATCCCTAGCCTTTGAGCTTCCCATTCATCCTTAAAAATGACACATACCTAAGGCAGACAACTAACCCCCAGCTAGTTACCCCATCTGAAGTCCTGCTCTTCTACCTTCATAGATAGTCCTCTCTCCTGATCTATAGCATCTACCAGTGCACAACATTCCACATTCAAACTCATAAATTTGCACATTCAGGTCTGATTATTTAGAAACCCTTCTGTATGTGACATGCATCTCCCAAAGCCTCATAGAATGTCACAGAATGTGTTTCTCATGGGAGTAAATTGATATGTGAATACCTCATAACTCAAATATCTCTAGATGCCAAATGTCTTTCAAATATTTCAGTGGAACCACCCATTCAGTAAACAATGACTCTAAAAATTTAGTTCAATGTTATCCCTTAACACGAATACCAAACTTTAGTTTTTGTGGAAAATAACCAGCCTCAAAGTTATAGTCATATAATAATTATATAATATGAATCTTGTTGGTCTGATTACCTTTCTCTGCTGCCTAGCTCAGGCCTATGGAAATGGTGAGGTGGAGGGACACTCTCACTGAGACTGCAAAACGCTACTGACTAAGGGGGATCTGAAGACACCACGGGGTGAAACTCAGACCTTGACACAGAAGAAATAGCCAGAGAAGCTGCTGAATAGTATTGTCTGTCAACAAGGTACATGAAATTGAACTACCTGAGCTCTCTGGAGTGCGTACGCACATATAATGATATTGCAGAATCACTGGTTGCTAAAATGAGACAAGTATGGTTCAATATTTCCAACAGCCCTGACTGAAAGCTGCAAAGCAGTGCACACACTTGTGACCTGAATTACAATGTTGTCTAATTTAAAATCTTGAATAAACAAAAAAGCAGCATTGGCTCATGGCAAGGGACACCGCGCTGCTGATCGTGTGAACGCTACAGACAAGGCTTCCATAAAGAAAAGGAGAGAGAGGGAAGGAGTAAACTAAGCACAAAATGCCACAAACGTAGGTACAGACTCATGCAGTACACACACCACTCCACACCAGTTTGCCAGAAGCCATACTATGCCTATGTTATGTTATGTTATGTTAATCTGTAAAGTGCTCTATTACCCGCAAGTGTATCCTGCTGCTGAACACGTGTGTGTGCCTAGCCCTGACTATGGTAGGTTGGTTAATTGAAAAGCCAGGTCCTCAGCTTCTTGCAGAATTCAAGAAAAGAGGAGGAGGCTCTGATGTGGTGTAGGGGGTCATTCCCTGCTTAGGAGGGATGTAAGAGAATGTGAGTCCTCCTAATCTGGTTCTGTGTATGAGTGGGATGTGTGAAAGTAGGAGTCCTGTGGAGCAGAGGTGTCTGGGTGGTTGGTGGAAGGAGATGAGACTGTTCAGGTAGGTGGGGCTTGAGTTGTGTAGTGAATCTGAATAGAGCACATTTGTGGAGCCTGTTTAGTTTCCTGAGGTGTGGTGTGATGTGAGTTCTGTCTGGGAGGTTGAGGATGAGTCTGGCTCCCAAGTTCTGAATGGTCCTGTGCTGTCTGTCTGACATTTGTAGCCTCTGTGATTGTACACTACCTTTAATCGAAACACTCTTTGGCTCTATTACATCCCTTTGCAGCATATGAATATTTAAAGCCTAGGCAGGAAGAAAGGAGTGAAGCTGGGGCAGGCCGCTGTGCTCCTGCAGCAGCTACTCCTCCCCCATGTCAAGCGCTGGCTCAGAGGAACTGCCCCTCCCTGACTGACATGTTCATTGCTGTGTGGTTAGGCAGGTTAGTGAGAATTTATTCTCTGGTTTTTAAGTGGGTATTTTCTGCTACCCTCTCTCTAACTCAGCAAAAATGGAAGTGTGTTGGGGGAGGCTGGTAAGACTGATCCTAACATTCTCCATTTTATTTCTCTTCATTCCTCACTGATCCGTTTGACGGTCTGCAGTGTAAATAAAGTGTCCATCTTTGATGAGTGAGCTCAACTGATACTTCTATTGCACAAGTTTTGTAAGCAATTGATATGATTGATGGAATTAGCATGGCTAATGAGAATCTTAATGCCAAAAACAACTATTTTACAGTAGTGAGCAGTCAGATGTTACAAGTCAAAATCCTGGAGAAAAAAAAACATCTGAATAATTCAGCTTCTTGTGCATGGGACAGAAATATATTAAAGTGTGGATAAACAATGACCATGGATAAATAAGAAGATCTCTGGTAGTTAAATTAGAAACAGCAGAAACTAAAACGCTTGGCTGATATGGGAAAGGCGAATGGCACTTGATTATTAAATGCAGCAGATACCCCCACCTAATTATTTCTTGCTCCAAACATGCTGCATGCTGGCAGGAGTGTGTCATGAAAGCCTAGGATCAGCAGTAAGAGCTTCTCTTTAAGCAGGACAGCACTGTTTAGGGTCCCAATTTGTAGTCGTATGGTTGGAATGATAGGTATGGCACCCTATAGTTACAGCAAAGTTGAATTAAGCATTTCCCCTCCTGCATGTTTCAATCAAGCATGGAAACCATTTGGATGTAGTGTGCATTTGCTGCACCTGCGCCCCAAATCCAAACCCTGCTACTGGGAGCGTCTAGCTCTATGGATAAGAATTCGAATTCGTGCTGGGAAGTTTTCAAAATAGGATGAAAAGTTCAGCAGGCAATTGGTGTGTACTTAGGGCTCAAAACACCTTAGCCCCAACAAGCCCAGAGGGAGTTAATCCCTTCTCAAGATAATCCACTAAAGAGGATCCTTCATTATGATGTTAAAAGCAGGGATCAATGCTGGTGAGCCTAACAATAGGGCAGAGGGTACTTTCAGTCCCTTGCAGTTTTCCCCGGCTATAAACAGATGCGGCCATTATTTCATCAGTTACACAGGATAGGGCCTTCCTTTGGTGTTAAATATTTAAGAGGTAAATTTGAGTCTGAATAGATAATCTACTGAATTAACTAAACTCCCCTCTTGTTAGGCGTTCTTTCTCAGTGCAGGAGTTTTCTCACATTTAGAAGATGACCAGGATCATGGTCTTTTTAGTTATCGGGTATTTACTACCAGTCAGTGCACCGCATGGTAGACATTAAGAATGCACATTTCATTTACCAAACAAGTAAACAATATTTTAACACTGTAGCTCAGTAAAGGGGAACTCGCACATTGTACGTTAATATTATCTTTGCCTCTCATTGTAGGACAAAAAGTGCAAACCATCACTTCCAGAAAAACAGGCACCGACACTGCCGAGGATCGTTTTCAATACTCCAAGTTTATTATTATTGCAAATTACGGCTAAAATGGCATGACGCGTTTCGGCAGTCTCAGCTGCCTTGTTCACAACTTAGGACGGTCACATGACTGGCGTTTAAAACTGCCCAGCACTCAGTATCTTCATGCCCTTATCATAGAGATGGAAAACATACATTCATAGTGGTAAGATAAACATTTTTCTTATTTCTTTTTTTCCCCTTCGTATTGCTTTTGTTCCCCCTCATCTTCTCTTGTTTTAATGTATTACTTTTTTTTCTTTAATTATTTCCTCAGTGCTTCCAACTATAAGTGCAAATGCTTTTAACTTTGACAAAGTGCAAGTGCTTACTACAAAAAAGTTAATCAAGATTTCCATACCTCAATACCTTCCTCTCGTTAACACAGACTATTATGAATTCATAATCAAATACATAAAAGAATCCTTTAGAAGAAATACATTATATTAAATAGCATGTATAAAATCACATTATAATAATGGAAATGTAAACATCTATTCTACCCTCTGTACATGTTTATCATAAAGTGCAAGTGCATTACTTCCGATATCACACCTGAAGGGTTTTTTGAATATATATTTCTTCTGCTAGTTTCCCCACTAATTTCCCTTTCTACAAACAATAAAGTGCTTATTGTGCTAAATATCAGTTCATACTGTATGTGCAAAAAATATATATGTATTCGTACAGATTCAAATTTCACATCCTATTCTAATATATATATATATATATATATATATATATATATATATATATATATAATCCAAATACTTTGTGTTATGAACAAAATAGTCTTGAGCCCAAATCCATAAAGCGTGATTTATTACGAACAAATGGCAAACAAACGATATATATATATATATCTTACAATAAACGCACTTTATGAGAACTGAACGCACGTTGTGGTCCGTACCTGATGTTTGCCGTGACGGTGGCGAGACAGGATTGTGGATTCTTTCATATATATATATATATATATATATATATATATAACGAAATAATATTTTTTCATATGGATAAAAAGAAACATACATTTTGACGTCAGGTAAGGACGGTCAGATCCATTCTATTCTGCCCCAGTCCGTACATGCTGAAAAAATGCAAATTTACTTGCATTATACTACTCAAACACTGGACAATTTGTCCATCTTTTTCACGTATAAGCAATGTACAGCAGTGGGGACATTGTGACCAAGTTTGTAAATATAATGCATAGAATCAGGAAATGTGCTTTGAATCCATGCTTTCTAACTTTATCAAAGTGTGTTATCTTGGGCAAAATTCATTTGCTGTCCTCTGCCTCTGATCCTTTATCTTATTGGGAGTTCAAAGAGGCCTTCCAGTTTGCAGTGTGTGCTACACAAGAACCTTCATTAAGAGAGAAATCTTTTAGGCAAGCAGAAAGGATGAAACACAAAAGCGTGCAATAGAAAGAAGCGATTAAAGCACATTAGTGATGGGTTGCATTTGTACTGCTGCAATGACGGGTTTAGTGTCTAGGTTCTAGTGTGTTGATGTCAATATATTGTCAGCTTAAGTAACAGGTAAAGGGAAAAAAGTGCCGGAGAGCGTAATTATCAACTTTGTTTTAAAAATCCCATATCACTATGGTGATTTGGTCACCTCATTTTGATGAGAAAATTAGATTGAAGGAATACATCTAATATTCTTCTTAAAGATTTGAATTAGTTTTCCATGAACATCGTTCATTTGTTATGCATTGCAAAGCAACATTTTTCTGACTGCACTGGTTTTTAAAAAAGTATTCCTTGTTTGTACTCCCTGCGAAGTGCAGGGGTCAGATCGCAGATGTTTGTGAAGATCACTGTGGCAAATCAAGCTAATGCCAAGGCCTACAACCTGAAAAGGGGCCGCTTTCAGTGGGCACAGTGGGGACTGTCTCTGAAAATAGGAGGCAAATACTAACTGTACCTTGTTTTCCAGAAACACATTTCTATGCACTGAATACTATCCATGAAAAAAATATATTGTTATTTAAACACGCCTAAATGTATTTAAATTGCCTGCTATGTACAGAACTGGCTTATTTGACTGGCATTATCATGAATGCCTCCCATTTTGAAGACCATACATATTCATGTGTAACGAATCTGACTTTTTTGCATGTTATCCCAATTTTTTTTTGCCTTTTTCTGTACCCTATTTTTCTGGAATCGGTGCATTTTACCCTTGAAAAACAGGCGAAAAATGCCTGTGATCACTGTTTGCATTTGAATAAATTGGCTTACCCCTGATTTACTTATTCAGCTTGCCTACAAGTCCCTGGCATATACAAGTATATGGTGTAGCAAATGCATCCCGGGCCTGGCAGTTAAATGCCTCCTGTGAATTGCAGCAACATTTTGGATATCCACGGAGTGGGCATGGAAAATATGGCACCAGGCACACCTATGTAGCCTGAGTGCAGCAGCTTAAAACCTTGGGTCAAAACGTGTCAAAATAATCATTTTTTACAAGTGCGGAAACCCTCCTTTTAAATATTAAATTCATCCCTAAGTACACCTAGTTGCCCCCAAGATAAGGTGCCTAAAATTTAAAAGGGGAACATATACAACATTACATTTTCCATGTTCCTTCAGTTCCTATCCCCTAAAAGCTATCTTCACTGGCAGGGCTGTATATGAATCTCAGAAAATGTCAAAGTACCAGCCGCGGTCCGTGCAGGTAACAGCGGTGGGGCAGTGGGGCCGAGTTGGGGGGGATTTCGAGGGACGATGCTGAGGGAAAATTAAATAAAAAATTAATTTTCCTTCGGCATCGTCCTTCAAAATCCCCCCCAACGCAGCCCCACCGCTGTTACCTGCACGGACCGCAGCTGCAAAGTACAGATTATAAACTTTAATCTTTAGCATTTGATAGGAAATTATTTTTTAAAAAACCACAAACTATTTTTCATATTTATTAAAAATCCAAATGTAATGCAAAGTCTGATTTTTAATAAATATTTAGAAAGATTAACTTTTAGAAAGTTATCTTATACCTGCCTGAACCTCCAATGGCCTAATTAGTATTAGCCTATTGTCAGCTGGTTTGCCAATACTTGACCTTAATGAGGTGTGAAAACTGCTCCCAGAGTAGAAACACTGGCCTACGTGATGTGGTTTTTTCCCCTTGCAGAAAGATCAGTTAGGATGGACATAGGAACTTTCTAATAACTTGTATAGGGCCTTCCCTTTCACTAGTAAATGTAAGGTTAGACCTGGGAAGGAAGCCTTTGTTCCCCCAGCCTAGGCTGACTCTAACCTCAGTGGGAGGGACGCTACAGCTAAATCCAGTTTTGAGTGACCACTAAAGAGGTGGGAGTACTCAAATCCCGGGGCATACCTCTGGTTGGGCACAAAGGCTCCGCATAAGGGAGCATGGACTTGCCCATCTTGAATTTAGGAGTAAGCCATACTGTAGGATTATATGAATTAAGGCAAACAGGAAATGCTGAAAAGGTGTGTATGCTTGACCCTGAGAACATTTATCACATTGGTTAGAGAGGAGCTAGAAGTCAACAGAACCCACTGGCTAGTGCCATCCATAGGTGTGGCAACACAAGGCACAATCTTCAGAAAATGTTTTGGACCTGTAGAAGATCGGATGAGAATTAAACTCTGCTTGCTATAACCTGAGACGAGCTCTTAAAGACTGGACATGATTGGACTCCAGAGGTGAGTGTGCTGTCCTCCTCTGTGTTTACAGAGGCAAAAAAGGTTATTAGTATCTTCTTTCTGGATGATCGATTGCCCAATCACAACTGCAGCTGCAGTGGACCCTGCACAAGGCCTCCACTGAACCAAGCCCTGAAATCCTAAGAGCCACCCTCAAGCCTGAGGGCCTCAGTTGAAGAGCTGAGGAAAAAGGCACTTACCACTGCAAAGGTTTGGGATTTAGCAACATTCAGACCACCAGCTGTTGGAGGACTGTGTCCAACCACTAGAGTTGATCCATTGAAGGTGCGACTTAGCTAGGTTGAGGAAACTGGTTTGTCCCAGTTGGAGCTTCTCCGCAGCAGCAAATCAGTTTCAGCAGGCCCTTGTGAGAATGTATCTGGCCCTAGAGAGCCCTCTTTGTCCTGCAGGAGAAATCCAAGTTCCATTTCAGAGACTAAGTCCCATGGTAGAAATCTTGACCGGGCAAAGCTGCTGAAAGAATCTGACCAATGAAACTATAGGCCGTCGGTGCAAAATTTGACTTTTCTCACTTGGAGCTTTTCCCTCCAAAATTATCGGCTTCAGCAAGATCTCCCTCAATGCCTTTCTAACTTCAGTGAGATGTCCCTGGATACAGCCTACTGCCTTGCCCCACTAAGAAAACCTGATTTCAATTTTGCAGACTAAGGGCCTAATTTATACCTTGATGATATGCATACTCCATCGCAACTGCAACTGACTATGCATACCTCCAATATAATGGTCCACACACCTGATTTAGATGCAGGTGGACAATAGGTTTAATCACGATGGAGACTACCCCGTCTCCTCTGTGGTTAAACCCCTCTGATCGCCATGCGGAGTAAGGGCCATCGGAGGCAGACCTCTAATTCTGCCCACCTAATTTAGATGGGAGTAATTAGAGGTCAGCTTTCACTGCCCATCACCACCAGGAAAACCCTGACGGTAATCAGCAGTGAAAACTGAAAAAATGCTCCACTCGCCATGGGATAGGATTCCCATGGATTTTATTTCTGGCTTCTGGATTTTTTCTTTCATAATAAAAGAAAATACTTTGGTACAGGGCTCTGTCATGTTGACGATTCCCTGCACCAAACTGTTAACAGCATTGACAGGAACCACTGTGATGGTGGTTCCTGCCTATGCTGTAGAAATGACCTCCCGGTTCCCGGCAGCATTGGGTAGGTCGGCGGACGCGTTGCAAATCTGCAACTGACACTGGGAAGTTCCATGTGTCTTATCTGCTGGGAATTGATGTTGTACATCACAGACCCGATTAGGGCTGGTCACACTTTAACAGATACTACATTTAGAGTATTGATAAGGTTGGTTTATCAAGGCAACATCACCAGACTACCACCCTTGTGTAGATAGAACTGATTTTACTAGGTCCTGACGAATCGCCTCTAGATCAACTGACCACCAGGGGAGAAACATGTTGACCACATAACATAATGCCCACCCGAGTCATTACCTCTGGAGTGCGCCTTCTTCTTCTTTTTTTAACCAGGTTGGAAGGCCTATTGATTAAAAAAAATTCTCGGTGACACTTCCATTTCCTGTTTTAATTTTCCTTCGAGTCACTTACTTACACTCACCTCATTTACACTAACTAGGCCCCTCACCCCCACCGCACCTTACGGCAATTTGGAATAAAAGATCTCCGGCAAAGAGCCCCTCATAGGGAGCCCGTCAGGTATTGCAGCGCCGACCTGACGAGGAGCACGCCCTATGATGAAGCATGACACCCAACCGGGTGTGTGAGGGCCCTAAATTCCAACAGGAGGAACTTTTGTTCCACCTGTTATTGTAGACCACTTGAGCCTGGCTCTTCCACTTTCTCTTGCAATTAGGAACTGCATACTCTTCGTATTTCTGTAGTTTGGGCACGTATGCTGGACCTTTGAAAAGCCCCCAGTCCCTCTTTGGTACAAATATGCTGTAGAAATGACTGCAGGCTTGGCAGTCTGTTGGACTTGGCCCTTTTTCCCAGAAATTTTTCGCTTTTTCCCCCCCTAGCCTATGTATTGTACCATGGGTTTAAAATGTAAAAGAGTACTACTATGTAATGGTGTCACTGTCACTTTTAAAATGGACGCCATTCCTGCCTGCCCTTGTGCCGCCTGACTAAATTGAGTGGCGGTCTAGTTGTTGTTTCCCAGCACTCCCAGCTTTTGGAGGGAAACCTGGCAGCCAGGGTGCTCTACACCTCCCCCTAAACCAGTTAAGACCGGTTCCCCAGGGAACCTTCCAGAAGTTGCCAGCCTTTCTGGTAGGTGGGGAGAGGGGCATATATAAAGGGGGGCTGTGCTGCCATGTGGAACTCTGCCAGGAGGTACCGCCACATTGGGCCTGTGTGCTGGCCCCTGTGCCCATCTGCACTCCTCTGTTGTCCCCAGGGCCAGTAAAGGGACACCGCCGGAGTGGAGGCTGCTGTGCTGGCAGGATTGCCACCATAATGGAGGATGACCGTTCCGAGGAACTGCTGCTTCAGGACTGGTGAGCCGCCCTGCTGGCCACTGATCTCGCCCTGCAATACTTGTCCCCTGGCCCCTAGCGCCTCGTGAGCGCCATATTGGGACTTCCTGTACTTCAAGGAGGTGAGGAGCGTGAGCAGGACCTTCCCCTGTGGGCCCTGGACTTGTGAGGCCTCTAGCGCCTGGGGAGCGCTATAGTTAGTGTGCCAGGAGAAGAGGAGCCCTAGCGCTTGTCACTGCAGCGTGTAGTGCCTCTAGCGCCTCGGGGGCGCTATACTTCTATTGCCCAGGAGGTGGGGAGCGTCTGTCCCCTGCAGCGCTGTGTTGCGAGGGGATCCCTGGCGAGTGGGATCCCTCCCCCCCGGTGCTCCTGAAGCCAGCGGGAGCCCACCCCGCATGACAAAAGTGCTGAGGATCACCGCCGCCGCCCGGGAGAGCGGCCTAATTAGAAATTGGCGGGAGCCTACTCCGCGTTGCCGCCGAGCGCGTGGGTGCCCACCCCGCTGCTGCATTTATTAAGGACGGGAGCCTACCCCGTATTGTGCCCGCACTGTGAAATCGCCCAAGATCACCGCCACGGCCCGAGAGCAAGAAGCGTGCCGCCGAGCGCAGCTAGAGCGGGTGCCTACCCCGTCCTACGCCTTAAAGTGAGCGGGTGCCCACCCCGCATAGTGCCGCCAGGGAGAAACTCACTGCCGCTGGCCCGAGTCCCGGAGCACCCTACGCGGGTGCTGAAGTTCACCGCTGCCGGCCCGGGAGGCTCAGGAGCGCCGCGCGGGCTACCCCGTGACGTCAGGGGAGCCGCGCAGTGATTGGCGCTGGCTGGAGCGCCGCCAGGAAGTCCCGCCCTGCCACAGTGGAAGCCGGTAGGGAGGACGTGGTGATGCGGGGCTTCCGTGAGCTGATGGGAGCCCCATGTTTGTAAAGGGGCCAGGCGGGAGCCTACCCCGTGCCGCCCAACAGCCCGAACGACAACGGAGACTTCGCTCCGTGGAGGCGGAGCTCCCTGGGAACGTAGGAGAGCCCCGCAAGCCTCACATCTAAGTCCCGGGTCCCAGGAGGGGGCCCGGGTGAAATCAGGAGAGGCGCCAGAGAGGTGCTGCTGGTTGCGGGGCTCCCAGAAGCCGAGGAGAGCCCCGCGTAAGGAGCCGGCTGCAGAGAAGCCTGCCTGGGACCGGAGCCCGCAATCAGGACTGCCGAGTGGGGCTGCGTGTCGGGCCTGGGGGGGTTGGTCGAGGCACGGTGCCGGTGCCTTTCCCCAGTGGCCCCAAGCCCTCGAGGAGGAGGGTTCCCCCGGGGTCAGAACTGCGCAGGCCTTGTCTCTCCCAGCTGCCCCGGTGGACAGTGGGCAGCTGCAACGTGCCGCCACATTTGTTTTTGAAGCCCCCGTGGGGCTTCACCACGGACTGGGCCACAGTGCCCCGGGGGCTACACAGCGACGCCGCAGTTGCGGGTCGCTGCAACGTTGATGCATTTTTCTAGCCTTGGGTCCCAGGAGGGGACCCCAACGGGCCAGAACTTTGTGGGCCACCTAACTTGGGAGCACAGGGTCCCCGAGGGGACTCCAATTCATTCCGGGCCAGCTCCGTTTCCACAGCGGTCCGCCGGACAGTGGCCGCCGCCACCTTTTGGACATTTGTCATTTTAGAGTCCCGGGGAGGGGCTCTCCAGGCGCCGAAGCGCCACACGCCTATGGTTGAGGTGACCTAAGAGAGTGGCTGACCTGGTTCTACCCCCCTGCCCCGCCGGACAGTGGGCAGTGGCAGTAGTTGCGGCCAAGAGCACTGAACTGCCACCTGGGGCCTGTTTGTTTTGGAGGCCAGGTTATGCCCATGCCCACTGCTAATGAGGCTCCTACCGGGCGCTACGCCCTAGGTGTTGTTTATGCTGGGGTTGCCTCTAGGTTAATGATGTATGCCCCCGATGATGTACCTATCTGTGTATAAGGTGACTTAGGCGTGCAGGGGAGGATCCCATGCCCCCTATGAATGTCAGGCAATGATGTTCTCCTGCCCCAGGTTCACGCATTTAGGCCTAAGGTGTGTATGCCTACGGGGCTCATGTTATTGAGATTTACTCCTACGGAGATGCCAGACAGGGTTATGCGTATTGTTGTGCCTAACCGGCTTTGATGCCACCAGGCCTATGTTTCATGCTGTTTCATGCTAATGAGCTTTACGCCTATTGGGGTGCCTAGCCTGCTTTTATGCCTGACAGGCCTCTGATTCATGGAATGTTTCTATGCCTAAGAAGGAGCCTCAGGAGTTTATGCAAAGGTGTCTAATGCTCTATAATGTTGAATGCATATGTCTACGCCTGAATGAGCTTAGGCCTAAGGATTAATATGCCTTCCCATACTTACAGTATTGTTTGCTTTTAGGAAGGTTATTGCTACACATTATTTACTAGTGGACTTACATATATGTTCTGTGCTTATAATGGTTCTGGCAGCGGCCCGAATGGCGCTGCACTGTAAATAGTCCCCACTGTTCATATCTACCGGGTGCCGGTTGGCGACGTGTTTTCCCTGTGGTTACACTCGGCTATGCTGATTGCATAATACATATGCTATTTTTCTTACTTAAACTGGTGTGGTCTCCTTTTTGTAGTGTGCCTGGTGTGTCGCCTGTGTGTGCTGCGCGGATGCTTCACACAATGCTCCGGGTTTAGCCTTCCCGCTCTGCACCACGCTACCCCGTTTCTAACACAGTCATTTCTAAATTTAGCAGGCAGAGTAGTCTCAGCCTGGTTGATGCTAAGCGCTTCGCTAGGCCAACGGAGTTTACTCTGTCTATCAAAATATAAATCTGGACCTAAGTCTGAAGATAAAATCCTTGACCAGGCCATTTCGTTTGGTGAATGTGACCTCGGGATCCATCTCAGTTGGCCTCAAGGTGTACCTCGGTCCCCCCTTTTCATGATTGACAGTCCTTACATTTTCTTTCCTCTCCACAGATCTATATTGTTGACCAGCACATATGTAGACTGACCTTGACATACCTTTAGACTAAAGTAATTACACTTTCCCTGCTTTTTGTATAACTATTAACAGCCAACTAGCCTTTATTTTTGTTGCCTCCATTTAATTCCATTCCCTTTGATTACCTGGCCAGCTATTCACTAACCCTACAAAATGCTCCTTTTCAATTGCATATCATTGAAAAGCATCAGTCCCTTTTATCAGCACCAGTTTTTTCCACGAAACTTCACCTAAGTTACTATGAGGGGAACAATACTACTTTTTATGAGAAATTCCAAAATGGTTTAATTGTTCCATTTTCATCACCTGTTGGGGCACCTTTGTTCTTTGTATGGAATAAAGATCTAGATTGTAAAAATTGTACTAAGAATCAAGGCTTTAAGCAGATCATGCTTTGGCCCTTGGAAAGGACATCTTGGAGTAAAACGTAAATCTGAGCTTTTTAGTCAAAAGCGCAAACAAACATTGGTAACCATAATGTTTGTAAACGTTTGACAGGTTTGAAAGAGTTGTGTTTGCCTACTCCTGCCCGTACTTGGTGATCAATTCCAACAGAAAGAAGGTAAGGGGGTCCAGTAAGGAGAATTTGGTCAGTTACCTGAACACCAAAGCAGTCTTGAGTCCAGTTACACACATTACATCAAAAGTGCCTGTTGGAATTGAAATGTGTTATGATCACATCACCCATGCTTTACATTGTATTATGTTCGCATTTATGTAGCTATTTCATAATAGTCTTTATTGTCAATCCCTGCAAATACTCTGCGAGTTAAAGTTAGCATCTGTGCTGCCATTTTCTCTCATGCAGCCACCATTTTGCTTTATGATTGAAACTAAGCTTTTGTCTCATGTTGCTTGTCTCAGCAGAAAGCTGCTGGGATGCATTTGCATCTCCAAGGTTAGGCCTCACTGAAGCATGAGAAAGTCGCTTGTTAACGCATACCTTTCCCTGTGATAGAAGTTGCTCCCACTATTCCAGCTGCAAGTATAGACTGTATGACCTTGCCAGAGAGATAGTGTGTGCCCGGTCTCAGACTCTTAGCTCATCTTTGTGTGCCCCTTTGTTCAAGCTGTCTCCCTGTGGAAAGTTACAGAGTGGGCGTGTCACTGCCCAGTTGTAGAAATGTATAACTGTTACCTTTATGCTGGGGAAAGTCAGTCCCCTCGGTAGCATCTAAGGAGGCTAGTCAGACTGGACTCCGCTGCAGCGCATTTTACAATAAAATAACTTGGTTTGTATTCTCTACTGCGTCACCAACTCTTCATTTCTTGGAAGGCTAAGAGGAGGTCGCGAGTGACCCGGGTGGCCCTAATCGGGTCACTTCCTTCAGTTGGTGCCCAAACAGGGACTACACCAGGTGACCCATCTCGCCCATAGTCGGGTTGTGCAGGTTGGGGTTGCGTCTTGTCGGATGGGCGGATCGGGGATCCCCACACGGCCGAGCTTGGTTCTCGCAGCTGTCTGATCGGGTGACTCCTCGTCTAGTGGTCATCTCGGCTGGGGTCCTGAAAAGGCGAAACCCTTGGATCTGACCGTTTGGTCTGAAGAGTCGGCAGTGGAGAATAACCTTGTTTGACCTGTGTGCACCCGGTGAGTTCATCTTGATTCTTGGTAAATGTGGCACCGTCTTGGAACTTGGTGGGTCTGCGGACCCTTGAGATACGGAGCGTTTGCGAACGCTCTGCCAGGCCACCTGCTGAATTTGGTTTACTCTTGAAAAGCCCAGGGCCTAGAGCCTGTCTCCTTGTCTTGGTAAAGTCTTCGGACTGTCTGGTGCAGTCTCCGGACTGTTTTATCTTGGTGCAGTCTCTGGACTGTCTTGTCTTGGTACAGTCTTCGGACTGTCTGGTGCAGTCTCCGGACTGTCTTATCTTGGTGCAGTCTCCAGACTGTCTTGTCTTGGTACAGTCTTCGGACTGTCTTGTCTTGGTGCAGTCTGAGGACTGACTTGTGGTTTCCTTTGCTTGACACGGTCTGAGGATCATCTTTGGAACAAGCGCTTGAATTTGTTTGTGAATATGGTGCACCATCGGTTTGTTTTTGGTATGGTCTGAGGACTGTTTTTTGGGAAAAAGTACTTGCAATTCCTTTGCCAGGCAAAATAATGAATTTGGGCCCTCTCTTGAAAATGCCTGGAATGAGCTTAATTTGTTCTCTTGTTGTCGTTGTTGCTTTGCAGATGCCCATTGGAAGATCAGCCGGCACCTCCAGGAGGCATTGTTAATATTGATGCGCGCGAAGAGTGGTCTTGGCCCTATTATGTTTAGTACGTGAGCTTTTTGAATAAAATAAAATAAAAAAAAGGGAATATAGTAATAATGTATATATATATGTTTGTTTTTGCATAGGATGAATGGTTTGAGAAAGGACGAAGGAATGTGTAATGGGGGGAGAATGTGAAATAAGACAGTTAAAGAGCATGATGTAATAATAATAAAAAAAAAAATTTAAAAAGAGAAAAGCAGGGGTGCGCTGATGGCGCCCAGATCTCACATCTAGCTTTGGACATTGCAAAATGACAAAAGCTGTTTTGAGCTACAGACATGAAGTTGCATTTTAAAAGTTCGGTGCATGAAAGTAAAAATTAATGAATGAGCCCTGCTCAGATGCTGATGCTTTTAGTCTGATAGGTAGTGTAAGGAATGCTCAAGTAATTAATTCATGATTGATTTGAGTGAGTGTGTTTAATTTGGATTTGACCTCGCAATATAACGTGTATTTAATTTGAAAAAGGTGTTTCAAGCATTTCAGGCAACGAGTATTCATGCTGAATAAAAGGATTTTCAAAGTTGAAACACACAGTTCGTGATTCAGTTTGGTTTGGCAGGCTTACTGCGGACTTTGGTCTTGAGATAAGAAATGGAATTTTCTCCCTGTTCCTCCCGTCTTCATGAAAAGACCTTTCTTATAATTTACGTTTGTGGCTAACTTTTGTCAGTTTGCAGTTTGTTTAAACAAAGGTTACTTCACTTCATAACGTACAGTGAAAACTGCAAAGCACACGATTTTCTTCTTGATTATTATAATATGTATTCTCTGTTTCCGCATGATTAATACTTTTTGTTGGAATATTGGTTGCTAGCTGTGTTGTCTTTTCCTTATTTTTTTAGCAGGACGCTTGCAGAATATACAGCTTTTTTTTTCCTTTTAGTTCTGCAGACAGGGAAAAAGGTGGGGGATTGGGCAGCTTCTGAACACAAGCACAGAGAGACTGCTGTGATACGAAGTGCGGAATGAGGACAGATTTAGATGCTAGCAGTCTAAGTTTTATGTTTTGACTAACAGGCTTTGTAAGGTTTTCATTTGTTCTATTCATTTATTTCTCATCATGGGAGATTTTGCAATAATTAAAAATTAATCTAGCTATATGTTGAACTCACCCTTGCATCATATTTCACGAGCACTTTCAGAGTTTTGACTTTCTCTTATGTCTCATTTTCCATCGAAAATAGGTTTTCCTTCCTTTATGGGGTATTTTGTGTACAATATGCTCTGTGAGAGCATAGTTGAGCTGTTGTTTCTATTTCTGCTGTTTCTGCTCCTGCCATGTTGCCCAGGCTGTGTAGGCGATGGCACATTTTGCTTTCCTTTGTCCCCGCCATTTGTGGCCATTATAACAGTTAGTACCCCTGACTCGCATATTGCCTCAGCGTCCATTTTCGCTAACGCGTATACTTGTGGCATGGCCAGCAGTGATGATAATGTCTGTTATTTCTGCTGATATTCCCACTGTGGTTTTTCATCCCCTGATATTAGTGAGTACTGGGACACAGGTTTGTGGATTTGAGGATAGAGACTGGATGCAAATGGAGGAACGTGTGTGATCTGAGGTGGGAAATGCAGAAAAGAGGGAACTAGCTATTTCAGTTGCTGCCGCCAGGGGAAAGATGAGAGAGTGAAGGTGTTTCTAGATTCTAGTGGGCAGGATTTGTGTCTTAAAAGGGGATTTGATTGTTTGTTCGCAGATTCGTTTTTTACTGTGTTTTTTGCAATAGCGACTTGGTTGTAGACATTTGAGAGTATTTGGTCTACATTGCCTCTTTCTGTTACGTATTTAACATAGCACAGTGTTATGAGTGTTTCGGTGGGTGTTTCAGACGCATTCGTTGTAGCACATGTTTTGCGTCCTCTTGCTCAGATTATTGGTCCTTTTTACCGTGGATTTTCCGTTTGTACTAATGTCTAATTGTGGTGAGACTGTGATGGGTTTGGTATCTTACTATTATTGCCTTCCGGCAGGCGAATGTCTGATGATGGGTCTTAATGTAAGTAGTACATAGTGTTTGGTTCCCCCCCTTGAGTTTTGCAGATGCGCCGTTCACCTTGTGGGCAACAGGCGATACAGTGGTGGGATTGCTGTAGATATCTCTGGTTTGGATATAAGGAATAGGCAATGTTACATTGCCTTGAATCCCTTATTGTCGGATACAATGGGCGGGGCAGCGAGCCTTGTTGTGTATGTCGCAGGATTTGGTTGAGAAAGGCGTGGTTGAGGAGATGACTGTTGAATTGTAATAGCCCCGTTATTTCGATTGTGTTTACAATTTTGTGACTGAATGGTGTACAATAAATGAGAATGTGGTTCTCTAACTTTCTGCTATTCTAGTCATTGCTATGTTTCCTCTTGCTGCTCAATGTTTTCCTGTCACTAATATAACATACATTTTTGGTAGTATTATTTATTTCAATTTCAGACAGGGGTCACAGATGTAGGGTCAGTGTAGTTGAATAGTTACTGCGTTTGGCCTCTAATGGCCATGAGGAATGCTTTTCAAAAGGTAAGTATTGTCGACAGGAGGTCACCTGCTAGGTCACCTACTGTCGAAGGGGGGTAGGAGATTAGCTCCTTGGTGAACTAACACATTAAAGAAGTGCACAAGGTGCATGAGCCTTTATTCTTAATGCCTGAAGCAGTCTTTTGAGCAACTGACACTTGGGCAACTAACAAACTGCACTTTCATCGGCTTCTGTGCTTGGTACATATATTGTTGCATGCCGTTTTGTTTTGTAAGTACACAAGACGGCTTGTTGTGCGCTTTCTGTCTTTGATGCTACTGCAAGACCCCTTTCGAGCTGCCAAGGGGTGGTCATGACGGTGGCCGTCTCTATAAAACAATCGATTTGACTCGTTTTAGCCACTGATCTCACAGTTATGGTACACCATGCTGTGAACATGCCCTTGAATAAACAGGGACACAGCACTTCACCAGTGCACGTCTAGCTGGCTATAAATTAGCATTGTTTGCCAAAAGTGTCATAATTAAAGGATGTGCCACTTTGAATTCAATCATGTTACTGCCCCTCACTTCTGTCAACTGATGGAATTGGAAAGCAAAAGGAGATGAAAGGACGGGAAGACTAGACTGATGTTCCCTTATCTGACCCTCAAGGGGAACAATATGTTGATGGCTCTTGAGTTTGAATTCCCAGGTGGCACCACCATTATTGCTTATGTTACAGCAACACTACATTCAGTCGCAGAGACACCACGAGTCCTTTATTAGTTTGTCCAAGTAACTGGGTTGTGAATTGTAAGTAAGTGTAGTGCCCACCGGAAAGTAACTGATGATGTGGGAAGGGATAATGCGTTTGCAGATCAGGCGGCTAAGGAAAATGATCAAAATGAAATGAAAGAATGTTTGTAGCAGGCCCTGCTGGGTGGGTACCGGAAGTCACGATGTCTAAGTTGAAAGTATGGCACATTTGAAGGGACGAGGGATGGTGAATTAATAGGCCAGGGAAGAAAGAAGAATGTTGCCAGATGCATATGTATTTCCTGTGGTTATGATGAGACATTGCTCAGCCCGTGTACTGTATGGTGTGCATGATGCACAATTCTGGAAGAGGTATCCAGATGCCCCCGGTAATTTCGCACCACACATTTTTCCCTTTTGAGGTTCTTCAGATGAATAATATAGGAATAGACAGATATAACAATTCGAAGGATGTCCTGATTGTTCTTTAAGAGTTTAGCAAATGGATTGGGGCTCACCCCACTACTTAGTGTTGAGAGGAAAAAAAAATTATATAAAGTTTTATCCTTGCCAGTTAACTGAAAGTTTGCATTCTATCCACTAATAGGTCTGGGATGCCCTGCAGTCACATCAGAGGGGCCCGGACGCGATGCACAGCCAGGCTGCTTGTTATGGAACATCCACATGGATACGACTGAGGTGGAGCTGCAGAGCAAAGAAGTGCTGGACGAGGTAGGACCACCGAAAAAGGAAAGAAAGGGGGGTTATCCAGGAGCCCCAGCCTGTTGGTCCACCTGTGCTTGAGTCCCAGCCCATTGAGTCCCTGCCCCTTGAGTCTGACCCCCCTTTTTTTCCTGACCCCTCTATGCCTGGAGTGTTGAGGTACAATTTGCGCCCCTGCAGGAGTAACAGTGTACCAAAGGGAAAGTCCGATTAGTAGGGATGGACTGTATTGCTGAAGAATAGGGTGCATGTACCCTGCCCGTGGTACCAACGATAGCTTAAGGAAAGGGAGATTGGTGCATTGTTTGGACAGTCAACGAACAGGGCAAATGGACTGTGATTCTAAAGAAAGAAATACCTTGCTCTGCAACGTGGGATCTGGATCCGAGCTAGATGAACAGCTCCACCGCCGGTGCTCAACAGTGCCTACGCCTAATGAACAATAAGCGTCCGCCAGCGGGACCCAGATGGACGCTGGGAACTTTGTCCCATTTTCTTGTTTTACCCCATTGGCCCTATTGCATGTCCTTTCCTCTGATAAAACAAAAATATAACAGAGAAATGTGTACCCATTTGGTTGTCCATGAGGGAGGAAAAGCAGCTCTCTGCAGCCCCGCGTGCCGAAAAAAAATGAGCCTGTTTGGTCAGGGTGGTCTGTTAAGATAATCTGTGCATTTTTGCTATTGGTGTCACGCCTGTTCCCTCTGAACACATGTTTGATATTTTGGCTCCTCATAGAGGGGAGCACAGGAAGAGATACACTGCCAATTTAATTGTTTCAATTGGTGCACATTCAATTCCTTTTTCCCCTGTTCCTGTTATGACATTTATTGATCTCCGCACTGCAAATGAATGTGTCCATTGGGCAAATGTCTATAATAATGGTTAATATGGCAGTTCGTTTTGTATCCAGGGGCGAGAGGGACTAAGGTTGGTAAGAGCACATGTGACTTCACTTATAGCTTGCTTGACAACTAGTCTGCCTTGGATCTTACTTCATAATGTTTACTTTCACACTTATGTTTCGCCTATGAGGGAATGGTCTGACAGATGTTGTCTCTCTCTTTTCTTTTTCCCTAATACTTGTTGCCTTGTCTATGTCTCACACATTCTATCAGCTACAGCGTGAAAGTATGTTTTTGCCCTGAGCCAAAAGGGTTGCTGACACGAAGAATATGTCCCTGTATATACTGTCTCCCAGCCTGTTGTGCCTACTGTGTATCAATGCTGACACCACGCGTGTTTAGCCTCATAGAGTATTTAGTTCCGACGGATGGTTTATAAGTTAGCAACAGTGGCTTGTGATTGAACAGTTTTTTCTACTTTTAGAATTGTGAAGACCCTTACCTGATAGCGTTAATAAAGGCGTTAGCTAATAAATGCTAAAAGGAGGGTCTGTTGGAATTGAAATGTGTTACGGTCACATCACCCATGCTTTACATTGTATTATGTTAGCATTTATGTAGCTATTTCATAATAATCTTTATTGTCAATCCCTGCAAATACTCTGCGAGTTAAAGTTAGCCATTTTCTCCATGCAGCCACCATTTTGCTTTATGATTGAAACTAAGCTTTTGTCTCATGTTGCTTGTCTCAGCAGAAAGCTGCTGGGATGCATTTGAATCTCCAAGGTTAGGCCTAACTGAAGCATGAGAAAGTCGCTTGTTAACGTATACCTTTCCCTGTGATAGAGGTTGCTCCCACTATTCCAGCTGCAAATATAGACTGTATGACCTTGCCAGAGAGATAGTGTGTGCCCGGTCTCAGGGCCATATTCATAAGGACTTATCGCCGATTTATCGCCATCTTAACGCAACAAAAGTGGAGATATATTTAACGCCCCATTCACAAGCGTGTGCAAACTGCAGACATCGCCAGTATTCCCGCGATAACTTCCCCCAAATTTATCTCCACGGGTGACACCACCAACTAACCCTAATGAGATGCAGAGTAGGCGTTCCCGTGCAAAAACACACGAAAACACCACTACACCACTTTCACAACGAACTGCCAGATCTGCGATGCAAACCAAAAACAGGTGATAAGCTGCAGTAGCAGCAGGGATTTAACACCTGCCTCATGCTGGTGTTAAGCAGGACGACTACCTGCAGCACTAAAGGGAGCCCAGCCCAGTGCCACATCGGAAGACTCACAGATGCCATGGAGCCAATGATCATGCAGCTCGGATACCCAAGAGGGCCACAACACCCACCGCCACCACTCCCAGGACCCCCCCCGGACACCTCCCCCTCGGACAAACACATACCGTGCACGTCACAAGAGCCACAAAAAGCGCATGATGTCGCACAATGACAAGAAGAAACACACGTGTGGTCAGAAGAACGAGAAACAGTCACACATCATTGAAGTAACAACCAAAAACTTTATTGAAATACAACACAAAACACCAATGCGGAAGACTCCTGTCGGGTCCGTCCGGGACAATCTTGATGTCACAGCCTGGAAAACAAAGCACAAAATCAGAACGTGTGTCATGCGCACATCAAAGGAGCGAGACACAGAGAAACAGAGAATGAAAGAAAGGCAGAGAGAGAATGAGAGAGAAGGAAAGGAAGTGAGAGAGAGAGAGAGAGAGAAGGAAAGGAAGGGAGAGAGAGTGAGAGAGAAAGAAAGGAAGGGGGAGAGAGAGAGAGAGGGAAGGAAAGGAAGGGAGAGAGAGAGAGAGAGGGAGGGACACTGCCGCCCCCGCGCACCCAGGCCCCACTGCTCACCTGCTGCCACAGGTGTGTCTCCAACCACGTGCCGGTATACACTGCAAGCCACCAGGTCTGCAATCTGTAATCGAGGCCAGAGTCAATCATGGCATAGTCCATCTCACTGCACACGGAAACCACGCCTGTCCATCCCTGTGTACCCATGCAGCCGCACCCTACCCCCTCCCGCCAGCCAGCGCTGGCTGTCCGCACTTGCGCACCCAGGCCCCACTGCTCACCTGCCGCCAATGGTGTGTCCACCAGTGGGCACACCACGTGCCCGTGCAAGCTCCAGGCTCCGGTCCTGCCACCATGGCATGCTACACATCATGCGGACCTGCACCGCGGCCCAGCAGGTCCCACACATGACGCTGAGTCCTGAGGCATCAATGGCAGAGACCACATCAGTGCACACGTCATCATCGCAGGCTGCACACCCGCTCAGCAATTTCGGTGCCACCAACCTTGTGCAACCCCAGTCAGCGCCCCGTGGTGGTAGGCCCGTGACGGCCGCAAGGCTTCAGGTGCCACTAACCCTGTGCGCAACAACTCATGGGCCCTTTATGATTGAGAACCGTGGAGCGTCCGTC
This sequence comes from Calotriton arnoldi, assembly GCA_963921515.1. Taxonomy (NCBI): domain Eukaryota; kingdom Metazoa; phylum Chordata; class Amphibia; order Caudata; family Salamandridae; genus Calotriton; species Calotriton arnoldi. The sequence goes on from CAWUFW010001381.1 coordinate 736,627, forward strand.
ATCCAGTCAACATCGGCAGTGGGGAATGTGACGTTGTTGGCCCCTTATATTGGCGGGGTCACATGGCCTTTGACGCCTGTGCCGGATGGGTGTGGTGTGTGTGCAAACCTGCCCTCAGGGAGTGGCCGTGACATGCTGACAACTAGACCAGTGACCTGCAGACCACTAGCGTGTACGCCTGCGACATGTAGCTATGTGGGCCCCCCTCGGAGCGTAAGCGTAGTGGTCTGGCCTGGCGTACGCCGGACCAGCGCAGGGCTTGCAACAATGACTCAGGGGCTCTGGGCGTGGTTCAGTCCATGTCCGGACAAGGAAGTGACTAATGCGTGGTCCCTGTTGTAGTGTCTACGGCACCCGGAATGCAATTGGCAATGTAGCACACTGTGACTGGAATCCCACTAGATGAGCATCATTGACGTTAGGGGGAATCACTGTCCCTACATTCATCCACACATTCATACATGAATGATGTAAGACATGACACAGCAGTGCATTTCTGAATGTTTATTGCACATCCAGTGGAGTTTTGCAGCTGGAGCAGTACAGGGCCATGCCAACCCCACTTCACAATATGGGCCCGTGGAGGGCCAGCCAGAGTCCATCCGGGAATGAGAAGTACTGCGCAAGAGAAAGGGTACAGTTCGCAGTCTGGTCGCCGTGTCATTGCTCATCAAACAGAATATCGCAGTCCATGTTGCGGTCCAAGGTGAGTGCAGCAGAGTGTATCGGGGGTCAGTGGAAGGTCATGGGGCTATGTGCGGCACCAAGCAGAAACAGAAATGAATGCTAGTGCCTCCTTCTGATCTCAATCCCATCCACGTCCTCGTCCTCGGATGTGTGCCCTGCCCCACCTGTGGGTGTTGCAGTTCCGGCTGCGGCACTGTGTGCCACTGACACATCAGGGGCTGGAGGTGGATTGTGGGCCGCACTGTGTGGCAGTGACACATCAGGTGCCGGAGTGGAGATGCCTGCCGCACTGGGAGGCACTGACACACCAGGGGCGGAGATGTGGATGGTGTGGGGCAGCAGCATTCATCTGCGCCACGCCTTGTGGCAGCAATGCCATGATGAGGATCTGCAGGGCATGGTAGATCCCAGCTACATTTTGCTGATGTGCAGCGGTGGCTGCCATCCTTTCCGCCTCCATCCGCACCATGTCCTCCATGAGCCTCCGCATGTGTGCCAGCTCACAGCTGGGATCGCTGGAGCCACTCTGAGCGGACAGGTGTTCTTGTCTCCGAGTCATGACTCCAGCGATGTCAGCCAGGACTCTTTGGAGACCATGGAGCGGCCCGTGGGTGTCCGTTAGGGACTGGAGCTGGTCCCTGATGGGACCTAGACACCCATGGATGGTGTCCAGTTTGGTAGCCATGAGGTCGAACCCCACCCGCACCTGCTCAGCCGTCTCCCTCTGGCCCTCCACCACACGGCGTTGGAAGGCCATGTGTTGCTCGTGGGGGTCTTGGGAGACAGCCGGGGTTGTGGGTGCCTCCTCCTGGGTGGTTTGTGTAGTGGGTGGGGTCTCCTCGATGCAGCTGGGCTGCCCCGATCCTGGAGGTGAGTTGCGGATGATGTCAATGATGTCTTGGAGGGCTTGGGTGTCGATGCTGGGGGTGTCCTCCTCGTCATCAGTGAAGAGTGGCTGGGACTGCTCTGCAGGAGGTGTTGACGGTGCCCCTGCAATGTGAAGGGGAGATGGTGTGTTACAATGTGTCCACATGTATGTAGCCGCATGGTACATGTTCACATTCAGACAGCATGGCATTGTACATTGTGACAGTGTGTGGATCAGGACCATGATCCAGAGTCATTGTGGGTGTGCACTGTGCTCTGCTTGATTGTGCATGTGTGCCATTGTGGCCATCTCCACCCGTCCCCCCAGTACCTGGTGGTTACTCACCCTGTTGCTGTGGTGTTGTGTCATGTCGAGCAGTGTCCGGTCCCCCGACTCCTGCCACAGTCTCCACGCTGATGATTGTTGACACAAGCTCCTCCATGTCATCCAGCTCCAGCTGTGGCGCTGGGCTCCCACCTCCAGTCTGCATTGCTGCCTTCTGGTTGCCTGCGAGTTTCTCCTTGGGTTTGCGCTTGATGTCGATCCATCGCCTCTTGACCTCGTCCATAGACCTCTTGTGCTCTCCGACAACATTCACCTTGTCCACGATGGCCCGCCATATTCCATTTTTGGTGCCCAATGACACGTTGGAGGTGACGAACAGTTGTTGATGGTGTTCCAACACCTCCGTGACCAGGATCCTGTTTTCCTGCGGACTGAACTTCGTCTTCTTCTTGTCCTTGCTCTTCCCTGTCCCCGAGGTCCCAGGCTGGTCGTCCGGGGCGCTTGTGGGGTTCTGCTCGTCCTCTGCGCCTGCTCCAGCTGCCTCCATGGTGCTTCGGTGTTGGTCATTTTGTGTTTGTGTGTTTTTTGTACTTTTGTAGTGATTTTACTGCCTGCCGTGTGTGTATTGCAGGCCTGGCGCTGCTTATCACTGATTTCCTCATCGCGGTTTGGCCCATCGCATGTTTTTTTGCGTTGAGGTTTGTGTTTTTATCACCGTCGTGGTTGTTGTATCGCGGACATTGTCTGCGGTTTCGGGAGGCTATCGCATGGTACCGCCGTGTTGTGAATTCCACGTTAACACGGGGTTATTTTCCCGCGATGGACTGCGATGTGTAAAGTTGCGTTAACATTTTTTGGGGATGTTTAGCGCACGTTCTTCTGAATATACCCCCCAGACTCTTAGCTCATCTTTGTGTGCCCCTTTGTTCAAGCTGTCTCCCTGTGGAAAGTTACAGAGTGGGCGTGTCACTGCCCAGTTGTAGAAATGTATAACTGTTACCTTTATGCTGGGGAAAGTCCGTCCCCTTGGTAGCATCTAAGGAGGCTAGTCAGACTGGACTCCGCTGCAGCGCATTTTACAATAAAATAACTTGGTTTGTATTCTCTACTGCATCACCGACTCTTCATTTCTTGGAAGGCTAACAGGAGGTCGCAAGTGACTCGGGTGGCCCTAATCGGGTCACTTCCTTCAGGCCATAGACATCAATGGAGTGGCCCCGATGCTGTGAATACAGGATGCTGAGGATGCTGAAATGTGCTCTAGGTGCTGTGCAGTCAATGTGGGCCTTCCTGGGGTGACTTTGACCACAAGGGTCGGAGTCCCATGACGTCCAGCATCGGTATCCTTTGGTGAGGGCTAGTGACCATCTTCGGTGACCAAGTCACACTCTGGCAGCTCTCCGGGGTGCAGAAGACACAGGTGCAACTTTTGAGTCTGTAGTTGGGGGTCTTCTTGGCTCCATGTCGGCTGTCAGCAGCGATTCCTTGCAGGTGGCTACTGACTGGCTAGGACAGGTGACTTCAGCTTTTATGGCCGTAGTGCTGGATAGGGAGTCAGCCAACTGACCCTTAGAGTCACTACTTCGATCTGGGGCTTGGGAGTGACTTTTGCACGAGCCAGGCACCACAGGTACAGTCCTCTCTTTACTAGGCCAAAGAGCAACAGGTGCAGTACAGCAGTTGATGCAGTTTCTCTTGCCAGGTCCAATGGTCGTCAGAGCAGTCGTTCTGTCTTCTTTCCATTCCAGATGTGATCCGAGGTTCAGGGTGCCAAGGCTGCCATATTTATGCCCAGAAAGTGCCCTGGGGGGGTTGATGCGGTCACTAGCCAATGGGCTACCAGGATTCCTCCCTCCCTCCCTATCATGACCTCTGGCTGTGTGTGGCATCTAGTTATTGCAGAGAGCACTATTCTGCCCACTCTCAAGATGTCTGAACCCTTCCTTAGATGTTAGGAGATTGGTAGCCCACCCTAGAGACTACCTGTGGGAAAAACCAGTGTGGCAACTGGTTTTCCCTAACTGTTTCCGTACCAGCCCATCTACCTGAAGAAAGGGGCAGCCCTACTCGAGTGTGATCACCATTTGCCCACCAAAGGTGGCTTCTCCAATGAAGCTCGCCTTTTGAGCCAACACCCTGTGTGGCTTCCTGCAAGGGGGAGGTAACACCTTCTTCTGTGCAGGCCTCTATTGTTCCTGAGCCTGGGAGTTATTCAGATGACTCCCCAAGAGGGTAGAACGCTGTCTGGTGGCCAGCATCTGCAAAACACCACCGGATAAACTGGACAACAGAGTGGCAACTTTCTAAAAGTTGTTTTTCCTTAAAGTGACATTAAATTGGACCTGGGCATCTAATCGAGTTACTGTCATAATTAATCTGATACTTTTAAGCACCCATTTTAGTAGTACCATTCAGGAGTTAGCAGGACTGAAATGTCAGCCTGTAATTCTCTACTAGGCAATGAGGCTACTAGTTTTTCCAAAGTAAAACAACAATTTGGAAATTTTACTGTTAGGACATATTGAAGCATATGTTCCACTTAATGATATACAGCTTAGGGCTTGATACCAATTCCTTAGGGGCAACATATATATTCTTAAGGGAAGTGGTGGCTTTGCCATTGGTTTAAATGGCAATGTCGACTAACAGTTTTAAAACTGCTCTTCCAGGCTGCTGTGGCAGACTGCAAGCCATTTTGTAGTTTGTTACATGCAGGGTGGCACAATCAGTGCTGCAGCCCTGGGTGGACACTCTAACCTACATGCCCTGGTTACACTTGGCACCACGTACTAGGGATTTGTAAGTAAGTCAGCTTATGCCAATTGGGGGTAGTCAATTCAACATACATTTTGCAAGGGGTTACAATGCTGGCACTGAGGTCTGGTTATTAGGCCTTAGTGCACTCTCGGAATCGAAAAACCAGCAGTTTCAGTCTAAAACATGGGGGGTTGATCACGCAAAAAGAAGCATTTACTTTCACTCTTTCACCATGTGATAACAATGGCAATAGGCACCTTTTCAAAGATGACCCATGCTTCTCCCCTGTCTAAACTATCAGTTCAGTTCTTAAACTTTATTCGATCTCTTATAAAACAGATCATAAAAGCATCAACTCATCAAATAGGTCATAAAACAGAGTTAAAAAGATCTGCATAAAACCACAGTTTAAAACATTTAAAAAGAAAAGTCAATTCAAAAGGAGAAATTTCATAGGTGAACTCTACCAGTGCAAATATTATTTAAACTCCTGTATAGGATAACCATCCGCAACAAACAGTTCCGGTTACTAGGGCCCCCTCCCTATAAGTGCAAACATAGTTCAAATTTTCCAGCAATTTAATTGAGAGAGTTCCAGTTCTTCCGCCTTCTCATGCATGCCCACAAGAAACAGGCTACAGAGAAGCTCACAAAGTGCTTTTAGGAAATACAATGCCACCCTACATTGGGTAAAATTGTGGCGCCTTAAAATCGGGAGGATAAAAGTTTTCCTTTCAGTGTAATAAAACTTGCAAAAAACATTATGTGTGGGTCCGATTGAGAAGAGTGGTTATCACAGGGGCAAAGGGGCAAATCTGAGTGTTTGAACTTCCTCTCTGGAAGGGCTAACATCAGAGGGATATAATTCAGGCGGAAGCGTAGTAAGATGAATCTGTGATGAGCTATATTAATGCACACTCTTGCGGGAATAAGATCGTAAACAGCTACCGCCCTTTGTTTGTGGTTTTTGTCCCTCTTGAGAAAGTCAGCCCTTTGAAGGTATAGCTCGGTGATTTTCCTCTTCGAGACCTTCATACACAGTGCGGGGTAAATGTAAAAAAAAAAATGTAAGTCCGTTTTTATAAAGCGCAGCTACTCACCCTTACGGGTCTCAAGGCGCTGGGGGCCGTCGTGGAAATTAAGTGAGCTATTGCCCAGAGTCACATGGTGCTGAGCTGCCGCAGCCGGGGATCGAACCGTGAACCCTGTGCTCCGAAGTCAGCTGCCCTGGCCACTGCACCACACCTCTCCACTGGGGTCACTGAATAAAATGCCCTGCCCTATTGCGATCAATTCGGCTTCTACATAGCTAAGCCTACCAATCCTGCTACTGTGGTCTAGTTTCATGCAGCTAGCAATTATGCGTTGTGTTAAATCAACCGTGGACCTACGCCAGATCGAAAGCCAAAGCAGGATTGAGGCCAATCTAATGGAATCAAGCAAGTGGGGTAACCCCAATTCCAAATGTAAAGTATAGTTTGATTGTGATTGGGGTAAAGATACCCGATTTTTAAAAAAGGTGTCTTTGATTCTCTGGAGAGGGTCAGCGTTAACCACCCCCCACACTCCCGCCCCATATGTCACCATTGCCTTTGTTTTGGCACTATAAATGTTTTTAATCGTGTCCAAAGGGCTGGCTCCCAATTTCCTTGTAAAGCCCTTGATGGCCTGCAGACTCCTTTCCATAGCAGAGGCTCTTCCCACAACCAGGTTTTTCCAGGAGTGGTTCTTGTCAAATAGGACCCCCAGATATGAGAAGGAGTCTACCACTTCTAGTTTCTTTGAGGCCAGCTGGAATTGGGGGTGTTTTTCTCCTCTTCTGGCACCTGCTATGACAATAAATGTTTTTGCCTCATTTACTCTAAGATCTAATGAAGCCATAAATGAGGCATATGATGTTATAAGAGACTGTAGGGCCACCCCTGTCCTGGCAATCAGGACCGCGTCATCTGCATACGCCAATAACGGTAATGGCTTGCTCTCAAAAATAGGGACGTCCAGGGGGGCTCCAGTCAGGGCGGCCTCCACCCCGTTAGTATAGATGGAGAAAAGAAACGGGGCGAGGACACAGCCCTGCCTTACTCCCCTCTCGATTTTAAATGAGCGGGTACATTCCCCATTTGCACCATACTGAACAGAGGAAGAAGCATTGGTGTATAGCTGGCGGATGAAGCGGATTATCAGTGGGTCGAACCCCATCTCTTCCAGCATAAGCCACAGCTTTTGGTGGGAAACACAATCGAAAGCCGCTGAGAGGTCCATAAACGCCATATAGATTTTCCCCCCTTTCGCGTACTTGTCAATGCAGAGTGACAAATTTAAACATTGGTCCACCGTCCCCTTTCCCCTCTGGAACCCATATTGCGCTTGAATCAATATGTTATTTTCTTCGGCCCAGTTCTCCAATCTGGCTAATAGAAGCCGGCCCATAAGCTTTGCCGTGTTGTCCAGAAGGGAAATGGGGCGGTAGTCCTTAGGGGAGCCCCTATCCCCCTTCTTATACATGGGGACAATTACACTCTGGTTCCAGGATGGTGGAGGACCCTCAACTGCTATTTTATTGAACACATTTGTTAGTAAGGGGACCCACAAATCATAGTTCTGCTGGAAAAGATCAATTGGGATCCCATCAGGGCCCGGGGCTTTCCCTGATGGGCAAGACTCCAACCCTCTTCTAATTTCTGTTTCTGAAAATTTCAGAGAGCCCAATGGCCTTTCGGCAGGATCGGCCAGAGCTAGAGGTGAAATATTTTCGAGGCCAAAGATGCTTTCAAAATGAGTCACCCAATCCTCCTCGTCCACGTGAGACGCCAATGAAGGGTCCTTAGAGTCCTTAAAATAAGGGGCGTTTATAACTCTCCAGAAGTCCCTGCTGCTGCCCAAGGACGCAGCTTGCTCCAGGTCACTCCAGGTCATTTCCCTTATCTCCTTCTTTCTTTTTTCCCTGGCCTGTTTGTAGTTACTACGCAGTAGTTTAAGCTCTACAGGATCTCTACGTTGAGCTTTAAGAGCCTTCTTGAGCGCTGTCCTAGCTGTCGAACATTCATGGTCAAACCAACCTCTTTTTTGGTTCAAATTCAGCGATATGGTGCGAGTAAGTGCCATTTTTATTTTCGTGAGGAGTGCTATAAAGTGGGTGACTAAGTGTGGGGACATGGTACCCTCAACCAGACAGAGTGTAATGTCTTCCCTTACTTGCGCTATTATTTTGTTGCCCTGATTCAGCTTCTCTACCTGAGCCATTTTAGCTGATATTCATTTTTCCTTGATAACAATAAGTTATCTGCTACCTGTTGATGGTCTTTTGCCTGACAAGGGAGATCTAAAGAGCAAAGGAGGATGGCATGGTCACTGAACGGTGTAAATAAATTTCCTAAGTGGGCCACTTTACTACTTAATATGGAAGAAGCTAAGATAAAATCAATCGTTGATGCCTGGGAACCCCGCCTAAAAGTTGACCCTTTCTGGCCATGTTTAATGTTGTTAATTATACCCAAGTTACTTTGGTACAGCAGGTTATTCAGGGTGTCCCCATACTCGTTGTGCGAAAAATGAGTAACGGGATTATCCTGGGGATCTATTAAACCACACACTTTTAGTCAGAATATTTGCACAGGTGAGTGTTAAAATCCCCCACCCAGATGATATGTGGTATACCTATTTTCTTAGTTCGAGTAATTTTTCCTAGCTCCCTAATTAGGTCTTCGGCTACTTTATTCATGTTTCGCCTGAATTCGTTATTATAAAAATTTACTAAGATGCACGGTCCCTTATTTTTAAATTCAAGGAAAAAGATCTGGAAGATGGTACTTGGGGGGCCAGCCTGTTTAATTTGGACTGGGATAGTATTGGAGAGCAAGGTTAATAGTCCCCCCTTTGCTCTGCCTGATGAAGAGGGCGCTGCAGGAGTATGAAAAGTGCAAAAACCAGGGAAGAATACCGGCTCCTTTGCCCAGGTCTCCTGGAAACAAATAATCTCCATGGAGTGCCACAAATTTAACCACTGTTCATTATCCACTTTAGAGGCAATTCCTGCCAAGTTCCAAGATGCTAAAGTTATCTTATTATTATTCTTACTACACTGGGTGGTGGCGATCAAAGGTATTGCCTGTGTTCCATTTGGTAGACCAGCTACCGTAGCTGGTTCACCAGGGAGCGATAATCGTCAGTCACAGGATTCTAAGTCGAAAAGAGGAGCAAATCTGTTATATAGCCTTAACCCCTGGGGAACAATGGGGCCGTCCACATATCTAATGGGCGGACGACCTAGGCATTGCCCACTCCTTTTCCCTGGTCCTGGATTTACAACCTGTTCGTAAAAGTGGTGCAATGGTAAAGGTGTAATTTGAGTACTCCCAGACGGAGGCCTGTACAGGTTTGCTCGCACAAGATAAGCCACCTGAGTGCTGTTGAAATTTATGACCACGCAATCCCCCCCAATTGACTTTGGGGAACTACCCACCCACCCTACTCTCCTGACCATGATGATTTTATTTGCCAGGTAGTGGTTACTCATTTCCGAGTTTCTTAGGTTATACGAAAGCCAATGGAGGCATTTGTCCATCAGTTGTGACATTGATTCCAGCTGATTTTCCCGGAGGGGTGGAACATTTGCCAGTACCAGGTGAGAAGCCTCCGGAGGAAGATGAAGTACTATTGGGGTGTGAGCCTCTATATGGTCTTCATCAAGGGGGGGGCAAGTGCCGCTTATACCAAGAGCCTGGTGAGATGGCCTTGAGATCTCCTCTGTTGGACGTATTGCCCCTCGTGCCATGGCTTGATGGTTTTAAGCCTCCCTTTGCGGATTTACGTGACCTCTTGCTATAGGGGACAGTCCGTTTGCCCGGGTATCCGTGGTAAGTGTGTTGGGCCGTGATGGAACAGATGAAATAGAACTAGCCGCACTAGGGAGAATTGGGGATGCAACTGCAGGTGTATCTCAAGGATGCACTCTGGAGGATTCGACCAGAGAGTGGAGGGATATGTTAGATGTAGTTAGGCTGGCCAGCCGCTGTTCGATCTGGGTTAGCTTGGTTATAATTGGATACAAGAGTGTCAACATCCTTTTACTTATTTCTGCCTATAAATCCTCATTGATAGAAGATTGTGGAGTCAGAGTATTTGCCATTTGAGTCATTTCAGGTGTTCCGCAAGTCAATATGGGGGCTTTAGGTTGTGTGACCCTTGACTTTGTGACGCGAGTGGGTTTAGCAGGTTTAGTCTGTTTGATGGTACTGGCTGTACCTGCCCTACGTCACTTTGCGGGGGGTCATTTTGAAGGTCCGTTGGTGCCGTAGAAGTTTGGGGGAAGGACTCTGCATCCTCTTCAGATATAACAAGTGCTGGGCCGGACATGGGGAACGAGTCCTGTTGCCCAGATGGAAGATCGCCGGAATCTGTCAAACGGGGAGGACAGACATGTAAAGAGTCTTCCAAAGTTGCCCCCGAAGGTGACCTCGGTGGAAAGAGAAGTGGGTCCATTGACGGGCGCCTTTGAGTTAACTAAATTTCATGGGTGAGAACGCTGGTAGCTCTAGTTAAAAATGCATCCAGCGTTGCTACAGAGCCTTCACCCGCCTTCTCCACAACGCCTTTGCGCTTTCCCATATTATAGGAACAATCAGCAAGGAAAGATAGAAAACCAAAGAGTACCTTTTAGATGGGGCAGGTGTTGGGGGGGAGCCCAGCCCAGCCTCCTCCAGGCTCCGACGGGCGTGGACAGGCCCGCCCTTGGCCCGGGCACGGCCCGGGCACGTCCCGCGCTGCGGGGCCACGTTGACAATTGATACGTGCTCCTGCGCGAAGAACACTGGGAGGCGTAGTCCCTGTTGCTGGGTGGCGTGGAGCAGAGAGCGGAGACCAATGTAAGCGCGGCTACAAACGCCGCGGGCCGCGTTGACAATTTATACGCGCTCCTGCGCGAAGAACACTGGGAGGCATAGTCCCAGTTGCTGGGTGGCGTGGAGCAGAGAGCGGAGACCCAGATAAGCACGGCTACAAACGCCGTGGGGCCGCGTTGACAATTTATACGTGCTCCTGCGCGAAGAACACTGGGAGGCGTAGTCCCTGTTGCTGGGTGGCGTGGAGCAGAGAGCGGAGACCCAGGTAAGCGCGGCTAAACTATCAACAGCTGAGGAAATCGCACAATGATTTTGACAAAGTTTTTAAAAACCTTTTTTATTAAAGTCTTCATCAGCAGTATGAACAGTAGCAACATAAATATTTTGAACAAACATTCCAACACTTTCTAAGCATGCATCACAATTTGTCATTCCAGTATTAACATTTGAGATGGGTATAGGAGCCTCTCTGAACAAACGGGATGTGTTTGGCTGCTTTATTACCCCAGGGTTGTTTTATCTAGGTGGGATCTCGCTTGTATCAGTGTCTTTATGTGCCTTTCGCTTCTCGCCAGGGACCTCATTCCACATCTTGAAAGTCTCTTCACAGGCCCCGTACTTTGCTGTGTTCCCATGGAAATCCTTGTGACGTATACATGGTTCCCTCTGCCTACATGCACAAGTCCTTGTTGGTAGAGCAGAACCCCAGCCCCAGGACATATGGGCTACCCCACAGCTTGACAATGTTTGTCAGATATTTTTGATTTTCAATGATCGCCTCATACTATTATTGCTAATAGACTATGTTATATCCTGATTGTATTAGTATATGTTTCCCAGCCTAGCTGTCTCCCTGCTGCTCAGCCAGAGTGAGAGTTGGTATTGGAATGTTGGTGTGACTGTGATGCATAGAATGCTTGATTGCCTGTGTGGATGAGTGGTGACAGTTGGAGATGGGCTGAGCACACATGTGGAAGTAGTGAGGCTCACATCACTTACCCACCAGTGTCTTTGTCAACGGACAGCCCCAGCCTGGACATGCGCTTATGGACTTTTAAAAATAACTTTGTTACAAGTGGATAAGTGGTGTGAGCCTCACTACTTCCACATATGTGTGATCCAGACACATCGTTCTGCAGAGGTCTACAAAAAGTCTATGGCTTGTTGAAAACGGGAGTTTAAATTCACGAAAGTCATCTTTAATGCTTACTGCTGAAGTGCTCCTTCATTGTCTTTGCGAGTGCACTGGATCGTGATGTTTCTACAGACTGCGACGAGTGGCTGCACAGGAGAAAAATGTATTTATGTTTTACTTTGTTTTGTGGCAAGTTGGACTCTGTCTCAATGCGAGGACGTCCAAGGGGACACACAGGATCAACATGGTTCGTTAAAAGTAAGCTAGTCAATACTGTGGAGGCTACTTTTCGAAAAATTGTTCTACTGTTTGGAAGTTGGCATGTTCCGAATGCTCCTGTGGATTTTTTGAGGTGAGCCATGTTTCGTTTTTACATCGTTTTGTCTCTGGCAGCCCCCTTGACATGTGACAGTTTAACTGCAGCTGTATGTTTTAAAAAATGAGAGCGCGTGCCGTTCTCAGCGCGCGCAGTCTTACCTGCATCTGTAAGTCCTGCAGTGACTTTGTGCGATCCTTTCTGATGTCGTAGATTGTTCGCAGTGCAGGGCTGCTGAGGGACGCCCTGCTGCACAAACGGGCCGTGAGCCAGCCGGCACAGCGTCTATTACGTGCCGCCATCTTGAGTTTGACTGCAGCTGCCGATACAAGTTGTTGTTTAGTCCTCCTTTGGCCAACCATGTTTTCCGCGCTTGTTGGGATGCGGCAAGCTACATATGAGGACGGTCTAGTGCGGCGCGAGAGTGCTCAAGACGGAGAGCCTGCTTCTTGATCTGCAGCACATTCTTGTGCATGGTGATATTGTGGTTTGGGTGTCGCTAACTCCTGCTCCTCCTGGTAAGACGTCCTGCGGTTTAGGTGTGTTTTCCGGCCCTATCGATACAAGTACACACTCGAAAAGAAATGGTACATTTATCCTTTTTTGACTGTCGGCGGTCTTCTTGGTTGTTCCAGAATCCAGTTTTGGATGTGACCTTTTATGTCTCACGCTGCATGAGGAGCCAAGAAAAAAAAAACCACAAGAGACATTTATAGTGTGTTTACATGTTTTAGTGCTCTTATTTGGGGGTTATAATCATCACTGGCTTGTGTATTTGCGATGCCAAAGTATTACATGTTTCATTTGTTTTGATTAACAAGTTTCAGGTGGGGTGTACAAGACGAGTGTGTGCCTAAGGTAGTAGTACTCAGGTGAGAGGTCGCTCACCGACGATGGGTTACAGGTTTAAAAAGTACAAGAGGAAAAGATAAAGAGTTTGCATTATTTAGAGTATACTTTGGAGATTTTTTTTTCCAACTGCTTTTTGTGATGCCTCTGTTTAGGGACGTTTATGGTGTTTAGGTTCCATTTATACACTGCACTCCCTTACCCAAGGGTGGTTCTAGTCTTGGTGGGTGGTTTCCCACTTCTCTGAGTTGTAGTTACACTACTTTACATATTGTGTTTTGGTGATTGTGTGTAAGTCGCCATGCGCTACACGTCTCGTCTGATGCTGTTCTAACGTCAAAATGAAAGAATATGGCAGTTAAATTCTACCAGAATATTTTGGCGCTAGTGATAACTCATCAGACCTTGTTTGCCGCCTTTCAGTTGAAGTTGTCACACACTTGGAAGATTCATTCTGTCTTTCGTTCGTCCCAACTGAAGCCATATGTTTCTTATACTTCTCATTGACTTTCATCTGAACATTCGCCTGATGTGGTTCAAGGCCATCCAGAATATGAAGTTCAAGAAATTTGTGATACTCTGAGGTTTGAGCTAAGCTTCACATTCTGATCCAGTGGAAAGATGATATATTCTATTGAACGTCCTTGGGAGATGCTTCTTCATTTCATGTTCCCCTATTAGTATGCCTCTTGTTTTTATTACACCCTAATTAGCCTGGAGCTTCAGGAGAGGGCATTGTGTTACATGTGTGATGAGATCTAAACTGAGACTAGCACCAAGAGCTTAACTTAACAGAGACTTCATGTATTCAGAAGAGGAAGGAGCACACCACATGATACCAGAGACGTCAACTTCACAAACAGGTCATGACTGGGTGTCCTCACCACCTGGACTGTTCTGGCATCCAGGTACTCAAGGTCACTCAGAGGGATGTTCCACTAGTCACTTGGAGTGCAAAACAAAGAGCAGCATTGGTACTTCAGAATTAAACATTGCACGTATTATGACTTCTTTTTCCTGTTGGCAAACGAAAAAAGTCATAAATAAACTTTAGAAACAGCCCTTTCCAAAATGGTGGTGTGTCCATATAATGATATCTGAGGATCCCATTCAAAGACATAGCAGAGTTCTTTCCTGTGATGTTTTTTCTTTTTAAGCATACAAAAAGGATGTAAGCAACAGAGGAAGATGCAGAGCAAAGTATTCATCTACTGATTTTTTACCACATTCTGGTATTTTTGTCCCTCATTGTTAGCTCCTAGCAGTAGATCTTCTACTGAATTACTTCTTCTGTTTTTATGCCTGGGTCTTTTCTCCTCCCTGATGTCAACGGGAATTTGCTGCCTTGCTTATCACTTCAGTGTTATCTTCATCTTCAATTGTGGGCTACAATATTTCTAAGGTGGTCTTTTATACTTGGTGTTTTTTTCTTCCATCTATAAACCCTCTTGAGGAGATGCTTCAGACCTTTCCTATACACTACTCTGCACAGAGTGGGACAATGACTGCCAGGAGGAGTCGCCCTTTCCTCTAGCATTATAGAAGGGGAATTAGCAGACCATGTCAGTATCCAGTCCTTAACACTCAGTAGCTGTCCATTCTTTCCCTTGCTCAGACCCCTCGACTCTAAAGTGAACGGTTTTCTGGCCGACCAATCTCCCTGCGCACCACCCTCACTACTGTTGGTAGTTATGACCTCACAAACTGCCTACATTCTCCAGCCTGCCACTAAAACCTCTTGGCAACCTCCCTACACATCATATCAGTGATCTGATTCTTAATCACTCGTAATTTCTACTGTGTGTAAGAACAATTGCTCCATCGTAAAGGGTGAGGGTCACAACCAGATGTTAATAAACCACACTGTGATTTCATAATCAGGAGGAAAATCCCATAAATGCACACATTTGTCTTATCCTTTTGTATCAGTGGTGCTGGAGCAATGTTTAGAGTGGGGGTGGTATATTGTGAAAGAGTGAAGATTCAATTCCACTATTTAATACTCGAGAATGTCCAAACCATGGTACATCCTGTATCTGGAAATTATCTTTGAGGGCTAGAGTTGTAGGTGTCTATGATGCCTTACATATTACAGTGAAATTAGGAAATGTTAGCCGAGTTTCATGACATTTCAATGGAAATGTCCTGATTTCTCCCCCCAAAAAATCAAAACATGCTGCTACATTTCTTCAAAATCTTTTTTTGTAACAAATTGTCTTTGTAGGTAACGTTTTGTGAAATTGAAAAATCATTGTGATGTGAAGATTGTCGCCACCACTAGAGTTTGCTGGTATAATTATAACCTTAAACTCCTCTATTATAAATCAATAGGGAAATGGCTTTGTTCAACATAATATATGTGACAAAGTGTTCCCTGCCATATATTATAAGGATATTACAAGTCACAGAGGAGGTCTGTGACTATATAGATGAACAAGCCCAAAGGCCAAGTTCCTCTCTGTGGTCATGGAACTCCGAGGTGACATGCAATATCCTCTCAATGTACAACAGAGGGTATTTTAGTCCTCATAATACATGGTCTCACATCACGCACACAGCCTAAATCCTTGCTATGTTGCTTGTTTACATGAAAGAGATAGTAGTATTGCAAATATCAAGAATAAAAGCAGGATTTATGATGTGAAATTAAACATACCAAAATCATTTAAAAATGTATAACAAAAAAGTGATTAGTATAAGTTGAAATTAATTTATATTAGAAATGCTGCAGCTCAGAACGTGGAGGAACATACAGGGAGATTCTTTATTTTATGTAATGACCTATATTGTGCAAAAAATAAATATGTTGCCATAAATATTTCCTTTCTGCTGACCTCGGTTATTTTTAGAATAATAGAGCAGAAGAATGAAAAGTGAGCTCTTGTTTTCATTGTGTAACTACAGCTGCAATTATGTTTGTTGATTTGCCTGTTACCTTAGTTGATGTTTCTGACAATAGGCAGTATTATTCCACAAATTAACTGTATTAGGCTATTACAGGAGACTGGAGATGTCACAACGTTACTATAATAAAGAAATATAATGGGATTGCAGGCGCCTATGTTTTTAGACATACTTTAAAGTTCCCTGAATCTTACCAAATAGCCTCTAGGAAGCAAAAAAGACCTAGGGCCTGATTTCGATGACGGTGGGATCGCCACTGACAGCTTGTTGGTGGCGGCCCACCGCCATCGAAATCCTGATTACCGCCCGACACATTAGGATGGCGGGCGGATGGTTGGCGGTCAGAGAGACCGACCGCCAAGGTTCCGACAGACTCAAAGAGCCCATCGGTCTGTCGGAGGGACTTGTATCCCTACAACAGTGGCAGTGCCTGCCAGGCACTGCCATAGGGATTACAATGTCCCTTTCCTCCAGCAGGCGAAAAGTGACATTGGGGGCCTGTAGCGGGCCCTCCTTCCTCCCTGGCCGCACCTATGGTGCCCTCCAACATACCCTGCACCATGTGACAGGCACCACATGGTGGCTGCCACATAGTGCAGGGATATTCACGGGGTGCATATTTTGTACTGCGGCATGTGCTGCAGCCCGCAGCACACGCCGCAATACAAAATATACACTCTGTGACTACCTTGAAGGCGGTCGTATCGTGATTCAGAGTGCGGGACCGCCACCAGCAAGTCGGGCGGTCCCGTGTCCGAAGGGATGGTGGTCGGACGTAAGTCCCACCGCCATCCTAATCAGGCCCCTAGTGTAGTGGTTACCTCGCTGTGGTTCTGAGCTTCGCGCTCTGCTACTCTTGTTCCACCTGTCAAAGTTACCAGGTTCATATATGCTCGCTAAACAGCATGACATCTTGGAAGAATGGGCAAACAGCTCCTCCCTGTGCATGTGTGCAGGTAGACAACTTCTTGATGATACAGCCCCTGGAATGCAATGTAAAGGGAATAGCACACTGGTGCAAGTGCTCTAAGAAGGTAAAACCCCAGAGAAACTACTTCTAGCCGGGCATGCAGTGATTGAGGTCTGGGCAAAAAGCAACAGGGGCGGTCGGATTGAATGACCAGTAACCAAAAATACTCTGCTGTCAGTGGCCATGTAGAGTGTGAGGTAAGTGCACAGAAATTCCTCCAGTTGAGATATCCTATAACCGTGATAAAGCTTGATGTGGAACAGCATGGCCAGACAGGCTCTTGTTATACAGGGCATTTCCCCGGTAGGCTGAAGCCCCTAGAGCCCAGTTTTTAGGGCAGGTGGCGCTCCTGATGCCTCTGTCACTTTGCCCAGCTCCCCGAAGGAAATATCAGCGATACCATGTTGACGATACTTTAATAGAAACTACAACTGTAAACCAATATGCTGTCTTAGTGAACACCTTCTGGCTAATTTTTATTTCTAGCACATATAATACTAAGTAGTGTGAATAATAAGCACGTGATGTTTGAGAAAATTATAAAAGGCATGAGTCTACCAACAAACAATTTAAGAAAATATGGAGTCAATAAAAAGAGTCCATCCACATTCAGGATTATGTAAAAGGGTAAAGAGAAAGTTAGATACCAGACAACATAATAAACTAGCTCTCTAATTTTCGCCGACCAGATAAGGACAACGTAAAATTCCATGTTGCATAGACACATGTTCTTTAAAAAAAAACTACTTGCAGGACCTATTGTTAACACTATCATGAAATGAAAAAAATTATTTTCAATAAACAGAACGGTATAAAAATAATTTGGAACTCATCTCAGTACCAGAACTCATTAGTCGAAAATAGTCAGCTTCATGGATGGTTAGTATAAAAGTGGATGCTTAAGTCTAACACTCTAATTTGTACTTTGTTTCTATAAGACATTTCTTTAACATTGATGCAAGTAAATATGATAAGAATGAAACATGCACTATATATTTTTATTATGAAAAAGATGCTACAGCTAAGTTGAGAAAATTCTGCCTGAATTCGACCAACATAATGCAAGCTCCTATATTACATGGTGCCCAACCTTGGAACATGAACATGTGGCATAATAACACCATTCTAAAATATCTTACAATTGAAAGAAATGAATTATCATAATTAAAAAAAAGATAAATTGGGATGAATTGTGCAGTCTTTCCACATCTTCTGGGCAGGGTGTGCAGAACAAAGAGAAGCAGAAGGAAAGACAGTTTATAGTGGTAGAAAAGGTGCTGGTGGGTCGAACAGCATGGCAGACACGAGTGCAGAAAGTAGTGTTCTAAAAAGGTGCATGTAAAGTAACTCGGTCCAAAAGGGGCAAAGCAAAAGACAAAAGATAGGAATGAAGAACATTAGGAAATGTCCAGAAGCAAGACATTACATGAGGGGAGACCTGAGGGACCAGAAGAGAGAGAATTATTGCAGGGGTGGCTGGATCTCCTATAGTCAAAGTTTTGGATGTGTTTGAGTGCACCAATCTGGGTACGAAAAGAACATAAAGCACAGGAAAATAATATGATTTTCCCATAAGCACACAATGTCCTCATTCGAGAAGCCAGGGCCACAAATGAGGTCTCCAAATTTCATAAATGTTATTTTATCACTAGGTCAAGTATCCCCACTGCCGTACAACTCAAAATACAGCTTTTAACAAAACAAATTTTTTCTAGCTCACAAGGATCAAAAGTGACTAAAATTCTGACGACTGTGCTGCCCAAAGTTGAAGGCCTTATAAAAATGTTGACTGGTCATCAGTTGCTTAATACCTATTTGAGTGCTAAACTGATACTTGTTAGGAGAAACCTTTGCCCAGACAATATTAACATTTGAAAAAAATAACAAAATTATGAAGTAATACTATCTCAAAAAATGCCACATCGGGTTGCATAATTTGCCTTTTCTTGCTGCATCATTTAGTCAAACCTGCCGCATAATTTTGTCTTCCCTGCCGCATAATTTCAGTGACCCTGCTCATTTGTGTTGATTCAACTACGATATGAAGGAGTCGGGGAAAGAAACTAGCTAGAGGGTAAAACATAACACCAAGGATTGAGCGCACCACCACATCTTCGCTCATCACGCACTTCACACTCCTTTCTCTTACCCACGTTAGCCTTTTGGTACGTCCACAAAATGCACACAGTGTTATGCTTTCTCCGTCATAAGAACTAAGCTCTTTATTGTGCACGTAAATACTAGTGCTTGGTTTTCCTTGAACCGTCTCCAGAAATGTTATTAATAGTTGTGTTAATTAAAAAAGAAAGATCATTTTGGTTTCGGGAAAATACTTTTCCTTTGGTGAAGTTAGTAACTCAAGCTTGTGATTGCACCAATTAACGGCCAATTTAAAGAAAAGGCCTGCAGCATCGGGCTGCAGCTGCTACTTATCCAGCAATTATGAGCCGTGTGTGGGTGGACTTGGGGCTGGTGCGGGCTGCGGAGGACGAGAAAAAGAGAAACTTTTGTGAAGGTTCAAACAGAGGAGGACATTGAGTTCACTTCAACATATGCAGCGAAGCCTGGGACTGTTTGAACCACTTCCTCCGGTTCTTAATCACTCGTCATTTGTACTGTGTGTAAGAAAAATTACTCCATCTTAAAGGGCAACAAAAGTCAATAGGCACTTATTAACCAATCCGGGGACTTAATTCCCAAAATTCCATCCTGTGTGACTTTGCACGAGAGATGCTGCCTCGTATATGTGATGTAATTCAGAAAATGCTGCAATCTAAGCACCAGTCACAATCGGTTGTGGATAAACCACACCGCGATTTTATAATGAGGAGGCAAAATTCCAAAATACACGCATGTATTCCTTGGTATCAGTGGCGCTGAACAATATTTGGAGTTGAGGCGCTGTCATCAATGTTACATCACTGGAGTCGTTGTGAACAATCCAAGCGTCACACAAAGAACAAGAGTAGCAAATGAGCCACTCAATTTTAGCAGGAGAGTGGTATGGGTGTGGTATGTAGCCCATGGTGAATTTTGGTGCACACTGTCGCACGTATATTACAAAAGTATGGTGTGGTAAGCGCATTGTCATTTACAGACAGCACATTTTCCATTGAAGTGGCCACAATATTCGCACCGACGTAGCTTTACTGATAAAACTATATAGAGTTCAAATAATAAAAGGCCTAGCCCCAAATAATAATGTGTGGAAATGGGGTTTCAGCAAATATTTATCATTTGAACATCACCAAATATAGTCCTATTAAAGTCTTTGTTCCATCACTACTCAGAACTATAAAAACAATGTGCTCCATTTGTGCTTTCTCAACTGCTATGTTTTGAAATATTTGTACAATTTATTTACATGTATTTAAACGTGGTGTGTTAGAAAAAACGGACATCCTACAGTCAGGGCCGGACTGTCCGTAGCGGGCACCGGGCGTTTCCCCAATGGGCCGCCAGGGTGGGGGCTGGTTTTAGACCCCTGGGGGCCATTTTTGTTACCAGGGGTCGGTTTTGCAGCATAGATGCAATATCGGCCCGCTGTAACAAAAGCAGCTGCGCCCCCCGCGGCCGGTCCGACTCAATTGCCAGGGCCGGTTTGCGGTCCCAGTCCGGCCCTGCCTACAGCCTTTCCTTTCACAGGGTGTACCTCAGAAAGATTGTCAGAGAGTTCACTTTACAAAATGCTCTAACTTTGTAGTTAGAGAAAGAAAAGTGAACATCAATCTACATGTTAAAAGAATAAGCCTGACATTTATCTTTGAAGCATAGCAAAGTTGACAAGATAAAAACTAAATTTAAATCCATCTTTATTGGTCATTCCCCTGCTGAACTCCAGTACATTTATTTTGGGGGTCCTCCAGCACCCCTACTTCCAGCGTCTATGCTTTGCATTGCATTCAAAATCCTCATGATCTCCTTTAATAAAAAGTATTCAATCATGACAGAACTCTCAAGTTGATGCATGTCAGGGCTGATTCATGTTGAGGTCTTGAGGACTGCCTTGGGCGGCATGATTGTTCATTCATCACAATTGGGAATAAATTTGAAAAACGAAAAACTATTTACTGTAAATACTTTATTAATCCTTTAATAAACTATTTACAGTGAATCGTTTTTTGTTTTTTAAATGATATCCTTCGGTCTCTGCCAAAATAAATAACCTCAGCACTACTCCTGCTATGTACAACGGTCTCTGCGATCAGCACAGAACCTTTGCCCATGCCCATTTACCCTGTCATCTATCCCTCTCTAACCCAAGCTCCCCCATGCATCCAGAATCCACTGCAAATTAATTTTATTTAGTTTGTGATTTTATATAGTGTGAATGAGGCCCAGGACATCAGAACACTTTACAATAGAGTCAACACAGATCAGTAACAAATGGATAAAACAGGATTCCCTCGGAAGAGTGAGTGACAAGGTACCCCTCATGAGGTGGAAATGCACATACTCCTTGCATAAGCACAGAATGAAGAACAGGTAATATCAACCAATGGGGCAGACATTGTACCATGTAAGGTTAATCAATAATTAGTGCAGGGAAAGACTGAAATGCATCCAAAGGTGGCGTGGAAATTTTGGTAGTTGACCCAAGCATTGTTTGAATAGGAGAGCTCTGAGGTCCTTTTTGAAGTCGCTGCGACATGGGGTCATGCAGGGGCTCTGCAAGAGGGAGTTCCAGATTCTTGTGGCATTTCGAAAGAAGGATTGGGACATGTAACACTCCCTCTTAAAGGTGGGGAGTTCAGTCAGTCACAAATACCTTATTTGGCATAATGAGCCATAACCATCAATTCTATTTACAATATCATGCATTTCATAATTAAAAGACACAGAAGAATAACAACATTTAAAAGAAATAAACGTTTTACAAGAGAAAAACATCTATATTCAATATTTAGAGTGAATGCAAAGGGCAGTTAAAATATAATTCATTATTGTGTGAATAACCTCCTCAGTATCCAGGTTGTGCAAATATGCAAAAGCTAGCTGATTTGACCTGATCCCTGAGGATTTCAATTTTGGCCACAGGAATCGCCTTCTCTGTGATGTATATAAAGTGCAAAATAATACAAACTGTTTTGTGCTCTGGTGCGACATACCATCACATGGACGGGGTGGTAATGATGGAAACCACATACCTTGCACTGGAAAGGCCACCAGAAAATGTACGGTCTTCAGGCACAGCTTCAGAAAGCCTTAAGAGCGTGGGCAGCAGCCCACCAGACCAACACAGAGAGTGAGGTGGTGGGGTCAAAAGCTGAGGAAGAGGAACTAGAGCAGGACCTGTCAGGAGGTCTTGTTATGCAGCCTACTGATGTGGGGGGCATCATCCTCCCCGGACTGGAAGTCATCAGCAGTGTGTTTTCAAGGAACCTGTGCCCAGAGGTGCTGGAGGACAGGAGATAGGAGCAATAGCTGAAGCGAGAGCTTGCCAAATTGAAATTGGAGAAGGATCCGGGTTTTGCCAAGCTAGAGGAGCAGGCCTTTGCTAAAATGGAGAGAGAGCAAGCTCTAGAAGAGAAAAGGCTGGCCATGGAGGAGAGAAAAATGGCCCATTACCTCAGCATGAGAGAGCTGGACATCAGAGCCCTGACAGAGGGGTCCAGCAATGGTGGCAGCATACCTGGAGTGTCCACTAGTGAGCCCAAAGTCTGGATACCCAAGGATTTGGTGCCCAGTTATGTGGTGAGGGATGACATAGACAAATGGTTTGCAGCCTATGAAGTGGCTCTGAGAGTGCACAAGGTCCCAGAGGACGTTTAGGCCTACGGTGGAGAGGACCAGAAATACTACACTGCAACAAAGACCATCCTAGTTAGTAATTTTGGACTGACCCCTGAGAGGTATAGGCTCAGGTTCAGGCGCAGCCACAGGATCTCATCACAGACATGGGTGGATTTCTTGGATTATGCTAAAAAGGCACTAAAGGGCTGGGTGAGGTGCAGCAAGGTTGACAATTATTCAGGGCTGTAACATTTAATTTTAATGGAGCCCATGCTTGGTATTTATTTTCCAGAGCTGCACCAACACCTAATTGATAGCAAGTTAACTGATCCCAGGAAATTTGCTGAGGAGGGGGGCATCTGGGTCAGCACCAGAGTGTGCAAGAAGGCATCTGGTGGGAACCCCCAAAAGGGTGGTCAGGGTTCCCACCAGAAGGAGGGGGAGATAAAAAGGCAGAGTTCTCTAAAGGCCCCCAAAACTTCTCACAAGGTAAAGGTAAAGGGTAAAGGGTTTTCAATCTGGCCACCAGAAGAAAAACTACCCTGCCAAAGGTCAGCGGCCCAAGCCCATCAAGTGCCATGAGTGCTATGAGTATGGACTCTACAAGGGGGATCCCAAGTGTGCAAACCCCACTTTGAGAGGTCTGAGATTACACCATGATGTTGGATCCAGGTGTGGCTAGTGTAGTGCTGGAGGAGGAGTTTAGTGGGGCTACCCTAGTGTCCCTGGGTGACAGTGGGATGGTTCCTTAGATCCATGTGCCCTCAAATACTACTAAATGCAGACAATGGGTCACCATCAATTGGCAAGGTGTTGAGACTCTGAGGAATAAAGGTGCCAGCATGACTATGGTAAGCTGGTGTCCCCAGAGCAAGTGATTCCAAATGCATTCCACCAAGTTGTGGTGGCTGACAACACAAAGGGTCACTACCCAGTGGCCCTTGTTCCCTTTCAGTGGGGGAGGGGGTTACAAGTCTTCTGAAGGTTGCTGTGGACTGTGTGTTGAGTAATGACCTTGAGCACACTATCTGGAAGGAAGTGGAGCTCAAGGCTCATGTGGAGATATTGGGGTTACATGATTGGATCTGTGCAACGACAAGCTCCATGGCTGCCCAGGATGGGAGTCAAAAAGGGCTGGAGTCAGTTCATGAGTGTCTTCCCATTGAGATTGATAGGGAACCTGCAGTGGGCCCCGGAGCCCATAGAGGAGGGCACTGCTTCCCCTGATGACCTGCCTACACTTGCTGGATGGCATGTAGAAGGAGGACCCACCTAGCAGGAGTTCTGAAGGGCACAGAGGGAGTGTCCAACCCTTGAGGGCATGAGGAAGCAGGCTGAAGCCCAAGCAACAGGCGATGTCTCTGGGAGTTAGCACATTTACTGGGAGGACAACCTCCTCTACAGTGGGCCTAAAGCTCCAGTGCATGGGACAACAAGGGCCCTGGTGGTCCCCCAATGCTACATGGCTTTCCTACTGGAGCTGGCTGATGAGATTCCTCTGGCAGGACACCTGGGCCAAGACAAGAGCTTTGCAACGCTTGTTCCACACTTTTATTGGCCCAGGATCAAGACTTTCTCAGATGCATTCTGCAGGACTTGCGTAACCTGCTAGGCCAGTAGGAAGACAGGGCAGAAGCTGAAATCCACTTAACCCCTTGCTTGTCGTTGGCACATCCGTTGAGCAGGAGCGCATCGACATTGTTAGGCCTGTGGATCCCCAGAGCTCATCAGGCACCAGGTTTATCCTGGGTCTGGTGGATCATGCCACTAGCTACCCAGAGGCCACCCTCTGAGGATCATGACTGCACCTCCAGTGGCAAAGACCCTGATGGGGTTTTGTGCCTGAGTGGGTTTCCCAAAGGAAATTGTGTTCGACAGGGGTACAAACTTCATATCGGCATACATGCAGTCAATGTGGAAGGAGTGTGGGGTAACCTACAAGTTCTCTATCCCTTACCATCCACAAACAAATGGGCTTGTGGAAGATTCAACAAGACCCTGGAAGGCATGATTAAAGGCTTACCTGAGGAATAAGTGGGACATCTTCTTACCATGCATGTTTTTTGCCTACAGGGCGGTACCACAGAAGGGAGTGGGCTTCAACCCCTTTGAGCTTCTGTACAAGCACTCTGTTAGAGGACCTCTGAATTTGGTGAAGTAGGGGTCGGAGCAAGCTCCCAGGAAGATTCCCCGGGATGTAGTGAGCTACATGCTGGCCTTCAGAAGTCAAATTAATAAGTTGTGGAAGCAAGCTTCTGACAACTTAGAAGCCAGTCAGGCTGTGATGAAAGAGTGGCATGACCAACATTCTACCACTGGGGAATAGCAGCCTGGGCAGAAAGTGTGGGTTATGGAACCTGTGGAACTCAGGGCCCTCCAAGACCATTGGACTGGCCCTATGAAGTGATTGAGAAGAAGGGTAAGGCCACCTACCTGGTAGACGTTAAGACTCCCAAGCTACCCACACAGGGTGCTTCATATCAATCGCCTCAAACCCCACTTTGAGAGGTCTGAGATTACCATGCTGTTGGTGACAGATGGAGAAGAGGAGGAAGAGAGTGAACCTCTCCATGACCCCTTAGACTCCAAGGAGAAAGATGGGTCTGTGGAATCAGTAATTCTTTCCCCCACTCTAACTCCTGAATAGCAGAGGGACTGCCACAAATTATTGGGACAGTACTCCTCTCTTTTCTCCCTTATTCCTGGGACTACCCACCTGTGTACCCAGGATGTGGACACCGGGGACAACCTCTCTTTTAAGAATACATCTTACAGGTTGTTGGATAAGGTGAGGGCCAGCATTAAGAGTGAAGTCTTGAAAATGCTGGAGTTGGGGGTGATAGAACCCTCTAGTAGCCCCTGGTCCAATCCTGTGGTTCTGGTACCAAATGCGTCCTCACCAGGCACCACACCTGAACTGAGGTTCTGTGTGGATTCTAGAGATACAGATGCTCATCCCATCCCCCGGGCTGATGAGCTTATTGACAGGTTGGGGCCGGCCCAATACTTATTTACCTTTAATCTTACATCAGGGTACTGGCAGATCACCGTAACTGAAGGTGCCAAGGAGTGGTCAGCCTTCTCCACTCCAGAGAGTCACTACTAATTTTGTGTGATGCACTTAGGACTCAAAAATGCCCCAGCCACCTTCCAGAGATTGGTGAACCAGGTCCTTGCTGGTATGGAGGCCTTCTCAGCTGCCTATCTGGATGACACAGCTGTCTTCAGTGGCAGTTGGAAGGACCACCTCTTTCATCGCCAGTAAGTACTTCAGGCTCTGCAACAGGCAGGCCTGACTATCAAGGCCAGTAAGTGCCAGATAGGGCAGGTGTGTACCTGGGACACCTGGTGGGCAGGGGTAAGGTGCTGCCCCTACAGGCCAAGGCAGATACTATTATGGCCTGGGAGCCCCCCAAAACCCAGACTTAGGTCAGAGCATTCTTGGGCCTTACTGGGTATTACAGGAGGTCTGTCAAGGGATATGGCACCATTGTTGCGCCCTTGACAGAGCTGACTTCTAAGAAGCATTCCAGAAATTTGATTTGGACAGAGGCATTCCAAATTGCATTTGATTCCCTGAAGCAGGCAAGGTGCACAGCCCCTGTGATCAGGGCCCCTGACTTCTCCAAGGAGTTTATCGTTCAGATAGATGTCTCAGAACATGGTTTAGTGGCAGTTTTAACACAGCTAAATGAAAAAGGCCTGGACCAACCTGTAGCCTTCATTTCCAGGAGGTTACTACCCAGGTAAAAGAGGTGGAGTACTATAGAAACAGAAGCTTTAGCTGTGGTCTGGGCACTGAAGAAGTTGAGGCCATGCCTGTTTGGCACTCACTTTCTGATTCAGACTGACTACAGGCCCCTCAGGTGGCTCATGCAAATGAGGGGTGAGAATCCAAAATTGTTGAGGTGGTCCATTTCCCTACAGTGTATGGACTTCCAGGTGGAACACAGACCAGGGGTAGACCTCGTCAATGCTGATGGTTTACTCAGGTTTTCCCGCCTTAGTGATGAGAACTCCCTAGAGTTGGGTAGATGTCCCCACTTGCAGCTGGGAGGCATGTGTTAGACCTATCATCCTTGGGGTTGTCTTCCCCCAAACCTTTTGCCTGCTTACCTCCACTATTTGCTGTATCTTTTTGTGGGCCTTAGGACTCTGATCACTTTACCACTGCTACCCAGTGCTAAAGTGCATGTGTTTCTCCCCTAAGCATTGTGACAATGGTATATACCTGATTGACATATTTAGTTTACCTATAAGTCCCTTGTAAAGTGGTATACCATATACA
This sequence comes from Calotriton arnoldi, assembly GCA_963921515.1. Taxonomy (NCBI): domain Eukaryota; kingdom Metazoa; phylum Chordata; class Amphibia; order Caudata; family Salamandridae; genus Calotriton; species Calotriton arnoldi. The sequence continues at coordinate 763,259 of CAWUFW010001381.1, forward strand.
CAGGCCCTGTAATCTACATGTGACTAGTGGGTTTGCAGCAATGGTTGTGTTACCCACACAAGTAGCCTGTCAAACCTGTCTCAGGCCTGCCACTGCAAGACCTGTGTGTCCAGATTATTGCCACATCGACTTGCCATTTAAAATCACTTGCCAAGCCTTAAACTACCCTTTTATTACACAAACATCACCCCTAAAGTAGGCCCTAGGTAGCCCTAAGGGCAGGGTGCTGTGTAACTAAAAGGTAGGATGTGTAATTTTATTTTTTACATGTCCTAGTAGTGACAAACAGCCAAATTCATTATTCACTGCTGTGAGGCCTACTCCTCTCATATGCTAGCATTGGGAATTCCTTAAAACACTTTAAAGCTGTAATTCCTGATTAGAAAGGAGTAGCTGCATCATGTTTCATATCTTTGGAATGTTTTTGATACATCCTCTTTACTGGGAAAGTTGGGTTTAACATTACTGTTTTAGAAATGCCACTTTTATAAAGTGGACATTTCTCTGCTTTTATTGCTCTGTGTGTCTTGCAGCTTGTTTCCAATACACGCCTGGGATGGGTGACAGCTAGACTCTGTGCATTCCCTTTAAACAGCCACAAACACAGGAAAGGTGGGTGTGACTGAGAACTCATCTGCATTCATCTACTTTTCTGATAGCTCTTCCTGGGCAGGAAGAGGGAGGGGGAGCGGGCACTTACATCTGAATAGGTAGCCTTCTGTGTCCCACCCAAAGGGCTTATTATCCCACACAGATAGCCTGGCAGACAGGGCTGGGATTAAAAAGGGCCTGTGCACTTCAAGGGCTTGCTTTGAAGTCACCCCCTCTTCAAAGGCACATTTGGGTATAAGTACTGAAGCTCTGACCCTACAAAGACATTACACTACTGGTCCTGTGAAGAACTCTGCCAGAAGTAAAGACTGCTGTGCTACAAGGATTGCCACTCTGCTTGACTGACTATTCTGAAGGAACTGCTTCTCTGCTTTGCTAAGCTGCCCTTCTGCCTGCTGATCTTTGCCCTGCTGAGGACAAGGACTGGACACATCTCACTTGAACCCAGAGTGACTCCAAGGGCTTGCTGGCTTGCACCCTGTTCTGAAGTCTCAGGGCCTTCAAAGACTTCCTACAACCCTGCTGCTGCTAGACTTTGCCATCCGTGAGACCCCCTTGCCTGGAGTGCCACTCCTGGGCCTCAGAAGTGGGTTCTGCAGCTATTTTTGCTTCAAAAGTGACGCAGTGGCAACTGTGAGGCGAGCAGAACTGACTCAATGCCCTTTGAAGCAGGAGCCGATCGACGACATAGCCTCGGCAGTCTCCTCGGCTTGATGCTGACGGACAGCACAGATCCACATCTACTAAGCGTATGCATCCTAAAGGAGTTCGATGACAAAGCCTTCATCGACTGTGTGGATTGGCGCCTATGCTTAGCCTACATCCATGGGATCGACGATGTGGTGCCTCCTCGATTCCACGTCTCGAGCCTTCGATGTCAACACTTGCTGCACCCAAGATACTTTGTCAGCGAGACCTGCCTGAGTCCTGTAGCTGACCTGCCCTCCATCACGGTGGGCCTGAACTTTCGATTTACCCCAATCTAGTGCGATTTCAAGTAATTTTTGGTTTATTCTTTAAAAGATCATAACTTTGTTAAAGAGACATTGGCATCTGCCTGCTTAGAGCATACTCTTTACGAGGAACAGTCTGAATACCGCTGTCTTAACCACAAGTGTTCCGACTACGCAAGAGCAACCATGCTTGCCTTAATCACTCATATGCATGGTTAAGGCAGTGTGCGGTCTAGCTGCTTGCTAGACTGAAGACAGTGAAGGCGGAAGGAGGAAGATGCCGTGGTGAGGTGAGTGGGGCTGGGGGGATCGGGGTAGGTTTCAGGTCAGTGGAAGGGTTTGGGGTAGTTTAAGGGACAGCGCAGGGGTGGCAGGGATCGGGGTAGTGTAAATAAAGGGGCAGGGTTCCAGGCATTAGGGCAGTGGGTGGGGAATGGGTAGTTGGGTTCGTTTTTAGGGTGGAGGGGTCGGGTAGGTTTTAGGGTAGTGGAAGGGGTTGGGGTAGTTTAAGGGACAGAGCTGGGTGGGAGGGCAGGGTAGTGTAGGGTTTTAGGCCTTAGGGCAGTGGCAGGGGAATGGGTAGTTGTGGACGTTTTTAAGGCTGGGAGGGGGTTGGGGTAGGTGTTAGGGCAATGGAAGGGGTTGGGGTAGTTTAAGGGACAGCGCAGGGGGGCTGGGGGATTGGGGTAGTGTAAGTTAGGGTGCAGGGTTCTAGGGCTTAGGGCAGTGGGAGAAGTATGGGTAGTTGGGTTCGTTTTTAGGGCGGGGTGGGGGTAAGTTTTAGGGCAGTGGAAGGGGTTGGGGTAGTTTAAGGGACAGCCCAGGGGCCAGGGTGTGGGGTGGTCAGGGGGAGGTGGGGTAGTGGCGAACTTAACCACACCTACCCCTTTACCATTCATGCCTATACCACGAAATTTCATGGTAAAGGCATGTGTGGTAAAGGAATGCGTGGTTAAGACGCAGTCATGGTTGGGCTGCGTGGTAGAGGCACGCGTGGTAAAACCATTCGTGCTTCTATCATACAACCACTCTTTACACATCTAGTTACTCAAAAGTCAAAAGTAATTTTAATCGGTTTTAAAGGATAAAACCATAAATGTCATAAAATACATAATAACAATTCAGCACAAATCAGAGGTTTCTAGAGAACATGGTAAAATACAATACATAATTTCAGATACACATAATATCCCCTCAATTGGGAAAGATAAAATTCCTCAACCTTATGGCACAATTTAACAAGCAAGCAACATGCCAGCAAATGTGAATGTCCTGTAATAGTTGCATATACATCAGTGCTGGTCTGGCCTGCATAACATTTTTATCCTTTAAAATAAGCTTTAAAAAAGTGCAGGCACAAATGGCGATAAAAACAACAAATCAGAATAAAGTGCATGGTGTCCTGTTTGGAGTTGAAGTCACACGAACAGGGAAGGCATTCATCATCATTGGACCAGCCCATAGGAACGATCAGCGAGTGGTGAAATAAATTTAACCAAAAATGTGTAATCAGAAACCAATGCCTATCAGACAAGACAATAGAAACATAAGGCTCTGCTGACAAAGTAGTTTTTAGCAGGATGCAAGATCTCACTGATATCTTAGAAAGGGCAGAAAACTCCCTCCCTACCCATTAAGTGATAAAAATGGCATATCTAACCCAAGCTATAGCCTCCTTGACGATGCACTGCGGCTTACAAAACAAGTCAGAACGACCCAACCTTGGAAGATTTGTCTGTACAAATTTAAGCCAAAGAATATGAGAAGCATGGTCAAGGCACAAACAATCTTTCAGTATCAATAGGTTAAGCTGCAACTACGGATTTGGTGAGACAGACATCCAAAGCAGCAATAGTTTAAGTTGAATGATATTTATGATAAAACCCAATCATAGTTCCTCATGGACACTAAAGATGGCAGTGCTATTTGGGAGACAGAGTAAACACCTCAGAAACATATTCTCCACAATTTGGAGAGCAGAAACATTGACGTAACCCCAAATGTCACTGCCATAAGCAGCTATTGATACACACTTTGCTTTATAGATCTGAAGCATTGCTGTCATACATTTATGTCCAAGCCTGGCTGAAAAATCAAAAACTGTGGCAACACTCCTTGCTAAGGAGTGTCTCCTGGTTCTAACCTGAGGGGTCCAGCAGACAAGGGAGTCGAACATAACACCTAAATATGGGAATTAAATCACCGTACTGATGAAGCTGCCCCTGGCAAAACGGGTTCTGCTTTTAGAAGGCTTAGCTCTGATGATCATAGTGTGAGACTTAACAGTGTTAATGCTTAAGTCTAAAATATCCAAATGATTACAAAATGAGTCTAGCAAATACTGTAAACCTTGTGCAGTTCTAGAAACCAGCATGGTGTTGTCTGCACACAAAAAGACGGAATGGGCTGTCCTGCCACCATTGGCAAATTTCGCCTCCAGTATTCAGAACCTGCTTCAATTTGTTGACATAAAGTATGAACAAAAAAGAGGCAAGGACACAACCCTGTTTAACCACTTGACTCAGTGACAGTGACAAATACTCTGTGCATTCACCATGAACATCAAACCTAACTGCAGCAGACAAATTCTGGTGTACATCCCAAAAAAGACTATGTCACTGTCAACCCCCATCTCTAACATAATGGCCCAGAGATTATCCCTGTTTACCCAATCTAAAGTAGAACTCAGGTTCATGAAATCTAGATGTAATGCTCCCAATCGGGCCACAGTGTAATTATTGATCAAAAGGTACAGGCTCAAGCATTGGTCCACTGTATCTCTACCTGTACGAACACCACACTGTATATCGTAAATAATTTGATGATCATTGGCCCAGGTCATCAACCTAGTAAGGGCCAATCTCCCCAACACCTTTATTTATTTATTTAGAAGCTTATATAGTGCAGGAATCACCCCCAGAGAGGTATCTTCATGCTGCGGTCATGCTGAGCAGATAGTAGGGCAGTAAACTTTGCTGGTATGATGTCCGTGGGAGACCAAGACTTGGCCGATTTTAGCATTTCCTCCACAGTGTGCACTTGTCGAGAGGTAAAGCTGTCTAAGAGGAGCATTGTGTTACTTATTATAGGGGGGCAAGAGGAAGATTCAATCGGGCTATCAGTGGTTACGGAAAATGAGGCGTAAATAGAATTTATTTTATCTACCAAGTGGTTAGCGATATCTTCGCATAATCCTTGAGAGGGAGGGGTAGTATCCTTAGCTACCGTAGGATTTGTAAAGGATTTAAGAATTTTGTACAGCTCTTTTGAGAAGTTTCCTGCTTGACTAAGGTGGGAAGCGATATGCGTTTTGCATGCTTTTTTAGGTTTTTGTGATAGAGTGATAGTGCTTCTTTATAGATTTCTCCTGCCATCTGATGCTGAGATGAAAGCCTTGACAATTGAATCAATCAATGAGCTGCAACGATAACAGCAAGGATTATCTTATGCACCTTTTAAAAAAACAGGTATAAGGACAAACTTAAACAAGGAGGATGGTAGGCGATGTCTTAAAATGGTGATAATGTATAAAGTTAATAATGGGGCCCAGAATTTAACATAGGACTTAAATAAGTCCAAAGGGATGCTGTCAGGCCCTGGGGCTTTGCTGCTAGACAGCCCGATGATGCCGTTCCTAACCTCTACCCAGTCAAAGGTTAACACAGGACTATAGACCACAGACAAAAGGGGCAAAGATTCAGCTCCCATGGAAATATCTTCAAAATGTCTAACCCACACACCAGGAGGGATATGCTGTGATAACAAGGAACACGAAACAGAATTAAACAGAAGATGATTAACAATCTCCCAAAACTTCCATTCCATTCCATTCCCATCACTTCATGCATCTAATAACTCCTCCCACACCTCCTACTTCAAAAACATTCTCCCATGATGTATGGCTAATTTGTAGTGAATACAGCAAACTGCTACCTTGGAACCAATCCTAGGAGTTTCTTTGAGGGCTGCATGAGCACCTGATGGGCTTTCGAACACAAAAAATCAAACCATTTCTATGGTTTTGTGGTGGATTTCCGAGTGATAATCAAAAAGACTTTACAAGTTTACTAATGTCATTAAAGTAAGAAATAATAGACTCCTCCAGCGAGTCATCATCTAAACAAATATCCAGAGCTTCAGGGCAGGCACAAACCAGACTAGAGTGGAAATTATCTATGTCAATATTCTTCCATCTAAGTTTCCGGCCCTGACCAACAGTTGACACCATCCCATAGGACAAATACTGAGTAGGTGCCATGCTAAAAGCCCAATGACATGAGGCAGTATAAGGGTTGTGGTCACTTCGGGAGTCCCAGAGAACATTAACATTAAGTAAAAATTGAACAAAAAAAGATGAGACAAAAATAAAAACAATCACTGTAAATAAACGTCTCTCTGAAAATGTGCGCATATCCTGGTAGTGTCTTGTGGATTGTTACCTGCCTTGTTATGTTGGCCTAGGCCTGGCTGCCATGCTGCTTTTCTTTGCGCACGTTACACTGAGCCGGGCCTCCCTCGCCCTTTGCTCGTGCCAAGTTCTTTTGCACTGTCTGCATTTTCTGTTGTTCACCTTTTTGGGCTCAGTCTGCACAAACATGTACAAGGTCGCATAACAATGTATTTTGGTTCTTCCTGATATGGCCAGTCTCGCGCACCCAGACATAACATTAGGTGCAATTGCCATGAAGAATTTGGTATGCTTTTAATACTGTGGTTTACTAGCACTTAACACACTTGGAGAAATCCCTTTCAGTGAGAAGAGCTATGATGTCCTGCTGATGTAATTCTGCATCTAGAGACTGAGGTATGGGGGTTCGCTAGTCAAAGCCCAGAGGTCTTCTATTATTATAATAAACTATCTTACTGCAAGGGGAGGGTGGTAATGTTATTTATACGTTTATCCACTGAGCTCTGAGATGCTTTCCCCGTTTGTATTCTATGGAATTGTAACCATGTTGCTTATATTAGTCATATGCATTATGCTATTAGTACTGACACGTGTACTGTACATTAGAGCACGTAAGTTGGAATAAACATTTTAACCTATCCAGTGTCTCTTCCTACGCACCTTGTGGACAAGTACGAGTGAGTGACGAAAGAGTGTTCTTGCTTCTGCGAGTCCTGAGATAAAGATACTGTGTTCTGGGTTGTCCAAACATTATTACTTGGGTGCTAATGGGATGCTAAGCTAGTTGGGTTGGGGTTTTTGGGTGCTACGGTATATGGTGGCAAACCACTGTATTCCGGGGTCCCATTTTCCTGTGCATAGCTCTGTGTATGTGCAGAAACCTTATGACATGGCGCGACCACCGTGGGGCTGCTTAACTGCGAGACGCTTGAGTAGTACTTGTGCCTGTCCACAAAACCCTCACGTACGCTTCCGGAGGCGTAAGTGATGGTGATACCTCCTATATTGAACGTTTTATAGGTTCTTTCAAGCTTGAAGTAATTAAAAAAGGTTATATAAAAAACCCATTTTGTGCTCCCTGTTAGGTTGTCAAATATAACTGTTTAGTCATGGCTGGTGTGGCGATTGCTGCACATAGTCGAGGAGCACTCCGAGACCACTTAGCTGTGTATGGAGTGCCCGATACTGGGGTCGAGTTGGTTTTTGTGGTTCAAGCCGATGCGGCTTATCACTTTGAAGTGTTTTACACTTGGATCACTTTTGAAGCGGTGGATGCAGGTGATAAGCTGTTTCATGAATATAAACCCACCGCTATTCCTGCTGCCTATCGACCCTATACTACTCTTGAAGTGCCTCTCACGGCTTGGCAGCACCGTGTTTGGTTTAATGGCGCCCTACCACAACCAACTACCGCAGTTCGTTTAGGCCCCTTGTCAATTCAGGGGGCCACTTGGCCTGTATTGGCCTGGTATACCCCGCATCCAAATTATCTGGCATTACCGCTTGCGGAACTGCGCACTATGCATACCGAATTGGTACGAGTGCATCGAGCCCTAGTGACATATGTTACAGGTAGTCTACATGGAGCTGCTCCTGTAGTCGCAGGCCAACCAGCTATAGCCGCTGGAGTGACTATAAGTCCTGTCATGGTAAATTCTGTGATGGGCAAACGTCCACAAAATAAGGACGACTATCCTTACTGGCTTGCAGAAAAGTTCGATCAGATAGAAGCAGTGTTTCCCCATACATCCCCAGTAGATAAACACCGCATCCTCACGATAAGTTTGCCAAAAGACATAATCCCCGATTTGACATCATGTGAAAACTGGGGTAAGGTATTCGCAGCAGTTTATTCAAAATGTTTTGGAACTCCTTCCATGACGGTTCTACCCTCTGTAATTAAAAAAGTACAGGATGAACATGGCCCTGAAGCGGCTGTGGAATTAGGGATGAGACTAGTGGGAGTGTTTGATGTAGTAGCTGAGCTGATCCTTGGAAATGTCAAGGGCGATGCTATGAACTTTCAAGTAGCGAATGCTTTGGCTTTGGTCCCAGAGTTGGACAGGCCCCGCGAATTACCGAAAATTATTGCCCGGGCTTATAAAACAATTGGAAGAAATAGCCTGGGCAACAAGCCTTTTGTAAAAATGCAAACTCAATCGCAAACGCAAGTTACACAAGCAAAAAGTGCATCTGAGAAAGATGATAAACCGGTCTTCACTAAAAAGAGTTGGAGACAGAAAAAACAGGGTAAGCAACAAAAGAAGCCGGGGTCGAGAGGCGCTTCCCCAGTTTCGGTTTCTTCTGAACGTACTTATGATTTACGTGATAGGTCAAGGATTAAATCACCAGAAAGGTTTCAGAGCTCTGATACGCGTTCTCCTCGTTCTTCACAGGCCCAGACGTCGTCACAGGCTGGTGGAGGAGGACGGCAAGATAGAGGAAGGGGCCGAGAGGCTCCCCAGGAGCGAGACCAACCTCGACAACAAGTCAGAGGGAAAGCAGAAGACTTTCATCTTCCTCGACCGCAATTTCAGAAGAAAAAGGTTGCCGCTGTCACAGCGAAATATGCCTCAGACCGTGAGAACGAGACTCCAGAATTGGACGTGGGCAGTGACCCTCCTAGACAGCGCCGCGGAAGTTACCATAGTGCGGGAGGCGCTACGTCCTCATATGGAGGCGACAGCAACTGAAACATTCGTTACTGTAGAGACAGCTGACACGAGAGTGGCACCCCCTGACAGACTATATAATATAGTCATACAAATTGAAGGTGACATACCGCGTGAAATAAAAGGGATTTTTTGGGAAAATCTAACCTCTTCATATGACATTTTGTTAGCAGAGGTGGATTGGCCACCCCCATTCGTTTTAGCTGCACATAAAGGAGAGGAGGTAATCCTTCCAAGCTTCTCACGGCACGTCCCAAAAGACAAAGCCGAAGCACTTGCAGCTGAGTGGGCTGTGTACCTGGCACCAGCGTTATACCGCAACCATGTGGGATGGGATGAAGAATCACCTCCTCATGCAATACCTTTGCGGTCACTACCGCAGCCACAACCCCAATATCCCATCAAACGGCAGGCAAAAGGCCCCGTCTCCGAAATTCTGACACAGTTGGAATATCAGGGAGTAATTGAACCATGCGTATCACCTATGAACAATCCCCTTTTCGTGGTTTCTAAACCCGATGGATCGTACCGCTTAGTTTTGGATTACCGGCATTTAAATACTCATTGTCGGAACTTTGCGGTGCAAAATACACACAGTTCTGCGCTTGTAGACAGTCTTGTTCGTAAAAAATACAAAACGACACGACCTTTCAAACGGTTTCTACACGCACAACCTAGCCCCGGAGAGTGGTCAATGGACCGCATTCACTTCCGGTGGTAAATTATTCCAGTTCCGGCGTTTACCCATGGGCTACAAGAATAGTCCGGGTATATTCGCCGCCCGTGTTGTTTCTTTGTTAAATGACATTGATCAAGACGCATGTTCGTACGTAGATGACATCTATCTGACGGACGACGAATTATTTCAGCATTTGTCCCGTGTGGACCGCATTATTCTTGAATTTGCGGAGCAGGGTTACAAATTTAACTTTGCTAAGTCACACATTGCTGAATTTACCGTTCTGTTCTTGGGCTATGAGCTCAACAACGAAGGTAAGGGCTTAGCCCCCCATTTCTTGGAAAAATGTGCACATCTGTGCCCCCCAAACACACTGAAGAAACTTCAGTCTTTGCTGGGTTTCTTGAATTTCGGGCGTACCTACATTCCCGAATATGGCCAGCGTATCAAGCCTTTGTATGCTCTGATACAACCAACTTATTCAAGGTCTTGCTGGCTGCCTGAGCATACCTCAATTCTGCAGTCTTTGCAGACAGACCTATTGGAGTCTAAATATCTTTTGACTCGTGATAACCACACAAACCTGGTGATTAGAATAATTCCGGGGGCGGTGGGATTCACATACTTAACCTTTAATGAAGGTGATACAGTACCCATCGCATACAAGTCACATCTGTACACTTCCGCTGAATTGCGCTTTACATCTGTCGAAAAAGTTCTAACTGCAGTGCAAATGGCGATTCTAAAAGAGCGCGCACTGGCACAGGGAAAGCGGATTCTGGTGGTAACACCCTGTCCTGCCCTAGAGGCAGTAACAAAGGCAAGTGTACCGAACTCAAAAGCAATGCATCCCCGTTGGATACAATGGGCTACATCCTTGACGTCTTCGGACGTCACTTTTGTTTTTGATTCTTCTCTGCAGACTCAGGAGTTTTTGCAGTATGAATTCGTTCATCCTCCTCCTTTGTTTTTATTACCGCTTGAGGATTACAAATGTGTGATCTACACCGATGGTTCGGCGCAGCCGGCCACTGGGTCCAAGCACGCTTATTCAGCTGCATGTGCTATTGTTGCGGGTTCCTTTGTAGATGGAAAGTTCAAATCCTCTGTAGTGCACACTCGCACACTTGGGGATAGTACCGCACAATTGGCCGAGCTGCATGCATTGCTGCTTGCACTTGAGTTCGCTTCCCAGGATGAGACCACTCTTATTGTATGTGATTCTTTTTACTGTGTACAATCTTATAATGACAATCTGTTTTTCTGGTCGAAAAACGACTACAAGGACGCAAAAGGGAGCACAATTAAGCATAAAATGCTTTGGGTTCGAGTGGCAGAATTGCAACAACGTCTGCCCCTCACACAGGTGGTTCACACCTTAGGCCATCAGCGGGTGGGCGCACACGCTATTGGTAACGATCTGGCAGATGAAGCTGCCCGTTCAGCAGTAGTCACGTGTTCAGTAGCAGCGGTTACCAGGTCCATGTCTAAAATAGACCCTGTAATATTAGCAGCTATTGCTGCAACCAAGGAAGGTAATAATTACCCTACAGGTTTCCCTTCCAAGTATTCTTACACATTAAGTCCCGATCAGGTTCCTTATGTAACTATACCTGACGTTGGAGATCGGCTGATCCCCAACGCGGACCGCAGGAGTGCCTTGATATCAGCTGCACACGAAGGCATGGCTTCTGCTCATGCAGGTGTGTCAGCTACGGTTTCCATCTTGCAGCAGCGTTATTGGTGGCGTGGGTTATATAAAGACACTCGTGCTTTTGTGCTTTCTTGCGACGTTTGTCAACAGATTAAGCCTTCCACAGTAACACGTCCACCACAAACACCGCTCTGCATTGCTAACAGACCCTTTGGGTGTGTTTACTTGGATCACTGCGGTCCATTCTCATCAGACACTGCCTATAAATACATCTTAGTGGCAGTGGACTCGTGCACACGGTTTCTCTGGGTCTGGCCACAACGGAGTGCTGACGCCCGAAATGTAATCAGGGATTTGCGTGTCTTTGTGGGAATTTTCGCATGCGGCACCTTCCATTCGGACCAAGGTCCAGCGTTTGCCTCTAGGGCTTACAAGGATGCAATGGCTTCGCTTGGGGTGCGGGTGAAATTTTCGTCTCCGTATAGGCCTGAGGGCAACTCTATCGTTGAACGAATGAACCGTGACTTAAAGCAATCCTTAACAGCTAGGGTTATAGGTACTGGCAGGAACTGGCTGGCCCATTTGTATACCGTTCAGCGTGCACTTAATAATCTCCCTAGAAGACCTCTGGGTGGGCGGACCCCATACGAAATGCTCTTTGGCATAAGAATGTTTGTGCCTGACCTTGAGGGTCCAGACATCGCGGCGCAATCCGCCAAGTTTGATGTAGATAACCATTCTGCTATGTTACAGGACTTACAAGAAGCCCGAGACAAACTTGCAACTACACATTTGCCTTCAGCCACAGATCCTGCGTTGCAGATTCCGGTAGCTGGCTGGCTTCCAAAGGTTGGAGAACTGGTTCGAGAAAAGGTTGAAAACAAAAAAGAATTCGGCCCCTCTTTTCGTGCACCGGTTCCAGTTCTGGGCTTGAAGGGAACACGTACAGTCATTTTACCACCGCTTCCTGGTCGCAAGGAGAACAGATACATCTCAGTGGAAAATGTCAATCTACAGCGCCTGGCCGATCCTGAATAGTGTCACACCAGCGGTATCTTGTCCTGCCATTTATCGGACATATGTTCATAGTCCATCTGCACGAACGATCGCTGATGCTGTAATTGAGATGGTTGATTTGCCTGAAACTACGATTGATCCCCAACTCTCCACCAATATCGACGAGGACGAGTATACTTATCCTGCATCTGAATCGGTGGCACATCAACCAACAACGCCACTTGGCCCGACTCGTTATTCCTTTGATTCGGATTCCAACTCTTCAAAAGTCCCATCCAAGTTCAGTATTTTTGTATCCTGGTTTAGAGACAATTTTTTGATTCCACCCTGGACATACATCTGGTTGGTACTTTTCTTGATATTTTTGTTCATGTCCATTGGCTTTGTCACAGTGTTTTTTCTACTAATTAATGGTCACTATTTACCTGAACGCTCTGCTGTAGACTATGTTTCTGGAACTTTGGCTCCTCATTCCTCGTCTCACATCATGAAGCGTGACCACACATTTGTGAACATTTCAGCTTTTCCAGTTGCTGATGGCATCGTATGGGATGCGGTGAACTATCAAATCCATGGTCCGACGGAAATTATTAATGTACCTAATGTCCTTCGTGTTTCAATGGGTGATGTAGTACAAAATAATATTCATTCTGATGATTGGGATGTGCATGCCATTGAAGCATTGTTTGCCGATTTAAAATATTATGCATCTTTTAATGCTGAGGATTTATATATGAATTCTGCGAATTATGCCGATTTGTATTGTTACCAACATTGGGGTAATCATTTTCTCCATAAGCCAAGTGCCCTGCGTAGTTCTGTTAACTACTCCCAATGGGAACATTGTCCAAACCCCTTGCCAGGTAGCTCACAGACTCTTCGAAATAAGTTTAATTATTTCACTGATTTTAATCGGTCGAACCCTGCATCCTATTATTTTAGACTAAATAACACATCAACTCAGAAAATTATGTTAACACACACCAAATTGCTTTATTCAGGTTCCTTTCTAAGTGCCCTAGCTGTGGGTGGTTATGAGTACTGGGATAATACAGTGGATTTAAAATCTATTTGGGGCTCCAAGCCATGGCAGGTACAGGGAACCGAGGCATTACACCGTGCTTGCCTCATCCCTACACAAATTATGTTCCTCAACGTCTCCATCTATCAGACTACATGTTGGGGCTTAGCAACCACTAAACAATTGAATACTCCATCAATACCATCTCTGTCGAGTTTCCCCAATGAAAGCTCACGATTCAATATGTCCCTCGTGTCCCTGCAGGCTCTGTTACAAAATAATTCGTATAATGTTTCTGAGCTAGATCAGTCACCCTGGTTGGTATGGCCTATATCATCTAATGCATGTCAAATGCGTTTTCACGACTCAGGAGCTGGCTACACACAGGGAAGGCCTGATCCGAGATTTACTGATTCCCGTACTGTCACTACATATTCTGTTGGTAAATTATGCAAACAATGGCTGCAACATTCGTCCCTTGATTCTGTTAAACAACATTTGTCCCTCCTTTCAGGCAATATTGATCTGTCCGACTTTGTTTTGGGACCTCGTGGTCCCCGACCTAAGAGGTTCATTTATGAAACATATAATGAACTCTGGAAGCTATCACAAATGGAAGCTGCTTCCCGTCTTCGGGAAATAGATCAAGCAAATTTGGAAAAGGTGCTTGCTGTTGTTGACAATAGTATTAATACCCTGTCTTCTCGCATTTACACTTTAGAGAATATTGTGTCCTCTGTTGTCGATATTGTACAAGATGATGTTTCTGTGTTATATCATGGTCAGAATCAATTGCGCTCAGTTATGCAGTTTGCATGGACTTTACAAACGCTTAAGTTAGGTAAAGTGCCTTGGCATTTTTTGAACACCTCTGCCTTGTTTCTACCTTTTAACTTAACTGACAAACAGCAATTCATGTCCATGAAAGATGCAACTTACACTTTATTACATATCGAAAAAATGGATCCTTTGCCGTTCTCTGTTGCAGAACTTGATTCTGCTGTGTGGCTAGTTCATGGGGTTATCGCTTTACCTTTTTCCTTATTTGAATTTGACTCGTGCATGAAACATTATCCTGTGGGCCGTTACCGGCCCTTGGGCAGTGCTTTCCTGCATGAACTCTGGTCCTTGCCTTTCATGTATAAATGCCTTCGGGACGGCAAGGAAGTCTTTCTCACGGGGGAGTACTGCGACTCGACTATGGGTCATTCGCTTATTTGTAAACACATTAAATTGCATGGCTCATGTAGCGTTTCCGCTCCTAATCTTGCTTGTGTGCTGAAAGGTATTCCTGCTCCTGTTATTTCTCCTACTTTCACTCTCCTTTCCAATGGTAGTTATTTACTTTTAAATAACGAAAACTGTTGTGGCCTGCAGGCTGGCATTCCTTACATTGTAACAGTTTCGCACAGAGTTGTCTGCTGCAAAAATGTGCTTTATCCTCCCCCTCATGGCAAGGTTGATATCTCTATTTGGCCTTCCATCCCTACCATGGAAGCAGATTTCAATAGACTGAGCAGAATAAAGGCACTATTATTAAACGAGGAAGTTATGCTCACGTCCGCCCGGGAGACATTCATTCTCCAGGTGGCAAGTACCCACAGTGAAATACAGGCCCTTTTAAACACTAATCTCCCCCAACATTTTGGGGAGTTAATACATCGTATTTTTAACGCATCTAACACTGAAGGCCTAGTGCACTTTTTTAAGGTCGTGGGGTCGGGCTTGGTGTCTTCCTTCCAAACTATTTTTGGTGCCATCCCGGCTTTCATACATTCTATTTTTTCCAGTGTCTTTGGCGGTTTCCCATTGATCCTCGCTTTAGCGGCTGGTGTCTTACTCTTAATTTGCTTTCTGCGCAATGGCTGCTCCCCGATGGGACCTGCTCGATCCAGAACGCCTCCAGTTGTTCCGTGAGCGCCTTTTGGCCGGTTTTGGTGTCTTGCCATTGGCGACACTGAGTGTGTCATATACTCTTTCATTTCGCTTTGCGTATTTCACTTGCGTGCAACCTGTGATGACTTGTGTCCGCTGTCCTTTCACCTGGACTCTGGATTATTGCCTCTCCAATTCGTCATTGTCTGTTCCGGATTTTGTTCAGTTGATGGGTCCCTTAGAGGCCCATGAGCAGGACTGTTCCGTTGCTGGCTGTATGGCGCGTGCGGCTGCACTGGGGATTTTGGCGCAATGGGATATCTGGGCGGCTGCCCAGGATCTCCTACAACGAAGCTGTTTCAATTATCACGCAAGCTGTCCCGCATTGCTTCTGGATGCTCCCTTGGTTGAGGAGCATTCCTGCTCTTTTGATCTCATGGATTGGATGGCAGCTATATTTTTTGACAACTCCAATGATGAACTCCTGGAGGGTATGGCTTTTCTCTGCACTTACACTTTCATGGATTGACCTGCCCTTCGCCGTTTGGGCGCTCCCTGTGCTCCAACGGCTCTGTTTTTCCTCTGTCCTGGCCGCTGGACTGACCAGGGGAGGGTGTCTTGTGGATTGTTACCTGCCTTGTTATATTGGCCTAGGCCTGGCTGCCATGCTGCTTTTCTTTGCGCACGTTACACTGAGCCGGGCCTCCCTCGCCCTTTGCTCGTGCCAAGTTCTTTTGCACTGTCTGCATTTTCTGTTGTTCACCTTTTTGGGCTCAGTCTGCACAAACATGTACAAGGTCGCATAACAATGTATTTTGGTTCTTCCTGATATGGCCAGTCTCGCGCACCCAGACATAACATTAGGTGCAATTGCCATGAAGAATTTGGTATGCTTTTAATACTGTGGTTTACTAGCACTTAACACACTTGGAGAAATCCCTTTCAGTGAGAAGAGCTATGATGTCCTGCTGATGTAATTCTGCATCTAGAGACTGAGGTATGGGGGTTCGCTAGTCAAAGCCCAGAGGTCTTCTATTATTATAATAAACTATCTTACTGCAAGGGGAGGGTGGTAATGTTATTTATACGTTTATCCACTGAGCTCTGAGATGCTTTCCCCGTTTGTATTCTATGGAATTGTAACCATGTTGCTTATATTAGTCATATGCATTATGCTATTAGTACTGACACGTGTACTGTACATTAGAGCACGTAAGTTGGAATAAACATTTTAACCTATCCAGTGTCTCTTCCTACGCACCTTGTGGACAAGTACGAGTGAGTGAGGAAAGAGTGTTCTTGCTTCTGCGAGTCCTGAGATAAAGATACCGTGTTCTGGGTTGTCCAAACATTATTACTTGGGTGCTAATGGGATGCTAAGCTAGTTGGGTTGGGGTTTTTGGGTGCTACGGTATATGGTGGCAAACCACTGTATTCCGGGGTCCCATTTTCCTGTGCATAGCTCTGTGTATGTGCAGAAACCTTATGACAGTAGTACCAGAATCAACAGGAGCATTGCAATCATAGACAAATGAAAATCACAAATGAGAGAATTCATTTGCTCTCCAGAGGAGGAATAATAGAAATGCGAATCAGCTGTGTAAATCAATCAATCAATCAATCAAAGAACTTTATTTCAATCACTATAGATCATAAAAGAACAAGAAGTACTAGTATCCTGTGTAGGGCAACTATGACACAAATGACGGTTAAAATCACCCAAAAGTATAACTGGAAAATGCCCTACAGCAAAATTAGAATGGCTGTCAAGAGGTCTACATAATAATTTAACATGGTCTCCCACGTGTAAGGCCCTATTAACGTTATACAGCTAGCATATTGAGTAAACTAGAATCCATCCGTACCAACTTAAAGTCTAAGCTCAGAACCAAAAGACCTTCCTTTGCCCTCTCGATAGAACTACTGGCTGGGACAGAAAAACTACAATAGTTATCTAAAAATAAGCTATTATTAACTTCTCAAGTCTCTTGCAAACAAATTATCTTATGTTTTTTTCCAGAAAAGTCTACTAGTTTTGTCCCTTTTACCACCTATGACCAAAATGTTCCAAGTAAGAATGTCTAACTAAGAAAAATATGCTACCTTGGGGATAGATTCATAGGTTACCAAGGGCTGGTGGGTAACAGTAAAAGAAGAAAATAGTCAGTCATTACTATCTAAATTGATCAATGTTTCAAAAACATTACTAGTAGGTATATTATAGAGGGCCATATAGGTTGAGGGCATCATGGGTTGAGAAACTGAAATACAAGTAGAAACAGTAAGAGTAAGTTATAAGTTCATATAAAAAAAAGCCCAAAGGGAGAGGTACAATACCTGGGGGAACACATTTCTTTGATGACAATTGCCTTAACCAGTTAAATGGGCATTGTTGAAATATAATTATCCGCCAAACGTTTTGGAGCCCTGCCCATCCAAGAATTCCTCTGAACCATATTGATATATCCAAACAATTGAATCGAAGAGCCCACGATTCAATGTGCAACTTTATTCCTCAATTGGGTAAAGTTTTCCTTTGAGTCTGCCAAAGAAGGAACATTGGGCAAAACTGTGACGAATGGTGTAGCAGTTGGCAGCAAGTCAAAATTGACTTTAGGAAGAACTGCTCTAGTACCACATAAATGTGAGTCAAAACTTACTGATTAAAAGTTGTAGCAGTCAACACCATGTGCCCAAGAGCTGCACAGGACCCTGAGCGTCTGTTACTGGATTCCCTAAATCGAATCTACTAGTGGTGGCTAATCCATCTACCTTGGTATTAACACCAGAAACACCTGCCACAGAGGCCACAACTGTGTTGACACATCAAGAAACAGCAGGCAAACATTGAGCAGGCTCTGTGGTCGAAAAACCAAGGGTATCGGCTGTTGGGTTCAACATAACCATAGAAGGGAGGGAAGGAAGAGAAGGGGCTATAATTAGCTTTACAAGTGAATCTTCGATTTTGGACAACCTTTCATTAAAAAAGGCAAATGAATTGGAAACAATAGGATCAAATGCATCAAATAGGCTAGTAATTAAATCAGCCAAAGGGAGATGGTTTTTGCTGACATGTCCCTGACTTCCTGCATGATCCTTTTCTGTGAAGTTACCAAAAGCAGCAGGATCTGCCCTATCATGTACTAGCCTTCTACGATGTGAGTGCCATGCATCAGGCATAATGGTGGTGAAGGGGGAGGCTTAGGGTGCACTCAAACCACCCCTAGTAGGACAGTCCTGGGTTTTATCGGCTGCATTTGTTGTCCCACCCAGTTCCTCCTCTACATCAGTAATTTTATCAGTGATCGCTCCTACTTCAGAAGTTAGAAATGCCATAATAGTGGACTCTTTACACATCTGCTTCTGAATGAGCTAAAAAAATAAGAGGGGTGCCCAGTCAGGTCTCAGTCAGTTGTAAAAGGGCACAGACAAGCCCGTTCTTGGCCCGGTGTTTGCCCGGGCACATCCCACACCACAGGAGATCCTAAGTGCTTTAGTAGCTCAGCACGATGTCAGAGCCCCTCCTCCTCCTGAGCTATGGTGCGTTGTGGGCAAGGAAGTCCACAGAGGACCTAACACACAGTCAACAGCGTTTAGTTACACTACCCATCTTACCAGTTGCTTAACAGCCCCATAATTCTAAATAGTAATATTTTGGTAGACAAACTGTGCACTTTAGGGGATGGCCATCAGCAATGAGGTGGATGCTTGACCAATTTAGAATATGATTAATAACAAACAGAAATTCATTGAAAAATACAAAGGTTAAACTGAGTTAGGTTAGGTGCTAAGACCTTACCTTACGTTAATAAAGAACCTATTCACAGAAAAAAACAAGGGTTAAAGTGACGTGATAGTTAGGTGTTGATATGAGATCAGAACTAAGGGGCCTATTACCAACAGCGTGCGTTAATTAACGCAAACCACAGTTAGCGTCGTTTTTTTTATCGCTGGATTCGTTTGCGGAGATAACGCGTTATTAGCAACGTTTTATCTCCAATGCGAAACAAATCCAGCGATGGCGGCGATTCCCAGCATTAGCACGAGAATTCCTTGCGATAAATTCCTATCGCTAAGGAAAAACTCGCTAATAGGCAGGTGGGGACTTAACCGTAGAATCCACCTCCCATAGACTATAATGGCTAAGTCAGGTTTCTAGCAGGTGTTAAAATCCAGGGCTAATCGGGGTTAACGCACATTTTTTTATCGCTTCGCGGGCCTTGCTAATAGTGTGAAGTTGTGTTTGCGACTGTCTGCGTGTATTTTTAGTGAGGAACGCCCACTTTGCATGTCATTAGCGATAAATATCGCTGACATGCAAAGCGGTAAAAAACGGGCGCTAATGCCCGCAAACTGTCGCTAACTGCTGTTAGAGACAGTTTGCTGATAGGGCGATAAAAATATCGCCGCTTTAGCGGCAAAAAGTGCCGCTAAAGCGGCGATAGTGCCCTTGCTAATATGCCCCTAATATTTTAAAAAAACAAAATCAACTGAAATACTCAAGTTATAGTTTTGTTAGCTAATTGTAACTTACACCCCCATCATGCACTGCTTATGACATATCATGATTTAATATATCAATGATGACATGATAAATTACATAATTGATGACATCATATTAGATGAAAAGAACAACATTCTTACAATAATTAATGAGTACCTCGGTCCCAAAAAAAAAGAATTAAGGAAAAAAAGGGTGATGGAGCGGGGAATGAGCGCACACAGAGATTTGAGTGCGTATGTCTGCAATAACCATACAGGGAATTAAATATGTTGAAATGAAAGGAAAAACGTTTTGAAAGTCCTCATTTGGACATAACAGACAGAATCAACTGTGGTAATCTTGGTTGACAGTATTAGGTCTTTATCAGGACTGTGGGAAGTGGGACCACTTCTGTTTTAGAGGCATTATGTATTAGGGCCCAGATTTACTAAGGCTTTGCACCATTGCAAAACAACGAAAAGTGGCACAAAGGGACACAATGGTAGGTACATTTTAGCGCACAAAATATTTTGTGCTGGAAAGGTGCCCTATTCTCAGCCCCAAAAGTGCTTTGCAACGTTTTGCATCAAGGAGGGTGTTACAGTGGCACAGTAGTGTACATTACTTGGGCTGATCAGTACAAACACCCATAGGGTTTGACACAAAGCCTGATGTTCTAAGATAGCCAGACAAAGCTTTCCATCACAAACATTTCCTTGAAGCAAGTTTTAATAAGGGAATGTTTCACTGCTTAGAGCACATTCAAAGTATGGGATCATTCTGGAATGTGTCTAGGCATAGGAATTAGTTCTGGGATTATATGCTTCAAGTACAAATCCTATGGTAGACAGGGCACACTCACCTCAACACCATGATGAGAAGGTGTGCAACATGCCTGGAAGCTTAATTAGAGAGACAGCACATGGGATGACGGCAGAGCAGGCCATTCTTAGTAGAGATGGTGCTGTGTTGTGTTTTTCCCTTTGCATATCACAGCACAGAAAATTTGAGTGCTGCACTGCTTTGCCTGAAAAATTCATAAATTTGCACCTAACTGTTCATCCAGTCTAAAAACGCCTTCAAATCTTCTTCAAATGCATGCCAAATTTGATCCAATGGCTTGTCCATCCTCAGAATGTGTTGGGTGTCATCTATATATGAGATTATTCTAAAGCGAAAATACTTAATAATTGTTTCAGCAGGTGCAGATAAATGGTAAACAGAATAGGGGAAAGTGGTGAGCCTTGGGGTATATCACACTTGACTGGCAACAGCTGTGATCGATAAGAGCAAATTGCAAGAGAATGGTTGCTTCTTGAAAGAAAGGACACAATGACCATGATCTCTCCTTCCCCAGTAAAATCTGCCTCCTCAATACGTTTGACCATCACGGCATGATCCACCATAGTGACAGACAGGTCAAGCATAATGATCCAGGTGTGGGCACCTACATACAGATCAAGTCTAAGGTCATTGAACTCGGCAACCAGTACCATCACCGTCCCCAGCCCTCATCTAATGCCATCTGACTAGGGTATAAGAGAAAGTTATCTTTAAGGCGCATAGTCAGCCAGTGTGTAAGAAACTTCCCCCAAAGTTGGCTATAGCTGGGAAAAGGAGTATTAGTCTAGACTTGGCTTCAACAGAGGACTCAAAATGGACTTTTTCTTTTTAGCAGTCCCCTCTTTCAATCATTTGGGATCATTACCAGACAAGAATGATGAATTAAAGATAAAGAGAGGGAACAGCCACAGGAGCTAAAGAGTGTTGGAACCTAGCCAGGTAGAGACCTTGATTTCAAGAAAATTAGAAGCCTAGAAACCTCTTCTTCTGATATTGATGGAAGACCTTAAAAGGGGGTAGCAAGGGCCAAAGAGCAGACATCCATGCTTTAAGTGCTAAGCAAAATATGATTTAAATCCTCTTAGATGCGGTCATGAATACAGAGATGGAAATTTCTAAAAGATAAATTCCATAACGGTGAGAACCATATATATCTCTAATGATATTCATTCTCTCTCTCTTTGTCAGAAATGCTGCATGCAACAGTTTCAGGTTCGTTAACAGAGGTGTATTACTGATTTACCTCGTTCCAGAATTGAGGCACTGTGAGAGACCTGGGGTGTCCACATATGACAAAATAGATCTGGGATATCAGGATATGAGAAAAAGGCAATTCTAGAACAGGATCCATGACCAAAAGATTATAAGGTTTATTCCTTTCTGTAGGGTGCCCCAGACTCAAGGGATTCTGTGAGCTGACGTTTTCCATGTCATCTTCAACATGGTTCTATGCTGAAAATGGCATGGCCCTCTTGGAGGCTCCAGATTTGTCCAGGACAGTATCTGGCACCAATTCCTAATCCCTCCCCTCTTTAGTTACATTGGTCTTGTCAAACTCTACAAATAGCCAAGAGAGATTGGAGAGGAAATTGTTCTCGATTCTATTTAATGCAAAAATCAAACCCACATCTTAGGTAGATGCCCGAGTACATATCTTGGTGAAGATACCCCTTCATGTATCACTACACCAGACTTTGAGGACCATCAGTCGCAGAGGCATTCTGAAAAGTAGGGGTACAGCAGTGGTCTTTGAGCTAGATGAGGAGAGAGTTTATGTAGTGGGTTCACAGTGGATCGACTCTTGCATTCCATTTGGCCAACCCAGTATACTCGTCATATTCCTGCTCAACCTGTGATAAGTGTTTTTCTGGGAGCAAAGGGGAATATTTACTAACATTAAGCCTCGGCGGAGTTCACAGCGTTCCGCTACGCGGAACTCTGCAAAGTAACAAAAAAACTCTGGCGCGCTACATGGAGTTCTGAAAGCAGCGGAGTGCGTTAGGGTCATGCCGTTCGCAGTGATTTTCAGTGCGGGTGTTTGTCCCACACTGGAAAATCATCGCGAACGGCACCATGCGCAGTGCAAGAAGGCACTGCTTACTTTTTGCTGCTCGGGTAGATTTTCTACCTGAGCGGCAGCTTTCTCAATGCAAATGGAAGGTTTCTCAATGCGAGCGGTCGCGAGCATACGCGACCACTCACATTGAGAATTCTGACCGCCCGCATTGAGAAATCCCGCAGGGAGGTTGATTTTTCTCGCTCGTGCTCACCAACTAGACATTGACGAGCGCGAGTGAGGAAAAATCTCAACAGGGGTGTATTTTCCTCAATGGGCTCGTCAACGTCAAGTTGGCGAGCGAGGTAAATAAGTTTTTCCGAACTCCGCGAGCAACGCGGAACGTGGAGTGCAGAAAACTTTCCAGGAACGGAACTCCGCGAGCAGAGCGGAGTTCACCGCCCAAGGTTAACTAACATTACACACAATGCAGGGCAGAAAGCAAAGTTGCTGTGCTGCGTTGAATGGAAGGGAAAGAGCAGATATGCGCCATATCTACTAAGATGCTTCCTCAACAAGTAAGATTAGAAAACATTTCAAAATGATCTCCATCTGCTCCTCCTCGGGCCTATGCCCATGTATAATTTAGGAAATAAAACTACATATACAAATGATTAATCTACCTTCTTCGAGTCAGAACATTTTCATCATGCAAAAGTCTTGATACGCAACTACAAAAGGGCTTAATCTGAGAAAAATTCTAAATTCATGCCAATTTGTTTTAATTAATTTCTGCAGTTTCTGCTGTAGGTGAGCGTAAAAATTCCTATGAGGCCTAAAAAGAGAAACACTACTTATAGATCACCCCAAATGATTTCCCCTGCTTGATCGGTCTGCAGGAAATCAAGAAACTAATCTGAATGGGCCATACTAGTATAAAATTGCATGCAGATACATTAAAGGATGTAATAATTGATAAGATAGAATGCACGCTCCAAAATTACACTAGTTGTAGAGAGCACACAACACTTTTTCTTGACACAATTTAAAATTAAATATTGATTTTTAATGCTTAGCCATCAAGTGGAGGGTGAAGTTAAACCAGTATCCACAATATTTCATGTCCATGATACTATAGCGTAGCATTGAAGTATCTTCTTTCCGAGCAACATTTCTGTAGAATTCCGTATAAAAACCCCAGTCTTCACAAGTCTCCAGAAGAGTTGCCAATCAATGTGAAAGTTAAGTGGCAAGCCTGATTTGTCTATAGAGCATGACTATACTCTATAAATTGTAATGAATGTCTATAACAAATGTGCTGGTGATTGATCTGGAATCAATTTTGTAAATATGTAGTGGGTAGAACCCCCTTCCTGTCAGAAGCAGAATTGTTTCAAACAAGCCTGGCCAATGAGGGGTGATACCCTGAAACCAGTCCTAGGATGCTTGTTTCTGGTCCAGAGAGGAGCTGGCCTGGCAGTTTGGGCTGGACTGCTCCCAAGGGGAGCAGGGTCAAGACTGATTTGCATATGGATGGGTCTAAACTGGAATAGCATTGTGGGCAAAAAAACAATGAATCTAGGCCCAGATCTCTGTACTGAGGGTGAATGTTTGACATTGTTTCAGCATTCTGTCCATCAATTGTTCTTTTTAGGTCTCACTTAGGCAGCGCCTGCGCTGTCTCTTCGAGACATGCTGTATTCAGGATAGGGCATGAAGCTCTGCCCACTTTCTGCCCATCTTTTTTATTGGCTCATGTCCCTGTCCTTTGTAAATGGTGACTTTTCATTGGTCAATAGGCTTAGTAGTCCCTCCTTAGTACCACCTTTTCTCTTCTTGTAACCTCTCAGGAGAACACCCCCTGTTACATGTGTTGCTACTCATTAGGCTTTAATTACAGCCTCCGAGCATTACTTTCTTAAATAGCTTTGTCCTACCTGCTGTTGCAGGTAGGGCACCTCTCCCTCAATGCTTTTTTTTTCCATTTCTTCAGCACGGCATGTTTTGGCAAGAAAAATGGTGTCCGCGCTTTTCTTTCTGTTATTTGCTGGCCGAAAGCGGCAGCATGCCTTTATTTCTATGTTTATTTATGTTTTTTTAAATTGGCAGCACCTGCCCTTTAGCTTTAAACATCTTAAGCTAAAGTGCGGGTGACGCGATTGCTTTAAAAGTAAACAAATAGAAAAAAAAAATCAATTATTTTTCTGTTTGTGTACTTTTGAAGCAATCGCGGCACCCACGCTTTAGCTTAAGATGTTCAAAACTAAAGCGCGGGTGCCGCGATTGCTTAAACAGTAAATAAATTACTTCTCTACTTTTAAAGCTATCGTGGCACCCATGCTTTAGCTTACGATGTTGAAAGATAAGGCTCGGGTGCCACAAACGTCTTGCATTTGCGAGAGTTTGAGCTATTGGAATTGTAAATGGCAATACCTTTTATTTATGTGTTTACAAAACCAGCAAGTGGTGTTTACGCACCGCTTGCAGGTTTTGTAAGCACATTAATAAAAGACATTATCATTTACAATGCCAATAGCTCAAACTCTCGCAAATGCGAGACCTATTGCATTGCAAATGCTTGTTGCATTTGCCACTCTAAGTGGGAAGGGTATGCCCAGATGTGGGTCGAGTGCTCACCCTGACACTGGAGTCAAACTAGCCTAGCTGATGAGGGGTGATACCCTAAACCGGTCCCAGGATGCTTGTTTCTGGTCCACAGAGGACCTGACCCGGCAGTTCGGGCTGGACTGTTTCCATGGGGAGCAGGGTCAAGCATGATTTGCATATGGCTGGATCTAAACAGGAATGGCATGGTTTACAAAACAAACAATGGATTTAGGCCCAGATCTCTGTACTGGGTTGAATGTTTGACATTGTTTCAGCATTCCATCCATCAATTGTTCTTTTTGCATTCATAGTCAGGAAGGACATTGCAAAGACTCTAATTAGATATGGTCCTTTAATGATAGGCTTATATCAATCACATACTATGTACAGTCCTTTAACATGACAAATATCCACATTAATGGCTCAGTAGGTGAAGAAGCACTGGATCAATATTTTGATCAAATTCTTGCCAAAATTGACAGAACATGCAAACAGAATGCGCTTCTAGTGCGGAAACTGGAATGCCAATTTAGGCAATGGAAGAAAGGCAGCACAGTTGGATCATATGGTCTTGGAAGCAGAAATGGCACAAGAGAAAAGCGTTTCTGATTCAGTCGATCTAATGACCTCACCATTCTAAACACATTTTAAGCAACCAAGAAGATTAAAGAGCTCAATTCAATTATAAATTACATATAATCGAGCAGAATATGAAATAGATTATGAATTGCTCAAGTTTAAAAATCAAGTCAAGCTGAAGAAGAATCACAAGACATTCTGCTTGCAAAATATCTGAAAAACAAACCTGCATATTTAAGCAAAATGTAACAAAAAAACTATGTGAAATGCTGAATTTGCTTGAAAGGGAGCCAGAAGTACAATGGACAGAAATTAATGAAACCATCAAGGATGACTGTCAGTCGGATATACAAAAAACACACAAGCAAAAGAAATCAGAGTAAATTACAAAACAAATTCTAGAAATTGCAATCAAAATAAGAGAAGTTGAGATTACAAAATATAAGGTGGTTATGAATTAACTGAATCACGGCTCTTGGAGGGCATCAAGTAGACAAGGAGAAAAATATTTGGAACAATATTACAACAACATGTACAAAGACAATGAATATGGAAATACATATTGAAAATCAAAGCCTGTTTTTTAAATGATTTATAAAGTCAATGATAGCTAAAATATTCGAGATACCCTAGAGAACATTAGGTTTGCACAAGAACCTCTATCAATAGAAGATTAAGTTGGCTCAAAAACTACAGTCACTGCAAAGAAGGAACTGAGTATATTGCATTATAAATATTGTAAGCCAACAAAAAGATTAAGTTAAGGTGCTGACCAAACTGTGCAAGCTGATTTGGATTGGAAGAAATCAGTCTACATTCCAATACCAAGTAAAGGAGACCTCACTGATACTGCTGGATGTGCAAGCTAGGTTCTGGATTGGCTGGGGAACAAGAGACATCATTGCGGATGCCCACTGGATAATTAAAAAAGCAAAGAAATACCAAAAAGTACACAATATGTGTTTTAATTACAGTAATGCCTTTGAGTGTGACACCTATGTTAAAGTGTGGACATTCCTTATAAAAATGGGTATCCTAGAACATCTAATATTTTTCATACATAACCAACACCCTGGAAAAAAAACCACAGTCAAAACAGAACGTAGTAAAACAGACTGTGATTTAAATTGTATGCAGAACAAACAATGAGATAAGCTGGTCTGTGAAATGAGCATCGTTTCAAAATTTGTGAAAGAAAGATCAGCAACCTTTGGTTGCGGATGGTACAACTCTCATAGTCAAAAGTCAAGACGTCCTGAGAACCCTTATAATAAATGTCAGGGAGCATAGTTAAGAAGGGACTACGACTAAATGAAAAAGGAAGAAAGAGATGACAACAGGTGCAGCAACCCACTTTAAAGTTAATGGAGAGCTGCTTATGTCATCTGGTATCAGTAATCAATATTAAATGTTTCAGCACTTCAGCACTCATGACATAGGTGGCAGATTAGTTCTGGGCAGAGCTGTAATAAAAGACTTCAAAAAGATCTTCAAATCCACAGACTAATCTACAAGTGTCACAATTGTATCATATTCCCCATCACACTGTTTTGATGAGAAAGTTGTAAAGCCAAGAAACATGGTTGGAAGAAGATACATGCCTTAAAACTGTGGTTTTGGAGAAAACATCTATGAATACAATGGACAGCCAGGAAATCAATCTGGTGTACCCTCGATCAAGGTAAGAAAGAACCTTAAGATGAAGCTCAAATGGCAAGATTGAAACTCTCTTGACGTGAACACATAAAAAGAAAACCCACTTCCTTGTGAGAGGTAAAGGATACTTGAAAATGTTGGAGGAAAAAGAAGAAGAGTGCATACAAGACAGCAATGAACACACTATCGAGAAGTGTGAAGACCTAAATGGAATGCAGGGCATGTTGGAGACAATATACGTCTATGCTTGCCAGGAGTTCTCATTGACATAGTGCCAAACAAATAAACAGCCTCTACTAGTAAAGCAAAAACTTCCAAGTTGTTCTCTTCTCATCTGTTGAGTTAAATATACAACACTTTCTTCTCCGGCAGTGTGTTTCGTCATTGGGAAGTGCATGTCCCCACAGGAAATCATCCATCTACCATAATGCTTCCATTTATACATTTTAAAAAAACTGAGCCCTATTTTGAAATAAAACAAACATATGACCTTCTCAAATAATGAATGAGTAAATCTGTCCCCACAGACCCTTATTTTGTATATGAAGGTGCAGCTACATTGGGCGCAGTGAAATATTGAAACATTTTTGAAAAAGGGCAGTTTCCTGGGAAATAAATGCTTATGAGCTCCTTGCGGTTGTTGCTAGAGAGCATGTATATTTTTCGTATTTTAATCCAGAAATAGCAATGCTGAAATGCTGAAAATTCACTTTTTTTAAAAGATTTAGGGGCATATTATTAAGGGCTTTATCGCCGCTTTAGCGGCGCTTTTTGCCGCTAAAGCGGCGATAATTTTATCGCCCTATTAGCAAGCTGTCGCTAACAGGCGTTAGCAACAGCTTTCAGGCGTTAGAGGCCGCGTTTTCCATCGCCTTGCATGTCAGCGATAATTATCGCTAATGACATGCAAGGAAGGCGTTCCCTACTAAAAGCGACTGAAAACAGTCGCTAATCCCACTACCCCCTATTAGCAAGGCAGGCGAAGCGATAAAATAATTTGCGCTAAGCGCGTTTATCGCTATATTTTATCACCTGCTAGTCAGGATGACTTACCTGTTTAAAGTATAGGAGGTGGATTCTAATGCTGAATCCACCTTAGCGATAATGCGAGAATATCGCTGCTTTTCCAGCGATATTCTCACATTTTGCCGCTATCGCTGGAAATATTATTGCTATGGAGATAAACCTTACTAATAGGGTGTTATCTCAGCGATAATTTCCAGCAATAGGCGGCGTTAACAAAAAACGCGCTAAGCGCGTTTTGCGTTAAATATTGCAACTCCTTGCTAATATGCCCCTTAGTTTCTGTTCTGTGATCTCATATGGCGAACTTGCATGTTTTTCCTTATCACACTTCACAAAACAGTCACATTTTAGGATTTTGCAATATATATTCCATTTTCAATTGGTGTTCTATGAGCGTAGATTTTGGATTCATTTCACAGAATCCAACATACAGTGTACGTGCAACCTGTGGATACATCACAGTGGCCGGAGGTGGCATGTTAAAATGGGAAAATCAATGGATTTCTTCTTAACTCCACATTAGATCCCTATAATCTCTCCGAGTTGTTCTTTAGCACTAATCTTATTGAGCGGTCAGCCCAGGCTCAGAGTTTTCCCATCCACACACATAGCCACAGAGGTAGGTGGTCTCCTCTGTGAACGTCACACGATTGTAGCTTCATGGCATATGCA
This sequence comes from Calotriton arnoldi, assembly GCA_963921515.1. Classification (NCBI taxonomy): domain Eukaryota; kingdom Metazoa; phylum Chordata; class Amphibia; order Caudata; family Salamandridae; genus Calotriton; species Calotriton arnoldi. The sequence continues at coordinate 792,012 of CAWUFW010001381.1, forward strand.
TATTTCATCAATAAAGTCAAATGGTTTTAAAATGTTCTCTTTATGTCTGCAGAAGTCAGAAACCGTGGCCTGTAATGTATACGGGCTCAGCTATTATCTGATGGAGTTTGAAAGGGGTCTCTCAGCTACCCTGAGATTCACCTCAGGCCAGCGAGTTTTTAATCTTCAGATGTTATGAGGAAGACAAAGTGCGCATTGTTGGGTGGTACAAGCCGGCTCAGGCCCTAGCGGGCGTGCTGGATGTAAGCATGCCGGAATCAATCTCGGTTTGTGTTACAGACTCCAGTAATTATCTGTGTTAAACACTGATTTCTTTTTAAGGGAATACGAAACGAAAATCAATGACACTCAAAAGCACTTTTTCCAAAGCATACAACGTTTTTTGAAAAGGGCTATGATTTATAAAGCGTCGGCGCGCTGGCACTGAAATGGTTTGTGTACTGAATCAATACTTTTTTTTAGTGAAACTGCAAGAAAGCTTCTATATATAATAGATGTTATATCAGTCAGTGGTTATAATGTGTTTTAAGACTTTTCCCAACTGCTGGAGTTGGCCCTCTAATGGATTTTTAAAAGGGACAAGTGGATGTTGTACAGCTGGAGAAACCATACAGTAAGTTACTGGTGAGCGAAGTTGGAGAGGTAGCAATGATTCTTGTTTTGGACAGGGCAGTGCAGATTATAACTAGCCGTGATGGGCAGCAAATAGGTCAAACGCATTTATAAGACATGCAATACATAGAAAGTATGTGAAATGCTCAAACTAATTGGAGAGCACTGAATCTGTCAAACAGGATGGCTTACTGGACTGACCATTCATTCAATTCAGCGATCGCTAGATGGGCCAAACTGTATTAAGGGGGCCAGTGGGTAAATGATGTCACAATATGTCTAAATGCCTAAGGTGACCTCATCAAACAAAAGAACATTCTAGAATGCTTATTGCTGTTGACTGTTAGTGATGCAGAACTGGGTAAACAGAACAGGTTTTGCTCTCAATAGACACCTGTGCAGTGCTTGCACTCAGGTGGGTCGCTCGAGAGACATTTAACCGGTCGCACATTCAGCGACCAGCTCAAGGCATCTTAGTTCACACACATCTAGTTGGAAAGGCTGTCAACACAATTATGGAAGCTTTCAAGGTGATACTCGATATCCTGAAGGAAATTAAAAACTACCTGGACAAGTGTTTCTAATACTACGTTTATAACATTTTTTATTTAGTTTAAATACAGTCATAGGCCGAAGTGCTCTGCAAATAATGGGAAATTTCTGCCTCTTGTGTAATGGAAAATATAAAAAATCTGAACTGCACGTAATTTTTAGAGATGGGAGAAATAAAGAAGCATAGGAAAGATATATCAAATGAATTTGCAAGCTGGTTCAGATGTTAATAACTGTAGGGGAGTGATGCAAGTCATGGTGGAGAAGAGCTAGATTGAGTGGCACTAAAGGTGAGTGAAAAAAATGGGACTCTGCACAATAGATGAACAGGACAGGAGATTGATAGGGCTCAATAATATATATATAGTAGGTAAACAGAAAAAAATAGGATAACCGTGCAACGAAGAGGCATTTATTTATGACAACATAGTATATCCGCCTATATGTGGCAATATTTAGTTTAGTTTTTATAGGCAGAAATACAGGTTAATAAAAATCAGCAAATACTACAATCTGAGTGAAGAACAGATATCCAAATCAGACACACATTTATACTTTACAATGAGTTGTCATCTGCAAACTTATTAATTTAGAGTGGATACAGAAATCTTCAAAGGAAGATGTTAAATGATGGAGTGAACTGTCCACTTTATGTCGTATTAGGCTGATTCTTGCCACATAATTCAGAATTTTGTACAATCTAATTTTTATCACGTTTGATTTCATCTGCTGGAAAAATAATCATTTTTGACATAAATGCTGTAATGCCCTTAATTAGAGAGTATACCAGGTGCCTTCATCCACCTGCGAAGGAACACATATCTCTGTGGCTTTTGTGAACTACTGGCCCCATTATTTCCTGCCGGGTTGGTAATCTTGCCTCAGACAAGGTAATCCTGCATAGCCGATTATTGAAGCTAATTATGAGTACCATGCTCCATTTGGACATGATGCAAAGTAAAAATGATACACGTCTCATTGGGAATTTTTGTGTTTTTCCCTGCAATTACTCAGAACAAGAAGTTGACTTCTTCATTGATATGAGAGTCCTTTAAACTCTGATGTTCTTTAGTCAGCGCTGCTGTCTTCAGTGGGTTATCTTCCTAGAGAGCGCGGTGGAAAAGAAGATGCAAGAACTGTTTGAGAAGACTTAAATGGATTCATATATACGTGCTTGACAGAAGAGGGGAGGGCATTTTCAGTGTTTTGCGATGTCCTTCAAAAGACAAAGGGGCAAGTGTAGATATTTTGATATAGTAAATCTTTTTGCATTAAAACAATTGCTATCCCACCCACCTAGCTCTTGTAACTGGTGATGCACACAGGAGCCTGTTTAGAAAAGATGACATTAGGTACCTCATTCGGAGATAAGGCAGCCAGCGTTTGTGAAGTAGTCAGTTGAACAGCCACTGTATCATTGACAGGGTATTTCGAACAAGCCAATGAAGGGACATCAGTGCAGGTGTAATGCGAGTGACTTTGTTTAGTCAGAATGAGTCAAGCCACAGATCACAGTGTTCTCTGAACTTGACCATCGTGTTTGTCAGGAGGCATTCGTGGGTGGCATTGCAGCATTTGATGCAGGAAAGGACGAGTCTGAAGAGATGGACAATTTGATGAGTCAGTAACAATGGAACGGTCATGTTGAGGAGTAGAAGGTGGTGCACACTTTTTTTGTAAAATTTTTAACCTGAAATATGAGTACGGCTCAGAATTTAGTAAGATGCAAAAGTAGCAGACTGAGCTTGAAAGAAATATGAGGGTCAGGCAGCTGGTACTGGCATTGAACAAGGTTCCATGTGGTATCACCAGTCACAGTGCAATATTTCCAATATAAATCCTTTCAGAAAGAGACACTTGAGTGAAACATTCCGTGATAGGTTGTCAGTTTCTCTGAATCTCGGGTATTCCACATCTGGTACCTGATATGAAAGTTATACGTTGGTCTTTAAGCCTCCGCTCTTTGTTGCAAAGCACACAGTTTATTTTGCAAAGGAAATTCTCTACACCAGTAATTTTCATTTGTATCAGTTTATTGGACTCTCCACAGGCAATATGTTACAATCAAACATAGGTCACACAGCCCATTTTATTTTCCATGCCGTCTGGCATACGTTTGGAAGGAGGTTTGAGTCAGTTAAAGAATCACACCAATGTAGCTGCCACTAAATTCAGCAAGTTTAATTCATATATCTATTGCACAGTGGGCTACCATCTACCACAGGCAATGTTATTCAGCCTATTTGTGAGAGCAGAGATTATATTCATCATCTTCACTAAATGCATATATCTATAATGTTTATCAATTTAGCACCTCCTGCAGGTCAAATCCCACCTCATGGCACTTGACACATTCATATTAGGCGTTGTCTATTTAATATCTTCAGAGAGGAAAACTATCCCCTAAATGTACATTGAGTGTGGAGCTACAGGGATCTTTACACAAAGACCAGGCGAGCCACTCCGTAACTTGACACCAAGGAGTGTCAGTGTAAGATCTAATGAAAGAAGTTGGAGTAAATTTGGGGTTAGGCCAGGAGTATGCATGATCATTATTCGTGTAGCGCTTCACACTAACAGAGGCAACTTCTAAGCAACTGAGACCTTCCAGTTCATTTAAATGAGACGGGGATCTTCTTTGAGACATATTTAATAGTAGGGAGCAGAGACTAAAACATGTGAGTGCATATTGTGAAAACAGTGCCTTGAATACAATTTTATAATAAAGCTAATCACGTTTGTCCTTCTATCAACTAGTAAGAGATACTTTGGGGTTAAATGCTTTAAGGTTCTGTAAAGACAAGGGGATAACTGCTCAATAAAATATATTTACATTTCAAACTAATGAAAGAGAGGTACCTGGAGTGCAGAGAAGCGGAGATCAAAGGTTTTTGTTACCTCACATCACCCCCAACACGAGAGTCTTTTTTAGCATGAAAGATGCAGTGACATCACGTGTCATTTCTTTGTTGAGTTGAATAATTTTTGAGTCATTTTACGTCTGAATTTCAGAGATCAATTTACAAATAGAAGGTTTCTTTTTAAAGCAGTGACAATACACAAAAAAATTAAAAAACGAAAATAGAGAACGTTTGATTTGTGTAAGTTACCGGTGTAACCGGTGTCCCCTCTAAGTGGTTCACTTTGGGAAAAGAAGTCTAGAGAAGGATACCTTTGCCACAGTGCCAGAGATGATGAGTTGCCTTACTTGCCATTCTTTTCCATTTTAATGCCTCTGGTCTGTATTATGTAGATGTGTACCAATGCAATGAAAACAGACAATCCAAAAGCTCCACGATGCTATCATAATTGTTACAAGTGCTATACATATAACATTAACATAATATTTAGCAACATTGTTATTAATGATGCAAGTAGTTTGTTTAGTTATAGCATGGACCACATTCTACAAAGTGTTTCTAAGGACATATTTAATGAATGTTATTTTGAACTAGTGTTGTTGTCTACATAAAATGGAACAGTTTAATATAATTTTCTCCGTTTTTTTCCAATATATGAAAAGTGTAAGTTAGTTTTTGGCAAGAATTAATTAGGTCTGTATCTTGCACCCAGCAACTGTGTTGCAAAATACATTTGCTCCATTTGTGCTCTAGTGCAAAAGACTTTAAGACCCCAGGCATGTGAGAGAAAGGAGCAGCTGCTCTTGCAAGGGGGCTCATCAGTCCTTACATTGCAGGAACAAGAAATCTCTCCCCTTTCCACAATGTTCAGCTGCCTTCTTGGAAGAGGACATCAACATCCAAAGGCCTTTGCAACAGTCATCTTCAATCTATGAAGTTCATGACTGGCGTTTTCACTGGTTGGTCCAGTCACTCTTGGCTCCAGGGCCGTGTGGGCTTAAAAACATCAGAGTACTAGAGGAGTGGGAAAGACACCGTGGCCTGCAGGTAATAGGGGGGAGAACTTTCCACCAATCAGCATCTACATCGTCATCAAGTGACATTTCTAGCCCATGACCTCGAATTCCATCTGTTTTCAGTGATGTGCCACAACAACTAATAGTGGCCTGTAATCTGGGTAAGTGGGTCTTACCAGTGCTTAATTTGTAAAGTAATAAGTGCCAGGGTCATATATTTTGCTCAGAAGCCCACGGCAGGTGCTCAAAAAAGTTGGGGTGTTGAAAACCAAGGTTCCATGGCCTTGATTCCACCTCATACCTCTTTCATCTAGCACAAGACACTCCCTGCCTCTTCAGCTCAATCTTGCAGGTTCTTTTTCATGTCTGCTTTCTCCTGTCATTAGTTTTCTGGTTTTCGCTTCCTCCTTTCCCCCTTTTGTCTTTTTTCTCTCTTTTCCTCTGGATCAAATTCTGCTGAGGAAAAATACGTGCTGTCCCCAAAAATGAGTGCCGGTGGGCTCCACTTGCAACCACCAGCTCAAATTAAGCACTGGATCCAAAAATATTTTAGCAGCAGAGGAGCATGAAAAATTTCAGGTACCTGAAGGAATGGAGTGGTCACCCCCTCAGCATCTACTATTTTCTCTCTTATTACATGGAAAAAGAAGACACTTTATCCTGTCACTCTAGACAACTACCATCTTTGGAAAAGGCACCAATATCCATTGTAGCCTGGGAAGCTCAGAATGTGATAGGCCCAAAGACTGGTCAAAGGTCACCTGCTCCTTCCTAAATCGCACCATGCAAACCTCAATAGCTCTCTGTGGCCAAATAATATTTAAGTGCCGAAGCAACATAACACTGAAAATGTGTGATCCCTTTGCTTCTTTGGCCAGTTACCGTGGTCCAGTTCCCTGCCTGTCACTCATTTTGATTGCCCTGCTTCCTAAGGTTAGCCCACCAGCCCTCTCTCATGTTTTAGCATTCCTCAGCCCCAAATACCTTCTTTTACGACTTCAACAGGAACAATCAGAAGTCTATGGCCAGCCCCACAGCCCTAGCTACTGAATCCTCTCGTGCCAGGGCTCACCAGCCAACCAGACCAATCTCTGGCTGGCCAGAGCTTAAGGCCATACAGTTATAGCTGAACGCCAACTTCCTCTCAATGGTTCACCATTGCCCTCTGTTAGAGGTTAGCCCGATGCCTAAGGGCAGCCACTGAGACCTAGTTGTGGATTCACCTCTCAAGAGTCATCCTCACTCAGACAAACTCCACCACAGATAGGCAGATGCCTGATGCCAGCCAGTAATCCGCAGAAACTGACTCAACACCTCTCAAGGGCAGTGAGATTCCTATTAAACCTAGTGAAACATGAAAGGACCAAAACTACGAGGAGATGGTGCCCGTAAAAGTCTACGGTAATTGATTTTCCAGCCTATGCTGGAGTCGCCCCTCATTAGTGAGGACTGGTATGAGAAGACAGGTAGTCCATCTATCCTACCTGTCTCATCAGATGATGGACAAGCTGCAAAGTATTCTGTATGTTGTGGTTGACTAGGTGAAGGCCAGAAAGTCAAATGTGAATTATTTGCAATGTGAAGAAATTAACTGTAGGAAGAAGGTTTCCACTACCATGTCATGGTGCATCCAATACAGGAAACATTTATTTATTTAGGATGGGATAGGATATTTGAGATCTAGTGCCTAGAAAGGTTATGGCAAGAAGCAAAATTGAAGGAAGTATGAGCCAGCTTTACTCTTTTTTATAATGCAGAGAAAGCAATAAATAGATGTGAGTGAAAATGAGCCATTTTGGATAGTGATAATTTATTAGTAACATTTTAAAAATAAATAAAAATAGAAAACCATACAGTTCATGCAAAAATACTGTAAATGAATATGAAGCTTGCTGTCACAGACCCAAAGAAGCAGTGATTTGCAAATATATGACTCAAAAATACATTTATTTGGCAAGGTGTAACTAAGAAAACACATTGCTGAAAATGGCTGTTCACTACCGCTGCCACAGTTTGTCAAGTGGGCAGGACTGGTCACAGAGAGCTGATGTGTCTCACACTGGGGGATCTCCGAGCAGTGACATTACGATGGGAGCCCCAAAAACTAGAGACACAGCGAGAAGGAGTCATAATTGATCAAGACCGATGCATATAATGACTTTGTAAAATGGCTAAAGGTAGAAGGAAAATCAAAATTATTTCGTTCTGGCTACACAAACATTGCAAAAATATTGTGATTGTTTCAATTATTACTTTTGCCCAGTACATCATTGCTACTGTTTCATGAGACAATAAAGATAATACAAATAAGATAGTATAGTAGAAGCAAACAGCACAAGCTGCCCCTTTCAAAATCTTAAAGAAACCAGGCCAAAGAAGCATCTTTTCGCAACAAAACTTTTATAAAAACAGGCTAGAATGTCATATGTCCTCAAACGGCACTTCAGAAATACTTCAGTGCTTTTAACTCCACAGGAGTGCTGGAGGTTCTGCTGCCCCAAGACAAATAAATAAATAGTGGCAAATTAGTGCATTTTTCTGAATTCTTTTCCTACAGCATCACATGGGATATTTGCTCCACGTGTACCATTCTTCATAGCATTTATCTGCACTTCTACATTTTAAATTCGTTCGTTTCGATCATGCCACACATTTACATGGAAGAGGCAGAATGAAAGAATAACGAACACAATACACCTATCTCACAATCTCAAGCAGAATGAAGCACAGGCAGAGAAATTACACACGCTCACACAGAAGTGCTATTCATCAATTTAAGAAGCCTTTACGGGTTCGGACAGTAGACGAGTTACATCAATAGTACGAACTAGGGCCTCAGACAACAGTGGTGATTAACACCGAAATACCAGCTTTAAATATATATTTGGAAATGCAAGAATTTTGTCCGCAAACATCATCTTGGCAGTTTATGAGAATGCACACATTTAGCGATTCAAAATATTTTTGTTATTTTAGGGGAGAAAAATAAATTCTGATGGCACCCAAGCTGTGTGCTGATGTTTGGTGGACCCTTAAAATGCACAACTTTCTGAATGAAATTCAAGCTACGCGATAACTTGGCAATGGTGGCATCATAACTTTTGACTAGTGGGACATGTACCACTGTGGGGAGACTGCCTACAGCCTGTCATGAGAAAAGTTCCATCCAGTCCCAATAACTGTGATCAGTTGCTTTCATTATATCTATTAGATACAAGATAGATGCAGTGCTTAATTTGAGCTGGTTGATGCAGGTAGGGCCCATCGGCACTCTTTTCTGGGACCGCATTTATTTTTCCTTATTGGGCTTTGACCCAGAGAAAGAGAGAGGAAAACACAAAAAAGAAAGAAGAAGGAAGAGAAACATGGAAAAACAGTGACAATTAAAAAAATCAGGGATGGAAAAGAACCTGAAAGAGTGAGCTAAAGGAGCAGGGAATGTTTGGTGGTGGAAGAACGGAGCATGAGGTGGATTCAAGACTAGGTACCCTTAACATTCGGCACTCCCGGCATTCAATAGGGCCACAGGGGGCTTTCTGAACAAAACTGTGGGCCCCCGTACTCATTCTTTTACAAATTAAGCAATGGATTAATGTTTGTGTGAGTATCAGTTGTGTGGTTCTTGGATGGACTGGTACATGGTGGTGTTCATTTGGGCTCCAGGATTGTGCTTCTGAAAATGGTGGCCTCCCACGTGTTTAATCTGGTGAGGTCAGTTTCAAACATCCCAGCCTACACATACATCCTTCCTATCACATTCCTTTAAACCAATGTTCTGGGGGGAAGGGGGAGGTTCCAGGGCATCCCCTTTGTTCTTGGTAGATTTCCCTAGCTTTGGGTTAAAATCACCAAAACCCTGTTTCCTGTGTTGTGGCCATATCCCATTACAATGAAATCAAATGCAATCTCCTGTCTATTGCCAATACACATACTAAATGGATCAGTCAAAACTCATCTGACTGTGGACTCTGGGCTCAGAAACCAATGAAATCTAGCATGCAGGTCCATGCTACTCACGCAATGTTTGGAGGCATCTACAAGCTTTTGATTAATAGCTTTTGATTAATGTAAACTCTTTGGCATACACACTGTTTACGTGTAAGTAATGAACTCGCTTAATCAGTACTTGGTTCAGTCTTTTTTGTCATCTGGACACCGATAAGACATGCACATTCGTGCAGAAACAGAGAGTGGAACCTCTGTGCGGTTGCCATTCTCTCTCCAGACTTATTGTAATTCTCGGAAGCCCACAGAGTCTTCCAGCTAATGTGACCCGAAGAAAGAAGTTAAACTAACTTGCTTGTTGGGGAGCTAGACTGTACATATCAGGAGAATCGACCTAATTCCTGAAACGATTGCACAAAGCCCAGCTGACTGGATGGTCTGTGTAAGAGAGGATGTTGCGTAACGGTCAGAGCTGCCAACTTGTACCTGGGGAACCAGGTTCGAGTCTTGGCGTCGGCTCAACATCCTGTGATTCTGGGCAAATCACTTAATCTCCCAGTGCCTACCAAAAAAAAATAATTCATGTATCCTTGTGTAACGTAACTGGTGCTCATGGAAAGCTCTCCAATACCTTCGGGTCGAATTTTGCGCTATATAAAACTGCAAAAATAAAAAAGAACACCTTGATGAACTGTGAATGCTCATGAGCCATGAGCTCAGTACATCCCAGCATCCCAAGAGGAAGTATGAAAAGCACCACTGAGGTTGATGAAGTGCTTCATCACCTGACTTCAACAAGGGTAAGCTTGCACTGTTCCTGATCCATCCTTTGCCTGAAGGTTGACTGCATCATTCTTTATTCCGCCCCAGAGGGACCAGTGACACTCTAGTGACCAAACCGGCATGGAATTCAGCTTTGATGACAAGGAAGGTTACCCAAAATCTGCAACCATTGGAAATATACTACTAGCATTTATTGATTCAGGGATTTTGTTGTTTCTAGTTGAGATCATCACCTAACAATAAAGAACCAGGTTAGTCCTGATTAGACCACTGACTCTCATTGATACCTTCGTTCACATGGAACTCTCCACCACCAGCAAACGTTTGACCTTAACTGGTAGATTCTGAGACATATGCCTCTGATAGAAAAAGACCCCCAAAGATCAACCTTGTGAGTTCTTGCTTGCCAGTGCATCTGATCCTTACACCAAAAAGGATGACCAAGTGGTATTCTCAACAGGTAGTTTGGCTCCTTTGACTTAACTTTTGGGTAATACAGGTGACCAGATACTAAGTCGAAAAAACATCTTTGCCTGGGAGAACTGCCATCTTTAGCAGATAAACCGCCATGGAGATACAAAGGCCCAAAATGTGCAGGTTTTGTGGTGCCCTTAAAGAGGATTTCTTGCATTTAGTCTGCATATGTCCCATACTAAATAATGTACGCCTTATACTCCTAAAGCGCCTATTTAACGAGAGGGGGATTGGTACATGCAGAACAGCTATCATGAGAAGCCTTGACTCCACAGACCCCCAGCTCAATTGCAACATTTTAAAGTTTTTACAATCACATGATAAAGCAATTAAACAGAATTCCAAGGAGCTTACATCAGTATAAGGAACTTGGCCTAGACTGTGAGCAAAAGACATTAATATGACATCAACACAAGTTTGGGACTCTGACACTCGTATCTGCTGATACTTTTATAAGTAAAACTAGTAGTTAATTCTATACTGATGCACATGCCACTTTACAATAATTGAGAAGATTATGAATGGTTAAGAATCGAAGGAAATGTTACAATAATATGCTGCAAAGAAGAACAATATATTATCCTGTATTCTTTCAATATCAACTAGTGCATTTTAGAAAACTGATAATTTTAAAAAGATTTGAATTTTAAACATGTCTTATTAATCTATATTAATCATCAAAAATGTGCTGGGATCATTTACAAAGGCGATGTATCTTAAAGCAAACACATTGATTATGTATTAATTGTAAAATATTATGACAGTTTTTATTAACTTATAACAATAAATAAATATGATGATATGACATCTTTGCCTGGGATACCAGGGGCTGGGTAGGGCCTTGAAATTTGGGCAGTAGGCTTTGGAATCTTTATTTTGAGGGTGGCACCTTTTATTCCATTGTTGCACATTTTCCACAAAAGGCTGGTCCAGAGTCCCCATCCTCTACTTCTTTTGTTCACCTTTTAGAAGCATTAGTACACGTTTAGCTCTTGCTAAAACTGCTGGATTTGAGCACTTCTGAATATCTTTTCGTTGACTGAACCAAGCTGCATCGGAAAAACTTGACTACAGGTTCAATGGTATAAGAAATCTAATACCTTGCTTAAGATGCCATAAAACATTTTTGGGTCACATCTCCTCCATAGGTAGTGATATTACATTCTGTTTCCTTTTGTGTATGGCTTATGTTTAACTGAACTATTTACTTAAATGTAGTAAAAGTAAGGAGTCTCCGGATATTGATTTTATTGATTGCTATTTACAATATCATACTCATTCTGGGTTTCTAACCCTCTTCATGTTCTGGAGAAAGCCTTGACTGATCACCCTCACTGCCTTGAGAGAGTCATTTTGCCCACAATGTGGAACTTGGTTATCCAATTGGAGTGGATTTGTCTATTTCACCAGCTATCTCAGCCAGACATGGATAGATTTTGTTTTGCATACCCATGTGCCGCATATCATGACAGTGTGGCCACAGTATGCCTATAATTAGTTCCCTTATACTAGGAAACCATCATTATATGATTGGTGCCCACCATTATGCCTCCAGAATTACTACTATTATGCCAGGGCCCGCATGATACCAGGAGCAGGCACTATGATGTCAAGGAGGCACACAGTATCAAAAGAATTACCACCATAAGCAGAACTTTGCTAGGGTTGGGCACCAGCACATCACAGAGGATGACAGTATGTCTATAATCAGCAACGGAATGCCAAGGCAATCTTTTAATTGATAATTGTCACCATTATGTTGTTTATGCACATAATATGCCAGGAATGATCACCATTATGCCAGGGTCAGCATAATACCCACAGTGGACACATCACATTAATAAGTGCACACTCATTTTCATACACATTCTCACTCAAAAATACTCATCGGCACACACAGGTACACGCACATACACAGTAACAGCAACATTAAAGACTATTTTTTTAATACCAGCCTTGTTCTGTTGGGTACTTAAGATCACACATTTAGATGCAGATTTATCAACAGTTTGTGCTGCATCACAGCCACACAAAAAATGCAAAGCAGAACAAATGTTGCTAAAGTATTTATTTTCCAGCACAAAACTTTATCTGCACTGGAAAGTAGCTTTAAAGTAACACAAGTAGCGTTTTGTGCTACTTTGCATCAGGATGGTTCCAATGGGTGGTTTATGAACGTTCCCAGCAGGGTCGGATTGGGATCACAATTTGGCCCGGGCACTGACGAGAAAAGTGGCCCACATTCAAGGTGCGTGGCCCACATTCGCGGCGCGTGGCCCACATTCGCGGGGCGTGCCCTTTCATGAGAAAGGGGGTGTGGTCAGAGCAGTGAGACAGAAACCTATGGGCCTGCTGTTTTCCCACTCATGCAGGCAGTGAGTAAGGGGTGTGTCCATATGGAGGTAAGGCAGGAGCTGGGGAGGGAAAGGAAGGCCACAAACATCACCCAACAAGATCCCCCATTGAGGAGGGAGTCACTGGAAAATATGAATACAATGAAATGTTATCTTAGTGCAAGCTTAGACTCTCCCAGAATAACAAAAAGAACATAGAAGTAGAACGGTGCACCCAAGAGGTACAGAATGACTTAAGTGTCAGAGCGCAGCCTCCACAACATAAGAAAACCAGACAGGGAGGCACTAAGGGGAATTAAATTAAAATTAAAATTTTGCATCAGAAAAGTTGTGTTAAAAAATACGGACATGTTTTTATAAAGTGTCCTCTTTAATTATCATGTTCCCTTTGCAGAATCAAAGCATGAACAAATGGTTATTTTTTATAGTTGTTTTTCCATTTGGCAGTTTTATATAGTGTGAATTCAGCCCAAGACAAAAGCTATTTGAGTTCTATTCATGAGCACCAATTACAGTACACAAGATCCGATTTTTTATTTAAGGGCCTGGGCGATGAAGTGATCTGCCCAGAATCACAGGGTGTTGAGCAGACGCTGGGACTCAAACCTGATTCCCCATCTCTGCAACTCTGGCGTCAGGCCACATATGCCTATGCACACACAAGGAATGAAAGTGGGAGGATACTATTCTTGTGAAGGACACAGGGCCAAGGTGACAAGGGCCTACAAGCTGAGCAACTAAAAAAACAGCAAGGCCCCTTTCTGTTACAAAATTATTCGAGCCCTCCAGCACAGGAGCACCTGAAAAGCAGCGAGGCCCCTGCTATTACTAACCTACTCAGCCCTCCCCAGCCCTCCAATGCAGGAGCACATGAACAGCAGTGAGGCCCCTGCTATTAGTAAATTAATCAGCCCTCCCCAGCCCTCCACGGCCTCAGGACAATGTCCTGGCAGGGGAGCACAAAAGACAGCTGCTGGGTCATCCATGGTAGCCAGGGGGAGGCTGAGGTGAAGATGGTGCGAGTTCCAAACATCACCTGGCCCCCACAGCGAGACCCATTCTTCCTCGCCCACTATGCCCTGAATGTGAAGGGCTGTGGGCGAGGTGTTAAGACAAACACTGTTTCTGGGCTGCGTGGGCCCCAGGGGGGCCGAGTTGAAAATGGCTCAAAGGCCTGAGCAACACCTGGCCCCCAGGGAGGCCGATTCTTGCACACAATCACCCCTCCCCAGCCCACCCTCAGCGTGATTGCTTTGCAGGGCAGGGGGTGAAGGAGAGGCCACAGCTGATAATCGCTGTACGGCCGCCCAGTGAAGCTGCTTTCCTTTCTCTGTCCCCTCTGTGTGCCGTTTTTTTTTCTCCCCTTTCCCAGTCCACAGAGAGCACTCTCTGTGGACTGGGAAAGGGGAGGAAAAAAACCGGCCCACAGAGGGCACTGAGACACCGGCCCTTCGGCCATTGCCCGAGTGCCCACAGTGCCAATCCGCCCCTGGTTCCCAGACTACCACCCATATTTTTTGATGCACAGCACTATCCCCGAAGATTGATAGACTGGGCTTTGTGTCAAAGAGTAACACTTCCTTGAACAGGCACTAGAAAGGAGAAATATTTTTATTTCTCCTAACTTTTTAAACATTGCATTTGTGTTGCACTGCAGAGCACACATTCGATGTGTGAAATGTTTTAAAGGTGGCATAAGCACAATATTTTTGCAGTGGAAGAGTACACCCTAAAATGGTTTTCTGACCACTCACAGATCGCCGCCTGCATCTTCGAATGGGGTTTCTTTTCTTTTGAATAAAAACCTATTCAAAGAATGCCACGGTGGATATGCATGCATTCTAACTGGGCATATAAAGCTTAATGAACTCAAAGATGGCCGCAACAGATGCATGCACTTTCTTGGATGCCATCCTTAAATGCACTTTGTTTTGCAAACCTCCTTCAAGATGGCCACCACAGATGTGCATGCTTTTGCAGCGGCTACCTAACACAGAAACAGCACTGGCAAAGCCAATAGATTTCATAGCAAGGCCTACTGGCTTTGCCAAAGTTTATTAAGCTTAGTTACCGCAAAAGAAGCCCTGATGATATTATTATTATTAATATTACCAATCAGTAGTGTATCCACAATTGTTACTCTAAATATTAGACTGTGCAGAAACAAAAGACATGTTCTACTATAGTAAACAAAATGACAAAACAGCCATCATTACAATGGCCACAATAATCATAACTTGGGTCCAATCTGGTGTTTATGTCAAAATCTGGATTCTAAATTCTGCCAAATATTACCCATGTCCTGTTGATATGTCACCAGGTAAATTACTTTTCAAAATGTATAGAACAATAGTGTCTGAACCTGTCACTGATTGTCAGTAAATACATTAGGTCCGTGAAGTGCTCATTACATCTGGCCTTAATTGATTTATCTAGTGCATTTGACACTGTCAGTCGTGACAGACTGTGGAATATAGTGGGAGACATGGGGGGGGAGGAACCCCTTGTTGTCCTGTTGCACAAGCTACACTGTAACACTACAGTGAAAATACGTTACAGCAACGACGGTGAGAGAACAGATTCAATTGTCTCGACGATGGGGGTCCGCAGGGCTGTATACTGGCCCCCTTTCTATTCCGTTTATGCAAACGATTTAGAGGCTCAGCTACTGGAAAAGGGCCTGGACTGTCCAAAAAGTGGCCAAAACTTCGTCTCAACACTACTTTATGCCGATGACACTGTCCTTCTTGCAAGGACAGCAATGAGCCTGGAGAGATTCATAGATGCCTATGTAGACTTTATGTCTTCTCTGGACTTAAAAGTGCACCATAAAAAGTTGTTCGCTATGGTGTGTGGCCCCAGGTCAACAAAGTCGGAATCTTTCACCGTACAGGGCAATTGGATCGAGAAAGTTCAAAATGTTTCTTATCTAGGTACTCTTTTTAACACCCAGTTATCGTTGGATCCCCTGCTGACCCTCAGTGGCGGCTCCTCTGCTATGGCAGAGGAGCATCGTCCTACTACTTCACAGCAGTGCCAACTTTAGAAACATAAAATGATAATAACTTTGTTATTATCATTTTAGGGTTTGTTTCTGTCTGCATTGCGGGAGGGCGGGTGGGCGGTGCTGCTCTGGGAGCAGGGGAGGAGTGGTTTGCGCACTCCTAAGTGCGCAATGACTGTTTGGTCGTCCCTCTCGGGCCGCCCAAAACAGTCCTGGGCACTTCCCTGTTCTCCATGCAGTCTGCAATACAGCTTGCATGGAGAACATGACCACCCCTACAGCTCCTGGCTGAAAGCCGTGTCACGGCACTCAGACCAATCACAACGCTGTATTGCAGTGTTGTGATTGGCTTAGGAGAGGTAGCCTGGTTGCCTGCTTCCTGTCAGGGGCAGGAGAGCAGGAGCAGGGTAGACGCGGGACACGGCCTTAATGTACGTTTATTTATTTATTTTTTTATTCAACCCCCTCCTCGCCCCTGCGTGACCCTGCCACCCCACTCCCGCGGCCCCCCACGCCCACCCTCCCATCCACGCCCATCCCCCATCCACGAGCCATGCCGGCTGCCCCTGCTGACCCTTAGGGTACAGCAAATGACTAGAGCCATGGAGGCACTGTTTTGTTTTGCAGCAAAATTAGGCCACAAGGCTATCAAAGAAATGGCCACACTCTATAAAACCAAATGCCTCTCAATCGCTACTTATGGGGCTGGAGTGTGGAGTTTCAGTAATTGTGAAAAACTTCAAGTTGTGGAAAATAATTTTATTAGAAAGCTTTTGATGGTCCGTAAGAGTCCACCAACATCCTTTTGCCACTCGGAACTGGGCCTTGAGTACATCACTGATCGCATTGGATTTTCAAGATCCATTATTATGGATTGGCTTTCACGGCCAATACAGAGAGGATCCTCAGGTTCTGTTATCTGAAACGTGCATTTAGCGAATTGGGTGTAATAGAGTTCTTTAACGACTCCTGTAATATGACTTCTCACGCAAAGTCTCTATTAAAGTCTTTATATTATTCAAGTGTCAGTGCACGCCACAACCAGCAATTAAATCAGCGAAGACTTTTGAGCTCGAGCAGTGATAGTTTTCCCACCAAGCAGATGCAACCCTACTTATATCTTCTTTTCGAGTCTCAACATAGATTTTATTTAACCAGATTTCGCTTAAGCACGTTGCACTTTCTGATAGCCTTTCCTAATCAATGTGGTTGGCCTGACTACCTTACACCTTGCCCATGTAATAATGTTGCAAAACAATCTACTCTGCACTTTGTTTTGTGCATTGTACAAAAATTTGAGATCCACAGTTTTGTTTCCGATACTGAGGCCGTACTGCCGTTGTTCTTATAGAGAAGCTTTTAGTCACTTATAGTCACTCTACTCTTTTGATATTTGTGTTGCTGACTTAAATTTTTTAAGAGGAGCCCTCATAATATGAAAATGATACGGATAACTGAGTGTATCAATTTGTAGCGCATGCTATAGCGTTTTCATATGCACTTTATCTTTCTTGCAGGCTGGGAATGGGATTCTTTTGAGGCTATTACAGATTTGCCAAGAAATGGACACTGGAATAGTCTTATTGAGTTGCCATTTCGTTTCTTAACTTATTTGTTTGTATTTCTTATGGTTTTATAGGATTTAGCATCCTTTTAATGCTTTTGAGTATTTTACTTAAATTATGCATTTTACTCCATGACATGCTTTTATTGAATGTATGGTCATTTTTGTGCTTTTATGATTTGCTTGTCAAATCAAATAAAGTTTATGATGATGATGGTATAGGGCAATAGCACAAAACTCTGAGTCCCCAAATGGGGAAAAACATACATTATGTCTGTGTCATCCTTCATTTCATCCTGCAGAACATGGAATGGGGGCTGCACTGTGGCTAAACCAAACACAATATTATTGGTATTTCCCCTATGAATTATTACAAGACTAGAATGACAAATTTCAGAGGTCTCTGGCTGATGATGATGTTTGCCATTTTGTCATCAATGATTGTGGAGTAACTTCCGTCATATGAGTGAACAGCTTCGATGCAGTGAGACACAAAATAAGTAAGCAAAGGAGCAGAGTCTCATCCAGTTTGATGTTGAAACCAAAGGAATGGACTGGTGAGGACAGTGCAATAATACAGACATTAAAGAAGGAAGGGAGAAGAATTTTCAGGACTACACAGGTGAGTGTGTGAGGCATACAGACTTATGAAAGAAAGGGGATAAGTTATATGAGGTCAAAGAGAAAGGCACAGGTCCAGATGAGGGTTAGGCTCCATGACCCTACAAGTTTTAACTACATCAATGAGTTTAGAGTAGCACACTGTGTCCACAGTAGGAGACATTCAAAAAGGCTAAGACCTTCAATCGCACTGGAGTCTTACAGCATGCAGAGTTCAGTGAGAATAGTGACAAGGGCAGTAATTCTTTGAACTAGAGTGTTTTCAGGTTTCTTGAGAAAGCGTCAACATAGGCATGCTACACAGCCATGGCTGAAGTGGGTGATGTGGTGAAGGAGGAGGGGACTGAAAAAGGAAAAGAGTTGCTTGATCTGAGCCAACATGAGTTAACTCATGAGCCAGAAGACATGAGGTGAGTCGAAAGAGTTCACCTACGGAGCACCAGATGGGGAATGACAAGAGATATGACAGGGACACAGAATAGGGCAAAGAGGGCAAAGGAAGGAGACAGTTGACCTGGTGAAAAAAGGGGATTTAAAAAAAATTAAAATTGCAAGGCCTTCCCAAGGTAACTGAAAAGCGAGGGGAAGGAAAGGAGTGAAAAACGCATATCACACGTGCCAGGCTTAGGTAAATGCAATTTTTGTACCGGTAATGGCCCAAGTTGACAATGTTGCAGAGTACATAACAACATCAATAGAGATAATAAAATCTTTCAAATAATCCTCTCTGGGCTAGCAATGTTGTGTCCAAAGTTTCACTTTCTGACACCCCCCCTAAGAATAAAAGGCTCATTTAGATTTTGGCAGAGTTGGATCACTGTTGCAAATCAGCAGTGCTGCTGCCCCACTAAACTCATGGGTCCATCGTTCTATTTAAAGTCAGGGGAAGTGCTGGATTTACAGTGACATCAGGTCAGAGTTAGTCACCCAGCCCTATAAGAAGGAGCAAACATGACTTGTTTTCCCTAACCAGGAACCACCAGGTGAGGTGATTCTGAGGAGGGAAAACACTCAATTGCACCCGGGCACAGGGAGAAAACTCCCTGCATGTCAGGGACTAAGAAACAATCTCCTGCTGAGAGTTTGTTTCTTGAAAACAAAATAATTATGACGACTGTTTCTGAATCAAGAATGTTACTGAAGTAAGTTTTGCACGACTAGAATGTTGTTCTGTTTTGAGAGCGATTTATTGCACTCCCAGAAAATCTCCACTTGTTTCTTCCTTTGGAAACTTCAGGGTTCTCTGAAGATCTGTCAGTTTCCTTAGGCTTTTAAGTAATATATGCAGGGATTCAGTCTACCTTGGTCAATTAGCGCCAAAAAGCTTTTTCAATATACTTGTGCTTTAAAAAATCTTCAACACAACCTAACATAACATTTGTAAACAAACGAAAAAATGCCCTCAGCATCTTTCTCCCTTCTTACACCTAACAACAAATATCCCTCATTTCATCAAAGTATGCTCAGCAGAGACAGCCGCCTCCTTTTCAAAGGAATGTCAGCACACCTCTCGTCACTTACACAGAATCTCCATGTAATTTGTTCATTACACTTCGATACATCACCTCCTTTCTACAATATGAGTGATATCATATTTCAGAAGACCAAGAACCGGCAAACCGGTTACTTCTAGTGAACTGCCAACTTTATTTTTAATGCTGGCGTCGAGATCCTTGCTCTGGTTCTACATATTCCTAAACGCACCTGGACGCGTGCCAGCCTTTCTCCTTTGAGCGACGAACAAATGTTTCGCTTCAGGGGGACACCGCTTGTTCTAAATATAACTGACAGGAAGGCAGAGAGTCAACTGGAGGGGAGTCATGGCAGGCGGCAAACATCTCCCGCCACCCGCCAGCCAGCGGCTGGGAACAGCAGAGGTTCATGCTTCGGCCTGGCCCACGTTTCCACTCTGCCAGCTGAGCTCCCTTGCTTGTGGGCACTCTGCCAGCTCACGGCAGCCTCCCTGCTGGTTAACGACAATAGATTTACTGCTTCCCTGCATATTAGTGTTGTTTTGTATAAACAAGGTTAACACTCCCTTTAAATTAAATGCACCACCTGGTGTCACCGTATGACCTTAGCAAAGTTTTTTTAAATGCTTTTTTACCTGGCCCAGGAAACTGCTTGGAACTTTCTTAAACTGCTATTTCTTTTAGTCAATTTTCCTTGGGGTGTCGAAACCATTTAAGGAAACGAATTTAAATAGTTCTGATTGTTACATCCTGCAATTCTGCTTTCAAGCATACTATATAAAGCATTTAATTAGGTTTGAATGTATATTTTATCTACCTTTTCGACTTTGAATTTTGCATTCACCTAAGTGGTTATAGGCTACTGTAGGCGCAAAGGAGGTGACATTTTCTTACCTATTGCTTTGTAAATGCTGCTTTACAAGCGATCAGGATAAATAAGGCTTTCCTTAAAGGGTGTGCAAAAGACAACATACAGACAGTTTAAGGCAATACTTCAGATCCCATCACTGAAACAGTACTGTACTGTAGATGTACGTTTCCACTGCATAACATATAGCTCTTTGCTCACAGCTGTTTATGCCACCAGAAAAAAACTTTGGTCTTTTGAATAGAGCCTGGAGCCCTCTTCCTGGCAAACGCTCTTCACACAACCATTTCTGATACTACTGGTTGAACCAACCCCTCTCAAGCATGTTACTGTCAGAGAAATGCTGATTTTCTGTTGTTTATAGCTCATTGATGTCGTTCATGCCATTTGAGAAGAAAAGTTTTTAGAATAAATGTGTGGCTATACAAATGGCAACCCAAATAAAAGATCCATATAGACCAAAACGCACTAATGAAGAAGCAGACAGTATTATATCACAGTGCATGCACAATGTGATCAGCACAGAATTTGTGGCACAAAAATACAGATGCTGGTAGTGGTATGTCACACTCTTCCAACCTACTAAAACACACCCACTTCCACAGTATTTAGTATGGCTCCCCAAGATAATGGTGAAATCAAGTGGATACAAAATGTGATCAGTATAGAATGCATGGCGCAAAAACCCAGATTCAGATGGTTATGTCCCAGTCTTACAACCTTCCGAAACCTATCCTCCTCCACACACATCAATGTTTCCTCAAAGTGGTGGTCAAAGCACGCCCATGCAAACTATCATCACTGTAGGAACACTGGGCAACAATTAAGATGCAAATACACACAAAACATTTGAATAATTGTTTTGAAAACAATACCTTCTGGCCCAAACCTGCCTTTCAGTGAAACGTACATAACAGACAAGTGATTTATTTACCTGTTCTCTCTTTCAATAAAATAAACGAGTTATAGATATCCTATCTAAAAGCATGGCCTCATATGCTCCTTGAAAAACCATAGTAGCTTCTCTTCACTATAAAATCACAAATTCAGAAATAGGATTTCCCGCTTTGCAATCATTCCTAAATTTGCTGGGAAGCTGAAGACTTCAGAACCTAACAAACAAAGATGAACAACTCTATTGTCCTTTATCCAAATCTCAGAAGAGTTAGCTGGGTGCTGCGAGCACCAAAGGGTGGAACGTTTTACGCTTTCTCACTTATCCTCCTGCATTTGGGGGAAAAAGCTACACTTTCAGTCACTTTAGTGTCATCCAATCGATTTTCAGGATGTTTCTGGATGCAAATTGTCAAATGGTACAACAGGGAACAGGACAAAACGAAGTGCACCAAAAGAAACCTATTATTAGAATGGAGCACATCAGTTGCATGTCACAATATCAAGGTCAAGGATATCGGCCTGCAAAAATTTCAACTCTACACTATCAATTGCCAATATATCTAAGGGTGGGCGAAGTTGGCGGAGTACCACTATGCGGAATGTAACTCAGTTCCATCTCATCCCAATTAATAAAACAGAAACCTCACATACCTTTGGTAAAACAAGTAACTCTATCTTTACATGCTAAAATGCATATAGTTATCTCACAAAAGTGATAATGAAAATGTAGCAAGCAGTGAGAGAGGTGATGATTTTGGGGTCCTCCCTAACCTAGGGAGAGAACCAAGCAGATGCCTTGAACACAAAGAGCACATCTTGCTGAACGATTCGGTGGTGATCCCATCCTCCTAGGACCACCCCAAGCACAGTTATGGGCAAAAATGCAATCCCAACCAAAGGCCCTGCAAAGCATTATGGGACGAGATTCTAGAGTGCAGTGAATATTATAGTATCCAATATCAAAACATTCCTCAAGTGGCAGCAGCTCTCCAGGCTCAGCTGAGAGCTAATACTATAATATTCACTGCACTCTAGAATCTCGCCCCATAATGCTTTGCTGGGCCTTTGGTTGGCATTGTATTTTTGCCCATAACTTTGCTTGGGGTGGTCCTAGGAGGATGGGACCACCACCGAATCGTTCAGCATGATATCAAGGCATCTGCTTGGTCCTCCCCCTAGGTTAGGGGCGACCCCAAAATCATCACCTCTCTCATTGCCTGATATTTTTCAAAGCTCATTTTTGTGAATTGGTTATATGCTTTTTAGCATGTAAAGGTAAAGTTGTTTTATCAAAGGGTTGTGGGTGCAGTAGCTGACTCCGCTATGTGGCAGAGTCGGAGTTTTTGCATGAATTCCGTGTTTTCAATGTAATGCACAGTTAGCAAATCTCCGCATACTCCGCTAGTGGAGCGGAGTTCATTGCCCACGGTTAAATATATCGTCAACGTATGAATATATAGGGTGGTGGTGGTGGAATCCTTTTATTGTTTTAAGTTAATAAAAAGACCACAATATCACCATATACACAAAAATTCATAAAACAAATAAAATGTTAGCTAAAAATACATAATTGCTAATTGTCTCACAAAGTTACCATTTTCACCAAACTTCATGAAAAAACTTGTTAATTTTTACAAGTATTATATGTGATCGGTAATTGTTTCTAAACCAGTGGTCGCGACACAGAGAACACCCTGATTTGCAGCTATGACCTGAACCATGTGAATACATATTCCTTGCTTCTAATGATGTAGGAAATTACATCAATAGGCCTGCAGGACAAAGTCAGCTACAGTCATGGAAACATGGAATTGTCATTTCATCGAATGCCACTTTTGCTGATAATGTCAGTAGACTTCCTACTTGTTAGACACCATTGGGATGTCTGCTCTTGGACCATTGAAGAGTAAACTCCTCCTGCTTATTAAGCACCATTAAATTGTTGGCTCTTGAACCACTGAAGTATATTTAAAGTGGTACAATTCTAGTAAACACATTGATCATCTAATTTCTTTTTTTTTAATAAATCTTTTTATTAAACATACATCGGTTCAAGAAAACATTACAGAGGAATCAAAACATCCACGCACCGCAATGACATAGTAGGGATTATGGTACATCATTACATGGAAAGGGAATGTTATGGGTAGAGTGGATCATCATGTTTGAGACAACGAGGCGGCGAACATATTTCTCCCCGGCAGGCATTCCAAGGGCCCCAAACACGGGACCACTTTTTGGGGCAGCCCCTGGCCAAGTACACCGTCTTTTCCCTATACATACACCAGTCGAGATCGTTTTCCCAAGCTTCTATTGTGGGTGGGTGAGCTGCGCCCCATAGCTGTGCAATATTCCTTTTCGCAAGCATAAACCCTAATGTAGCCCATTGTGTCTGGTAAGTGTTCAGGTCGGTTGGTTCCCAAATGTTTAGTAGGCATCTTCGCGCCTCCGGATGGAGACCAACAGAGAGCACTGTGTTGATGATATCGTGTACCCTGCTCCAGAAGGAGCTTATGGAAGCACACTCCCAGATTATGTGTATGAATGTTCCCATGTGCCCACAACACCTCCTGCATTCCCCACCGTTCGCTCTCCCCATATGTATCAGACGGGGACCCGTGATATACACCCTGTGAAGGGTTTTGAGCTGTACTAATCTAAGTCGTGCTGGGATGGCGACCACTCTAGGGGAGGACACTGCCTCTCGCCAGTCCTCATCATCCAGCTCAATCCCGTCCCTCATCCATTTCTCCTGCAATGCTTGGAGGGGGTCCTCCATGTTGTTTATTAGTTTCTTATATATTAGGGAAATAGTCTTTTCGGGTAGGTGATCGTCCAGTATTCTTTCTTCCAGTGGTGAGGAGTCAGGAGGAGCAGAACCCTGTGGTAGATGAGAATGAAGTGCGTGTCGAACCTGTGCATACCGGAAATATTCAGTGCCTGTCAACTCGTACTCCCTCTGCAGCTCGACAAAGGGCCTGACCTCACCCTTCCCCCAAATGTCTTTGATACGTGAAATTCCAATGAGGTCCCACTTATCAAACCCTTTTGACCTCCATAGACTGCCTAGCCTCTCAGAGTCCCAAAGTGGAGTAGCTAACGTCAACCTGTTACCCCACCCAAGCGAGTTAGTAGCATCGTGCCAAATTTGGACGGAGTGTTTGGTGGGGCCTGTTAGTGTGCATTGTTTAGGCCGCGAGTATAGTGCCCTGCCATAGTTCCCCCCGGGGAGGATCCATCTATCCATGGCATAGCCAGGGTCATCAGGGCTACCGTAGGTGCCATGATTGACGGCTGCTAGGTGAGCAGCCCAGTAGTATTTTTTGATATCGGGAAGGCTGATGGCCCATCGTACCAGTTTAGCCTCAGCTTATGAAGTGCAATACAAGGCCTTCCTTCCCACAGCAGGTCTCTCTGGAGGCCCTCTACTTCCTTAAAGTATTGCGCGGGGACAAGGTCCAGGGTGTTCTGTAGGGCGTAGAGGAATCTGGGTAATGACATCATTTTAAACAGGGCTGCTCTACCCAATAGAGAGGGGGGGAGTGTTTTCCAATTGGCGATGTCCCTTCTGAGCCTATGCAAGGGTGGGAGAAGATTTTGAGCATATCGGAGCGAGGGGTCAAGGGAGATAAAAATCCCTAAATACTTGAAACCGACAGTGGTAATCTGTATTGGACAGTTCCTCAGTGGGATGGGTGGGTCCCCCCTGAGGACGTACAAAAGGGATTTACCCCAGTTGACAGTAAAGCCAGAAAATCTGCCAAATACAGCCAGGATGTCTAGAACCACTGTCAGGGATTTCCCAGGTGAGGCCAGGTAGAGCAGTATATCGTCCGCATAGAGTGAGATGCGGTCTTCCCAATCAGGGGACCATCTCAACCCTCGTATCCTAGGGTCTCTGCGGATCCAAGCCGCTAGTGGTTCTAGAGCGAGGGCAAAGAGGAGTGGCGAAAGCGGGCATCCCTGGCGGGTACCCCGACTGAGTTGAAACGTGGCTGACAGTTTATTGTTGACCACTACCTGAGACAAAGGTTCACTATACAAAAGACAAATCCACTGGATATATTTTGGGCCGAATCCCATCTTAGACAACACTGCCCAAAGATAGGGTCAGTCAATGGTATTGAATGCCATGGTTGCGTCTAAGGACACGATCACAGCTGGCTCTTGGATGGTAGGCACTCTACTCACCACTCCGTGTACTCTGCGCAAGTTCAGGGCCGTGTTTCTGTGAGGCATAAAGCTGGATTGATCCGGGTGGACCAGAGTATGGACTACTTTAGCCAGGCGAGTAGCTAAACGTTTGGCCAAAATTTTGGGTTCAGCATTTAGGCGGGAAATGGGCCTGTACCAGGCACATTCAGTCTTGGGTTTGCCTTCTTTGTGTATTGTGACTATGGTGGCCATCCTCTGTTCCCTGGGCAACATCCCACCCTCCCTGGATTCCTCAAACATAGATTTCAAATATGGTGCCAATTTATCCGGTTGAAGTTTGTACAGCTCAATGGGAAGTCCGTTGGGGCCAAGGTCCTTCCCGGAGTTTAAGGATCGGATTGCTTGCGCTATCTCATCCGTTGTCAAGTCACTATCCATATATGTATGGTGTGCTAATGTGAGTTGGGGGAGCCTGATGTCTCGTAACAAGTCCCGGGAGTCCTCTTCGATGTGTGAGGAGACAGTCTTATAAACAGTACAAAAATGGTTGGCGAATCTATCCACTATTTCCTGCGGCTCTGTGAGCGAGGTGCCCCCCTCAACTTTAAGTTCCGGAACCAGCCTGCTCGCCCATTCCTTTTTGTCAAGCCACGCTATAAGTTTCCCTGCCTTGTCTCCCAGGTCGTAGATCCTGCCCATTCGCTCCCTACCCAGAGCCTTGGCCCTATCCGTCACTATGGCCTTGTAGTCGTGTTGTTTCAGGTTCAGCAAATGGAGCTTCTCTGGCATCACTCCCAACTCCAAATCGCCCTCTAATCTGTGAATTTCAGCCTCAATGTCTAAGACTTCTTTATGTTTCTCTTTCTTCGTTCCAGCAATCAAAGACAAGGCTAGACCTCGAATTACAGTCTTAAACGCTTCCCATAATGATTGGGACAAGGACACAGACCCCTCATTGTCCAAAAAGTAGTTATCTATGGTTTTAATGAGGTCTTTGCAGATTTTCGGATCTCGGAGATACCATGGGTTAATGGGGGCTAGTCTCCCCACTGCATTCTGATTGAGGACTATGTGTATCCATACCGGCGAATGATCAGATATGCCCCTTGCTAAGTGTCGAATTTCGTGTATGTAGGAGACTTGTGCTGCGGGGACTAGGCAGTAATGTAAGCGGGAAAGACTTTGGTGAGCCCCGGAGTGGAAGGTGTATTGTGCTTGATCTGGATGATACGTTCTCCACCCATCCACCAACCCCATGGCGTCGAGAAAGTCAGGTAGCCAGCGGGAAGAAGTTCCCACCTCTCGCAGAGGATATCGGTCCAGTGAGCCTGAAACCACTGCATTAAAGTCACCCCCAAGGAGTAATAGGCCATCCGGAATGGTGAGTAGGACAGAGCCCAGGTCTGCAAAGGTGGTATTCTGCAGTCCTGGTGGTACGTATATAGACATAAGTGTGATGAGGCATCCCTCCCACATGCCCGACACCCCAATGTACCTGCCCCGATCATCTGTCCACGTGGCGCTCACAGCAAGGGGAAATGATTTCTTCATCATGATACCCACACCCCGCGAACCGGAAGTGAATCCCGCATGTGCCACCATATTGTACCCCCATTTGTGCATTGCCTTACATGAATTTCTGATTAGGTGTGTCTCTTGTAATAGGACAATATCTGGGGCCTGCCGTTTAAGATATTGGAGCACCACACTACGTTTAATCTTGTCCCCAAGACCATTAACATTCCAACTCAATATCTTAAGAGTTTTGTCTCCCTGTGTACCCATTGGTTAGTGCAGAGATATCAGCCTCCTCTGATATACAATCAACTACAGTTACCGATGTAGAAACCTTGACAACATAGATCATCTAATTTCTTAGTCATTAGAAAGTGCTAAAGTGCTGGTGAAATTGTCCAGACCATCTGTAATTTATGTTATTTCCCGAGAAATAAAACTTCATTTAAGTAGTTTTCCATGTAATATCAGAATTGTTTTCAATTTACAATTAAACTGGGGGTCCGAAGGATCAAGCCTCTTTATTATAGTCATCCTACAGGTTCAGATTCCCTGATCATTAAAGATGGGTTTCAGCAATAAATGCGTGCTTTCTTTAAAAATTGGCATATACAAACCAGATGTTTGATATCTTCCTTCAGGGCACCATATAGTCTGCATGATTTTGGGCCTTTATGTTTTCATACTGGTTGAATGGCCAAAGATGGCAAGACACTGAGCCGGATGGGCATCAGCTTTCTCTTTAAATACGCTGGGTATGTCATGCTGAGGTATGCCGCTGGCTTTAAAATGTTATAAGATTGGACTACCATCCAGACATGTGACTGAGTGGTAAGTTTGTGCATGTCATTAATGAGAGAATGCAATTTAGCAGCTTTATTAATGGCATGGCAGAAGGCAGGATGCAGTAATTTCAAGTGCGATAGGCCAGTCATATTCGTTTCTTGCAGTGAAGGGAATTATAGTTTATTCTTCTTAACTCCTTACCTACCTAACAATATAATGATAGTTGATGTTGTGAATTTGACATTGTGGTTGATATTTCAACCATGATATTGTGACAGTACGTACAAGTCTCTCGTCAAAAGTCCTGATGGACAGGGATTACTTTGCTGTGTTCCCACAGTAGAGTGGGAAGAGGAGAATCAATCAATCAATCAATCAATGGCCATTTATAGAGCGCACGGCTACCTCAGCAGAGGTGTCCCGGCACTAGTAAAACGGACTAGAGAGGACTAGGGAGGTTGCAAAATGCTAGTAGTAAACAAACTGCAGTGCAAGCAGAAATGAACGGCGGGACTGTTTTTTAAAGGATGAATGTTCTTCCCATTCTATCCAATCCCAAGTGTGGGAGGAAAAGAGGTAGGAAGTGGGAGAACCTCCTGCCAATTACGTGCCCATAATCACTGAGAGGGTGAAGTCAGGGATCCACTTTACCAGACAGAAGCTGCCTTCTTTATATGCTGTGATGCTATGGACAAGACAGTTGTGCTAATATGTCCCATTTTCTACCTTTCAGGATACAGAGTGCGTTCCACACTTAATAAGTGGAATATAAAACTCTAGGGAATAAATGTTCTACTAGAGACTGTCTAAAGGTTTCTCCACACAGGCTAGGAATGCAAACATCTGATTAACTCTGTTGGTATTGGCCCAGAAGGACAGGATGCTAGCTCCTTTAGGAATGAATAAAGCAATTAAATAGAATTAGAGCAACAGAGAAAGAGATTCACATGCCTTTTCTCAATGATGGAACACAAATAAATTCTGTTTTCTCACTCCAATTCTGGTCATCTTGGGTTATTCCATCCCCACATAGAATTAAAACACTGCCTTCATGGCCTAGAGCCTATGCGAAGCCCTCAGTAGTGCAATGAAACAGGCATACCAAGATTAAGGGAGGATATCCTCCTGTCCTCCTATCAATGGATGAAGATAAAAAAAAAAGCACCTATACTGACCACAGCATAAAACGCTGTTGACCATTCGATTTTGGTAGGCAGATTTGAAAAGTGGGTAGAAATTAGAGGCACTGCCCTAAACTGGACCCAAACTTTTTTCTCGCAGTCAAAAAGTCAGGAATGGTTTAGCTGAATCCTCCACTACTGTGTCCTCTAATGTGTCCCCCTTTCTTGTCTCTTCTTCAATTTCTATATGTGCCCTTTACATGCTTTTTTGAGAACTATCCAGTTAGCTTTCAGATGTGCACAGATGATAACCAAGTATATTTCCATCTAAACAGCAATGCAGTCAAAACTAACATCACCTCTTGACATGACCACATCTTCCATTGGATGAAAGGAGAGTTACCTCTGAATGAATGGCTACAAAACTCAGAGATTCCTAACGGTAGAAAGTAAGTCTGCTTCATTACCCCGGGATTGGCCTCTTGATCTTGGACCCTGAAGGCAATCACCTTTTCTGTGCAATCAATATGAATTTTTTGTCTTTTGCTGGACTCTATATTTTTGCTAGTTTTAAGACACTGTGCACTTTACTCCTTCTAACCAGTGGTAAGTGCCTCTGATCCCCTTTTAAACATGGTCAAAGTACTATATTCCTAATTGGTATATTTAATTTACCTCTAAATACCTAGTATCTGGTAGAAAGTGTGCTCAGAGATGGTAAGTTAAATGTAATGAATGGACTACAACAAGTAAGTAAGTAAATGTTTATTGTTTAGTTAGATAAAACCTTAACAAAATATTGTTAAGGTTTTAACTAACTAAACAATAAACATGTACTTACTTACTTAAAAGAATGGACTACAGGACCTATTTAGCCATCCATTACAATGACAGAGGAAAACATGGCTTTAGGCCTCCCTGCATAGTTTGACTGTTGCAGTATAAAACTGCAATTGAACCTGTCAAAATTAACCCTTTGGATATGTCAAAACCTCCTTCTTAAATATTATTAAGTCACCCCTATGTAGTCCTTGCCACCCACAAGGCAGGGTGCATGGTATTTAAAAGTAGGGCATGTAGAAATGTAAAATTAACATGTTGTTACAGTGACTAGCACCCAAAAGCTTGTTTTCACTGTGGGAGGCCTAGCTATTCTAATTAGAAACAGATTAAAACCCTAATACTGTATTTCTGGAAGGGAACTAGTTAGAAAAATAATTTAAAAGCTATTTTAATAGTTATTAAAAATCCAATCCAATGATGAAGTCAGATTTTTAATAAATATTAAGATAAAGTAACTTTTAGAAAATTACCTTTTCCCTGCCTTAATTTCCTGGAGATGAAATTTGCATTTGCACTCTCACTTCTACAAGCCAGTAATTAGCATTTGAATAGGTGTGAAAATGGTGCAAAGGGCCTCCCAGGAGAGAACATATGGCTGTCCTGAATGGGCAGAGATGACTCCTTTGAATCTGACATAATATGCAGGTTGGGGCTGTGAGCTTCATTTTACCATTGCTGTGTCAAATCCTGTTTGATAGGGCTGCTGTGTTTACATATAACACTGGGGGCACACTTGAAAGGAAGGGAAATAGGACGCTAAATCAATTCTTGTGTATTCACTGTCTGCTTGCTGAAGGACCTGCTTAGTCCCACCAGACCTCGGTCTCTCAGTTTCGCCTACATATAACATTGGGTGTGCACTTGAAAAGAATGGGACCAGGATGCCAAAACAATTCCTGTGTATCCACTGTCTGGTTGCTAGAAACCCCCACTTTTGTTCTACCAGACTTTTGTCTCTGGATTTAGTGTGGGTACAGTGACTGCCACAAACTGGATTTTAGTGTTAGATGTGGGAGGACACTAGGATTACCATAGTACAATCCCCAAACATGCCCCAGCCCTCAGAGCCCAAGTTTAGTGCTGCCAAAGACTTTTGCCATCTTTGAAGTGACCAAAGTGGGTAGGGTCACCCTGTGAACTTTTAGCCCTTTGATTAGGACTAAACTCAGAAGGTGAACTCTTTGACTAGGATGAATCTGGTTGGTTTATATGACCTTCGCTCCATCACGGTTTGTGTCAAATTGCACCTAAGTCCCGGTCTACAGAGACCCTTGACTATCAGTGGCAGTTTTTTGCTTCTTGGCTCTATCCCTACTTAAAACTTTAAAAATTCATATCTCTGGTTCCCCTGATTGAATTTTTTTCATTTTGGTGTCATTTTGTTTATTAAAGTTTAGCCCAATTTTTGTAATCGGGTTGGCATTTATCTTTTTTTGCATTTCAACTTTATTTCTGTTTTGGTACTGCACAAATACTTTAGACATTGCCCTAAGGTAGGCCTGTCTGCTCTGTGCCAAAGCTACCAGGGGTTGAGTTCAGGTTAACTTAGTGATTTTGAGAAGTCACACAGGCAAGGATTGTGATCATTCCTTGAGGGAGGTTGTCACCCTCCAAAAATAAATCCCAACTTCTAACAGACCCCTCCTGCCACCAGTCTGCAAGCTAGGTTCTTTGTATAACCTTCGACTTTGGAATGTAATGCAAAGTAGTTAAAATGGTCAATCGTCATCTATCTACACCCTGGCAAAATAGTTCATTTTTTCTAAACTCCTCACCAAATAGAACTATCCAGAGCCATTGTCATGTCTCGCCTGGACTTCTGCAATATCATTTACATTGGTTTCCCCAGAATGCTGATTGACAAAATGCAAAGAACGCCAAATCAGGCGGCCAAATTGTGATTCAGCACATACAAGGAGGACTACAGCAGACCCACCATCAGAGCTCTTTGTTGGTATTAACTTAAATAAAGGATCACATTCTCTCCACAACTCACCATGCTGATGGAAAACCTTGTTTATCTCTAGACCTCAGCCAGAAACCTTCACTTGTCAGCTTCTAACGTAATCCAGCAATGGTCATTCAAGCAGGTGAAGCACAGAAGTAGACCGCTGGGAGGTCAAGGTCCAAAACTATGGAATATCATCATCCCATCTCGAGATCAGAAACCAAAAACATTTGGTTCAGGAAACTCTTGAAAACTGAGTTATTCAGACTTTACATGGACCATCTGGATTCTCTGATGCCTTGATTGCAGAATATTAGTTAAGGTCTCCACCCTACCTGACTGGACACATTTCAGCCTTGTGCCACTCTTCCGTGAGACTTGATGTAGTCCTTATTCAATTCTGCACTCTGTAGTAACTGAAAGGCTACACATAGAGCAAAACAAGACTCTTAAGTATATAAATACAATTGTTTTTATACTATTGAGCACAGAAGTAAAATCTTTTTCAACTTGAGCCTAGCTCTCAAACTTAACACAGCAAATGCCATTTAACAATAATGGACATAACAAGGAACAACTAAACCAATACTATATAAACACAAAACATTTTGTACGAAAAAAAGGCAAAACGCACACTAGGTGAAAGAAAAAACAAAAATAGAAATAAAAGGGTCATGATCTACAGATTATCACTTGAATGGTCGAATGGTTGAAATTTAGAAATCTAATACTGCCATCAAAGCCTTCTGCTTGAGTGAGAGAAACAAATTTCATTATTTGTAGATGAGAGCAGATAAGGCTGGAGACCACAAGGGGATTTTTAGAATAAGCTAAAAAATTAGATGGATGAGCGGACTTTAGAGACAGCACCTGCATGGACTACTTAGACGACCAGTATCACTACCTCACAGTCCCGACTGACACCTTTCGAAAAGTCTGAGCGTTAAACATGCATCACTTTGCACTCTGGAGCTTGTAGTTTCGCCATTCCATTTATATGCATGTGCATTTAAGTGACAGATAAATCTGTAAATGTGTAGTGCAGGTTTTCACCTTCCCCCAAACAACGTTTTTTCTGCCCCTCAGGGTCTTATCCCTCTGTTTATTTTGGGTTTTTTTAAACAAAGGAACGTATTTCTGCAATATATCCCACAGTCTCTATTCCCAGTAGGGGGCGAGCCAAACAGAAATTGTTTTGCTTCAGAACAGCATATTTTCTCTCCAAATTAAACATTCAAATATGTTTTATGCCAATATTATATTAACGGTAAAAGCATTATTCAAGCAGTTTCTTCTTTTGATCCGTACTTGATTTGCTCGACACGCTGGTGAGAACTGCAACGTTATACCAATTGCCCTGGTTGGTTTTAAGTGCCTTAAAACAGCCATTTAATTTACCAGATAACTGCCTCCTTGTAACCGACAACTCAGTGCTTCAGTTACGGGTTTTCATTAAACAACATAATGCATTCTGGGAGCTGCAGTCCTGTTCCGTCTCACTTGCACTGACAATTTATATAACAGTAGCCCAGGACTGGAACATTGCATTCCTGGGGGCATAAAAGCACCCGGTAGCCTTAGAATCTGCAAATAAAAGCACTAGACTGCAGTAATTTAAGATTTACATTTGTAGAAGATATTTTAGGCAAACTTTGTCTGTGTGTCTGTCTCCACACTAACTTCCCAGTGTTCTACAGCAAGAAAGTAAATAAGGCCATATTTTGACCCTTTAATGGCACTTACAATGAAGTCATTGCTTGAATGACTCCAGGGATTGCTGGAGTTTGATACATACTCGGCTTACAATATAAATATTCTTGCTTGAATTTAATTGTAACTGCCAAGTGGATGGTTTATGACGGCAAGTAAGCTTTCCATGACATTAGGGAAACTATTTACCGGATCTGGGTTTTCTGTCAACAACATGACGCATTCTGAGAGATATAGTCTTTGATAATGTCAACTCACCCTGATGACAATGCTATGTAAAAGGAAACCATGGACTTGAACGTGTTGTCTCCCATGACATTGCTAACCTTTCCTAAGAGCTCCTGCACTCACTGTGCTGCAAGCAAGCAAGCAAGGATTTGCTAAAGGTGCGCACCTATTACGGGTCCACTAGGCAATGATAGTAAATTAGCGATTACTTCTTTTATCTGCTTTTTGGAGAAGAGAGAAGCCTTGAAAATGTTGCCATTAAATTGTTTATGAATTCCAGCTGTCATTGTCTTGTAGTTTTGGAAACCATCAAAAGCCATGCCCTGAACTCTTAAGTTTTCCAGTTACTTGTGTGAGTAGCGCACCCATTCCCAGTATTTTCTGTCACTTTTAGATGTGGCTCTATAACGAGGTAAAACAAGCCCCAGCAAGCAATGGAAAACACCCGGGCAGTGGGGAAGCTAATCACACACGAAACTGGCAAATTTGAGACCTCCGCTTGTCGAAGTATTATTAAAGATACTTTATTTTTCTGCATAGCAGTCAACTGGCCCCTTCACATGTAACAGTCAGGCAGGAGTGTCTTATCAGCCAACAGCACTACGCACCGTGTGACGTGTAGATTCTGTTTTCTGATTATAAGTGGAGGCATGAGACTCGGCGTACTTAGCACTTTTGGTTGAAAAACTAGGACTGGCTGAAAATAACCTTTATGACAGCTAGGTCTCTATGCCTTCTTTGGAAGGTGATTCACTCGGAAACAAACAAGTGCAGGTTCTGGATAAATTGGCCTACCATTTACTTCCGTTATAATCAATGAGGAGGGAAAGAGAAGCTGTGATCCATTCGGCTTCCAATGGTTAGTACAAAAAATCAAAATGGGGGGAGAGAATGGACCACTTGTCCTGTATAACCAGGGTCTTGGTCATATTGGAACTGTCATTAAAAAACCCTCATATACGTACACAGGCAATAGGCGGTGTATCTTGATTCCCCACCTGAGTGTACTGTTACAGCATCATCATAGGGTCTTTGATAGTATATATGCTGTCCTCCACCTGGAGGAAGACCAACTGGTTTGTCAGTAGCGTCCAGAAATGAAAAAAGAGGGCGTGTGTGTGCTCAGGTGTGGTGAGGTTAAAATTCCCTACATCACTTTGTCACGAATATTTATTAGAGAAATCGTGATGTGAGAAATTAAAAAGTGAAGTGGTGCGTATGTAGACCCAGTTACTGATCTACCGCACTATTATTGGTCAACATGTTTCAGCCTCCTGGTGTATTCTAGAGGCTTTCGTCAGGACCGAGTTATGCTTAAGAGCGCCTGCATATTGCATTGTGGGACTTGTGGTTTCGCCTTTAACCTTATAGGCATAGGGTCAAACGGCAGACATGATAAAAGCTGTTGACCAAAAAGCCTTGCCTGAAGGTGTCTGCACATAATTTGGGGGCCAATGGGCAGCTACTGAAAAAATGCAAATGAGGTGCTGTGCCCTTTCTTCGGTGAAGACATCAGTTTAGTGCAGTGTATATCTCGCTTTGCAAGGCACTCAGACTTTTCGGTATGCTTCCCTGTTAAGCCAAACTGCTTTACAAGCAAATGTGCTCCCGGCCCTGTAACAGTAGAAGCACTAGCTGAGAGGCTTTAATGTCTGTGTTTGTGGTTGCTGGGTAGCTGTATGCACAAATAACTGTGGGTATTTTGGTTTGTTTAAATGAGGGGAGTTCGGTCCAGAAAGACCGAGCCTAACCCCAGAAATCAAAATACAAAATAATGTTGGGCTATGTATAACACGTACTCTTGTGGATTCACAAAAACAAATTATTTCCGTGACGTGTCGTGTCTCTCTAGTGCCTGCCCATACATATCTTGCACTCGGAGCTATACGCCTTACTGATTAACATCCTTATCAGCATGCATAAGATTGAGTGTAAGGCACTTACAAAAGCTAAAACTATACACAGAGCTGTTTAAGGGTTCCATGTGAAATATGCCTTGTTGTTAGTCCTCATCCATAGATCTAAGATTAATTCTGTTCAATCCTACCAGTTGTGCACTTCACAAGCAGAAGTATCACATGCAAAAGAAAATGCAGGTTAATAAGAGGTGCAGCAAGTCCTCAATAAGGAATAATGCACATAACCTAGTCAGTAAAATCCAAGCGTTTATGGAGCTGCATCTTTAAAATCTAATAGTACGATGGGAATATAAAAAGAGTTGGGGGGTTCAAACAAGCTTGCTTGGTCTACCTATTGCTATTGTTTGTATGTCACCCAATCTGCCATAAGCATTGCATTGGAACACTTTTTGAAATTCTGGGAGGGAGATTTCCAAAATGGTTAACGTTTTTCTATCATGTGTAGAGCATTTTTATAGAACGTTCTAGCTTGAAGGAAGAGCCCAATAGTAGAAACGTTCCACTGCAGATAGAATTTTTATAATAGAGATCAATAAACATGCTAAGTGATTGTTAAAATTACTGGATTGAATATCAATGTAATATGTGAATATATGACACATAACATTATGAAATGATTGTAGTTTATTTGAACTTCGACCACTAGCTTTACATTACACGCAATGACTTTTCAACATACAAATAACCTTAGGTTACACAGCAAGAAAGACCAAATTAGAAACACACCTGACTTGAAGAATCCGTCTGCCAATTTTAAAGTCAACTTTATACAGTCATTTAAAGTACTTGTATCTAGAAAGGTCACAAAAAACTCACACAAAGATAATACTCAGTCAGCTCAGTTTTGTTCTGCCAGAGAGCTCAAGTTATGTTTTGACTGTAGGCACCAGCAGTGGCTCTAGCCACACGATCTAAATATATTGTCACATTTCGCCCGTTTTTAGGTCGAGCCTAGAATAGCGCGCATGCGCTGCACTGCGAGACTTTATGTAGGTGGTTTTAAAAGCTGACCACATGCTCGTGCACAATGGCCTTTTCCGTGCGGTTACCTGCACGGCCGCCATCTGTTTCAACCACAATCAATAGGCCATGGTGCACGAGCGTGTGGTCAGCTCAGCACGCTGCCTCGCTCGCTCGCCCCTGCTCCTCTCTGACGCTGCCGTCTCTGCTGTCCAGCACTTCACTTGTGCTGACGCTGCCTCGTTCTTTTTCTCTCCCTCCCTCTATCACACATGCACACAGACACTCTCTCTGTATCTCGTTCTTTTCTCTCGGCATCTCTCTGTTCCTTCCCTGTCTCTTTAGCTCTCCGTTTATTCCTCACATCCTCTCTTTCATAGCTACGTTTATTTTGTATAGCGCCAACATACTCCGTATCTGCCTTTTCAGATCGCTATATCTATAATATATATAAACACCACCATGTATGTAAACGATGCTATGTCATGAACGCTAAAAAGGGCAAGTGATGGTCCGTTGCTGAATAAGTAATGCATGCAGGCACCAGCGGGCAGTGTAAATTCATGGTGACTGTCACAGCAAACGTCTGTGATAAGTGAACCTTGGACTGGCACCATGCAAAAGATAAACAGGTGGCAGCACTTAAATAGCCCGGGACAACTACGGGCACTGCTCATATCAAGAGGGCAAACACAGAGCTGGCGACTAAGCACAGCCTGTGGTGATCAGCAGGCCGTGGGACACTGGTGAATCTCACCTGCTATCAGTAGGTACATGTGCACGATGGCTCGGTGGACTAATGCCTCAGCTTCAGAAGTGTTAGACCTAATGGTCAAAGGTTCGAATTCCGGCGGGCCCCCTCAGCCTTTACCCTTCCGAGGTCGATACACGAGTGCCTCGTATTTGTGTAATAATTATCAAGTGCTACTCAGCCGCAACGGGTGAACGTGCGCTTTACAGGTTTTATGCCAGACATCTGTACATGCTGTAGGACAGCCCATTCATCTTTGTTCTCTGTCCGCAGGTACGTGCTGCAGCCCTATGTGTATTTAAACTTGCCAACACATGAAGTTGTAGGGAACACAGTCATGTGGGGCCTGGGGCATAGGCATGTGCCTAATCTGCCAATCTGGGCCACACACAACCACAAGTGTGCTAGGGGGTACCTAACACTGTGTACCCATGCCAGTCAAACGTTAATGCCAAGAAGTCTTTGATTTTCCCCAGAGACACCTCTCCCCTACCAGATACACACACGTGCCTACCAGCACAGGGACTTCCTCTTTTCAGGGTACCCTGAAAGAGGCAGCCCCTGCCAAAGGTTGTGGCCACAGCTTCGAAGCGCTTGCACCTGATGTCAGAGATGGCATTTTTGTTTATAGCACAGCGCTGAGCTGGCTAACTTGTAATAAACAGCTTCACTGCTGTGTCCCTGGTGGTGTAAAGCAGATGAGGAATAGTTTGGAAACATAAAATATCAATTAAAAATGTCAGGGTGAGTGGAGAGCAGGCAGGTTATTGGGTAGACTCCCGGTAAAAATAATACAGGGAAATGTTGTCAAACCTGTATAACCATCTTTATAAAAGCATTCATGATTATGGCGTTTGGCAGCATCATCTGGACTAGAGCAGGTATTTACAGCAGTGTGAAATGGCCCCATTGAGGTAGTACGCACTAAATGAATCACACCTTGTTATTTTTGTATGTGCCTGGTATGGATCTGTTTGGATGAATGTCTTTCAATGTGCTTGGCCTTATGTTCGTCTTTATTTCTGAGTGTCAGGTGTGTTCAGGTATGTCAAGAAGTTATACAAACAAACGACTGATATGACAACTTAAAAGTTGCAAGATTGAACAAAGTTAAAACAAAAATGGGTGTTTTGCACCCTCGTGAAAAAGCCAGCTCTACCAGTACAGGGCATGCTACTGCCCAGTACCTCCCCATTTTGTTAACCGGCAACAGAAAGACAGAGGGGCAGATTTACAATTAACTAACGCAGCACGGCGCAGCAAGTCATTTTGCTGCGCCATGCTGCGTTAGTTTGGAAAGCACAGGGATGCGACATATTTACAAGAATATGTCGCATCCTTGTGCTTCCCCCTGCGCTGGCGTACAAACTGCAGCCATGCGCCGGCGCAGGCACCCTTGCACCATGGTGCAAGGATGCCTGCGTCGTGGGGAGATTGTTTTTGTGCAGGAAGGGGAACCTTCCTGCACAAAAACAATCGCTACAACCATTTTCCTCTTTCAATGCGTGCTGCAGAATGCAGCACGCATTGAAAGAGGAAAAAACGAGGAGAAATGAAAACATTTCTCCTCGGTGCGCCTCGCTACGCCACCTCTAGGGTGGCGTAGCTTTCAAACGCAACTCCAGAGTTACGATTTCTCGTAATTCTGGAGATGTGTCTTGTTCCATGGGTGTTGCGTGGGAACACCCACAGCAACACCCATGGAACGCCCCTTCACCGCAAAGTGCTGCGTGTGAAGGGGCCGTATTTACAAGGAGAGGAAAAGTCACGCAGGGTGGCTTTTCCTCTCCTTGTAAATATGGAGCAGCCCCCTGCGCCACCAGTACGTCACAAAAAGTGATGTACTGGTGGCGCAGGGGGCTTGTAAATCTGCCCCAGAGTGTTTTTTTAATGTTCAGATGTTCAAATGTTTCTTCAGGAAGGCTGAGGACGACGCGCTGTCCTCTTAGACCACTTTGAATGTCAGGGTTGCATTTTGTCCAGGGTTTTAAAACTTTGCCTTGAATTGTGTACTGAAAGTGCCCAATGAACTCCTTTGATTAGGAGTGATGTAGGAGTGAATGTGTCTTTCCAACCTCTGTGCAGACATAGCAGCAACACCGGAAGCGCTTGCATTAAATGCTCCATAGCCAAATCTGACAGACCACATCCTGAAACAGTAAAATGGTTCCGAGGTGCTTAATAAAACCTCAGTGTATTGACACCGCCATCAAAAACCCATAATTCTGACACCAGATAAGAGGTGCTTCATTTGTCAATGCACAGAACCCAATGCCAGAGAGATGCACATTTTACCAGCTACATCACCTCCACTCTGGTCAGGCGAGGACCTCGGGACCAGCCTAGCAATGATACCCATGGGCATCAGTGGGCGGAAGTGAGCAGTGTAAGAAGGGGCGGGGACTACCATTCCCACAATGAGGGGGCTGGTCATAGCACCAGCATCAGCGGACATAGCGCAAGGTAAGAATGACGTAGCCTGTACCTCTCTCCCTCCTGTTCTCACCTCTCCCTGCATCTCTCGCATCCCGCATTTGCTACCGTCTCATCGCTGCCCTCCTCCCCGTTTCTGTGCCAGGGCGTCCTTCTCCCACCACCTCTCTCCCCACAAATCTCCTTCATACCCTCCTGCATCTCTGCGCCCCCCCCCAACACCGGCCTCTGGGCAGGCCTCCTGCCGTCTCTTGCTCTCTCCAGGCGCTCTTCTCTTCGTATGTCTCGGTCACCACCTTGCAGTGTATTGTATGTAGCGTTTCTATAGCGCTTTCCTGCCCCATGATGTTTACTCCTCTGTGTGACCCTCTACCCCCTAACACCCCTTCCTCCTTCCTTCCACCACTACTGCCCCCCCGTTTTCATTCTCACACCCCGTCCCTGATCTCGTCTCATCCCGAGTTCTCCTTTCCACTTCCTGCATCCTCGTGTGTCTCTCTCTCTAAATCTCTCTCTCTAAATCTCTCTCTCTCTCGCTCTAAATCGCTCTCTCTCTCTAAATCTCACACTCTCTCTCTCTAAATCTCTCTCTCTCTCTAAATCTCTCTCTCTCTCTAAATCTCTCTCTCTCTAAATCTCTCTCTCTAAATCCCTCTCTCTCTCTCTAAATCTCTCTCTCTCTCTAAATCTCTCTCTCTCTCTCTCCCTCTCTTCCCCCCCTCAGCCCCCCCCCCTTTCAATTTTTCCTCCCCCTTTCGGCATTGTCTCGCTTTCAAACTCATCCAGAATCTTTCATTATTTTCCAACTAGCGCTTTCAAACCCGCTGGGTGGAGTTCGCGCTCACCCGCAAGTCCTCTCCCAATCTCTCTCTCTCTCTCTCTCTCTCTCTCTCTCTCACTCTCTCTCTCTCAATCTCTCTCTCTCTCTCTCAATCTCTCTCTCTCTAAATCTCTCTCTCTCTAAATCTCTCTCTCTCTCTCTAAATCTCTCTCTCTAAATCTTTCTCTCTAAATCTCTAAATCTCTCTCTAAATCTCTAAATCTCTCTCTCTCTCTAATTATCTCTCTCTCTCTCTCTAAATCTCCCTAAATCTCTCGCTCTCTCTCTCTAAATCTCTCTCTCTCTAAATCTCTCTCTCTCCAGACTCTCCAGACGATCCAGACTCTCCTTGGGTTACAGAAGTTTATGT
Organism: Calotriton arnoldi; assembly: GCA_963921515.1. Taxonomy (NCBI): domain Eukaryota; kingdom Metazoa; phylum Chordata; class Amphibia; order Caudata; family Salamandridae; genus Calotriton; species Calotriton arnoldi. The sequence continues at coordinate 832,594 of CAWUFW010001381.1, forward strand.
TCCGTTTCGGCATAGAATGAATAGCCATATGTGTAATGAGTGTACAGTGGGGGTTTAGCTTCCCTTGGCATAGCCATTAGATCTCGCCTTTGGGACCTTATAAGTGTTTAGTTATCCAGCACAATATCCTTGGTGCAACAACATCAACTGTTGCATGGCTAAACACTTATAAGGTCCCAAAGGCGAGACCTATTGGCTATGCCAATGCTTGTTACTCCTCTCTTTACTGTTTTACAGCATAATAAGAAAGTGTCAAGTCCTCCAGCCCCATGCAGTGGCGACCTGCACAGATTGGCGGTGGCGGGGGGGGGTGGGAGCGGATGCGGGAAGGAAGTAAATAAATAATAAAATTCAACTTACCTCCTCGCCACGTCCTCCTTGCCGCTTCTCACCGGCTGGAACACGGTACAGGAAGCACCCGGGCTCCCAGGCTCCCTTTAGCCAATCACAATGCTGCGTTGCAGCGTTGTGATTGGTCTGAGCGCCCTGGTTCGGCTCTCAGACGGGGACTTGGGGTGGGGCCTGGGCATGTTCTCCACCCAGGCTGTATTCCAGCCTGGGTGGAAAACATGCAAATGCTCATGAATGTTTGGCCGGCGCGAGACGGCCAGTCAATCAATCATAGCATTTGTAGAGCGCACTACATACCCGTGAGGGTCTCAAGGCGCTGAGGGGGGCGGGGGGGAAGGGTGGGAAGGGGTGCAGCTACTGCTCGAAGAGCCAGGTCTTCAGGAGTCTTCTGAAGGTCAGCAGGTCTTGGGTCTGCCGTAGGCGGATGGGGAGGGTGTTCCAGGTTTTGGCGGCGAGGTGGGAGAAGGATCTGCCGCCGGAGGTCGCTCTTCGGATGCGGGGTATTGTGGCGAGGGCGAGGTCGGCGGAGCGAAGCTGGCGGGCGGGGGTGTAGAGGCTGAATCGTCTGTTGAGGTACGCAGGTCCGGTGTTGTGCAGTGCCTTGTGTGCATGGGTGAGGAGCTTGAAGGTTATCCTCTTGTTGACGGGGAGCCAGTGCAGGTTTCTCAGGTGAGGGGTGATGTGGCTGCGGCGAGGGATGTCGAGGATCAGGCGTGCAGAGGCGTTCTGGATGCGTTGCAGCCGTTTCAGGAGTTTGGCAGAGGCTCCAGCGTAGACGGCGTTTCCGTAGTCCAGCCTGCTGCTGACGAGGGCCAGGGTGACCGTTCTTCTCGTTTCGGTGGGGATCCACTTGTAGATCTTGTGGAGCATGCAGAGGGTGTTGAAGCAGGCGGAAGAGACGGCGTTGACCTGCTTAGTCATGGAGAGGGTGGAGTCGAGGATGACTCCTAGGTTGCGTGCGTGGTCGGTGGGTATTGGGGCTGCTCCCAGTGCGGTCGGCCACCAGGAGTCGTCCCAGGCCGAGGGGGTGGATCCGAGGATGAGGACCTCCATCTTGTCAGAGTTCAGCTTCAGTCGGCTGTTCCTCATCCTTTCGGCGACGGCCTTCATTCCTTCGTGGAGGTTTGTTTTGGCGGTGTGGGGGGTCTTTGGTGAGGGAGAGAATCAGCTGGGTGTCATCGGCATAAGAGATGATGTTGAGGTCATGCAGTCGGGCGACGTGGGCGAGTGGTGCCATGTAGATGTTGAACACCGTTGGGCTGAAGGATGAGCCCTGGGGTACGCCGCAGATGATCTCGGTGGCCTTGGAGCGGAAGGGGGGGAGGCGGACGCTCTGTGTTCTGCCGGAGAGGAAGGAGGTGGTCCAGTCCAGGGCCTTCTCTTGGATTCCGGCGTCGTGGAGGCATGTGCGTAGTGTGTGGTGGCATACCGTGTCGAAGGCGGCTGACAGGTCCAGGAGGATGAGGGCCGCGGTCTCTCCGTTGTCCAGCAGGGTCCTGATGTCATCGGTGGCGGCAGTGAGGGCAGTTTCGGTGCTGTGGTTGCTGCGAAACCCGGACTGGGACGGGTCCAGGATGCTGTTCTCCTCGAGGTAGCGGGTCAGTTGTTTGTTGACGGTCTTCTCGATGACCTTCGCCGGGAACGGGAGTAGGGAGATGGGCCGGAAGTTCTTGAGGTCCATGGGGTCCGCCTTGGGTTTCTTGAGTAAGGCGTTGATCTCGGCGTGCTTCCAGCTATCCGGGAAGATTGCTGTCTCGAAGGAGATGTTGATGGCTTTCCGGAGATGGGGTGCGATGGTGGTGCTGGCTTTGTTGAAGATGTGGTGTGGGCATGGGTCTGACGGAGATCCGGAGTGGATGGTGTTCATGATCTTGATGGTGTCGTCGTCGTTTATGTTGGTCCAGGAGAGCAGGCGGTTGGTGCGGATGTTGGTCGTGGGGGCGGGAATCTCAGTGGTTCTCGGGGCAATCGTGGTGTTGAAGCTGTCGTGGATGTCAGCAATCTTGCGATGGAAGAAGGCGGCCAACGAGTTGCATAGGTCTTGCGAAGGTGGGATGTCGTTGGTGTTGGAGCTGGGGTTAGAGAGTTCCTTCACGATGTTGAAGAGCTCTTTACTGTTGTGTGCGTTGTTGTCTAGGCGGTCTTTGAAGGAGGCCCTTTTGGCGGATCTGATGAGGTGATGGTGTCTGCGGGTGGCGTTTTTGTGGGCTGCGTAGCTGTCCGGTGTTTGTTCGCGGTGCCAGTTCTTCTCTAGCTTTCGGCAGGTTTGCCCGGAGGTCTTCAGTGAACCAGCTGGCTTTCTTGCTGGTGTGGCTGTTGTGGGGTTTCTTGAGCGGGGCGAGGGTGTTGGCACAGTCGTCGATCCACTGTCTGAGGTTGCGGGCGGCGGTGTCGGGGTCGGTGGGGTCGGCTGGTGGTCACCGGGCTAGGGTGGTGGTTAGCTGGTCTTCGGTGACTTTGCTCCAGCAGTGGCGAGGCATCTGTTGGGTGCGGTGGTGCGTGGTGGCTTTCTGGAAGGTGAAGTGGATGCAGCGATGGTCGGTCCAGTGGAGTTCGGTGGTGTGACTGAAGGTGACGTGGGAGCTTGCGGAGAAGATGGGGTCAAGCGTGTGGCCGGCGGAGTGGGTGGGAGTTGTGATGAGTTGTCTGAGTCCGAGGTTGGCGAGGTTGTCGATCAGGGTGGTAGAGTTGGTGTTGTTGTTGTTCTCGAGGTGGAAGTTCAGGTCCCCGAGGAGGATGTAGTCCGTGGAGGCGAGGGCGTGAGGGCTGACGAAGTCGGTGATGGAGTCGCTGAACTGTGGTCGAGGTCCGGGGGGTCTGTAGACGAGGGTTCCTCTGAGGGTGGTGTTGGGGTCGGTGTGGATCTGGAAGTGCAGGTGTTCGGCGGTGCTGAGGGTGTTATCGTTGTTGGTCGAGACTCTGAGAGTGTTCCTGTGGACGATGGCGATTCCTCCTCCTACTCCGTTGGTGCGGTCCCTGCGGGAGATCTTGTAGCATTCCGGGATGGCAATGGCGATGTCGGGTGCCGAGGAGGGGTTCAGCCAGGTCTCCGTCAGGAATGCGACGTCAGGGGAGGTTGAGTCGAGTAGGTCCCAGAGTTCGACGGCGTGTTTGCGGGCGGAGCGGGTGTTGAGAAGAATGCAACTGAGGTGGTTGGGTTTGTTCCTGGTCGGCGGGTTGGCGGGCTGGGTGCTGGTGAAGCTGCAGTTCCGGCAGGAGAAGAGTCCTTGGGTGCTCTTCGGGGCGGCCAGGAAGCAGGTGCGTGATCGTCGTCCGGTGTTGAGTGCTTGGAGGGTGCTGGAGTCGTAGCGGAGCCGGGCATCGTGGCGGGTGCGGGGACCAGGGGTTCTGGTGCTGGGCGCGGTCCAGGTGTGGACGGGCGCAGACGGGCTTGCCTTAGGCACGGTTTCGGCGTGCCAGCGGCGCGGCCGCACAGCGGCCACCATATATGGGGAGGTGGGAGGGGGGAGCAGCTGGGAGGCGGGAGGCAGGGCAGGGGCAGTGAATGGGCGGTCAGGGGGGCGGGGCCGCAGGGGACACAGCGGCTGGAGCGGGAGCGGTGAGGGGCAACGAGGGAAACAGAAGGCAACAATGGGCTCAAAAACACGGGGGCAACGAGGGGTACAGAAGGCAAAAATGGGCACAGAAGGCACAGAAATACAGGGGCAACGAGGGGAACAGAAGGCAAAACGGGCTCTAAAACACGGGGGCAACGAGGGGTACAGAAGGCAAAAATGGGCACAGAGATACAGGGGCAACAAGGGGAACAGAAGGCAAAACGGGCTCAAACACACGGGGGCAACGAGGGGAACAGAAGGCAAACAGTAAAGGCAAACAAGGATACAATAGGAGGCAAACAAGGATACAATAAGGCAGACAATAACGGCAAGCAGAGAAATACAAACCTACGGCCTACCACTGGCCACCAGGGATGAGGCGCAGGTGGTAGCCTGTGGGTGGAGGAGGGCTTCGAACTTCCTCAGCAGCGGCAGCTGGGGCAGGGACACACAGGCAGAGCTGTGCGGAGGGGGAGCGACCTACCAAGCAGGGTCAAGGGTCGCTCTCCTCACCGCGCAGCGGCCGCCATATATGGGGAGGTGGGAGGGAGGAGCAGCTGGGAGGCGGGAGGCAGGGCAGGGGCAGCGAATGGGCGGTCAGGGGGGCGGGGACGCAGGGGACGCAGCGGCGGGAGCGGTGAGGGGCAACGAGGGGAACAGAAGGCAAAAATGGGCAACGAAGGGAGCAGAAGGCAACAATGGGCTCAAAAACAAGGGGGCAACGAGGGGTACAGAAGGCAAAAATGGGCACAGAAGGCACAGAAATACAGGGGCAACGAGGGGAACAGAAGGCAAAACGGGCTCAAAAACACGGGGGTAACGAGAGGTACAGAAGGCAAAAATGGGCACAGAAGGCACAGAGATACAGGGGCAACGAGGGGAACAAAAGGCAAAACGGGCTCAAAAACACGGGGGCAATGAGGGGAACAGAAGGCAAAACGGGCTCAAACACACGGGTGCAACGAGGGGAACAGAAGGCAAAACGGGCTCAAACACACGGGGGCAACGAGGGGAACAGAAGGCAAACAGTAAAGTCAGAAAAGGCAAACAAGGATACAATAGGAGGCAAACAAGGATACAATAAGGCAGACAATAACGGCAAGCAGAGAAATACAAACCTACGGCCTACCACTGGCCACCAGGGATGAGGCGCAGGTGGTAGCCTGCGGGTGGAGGAGGGCCTCGAACTTCCTCAGCAGCGGCAGCTGGGGCAGGGACACACAGGCGGAGCTGTGCGGAGGGGGAGCGACCTACCAAGCAGGGTCAAGGGTCGCACTCCTCACCGCGCAGCGGCCGCCATATATGGGGAGGTGGGAGGAAGGAGCAGCTGGGAGGCAGGGCAGGGGCAGCGAATGGGCAGTCAGGGGGGCGGGGCCGCAGGGGACGCAGCGGCTGGAGCGGGAGCGGTGAGGGGCAACGAGGGGAACAGAAGGCAAAAATGGGCAACGAAGGGAGCAGAAGGCAACAATGGGCTCAAAAACATGGGGGCAACGAGGGGTACAGAAGGCAAAAATGGGCACAGAAGGCACAGAGATTCAGGGGCAACGAGGGGAACAGAAGGCAAAACGGGCTCAAAAACACGGGGGTAATGAGGGGAACAGAAGGCAAAACGGGCTCAAACACACGGGGGCAACGAGGGGAACAGAAGGCAAACAGTAAAGGCAGAAAAGGCAAACAAGGATACAATAGGAGGCAAACAAGGATACAATAAGGCAGACAATAACGGCAAGCAGAGAAATACAAACCTACGGCCTACCACTGGCCACTAGGGATGAGGCGCAGGTGGTAGCCTGCGGGTGGAGGAGGGCCTCGCACTTCCTCAGCAGCGGCAGCTGGGGCAGGGACACACAGGCGGAGCTGTGCGGAGGGGGAGCGACCTACCAAGCAGGGTCAAGGGCCAGTAAAACATTCATGCACACTTAGGGAGTGAAAACCACTCCTCCCCACCCCTGCTCTGTCAGCAGAGCAGCCCCGCCCTGCCTGGCAAAGCTGCTGCACCCGCAACAGGAAAAAATAAAATTATAATAACATTGAGGTATTATAATTTTATTTTTTCATACGCTGCTGAAAAGAAGTGGTGCGACACACCTCCACCTCAGCAGAGGAGCCGCCACTGGCCCCATGCTGGATTTTATTTCATTTAGTCCTATTGCAAGTATTGTCATATGCTGCCACATAGCCTTATTAAAGGCAAAACATTATTGATCATTGATATATGGAATTGATATCCGGCTGCCCCAAAACTTAACATTAAATGCACTCCCACTGCTAAATTCTGTGCCATCCCTTGTCCACCAGCGATGCCTTCATGATTTCAGAACATATTAATGGGTCTGTCAGGATGAGAGCACGGCTCTACACAGCAGCACGAATTTCCAATTTGAAAAGTGGCACAGATTGTTAGAAGGTGCGACGTGTTGGTAAGTTTGACTCTGGATATTTGTGTTAGGTATTCGGCCATTTGGGCAGTGGTGAACAGTGGCTGCCAGAATTGTAATAATATTTTTAATGATTTCTCCCAGACATCTTCGTTAAGGTTGTCTGTACACTACGTGCTTCTTCATAAAAGAATACAGCAAAGCCAGCTGCCTTTGACAGCAATAAATTAACAAATACATTGTTTAAAATTTTCCAACACCATCAAACTTTGAGAGGCAACATTAAATTACACTCTATGCATATTTCTGATGTCACATTGAAATTGCTTGAAATGGCCACTCTGCCACAAAATATGAGATTTGTATTAACCTGGAGGCTCTTATGAGCAGTTTGCTATGATGGTGTGTGCCCCCTGAATTCTCTATTTCGCACAATTTCTGATGCTTAGTGACAAACTATGCGGACGTACCTTTCCCCCTGATTTAACAAGTAGACTCAAGAAAGAGCAACCTTAGCTGGTGTATGCTTGGGCAGCTTATGAACAAGCTCTTCAACACCTCTTCCTTCATTCCATACTTTTCCTCAAGAAATACCATTAATATGCAAACTGCGCTTCTGTCTCTGACACTCGAAATAATTTCCCTCTTGTGCATATACAGTGAGTAAACCTGTTTCAGCATTATCCACATGCTAACCCTTATACAGGATACCAAACGCACTACATCTCAAACCAATACTTTAACAACATGCATTACAAACGCGTCTCTCTACAAAGCATTTAAGGCCTTCTCTAGGGTAAGGAAGCACTATCAATGCTTAAGCCACAATTTGTCTTTAGAAGAAGATGTTTCCAAACAAGTATTCGTTTTATACGTCAGGTAACGTTGAGGGAAAATGGACTGCGTGCCCCATCAATCCCTACACACTTTAGGATAGCACTTGTCATAAAAAATGTCTCCTCTGTGCTGTTAGGTGATACACACACCACATTCCTTCAGCAGCATGATTGTCCCTCCTCCCGAGGATAGCATAGCCAATAATAAACATTAGGGTTTTTATTAGCTGCAAAACATTTGACACCAACTGCAAAGGTCACACATGCTGGTGATATCCGATACAGGACACACAAACACTGCTAGGCTGTTCTTCTCTTGGTTTTATTCTGTTACACTTTTATCTGGGGGTGTGTTGTCTGTCAGAATGCAGTCTACGCACATTGAAAGTCACCACATTTACAATGCCCGGACTCCCTCTGTGGTCCAGAGAACATGAACACACATTTCCGTGTAGTGCTGCGCTCCGGTTGATTCCTGGTTGCAAGGAAGGAAAGGTTTCTCCTGGCGAGCTCCCCAGGGGCCTTTCATCTGCCTAGAAATGCTGTTCTACAGCTCGAGCAAACTGTTCACGTGGGAGTTGTCCATGTTCTGCAAGCATTCCAAAAATCTGGTTTGATTTAGCCCAGTACGAAGGACAGCAGGTCAGCGTGTGGGTGCATTGATAGGATCAGCACAACTGCCTAGCCCCAAGTCAGATGCTTCCTCCATCACTGTTTCCAAAACAAATAGATCCAGGAAGCAGGCTTCACAAATATATGATTGTGCTCTGCCTGCAGATACGCGTTGCTGGAGATTTGTAATTGTAGTTGTATTTATATAGCGCTAACTACACCTGAGGAGGTGTTGAAGCATTTTTCGGTGAGTTGCATGCTAATTCGGAACCCAAAGTGGATTATTATAGGGAAATATAAATTGTTAATTGGGGCGGTGGACATGTGAGCCTGTTAGTTAGATTGAATAGGATAAAGGAGAGATAGAGGGAAGAGTCTAGAAAGTGTTATTTGAGAGATCATAGAAGTAAAATGGGGTTGGAATGAGTCAAAGGAGAGATAGAGGTCACTGGAGATGTGTGACGCATTACTGTTCTATAATCCCGCCTTTTGGAAAATGACAAATATTTCCAAATAGACCCTTCTAATTCCTACAGGGGACAAATAGATGGACCTCCGTTTTCACTACTGTAGTGAGTACACCTTAGACCACCTGATGGTATGTTAGTGCACTGCACCCCACTCTCACACTCATTACATGCAGGGATGTTTGCCTTGCCCTTGTTTCCAGGAACTGGCTGATCCAGAGAGATTCCGAACCTAGCTATATTGAGATTTCTCCAGACATGAACACACTACAGATCCCAATTGGCACAGTGTTCTCTGTGGTTTGAGCATAGGCTTATCCCAGAAGTTAGATCCCAGTGGGGCAAAAGTGCACTCTGATAGGAACAGAGCAGTCAAAATCATAGTTGTTTGAGTCAATTCTAGAAATGTGTCAGGCCTTCTTAAATAAATAAATAAACACGCACCACAACCAGCCCCAGACATCCATATGCACAATATATCCCACCACAGCAGAATCAGAAAAGTGTCTTGACATCGATCAGCAAGCTGTGGTCCATCAGGTATTCCTCCGGAATATTGTTTCTAAAATATCGTTCTGCCATAATATTGAGGACCAAAATACGGAGAAGGTATATTTGCATTTAAGTAAGCATAGCTTTACTGTTCTTAACTCCTCACCAACTCAATCTGAAAATATGTTATGTACATAAATGTGGTGATAAGTAAAGTACACCTCTACTTACCTCCTCGATACTTTGGTCCTCGATAGTTTGCCCATGATATTATGGCCGAATTATATTTTGGAGACAATATTTTGATATACAGCTGTTCCATTCTTGGGCAGGCAAAGCAGAGGCATAATGCAAATGAGAGTCCCTATGCAAACTATACTGATTGACTGTTCCCTAAAATGCATGCCATTTATGGCTTACCTTCTGAAGCATAAATGTGAAACATCAATTTTAACTTTGGATTGTTCTCAGTGTCTGGGGCCCTCAGTTTTAAAAACTGGGGGTTCAAGCCAACTGCTGTTCTCTGGTGACCTGAGTAAGATGGCTACTACGTTGCACTGCAAAGTCTTGGTTTACTACCATATTTTCTTTATGATATGGCTAAGGCATTACTACAAGCAAGAATAAGCAACAACACTTCACTAGAAAATAAGTTCATGGCAAAACAGCTATTGTAACTAGGGAATGATGAGGCGTTCCTTCACTATTAATAGGTTGTGAATTGTTATGTAATTGCTTAATGTTTTAACCCATCTAGGAATGAGAACATTAATTCCTGGAATAATCCATGTGTCACACAGATGGCAAAATGTCCCAGAGATCTACATATCAAAGGTCAGAATATAGGCTAGGTTGACTTAGGATTTCAATTAATTTTAAATTATTAAAGACAATTCTTCGCCAATAAAATTGATCTGGAATGCACTATGGGAATAGTCATTATTACGTTTTTGATATTCACAATATGTGTACTTTCTTTGTGTAATATCTTAGTGCTTGTGGTAAGTACTACAGCTTCTAGTCTTCTTGGCCCCCTACTGGTTTTCATGGCCATCTTGGTAGTGTTCAAGTTCCTGGTCCCCCTGGTCCTGCCCATCCTTCTGTTCATCCAGGTCATGATCCCCCCTGTTCTGTTTCTGATCCTCCCAGTCCTGGCTCTGGTCCCCCTGGTCTAATCCCCATGGGCCTGATCTACATTTTCCTCCTTCTGGATTGGATTTCCTTCTGTCTCTACTAGGCCTTCCACTGCTTCCATTCCTTGCATTCCTCCTCCTTCTACTTCTTAGTCTGATCCTGTTTTTTTCTTGATCCTCCTGATCATTCTTGTCCTGGTTCAAGTCCTTGTGATCTTGGTCCAACTGTTTCTGACCCTGGTCCTCCTGGTCCTTATCCCACTGGTACTGTGTCTCAATTATCTTAGTCCTGGTCTTTCTAACTCTGATTTTCTGAATCCCAGTTGTCTTGATCCTGGTGCTCCTGATGCAGGTCCTCCTGGCCCTCCTTACCAGATCCTCCTGTCCATTCCATTCACAGTTCTGAGCAATTCCCTGGTTCTGTTGCTGGTGAATCCGGCCCTTTAGGTTCCACTTGTTCTTTCAACATTGATTCCATTTCCCTTGATCCTGATTGTCACGCCAGTATCCCCTTTGTTTTCATCCCCGTGATCTTAGCATTTTTGGCCTTTCTTGACCTGCCTTCCCAATTCCTCCTTGTACTACCCTTCCTATTTCTCTTCTTCTTGTTTTTGGCCTAAATATTCTTGCTAGTCCTTAAGTCTTGCTGGTCCTAGTTCCCCAATTTGGCCTTCTTGTACTGGCTCTTTTGAGTCTGCTCTTCTGGATCTTCCTGGTCCTGATCCTTATGACTGTGTTCATGCTGTTGCTATTTGTCCATGCCCTAGTGTTCCTGGTCCTCCTGTCTCTGGCCCACTTGACCTTCCTAGTGCTGGGAAACTTGGTTGGCTGCTTCTTGGGCATTCTCATCCTCGTTGGGCCAGTGCGCCCCCCCCCCCCCCACGTACACACAAAAAGACATTCAGGTACACCACTAAGCCATTTATAATTTGCAATTTAGTTTCTGGATTCTTATGATAAGGGCAGATATGAAGGCGCCCAATTAGAGACCCAGACCAATGGATCTGATTACTGGTTTAGTTATGATGCTATCATAAATCTTCTTGATATTTAAATAAAGAACATCTGAGTTCTTGGCTAAAACCATCAGTGTGCACTTAGAGTGATTGCAATAGTTTGGTCTCTACATATTCATTTAAAAAAAGTCAGATGTAGAGTTTGGATCATCCATGATCCGGCTGGTGTGGTATAGCTTCTTTAAGCTTTTCCAACATTTACATTGAAGCCTGTTACAAATACATTAAAATCTGACAAATTTCTGTTCAATCCATTTGTTGTTGGCTTTTAATTCTATATGGGAGTTGTGTTATCCACTGTGGTTGAAATGTTTGAGAATAGTGAAGTGAGTGAGTTGAGTTTAGCTCCAAATCAGGGGCAGGGGGCGGTACCCGTTAATATATTTAATTGTGTGATATGATATTGTATTGCCGCAATTATATATCACTTACTACCCCTATGTGGGGGAGTGGAAGTGCTTGCTTGCATGAGTAGTATGCTACACTGTGTAGGGTGTGTGGTTGGACCTATGTTGTTTTTGTTTTGATCCTATTTGGGAAGTGTTTCCATTTTGTATGTGATGACCACCGAGGTGTGGTCATCATGTTAATGGACGCATCCGCATCGTATAGCAGTGTATCGGATGATGAACTGAAAGAGACAGAGATGCAGTTTTATGGTTTACAGCATGCTGGTAGCTTTGAACAGCTCTGCAGGCCCCTTTATTGTATTTCATATACTATAGTCTGTTTAGCTGTTTACTGCATGGGTTATCCAATCTGAGATTTTTTGTATAGTTGTGATCACAATCTGGCATATTTGAAGGGAGAGGGAAGTGGAGAGATCTGTTAAATGTACATTTTTATTATCCTCCCATATCTGAGTGTCTTTGTGAGATTTAAACAAGCAGTCAGAGTACTACTGAGATAAGAGCTTAAGGTTCTACCAGCAAATGGGTTCTCTGGACCACAAGATTTGAAAAGGCTGAAGTTGGGTGTGTGAAAAGTGAGCTTGCATTGCACATTTTGGTGTGTGGCTAAACTGACACTCAATACAGCAGGACTGAATTGGATATGGTGACAAGCAAATGATCATGGCTAATAGACTGATCTGTTTTCTATGAAGTGTTATGGTGAAGGCTGCAGGCCTGAAATATTTTTTGTGAAGTGCATATGCTAACATCAATCCTTTTTAAGTGTGGATTTTTTTTACTCTGCATGATACCTGCAGAGACAGATTTTGTTACATTGAATATCAAAGATTGCCATAGAAGGTTAGGCTTGCAAATTGTAGGTTTAAAAGATTTGTTCTATAAGAATAGACCCTCTTAGGAGAGACAATGTTTTGCTTTGCCTACTGTAATTTTGTATACCTTTATAATTTTATGACTGTATGCCTGGTGTTTGCTATTTGTGAAAGCTAATGATCAAAACAGTAGGTCTTAGTTGGTTATGGTGACAAGCTATACGTCTGATTGGTCTACTGGGAAAAGTTATGTCTGGTGTCATAGGTCTGATCTGCCTATTATGAAAAGTTACGATAAATGCATTAGGCATAGCTCAGTTATTGTAAAAAGCATTTGTTAAAGCCAGTAGGTCATTAACTGTGGGTTTTTCCACATTGTGTTACATGCTAGAGACACATATTTGGCGACAAGCAATTGCACAGATTATTGTGGTAGGCCGGGGTTTTCCTATTGGCCTCTATCCTATTAGGTCCCATTGAGAGGGACTGAATATTGTTTTGCAAACTGCATTTTTCTATATATTTGTAATTTTATAACTGCATGCATGATGGTTATCAGTTTATGTGCATTTAAATACGCCTATATTAGTGATGGTGTCAAGCCAATGGTAAGTACTATAGGCCTTATCAGTTCATTGGGAAAAGGTATGCTAGCTTCTATAGGTTTGATCTGTTCATTTTGAAATGTTATGACAAAGCCACATGGCTTGACTTGCATATTTTTAAAAGCCTGTGGTAAAGTCATGATTTTTAAGGGTGAATTATTATTACTCCGTGCTAAAGCCTGTAGGCAGGCATTTTGTTACGTCATCCCACAAATCACCATAGTAAGTGGTGTTGATGACCCACCCTAACAAAACATGCTGATGTCAAATATTCACTTTGATAATTCAATTCAAAAAAACTTTATTGCGTTCAGATGACCATAAAAGTGCACATGCATTACAATAAAATTTCACTAGAACAATCCATGTGGGCACGTGCTCAGACCCCATGGCCCTAGGTTACAGTTGCCAACACAAGGGCCAGCACCCCATACAATGGTCATAAATATAGACAAATATAAAATATTTCTAAAAACAGAATAAAATCATATAACAACCACTAAAAACATACAAAAACCCATAAATATTAAACATGAGTTAAAAATAAACCAGATGCAGTTAAAACATTATAGGGTTATCAGCTAGAACCTATGGATTGGTGTTCAAAAACATTCTACGTACACACCACATAGAGAATAAATAGCGCGACACTGCAAATACAATGGGGAGATGAGTACTGTATTTCAATAGTCTAAAAGCCTCTGCACAGCGCTGGGTTACCAAATTTCTACATAGCTGGATCAACCATGGATGCCTAACCTTCCTATAGCCTGGGCAAAAGAAAAATACATGGTATTCTGACTCCTCTGCATTACCACAGGCTGAACAACCCGGAATGGGTGCGCCCGCCCATTTGCTTGTAAAGGCAAGCAGCGGGAGGACCCCAGGCTTGCACTTTATATATTGCAACCATCGGACCAACGGGTTTGTGGGTGGAATTTCTAAATACCTTGGTCAAGCACCCCATGATCTAGGCTAACTTTAGGCTGGCTTTTTTAATTTGAGCTCCCCAATCCATTTTTTCAGTTAGGGTGACCCCAAGATACTCAAATACGGATACCCTTTCCAGAGGGATGCCTGTAAACAAGGGTTAGGTAGGGCACTGCTGACTGGATTGAAGACCATATATTTGGTCTTCTGGGTATTGACCTCAAGCCCCCTACATTTACAAAAGGCATTGACGTTGTCAAGGGTCCTCTGTATGCCCATAAGTGATTTAGAGAGCAGAAGAGTATCGTCAGCAAACATCATTGCCGGCACTTTACAGTTCGCCAACTTAGGCGAGTCAATGTCCTTCCACGCAACCAATGTCTCTACAAGTGTATTTATAAATAGGCAGAAAAGCGTAGGGGCAAAAACACACCTTGTCGGATTCCTCTGTCTATAGGTATGGGGGCGGGAAGTTCTCCATGTTTGCCAAACCTGATTTGGGCATAATTGCCTTCATGAAGCCGCTTTAACAGGTGGCATAGATAGGCTGGAGCCCCCAGATTCCTTAAAATTGCCCACAGTTTATCTCTTGGCACCAGATCAAACACGGATTTTAAGTCCACGAAGATTAGGTAGAGGCTACCCCCCCTCTATAGACATGGTCTTGCAATACAGGAGTTGGAGCCTGAAGATCTGATCGATTGCAGATGTCTTTTCTCTAAAACCAGCCTGAAATGGACTCAAGACTTTGTGCTCTTCCATCCATGTCTGGAGTCGGCCCAACAGTATACGGGCAAAGAAATTTTTGGCTGACGTCAATAAGACTTACAGGTCTATAGTTTGTTGGAAGAAGTGGTGAGCCCTTTTTGTATACTGGAAGAATTTCCTCGCCAGCCCAGGTTGCAGGGATTGCCATACCCTGTAGGATAGCGTTGTACAGGGTCCACAGATAAGGAGCCCTGATGATGGATTCACTGCGAAAGAGGTCACCTGGGATCTTGTCTAGACCCAGGGCTTTAGGCAGGGCTACTTTGCTTAGGGCACTGGTGATCTCGTTAAGATTTATCTTGGGGGCATCAATGCGGGTTAACTGTAAAGGGGGGGAATCGTTAGCTGAGAAACCACCCTCATCCTCGAACCTTAAATAAAGGGTCTCAAAGTATGTCTTCCAGACATCTGCCCCAATATTAGGTTCAATGGACTGTTTCCCTTCACAACAGCCCGTATTTACAACATTCCAGAAAACCCTCATATCATGATTGGCAAGGGCCCTTCTCAGGGAGTCCCATTTATCGTGCTCCTACGTTTTTTTGGGCATCGGCAATAGTACTTTTATATAACGCCCTCTTTTCTCTGATTAGAATTCTATCCTTGGCTTTAATTGCATCGATGAGGGCTAGCTTGGCCATTCGGCAGCTGTCACTAAACCAGGAATGACGGGTCGTTTTGTGCTTGCGAATGCTGCTGATTGGGAAAAAAATGTTAGCCAATGTGGATGTCAGTGCTTGCTTAAGGGAGATGGATATGCCATTGTTAGAAATAGAATGTTCTGCGGCTAATAGAAGCGGGATAACAGATTCAAATTAAGTGGATAGCTTATTAGAAGATTGGTGTATATCTGTCCACCGGACTCTCCTCCTACTGTTGATAAGTGTTAATCTATCATCGGACATAGATTTTGGGTCGGGCGGTCTCAGGGGTCGGCATAGCTGCCTCTAGGACCAGAGCATTGTGATCGCTGTCAGATACCAAGATGTAGTCTAGGATGGAGGAATGTCCTGTTCTATTAAAAGTATAGTTCCCCGGTGAGTCCGATATAGTGCGTCCATTGCAAGCTCTTAAGGAGTGTTTCAGCGTGAGGGATTTCATCTGAAGTGCCAGCGGGGTCAAGGCCCTAGTTGGTGGAAAATTAGGTTCGGGGATTGCCCAGTGGAGGTCCTCTTCACTCGGGTTTCCTCCATTCAGGCCTTCCAGGGGCTCAAACTGACAGTTAAAGTCACCACTGATGATCACTAAGAAATTGTTAGGAATGGTAGATATAAATGGGGACAGCTGATCTAGGGTCACCGATTCATGGCTATTGCTTACCGGCCGAGAATAAACATTGACCAGAGCAATTCTGACCCTTGATGGAAAGGTAAGAAGAATACACAGAATGTCATTGGAGGATGTCTCTATCTGCTTGGCTGTGCAACCCAGGTGCGTGCCCACCCAAGTGCAGAGCCCCCCTGAGGGCCTGCCCTTTCCCCTAGAAGTGGCGTCTGCTCTAAATGACGCATATCCCAGCTGTTGTGGGTCCTCCCTAGCCCAGGTTTCCTGGAACATGCAAACATTGTATTGGTCTACAAATACCCCCCAGTCAGGATTATCCAGTTTAGAGCTAAGTCCCCAACCTTCCATGATAGTACTAGCATCTTGGAGGTGTCTGAGTGTCTGCCTGTACTTGGGGACTGGGTATCTGACTCTGGTGGACCAGTTTCCCTATGAAAAGAGATTCCGCTCTTCACCCACTTCACCCTAGATCTGATAGTAACCTCATTTTTGCCATCTGCGGGTGGAGGGGAATATGGGGCCACTAGGGTGTATGGATCATTGGCCTGTGCTACCCCATGGGATGGGCTAGTCGGAAGTGTTTTTTTATGATCTTAGAAGGCTGTCCACAATTAATTCCTCCCTCCAATACATCAAGGTACGCCTTCCCTCCACCACCCCCCGGCCTAGGTAGCACGCTAGAATGATGGAACACTCAGTTTGACATGGCCCTCTCCCGGGGCTCCCCTTGACGGTAAGATTTCTCTTCCTGATAGCATGGGGGATTGAGTCAATCAACTGCCTCTAGAGCCCCAAATCTATTTGCTGTCGGAATACTAAATAGCAGAAGTCTAGGGGGTTCCTGCCACAAGTGTGTTAGTTGACAATTCTGATTCCATACCCCCAGCTCCTGTATAGTTTGCTCTCTAATTATTGGGGCTTGACCTGGGGTTTAGAAATAATCCAATGATAGAGAGCTGATACCCCCTTTCTGCCTATAGTAGTTTCTACCTAGAAGGATTTGAACAAACGTTGGATTTTTAAAATTAATCACAATGCAGCCCCTTGCACATTTTTCGGTCTGTTTCCCACCCAGCTAACGCTGCGCATCAGGAGAATCTCACCCGCATGTTTATAGACAAATTGCTTCTGCCTGGCCAGCCAGAACATGCACTTGTTCCTTAGTTCATGATGGGAATCCCTTTGCCCTCTTTTAAGCTCGGGTATGCCTGCTGGAATAATAACATACGGGGACGAAGCGGGAGGTAGATTAATACAAGGCAAGGCTGACCTCTCTTCTCTGGCCTCTATGCTTGATATGGGACCATCTCCCTCCCTACACCTGGGCCCCTGCCGATGCATACAGTCTTGCTTGCTTGGCATGTTGGGGTATACCCTGCCTCTGTTTGAGTCTTCAAGGTGGGCCTGATTGATGTCAGTTGTGGGAGTGGAGTTTTGTATGGGTGGAAGCTCTGGTCTTACTCTAAAAGAGGCACATACAATGCCTACCTGGCAACTAGCATCCTGTCCCCCCCTTGTAGTTGTTTCTAGGCTGCCTGCCCTTGCCTCGAGCAGTTCAGCCAACTTGTCTACCTGTGCTACCAAGGAGCTGAGCTCGTCCTTTACAATAGACCTAAACTGGACCTGGAGATCCACCACCAGGTTTGTCAACCATACTGGATAGTCCAGGGCTGCCAATCCCCTGTCCCGCGCCTCCAGGGGGTCTCCAAAGAACGGTGTCCCGTCAGCACATTTCTTCCGTTTGGCCCCTGCCCTAACTGCTTGCTTGGATTTCCCATTTTTAGCAGGGCCTGGGATGGCATCCCCTTGGCACAGTTGGACGTTGGAAACTTCGCGTACCATTGTGTGGCCCGTAGGCTGAACCATGAAAGAGTTGGTGACCGGGGCCAGTGAGGCACGTTGCGAGTCAGAGCCCGTAGGGGAAAGATGTAGAATTGGGGTGAGAGACAGCCGCCTTTCGGTTAGTTCAATTTCTGTGGCCATCACACAAAACTTTCAAGACAGGAACTGACCTGAGGAAACCTTTAGATTTGTCAAACGGCACCAAAGATATTGGCAAAAAAACCTCTTTTTGAATAGAAACGAGGTCCTAACTATAACTACCTACTGGCAACCCCCAGTAGGTAATATATATATATCTCATCCTTCACTGTTGAAATTCTGCACCGCAGCCAGCTGAGTGATAGACTTCTAATGTGTCATTCTCAATTTATTAAGACACTCCACATTCTGATCAAATGCTCTTCATCCGATGGAGCTTTGAAAGCTTAATATTCAATATTCCACACATGCTGAATTCCATCTACAAACATTGCAGTTGTGTGAAGAGCAACAGTATTGTATTACATAACCGAGTGAGGAAGCAGACTTTCTTAATAGGGAAACTATGCTCTTTTATTTTGCATTATGCACAGTGAAAAATGTTTGCAACAGTAAGACAGTCACATTAACCTTTCTTAGTGGAATAGAAGGCTTTGAGTAAACTATACAAAATGTGACCTGCATTTGTTGATAAGGGTGTATACAGTCCCACTTCCAAATTTCAAGTTTAGCGTAGATTGCCACCCCCAGCATCACTGATGACCTGATTGCTCACCGAATTGAAATATAATGAATTCCTTTCATACCAAGGCACTATGATACTTTTGCCTAAGCCTCCCACACCTTTTCTTTGTCCACTTCCTGTATTTAGACCTTTATTTCGTGCAACCATCCACCCACTGCACTTCCATGGCTCATAGGATTAGAAAGTACCTGAGCTCCATTAAATAAGGTAAAGCGTTTTTCCTTAGCTGGTAGCAATTTCAATGGGGTAAGAACAGTTAAATATCAGGAAAGATAATTTCTTTTCTTTATCTAGTGAATACTCCTTGTAGAGACCACCCTGTCATATGTTTCACTCATCTCCTGAAAATTACAATGAAGCTTCGTACAACTTCACATTGGAGACTTTCAAATCCATTCTTACTTACATGAAGAGGTTTCTTAACAAAATTGACAAAATCTTTATTTTATTAAATTAAGAGGTGCAGTGTATAGGTGTGCATCTGTATGTGTGGTCGGTTATTATAGTGCAGATATAAAGATTGTAGAGCTTGCTATGTGCTTGGAATTTGGGCATATTACTAGATATTGTGGGGTGGCACGAAATAGGGTCAATGAAGAGGGATCAAATTCACCTTTCTCTGCTAAAGTGGATTCCTGCCTTTGAATTAATCTTTGTCTGTGTTAAAGCTCTCCTACAGGCTTTTAACCAGGAGGCACAAAATGTTCTCTATCACTTAGGGATTTAACAACATTTTCCCTCTCCTTATAAACCTATTAAAATATCTATTACAATAGTCTAGGTCAATACATTTCATAGATTTAGTATCATCTGTAGAAAAAGCAGAGGTTTTGTCAAAGCATTCATTTTCAAACAAAGTAACCCCTACCACTGATGAGAGGGGAAAGGAGCAGAATCTATTGGTTTTGAGAAAGATGAATGTGGGACAGTTTATGGATGATTTCAGTCATCACAGTCAGTTATGTATTCTCTCATTTTTTATCTGTGTCCAGACTCATTTGGGGAGTTTCATCCGCAGGCTTTGCTGTGCCCACTTCCAAGTTCAAGTTCCTCTGTGTTTTCCGTACTCAGTCAGTAACAGCACTTCCAGTTCCAAAAGTCTACATCTAATTTCAAGTTTACAAAGTCTAGAATGTAGTGAAAGAAATCTCTTTCAGTTCCTTCTCATTTCTTGAGAAAACTCTGCCATTATGTAAATTCTTTTAGAGTCATAAAGAAAGGGGCTGGTTTTTTCGCTATGTTGATTAATCAATGAGATTATTGCTGTCTCAAAAAGTGAGCAACGATTGATCTTGGATGGTGCTTCAGCATATGAGGATTTTTGGATTGTGTCCAGTCTGCTCTCTCTTATTCAAATGCAGAGTGAAAAGTTTGATTTATAAGTTTTGGTAGGAAGCAAGCAAAAAATGTGGACATGTCAGTTGTTTCTAATTCTTCTGGTCTCCCTGATAGATACACATTATTTCTACGGCTCCTATATTCAAAGAGAGTAGTTTTCTGAAACAGCATTCATAGTTGGGTTTGGCGCATAAGTTGTCTAGTCATTCTTTCTGCGGATGCTGATCTGTTCTGAAAGGAGGTCACAGCTTTCGGGTAAATATGGGTTTTATGACAAGGTGCTGAGAGGGAAGAAAGAAGAAAAGATGTTATTGACACTTTAAAGATTCATACAGAGTGGGTAATTCACATTGTGGAGTAGTCCATTGGAGTGTTTTAGTGTGCTACAATACCACGACTATGCAGAAGGTAGTGTTGACACTCTTTAAGAAAGTGGAGTTGATAGTGGCTGAGCCTTCTAAATGGAGTTGTGTTCATATGAAGAATCCTGCAAATTTCTCTAGGGACATTTTTACACAGTAAAAAGTAGAGGTGACAGCGTGGATCCCTCTGGCCCTCCATATATCACTTGCATGGACAAAAAAGTAAACATTCCCCTTTTTAGGTCTCGCCTAGCGCAGCGCGCATGCGGTGCTCTAGGAGAGAGCCTCTTGGAATCACTTGAGACTACCAAGAGACTTCTCCGTGTGGGTCGGCCTCCTCCCACACATCCCATTGGCCTTAGCGTGTGGCTTTCAATAATGAAAGCACGCAAATGGCCAAAGACGGGTGCATGTCCCGCCTTTCCTCAAAACTTTCACTCCCATGGCCTAAGGGTCTCGGGAGCGAGCAGCGGCGCGCATTGTGCCAGTTGCATTCCTCCCTGATCGTTATCTTGGCTTTCGCGGCCGCGCTTGTTATTTAATAGTGAGTGTGTGAGGACAGTTGCTCCCGGCTTTCTCCCGCTATCGGACACCCCCCGCAGCCCTAGTAATAGCCTGCGTATGCGTTGCTGTTGACTGAAAAAGCGAGGCACACTGATGAGACCGAACTTTTTGTTTTAGGGCGTATTTTCTTTTGTCTCCGCTTGATTTCTACCTTTTGTGTTTCAATTTGCTCCCACCCCCCTCCCGTTGTCCTATTCTCTTTCCTCCAACCCCCCACCCCTTCTAATCTATATGCTGCATTCCTGTGTGTATTAAACGCGTCTCAGTGCATTTACACGTGAAAAGAGATCCTCACAATCTGGCCAGTGAACCCCACGGTGCCCGCAGCCCCCACCCCATTTTTAACCACCGCTACCTGCACAGCTCCCACACCCACTCTGCGCGCCTCCGTTTCAAGGGTATTCTGTCTTCCTGCCAAGGTGGCATTGCGCTCATGCCCTCCCCGGGCTGGCTTTCCCACGCCTGCAGTGTGAAGGGGATGCTTGTCTTGCGTTTACCTGTAATTGTGGAGGCAGGGCGTGTCTCCGTTGCACGTGAAACGGCTCTAGGCACCCTCTCCCAGGACACCAGCTCTATGCATGGGCACCCGGGTAAGGCAGCCAGGCGTGTGCTGGGCAGGACAGTAACACGGATGCGCGTCTGCATCGGAATGTGGCTCGTTTCTCGTCCCCTCTCTCCCTTGTATTGCCTGATTGCACTCTCAAGGGTACACCCTCGCTCCATTATAACGCGTCTTTATCAATTACAGCAACCCCTTTCCTGTGAGGTGCCCTCATTCCACCCTCCATGTGCGGGAATAACACCGCGAGACAGTAATATTCTAGAGATGAGGTGTGGACTCTGATTTCTACTCTTTTTTCCACACTTGACCGACTACATTGTGTAATCCTGGGCAACATGTACTTTTGTCATTGATCTTCGGTCTCCTACATGCAATGACATTGAGGGCTATTATAAACCGGATGAACGTATTTTAAGCGCTATATCAAACGAACAGCTGCATGGTGCAGTTTTTATTTTCAACAGTCTTTGTGATCACCGTTCACTGCTTCATACAGCTACCTCTATAGAGAAAGCACCACAATTACACATGTTGTCTAGTTTTCAGGATGCATGTTTTAATGAATGAGGTCTAACTTTCACATTCACCCCGGATCTGGGTCCCTGCTCACTCAGGCGCCGCTGAGGTAAAAGAGCTCCAGACCTCACCTCAGACATGGGGCAGGCACATCACGAGATGCTGCTCAAGAGCATTACGAACTTGCAGGAGCGGCGGCCCATAAACACCTAAATCCAGATACTGGACGACCTGCTAGCCTTCACATACGCTGAGACTGGTAAGCTTCTCTTTTCCACACCAACCCAGACTCCCTGCGCATATGTTTTTTTAATTTGCTTCGTAATTTGGTACGTAATCTCAGAATGACCGCTCCTTTTCTGCAACCATGGGCACTTTACAGAGTAGTTTTTAGCATCTCACCAGGCTCCAAGTGCCACACATTCTTTCTGATATGGCTCAGTAATTGGACATTGAGTGTCCTTATATGTGTAGTGTTCCATGGAACCCATGCCTGGTTATTTCAGTAAGATTAAATACTGGCAGTCTTCTGAAGACTAGCAATAACTAAGTTAAATCTGAGCATTACCACTTTGTCCTTCATTGGAGATCTTGCACTTCGGATAATGTGCTGCATGGCTAAATACTTATAAGGTCCCAGAGGCGAGACCTATTGGGTATGCCAATGCTTGTTATATGATGCAAATGTTCTAACCATGCCCAAACATTCAGACAACTGCTTTTAAGTTGTTCCTTCAGGAGGGTATGGTCCACAGTGTCCTGCCTACATGAACACAACAGGTAAATATTGTGTTCATAGATATAATTTGAACATTTTTGCCAGTGCTGATTTTGGTTTTCCATGCTGGCCTTGTTTTCTGATGCTTGCCCAGAACACATGTCAGAAGAGGTAGCAGCAAGAGAGGGCATTCATGGGTCAATGAATGCAGGATTTCTCTATAAACGGATCCAATAGCTGATGTCTCTGGTACAAGAAGAACCAGTATCTGAAAAGCACCATTTTTTCCATAGCAAAAATCTGTACCATGAGTGTGTTTTTGGAACTGTGCATGTGTTTTTTTTTTTTTTACATAGGTTAGACTACCTGTAGATGTATGATTTTTTAGATTCATTGCTTAATTGTTGCTGTTGGTTGCAGGTGGTGGGCACCAGCACTCATTTTTAGGGACCCAGTTTTATTTTATGTCATCAAACTTGGACGCCGAGGAAAAGGAAAAAAATAAAAGGCATTGGAAGAGAAAAAATATGAAAACAGTGAAAAGGGGAGAAAGAAGCAGTGATGAGAAAGAACCGGGCAGAGAATCATAAAGAGACAGCTATTGTGGGCGTGTGGAAGAAAGTGGCATGAGGTGGAATAAAGACTATCGAAAGCCTGTCATTTGGCACAGTGTCCTAAGAAACATTTTGTGCCCCTGCATTTTTTTAAACAAATTAAGCATCGTTTAGATTTCACTGAACTTCCAAGTAGCATGCCCAACTTTATAAAGTACATCTGTCATTTATCCTGGAAATTTGTATACCTTAACTTTATATCTGTGAAATAATTTAACTTATTTTCTTTTATACCAGCCACAATATCTTGCTTTACAGGTGACAGTTTCTCGTTTTCTGAAGCAATGGGGCGCAGTAATTGGTGGAGAAGAGCTATCCAGTCAGAGAGGATGACCTTTCACACCACGACTGAAAGGGCCATAGAACGGGTGGGGGAGGTTCCCTGGTTAAAAGGATTCTTCTCCTGAACGTGTTGAGAGCTTGTTTCGCACACACCAGCAGTTTTGGAAGAAAGCCTCGGCAGGATGATAACATAACACTTTAGCATGTTGCACTTGAGAAGCTCTCGCGCTCACTCTCTTCTTCAATAAAGAAAGGCCCTCGGTTCGGAACAACGGGCCGCCGCTGCTGGTAGCCTGGAACAGGCCACTATTATGCGGGGGAGCAGCAGGGAAATACGTGAAAAGAGATTAGCGCACAAAGAGGGCATCGGTGCTAATAAAGACCTGGTCTAGAGCTCAAATGCTGACACCCAAGAATCCGCTTGCGTGACAGGAGGCACGCCCAGCCGCCGATCTGGCAACAAAACGTCACCCTTTTCATGGCGTGCCATTCTACTTGCAATTTCTTTTCTAGCTTTTCAGTGAAGGACACTTCATGGCCCCACGAATGGCGCTAATTTTAGACCATTATGTCATCCGTTTTTTTGTTTTTGCTCCATGTTTAAATGTGACATAGGACTTGAAGAAAATATGACCTGTTAAAAGTCTCGTACGAGTTTTGACCAAATAATTTTATTTTCAGTCTGAATTGTGAAATGCAGGAATTAAAAAGTCAGCCGCTAAAATAATTGATGAGTGGGTCCAGTATCACTTTTCGTATCCAGTCAGGGCAGGCAGTACACAAGCACTAGCTTGCATACATAATGATGTGCAACATATACTTTGAAAGTGGTACCATCTAATGCATGTACACTACGTATCTCCCGGTCTGTCGCACAATGCGCTTTAAACTTTGCTTACAAAGAGAAATACACCGCCCGAATCTATTTGAGGAAGGGTAAGACCAGTGGTGCTAGTACAATTTTCTGAATAGGGATGCTGCTATCAATGTTACATCAATGAAGTCATAGGCATTGTGAAAAATCCAAGCATTGCACAAAGAACAAGTGTAGCAATTGAGTCACGCCTGTTAAATAGGAGAGTGGTAAGTGGGTGGTATCTAGCAGATGGTGGTGCGTTTTGTGCACACTGTTGCAAATATTTTACTAAAGCTGGGTGTGTAAGAGCACTGCCATTTACAGACGGAATATTTTCCATTGAAATGGCTTTTTAAAATGCTGTTTTATTAAAACTATATAGGACACAAACAATAGATAATTTGTGGGGTTTGAGCAAATGTTTATTATTTGCGCATCACCAAGTTAAGTGTCTTGAACTGTTTTGATTGTATTAAAATCTGTTTCCATCACCCTACTGATTTACAAAAATATTCTTAATTTGTGCTTTCCAAACTTCTGATAAATGTAAAATATTTATATATTTAATTTACAGGTATTTAAATTTTGCTGTGCTTTAGAAAAAATAGACACCCTAGAACCTTTCTTTTCTCACCAGAAAGATTGTCACACGGTTCACATATTTCACTTTACAAAATCTTCTCAATTTGCAGTCAGAGAAAGAAAAGTAAACACCAGTCTCCATGTTAAAAGAATAAGCAGCATCTTGTCAGAAGACATAGCGTGGCAAATCAAATTTTAAAAGCATCCTTATTGTTAATTCACCTTCTGAACTCCAGCGTGGTTATTTTGGGGATGATGCCACACCCCCACACCCATATGTTCACCACCTATGGGAATGTTAGGGGCTTATTACGTGTTTGGCGGTCATTGGCTGGGACCACCGCAGTCCTGGGAAGAACACCAAGCCCATGATGCACCTGCTGGATTATGAGTTTAATCCAGGGCGGTGCTGCGGTGGTCTCATGGCGGCGGTATGTTAGGCTCATAAGAGTGCCTAACAAGCATACTGCCATACTGCCACAGTGAGAGACGTCGTGCATGCCACACTGTGCAGGAATGAAGGTGCAATTCCAGAGGGGCACAACGTGTCGTCCCCCTGCACGCACCACCATGGCCAGATTCGGCCAGGGGCTTTATTATCATCCATCTACCTGCATTTCCGCCGCCCTCTGAAATGGACAGTGAAAATGCAGGTAATAATATTCTCGGCGGAACCGGCATCAGTAACTCCAACATATTCAGGCCCTTTGAAGACTGCCCCAGCAGCAGGATCCTTGATCCTGCGGAGGTGGCAGTATTTTGGAGGTCCAACCACCACACTCACAATAGGGTGGACAGATGGTGTTGGTCAGACCGCCGTACTTGTAATAAGGCCCTAAGTCATTGTTAAGTGTCCAGTTATTTAAAGTGTGGTTAAAACAATTAGCATGTGCGCCCACAACTGCAAAAGGCATGGGAACTGCGGCACATAGGGATCGAGGGCCTCATTTGCAGGACCATTGTGCCACCGGTGCATCACTTTTTTTGCTGCACCGGCAGCGCAGTGTGCCTGCCCATATTTACAAGGCCACGTAAGTCACCCTGCATGGCTTTTCATGGCCTTGGAAATATGGGTCCCTTTCACGCATTACTCTGTGTGAAACAGGTGTTCCATGGGTGTTGCTGTGGGTGTTCCCATGCAACATCCATTGAACTTGACACATTCCCAGATTTACAAAGTTTTGTAAAGCTGGGAATGCGTCATAGTCCTACACCTCCCCAGAGGAGGCGAAGGAGTGGTGCAACGAGGAGAAATACTTTTATTTCTCCTCATTTTCCTTTTTCTATGCATGCTGCACTCTGCAGCATGCATAGAAAGAGGAAAATGCCATCAATGATTGTTTTTGTGCCGGAAGGTATCCCTTCCTGCACAAAAACAATCAGCCCCGCAATGCAGGGACCCTTGCAACATGACGCAAGGGTGCCTGTGCTGGTACATGGCAGCCAATTGTGTGCCTGCGCACTGGAAAGCACACGGACGCATCATATTGTTGTTAATATGATGTAGCAAAATGGCTTGCGGCGTCGCGCTGCATCATTTTCTTTTGTAAATGATGCCCCTAGTATTTAGGCAGTACTGGGACATGAGTGTGATCCTAGTCTTGTACTTAGCTTGGCTCGTGGTGTAGGTAGTATTGGATTCTGGGTTGGACTGGACTAGGCGGAGTTTCAGACAAAGCTGGTCTTTGCTCATGGCCAGTCCTTATTAAAACCTGGGCTGAATGGGGCTCAACAGGTGGCGGATGGAACAGCCTAGTTGGTCAGGCTTTATCTTGAACTGTAATAAGGCTGGATTGGGGTTTGAACTGGCCTCTGGGATGACCCATGGACAAGACAATGTCCCACAAAACATCAGAATCATATTTAGATCATGCTGAATGGATTTTCTAAATCAATTTCAAGAGGGTGACTGGAGGGTATTCCGTAAAGATGGCTGCCGTTTCCTGAGATTGGTCAGAGACCTTCATTTGTACTGCCGTAGGTAGCTCTAAGAACAAAGTTTATACCATGAAGAGTAATGATTTATAAGCAGAATATCCACTGATACATTGGGGATTTGTGAAAGGGCTAAGTTTGTGTATAACAGGTATCACTGGTAACCCTGCTTTGCAGTCTCAGGTGATACAAAGGGAGGATGTCAGCTATCCTTGCTGATGATATGCCAATACTGTACTTTTCAATCAAGGTGTAAACATACAGCAGTTTCTAGATCATGGTCTGTTATTTGCTTCTGACTCCTGATTTAAGCTGTTAGCAAACCATGAAAGGTGGCTGTCTGATTCAGGCCAGAGGTATGTGGTGTACCAGAGTCATCAGCCACCCAGCAACATGGGATAGTAGCAGAACTGTGATTCAGAGTAGATTTATGCAGAAAATATTACAAATCTTATGATCTTTGCATGATATTAAAACAGTTGAGACTCTATAAGAAGTACAAGAAGATGACAGGGGTCATAAGCATATTACTACAAAAGAAACTGCATCCAAGCTTTCATGTTGCCTATTTTTGAATTTGTTATATTTTCTGTCTCTGCAACCACCTCCACTAGGAGCGTGTCTCAGAATCGATTAGAGGTAATGTTACACAATCAGCATGCTTAAATGTCACATCAGCATTCGCACAAGGAGCTGTCATATGGATAAAACAGGAACGCCCTTCGAAGTCATAGAGAAGCCTATCGATGCTCATGGACGATACGTCTTATTGTGGGGTAACTTAGATTGGAAACCTATAATCCTTGGAAGCATATATACCCTGAACACAGAACAAGACAAATTCTTAGAACACATAAACTCAGCACTCGCTGACTGGACTGATTACCCCTGGGTGTTGGGAGGAGATTACATTGCAGTACTAGGCACCAAACTGGATCGCTTGCATTCCCCACTGCAAGGCACAGTGGCTACCCGTCAAGCCAAAGCCCTCTGTGTTTGGGCACAGGGCGGGTCACTGTCATATGCATGGTGCAGTAAAAGCGAGGGCATACGTGAGTACTCGTATTACTCCCCACCACACACACTATATACAAGACTAGACCGCATATTTTGCTTAAAGGTCCTCTTAACCTAAGTCATACAGACCACTTACCTCGGAAAGACACTATCTGATCATAATCAACTAAAACTTACGCTGACATGGGGACAGATCACTACACCAGTTCCCACATGGAGGCTGAATCCTCATCTGTTGGAAGACAGGGTATTTAGGGATACCATAGCCACTACAATAACTAACTGTTTCACAGAAAACACTAACACAGCCTCCACCCGACTCGTCGAATGGGAAGCATTTAAAACAGTTATCAGGGGCACATCCATAAATGCAGTAGTAGGAGCATGCCAAATGATTCATAAAGAACTGAAAAGAGTTGAAGACAGTCTAGGAGTACTAGAACAAGTTACGGTGGCAGACTCAGGAAAGGCCCCAGAATTGCAAAAGGTGCATATCGACTACGCAGAGCTATTAGAGTGCCTGCGTAACATAGACTACCAAGCATATACCCAGAAAATCCATACCAAAGCAGACAGGATAGGCACACTCATCGCACAAATAATACGGAAGGCCCCTACACTGGTCCACATCCTCGAAATTAACACCCCAACTATGGGCAATGTAACTACACAAAAAGGAATCAACTCTCCCTTCTGTGACTATTACGAAACACTATATGATGCCCCCCGACAGTAGAGCCTCAGGAACTAGATAACTTCCTGCATAGACTTAATTGTCCGCAAATATCAGCGGATGAGAGGAAAACCCTAGCGGCTCCAATAACAAAAACCGAGATTAGAGAGGCTATCAGGGAGCTCCCACGTAACAAAACCCTTGGCCTAGATGGCTTACCAGTGGGTTTCTACCACACTTTCTCAGCCCAATTAGTCCCACATCTGGAATGACTATACCAAAGAGCTTTACAAATAGGTAACCTACCCCCCACCATGATGCAAGCACTAGTGACCTCACTCCCAAACCCAGGTAGGGACCCCAAAGACTTCACGGGATACAGGCCACTGTCATTACTGAATACCAAATATAAAATACTTAGGAAAGTACTTGCCCGCCGATTGCTCCCATTACCACCACCACTAATACATACCGACCAATGCTGCTTTGTGCCGGGTCGTCACACATCCCGAAATATAAGGCAGCCATACCATGTAATGGACGCCTCCCCAGATAACCTTCAGAAAGCCGGTTGCATCTCCTTAGACCTACGTCAGACATTTGATACCCTCAGCTGGGAATATATGCTAGTAACCCTTAGCAAATTTGGCATCCACCCCAATTACCTGCAATGGGTAAAACTGCTATATACAACACCCACTGCAAGAGCACGTACAGGCACACATATTTCACAAACCTATCACATACGTAAACGTACAAGGCAAGGATGCCCACTTTCTCCTATATTGTTCGTACTATCGCTGGAGCCCCTGGCATTGCGACTGCGTCATGAAGCAGTGGGCTGGGGTATCTGCATAGGCCAAACAACACATGCACTATCTCTCTATGCTGACAATATAATATTATATATCAGGGGGCAGATTTACAAGGCACTTGCGACGCATTTGCGCCGCCGCTGAGTCACTTCTGTGATGCAGCGGCGGCATAAAGCAAGCGCCATGCTGCGACGGATTTACAACGTGATGCATCTAGGGAGATGCGTCACACCGTAAACCCCTACGCCACATTATACCTGCGTCAGGTATAATGTGGGCGTACCATCGCAGTGTGGGCGGTCCGTCTCAGGAAAGCCTCGGAGAGTGCCTGAGTGAAATCTACAAGATTTCACTCAGTCACTTTTCCAATGCCGCTGCGTCAAAACCTTGCGCCTGCTTGAAGCAGGCGTAAGGCATGACGCAACATGTTAGAGATAGGCCGGGTTGGAACAGTGCTGGAGCTGCGTCGCGCCCGTGACACGACTCTAGCACTGCACCAACCTTACGCCGGCAGATACGACACGCATCTGCCTATCCGTGCACCACGGCGCGCCGCATTGTAAATGCGGCGCATCCGTGGTGGCGCACGGGTAGTTTTGCGTGTCGCAAGTTTTCTGGCGCATCCCTGCTGATTTGCAGAGATGCGCCAGACCTTGTAAATCTGCCCCCAAGAATCTCTAGGATGATTTGCGTCCAATAGCTAAGGTCTTCAACAATTTGAACACATCTCGGGGCTTACTGTAAACGCAACCAAGTCGCATGAATTCCTTTTTAAAAGTGACCCACAGCTCTCATTAATTCCATTCGGAAATCTGAGACTCCACATTGTACCTACCGCCTTTAAATACTTAGGGATCCAAATATATAGATCTCCCCAGGATATATGAGATGGAAATCTACTAAAAGCGATCTTTTCACTGCGACCACAAGTATCTTTCTGGACCTCCCTTCCGCTTTCTGTGGCTGGACGCATTGCAATATCAAAAATGGTCATGCTCCCACGTGTACTATACTAATTCGCTAATTTACCCATAGTGATACCGCCCATTGTTTCACAACTTTAAATTCACTCCTGACGGAACTGATCTGGGGAACTACCACCTGACGAGGGCGACCTAGGGATGCCAGATTTCCGAGCATACTGTTTTGCGAGTCAACTGCAATGGCTAGCGTACTGGCTGACTGGACGCAATTTGCACGAAATAGGCTATACACCGAAAATGCTAGCCCAAGGTGCTTTGCACACACTACTGCTCCCTCAGAAAACGATCCCAACAACAGCACCCCTGCTGCTAAAAATAGCTATTGTATATTGGAAATCAGCTCTACGCCTCAATTATCCCACTTTTGGGTCTCCCCATTCCTACTGGGATGCTGACGAGCCGACACATACATGCATGGAAACAGGCGGGTGTGACAACGGTGGGAGCAATATACGGGAACGGGTCACTGCTTAATCACACTGACTTCACACACAAGCAAGGCTTCCTGGACTCCTTATTTCTTACACATGCAAATTTTATACGATACGTCTGAATACACTGGTCCCTGAATGGCACGGAACCCCCCACACATGAACTCGTGCACTCTCTCCATTTGATGGGCGATGACAGACACTTAATCCGTTGGCTATATAAAGGTATACGCACACACTCCACAGTACCACTTCCATACCTGAGAGAGAAGTGGGAGCAGGAATTGGGTAAGGTACTCCAGGATAAGGAATGGAATGACATACTGGCTTTCCCCAGGAAAGTCTCCCACAACACTAGATTCAAACTCATCCAATATATGATACTGCATAGAGCGTACCTCACACCGCACAGGCTACATAACATGTTTCCAGAAATGTCACCAAAATGCCCAAGGTGTGTAGACCAAGATACAAACCTGATCCATATGTTATGGACATGCCTGGCACTGGCATCTTTCTGGTCATACGTGATGAACACAATACGAAAAATAACAGGAGGAACACAATGGGATACAGCTGAAAGCTGCATACTAGGCTTGCATTGCCCACCCAAGACACACAAAGTACAAATGAATTCTCCGATCTAGCATGGCTTATCGCGAAACGTTTGATAACTAAAAGATGGAAATCTGCATCCCCACCAAGTACACTGAATTGGCGAGAAGAAGTGATTCAATGGGGAAGGGCAGAAAGTGGTGCACTCCGGAGGGACGAATACAAGGGGCTACAGAAAACACCAATATCCATGGAATGGGATATGTTAATGGAATCTTTTAAGGCTGTAGATGAGACAACAACCTGAGCAGTACCTACTCAAACCTCTAGCCAAAAAACCCCCACTACAATACCCCTATAAGCACCGCACCTAATAATAAGACCCGGGCTATTTCTTCTAATCACCTTACTAAAGAAAAGGCCCATAGCTTCTTCAGCAGGAAAGGATGTAACCTGTACCTACAGACATAGGCATCTTGTGTACCATGTGCAATAGAGGTCTAAGTAAAGGGGGGAGTGGGGTTAGTTCTGGTTTTAATATATATCCATCAAGTAATATATCACAATGGCAGAACGTATGAACAAAACTCTGTATTCGAAATGGCAAAACAGCATGGAATTGCACCTGACTCTGCAACAGACATTCTGTCTCTTGCGACCTCATTTCATATGTATTAACAACGATACATAGCCATTATTACCACATGTAATGTGAATAATAGAAAATCAATAAAGTTTGTTTAAAAAAAAAAACCTCAAGAGATGGTGTGTGGAGTCCCTTGATGTTAGAGTAGCTCTTTAGATACCAGAACTTGCTTTCTTAGCTGTACTTATAGGGTACGTTTTCTCTGTGCCTAATATAGAAACAATAACTGGATTTGACCAAACGTATGAAATATAACTTTTACTACTTTACACAACTACAGCTTTACTGTAATGGTGTGAGTGACAGAGCTACAAGCATTACACTTTTAAGCAAATTCATGTCAGGTGATCACAAAACGATTAAAACTATTTCATCACAAAAATGTTTATCAAGAAAGACAGTAATAAGAACACAGCCCCACTGCAAGGCAATCAGCTGGAACTATAGTTAACTTTTAAGAAATGTGGAATCTATTAAAACGTCCTTCAATTTAGACAAGAGTACTTGGATTATATATTTGGCTTACTGGATCCAGCTTAAATCAAAGTAGCACAAGATTGTAAAACAAAATAATTCTGAGATACAGAAAAGCTGAAGAAATCCCTTAGAACATAAACATTTAGATTCTGGACACTATATCAAAGGATCAACAGAATCTTGAAGATAAAATGTTAAGGTGTAAGGAAGTGAAAACTAGTAGTGTCGTGTAGTTCCTATAAATCTATATAGGATCTGCGCGTTTAGACAACATAAACTGTGGGATCGGTGTCCAGACTGATTCCAGACACCCCCACCGGATATGTTCGCCTGTATACCAGCTAGCTCACAGTGCCACTATGAACTCCTCTTACCAAGGAGCGAATAGTTTCTGGCAACTATCGAACATGACAACCCTGTCCCCTCATGGATCGTGGTAACAGTATAGTACTTTTCGCTCATCCACTCTTGCTCACTTTGTCTCAGAGAAATACACAGAATAAACAATGGGGGACGTTTTCAATAAGCATTTATTGAACCAGCGTCATTCTAGTGTAAAATACGTGTGCTGTAACAACCATAAGACAGAAGCAGATGTATACTGGTATAAGCACCAACAGAGTAAATAGATGGTAGAATTCTACCATAGTGCTAGAACAATGGATATATGCTGGCATACAAACACATGACAGTAATAATGCGTACTCCTACGATGCTAACCCTAGCTAGATGTACCTAAATGTACCTAGCATGTATGCAGGTGTATAGCCAAGAATCCCCCTAGGATAGAGCCAACCCCATTACCTGATGTGAGAGAGCGAAGGATCCTGTCTTGGTCTTGAGATGGACACCCCGCGAGGGATGTCAGACCACTGTGTGCTGGAGTGTCTGGATGCAGGAACCTCAGCGTCTGGTGTCAGCGTGTCAGCATGGAAGTCTTTCTCCTCTGCCTGCCTCAGCAAAGATATGGAGCTTATATACCCAAAAGGTACCCTCAGAGGTTCTAGCTTGCTGTGTCATGTCGGCAGAGGATGACGATAGTGATGAACCTTATATACAGTTATTATGCAGAAGATGGTAATCCTACTGTGATTATGAGAATCCTCATGCATAATAAATGAGGCTAGTTTTCACGGAAAACCACATGACATTTATGCAGCACCTAACTAGGTAAAAGGTCAGCACCAATAACCGTTATGTTGAAGGAAGTGACCCGATTAGGGCCACCCGGGTCACTCGCGACCACCTCTCAGCCTTCCATACAAATGAAGAGTCGGTCAGACAGTAGAGAATACAAACCAAGTATTTATTCAGGTACACTCGAGCGGAGCCCAATCTGCCCAGTCTCTAGGGATTGCTGCAGAGGGACTGACATCAGCAAACATGGTGATACATTATGTACGATTCAGAACCAATGAAGGCACGCCCAGACTGGAAATTTACAGATGGAGGCAGTTACACAAAGAAGGTACAGAAGGATGAGTTTCGTTCCTGAGACCTGGGCACACACTATCTCTATGCCAAGGTCGTTCTGTCCTTGCCTACCGCTGGACTAGTGGAAGAAGGCCTCTATCTAGTGGGAAAGGTATGCGCTAATAAGAACAGTGTATTCATTAGCAGAGCAAGACCTAACCTTGGAGAAATGAAACTTTCCACAGCCTGCTTCTCGAAGAGGGAATACGCAGTTAATGGCAAGATTCAAAATGGCAGCTAAACATAAAATGGTGCAGGGAATGCTAACTTACATAGAACAATGCACGAACATAATAGCAAAAACATATTCATTTCATCAATGTAGTGCAATGGCAGGGTAAATGTAGGTGAAAGGTTAGGAGACTACCCTGGCCTATATTGGGGTACATTGTGAATCATAACACCCACTCCTCATCAGACTGGATGATATACTACAAAAATAAAAGGGAATATCTTTATTATCAATCATAAAAACATTGTTAAATATTCAGAATAAAAATTTCAAAAAAAGTTATAAAAATGCTTAAAAACTTTACAAGTCCTTTGTATATGGTAAAAAGCTCTATAAGTCCTTTAAAATATATTCATATATAGTTTGAGCAACTGAGTATGCCTGAAAGCCATGGTGTCCAGTAAGAGTGAGAAAAGAAAAAATGTGTTTAAAATTCCAATTTCGGTTGTTTGGAAAAGAGGCCGAATTGTTCCCAGCACACGGAGAGCCAAATGTTTATGTATCCTGTGTGGGAGACGCAACATCACTGCTGCTTGCCTTCGCAGACGGTGGTCCCTGTAACATCTCACAGATCAGGTCAATCGAGCAAAGGTGATCTTCTTCAGTTCCCACAGCCGACGCTGAGTAAGCATATGAAACATCCAAAGCCTGTGTGCCTGCAGTAGAGCCGGTGTCCAATCCAACAGGAGCTGAAGCATCCCGTGGTGGCTCTAAGAATGCCAACATCAACATGGGAATACGCTGAGGACACTGCACTACGTGGGCCTTTAACGGGTCCAGCAATACATCCATGTCCGGAGGCGTAACCAATGGAAGTGTTAGACAGAGGTCCAACACGCATTCTTGTCCGCAGAACAAGCAGTGGAGAACAGGCAAAACACAGTCAATCCAGACTGGTTGGAATGATAGGAACCAAGACTCGCTTAGCTCCCGAAGTCGAGGTGTGCCCAGATGGAGTACCATGGGGTCACAGCAATGTCGCTCCAAGAGCGTTTTTTCCATCTCCTTGGTGACTGGGATGTCCATTGCGCAGCAAAAAAAATTCAAATCAGGATACCCACTACCAGAAGCAGGATTAGCGGAAGCCCTCCAAAAAAGCTTCCCAACACAGACTGTATAAAAGCTGGAATCACTCCGAAGACTGTCTGAAAGGTGCTTAACAGTCGAGAACCTATGGTCTACTATACCCTTCGTATCAGACATGTTAAAGATACGCTGTACAATATCTCCAAAATGGAAAGGGCAATCTGTTCATACCAGTGCCTGTATCTCAGCTGAGGACCTTGCAACCTGAAGATCAAAAGTCTCTCGGGCTGAGGTTAAGGGCACATCCTTCTGTAAAAGCATGGCTTTCAGTCGGCCCAGAGAATCAAACCGTATAAAGGAAACATTCAACGAAGGCCATAACGGCGCCTCCCTGACTGTGTGGGTTGGTGGAAACAATACTTGCATACAACAAGTAACCTTGGAACTTACTGTGACTAGATATGCAATGCCTGTAAGCATCCCACAACAACCTTGATCATTCAGCATTAAGTAACTCCCATTCGCGAGCAGCCTAAACACTGGATTAACCACGGCAGCTGGGGATCCCTTTAAATGACAGGATAGGTTTGCAACTGAACCATTACAGGCCCCGTGAAGTATAATATCCTGGCAAACTAGAGACCCACTTAATGAAGTCTCGCAGTCTGTACCGCTGAGAAACACTTCCATGTCCCCATTCCTGCATCTAAATCTATACAGCAATTCCCAAGATTCATGGATGAAAACCCATCGCTTCATAGCTGCCTACCTGGTGTTTCTCTAGACAATATTGAAATTGGAAAGTTGTTACTGGCAATGTTATATGGCCATGAATTAACCATTCTGTGGACGGTGAGTCTGCCACTGTGAAAGGTAATTGGTCAAATTTTTCAATGTGCAGCATTGTATATTTTGCATCTCTTTGTGCCATCCTGATCGCTTTTAATCCTTTGTGAATAAAAGAAGAACTTTAAGAATACATCTTTGAACACAGATCTGATTTTTCCTTGTGTGTTTGTCTCTTGGTGGTGCAACTTTGCTTCTGTTTGAAACCCCCACCGGATATGTTCGTCTGTATACCAGCTAGATCACAGTGCGACTATGAACTCTTACAAAGGAGCGAGTAGTTTCTGGCAACTATCGAACATGATAACCCTGTCTCCTCAGGGATCGTGGAAACAGTACAGTACTTTTCGCTCAGTCACTTGTGCTCACTTTGTCTCACAGAGATACACAGAATAAATGATGGGAGACGTTTTCAATAAGGATTTAGTGAACCAGTGTCATTCTAGTGTAAAATACGTGTGCTGTAACAACCATAAGACAGAAACAAATGTATACTAGTTTAAGCACCAACAGAGTAAATAGATGGTATAATTCTACCATAGTTTTAGAACAATGGCTCTATGGTGGCATATAACTACATGACAGTAATAATGTGTACTCCTACGATGCTAACGCTAACTAGATGTACCTAAATGTACCTAGCATGTATGTAGGTGTATAGCCAAGAATCCCCCTAGGATAGAGCCAACCCCATTACCTGATGTGAGAGAGCGAAGGCCCCCGTCTTGGTCTCGAGATGGACACCCCGCGAGGGATGTCAGACCACTGCGTCCTGGAGAGTCTGCATGCAGGAACCTCAGCGTCTGGTGTCAGGGTGTCAGCATGGAAGTCTTTCTCCTCTGTCTGCCTCAGCAAAGATATGGAGCTAATATACCCAAAAGGTACCCTCAGGGGTTCTACCTTGCTGTGTCATGTCGGCTGAGGATGACAATAGTGATGAACCTTATACACAGTTATTATGCAGAAGATGGTAATCCTACTGTGATTCTGAGAATCCTCATGCATAAGAAATTAGGCTAGTTTTCGGGGAAAACCACACCACATTTATGCAGCACCTAACTAGGTAAAAGGTCAGCAACAAAAACCGTTATGTAGTGCAATGGCAGGGTAAATGTAGGTGAAAAGTTAGGAGACTACCCTGGCCTATATTGGGATACATTGCGAATCATAACAGTAGGATAGAATTTGTTGCAAAGAACCAGGAGAAGAGTGAAATTAACTAAACCATTCAAAGCAATCATTAGGTCAAATTTAAAATGAAAATAAGTGGTGTAACCGATAATCACAATTAACAATGGTGAAGGAAGGCAAATACTGCATCTAAATCTTTGATTAACAATTTACATACATAAAATAAATCATATTAATTGTAATACAATTCTTTAATTTTTAGAATTTGTAAAGATTTGCTAAAACAAGCTTTTACGAATAATATTTTTGGTATCTTGTTTGTATAGCACCATTGCAATAACATTTCCTTACAAACAATCTCTCTACAGTTTTGACTTACTGTATGATAGTATGTATTTTAAAAATGATTTTCCTGCTAAAACAATTATAATACAGAATATTAAATGCTTGGATTTTTATCATAGCTTATGTAGAAATCCAGCAATTGTAAGTAGTGCTAGCCAGTATTGGCACTTCTGTGAAAGAGGAGTATCAGCCTTTTATAAGTTAGCATATCGTAAAGGCAGATTATTACAAGATGCTTTTATGTGAAAAAAATGTGAAAAAAATGAGTTCTTACAAGGTGTTACATTTGAAAACTAAAATAACATCTCACACTACTATTTATATGAAAAGACCTGTATAACACTACTTAGAAAAAGCAGATTGCTAGCTCCTCAATTACTATAAAAATCGAACCAGAAGAGATACTCAGAGAGAATATTTTTTTTATTTAACTAATCAAAGTGAGATGCTTAGTCGTTTTGCATATTTCTATAGTTCACTAAAGATTCTCAAGGAAATTACATATGAAATAGTTAAAACTCCCTTTTTATTCAAAAAGTTACATAGCTGGTGCCACAAAAGAGAGAGATTTTATATTTTAGAAGCACCGTATGCCAGATATGAAACCTCAAATGTGCTAAGAGACATGTTGACATGAAAAGCTCCAGGAGAGGATGAGTTACCTCTTAAATAATGCTCTCATATAAAAAAGCAGATTGTATCCATATTGAATTAACTATACAAGGGGTGGAAAAGAGAGAGTCTTGTATGGTTTCCTGATATGATAGAGTTATCATTTTGGAAATCTGAGTCTGATGAAGATCATTCTATTTGTGGCTAGGAAGAGAACAAGCATGCTCTATTTTAATGATATCTTTCTTGCTTTAAGTGACCCACAGTCTTCCACTACCACAGACTGCTTTCCTACTATAAATATTATGAATCTAGTAGGTCAAAATGTTAACTTTTACTGAACCGGAGATTCACAACAAAGGGCTATTTAGCAGATTCCAAGTTAAAATAATTTCTGCAATATTTAAGGATTACATTTAAAAGGAGAATCTTGAGTATGTGGAATAGGCTGACTCAAGACGTCTAGGTGGAATAAATTTCAGCTATGTATATAGATTTAAGTTGAGGCAATGAAACTGACAAAGATAAACAAACTTAGCTATGTTTTAGGATGTGTTCCCATTAAGAAAGGTAAATAAATTGTCCAATCTATTATGGCTGAAATAAAAATCACCACCCAGGGCCAAATGGCAGTGAATGACGCTTCTGTAGTGTGTTGTGTATTCCTTTCAGGCATGGGGCAAAAGGGATTTGGGTGTGGGGCAGGGCGTTCCTCTCCAGAACAAAATGGCCTGGGGGGTTGTACTCAGCCCTTCCTGAGTTTCAGTGGGATGCCTGAGGACTGTGCCAAACCCCCTTCTTGACTTTTAATGCCATCTGCCCTCCAACTGAAAAATGAAGCTCGCGCTTAGGCCTGACCTGCCTTTGTCCCCCTAGACGTATTGGAGCCAAACCCAAGAAAGGGGAAGGCTAGACAGAGGGGGCATTCCTGCCCACAGGCTGGCACAGGTATAAGAATGGCACCCTCAGAATCTCTCATCAGAGCACTCCTAGGCCTGTGGAAGATTCAGAAGAAGGACTGCCCTGCTGTCTGAAGAAGGAAGACTAGGCCTGCTTGCTAATTTCAAAGGGGTTCCTAGCCTCTTTCCTTCCAAGCCAAAAGAGAGGAAAAAAGATCCAACTACTGTGCAATATACCCCTCGTGGAGTATTTTAATGGGACTGAATTGACCAAAATATATATCCTCAATGCAAACTGAAATTCTACAGCATGACTCCTTCAAACCTTTCAACTGAGACTGTGTAGTATGTATTTACATATATATATAGCATTTGTATAGCACTAAATAGATGAAAAGTAGCTGTATACTGTACACAAGACAGAGATCCAAACAGAGAGGAGAGTGATTCCAGGTTGTGGTGCTTGGTTCTGAGAGGGAAGGTGGTCTATTTACGGTGTTGTGAGGTACCGTTCTTTAAAGAGGTGTGTCTTCAGCTCTTTCCTAAACTGGAGCAGGGTAGAGTCATCCCTGATGCATAAAGGAGTGTCACAAATCCCAGGGCAGGTGTGTACATGTAGAAGGCCTGATGCCTTAATCATTAGTCCAAGGCTGGGTGCCATCTTAGGGACCGGCAGGCCACTTTATGATTGTTTTATAATTTTACCTTTCTCCCATTTAAGTTGGTATTCCTTTATTTTACCAGTAGTTGCACTTCGTATGGAAGCCTGCATTCTGCAAAGGGGATTTCTGGACCCCAGTTAGCCTTTAATTTGCCCCAGCTGGTTTCCCACTCACGCTGTAAAGCGCTGTACATGCCATGCCCCTGGACACACCCCACTCCATGAGGGGCTATTTAGAACCTTGTAGAGCACATCTACACAGCCTATGACAGGTTTGTGATACAGCCAATTAATGTTTTATTTCCTTGTATGCACCTCGGTGCAGTTTCGGAGTTGCCTGTCTCTGTCTGAAGCTGGGAGCCATCTTAGGGAAACGCAGCCCGTTTTATTATCGTTTCATAATTTTATCTTTCTCCAATTTAAGTTGGTATTGCTTTATTTTACCAGTATTTGCACTTCGTGGGGGAGCTTTTCGTTCAGCAAAGCGGGTTGCTGGACCCCAGTTAGCCTTTAATTTGCCCCACCTGGTTTACCGGCTTTCGCTATACTTGTGATGCCCCTGGACATGCCTGCCTCCATGACGGGGTATTTAGGACCTCGTAGAGCCCATCTACACAACTTTTGCGCCAAAGGCAAGCCCACCTGTGCTGATCTGTGCCCATCCGTGCCTGGACCGGGGCTAGGGCCCGTCCCCCTGGCCCATTGGACCCGAAGGGTGTTGTAAGGTAGACATATTCAAGAGAAATGTTTCCATTGCTCAGATATCCAGGTAAGAAACAAGACTGCTCACTCTTGAGCCCTACTGCCTTTGGCAAACTTCTTTCAGCAGAAAGTGGAAGCAATCTATAACAAATTTACCACCAACATACCCACCAGCCAGGCTCGCCAAGAGGCCTCAGCAGAGGCCATAAATAAGCCTACCTTCACTGAATTTGCCTCACTGACACTGGATAAAGTCACATAGGCTATTCCTAAATCAAAATCTAGAGCTCCATCAGATCCATGCCCACATAATATTTTTCATCTAATTCCCTAGGCAGTAGCTCCGCACCTGACAAAAATTTTCAACACTATGTTTCGCTCTGGAATTTTCCATAAACAATGGAAAGCTGCATCAGTGCTGCTTCAGAAATCGAACCTGAGTGAGCAGGACCTAAGTAACTACAGCCCCATTTCTAGGCTCCCGTTTCCGGCAAAACTGGTCAAGAAAGCCATGAATTCTCAGCTTGCCACCTTCCTGGAAAATAACAACTTACTTGATGACACACAATTCGGCTTCTGTAGTGGCTATAGTACAGAGTTTGCTCTTATTGTGGCGACTAAAGAGGTCAGGGCCGCCGTGGATAAAGGGGAGTAATGTTGCGCTTATCATTCTGTACCTATCTGCCGCCTTTGACACGGTCAATCATGACCTTTTGAGCGACTACAGAACCTGTGTATCCAGGGCGTAGCCCTTAGACTGCTGAGATCGTTTTTGAGAGACTGCATGCAATCAGTCTCCTTTAAAGACTTTACCTCCGAACAGCTGCCTTGTGGGCTACCACAGGGCTGCTCATTGAGCCCAACTCTGTTTAACCTTTATGTCACCCACCTTGCAGCTCTAATCAAATCAGTTGGACTGTCGTTGGTGTCTTATGCCGACGACACCCAAATTGTCATTTCACTATCGGAAAAAGGCCCGGATATGAGTTAGACCTTTAGAAACTGTATGAGCGCAGTGAGCTCTTGGATGGACCAAAACTGTCTAAAATTGAACTCATCAAAGACAGAAGTCATCCTGTTTGGAAATAATCCCCCCTTTTGGTCTCCAAACTGGTAGCTGGAGGAACTTGGCATTTTGCCAAAGCGGGTCCAGAAGGGACAAAATCTAGGAGTCATGATTGACGACCACTTGACCTGTAAGGAGTAAGTGAATAAAGTCGTCTTGGCCTCCTTATTCTTTTGCATACTCTGGAAAATAGCGCAATTCCTGCCTTTTGACATGCTGAAGACCGTCGCTATTGCTTTAGTGCTATCTAGCATAGACTACTGAAACGGGCTATATCTATGTCTACCAAAGAAAACATTTTTAAAAATGCAAATTGTACAGAATGCAGCGGCCCGCCTTCTAACGAAGACCCTAGATATGGTTCAGCCTCCCAAGCTGTCAGCAGTATACATTGGCTGCCAGTAAGAAAGCGTATATTTTTTAGGGTCTTTGCACAGCTTATAAGGCTCTTCACGGTCTGGGCCCTGTTTACCTTAGAGATAGGTTTAGTCATCTTCCTAGCAGAACCCTCTGTTCCAGCTCTGTGTGAGATCTGGTTGTTCCCTCCCACAGACTAGCGACCTGGGTAGGTAGGAGCCTCGTCCGTTCTACGGCCCTAAACTGGAACCGTCTACCTTTTGAGTTGAAAGCAGCCACTTCTTTGCTTAGGTGAAGAAGGCACTAAAGACCTGGCTTTGCCTCCGGGCAAACGTTTGCGCTTTATAAATTATAAAATCAAATCAAGGGTGTCCTGGCTACGGGTGTACAGAGACAGTAGAGTTGTTGAGCTTGTCAACCAGATAGGCAGAAGTATCGGACATTCTGAATGGAATACCAAATCAGTTTCTTTCCAAGGCTCTAACTAAATCTGGTGACAATATGGAGCACAGTGGAGCACCATGCTCATACCAAGAGAACCACAGCAATGTCCATAAGTCTGTTAGACATGTGCAAATGTGCCACACGGAGCGGTACACTGATATAACTTGCTATTGTTTTAATGGCAAATATACATGCTACCTAGGTCATGGAAACTGAAAATGCACACATGAAAAGGCATGCATGCTTCATAGGCTGTGTAAAACTCCTCCAATCCTCTCGTTAAAAAAATCACCTAAACTATTACTCTCTTTGTAATTCCCCACAGGTCTTTAAAAATGAAAACGTTCTCTTTGGTGTAACTCAGACAAGGTTTGAATATCTATATGGAGATTTTTTCTCCATCACATATACCTTTACAAGAATTGTACTATGCTATCATGCTCCAGGTCTTAAAATTACTCAGTTTACTTCAACAACTAAATGGTGTAGCATTGCAAGGCATCATCCTCAACAATATAATAATCTATGGAGATTATAATCTCTGGGCAGAATATGCAGTGTGCAGATCCAAACTTTTATCAAGTACCTATAACATTTAAATCAAATTCAAGGTTCGTACATAAGGCATTTCATCTTTCCTTCCCAATCACCCTAGTGGTAGACTGAACATACTATGGAGTTAGAAGAGAGACATTATTATCCAGAAACCTGAGCCTATTCTGTTATACTTGGATACTTAGACAATCTATTTTTACACTTGGATTTGACAATATTTTCCAAGACATCAAATGAATACCTCAACAGTGAGGACCTATACATACTGACAATTAAGGACAAATGATCCCCTTTATATGAATTTCCTTAAATCTTAGTCCATTCGTTCCCTGGCAGTAAGCTTTAAATCTCTACCATGTATGTGCACACAACTGTTGTTAGTGGTTATATTGAAAGTGAGCTTCAGAAAATATTTGTTTGAATCTCTTACACCAAAGGACCAACATATGTATGTGGTATTTA
The DNA here is from genome assembly GCA_963921515.1 of Calotriton arnoldi. NCBI lineage: Eukaryota > Metazoa > Chordata > Amphibia > Caudata > Salamandridae > Calotriton > Calotriton arnoldi. The sequence continues at coordinate 875,551 of CAWUFW010001381.1, forward strand.
TTTATAACAAACCAAGCCAAAGATAGGTGTGTGCTGTATAATCAAAATTTGCTTAAAAAAAACAAAAATGTATCTGGCCATGCCCAAAAATATGTTGGAAAATTCCTGTAAAAGAAAACCTCTCTACAGACCCACTGCTCTCTTTGGTATACATCATAGAACCATGTTAGCCATGGAACTATTTTGTGTCCATGCTAAATCCAATACATAGGTAATGAAACATTAGCTGACCTGTTGTGCTAATGTAATTGTAAGCAGGGAAAATATGTAAAGAAAACATGCTGAAACTAATATTTGGTTTGGAACTTCAATAACAAATGCTCCAACCGACAACCTTACTTCCAAAACTTCTAATTAAAATGCAGTAGAAATCTGAAATTCTTGGTTATACACCAAACAAATAAAAATCTACATTCATTCTTTTTAACAGTTAAAAGACACTCCCAAAAATGCAGCAGTATTCTGTTCTTGCTGTAATTTCAAAGCATAACCTCTTATAAAACAAAATAATCATGAAAACCGGAAGTGATTTTCACTCCTGTTCTGACGGTAGGGTTGAAAAGATGCAAAGAAAGTGATAATGGGCCCATTACGTCTATGATCCAGTACCTCATTCTACTTTGTGCCCATGTCTTCCTTTTAGAACCAAAATGGACTACTACTCCTCAAAATTCAATAATGTCATACTACCTTTTTAGCTGAGAAGTAGTCACATGTTTTGAAGGACACAAACCATTATGTTTTCCTCCTTTGTAAGAGTGGAAAACAATTTTTGTATTCCTAAACCACTTACAGGAATTCTGATGACAAATAATAGCTCCATGCTTTCTGATCTCTTTTCAATATCTAGAAAGTCACTCACACCAAGAGACTGGTCTATCTAACCAAAAGCTTTTCCCTTTTGGGTACAATGTCATCACAGAAACAGCCATGATGGACAGACAAGACAAAAAGAAAATCCTGATCCTTTTATGCCCTTATTCACTGGAACATTCTAGTATTAACTTAAATTCTATAAGAAGCCTTTGTCATGTCCTTTAGGCTAGTCCTGTCATGTATACCCCTGTTACATACATTTGTCCCATCCACACAACAATAACGATTCCAAACAGGTGACCTTTTACCTAGTAGCATGCTCCTGTCTCTTCGACACCAGGTTCTAAGTATTTTATCATAACCCCTGTACCTGATGTACATAAACATGTCCCCAGGCACGGCAGAATTATTCTGTATAAGGGTCACCACTTTTTTTCTTCCTTGGCCAACAGCCAGCTGTGCATGATCACAATTGTTTAGAAAAGCATTGGGGATTGTTTTTAAAACATTTATGATTGTTTTCAAAACATATCGATTTTAGAAAAAACACTGGAGTGACTACTTTAGTATAAAAGACCATCACTCCACCCTACAAAATAGAGAAGAATTCTTCCGAGCTGAGACGGGGTCCTGCATGCTGAATCTTCGACACATAGCGGTCTGACATCCCTTGGGGGGTATCATCCTCGAAGCAGAGACGGGGTCCTTCATTCTCAACCATCAGGGGAGGGGGCTGGTTCATCCCTAGGGGTTTCTTGGCCACACACATATATACATATACATGCTACATATACAGATCTAGGCTAGGTACATTTAGGCAAATTACTTAGGGCGCACATTTTAGGAATATGCAAGTGCTACTGTTTTTATCTGAACTGCTTATATTCATCTTATTAGCACTAGGGTAGAAATGTATCTACTATTTACTATATTGGTACTAGCAATCTCTTTCGTATGCTTCTGTCTCGTGATTGTCGCAGCACATATGTTTTACACAAGGCTGTCGCTGGACCAATAAATACTTCTTGAAATGTCCTAATCGCCATCCTGTGTGTTTTTCTGAGAGTAAGCAAGCACGAGCGTCTGAGCGAAATGTACTGTACTGTTTTCCACGATCCCTGAGGAATCAGGGTTGTCATGTTCAGTGGTTGCCAGAGACTACCTACACCACTGAAGAATAAAGGGGGGTGGTAGTGGCACTGTAGAGCTAGCTGGTCTAATGGCTGACATATCATGTGGGGGTGTCCGGAAGCGGTTGGGGCACCAAGCCCTTAGTTTAGGTCATCCAAAACGCGCAGTTCCTTTGGGGGCTCCTAGGATCTACACACCACTTTCTTGAAGCAAGATAGTGAAATGAGGTTTTCAATCCATATATTTGTAGTTCATTTCCTGTTTGTTTTTCTACTCTGATGTACAAAAAACACATATTTTCTCTAAATTCAGTAAGATTTCTAGTGCAGCCTCTGTGAAACATAAGTCAAATCTTACCTCCAGTCCCGATACCAGCTCATTATTACCTCTTACCTCATTACAAAAATAATTATTTTTGGGATATTTCTAAAACTCTGGAATAAGCATGCCATTACTTATCCAACACAATTGCACAAGTCTGATTAGAGTCTGTAAGTCCAAGTTTATGCTTTCAGCTGTCCAAAGTATTTGAACAATCATCTTTTCTGCATCTATTCAATGTATAAATCCACAGAACATTTGGTTTCCATGTATCATGACCCAATTTTTCCTCTCACGTTGCTTCTAGTATTAAGAAGCATGGATCTATATGGAACACAACATGGTTTTTGGCCCAACTAATATTCTTTTTTTAGCCCTAGAGCAAAATGCACAGTTTGTTGAATCCTCTTTTTAGCACATTTCTAAAAGATGTAAACAGTGCTTGGTGCAATTCACCATCTTTATCAGAAAGCTGTAAATGGGTGGTTTAAAGTTTGTTGATATCAATAATTGACAAAAAACGTTAAAGAAAGGGTTTACTTTCTCTGATGGAATTCATTAACCTTGTATGATAAGCTAATAAGGCTTTTTAACCTATATTGGGATACAGTCTTAGAAATCTAGATGATGCCTGTCATGCAAGTTTTGACATAAGATTCGTGCAAGGATCTTTTCATTGCTCCTGGGGAATTTTGACTATAACATTGCGCTATGATCCAGATCACTCATCGAATTTCCTTTATGTTCACCTTCAAATAGAAACTAAGCCACATTTGAACTGTACAATTTAGTTGCCTCAGATGGTGAGTTCGTTCTATGACATATTTTCCCATTTGGTACATTTAATTAATCTCATTCTACCAGACTTTATAGCCTATTCATATACAGTTGTGTGTTTCTTCATACTTTCAACATTAAACATGGTATACCTTATTTATCTTTCCCAATGTGATTTTAATAGCCTTACTATTTTTGCTCTGAGCAGAGACATTATTATTTGCATGGCATTCTTTTTAATGTAATTAAAGCTTTCACTTTTACATATTGCATTCTGTTCTTAGAAATGTATCACATGTACCTACAACATTATATTATATTTGCTAAGGAAAGTAATACCCCATTTAATCTGGTGTCTATTTAATAGGCCACTTTGCGAAGTTTGTGCTTTAACACACCTTGGATAAAGGCAAGCTCAAAGGAAGCTCAATCCTATTCCAGTTTATTGTATATCTCAATAGCTTTTGAAACATATTACTCAGACTCAGGAGTATAAGCTTAAAACCTCCAATTTTGATACAGATATCAGCATATTATTCAGATTAAATTATATGTGATATGATCCTCTTTGCCCAAACAATATCTGAAGATTCTGCTGGCTGGAGATATTATATCTTTAGAACAAGATGAACTTTATAACTACGGGCATAACTCTCAGCAGCACAGTCTGTAAATAGCTTTAAAGCAATTTCATTTATAGAATTTATTCTGTTGTTACCAACACTGAGAAAACATAGTTATGCAGTATTGCTGTTATTGTTATTTTTTCCCATGTGGTTGTGTATACCCAATTACTGCAAAGATTAGTGCATCTTTTATGATCAGTGATTCAAAATACTTTAAAAAGAGCACCAATATGGCGCATTGTAGGTTGACAAAGGCAGCGTGACTGCCAAAACGCGTCCCTCTTTTGGTTGTTCCTGTGTCCGATGTGACTGGCGCAATAAACATGATAATTCCCGTGACTACGAGTGCCGGCTCCCTTTATCATATAGGGATTTGGGGAGATTATTTTCTATATTTTCAGCGCAAGCGGTAGCGCTGCAATCGGTGCACCACCAGCGATTTGGCAGCACGCCAGCACACCGCAACTTTTGTTTTCTGGGATGTTACAGGCAGGCGTGCCCCCATATAAGGAATGCGACGATGGAGACGAGGAGAAGGCACGTGTAGAGGGGAAGGTTCAACGCTGGGAGCTGAAGCTCTCTTGGCGGGGACTGAAGCTCCTCTGAGAAAGGCAAATGCTCACCCTAGGATTACCACCCTTACTTTGGAGCTGGGCACCGCGGACGGCACTGGCCTAGCAGCGGTGGTGTCATGGGACCCTACTACTGGTTGTAGAATCGGGCCACACCGGACACAGAAATTTGACTATCCACAGTATGATGTCGCCTCTGTGAGCTCCTTTTTTATTGGATATTATTCATGTTGAAAGCAGAGTTCGTTTCAGATTACGAGAGCAGGCTGCCCTTCAAAACGAATGAGACAGGAGCTGATAAAGAACCTGGAAGGCGACAGAACTGGAAATAATTTTGTTTTAAAAGTGTTAAGAATGCGTGCCGTTTGGTTTTTATAAAGACACTGTTGTGATGTCTCTATTTGCAGTTGAAGACTCGAATTATAATCCAGTCCGGGTTTTACACAATTTATTGTGATGCATGATGGGACTTTAGAACAAGATGAACTTTATAACTACGGGCATAACTCTCAGCAGCACAGTCTGTAAATAGCTTTAAAGCAATTTCATTTATAGAATTTATTCTGTTGTTACCAACACTGAGAAAACATAGTTATGCAGTATTGCTGTTATTGTTATTTTTTCCCACATGGTTTGTGTATACCCAATTACTGCAAAGATTAGTGCATCTTTTATGTTCAGTGATTCAAAATACTTTAAAAAGAGAACCAATATGGCGCATTATAGGTTGACAAAGGCAGCGTGACTGCCGAAACGCGTCCCTCTTTTGGTTGTTCCTGTGTCCGATGTGACTGGTGCAATAAACAGGAGAATTCCAGTGACTACGAGTGCTGGCTCCCTTTATCATATAGGGGTTTGGAGAGATTATTTTCTATATTATATATATATATATATATGTATATTATCTACTGGCGGTCGCCAGTAGATAGTTATAGTTAGGACCTATTATCCATAGGAAATCCGCGACATTCTATTTGAAATAACGTTGGCGCCGGTTGACGAATCTTCGCGAAAGTTTCCAACTTGTTGGGGCGCTCCGCTCCGCTCCTACCCTGAAAGTCTCGGATTGATTCGTCAAGCGGGGGCCGAGAAAAAAGGGGGGTCCCAAAACGCGTTTTCCCCATTCATTTTTCCATAGGAACCTTTAGTCGCAGCTACAGCCTGAACTGCTGAACGGAATTACACCAAATTTGGCAAAGAGGTAGCCCTTGGTTCAGACTGGTGCCTTTTGCTAAAATGGTGTAAATCCGTTCAGTAGTTCCTGAGAAATTCACAAGTAAAGTCACATATATATCTATGGCCGAGTAGGGTCCGCGTACCCTCCCGATCACGAGCTGCATGCTAATTGGCTGTCAGCTGGCTGTCAACATTCCGATTCAGGAAGTGTTGGCAGCCATTTTGTCCCTCGGTAGAACCGAGGGACAGAAACAAGTGCGCAAAGCGCACAAAGGGGGCAGGGTAGAAACACCCTAACCCCTAGACCTGCTCAGGGGTCCCACAAGGACCCCCTGGGCAAAAAAAGCATTTAAAAAAAAAAAAAAATTGGCAGGATGCGCTCAGGGTGCGCGGATCCTGCCGGAAAAAAATCGAAGCACGGTCTCCCGCGCTTTGATGTTAATTTGCCCCCGGGTGGGCCAAGTCCCGGGGGCATGGTGAGGGGTTAAATTTATGTATGGGGGCCTCTAAGGTTCCCCAAGCCCCGGGGACTGCCACCCCCGGGCTTTAACAAAAATGGTGCGGGAGGGCTATTTGCCCTCCCGCTGCCCCGGGGACCGCCACCTCCCGGGGCTTCTATTTTATTTATTTTTACCTGTGTGGGGGCTCCAGCCACCCCACACGCCCGGGACCGCCACCTCCCGGGGCACTAAAGATTTGAATATGGGGGTCCGTTACGGACCCCAAAGCCCCGGGGACCACCACCTCCCCAGGGCTGTGAAATGGTTGGGAGGGGGCCGCGCGGCCCCCTCCTGGAGCCCTTGATGGCCCTGGGGACCGCCACCCCCAGGGCCGGCTCCTGCAGTGTCCCGGGGTGCCTACCCCCGGGACACTGTAGTTTGCTATGACAGGACGGGAGCCTCGCGGCTCCCGTCCTGTCATAGCAAATCTTGGTTTGCATTTTGAAAGAGAGAGCAGGAAACCTGCTCTCTCTTTCAAAATGCAAACCCACTAGCTTTCCACATGGGGAGCAGCATGTTAGCTGCTCCCCATGTGGAAAAGCAATGTCGGCTCGCGCAGGAGGCGGGGAGCCGGCTGGGACTGTGGGGGATTGGGGACCCCCCACAGTCCCCAACCAGAGGCCAGGCCCCGGGGATGGGGTCCCCGGGGCCATAAGTGGCCAGGAGGGGGCCACGCAGCCCCCTCCCAAAATTGTAAAAAAAGAAAAAAAAGTGCGAGGCCGGCCACGGGGGATGGGGTCCCCGGGGCCTTAAATGGCCTGAGGAGGGGGGCCATGCAGCCCCCCTCCAAATAAAAAAATAAAAATACGAGGCCATGCCCCGGGGATGGGGTCCCCGGGGCCAATACAGGCCCAGGGAAGGGGGCCACGCGGCCCCCTTCCCGTTTTTATTTTTATTAAAAAAAAAAAATGCTCAGGCCCCGGGGGATGGGGTCCCCGGGGCCAAAAGTGGGCAAGGGAAGGGGGCCACGCACCCCCTCCCATTAAAAAAAAACTAGAAAAAAAAAAACGACCGGCATCGTGCCGGAGGCCCCGCCCCCTCCCTGCAGTACTCTGCAAACGCGCCCTGGCGTGTTTGCAGAGGGGGAACGAATTCCCCTTGAATACTGGGGGTCCCTGGGGCCAACTAGCCCACCAGGAACCTCCAGTATGCGCCAGGGGCTGCGTTGCAGAGACGTGTACAGAGGCCACGCCCCTTTTACACCTCTCTGCAACGCAGCTCTGTGGCACTTTTGGAGGTATATGGTGGGCTAGTTGGACTCCAGGGACCCTCAGGATTCAAGGGGACTTAATCCCCAACTTAAAACGCGCCACGGGGCTCGTTTGCACAGTGGTGAAGGGAGGGGCGGGGCTTCAGGTGACATGTGTGCAAACAGGCCCCTGGCGCGTTTTAAGATGGGGAATAAATTCCTTTTCAATCCTGAGGGTCTCTAGGGGCCAACTAGCCCACCAGGTACCTCCAGTAAGCGCCACGGAGCTGCGTTGCAGAGTGTTGTAAAAGGGGCATGGCCTCTGAACACCTCTCTGCAACGCAGCCTCTGGCGTATACTGGAGGTACCTGGTGGGCTAGTTGGCCCCTAGGGACCCTCGGGATTGAGGAGGAATTAATTGTCCAACTTAAAACGCGCCACAGGGCGTGTTTGCAGACATGTCACCTTAGGCCCCACCCCTTCCTTCACCATTGTGCAAATATTCCTCTAAAATCAGCCGAACTACGAATTCCGATTTACTCACCTGTTATCAGGAGAGACCTCAGTGCTGCATCTTTCAGCCCAGTACTGATCCTGAAAAGTAATTTTAACCGTACTTACCAGTAACTTGAATTTCCTTCCATAGGATATCATTGCCTGCTTTTTGCTGAAAAAGTTTCAAAGTGTCGATTTTTGAAACATACAAATATTCCTCTAAAATCAGACGAAATACGAATTCCGATTTACTCACCTGTTATCAGGAGAGAACCCAGTGCTGCATCTTTTAGCCCAGCACTGACCCTGAAAAGTAATTCTAACCGTACTTAACAGTAACTTGAATTTCCTTCCATAGGCTAACATTGACTGGTTTCACTTGGAAATTCTTCCAAGTGTGGAGTTTTGGAACTTTATAATATTTCTCTAAGATCAGCTGAACTATGAATTCCGATTTACTCACCTGTTATCAGGAGAGAACCCAGTGCTGCATCTTTTAGCCCAGCACTGACCCTGAAAAGTAATTCTAACTGTACTTACCAGTAACTTGAATTTTCTTCCATAGGAATCCATTGTCTGGTTTTCAGCAGAAAAGTTTCAAAGTGTCGATTTTCACAAACTACAAATATTCCTTAAAAATCGCATGTGTGACTTAAACGCATTCTTTCAACTGTTTACAGGAGATGCACCAGTGCTGGTTCCAGGATCCACCACTGAGTAAGAAAAAGTAACGATAACACTACTTACCTGCTAAGTGAATTTCCTCCCATAGGATAACATTGGTGATTCTATATGAAAAAGTTTCAGTGTCAACTTTTAAAATACAATAATATTCCTTAAAAATCACTACTGTAACCAAAACGCTTTTACTCAACTGTTTACAGGAGATGTCCCAGGACTGAATCTAGGATCCAGTCCTGTGGTTAGAAAAGTAATCCATAAAGTAACTAATTGCATTTAACTAGAAATTCACATTGAGCTCAATGTTGCTTTGTTTTTGAAATTGTGTTGCCCATTGCAACAACTGTAACTACTGTACTTAAAAGTCTATTGCCTATTTGCAAAGTATTTAAACTAAAGTAATTCATTCTGAGAAAGTATATTTTGTAATGTAATGTATAATGTAATTACAATGTAATTTAAAAAATAAAATATCTAAAAATAAATAGTTTAAAAAAATGTTGTAAATCAGTATCAAAAAAATAAATATAACAATTAATACATTTAAAAATTGTCATTTACAAAACCTTTGAAATTCACTGAAAAAACCATAGGTTTCAGACACGTTATAGTTAGGAATTAGCATTTAAAAACCTTTGAAATTCACTGAAAAAACCATAGGTTTCAGACACGTTATAGTTAGGAATTAGCATTTAAAAACCTTTGAAATTCACTGAAAAAACCATAGGTTTCAGGCACGTTATAGTTAGAAATTAGCATTTAAAAACCTTAGAAATTCACTGAAAAAACCATAAGGTTTTAGGGACAGTTATAGTTAGTTGGACATTGCACTCGTACAAAACCCGTGAAATTCCCCCGTTATAGTTAGTTCAGGTAACTATAGCTCGCGCCCCGCAATGCACTGCTGATGACGTCACATATTACATCACTCATGACATGGTCAGTGACATCACTGATGACATCACTGATGACATCTCAAATGACATCACTGATGACATCATCCATGTGAGAATTTAATGCACCTCCTCACACCCTAATATAACCTTTGATACACCCACTCTAAATTACAGACTGCCATTCTCAAAACCATAGACACTCCAACACCAATAACTACATACCCAGTCACTGATTCTTAGGTCTACACACACACATCCACTCACTAACCCGTACAGTCACTCATACTTATGGTCACTCAGTACAGGACTATCATATGCACTCATACTCCTATATAGACACTCAAACACCGCCACTCATCCATAGAGGTACTCACACACCTAGTCAGTCATGCAAATAATTAAACACACTGCCATTTACTCACCTATACAGTTATACACACACCAGCTCACTTACTCATACAAATACTAGCACATTCTTACGCTCTTATACAATCACTGATACAAGCACACACTCATCCATACAGTCACTCTCACAATCACACACTCTCGCTTATAGCTATTTATATACTCCAACACACATATATACTGCCTTTCACATATGTAGTTACTCACACATGTACCACTGGGACATACATTCACTCACTAACACACTCTTACACACACTTACCCACCCATACAGTCTATCACAGATGCACTCTTGAAACCATCCACCCAGTGAATCACCCACTCACACATCTATGCACAGAGTCGCACACACCCCACCCACACAAACACTCAGGCACCCATACAGATACTCAGACAACCAATCAATAACTCATATAGACACTCATGTAGCTATTCACAAACCCATGCACCACTTACACAGCAACAGACAGACGGATACAGACATTCACCCAGTTTAGTCACTAACCCATGCATTCAGTAAGATACGTTTAATCACTCACTTATCGAGTTAGTCACGCACCTACTAAATCATCCATACAGACACTTATACACTCACTCATTCTTCAATACGCCTTTCCCTATATATATTAAAAATATTTAAACTTTACAGAAACACACAGTCACTGGATGATGTCATCAGTGATGTCATTTGAGATGTCATCAGTGATGTCATCAGTAATGTCACTGACCATGTCATGAGTGATGTAATATGTGACGTCATCAGCAGTGCATTGCGGGGGCGCGAGTTATAGTTACCTGAACTAATTATAACGGGGGTTTTTTCACGGGTTTTGTACGAGTGCAATGTCCAACTAACTATAACTGTCCCTAAAACCTTATGGTTTTTTCAGTGAATATATATATATATAAATATATATATATATACAAAAGAGAGTTGGCCCCTCGGAAGAGCCACACACAGGTAGGTATACTTAGGTTTATTCGGGAAGCTGCAGCACAGCAGGCAGGTAACCTTGCATCAAAATATTCAGGTCGCCGACGCGTTTCATGCTAACTTGCACTTTTTCAAAGGCATGTTTGTTCTATGACGCAAAGCAGTATGGGCACTCTTTTTCAAGTCCTGATACCCGCCCATGTGGGCGTTGACTCCGTTTTGCAGAGCTTGCTGGTATCCGTAGTGCACATTAGTAGTTCTCCAGTGAGTTGCTTATTGCGTTACCACAGTTCAAAAACTAAATAAAATCCCAAGTGGGTGTGAAAAGCGATCCGCTCACACTGGGCTGCACCTTAACTCTTCCAGAAACGGCCTCCTGTCCCAAATCGGTGATCATCAATTTATGTCACCAAAGGTCCGCTTCTATGCGGTGGGGCTCCTTCCACGGCTGGGCCAGCCGTCAAACATCCATACAAAAGAGAGTTGCCCCCTCGGAAGAGCCACACACAGGTAGGTATACTTAGGTTTATTCGGGAAGCTGCAGCACAGCAGGCAGGAAACCTTGCATCAAAATATTCAGGTCGCCGACGCGTTTCGTGCTAACTTGCACTTTTTCAAAGGCATGTTTGTTCTATGATGCAAAGCAGTATGGGCACTCTTTTTCAAGTCCTGATACCCGCCCATGTGGGCGTTGACTCCGTTTTGCAGAGCCTGCTGGTATCCGTAGTGCACATTAGTAGTTCTCCAGTGAGTTGCTTATTGCGTTACCACAGTTCAAAAACTAAATAAAATCCCAAGTGGGTGTGTAAAGCGTCCCGCTCACACTGGGCTGCACCTTAACTCTTCCAGAAACGGCCTCCTGTCCTAAATCGGTGATCATCAATTTATGTCACCAAAGGTCCGCTTCTATGCGGCGGGGCTCCTTCCACGGCTGGGCCAGCCATCAAACATCCATACAAAAGAGAGTTGCCCCCTCAGAAGAGCCACACACAGGTAGGTATACTTAGGTTTATTCGGGAAGCTGCAGCACAGCAGGCAGGAAACCTTGCATCAAAATATTCAGGTCGCCGACGCGTTTCGTGCTAACTTGCACTTTTTCAAAGGCATGTTTGTTCTATGACGCAAAGCAGTATGGGCACTCTTTTTCAAGTCCTGATACCCGCCCATGTGGGCGTTGACTCCGTTTTGCAGAGCCTGCTGGTATCCGTAGTGCACATTAGTAGTTCTCCAGTGAGTTGCTTATTGCGTTACCACAGTTCAAAAACTAAATAAAATCCCAAGTGGGTGTGTAAAGCGTCCCGCTCACACTGGGCTGCACCTTAACTCTTCCAGAAACTGCCTCCTGTCCCAAATCGGTGATCATCAATTTATGTCACCAAAGGTCCGCTTCTATGCGGCGGGGCTCCTTCCACGGCTGGGCCAGCCGTCAAACATCCATACAAAAGAGAGTTGCCCCCTCGGAAGAGCCACACACAGGTAGGTATACTTAGGTTTATTCGGGAAGCTGCAGCACAGCAGGCAGGAAACCGTGCATCAAAATATTCGGGTCGCCGACGCGTTTCGTGCTAACTTGCACTTTTTCAAAGGCATGTTTGTTCTATGACGCAAAGCAGTATGGGCACTCTTTTTCAAGTCCTGATACCCGCCCATGTGGGCGTTGACTCCGTTTTGGAGAGCCTGCTGGTATCCGTAGTGCACATTAGTAGTTCTCCAGTGAGTTGCTTATTGCGTTACCACAGTTCAAAAACTAAATAAAATCCCAAGTGGGTGTGTAAAGCGTCCCGCTCACACTGGGCTGCACCTTAACTCTTCCAGAAACGGCCTCCTGTCCCAAATCGGTGATCATCAATTTATGTCACCAAAGGTCCGCTTCTATGCGGCGGGGCTCCTTCCACGGCTACATACATACAAAAGAGACTATCATTGATGCCTGTACCTGGAGGGTTGCCTGCTTGCAAGTTGTCAATAAATTATGTGAGCTACTCATCTTCTTGTGGCTTCACTCCTTTGGGGCTTACCTGTGTGGATGGATATAAAACGGCTGTTTGCCCGGCCGCGGAGTGAGGCCCACTGCTGGTTTGCGGGTCCGTGCTGGCTCCAAGGTGGTGCTGGAATCGACGGGAGGAAGGCAATTTGGCGCCATTGCAGGGTGGTGCTGGCTAGATGCTCGCATTGGCACATGGAAACCGGGGCAGGCTTCCGCCAGGACTGTGCATCTACCCACTGGGGAGAAAACTGTGTGTTTTATTGAAGCAACGATAAGCAGACCCACTGGGGAATACCTTTAGCGCACTACAATGCCCAGAAGGCCGTGAGAGCGACCACGCCCACTGTGGCAGGCAGTTGAAATTTAAACCGTGCGCAAGAAATCATGCTTTCATTTGTCTTAACAGCGCCACTGAAGAAGGGATAAAGAAACTCCTGAAACGCGTCTGGCGTAAGGACTATCATTGATGCCTGTACCTGGAGGGTTGCCTGCTTGCAAGTTGTCAATAAATTATGTGAGCTACTCATCTTCTTGTGGCTTCACTCCTTTGGGGCTTACCTGTGTGGATGGATATATATATATATATTCACTGAAAAAACAATAGGTTTCAGACACGTTATAGTTAGGAATTAGCATTTAAAAAACCTTTGAAATTCACTGAAAATACCATAGGTTTCAGGCACGTTATAGTTAGAAATTAGCATTTAAAAAACCTTAGAAATTCACTGAAAAAACCATAAGGTTTTAGGGACAGTTATAGTTATTTGGACATTGCACTCGTACAAAACCCGTGAAATTCTCCCGTTATAGTTAGTTCAGGTAACTATAACTCGCGCCCCGCAATGCACTGCTGATGACGTCACATATTACATCACTCATGACATGGTCAGTGACATCACTGATGACATCACTGATGACATCTCAAATGACATCACTGATGACATCATCCATGTGAGAATTTAATGCACCTCCTCACACCCTGGCTGCCAACACTTCCTGAATCAGAATGTTGACAGCCAGCTGACAGCCAATTAGCATGCAGTTCGTGATCGGGAGGGTACGCGGACCCTACTCGGCCATAGATATATATGTGACTTTACTTGTGAATTTCTCAGGAACTACTGAACGGATTTACACCATTTAAGCAAAAGGCACCAGTCTGAACCAAGGGCTACCTCTTTGCCAAATTTGGTGTAATTCCGTTCAGCAGTTCGGGCTGTAGCTGCGACTAAAGGTTCCTATGGAAAAATGAATGGGGAAAACGCGTTTTGGGACCCCCCTTTTTCTCGGCCCCCGCTTGACGAATCAACCTGAGACTTTCAGGGTAGGAGCGGAGCGGAGCGCCCCAACAAGTTGGAAACTTTCGCAAAGATTTGTCAACCGGCGCCAACGTTATTTCAAATAGAATGTCGCGGATTTCCTATGGATAATAGGTCCTAACTATAACTATCTACTGGCGACCGCCAGTAGATAATATATATATATATATATATATATATATATATATATATATATATATATATATATATATATATATATATATATATATATATATATAATCTGATTGCCTGAATAATGTAAGCACTGTTACTGTATCTATAATTACATTTGTAACACCAGATGTATTTCTTTATGCATACCATCATTTATTTTATTTGTTTCATTTGTACAGCGCGGTTATAGCCACAAGGCCAGTAAAGCTCTTCAGATAAAAATAAAACCATACAGCAGGAGTAGTCATTGCAGGAGTAGAGACACAACATAGTTGAACAAGGGGGTACAATTAAAATCATATATGTTTTGAATTATTTCCAAAAGATCAATAGGTAAGAGTTTTAGATAATCTGGTAAGCTTTCCAAAGTACTGATGACTGGCAAAGGTTTGACTGCTTCAAATCTTAGATCTTTCTGTTTTAAGAATATCCAAGAGGGGAAAAGATTTATTTCTGCAGTCTCTTTTAGTGTAGTGTAGATTAATTTCTTGCAGTCTCTGTGTGATATAGTTTGTCCTTAAGCTAACCAGGACAAAAATATGGATGGCCTATTAAATGAAACATGACATCTTAAATTGGACCAAGGCTTCTAGAGGTAGTCATCAGTGTTACTTCAGAAACTGAGTGATATGAATATATTCTGTGCCCCATTGAGAAAGTGAGCAGCTGTATACGAACTGTGTTGCCACATTTACATGGAAAAGTACAAGTGCTTGCAAAGCAATCTGAGTCTTCTTGAGGTGGTGGAGGGCTTCCACTTCCTCAGTTGAAGGTGCTGGGAGAAATCACTTTTGATGATCATGAGGATATGTTAGTTCAAGTACATCTTTCATTAATGGTTTATCAAGCTATATGCAGAATGTGTGTAGGGACAGAGAAATGTCAAACTACAAGTCTGTTTCTAGCCATTTTTTAGCAGGAGCCAGTGAGTCACCGGATGAAAGAAGGGGAACATCATCTTTTGTTAGGTTGAGTTTCAGGGAGAAGGAGGATATACAGTTCATCTGATTGCTAAGGAAGATTTATAGGCTTAGAACATTAGAGGAATTTGGGACTGAGATAGAATTATGCATAGTTTGCATACTGATGCATGGCAATATTTGTATCTTGTAGTAGTGAGTGCTGCTACAGACTCCATACATATGTTTAAGAGGGCTGGTGAAAGGCCCAAGCCTTAGGTATACATTGCAGCTAATCAATGCAGTGACAAAGATCAGAAAGAAGTCCTACTTATTACAAATTAGGGTCTAGAAGAGAGGAAATATACTGTATGTGTCTCTGAAATCCTTTACATGAAGTCTGTGTTTGTGACACTATCTTTAATTTGTTATTTCTTAAACACAATTATCTTTAAGTTAAAGTAAAGAACATGGTACTGTGAGAATTGCCAGTTTGCTTTCAACTAGAAAATCTAATCCCAATATCCTTCAAATATAATGTCACAATAAGACATGATTTTGGACTACATAGGCATTCATGATTTTTGGTCCAAAGTTTAGTCTAAAAGGACCAACATGATCTGGCTCTCCAACAAGATATGTTTCAAAACAATAGTCTTCAAATTAGTTGCTTTACCCAAACCATACAAAAATATTAAAACTTGTAGAAGTCATTTTCAGCATGGCCCCTGGTTAGTAACACCAGTTCCTGTAGGGCTGGTGGTGCTGGCATCCCCGATGCTAATGTGCCTCTTCCGGGCAGCAGCATGTGGTGCAATGAGTTAGTGGACTTTTTGGAGCGTTTTACACAACCATTCCACTGCTGATGGAAATGACTAATGTACAGGACAAAACAAAAAATATCCAATTTTGTAGGAATCATTGATTCCCATATTAGAAATGCCTAATATGTATGAAAATAAATGCTCAGTATGTTTATTTCCTAGTACCATGCCACCACCTGGCTTACTGAGCCCCTCATCGCAGCATTTTAAAAAAACTGCAGGGTCCTAGAACGTTCTTGGAGGAGAATCTATAACCCTCTGCAAAAAAGGCAATACAGAGCAGCCATTAAATACGATCACATTTTAATTGGAAAGGCAAGGCGGATTATTTTGCCAATAAAATCAGGAACAATAAGAACCCTGTCAAGGAAATGTTTAATTTAATGAATAGTCTCATTAAACCCTCCTTCTCTGCTGACCCCATTGACACATTCATTGCGCATTGTGAGAAGCTGGCAAATTACTTCACTAGCAAAAATAGATGACATCTACCAACTCTTCCCCTTAGATGCTCCTGTGGCTATCCTACACTACCACACTGCCAGCTGGCAGTAGCTTTTCACCAGCACTCAATGTATTCCCTCCGATGTGTCTGCCTGAGCTACTCAACATTTGTAGGCAAGTTAAATCTGGCTCTCCTGTAGATCTGCTTAAACCTGACCTGTTTCTCAAATTCTTTGACTCTCTCCTTCCACTCTGTCTAGAAGTGATTAATCTCTCCTTGTCTTCAGCTCACATGCCTGGTCCCTGGAAGCAGGCCAAGGTTATCCCTCTTTTGAAGAAAACTTCCTAGAATACTTCCAAACCTGAAAACTTCCGGCTAATTTCTCTCCTCCCTTTTCTTGCTAAAGTTACAGAGAGACATGTCAATGAGATTCTGACCAAATTCCTGGACGACAACCACATCTTGGACGCCTCCCAAAATGGATTCAGGACTGGGCACAGTATGGAATCTGCGCTTCTCGCTGTCACAGAGCAACTTTTCAGCCCTGATCCTATTGCATTTGAACGCGCATTTGATATGGTGTCTCATTAAATACTATTGCAGTGCCTACAAAGTATTGGGATAGGTGGGGTGGCATTGTCATGGTTTGCGTCTTTTCTGTCTGAATGCTTTTTCCAGGTTATCTCACCTGCTCATAGCTCCCACCTTCATTCTCAACCTCATGGTGTCCCCCAGGGCTCTTCACTCAGCCCCACCTTGTTTAATGTATACATCCAACCTCTGGCACAGGTTATCAAAACTAGTGGGATTGCTATGATATCCTACGCCGACGATACCCAGTTGGTGTTCTCCTTTACAAATCACCCAGTGCTGGATAAGTCTAATTTCCAAAGAGGACTGTTAGCGGTTGCAGAATGGGTGAATGCCAACTGCCTCCGCCTGTATGCTAATAAAACTGAAGACCTTCTTCTGGGGAAAGACACTCTTTCTTAGAACAACCATTGGTGGCCCTCTTCTCTCAGATCTCCCTCCCATACACAAGCCAACCATTTCAAACTTAGGAGTCATCATGGACAGTACCCTGGCCTTTGAGGCACAAGCTAAATCGGTTGTTGGCACCTATTTCGGGAATATGAGAAGCCTTAAACAGATCATTGGCCTCTTTGATACCAGTACCTGCCAAACTATTATTCAAGCATTAATTCCTGACTTGACTATTGTAACATCTTGTACCTTAGCACTAATAAGTCAGTCATCAGAAGACTCAAGCTTGGCCAGAATGCAGCAGATAGACTGATTTTTGACCTTCGAAAGTGTTGTCCTGTTCCTGGCCTTCTTCACCTATTGCATTGGCTTCCAGTAGAGAAGCGCATCCATTTCAATACCTTGTGTACAGCACATAAGATCTGTTCCACCAAAGAGCTCCTATTTTGTCAAATCTCTTATCTTGCTACAGACCCTCCCACCACCTGCGCTCAGCTGACCTCAACTTGGCCATTGTTCACTGAGTTTGGAGGGCCCAAACTGGCGGCAGTTCTTTCCGCACCAAGGCTTCCACCCTTTGGAATGCACGTCTGCTCTCCATTAGAAATATTGAAATCCATCTGTTATTCAGGAAATCTCTGAAGACATTGTTGTGGTCTACCTAAATCCCTTTGTTTTGCTTTTGAAAGGGAGTTAGGATCTGCTTCCTATTTCTGAGGTCCAGCGCTAGGAAGCCCCGTTGTTGGGGCTGCCACACACTCTATCCTTTAACATAACATAACATTAAGACGTTGTGCTTCACTCCTCTGCAAACACTTAGGACATGTATGTCTTGTCATATAAGATGTAGTGCTCTTTTGTAATGATATACTTGAACATCTTGACCATGTAATAAGATTCTGTCTATTTGCCCCATAGAGATTAGTTCTTGTCCATTGTTAGATTTCTAATTCACTTTCCTGTTAATTACAGAAACTCTTTCCTTTTTAAATTTGATTTTAGAGTTTTGTATTTAAACGGCTTCATTATTCATGTTTTATTACTTACATTATGACCGTCTGTGTATTATTTCAAGAAAATAATAAAATAAAGAAAAATAAATTAAAAAACACTTATAAATAAGGCTTCCCATTTTTCGAGTCTCCTATTGAACTGTACATAGTTTTGCATGGATAAAGGACTTTACTTTGAAATCTGCATTGTAAAAAGCCTACTATTCTCTATTTGGATGGAAGGCTGTTGAGCTCAAGGCTGCTAGATTAGCAATGGGAAATATACTTCAAATGAAAACAATACAGGTTCATTTGTGTTCGAGAATATGGAATGGCACAGTACAATATTTCTAATTGATTTTGACACAGCATGTACCAAGGAGTGAAGAGGGAAGAAGGTTACAGATGAATGATTTGTACTCCATTTAAAATTTGTAAAGCAACCGTGTGTGTGCTCTTCATTTTAATCAGGGAGTCCTCAGAACAAAACCAGTTGGTGGTAGATCAAAAAGGGCATATGTGTTACTTTCCCACATGCTTAGTGCTCAGAGGGATGATGAGTTATTGCATTCTAGTAGTAAATAGTGGTAATTAACCATTAAGTGAACATTGCATGTCGTTTCACAGGTTATTGGAACCATTACAAATAAAGTGCGAACAAAAGGTCTGGCCATAGTGGATAGTAAGATTTCACTGGCTCTTCTAGAGGAGGGCAGGAGCCTATATGGCATAAAGGTGGATGAAATGTCTGCATTGTGATCTTACTTTTGGGCACATTGATATGATGAGCCTTTCAATGGTTATGAAACAATTGAAGAGTAGATGTGCGCACAATGCTCACTCGTTTGTGTCATTGTTGGTATTTCATGGACCTTAGGAATTTCCTACACTTTATGTAGAAAGGGCACTATTTAGCTTTCTTTACTAGTGGACATATTTAAAGGTAAAGTACAGACAGAACCTGCTTCCTTACAGCTGTTTTGGATGGTGTATTACAGAATAAATAGATAAACCTTCTGAATGATGTCTGTCACACTCTTTGGTATCCACCACGCTGCGTGGGTAATCACCCACATCATTGTTTCCACAAAAGGGTGCTAATGCACATTTTATGTTCTGCTGCATCCATAACTCCCAGGCCGGTCCTCAAGCGAAGCTACATCAAGCTTGCCTGCCACTGTAAAATCTTGTTGTCAATCTGCTGTCCCATCAGAAACAACTGCTGACTTTACTGCACACTGTATGCCACAAAATTCCACTTCCCTGTTACTCAAACAAATGGCTTTCAAGGCTGCTCTGTGTAACTTCACTGCAGCTCAAATGGTTTCCTGCTGCAGGAAGGGGCTGCTAACATGCCACTTTCTTATAAAATAATAATAATAATTTGCAAGCTGTGCACTTTGAGAAGCTTGCTAAGCTTAAATAAAAAAATAATGCCAAGTTGTCATAGTGTGCATCTTTAGAAACACCTTGTCTTAGGCGCACTGCAAGGATATTCCCCAGAGTACAACCCAGAATGTGGAGTAATCCTCTGGTAAATCAATTGCATCTGTATGGCTAGAAAGAAAAAAAGGTAACGGCTGGCCAAAATCGCATTCCTGGAGTTTTGATATGTCTGCAAAATCCTTGCCAGATATTCTGTGGCATTACTTTGCACTACTACTTAGGCCATAGACAGAGTTTTAAACTCCATTTGTTTCTTTGATAGGCAATCAATGAAAGATTTTGAGAGTGGCGAAGTAGTGGCATTCACAACTTTGAATAAGTATGAGCTAGACTTCCTCATTTTGGGCCCTTCAAGAGGCACGTGATCCTCATGTACAACTGTATGCAGCATTAGAATAGAGATACTTAGTGAGAAATAAAAAGGGGCACTATACTATTACGTGTTAGTCAGCATGCTCTGCCCCAGCTTTCGGAGCAGCTTCAAGTATAACTCTCCCACTTGTCCCAACCCAACGCCCCCTTGTGTGGTCATCATTCGAGTTATAACCACTTTTCTTCATCTTTAACCCGCCATCATACATTTCCCTACCAAGTCCCTTCACTCTTCTTTCAGGCAACTTGTCTCCTCAGGGCTCCGTACTGAGCCCTACGTTTCAAATTGTATGTGGCCCCTAATTGCCTCACTTATGGAAAACTATGGCATTTCTTTCCAAACATATGCAGGCGATACTCATCTTATTGACTCATTGTCTGCCTTGGCGGTAACAATGCTGAAGCTGTGGGCAAGCTTAGAAATTGCCCTCAAGAATTTGCAAGATGGATAACTCTAAACTCATCAGCCTTAAACTGTGAGGAGACCGAAATTATTGTATTTGGGTCAGAGTCCGCATGGACTCCTGAATGGTGGCTGGAGTCCCCTGGGAATCTATCAGTGCCGCACCACTTTCCTGGAATCTTGGTGTTATGATTGACAGTAGCTTGACCTTTACTGAATATGTCAAATCCACCTGTTCCACCAGTTTTCGCGTCCTCTTTATTGTCAGAAAGATCCTCCATTTGATACCACCATATGGCAGAAAGGACCTGGTACATGCACTGATTATATCTAGTTTAGACTACTATAACATTGTTTGGATAGAATGCCTATGTTTCTGAGCCAAAACGTACTGATGCTACAAAACACAGTGGGTAGATTGATCTCAGGACGCAAACACAGTGCAGGGATTAGTTATCACCTTCAGAAAATGCACTGGTTGCCCACAAATAAAAGATGGACCTTCGAGGCCGTATGTCTATGCCACAAATAGGTAAAAAATGAGGACCAGGTGATTTATATGGCATCCCTGTTCTCATGGTACAAACCTACACTGGTGTTCAAATTCAAACAGGGCTTTCTTATCAAAGTCCCTAGAATCAAAAAATTAGATTAGGAGGATGCACATTTGCGGTCCTCACTGAGAAGGCTTAAACCTATATGCAAATTCACCTCAGTTCCCGGTCAAATCTCAGAATTCTTAGGAAACAGCTTAAGACTTTCATATTTTCACATTATCTCAAGTTACATTAGCTGGTTGAATCGCTCCCGAGACTGAATGTTTTCTGGTTTGGGTACCTCTTGAGCACAGGAACACGTCTGCCTGAAGTAGCTGTTTGTGTTATATAAGTGGTTTTCCTCACTCACTCGTTCACTCACAACTACGCACCAACTCACTTTTGTCACATTCACCCTCTCACTCCTATTGTCTTCCACCAATATTACTCCTATAACTCTCAATCTTAGTTTTCTTTCACTGCCCTCTTTCTGCAAGCTACCACAGTCCAACAATCGAGTTTTTCTAGCTTCCTTCTTCACATATCAGTTTCTCTCATTCTATCAACTAACTTCTTCATTGTCTCGCTGATTGCCCAATTGATATCCCATTTTTGCCTTTAGTCATACATACTGATGGATGTATGTGTAATGGACATTTCATATACAATTTCAATACAATCCATTTTCCGTCTTCTCATCTTGCAACCCTCCTTATTCCATCACCCAGGAAAAGCCATGCTACAATCTCAAGAGGACATTTGCTAATCTTCACTTTCTGTTATTATTATTGGTGATCATATCTATAAAGAACACCTCAAATAGTATTTCTTCATTGTGCTCAATGAGAGGTGTTTATTCCCACTCAGTAGTACTCTTTTCATTAACCTTAGAACCAGGAAATGCTACTTCCCAAATTTAAGCTTGGGATCTGCATGTTATACAGAATTCTCTTCAGCAGGGCATTCATCCATTGAGAAATTTCATTGAGATTGTAATGTCAAACCCGCAGATTACATACAGATGCTTGCAGCACTCACATGAATCGACTCAGCATTATTAATGGAATTGTAATCTATGTAGCAAGAGAATTACCCAATGAGCTGTCTTGCTGGAAATGGAACTTGTGACCCGCTGCTTAAGCACACATCACTGTGGTGACCAGATTAACCCATGAGATATTTTACTGGTAAAAGGTAAAGAAGAGGGCTGGACTATAGGTAAAAGGGGGAATTTTATAAAAGTCAAGCACCACTGAATGTCTAATAGCAGTGAGGCAGTGTGTAATGAATACAAGCTTAATGTCCCTGTTCTAACACTAGTGGCCTTTTAGAGGCACAGATCTCTCATGGAACCTCTGTGTTTTAAGTGCCTGATCTCTACTCCCTTCATCTCCTGTCATATGTACACATGGAAGAACCCCCTCTAATGTGTTTCCCCTTTCCTCCTCTGTCTTCATTCGCTTACAACAGGATCACTCTCTGAAGGAAATGGTGAGGGAAAGACATATGTTTGTAAATGTGCACTGCTACAATGTGTTCTATGCCATTATCAGGAGGGCAAGAACATCAGCCCAAAAGGCCCAGGTCAAACAGTGGTTTTAAAATGACTGGTAAATCAAAATTTTATTACAAAACCGGAGGCTCATATTATGCTGTCTTTTCTTAGTGTTTATTAAATAGCAGCCAAGTAAAAAACAAAACTGCATTACCCAGAAAACCTGAATAAAGAACTACAGACAATGACATCACAATAGAATTACCAACCAAGTAACCCAATAATTATCTTGACTGAAAACAGCAATTCCTCTTTTCTTGCTGGTCGCAGTCAAGATAAGTATTCTTTTCATGTTGCTTGCTGCATATTTTATAATCTTTATTGAATTAAAGTTATTACATGTGAATATTGCCTTTTATTGTGGAATTTAGCTCACCGCTTGCCCCGTGCGCTCCTCGACAACGGGCTTTTTTTTTCCCTAAGCACGTACCGTTGGTCTTTTCTGCCCTTAGCGCTGCTGCTGTCTTCTCAATTGCGTTGCTTTGCCAATCTCCTACAACACTCCCAGACTCATAAATCCTTGTTCGTTTCACCGCTAAGCAGTAAGACCTTCTACAGCTTCTTTCCTCCTCGGGCACTCCCTTTTTGCCCTCTTTCACGCCCCTCTATTGTTAGCTGCTCTTCTTGGCTGTTTTTCCACTATTAACCCTTTAGATACCAGTTTGAGAATTGTACAGTGTTTTATATTTTCTCAGTTTTCATTCATAATATTTATGATTAATTTTCTTCATTATGTCTGAGGAAGAGGACACTCAGGTGTTTAAGGATAATTTGAAATCCTTCATTAAGGATTCAGTCAAGCAAGCTGTTGCAGTCTCTATGCTGGATGTGTCAAAGAATTTAGAGGCTTCCCTCTCAAAAATTCTCTTCTCAGAAGGTCCCTTTAAGAAGGGAAAGAAACGTATGGCCACCTCTGGTGACGCTAGTAAAGAAGTTTCTTTGAATTCTTGTCCTACCGTCCGAGAGGTTTACTTTTTGGAGCTCCTTCCACCCCCTTCTGGTTACTCACCTTAAAGACACTGATGATGGGGATGATGATGTCTTGGATGACACAAATAATTAAGGACCTCTGGAAAAAAGGTGAAACATTTCTCCTACTGATGGTGGTGTTACTCACCCATTGTCAAATGATTTGGTGGACGTTCTTGAGGATCCCATGTTTGACCCCTCCCTCAATCACCACCCCAACTCTACAGAATGGTTCCCGTCAGAGCATGTGGCTGATTATGTATCCCATTATCTTTTCCTTCCTCTTGATAAAGCTTCACATAAAAAGTTAAAATC
This sequence comes from Calotriton arnoldi, assembly GCA_963921515.1. Taxonomy (NCBI): domain Eukaryota; kingdom Metazoa; phylum Chordata; class Amphibia; order Caudata; family Salamandridae; genus Calotriton; species Calotriton arnoldi. Next base: position 899,290 of record CAWUFW010001381.1, read on the forward strand.
TGAATGTCTCCGCCCCTCCCTTCCAACCAACATTACTTCCACTCCTGTCCTTGATCCCAACTTGTTAATGTTCTTTATAAAATATTGACAAGATATAAAGAAACAGGTGGACAGAGGCTGGTCTAATTGTCAGGACTGCATTTTGGATTTGGTTGATCCTCTTACCAGAATATTAGATTTTGTTGAAGAAGCTAAGATGGAAGGCACGCAGGTGGATCCTGATACCCTATCTAACTGGGGCCAATGGGCTATTTGCATTTTGGGCAATGCCAATGCCCATATTTTTCAAGAAAAAAGGAAAAGCCTACTTCTCAAAATTGATCCGAAACTTAGTAGCCTGGCCACTGAGGAGGAAGGGCCTTTGGCTAATTGCCTTTTATTTGAAGTCTCCTTTATTAAGAAACTTGGGAAATATGTTGCCACCTTTGCCACTATGTACAAAGCCCAGCTTTCCCTCAAAAAGATATTCTTCCACTCTGGATTTTGCCAGCAAAAGTAGGAGTTGCTTTGCCGGCCGCTATGCCTCAAGGGGTTAATCCCTCAGGAAAGGCTCCTTCGACCAGCAGTCCCAGGTTGACATCTACACTGGCTACAAATCCCAGTTCTATCCCGGTTGTACCAGAGGGTTCCCTTTTTCAGGGGATACAGGAATAAAGGAGAACAATTTTCAGGTAAGTATTTGCAGTTCTGGCTCACCTCCAATAGGAGGCAGATTAGCTTTGTGTCTAAATATATGGTTTTCTCTCATCACGGATCCCTCGGTAATTCAGACTGTACAAGGTTATCAAATAGAACTCTGCCAACATCCTCTACAATCACAAGTTCCACACAAGTTTCACACATCCTCTTCTTTTTTCACAGGTTCAATCTTGCTTAATGCAGGAGGAGATACTTTCTCTACTATCCAAACAGGCCATCGATCAAACTCAATTCAATCCCTCAGGCTTTCTCAGCACCATTTTTCTGGTTCGGAAGAAAAACAAAAACTTCCGCTGTGTGTTAAATCTAAAGATTTTCAACAATTTTGTAGTGTACCATTATTTCAAGTTAGAAACTATTCTCCATCTCAGCAATATTTTGCTTCAGGATTATAGGCTAGTCAGGTTAGATCTTCAGGATGCTTATCTATCAGTTCCTGTGCATCCTTCTCACAGGAAATTTCTAAAGTTCCAAGGGGAAATTCATTCTTCCGCTTCAAAGCACTACCTTTCAGCCTTTCCTCACCTCCTTGGTGTTTCACCAAGATTCTCAAACCTGTTGTAGCTTTTCTAAGAGCACATGGTATCAGGTTGATTGTCTATCCCTGCAATTTTCTAATAATGGCTCAAGCAGGATGTGTTACTGTCTCATTCGCAAATTTGCCAAGACCTCCTCCTTCGTTTGGAATTCCTCATCAATGTTCAGAAGTCTGCTCTCTTCCTTCGTATCAGATGGAATTTCTAGGTTTTGTGATACATAGCTCTTGGTCAATCCTTCAGATTCCTCAACACAAGGTAACCCTCATCAAAAAGGAAATAAGTCTTTCCCCCCTCTCTCTCTCAATTTTCCCTCACATCTTTGGCCAGTCTGGTGGGCCTTTTAGCCTCTTCGATTCAAGTGATTTTTCTGGGCCCTCTTCATTAGCTGGCCCTTTAGAGATTAAAGAGCTGCCATCTCCGCAGAGGACTCGCTTATTTCGACCCCGTTTCTTTCGATCCTGAGTCCAAAAATGAGCTTCTTTGGTGGCTTACTCATTTAGACGCCTGGAATGGAAGAACGATTTTCTCTGCTGTCCTAGATCTTGTCTTAGAATCCAATGCAAGTTGGAGAGGTTGGGATGCAAGATGCGGTCAGTTCTCAACTGAAGGTACCTGGTCTCCACAGGAGTCATTATTGCATATCAACAGTTTAGAGATGCTTGCAGGTTCCTTTGCAAGCCAGTCCTTTACAAAAAACAGAGCAAACTGCACCATTCTCTTATGGATGGACAATCTTACAATGGTCCAATACATAAACCATATTGGGAGCACAAGGTCCAGAATTCTGGCAGATCTCGCCAAGCATCTTTGGGAATTTTTCCTTCAGTGACAAATCTCTCTCATAGCAGTTTATCTATCATGAAACTTGAATGTCGTAGCAGACTGGTACTCCAGACATCTTAAAGATTCAAACAATTGGCAACTGCACCCTTCAGTGTTCAATCGTCTTTCTTCCATCTTTGGCATCATGTCAATCAACCTTTTTGCTTCCCATCTCAATTCCCAACTTCCTTTTTTCTTCAGTTGGAGACCAGATACTCAAGCTCTATCCACGCAAGCCTTTCTTAAATCCTGGCCCAATATCTTCTCTATGCCTTTCCCCTTTCCTATTGATTGCATGAGTCCTGGCTCAAGCTGGAACGCAGTTTTCTTCTCTTTTGGCAAGCTCAACCCTGGTATCCAACTCTGTTGGAGATTGCACAGGAGGCTATTCACCTCATTCAACAATCTTGGGCCCCTGGTAGTTCTAAAATCTACAAATCAGCCTGGTAAGCCTGGTCTAGCTGGTGTATGGACAGGGGTTCTGATCCTGTTCCAGCAGATGTGAGTCTTGTTGTCAACTTTTTAGCTTCTCTTGCATCTCAGGGAAAAGCTTATGGCACCATCAATACTTACAGACCTGCCATTTCTGCAGAACACCTTCGAGTGGATGGAAGACCCATTGGTGAACACCCTTTGATTTGTCGTCTTTTAAACGGAGTATGTTAAGTTAATCCTCTGGTCCCCAAGTAGAAAACATTGTGGGATGTTAATTTGATGTTAAACATGTTTCTCTCATGATAATATGTACCTTTCTCTCAAACATTTATCTGCAAAATAGACAAGGATTGTGTGTTTAATTTCCTTGAACCGTGTTTTTAATGTGTCTTCCTTCTATTATTCTTCCCTTTCTTTTCAGGTTCATAGGTGTACCAAGACTAATTTATCTACCATTAATTATCCTTTTTTCCCCTCACATCCAAAATTATGTATTGTAAATTGTCTAAAATCCTACGTTTCACAAACTGCAGATTTGAGATCTCCCTCTTCTACCCAGTTGCTGATTTCCTTCCAGAAACCCAATGAACCCATTTCTTCTCCCACTTTAGTCTGCTGGGTAAAATGGATCATGCCCATGGCCGGTATTGCCTTTGATTCCTAAGATGCCCATTCAGCCAGAGGGGCTATGGCATCTAGGGATTTTTGGGCAGATGCTAGTTTGCATGACATTCTCAAATCTTCAGATTGGTTGAATGTTAATACCTTCAGAACCTTTTATTGTAAACCTATTGCACATGTATCGGATTCTGTTATTTCAGTGCTTTGAACAAGCATAATATGAGCCTCCAGTCTAGTAATACAATCAAGATTTTCCTAGCCTTGGTGTCAGAAAGGCTAGATTTTATTAAAGACACGGAGGTGAGTATTATCCCACCAATTTCCACTAACCCGCCCTGTTTTGGTTTCTGCAGTTCCAGCGCCATCCTCCAGTGCTTCCACCTCTTCCTAATCCTTCTGGATATTCGTCTGTAATGGATCTCGATGGACCAATTCACAGATCCTTTTTTCCCGTCCAAAGGATGTTGCCTTCTCTTATGTTGGCCTTCCTTACAGATTTATTGACTGTTCTGATTTCTTTTGGTTTGGTGTTGTTGTTTCTTTCCATGCCTCATATTGACTAACTCGCTTCAAGAAAAGAGGAATTGCTCTTTTCAGTCAAGCTAGTTATTGGGTTACTCAACGTTTCATTGGTGCTTCTATTGTGATGTCATTGTTTGCAGTTCTTTATCCAGGTTTTCTGGGTGATGTAGTTTTGTTTTTACTTGGCTACTATTTAATAAACAGTAAGAAAAGACAGCATAATACTCGCCTCCATGTCTTTAATAAAATCTAGTCTTTCTGACACCAAGGCTAGGAAAGTCTCAATTTCTAGCGTTGTTTAAGGCACCTTTGTGCAAGCTGCAATGGCAAGCATTCCATGATCAATGACACTGAGATGTTCAAAAAATACATTATTGTTGAAAGACAGCATGTTTTTTCATAATATGACCAGGAAATTAGAGGCCAGAATTGACAGTTTATCATGATCATTTGTATACCCATATATTGCCATACTCGGTTACCACAGCTATCTTATCTTGTACTATGAGCCTTACAAAAAACAATCTTCACACAATTTGCTATATGTTTGGAGGGATATTTGAGGATTAGCTGTTGTTCGGTGGAACATTTCTGGTCCCAATCCATAACCTACTACAGCATCTTTTTATCATGCCTCTTCACTTTGTCATTATAAAAGGGCTAGAATTACGCAAGTATTACACTAAAGAAAAGAGTAACAAGTCAAGGAGGAGTTGTGGGGAACCCTTTCAAACTTTCCCATTAACCCTTAATTACCGGTGAGGGTGTAGTACATCACTGACGAAGCAGGAAGCAAAGCAATAATAAGACACGAGCAGAAGACCTTGCCAGGAGTAAAGTATTCTATTGTAAAGGCATTTGTAGGGTAGGTAAGGGTGGGATTCCTTTCATTTAAACAGGAACAAAACATGGTTCATTGTCTATGTCCTTGATACATTTGCAAGGACATAATGAGAAAATGTGAAAGTCGTTGCCATCTTGGATTGGGTTGATGGGACATGTTCATTGTCTATGTCTTCACCTGCAATAAAACTATATAGGACAAACCTACACTGAGAACGTTACCCAGAAAACGTACTTGCATGCCATCCCAGCTCACATGGTGAGACAATCAATGAGCTTTGCTTCTTAAAAACAACAGCCAGTAAGTGGTGCTGAAGTTAGCGATAAGCGGAATTTTAGGAAAATTAAATACCCTTCATAGATGTTGCCCACCCTGTGACTTTTACAAAGTGAACATTTCCCAGCCTTTATGGCGGTCTCCCTTTCAATTTGGCTGTCAAAGCAAATATACAGTCGGCACTGTGACTTGCTTTAAAGCTTTTATACTTATCGTTTCTGTGATTTGCCTTGTATCATTTTAACACGTTTACTCCATGTCCATGGCTTTTTGCAACATCCTTCCTGTTTCCTGAGAGGAATGTGAAGCACTGAACTGGTTTACATAGTGACCTTCACTGCATGAACATCTTCTTGTTTATAGCATTGGCTATACCCCCCAAGTGTAAACACATTTTCTAGCAGTGGCTACTACTAGTGCACAGACACTCTTGTACGACAGCTGGGAGGGTTAATAAATGTCAGGGTCAAACATGAGAACACTGTTAGGAAGGATTAACTGACATGAGAAGGCTGCACTGAGACTAAGAGACACAGCAATGTGAAGATGCTGCACTGAGATTAAAAGACCATACCTGCTTCATTCAGGTAAGCGAATGCTGCCAACGAGCTTCATGAGCCTGGCCTAAGAATGCTGACCTTCAAAGAGTGTATTATGGAAAATATTTCACCGTTTTATGACTGATTTCATACAGTGGGATGTAGGAGGCTAGACTAACTGATACCTGCAATTCAAAATATATCATTAGAAAATATGCCTACCAGCATGGACTCAAATTAGCACAGAAATTTGATGTGGAGGATTTTTAGAACATCAAAATGTTGAATTCTATGGCATTTTAATGCCATGATCGGTGCAATAACACCAAGGTTAGTTGCACATGGACCTGCACACCTTTGTGACCGATGCAGTAAAACTGTGCATTCCCGAAAAAGCATTTTATGCATGATCATGAGCAAATACAATTAGGAACGTAAGTGATCAACTTGAAATGGAATTTCCATCAATGTCTGGAGATTGGGAAGTTCAGCCCCAAAAAAATTAAACCTTTCAGTCATGTCATTCATGTCAAGGGGTCAATCTTGTGTTTAATATTGCCAAATCTGTGCCTGTATCCATCAGTGAACATACTACATGAGCTAATCTTCACTATCTGTAAATGTGCAAATGCCTCCGAACTTCCCAAATACTCTTAATAGCTATTATTTCATGGAGTTCTTGGCGGGTTAGTATCCAGAGGAATTCTCTGTTAGTTTGCATGAATTATCACCTAATATTTGTGCGCAATGTGTTGTGCCTAATGTTGAAAGTTGACAGCCATTTATTATGAAAATCCTAATTCATTTTAATAGAAAATCACAGATACTAAATAATTTTCAAGCTTAAAAATGTATTTCACTTTAGAGATTTTGCATTTATATTTTTCATCACACAATATTTTCTTGAATAGATCTTTGCACCATTACTCTCTCATTTCTACTAAGCTTCCATCAATACTGTGTGTATAAACAATGAGATAAAGGTATACTCACAATTCCTAGTCGTCTAATTGTCTTTGGATGTCATACATCAACAATGTTGTGTTTGTCCTTGCCTACTTATTTCACTAGCCTTCATCGGGCTAGACAACCAGTCAAGAAATCACACAACAAATGAGGCGAGGCAGTGTATATTTATTTATGGACCTTCAGTTTAACTTTTCCTCGTTAGCATTTTCTAGCAATAGAGGCACACATAGTTTATGCCAACACTACATTTCAAATTATTCATCCAACAGAAACTTTCCAGTATTTAAGAATTTGACAACCAGGAGCTCGAGGGGACACCCTGCTGAGATATGTGCTGTCCTTGCCCGTGTTGACATTGAGGAGCAGGGCTCCTGAATGTAGGACTGTGCCTGATACTGCTTAAGGAGGCCATTTCATTGAGCAACTCTCCCTGGGCACCTGTATGTTGGCTGGCCAGAGATGAGGACCCTTGAGGTGAGGGCAGTGACTGGTTGTATTAACTGCGGGGTCCACTGATAAAAAGGAGGGGGATTTATACCCGGAGAACAGTGGCTGCCTTCCGATGTATATTGGAAGGGGAGTGGGACTGGACTGTGAGTGCTCCCTGGCATCCCTAATTAGCTCATAACGAGCCAGGCCTGTTGCTTATCCATAGAGCCCTCACAGCAGAAGTGGGTGCAATACTGCTGGTTTGGCAAAAGAGATGTTGATGGGTGCAGACCTCCCAACTGAATTCAACGGATATAGTTGTGGCTACCTGAGTGTTGAAGCTGAGAACACATATCTGATGGCCTGGGAGTGGTGCTAGACTACAAAAAGTGGCTGTAGAGAGTGGGTACCTGCTAACAGGACAGACTATAGGTTCTCTATTGCAAAGGTGACCCGCACATAGGAGATACAGTAGGTAAAGTCAAAGCTACAAATGCACAACAGGGCAACATAATAAGCCAATCCACCACCAGAAACCCCTCCCACTGCAGAATAAACAACATACTGATGACCAGAGAGTGGTGGCCCAGGACATAATGATGGAGGAGCCCTCATGTGCAGAACTTTTGGTAGCTATACAGGGGTCCAGAGAGGCCTTGAAGAGCAACATTTAGACAGTCACACTGGAGATGGGTCTGCTGCATACTGACTTGTACAAGATAGCTGACAGAGTTCATACTGTGGAGGGGGTGGTAATGGAGGTGCAGACAGATATGACTGCACTGCAACAGCAAGTGAGGAGCCTAATGACCCTGATGGCCACACTGGAAGGCAGGGCAGAGGATAAAGAAAACCACTCCTGCTGGAATAATTTAAGTTTTCATCGATTCCCAAAATGAGCAGGAGGCCTGGATATGGAGAGATTCATAGAGGAATGGGAGCTGCAGGGCCTATCAGAGATGTTTGTGATAGAGATGGTGGACAGAATGCTGGTGGCCAAGCCTTTTCCTGGGGCCCCTCCGTGGGCATTGATAATTTGAATCCTCAACTATAGGGGCTGTATCCTTAAGGCAGCCAGAGTGGCGGGACATCTTGCATTAAAAGCCACACTATAGCAGTATATCCAAACAATACTAAAGAAGTGCAGGTGCAGAGAAAATCATACCTGACAGCAAAACAAACTGTGAGCAATGGTACATGTTAATATTCCGAGCCTGGCTGCGAGCCAGAGGAGGTGCGTATCTGGCTTGTGATGTGGGATAAAACAAAGCTAGGATGGAGTGTGGCCCCCCCCATGGCTGGAGACCTTCGGCTCTAAAACAACTGGTGGGTGAGGTTGCGGGCAGCCTCATGGACATAGACATAGCTGTTGCCAGTCTCCGACTGTAGTGATTTGAGATGATGGAACGATTGACAGAGAGAGTGAGACTGGCCTGAGCCCTGAAACTCTGGACCTGGCTAAGCTGCCCCAGAGGGAACTGACACAGAGTCCAGTCAGGCTTAGGAGGAAAGGTTATCTAGGCAGGTGGATGATGAGATCTGAGGCCGGAGATGCCCTGGACCTTGAAAGAGAATGCGTGATGGTCTGCCCCATCAGGTGCCTTGTTCCATACTACAGATATTAGGGATGGAAGCAATGGTAAAACATAGATAGACATGAGACGAAACACCGTTCGGATGATCCACACTATGCACAAGATGCTAATTACATTGAATATATTAAGTACGAGTAGTTGTCCCAAAAGATATAGGGTTAACTTGTACCTCTGTAGGTATAAGGTCCAGATAGCAATGCTACAAGAGACACACTAATTTAGGGAGGAGTTTAGAGGGGTGAGCCAAGAGATGGAGGGGGCTCCATGTATTCCAATTCTGATTGAGGCATGTTGACCTGGATTGCGGCTTAACAAAGTCAGAGGTGATGGACCCATTGGGAGATATGGAACAGAGGTGGGTCTCCTTAATGTATTTGTTACCTATCTCATAAATGTATATGCTCCCAATATAGATAGGGCTGGTCCTTCCGGGTTTGGCTATGCAGGTCACCCCCTATATGCATAGCAGAATAATATATACAGGAGAATTTAAATGTGTCCTGAACTGGAGACTGGCTAAGTCCAAACCCAGGCAGAGCCTGAAGCCGGGGATGGAATCTATCTTGAATACTGTTTTGTGCAAATTTGACTAAATTTGACTTAGTAGAAGTCTGGGGCCTCCACCACTCCACAGTTAAAATTATTCTTATCATTCAGGGGTACATAGAGTTCATAGTAGGCTCGATTTTGCGGTGATTTACTTGATTTGATTCTTGTCCGTCCACTCGCTTTTGCAATCAACCCTCAAAATGGGGCATTCTCGCTCCAGTACCCCATTATGTTCAATACAGGTTGAGGTCTTGACAGACAAAGCCTTCATTGGACAAATGAGTCCATCACCCAGTTTTTCCAGCAAAATCAGGAGACAACGGCTAGTAGGGTGATAGAACGGGAAGTGCAGAAACGTTACTGTAGGAGAAATGCATGGCCCAGATGTTTGGAGTGAGGCAACAGCAGAAATGGACTTTGGGATACTTAGAAAAAATTGCAAGATCGCTTGGACAAACTAATAGCTGTAGATACTGCAGTGACCCAGGCCTGGATGCAGACGATGAGGGAGATAGAGGATACCTGGTCTAGGCCTGACAAATACGCCGCTACAGGCTACAGGCAGTGACTGTTTAGAGAAAGGGAATACAGCAGGGTGAAAATAAATAAATAAAATGTAAATCCGTATTTGTAAAGCGCAAACTACTCACCCTTACGGGTCTCAAGGAGCTGGGGGTCATCGTGGAAATTAAGTGAGCTATTGCCCAGAGTCACATGGTGCTGAGATGAGCTGCCTCCGGAGCCGGGGATCGAACTGTGAGCCTAGTGCTCTGAAGTCAGCTGCCCTGGCCGCTGCACCACACCTCTCCATGATGGCCTGGCTGCTAAAGCAAGAAAGACCTCAAATACATATATTGTTGCTGAAGAAGGATGGGAGAGCCAGACATAGTTGATAGGGATCATATCAATGCTCAGTGTAGAAGATACATGAAGACGTCAACAATTTAGAGAGTAACCACTATTACAAAGGAAAAGGGGATAGGGTTCAGCCAAACCAATACAAAAGTTTTTCCCCTGGACTTGCTGTTAAAACCCAATATTTGCTATGTGTTGTGTAATTATCAACCCAAGAACAACAAATTTAACTTTGATGTAAAAAAATAACAAACAATTATGCTCCAACCACAATATGTAGAATCTCATAGAAATGTAATAAAAATACACATAAAATCCTATTAATATTTATTGATATAATATATCATCCATTGGACCGAATACATCATCAAAAACATTTTGATCCATCAATAACGTAACCCATTTGGTGCTCATGACGGAATGGTTCCGTCATGAGCACCAGTGCTCGTGTGCTCATGACGGAACCATTCCTTCATGTGCACACTTACACAAAATCCTTTTTTTCTTCTTTGCCTTAGAAGGTGGGGAAGAGCTTCCCCAACCTCCCGAGGTATTTTTGGGTCTTCTTTGTAATGACGATCTAACCTCATTACACTGTAAACAAAATGAAACTTAGGGCCTGATTACGATGGCGGACGGACTTAAGTCCGTCCGCAATCGTCCCGGGGATTGGGACATGCCGCCTATATGGCTGAGGTCCCGCACATGTCATTACAATGCAGCCGCCACTGTGGCGGTCGCATTGTGCATGTTTACCATTGCGGCGGGTGCTGCTGGCTGCAGCACCTGACGCAATGGTAAAAATGCATGTTGTGCATTTCCCTGCAGTGCGTGGGAGGCACCATGCGGTGCCTGCCACCTGGTGCAGGGAACTGTGCCCCCCAAGTGCAAATTCAACATGCCCCTGCACAAGGGGGGCCCACAACAGGACACCAAAGTACATCCCCGCCAGCCTTTCAATGGCAGTTGAACCACCATAGACAGGCTGGCAGGGATGCAGCATCCAAATCTGGCGGCCGGTGCCTGCTAGGCACCGCCACCATTTTGTCGATGCGGGGTAGGTCCGACAGGCAATCGTAACGATTGCCTCTGTCGGACCCATGACGGACGGGCTTTCCGCCCGCCAGGCACACCGCCCACCATCCTGATCTGGCGGGCGGAAAAAGGCCTTACGATGGCGGTGAACCTGCCACTGGCAGCCTTCCTGTGGCAGGTTCACAGGCATCGTAATCAGGCCCTTAGTTTCCGTTTCACTGTTTCGGTGCTCGTGGGGCTATCTCAGCCCCCCAAGCACCGAAACACATGGGAGATGTATCATTGGGAGAATAGGGAGAATCTCCTCTTTCCAATAGTACCCCTCCCTAGAGGATCACTGCTTGGGGTTCACCACAGGAGGGCGATCCCCAAGCAGGGATCCACCCACTAGACAACAGGGAGGGGGAAGCAGCCCCATGGCACATTCAGTCTTTCTTACCCCCCTGGTGGGAAGATGGGGCAGTAGCCCCAATATGCCCCTCCAGGGGGGGTCGAAAGCACTCTAGACACCAGGGATTATTTTTTTGTAGTTCAGGGGTGGGGGCTAGCCAGAATGGGCATTCCAATGCCCCCACCCTCGCCCCACATAAATACCAAAGTCTTCCTGTCCCCCCCAGGAGGCAGATGGGGGCAATAGCCCCTGATTTGCCCCCCAGGGGGGCAGAAAGCCCACTATGCACCAGGGATTTTTTTATACTTAGGAGCTGCCCATAATGGGCATGCCAATGCCCCCACCCCAAAAAAAATTGCTGAAGTCCTTCTGCCCCAGGAGGCAGATGGGGGCAATAGCCCCTTATCTGCCCCCTTGGGGGGGGGAGGCACAAAGCCCACTAGGCACCAGGGATTATTATTTTTCAAAGTTCAGGGTGGGGGCTGCCCAGAAGGGTCATGCCAATGCCCCCAACCCCCCCCAAAAAATACTACAGTTTATCTGCCCCCCAGGAGGCAGATGGGGGCAATAGCCCCTGATCTGCTTCCCTGGGGGTAGAAAGCCTACTAGGCACCAGGGATTATTGTTTTTTTTAATACGTTGGGGTGGGGGCTGCCCAGAATGGGCATGCCAATGTCCCCACCCATAAAAAATTGCCACAGCCTTTCTGCCCCCTAGGGAGGCAGATGGGGGCAATAGCCCCTTTTCTGGCCCCCCCAGGTCAGAAAGCCCACTTGGCACCAGGGATTTTTTTTCAAATTTCAGGGATGGAGACAGCCCAGAATGGGCATGCCAATGCCCTGACCTCCCCTCCAAAAGTACCACAGGCTTTCTGAACCCCAGGAGGCAGATGGGGGCAATAGCCCTTATCTGCCCTCCTGGGGGGATAGAGAGTCCACTTGGCGCTGGGGATTATGCTGGCTTTTTTATACGTAGGGATGGGGGCTGCCCAGAATGGGCATAGCAATGCCCCGACCCCCCAAAAAATAGCCAGTCTTTCTGCCTCCCTTGGTGGCATAGTGGGGCAATAGCCCCTGATCTGCCCCCAGGGTGGCAGGAAGACCACTAGGTACTGACCTTTTTTCACAATGTGCCTAGCTGTGGATTTTGGACCCTAGCACAGCCGGTACCTAGGGAAACATAGCAAACCTGCACATTTTTTAAAACTAGACACCAAAGGGAATCCAGGATGGGGTGACTTGTGTGCCTCTCACCAGGTTCTGTTACCCAGAATCCTTTGCAAACCTCACACTTAGTACAAAAAACATTTTGCTCACATTTCTGTGATGGAAAGTTCTAGAATCTAAGGGGAGCAACAAACTTCCACCAACCCAGCATTCCTCCAAGTCTCCCGATAAAAATGGTACCTCACTTGTGTGGGTGGGCCTAGTGCCAGCGACAGGAAACATCCCAAAACACAACATGGACACATCACATTTTTCCACTGAAAACTGACCCTTTTTTGCCATGTGCCTAGTTGTGCTTTTTGGACCCTAGTTCTGCCTGCACCTAAGGAAACCTAGCAAACCTATACATTTTTAAAAACTAGACACCCAGGGGAATCCAGGATGTGGTGACTTGTGTGGCTCTCACCAGGTTCTGTTTCCCAGAATCCCTTGCAAACCTCAAAATTTGTAAAAAAAAACACATTTTCCTCACATTTCTGTGATAGAGAGTTCTGGAATCTGCGTGGATCCACAAACTTCCACCCACCCAGCATTCCCTGAAGTCTCTCTGTAAAAATGGTACCTCACTTGCGTGGCTAGGCCTAGTAACCGCAGCAGGAAACGGCCCAAAACGCAACGTGGACACATCACATTTTTCCAGTGAACACTGACCCTTTTGAGCAATGTGCCTTACAGTGGATTTTGGACCCTAGCTCTGCCGGCACCTAAGGAAACCTAGCAAACCTATACATTTTTTTAAACTAGACCTCCAGGGGAATCCAGGATGTGGTGACTTGTGTGACTCTCACCAGGTTTTGTTACCCAGATTCCCTTGCAAACCTCAAACATTGTAAAAAAAAAAAACAATTTTCCTCACATTTCTGTGATGCAAAGTTCTGGAATCTGCGTGAATCCATAAACTTCCATGCACCCAGCATTCCCCCAAGTCTCCCGATAAAAATGGTACCTCACATGTGTGTGTAGGCTTAGTGCCCTTGACAGGAAATGGCCCAATGCATACCTCAAAATTTGCAAAACAAAAACAAATTTTCCTCACATTTCTGTGATGGAAAGTTCTGGAATCTGTGTGGATCCACAAACTTCCACCCACTCAGCATTCCCTGAAGTCTCTCACTTGCGTGGGTAGGCCTAGTAACCGCAACAGGAAACAGCCCAAAACGCAACGTGGACACATCACATTTTTCCACGGAAAACTGACTCTTTTTTTGCAATGTGCCTAGATGTGAATTTTGGGCTCTAGCTCAGCCAGCACCGAGGGAAACCTAGCAAACCTGTATATTTTTTAAAACTAGGCACCCTGGGTAATCCAGGATGGGGTGACTTGTGTGGCTCCCACCAGGTTCTGTTACCCAGAATCCGTTGCAAACCTCAAACTGTGATGAAAAGTTCTGGAATCTAAGGGGAGCAACAAACTTCCACCGACCCAGCATTCCCCCAAGTCTCCCAATAAAAATGGCAGCTCACTTGTGTGGGTAGGCCTAGTGCCCATGACAGGAAATGGCCCAAAATGTACTGTGGAGACTTCAAAATGATCGATTACAAAAAGACCTTGTTTTGCGAGGGAGTCTCCTGTGTTTTTGATCTCGGGCTGGGCAGCCATCTATGGAATCCTACCAATCCCAGACATTTCTGTAAACTATACACCTGGGGCAGTCCAGGGAGGTGTGACTTTTGTGGATCCCCCAAAGTTTTCCTACCCAGATTCCCCTGCAAACCTCAAATTTAGCTGAAACAAATCAAATTTTTCTCACATTTCTGGGTGGGAAAGTTGTGCGATCAATGAACTGACACAAATTTCCTACCACCCAGTGTTCCCCCAGGTCTCCTGATATAAATGGTACCTCACTTGGGGGAATGCTGGCTGAGAGGAAGTTTGTGCCAGAAGGGTCCAGCAGATGTAACGGTATATTGCGTTAAAAAATCTGTCATACGTTGAAGAAGTTACACGTGAAAACGTTGGCACAAATGGCAGTTTTTTTCAACTCAATTTCAATATTTTATTTTCAACTGAAAAAACCTTGAAGGATCTACACAATGACCCTTTACTGAATTCAAAATGTTGTCTACTTTTCAGAAATGTATAGTTTTCCGGGATCCATTATTGCTTTCACACCCATTTCTACCACTAACTGAATGGAGGTTGAAAGCACAAAAAATAGCAAAAATAGGCAATGTCAAAATGCCAAAACTGTTTAGAAAATTTTGGTTTTCTGACAAAAGTCTGCCTGTCCCTGAAAGCTGAGATTTCCTATTTGCAGGGAAAAAAATCATATGCTTTCTTCTGCAGCACGTGGTACCCATTTAATAAAAAAAATTATCTGTATTTTGGCTAATTTCTGGGTCTCCTCCAGGGGAATCCACAAAGCCGGGGTACCTTTAGAATCCTCAGGGTGTTGGAAAAAAAGGACGCAAATTTGGCGTGGATACCTTATGTGGACAAAAAGTTACAGGAGCCTAAGTACAAACTACCCCAAATAGCCAAAAAAAGGCTTAGCACAGAGGGAAGGCCTAGCAGCGAGGGGGTTAAAAAAACAGCTTTATACAATCAAAGTACTAAAAAGGTTATTGTGTCAATGCAGCCTGGGCTACTCAAAATATGTTTTTCTGTCCTTTCCAATTTGGCTTACGTTTGGGGCTGGGTACTGTAGAACAGTGCCTGAATTTACACATGATTATTGTCAAATATACCCTTGCTAGGCACGGCACACTGTACCTGGCCTTTATGGACTTATGCACAGCATTTGACTGTGTTAACAGAGCTAAAGTATGGTTGATGCTGTTGGAATTGGAGTTGGATCTTGCAAAGGTATTTTTTTTCCCACTCTCCATGAGGATCTAAGAGCTAAAGTGAGATATGGTCCTACTGGTAAATTGTCAGATTACTTTCCACTTGCTAGAGGGTGCGCCAAGGATGCATCTTGGCTCCTTTATTGTTTATTCTCTATATAAACAAGTTGAGTTCACACTTGTCCAGTGTGACAATGGATGTGCTGGGAATAGAGAAACTGCTGGTACCTGCATTGTATGCAGATGATGCAGTTCTTTTTTCCCGGACTCTTAGAGCTTTGGGTGTTTTGGTAGAGGCATTTGTGTCCTTTTTTAATAAACTTGACATAATTACGAACTATGGGATGTCCCATATTATGGTGTGTGGCCCAGCTAAGAAAGGGACTCCTTTTTTGCATGCCAACAGTCTAATTTTGCATATTGTGAATAGCTTTTGTTATCTCTGTGTTGTTTTCAACTCATCGGGCTCTTGCCATTCTCAGGTTACCTCTGCATGACTGAAATTGAGCAGATCGGCTGAGGCTCGTCTTAATCTCCCTAAAGCAACAGGAAAGGGATCAGTTGCATCCTTTTTAAAAATCTATAATGCACAATGTGTCTCTGAGTCTTTGTATGCAGCAGGGGTCTGTGGTTATTCCAATCCCTCCTCCCTACACCTAGAGGAGAACCATATCTGCAGGTGATTGCTTCATCTTTCCCCCACCAGATCCCATTTTATTATTCACTCTGATTTAAATCTTGATTTTATTTCAGACAAAATAAAACTGGCCCCACTTCTGCTTTGGGTCAATGTATGGACTAATGGCAAGGCCAGCCTATGTAGGGAAATTAAATTAGATTGTCTCAACCTAGATAGGGGGTTGCTCTATACCCTGGGTGAAATATGTCTCTAGTATGTTTGATAAGTTAGGTTTGCCTGGCATGTTTCACGCCCCAAGTACTTTATTCAAGTCTGATAAGATGAAGGTTAAGGTGAAATATAACGATTTTAGCTATCCGAAAAGGTTGTGTTCTGATTTTAATAAAAGCTCAGTTAGGGAGTTTTTAGCACTTAGTATGCCTGAGGTATCGGTAATTTATTCATCTTTACCTCTTTCTTGATGGGAGAGATCACTTCTGTTTCGAGTTAGGGCGGGCATGGTATGGCGTCTCCTTAGTTTTTGGGAAGGCCCCTGTGATTTAGAAGCATGTGCACTGGCCTGCCTTTGTAACAGATCATCTGCTCAAACTTTGAAGCACTTTATGTTTTTCTGCAAATTTTACAGAACTTCTTTTTTCTTTATTTGATGCCAGTTTTAAAGTGTTTGGAATTTAGAAAGTGTTGAGATGCCTTATTTTATTTACAGATTTTAGGTAGCCCAGATGTGTTTTTTAGAGTTTGTTCCTTCCTCAAAGTGGCAGGTAGATGTCAGAAATCTTTGAAGGGCTTACCCAAGAGTTTTCTTTTATTCGATTTTATCATTTGTTTGTTTGTGCAGTCAGGATGTATAATGATGTCTTAATTGTGTTTTGTCTGATTATGATTGCATTACATTACCTTTTATGGTTTTATGTAAAACCGAATAAAGACTATTTGAACTTGATGTGATATATCATCAATTGGACCGAATAGATCATAAAAACATTTGGTCCAACAATAATTATAATCAACAACTGTATACAAAGTACTAAAAAGGTTATTGTGTTGACGCAGCGTTTTGGTGGCTTCTTGACCTTTATCCCACTTTCTTCAGGCCCAATAACTGAATTAAAACCATTGATACTCTTCAGGGATTTATATCATGTATATTAAAGGTGCTGTGCTTTTATTGTCCATCAACCATAATAGTATGCACAGTCTGTTTCTTTCCCAATGAGATAAGAAACTAGGATTTAAAACTTTGTTATTTTAAAAAATGAAGCTCAGAGTTCAAGCGGGTAAACCAACTTTAGCAAGTCTATTTTTCCTTTCCTGACCCAGGCAAGACTGCCACTGTGATAAGCAAATCTCATCAGTCAATAAATTGCTCCTTAAAGTGTCATATTCAATTACCTGTCTGTTTGACGTGGTTCACACAGCTTATTGTGTCTGCTAGTTTACGAAACGACAAAGGTCTTGCAGGCTGCCTAAAAGGAACAATGGCTTGTGTTCTTTTTGGACCCTGATCTCCATGAGAAACAGGGGGCACCATATTGGCTAAAACAATGGACCGGGCAAACAGTGAATGAATTATTTTCTTGTTTGTTCACCTTCTTTTCTAAAAATGGAATGGGGGAGCAGTAAACTGCTTTTTGTGACATGAGCTTTTCCTTCTTGAATTTTTCGGCTTTGGGTTCAGGGAAAATTATTGCTTGACACGCTTAGGAATCATGCTAATTCATGTAATTAAGTTCAGCATTAGGTTTTGGGCTATCCTTTCCTTTCTCTTTCTTTTGAGGCTTCAGGTGACAATGATATACAGCTAGCTTTCCAGCTTTTGCTGCGGGGGGCGGGGGCGGCTTGCCGTCAGCTCTGCCATCAACCACCCATCTGATGGGGGTCTTTGGTGCACACCCACACCAATGGATCCACGGTCCTGCTGGGCAAAGTGGGACAGGGATGATATTAGGTGCTTGGAGGTTTTTTGAGGGGTGGGTCGGGTTGGGCGGAGGGGGCAGGGAGGAGAAGGGGAAAAGATGAAAGAAAAGGTAAAGATGTAGCACTCATTGGATTGAATGAATTAACCATTATGTTGTGTATAGATAAAAAAGTATTTTCTTATCAATAGAAAACATGTTTGGTAATCTTAACAAGAGTGTGCATATTCTCTGTTTGAATGTCAATGGCCTACATCTGCATCCAAGATAAGTTAAGGAGGAGTTAAGTATAGTGAAGCTCTAGCTCCTATGGGGCAGATTTACAAGCCCCTTGCGCCTTCTTGCGCCGCCATTGCGTCACTTTTTTTGACGCAACGGCGGCACAAACAATGCGGCCTATTTACAACGTGACGCATCTAGGGAGATGCGTCACGTTGTAAAGCCCTGCATCACATTATACCTGCGTCAGGTATAATGTATGCAGGGTGGGCGTTCCCACGCAGGAAGGCCTCGTAAAGTGACGCAGTGAAATCTACAAGATTTCACTGCGCCACTTTTAGAACGCCACTGCGTCAAACCCTTACGCCTGCTAGAAGCAGGCGTAAGTAGTGACGCAGTGTAGTGGGAATAGGCCTCAACACGCATTGCTGGAGTTGCGCCGTGCTTGCGACACGACTTCAGCAATGCTTGACTTTTGCCCCAACAGATGCGTCAGAATTTCTGACGCATCTGTCAATCCTTGCGCCATGGTGCGCCATATTGTAAATACGGCGCATCCATGGTAGCGCAAGGGTTTCTTAGAGTGGCGCAGGGAAAGTGAAGCATCTCTACAGATGCGTAACTTTCTTGTAAATCTGCCCCCAAGTGTTCAGGAGACTCGTCTTACAACCTGGGTAATACATAAATTAAACAGCCTTGTTTATCACATTCTTGCAGCAGCTGGGACAGATGCTCCTGAAGGTGGGGGATGGCATTATCATCAAGGGTTAAGAAGTGGGCCACTTATCGGGTACAAGTGGATAGGTTGGGGAGATGGCTGATTGATTATATAGGGACTGGAAGGATTCAGGTGACAGTATGTGTCATTTACGCCACCAACATGGCTGACCAAACTATGTATAATTTTCTTTTGGGGGAGCTTAGTTCCTGGCCGGTGCCTATAGTTATGTGTGGGGACGTTATCCAGGGGTAGAATCTCAACTACTTTATGCCCACTAAGTGAGTGGCGTATGAGAAAGTACAGGGTGGCCGTAAAGCAGATTCTTGCTATGTACGCTCCTGGCGATGTATGGTGAGCTCACATGGTGAGCGAGCCTGGTTTCACATTTCACCCAACACCCCATCACTCATCTTCTCGTATAGATATGTTTTTAGTGAGTTACAGTATTTTACCATAATTAGCAATTAAACTTAACCCCAGGATTGTCTTGGACTATAATTTGCTCTCATTATTCCGTAACACAAGTGATTTAGATAATATTAAAACATTGCATCGGTGGAACTTTGATCGTAAACTACTACTAGATGCAGATTATATTATATGGGTTCTGGACTGTGGGACTTTATCTGTGTCAATCAAAGGGTCGGCTAATCCCATTATGATTTGAGATGCTCTTATAGCTTTTGTTAGAGGTCAGGCCACTAGCTTTGATATCTATTGGAGCAGGACTGAACGAGCCATGGAGTTTAAGATGTGATAGGAGCTCCTTCAACTAGAATTAGAATACTCACGCCTGCTCCAGTCCAATAAGGACCCTTGTTTTGCATTGGCTACATTTAGGAAATTTAATATATTAAGGATGAAATTGAAGAAAAGGATCTGGGACAGCACCTGTCTTAAGTATAGGGCATAATGTCTGTCATGTTTCGAGAACAGTGAAGAGATGGGAAAACTTTTGACATTTCAGTTGAAGGATAAGAGTAGTATAAATCTAATAACAAGCATTAGAGATTAGAGGGGGGTAATATAATTAGTGGCTGTTCACCAATTTTTTCAATCTTCCATCAGTTCTATTCTAGTTTGTATAAGGATGATAGCCAGGCAACTCCGGCATGATAGATCCCTATCTTCAAGCCACTGGGCTTAACTGACTTACTAATGTGCAGAGGGCCAATTTGGGTGTTCCAATGACTAGCGAACAGGTCGTAACAGTCATATCACAATTAGCTACAGGCAAAGAAGCTATACCGAATGCTATTCTGATGGAGTTCTATAAACAGTTTCGAAATATCATTGGTCCACTCTTCCTGGAATTGATCAACTTCCCAGCTTTCTTTAATTCTGTACCACCTTCATGGGGCGAGACACATATCGTTATTTTTGCTAAAGAAAATAAAGACGTGTTAAATTGCGGTTCGTATCACCCTATCTCACTAATCAATTGTGACTCCAAAATCTACATACGCATTGTTACTTTGGTTGTAGGTTCATTATTCAAGCCCACACACCAAGGATTAATTCCTTCCCAAGATACCACCTCTCATATTAACCTGGCCATATCCGCACTTAATGTGCTGGCTGAATCTAAAATACCAGCCGGGATGTTATTACTGGATGCTGAAAAAGCATTTGATTGGGGTTCCTGGCAATATTTGTGGCCACTTATGTCTCTGATGGGGTCCGGCTCGGGATTTATTACACGGGCCAGAAATTGTATACATCATTAACGGCCAGGATCTCCTGTATGGGAATGTTGTCCAATGTCATTCAAATTAGTCGGGGTACGAGACAGAGATGTCCCCTTTTCCCACTTCTTTTAACCCTGTGTTTGGACCTGTATATTCGGGTACTTAAAAAGTTACTTTTATCTCACCCTTAAGATTATATATGTGGGAGGTAAAAAAAATTGGCATATGCTGACAATATTGCAATTCGAACCAAATTTCTCCATAAAGCGCTCCCTGCCATTGAGGAATCCACATTGTTGTTTGGGCATGTCTCAGGGTATAGGCTACATGGGGATAAGATTGAAATTGTTGCCAATGATATTCCAGTGGGGAATGAAGCTCGATATGTCAGCTAATTATTTGCATCCATGCTTCTGTTAATATGAATGCAATTATTACACTCAATTATGAAGCCCTGTATCAGGACTCTCTATCCACCTTCAGGAAATGGGACAGATAACTCCTTGGGTTGATTGGTAGGTGTAACATCATTAAGATGGTCATTCTTCCACGTTATCTAAATCGGTTCTGTTTATTCCTCTATATCTATTTAAGAGCTTCTTAAAAAGGTTGAAAGCAGCTGGCAACATTTCATGTGGCAATATAATAAACCTTGTTGCGCAATAAGATATCTGCCACTTCCTTGCAGTGAGAGTGGTCTAGCGCTACCATATCTTTGGCTTTATTTTTATCTGCATGTATTCCAAGACTTTACGCAATAGTCTTTATAATACTATACTACTATATATATAAATGTGACAAAATATTCTATGTCCTAAGCACGAGACGGACAGATGTGGTTCTGCTCTCTAGCAGTCAGGAAAAAACTCATAGCTTACCTCCAAAAGGAGGCCTTTTCACAATAAAAACCACAGTGAAAATCACAGTCAGCATAAGGTGATTGAAATGAATTACAATACGGACTATAACGCATCATTAACTAACACCATTCAAAGCACCATTCCAAATTGAATATTAATAAGTTCCCTTTTGACCTAATGTCATCCGATGTGACAATACAAGTCTAGTTACAAAACAATGACAGACTCATATAAGTAATAGAGTCATTGAAAGACCTTGAATAATTACATTTTGTCAGAAGGGTTCCACTAGACTAACATATCAACAAAGTATTTCATTTGTGCACATTCTGCTGCATGTGGAGACACAGTGAGTTGAAAATATAGGCACATAGGAATACAAGATGAAATCGGACCTAGTTTAGGCCTCGTTTGGCCAATGGTAAAAACACATGGTTATGTAAAGTGCAACAATTTGTTTTTTCTGTCACTAGGCAAACATTACTTTGTAATCAGGAATACCTGTCACTAGGAAAACATTACTTTGAAATCAGGAATACTTTTTTACAGTACAGTGCAAAGCATTTTTATAGTTGCAAAAACTCCAATATGGATTTTGTGATTGCAAAAAAGTTTTTTTAAATGCCATAACCCATATTTAGGAAGCAATAAACTTTTACCGGCTCATAAAAAGAGATTGCAACCTTGTACTGATTAAACAGGTACCTGCCTAGCACCCCTAGGACTTACTTTTGTCTGGTCCTCTAACAGGCAACGCCCTTTCTAACCTGGCTCCTGCGCCTTGAGCCTGCATCCCAGCTCTCTCTCTCTCTCTCTCTCTTTTTCTATCTGTCTCTTCTTCTCTGGATTATTCCAGCATTGACATTCTTGCCATTGCTCCTATTCCATCTCTCTTCACTCTGCTCAGTGCTATTTCTCTGCTTGAACTTTGCTCTGTAACCTTTTTGGTAGGTCGGGACCTTGTTTGTGCCTTCTTGCTCTGTTTTGGCCCTTGTTTTTGTGCCTTTTTTTTCTCTCTCTTGACCTTCGCTTAATGCCTCCTT
Source organism: Calotriton arnoldi (assembly GCA_963921515.1). Taxonomy (NCBI): domain Eukaryota; kingdom Metazoa; phylum Chordata; class Amphibia; order Caudata; family Salamandridae; genus Calotriton; species Calotriton arnoldi. Next base: position 921,510 of record CAWUFW010001381.1, read on the forward strand.
TCTCTATTTTTACCCTACTTTGTGCCTTGTTTAATCTCCTTTTTGTGACTTTCTCTCTCTTGACCCTGGGTTCTGTCCAATTTCTCTGTTTGACCCTTGCTTTGTGTGCTGTGCAGTCAGTTAAGCTCTAACCTGCATCCTCATTTCCTCCATCAACTCAGCCACCTTCCCAGATGCCTGGAAACACGCCATGGTCATGCCCGTTTTCAAGAAACCCTCCACAGACCCAGCCAAACTCGACTACTGAAGACCCATCTCCCCCATCTCTTACCCAGCCACGGTCCTAGAGAAGATCATCAATAGACACCTCACAGACCACATCATCAACCACCAGCTTCTTCAAGCCACATATGGGCCTTCTCCTATATCGCCCTTAACGCATAGAATGACATCCTACTACACATCAGACGCTCCTCATGTCTTCTTGAGTCCTGCAAGAAGTTGAAGACCTGGCTTTTCAAATAACACCCCATGCATCCTAGGTTCAGTTAGGCAAACACATCTGCTTAGCGTCTGGACACCCCCAGGGTGATAATGCACTACGAATACAAATAACATAAGATAACCAATTCAACAGAGACATGTTGTAGGGTTCCCTTGCAATTATCAAATCGAAATGTGATGTATCAGTGTTTTGCAACTGAAATCTGGTCATAAAACACTGTACAATTACCATCATTGAAAAATGACTGACTTCTGAGTTGGAGTGGTAACCCGTCCAAAACTCTTTCTTTTTGTGACTGTTAAAAAGAAAAAAATTGTTGGGGAGTAGGCAGTGTTCAAGGGAACAATCTTTAAAAAAAAGTAAACTTTTAAAAACTCAGCTCAGTTTTAAAATGCTTTAAAAATGTTCGTTGAAAGATGATCACAAACATGGTGTCTGCTGATCCTATTAAGTCACCATCCCTGTGATGGCCACCAATTAAGAGTGAGTTACAATTTGTAACCTGCCTTATTAACATTTGTGATGTAGATCAGATTAAAACTCTCTCTGAATCAAAACTGTGTGACCTGACCTATTACTGCATTGTTCGTTTCATCATAACATATATTACTGGTCACAAAAATAACGGTCACAATTTGCAGCCAGTTTTTTGCAACCAGTAAATAGTACACCAGCCCCTATATTCCTACTGCTCCTGAAGGAGTAACAAGATAGCTGTCCTGCTTACCAAATTCAAAGGGACCAATTTCTAGAACCAAAAGGCAAGCCAAAAGAGTCAATAGATTTAAGAAGATTGATATGCCTGACCATCGGAAAAAAAAACTCACACAAAGGAGAACTTGATTCTCAATGCTAAGGAAAATAATGAGAAAATAATTCTAATTTTCAGCACAGCTAACAGTATTCTAACCTTAAAGCAGTGCCCTATTTGGGTAAAGGATGGCACTTTTGAGTCCTGTCCTCCACCTTTTTACCAGATATACACTAACCCCAAGCAGCACCCAAACACACCCATAAATAATGAATTCTTGCTCAATCTCAGGAATTAGTAATATTTAAAAAAGAAAAACTAATAATTATTACCCTTAAAATATAGTAGTGGGTTTTGAACAGGCAATAATTCAAAAAGTCCTTAAAAGATATGCATACACAGCAATCAATACAAGGACAGCTCACAGCCCTAATACAACAGTTTGCTATTTGTAAGTGTTCTAAATATCAGCTGGTACAAAAAAAGTCCAATTTAGTGAAACTCATTTTACCACTGATAGAGCGGAAATAACATTTATACTTTTAAAGACGAGCAAAAACTGGACATGACACTTTTTGAAAGAAAATAAATAAATGTGCGAAGATTTCACGTTACAGAAAAGTGATGTAAGCAAATAATTTTAGTTACATAAAAGCATCAGAAAAGCATGCAGAAAAAGTAATTTAGAATGAAATATGTATAAGCAACAGAGTTTGTGGCTTATTAAAGAAAAGAGAATCTTGTTTCATTAACTTGTGTTAGAAACGCGTATATGATGAAATTGTCATGCTATTAAATTTACTTCTAATTGGTTTATATTTTACATAAAAAAGAATAACTAATGAGATGTATGAAATGATTTTGATAGTGAATTTTTATAAATTGTAACCTTTGTATGTGATGATGTGTGCCCCAGAAATGACAAAGAAAAAATTGATGTTACACTGTTGTACTAAAAGATGCATATGCAAAACTTTCAGAAAAAGTTCTTTATGCATGTGCTAATAATAATTGCTTGAAACAAAATACAATCTCTACATTTATGGTGCATTTACATGTTGGTACTTATAAGTTAGTAGTGCCCTATTTCTATCTGAATTAATTTTGATCATACTAAATGTTACAAAGTGCATCAGAAACTTCACAAAAATCTCAACCTCTTCATGATTTTCTACAAATGTACACATATAATTCTATATATTCTGCATTACATTTGCCTAAGTTAACTTAGGCCAAACTGTATTTATAGAGATTTTGCTTCACTAAGCCTGCTGAACGTGAGAGAATCACTTGATGTAACAATCTGTATGTAACAAGTTCGCTCCTCTCTTGAGATTCTTGTGTATTGTATAAAGAGTTTGCTACAATTATCTTACCATTTACAGGGTGCTTGCATGGGAAACTGCCATTTCTAACTTTACTATGTTCTCTAGCTAAAGGGGTATTGTTTAACGTTTCATATAACAGGGTGACCTAGGGACTGCGTAATTGTTCCACCTATTTTCTCTGCATTTTGTGTCTTCTTTATGTCACCTGATTCATATTCCAGTATGAGCTGACCTATGAACTGAGGGTCCTGATCAGAGGAGATGACACCAGGAGGTGTCATCCCCGGAAACGCTAAGAATATATTATTGCTTGTATAGACAAGGGGCTGTGGGGAAGTGATCCCGAATGCCTGGAGGGTTGAGAGGATCCTACGTTGGAGTATAACCTCCCATGTCAAGACATTAAACCACAAAAAATACTCCAATAGACCGACAAGTGGTCAAAGAACTAGATTACCTAATTACAATGTGGGAAGTGTCTGTGTGAGGATATAAACCTACCAACACCAAATGGTGCGTAAGGAAGCAATTCCTTTTTATTTAGTTTCCCTCACACACCCTAGTGGTGTCATGCTTCATCATCGGGTCACCCCGACGCCTACAAGTCGGGGTGGGCTCAACCACAGTATTGGGAGCTCTTGGGAAAATGAAGACCAGGGGGATTAAAGATAAAAAACCTCGGACAAGCCCCAGTTTCCCTTTATTTATGGGTCTGTCAGGGATATTAAAAATGATTAAAAGAACGGGTCATTGGGAGTGATTATGGTCCTATGACCCTATTGCCAACATGTTTCAGTCCTGAGTCGGCCGTAAAGGTCCTGGACTTTCTTCAGGGCAAAGGTCATCTACCCTGGGAAAAACAGTGAGAGGGAAGTCCCTATCCTGTGAATAAATAAGGGCAGAATAGCTGCTCCTTATGTGAATGTTACAGATGTTTGATCTGTTATATGCAGTTCTCCATCTGTGAAAAACAAAAAACAAAAACAGACACCACACCGTTTTCTATGAACATACATCATTTGTGTAGTCATATAACTTCCCATTTAGGTGCGTTAGATTGTGACCCAACATTAAGTTAATGCCAGGTGAGTATGTAAATAAATATTCACAATCTCATCATACTTGTGCCACTCACATCTATATCTGTAACACAATTTTTCTATGTGGCAGATAAATGTGTGGTGGCGATTTTACTCGCATACTGACATTATCAGCAAGCCAGTGCGTGTACATTCAATAGTGTAAATACCGCGTGACAGTCTCTATAAACAGCACTAGGCTGCTACCATTCAGTGTGAATTATACAAGCATGCACTCGCATCTCTTTCAATAAAAACATCCGATTTCTTACCCAAATTCAGGAGAGAAACTGTGTCACAGGGGACCGCTAGGCATGATGGGGTAGCCCTCTAGTCAAACCTTCATCAAGGATCCTGCCCCGCCTGTGCACCTACTTGGTCCGAGTCCCCGGCTTTCGCTCTAAAGTGCCGGGACCCAGGATATAAATACCCTTGTTTTTTTGCGGGAAAGATGTTGATTGAAAACAACGCCCACGGCGTTGTCACGGCCTCGCTAGATGCGTAAATGTTACGTGGATGACGTACCGGGCCTATTCATGGGAAATTATGTTTTTTCAGGAAATCTGGGGTAAAGAGCAATGATAGATCTTGCTTGAACGGCAACGTGTTGCTGGTGTCTTGAACGTGATATGAGTGACGTACCGTTAATGAATCATGGGAATTGTAGTTTCTACACACTGTAAGATGTCAAGCAGGGAACTACAATAGGCTTTACTCGTATACTATATCAGTGTAGAGATAGCCACTCCCTGCAGTCGGGTGGAGAGAGAGGGGGGTGCTTGATGTTGTATTCTAAGTTGTTATTCGGGTACTACTTAATCATGTGAGTAGAAATAGACACTCCCTGCAAAGGGGGAGAAGTATGATGTTGTATTTTAAAAAAAAAATGTTATATTCGAATACTCTGTTGTCACATGAAAGGTGGTGGCAGTGATAGCCTGTCGCCAAGTTAGATTCATTTATTCAGCTGATTCCAGGGTATGGAATCATTCAGGCCGGTCTTATATGTTTTCTAACGATACACCCATCGTTGTTCTCGTTCCAAACGTCTGTTCAGCAGATTGCCCGAGCCCTTCACTTTCTCTATGATTGTCCACCTAATGTCTGTGTCTTTATGTTGTTTCTCCTTATAGTGAGCCGTTAGTTTTGTTGCTGTCACTGCTTCGTCTTATTGTACTTCTGTGTTCGCTAATACGAACTTTGATCTTACGGCTTGTCATGCCGATGTAACTCAAATTACATGGGCACTTAATGAGGTAGACAACTGACTCTGAATTACAGTTGGTGTGAGATCTTTGTTCCCATGGGGAGTGTAGACCTAGATCAAGGCTCTTGGTATGTTCTGTAAAGGGACACACCACACATGATCCGCAGGGAAAGTGACCCGTGACAGGTGGGTTATTCCACAGTGTGGACTGAATATTGGTTTTGACCTTAGAAGTGTCAGTGTGAACAAGTGTATCTCTCAAGCTTCTATTCTTCCTAAATGAAAACATAGGTTTCTCATAGGAGAGTCTATTTGATGTGAGTATGGGCCATTTCTTGTTTATTATTTTCTTCACATCATTGGATGAGGAATTGTACGTGGTGACACAGATTATTTGATTTGGTGTGGTGTCTGTTTTTGTTTTTTGTTTTTCACAGATGGAGAACTGCGTATAACAGATCAAACATCTGTAACATTCACATAAGGAGCAGCTATTCTGCCCTTATTTATTCACAGGATAGGGACTTCCCTCTCACTGTTTTTCCCAGGGTGGATGACCTTTGCCCTGAAGAAAGTCCAGGACCTTTACGGCCGACTCAGGACTGCAACATGTTGGCAATAGGGTCATAGGACCATAATCACTCCCAATGACCCGTTCTTTTAATCATTTTTAATATCCCTGACAGACCCATAAATAAAGGGAAACTGGGGCCTGTCTGAGGTTTTTTATCTTTAATCCCCCTGGTCTTCATTTTCCCAAGAGCTCCCAATACTGTGGTTGAGCCCACCCCGACTTGTAGGCGTCGGGGTGACCCGATGATGAAGCATGACACCACTAGGGTGTGTGAGGGTAACTAAATAAAAAGGAATTGCTTCCTTACGCACCATTTGGTGTTGGTAGGTTTATATCCTCACACAGACACATCCCCCATTGTAATTAGGTAATCTAGTTCTTTGACCACTTGTCGGTCTATTGGTGTATTTTTTGTGGTTTCATATATTATTGCTTGACCTGATGCATTGGTGTTCCTTTCTCCTTTTTCCTCATTGTGGCTCGTGGGAGATGCGGTTTTTCCTGATTGGGATTTTGTTGCTCTTGGACACTCTCAAGAGCTTATGCAGCGGATGGTGGTGATAGACGGCTGCTGTTCAACTGCAGACAAATTACAAACTGATTGATACGGACTCATTGAGCTTCTTTTCCTAATTAGCGCATAGGCTACATGGGCTTAGTGGTCTCATCCTTCCAAGAATCCTAAAAATGGCAATTTACGTCCTTTCCTGAACTTGTGAGCTTTGGGTATTGATTTGTTCTTTACTAAATATCTTAATTCTATTGATGCACTTGATTTTCTAAAAGATTTGATAAACTAATATATTAATTAAATTGACTCAGTTATCATGATTTTCCGCACTCAAATTAAATGAGCATTCTCGATTAAAATCCTATTAAATGACTAATGGAAATCGGATTAGAGAAATTACAGGTCATCAAATACTCATGTTATTATTTTGTATTGCTTTATCAGAACTCTTAGGGCCCGATTCCGATGCGGTTAGGAAGGCCTCCTAATGGCATTTGCTCCATCCGAATCGGATCGGGAATGTGTCTTTCCGACCGAATCAGAAAGGTTTCCGACCTACCGAGTACGATGTGAGTTAGGCGTTAGGAATATCCCAATCCGAACCCAACGGCATTCGGAATGACCGAGCCGTACGGAGCAGAATCGTACGTCTCTACGGGCTGCTTTTCGAACGACCGATTACGATGCTGGATTCAGACAGCCTTTCTGAATCGTGCCGTCCAACTCGGATCAGCAGTCAGAATCAGACTTTGGGGGCCCACAGCGGTCCCCCCTGCACCCAGCGCCTTTCCAATCGGGCCTGTGGGGGTACCCATGGGTCCCCCCTTACCAGCCATGCACACTGTGGCAGGCACCAGGGGGTGCCCGCCACAGGGTGCCGATTTCCCCCAGCCACCCCTTTCTTCAATGGGAGCCTATGTATTCGGTCGGAACATAAGCTCCCATTGAAGTCAATGGGAGTCCAACCAAATCGTATCTGGAAGCATCCGGATGCATCATACTCGGTTGGTCGGACTCTCCCGATCCGAGTCAGTCGGAAACCATTCCCAAACCGATTCGGTCGGAATGATTTCCTAACCGCATCGGAATCGGGCCCTTAGTGCGTATGACTTTAGCTCGCCTTCATTTCTTCAGGAGATTTGGGCCTGCAGTATTAATCCTTTATCTTTATAGCATTGTTTTAAGAGTAATTTACAGAAGTTTGATTTCAAATTTGTAGTTCAGCTATCCAATACCTGGCCCTCATTGGATGACTGTTGGAACCCTTTATATCCAACCCCTCTCAGCACACATCAAGGTCTATCGGAGGACCAAGAGATTTATAAATGATTAAGTGTTTTTGTGATAGATAGATCTTTGGGGCCCAGTAAACGCTACAGCATCTTTGCCGTCTAGGATTCAACGTCATGACCTACAAATCAGGCAGATATCAAAGCAAGCACTTAACTCATGAAGCTACCTTCTTCTCTGGGAGCTTGAGTGTTCTCTGTAAGGCCTGTGAAACATTTTGGCAGAATAATATGTTTTAACTCAATATAACCAAAGCATCAATGAAAACTGAAGCAGTTAAGACAGAACACACAGACACTGTGCACACACAGAAACTGTCACAGCAGAATGTAAGGCTTAGCAGAGCTGCACAGGCTGTATCAGAGCTGCACAGGCTGTATCATCTCATGCAGGAAAGGCTCTGAGAGGATAGCCTGCAGCTGAAATGTTAGACAGGGTGGGCATAGCCAGATGGGCAGGGTCTATGTGAGATGTAACCTTTCTGAGATCACTACTCTCTCTATCTCTAATCAAAGTAGGAATGGTATATGCAGCAGTGCAACCTTCTATGCAAAGTTCTCACATTGAGTCTCTGGCACAGAGTACAGTTGAATTCCACTATAGCCTTTTAGCCCGCCGTAGAGGGCAGAATGTTCTAACAAATAAAACAGAGGCCTCACAGCTCCTTGAGGCCTTTGTTCACAGCAGCAGCTGTGAATGACAACATTAGAATGTTGGAGCTCCAGGCCTCTATCAGCCATTAGAAGCAGGGAGCACTCCATTGTTTTCAGTGGACCTCCCAACATTCCAATGTTCTAATAGTTATTAAGGACACACAGCATAGGAAGGGAATAACCTCTCCTGTATGCACCAAGGAGTGCTATGCTCCCATTTATGAAAGCACCATATATGAAACTTCATATTCCTCCTTGGAAAGCCATCTACCTGCTGGGTATGATTGTGGGCCCATTTTCTGCACTGCAACTGCAGAACGTTTGGACACTTTTAAAATGCGCTAAAAATACTTTGCAACCGTACCGTACTGGGCCCCTATTATACATTGTGCCCGGGTGCGCAATGGGCGTGTACACCTGCTTTGGGCGTAATGGGCGTGTGCACCTGCTTTGAGCGCCCGAGGGCACAATGGTATCACAGAAGGGGTCGCAGACATTTGTGCGACCCCTTCTGTAATAGAGATAGAGCTTGTGCACATGTTGCACCAGCACCATCATGAGAGGGTGTTCCCTCATTTTCATGGGGGAGTGGCTGCATGCAAATCAGGGAATCACTTTGCTCTCTGCGCCCACACTGTATTATCGACGTGGGCGCAGAGAACAACATGCCTTTAAGAGGCGCACTGAAAGTTTCAGTGCACCTCCTAAAGGCAGCCCTCTGGAGGTGGAGGAGAAGGTGGAGTTCTGACCCCCCCAAGACATTCCCCTGCAGGCAAGTGCAGTCACTAACTGCACCCGCCCGCAAGACGATTTGTAATCCCCCTTAAAAGTGAAGCCAGGTTGCCGCCTGCACAGTGAAACACTGACCAGCTTTTAAGCAGCTGCTCCTTATTTCACTTGAATACACTGCCCCCAGGGCAGCATGAGTTCATGACTTCCCTGAGGGCAGCACATTCATTCTAATATGGTGCACTTTCCTTGTTCGCACCACTGTATCTTTTGAAAGGTGTGCCGTGGCACAAACAAGGAAAGTGCTCCTTATCCTTAATACGGCCACTGGTGGGATGAAGGTTTTCATTTTCTTCAGGAATTTTAGGTTGTATAAAGCATTTTGTATTGTGGTGTGTATGTGCCCTTTTATGTTCATACTTCTTTCTAAGGTAATACATAGTGATTTTGTGGATTCTATGGCTGCAGTTTAGTGCATACATGTTAATCAGCCACTCTTAAATTGGTGGGGGTTCCCCTGTGGGGAAATTAAAAAGATTTTAGATTTTTCAGGATTGAGTTTCCGACGGTTTCTGGTGTGCCATTATTGGACCTTTGTCAAGGAATCGATTAGGTGTTGGATGTCATTAAATGAGGAGGTTTTTAGTTATAGTTGTGTGTCATCAGCATATAGATGATACGCCACTTTTGCCTGGTTTAGTATATCAGTGAGGTGCTCCATGTAGAGATGAAAGAGGGTGGATGAAACAATTGATCCTTGAGTGACTCCTTGCTCTATAGGTGTTAGATTGGATAGAGAGTTTTGTAGTTTTATCAGCTGGGTCCGTTGCCAAATGAAATGAAATGAATGAATGAAATGAAAAAACATTTATAAAGCGCATGGCTACCCGGGAGCATCCCAGAGCTAGGACTGACACGGGGGAGGCGGAAAGAGCTAAAGATATGAGGTGAACCATTTGAGGGCTGTACCTTTAGGTGTTCAAGAGTGTTTGTGGGTTTACTGTGCCAAAGGCAGCAGAGAGATCAAGGAGGAGTAGAAGGCAGGAGTTGCCTGTGTCTAGCATTCTGTAGATGTCATCAGCTATGTTTAGGATAGCTGTTTCCGTGCTGCAACCTATTCTGAAACCTGATTGTAATGAATCTAGAAGGCCATGTGTTAGTTAAGTGGGGTCAGCACACATTTGTCTAGGATTTTTGCTAGAAATGATAAGTTGGTCACAGGCCTGAAGTTATTCTAGTCATTTGGGTCTGCACCCCATTTCTTTAATAGAGGGGTGACATACCCTTATTTAAGGAAGCCAGGCATCGTTTCTTGGTTAAATGAGGAGTTTATTATTTCACTCTATAGTTGTGCTATAACATGGCTGAAATTGAAATTCTTCACCAATGCTGACTGTAGTGGGTCTTCTGTGTATGAGGTGGTTGTCATGTCTGGTAATATTTTGATGATATCCGCTTCTGGAACTTTTTTTAACTCCATCCATACTGCATTGTTATTTGGTTGTGTGTGGCATAAGTTGTCCTTGGCTTCGATCGTGTTGATTCTGTCAGTACTAGTTTTTGCTGTCATGTTCGTTGGTTGCTTAATGTTGTCAGGGAGGATGCACAGTGAGAGTTTTATTTTTGTCATTTTGACTGAGAAGAACATAACACATTCTTTGCAGCTTACAGTATTGATGTGCTCGGTTGCAGGATGACAGAGGTTTGTTGGTTTAGGATGTTGTACAGTTCTCTGGGGCGGTTTATGGCTTTGTCCAGCTGTGCTCAAAGGAAGAAGGCTTTTTCCAAGAATATATGCCTTTTGTATTTGTTGCATTCAGAATGTAAGAAGGTGAGGCTTGTCTTATTGGTTTTCATCCACCCATAATTACTGGTATCCTAGATGATGAGACTGGAGGGGACGGGGCAGGAGGGTTAGTATTGTAGACCTCAGCTACGGCTTTCACTTCTTTTTGTGACATCTTGTTGTTTGGTCACCGTGGTCTGTTTGGGTGATGACTTTGGGGTAGGTAGGCCAGGAAGTAGATTGGTTTAGTCCATTGCTTGCCAGTCCAATAGTGAGGTGAGGAGTGGAAGAGTGTTAGAACTGACAGTACAAGTCCAGACTGCGCATTCACAGGCAGAGGACAAACAAAAGCCAGTTTCCTGTGCTGAAATAACATAGAACTGTTCCTTGTTTTGCTAACCCATTGTGGTGGTGAGCAAGGAACATCACTATGGAAGTATACAATGTGGTTTGGTGCTGCAGCCAATACAGTCTTGTTCCATTACAATTCATTGTTAACTCAAAAGCATAGCTTGTGTTCAGAGATTACAACACTTACTCTCTTACATACAATCTCACAATTATATGACCAGGTCTGTTGGTTCTCCATGTTTGTGAAACACCCTCCTATTTTCAGCCTTTTAGCACGGACGTCTCCCTCAGTGATCACCCATGCAGGATAACTGTTTTGCCACATGGTGGCTCTCGCTATAAGGGCAAATACACCACATGGCGTCCTTGGGCCAATTCTTGGGTGTTTCCTCTGCTGTGTACCATCATTTTGCCATTGACTTCAGTGGGTGTTGTTCAGGTAAATGTGTTCTTATTCTTCATTTTACTTTCTGCGTCTTTCTGGAAGAAGCATCTGTGTACCTTGTGATTCTCTTTAGTTGCATAACTCATCCTGACTATCTGACAATATTCACCATCTACGAGATTCTTCACCTGCAGCAGACATCTTGCCTTTCACCTTCTCGTCCTTCTCATCAAACTTCAGGATCTGCCAAACAACACAGGAAGGAATGGAAATCAAAAGGTCAGTGTGTGTACAAAACAAAACATTTGACTTTGCCATTACAATGGTTATAGAAAACCAAAGACGTTGTTTATTCCTGGAGGCATGAATGAGCTAAAGCAAACAGGTTAATGAATTAGTGGACTTCCAAGTAATTAATGACTTACAAGAAAAAACACCACAAGGATTTTAAAAATACTGAATTCAAGTGGAAGCCTTCTTACACTTACTACTCAATCCAGAACAAAAAGTTCAATATAGTCGAGCCATATGATCTTGCACAATATGCTATGTCCTTTGTTTCTATAGAGAGTGCTACAATATTACAATCACTATGTTCAGTTTCTCTTTGTTTGTTTCTGGTGAAAGACAGAGAAGCAGAATCATGCTCTTTTGTTTCTGTTTCGGAAGTGGCAAAAATATAGCTGAAAGTAAACTGTACATAACCTCACTATTGAACGGATAAGTTGAGATTCATTTGTTTCTTATGGAAGATAAGACTTTTCCATTCCCCGACTGGGTCATACAGAGAAGCTGCGTGAGAATCTGGTGGCTCTTTTTTGGCACAAGTGGTGCCTTGGAAACATTCTTCATGTCACTTCTCCAAGTGCAGAGTTTGAGTTCTGGCATTAATCCCCCCTGCACTAAGCTTCTTTCGTGCTCTTATTCCTGGTTCAGAAGTAGTTATGTAAATGTAGTTTGTGGCATTTGTCTTGGAGGTTCCATGTGTGTTATTCAATTTCATATACCATGTTCTGCTCTTGTGAACAATACCATGTAGGAAAGGTGAAGTTCCATGTCTATAAATATGTCATATGAAATCACATAAGAAAATTGTGTTTTGAACTCATGTGAGAGAATGAAAAGGGCTGATTCACAGACAGAAGCAGTCTTGTTGGGTCTATAAACTGACATTGCAGGTGGCCAGGTCCAAACAAAAGGTATAGATCATCTTTCCTTCTGAGTCAAATGCCTTCAGGGACCAGTTAACTGAGTCCTGTATCTTTGTTATTAAATTGAGCGAGGTGAATTTTGATAGGTCATATGCCATGATGTAATGTAAAGTGTTCCTTGCCCTCGAGTGCAACAGGTGCAAGGAAAGGACCCCTTGAGCCCATCAATGCTATGACCACTCTTACACACTGTGTGCCATATTTGAGGGCCCATTTGTACGCATTCTCAGAATGTACTTGGGCCTGCTATTCGCTCTGGGCCTGACCAAACTCTGCTGGTCTTTGAAGAGGTGCATTTGGGAACAGTGCACTCAGACTACACCTAACCACGTGAGCCATGCGTCATCTCTTCAATTGCTGGATTAAGATTTACTGTCATACAACAGGCTACACCATCCCTTCTGCAAAGCCCACCTGTGTGCTAGGGAACCACCACCCTTCTCCAGATAATATTGGATTTACTCTGTCAGGAGTGTGAAAAATGCCCACCACCCATAGTGTAGCCTATATTTCTATAGTTCTATGCAAGAAAAAGGTACAAGATGTGCGCATTGTATTTCACTATCACCCCTCTATTTCTGCACACAATTATGGCCCACTGTAATAATTTAGGACCTGTGCAATTCCTTCTTAGCACATTAAACAAGTAGGACAACTACAACATATCAAAGGTTATTTTCCAGGTCAGGTAGCAACTATCATCTCCTTTGTCTCACTAAGGATATCACACTTTTACGAAGACAAACATTAATCCAAGTGCTTAGAGAAATACATCATGAAACATTATTTTGCTTAATGTCTTGTAGTTCACATTCAACATAAATAGGTTCATAATTCGCACACATTCTCAGGCCCTAACTTTGAGAGTAGAGTAATATAGGCTCTGTATGTGCTTCTTACAAACAACATTCTTCTAGATCTTAGTCTTACTTTATATTTTGAATAGAGGGAGTGCCACCAGTTTTGCACTAAAACAAATCTTAACCTAGGATTCTGCTGGATGGCAATGAAGCAATGGCCTTAATCACCTCTCATTTTCAAAGCCCTTTTCAGTCTTTACACTCAACACTTTCAAGTATACATTTCTAAATTAAATCTGCCTGAGGATCAACAACTAAGAATTCTAAAGAAATAAGGTGATCTCCATCTAATTGCAATATCTCTTCTCTAATTCCAGAAGCACTATTACTATAATTCAATTTCCTGTGGTGTGCATTGGTGTCTAATAAACATGGATCACATAACACATGGAGTTAGAAACAACAATCATTTGGTCATAGACACTCCAATGGAGACACCTTAACTTTGCAAATGAACAATGCATTTTAATAAAAACAATACACAGGGGTCTGGTAAGCTCAACTCTCTGATAAGTTGGAAGGTGGTCGATGGCTAGCTAAGCAAACAAATGACCACTGAATTGTTTTAACAGACGAGCGTAAAATATTAGAGAATGATTATACCAAGGTTCTTTATTTTTTCTCTTGTGAAAGAGCCTTTTTTCTTCACTACAGGCAAAAAAAGAAGCCAGAAAATAAACATTTTAGCTTCACTTTCATCTGCGTTGTAATTTTGTGATCTCTCGTCTCCTAATAATCTTCCTGTTTATCAGCAGTTGCTTTTTTTCTGCCATTAATCTTTTATAGCCCTTTTTCATGATCTTGGTTAGTGCCTATGATTCCATGTGCTCAGATGCAACCTGAAGGACTCAGCATCAATTTATAATTGTCTCTGTCTCCTCCGTTTGTTGACAAATGTTTCTTAAATTTACCTGTTTACTTGTACCTTCTGACATTTTAATGCACACACAGTCTTGGAGGTCACCAGTAGCGAAGAAGTAAACTTTCAATAACCATTATATATTTTGTGTTTTTACTGTCGATTTGAACATTGTGAACGTATGATCAAACTACAGCCTCCCTGCTGAAGAATGAGGATAAAGAGAATTTCTGTTTCCCTCACATGACACACTATTTCACATTCAAATCCATTAGCTTGGCAATCATTGAATGTTTTATATATTAAGTTAGATTTCCAAATATAATATAAGCATACCAATTGTTTTTACATTTTATATCAGTTATAATGATTACTATATTGATGTTTGCCTCACACATTTTTATATCCGTTGGAAATACTGCTTTGCTCTTATAACATATGCTAATTATTCAGCTAAAATTATAAATGACCTGTTTTGGAAGATCTCAGCCATACCTACGTTTGTCTGAGCAAAAATATGTTGCAATTAGTCTCTTTCTGTGATCTACAACTCAGTATTTTTTTTATATCTCTGAGGTCAATTGTCACTAGGGCACCAAAGTCTGTGCCAGTTAAGGTCTAAATTTGCACATGGATCAGGGTGATGTATTTTTAACCATAAAGTAATAGATATATGCCCACAGCATGGGCACAGTGGAAAACAAGTAAGCTGATTTAATGTCTGTGCTTTATGTTTTATTTTCGGAAGTAAGGAAAGCTGCAAGCTGCTCCAGTTATTGTGAACAGACATGATCAACTGGGTAATGGGCACCTGTGGAGGCTGGTGGGGCGGTGAAGGGCAGGAGCTGTGCCCAGGGGAATGGATATCAGGAAGGACAATAATAGAATTGTATTTCATTTTTCTGCCCTTTGATGCATGTATACTTGTACAAAGCTGGGCTGAGCCGCCTGGTGGGTACTTGTAACCCACTAGGAGGTGAGAGGATTAAGGAAGCAGCTTGTTTTTTTTGTAATGGTTCACGATTAATTCTTTGCTTTGGAAGGTTCAAATATGTAGCTGAAGCAACACAAAGGTGCATTGTTGAAGCCTATGTGTACCCTCATGATAGCATTGGCAGTAGTGTGGGCGATACCACATGGACACATATAAGGGGACATGGACAATGACCCCCCCTCTATAGATGACAATGGTACTGACTGCAAGAATATGTGAATGCTGCATTGTAAGATGGAAAGAATTATGTAAATGTGAATACAGAGCAATTTAAAATAAAATGGGTACAATCATCAAGTATGAAATAATGCAAACCTTTGTAGAAATATTTTGTAACTCATATTTCTATTTATTAACATCAATTCAGTAAACATAAATAAGTAACCCATCCAAATTGTGGGTCCAGACAGTCAAGATACTTGCATTTGACCACCATGTGTATATCTTATCACTTTTTACAACACCAATGTATATTATGTTTGGTAGGGACTAGGTCACTCTTGTTATATGGACTCAATTTCTTTCATCTAGGTGAATCTTCTGATGACTGTTCATTCGCACTCTCTCCTGGGGCATCTCTACACCTCACCCATGATCCCCATATATTTTAAAACTTCTTAAGGCACCCATGGTCATCATACAGCCATTTCTCAGCCTTCCTATACCAGTGCTCATTAGAGGGCAACTTTGTAAGGGTTGTGACATCAGGGCTTCCTCAATGTCTCACCACATCCATTCAAGCAATCATCAGATCATTGTTGTAAGGTACCTTGTTATCTCGTTTCAGGAATCATCATCCCAAATTCCCAACAACAAGAGTTTAGCTTCAGATGTTTACTTTCAGTCCATTATTGATCTGAGAGAAATATTTAGGCAGTCCTGGAATCTCCTTAACAAATGACAGAGACATATGGTGTCCTCTAAGGCAGGTGTCTTGGTCTGATTGCCTCATTATCGTCAGTCTTCTGCATGTGTAATATACCCTACATAGGATTTTGATTTCACTTGTCTGATACCAGCTGTAATGGCCGGTTCTCGAGAATGTTCTAATGTCTCTTCCCATTCAGAGTCCTCTATTTTCACCAGGTTTTCTCCTATTTAGATCTGAGGCCATTCAGATCACCCAGAGTTTCATAAACCAGTTTTCTATATGTTAGCTAAACAGCCTTTCTTTACATTGCCTCTGCCAACACCCTGCGCTCTAATGCTGCACCAGCAGAAATCTCTTCATCTTTCCTAATATTGTGCAGAACTCATCTACAAGTTGATCAATTGATTTTAGGCCTCTTGGGTACCAAACATCTTCTAGAATGGACATCCCAATTATGTTCCAGCAGGAAAACCCTTGCAGTTTACCAATTCCTTCAAGCTATGTCTTTACCCACAGGACGGAAATAGCAGTATGCTTCCATTTCAGTGCTTGGTTGACCTTCTTCCATATTTTACTATTGTTGAACTGTGAACCGGTAGAGTTTTTATAAGCAAGTTTCCATGAAGCACTCCTGGGTAACCAGGATCCTTCATAACATGCCTAATATTTTGGATTGATGTTTATTGTTGGGATGTGAAAGTCTAATCATTTATCACTACTAGTTGTGAGCCCCATTACCAATGTCATAGGTTAAGGAGTGTGATGGCACCATCAATACTCTGCAAATTATTTTGTCTAATTCTATTCTCAGAGGGCCACCAATGCACAGCACGTTTCAGACTATCTCATTCACCCTTCCAAAGTATTCTTCTTAGACCCTGTATGATGAGTTCTGAGGGATGTTTAAGAGCTTTAGAAGCACTATCATATGTAGAACATGGCCCTTATTATGAGCGAGACAGGGACCGGCCTCCAGTGTTGGACATCTCTTTGGAATTCTTCCAGGATAAGTTCTACTTATGAAATTCATTCTCCTCACTGTTCAAGCTATTTAAAACCCTCAACAGCTATTTCAAAGAAGGAGGAATATTCTTTCATTTGTTCTCATGATTGAAGGGGGTATATCAGTATATTGTAGATTTAGACCAGTTTATTTGAAAACCCCAGTATGCACTAAATGATTCCAGCATTAAGGCAAAAAGCAATGGCGAGAGAGGAAACCCCTGTCTCGTTCCTCTCTCTAAGTGAAATAACTCTGACAGTGCCCTGTACATATTCACTCTACTTGTTGGATCTGAATGTAGAAGCCGCACTCATGATATTAAATTCTGTCGAAGTCCATCCATTTCAACACCACCATCATATATGCCCACTCTTCTAAATCAAATGCCTTAGCTGTGTCTAGTGCCATGACTACAGTTGATTCCACAACTCCTCATGTGTACTCCTACACCTGTAAATCCTTCTGAGATGGTGTCTAGTATTTATGTGTCATGGACCTTGATTGGGCTTAGTGAATTAGTAAAGGAATCACGCTAAGAAAGTATCAAAGTTTAGCCAAAAGTTCAGTTTGTACAGTTTACAATCCACTTTGGGATTTCTCTTCTTATGAATTAATATTATCATAGCCATCAACTGGTTGTACTGGTCGTGGCAACTGACCTTCAGTTCTATCTTTCTTGAAACAGATGATGCACCAGTTTACTGCCTTAAAGCATTTCAGTGGAAGTCCATTTAGGCCTGGGAGCTTCTTGGTACCATCCCACTTTGGATCTGTGTAATAGCTTCTATTATTTACTCAATTGACATGGGGTCATCTACCCATCATTTTGTGAGTACTCATTTTTCTAGAGTGCCCACAGTGCTTCTCTAACTAGATCTGACTGCATATGTCTTTTAAATTCAGAGCAGCAACACCCCTCTGTTGGCAGTAATCCCTAAATGGGCTGGCTCTCTTTTCACACACGCTCTACCTAATTTCACTGATATCACCATATTATTATCTCTCCGTATAATCGATAGGCCCCTAGAGCAGTGCAGTATCTTTGGTATCATTTTATTGCCCGAGCAAGAGGTAGACTGACAACAGGATAATCTCTTCTCCTTTCACATACCCTATGCTCCAACTATACAGCTCTGGGGGTTCACCCAGGTGTTTTCTATCAATATTGGCGTAGAGTTTTTCACCAGTATAGTCACCCCATGGAACCCATTGTGAATCCTGCAAGTACTAGGGATTTCTTTCTCCCTCTAGTAAGTACTCTGTTGTTTGTGCCTACTAGATGTGTGTTTGGAGGAACACATATCCAGCCATGTCTGTGTAGAGTACTTAACACTACCCCTCTTTTTATTGTGTTTTCCATACCATTGACATTCCACGAAACAGGTTTGTGTGTGTTAACTTGTTGTCATTCACATCATCATTTATTTGTGTGTATAGTGAAAGGAGCTAAATATTTGCTAATCATACATATCCAGGAATACATTTTCTGTCTCATCAATTGTGTATGTGTATATCTAATAATACTCAAATCCCCAACATTTCCCTCTTCCTGCACACCAATGCGGTGGGTGTTGAATTACCCACCTACTAAATTCACAGTGTGCATGTCACCCAAACCAATCCATATAACCCAAAGTAACGATTCATAAGTATTAGCACTTTATTGCATATATTGTGGTAGCTTGTACTAATGTATTAAGAGCTTTTCATGCATTGATATCCTATTAATTTTAATATTGATTTTATCCCTATAAAAAGTTTAATGTGTAAAATTGATTTTAATTTCGAATATTGAGTATGATGTACTATGTGAATGTTTTCTTTTATTGTGTATTAGCATGCTTTTATGGTGTTTGTTTTATTTACACCGAATAAAGCCTTTTGAATTTGAATTTGAATTACCCACCTACTAAATTCACAGTGTGCATGTCACCCAAACCAATCCATATAACCCAAAGTAACACCTTCTCTCAATTACAATAACTATTTCTCACTTTGGACAACAATCATCAGACCTCTGTTAGCTTTGTGCCATTAGTTCTGTGATCAGATGGAGCAAACATAGCTCTCCATTCTATTCTGAGAAGTTCATATCTCCGTTTCTCTCCTTCTTCAATTATCATTCCGATGCTGAGTAGCTTTAAAATATCTGTCTCATCTATTGATGCACTTGCCCCCATTCCAAAATGACATGGATACATCAAACCTTTTGTCTTGTTTTACTATAGAGGGTTCCTCATCTTTGTGTAGGGCTACTTCTGCTGGATTGTTTTTTTTTATCCTTGACTAGTCTTGTCCTCCGTTTCCAGGTGCGTTATCCGACTCTGACTCTCTTTGGTTCTTGGTCATGCTATTTGTTGCTTCATCAAACCTTTAATTAATTTACCTCTCAATAACAGGCTTCGTGAGGACTCTTGTCGCAACCCACCACCCTCATGGCTGCCCTCCAACAACCCTCGAGCCTATCCCAGGCCTTTTTCAGTGAGGTGGAGGTGAAGTGCCAGATTTTCCCTCTGCCAGGATTCAAAGTGATGCTTGTACAGCATTATGAATTTAAGTTCTTTCCACCTGCGTTCATGTTTAACTGCATCAAATGTTCTGCACTGATTTTGTACTGCGTGCATAAAATTCGGGAATAGGAGGATATTTTCATTGATGTATTTTAATAGGCCTCTTTCTCTGAAATTGAGGATCTGTGCAATGAATACCTCAGGCTGCAGCAAAGGGATCAGGGCCCTATGGCCTTT
The DNA here is from genome assembly GCA_963921515.1 of Calotriton arnoldi. Taxonomy (NCBI): domain Eukaryota; kingdom Metazoa; phylum Chordata; class Amphibia; order Caudata; family Salamandridae; genus Calotriton; species Calotriton arnoldi. The sequence continues at coordinate 941,144 of CAWUFW010001381.1, forward strand.
TCCTACTGAAGTCTTTGAAAGCCTTTTTGATTGCAGTATATCAAGGATGAACAATTCCACCCATGGCTCTGTTGATGGGCTCGCCCTGGGTCTCCACTATGCAGAGGTAGTTTCTATAACAGCAGCCCTCTGTATCCTCAGCATAAGTCTCAATTCCCTGAAATCTTCGTTCAGTTTGTGGATCAGTTTATTCATTTTCTTGATATCTGTTGACTGATGTTGAACAGTGTTTTCTACTGTTCCCAACCTCACTGGAACATTTCCTAATTTGCATACAGTAGATTAATATTTCGATTTACAGAGCCTGATGGTGTTCCAAAATGGTTTTAATTTCTGTAATCACCTCTTTTAAATGATGGATTTGAGCCACTTTTTTTGTTGCATTCATGGTGTTTTGTGTGAGTGGTAGTGCAAGTATTCATGTAGGATTTCCCTGAAAAGTCATATTTTTCTATTTTATTTTCCTGTGCTGAGTGAGCAGGCCTGCTACTGCTTCCGCTGATTGTACAATCAGAGTAACCAGGGTAGCGTCTCATGAGCCAGTAGTTTATTCCTGCCACCACTCCTTTAAAGTGAGAGAAACCCATTGTGAGGATTTGAACTCTCTTAATTGTCTCAGGGGCTGAAGACTAATTGCCTATTTGATGGCGCTACATATTCCCATGAAGTAAAAGACACACAAATGATAGACGGAATGCAGAACAAATCAAATATTCACCCCCAGTCAAGAGATCTGGGTTAAATCCATTATTCCTTTGCTCACCATGCCACCCCAGTTTAGACCCAGCCATACGCAAATCAGTCTTGACCCTGCTCCTCATGGGAACAGTCCAGCCCGAACTGCCAAGCCAGGTCCTCCCTGGACCAGAAACAAGCATCCTGGGATCGGTTTCGGGGTATCACCCCCAGGGCTGGACTGGCCGTAGCGGGCACCCGGGGTTTCCCTGGTGGGCTGCCAGGGTGGGGGCCGGTTTTGGGCCCCTGGGGGGCCGATTTGTTACAGGGCCGTTTTTGCAGCATAGCTGCAATATCGGCCCCTGTAACAAAATCGGCAAAACCGGTCCTGGCAAAGTGCTCGGCCGCACCCCCAACCCCCGGGGGGGCCAGCCGAGCACTTTGCCAGGGCCGGTTTTGGTTCCCAGTCCGGCCCTGATCACCCCTCATCAGCCAGGCTAGCTTGAAGCGAGGGGCACAGTGAGTTCAGGACTCTGTTAAAGTGAGGGAAACCCGTTGTGAGGATTCGAACTCCCTTAATTGTCTCAGGGATATAGACTAATTGCCTATTTTATGGCGCTGCATATTCCCCTGAAAGCATGTCAACTTTCCATGGGTAAAACGGTCTCACTCCCACATTTCTTTCTTTGGTTTTGATTAGTGAAGGTCTTTGTCTGTCTTTCGCCAACATCCTTGGCCTACCAGTCCGCCTACACAACCACCAGCTGCCACCTGCCTGGGAGTCTAGAGGCACCTACACAAGTTAGCACTTGTTGTGTACCAACCACTGCGGCCTGTCACTGTTGTTGCGGTTTGGCACCTATGATGGCTCTCAACGGCCTATGGGTTGTGCGCTCAATGGATCTGCACTGCCTTTTTTCTGGTCTCTGGCAGTCTGACACAATTGCTCCCCTTATATTTTTGTGCTCTCTGCACCCACCCTCGTGTCAGCCCCTAGTTTCAGTCCAATTCAACTCTCCCTCACGTCTGTGGCCTTCCATGACTCATCGTCCCTTTATCCCTACCTCAGTCCTGAGCGAGATCTTGCCTCAGGCTCGTCGTCTTTATATCACGGCTGGGAGACAGCTTAAAAAAATATTCATAATGCAAATGAATGTGTAACATCTATGGTTTCCCAAAGCATTCCTGAGGCTTTACTGCTGTGTTATTAGTGGGAATGTTCTGGTGGCATTCACAAACCAAATGTGCAAGTTAATTCTGCAGGCTCTTGTTGATGACACAATCCCTACTCTGTTCAGGTTTACATTGTGGTCTGTGGTGCCTTTATAGAGGGTTTCCGAGAAAATCCCACTGTGGTGACAGCCAAAATCTTCCGCTCCTGCAGTCTCGGAGGCTAGGAATTCTCCTTGCGGCTCATGCATGACGTGGTATTTAACACCACTTAGATAAATATCCGTAAATAGATTTTATTTTCGTGCTGGGCTCAAAGGCTCGGGTACATTTCTTCCATGCAAGAAAATGCACATTTTACTTCAGATCCGAATGTGTTTGGGGGAATACGTCTGGGGACAACTTAAATTACGTTTACAAGCATGATGAAATGGAAGGGATTTTTAATTTAAAATATTTTCAAATTACGTAAAAATGTGATATGAAATATTGCTTCGATACAAAAGAAAGCTATATAGTTATTACTAAGTATACAACACCCTACTGACTATGTATATTGCTATGTTGTTCTACATTCAGAGGCGGTTATCCATCTTGGGGGGCAGAAAGCTCTACCTTTTCATCCTCCTAAACATTTTCATGCTCCCACTCATATCCCTGCTAAAATAAATGTTAATTCTTATAGCATTCTTTTTTTTTTAAACATCTTTTTATTAACATTTTGCTCAATTGACCACAGACGACCATAATTACAGTAGTGCGTACCCAGTTGACAATACAATCTTATCACATGTGGCTCCCAGTGGGACAGAAAGACATTAATAGCATTCATTTCAAGAGGCACAGCCCATATCAGTGTACACACATAGCCGGTGAAACCACCCCCTCAGTAAAAAACAGAGCTTCACTTTCTCCCAACCGTGTCGTTATGGGTGATGGTCTTCCGTGTCTAACCCCAATCTGTATTGACGCCATGATGACCATATTCCCTCCCATTTTTTGGCGCACCCTCTTCCTTTATAAACCGTTTCTTCTGCCCTTTGGCACCAGTCCAGGTCTCGCTCCCACTCTCTCAGTGATGGCGGCAAGGGCGACCCCCACCTCCGTGCAATGTTCCTTTTGGCGATACCAGCCGCCAGGGCCAGCCAGATTCCCGTGTATCTGGGCCAGTCGGAATCCCCTTTAATCATCAGAAGGAGCCATTTTGCGTCCATAGGGACAAGCTCACCTGAGACTCTGGACAGAACATCCGTAACCTCCCGCCAGTAGTTGGCTATAATCGGGCATTCCCACAGGATGTGAAAAAAGGTGCCTTCTTGCTGACAGCCCCTAACGCAGAGCGCTGTGTGTGTTTTACCCCAGGTGTAGAGGTGCATGCGCGGATAGTATGTGCGGTGTAGTATTTTAAGTTGCACTAATCTAAATCGCGTCCGTACTGCCACCTCCCTTGGACTTTGTAATGCCTCTTGCCAATCTGTGTCATCCATGTTCCCCAGGTCATCAGTCCATGCTGCCCGCAGCGTCACTAGGGGGTCCGACATGTTGTTGACCAACTTACGGTAAATTGTGGAAGTGGGCTTCTCCATAATAGGGTCAAGGAGTAGCCTGTCTTCCAGAGGCGAATACTCCGGAATGGAGGTGCCATGCTGGATGTGTCGCTGCAGAGCGTGCATTAGCCGAAGATAGTGGTATTTTTGCGTGTGGTGTAGGGCGTATTCCTGTTGCAACTTCTCAAAGGTGAGTGGTGCTGCCTCCCTCCACACATCGCCTAGATGTTCAATCCCTATTAACTTCCACTTTCCGAAGCCTGTTAGTGTGGCTACCTCCTGGAGGAGGGCGCCCTCCCATAGTGGGGTTTGGCCAGTCAACTCCCCGGTCCATCCCAGTAGTTTGTTCGCCTCCCTCCAGCAGTCCACATCTACCTTTGTGTGCGGTGGACACTCCAGCTTCCTCTTTCGTGAGTACAGGAGTGAGGCATAGCGTCCACCGGGCATGCCAGCTCTGTCAACCCTGTAGGTTGGTTCACTCTCGTCGGCATATACCCAGTCGTTGATAACCATTAGCTGAGAGGCCCAATAGTAGAGTCTGATATCCGGGACCCCCAACCCCCCATCATACACCCCCCGTTGCAACTTGGTGAGTGCAATTCTTGGTGAGCCCCCTTGCCACAACAGCAGTCTGACTTCTTGTGATTTTTTTAAAAAAATTGTTGGGGGGACTCGATGTGGGGTGTTTTGGAGAACATAGAGAAGGCGGGGCAGGGCCATCATTTTGAACAGGGCTGGCCTGCCCATCAATGATAGCGGGAGGGTACACCAATGGCCCACATCCATGCTGAGGCGCTCCAACTGTGGCTCAAGATTTGTCCGCATAAACCCCTCTTGGTCTCTCCTTATGTGAATGCCTAGGTATTTGAACCCTTCCATTACAACTGGGGCGGGACAGCTGGCTGGTACCCTGGGCAGGGGGCCCGAGAGTGGGAATATCACCGACTTGGCCCAATTGATGCTGTATCCAGAATAGCTGCCGAAGAGCTCAAAGATGTGGAGCACCCTCGCCATTGAGTGGTACGGTCTTGCCAGGTATAAGAGGATGTCATCTGCATATAGCGAGATGCGTTCTTCCCATCCACCCGGGGCAACTATTCCCCAGATCATCGGATCCCTTCGAATCTAGTTCGCTAATGGTTCCAGCGCAGGGCAAACAGCAGTGGGGACAGGGGGCAGCCCTGCCGAGTGCCCCTGCCCAGCCGAAAGGATTTGGATACTACACCATTGTCTCGTACTTGGGCGCTAGGGCTCTCATATAATAGTCTTACCCACTAACTAAAGTTGGGGCCAAAGCCCAGTTTGCGGAGGACTTCGAACAGGTAGGGCCACTCTATACTGTCAAATGCCATTGAGGCGTCCAATGACATCACTGCCATCTGTTGAGCCTCTGGACTATTTGTTAGGTGTAGCACTCCATAGAGCCGCCTTAGGTTGTGGCGGGTGCTTCTTTTAGGCATGAATCCCGACTGGTCAAGGTGTATTATTTCAGAAAGAACAGGTACCAGTCTGTTGGCCAATTCCTTGGCAAGCACCTTCGCCTCGACATTAATCAGGGAAATCGGGTGGTAGGAGGCGCACTGGTCTGGCGGTTTCCCAGCCTTGTGCACCACTGCTATCATGGCCGCACACTGGTCTGCTGGGAGCTTACCCTTCTCCCAGGCTTCCGCTAGCATATCTAGTAGCGGTGGGATTATTATGGAGGCTTGACTCTTGTAAATTTCTACAGGAAGTCCATTGGGACCGGCTGCCTTCCCCAAGTTGAGGTCTCCCAGTGCCGCACCCAACTCCTCCCTCGTGAGATCCGCTTCCAATGCAGCCCGTGACTCTTCGGATAGCGTAGGTAGGGAGAAATCTCTTAAAAATTCCTCACAATCGCTCCCGTTTCTAGTGCTGACCGGCGTGTACACCCCTTCAAAGGGCGCTGCAAATGCCTCCGCTATGCCCGTGCTGGTTGTCTGTAGTGACCCTGCCTGATCTAGCACACACGTCACCCAGGATCGATCTCCATCTCGTTTCTCCAACCAAGCTAGGAGCCGCGATGCCTTGTCCCCCACATCATATAGCCGATGTTGCGTCGCGAGTGCAAATGCTCGCGCTGCCCCATCCGCAAGTGCTCGCAAGTCGTGTTGTTTTAGTGCAAGCCTATGTCTCAGGTCTCTTTAGGTGTCATCTCCCGCTCCATCTCTATTATCTCAAGCTCCAGGGATCTGACTTGGAGCGCCTCATCCTTGTTCTTTCCCCCAATGAGTGCCTGTGCTTGTCCCCTCAGCACCGTTTTATACGCCTCCCATAATGTGACGGAGGAGGTGACTGAGCCTGTGTTCTCTTGGAAGTACTGCTTTGAGCCCTTCCGGAGCTGGTCACTAAGATCTGGGTCCCTTAGGCGCCAGAGGTCAATTCTCGGGAAGGCTGCTCTATTGAGTACGGGTCCCTTAATGGCCACCCCCACCGGAGAGTGGTCTGAGATGCCCCGAACCATCTGCCTCGGATTCAAAAACTCCTCTACCCTGTCGTTCCGTGTGAAGAGGTAATCAATCCTAGAGAAGAAGTTGTGCCGAGCCGAATAGTATGTGTACTGTCTGGTTGTGGGGTTATGTGCTCGCCATAGGTCAATCATGCCAAGGGCCAACATAAAGTCGGCCAGGTCATGCTCTCCCCTACTATGCACCCTGGTACTGGAGCGGTCAAGCTCCGAGTTCATAACAGCATTGGTATCGCCACCCAAGAGGAGGGTGCCCAGGGGCAACTCGAGCAGGAAGGAACTAATCCTGGGAAAGGTGACCCTGTGTAGTCCCGGGGGCATGTAAAGTGAGCAAAGTACTATCATGCGCCCCTCCCACTTACCCACAGCCGCTACCAGGCAGCCCGCCTCGTCCGTATGCACACTAGCTATGGTCAAAGGGAAAGCATTACGGATCAGGATTCCCACTCCCCGTGCCCCCGAGGAAAAACTAGAGTGGGCTACCAGCCTGTACCCAAATCGGTCCATCGCTTTACATTTGCTGCCTTTCAGGTGCGTCTCCTGAAGCAGCACCACATCTGGGGAGTGCCTCTTAATGTACTGAAGAACCAGTGTGTGCTTGATTTTGTTGCCTAGCCCGTTTACAATCCAGGTCCACACTTGCAGGTTAGTCTGTTCCCCCATTATTCACAGTTTGAGGTTTACCACCTGTTGCCCTCTCCTCCCACCGGTTCCATTTTTTATCAACTTGGTGCACGTTTGTGGCTATATTGGTCCTGAGAAAATCTGCAAACATGTTAATTAACATTGAACAACATACCTAACACCCCCCTCCCAGCAACCCTGCTTGGTGAGTAACAACTGCCCACCTCCCAAACACACAGAGTGCCTGTCACCCGAACTGTGTTATATTTAACAGTAGAAGAGGGGCAGCATGCCAGCCACCAGCGCGATGCCCCATATATGTACCTTAGGAGATTGCTTAACCCTATAAGTGCGTTTTAGTAGCAACCTAGTCCTTTTGGTTCCCTCCCCCTTTGTTCCTCAGCCTTTGGAAATGCTAGCACAGTTCGATGACCCAAGAGTTCCCATGTGCTTCGGTCCCCACTACGAATCTCACCCTCCCCGCACCCTCCCTAGGTCCTCCTCCCTCCTTCAAGGCCTCAAGTCCCGGAGGTTACAACATGTAACAATAATACTTGCGGGGGATGGGGTAATGTCCGTATCACCGATTGTGCAGTGGTGTTTCTCAGGGCCGCATGCTCCAGTCTCCACCCTGCACCCTCCAGGTGCGCCTCCAGTCTTGGGTGGCCCGCGGGACTTCTCTCCTTTGCGACCAACCTTGCGCCAGCCTTCGAGCCAGTCACTTACTTCTGCTGGCAAGTCGAAGAAGTAGGATTTCCCGTCATCTATAATTTTAAGTTTTGCCGGAAAGAGCATCATGTATTTTACATTAGCATCTCGCAGAGCTCGCTTTGCTGCATCGAATGTACGTCGCTGGCGCTGGACGTGTAGGGTGAAATCCGGGAAGAAGCGGATGATAGCATTCTCATGATGGAGGTCGCCATGTTGACGTGCTGCTTGTAGTATGGCATCCCGGTCCCTAAAGTTCAGTATCCGCGCTATGATCGTGCGTGGTGGTGCCCCTGTGCGCGGCCGGCCCCCCAACGCCCGGTGGGCTCTCTCAATGGAGAAGAATGAGGACATGCACTTAGGTTTCAGCTTGTTCAGGATTAAGTCCTCAAGGAAAAGGTCCATCGACTGGCCTTCCATTCCTTCCGGCACACCTACCACCCGGATATTATTGCGACAGGCTCTCCCTTCCTGATCTTCAAGCCGGGCGGTAATCTCTGACTGATTCTTAGTGAAGCATGAGACCTGTTCCTCCAAGCATTTGGTTTTGGCCTGTAGTCCTCCAATGTCTGCCTCCGCAACGGACACCTTCTCAGACATTTTGCGAAAGTCCGCTCGGAGCAGGGCCACCTCCTCAGTGACCGAGTCTAGCTTGGGTTCGAGTGTCCCCCTCAGGTCCGTAATTGCTCTCATATTGTCTTTCAAGGAGGGATCTGGGAGCTGATCCTCCTGTTCCCCCAGCAGCTCTCCGCCCTTTGCACCATTGTCTCGGTTCCTGGCGACCGTATATTTGTCTATTTGATTCACCTGGCCTGATGACATTGCTTTGGTGCGGCCCATGCCCGCCGCACGTGCGTCACCCTTGAGGACTCTGTGGATGAGAGCCTTCGCTGTTGCGTGGATCTGGGCCAGGGAGTGCAATTCACGTTCCCCCTCTGTCCGTCTCTGGTGGTAATGTAGGACAGGTCCTGTGCCTCGGGGGGCACTCAGGTGGCAAGACCGGGTTGTATCACCCCCCCCGGGAAGTGGTCCCTGTCCGTGCGGAATAGGCCTCTGTTGCGCGGCCCACTAGGCCCTGTCAAGGATAGCTGCTGCCTCCGTCGATAGTCGGCCTTCCCTCGCTCCCTCCGAGTTCGGCAGCGGCCCTCCAGGCAGCCCCGACCTAGGAAGAAAAAAGGGGGGGGATGGCTGAGAGAGCTTCGCCCGGCCGTACGACTTGTGTCTGGCTGGGTCTATCTCGGAGCTGCACGTCCCCAGCTTCACTCACCCTCTCTGCCGCTCCGCCGGGAGGTACCGCTTACTCACTGTGGGGTCGCACGCGCCTCGCTTCCTTGGCGCCGTTGGCTGTGACTCTCCTGCCGCTGCGAGTCCCCCCTCCGCACCTGTCCGGGGCCCGAATATGTCGCCAGGACGCCGATCGGCTGTCCGTTCGTCTTAGCTTCCTAGGGAGGCCTTGCTCACCCCCGACGGGGTCGTAGGCACTTTATTTCGGAGGCGCTGCTGGCGACAACTTTCCCGCCGCCACGGGTCCCGTCTCCGCTCCTATCCGGGGGCCCAAATCTGCCTTTAGGACGCCGATCGGCCCCCTGAACGCCGCCGCTTCTCAGGGAGGCACCACGCACTCACTGTGTGGTCTTTCGCGCCTCGTTTCCGTGGCGCTGCTGGCTTCGACTTTCCTGCTGCTGCGGGACTCTACTCCGCCTCCGCCACCACATTTCCAACACCGCACCCTCGTGTGGGGCCCAAGCCTGCCGCCAGGACGCCAATCGGCAGCCCGGGTGCCTTCCGCTCTCAGAGTGAGCCGGAGCGCGAGGGCCGCGCCATCTTGCCTCCGCTCCTCGCTTCGCCTTGCAGCCTGGATGTGGCTCTCTGCGTCGTTTCAGGAGCTGATTTTTTCCCCCCGGGGCCCTCTGACGCTGCTGCAGTGACTTATTCGGCGCCGGTTGCCACTATTGGCCCGGATTATGACGGATTTTTCGGGTTCTAGCGCTGTGGGCTAGCGGAGCTCTCCTAGATGGCGGCCAACGTCCGTGGCTGCTGGCCACCCCCCCCCTCTTATAGCATTCTTGAATGAAATATGTATCATATGTACTTAAAGTGAGCCACTATTGCACCCAAAACTTTTGAAAATTCGGAGGTATGATTGAAGGCTCATACTGTGCTCACAACTTTATTACTAATGGGCAGTGCTTTATTGGAGCTGGTGCTTGCAGGTGGGGCCCACTGGCACTTATTTTTGGGGACCAGCAATCATTTTTCCTCACTAGACTTTCGCCCAGACTTACACACACAAAAGGGGGACAGAAGGAGGAAGAGAAAGGTGGGAAAACAGCGACAAAGGCAAACAACAGAGATGAAAAATAGTCTAAAAACGTGGGATAAAGGACCAGAGAGTGCCTGGTGGTGGATGAAAGAGGCATGAAGTGCAATCAAGACTAAGCACCTTTTATATTTAACACCCCAACATTCTGTAGCACCAACCAGGGGCTTCTGAGCAAAATTTCGGGCACCAACACTTATTCTTTTACATATTAAGCACTGCTAATGGAATACAACACCGAATCTTGTGGAAAGCAAGTTGGGCAGCTTTATTTTCGCCATCTTCCTAAAGTTCATTAAAACAATAAAAGCTGTTGGAAAAAAATAATAGGCTTGTGAAAGGAAAAAGCTAACCTAATCAAGGAGAATCCTGCTGTAAAGCTTTTTGGGGAGATATCTCTCGGAAAAAAGCTTTCTTCACCAGGGGATGTAAACTATGTTTAATCGTGTTTAAAACTGCATAGCCATGTACGCAGAAAAATTAAAACATTTAGGGGGATATTCACAAAGAAGTGGCGGTGAGAGGCGTTAGCCTCCTTGGCTTAACGCCTCTCACCGCCACTTCGGAAACGCCAGGCTGCACCCTATTCACAAGAATGTGGTGCAGCCTGGCGTTTCCCCCATCGACGGCATAAAGTCTCATGACAACGCCAAAACAGGCACCCTTGCACCAGAGCGCAAGGGTGTCTGCGAGCAGGGAGGTTTGTTAATGCACAGGAAGGTGTCCCTTCCTGTACATTAACAAACCGAAAATGCCAGTTTGCTTTTTCCATGTGTGCTGCTACATACAGCACACATAGAAAAAGCAAAAACGAGGAGAAATAAAGCTTTTCTCCTCGTTTAGCCACCTTAAGACCTGATTTTTCTAGGTCTTAAGTTTGGTGCTGCCACCTATTATCGCCGCCCTTGATAATAGGCGGTAGCGTCAAACTCAATGGGTGTTGCGGTGGTACGCCCACCACAACACCCACTGCACGCCCCCTTTTACGCTAAGTTTAGCGTTAAAGGGGCCCTATTCTCAAGGCAGTGTTAACCCACTTAACGTGACTTTAAGCCACGTTAAGTGGGTTAACGCTGCCTTGAGAATAGGGCTCTGGCCCTATCGCCACGGGAACGTAAAAAAAGTGACGTTCCCGTGGCATAGGGGCTTGTGAATATGCCCCTTAGAGTCACTAATCTGCACTGTTTGAATGAATGACTGAAAACAATCCAAGATGGCATCTTTACTAGAGAAAATCATGTTGGTCTTGTTACCTCGTGGGAGAGATTTTGTGTTTTAGTGTTTAGTTTGTTTAAAGTAATGTTTGAATAGGAATTTTCTGGGGCCACAACTTTTCACATGATTGACATTGCACTTCTGTTTCCTCATTTCACGTAGAATAATTTTGGTGACCTATTTGTGAACGAAATAATACAGCAATATGTGTGCAGCTTTGATGGTCATGCATCAATGCACAGGTCGTTACTATTCAAGTATGTTCGTGGGATCAGGTGTGTCAGGTGCCGATCATCCTGTTGAATGATTCTCAGGGTTTGCAATTTTATGCCATTAAGACAAGTCCTTGGGGCCCTAGCACATGATTCCCTTTCCTGTACATGTCCATCCAATGATTGTTTTTGTCTAATTTGTCCTCTACACCAAAATCCCTTTTATACACATCAGCAGAAACATGACTACAGCCTATGAAATTGGCACAGAAACCAACTAATACAACACAAAAGCTGTTATCTAACCTCTCTTAGACCTACACACTGCACCAAACAAGACTTTCCAATGATCAGAAATGATATTACCATTCCTTGGGCACTGGTAAACTCCATTAGAATACCGTTCAAAGTCCTGTGACTCTCACTAAAGTGCCTTGAGACAATATTTTGCACAGTGTGCATGTTGCAAACCCTATGAATCAATAAATAATTGGTACCTAGATTTTTGTTTTATGTCCATAGGGCAAGATCTGCACCAAAAATAAAATGAAGAGATATTTCCTATGGGGTTTTCTATTAGGTCCCTATCTCCATTATTTTCTAATGGGGTGTTGCAGTACCAGTGGTTGGCATTGTTTAGTGCTGGACTTACTACAAACGCATACTTTGCTACAAAAGTGCAGTTTGTGAATACCGAAAAGTAGTAAACTTACTCTAAAGAGTAAACATACTCAAAAGTGCAGTTTGTCCATTTGTACATGGGCAACCAATGAAGGGATTTCAGTACGGGTATCAAGAGAGTATGGGCTGGAAGATTTAGAACCATCAAAGCAGTGGAATTTTGGATGGTCTGGAGTCTCTTCAGTGGGTATTTGGAGACAATACATACAATGAATTCCCATAGTCAGGAGGCTTGTTATCAATGCCTGAATGATATTTTGCATGTCCCGAGAGGGAGCCATTAAAAGATCTTCAACAGCATATAAAGAGTTACAGGGAAGGATGTGGAAAGTGCAGTCATCTGTTCTTTCTTAGATACTTTTTTATCCCTGATGTTGCCCAGATTTCTGGCTGATTCTAAAAGGGGGGAGGAGAATCTAATTATTTAGGCCACCACTCAGTAGACCACAAGTTGTTTGCATTACCAAACAGGACAACCTCTCTATTATCCCTATTTATCCTTAAGTAGTTTTCCTTTATCCAGTCAGTGGTAGCGCACATGCATTTCAGGAAGTTAACTCAAATCTCCTCAGCATTTGCAGCAATGGAGATAATCTATTGTGTGTCATCTGCTCAGGACTATATCAAAGCCAAGGGCTCTGATGATAGGTGCTACAGGGGCTAAGTAAATGTTGAAAAGAGGTGGCCTAAGGGAGGATCACTGAGGGACTCCACAGGTGATTTTAACTGGATCAGAAATATATGATGTGAGTCGGACAGATTGGGAAATATTGGATATGAAAATTGTGGAAGAACCGAAAGGCCCTACAATGTATGCCATACAGATGCAGATTATTGCATGGGATACTGTGTTGAATGCTGTGCAGAGGTCAGAAGGATAACAGTGGTTGGCCTTCCTTTATTTAGATGGCATCTGATATAGTCAGATGGCCAGCAAGGCAGTGCTGTGGGCCACTCTAAAACCAGATTGTGAGGGATCCAATAAGTTGTTACTTTCCAAATAAGTGGTCAATGAGGCATTGATAAGCTTTTCAATAATCTTTGTTGGATACTGTAAAAGCTAGTTTGGTGTCTAATTTACTAACTTGAGTGGACCCACTGAGGGTTTCTTCAGTAGCTGAAGGACATATGCATGTTTCCATGTACTAGAAACAATGGCTATGTTCAGGAAGAGGTTAAACAGCAGTTGCATTAGGGCTGCTGAATAAATTGGTGTTGGAAGAATACATAAAGTGAGAGGAAGGCCCATCCCCAGAATTTAATAGACTGTGTAGCTTTATCTACAGCTGTTGCGTATAATTGGGCAAAGTTTGCAAGAGTGCCTTCCTTTTCAGTAGTGGGATTATCGTTGTGGAACTCCAAAACGTTTGGTGGAAGCTGAGGGTCACTACAGACAAAAATCAGAATATATGGGTTTGATCTTTTCCTGAAAGAAAGGGGCTAAACTAGAACAATGGGACTGCAAGAGAGGTATGGATTGGGAGCATATTTCAGGATGAGAGAACTCCCTGACAGTTTTAAAGATTTTGCGTGAGGAGTTTGTCCGGTCTTTAAAGCAAGTTGTCAAATAATTCTGTTGGGTCACGCAAATATTTTCATGATAAAATCGTAGAGCTGATCTGTACATGGCCTTGTCTGATTCAAACTCGGAGTTGTGCCAAATGTATTCAAAGCATATATAGTGGCACTTGGATTCCCTCAGTTTGGAGGTATGCCACTTGGCAGAGGGAACGGAGGTATACCACATGGCCGAGGGAGTGTTCCTGGCCTTGTTGTGTGCTTTGTGAGGGACAATATTGTCTAAGGCTTCTTTAATCGCTTTGCCAAAGGAGGCTATATCTGTGACGATGTTAACTAATTTTTCTGAGGGCAGAAAGTGCAGTGTGTTTGTCATGTTTTCTTTGACACACTTCCAAAGATCTAGACAGAGTGCTTGGTAGCTTGGAGGAGGCAGAGAGATTCTGGCATTAAGAGCCATAGTGATAGAGAATTGGAGAAGATAGTGGTCCATCAAGATCAGGGATATAGGGGGGTTAGTGCGTAATGCTATTCATATTTGTGAAATTGCCAAATGTGTGGAGCTCAGTAAGACCAAGTGCCTCTAGGTCGACTGTGACTGTGATAGTGTGAGCGTATTTTGTTTTGTTGAATTGAAAGTTGAAAATTCAGAGAAGTAGAAAATTGTTTTTGATAGCATAGGGGCCAACATGTCAGCTAGCTTGTGACTAAAGTCCTTTTTATGGCCAGGAAGCCTATAAAGCAAATGTCTATAGATGTGGGAAGAGCATGAAACATAATCTGGAAAATTGTGACTTTGAAGTCCTCACTACTGGTTGATTCTAGAATAATGCACTGAAGTTTCTAGTTGAAGATGATTGTGATTCCCCCTCTGTAGGAAGGTGGAGTATGAGGTGGTGATGCTGATTAGGTTTCACCATGCAATACTCCCACAATGCCCCAAAGAAGGTCCTTGGGTTCACAATAAAAATGCTTAGGCCAGTCCTGGTAGTGTGGCAAAGAGCAGTCAGACTTTACTAGAGGAACATGTGTTAAGCATTTCAGAGTACCAACATGGACGATAAGTAATTAAAACGTCTCGAAAGAAATCCAACACCAATTTATAAACGTAAAGCAGAGTTTTATCTTACTTTACACACCAAAATGAATGAGATCAGATGCATATAACCAGAGTTATGGATTTTAGAAGAAAGCATAAATGACAGCAATTCAATACTGCAGAACTTTTGCACTGTGGTCAATGGGAAAAGTGGTAGTGACAATCGGTCACTTGCAGGTCGAGTTGCATGGAACCCAAGGAGGGTAAAGGTGAATGCTGGTCCCAGGACCAAGCCACCACAGTCAGTTAAATTTACCTGGCTCGAGAAGCCCGGATGCAGAGTTGTCCTGGCTGTACTTTGTGCTCAAGCAGGAGCTGAGGAAGAGCTGGTTTTACCGCTTACACTGTGCTGGTGGGGAACAGGGTGCAACAAATTGACAACGAAGCCACTGCTGACATCAGATGAAGGTATTGTGGTGTTCTCTTGAGGTGCCATGTCGAATAAAGGGGGTGGTGGCCGGACTGGAGACCAACAAGCCTTGGCAGCGGTAAGAAAGGCAATAAGTGATTTTGACTTCCGGCAGTCCCGGGGAATATGGTTGCCGTTTGAAACTTCGTTGAGGTCAGGACTATGTTTCCCATAATCCACATCTACTTCTGGGTGATCCCTCGGAGGGCCCGATGGCCAGCAATTCTTTGGTTCTGTTATGTTGTTTCTACCTGTGGTTGCAGGGGACTAGAGGCACTACTCCAAGGGAGTCTGAGGTTGCTTCTGGGTCTCTGTGTCTGGGAGATCCAAGCTTTGACCTAGGAAAAGTCTCGGTTGTGCAGTTCCAGGAGTGTTGCCACAGGTGCAGAGTATCCCTCTTTTGGCTTCTGCAAGTCCTGTTGTTACAGACCTTGGTCTCTTCTTTGTCCTCTTTGATGTAGGTTGGTTCAGAACTGAGGTTCTGGTATCCAGGGGCAGCTCTTAAATGCAAGGGGCCAATGGGCTACTAGCCCCAGTCGCAAATCTGCCTCTGAGGTGACCACATCCGGGGGAGTAGGTCACCTTTTCTACCCATAGCCCACTGTTCTACCGCCTTTAAAAATTCAGAAGTCTTCCTTAGCTGTAGAGACCAGGAAGCCCACCCTAGAGGTGTGGCTAGCCTTCTTGGGGTGTGCACCTCTTGAATACCTAATTTTCCCATCTGCTTGGGTGCAAATGTTCCTGGGGGCAGGAGGAGGGCTGTTTCCTCCCTTGGGAGGCAGCCTGGTTGCATATCACAGGCGGTGCAGCCTTTGAAGCTCACTGCCTTGATGTGTCACTTCTCTAGCCACCCTGTCAGGGAGCGAGGTGCGACCTTCTTCCCATCCAGGCCACTATTTCTGACTCCTGGGAGAGTTCAAACCTCCTGGCAGGGGGGCAGATTCCGGTCTTAGCGGAAGCAAGTGCGGGCTGGCAGCCAGAGCACAGGAAGGTCTGGGCAACCAGGTGGGCAGCCATCTGAGTGCATGCCACATCATCCTAGACCTGAGATTCATGTCAGGGGTGGTGAGGCATGTTGTTTGATACCAAATATTGCATAATTAGGCGATATCATAATGGAGCTGCCAAACTTAGGTTTCCCCAAGTGTCATCCCTTGTTATCCTATGGGACATCTATTGCTTACATTGTCCTTTAATGGAAAAGGCCCTCAGCATCCAAGGGGGCTTCATCCCCAACCAGTAGTGTGCCAGGAGGTGTGTATAGAGAGTGGTGGAGAAAGGGCACTGGGCCTCTGATCACCTCTCAGCAATCCACTGTGTGGGACTTACTGCAGGTAACAGGAGGGGTTGTTGGCCCCCAAGGACCATCTGAAACCAAGAGGACTTCATCCCCCAATCAGTTGTGTGCAGGGAGGCGGGATTGCGGAGTGGTGGTGAAAGGGGGTGGGGCCTCCGGCGACTTGCTGGTCCTGATTTTATTTTTATTTACTAGGGGAGGGGTGCCACGGGGCCCTCTTCCCTGAACTGATTTCGGCTCTGGGGACTCTAACCCCAGGGCAAGGACTTTAAAAAAAATTTTTTAAATTAAAGGGTGGGGAGCCTTCCGGCCCCCCTCCCCAGCCAATATTGGCCCCGGTGACCCCATCCTCTGGGGCCCAGCCTCTATTGTGGGTGCCCTGGTCCCACCCAGGGCCTCCACTTACATCTGTTGGGCTCCCCACCTCTGCGGGAGCTAGCATTGCTTTTACAGAGAGGGAGCTGCTGAACATGCAGCTCCCTCTCTATGAAAGCAATCCTGCTCCGCTTCTAGTAAGCAAAAGCATTTTTTATGCTCTCGCTTGCTAGAAGCGGAGCATTTGCTATGGCTTGGCGGGAGCGGTAAAGCTCCCGCCAAGTAATAGCAAACATCTATGTCCTGGAGGTGTGCACCCTGGGACATAGCAGGAGCCGGCCCCAGGGGGTGCCAGTCCCCAGGGCCATCTATGGCTTCAGGACAGGGTCTGCGCAGCCCCTCTCCTTTCCTGAATTTTGCCCCGGGCGGTGGTGGTCCCTGGGGCTGCGGGGGTCCCCGGATTTAATTTTATAAAAACTCACATTTCCTTGTGTGGAACACGCTTGTTGTATTATTACTATTTTGACTGTGATTTTAACAAACATTTTATTCTGGTTTATAATCAAATAAAGAGTGATGGATTATATTAACTTTTATTGCTGAAATCTAAAGATTAATGCCTAATCAATAGATGAAAGACTAAAAAGATTTGAAAATAAAGCCCTTCGACTCTCACTAACTTTCTTTATTGACTGAATTCAAAGTCTTTAATGATTTATTGTTATTTGAATGATGCTCTTCATTTCAGTTTGTCGACAAACAAAGATCCATACGACCAGTGGAGGGGGTTATTTAATGATTACACCCGAAGATTGAGATATAGAAAATCCTGCTCCCTCACTACTAACAAAAATGAAGTACACTTCTTGGAAGTCTTTTGTAATGGTTGTTTCTCTGTGTGTGACAATCATGCCTCTGTGTATGTGCACAATACGCCGTGTGAGTTTGCATTTAAGCGCATTGTGAAATAAACAAAGTACTTGTTACATTCCTTCATATTGCAAATGTCCTTGGCGTCCATCTTAATATGGTGTACTACGTTCAGGGACAGTGAGTTAAAAAAAGACTGATAGACCTAAAAGTAACTATATAATAGAATAGTCCACAATGTCTGAATGTAAATCACTCTATAGTATAAGTGGATTAGTCAAAAGAAGTAAAAGGCAGTCATCACAACGTTAAAGCTCGTGCAAGTATAGTATAATATTTTCCAGGTAGATTAAAAGAGTGAGCACCCCAAAGTAAATGAAAGTGATAAATTGTCTCAGTGTGTGTTTTTTGCTGAACATATAAATAAAGTTGCAGTTTTCCATTCAACATCATACAAACTGATTCGGTTTAGTACAAGTAATATGTAATCCTACCAGGTTCACAAAAATACAGTACAGGATGCCTCTAAATCTATGTATGCTTCGACTGTACCCAATACAGTTGCAAGCCTTCATATATGCATGCCAATGCACAAAGATTTACATGATTATCATATGCATATTATACATAAAATACTGGCAAAGTTATATTATACGGTAATCTTCACTGAGCAGGTTCTGTAGACATTGATCTCCAAGGACATTTTGTCGCTCATGATCAATACTGAGACACTATTAAACAGCCCTAAGCTTCATTATCAAAAGTCTCTGAGCTTGTTTTAGCCTTGGTTCTCTAGTCCCACTTCTGGGTAAGTATATTATAGGTATAGGTATCTGCTGTCTCACAAGAAATGTTGTGATTACCTTGTTTTGAGTGTGGGTGCTGTACCCATAAAATCTTACAGTTCAAAAGCATGCCCATGGGTTGGGTGGACTGAGGATGGTGTTACATTAATTTTATGAGGCAATGCGTGTCAAGATAAGGTACAAAATCAGCATGTCAAAAATACAGTCAAATATGAAAGGACTGGCTCATAAGTGAGTTCTAGGGCGGAATTAGAAAATGTATAAAGCTTTTATTAAAAAACTTTAATTGGGTCAGTACAGGATATCTTAAAAGCAGAAACTGCTGGGTTCCATAGAAAGCAATTGCCATAAAGGCCATCAGTACAGATAATGACAAAATCTGAGAAAAATACTGAGTCCCAAATTTGCAGCATATCAGTAAGGAATCAGACAGCATTCCTAGTAGTATAGAAAAGGTCTCTGGCTCACCTCCGAATTCAACGCTTTATATAGGAAAAACTTCTCATAGAACATAATGGAAAGTGCAGAATCATTGTGATGTGACCATAAAAATACATTTTCAACAAATCAGAATAAGAAATTTTAAAAAGTCATACAGCACTACCATCTAAGCACTAACCTGCTACATGAATAGTGATTCAGCCCCCTCTAACCTAATGTCATTCTGAGGTGGCAGAAAAAATAGTTACAAAATCAACAGTGAACCATGGTGAATGAATGCAGTACTAAATGCAACCATAAGGTTCTTGGGGAAATGTTAAATTACTGTTAAAGAGTCTTCTTTGAGACCAGTTTCATTCAGAATAGAACAAACATGATGTGCTTGACTCCGTGAAACAGAAATAATAAACAGTCAATGTAACATCCATTTTGAACAAGATGACTTTGAGGCCACGCTGAGGCCTAGTTAGCATAAGCCAGAGAAATACACATTAACAGGTCATATTAAAATAATTTCAATGGCAATAGTATCCTATCACTGTACACATGTGAATTCAAGTGTTAGATTACTTGCTCTGCACTAATAATGCACATTTCTTTATTAATACACAAAAGCTTCCTCAATTTCCCCCTTCTGATGATTCCATCACCACTAAAACCCTTAATAAACATAATACTGCCTGTTTCGCTTTCTGTCTCATGTGGTTAGATTATTCCAACATCTTGAGTGATTATGTACTCGATCTCTGGCATCTTCCATCTGCAGATCATACCTCTTCTTTTAGGACAAAATCTTTTTTTCTGTACACCCACATTTTGAACATAATAATTTAGACAATTTGAACAAGAGATACAGAACTGTTGCACAAATTAACACATTAATTACAAGTGTTAGCATAGCCATTAGTATGTACACACCCAAGCTGTCAATTCACTCACCAACCTTACTAAACCCCTTTCCAGTCTCACCAACCCAAGAACTCACTGATTCCCTTAAGCCAGGGGCCTTCAAGCTTCAAATAGGAAGCAGCTCCAAATATTCTTCAAAACCCCCACCCCATTTCCAATACTCACACTGTGGATACTTTTAAATGTTAGTAAGGCTTGCCTGACCAGAACAGTATGTTTAGCAATCATGTATTTGATTGCATTTTTAAAATGGTAACGGAACTTAACTGCAATGTTTAGCCTGGACATAGTTAAACATTGCCAGTTTATTAGAATATTGTGAAAGTTTGTGAGAGGGGCCCCGATTATTTTCCACTGGGGGTGCGCTACATTAAAAAGTTTGAAGACCATTGCCTTTAGCCATACTCTTCAAAAGCTTTGTCTTCCCGAGAAACATCAGTTATATTAGAGACTTTAGCATTAATAACTCTACTGTTATCTGGGATGAAGGTGCAGCACTTTTTCGCATTTAAAATCCTTCAAACTCCACCTTCCTTCATAAAAAGGATATCAGTGCTAGGCAGCTCTGCACAATCATTGCTCGTGTTACTGCGCCAGCAGTACTAGAAGTGAGTCGATCCACAAGCATAGATAATCTAATTTTCACATCTACCATGACCACTCCAATAAAGGGATTCATAGCCCCTAACACATCTAGCACAATTTCCCCAAAACCTCCATGCACTCTCTTCAAACCAACAGCATCACTCATCTCATTCAAATGCTAAACTCTCAGGGATACCAAAGGGAGATAGAAGGAACCTACCCAATTGCCACAAATTCCTCTAAGTATTGGTTCTTCACCAACCAGAAACTCTCCACAAACAACATAACTTCTTTCACACTCACTCTTTCACACAAACTCTAATGATCTAACTCCTGTAGGTTCATGATGCACCATGCATAGTTCACCCTTTCTCTCATGCTCTAATCTGAATCTTGGATGAAAATTTGAAGTTCTAGATTCTTCCAAAATACTAGGGGTGGGGAAAGAGATTTACTGGGGTACAGGATACATTTCCCTATTTATACACTCATCACATAAGGGTATGTTATAGCTAAATCTATTTAGTCACCCTCTGACTGAATTTATTTCCAAACCCAATGACCCTGCTGTTTTTTGTCTGACCCCCAGACACCCTATTGGCGTCATGCTTTATCATCGGGTCTCATCCTTGTCCCTATAAACCAGGATTGGCTCGACCATTTTTCAGGGAGCACTTGGGATATTAATCTCAATGGGTCTACTACAGATATCGATAGCAATACCTAAAGGTCACCCCGGTATCCCTTTAATTGAGTGCCTTTGGCATGGTTAAAATCGGGGTTTAAGGGTGTTTACAGAGGAGTAAGTGTCATTACACCCTAGTATTTAAGCAACCTGTTTCAGCCCGTGTGGATAGGCCACTCAGGTTCTGGGCTTTCGTTAGGACTTTTGTAGATGCTCTGTTATTTTATTTACTAATGTCATGTGACTTGGTAGTACAAATAGACAAAATATAACACAAACATAAATTCTTCTTCAGCATTAATCTGTTCTCTGATTTTCTCTTCATCCTTACAATATTTAAAAATGTTGACTTTCCTCTCATTATATTCTTTAACAAATTCATGCTCCGCTCTATTCAAACTATGCACATACTTCCCTTTAGTATTTTTAATGTTCTGGTTAGTTTGTGCAACTGAATTCAAATACATAATGTAGGTTATCAAACAGGATTTCCAGAGATAGAAAAGTCTTCCAGTGAAGCACTGAAATCCAATAGGTATGGCGACAAAAACTCTTGTTTATTAAATTCATTAACAAAAACATTACATGACAAACTGTAGGAGATTGGCATTTGGTAATAAATTGATCCTTCATCTGCAGAAGAGATACAAGTGCACACAAGACAATTGCTAACCCTCATTATATCTATGTATTCTTTTAGTGCACTGGCATAGACATTATTTTCAAAATTACACACTAATCTTTCCCTGTGTGTCGGTGTGTTATGTTAATTCAATTTGTGATGTAACATATCCAATTGGAGAAATCAGGCAGTAAGCTATGAAGTAAGCTATGAACATCACTATTTGGGAACTCATACTTCTGCTGTATATTAGTGAACTCATAAATACAACCCGGTCAAAAAAATCTGTCTTAAAAGATTTTTTCTTTCTTAAAACAATAATAAATCTCATTTTTTTAATTATTTTTTTCAAAAACAATGATCAAAATTCAAGAATGGAACTTTAGAGATCTCTTTTTTTCAGTTCATTCAGTTCATAGACTCAAGACTCTACTTCTTCTCCTGGAATTTTTTTGTAAGCAGAAAAGCAATGACTTTTTTACAGGGTTCAAATTCTTAGTTTTGAAATGTTCACAATTATCAGGATTTGCAAAACTTTCAAGGTAATTCTTCTTACTCTAGTTCATCTTTAAAGATGAATTGGCAACAGTTTGTTGCACTGTACACTTCTACATCAGATTATTTTTCTTCTTCAGGCATTGATGCCACTTATGCCCAATCAAGTGATGTGTACTTTCTGTTTGGGATTCTCTTTCTTGTTGGCCTCTTGGAAACAGTCAATTCACTGTCACCATTCTCAGTGTCGATGTAACTTATTTCTGGTTCTTCTCTGATTGACTCCAATCTTTCATTTTCCCAATGTCTTCTTTTGCAAGTTCTGTTCTTTGCCTTAGGCCACTTATCTCCCTGATGCACTCTCTCAAATCTTGTTTATTCACTTGTGACTGCTGTTGAGACTTCTTCATTCACACTTGAATTTGTTCTCTGTTCATCATGAGTAGCTTGACTCACTGTGAACTGTTCTTTCCATTGGGAGTTCTCAAATCTCAAATTTTCAGCAGGAGTTTTTCATGAACTTGATCAGAGACTGTTTCTTCCTGCTGCTTGTGACTTACCACAGTTCTTCATCTTTTTCTCAAATCGAAGCTGGTGTACCTTTACCAGGATTTCCACTCTCATCAGCATCACCAACTTCACCTGTTTCAGTTCACAATTTGGGGGCATATTAGCAAGGGCTTTATCGCCCTATCAGCAAGCTGTCGCTAACAGGCGTTAGCGACAGCTTTCTGTCAATAGCGGCCCGTTTTCCCATCGCCTTGCATGCCAGCGATAATTATCTCTAATGACATGCAAGGTAGGCGTTCCCAACTAAAAGCGACTGAAAACAGTCGCTAACACAACTTCCCCCTATTAGCAACGCAGGTGAAGCGATAAAAAAATTCGCGCTAAGCGCGAATATCGCTAGAATTTAACACCTGCTAAAAACATGACTTACCTGTTTGTTGTATGGGAGGTGGATTGTCAGGCTAAGTCCCCCATGGCGTTAATGCGTGAATATCGCTGGATTTCCAGCGATATTCATGCATTACGCCGCTATCGCTGGATATTTTATCGCATTGAAGATAAACGTTGCTAATAGCGTGTTATCTCCGCGATAATATCCAGCGATAGGCGGCGATAAAACAAAACGCGCTAAGCGCGGTTTGCGATAATTATCGCAAGTTGTTGCTAATATCCCCCTTAGTTTTTCATTTCCCCCTTTGGAGCCATGCAAACTTGAGCTTGACTCTGTGAATCAGTGATTGTTGCCACCACTGCCTCATCCACCGTCTTCACTCTTCTTATGTGAGCCACGTGAATCTACTGCAGAATTCCAGTACACTTTACAGCAGTGTTAGTCACAAACACAATCTAATGTGGCCTCATCCATCTTGCCTCCAAGCAGCTCTAGAGAATGTGCTTTATGATCTGGATCCAATCTCCTGGTTGTAGTGAATGACACTCTGTTTTTATTTCAGAGTTGTTTCCAAATTCACCTAATGAGAAACACTACATCAGACAGACTTTTGCAGTAATCTAATAAAATACCATTAGTTATTGATATAAATGTTGCTGAAGGTATGAGCTCCATTCTCATAGCTCTGCCCATCAAATATTCATAGAGCAAGAGACCAGTCTTTTTGACTGGAGTGCTTTAATAGTCATGAGATCAAATGGAAGAGCATCTGGCAAGTAGAGATTTGCAAGGCACACACTTTTGTCAGCTCACTTTTGATGGTGCCATTCATTTCCACAATTCCTGGTGATTGTAGACAATAACTTAAGTGGAACTTCTGTTCAGTTTGAAGTGCAGTACATAATAACTTTAGGATCTCATTCTTAAAACCAGATTGTTAGTCTGTCTCAAAAGAAGCTGGCAAACTAAATTGTGGTAATAATTCTCTCAATAAGAGTTTGGCAACTATCAAACTGTCACTTCTCCTTGTTTGGTAGGCCTCAACCCAAGTAGACAATCACAAGAACATGTTTAAGTCCATTACAAACAGTCATTTCAATGAAATTTGCTTGAAGTCTAGTAAATGGGACTTCTGATTAGCCTATGCGGCTCATATCAACCAATGCCTTCTTTGCCTAAATATATATCTGGCAGGTAATGCATCTCTGACACAATTCTTCAGCTACACTTCTGAATTTCATGGTATACCAGCAATTTTTTTCAGTCCTGGTCATTGTATCCCTCCCTACATGTGTATGGCCATGCAAATATCGGACCATTTAATGTAACATGGACTCTGTGAGTACATACTGATGAGCTGGAGTAACAACAAATCGTTAAAGTTTTTCTTACAACTAGTCAATCCCCGTTTCTTCCTTTCATCCGCTGGTACTTCCTCCTGGAGATCCCTCATTTTCACTTAATGTGGTCTGTTACGGATTAAGTAAAAACAATTGACATAATTTACATTCCAAGCAGTTCTCTCATTGGCTTTACATTGTTCTGATTCTTGCACTGTGGTTTGCTCATTTAATCTCATAGTTGCATTTTTAATGGGACAGTACTTTGCCACTTGATCAACATAATTTTTGCTCATCATGAATATGTCGTCACCTTCTTTGTGGACTGTTCATTTGATCACTGCTACCTCTAGGCTGCTGTATTGTTTCCAAAAGATCAAAACTATAGGAACCATTCTTGATTGGAGAACCAAAGGAAGTTATAAAGCCCCCTTGAGACCATAGCTGCCCAAAATCATGTAACACTTCAAATCCATACTGGCTATCTGCGTAAGTTGTCACACTCCATTCGTCAGCTAGGATGCAAGATCTTGTCAGAGCAATCAACACTGCTGCTTGTGCTGAGTTTATATCAGACAAGTATGATGTTTCAATGGTTTCAGAAATGGAACAGACGGCATAAGCAGCTTTTAGTGGTCCTTAATGGTCTCTCTGACAAGAATCATCTACAAAGTCAGATCAGCCATCTGAAGGGGAACATCTACAGTATCTGTTCTTGGCTTAGTGCTCAATTATGTCTCATTAACACAGTGATGGTCTGGGTCCTCATCATCATCTTAATCATTTGAAATCGGCAGCAGCGTTACGGGATTTAAGGTATTGCACCTTCTCATCGAAATGTTCTCAAACACTAATTTAGTCTGCTCGCATCTTGTGAGGTGGCTGCTTTTCAAATGTTGAGTTCTGGTGTGAGTCAACAAAATTTCAACTGAATGAGAGGCAAACACAATGAGTATTTGACCCATAACAATTCCTTCAGTCTGTTCTGTTGAAAGGAAAACAGCTGGAGCTGCCTTCAGACAACTAGGAAGAGCTACAGCTACTGGATATAATGTAGCAGAAAAGCAAACAACGTGCCTCATTATACATGTTTTTGAGTACGTTTTGAAGTGAAACTTTTCTCGTGGCAGAAAATGATAAAACGTCAATATAAATTGTCTCTTAATTCTCGCCCTTCATCCATGTATCATCAAATGGGAGTGGGTCATTAATATCACTGTAAGCCTTATTAAAGGCTTTGTATTGAGGGAAAAGTTTAGAATCCACAGAGAACAGTAGCAACTATTTCCAGAAACATTCTTACCTCCCTTTGGGTGGTTGGAGGATTCATCTTCAGGATAACAGAAACACATACTTTTGAGACTTTTCAAGCCCGCTGAAACTCTTCAGACACTCACCCCCAGTCACAGATCTGGGTTGAATCCATCATCGTTTTTTAGCTCATTTTGCCACCCCAGTACAGACCCAGCCATATGCAAATCAGTTTTGACCCTGTTTCTCATGTGAACAGTCCAACCCGAACTGCAAAGCCAGGTCTTCCGGAAACAAGCATCCTGTGACCGGTTTCGGGGTAACCCCCTCATCAGCCAGGCTAGCTTGAATCCAGTGGCAAAGTGTTAGAAATGGGGTTTCTGGTTGGCTAGGGTATGCACCTAAGCCAGGCAGAACCCACCACTCTAGTCAGGGCAAGGGAGTGACACGTTGAAGATAACCCCTGCTCAACCCCTTGGTAGCTTGGCAGAGCAGTCAGGCTTATCCCAGAGGCAATGGGTAACACACACACACCAGTGACACACTAGGCACACCACAAAAGAGACTGCGCGCAAGGTTATATAGGAAATAGCCTTTGTATTATTTACACATACACAAAGCACATTAGACCATAAATCACTGAGTAGCATAACATAAATCAGTGCTCCACTAGGCGCTTGTCATACAGGGCCTGTGACACCTACAGGATAAATCACTGCGCCACTAGGCGCTTGCCATAAAGAAGGCACATATAAACACCTAATACTGCAATTATCAGAATTACTGTGCCACTAGGCACTCGTCATAAACATCACATAGATGATAACTCACTTTGCATGTTATGTAACCCCCAGGGACCACATAAATCCCCTAATCACTCTGCCATAAGGCAACTTGTCATAGCACATTTGGCCATATATATTACTTTACAACCCTTAAGCAATACCCAAAAAGACATGTCACCTTGTTCACCATGAGGCCCCACACCTCACCCTGCAACTGGGGGATCCTCCTTTGAGGGTGGCCCCTGCAACTACCAGGAAAGAATGCCCCAGAACTATGGTGCCAGAGAAAGGGGGTAGGCGCTAACATGGCCGTTGCCCATGAACGTGCGGGGAAACCCATTTGTTGGGTGTGCCACGAGGGAATGTTCTTGATTTAATTTTCCCTTTTTAGACAACACCCTTCCCAATTCAACATACCCTTAGCTTTGTACAAAGGCAGGACTTTAGGCTGTAGCTTCAGTCCACGAATAATTAAATGTCCGCCTAGTGGTAGTTCAAGCCAGGACTGGTCGCTCTGTTCACATTGTATATTTTGTATGTTAAATGTAAATGTGTCTTAATGTGTTTCACTGTGTTGTTTCACTATTTAATCTATGTTAGATGCTTTGAATATTACACCATATGATTTTGTGTATGTGTCAAAACAAAAAGTGTTGTCCGACATATGACATGAAAAGAATGTTAGGACATGCTGTTTCTTAAAAATTTCTAAAGAAAAGTGAAATAAATCACACGTACTTTGGAAGTGCCATCCAAGGTTTCATTTCAATATTCATTTATCACGAATGGTCTATCTGGACACTATGTTTGTTTAACACTAGTTGTGTGGTCTAGTCCAGGTAGTATAAGGACCCAAGCCTGTTTTTCTAAACACTACCACATGGGGCAGCTGTCGTATCTGACCAATGAAGCCGCACCGACTCCACTCCCTGCAAGGCCTCTCTCTGGGCCCTTTCGGTCTCCCTTGGGCTGGCGAGGCTCCTGGCCAAGTTCTCTGGCATCTCTTGTCCTGGGCGGCTGGACCCGCCCACCTTGACGTTGCGCTGCCAGGGAGGAAGGGAACCCCCGGCCGGGATTCCTTACTGTCTACCGCCCAAGGCAGCGGATGGGAGCCCGCGAGGCTCCGGCGTCCTACGGCGGTTGGGCCCTACCTCTCCCTCACTAGGGGAGTCCAGTAGCAGCCTGGGGCCACTTGACAGAGCCCCGGCTGCCTATGAGGGAATTTTGATGCCAGGCCACCCGGGAGAGCCTCCCCGCGCTGACTAAAAAGAGAAGCGCTGGCCACAGCCGAAGCGCTTGATACGCGCTTAGTTTTCCAATAAAAACAGAAATAGACAAATAAAAGGGTGAAGGTCAGGGTGCTGTAGTGGAGCAGAACACACAGCGCTCTTGCAAAAGCAAAGCACCCAGGGCGTTGGCAGGGAGAAGCACACAGAGTGCTGGCATAGCAAAGCACACACTGCTCTGTAAACATAAAAGCACAAGGTAACTTTCAGCATGTAACGACCCAGGAATTTCCAAATAAAGTGGAAACACCATAAGGAAGACTTTGATGTCCCTGAGTCTTCCACAACAGGAGGCCAGCACACACAGACCCTTGGAGACTCTTCTCAAGCAGGAGGACACAGCACACAGCAAAGTCCTTCTCCTTTCCTTGGCAGAATCAGCTACTGCAGGCCAACCCCAGACAGCACACAGCAAAGGGGCATTACTCCTCCTCCAGTTTCTCCAGCTCTTCTCCTTGGCAAAGGTTCCTCTTGATTCACGAAGTAGACTAATTTACTGGGGTTTTAGGTCACATACTTTTACCCCAAAATGTCTTTGATGTCTTTGTAGCAAGGGTCTCTGAACCCAGTCCAAACCAGTTCTGCATTCACTGGTGCCGCATGACCACAGGAGGCGGAGACAGCATTTTGCAAAAGGAGACCCAGCCTATTCAGGTGTAAGTAACTCTCCTCCCACCACTCTAAATGCAGACCAGGTCTATTCAGCCCTGTGCTGAGTCACCCAGGCAAGGCAGGGCACACCTCAACCCCGTTAGGGACTGTCTAGAGTGAATGCACATTTCAGCTCCTGTCACCCACACACCAGGCGCTAAATCCACAAACAGCCAGAGGCACACAGAATGGTGAAGTAAGAAAATGCCCACTTTCTAAAAGTGGCATTTTCAAACACAGGATTTAAAAACCACCATCACCAAAAGGTGTGTTAATAAATTCTGAGTTCAGAGAGTCTAAACTTAATTTTCCTATCTTATCCCTATTGCAAGTTACACATGTAAACATGTTACAGCGCAACTCCAATTTTAAGCCTATGAGACAGATAGCATTTCAACAGTGAAAAACAAATTACACAGTATTTCACTATCAGGACATGTCACACATACTAGCACATGTCCTACCTTCCAAATACACTGCACCCTGCCCATGGGGGTACCTTGGGTCTAACTTAGGGGTGCCTTACATGTAAGGAAAGGGAAGGTTTGGGTCTGACAAGTGGGTGCACTTGCCAGGAAAACATGGCAGTTCACAACTGCGCGCGCAGACACTACAGTGGTAGTTCTGAGGTACATTTACAGGGCTAATCATGTGGGTCGCACAACCAGTGCTGCAAGCCCACTAGTAGCAATTGATTTACCGGCCCTGGCACACACCGTGCACTTTACTAGGGACTTCCCAGTAAATCAAATATGCCAATCATGGATAACCAATCATATTACAATTTGCACAGAGAGCATATGCACTTAAGCACTGATCAGCAGTGGTAAAGTGCCCAGAATCCTATGGCCAACAAAATCAGGGTCAGAAAAATAGGAGGCAAAAGGCAAAATGTTTGGGGCTAAACCTGTCAAAAGGGCCAGGTCTAACACAAAGTGAGCAAGGGACCCACGTCTTGGCATACCTCTCCATGCCACTGGAGTCAAGCTATCCTGGCTGATGAGGGGTGAAACCCCGAAACCGGTCCTAGGATGCTTGTTTCCAGTCCAGGGAGGACCTGGCCTGGCCGTTCGGACTGGACTGTTCCCATTGAATGCATGGTCAAGACTGATTTGCATATGTCTGTGTTCAAACTAGAATGGCATGGGGAGCAAAAAAACAATGGATTTAGGTCCAGATCTCTGTACTGGGGTGAATGTAATGCATTGTTCTGCATTCTGTCCACCAATTGTTCTTTTAGCATTTGTGACCATTGTCAGCAAGATGATTTAGGAGTGCAATTGTGTCTAGTTTGCAGTCTTCTTTAGTCCTTGATGCTACCAATAGGTCATTAATGTATTGGATTAAGACTGAGTTACATGGTAGCTGCAAATTTTACAAATCTTTCTTTAAGATTGACAAAAAAATCAAGGGACTTTCAATATACTCCCATGGGATTCAACATGAAATGCTGGCTTTATTTTGGAACCGAAATGCGAAAAGATATTGACTATCCTCAGAAATGGAAAATAATTCTTAGCATAAGTCAATGAGTGTATGCCATTCTGCATCTGCAGGTCTCTGAAACAATAATGGAAGAAGATTTGCCACCACTGGACAACATGAGACTACAAATTGAATAATTTTCCTAAGGTCCTGGACTATCCTCCACTTACCACTCAGTTTTTTTAATGCACTCACTGCAGGATTACAAGGACTAACAAGCACCAGCTGTAAAATACCTTGTTCGATAATTTTCTCTGTGATGGACTTCATTCTGTCTTCTGCTTCTCTTGAAAGTTTCTATTGCCGAATTCTGGGATAAAGGACATTCAGTTTAACCTGTATTCTAACTTGCATTTCACTTTTTATTAGTCTTATTTCTCCGCATCTGAAATCCCATACATTTGACAATATGGGCCTGATTTAGATCTTGGCAGATGGGTTACTCCTTCTCAACCGTGACGGAAATCCCGTCCACCAAAATATAAATCCCATTATATCCTGTAGGATCTATATTTCAGTGGATGGGATATCCGTCACTGTTGTGATGAAGTGACCGGTCCATCAAGATCTAAATCAGGCCCTAAGTCTTAAATTCCCAGCCAGGTCATCTAAGAAATGGAAAAAGGTGAACCATTGAGTCCTGTGTTTTTATTTTAAAAACGAAATCTTAATCTTGAGTTACATTCATGATTCCATCTGGTATGCTGTAACTCACACAGTTCATCTTGCAAAAACGTTCTGCCAAGTAAATTAAAAGGACTGGAATCACACAATATGAACTGGTGACTGTTTTCTATTGATCATATTTTAACTGGAACATCTGCTGTAACCTGATTAATAATCTTTTTATTGCTAATACCTACATCTTGCACCTCTTTTCCTAAGAACGGTATGTTTGGAACCACCACGGAACACACTGTAGAGCTGGTAGCACCAATATCGATCAAAGTGATAAAGGATGACTACTCAACTCATCATCTACATATGGTCCACTCTGGTCTACCTTTAACACTGCACCAAGCACGCAATCCTCCTCTATCCTCATGCCCAATCACTGTAAATTTGTCTCTGGTGAAAACAGAGGAAAATCATTGCTCAGAATCAATGGTTTCTGTTTGTAACCTGGATTGTATGGAATCTTGGTTCTCACGTTTTGCTACAACATTGGAGCTACGGGCATATTTATATGCAACTGCCCTTAATTCTGATGAGTGTGTTGGACTGGGGCAATATTTACTATCCCAATCGGATTGTGTTTTCTTTAGACTTTTTCTGCTTCGAGTCAAAACAGTCACTACAGTATTTGGCATACTTCAGAATCTTGTCAATACTTTTTGTCTGCCAACACATCACATTCTGCTGTATTTGAGAACTGCTCCAGAATCAAACCGAAAACAAGATCTGATACAAATCCACTAACACCTTCCTTTTTGGCTTCTTCACCTCCACTGTACTTGCTATGAATCTGCATAAGCCTTTCCTAGTAAGCCTGCACTAACTCTTTTGGCTCTTGTGTAGCTCTCATTATCGTTGCCCAGTTTACTTTCTTCTCGAGCACCTTCTGTCTCAGATGCTCTATCACTGCTCAGCATTTTTCCATATTTAATTCATCTGGAACATTGCTAGGTCACACACTAGCTGGTTCTTCAGTCAGCCACGCAACAGCAGCCTTGCACTCTTTCCATAAATCACTAGGAAAAGCAACTTCAAATAATGTTTCCAAATCCATCCATAGCATCTTTGAAATTGACACCTATCTATGAATCTTTTTACATCACCTGTCAGGTTCCTCTCTCAGTTTTAGAAAATTTGTTGTGAAGGCATAGAGACATCCCTAGTCCAAGGCACATGCACATAAATCCCTCCATGCACTTCCCTTAAAGGACATTCTGCCGCCGCTTCTGGTTCTGAATCACTAATAGTCACTTTCCCTTTCTTCCCTGTCTCAGTATGTTTTGTTTAGTACTAAGTTTCTTTTTTGCACTTTTCTTTGTATTCCTTCAAATCTCCTCAATCCTTAGTACTCTCAACTGAATCTTTAATATGAGCTTGCAAAGTCGCTTTACCTGTCGCTGCTCTTTCTACTTCACATAAATCCATTCTATAATTTCTTTGTACATTTTTTGTCTTACTTATATCAGCCTTGTGTTCCTCAGCTAAATCCTCAGAATTGTTCTTTGCTTCATTTGCACACCTTACTGCTTCTCTTTTTTTTTTTTAACAGAGTTTTATATAGCGCAAACTTGACCCGAATCGGGTATCAGATCGCTTTACATAGCACCAGTTGCGTTACATGAGGACACATTCATTTTTGTTAGGCACGGGGAGATTAAGTGATTTGCCCAGAATCACAGGATGTTCAGCGTCATTGCCGAGACTCGAACCCAGTTCCCCAGATTCGAGCTCGACCGCCCTAGCCGTTAGGCCAACTCCTCTCCCCTCTCCTGCTTCTCTGATCAGGTATCTTGTTTCATCCACATTATTTGACATTAATCTGTTTAAGTCAATTGTTTCTTGCAAAAGTTCTCCAAATTCAATCTTTGAGGGCAATAATAGTGCCTCTCTCTCTCATCTAGGGTATGTAGTAGTCAATTCAATTCAAAATGTATTAATGTTTAGACACTTCTCTTTAAAACAATATTACACATTAAAATGATTAATTAAAAATGACCCTCACCTCCCCAATCAATCGAATTCTACATGACCTGTTTTTGTTTCCCACAAGATCCACAATAAAAAGTTGGTCTTAAGAGAACCTGTATCACTATGTATCACTATATATCCATTCTTGCACTCAGCCCTAAAATGTGACGGTGAGAGTCCTAAAATATCTTGAAACTGAAATCATCACAATGTTAGCCCAAACTTATTTTTAAAACTTTTGCTAAGGCACACGCTATTTCTAAAAATCCATATTCACCAAAAGTACAAGGGCTTTGTTCCGATGTTTTATATTATATTTTATAAAAAGTGGCTTTAAATTCTGATGAGTCTTATAAAAATCAAGTAAAAGATGAACGTTAACATTTTGAAACCTTACTCCACACGTGCAGTTATTCTCAGTATCCAAAAGTGCATCAAACTTTTCAGGACTTAGGTACCGAAAATTTCAAAACAACCCTATATTTTAATAATAATAACCGTAGCTGAGCATCTGGAAGAGTAGATATGTACAGAAACCCCCTCTGATTTTCCCAAGATTCCAACATATAGTTGGCTGAGGGCTTCCTCCTTACATAGTCCACATCACACAGCCTACATGTTCTTTTAATTCACCTTTAGAGAGCTGAGGGGCCTCAGGCAGCTTACATTTCTAAATTTTTAGAGCTGCAGCATTTCCCCTAGTCTATTTCTGAACTGCCCAGCCCATTTGAGTTCACTCCTTACAATTTTGTTAGCACAGAGGGTTGATACCTTCTGAACCTCTGAAGACCAAACTTTGTCCCAGAATCACAGAGTTGATTTGTAGGCCAAATAATTCCAGGCCTGCAAATCCCCTTCTAATTTTATTGCTGGGTCCATCGCACCTATTGGGAGGCCTAATAATTTCTTCAATCATTTGCCCTCAAACTTCTCCCAGCTTGCCTCTGTTCTTAGGATCAGTAACTAGGCCCCATATAGCCATTGAGCGGGTACTAAAGCATTATAAGCGGTCAAAAGTGGGCCCCAAGAGGGGCCGCAAAAGCTGTTCTTAAAAAGTACTAGGCTTCCTATCGTTGAGACAGCCTGCATCTCCCTCTCATCTAGGGAATGTAGTAGTCACTGCAGAGGCATCAGTAGACACAGTGGCATGCACAGCTGTAGAGAGAGCATTACACACAGCATTAGAGTCAGTAGTATCTCTGCTAACACTAAGTAAAGCTATCAATGTATTCTCAGGTGGAGCACTTGAACTCGCAGTTATACTCGCATGTCAACCCAGTGCACTTGTACCCATTTCACCTGCCACACCTATGTCAGGTACTACCGGTCTCTGTGCCTGTGACTGTATACATATATAAAATCCAAAAGGCCATTTAGAAAGTTATCCTCCTCATTGGAATCCTTTTCTATGTCTTGTTTCTGTCACCCTCATATTCATCAGTTTTCTTTCTGTCCCCTGTCTCGTTGATTGTTGCAGGGAAAGCTTTCTCTCCTTCTACCATATCCTCACTCCAAGATCATTCCTGGATACACAATTTGGTTTCTATCCACTGAATAAATGAACTTTTAAACTGTTTCTTCATTTTCTTTCTCTCTTTCTCTGTAACCATTCAATCCTACTTATTCAATGCTTTAAAATGTGGTAGGTCTAGGCATTGGCTTTTTCTCCTACATTGTATGTCTAAAGGACCCTCTAAAGAAATTTTAAGTCCTCGTCACCAGACGAATACCCATGCCAGTCTTGTAACCAGGTATATGTATAGAGTCCAACACCTGTCAACATCTCATACCCAGGCATGCCCTCAGGAGGAATCTTCTCTCTCCATAGTAGGTACTCTAGGAGCATTAGGCTTTTTCAACACACCACCCATTATTTTCACTAAAATGAATCACAAAACAAGTAAACAACAACAACCAATCCCAGGGCAGCTATACTAAAGGTCAACCCACCACAGCGCGACTTTGACAGCAACCAACCAATCACAGCGTAACTCTGCAGTGACAGCCCACCAATCCTAGTCTGGCTCCTCAACCGGCTAGCCAATTGAAATACAGCGTTTCTATGAATGGGAAAAGAATACACCGCCCTTTACAGTCACAAAATGCACTCAAATAAAAAATTAAACCTTGTCTGCTGAAAATAGGAAAGAATCAGCAAATTATATGAAAGAATCTTGCAAACAATATGAATAAGGCTAGTACATTCACAGCACTTGTCAAGCACAAATTTATACCGAAGCAGACTCCCGTCCAGCAGCAATCCACTTCTGGTTAGTGTACTTACTTCCGTGCACTTCGCCTCTCTTTGCTTTAACGCCGTAAAATGGTCACTTATTCTTTCTTTTAGTGTCCAAATAGTGCTTCCTTTGTAAATTATACCAGTGACACACACCAGGACATATACTATATATATTTAGAACTGCAGGAAGTGTACTTGTTCATTCTAAATTCCATTATGGAATTGTACTGGAAGCTCGTCTTGCCATTCAAAGTGTGATTATGCAGATTGCATCCACTACATTTGTAAAAACCCTTTTTATGGGTTAGAAAATGGAATAGGTTAGCTAGCGCTAATAATGTTTCTTATGGTCTACCACCACGGTGATAGTGGGATGGGCAGTGTTAGAAATGGGGGTCTCTAGTTGGCAGAGGTAGGTACCTTTGTCCAAATAGGGAACCTTCTTCCTAGTCAGGATAAGGGAGTTACACTCCTAAAATAACCCCTGCTCACCCCCTTGGTAGCTTGGCACGAGCAGTCAGGCTTATCTTAGAGGCAGTGTGTAAAGCATTTGCACATAACCAACAGTAATACAGTGTAAGCACCACAAAAGGACACCACACCAGTTTAGAAAAATATC
Organism: Calotriton arnoldi; assembly: GCA_963921515.1. Taxonomy (NCBI): domain Eukaryota; kingdom Metazoa; phylum Chordata; class Amphibia; order Caudata; family Salamandridae; genus Calotriton; species Calotriton arnoldi. The sequence goes on from CAWUFW010001381.1 coordinate 976,032, forward strand.
CAATATTTTTATATACTTAAGAGAAGACCAAAAATGATAAAAATCCATAATACAGTACTTAGAAATCTTCAGTTATCACAATAACCTTGAAAAACAGTTCCTTGAAGTCGATAGCTCCCTCTGGGGCTATCACGGCGTCGTGAACAAACAAATCCAAATAGTTCTGGCTGACCGCGGCGTCGCGGGCCAGTTACGGTGTCGGGAAATGAAATGAAATGAAATACCAGCATTTGTAAAGTGCACAGCTACCTCCGGAGAGGTGTCCCGGCGCTGGGGGCCCTCAGGAAGATTAAGCGAGCTATTGCCCAGAGTCACATGGTGCTGGGCTAACCTGCCGCCGGCACCGGGGATCGAACCGTGAACCCCGTGGTCCGGAGTCAGGCACCCTGGCCGCTGCGCCACACCTCTTCCACAAGACCCGCAAAACAGTACCTTTAGAAATGCAGGGCGTTGGCGACCTCTAGTTGAGCTTCCGGAAGCACGCCGTCCGCAGGCATCAATTCCGGAGGTCGGTGCAGGAGTCGTCGAGCCCTTGAAGTCACACACGTTGCAGATGGAACTCCTCGCGTTGAAGTCAGGAGCGCTGGCGTCGGCGGGCGTCGGGTGCTGCGGTGCGAAGTGCAGCGGTGCGGCGTGCGATGCCCTCAGGTCGCGGTGCGAGCAGCGGCTCGATGGCAGCGTCAGATGGCGGCATTGGTGAGACCAGGGTCGCGGTGTGAAGTGATGCGGTGCTCGTCGCGGTGCTGGCATGTCACGGTGCAAGCAGCGGCGTCGTCGTTGCTGAAGCGCTGTCATCGGCTAATGAACTGGAGTCGATGGCGTCGGCTTCGGTAGGCCAAGGCTGCGGTGCGGGATGAGGGCAGTGCGTGGTGTAACTTTACGAACGGTGCCCTTGAACCACAGAGCAAGCAGAGGCTTCGATTTCAGCGTGGAGCGTCGTCGCCGGGGATACCAAGGCGCCGTCGTGAAGCGAGGCGGTGTGGAGTGCGGTGCCCACAGGTTGCAGTGCAAGCAGTGGCTCGGTGGCGGCGTCAGCAGGCGTTGTCGGTGAGACCAGGGTTGCGTTGCGGCGGTGCCCTCTGCGGTGCCTTCAGGACACGGAGTCGGCAGCGGCGTCGTAGACGGCGTCGGGTTGCTTTTTCTTCTGTTGCAGCACAAAACACACAGTCCCCAGTGCTGATGGCAGAAGAATTTGAAGTCTTTGCTGTTCCTGAGACTTCTTGAACAGGGTGCAAGCTCTACCTCAAGCCCTTGGAGATTCTCAAAGAAAGAAGTTGTAGAAAGTTCAGTCTAGTCCTTTCACTGCCCAAGACAGAAGCAGCCACTGCAGCCCAACACAGCAAAGCACTCAGCAAAGTGGTAGTTCCTCCTCACAGCTTCTCCAGCTCTTCTTCTTGGCAGTCTTCTTGCTCCAAAAGAGTTTTAAAGTTCAGGGGTATGGGCCCCACTTTTTATAGCCCAAAATCCTTTGTCCTCTCAGGCAGAGAGTGTCTGTGCCCAGCCAGAACCAGTTCTGCCCTCTCTGGTGTGGCTTCCTGGTAGGAGGCGGAGACGGCATTGTCAGAGGCAGACCAGGCCCATTCAGGTGAAAGGAAATCTCCTCCCCCTACTCTAAATGCAGCCCAGGTCTATTCAGCCCTTTCCTGACCCACCTAGACTATCTGGAGCCACTGCTCCTCCCCAGCCCCTGTCATCCAAACCCAGACAGTCAATCCACAACCCCAGCAGAGGCCTACTGGATGGCTGTGCAAGAAAATACCCACTTTCTAAAAGTTGTATTTTCAAACACAGAATGTTCAGGCATACTAAACATTATTTTTCTACCTAGTTCCTAGGGCTAGTTATGTTTATAAGATGTTATAAACAAACTCCCCGTTCTGTCCTTAGCCTTGCAATAGTGAAAAACGAAATTGGCAGTAATTCACTATCAGGACATGCCACACACACCAGGGCATGTCCTAACTTTCACATACACTACACCCTGCCCACAGGGGTACCTTGGGCCTACTTTAGGGGTGACTGACATGTAAGAAAAGGGAAGGTTAGGGCCTGGCAAGTGAGTACACTTGCCAAGTCGACATGGCAGTACCAGACTGCACACAGGGTCTGCAATGGCAGGCCAGAGTTACATTTACAGGCTGTTTGTGTGGGTGGCACAATCCAGTGCTGCAGCCCACTAACAGCATTTGATTTACAGGCCCTGGCACACTCAGCGCACTTTACTAGGGACTGCCACATAAATCAAATATGCCAATCATGGAAACACCAATCCATAACACAATTTACAACAGGAGCACTTGCACTTTACCTCTGATCAGCATTGAGAAAAGTGCGCAGAGACACTAAGCCAGCAAAAACAGAGTCAAAACCGGGAGGTCAGAAAGCAAAAACTTAGGGGAAACACGCCAAAAGATGCCAAGTCTAACAGGCAGAAACACATTTCTTTGCAAATTCATGTGCTATGAGTAGATAGTAGTGTATATGCAACATCGTATTCAATTTATCAATTTTGCTACCAGAGGTAGTAATTTATCAGCAAATGTCATTCTTCTTATTTGGTCTACTTCCCTTTCTTTTTAGTGTAAGTGTAGATTTTCTATCCCAGGCTTGATTTTTTCTAGTGGAAGATTCAATTTGTTTTTTTTAATCAAATACACACGCAAGGGACCTAATACCCACATTATCAATTTTCTTGATATAGTCCAGTTCTGTGTTACAATTCCTTATAGTCATTTTGCCAAAGGGGATAGCCCTGATCTGTGATTTGAGATGGGAGCTGTGTGCATGTAAGATGGAGTTGCATGGCACCTCATTACTTTACATTCTACTTTGTAATGAGTTGTTCTGGGCAAATATTTAAATATCCAAAACATTAATCCTGTCTAAGGTGTGGAGCATCGTGAAACTCAAACTGCAATCTTTCCTGTAGAGGTAATCAAAAACATTTTTGAGGACCTATACAGAACAAGTTCAAATCAGCAGAATGTTCTCTATATACCAACTCCAGCAACAAATGCAGTCAATCCATTGTGATCCTCAAGGGCCCTAGACCTGCTCCATCTCAAACCAGCTGATACATAAGCCAGCATAAGATGGAGCAAATCTGGAACCCATCGCTGTTCCATGTTTTAGGTGGTACCATTCTCCATTGAACACCAATACAGTGTTACATAACTTTATATCAGATTGTATCTCGAGAAGCATGTGAGTGTGGGTAGGAGTAGTAGTATGAGTATGAATATCTCGAGAAAAATGTGAGTGTGAGCCAAAAGATTTGCAGGTCATTTGTTAAGAAAATGTCTGAGTATATGAAGTCCCCCCTCATGGGTGAAATTGTTAAGAAGTGATATAACATCCAGAGTTACCAAGATCAAACCTGGTTACCATAACAGATTGCTGATCAGATTCATCACATGTTGTGTACCTTGTAGATATGCTGGTAGGTTCACCACCTTGGGTCTTAAAAACCATATCAGCTTATTAGGAAAGTTTCTATGTTGGAGAATTGATACCAGATATTATAGGTCTACCTGGTGGAAAAGGGCCATCTTATGCATCTCAGGTAAAGTGTACAGACACGGATATCTAGGTTTCTCTTCTTTCATGTACTTATACTCCATCTGCAATGTGACCTTGTTCATGCCAACCTTTGAGCTTACCATTAATCATATACACAATAGTTATAGTGGGGTTATCAGATAATTTGGTTTAACATTCTGTGTCACAGAGTTGGGAGTAAATTTCATTATCATATTCAGTCTTATTCATTACTATTATATTTCCACCCTTTTACACTTCTTTAACAATAATACTGTTGTTCTGTTTAATATATGATAGTGCACATCTCTCTGATCTCATAAGGTTATCCCTCCTCAAGTCAATATGAGCTCTGTTAGTTTTTTTGGACCATTGTCCAAATCAAGTGCAACTATCTTATAGAAGAGATCTAGATTGTTCCCACTTGCAATTTGAAGTGTGAATTTAGATGCAAGTCCAAGCACACGGTGTGTACACTTATCCCCTCTGGTTTGTAATTCCTGTAATAAGCTTTTAGTTGTAAGGGGTTTTTTGTCATGTGTAGTGATAGAAGTGTCAAAGTGTTGCGTATGCCACGCACTGTCGATTCGCAGTCAGGTACTCAATCTTTCATTGGATGGTGGTTGATGGGGTTGTTGGAGAAGTGTCTGTTTCTGCACAAATTTGAGCAAATCACTTTTTATTTGATTACCGTTACATAGTGCCTCAGGACAGAAACCTGTGCCCTTCATAATAACCTGTATTATCTCTTTAGTAAGAACTGGCAACAGATTTGCTTCCTATCTTGCATAATGCATGAAACATATTAGCATGCCAACACATAGGTGAACGTAGGAGAAATTATTTCGCTATTTTACTAACAAGATATAGTGGTACCCAGGCCACAGCCTGTACTACACACTTATAGGTTACTTGAATCAACGTCACCTTATCCACACACTGACAATGTCACATCATGCGCCTGTCTTTACTTTCAGTACCTTACTTTTGTTCATTAGGCTTATACCGCCATTGAGAGAAAACAGCAGTTAACTACTTTGTTGGAAGATCAGCAATAGTCCATAATTTTTGGTGAGAAACTGACAGTTCCTTGATCTTCTCAGATCTGTCCCTGAAAAATGTCACTACTAATTTTGCTGACAATGGCTTGAGGTGCTTTGTTAGGGATTGTTCACCTAACAGGGGCCTGTTGGACAACTTGGACTTTATGCTGTGTTCACACTTTCACCTAATGTTTACCGTCCCTAGACACTATACACTTTTGTATACTGACAAGGGACCGACACCTTCCTACTGAATACACTGCTTTTTCACTTTTGTCATGTGCTCCACTCTTCGGCTGATCCATGTTATATATTTTCCTTTCAGGAGTGCATCACAGTGTCTTGAGATATATCACATTAAGCTAATTGATCCATACTATATAACTGATGTTAGTGTACATATGTATCCTTTATTCTAACTGTGGTGCAGTCATTGGTCACACTTTTATGATGAAACACGCGTTGGCTAGACTCAGACCTAAATATGTGAAACTTAACTTAATAAACAGGATGAACCTTTGTGATTTAGAAGAGTGCTCGTGTTTCATGTTAGCTGTAATAGCATCATGGTCCTTCTCGAGTCTGGTTATTATAAAGTAATTAAATATAGTTGCCCAGTTTTCACATTCTGCTACAATGTTATCAAATTTTGTAACCATAGCTAGCCCTATAAAAGTTGTTTATGACAGGAATAACTGATGGAAAGGAATGATTTAGCCCTGTATGTGATACATAAACAGACCGATTGGTGTGCAACTCTCAAGGACTTTGCTCTATTCCAAAAAAATGCCTATGAGGTGCCCATCATGATGCTGGAATCATAAATATCATTCAGCAGTGGACAGGTCTATCCTCCAAGATTTTAAATCGCCTAGAACAAATATGACATCTCAACATAGAATAGAAAGGTCATGACTATTTTCTTTAAGGAGGCCATGTATTTGAGTTAGTGTTGGTGTATCATTGCCAGATTGTACCAGCTTTAAATAGATAATAAAAATATTACATATTTGGCTAGACAAGGAAGTAAAATGAATAGTCAAGACTGTTAATATTTAAGTGTGTGGCCCAAGGACAGCTTTATTTAACAAAGGGATCAACCCATCTGAAGGTCTGCTCAGTGGTTCTTTTAATAGTTTTCAAACACAGTAGAAATGTCATTCTTTCATAGGGGGTTCAAATGCCCAAGTCTTCTCAGAGAACATACAATCACATTCTGCAAAAACATCATTACATAGTTCTCATTTTTGCATCATGTCCGTCAATATTCAAGAACATGATCTTATGATTAACAGAAGAAATGTAGCTTTCAGAGTAAGGTTTGTTCATTACTGGAGGATCCAGTTAGTAAATTTCCACCCATGGCAGTAATGACTTTTATTGTTGTGTTTGCTCTATTATGGCCAACAGTTGAGGTCCGGGTCTTCCTGAATGCATGAAAGTTTTACCCCTTGTGCAGTGACACTAGTCTGATTAGTATTCTACCCAATTAAACTGTTTCTGTTTCTCAAAAGAGGCTCGGAGTTATAGTAGCATGTATTGACGCAGACCTCTGCATGGTCTTTGCAGTCATTTGATAAGAGCTCGATTGTCCTTTGTTGGTTCCCCAATTATGTAAGTTTGGTTTAGATCTAGAACATCTGCTATGCTTTCTATGTTACGGGAGTACTAAAGATCTTTTCTGAAACTCTGATTTGTATTGTTGCTGGAAATGGGACAAATCAAGAATCAGTCTCTCTAAAAGCAGCCCTGCACCACAACTGTGCTAATTTAACTTAATTTTATCACATCATCCTTAAATGGGGCAGTAATGTGACAGAGGTACCTTGCCTAGAGAAATGGGTAACATCAGAGATGTCTAAACAGAGACATGCTCTTGTGTACCTAAGCTAGTGGACACATTGTTTATTTGAGCGTCGAGATGGATCACTATCTTGTCTTTTTAAAGGGAGTACCCCAACAAGCATCAAACCCAATATAAGATTTTTTGTATGAGTCAGGTGTTTTGTAACCTTTGTCAACAGTAGGCAAAGCTGAAGAAATCAGTTTATTGGGACCAATAGTATGGGATACAATGGCAATTTAAGAATGTCTCCCAGTTTATCACTGCAGCTGTTTTCAAGCTAATGTAGATGCTTTGGGTGGTTCTGAGTTCAACCTTAGTGGCCCAATCTGGTTTCAACATTTCTGTCACTTTGTCATGTCAAGCTATACTCTCACTGCAGAAATCTCTCAATTATGGTAGTGACAAGAGTGGTCTACAGTATTATGTTTGCCCATTTTCCATTTACTCCCAATTAGCCATCATTGGTCTTCAGAGATGTCTCTAAAGAGATTAGAGTCAGCACCTCTATCCTGTGTCTGTAGGGATGTTACTAGAAGGATCAGAGTCAGTAACTTTATCCTGTTTTCTTTTAGGACAGGAAATGTATTGACATAATTAAACAACAAATATGACATTTTCCATGGAAAGGCTAAGACATTGAGATGCAGTCACTCTGCTTGTTCTTGGTTCTACTCAACACGCACTTCATCTTTACTAAATCAAAAGTTTGTTTGAATTATTATGGGTGTTTCCTTTAGCAATTTTTAGTTTGGTAGGTGCTCTCTGTATTCTCTACAGGATGTATTAGGATACACAAATTACTCAGAATTGCTAATCAGCAGATCTATGGTTGGCAGAAAATTGTCTGGTTTATTTGGTACCTTCCTCTTTCGAACTTGGGAGCAGGAAAAGCATTGCAAGAGCCTTTCTTTTAGCAACATTCTTCATTTTAAATTAGCAAACCAGTGCTTATAAATTACAATAGCCCGCATCTAATTGGAGATAAAATGTTTTAAAAGACAAAGAAGCTGTGCTTAAAACAGACATACAATTATGAAACTGTTTTTGCTCAAAGAGGAAAAAGGGTTGGCCCCGTACAGTGCTATTCAGCCTCTGACTGACCAACGAGAGTCCACCTTTGTCTCTAGACAAGTGAATGCATTTGGGCCAGCAGAAATTTCTTTTGCAGCCCTGTGACTACATAAATTTAGGAGCAGTCCTTAAATCCTGTGATTTCTAGTCCAGTTGCTGAAGAACTTCCTCAGCCCACCAACTTCCCTCCAAAGTGTTAATATTGATAAAATCGATGCCAATGTTTATAATGATACATTCATAAATAAGAACAAAATCGCATCACTATTATCAAATTCGCCCGTCATGAACTCTCCATCAACCCGACTCATAATATATGGTCAGGCGGTTACTAATTGACAGGTCACAGGTGGGATGGCAGGTAGCCGGCAGACGAATGCGCGAACAGGAAACTCCAGTGCATCCCCCAGATAAGCAAAGTGACACCACAATGGTCCAGGGATATTAGGCCCAATAAAGCACACATGGCCAGAAAGGTGCGCTCATTCCCAAAACACCATAAAGTCGGATGCCACATGAAGTTAGGAAGACACATCCAATCAGGATACAGCACACACAGCAATCACGCACCCCTCATGCCGGACATCTGGACACGTTACCTACTGGCCCACATTGTGTCCACGCATGGTCGAGGCTCACCTGCAATTGTCATCAGGGGCCTTATTTATTGGTCCACAGTCAAGGTCTATATTGTTTTATCAAAATAGGATTGCCAGAAGTACTTTATGATACCCAAAGAAATGTATAAAACCCTGTTAAGATTGAGTGTTCTTTGAGACAGTCCTCAGACTTACTACTGTAACTGTGCTCCCAGCCATAGTTTTTAATTAAACCAACTGTTCCTGTTTTGCCGAACATCTCCTGTTTTTTGTTTTTTCAAGGTTAGTTAATATTCAAGCAACAAAAGTAAAGATAAATGAGTGAGAAGAAAAGGGGTCTAGGATGAAAATGCAGAATCAATGAAGAATGCTTCCTGGGGTAACTGTTGGCACGGGGAAAGTGTGGCTCATCCAGGATAAAGAGTTATTGTTGTGGCTCCACTCATAGCTACAATCAGAAGGGAGAGACCAGGACAGGGGACAGTAAGGTTGCCATCTGGGTGGTTTGTTACCAGCCTGGCTTATATTTTTAAGTCCAGGCAGGTAGAGATATTGGGAAAAGCAGTGAAATCCAGTATTTTTACTCTTCTGAGGCACAAACCTAAAACAAGAGCACCATAAATGTTCAAGTAAAAAAGTGTATTTGAGAGCTGCCTAAATCGTTTCAGAATTATTAGAGAAAACAGAGGGATGATTGCCATGTTACAGAATAATCCTGACAATTTTACACAAATTCTTTTTCACCTACCAGCTCTTGGCTGTATCCAAATAGCAAAATGTAGATAAACAACTGGATTTGCTTCTAACAAAGGCGGTAGCTTTAATGGACAGATGGAGCAGTCCTTGAATCCTGGGACTTATGCTACCACCGGCAAAGACTCACATCAACACACCTTAAACTTCTCTCTCTATGGAGGTGAGAGGTCTGTGGGCAGAGAAGAGTTTGGAGGTGAAAACAAAGCATCAGAAGGAGAATCTACTTGGGCAATAGTTTTTTATAGTGGCAGGAAAATTTAATTTCTCAAATAATGGTCAATTTTTGTGTCAGAATAACTGTTGTAGACACCCAGCATGCTTATTGTGGTGTTCTTACTGCGTCCAGCTGAGGGTGTTATTCCATGTAATAGAAGTCCCATGAGAACGCTGGCACTGTCTTCGTCAGACATATGAAATCTAATTATGAGAATATTTGAAAAAATTGTAGAAATTATACAAATGACCCTTTCAAAACTACTCAAGTGCTAGTCATAGACCAGACTGTTCTATGTAGCTACAGAATTACCACTAGGTACACAAAGGAAATTAACTTTTGTTCAAATGGCAATTTAGATAGAACTGTTCTATTCTTTGATCATTCTACACTATTTTAGAGTTATACTCTAGCTGTCTAGGTGCCGAAAGGCCCCATATCATGTGTGAGACCTGAAGCTGGTCCTCCTGCCTTTGAAACTTCCAGCTCTTTGCAAGCTGAGACAGCTTGACTCACTCTTATGATATTAATGCAAAGAGTGTAAATTGCAGAGTTAGAATTCCTCACGGCTAAAATGCATGGCCTGACTGAAGATGTTGCACATGACAAGTTGGTGGCTTGAAAGCAATTACGATGTTCACAGTGTTACTGGTGACTGCACTTCTCTAGAGTATGTAAATGTGTTATAAATAATTAGCATACTGAAAACAAGGCTTGATTGTTTTCTTGAAAGCAATGTTTCTCAACTATTTCAGAGTCAGAATACCAAAATGTTTAAGTGCATTTTTGGTCACTTCATCCTTATGATGGCGTGTTTAAGGAAAAAAGTAGGCACCTCTACATTAAGGAGCAGAGAGGATGTGGCGTTATGGCCAGAGCTGGGAATTTGGAACTGGGGATTAGGAACCATGCTCCAGTGTCGGCGTTGGCTCAACATCCTGTGATTCTAGGCAAATCACTTAATCTTCCCGTGCCTAAAAAGAAAGGAATCTGACCTTGTGTAATGTGACGAGTGCTCACGTACAGCGCTCCAATACCTTGCGGTCGAGTTTGCACAATAAAACCAAAACATTAAAAAAAAAAAAAAAAAAAAGCGGTCCGGGGTAACAATTGGGGAAATGCTGATTCTTCCACTAAATTGAAATATTCCAAAAGCTTTAGGCTTCTATGACAGTTGACCTCCGAGGCATGTAGCTGCAAAGAAGTTAATACACTCTGCACATGTTGCAGAGCAACAGGTGGTAGAAAGCCCGTACTGGCTGCTTGCATTCCTGACTTCTCAAGCCGGTGGCCCCTGGCATTCTGGGATTTACACGACCTCCCCCGGGCTCTGACTGACAAGCTAATCGGTGGGCTGGCGAGGCCTCAGCTATTGATTCCACTGCAACCAAACACCTCCTAGTCAATGGAACGGCAATGAAATGCTCCAGCAGCGAAGAAAGGCCTGCATGTGACTGTGTCGAGCAACTGGAGGAAATGTGCTCGTAGGCCGCACGTCAAGAATAATAATAAAAAAAAGGCTCTCGGGGGCAGTGGCTTCAAAAGCTGGGTTATTAAAAAAGCCACAAAGGCAGACCCCGGCTGAGTGTGGAGGGAGGTGGGGGTCTTACATAGTTATGGCTCAGTTAGGCGTAGCTAAAAGTAGGGGGCGGTGAGCTGACGGGTGGTCAGCTTTCGAAATTACTTTAATCCCTCGAGTGCTTAATTTTCTTTTCTAGCTGCTTGTAGTAAAGCAATAAGTATTCGAGCAGTAAATAATTCTAAATAGCCCTCTTTACCAGAGGCGGCACCTGATTGTATTGTGAGTGTGTAGGAAGATCAGGCTAAGCCGCCACCAGCTTTTTCTAAAAGAACATAATATCAATATCTACTTCCTCGTTTGAAAAAGAAAGAGTAAAACAAAGGGCATGCTTTTTCCCTCTCAATTAACTCGTGCTTTGCAGGCCTGTTTAAACCATTCGGGCCGTTTTATTGTGCCTCGATCATCCCCTAATCCCATCTCTGTTGTGAGCAGGGAAATTAGGTGAGGTAACAATAGAAAGCAACGAGCTGATAACTGCCTACTCCAGCAGGCAATCCAGTCCAGGTGTTTACCTTTGCATTCTGGTATATGTATTTCTTCTTTTACAATGAGACGGACAGGTCCTCCAGTGCCACACATGAAACTGTAAAACACGTGCAATACATACATATATACGTATATTTACTGGTTGATGTACTTATGTTTAGGACTGGAAAAGTTCAGTAATTTGCTATTTGTAGCTTGGCTCCATTACCAATGCTGAATTAGAGTTACAGAATACATATACATCGAAAGAGCACTCACATGCTCTTTTCACCTAAGCAGATCTCCAGATCTCTGAAAAGTTAATCATGACCCAGTTGCAGCAAAATGGTGTTTGATTCTCTACACCATTGACTACTAATCTTCATTAAGATGCGTAGGACAGCTTAAAAAACTGATTTAAAACAAAAGCAGGTTTTAATCATTTCTTAACTTAATGTGGGCTCACGTGGGCTTTGCAGACTTCTAAATACATGAACTGCAAGTGGCACAGGGAGAAGAAGCAGGATTAAGAGGCAGAAGTGAGGCAGCAGCAGAGCCTAGAGGTGTGAGGAGAGCAGCTGAGCCACTCCTGACAGACAGGGGATGATGAAGGAAGAGGAGAAGTGATCAGAGGTGGGGAGGATGAAGTAACTGTGCTGTTCAGTGAGGGAAGAGCTGCAGTGCTGCTCTGGGCAGCAAAGGTGAGAGTTCTCAGTTGTGAGGGGAGAGGAATAGCAAGCAGGGTGGTGTGAACATCAACTGGCATCTAATATGGGCAAGGGGAGCGAAAGAGAGAGGGAAGTGGTTTAACCCTTTCGGGACACCTGGCTGCAGGGTTGCTGTCCAGAGCAGGGACATCTTAAGGATTTTGGGGCCCTGGCCCAAATGGATGTTGGGGTTCCCTGTTCGGAACAGCTTTGAATTTATGATCCACTTTCAGCTTTTTCATGTCCTCTTTGGCCAGGTCACCAATACTGCACAGACACACTGGTCCAAATTCTATATGTGTTTCCATCTAATATTCAGGGATACTGATGTGTGTTTTTAATATTGTAAAATAGCAGGAGCTCACTAATATTATTGCAAATGATCTCTGCGACAGACTGACATTTCATGGGGTCCTGATTCAAACTAAATGGAACTTCTTATGGATGTTGCCTGGTGTTGAAAAACAAGCAAACTTTCTCGGAAAAATGTCTTTAATGGACTCCCACCAGTGGCAGGTGGCATCTGCGAGGAGGTGGGGCAGGTGCATGCAAAAATAATATAATAAACACTTACCTAAAAACTAACATGACGTCCTCCGCTCTGGGCCTCTTCTTATAGGAACTGGATGCTGTAACTCCCTGACCAATCCTGGCACTGCTCTCACGCAGCATGAGAGCAGTGCCCTGATTGGAGGGAGTGGCCTCACTCGGCACTCCACAGTGATCTGGAGGTCTGCACTTGCTCTAACCCAGCTGTCTTAAGAGGCATGTTTGAAGTGCGCATGTGTGGCTGACTTTAAACAGTGCACAGACAGCCCACCGTCCTCCCTGCTGCTGTTACTCAGCAGCGCCCCCCACCCCCATCCTGATGCTCTGTTCGGGACAGGGGATGAAAATTAAAATGGGGCCCTGAGCCAAATCCCTCTTTGCCCATGCCTTAAATTGTCTCATAAGTCTCATGACTCCAAGCAGCCATCTTGGCATCAGGTATCCCAATATGAAGAGAGAATGAAATAAGGCAGCCACATTATGATCAAACGCACACTCAAGTCCTGAGGAAATAGTTAGAAAAAAGGCTGCTGAGGTAAAAGAAAACATGAATGGATTGATATATGCATACTGTGTAGGCATCACATTAATATGTCTATGTTTGAGTGTACTTTTTAGATGTCAAATAGTCAGTCTTGCATTGTAATACAAGCACTGCGTAGGAGGTTGAAAAATACCTCAATCAGCCAATATATGAGGTGAGAGATTAATTCTCCTCTGGGTGGAACCAGAAGCCCTGCATACAGCTATATTTTTAAGAATTAATAGCAAAACACCTACCAAACAACTGGAGCTACCGGTAGCCAGACATAAAAAATGAGAGGCAGCTTCAGCGACTATTTGCAGCAGCGGGAAATGGTTCCTGCTTCCTCAAATGGCAGTTCAGGTAATTTGGGACTCACACTTTTTGCAGGTGTCTACAGCTCTGAGCTCCCTCCACAAAATTTCCCAGCTTGCACAGCCCTCCTGCAACCAGGCCTACCGAACAAAGTGTATCAGACTTCTGTGCTTCACCTTCACAACAAAAAGATTCCCAGTGGTATGTTTCCTAACCCACATTTTGAATGACATTGGCTGGCCTGAAATCCCATTCCCACCCCTTCTTCCATCCTCCCCAGCACCTCTTACTTGTGAATGTAGGAAAGTGTACCATTCCGCCATTCCCTGATGCAGTAGGCCCTGCATAGCAGATGTCCTAGAGCTGGAAACTGTAATGGGAAGGCAACACAGTTTTTTTAATACATTTGGCTGAAGTGAAATTGAGAAACATCAACCTGCTTCAAGGGAACTAAAAGTTCACAATTTTGTTCAACTATGGGAGCATAATAAAAATGTGTTCCTGTTTTTAGGTCTGGCCCAGAGGCTGTCTCGACAGCCTCATCTAATCAAAAAAGTTCAGAAATAAATAATTCATACACATATATATTTATAGAAGGACTTTGGGTCAGCCTTCATTCATCTGTCATTCACACTTTGCTTCCAACCACTGCTGCATACATCATGGGGCAACCCACTTCAGCCACTGGCACCATCTTGTACAAGTGATGATATTCTGCCTGATCACATCTGTACATCTCCCTTCACATGTTCTCATGAGTACATTTGCCTAAAAAGAAGTTCACTTCAGTGCCAGGGCTGGTGGTCCAGTACATTCTGTAACCAATGCTTTTAAAAGAATGATCCTTTTAAAAAAAGTTTTAGACACTTTTTTGTGTTTATACTAAGGGGCCGATTCCGATTCAGGCCGGAAATCACTCCGACCGAGCCGGACCCGGAGAGATTTCCGACCGAGTCGGACTCTAGCAGCCCGACCGAACGAGTACGATGCGTACGCATGCAATCGGACTCGAGTCGGTCGGACTCCCATTGAAGTCAATGGGAGCCGGTCGTACAACGCGTACGCGGGCTCCCATTGACTCAATGGGTGCGAGGCGAACAAGGGCCCCCCTACAGCGGGTACGCGTCGATGCGACTCGCGCTGTACATGCACAGGTAGGGGCGACCCATGGGTCCCCCCCTGTGTGCGACTCGCGCGGCTACACGTACAGGGGGGTCTGACACGGACCCACAAAGTCCGGCTCCGACTGCCCTTTTGAGCCGGACGGCGCGAGTCGGTCGGACTGCTCGAGGCGCGCATCGTACTTGCCCGGCCGGGGAACGTCTCCATTGCGCGGTGCGAGTCGTGTCCGTGCGAGTCGGTCGGAGCGGTTCGGACCCGCGAACGAGTCGGTCGGCGATTTCGCATGCGCTCGCATCGTACTCGCTTGCCTGGACGCACGTTCGACTCGGTCGGGAAAGAGGGCTCCGAATCGGATCCAGTTAAGCCGAATCCGATTCGGTGCCCTACCGGCCGAGATCGGAATCGGCCCCTAAGTCTTAAGGGGATATTAACTCTAAGCCAACAGTATGTTTTCTTTTCACAAATAAGAATCATATTTTTATGTGATGTTCATTAAAACATCATAAAATATTATGTACCAGTTCTAAGTATACCTCACTGATAGGAAGCACCTCTAGTTTCAAAATTATGTGATTTTGTTTTTATTATAACATTTTTATGGAAGCATATGGCCACCACGTTTAGCCATTTTTTATGTTGGGTCATATATTTTCAATAAAGAATAAAACAAAATGTAACCTTTACCACCACCTTGCCAAGTCTTGCCCAAACCTATTGGCTTTGCCAGTGATCACTTTTCTTGGAAATCTTGTGCTTACAGTACTAAATTTATAACAGGATAAGCAGAACTTCAAGTTCTAGACTACACAGAAAAAACCTTGGACTGAATAAGAATGTTTGGGACGTTTTCGCTTATTAAACAAAAACGAAAAAAGAAGTGCCATACTTCATTCTGTTATGTCTTTTTTTTTGCACCCTTCCATAAAAATGATAATTTTAAAAGAGGGACTCAGTGAAAGAAAAAGACCTTCGTCTAAACCATTGCGGTTTGGGTGTGTTGGTGAAAGTGAATAACTGCAAGGGTGGTGATTGGTATGGGTTGTATGGGGAGTCTGTGGTATGCTTTTTCAGCTGCACAAGGGAAGGGTCTCTTTATTTTCTTTTATTCTGTGGGTTCTATGAGTTAAGATTCGCCTCCAAGATGGCAGTTGACAGATCCTGTGGCACCCTTTATGAAATATAAGGGGTCGTGAGTGAGTGTGAATAAATATGTGAGAATGAGTGAGTAAAAGTAAGAGTGAATGTAAGTATTTGAGTGCAAAGTAAGGAGTGAGTAAACTAGTGAGTGAAAGAGCATTAGTGGGAATGAGTGAATGAGAATGAGTTTCGAGAGGACTGAATGAAGTGAATGAGAATGAGCATGAGTGAGACTGTGATGTAATGCTTGCAAATTTGCAGTTGGCTCAGATGCATCAATGGGAAAATGGTGAAGCTGGCATACTGGAGGCAATTCTTAGCATAATGAGGATTTGTGACCAAATACTGGCACTGGCATATTAGAAGTAATACTTGGCATATAGCACACACATGGTATAAGCTTATGTTGGCATGATAGAGGTAATTCTTTGCATATCGGGTACTTGTTGAAAAATACTGCCACTGTCATACTGGATGACATTTTTGGCAAATGTGGCAAGCATGGAATACTAGTGGTGCTGGCCCATTTGAGGAAATCCTTGGCATAATGGAAGACATTTGTGGCATAGGGAAGAGCAACAATTGTACAAAACAAGTCCCTAGGCAACTATTATTCTACTCAGCATTATGCAACATAATTGCTAAATGGTACTGAAAAAGGCTAAGTGTGCACAAGAGTGTAATATGTAAAAACCTTTTATTCGTACAAAACATCAAAAAAATCTATGATAAACACTGCCTGTATAGTCACATGGCAATTAAAAGCAACATACTCCCAATCTCATTTACTCTCAATACATAGAAGGAACAAAATCAAATGACATGTGTGTACTTTCGACTGATACACTACTATTTTTTGATGCTTTTGATAAAGTAATCACAATTTATGAAAACACATTTAGAATAGAATCATAACTGCATCACTAATGAATAAACACATTTTTATCAAAAATAGTTAAATCAAACATTTGATCCACAAAGATCCATCTACAATCAAAGCCACTTCATTGTCTCTCTACATGGATACATTTATTGAGAAATCACTTTCCTTTTTTCTTGGATCAAATGTTTGAATTAACTGTTTTTGATAACAATGTGTTTATTCATTAGTGATGCAGTTATGATTCTATCCTAAATGTGTGTTCATAAATTGTGATTACTGTATCCAAAGCGTCAAAAAATAGTAGTGTATCAGTCGAAACTACATACATGACATTTGATTTTGTTGCTTCTATGTATTGAGAGTCAATGAGATTGTGAAGTATGTTGCTTTAAATTGCCATGTGACTATACATGCAGTGTTTATCATAGATTTTTTAGACATTTTGTATGAATAAAAGGTTTTTACATATTACACTCTTGTGCACACTTAGGGGTCGATTCCGATGTTGTTCGGAAGGGCTCCGAATCGGTTTTGGGCTTGCCGAATCCGATCCTGAGCCCTTGTTTTCGACCGACTCGTACCGCATTCCGAACGACCAAGTAGGATGCCTGGAAACCATTAGGGCTGACCGAATCGGTTCCGAAAGGCATCCGGACAGGACGAGCCTTTCCAGAACCGATTCGCACAGCTCTATGGATTTGGATTCCGAACGAGCGAGTACGATGACCGATCCGGACAGCCTTTCCAATTCGGTTTGCCCGGAACAAATCGGCTGCCGGAATTGGTCTTTGGGGGCCCATAGCACCCCCCTTCACCTGGGGCCCTCTGAATCGGGCCCATGGGGGTACCCATGGGTCCCCCCTTTCCAACCATGCACAGTGTGGCATGCACCATGGGGTGCCTGCCACAGGGTGCAAGGTTTTCCCCAACCAGCCCTTTCTTCAATGGGAGCCTGTGTTCACGTTCGGAACACAGGCTCCCATTGAAGTCAGTGGGAGTCAGACCGAATCGGATCCAGATGCATAAGGATGCATCGTACTCGTTCGGTCGGACTCCTCCGATCCGAGTCGTACGGAAAGCATTCCGGAACCGATTCGGTCGGTATGCTTTCCAAACGACATCGGAATGGACCTCTTAGCCTTTTTCAATACCATTTAGCAATTATATTACATAATGCTGAGTAGAATAATGGTTGCCTAGGGACTTGTTTTGTGCAATTGTATTTTCTCTGCCCTGGGAACAGATATTAGTATCAGGGGGTCCTTATACACACACATAGGGAAGAGCAACAACCATGACAAAATGCTGGTCCTGACATACTAAATGTAATTTTCTGTTAGGATTTTACAATTTGGTCATTGGGTAGTGCTCAGAATGGCCCTCTGGAGTCATGCTTTTATTCCTGAGCATGATGTTATACACTTCTACACCTTGCATTGTCACATTCACTTTGTATTCCAGTCCAGGGTTTGCCACTACTGTCCTGATACATCAATGTCCATGTAGTCCTTTCTGTCTCCAAACCCTGCCCCGAACACGCCCTGGTGGTGGTATTCTAATTTTCACCTTGATTCTTGGATCCCATGGCCTTTCTGACCTCTCTACATCTGCATTCTAGACTTTTCACTCCCTTGGTTCCAACCCATGCTCTGTACCTGGCTTTCCTGTGTGCTGTCTTGTGTCTTCTGGTTTCCCTGGTCTTCCCCTTTCCGATTCCCAGTTCTGCCTTCCCTTCATTGATGGTTCCCTGATTCATTGCAATTGGCTTTCTCCCTGCACCTGTTCTCTCCCTGCACCTGTTCTCCTTGTCATGACCACTACACCCCTGTGCTCTAAGGCACGTTTGTATCCTTAGGTGGGCTTTCTCCCTCTGGTTTGGTGTTTGTGATTGCACTCGGTTACGTTTTGTGGACATTTGGGTGGTGTCGTTTCCTCAATGGATGTGGGGTAGGAGTTTTGGCAAGGGGCCTATGGCTGATTACTACCTGGTGGCAGTGGTGGAACTTTTGTAGACACATGCTTGGGCTAAGCACCTGCAAATCATGACATACGTGTCTTGAAAACAATTGCTATCTCCATTCACGTGTATTTATGCCCCCCCCCACGTGCTGGGAACACTTTTGCTAGAAGCATACGCACGTGCACACGTGGCTCCCTCAAATATCAACCGCAGCATCAGGTGTGGCCACGCCCATCACGTGCAGGCTGGGCCACGTGTATACTAACGGTCAATAAACGCAGTTATTTAAACAGCGTCTGCATTTCCTAAAATGCTTGGCCTTGTCGCATCCATGTACTGGTCTCCCGTCTCCGGCACTTCCGGCTTTTTTCAGCAGCTCCACAATCTCATCCAGGCAACCGGTAGAAGTGCATCCTGGAGGTAAGAGAAGCCAGAGAGACTTCAGTTCCAGTGATTTCTATTGACTTCACACAGTGAAAGGGAATTAATCTGCATTTCCGTGCGCATCTCGCACCAGGAATTGTAAAAGTGCCCGAATCTACTGCATTGCACAGAAGCAGAGTATTGGACCTCTCAGTTTCTTCTTAACGGATTAAGACTGTTTAATGATTATTGTGCACAATACTGTTTGGCTGAATGGGCATGCCTTTTGAAATAGACTGAGATTGTACATAACGTTGTTTGGACTCATGGACAAGTTGTTTTGAGACTTGGAAGAAACTGCATGCTATTTCGGGACTCCTGTGTGCCGTAACACTGTGAGCCCTTTTAGAGACCACTGTTTAAAAAACTGGTAGTTTAACAAACAACTAACTAACAAAAGAATCCACAAGACTAACCCTGCCTTAATCCAGGCTGGGAAGAGGAGCCATTACCTGAAGCCACATTTAGCCCTTGTCTGCATTCCGTGGTCAGGTTATATATGTAAATATTTTGAAGGATGATCTGTGTGTTTGGGTTAGTGTTAGTTTGTTGATATTGCACTTCCTGAGAATACATTAATTCTATCTATTGTCACAGGCATACAATCAATCCGAGAGGTCACACCTTAGACTGGTAATCATCAGCTTCACGTCAGGGTGTCCGCTTTTTGGACTGACTGGCACCAGCATCTTCCTGAGATTCCAGTCCTCCAACTCGCGCGAGAAGGTGTGTTCTGTCAGTGCGATTATTTTCTGTCTCCACCAAAACCCCCTTCCTTTCAACAACTTCCACCGGAGCAGGTGTTACTCACTGCTACAGAGGCTAGTTCTTGGAGGGTATAGGGTCCAGTCATCACCCCATCGGAACTACCAGGAATTCAGGTGAGTGGTTTGTGACACTCCTCCCTTGAGCCTCCATCTATTTCATCCCTGTTTGTGCAGAGTGCAGCAGCTTGCAACTGATTCTGCTGCTGTGTCTCCTTGCTCTATGCGTGATCCTCCAGCTACATTTCAGACTTTCCCTTGATTTCAGTTTCCATTGTTGTTTGATTCTATGTTCCTGTTCTGATTAGTTATTTGTCTCTGTTGCCTGTCTCTTGTTTATCCTGCATCTTTGTTTCCATTTGCCTTGACCCTAGATCTGGCTGCACACATCACGACCTGTCTTGTAAATGCAGATCCCTTGTCTTGTGTTTCTTCTTTCCTGCTCAGAGTGTATGTTCCTGTCCTATCCTAGTTAGTGTCCAAAATTTCCAGTATATTCAGTTTTTGTGTATTGCAGTCCTGTTCTTGATCCTGACTGCACACATCCAGACCTGTCTTGTATATGCAGATTCCTTGTCTTGTATTCCTGTGTTCCCATTCTGACTGCATATTCCTGTCCTGTCCTAGTTAGTGTGCAGATTTCTAGCATACTCAGTGTTGTGTATTCCAGCCCTGCTCCTGATCCTTATTCCAGTCCACATTTTCCCAGAGTACAATTCCTGTTTCTGTGTCCCACTACTGTTCTCCTTGGTCCTCTTGTGTGTTCTTATTAAATCCCTTCTTCAGAAAGCCTTTGCCTCTGCATAGAGCAAGAACCCCACTGTGCTGCCTTGTCCTGAAATCAGCTTGTGTCCCTGACAGTTTGTCCCAAAGTAGCTAGATTCCTGTCATTTTTTTCCATAATGGTCATCCAAGGTATTTGGACATTTTCAGAGGCAAAATTCTGGCACTGGCATATTGTCTGTAATTTTTGGCATGAACTGGAACCCTTTGCATATGTGGGCACCAATGACAAAATGGTGGTCGTGGCACACTGGATGTAATTTTTGACATATGGTAGCACCCGTTGCACATTTTGAAAACATGGGGTCAACCTCTGGGGTGCATCAGGCTACAATGAATTGGAACACCATGGAAGAATCTGAATATTTAACGTGTACTCTTTCAGATGTATGTGGAAACTGTGCTTTAGAGTATACTATCCAACCTGATTTTCACACAATTTTCTCGGGGGAGGCCTCCCAGAGCTTCCCCCATAGTCTGGCTCGCTTACCTTGCTTGCAACAGCTTGAAGCAAGTGTCACAACCCACCACTTTGAAAGCTCACAAGTCAAAACTGTTGATTATCAAAAACAAGAACTTTGCCTAGCTTCAATACTGGGCACATCTACACACCTATGAACCCAACTCATCGTCCAAAGAAGACTACCTTCGTGACACACCCCTGCCATGTAAGAATTAGAAAGAAATCAATTCAGTGGTGAGATGTAGAGCATGCCAAGAACATACTCCTAATAGACACATCGGATGTTAGAGTGCAATATTGTGATGTCTGATATCTGAAACCCCAAAGTTGTCTTATTAAATTTGAGCCTATTGCCTCGGATTATTCATTGGGAAATTCCTCTAGCGCAAACACATCTCCTGATTATCTGGTCAACTTATTGGTACTTGACTCTTGAAGAAAGCTCAGCTCAGGCATTTGGTAAAATAATCTATCATGGCTATCATGTAGCATGGGGAGAAAGGCATATTTACAAACATGGCAAACACAAGGAGATGATGGACGGAGCGCTGAAACTTTTCAGACACTCACCCCCAGTCACAGATCTGGGTCGAATCCATCATCGTTCTTTAGCTCACTGTGCCACCTCAGTTCAGACACAGCTATATGCAAATCAGTCTTGACCCTGTGCCTCATGGGAACAGTCGAGCCCGAACTGCCAAGCCATGTCTTTCCTGGGCCGGAAACAAGCATCCTGGGACCAGTTTCGGGCTAACAGCCCTCATCAGCCAGGCTAGCTTGAATCCAGTGGCAAAATGAGCAAGGGACCCACGTCTGGGCATACCCTGCCAACTTAGGGCAAACGAAGCAAACACAAGGAGATGATGGACGGAGCGCTGAAACGTTTCAGACACTCACCCCCAGTCACAGATCTGGGTTGAATCCATCATCGTTCTTTAGCTCACTTCGCCACCCCAGTTCAGACAGAGCTATATGCAAATCAGTCTTGTGTTAGCTATATTTACAAACCTCCCAATAAATCTTAAGCAACCTTCTCCTTTATTTACTCCAGCAGCTCCACATGTGAGAGGCAGCGTGCAACATGAAGTTTGCTTGTATATTCAGCCAGTCTGTTCAAAGGTCACATGAAATTTGAAGTGAATGTTGAATTGAATAAAGCCACCCAAATAGTTGTTCAGTGTAGGGTACAATACTTGATAGAGTTAGCACTTTTGGGACATAATGAGTTTCTGGAATTTTCCTATTGCTCAAGGCTTTTGCTGTTTTAGGTGGAATCATAGCTAATAGGACTGGAATAATAAATGTAATTGTTAACAGTGAGGCAGCATTTGAATTGTTTAAAGGTAGGCAGCAAGCAAGACGTGATCAGGCTTTTATGGATTGTTACTGATTTTCACACTAGCGTGCATAGCCAATGTTATCATTTTCATAGAGCTCTATGTTCGTCATGTAAAAGATAACAACACAGAGGTTTTTTTGTATGGTACTGAAGGCAGATTGACAAAGGATCCCTATGCCTCAAATAATTTGAATGTATGAGGTTGTGGGTGCACAGTAATTTGAAGGATCACTGAAAGCATCAAGTTACTATTAATTTAAGGAGGATAGGGTAGAATTTAAGGGCAATAGGGCAATACGGAGACTGATTCTGAATGAGGTTTTCAGAAAGAGAAACAGGATGTAGTGGATTCCCTGGACTCCTGGAGCCACCCCCAACTCAGCCACGAACAGACACATGCAGACAAAAATAACCAACATTTTCCATGAGCTCAAGGCCACCCTCAAGTCTGTATACCTATTGAAAGATGATTGTAGATGAGTAGGCCAGTAGAGCAGTGTATGGAAAATGATTAGGGTTCTTGAAGTCTTTGCCAGGGGAGATGGGCTGCCAGACTTTAAGTAAAAGGTCACATGAAAGACTTGTAGGGGAATGAGGCTACTAAAGGGAGAGATGTTGATGGAAGGTTTTTGAATGTGGGAGGAGAGATTGTTTAGACTTAGTTTACTGTGGATATGCTTTGGAAAATGTAGGATGTCTGAATTGCTTAGGATAATATAAATATTTGGAAACAGTGATTATGCATTCTAAGTTAGATCTCCAGGGAGCATGTAAAGAAACCACACTGGTAAAATCAGAGGGTAGTCTGAAGTGCCTGTGGGTAGCCACTGTTGAATGTTGAGGAATGGATTGGACATGGGGAAGGATTAGTTACTGAAAATCCAGATGAGAATCACTGGTAATTCTCAAGCTGTTGATAATAATGAGAAATGAGAAAATATCTAAGTAGCTTTGGTGTGTGAGATAAGATTGGGAAACCATTCTTTCAGGACAGGAACAGTGACAGAGGTTTCACCTATTGGTATGTTTATGGCAGTCGATACCATCACAGAAGTACTTTAGGTGAAGAAGGTGGGATCCCTTGAGATGATAACATTGGTGGAGATAAAGAAAGAAAAGCCTTGCACCGATACATTGTTATTGCACCTATGGGTAAATTATTTGGTACGAGCACCTATGGTGTCATAACTAAGGTATAAGAAAACCGATTTGAGGGGAAAATAATTGAAACGGTCAGCTATGCTCACCTCATGAGCAAAAATAGGAATGAATCGGCAAATGGCGGACCTGCTCCTCTGCGTACAGGCACTCCAAAGGTGCTCCATCCTGTGCTTATTTTAGAGATATAGGGAATGCAGGCAATGTAATTTGATATCACTCTGTGAAGCCACATTGGAAGTGTATGCATTTGCATGCAATTATAACACATGCCAAAAGCTGTAGTGCACAATGTCACCCCTGTTTCGCACATTAACACCTTCTCTTCCACTCAAAGCCTGGGGCAAAAGGGGAATGCATTTCTGGTCTACAATATCGGGGAGACTCCACCTTCTCTTGTCCATTCACTCCTGTGCTGCTGCAAGTCTGTGAGAAGACAGACGAGTCTAAAGTAAACACAATTTCAATGAATCCCCTTCAACAAATGGCTCAATCCATGTAAATTTCCATTTTAAAGTGTTAACAATTCAGTATGCTCCCATTATTTTCTGCCACTATTAACAGTCAAACCTTTCTTTAGAAAGTTCTGAAGATTATGAGCCTTACCGTTTTATTGGACACTCTCTTAATAATGTATCTATATGCTGGGCCCGGTGGCTCAGTAGCCATACATCTACTGCTATTTTGACCCAATGGTCACATGTTTAAATCCCTGTGGGTCCTACTCAGCATTTCATAGTTCCAGGTCGATAAACCGTTACCCACTGTGTTGGTTAATAATAAATGTCTTTTATCTGTCAATAGCTCTAAAAGACCAACTTGGGGGTAAATTTACATTCTAGAAATACGTGTTATATTATATTGTCTATGAATACAAGATCTAAAATATTTTTAAATAAATGAACCGGGTTTGTTTTTCACATCAATGGACCAGGGATTGGAATCGTTGCCCCACTAGATTAATGTTTGTCCTTTTTTCAAAAACTGCAATTTTTTCCTCTTTTTCCAGTTACCAAAGACACCTCGCCATCCTCAAAAGCATAGAAATAAAATCAGATGTTACCTAAAAAGAAATCTCGGACTGATGGAACGTACCCCTGACGATGTTATCCCTACCGTTCTACAAATGTGACTCTATCCCTCCCTCTTACATCTCTCTGGACCACAATGTGCTTAAGAACAGTCACCACTTTGCTAACAGAAATCTGGAACCTCCCTGCCACGTGCCAAGCATCTTGTGTTAGAATAACGCATTGCTGCAAATATGTTCCTGTATCACTACAAGATCCAAAGTATTCATATATATCAACTGAGCTTGCGTGGCCACTAGATCAGTATTCATTTAAAATATCCTCGCAATCTATGACTCAAATCAGGAGGATCAGTATAGCCAAGCAATACTCTTCACTGCCTCTTGTGAGTGCTGGGTGCTCTGGCTGGAGCAGACCTTTCAGACTTGCTCTCCCTGTTAGTTGCCTGTGCTGAATGTTAGTTGCAGTACCCTACAGGCTAGGCCTGTGATAAGCAAACAGAAAAGAATCCATGAGGTCCAGCATACACTGAGTCATCATCTACTCAGCCACTGTGACAGGACAAGAAGTTGAGCTGGGTCGGCTGGCCCCACTGAGTAGAAATTCCTGCACCCGGGCCTTGGCTCAGCCAGCTCCGAGCACAGTTAAACTTTCTGCCTCTCCAACAGGCTAGAGTATTTTTCCTGTCAGGTGCTGCCCTGCCAGATTTTCCCTTCCACAGTTATCAGCATAGACAGGGCTCTAAGTGGGCAGTTCTAAAAAGTAGGTCTTGAAACAGGTCCCTATGGGGCTCTCATTTTCGCCATCACCCTCGGAGAAAAAAAATCTTAACTCTGCAGCAGTACCGCCCTTCACTGCCTGTGATGTAACTCCACAGAGACTTGTTATAGTTCTTTCACAGTCTCATCATTTTAGAACCGAAGCATTTTAAATATTCTATACAACGAAGCCATAGTTGTTGCTTATTTATCTTATGCAACTAACAACCACTGGCAAAGCCAATAGTCCTGGCTTGTTGCAGGTGTAATGCTACTTGTATTATATATCTGGGTGCAATGACAGAAGCAGCAAAATACCAGTCGTGCGACACACTATGCTAAGTACAGATTTTTAGCTTGTGTTTTTAAGCCACGCCCTTAATTACATCGGCCACGCCCCTTTGGGAGACCCCCCCCAGTTTTTTCATCCCACTTAAAGCTCTGTGTACAGACCTTGAGCCACAGCTGTCAAGCGGCTGTGTCCTCTTTGAACCCCTGAGGCAGTTCTGAACGTGTCCCTTTTTTTTTACGTATTGGGACATTTAAATTTGTAATTGCAAAAGTAAAACTACGAACCCCAGAATGCAATGTGATTTTGGTTAAACGTCCATACATTAATATGTATCATCCATGATAATATAGCATTGGAAGCCTTAAAGTGTTAAAAATGGTGTGTTCATTCAAACCTTATTGATTGTATAAAAAAAAGGAAAAACAAACAATAAAAAGGAACACCAAGTGAATTAGATGCAGAAAGTAATTTATTGACCATGAATTCACAATCTTTCTATACACAGGATATGGATGGATTCCCTGAGTTCTTTCTTTCCTCAGGCATGTTTTGAATAACTTGTCAGGGAAACGTCGCAATATATGTAGTTCAAAATAATTGGCAAATGTATGCCCATAAAAGCATAGCACTGTCAAACGTCTGTGACCAGCTTTACAGAAATATTTACAAACGCTTCAGGTATTTTGTTTAAAAATCAAAGTAAAGTCAAGAAAGCAGATTGCTTCTGTGTTATTTAGAAACATTTGGTAAATTCAACTCAATTAACTAACCCCATTAAGTTTCAGATTTGTAAAGCAGCGACCTCAAGCTGTCTCTTGTCATATGTACTTTTAGGTTTAATTTGATTTCCTTTTTGCAACCTGTTATTGTAATTTGGCTGTTCCCAGTATAGACACAGGACTGCATATACAATGCCAAGTCACACCTGAAATGGAACAATGTGAGGTCCCTGTGTGAGGTATAATAGATGATTTCTTTTCCGTCAGTGTTTCCAATGTGTTTTCATATTGGTACCTCCCGTAGCAGGAATGTACATCAGAATTGGTGACTTTAGTTTTTTTTAAGTCTTCAAAATCCTTTCCTCATATATTACGAGGCAGACAGTGATACCGAAGCAATGTCAAAGGGTCTGTGAGGAAGGAGACCAAATACATGATTTCATTGAGCAGGTGATGATAGTGGCAGGCGGCCTTCAGGGAATTATTGCTGGAAGGGGAATCATGATATTGTGAGAGGGCCAATTGTAGTCAATTTGTGTTGCCAGATGCAATTCCTGTCATAGTAAGAGGAAACTACATGCAAAGAGTCTTTGACCGTGCTTCAGGGTACATTCCTGCAAGTGGTGCTACTTGGTGCTTCGTCAAAGACAAGGTTTGTGCTAGGGTGTCACTCAACGTGTCCCACTCGAGATCTTGCATTGTCACACATTAACACATTGCAAATAAGGAAATGTCACACATAAACAGGCTAGAAAAGTATTAGCTCAGTATGAACACCCCTCAGTACCTAATGCATGACAAAATATGCTTCTCATGTGAGCCACTCCAAACTTACACTGCACAACTAATGCACAACAGAGCAGCCTTTTAATGAAAGATTGTATGCAAAGGCAAATGCCATTCTACATCTCTCACATCTCTTTGCTTTACTCGATGCTTAAGCACAGCACCATGTTTGCTGTCACCAACTTCGAGCACCCCTCCAATTCTGACACACAACACCTAAACACTTCCCAAATTAGCCACTCAGTAAACCTACACTCCAACACCCATGCACCACAGATTAGTCTCTTAATCACCTTGGGGAGTATGGAGCTCTATATAAATGTTACATTGCAATACAATAAAATTACCTACCATGGCGACTTTTACCATAGCCTATAGGATATATTAATACTGCTGCCCCCCCTGGGCATGTACACCCATAGTCTTCCCAGAGGGCACTGTCCACCTTCACTCCAAGGTAAAGCACTTTGTATGATTGATGCACTCAAGTCCATTGATTATCGATCCCCTTCCTGTATCATCCATTTCAACACACCTTCTTTTGTAGTGTGTCACCCTCCTTGAATCTTTCATGACCCTCCAAATGACCACCACCTGCTGACTTCAGTGGGCTCACTGAAAGCTTCCTTTTCTATTTTCTGCCTTGGCAGGACTATAGGTACACTTTAGGTCAGCCTCTGACTCAGGGCTTGGAGAAGATGGGGGAGTGTTCTTTCTTTCTCCAGAGGAGACAGTGAAGACTAGTTAACCGATGTAAGTATAGCCACAACATATGTTCTTTGTAGGCTGTGCGCAATTGAATCTTCACTGACATTTCCTTACTTACATTTTTATATGATGCAATCCCTGTTTACATTTCTCTTCATCCTACATTCCCAGAAAGTACTTTTTTTCAGATTATATATTTCTGCATTTTTTCATTTATCATATGACTGTTGTATAGTGCATTTTGTGAACTGAGTTGCCTTCAGGTATCTGGGTAAGTTTGGGTTGTGGGTTGGTGTTCATTACAAGCTAAGAGTGAGAGGTGGAACTCAGGCTGAACGCAGTGCGAATTTAGCACAGTACCTGTCAGGTGGTCAAACCTCATGCACAACCAGCTATTGTCCTCTCTGATTAGCACACAGAGCAATGGACACATATGTGCTAATTCTAACTATGATTCTACGAAAACGTGTAAGATGGAGGTGCAGAGCTGTAAAAAGCTGACAGTGCCAAAGTAAAAGCGAATGCAGTGCTTACAGGTGAGTGTATGGGTTCTGTGTTTAGGAGGATGGTGAAATAGAGGAGATGAATGGAAGTACACGCAGAAGGAGAAAGATGATACCCGAGAGAAAAGAGAGGACATGCCAAATATTCAGAAGGAGCATTTCAGAAAGATGTTGGGAGAAATGGGGATGTAGGACCAATGTATGAAGCATCTGGTGCAAAATTCCAGTTACAGTTTGCGACCAGTGCGGTATTTTGCGAACTGATCTATGTACTAATATGTCAGGTCGCAAAATTCCTACCTCATGAATATTAACAGCGGTGACTCCTCCGTCATGATGGAGGAGCGTCGCCCCACTGCTGGAGCCAGCAGGTGAAAACATCATGAAAA
The DNA here is from genome assembly GCA_963921515.1 of Calotriton arnoldi. Lineage (NCBI taxonomy): Eukaryota > Metazoa > Chordata > Amphibia > Caudata > Salamandridae > Calotriton > Calotriton arnoldi. Next base: position 1,004,457 of record CAWUFW010001381.1, read on the forward strand.
ATAAAATGATGATAAAGCAATTTTACCATCATTTTATTTTTCATGATGGAGCTGAGTTTTGAGGGCAGGGCCATCCTCTGACAGCAGCAAGCATGGAGGAGGAGTGGTGGGCACTGCAAGTGCGCATGTTGGTTTGGACTGCTGTCTTAGGATGGCCAAACCGACATGCGCACTTAGATATCTCCAGGCTGTTGCATGAAGAACAGCAGTCACATGCTCCCAGTCCCTGTGAGAGTGTTAAACCAGCCCGCTCCACCCAATCCCGGCGTTTATCTCATGCTGGTTAATAGTATTACCAGCATGAGAGCAGCGAATGGATTAGTGCATGGGAGTCTGGGAGCCTGTGCATCAGGAGCAGAAGAGCACCGAAGCAGTGGGCCGCAGGTACATTTTCTTTTCTTTTTTTTATTATTGTCCCCCGCGCTGTCACACCACTTTTCCCTACTAGCAGCCGCCACTGAATATTAATGAACTAGGTCACAATTTGCGACCCACTAGAAATTGTAGCCATCACAAGGTTGTTTACTTGCTAAGGTCAGTCGATCACCATGTCTGTAACTGCTTCCTTAATAGAAAACAAAAATAAAAATGTAACTAATGGGACCACTGACTACTCTTAAAAAATATATTTTTTCATAATTCTCACAGGGAATGGAATTCCTTGCGTCCCATTCCCGTTTGCGAATGGCTTACCAGTACATGTTTGTAGTCGGTGAATTATTAATGTTTTCCAGTTAGATTTTGGTTACACATCATTAATTCATACCATTCAGACTTGGTATTTGGAAGGGTCACCCTAAACAAGCCCCTTCCTAGTACAGAATTGGTATTGGGTCGCAAACCCAAATTGTGACTGGGTAACGTTTTACCGAACCACAATTTGTGATCTGTAAATACCACAAGGCATTTTTGTGATCGGGCCATTTGCAACCACGAAAAGCCTTCGTACATCTGGCCTTAAATATCTACCAATGAGAGCTGACAGAGTAAAGTGGTGTGAACAGAACAGTCTGAGACACTCTGAAGACCACAACCTCTCCCATAGATCTCAGTAATGTTTACATCACAGTCTCAATTTTTCAGAATTGAAACATTTTAAATTCTAAATGTTAATATAAAAAAATCTTTGTACTCATTTAATTGATGCTGCTACTAAACATCAAGAAAGTCAAGGTCTTCTTGTTTTAGGCCTATGCCGGTTATTATGGTATACATCTGGGTGCAATAAAAGAAAACTCACAAAAGGCACCCCAGTAATGGTGAGGGGGCACATTGTGTGAAGCACAGGATTTCACTTTTCATGTTTTAAGCCACTCGCTTTATTACGTAGGCCATGCCTCTTGGAAAGGATTCCTGGATATCTTCTTTGGTTACTGCCCTTTTAGAGACCATTATCATTTCGCTTAAAGAAGTGGTCGTGGGGAGGGTCCACAAAGTTGGATTTGGACCCTACTTCAATATTAATGGAGGAATTGTTTACTCAACCACACTTTATGCTTTTGATAAACGTGATAGTTATTGTAAAAGAAAGGGTCACTAAAATGGCAAATGTAAGTAGGAAGCAGTTCATGAAGGCCAAAATGTCGCAAACCTGTTGGAATTGGCAGGAAGTATTTTGCTGCATAGGTTTTGTGTTGCCTTAGGTGTCATGCATTCCATCCTCATATTAAATAATGATTTGCTATGTACATCCTAAGGTTCCTTCAAAGCGCTGCATGAGAATAGAAACCTAAAGTGGATATAACAGCACCAAGATACAGTGGGATATTTATAATCTCTAGTAGTTGGGATGGAATCCTTATAGAAAGAAGGATGTGATGTAATTTGTTTTAATTCAGTAAATATGTATTTTAAAAAAGATGTATTTATAAAGCTCATGGCTATTCCAATGGAGCTTCCCAGCGCTGCCATAGCAAAAGACAAGAGATCACGCATCAATAGTTATAAAAATAATTATGTTTTTAAGTGCTTCTTAAACTTCTCATATGAAGGACAAAATCACAGGCTAAGAGGAAGGGAGTGCCAGAGTTTGGGTCCTAGAAAAGCAAAAGAACAACCCCCCTTCCCTTGCCCGTTTGTACCGGGGGATCGCAGCTAGTCTAAAGCTTGCCAAGTGCAAAGATCGTTCTGGGCAGGCAGGATGAACCAGCATGCTAAGACATTGAGGGCCAGACTTACTCATATCTTTGTTCATGTAGCAAAGAGCCTTAAACTTGATTGCTTATCAACCGTGAGCCAGTGAAGATTCAGAAGATGTAGTGAGATTGATTCAAAGTTTGTAACCATGTTTGGCAATAGTGATATTTTTGGAGGGATTAGAAAAACTGACAGCTGGAAGAGAGGCAGCTAGTTGATCAGCTGAGAAGCTGGTAGTTAGTGGTGATTGGATGTGAAAAGTGAATTTATTTGCTATGGAACCCTGGAAGTGGAATTGCTCCAACAGCTTCGATACATAGTTAGTGAATGACAGGAAACACATCCTGCTTAATATAACGGAAGCATGAAAACTGGGAATGGGAAAGCATCAGGTGATATCCCAGTCCAAATGACCTAATACTCAGGCACTTCATTTGTGCCGTTTGCACTCACATCCCCCTTGAACATTTGCCCTGGTTTCGCTATTTTTCCATAGCTGAAAGATTGTAAAGTAACATATTGCTTCAATGCCTTTTTTACAGGTGCAATGGGAAAATATTTGTAAGAAAAACTCATGCATGTCTTTAAAATGACCCATAGCAAAACCAAAGGGGATGATGGACGGAGTGTTGAACATTGCAAGCACTCACCCCCAGTCAACTGATCTGGGTTTAATCCATCATCATTCTTTAGCTCACTCCGCCACCCCAGTTCAGACATGGCCATATGCAAATCAGTCTGACCCTGTGCCTCATGGGAACAGTCCAGCCCGAACTGCCAAGCCATGTCTTCCCTGGACCGGAAACAAGCATCCTGGGACCGGTTTCTGGCTTACAGCCGTCATCAGCCAGGCTATCTTGAATCCAGTGGCAAGGTGAGCAAGGGACCCATGCCTGGAGGGTGAGTGTCAGCCAGTAATGATTTTTAACCCCAATATGCCAAGCATACTGGGACTTCAGACTTCATGACTTTGGACAAGTTGACAGCAGTTTGTCTTTATGGCAGAAATAGTGTGGCTTTGTTGAGGTTATTATTATGAGCGTCAATCGAATCAGTGGCCAGGAAATTGTAAAATCATGCTCCGCTATGGCCAATATAGTTCAGACAAAAATGGGTCTCTGCCAAATTTTCCAAATAAGCACTGAAAAGGTAAATGAGCAAATAAGCACTGAAAAGGTAAATGAGTTTAATTTAGCATAGTGTGTGTGCATTTACCCCATTTGGATATCCTGAAGGTTTAACATCAATGTGACAGTCCTGGAGCTAGGCTGGATAGCACTGTCTTAACAAGATGATCAGGACCTATGCATTTTTCTCTAGGTCATCTGACACATTCTGTCAGTTGTTAGGTTCTGCCATAGGTGAGCACAAAGTACAAGCTGCTGATATGACCATATTGGTTCTCGATGCAAAACCATTAAATCAGTTGCCTCACAAGTGATTATTAAATATTGATAAAGTGAATCAAAATGAACCATTTTGCATTTATTTTCATACAGACCTCAATTGGAGTAAACACCACAAATTTTAGAAGCTGGAGCACTATGCTTACTTGCGTAGTGAGTTCTTACTTGTCTTCAGAGCACATAGCCTTGGACGCCCTTTGCCGCTTACAGAGGAACAAAATTAGAGGGAACTTTGGTCACAACAGTCTGCTGTGCATATTGCTCTACTTCCTGCTCTGCCCCTATCTCAGGAAGATCCTGTGTGGCAGATTCTTACTGCTTTTGAGTTTCAAGAAATTATTCGGTTTTCTGGGTGCATTCCATTTCGGGCTCACTGGTCTTAGGGCCAGATGTACAACCAATTTGCAAGCGCAAAATCGGTCGCAAACCGAATTACGCATGCTAAATTGAACGTGCGCAATGTACAAAAGCCACTCGCAAAACCCAAAATTGCGATGCGAATGAATACCGAATCGCAATAACTGTGACTGGTTTTTGCATTCATAAAATAGCGACTCGCAATTTGCAAGTCGCTATTTATAATGTACAAAACAGTCGCAAATAGCGAAAATGCGCAAATTGGCCCCTTTGTGCATGCAATTTACCACTAACCAGAACCAGGTGGTAACCAGGCCCAACCTATAAAAACAGACCCAGAATGCATCATAACCCTTTCCAGAATGGCTGCCCTGTTCATGATAGCAAGGAGGATGCAGATACTGGCTGCTCAGCAGAGTAAGGGGAGACAAGAGAGGATATTCAGAGTCAGGCTAACATTGTTTGAGAAGAGAGAGGAAGAGATTCATGACCAGTAAGGGCTGTAGCACTGTCATACTAGACTTCATAGACACCTTGAAGCCACAATTGAAAAGCAGGACCCTGCGCAGCAATGCAATCCCCACACATGTGCAGGTGTTGTGCTCCCTACACCTATTGGCCACTGGTAGCTACCAAGATGTCATTGCAGTGGACGGAGGTGTGTCGCAGAGTGCGCTTTCGTGTTTCTTTCGCAACTTCCTAGATGCCATGCTACACCACATCCAGCAATACATCTTCCTGCCCAGGGATGATGAGGAACTTGAAAATACAAAACTGCAATTTTACAGAATAGCAAGGTTTCCACAGGTCATAGTGTGCATAGATGGGACCCAGGTGCCCATATGTCCCCCATCCCGCATAGAATACATATTCCATAATAGGAAAAGCACACATTCCCTCAGCATCCAAGTTTTCTGTGACACAAACAACATTATCCCAGACATTGTTGCCAAATATCCTGGAAGCGCCCATGACTCATACATCTTCAGACACAGTGGCATATACCAGAAATTAGAAAGAGGTGACTTTGTTGAAGGATACCTATTAGGTACTGAATTTACATGTTCACAGTGACATTTATTTGCACTGCAATGTCTGTCTGCATGTTGTCTCACCATCATATATCTTTCAACAGGTGACAGCGCGTATTCCTCTGACCATAGATCCTGACATCGTACCTGTCTCCCAACAACGCACATGAAAGGCAGTACAACAGGGCACAACAGCGCACCAGAACCGTGATTGAGCAGACATATGGCATCCTAACATCGCGCTTCAGGTGGATGCTCCCTGCAGTATGGACCTGAGATGGTCTGCAAAATACTGGCAACATGTGCCATGCTCCATAACATGGCCTGCACGGGTGGATTGTCCATGGATGTGACTGATTCTGAATCGGAGGATGATGACCCAGGACCACCTGCCCAACAGCAGTGGGATGGTAGCTCTGCAGCAGAGGGGAGAAGGTGCAGGGACCAGATAGCTGACAATTATTTTTAAAGGTACGTCCAAAGTAATGACTCACTACCCTCTACATAAGACAGTACAAATTATGAATTCAACTTTGAATTTGTGCTTTATTGTGCAAGCTTGCACAAACAAAATCAGGACAACCTGTCCATCACAAAACGCATGCTAAGACAAATGCGTAACTGTATTGTGGTTACATCACCACAAATTTTGAATGAGATGTGGGGCAATGACTGTGCAGTAACTCTGCACAATTTACCTTCTGCCTCTACGTCCAGCCTGGTTAGAGCTGCCACTTGGAATCCCAGCCTGGCAGCTGCTGCTCCCACGCTAATTGGTGTTTCCATAGCAGCGACGCTACTGCGGCTGGAAACCTCACTGTCAGCACCCTCTGTAGCAACACCACTGGCAAACATATTGGTCTGCAGTGTCTCCACTGCTGCAGGTATCTGTTGCAGACCGCGTGCCACATCACCACTGTAGTGGCCCAGCTCCACCTGGAGACCCAGGGTGCACTTTCTATATTGGGTAGTAGCATGTGCTAGCCTCCAAATGGCCCTGGTCAAAGCATCCATCTTGTGTCCCCTGCTGCGCTCCATGCGTCTGTGCTTCCCCCTCTCCTCTGCCAATTCTTTGCACAGATCGCCAATGGCACCTGTGAGGGCATCAAATTTAGCTTCCAGCTGGCACTGGTTATGAGTCATCTTTTGTGTGATGTACCTGAATCCCTGGGTCAGCCTAAGGTTCATCTGCCTCTGTTGTTGTTGTTGCAGGTGCTGGATCCTGCGCATCGCCTGTTCCAGGCCTCCAAACAATGCCTGATTGGGTGCTCCAGCAGGGGGCTGAGTTTGCAGACTGGCTTGCATACTCCGTACGGACTGCTGGGTTGGACGCACTAGCCGGACCCTGGTGACAGGAGTGCTTCTTGATGTTGCTGTCTGCTGTGATGCTGGTGTCACACTGGCTGTAACCTGTGATGAGGTCGCTTCAGCAGTGTCTGGGACTGCAGGACAACGTGGTCTTCTTGATGCTCCCCCATCCTGTCCTTCCTCCATCTGGACCTGATCCGGCTTCCCTCAGTGTCCTCTGCACTGTGCTCTCCTCCAAGTGGTGTATCTATGTGGCAAGAGATGTAAGGAGAAAATAAATTATGTGAGTCACTATCGCAGTGGTGTTGCAATGTTTATCCGCTCATGTCATTCCGTAACTACACTGTATATGTCACTGACTACGTTTCCCATAATGCACCATTTGGGTTTATTTTGTGTGGTGCTGGAATTTGGGTGTGAATGATTATTATGCATTCACAGAGCAGGCTTTAGTGTTGAATTAAACATTTCTTACACATTTCACACTTACCAGTGTTTGGTGGGTGCTGTGATGTGTAAAGGCTCCCAAATCCCAAAACAGCCACCCTCTACAGTGTACTCTCCACCATGGCCTCTGCTGCAGATGGTTCCAATGCGGTAGATGGCCCTCCTCCTGCCCCTTGTACCTCTTTTAGATGTGCTGCCACCCTCTCTTTGGCCCTGGAGCGCAGGTCATACCATCGTTTCTTGATGTCTTCCAGGGACCTGAGTGCCACACCCAGGGCATTTATGCGCTAGCGCATTCCTCTCCAAATCTTACGTTTGTCTGCCTCAGGGACACTGTGTGATGCCCTCCCAAACATCTCCTCATGATTATTGTAGCATTCCTCTATTATTATTTCTATCTCCTTTTCAGAGAATTTGAGTTTACTCAGCTGCTCCTTTCCACCGTTGTCACTGGCCTTGCTGCTCATGGTTTTTCAGTGAGCCTGCCTGCAGTGTTGGACTATGCTGCTGCACCTAACCATGTGCTAGATAATCTGCTCAGGAATCTCCTGGGACACCACCTCCTACTCTGGAGTCCTTCAGCTCTACCAGGAAGTGTTTTCACATTTTAATTTTCGCATTCGCAAATTGCATGCACAAAATGGGCTTGTTTCTGCCGCTCTCGCTATTTGTGCATGCAAAATGGACTTTTCAAACGAGGACGCTATTTGCGAGCACTTACTGACACGCAAATAGCCTCGACACGAAATAGCGATGCGAGTCATTAGCGACTCGCAATCATGATACCGCTTTGGTACCTAAGTATTGTTTTGCGACTCACAAATTGCAGGTTGCAATTTGGCATAATTTGCAATTCGCAATTTTTAACGGTCGTACATCTGGCCCTTAGTCATGGCTGCAGCCACTGCAGTACTGAGAGACATCTGCTTTGATTTTGCTGGTGGTGGTACCATTGTTGGCTCAAATGTGATTCTCCCAATACCTTCCTAACCAGAAGACGGTGCACACTTTGGCAGAAAAAGAATAAGGGTTTGATGTCAGTGGTATCACAAAGGGCCATATTACAATGATTCCAGCAGAAGGCTTCTGAAAGTGGCATACCAATGGAAAATATTTGATGATAAGAGCAACGCACACATGCTTAACAGAATGGAAGACACGCATGGCTTGTCAAGGCTGAAGACATGGAGAGCAAAGACAAGATGGCTGCCTGTGAAGCACATACTGGTTGCACAAAATCATGGACGAGCACATGGTAAGGAAGGAGGAGCCATGGAGAACAAAAACAAAATGACTGCCTGTCCTGGAGCCCTCCCTCAGCCAACAGGCACAGCCAGCATTGCAGCGAAAGGATTGTAAAAAAAAATATATATATATATGTGCAAAACTGTGCTTGGGTCCATCCATAGGCCTATACACCACTCGTAAATATGCAACGAGAATGTAAAAAATCAACCAAGATAGCAAAAAATAATAACAGCACAGCAACATGAACACTGTCGATTTTTAAAAAAATTAAATTTACAAATGTTCTAAACAAAAAGGCTTTAGACAACAATCACTCCAGCAAAAGACATTTGCATGTTACAGAAATGCACATTTAATCAATAATTTCACATACACATGCACACATAATGATGGAGAAGACGACGGTTGAGAACAAAGGAAAGTGTCTTGCTTCATGAGCTTAAACTATTGGGGCCACCTCCACCTCAGCCACCAACAGGTACAAGCAGAGAAAAAAGAACCCAAATCTGCTACGAGTTCAAGGCCATCCAAAAGCCAAGAAATAACAGGAGGGGGTTGATGTACACATTTGTCTCTTCCCTTATTATGGTAAATGTAGGTAAGCAACAAAAGCCACATTCATCCTTGCTGAAATGCAGTGGTGTGATGATACACAAGTTCCTAGGTGGTTTCTTTTTTTTTAAACCGGAATCTTTGAGAAAGAGTTCGTATTTTATGTAAAACATTTAATAGTAAGTCTTGGCAAATGTCTGGAATCCTGAAGGTTAAAAATAATTTATGGTTTTTGAAACACCAATTATAAAGCCTAACGTCTTAACTATTATTGCTGGTGAAAATGACTAACATGCCTCGTAGTCGGTGGAACATTTGGACGCTTTATTGCCAGAGAGGCCTACTCCGCTGTAATCAATAGACTCTTTAGCTCACTGTAGGATTTAAATTAGCAGTGATGTCAGCGCCTGCATGGTTTATGGCAGCTGCTTATGCATTGCATGTCGATCATGTGCTGTTGACAGGCATTAATAAAAAGCTAATCTGAGGAAATTATGAAAAAAGTACTTATTATGCAATCTGGTTTATGTTTTAGCATCTGGCAAGCGCCATTCTGATTAAAGTGAAATTGAATTTCACAAAATGCCTACAATTGTTCAAAACTGTAAGTACAATTTCTTTCTTGTTTGTTTGATGTTTTAATTGCTTCATCCCTCAGGCGCCATAAATTGGTTAGTCAATGGGTATCACCCTGAATTATCCTTCTGTGCAGCTATGGGCACTACAAAGAACAGTTACTTTCTGCTGTGAAATAAGTGGGTCAAGTTAAATGTCCCAAGTTTGTTTGCATCGATTTTTGTTTCATTACCAGAGACTACAAGGCCGAGAGACGCCTTTAGGCCTGTGCTGTTTTCAATGGAAAAAAACTGTGCTAAATCTTGATTTTTAAAATTTGTGTTTGGTTCTGGGTTGCACAACTGTTCAATGTTTTGGCAGTTACCTTCCCCTTTGAACATGCATTTTCCTAATTTGACAATCTTTTTCAGTAGCATTGTAAGGTTTACAGTCAGTTATGCGGGAAAGCAATCCCACACACTAAATGCTCGAGCCACTCTATTTTCAACAGGGGTGTCCTTACTCCCCTTGCAGTATCACACAATAAGGTGCACTACAAACCCGAAATCCGTTCGCCTCCCAAATTAATTTTTGCTTATTTTGGGTTCTGCTGATAGCACCACCTAGCAACTAGCCAGCATTGCCTTTCTTTGTCCTGTTGTGCATCTGAGATGTAGCTTACCTCACTATCACTTAAACAGAAAGCAGAAGGCACATTTTTACACTTCTCGCTTTTTACCCCATTTTTCTTCTCCGCTGTTTTTCATGTAGTTTTTTTGTCAGACAAATATGATCAGAAGAGAGAGGAAACTGGGGGACAATCAGCCATCACTCCAGTCCTAGCTTTGAGATTAAGTCTCTTTACATGTGTTTATCATCATGGCAGCCAGTTTTACCTGATTGGTTTATGATATCATCACAACATTTTCTTAAATATTAGTGTCTTGAGACTATGGTATGAAATGCCTAGTTACATACTGCTAATCATCATTACTCCGAATCCAGGTCATCCTCACCACAGTCGTAAGTATATGAGTGATAGCTCCAGTGGACAGAACCTGTCAAGCAAATATTTTCCCTCTAGTTGTTCCCATCCCTTTCAAGGTGGCCGACTTCCTCTTCCCCTTAATTAACACACAAAAAGAAGTCCAACCTTCTCCTCCTCCTATCCCTTTAAAAACCATCAAAATGAATGAAGCTGAAATCAAAACTGGGATGGGTGGGACAGGAAAGTTTGACTGTGGTGAGGAAGACTTTGACTCAGAGAAAAAAAGATTACCTGTAAGTAACCGGGGTATTACCACCTTCTCCATCTTCCTCGCCATAGTCATAACTATATGAGCTGATACCAAAGCCTAAATCAGCTTCTTGACATCAGAAATACTTTACAAAAGCCTTGTGAGATGTAAATGGCAACCAAAATAAAGCTTTCAATCATAAGTAAAGTGTTATCTCTATCTTTCATATATTACATTCATATATTACATGTTAACACTTGCATTTAACACAGCAGAAGCATATTCTTTAGAAGTATTGCTCCATATTACCAGAATACAGTGGTCCATGTGGTAATGATGACATAGCTGCATTACACATTTCTTCTATTGAAATCCTTCTAAAGGCTGCTCAAGGGGTAGAAATACTCCCTGTCGACCTCCCCTGAGCATGGTTACCCAAATCTCCACCCTGGGCTTCATAAGCTAGCACAATTGTCTACTTGATCCACCTGCTCTAAGTAGAATTGGAAAGTTTCAGACCATTGCCTGCTAGACCAAATGTTACAAACAGACTATTAACCTTCCGGAAAGCCTCAGTTCTCTCTAGATAGGTCAAAATAGCCCTCTTTATGTCTAATAGGTGTAACAATGATTCCTCCTCTGACTGAGGATTTGGGGAAAACTGGCAGAATTACCTCCCTAAAGCTATGGAAAACAGAAGGAGTCTTAGGCAAGAACTTTGAGTTCAGTTGTAACACAATGTAGTCTGGAACTACCTTTAGGGAAGGAACTGGCATAAAAAATGTCCCTAATTCCCATATTTTCCTGGTCATGCAAATAAATGGCCATCAAGAACACAACCTTGGTTGTCAAACACGTGTTGTCCATCTCCTCCAAAGCATCAAAGAGTGGGAGATGGAGACCCCTTAGCACTAAAGGCAGATCCCATGATGGAGAAGGACACAATGACCTTGGCTTTTAAAAAAAGAAAACATCTCATATGTCTAGACATCAGAGGATCCAGATGATCTAACTGAGGACTTCTGAAAGTCCTCGCTGCTGTCCACTTGGCATAAAGAGTAGAAGTGGCAAGACCCAAAATAAAACTGGCTGGCAAAAAATACAAACCTTTGATAGGCTGTACAGATATCTATTCATAACCTCTATCATTGCACCATTTCACAAAGAAATTCCAATGTCTGGAATAGGCTTCCAGGTTATCCAGGCAAATGGAGTTCTGAACTAATCCTACCACCTCATAAGAACATCCCTTAACTATTCAAGAGCCAAGCCTGAAGTTGTACAGCTGAAACAGAATAACCCAATGGGGTTGAGCTGCCGTCTCCAACAACAGGGGATAACAAGGACATTTCTCCAACACTTGAATACCAGAAGGACTAAGACTCTGTCCTCTTTGATCTTTTCTAGTACCCTCTAAGTCATCAAAATAGAAGGGAATGTGTACACTTGATCCGAAGGCTGCTTGAACGATATGGCTTCCAACTTTCACGTTTCTGGACATTGTGCAGAAGTGTGGGAGAAAAGAATTCTCTTTGCTGGCAAAGAGATCTACTTTCAGACACACAAACCACTTCTGCAACTGAAGGAACACACTCCTCATTAAAGATAATGCACTCTTTGGAGGGAAGACCTAGCTCAGGGTGTCCGCTGCCCAGTTTTCCCTACCAGGAGGATACACCACTTTCAGAGAAATGAGCTTGAGCTCAGCCCATGTACAAGTTTCCTGCATCAATAACCAAAGGGACTGAACTCTGCAACCTCCCTGATGGTTAAAGTATCACATCACCACTCTGTTGTTCGTTCTTATCTGGACATGATGGCCTAGCAACTGGGGGGCAAATTCCTGTAGAGCTAGATAAACTGCCTCAAGCTCTCTAAAGTGCGTTGAACAAGAGGCTTGAAGTGTTGACCACTTTCCCCGAATCGAATATGTGTTGAAAATGGCACCCCCACCACATCTGCGGTCACAACGCTTAATGGAACTACATGAAATGGAAGACCTTTGGCAAGGTTGTGCTTCATCAACCACCAATCTAAGTATCCCCTGACTTGCTCTGAAACTGGTATTCGTTGACTATATTCCTGTGAGGATGGCAACCAATGGGCTAACAGAGGTTTTATTAATTGGGTACATAGGGAGACAGGCCCAGGGAAGTACATTGACTAATGAGCCATCGACCCCTGCAGTCTCAGCCTTTGTGTTACTGAAAGGGATTCCTGTTTTAGAAAGTCTAAGATCTCTATCCTCTGCTTTTCTATTCTCTCCACTGATAAAAACACCTGCCCAATATCTGCTTTGAAATGACCCCCTATGAAGAGCAGGTCTTGTGTTGGTGTCAGACATGACTTCTTGTTGTTTAAAAGTAGGCCAATATCTTGGAGAATCTTGCACACGTTTTGGACATGGAGAATTGCCTTAGGAAAATAAGAAGTAGAAAAAAGCCACACCTGAATTCCCCTTCTAGGAATGGCTTCAACTAAAGGTGCTAACACCGTAGTAAATGCCTTTGGTGATGAAAAAAGCCTAAATGGAAGAACTTGGAACTGGTAATATTGATTATTCACACAGAACCTAGGGAACCTCTGAGTAATGGGATAAACAGGAACGTGCCGGCATGCATCCAGAAAGTCCAGGGACACTAGGACATCCTCCCTGCTTAAGAACGGTAGAATCTCCTGCAGTGTTACCATCTTGAACCTTACATAGGGAATGTAAAGTTGACATACTTGAGATCGAAAACTGTCCTGAACTCCCATGTGGAGTGGTTGACAAAAAAGCAGAATATACTCCCTTTCTCCTTTAGTAAAAGAGTACTGGAGTTATTGCATTTTTGAAAAGCAGGCTTTGAATACCTTCCAAAAGTGCTTTTCTCTTTATCAGATTTGCTGGTAATGGAGTAGGATGGAAATGCTTTGGTGGAGGAGAGTCAAAGGCAATCTTGTAAACCTCTTCTTCTATTATTTTCAAGACCCATTGGTCCGAAATTGATGTTCTCCAAGTTCCCACAAAGTGAACGATCCAACCCTCTCCTGGTATGTCTCTCTTGCCTGTATAGTCAGATTGTGTGGCTGGCTGGGACACACCGCCAACTTTCCGGGACAGGGATTTGTCTGAATAAATGACCTCCCCACCCCTCAGCAAGCACCCTCTTCATTGAATGGGCTAATTGGCTCTTTCCTAAAACAGCGGCCCAAATGTTCTTTTATTACCCAAAAATCTACCCCTTGTAGTTCTCGTTGGTGCGAGAAGCTTTCTGTTCTCAGCTGACTTTTTGATCATTTCTTCAAGGGGAGCACCAAACAACTTTGTTCCAGAGAAGGGCATTTTCATTAGCATAGGCTTTTACGAAGTGCCCGCCTTCCATGATTTTACCCATAATTGCCTTACTTGGATATGAGAACCTGCTGTTGATGCCGCTGCATTCAATGTATCAGATCAGATATGTAACAGCACCATTGCTTGCTGTTCTATTAGAGCCAGAGCTGGAGTGATGTCTGCCCCCTGCTCTGCTAGGCTTTGAAAATCCTTCAACAGTTATTATATAGCATGAGAATAGTAAGTAGCAGCACAGATGACAAAACTTGCAGCTGCTTAAGTCGTTTTTTTCTGCTATGTCTACTCTTTTGTCTAGTGTATCTGAAGGGGGGTGTCTTCAAATATATTTGTTCTCTGTGACGTGAAACCAGCCATCAAGGAATCCACCTTTAGCGATATGGGATATTCATATGCAAAGTATTTAATTCAATACCTTTTGTTAAATTTCTGAGAACGGCACTTTTATCAATCTATTTCCATTCATTATTCACTGTCTTCTTTATGGAAGCATGCAAAGGCAGTGATTCTGGTTCCTTTTTCTGATACAGGAAAAGTAAATCATCACTGCCTTCCGAGTCAGAACTTTCTGGGAATGCCAGATTGCCTTTTATAGGCTGTAGACATCCTTCAATTCTTGACATTGAACATTCTCCCTTTGATGTCCTCCTTCTCCTCCCCATCTGGAACTTCACCTGGAGTGGGATCCAAATGTGGCTTCCTAGGTGAAGAAGGGGCGTCTTTTTCTTTAAAGGAAGCAGCAGTTACAGCCTGAATCATTTGCTAGATGACTGCCAGAGATGGTGTACTCACAGTCTGTGCTTTATCCTCCTCAATATTGTGAGTCTTTTCTTTAGCCCTGCCTGTGCCCTCCGTGCTGACTCTCTTGGCGAAGACAGGGATGAACAGAGCCCAGCACTACTTTCAGCTTCTTTATAATTGTCAAGGAATGAGGCCAATGTGCAAAAATGCTTTTGACCTGTTGCTTAGCAACTACAAAAGCAGACGAAAGTGGGTGCAAATTTGCGGCCTTTATCAGGACAATCCCTGTGTCAGAGCACAGAGATCTATGTGAGTAAACATGAATTTAACTAGCCCTGCTTGGTCCGCTATAGCAGGACTTTCCATTTATATAACTGTAAGCCTGCTATAGCAGGGCTTTGTGACAGAGTAAATTATCTCCATAGCGTGATACAATTCCAAATTACAAGTGGATTACACAGTGGAAAATGGGCACTTGTGGGTAGACGATTGTGCTATTCAGCCAAGTCCATAGAAGCTGAATTTCCTAACCAGAAGGCCAAAGGGTATGTTTATGTACCAAGCCTGTGTATCTGTGCTATGGTGCATTGGAAAATGTGCTACTCTTCTCTGCCCGAGGGGCACGTAACAGTGTGGTACATGATGCAACTGTAAAGTAAGACGAAAATGTCTGCTAAAATATCATGATTTGTGCATGTCCTAACAGATGCTCTCTGTGTCAGAAATAGCAATAATCCTTGACCATGGCAGAGCAACAGAAGAAAACGCTAAGCTCATATTAATCTGTGACAATCAACATCCAGAAAGCACATTTCCATACAATGCTCATTGTGTAGCACCACACATAAAGGACTGACCGTTTTCAGTTGACAAGCATGTGAATAAATATATCCTCTGCCATTGTTCTTCACTGAATTAGTGCATTGCTATATATTACTTGCTCCATAACCCAATTATGTAGGAAACTTTATTGCCTTTGCACTGTTCAACCTGCTACAAACAGTCATAACCATGAGTGAACAACAAACTGGCCATATTCCTACCTAGCCAGTAAATCTTATCAGAAATGAAGACTGCAGCATTACAATAACTTTCTGCTCTTCCTGTAGGAAACAACATATTTACCAAACCAGGTTCCTCTGCCGGATTGGCATTGTAGCATCTCTGAACAACCTCAGACCAACAGTTACCAGGAACAGATTGGATATTCCCCTCCTCTCTACACTGTTCTGTCGGACTCCCATTTACTTCAATGGGAGTCTGTGTTCCGACCGACCCCACAGGCTCCCATTGAAAAAAGGGGTGGTTGCGGAAAACCTTACACCCTGTCGTGGGCACCCCATGGTGCCTGCCACACTGTGCATGGTTGTAAAGAGTGTCCCATGGGTACCCCCACGGGCCCCAACCGGAGGCCTCCGGGTGAAGGGGGGCCTGCTACGGGCTCCCAAAGTCAGTTTCCGACAGCCATTCCGTGTCGGACAGGCCGATTTGGAAAGGCTCTTTTATTACACAAAAATCTACCCCTTGTAGTTCTCGTTGGTGCGAGAAGCTTTCTGTTCTCAGCTGACTTTTTGATCATTTCTTCAAGGGGAGCACCAAACAACTTTGTTCCAGAGAAGGGCATTTTCATTAGCATAGGCTTTTATGAAATGCCCGCCTTCCATGATCTTACCCATAATTGCCTTACTTGGATACGAGAACCTGCTGTTGATGCCGCTGCATTCAATGTGTCAAATCAGATATGTAACAGCACCATTGCTTGCTGTTCTTTTAGAGCCAGAGCTGGAGTGATGTCTTCCCCCTGCTCTACTAGGCTTTGAAAATCCTTCAACAGTTATTATATAGCATGAGAATAGTAAGTGGCAGCACAGATGACAAAATTTGCAGCTGCATAAGTTTGTTTTACTGCTATGTCTACTCTTTTGTCTAGTGTATCTGAAGGGGCGGTGTCTTCAAATATATTTGTTCTCTGTGACGTGAAACCAGCCATCAAGGAATCCACCTTTAGCGATAATGGATATTCATATGCAAAGTTCTGAATTCAATACCTTTTTGTTAAATTTCTGAGAACGGCACTTTTATCAATCTATTTCCAGTCATTATTCACAGTCTTCTTTATAGAAGCATGCAGAGGCAGAGATTCTGGTTCCTTTTTCTGATACAGGAAAAGTAAATCATCACTGCCTTCCGAGCCAGAACTTTCTGGGAATGCCAGATTGTCTTTTATAGGCTGTAGACATCCTTCAATTCTTGACATTGAACATTCTCCCTTTGATGTGCTCCTTCGCCTCCTCGTCTGGAACTTCACCTGGAGTGGGATTCAAATGTGGCTTCCTAGGTGAAGAAGGGGCGTCTTTTTCTTTAAAGGAAGCAGCAGTTACTGCCTGAATCATTTGGTAGATGACTGCCAGAGATGGTGTACTCACAGTCTCTGCTTTATCCTCCTCAATATTGTGAGTCTTTTCTTTAGCCCTGCCTGTGCCCTCCGTGCTGACTTTCTTGGTGAAGACAGGGATGAACAGAGCCCAGCACTACTTTCAGCTTCTTTATAATTGTCAAGCAATGAGGCCAATGTGCAAAAATGCTTTTGACCTGTTGCTTAGCAACTACAAAAGCAGACGAAAGTGGGTGCACATTTGCGGCCTTTATCAGGACTATGCCTGTGTCAGAGCGCAGAGATCTATGTGAGTAAACATGAATTTAACTAGGCCTGCTTGGTCCGCTATAGCAGGACTTTCCATTTATATAACTGTAAGCCTGCTATATCAGGGCTTTGTGACAGAGTAAATTATCTCCATAGCATGATACAATTCCAAATTACAAGTGGATTACACAGTGGAAAATGGGCACTTGTGGGTAGACGACTGTGCTATTCAGCCAAGTCCATAGAAGGCTGAATTTCCTAACCAGAAGGCCAATGGGTAGGTATATGTACCAAGCCTGTGTATCTGTGCTATGGTGCATTGGAAAATGTGCTACTCTTCTGTGCCCGAGGGGCACGCAACAGTGTGGTACATGATGCAACTGTAAAGTAAGACAAAAATGTCTGCTAAAATATCATGCTTTGTGCATGTCCTAACAAATGTTCTCTGTGTCAGAAATAGCAATAATCTTGGCCATGTTTGACCATGGCAGAGCCACAGAAGAAACGCTAAGCTCATATTAATCTGTGACAATCAACATCTAGAAAGCACATTTCCATACGATGCTCATTGTGTAGCACCACACCTAAAGGACTGACCGTTTTCAGTTGACAAGCATGTGAATAAACATATTCTCTGCCATTGTTCTTCACTGAATTAGTGCATTGCCATAAATTACTTGCTCCATAACCCAATTATGTAATAAACTTTAAGGTCTTTGCATTGTTCAACCTACTACAAACAGTCATAACCATGAGGGAGCAACAAACTGGCCATATTCCTATCTAGCCAGTAAACCTTATCAGAAATGGAGACTGCAGCATTAGAATAACTTTCTGCTCTTCCTGTAGGAAACAACATATTTACCAAACCAGGGGGCCTATTAGGATGGCGGGCGGAGACACGACCGCGGTGCCGGCGGTGGTGGTAACACCCATTTACAGCACGCCGCCAGCAGTCTCCACGCCTGCCATATTAGGATGGCCACATATTGCACATTTCCCGCCCGCTGCGGTGCGATGCCGAAAGCCATCAAAGTGCGCCCGCCACCGCGGCGGAGTGAGCCAATCACCACACACCGCCATGCGGAATGACGTCCCGTACGCCGAAGATATCACGATGCCGGAAACATGGCAGCGCACCGCGACGGAGAAACCGCACAGCGAAAGACGGCGGAGACATCACAGCGGAGACAGAAAAGAAACACCCGGGACACACCGCGATGGATCCTGCCCTACATGCCTTTCCGGTGCTGTACATGATACACCACCTGCAAGTTATCCACCGCCGCGGACGCCTCCGCAGGTACGTACAGACACAACAGTGCAAGTAACACAATACACAGCTCCAGGGTGGAAAAACATCGCATGGGAACACCACACACCCCTGTGGGGACAGGCACACAGCCATCACTGCACACACACATGTCCCACCTGTGACAAAAACATCTCGCCACATACTGCCCACCCATGTACCGCATTCATGAACAAATGTCCCAGTTACGTCACCGCCGCGGTCAGTGTGCATGAAACCAGGCACACAATGCAGAGCCCAGGGCCAGCGCATGCCAAGGGCACCGTACAAATCGCACAGAGCCACAACTCCATCCACAACACACC
The DNA here is from genome assembly GCA_963921515.1 of Calotriton arnoldi. NCBI lineage: Eukaryota > Metazoa > Chordata > Amphibia > Caudata > Salamandridae > Calotriton > Calotriton arnoldi. The sequence goes on from CAWUFW010001381.1 coordinate 1,023,071, forward strand.
AGCTACCTCCCTGAAGGGACACAACATGTGCCTCCCAAGTGCCACTCCTGCACAACAACCACACAACTACAGCCACACCATGCCCCACGTCCCAACAACTGCATATACAGCCACAGCAGGACCCTTTGCAAAGGAACACATAGCACAGAAGCCCAGGCCCGAGCCAACACACACACCACAACAACATCACACACAAGCCAAGAACACTGAGGCCAGGCACAAAATGTACACACACACAGATGAGGACCAAACACTTCACTGCACACACTACCTGACAAGTCACACACACACACACCACCCTGACTCACAGCTACATACACACACCACATGCCAGCAGTAATGGAGGACAACATATAGGAAAGCCAAAGTGAGGTGCCCACAAATGGAAGGGCAGTGACACAACCATCAAGCATGTGTGATGCTCATGCAAGACAAGACACATGTGAGAACACACACAGCCCATCACAGCACACATGGCTGACACAGTCAGTCAACACAAACCACGGTCACCCCAATGCAACAACTCCTGGAGACAGCAAGGACACCCATGTATAGGCACAGGGAGGTAAGGAAGGCCCTGAACTCAAACACTGAACAGCCACACATAGGCATCCAAATACTGGACAAGACAATGTCTGCTGCACAACACACAGTGGCACACTACATGACAGCCAAGCACAAGTAGGATATGTCACACATACCTCCTCCCACAACAGCAACACACAATACTGCCATGTGCACAAAACACAACCACAGGGCTAAACAAGTACACATACAGGCACACCACTCCAGGGTCACACATGGCAGTAGTTGACAATGCAGGTGCACACACATCCACAGTCACAACCAAGTCACCCCCTGTTAGAAATGGGATCTCTAGTTGGCAAGGGTTTGCACCTTTGTCCAAGTAGGGACCCTTCTTCCTAGTCAGGGTAAGGGTGTTACACTCGTGACGTAACCCCTGCTCACCCTCGTGGTAGCTTGGCACGAGCAGTCAGGCTTAATTCAGAGGCAGTGTGTAAAGCATTTGCACATAACCAACAGTAATACAGTGTAAGCACTACAAACGGACACCACACCAGTTTAGAAAAATAACCAATATTTTATATACTCAAGACAAGACCATTTACGACAAAAATCCACAATACTATACTTTACGAATGAATACTTGATACAGTAACTTCTTCTTTGCAGGAATAGCACAAAAGCAAAGTTCGTACGAGTCGGTAGCTCCATCCGAGCCTACCGTGATGCTGAAAACCACAGAGTCTAACAGTTCCAGCCGACCGCGTCGATACGGGCCAGCAGAGTCGTGAACAGACTCGGTTACAGTACCTTTCTCGTTGTGGCTGGTACGGAGGGTACGAGCCGGTCGGCGTTCGTCGCGGTTGCGGTGCAAGACGGAGCAATGCAAGGTGCGGTGTCCTTCGATGCGGTGCAGGCAGCGGCTCGATGAGCGTCGTGCAGACGGAGTCGGTGAGTCCAAGGCGTGCGATGCAGGGCGAGACGATGCTCGATGCGGGGCTGACAGGTTGCGATGCAGGCGACCTAGCCGGAGTGCGGGAGCTGGCGTCGGGCAGCGGTGCGAGTCGGAGCGGTGCGTCGCAGACGTGCGAGCGGTGCCCCAAAAGCGGTGCCAGTTGCAGCGACCGCGTCGGTCGGGTCCGGTTGGTTCAGTGAAGCGATGCGATGCGAACTGCGGTGCCCACAGGTCACGGTGCAAGCAGCGGCTCGATGTTGGCGGCGTCGGACGTCGCCCACGGTGAGACCAGGGTTGCGATGCGAAGCGGGGCGATGCGGTCTGCAGTGCAAACAGGTCACCGGCCAGGGATGGATTCTGTTGACGGAGTCGGTTGCAGTTCCCTTCCTCTGTGGCAACTGAAACAGCGTTCCAGAAGCGGTACCCAGAGGCTTGTGAAGTCTTTGTAGTCCCTGAGACTTCTTAACAGGAGGCCAGCTCGGTTCCAGGCCCTTGGAGATACTCAGCACAAGTTTGTAGAAAGTTCAGTCCAGTCCTTTCACTGCCCAAGGCAGAAGCAGCAGCTGCAGGCCAACCCAACAAAGCAACAACACAGCAAAGGGGCAGTACTCCTCCTGGCAGCTCTTCCAGCTCTTCGTCTTGGCAGGTTCCTTGAATCCAGCGAGATCTAAATTCATGGGGTCAGGGCCCCAATATTTATATCCCAAATTCCTTTGTTCTCTGAAGGCAGAGAGGCCTTTGCCTAGTCCAAACCAGTTCTAGAGCACTTTGTTGACAAGTCTCCGTCCCTTCTTTCAGTGAGCAGGCCAGGGACATCAGACGCACCACAGGAGGTGGAGCCAGCATTGTGGAGGGAAGGCACTGTCCTATTCAGGGCCCAGGTGCGACCCCTCCCACCCATCTACATGTAGATCTTGCTATTCAGCCATGTGCTGACTCACCCTGTCTCCTGGCATCCCCCAGCTCCTGTCACTCACACTCCAGACAAGGAATACACAACCTCGCAGAGGCAGGCTTGGATGGTTAGACAAGAAAATACCCACTTTCTAAAAGTGGTATTTTCAAACGCAGAATGTTAAAACCAACTTCACTACAAGATGCATTTTATCATTCTGAGTCCAGGCATACTAAACTCGAATTTCTACCATGTTCCCGGGGTCAGTTAGGATTATAAGCTGTAATAATCAAAACTGCCCGTTCTGGCCTAGGGGGAACAGGTAGCCTTGCAATAGTGAAAAACGAACTAGGCTGTAATTCACTATCAGGACATGCCGCACACACCCGGGCATGTCCTACCTTTCGCATACACCGCACCCTGCCCACAGGGGTACCTTGGGCCTACTTTAGGGGTGACTAACATGTAGCAAAGGGAAGGTTTAGGGACTTGCAAGTGCGTGCACTTGCCAAGTCGACATGGCAGCCCCAGGCTGCGCACAGGCTCTGCGTTGGCAGGCCCGAGTTACACTTTACGGGCTGTTTGCGTGGGTGGCACAATCCAGTGCTGCAGCCCACCAACAGCATTTGGTCTATAGGCCCTGGCACTCGCAGTGCACTTTACAAGGGACTGACACATAAACCAAATAGGCCAATCATGGAAACACCAATCCATAATACATTTTATACAGGAGCACTTGCACTTTCCCACTGGACCGCAGTGAGGAAAGTGCGCAGAATCATTACACCAGCAAAAACAGAGTCAAAACCGGGAGGTCAGAAAGCAAAAAGTCAGGGGAAACACGCCAAAAGATGCCAAGTCTAACACATGTCCCCTCCAGCTGAAAGTAGGGAGAACTACCCAACCCCATTGGAGTTCTCTTCACTAAGGCGGAAGAACCTGGACAGACCATCTGCGTTGGCGTGTTCTGCACCAGGACGGTGTTCCACCGTAAAGTCCATTCCCTGTAGGGAGATGGACCACCTCAGCAGTTTTGGATTCTCACCCCTCATTTGCATCAACCATCTGAGGGGCCTGTGGTCTGTCTGAACCCGGAAGTGAGTCCCAAACAGGTATGGTCTCAACTTCTTCAGTGCCCAGACCACAGCAAAAGCTTCCCTTTCTATGGCACTCCACCTCTGTTCCCTGGGAAGTAGTCTCCTGCTAAGGAAGACTACAGGCTGATCCAGGCCCTCTTCGTTCAGTTGTGAGAGCACCGCTCCCACACCATGCTCTGAAGCGTCAGTCTGCACGACAAATTCTTTGGAGAAGTCAGGTGCCTTGAGCACGGGCGCCGTGCACATGGCTGCCTTCAGGGCATCAAAAGCTTTCTGGCAGGACTCAGTCCAGATCACTTTCCTGGGCTGCCTCTTAGAGGTCAGCTCTGTTAAGGGGGCAACGATGGTGCCATAGCCCTTAACAAATCTCCTATAGTAACCGGTGAGACCTAAGAAGGCTCTCACCTCTGTCTGGGTCTTGGGGGCTCCCAAGCCAGAATGGTGTCAATCTTGGGTTGTAGGGGCGCCACCTGGCCGCTTCCTACCTGGTGTCCCAAGTACACCACCGAACCCTGCCCGATCTGGCACTTACTGGCCTTGATCGTGAGGCCTGCACCTTGCAGAGCCCTCAACACTTTCTCAAGGTGCTGTAAATGTTCTTCCCAGCTGGAACTGAACACAGCAATGTCATCCAGGTAGGCGGCACTGAAATCCTCCAGCCCGGCCAACACCTGATTGACCAACCTCTGAAAGGTGGCAGGGGCATTCTTCAACCCAAAGGGCATCACCTGAAATTGGTAATGACCTTCTGGGGTTGAGAATGCTGATCTCTCCTTGGCCCCATCGGTTAAGGCAATCTGCCAGTACCCAGACGTCAAATCAAACGTGCTGAGGAACCGGGCAGCTCCCAACCGATCAATGAGCTCATCAGCTCTGGGGATGGGGTGCGCGTCAGTCCTGGTGACGGCATTGAGCCCACGGTAGACCACACAAAACCGGAGTTCTGGAGTGGCACCGGGCGCCGCAGCCTTTGGGACCAAGACCACTGGGCTGGCCCAAGGACTGTGGGAGGGCTCAATCACCCCTAACGCCAACATCTTAGAGACCTCCTCCTTGATGCTGGCTCTGACCCGGTCAGTCAACCTGTAAATCTTGTGCTTCACAGGATGGCTGTCACCAGTGTCCACGTCATGGGTACACCAGTGAGTAACACCGGGGGTCAGAGAGAACAGTGGGGCGAACTGTCCCAACAACTGGCGACAGTCCCCCTGCTGCTCCTGAGTCAGAGTAGGGGAGAGGATCACACCCTCTACTGACCCATCATGCTCCTTGGTAGACAGGAGGTCAGGGAGAGGCTCACTCTCCTCTTCCACCCCATCATCTGTCGCCAAGAGCATACTCACTTCGGACCTCTCGAAGTGGGGCTTGAGGCGGTTCACGTGAAGGACCCTCAAAGGGTTCCTTGGAGCCTGCAAATCCACCAGGTAGGTGACGTCACTTTTGCGCTCCTTTACCTCATATGGCCCAGTCCACTTGTCCTGCAAGGCACAAGGTGCCACTGGGGCCATGACCCACACTTTTTGTCCAGGTTGAAATTCGACCAGAGTGGCATTCTGGTCATACCATCTCTTCATTTCTTCCTGGCTTGCTTCTAGGTTCGCCTGAGCGAGTTTCCTGAAGCGGGCAGTTTGGTTTCTAAAGGCCAGCATGTAGCTAAATACATCCTGGGGAGTTTTCCTGGGAGCTGCCTCCCAGCCTTCCTTTACCAAACTCAGAGGTCCTCTGACAGGGTGGCCATACAGGAGCTCAAAGGGGCTGTACCCAAGAGACTTCTGAGGCACCTCCCTGTACGCAAAGAGTAGGCATGGCAAGAGGACGTCCCACTTACGCCTCATGGGTTCTGTTAGACCCTTGATCATGCCTTTCAAGGTCTGGTTGAATCTCTCCACCAGACCGTTTCCTTGTGGGTGGTAAGGAGTGGTGAACTTGTAGGTTACACCACACTCCTTCCACAGGGATGTCATATACTTCGATATGAAATTGGTCCCCCTATCAGAAACCACCTCTCTGGGGAATCCCACATGGGAAAAGATCCCCATTAATGCCCGGCCCACCACTGGCGCCGTCGTTGTCCTGAGAGGGATTGCCTCCGGGTACCGGGTGGCATGGTCCACCAAGACCAGGATGTACCTGTTGCCCATGGCTGTCTTGGGATCCAGCGGCCCCACAATATCCATCCCTACCCTTTCAAAGGGTGTTCCAACAACAGGGAAAGGTTGGAGAGGAGCTTTGACCTTCCTCCTACTCTTACCACTTGCCTGGCAAGTTTGGCAAGACCTACAGTGTGCATCTGACTGCCTTCGCATTTGGGGCCAAAAGAAGTGGGTGACAAGCCTGTCAAAGGTCTTGTCCTGCCCCAAATGTCCTGCCAAAGGCACGTCATGAGCCAGACCCAGTAGGAAGGTCCTGAAGCGCTGGGGTACCACCAGCACACGGGCTGACCCAGGCTCAGCAACCTTAGGCTCACTGTATAGGAGACCACTCTCCCAGTAGATCAGATGTGACCCGGACTGATTGCCAGCTGCCTGGTCTGTAGCCTGCCGCCGCAGACCCTCCAGAGTAGGGCACTCGTTCTGCTCCCTGCAGAACTCCTCCCTGGTGGGACCCCCTTCTTGCTGCCAATGGGTCAGCTCAGAGATGTCTCCCAGTTCGGCTACCTGCTCCCCTGTAGGCACCGGGGCATCCCCCTCGAGGTCCGCCTCCTCCCGGTCCGTGGGAACTTCGGGGGCCGGTTTCCCGCGCCCCTGCCCTTTCTCTTGGCAGGGACTTGGGTCACTGTTTCAGGCTCCAAGTCCTCTTGATCACCCTTTCTGGCTGCCATTGACCGAGTAGACACGCATGCCCACTCTGGCAACCCAAGCATCTCCAAGTGAGACCTGAGCTCAACCTCCTTCCATGAGGACTGCTCCAGGTCGTTTCCTAGCAGACAATCTACAGGCATGGTAGGGCTCACAACCACCCTCAAGGGACCTGAGACCCCCCCCATTCAAAGGGAACCTGCGCCACCATACACTGGCGCTCAGAGTTGTCGACAGCAACTACTTGGTGGAATGCCCCTGGGACTACCTGCTTCTCAGAGACCAGGTGACACCGGACTGAGGTCACACTGGCTCCAGTATCTCTGAGAGCCTCTACCCTGTTCCCATTAATGGTCACCCAGGTGCTATATTTCTTTGTGTTAGGGGCACCTGGTTTCCTGGGACCATCTCACTGTCCCCTAGTGAGACAAGGGTCATTTCTGCGGGATCCCCACCCTCCTGTGGGCACCCCTCCTCCCCAAGCGCTACACTAGCCAACACTTTGGACTGTCCACCGGTGGGCGGCTGTGTCCCCTTCGGGCACTTGGGGTCCCCCTTAAAGTGACCTACCTGGTCACATGCATAACACTTGCGGGGGCCGGTCTCAACAGGCTTCCCTGTAGAGACTCCTTTCTTCTTATCACCGGGAGGCTGGGAACCTTTACCCTGGGTACTAGTTTGGGGCCCTTTAGAGAACTCCTGTGCTTTACCCTTGTCCCCCCACCTTTCTGCTGGGGACCCTGCCCACCTTTGGCTGAGTCTCCCCCAAACGCTTTCTTGTGGACCCTGGTACTCACCCAGCGGTCCGCTTCCATAGCAAGCTTCCTGGGGTCAGTTAGCTTACTATCAACTAGGTGCTGGCGCAGATCTGCAAAACATAGACTAGACAAGTGCTCCCATGCAATCAAGTTGTAGAGCCCCTGAAAATCTGTTACACTACTGCCCTTCACCCAACCATCCAGAGACCTGCAGAACACATCCACACATTCCAACCAAGTGTTGGCATCAGACTTCTTACTGGACCTGAACTGATCCCTGTACTTTTCAGGAGTAAGACCATACTTCGTGAGAAGGGCATCCTTCATGTCAGCATAGGTGAGGTGATACCCCTTACCCAAAGCTATCAGAGCATCCCTTGCTTCTTCCGGGAAAAGTGGCCACAATCCTGCTCCCCAATTCTCCTCAGGGACCCCATTCATGTGTATGGCTGCCTCATAACCCTGAAACCACCTTTGTATGTCATCCCCCTTCTTGAACTCCTTGCCTACGTTCTTGGGAATGTGCACAATCCTGTCTGCCTTTCTGGACGAATTGCTGCCACCATCTGAGCCTGACTTACTCCTAAGTTCTAGCTCCTTCAGTTCTCTCTCATGCTCTAAGAGCATCTTCCTCTCCTCTATGGCCAATCTCTTCTCCTCCCGCTCACTCTCCAGCCTGAGCTTCTGCAGCTGAAACTGCCTTGCCTCCCGCCTGTCCTCCAGCTCCTCTGGGGACAGACTGCTGCTGCCTGACCTGGCGGGTTCCCCTCTACCCAAAAGCACATCCACCCTGGAAATAGGCTCCTCCACCTCCTCACTGAGATCACCAGGCTGCCCATTGGCATGTCTGGCTGCTACCCAGGCCCTCAGCGCCTTCTGTAGCTCCTCCTTCCTTGTGAGGCCTTTAATTTGGACTTTCAGGTTTTTACAAATCGCTCGTAACTCCTTTACGGCATAGGATTCCAACCTGTCCTCCTCAAAGATAACTTCCAGAGATGCAACGGATGATGCAATTGATTCAGGCATGACAAAAGTCGTGAGTTGAAAACTGGCAAGATCAAAAATAGGCCAAAAGAAAAAGAACCAGTATGTGGTACGTAATGGTCTGCGATATGGTAGTAGTGCACACCAATCACTGTAAGTCAAGTGCAAACACAAGTCCTATCCCACCGCTGCCACCAATGTTAGAAATGGGATCTCTAGTTGGCAAGGGTTTGCACCTTTGTCCAAGTAGGGACCCTTCTTCCTAGTCAGGGTAAGGGTGTTACACTCGTGAAGTAACCCCTGCTCACCCTCGTGGTAGCTTGGCACGAGCAGTCAGGCTTAATTCAGAGGCAGTGTGTAAAGCATTTGCACATAACCAACAGTAATACAGTGTAAGCACTACAAACGGACACCACACCAGTTTAGAAAAATAACCAATATTTTATATACTCAAGACAAGACCAATTACGACAAAAATCCACAATACTATACTTTACGAATGAATACTTGATACAGTAACTTCTTCTTTGCAAGAATAGCACAAAAGCAAAGTTTGTACGAGTCGGTAGCTCCGTCCGAGCCTACCGTGATGCTGAAAACCACAGAGTCTAACAGTTCCAGCCGACCGCGTCGATACGGGCCAGCAGAGTCGTGAACAGACTCGGTTACAGTACCTTTCTCGTTGTGGCTGGTACGGAGGGTACGAGCCGGTCGGCGTTCATCGCGGTTGCGGTGCAAGACGGAGCGATGCAAGGTGCGGTGTCCCTCGATGCGGTGCAGGCAGCGGCTCGATGAGCGTCGTGCAGACGGAGTCGGTGAGTCCAAGGCGTGCGATGCAGGGCGAGACGATGCTCGATGCGGGGCTGACAGGTTGCGATGCAGGCGACCTAACCGGAGTGCGGGAGCTGGCGTCGGGCAGCGGTGCGAGTCGGAGCGGTGCGTCGCAGACGTGCGAGCGGTGCCCCAAATGCGGTGCGGTCACGACTTTTGAGCCAGTTGCAGCGACCGCGTCGGTCGGGTCCGGTTGGTTCAGTGTAGCGATGCGATGCGAACTGCGGTGCCCACAGGTCACGGTGCAAGCAGCGGCTCGATGTTGGCGGCGTCGGACGTCGCCCACGGTGAGACCAGGGTTGCGATGCGAAGCGGGGCGATGCGGTCTGCGGTGCAAACAGGTCACCGGCCAGGGATGGATTCTGTTGACGGAGTCGGTTGCAGTTCCCTTCCTCTGTGGCAACTGAAACAGCGTTCCAGAAGCGGTACCCAGAGGCTTGTGAAGTCTTTGTAGTCCCTGAGACTTCTTAACAGGAGGCCAGCTCGGTTCCAGGCCCTTGGAGATACTCAGCACAAGTTTGTAGAAAGTTCAGTCCAGTCCTTTCACTGCCCAAGGCAGAAGCAGCAGCTGCAGGCCAACCCAACAAAGCAACAACACAGCAAAGGGGCAGTACTCCTCCTGGCAGCTCTTCCAGCTCTTCGTCTTGGCAGGTTCCTTGATTCCAGCGAGATCTAAATTCATGGGGTCAGGGCCCCAATATTTATATCCCAAATTTCTTTGTTCTCTGAAGGCAGAGAGGCCTTTGCCTAGTCCAAACCAGTTCTGGAGCACTTTGTTGACAAGTCTCCGTCCCTTCTTTCAGTGAGCAGGCCAGGGACATCAGACGCACCACAAGAGGTGGAGCCAGCATTGTGGAGGGAAGGCACTGTCCTATTCAGGGCCCAGGTGCGACCCCTCCCACCCATCTACATGTAGATCTTGCTATTCAGCCCTGTGCTGACTCACCCTGTCTCCTGGCATCCCCCAGCCCCTGTCACTCACACTCCAGACAAGGAATACACAACCTCGCAGTGGCAGGCTTGGATGGTTAGACAAGAAAATACCCACTTTCTAAAAGTGGTATTTTCAAACGCAGAATGTTAAAACCAACTTCACTACAAGATGCATTTTATCATTCTGAGTCCAGGCATACTAAACTCGAATTTCTACCATGTTCCCGGGGTCAGTTAGGATTATAAGCTGTAATAATCAAAACTGCCCGTTCTGGCCTAGGGGAACAGGTAGCCTTGCAATAGTGAAAAACGAACTAGGCTGTAATTCACTATCAGGACATGCCGCACACACCCGGGCATGTCCTACCTTTCGCATACACCGCACCCTGCCCACAGGGGTACCTTGGGCCTACCTTAGGGGTGACTAACATGTAGCAAAGGGAAGGTTTAGGGACTTGCAAGTGCGTGCACTTGCCAAGTCGACATGGCAGCCCCAGGCTGCGCACAGGCTCTGCGTTGGCAGGCCCGAGTTACACTTTACGGGCTGTTTGCGTGGGTGGCACAATCCAGTGCTGCAGCCCACCAACAGCATTTGGTCTATAGGCCCTGGCACTCGCAGTGCACTTTACAAGGGACTGACACATAAACCAAATAGGCCAATCATGGAAACACCAATCCATAATACATTTTATACAGGAGCACTTGCACTTTCCCACTGGACCGCAGTGAGGAAAGTGCGCAGAATCATTACACCAGCAAAAACAGAGTCAAAACCGGGAGGTCAGAAAGCAAAAAGTCAGGGGAAACACGCCAAAAGATGCCAAGTCTAACACCCCCTTCACACCATACACTTCTCCACCACCCAAGTGCACACATTGGAAGTAAGCCATGGGACCTGGATAACTCATCACCACAAGATGTCCATACACCGACACTGATTGGCACACAGAAAGGAATCTCACACAGACCCCAGGACCCTGGCCTGCCTGCCTGTAAGCCTGTGCCCAAACTCCCACCCTGTGCTGCCATTGCCCACAAACCTGACATGTGTCCACCATAGATAACATGAGCCAAGAAGGAAGATGACAACAAGATTTCATTGCCAACCACCTGCACTGCACCCATAAGTATCACAGTCATGTAGAAATGAAGTGCCTCCCACCCCTGCAAAAAAAATGAAATGTGAGACAACCCATTGGCAATGTTGAAGTGGCATACTGAGCCTGTGACACAGTAAACCATGCACACACAGAAACAACTTTATTCAGGAAGGACACTGACACAACTCACTGCAGGACCAACTGTGTTTATTCACTATTTGCATATAGAGACAACAGATTTGGGCAACAGCAAAGCCAGTGGGCATTTCAATATGCACAGTATTTACATGAAAAGCTGCACAGGCAGGGGGCAAACAGCAGTGAAACACAAGGCAAGTACAATGTGCAGAGTAGTTACATCAAAAGCTGCACAGGCAAGGGGCAACCAGCAGTGAACAACAAGGCCAGTGGCCAGTCCAAAGTGCAGGTGAGGTACATGAGATCCTGCACAGGCAAGGGGCAAACAGCAGTGAACAGCAAGGCCAGTGGCCAGGACACAGTGCAGATGAGGTACATGAGATCCTGCACAGGCAAGGGGCAAACAGCAGTGAACGACAAGGCCAGTGGGCAGGACAAAGTGCAGAGTGAGTCCATGAGAAGCTGCACAGGCAAGGGGCAAACAGCAGTGAAACACAAGGCAAGTACAATGTGCAGAGTAGATACATCAGAAGCTGCACAGGCAAGGGGCAAACAGCAGTGAACAGCAAGGCCAGTGGCCAGTCCAAAGTGCAGGTGAGGTACATGAGATCCTGCACAGGCAAGGGGCAAACAGCAGTGACCAGCAAGGCCAGTGGCCAGGACACAGTGCAGGTGAGGTACATGAGATGCTGCACAGGCAAGGGGCAAACAGCAGTGAACAGCAAGGCCAGTGGCCAGTCCAATGTGCAGGTGAGGTACATGAGATGCTGCACAGGCAAGGGGCAAACAGCAGTGAAACACAAGGCAAGTACAATGTGCAGAGTAGATACATCAGAAGCTGCACAGGCAAGGGGCAAACAGCAGTGAACAGCAAGGCCAGTGGCCAGTCCAAAGTGCAGGTGAGGTACATGAGATCCTGCACAGGCAAGGGGCAAACAGCAGTGAACAGCAAGGCCAGTGGCAAGGACACAGTGCAGGTGAGGTACATGAGATGCTGCACAGGCAAGGGGCAAACAGCAGTGAACAGCAAGGCCAGTGGCCAGTCCAATGTGCAGGTGAGGTACATAAGATGCTGCACAGGCAAGGGGCAAACAGCAGTGAACAGCAAGGCCAGTGGCCAGGACACAGTGCAGGTGAGGTACATGAGATCCTGCACAGGCAGGGGGCACACAGCAGTGAACAGCAAGGCCAGTGGCCAGTCCAATGTGCAGGTGAGGTACATGAGATGCTGCACAGGCAAGGGGCAAACAGCAGTGAACAGCAAGGCCAGTGGCCAGGACACAGTGCAGGTGAGGTACATGAGAAGCTGCACAGGCAAGGGGCACACAGCAGTGAACAGCAAGGCCAGTGGCCAGTCCAAAGTGCAGGTGAGGTACATGAGATCCTGCACAGGCAAGGGGCAAACAGCAGTGAACAGCAAGGCCAGTGGCCAGGACACATTGCAGGTGAGGTACATGAGAAGCTGCACAGGCAAGGGGCAAACAGCAGTGAACAGCAAGGCCAGTGGCCAGGACACAGTGCAGGTGAGGTACATGAGATGCTGCACAGGCAAGGGGCAAACAGCAGTGAACAGCAAGGCCAGTGGCCAGTCCAATGTACAGGTGAGGTACATGAGATGCTGCACAGGCAAGGGGCAAACAGCAGTGAAACACAAGGCAAGTACAATGTGCAGAGTAGTTCCATCAGAAGCTGCACAGGCAAGGGGCAACCAGCAGTGAACAGCAAGGCCAGTGGCCAGGACACAGTGCAGGTGAGGTACATGAGAAGCTGCACAGGCAAGGGGCAAACAGCAGTGAACAGCAAGGCCAGTGGCCAGTCCAAAGTGCAGGTGAGGTACATGAGATCCTGCACAGGCAAGGGGCAAACAGCAGTGAACAGCAAGGCCAGTGGCCAGGACACAGTGCAGGTGAGGTACATGAGAAGCTGCACAGGCAGAGGGCACACAGCAGTGAACGCCAAGGCCAGTGGGCAGGACAAAGTGCAGAGTGAGTCCATGAGAAGCTGCACAGGCAGGGGGCACACAGCAGTGAACGACAAGGCCAGTGGGCAAGACAAAGTGCAGAGTGAGTCCATGAGAAGCTGCACAGGCAAGGGGCAAACAGCAGTGAAACACAAGGCAAGTACAATGTGCAGAGTAGTTACATCAGAAGCTGCACAGGCAAGGGGCAAACAGCAGTGAACAGCAAGGCCAGTGGCCAGTCCAAAGTGCAGGTGAGGTACATGAGATCCTGCACAGGCAAGGGGCAAACAGCAGTGAACAGCAAGGCCAGTGGCCAGGACACAGTGCAGGTGAGGTACATGAGATCCTGCACAGGCAGGGGGCACACAGCAGTGAACAGCAAGGCCAGTGGCCAGTCCAAAGTGCAGGTGAGGTACATGAGATCCTGCACAGGCAAGGGGCACACAGCAGTGAACAACAAGGCCAGTGGCCAGGTCACATGCAGGTGAGGTACATGAGAAGCTGCACAGGCAAGGGGCAAACAGCAGTGAACGACAAGGCCAGTGGCCAGGACAAAGTGCAGAGTGAGTCCATGAGAAGCTGCACAGGCAAGGGGCAAACAGCAGTGAAACACAAGGCAAGTACAATGTGCAGAGTAGTTACATCAGAAGCTGCACAGGCAAGGGGCAAACAGCAGTGAACAGCAAGGCCAGTGGCCAGTCCAAAGTGAAGGTGAGGTACATGAGATCCTGCACAGGCAAGGGGCAAACAGCAGTGAACAGCAAGGCCAGTGGCCAGGACACAGTGCAGGTGAGGTACATGAGATGCTGCACAGGCAAGGGGCAAACAGCAGTGAACAGCAAGGCCAGTGGTCAGTCCAATGTGCAGGTGAGGTACATGAGATGCTGCACAGGCAAGGGGCAAACAGCAGTGAAACACAAGGCAAGTACAATGTGCAGAGTAGTTCCATCAGAAGCTGCACAGGCAAGGGGCAACCAGCAGTGAACAGCAAGGCCAGTGGCCAGGACACAGTGCAGGTGAGGTACATGAGAAGCTGCACAGGCAAGGGGCAAACAGCAGTGAACAGCAAGGCCAGTGGCCAGTCCAATGTGCAGGTGAGGTACATGAGATGCTGCACAGGCAAGGGGCAAACAGCAGTGAACAGCAAGGCCAGTGGCCAGGACACAGTGCAGGTGAGGTACATGAGATCCTGCACAGGCAGGGGGCACACAGCAGTGAACAGCAAGGCCAGTGGCCAGTCCAAAGTGCAGGTGAGGTACATGAGATCCTGCACAGGCAAGGGGCAAACAGCAGTGAACAGCAAGGCCAGTGGCCAGTCCAATGTGCAGATTAAGTCCATGAGAAGCTGCACAGGCAGGGGGCACACAGCAGTGAACGACAAGGCCAGTGGGCAGGACAAAGTGCAGAGTGAGTTCATGAGAAGCTGAACAGGCAGGGGGCACACAGCAGTGAACGACAAGGCCAGTGGGCAGGACAAAGTGCAGAGTGAGTCCATGAGAAGCTGCACAGGCAAGGGGCAAACAGCAGTGAAACACAAGGCAAGTACAATGTGCAGAGTAGTTACATCAGAAGCTGCACAGGCAAGGGGCAAACAGCAGTGAACAGCAAGGCCAGTGGCCAGTCCAAAGTGCAGGTGAGGTACATGAGATCCTGCACAGGCAAGGGGCAAACAGCAGTGAACATGCAAGGCCAGTGGCCAGGACACAGTGCAGGTGAGGTACATGAGATCCTGCACAGGCAGGGGGCACACAGCAGTGAACAGCAAGGCCAGTGGCCAGTCCAAAGTGCAGGTGAAGTACATGATATCCTGCACAGGCAAGGGGCACACAGCAGTGAACAACAAGGCCAGTGGCCAGGACACAGTGCAGGTGAGGTACATGAGATGCTGCACAGGCAAGGGGCAAACAGCAGTGAACAAAAGGCAAAGACATTGTGCAGAGTAGTGACATCAGAAGCTACACAGGGAATGTATGCAACTCTACCATGCCATGCCCAGCAACAGAGTAATGGGCCTGACAATGGGCATCACACGCACCCCTGTGGACAGACAGGTGTGTGAGGGTGACCACCACTCAGATGGGGCTGTCTGTCGGACTTGGAGCTGACTGTGTGTTGGGGTCAGTTGGAGGACTGCCCTGGGCAGTGGGAGTAACAACTGTGGAAGAGCCAACTGTGCATGTGGTAGCTGGAGGGCTGCTTGGACCAGGTGGGGTGGTGGCCCGGGGAGGTGGACTCATGCCCTGGTGAGACACAGTGTGTGCCGGAGATTGTGGAGGGGTGCCTCTCCACTTCTTGGGGATCCTGAAAGGCTTCCCTGTCTGGGGATTGAGGGGAATTGGGGCAGACAGAACAGGTGACCCCAACACCAAAGCTGATTCTGGTGTGGATGGTGACCCTCCCTCTGGGGACATGCTGGATTCGCTGTGCGCTTGCCTGGTGTTTGCCGCCGCCCTGCCTCCCTCTGTCCACCAGCTTTGCCCCCTACAGTGTCCTCCCGTGCTGGCTTCACAGGGCTTGGGATGGGAGTGGAGGTCAAGGATGGATTATCCATGGGGCCCTCATCCTGTGTAATGTTTGCAGGCAACACCTTCTCAGTGGGTGTGGAAACTGTCATTTTGCCTCTGCGAGACGTCTTTGGGACAGGGGAGTCTTTGGCAGGGAGGAAGGTGAGGCCTGTGACCCTGATGCTTTTTTCTTTGCTTTGTGGCCCTTGCTGGTCCCTGATGGGCTTTTCTCTCTGCACTCTGGGGTGGCCTTACTCTTATGTGGGGATGGTGTCTGCGCCCTAGTACGCTTGGGCTGCTGCTGCTCCTGTGTGCTGCGGGTTCTGTATCGGGACTTTGGGGTCTGTTGAGCATTGTCACTGTCGTCAGAGGTGCACAGTGACACAGGGCCAGACCGAGTGCTGGGAGCCGCTCCTGACTATGTGCCTGTTGCAGGGCTGCTGTCACAGTTGATGACAAGGACTGCACAGTCCGGTGTAGCCCACCTACGTCGGAATGTAAGCCCTCCATGAAAGCTATAACCTGCCCCAACTTTTTGTCGTGCTATTGGAAGGCATTGAGAAGTGCTGTCTGCCCCACACACAGCTGGCGCAATAGCTCGACTGCTTCTGCACTGAGGGCGGCAGGGCTGACATGGGCTGGGGCAGCTGTGCCTGGGGTGAAGGTGACTCTTCCCTTCCTACTCGTGCGGACACGGGTAGCACCAGTGGAGGTTGAAGGGAGGCTGGGCACTGGACGCTGTGTGGCGGAAGAGGAGGCCGAGTCCCCGTTCCCTGTACCCCCCAACATGGATGTGTCACCGCTGGCGTCAGATGAGGTAGAGCTTTGTGTCTCCGGCTGTGAATCCTCTAGCAGACTCCTGTCCCCCTCCTTGGCGCTGGTCACATCTGTGTCAGTCTGCTCCGGTGCGGCTGTTGCACTGGAAGCCTCACCACTGGTGTCCGTCCCCTCTCCCTCTGCACATATGGGAGCTACTGCATAGGAGAGAGAAGTACTGTGAGATGAGTGGCATCAACAGAACTAACACGTGCCAATACATCTGCATCCTAGAAAGAGGTGTGCAGCACATTGCATGCCACCCTGTGCACACATATATCTTGCCACCCAAAATTTCAACACAACGGTGCATGTCCGCCACACATCCTGCCATAAGTGCCCCAGGTGACTCACACAGCACACCATCCTGCAGTTGGCTCACATCAGACACAGCCCCAAAATGGCCTGTGCACACACACTGTCCCGATGTTGGCAAGGATGAACACCACGACATGGTGCACATCACCTACATGTGTGGAGCAGTAGTGGACCACACAGACTACAACATACCAGCCCACAATGACCCTGGACACATGCCATCCACCATATCGAGTCCATGGGCACATCTACTGTTGCACATTGGCCTCACATGTCTGACTGGCAGACATCTGAGGTCTGGAATTGCACGCATTCATTGAAACGCATTCACAGTTGGCACACTGGCATTCCCATCCATCTGAATTCACACACTACCCCACAGCAGTAGGTACCTGAAGGCTACAACTCCAAATGTAAGAGAGATGCAGTGCTAAAACTCACTTCATGAAGCACCGTTTGGGCAAAAGCATGGCACATACACCCAGCACAGAGGCAACTCCCAAAACATTGCACCACACAACCAACGTCACACAGCTGACAATTTGCACACTCTGTAGACACATGCACCCACTCCCAGCCAAAGGCAGCCTGCAACACATACTCACCCCTGGCTCGCTGCTGATGCTCCTTCAGTTGTCTGTCAAGCTCAGGTTGTGTGACAGCCAGGATGCGGGCCATTAGTGGTGTCATGCTGCGCCTAGCCAACCTGCCAGTCCGAGGGAGCAGCCCCAGCATCATCTCGGCCACGTTCTTGCTCAGCCGGCAGATGTCATCCCACCTTTTATGACAGTGGGTGCGCCTTCGGTTTGACACACCCAGATCCCGGACTCTGGAGGCAATGGCCCTCCACACGGCTTTACGCTGGTGGACCTTCAGCTGCAGGCATGGGAGACAAGAGGGGTGAGGTTCCAGTGACACAGTGCACAATGACAACACAACGAAAATGCAGTAGCACAACAGTGACTCATCCAAAACTCCAGCTACAACTGTCACATAGCCAACAATTGCTGTGAACATGGTGCAATGTCATTGGTCAATCAGACGTACAGGCATGCATGTTCGATGGTGGACACAGTACCTCCACATCCCATTCACATGCAGGATACCAACACAGCAAGCAACGTGTAGTCTGGCCGCAGATACTGTTTGCAGTTACCTACAACTACACATAGAGAAGATAGCAAAACATGTGTCTTGTTGTTGGACTCACTGTGTCCAACACTGCGCATTCCTAAGTGTCCTAGCCCTGTGAAAGCCTCACTGTGTCCTGGAACTCACATAGAGTGACAACAACTGTCATACACACACCCTTCTCCCATGCCTGCTCCTGTGCAATCTACATGGCAGAGATGGGACTTAGATGAAGAGGCGTGACCCAAACACACATGGAACACACTGTACATGCAGTGATGTGGACATGTGGCATTCGGCGGGGACTGTGCAGGGCAGGTGGACTGACACTGAGTGGGTTAATTGGGAGCAACACAGCCATTCACACAAACGATAACTGGCCAGACTCCTGCATCACCAAAATGCAGCTGCACTGTATGGCTGACACTACAGGACATGTCCCTCTACTCCGGATAGGCATGCAGGGTAACGTGTGAAAGAGCCCACCAAGCCCTTCCCGCTGTAGTAAACATGATAGGCAGTGCATGTCAGAGCCCCACAACCACTGACACATACCGAAGCACCTCCACCCCACGTGTGCACACCCTGCACTCTCACTCACAGTCTGGGAGACTTACCACGACATTAGGGTCGCCATAAAGCATTGGGTACTGTGCAAGCACTCCGTCTACCAGGACCCCAAGCTCCTCACTGGTGAAGGGACTGGCACGGATCTTCTGAGTCCTCGACATCACAATGGATATGTGGCAGCAGCAGCACGTTGAGGGTGGCAGCCAGCAGTCCCTTGAGGCAGCAGCAGCAGGTGGAGGTGGCAGCCAGCAGTCCCTTGAGGCAGCAGCAGCAGGTGGAGGGTGGCAGCCAGCAGTCCCTTGAGGCAGCAGCAGCAGGTGGAGGGTGGCAGCCAGCAGTCCCTTGAGGCAGCAGCAGCAGGTGGAGGGTTGTCAGTCAGCAGTCCCTGGTAGCTGTGGGAATGTGGTGCACCCTCCCACACATATATAGGCCCCTGGGGCTGTGTCAGTGGTCCCAGGGTGCTGCAATTGGTGTACCAGGTCTGCCTCATTCAAATACATCCAATGTCCACCTCCGCGGTGGCGGTGCACGCCTACCGCGATTTTCAAACTCGCATCAGGCTACCACGAGGCTGCTTCTCATTGGCTGCAAGGGCATGGTCCATGCTGGTGACACACCGTAGGGTGCATGTGCGCGCTACCGCGGTGGTGCTTCTTTTGAATGCCTCCAGTGACCGCCTCCGCGGGGGTGGTGCACGCCTACCGCATTTTCAAACTCGCATCAGGCTACCGCGAGGGTGCTTCCCATTGGCTGCAAGGGCATGGTCCATGCCGGTGACACACCGTAGGGTCCATGCGCGCGCTACCACGGTGGTGCATCTTTTGAATGCCTCCAGTGACCGCCTCCGCGGGGGTGGTGCACGCCTACCGCGAATTTCAAACTCGCATCAGGCTACCGCGAGGCTGCTTCCCATTGGCTGCAAGGGCATGGTCCATGCCGGTGACTCACCTCAGGGGCCAGGCGGTAGGCACCGCCATATGTCTGCCAGACAGTGCCTGGAGTGACCGTGATTTGGGTAGCGGTGAATGGTGACCGCCATTGTCACATACATATCTGGCGGTGTCACCCGCGATCATGCCTGGGTTATGGGCGGTGCCACACCTCAGGTGTCAAGCAGTAGGCACCGCCATATGTCTGCCAGACAGTGCCTGGAGTGACCGTGATTTGGGTAGCGGTGAAGGGTGACCGCCATTGTCACATACATATCTGGCGGTGTCACCCGCAATCATGCCTGGGTTATGGGCGGTGCCACACCTCAGGTGTCAAGCGGTAGGCACCGCCATTTGTCTGCCAGACAGTGCCTGGAGTGACTGTGATTTGGGTAGCGGTGAATGGTGACCGCCATTGTCACATACATATCTGGCGGTGTCACCCACGATCGTGCCTAGGTTATGGGCGGTGCCACACCTCAGGTGTGAAGCGGTAGGCACCGCCATGTCTGCCAGACAGTGCCTGGAGTGACCGTGATTTGGGTAGCGGTGAATGGTGACCGCCATTGTCACATACATATCTGGCGGTGTCACCCGCGATCGTGCCTGGGTTATGGGCGGTGCCACACCTCAGGTGTCAAGCGGTAGGCACCGCCATATGTCTGCCAGACAGTGCCTGGAGTGACCGTGATTTGGGTAGCGGTGCATGGTGACCGCCATTGTCACATACATATCTGGCGGTGTCACCCGCGATCGTGCCTGGGTTATGGGCGGTGCCACACCACAGGGGCCAGGCGGTAGGAACCACCATATGTCTGCCAGACAGTGCCTGGAGTGAGCGTTAATGGAGTTGTGGAGTAGCTGTGCTGCACCTAACGTGTCCTCCAGCTCTCTGCATAGGCCAACATGTACAGTGCCCAGTGTCTCAACAATTGAAGGGTCCTCATGAGGGCAAATGCACAAAAGGGACATGTCACTCCACGTCACCAACACATACCATATATGGGTCGCCAATACATTGCATGGGCACATACACTCGCACATGTCACATGTGCTGTGTAATGAAATGTATACTGTCCAGTTAATGTGTTGCATAGCATATGTAGATAATGGTCAATGTCTGTGTGTGCAATGTAACGCACACTGTCGTCTCATTTACTGAACTAGGGGCATCAGCAACTGGCACATTGTCCAATGCACATGCACACACGTGTCCCCCATGCTCAGCCGGTGGTCAGTGTGTAGTTGAAGTGTGCTATGTGCAACCTGTTTTGGTAGGTGTATCAGGGCCAGCAACATGGTGTGTTCGGGTAGTATTGCAATTAGTAACATATGCTGGGGGTCATACTCACATGTATGCACACATATCTGTTAGTATATCACACTGTGCATGCGAATGAGCCAGAGGGGTGCACAGAGAATTGCTGCTGGTAAGGGGACAGGTGTACGAGTAGTGTGCCTGATGTGTACCTACTTGTGAAGTGCCCTGTCGGTTAATGGTGCATGTTGTAAGACTTGGGAATGTGTCTGTCGAAAAAATTTATGTGATGCACATTTCATGGTCTTCTGCATTGACATCTGTGCACTGTGATCTGTCCTAGGAAGAGGAGGCACAATATCCATCGTCCGTTCACAGTTCTGGCAGACATGGAGAATGAGGATATAATCCGCAAATTCAGGCTGGACCGACAAACCCTGCAGAACCTATGTGCCATGTTGGAGCCCCACCTGCAGCCACGTCGGACATATCCAACAGCTTTCACCGCAACATCTAAGGTGATGGCATGCCTGCATATCTTTGCAACAGGCTCATTCCAGCACACGGTCGCAAGTGCAGGCGGGATGTCACAGCCGATGTTCAGCATGGTGCTGAGGGATGTCCTGTCGGCCATGATGCTCTACAAAGACAGATATATCCATTTTCCCAGGGGGCCTGAGTTGGTGGCTGTGAAGGGCGATTTCTATGCCCTTGGACATATCCCCCATGTCATTGGTGCAATTGATTGCACACATGTTGGGCTTGTGCCACCACAGGCACGTGAACAGGTTTACCGCAATAGGAAGCATTCACACTCGGTAAATGTTCAAGTGGTGTGCCTGGCGGACATGATCATCTCACACATGTGTGCCAAGTTTCCCGGCTCAGCCCATGATGCCCACATTTTGCGCAGCAGCATCGTTCCTCAGCTGATGGCCAATCTGCTTCCTGAGCGTGCATGGCTTGTGGGTGAGTATGCATAGTGGATTAGAGTGGTGTGTGTGTGACATGCTGTTGTGTTGCTTTTTGCGACTGCAAGGTTAATCTGTGTCTTTCACACCCAGGTGACTCGGCATATCCGAACCGCCCGTGGTTGCTGAGCCCATTGCGGAATCCCGTCATGCCAGCTGATGTGCGATACAATGATGCCCATGGGAGGACACGGCGTGTGACAGAACGGACTTTTGGTCTCCTAAAATCAAGATTTCGGTGCCTGGACCGTACTGGAGGTGCCCTTATGTACTCGCCAGGGAAGGTGTGTCAGATAGTGGTGGCATGCTGCATGCTCCACAACCTGGCCATTCGCAAGGCAATACCCCTGATCCTGGATGACGATGATGAGCAGCCAAGGCTGCCGCCTGCAAATCAACCCGGATCCAGTGACGAGGGCAGTGGAGAGGAGGAAGGGGTCGACATGCGTCAACAGCTCATCACCCGCTACTTCACTTGAAGGTGAGTGACGATGTAGAAGGGACAAAATGGTCTGATGGTGTTGCTGTTGCTGTGTGGGTGTATGTGAGCTTGCTGACTGCAGCTTGGTGTTGACTCATTGCTGCCTGCCAATGTATGTGTGATTGGTTAGTGTGATACAGAATGTCTCTATGGTGACTGTTGCTCTGTGTAAAGTTTGTAGATCTGAGTACCTTGTTGACAAGTGTTGTGTGATGTGTGCAATGCCACACCCATACAAGTGACTCTTGTTCCCTAGGTCCCTTCAGCATCTCACTTGTTACCTACATTCCATTCCCCTGGACCATGTCCTACACGGTGAAGGTTGCACATCCTGTATTAAAGACGGAGCAGACACAACAACATGTGTGTAAGGTGTATTTATTTACAACTGTGACATGCGAGGGTGGAGAAAATGTGAAGGGGGGAATTGAAGAAGTGAGTTGACAGTCATGGTAGATGAGATACTTGAGTAGTCCCCACAATGATGTGGAGACCCAGTCCAACAGATAGATGCCATTCACATGGCAGTGTGGTGAAGGATAGTCCAAAAGGTCAATGCAGTGGTGCAGTGGTCTGCCATCATGGCTGGCTCGGGGACTAGCATTTGGCAGGTGCTTTGGCACGTGAGGCCCCCTGGCCTTTCCTTGGACGGCCCCTCTTGCGCTTGACTGGAGGGACCACTGCTGCAGGGGCAGTGGTGTCTGAGGACTCACCCCCCTCTGTGGACGCAGGGGAGGATGATGAAGTGTCATCCTGCTGCCCAACAGGGGGAGGCGGAGGGGTAGAATGTTGCGCTTGCCTGTCCCTCAGAACCGCCACTAGCTGCCCCAAGAGGTCCACAATCTGTCCCATGCGTGTGTCCATGGACCTCAGCAGCAGGAGGTGCTCCCGAGATTCTTCCTCTAACCGGCCCATTCATCCCCGGGCCTGAAGGTAGGCCCCAAGGACTCTGTCGATGTGGCCCAGGGCTTCCGTCCCAGGATCAGTCCCCCTCTGCATGACCCTGTCCCGACCAGCTGCACTGCTGCCACGGTCCTGTCCGGTCTTCACATTGGCCCGCTGCATCCTCACCCTGGCCTCCGCAGTCGATGTGGTGGGCTGCTCAACCCCTGGGGCAGGGAGGGTGTTGCGGACAGCTGTGGTGGTGGTGGTGGTTGACACACAGGCCGTGACAGCAACTGTCAGAGGTTGGTCAGCGGCTGCAGCTGATATGGTTGGGGGGACAATGGGTGCCTGGGACTGGTTGCGGCCTGCCACACCAGATGGGCCAGCGTGGAGCTCCTCATCCAAGGAATCCAGGGAGTCCTCATCCAGTTGTCTCTGTTCTGGGGGGACTGGCTCTGCAGGGTGGTGTCATCCTCTGCAGTGAGTTCTTGGTCACCTGTGGGTCAGATGAGAAATGGTCATTGTGTTGCACCCATCAAAGTTTGTGTTAGCAGTGTTACATCAACTGTTTGTACATCCAGCAGTTGTTCACTGTACAAATTTGCATTGACCGACATCCAGTGATGCATTACAAGCAGTTGTGGTACATGCATTACTTGTCCATATTGGGAGTTGTCAAGACATGACATGCACAATATAATTTTTTAACATTGACAGTCTCATGTTGGCATCCTGTTATTGATCAATCATATGTCATCCATTTACGCGTATGTGTCACTTGTTGAGCCCTTGCAGCGGTTTACTCTGCACAGTGAGTGAACATTGTAGTTTCATGCATACCTTTTCAATGTGGTGTAGATATCTGTATTTGCAATTCCAGACATGCTTAAGTTTGCTTTAATTAGATCCTAGCTGGTCTGGACCACTGCTACTGTCAGATGGCATGTAGTGGTGTGCATGGTTGTGCTCGGAGTTCCATCTACATGTGTTTCAGACATTCACACTTTGGTTGCTGTCACAGTTTCATTTTTCTTAGGTGTGTGCACACTATAGTTGCCAATGCTATCTGGGTGTGCAGTTGTGCATTGAGAGGCCTGGTGTCCTATGCCAACATGTTTTTTTAAATGCATATCTGGCTGCATGTTGTGGCTGTTGATATGTTGTGTTTGCTGTGTTTTCCTTGTATTTGAGAGACCTCTGTGTGTGTGTATGATGAGGGCTTCCATCTTGGTCAAGTGTGGGACAAGTCAGCATGATATGTCCACATGCCAGTTCTTTTGAAATGTACATTGCAATGACTGACACATGCATGTTGGTGCCAGGAAGTAATGGGTCTTGTGTGCTGGCGGTCAGGTGGGCCTGTGTGAGTTGTTGTGCAAGCTTCCCAGCCCCACACACCCGACCTGTGAGATGTGGTTACCTACCTGTGAGTTGGGTGGGTAGCATACATTGCCTGCCACATGCTTCTTATTGGGGGTGTAGTGTCCCATCCTCCATAGTGGTGGAACAGCATGCAGGTTGCATTTTGTGGGACGGATAGCCAAACACACTACACCGTCTCACTGTGAAGATGGCTAACTACCGTTTGAGGTGAAGGTGAGCAATGACATGGCTATGTGACTTGGTAGAAATCTTTGGATGGAATGTGCGTGTGGTGAGCATGATGTGTGTGTGGCTTTTTGTACCCATTGATTTCAGATTACATTTGGTCATGGGGTATAGCCCCCCATCACTGTTGTCCCAGCTATCTGGCTGTGGGGTTCACTCCCCCAACATTTGAAGGCACAATAGGGCAAGGGGTATAGTCTCGTAGCACAGTGGTGACATACAGCAGGGTGAAGATCTCACCCAGCATACATTTCCACACTGTCATGGTTTCATGGTATTTGTGGACCTGAGAACATGAGCACAGTACTGGTGAAGCAGTTGTTCCAGGGCATCCATACACTGACATGTTGTGGTCAACAGTGGTGTGTGTGTGAGATGTACTCAGCCCTGTGCAGACAATGTGTGCTTTTGGGGCCAGACTATACCAGCACTGTTCAGACAGACAGTGTGAGATGTGAACATTGTCAATGCATACACACATTGGTGGTCCAAACAAGACACCTTTGACAATTTAATTCAGACAAGGTGCTGTTCTGCAATTCAGTGCAGCACTGTGGTAGCTGGGTGTGTTGCAGGACATTTGGGATGTGCTTAGTTTAGCATTGTGAGTCCCAGCTGCAGTGTATTTTTTGGGTACACTGCACTTCAACTGTTTACATTGCAACACTGTGGTATGACATGGGTGATTTGCACTTTGCCAAACAAACGGCCAGACACTGCTGCAGGGCAGCATGATCGTTGTTAGTGTTGCAGTGTGTGATGCCTGGCACAGTGTACACAATGTGGGTCAATTTTGAACAGAGACTTGTGCATGGTGACTACAACACAACTGTTTTGCATTATTTGTGTTGGTGACTGTGGACTAAGTGGCATGGTGTCATGTGCAGCTGCACAGACGTCACATGCCTATGAGTGGGACTAGTGTTCTATCCTGCTCAGCTGTGGGACAAGTGGGCCAGGTGGGAGTTGTAGTGCAGGCCTCCCAAACACCCACCCACCTCCCTGTAAAGATGGCTACCTACCTGTTAGGTGAGGGTGAAGCACACAATGGCTGAGGCATGCTTCTGGGTGGGGGCAGTGCTCCATCCTGCTCAGCTGTGGGACAAGGGGGCCTGGTGGGAGTTGTAGTGCAGGCCTCCCAAACACCCACCCACCTCCCTGTAAAGATGGCTACCTACCTGTTAGGTGAGGGTGTAGCACACAATGGCTGAGGCATGCTTCTGGGTGGGGGGCGGGCAACATTTTGCTCAGCTGTGGGACAAGGGGGCCAGGTGGGAGTTGTAGTGCAGGCCTCCCAAACACCCACCCACCTCCCTGTAAAGATGGCTACCTACCTGTTAGGTGAGGGTGTAGCACACAATGGCTGAGGCATGCTTCTGGGTGGAGGGCGGGCTACATCCTGCTCAGCTGTGGGACAAGGGGGCCAGGTGGGAGTTGTAGTGCAGGCCTCCCAAACACCCACCCACCTCCCTGTAAAGATGGCTACCTACCTGTTAGGTGAGGGTGTAGCACACAATGGCTGAGGCATGCTTCTGGGTTGTGGGAGGGCTACATCCTGCTCAGCTGTGGGACAAGGGGGCCAGGTGGGAGTTGTAGTGCAGGCCTCCCTATTCCACAGACACCTCCCTGTAAAGCTGGCTACCTACCTGTTAGGTGATGGTGAAGCACACAATGGCTGAGGCATGCTTCTGGGTGGGGGGAGTGCTCCATCCTGCTCAGCTGTGGGACAAGGGGGCCTGGTGGGAGTTGTAGTGCTGGCAGCATGTACACATGTACCCATGGTGATGTTGCTAACTACCTTTGGGGTGCTTCAGGGGGTGTGTCTGTTGTATCTGTGAGAGATGTGTTGGGGGGAGTGTTGTGCACATGAATGAATTTGAACCTAGGAGGTATTATTTTGTAATAGTGCAAGACAGTACATTTGTGTGATGTTAGGCATTTGTTTGTACTTACCAGCCTCCACTCCCCGGGTATTCCTGAGAGACTCTCTGGATGTAGAATGCCAAGCACCTTCTCCTCCCATTCAGTGAATGTTTTGAGTGGAATGGGAGGGCCACTGCCTGTCCTGTGAGCCAGCTCATGGTTCTTGGCTCTCTTCTTTTTGACCACTGCCTTCAGATCGTGCCACCTCTTCACGA
Organism: Calotriton arnoldi; assembly: GCA_963921515.1. Taxonomy (NCBI): domain Eukaryota; kingdom Metazoa; phylum Chordata; class Amphibia; order Caudata; family Salamandridae; genus Calotriton; species Calotriton arnoldi. The sequence continues at coordinate 1,049,654 of CAWUFW010001381.1, forward strand.
TTTCATCTCTATTGCGTGGCACGGTCCCTACTGCATTGACCTTCTCTACTATCCTTCTCCACATTTGCGACCTTGTTGCTAGTGGTGTCTGTTGGACCTGGTTACCAAACAATTGTGGTTCTACCCTGATTATCTCATCGACCATGACCCTCAACTCACTCTCAGTGAATTTGGGCATTCTCTGTGGTGACATGGTGTGTGATGTGTCAAGGTGTTTAGGCTGCAGGTTTGGGAGTGGTAGTGGTGGTTGTGATGTGTATGGTGTGTGCTGTGCAAAGGTGTTAGAGGTGCAGGTGTGGAAGTGGTGGTGGTGGTGGTGATGTGTGTGTGTTGTGCAGATTTGCCTCTCCTGTCATCTGTGGTGGATGTCCCCTCAGTTGTGGAGTTTTGCAAAGGATTGTGGTATGTTGGAGGCTGGATTTATACTGGTGTCTGTGGGTGTGTCAGGATGGGGTATTGGTAGCAGGTGTGGTGTGTGTGTGAACCTGGGATTTGTAGTTTTGGAGTTTCCCATGGGGGTGTGTCTTTGGGCTGTGTTAGCTATTTTTGGGTGCATGCCTTGTTTGGTTGGTGCACTTTGTGGCCATGTTGTGTGTTTTTCTAGCGACCGCCATTTTTTTAACGGAGCGTCCGCATTGGTGGCTCGGCTACGGCGCTTCCGCCGTCTCACTGATTCTTCAATGTTGTCGACCGCAGCGGTCGGAAACAGCGCACTGCACCGCGGGGATGTCGGGAATATCATAATTTCGATGGCGGTGTCTCCGCTCTGGTTGCGGTCGTTTGGGCTGTTTCTGCTGCGAAACCGACCGCCGCGGACGGGTTTGGGCCTTCTCCGCAGGCGAACGGCGGTTTCTCGGGTCTCCTTTCCGCCGCGGTTGGATTTTTACCGCTGAGGATTCTAATCTAGCCGTCGGTTTTCCCGCGGTAGCGGCGGGCGGTGATTTCCCGCTACCATGGCGGTCGGTTGTTTTTCCATCCACCATCGTAATGACCTCCCAAGTTCCTCTGCCGGATTGGCATTGTAGCATCTCTGAACAACCTCAGACCAACAGTTACCAGGAGCAGATTGGATATTCCCCTCCTCTCTGCAGTATTTTATATATTCCAGCATCCAACCTTGCTATAGTGACTAAGTGCCTCATTACGATGTCGGTCGGAAAGCATTCCGACCGACTTCTTGTCGGAATTGTTTCCGACCAACTCGGGTTCTGCAAATCCAACCGACTGATCACGATGTTTCTGAACACTGTTCTGTCGGACTCCCATTTACTTCAATGGGAGCCTGTGTTCCGACCGACAACCCAGGCTCCCATTGAAAAAAAGGGTGGTTGCGGAAAACCTTGCACCCTGTCGCTGGCACCCCATGGTGCCTGCCACATTGTGCATGGTTGTAAAGAGTGCCCCATGGGTACCCCCACGGGCCCCAACCGGAGGCCTCCGGGTGAATGGGGGGCCTGCCACGGGCCCCCAAAGTCAGTTTCCGACAGTCATGACGGACAGACCGATTCGGAAAGGCTGTCCAAATCTGACATTGAAATCAGCAGACCGGAAACGCAGTCCGTAGAGCTGTATGATTCAGCTCCGACCGACTCGGAGTCTCCGAATGACAGTCGGAACCGAGTTGGAAAGTGCCAACGGTTACCTTCTGTCGTAATTGGTCGGTCAGGAATGTTTCCGAGTCGGAGTCTTCCCGACCGACATCATAATGAGGCCCTAAGTGTATTCGGAATACAAGGGAGCTCTTGACTTGTCCTCCTTGAACCATGGATAGGACTTCAATTAATCAACTTCCCATCTTTCAAATCACCTTTAATTTTGATGCAAGCATCACTCATGGCTGTGCCTTCACACCTGTACTTTCTACCCACCTACAACAGCTCTCTACTGGAGATCATTAAGCCTTTTAACTTTTTTTTATACATTTATAGTAGCGACTCCCATATCATGTTGAAACTTAAAAAAATTGGACTCTTGCTTGCAAGCTGCAGACCAATGGATCTCACATGAAACTCAACACTGAAAAAAATAGAGACTGTCACCTGTGCAAAATTATCTACCTTTCATCCTTGTAACCAGTAGTACCAGAACATAGATGTCCCATAAATGTGTGCAGCAAAATAAGAATCTTGGAGTGACCAAGGTGTCTGATCGCTCTTAAACTTGTTATGAAGCAGACAACCAAACCTTCCTCCTTCACTATGAGGATCATGAGATCTATATTCACTTCTGTAGGGTTATCTCATCTGACCCAAGTTCCCATCGCTTTAGTACTCTTCTATACAGAATACATTAGATCCAGAATACCACTTCCAGATGTCTACTGCATCATCAAACTAGAGATCATATTACTCAAGCCCTTGAAGCACTTTCTCTAGATCTCATTGCCCTATGTCTCTCCTTCATGGCACTCTGCATCACAAGTTATGCTATTCTTTCATGTTGCTGGTCATTTCCGTTTGTAAATCAAGATTCTCATATACTTACGTAGAAGGAAGATCCTATTATCAACAGCACTCTTTTTGATCCTGATCAGGTTCAGATAGTTCAGTGTAGACTGCACAACATGCTAGTTATAGAGTATGTTAATTTTTATGCAAAGCAGGTGACATACATACCAAGCTAAAAGAAACCTCAGATCAACAAGAGCACCCTCCTGCCCATTCCCAGGCCCAGAAAGTCACACATAGCTGGGGGTTACTTTTTGGCACAGATCATCAAACTGAGGAACTCTTTTCAAATGCAAATAAAAATGCTCTCAAACCACGTGGAATTCAAGGTTCAGCCAACTCATGTTTTGTCTAGTCACCACAAGATGCTGTGACACGCCATCCAACCTACAGAGTGCTGCAGGGCAGATTGTGAACCATAGCATATCTACACGCTGTCATGAACTGATATCCCAGATGGATATAATTGCACTTTATAGTGTGATTTTCACATGCCAGTTAAGCCTTGTGAAAGTTCTCGGTCTATTGCTATATATGATGAAACACATGTTGGCTAAACACTGTAAACCTTTTACAATGTGAAAACTACAATGGAAGATAGAAATAAACAATACGTCTAAAGAAAAAGGAAAACTGTGCTACGTCCCACTTGATAATAACAATTGGTGTTCGAAGTGTACATATACTATATTTTTAAAGTTTTTTTCAGTCACTTTGTAGAATATAGCCCATACCATTTCGAATACAGTACACAAATCACCATTCACCTCCTTTTTGACAAAACATGGTTGTCTTTTAATAGGGTGTTTAGAGGCATGCTTTCAGGGGGTGTCCTCTGTCATTTCTGGGATTTATCAGAGGGTCATGAGTGTTTGGAGTCTTGTATAGATGAGCTCAGTGTGTTTGAGTGAATGCGAGGCCAATGCAGTAAGACAGAGGAACTCCTATACTATTGTGAGTATGCATTGAAATGTATATTATTATCAATTATCAACTGGATATCCAGGCTGGTGCATTATATGCCGTTGAAGATGATGAAGAGGCATCAGTGAGGGTTCTACGCTATATATGTGTGTTCGGTAGATGGTCCCTAGAGTGATGCACATGAACCAATATCACAGAGGAACATGTTTGATGTCTGTCATGTGCACTGGAAGATCATTTGTAGTGCCTCATGGAATGTGAATGTATTGCTTGCTTGTAATAATGCTTTGCAAATAAACAATAGCCAGATTCTGACTGTGATACAGTAAATAATAAAGTGAATGAAAACTGCATTACACATTTATCTCTGTAGTCATGGTTCAAGACGGCTCTTCATGGATGGGGGTGACGTGGAGCGTGATGAGTAGTTGGAAATTACTGATAGTGTGCTGCCTGAGCCTGAACTTTTGCATGTGTTCACCAGTCTTTTAGAACATCAGACACTAAACGCTTACGTTCAGTTAATATCAGCCTTATTCCCCCCACCCTCCACTTCCAGTGAAACTGGCAAACTGAGATTTCAAGCCTCCACAATGCAGCAATTTATAAACATCCCTGATCATTAATTTTTCTCAAAAATAGATATCTGAACCACGATTTCCATAATTTGCAAGGAAATTTCAAAGGTGCACTTGACCATCTGTAGATAGGGTTGACACCCACATTTTGCATCCTCATTTGCACCCACATTTTGCATCCTCAAAAACTTAAACTGTCCTGACCAGTCTGCCAACTTTGATGCAGATTAGTCAAAGGGTACAGAAGGTATAATGGGGCAACTAGCTTTTCACTCAAAGATAAAATGGGATTTCCTATAGAAAATGTTTCTACTAATGTTACTTTGAAATCACTGAAATGTTTTATGGCACGGTGGTCTTTAAGTCATTCAGCACCTTTCTAGTATGGTGAAAATGCATCAGTTGTTTTGGAAGTAACATTTGTGTACAGAGGACATATAAAAAAATATATTTTTCAGAAAAGTTTGCAAACACATGATCTGTGAAGCCGGCATAGAGGGGACTGCTCTAGACTGGATCGCGTCTTCCTTCGAAACAGAACTAATGTTATCCATACTCAACCTTTCTCATCCAAACCATACTCCACAAAAGCAGGGGTCCCTCAAGGCTCTATCATCTCGCCCATGCTTTTCAACATCTACATGAAGTCATTACCGGTACTGATCAATCAATTTCACCTCAAAGTGCTATAACTATGCAGATGACACGCAAATACTCCTTCAACTGGAATGCCCCAAAGACATTGGAAAATCCCCAATTTTCAGCTGTCTCAGAGCCGTGGATCAGTGGATGACTTGGAGCCATCTCAAATTGAATGCTTCCAAAACGGAAATACTCACGTTTGGCGATTGGAAACATTATGACCCGCTTGCCGCCTGACCTGATGAACTGGGATCACCGCCTAAAGTATCGAAGGAAGTAAGAAGCCTCGGAATGACCATGGACTCCAAGCTATCGATGAATGCCCAAGTGGACAAACTAGCAAGATCAAGCTTTGTCACTATAAAAACACTGCGACGAATTTTCGCTCATTTGGGATTACCACACAAGGTCCAAGCTACCATATCCCTTGTTCTGTCCAAACTCGATTACGCCAATAGCCTCTACCATGGATCACCTTTAACGACCATGAAAAGACTATGACGGATTCAGAACTCGGCTGCCAGACTACTCTTGCATATCAAACCCCGAGACCACATCTCACCTGCCATGAAAGCCCTGCATTGGTTACCGGTTTCCAGAAGATCCATGTTCAAGCTGCTTTGTATCACCCACAAAGCAATACATGGAATGGGACCGCTCTTCATCAGGAATAAAATCACCAAACACATTCAACAAAGGAACCTCCCCTCTAAAGGGGCACCTCGCCTCAAAAACCCAAGGTACAAGAAAAAAAACATGGGTGGCACATCCTTCTCTGTTCAAGCAGCCAAACTATGGAACTCTTTACCCCCCAACATAAGATCCACGGACAACCACCTTATCTTCAGAAAACTGCTCAAGAATTGGCTCTTACCCACATGAGCACCATTTCAAACAGAAATTTACAGCATATCCCTCTGTATATAAGCATTTATTTTCACTATAGATATGTACCTATCTTTGTGTATTGCTTTGTATAAACATGTAGAATAATTATGTTGTTAAAAAAATACAAATAAATACAAAATTAAAGTACAATAACTCTTGAAAACCGGAGTTTATCTGATGCATCTTTGGTCTACATGTACTTGCTTCCGTTGTGCATCTATGTACCCTCCATGTACTTGGATCTGTGTGTTAGTTACTTTTCTCCTGAAAAAGCATATCCAATGCACTACCCTATTTCTCATCCTGTACCTCTATCAATATCTTTAATTTACATATACTTACCTACTTTATGCATCTATATACTTTCAATGTACTTATGGATCTATATATTTATCACTTTCTTTTAATTTAGCATTTCCAATGCACTACCCTATTTCTCAGCCTATACTTCTCTCAATATATCTTCTAGCCCAACTTTCTGACTCATCTCAAACTTCTTTCTACTACTCTTTCCAATGCACTACCCTATTTCTCACCCTATACATCTATCAATATATCCTCTACATCCCCTCTCTCATTTATACCAAACCCCATACCACTACTATGATCCCCAAAATAACCCTTTCTAGACTCTCCCCTACTCTACCTCTCCTTGCATCATCTGACACATCTTTTACTAAACTGATCCCCCAAAACAAACCTTTCTAAACTCTTCTCTCTGACTCTTCCCCTCCACAACCCCTTTTTACTCATCCAAAAGCCTCCTCCTACTGCTATGACCTCCAAAAAAAAATATATATATCTAAATCCTTCACTCTTCTATCCCTCCACTATCCTTTTCAATCAAAATAACAGACTAACATGTTCACTTCTCAAATTTCATATTCCACTATACTAATTCACCACTAATCCTTTATGGGTTCCAGAGTAGTGTGCTACTCACCAATAAAGCGCTTCAACATCCCATCAGGGTTACAAGCGCTATATAAATGCAAACCTTTTTCCCTTTTCTACCCCTCCCCAACCCTTCTCAATCCAAATAACTGACTAACCTATCCACCACTCAAATTACTTTCATATTTCACTATACTAATTCAACACTAATCTTTATGGGTTCCAGAGTAGCATGCTACTCGCCAAAAAAGCGCTTCAAAACCCCATCAGGGGTAGCAAGCGCTATATAAATACAAACCTCTTTCCCTCTTCTATCTCGCCGCCTACCCTTCTCTATCCAAATAACTGGATAACATATCCACCACTCAAATTACTTCCTATTTCACTATACTAATTTTCAACACTAATCCTTTATGGGTTCCGGAGTAGCGTGCTACTCGCCAGAAAAGCGCTTCAACACCCTTAGGGGTAACAGGTGCTATATGAATGCAAACCTTTCTTCTCCTTCTATCCCTCCGCTATCCTTCTCACTCCAAATAACTGACTAACCTATCCACCACTTAAATTACTTTCATATTTCACTATACTAATTCAACACTAATCCTTTATGGGTCCCGGAGTAGCATGCTACTCGCCGAAAAAGCGCTTCGACGCCTCGTCAGGGGTAGTAAGCGAAATATAAATGCAATTGCAATTACAATACAATACAATACAATTAGGTATGTGCAGTCAGTAGTTCACAAGTGTGTGCATGACAATCTATGCACTAGTACACTGGACACTCATAAGTGTTTTTCTCCCAATGTTTGCAAACACTTGGAGGAATACATAACAAACCTAATGGCAGGGGAAGGCAATATATCCCCAACCCAGCTTTGCCTAAGGGCCTATGAAGGAATTTTTGTGCCCATGCCCTCTTGCCTTTCCTAACACCAAGAAGCAGTTTAGGGACAAATTACAAGTTTGGTGGTCCATGAGACTCCGAACCTCTGGTGGGTGTCTCTGGACCGCCAGACTGGCAGTCCACCCGCAGTATCACAACTACAGCGTTGGACAACCACAGGACTGCTGCAACCATCGGGGTCCCTGATTCCACGGCAGTGGTGCAGCGGTGTGAAGCTGTAATATGCTGGAGGTGCCGCTGCGGCACTGCCAAGCATATTACGAGTTTCCTCACTGTGACCCTGTTCATGGCGGTGAGCCCGCCATGAAAAGGGTGGCAGCGAGGAAACTAAGGGGGCCCAACAGAGCCCTCTGTTGCTTTTGTTCATGGGGGTGAACTTGTTAATGAAAAATCAACCAGTGTAGATTCAAGGGCTTTCTACTTTTGTCTAGGTCTTATCTAATAGCCTGGTTCAGTACAGCCTCCCATTTCGTAATGCCTCATCAATCTGTAGTATAAATTTGAAAACGCGTAATGCTGGAATTTGCCAAAACTTCGGACCGGTTTGTCCAGATCAATTTTTAGACGTGCTGTGTTGGTAATCTCTAATGAATGCTTTAAAACTGCATTAGTATTAAATGATCATAGAAATTAGATGGATGGCAGCAGAGGTTGCAAGACATATTTGACATGGGTTCTGCTATTGTAACTGCAGAGCAATGCACTTGCTTTACAATTAATTACGTTAAACAACTCAACAGAACTTGTCCACACGTACGTTTATGCACATTGTCATGCACTGCTTTTTTATACGCAATAATCCAATTGTTGTTTGCAAAAAATAGCCTGCTATCTCTGCTTCGCCAGTTTTAGCCCTCACTTTTTTGCCTTGAAAAGGACCAATGATATTCTGATTCATCTTTTCATCACTGAACCTTTCAGGGCCCATTTGGTTCTTTCTAGAAGTCCTTTCATTACATGCCCTAGCCTTCCCCGATATCCCTTTTAAGGGCTTGTTAGATTCTCAATGTTGCTGTAATGATTCAGTCTTCTCCTTTAACTTCAGCGACATGCATGCCCTCTTCTTTGAAGCGACCCCCATTAGAACTTCCTTGTTGAACAAAGGAATCTTCTTCCTTTTACTGCCACATTTTCATCCAGGATTAGTATACAGAGATCTTGCTTTTCACATAGAAAGGTTTTGAACATGGCCCATTTCCCCTTCAATATCTGTATCATCAAATAACTGTGATCCCTTGTTCGATGAAATGGGATATTTTATTAATTTCATTGACTAGCATTAACTTTGCTGTCTTAAAGTTAACTCTATTTGTTGCCCCAGTTCATTTACTTAACTTTCATTTGAATTGTAAATGCAATCCTATTATGGATTCTTTTAACTAAAGGTCTCAAAACCTCAATTAGTTTTGTCCCTCCTTCGTTATTGGAGGGTAGTGGAATCACATCCTTGGCTTTTTTTCACCTGTCACTCTTTGAAAAGGTTTCGCCTATTGCATTGAGGTGGTAGCTACTGTGGCGGGGAGACGAGACCAGTGCACCATATATTTACTTGGTGACACCCCGGTCTTTGGAAATATGATTGCAGAGTGTAGAGCTGCACACTGCCACCACTAAACAAAATGTGTGTTGTTATCGAAGGCATATTGCCGCATCCACAATTACCCCCGCTGTACTCTCTCATACAACGAGAGAGAGAGATCTGCAGAAGTGACAGATAAACAAAGCACTCACAGCAAGACCCAAATAGGACAGTTATAGGCAGCTTGGCACCATTCTTCCTCTGCTCAGCGAAGCCACAAAAGGTGAAATGGGAGCTTCGATCACTGCATCCTTTGCATAACTCAAATTAAATATTGTAGATTTAAGAAAGCACTTTATTGTTTTCGAATTAGGTATGTATTTGCTTTTAACGCTCTATGTGCTAAAAGCATTACAACCATTCACTTCTAATCAATTTGAAGTTGTAGGAAACAGTTATCAAAAAAGTAACTTATCCAGTGACTTCAGAGTTTTCTGTTCAGAAGAAAAGGTCACAAAGCTTCGGAGAGGGCGAACAGTAGAAAGGTTGCTAACGGGTTGGTATACACTAGAGTAAAAGTGCTTGGCTGCAGGTTTCCGCCTAATGTATTCTGCTACCTAGCAGTATAGATATCCGGGATCAGAACAGGGAGAGCAATATCAACTCTCCCATGTTGACTTCCACCTATAATGTTTTACACTGTGCTCCTCAGGATCAGCTTAACCACAATACCAATTTTCATGCACCTTTAAACAAAACAAAAAAAAGAAGGTTTTATGTAATGGCGAATGAACTTTGAGTAACATCAAATTGCAGTATAAAGAGGTAGCGATATAAAAAGTGAGGGAAGGTTTAGGACAGTTGCGGTGGACAGATGAGCTTGTGGCAGGTGGCATGGGATTATGCTTTCACAGCAGATACACTATTGTTTCATTTCACAAAGTTCAATAGAGACACTATACCAGTGGCATAATTTCTTAAATACGCTGGTACTGGTGTAGTCCTCAAACAGATGAGTTGTGGGTTCCTTCCAGAATTGTAGTAGGTAGTGCTGCAAGGATCAAGTTGGACTGTGAAATGTCTCTTCCTGGGTTCTCCGAATCACCTGCTCAAATGGCTGCATAGGATTCAGATGGCGGCAGCACGGTACCTCTGTCTCTCCCTCAGCTCTTTGGCCTCTGAAGTGCTAGACACATTGCATTGACTTCCGTCTCCAAAAGGATCATCTTTAAATCTTTATGTTTGATGCACAAAGCCATTCATAACATCAGTCCATTGTACTACAGACAAAAATGCACTGTTATTACCCAGTGTGTACACTATGCTCTCCAGAAGCCAATTTTCTACCGGTTCCAAAGTTCACCCGTTCTTGACTCAGCAGAAGAGCATTCTTGAGCCAGGAAGCTCAACTCTGGAACAGGTTGCCTCTTCCCCTTCGCCCTAGTTCTGAAATGCTAAAATTCAGGAAAGCTCTAAAAACCTGGCTTTATGACCAAAAGCACTTAACTGCCTCACACATTCCATTGCTGGCAACCATTAGCACCAGGACACCTTCCTAGATGACAGAGCGCTGCAGAAATGTAATAATAATGAATAAATAATTGAGTCTGATTTGGAGCATGCTTAGCTATGTTGCTTTGTAAGTGTTCAAATAAGGCTTGCTTCTAGGCTTTTGTTGTTGTTGCAATTTAAGGGCCAATGTACAAAAATATTAAGTGGTTATGAACTTTGCAGTTCACAAAAACACAGGTTTTGGAAAAAACAACTATTTTTTATAATGCAATACTTTCTGACTTACCAAACGGTTTTTGCAGCTGTTCCAGGATCGCAAAAAAGGAAGGAGGTTGAAAGAAGGGCCCCATGTCTTTTTCTGAGTTGGAAGGGAGTATATTAATGGTTACTGACTGCAAATGCAGTTGCAAACCATTGTTCTGTTATCTGCCCCCAAGTTGGGGTAGGAATTCATTTGCTATTTCGAAGCTGTTTGTTTGTGACAGTTTCCCCTTAAATGACTCCTGGTGCAGTGATCTGGTTAACCAATCTTGCTCCCTAAATGTCCTACTAGGCAGGAAAAATGTGATTGTATGAACAGCACGGTTTAAGGTAAATATGTGACTTACAAAAAATATTTTCCTGCTGGGAATGCAAATGCAGGGACAGAGGTCTGCTACCCCATGCAAGCCTTCGTTCATTCCCGCATTTTCTTGCATTCCCTGGATGGTTGCAGAAAGCATCCAGTCAGCTATATGTATTAGGTACGAGGGTTTGTGACCTTCAGAAAAACCACGTCCGCAGACATCCACTGTCAAATCTTGCCCAGTTTGCGGACCGACCCTTTTATAGACCCTCTGCAATATGCCAAGTCTGAAAATATTAAACAAGGGAAGGATTTGACCACTAAAGGCATCTCTTGTCAAAAATGTCTATTCAGGTAAATATTCTGCTCCTTTTCCTCCTAGTGTCTACAATACCCGAGTTGATAGAAAACATGTGAATAAACCTCATTCAACAGATCTTCTGGAGAACCAAGTTTTCTCTTTCCTATTTTTTTAACAAGATATTTTCACCAATCTCTGACAGATATGTTCTGGGACTTTTAAAAAAAATGGCATGATTATGATGCTCCTGAAGATGCCTACTTTGGATTCTGCTCCCTTTTAGATGACTTTGGCCTACAATCACCCCGCCAGGTATGGCAACGCTCTTCGAAAAAGTAGTACTAGCATAGGAGTTTTTAGACGCCTACCAATCTCTCTACCCTAGACAATTATTGTTTAGGCCCAATTATAATATAGCATAGAGTACTATGACTATTGTTGCAAAGATGACAGGATACCAGATCAGCTAATTCAAGTCTTTATTCTGCGTCTCCTCTCTCCACCATCACTTCAACTCTCTGGCTCACTTGACAGAACTGATTCTCTAGACAATTAGCATTCTAAGGTAGACTGCAATTTCCAACTGTGGGAATACACCAACAGGCAAAATAGGGAGGGAGAACGTAATAAGGCTTAATAAGGAACAGAAATATACTACTATGCAAATAATAATCGTAATAAGTCCAGGTAAAATAGTGACATTATAGCAACTATATTCTGGAATGAAGTATACATACTGGGTGAGACCAAACTGAGGTGGCATGGTGGGCAAAAGAATGGTGGGTTGGAAAGCCACCCTGGGTGGTTGCTGGTGGTTAAACTTATTGCAAGAATTACTCCCATTACTTTTTGTGTGTTTGATGTATCACTCTAAGTGGCAAGGATATTCTCAGACAGCAGCAGTCAGTGCAAGTAAGCGCAGTGGGGCAGTGGAGAGAGGCGGGTCGGGGGGATGTCGACAGATGACGGAATAGGATTTATTTATTTTTTCCTTTTCTGTCATCTGTCGACTCCCCCACCCCCACACTTACCTGCACCGGCCACCACTGTTCCCAGATAGGGTCCCATGCTCACTGTGCCACTGAAACCAAGCTACTGCTGAGCGGCAAGCTCCAATCTGGGCAAAACCGGTCTTGGGTTGCTTGTGTTCTGGTTTAGGGAGGACCTGGCCTGGTAGTTCGGGCTAGGCCAATCCTATTGGAGCAGGGTCAAGCATGATTAGCACATGGCTGGACCCAGACTGAAGTGGCATGGTGGGCAAAGAATAATGGGTTTAATGCTACCCCGAGCAATTGCCAGTGGACAGACTTGTTGCAAGTGTTCCTCCCATCATCTTTTGTGTGTTCAAAATATTGTAGTGTGAGGCCCTTCCTAGGGTGGATGATGTGTGTGACAATCCCATGGATTTCTGCTTTTTTTCAACACCATGGAGCACCATATCCTTTTATAAAGGTTGCTGATGATCATCCACGCTGAAACCCAGACCACTTAATAGTTTCAGTCATTTCTGCAGCAGTGCACTCAGTCTGAAAATCAGCCCAATTTATCCAAGGAAGCCTTCCCTGTATTTGCCTCCCCCATGATTTCCCAACTGCTTCTCACATTTTAATATGGTTATGTAGCTGTTCATTCTGATACTGTTTTAGATAAACTGGTAACTGTGCAATCATATACCACTTGCACACAAATATACATCAAGTATTCCAAGGACTATACTTCCATCAAAGCAAAACAAAATGGCTCACTATCTACTCCTGAATGCCTGTTAACTGTTTACAATATAATAGCAGCAACACAGAGCTACTTATTTTCAGCCTGAGGGGTAGAGCGTTTATATCTTCTCTAAACAATTGGATTACCAGAGTCTAAGAAAGAGACTTTTAGGGTTTTACTTCAATATGTATATACACATGAGCTAACAAACAATGTACACGGTTATCAGTTGCTTCCAGCAACTACCTACAGTTTGAATATTCACCTTTTTTTAATTGCATCATTATCCTTGGTTTGGGGGCCGTCATTAATTTGCACCTTCATATTCTTAATGCCTTGTACACCAGCTTACATTCCTTCTGTTGTCCACATGGTTCTAGCTCTTGAGAAGAGAGAATGATCCCTCCTGGCTCCTTGTCTAGGACTCATTTCTGTTTAAATCACCTATCTCATCTTCAGATGGTGTAAAAAATGCCCCTTACTATTGGTACATTGAAATGTTACAAAAGAGAACTTACACACCTATAAAAGGCTAGGCAGTGAATGCGATGAGGAGCAAAGATGAGAGTATAAATTTGAGCTATTTTTTGGTAGGTCTTTCTAAATATTTGTCTTGTTTTAGTCTAAGATTACATTCAGTACATTTATTCTGCTTATATTTAAGCTAAATACTGGCATGGTAGGGAAGCCCCTTTCGGTGTACAGAGCAACTACAAAAAATGAAACATCTATAAACTTACTATGCCACTATCTGGAAGCTTAGTACCGGGCCTGGATACCTCAGAGTTAGGGTACTCCATAAATGGTATGTAGCTTAACATGACTTGGTCATAATCTATTTATTGCTTCGCCTTTACTGATTTCTCATACTAGAGGCCCGTTTTAGGAAGGCTTAATATTATGTGATCATGCTGGTTAGGTTTCACCATGCAGTACTCTCAAAGACCCCAAAGAGGGTCCTTGGATTGGCAATAATAAATCCTTAGCTCAGTCCTGGTAGTGTGGCAAAAAGCAGCCAGGCATTACTAGAGGAACGTGTTAAACATTTCAGAGCACCAACATGGAAGATAAGTAATTAAAACGCCTCCAGAGAAATCGGACATCAGTTTATAAAAATAAAGTGTATTTTTACTTTAATTTAGACACCACAATGAATGGAATAGCATAAATATAACCGGAGGTATGGATTTTAGAAGTAATATAAAATCAGTGCAAAAGAATACAGTGAGACTCCATCATTGCGATCAATTGGAAAAACCACAAGTGACAATCGGTCACTTGCAGGTCGAGTTGCATGGAACCCTTGCAGGGTAAAGGTGATGTGAGTCCCAGGATCTGGCCACAAAAGTCAGTTAGATTTTACCTGACCCGTAAAGCCCGGGTGAAGAGTTGGCCTGGCTGTCTCTAGTGCTGAACAGGAGCTGCGGGGGAGCTGCTTTTACCACTGCAGGGAACAAGATGCGAAAACATAACAATGGGGTGAGTGTTGATATTGGTTGAATGGAGTTCTCTCTAGGTGCAGGGTAAAGTGCAGGGGTTGGTTGCCGGACTGCAACCAACAAGCCTTGGCAGCAGTAATCCTTGGAAAAAGGTACTTCGACGTCTAGTGGTCCTGGGGAACACAGTAGCTGACTTTAACTTTGTGGAAGGCAGGACTACAGTTCCCACAATGTACTAGACCATTTGGATTTGGGTGATCCCTCGAGGCCAAATAGCCAGCGATTCTCTGGATCCAGAGCATTGTTTAACCTGCAGTTTGCAGGGGACTAGTGCCACTAGTCCAGGGAAGTCTGAGAGTGCTTCAGGCTCTCACAGGGGTCCCTCTGTCTGGGGGAACTGCGAGTTAGCCTAGGACGAGTCCCGATCAGGCAGCTCCAAGTATGTTGCCATAGGGACAGAGTATCCCTCTTTTGCTTTATGTAAGTCCTGTTGTCGCAGACATGGGTCTCTTCTTTGTCCTCTTTAATGCAAATTGTTCAGAACTGAGGTTCTGGTGTCCAGGGAGTCCCCTGAAGCCTAGATTTAGGGGAGATAGGGGTGTGGGAGCAAGCATCCAATTGGCTGCTAGTCCCTGCAGCTAGTACGCCCCTGAGATAACTACATCTGGAGGTGTAGGCCACCTTTTCTCCCCAGAACCCACTATTTCCACCACTTTAAAAATGGCAGAAGTCTTCCTTGGCTGTACAGGCCAGGAATCCCACCCTAGAGGTGTGGCTAGCCTCCTGGGGGAGTACATGTCCTGCATACCTAATTTCCTGCCTGTCTGGGAGCAAAATTACCTCATATCAGAGGCAGTGTAGCCTTTGAAGCTCACTGCCTTGATGTGCCACTTCACTTTCCTTACGGGAGGGAGGGGGTGTGATCTCCTACCTGACTAGGCCTTTTTTCCTGACTCCTGGGCGTTATCACACGGCCTGGCTGGACAAACTTCCCCATTGTGTCTCTAATGCCTTTGGACATGGTGAAATGTGCTGTGAGGTGTCACCAGCGGCATCCAAGCAATATGCAAGTGATAAGTGGCAAATTTTATGAAACCAGTAGCTATGAATGCAGGAATGGCCATAAGAATTGCTTGCAACACTCCTCTCCTCTTCACACTCATACAGATACACACACATCAATCAAGCATCCACCCCCAACACACACAAACATCAATTCTGTATGTTTCTTATGTGCTAAAAAGTTTAAAAAATTACTTGTTTGTTTGGCACACTTTGACATCTGGTATGTTGTGCGCACACTTTGCCATCCCCTCTAGGAGCTTGAGTTGTAGAAGTGACATATTCTAAGAGCAGTTTAGAGAAGGGGGCGCAACCAGATATCCTGGGAGGGGTGTGTGAACAGACCTCTATGACCACCACAGCCCAGGGAGGGAAACGGAGGGTGGAACCCAGAAGAGGTGGGTCACCAGAACTAATAAGTGGGAAGGGACGGACCCCTGGTGTAATTTAATGCCACAAAATCTATGGTTTTATTTAGAGTCAAATGCATGATCTGTTTTGTGCCCAACACGTAACTAATCAGGTTGCAGGACACTTATTCAAGCACACTAGGGGAGGCAGTGCATGCTCGAATTGGCTGAGGGTGCACGGTACCCATTGGCTACTGCCAGCAGTGAGTGAAGCCCAAGCCTTCTAAACACTCTTATCACTACTGCACTTAAGGGACCCTGTAATGAGAAGACAGGTTTCTGTTTCTTGGTGCCCCTCAGCTCAAACAAATTCCACAGTTTGGCAGAAGATGAAATCAGCTGATAATACTTGCTTTAGTGCAGTGGATTTGCTATTAAGGATGTCCCACTGCCAACACAGCTACCTGCGACGGCGAGTTACACTTATAATCCCTGTCTAGCACGCCTTTCCTTGATCGGGATGTTGGTTCCCTGCTGCTCTGGACAGGCAAAAGCTTAGGGTTTTTAGGCAAAGAATCCTCTTTCATTCCAGAAACGGGAAGCAGAGTTGCAAGGCTGCGGGGCAAGCCGGGAAGAGTGAGCTTCAGCAAACATGGTACGTCCTTACACACGATTCTATTACTACTGTGGTAGTCTGAAAAGCCAAGTGGAATTGTGGTCACTGGAGTGGGGGTGGCGTGTCTATCGAAATACACAATATATATCAAAATGAGAGAGGGACAAGGAGAGCAATTAAGGTCCAGTACCCATGGTCCTAAAGGGGATTAGCAAGTGTAATAACACAAGTAGGGTACTTGTTCCTATCAAGAAAAGAAGAAAAGAAAAATAAGAAAACAGTTGGACGTGATAATGTGGAGGGGATCTTCCTAATTAGGAAGTGATGCCCTCACACACCCATGTGGGTGTCATGCTTCATTATCGGGCTTTTTGCTTCTCATGGGGCCGGCGCTGCAATGCCCCATGGGCCCCGTGAGAGGGCTCTTTGATGGAGATCTTTAAAAAGCAGAAGCCGTGATGGTGCGTGTGGGTGTGTGGAGCTAAACAAAAGGAGTGTGAGCGTGAATTTAAAATTACCTGAAGGGTACCCTATGATAAGTTTATTAGGGGGTCCCTTCGGTAGTATAAAAAAGGGAATAAAAACTTGGCAGTCGGTGCAAGGTTAGGAAGCACGACTGTCTGGTGACTAAATCAGGTAAGCATGCCTACAAGGGAATTTATTTTGCACTAAATCGTAATCTTTCTTATATTTGCAAAGTCCTGAATAATGGCTTCAAAGAAACAAATCTCTATACTCAAACATATTCATTCAACTTGAATGTATCTCAAAAGAAAACAAGGCAGGTGTATACTTTTTTTAGAAAAATAAAAATTTATATAGAAAAATTCGTTAAGGGTACAAAAAACACATCACAAGTATACAAAAGTGAATGAGGTAAATTCTTTACACACTAATTAGCTGCTCAATAACACTTTTGTTAACACCAATTCCAGATCTTTAACAGCATGGAAGACATTGTTGAAGATACCATGAACATTGTTTAACAATTCATTTGAGTATGAAATTGGGTGAGCTTGTCGACGTTTCAGTCTATCTGTTCTCATCTCTAAGACCATCTTCAGGACGAGATGTTCATGTTGTGAACTGAAGCCCCTGAATTTATACCACAAATATAATCTGATGGTATTTATATTTTTAATTTATAATCAGTAAAAAAATAAACATATAAAGTACCTCCCACTCTATTCCTCTACAAATCCAATGGCCCACCTGAAAAATATAAACCTTAAACACGTATTACCAAATCAAAAAACACAAAAAAATAAACGTACCTAACATAAAAATAATAACTTATAACACAAACACTAATGAAATCTAACTAAATAATCAATAAACATTATTTTTTAAAACTACACTAAAGAAACGATGTAAATGAGCTCAAAAATGACATTCTTACCATCTATATTCTGCGCTCGATATTCTTGCTAGCCCATTATTTTTAATGCAATATGAATACCCTTATAGAAATGTGGGATAGAGCCAACCAGTGTAAGGTCAAACACACTGGAGGTCTACTTCACTGCTGATACAGCTAAAACTCCTCTTATGTCTGGTGTAACACAGCCACTGAAAATTGCTAAAAATGACTAAATATTATTTAGTTGTCACCTCAGGTTGATTCTGGGAGTAAGTTCATTTGCAACAAATCAGGCTACTAATGTTTTTTTTTATGCCGCATAAGCAGCTGGTTAATGTTATTAGCCCGAATTGCTCAAACCCTTCTTCCACCCAATCTTCTAGTCCAATGCAGGCAAGTTCTCAATGACCTCAACACTGGCTAATAGTGTCTAATGCACAAATATTTTCTAATAATTAATAATAACACATGATTAATATTGTAATTGTTACTATAGTGATGCCATTTCGCAAACACCAATAATAATAATGTTTACTTCTAGCCAACCCATGAAAGTCTTTATATGCCCAACGGAGATATTTATTTATTTATATATTCACAGGTTTTCTATAGCGCGAACAAGGCCAAAGATTATCGGGATGCATTACGCAGGGGATAACAGTGTTACATAAGGATCGGAGGAAGGAAGGTGAGGGTGGTATATTACAAGGAAAATATGGGAGAATATTCTTGACAGGTCACTTTATATACATTTGATAACTCCATTAAACGTGAGTTAAGATAAAATTATGTTTGGGAATTTAATAGAATATAGGGAAGAGCCAAAGGTCCATTCAGACTTTTCTTGCCATGTGGCTGATTCATCCTGTCTGGGACTGCAGATGGTGGTGGAAGAGTAGGGTTTTCAATTCTTTTTTGAAGGTTTTGTGGAATGTGATTGCTCTGATGTTGGGGGGAAGGGGTAAGGAGTGTAATATTCTTGGAGCCTGAGAAGAACTGTTTAATTAATCTTGTGATGTGTTGACCTCCTGAGGTTTCTGGTTGAGGTAGATAGGGCTGGACTTGTGTAGTGTCTTGTGCATAATAAAGGTTAGTTTGAAGAGACTCTTAGCTTCCAAGGTGAGCCATTTGGTGGATGTTAAGATGGGAGGGATATGCTCAGAGTTCCTGGATTTTGAGATAGTCTTGCATCTGTGTTTAGAGTAGCTTTAACAGGGGAGAAGAGAGTTTTCAGACCCCCTACCAGGAGAGAGTTGCCGTAATCTTGAGATGACCAGGGATTGAACAACTTGTTTGAAGTTCTGAGTTGGTATAAATCACTTGAACCCTCTTAATAGCTTGAGTTGAAATTGTGTTCTCTCCGCTATGTTGTTGATGTGGTCCTGAAAGATAATATGTTTGTGTAGGATGAATCCCAGTGCTCTCTTCATGCCAACTCTGTGCTGGGGAGTGGCTTTGAGTGGGGAGATAAGGATAAGTTCAGTTTTGAGTGGGTTCATTTTAAGGTGCTGCAATGACATCCATGATTGTATTTCGTTGAGGGTTTGAGAGGCAGAGGTTATGTCTTCTGGAATGATAATTTGTATGTAGAACTGTGTGTCATCATAATAGTTGTTATGTTTGAGTGCTTTAGAATAGCAAAAAATGCTCCCTGCATTTCTTAAAGAGTGTGAGCAAAAGTATGGAACCTTGGGGAACTTCTTGGTACAGTTTTGTTGTTTCTGAGGAGGTGCTGGCTATTATTTTGACATATTGGCCTCAGTTATCTAGAAAGGAGGTGAACCAACCGAAGACCGGGCCTTTCAGGCCCATTCTGGTTTTGAGGGTTTTTATTAGTGTGGGGGGGCCGCTTTTAAGTCTAGGAGTAAGAGTAATCAGCGGTCTCCATTGTCCGTGATTTCAACGGTGTTGTTGGCAATTTGAGGATAGCAGTTTGCATGCTATGTCTTGCTCTGAAGCCTGTTTGGTGACCATTAATTAGTTTTCTTTCACTGAGGTAAGGTTTCATTCAAGCAATCAATCAGTAGATTTGTAGAGGGCTTCTTGTCACCCTTGAGGGGATCCAGGCACTGGCAGAGTCTAATTGATTAGCCGAATATCTAGGTCTTCAGGGACTTTCAAAACTCTGAAAAAGATGGGGAAGTCCATAGATGAAAGGGTAGTTCGTTCCATGTCTTCACTGCTAGGTAGGGGAGGGAGCGACCTCAGCATCTGTTACGTCAGATGTGGGAGAAGAGGTTTAGAGAAAAGGATGAGGAGCAGAGGTGCCTGGTGGGCTGACGGAAATTCACGTGGTGGTTCAAGTAGGCAGGTCCACAGTTGTGTAGGGCCTTGTAAGCATGGGTTAGGAGCTTGGACTGGCATCTTTTCTGTACAGGGACCCAGTGGAGTCCCCTGAGGTAGGGGGTGATGTGGGTTAGCCAAGGGAGATCCAGGATGAGTCTGGCTGTGGCGTTTTGTATGGTCTGCAGTCGTCGGAGGTAGGTTGCGACCCCTGAGTAGAGAGCTTTGCCATAGTCCAGTCGGCTGGAGATGAGGGCCTGGGTAGTGGTGCATCTTGACCTTTGGGGTAGCCATTTGAATATCTTAAGAAGCATGCGGAGGATGAAGAAGCAGGAGGGGGGACAGAGTTGACCTGAGTCGTCATGATTAGCTTGTTGTCCAGAATGATGTCTATGTTCCTAGCGCGGTCATTGGGGGTAGGAGTAGGTCCGCGTTCTGAGGGTCACAAGGATGCGTCCCATGGGGAGCTTTTGTCTGAAAATCAGTACCTCTGCCTTGTCTGAGTTGAGTTTCAGGCAGTTTTTCTTCATCCAGTTGGCGACGTCTGTTAGGCAGTTTTGGAAGTTAGTGTTGATGGTGTCTTCAGAGAGGGAGAGGATGAGTTATGTGTCGTCGGCTTAGGATATGATGTTGAGTCTCTGGGTTTTGGCTATGCTGGCCAGAGGTGTCATATAAGTGTTGAAGAGGGTGGGACTGAGTGAGGAACTTTGGGGTACTCCACAGATGATTTCCTTGGGTTCTGCGGTGAAGGGGGGAAGGCAGACTTTTTGCATTCTCCTAGTGAGGAAAGAGTCGATCTATCTGAGAGCGGCTCCTTGGAGGCCTTGGGGGCCTATTAGGATGGCGGGCGGACTTCAGTCCGCTTGCCACCCTAGCGGTGCTGGGACCGGCTGCCAGCGGTGCGGCGGTCCCGCACCACCAATTAGGATGCGACCGCCACCGTGGCAGTCGCATCCTGCATCTCCAACATTGCGGCGGGCGCTGCTGGATGCAGCACCCGCTGCAATGCCAAAGAGGCATGTTGTGCATTGCCATGCACAACGTGATAGGCACCGCGCGGTGCCTGCCACCTGAGCATGGCGATGTAGGGGGGTATCATAGGTACCCCACAAGTGCAGCTCCCTGCCCCCCCCACAACCCCCCGAGGTCCCGCAACGGGCCCCCACAGAAATTCCCGCCAGCCCTTTCATGGCGGCATCGCCGCCATGAAAAGGCCGGAACCGCTAGGCATCATGATATGGATGGCGGTGCCTTCCAGGCACCGCCACCATATTGTGCCCGAGTTCCGCCCGGCCGGCAATTGTGACAATTGCCGACCGGAGGAAAAGTGGCGGACGGACTTTCCGTTCGCCGCGGTACCCCCGCCATAGTAATATGGCGGGGGTGAATTGTGTTGTGATGGCGGATGAATCGCCACTGCCGGCTGGGCGGTGGCGATCCGCCCCCCATCATAATGACCCCCTATGTTCTGCTCCCTTGTGATGTGTGTGTGGTGGGAGACCTTATCGAAGGCTGACAAGAGGTTTAGGAGCATTAGAGCTGCAGAGTATGGCTTGGATGTCATTGGTAGCCATGATGAGGTTGCTGCGTCAAGTACAAAGTTTCGTTCCAGATGTGAGGAGAGTTTGAGGTGTGAGTTGCGCATCCATCACAGCTTTCTAGAGCTTTGGCCAGGAAGAGGTGGGTGGAGAAAGGGCAGAAGTTAATTGCTCTTTTCATTAGTAGGGGATCACTTGCCCAACTTTGAGCAGGTCAGGTACATATCTGGTTTCTCGTGATGAGTTGATGAAGTTAAGCCAAAATGGCAACACCATCTCACTAATTTATGTTAGGATGTAGGCAGGAATGGGGTCAGAGAAGTCACTAAGGGCATTTTGTATGCAGTTATATATAGAGCAAACTTGACATGAAGGTATTAGAGTGCTTTACATGAATGAATGAATGAATTAAATAGTTTATAAAGCGCGCAATTACCCAAACATGTCTTCACGCTAGAGGAAGGACAACAGAGACGACCGGTCACTAAAAGCACAACTAATTCTGACAGCAGCTTATCCACGGCTTCGGTAAACAGCCAAGGCCTCAGCTGCTTCCTAAATTGCAACAGAGCAGGTTGGCGATGCAGAGTAGGAGGCAGTGAGTTCCACAGTTTTCCTGCACAAATGGAAAATGCTTTACCTCGTCTTCTTGCTTTTTTTGTTCTAGGAATAATGACAGTTCGTGAGTTGCTTGATCTGCTCTGCATGTACCAAGGAAACCGTTCCTGAAAATACTTTGGACCGGTCCGATGAAGGGCCTTATAGACCAAGCACATTGCCTTAAAAACAATCCTTTTTCTCACTGGAAGCCAGTGGAGACCCTGCAGTGATTGGGATATGGGTGCAAACTTGGGAATTTTCAACAACAGTCTCACTGCTGAATTTTGTAAAGACTGTAGTTACTTTACCACATATTTGTGAGTGCCCAAATATAGGGCATTACAGTAATCCAGCTTCGAGAAGATGAGAGCCATCATCACTATTTTTTGCAAGTCAAAAGGAATAAACGAAAATATATTTTTTTAAGACCTCCAACACGAAAAAACCAGAAGAAGTGATCAAATGTATTTGCTCAGAAAAAGATAATTTTGTGTCAAAGATGACTCCTAGATTTCTTACTTCCTGAACCGGGTCTGGTAATGTGCCTAAGATCGACGACCACCATGAAATGAAATTTGTACTTGTAAAGCGCACCCATACCCCCAAAGGGGTGTCCAGGCGCTGTACGCATACCGCTGTGGAACCCTTCCTGGCTTTTCCCTGTGAAATGTCCACTCCTGGGCACCCCCAGGGTGAAGCCAGGCATCCCAGCGCTGTTGGGGCCATTGTGGAGATTAAGCAAGCTATTGCCCAGAGTTGCAGAGTGGGACCATGACTCATTCCAAAAGGTAGTCTCTTTTCCAAAAAGCAGTGCCTCGTTCAATTTCAGCCAATTATTTTGCATCCAGATTGCAACTTGAGACATGCAGTTGCAGAAATTCCTTGCCTCCTTATTTACGTCCGATGAAATAGACACCACTATCTGAGTGTCATCGGCGTAGGAAAACACTGCTAAGGTTGATAAGGGGGCTAACATAAATATTGAACAGAGTGCGGCTGAGGGAGGACCCATGGGGAACACGGTATAGAGACAGAATATCGAGTTGGAAATGTCGGCTTGCACTAATATCGAGTTTGAAATATCGAGAGACAGAAATATCGACAGCAAGAATATCGTGGTCAAGAATATCGAGTTTAAGGTAAGAAATATCGTTTTTAAAAATATCGATGTCATTAATTAATATCGTTTGCAAAAATATAGTTGTTAAAAACATTGTTTTTTTAGTTAGTGTTATGTATTTTAGTATGTATTTTAAATGTATGGGGGTGATTAGGATGGCGGGCGGATCGCCACCGCCGAGCCGGCGGTGGCAATCCGCCCGCCATCCCAATCCGAATTACCCCCCGCCACATTATAATAGCGGGGGTATCGCGGCGGACGCAAAGTGCTTTTCCGCCGGTCGGCAATTGTTCCGATTGCCGGCCGGGCGGTCTTGGGCCTCAATATGGTGGCGGTGCTGGGTTTTAAAGGCCTTTCCATGGCGGCTTCGCCACCATGGAAAGGCTAGCGGGGATTTCAAATGGGGGCCCGTTGCGGGCCCCCGGGAAGGGTGGGGGAGTGGGGGGAGCACTTGGGGGGTACCCATGGTACCCCCTCCATTCCCATGCACAAGGTGGCAGGCACCGCGCGGTGCCTGCCACGTTGTGCATGGGAATGTACAACATGGCAATTTGGCATTGCGGCGGCTGCTGCTGTAAGCAGCACCCGCCGCAGTGTCAGAGATGCGGAATGCAACCGCCAGGGTGGCGGTCGCATCCTAATTAGCGGTGCGGGACCGCCGCACGTCTGGCGGCTGGTCCCAGCATTCTAATCACCCCCTATGTGTTCTATTTTTTTCTTTAAGTATTGCTTTTGTTTTTTAATATATGTGTTACATTTTTAGTAGTTATTAATTTTATTTTAATTAAATTTTGCGTTTTAGTTCTGTAGCGGGTTGTGGGTTTATAGGGAAATAGGGTGGGAAGTAATTTAATTATAATTATTATTATTTATTAATTAATATTTATTTATTTAATATTTTATACTGTTAATTGTGGGGGTTAATTTATTATTAATTATTTTTAATTGGTTGTTAATTGTTATTAATTAATTGGTAATTATGTTAATTGTGACATTTTTTTAGTAGCGGGTTGTGGGTTGATAGGGGAGTAGGGTGGGAAGTAATTTAATTTTAATACATTTAATAATATTTTTTATATAATATTTTATTTTATAGTGTTAATTGTGGCAATTAATTTATTAATAATTATTTATAATTTGCTTGTTAATTGATATTAATTAATTAATTGTTAAATAATTATGTTAATTGTGTCATGTTTTTAGAAATGGGTGGTAGGGTTTATAGGGGAATAGGGTGGGAGGTAATTTATTTATAATTAATTAATTATTTGTTAATTAATGCTAATTAGTTAATTAAAATTTAAATATGGCAATTGTGTAATTATTTTGATGTGTGAGTTGTGGTTTTTATAGTGGTAAATGGTGGGAAGTAACATTTTTTACATTAATTAATGATTTATGGTTAATTGATATTAATTTATTAATGTTAAATTAGTTATGGAAAATGTGTAATTATTTTTAGGTGTGTGTTGTGCTGTTTATTGCGGTAGAGGGTGGAAAGTAATTTACTTTAAATTAATTAATCATTACTTGATCATTAATATTCATTTATTACTTGATAAATATTTTTGGGAATTGTTTATCTTTATTTTGTTTGTGGATTTTAGTTCTATAGGGGTAATGTTTGGTTAGTACATTAATGTTTATCTGTTTTAATGTGTTTTTTTAATTAATAATATTTGTTTAATTGATAATTAATTGTGTTAATTATGGAGGTACACTTTTAAAAAAAATTAGATGTGTGTTGTAAATTGTGTGGTGTTATAGGGTAGGAAAAAAATATTACATTCATGTAATAATTAATGTTTTTGATTATAAATAATTTCTATTACAAAATATTTATTTGTAAATAATTTTTACATTTTTAAAAAGTAATCTTTGTATGTAATTTTTAGATTTTTTTAACATTATAATATGTTTCTATGTTTTGTAATTTTTTATATTTTTATATATGTTTTGTTTTTTGGTTTTTTATTATCTTTTGTACTGTAATTCATATCTTGTTTGTTTTTAAATTTGAATTTTCTTCAGTGGTTGCACTAGCTGAAGTCGATATTGTGGTGGTCGATATTCTGTCAGTGATCCGGGGAACACCACAGGGGAGGGAAAAAGGCAAAGAACTTGCATTCCCCATCTCCACCCGCTGTTGTCTGTTGCTTAGCAATAAACTCAACAGGGCCAGTGCCGAATTTCTGAAACCTAGCGAATGGAGGCGCTTTATAAGGAGTGAGTGGTGAACTGTATCAAAAGCGGCAGATAAATCCAATAAAATCCATGTAGCTTTGCCACCCTTGTCGATTACCATTCTTAATTCCTCTGAGGCTGCTACCAAAGCAGATACAGTGCAATGATTTGCTCTGAAGCCGTACTGTGAAGAATCGAGCAGCAGGTTAACATCTAAAAAAGCTAGCATTTCCTCATTCATTGCTTTTTCTAGTATTTTGGCAGGGAAATGTAGGCAAGATATAGGCCTGTAGCTTTCCACCATCCTTGGATCCAAAGAAGGTTTTTTCACCAGTGGAAAGATAGATGCCTCTTTCCATATGTTCGGAAATTGCCCTGTGGTCATATTTCATTCATTAGTTCCATGACGGCGACTGAACTGGCTACTAGATCAAGAACGTGAGGGGGGCATGGATCCGACTGGGCCCCAGCTTTAATGAGATTGATAAGACTGATTATTTTTTCCTTGGTGAAAGGAGAGTAACTTTAAATTGGGGAATAACTAGAGGGCTAGAGGCTTGCTGTGAGTCTGACTCCTTAGCATGGATTGAAGCGTCACCTGTGCATAACGTGTTTTGAGAAGGTGAAAACATTTGAAAAATAGAATTGACTTTGGACTGAAAAAAGTCTGCCAGCTTATTACAGAAAGATTCGTCTGGACTGAAAGTACTGCAGTTGTTCCATTTTGACAAAGATTTAACTGTTTTAAAAAGCTCCCTGTTTGTATTTTTTGCTGAGCTTATTTTTTCAGAATTTTGTTTGTTTGAGCTGCTTTGATTAAGCCCTTATACTGCGCAAGTAAGTCTTTGTATTTGACCTTTTCATTTGGACAATATTCATTCCTCCACATGCACTCTTCATGCTTGCATTTCACTTGGAAAGCTTTTAATTCTTGTGAAAACCATGGAGCTGATGGATTTTTCCTATAGCTTTTTAATATTTTTTGCAGCACCAATCTTAGGGGCCTATTACGATGGCGGGCGGACAAAGTCCGCCCGCCACGGTAACGGAGCTAGGGACCGACCGTTGAAGTTGCGGCGGAGGAGTGTGCATGGCATTGCCATGCACTACATGGCAGGCACCACGTGGTTTCTGCCACGTAGTGCATGGCAATGAGGGGGGGTACCATAGGTACCCCCCATGTGCACCCCCCAACACCCTGCGGGCCCGCAACGGGCCCACAAAAGCAGAAACCGCATGCCTTTCCATGGCGGCAATGCCGCCATGGAAAGGCGATTCACCGCAGGCATCATGATATGGTTGGCGGTGTCTTACAGACACCGCCACCATATTGTGGCAGTTTTCCGCCCGGTCGACGAGTCGACCGGCGGAAAAGCGGCGGACGGTCTTCCCGTCCACCCCAGACCCCCCAGCCATCCTAATGTGGCGGGGGTCAATCATAGAAGGATGGCGGGTGGATCGCCCCCGCCGGGCCAGCGGTGGCTACCGCCGGCCCAGAGGGGGTGATCCGCCCGCCATCCTAATGGGCCCCTAAGTGTTGCTGAGTTTAACTAGTGAGTGTAGTTGATTGCAGCATTATTCACGTTGCTATCTGGAACTGGATAAGAGTTGGAGAGGATGTCCCTCAGTTCCTCAACATTAAGGTTTTTCCAGGGCCGGTATTTGATGATTCTAGGTTTGTTATGAGCCATATCTTTGTTTGGGGAAACCCAAATTGAGAAAAAGATGGCCTTATGGTCTGACCATGCTACTGGCAAGACCTTCTCTACTTTTAGCTTCTGATTATTTGTAAATATTCTATCCAGAGTACGGTTGGCAAGATGGGTGGGTTCTTTTATAAACTGATTTTGGTTGAAACTTCTAAGAGGATCGACCAAGTGTCTCATGCCCAAATTATTCAAAAGCTCCAGGTGAAAATTATAATCACCCACTAACGTAAAGCTAGGGTAGTTTGCACAAGATTCCATAAAGTCTTGTATTTTTTTAATCAAATTGGCCTTCGGGCCCGGTGGACGATAGATTAACAGTCCATGAAAAGTGAATATGTTATTCAATTTCAGACTAAAACCAAGTGCTTCACAGTCCAGATGGAATATGGGCTGAAATTTAGCATTAATTGAGCTGCGAAACACAATCGCAACACCCCCACCTTTTATTTATTTATTTTTATTTATTTGAGTTTTATATAGCGCTGGCTAGACCCGGAGGTATCAGAGCGTTTTACATAAGGAACAGCGAGTTGCAAGTTACAAAGATTTTACATAAGTTACACAGTGATTACATAGTAACAACAAGAATTACTAGCGAATAGCACATAAGGACACATGATGAAGCCACAGTAACACAGTAGTATGCATTACTAGTGCGTGGCGTAACAGAGAGAGGGCAAGGAAAACAGGGGAGGGGAATGCCGATAGAGTCAAGGCAGGCAGGAGGGGGAAAGTCCATCAGGGGGAACCAAGCAGTCAGTGTGAAAGACAGATAAACCAAGAAGAACCGTGAAAAACAATGTCCGATGTCCGGCTGGGTAGGTGACGGCCGAGGGGTGAACCAGAACCAGACTCCTCTATAGCTGCATAGGACAGCTCCACCGGGCAATGGCCAAGGGTACTCGGTCTCCGAGGTAAGTATAAACAGATTCGGTTTCCGCCCATGGGGCATCGTCAGAGTTCCATCGACGGTAGCAGTCCCGGTGTTACTAGGAAGCGCTGTCAGCCTCATCCTCCAACTTGCCCCATGAGAGGAGAGGTGGAAGGGACAGCTCCGAAAGTAAGCAGATCAACCCCAATTCCCAGAAGCAGAATTGAGAGTAAGGCAATTGAGAGAAAGGCAATTGAGAGAAAGGCATTGTGGTAGCACTCCATGTGTCGGCGTTGTGAAGGAATTCGGTCCCAGACCCAGAATAGGTCCCCCCAGTGTCTCAAAACTCTGAGTGCTCCGCCCTTCTCATGTGGGCTCTTTTTCCTGAGGGGATGGAGTGATAGAGTCCTGTTGGTACCGTTAATTCAGGCCCCGCCAGATAGGAGATGCCTCTGCCCACCTGTTAGCTTCTCAGTCTCCGAGCCGCCCTCCGGCTCCCCAGCCGACGCCATCTTGGGGTCAGGCACCTACCGGGGAAGGACAGGCACCCCGGAGCATGCAGTTCTCGCACCCACCTTCAACAAGCGGCCGCCACCGATGTAAGGGATCCTGCGTTTCTTCTCCGGACTCCGCCCACTGCCGGTGAGTCCTCCAGGCCATCAGTTCCCTTACTGGGCTGGCCCGATCAGGGAGCCCCGCATTGCTCGCGGCTCCCTCCCGCTCGCCCCAGATGCCACCAACCTTAAGGCCAGCGTTGCCTTCCGCCTCACGTGGCCCCGCCACAAGCCGCTACCTCCAAATTCAGGCAGCGGGTCGCAGTTTGGGTGCCCGAGATCACTCGTCGTCGCGGTCCGCCATTTTAGTGGTCTTCACGCTGCACGGGTCTCTCCGCGACCCTCTCCCATCGGCAGCTATTCGGGACCTCTCGGGGGCTCCAAACCCCCTCCGGTGTTCCCGCTACTTTCAGCTTCCCCTCGGGGTGATGTCCACTCGGTTTAAAGCACCGCTTTCACTGCTTCTACGGGGCTCAGGACGGAGCCGGTCAGAATCAAGTCTCAACGGCCATGATGGTAACGCCCCCCCCCCTCCTTTCTTGTCTGGCCTATCTAATCGTTCAATATTACAGCCCGTTGGAATGGCAATCTTAATATCCGGGTCCGAGAAACTACCTGCCCATGTCTCTGTGCGAAAGGTAATGTCTGGATTGTATTGGGTCATAAAGTCTGCAAATTCATATTTATTTTTAATAAGGGACCTTGAGTTGAGTAACATACTTGAGAACACCCTCCCTAAAAGTTGCTTCTCTGTTATCCTTACAGGGGCTTCTGGGAGTATAGTATGGTCCAGCTGATTTATGTATGCTTCCTTAAGTTCAAACTTGCAGGCTTGACAATTGTAACAATCTATGTTGGGGGATAAGTTATGGGGCCAACAAAGAGTCAAATTACCAACTTACTGTAATACCTGCAGTTCTTCACTCGTATATCTTATCAATTGGGCAGGGGTCCTGGTGCCTGGCGCCATCCTGGCTCAGATGTGCGCAGAAGGGCTTGCCTTTGGTGCGCAAACGGTGCGTCCGCTGCGCGTGTTCACTGCTCGCCCGGTTTTCCATCTGAATTTAGCCCCTAATTAACAGGAAAACTAGAAAAGCTGAACCACTAACTTCTAAAAATGGCGGCCAGTAAGGAACAGAAATGGAAACACCACCTTGAACTCTCTCTGCTCAAACGGGACAAACACCCGTGGTGGACCAGAAAGTCAAGGGGCGGTTGGCCGGTAAGTTCCCGATTAGGAATAGGTGAAGTAGGTGAAGCCCTTGTTTAAAAGATGAGAAATGCTGTTAAAAATGAATTAAAATAGAAATAGTCTAACAGCCAGCCTGCAGCGTGCTGACCCGATAGAAAGTTGTGCAAACAATGTTATTAAATGTTAAACAAAGCAGTGCCTTACTCAAACTAATGAGCATTAGTTACACTACACAAGGTCCCACACATTAATTTGTTTAGGCACCGAGACCCGAACCGAGTTCGCCAGTCCCAAAGTTGGCAGCTTTGGCCATAACAACACATCCTCTCCATTATGATTATGATTTTGGTTAGGTTGTCTTTCTTGATGGTTTTAAATGAGTACTAGCAATACTTGGATATGGACAGCTTGACAAATTCCTCCTCGCCTCTCTCTCTGGTCCACTGCGGATTCTTCCGTTTGTTGTGGAGAGAGTGGGCAAATTCCCTCACTTCCAGGACCTCGGGGGTTAGCAGGCTAGTTGCCTCACACTATTTCCCTATATTAAGGAGATGGTGGCACTGACATGCAGGGGATGCGGGAAGCGGGCGTGCCAAAGGCACGCCAAAGGCAAGCCTGTCTGCGCCCGTCTGTGCCCGTCCGTCGCCATGAGCCAGAACCCCTTGCTCCTTCACCTCAGAAATAAGATATGACACCAGATTCACCTACTTGTCAGAGGAACTAATTAAATTAGGTAATCAAGCCAAGAATTCTCTCATTTACCTACACTGCCACACACAGAGTCTAACGTTCTCTCTTGCAGGCCCTTTCTCTTGTCTTAGTTGCCATTTTCAAAGCCACAAGCTGACTAATGAAGGAGTGCCTTCTATGACCATTATGGATTCTCTGAACCCTAGGGCTAATCACACTCACATAGCCCCCTCTAACTCTCATTGTAGGTCCGCAGATACATGGAAATGTTTTCTCTGCAATGTCAGATCACTGCTTAAGCACAAAATTGAAATATGGGACATGATTATGTCCACCACACCCGATATAGGGTTTCTTACTGAGACCTGGCTAAAACCTCACTTCACCCCCGCCATTGCTATGGCTCTACCTACTAACTACAATATACTGAGACTAGATAGGATAGGTAAACAGGTGGAGGACTAGCAATTTTTTTTTTTAATTCTCTAAAAATTACTCTTATCGAATCCGTCTCCGAGGTATGGGCGGGGATATGTGTTTTTAAATTGGACTTTTCGCCCCAGAGCAGCTGGAAAGGGTCCCTTGTTTGTCACCCTCCCGGCCCCATAGGACCTTTTGGTCATAAACTTATGGAGCTCATTGCGATCTAGGTACTGTCCTCAAAAACATTTATTTTACTTGGTGACTTTAATGTCCACATGGATGACCTTTTAAATTCAGAGGCACAACAACTCCATACTGATCTTACTTCCTTAGGTCTTAAACAATTTGTTAATGGATCCACTCATGTTGCCGGTCGTACTCTTGACCTGATTTTCAGTAACTCCTCCCTCCTGTCCTGTGAACCTCCGTGTCCCCTTGTGTGGACTGACCACCCACTAATTAACTTCCACATCTCATCGGCTCACGTAGCCGTACGTTGCAATAATCCTTCCAAGCCAAACTATAGCATACAATGGCATAAAGTTTCTCCCGATGCATTTACTAAAGAATATTTCACTCCTAATATAGAGAAGGCAGAGGATGTGCAGGAAGCACTTGAAATATTCCATACATCTCTGAATACAGCCATTGACATCCTGGCTCCAAGGAAAATTCACTCCTCGCCAAGACAAACTCCTCATGCTCCATGGTACACTTCTGATTTACGCAAGGATAAAACCCAATGTAAAAAATTGTTAAGACGATGGTGAACAACCCACTACCCTAGCGACCGAGAAGCCTATAATAAATCCCTAGTGCACTATCACAGTAATATCAGAAAAGCGCGAAAAACTTATATTTCTCAGCAACTTGATAAAGCCGGAAATTCCTCTAAGGAACTTTTCAAAACCCTCAATTCCTTCATTAATCCCCAGGCTTGCATAACAAACATTCCTCCTTCACAAATGCTCTGTGATGATATAGCAGACCATCTAGAGGATAAAGTAAACCGGATTTATAATAATCTTACAAGCTTGACATACCGTATTAACCCTGAACCTAAATGCGCCGCTGAAAAGACTACTTGCATCTGCAACTTGGAAAAGTTTGCCCCCTTCAATCTGGAGTCCGCTCAATTAGCTCTGAAAGCTGTAAAATCAGGTTCTCCTTTGGATTTTGTTCCAGCCAAGAGAGCAGCCATTCTATCTTATCAGCTGGCCGCGACTATATGCTTATTATTGAACTTTTCATTAAGCACGGGAGAAATTCCAGCTGGGTGGAAAGCTGCACAGGTCATTCTGATTCGGAAAAAAATCAACCTTCCTGCTACCAACGTAAATAGCTATCACCCTATATTGCTTCTTCCCTGGATAAGTAAAATAATAGAAAGCGATATCAATAAACAACTGACGGAGTACCTTAAGTCCAATAGGATCCTGGATCCATCCCAGTCAGGTTTTAGACCAATGCATAGTACCGAAACTGCACTCTTATCTGTCACAGACCATATCAGATGCAGCCTAGACAAACATCAACCGTCTATGCTTGTGCTGTTAGATTTGTCAGTGGCCTTTGATATGATATCCCACTTAAGATTGACACAGATATTGGCAGAGATAGGCATACAGGGCCATGCGCTACAATGGTTTAGAAATTTTCTGTCCGATCGAACTCAGACCATCCACCTGGGACCATTTAGGTCACGTACCATGACAATCAATAAGGGAGTGCCCCAGGGCTCCTGTTTGAGCCCCACACTGTTTAATATATACAATACTCCTCTCGCAGACATTATAAGAGCCCATGGGTTCACACCTATCTCTTATGCGGACGGCACCCAACTTCTTCTGCCTTTTGAAAAAGATTTGTCCACAACAAGAGACTACTTTACGAATGGTATGAAAGCTATCACAGCCTTGATGGCAGCCAATTTTCTCCAGCTAAACAGTGGTAAAACAGAAATCGTGCAATTCAGTGCTGCACAACTGTTATGGTCCCCTGAGTGGTGGCCACCCGAATTGGGAGTGCCACCTATCCCAAAATCCTCAGTGAAAAATCTAGGCATAAAATTAGACCAGAATCTAACTATGAAAGACCATGAGATGGCTACAGGAAACATTGGTTACATCGCGGTGTTCACACCGCAATACCTTTACAACGCGGGCATTACAACGCAAGCCATTACAATGACTTGCGCTGGATGGCGCTCTAAGCTAAGGAATAGTATGATTTACTATTCCAACACCTTCCCTACTGTAACGTAGGCTGGAGTTGGAATAGTAAATCATACTATTCCTAAGTCCAGCGCCCTCCAGCGCAAGTCGTTGTAACGACTTGCGTTGTAATGCCTGCGTTGTAAAGGTATTGCGGTGTGAACACCGCGATGTAACACCGTATATTCGATGGCTACCACTGGCACCTGCTTTCATGTTATGAGACTACTGCGAATAGTTTTTCCAATGCTCCCACTTGCAGTGTGCAAGACCCTAGTCCAAGCGCTGGTGATCAGTCGCCTAGACTATGGTGATGCTCTTCTGGCCGCGGTCAACAAATCCCTCCTGGATAAACTCCAGATGGTTCAGAATACAGCGGCTCGCTTAATTCATAATCTACCGGCAAGATCTGCTCCGGTTCCTTTACTGCGTGCACTACACTGGCTGCTGGTGAGAAACAGAATTATCTTCAAAATCTGCTGTCTAGTGCACAAAGCACTTAATGGCAAGGGACCCAGTTATTTGATGGAAAAACTCATTCCCTATCGACCAGTAAGGTCTCTAAGATCTACAAACAAATCACTGCTCATTGTCCCACGAATCATGAAAACTCGCTCATTATGATGGCGGGAGGATCACCACCGCCGGGCCGGCGGTGGAGATCCTACTGCCACCATATTGTGATTCACCCACCGCCAAATTAGGATGGCTGTGGGAATCACATTGGTTCCGCGGCGGACGTAAAGTCCGTCCGCCATGGTCCCGCAAGGCGGTCCTTTTCCGCCCGCCTTGCGGGCCCCGAAACTAGCGCATCATTGCAGCCGTAGTGATCATGATGACTCCTTCCGCCTGTCTTTTTGTGGCGGAAATCCCGCCACAAGAAAACAGGCGGAGACTGGCTTTGGGGGCCCGTTGTGGGCCCCCTCTGTAGGGGGTGTCCACTGGGGGGGTACCCATGGTACCCCCCTACATTTCCATGCACAAGGTGGCAGGCACCGCGCGGTGCCTGCCACGTCCATGGAAATGCACAACGTGGCATTTTCACATTGCGGACGGTGCTGCTGGCTGCAGCACCATCCGCATCTGGTGGGCGGTCCCATCACCATTATGATGGCGGGCAGACTGATTTCCGCCCGCCATAATAATGAGCCCCAAAGTTCCCATACACTTACGAGAATGTTCTGTCTATCGTCATTTTAGGAAACTATTGAAAAACGAACTGTTTTAGTATCTGAAGCCACCGCCTGCGTTTTTGCTCTGCTGCACCGAGATATCCCTTTGGGGATGATTCATGCGCATTACAAATAACAAAAATAAATGGATAATAGAGCGGGTTGGTCCTGATTTGTCGGCGGAATAGTGAAGGATAGCCCAGTTTTGTTGATGTTGTCAGTGAAGGAGAAGAATTATTTGCATTTCTCTAGAGCAGTCTTCTATTATATGGGGGCAGGCTGAGTGGACTGTTTCACTATTTTGATTTTTTTTTAGGTTGGTTCTTTGCTAGATCGAGTACTGATTAGTTTTTTGTATTTGTTTCTTTCCATCCTCATTGAGGTTATGGAGTGGGCTGAGAGGTACTGGCGCAACATTCCTTCTGTTACACAGACAGATTTCCTTTTATCATTGAGTTCTTTGGAGTACCAGTGAGCAGACTTAGATTACATTGATCCACTTTAAGGGATTTCGGTGTCATGGTGCCTATGACCTCAGTCATTGTATAGGTTTGTGAGATCATTGAATTCAAGGGAAGGGTGCATATGTTGCAGTTCGTGTGTAACTTCTTTGGAAAGGGTGGTGAAGTTTAGGTTTCTGAGATCTGTGGTCCAGTATGTCTGTCCCTTCAGTTGAACGGGTGGGTGATGAGTGAAAATGGAAGAGAGAAGTGAATGATGACATGATCAAACTGGTTCGCTGGGTGATGAAGTCTATCTTAAGGGAGTCTTTTTTGCGATCAGAACATCCAGAGTGGCCCCTTTAGTGTATTACAGACCTGACCAGTTAGGTGAGGTCAGGGTTAACAAGGGTTACAAATAAAATGAGGTAGGTGAGTCATTGGGATCACTTAAGTGTAGGTTGAAGACTCCAAGGTAAATGTTGTTCTCTGCTTTAGCATCACATTCCATGGGAGATCTCTGAACTGTTAGGTAAAAGTATAATTGTTCCCTGGAGGGTGGTAGATGATGTATGTTATTATCTGGCTTTTATTGTTGATTTGGATTTCAATTGAGAGATATTAGAAGGATACAATTTGTGTCGTGGTAGGATTCTTGCAGGAAAGGATGTCTTTGTGTTTAAAGGAAACCTGTCCTCATACTCCTCCTGTTTTGTCGGGTCTTATCAGGTGGATGATGGAACAGCCTGGGGGTAGGAAAAACAGGAAGTCGAAGTTGGGTTGAAAGGTTTCTTTGAATCATGTTTCTGTGAGGACGTTCAGGTCTAAATCATATGCAGTAATGGTTTCTGGGTTCTCAGTGCTATATTTGACTGCAGATCTACAGTTATGGAGAATGCATTTCATTTGGATAATTTGTGTGTTTGTCTTGAAAGCTGGGCTGAGTTGGATTGAAATAAGGTTGTCTGCGTAGATTCCTCTGATCTTTGGGGTACGTGAGTTTCTTCATCTGCTGATAACAGTTGGGATTTTGAGGCCAGTGAAGATGTCGTCATTGAGAGCTTTGGAGTTGTAACTTCTTAGTACCGCTACAAGGTCTTTATTGGAGAGTGTGTAGGTAGCCCTATTTTAACACAGTTCTTTGTTGTTCTGAGGTTTAATGATGGGGTTGGTGTTTGAACAGAGCTTCGATGTTGGGTAGTTTATGTAAGAGTAAGGTTAAATTAGCTGCTATTGTGTTGTTGGAGCTGTAGTGTTCTGGCAATGGGTTGAATTTATGACATTCCGGTAATGACAATGGGATTGGTATGAGGTGTTCTGATGGTGCTGGGTGGAGGTTGTGTGTTTGTGAGGGGGGTATAAGGAGGAGAGGGATGAGTGAGGTTAGAGTAGGGAGTAATGCAGGTATTGGATGGGTGGTGCTATGATTAGAGGTTCTGGGGGAGGAGGTATGAGGTAGGGTGTTTGGTGAGTGAAGAGGGGGTATAGGGCTGACCCTTGTTTTGAGGGGATGAGAGAGGGGAAATAGTGAGTTCCAGAAATGGGGTGTTAATTCTTGCAGTTAGGAGGATGCTGAGGTGGGGAATTGTGGTAATGTGGGATTGGTAGGTCCAGTTGGGAGGGGGTGGTTTATATTTTGGGTGGGGAATGTTATTGGTTCCTGAAGGGAGCACAATGAGTTGGGGTGGCAGGTGGCTTAATGTGTGGCATTGCTGGTTGTGACCTTTGAGTTTGTTTTTGATGTTGAGGAGCATCCTAAAGTGGGCGTTGAAGAGACTGAGTTTGGATTCTGATGCTTGGATCATGATTTTACCATTGTTAAGGATGAATATGTTAATTTAGGCTTAATTTCCTCTAATGTGAGATGTGTGCGTTTTTCGAGAAATTACTCTGTGCTAGATTTATGTTTCATGGGTGAAAAAGATGAGGATGATTATTAGTTTACCTTTTTCGAAGCAGTGGATGTGGTCATCTATGAATGTCTCTAGGTTTTCTTTAAAGGCTTTGTCCTTGAAACCTTTCTTTCTACTGTGTGAAAGATTAAGAGGGTAGGCAAGTTTGTGGGACTAAGAGGCTACTTTAGAGAGGTAGGCTTTCATTGTTGTGGTGCCTGATGTTGTTGATGTTGTTGAGGGGTGACTGGATGTGTGGCGGTTAGGTGTTCTTGGAGTAGTGTTGGCTGGGAACTATATTTAGTGCATCACTGTTGTGATTACTGGGATCGTATGGTCCAAAAGCTGGAGGCTGGTCAGGTCAGATTCTTTCTTCAGTGTGAGTTAGTGGTGGGGGTGTGTTCATAAAAGCTCTTTATAGGTGGTCTTTTGTTATGGGATGAGGGGGTTTCAGAGCCCAGAGCCTTCCAGTTTTGTGCATAACGGCGTAGTCTTTCTTCTGTGTTGGAGATGCTTCTGAATTTAGTGGGAGTATAGTGGTGTTAGAGATTGTAAGGACAGACTATAGAATGGTCGATGGGATGATGATTTATGGTCTGGAGGTAAGGTGAATGTGTGTGGCAAAACTATTGATTTTAATTGATTGATGGATTGATCCATTAACCTTCATGGATTTCTAAGTCGGCTTGACAGTGCAACTATAATCTGGCCATTTAACCTAACCAATATTATTCTACAGTTCTTTGCTTCCACACAAATGCATATCCATTATCAGGCTATCTACTTGCAATACTTCACATAACCACACAATATTCCTTTAAAGCCAGACCTAGTGACATTGCCAATGCTTGTTTTAACTTAGGGTGTTATTGAAATCCTTAAGCCAATCAATCAGTCTTTCCTTCTCATTCACTACCTGTCATCACAGGAGTGTCAGTTCACAATGTCAATCATTAAACTTAGCCAATCTGAAACCAAATACAGTCTTCTAAAATCCAGACATGACGATGCAATTATCCTACAAAATCATTATTTTTCCATAAAAAATGCATCTTGGGCAAAAGCTGAGACTCACTAGGAAGATCTGGAAAGCTCACATTTGGTCCAGCGCCAACATTAGCAAATTAGCAAATGGACTCCACTGTTTGGCTATCTGTCTGGAGTGATGATATGATTATGGTAGTAAACATCCAGCTGCCACCAGACAAGTGTCCATCCTATACAACCAAAAATAACCATGGCAATACAAACACAACTGTGAACGAGAAGAATGGATATGTTGGTTGATTAAATTGTTGTTATATATTGTTGTATGTTCTCCATGTCAATCTCTCCTGGAATAGATGCTCCTCCATGAAAAACAGAAAACCGCAATGTCCAGTTCCACCAGAAGAAAAACAGAATCCCGTCAACAACAATTATCTCTGTCACACTCAGCCTCCTCTTAAATTTGACAGCATCAAAAAGTATAATGAAACACAATGCCATTGCAGTGCGTATTCAAAACTCAGTGTACATAATGTAATTATGAACAGTAGGAAATTTGTTTCTGGCGAGCTGGTCAAACATTGGTTGTTTGCTTTAGCTTATTGTGCTGCTTTATGTATGACTCAGAGTGACAGGTTTGTGTGTATAATGGATGTCTGGGACAGAGAAAAGTATGCAAACAGATCAGAGAGAGTGGGAACAGATACTGCCTACATCTGATTCAGCACCATGGTGTGAAATCAAAGCGGAAGAACAGTGATTTCCGTTTAATTATATTTTTACCTGTGTAATAAAAGTTGCCAGAAAACCCGAATTAGATGTCTAATAATAATCTTCTGAGTGCATTATTAGGTGGCACTGAATACTGTACGTGTGCAACTTCTACATAATCATTTTGGAAGGCAGTGGAACAATAATGATATAGTTTTAAGCTTTAACGTTTATACATTCACAGTCAGGAATTCTTTCCCTCCTCTTTTTTTCCAGATTACAAATTAGTTTTAATGTCTGAATAATGGAAGCACAACCTTAAGATTAAGGGTGGGCGTAGTTCGCGAAGTAATGCTTCGCGAAGCTACGCAAAGTGCAGTTCGCGCTACGCAAGCTTCGCGTAGCACTACGCGAACTGCGTAGCGCACTGTTCGCAATGATTGCACAGTGCCGGATGCTTGTCCGCACTGTGCAATCATTGAAAACGGCAACTTGCACAGTGCGAGCTGTCTCTACTGCCGCTCGAGTAGATTTTTACTCGAGCGGCAGCTTTCTCAACGCGGACTGGTAGTTTCTCATCGCGAGCGGTCGCGAGCATACGCGACCACTCGCAATGAGAAACCTGACCTCCCGCGTTGAGAATCTCGCCGGAGGTTTATTTTCCACGCTCGCGATCGGCAACTTGATGTTGCTGATCGCGAACGAGAAAAAGTCTCGCCGGGATAGTCATTTTGCTTGCTCGCGGTCGCCAACTTGACGTTGAGGACCGCGAGCAAGCAAAAATGACCGCGGCACTACGCTACGCTACGCGTGTTCGCACTGTGCTACGTGCAATTCGCGTTGTGCGAAGTAGCGCAGACTTCGCAAACTACGCGAGCGTAGCGTAGCACTTCGCCCAGGGTTACTTAAGATGTGATTCGGGGGGAGAGGAAGAGAGAAAAAAAGATAGTGATGGGCTTAGGAATGTGGGTGGAGTATTGTATGTTATGTGTTGTAATTATGAGTACTGCCTTTTGGTTTCAAAAAGAGAATAGCAAAGGTAGAAGGTGTGAACTAATAAAGTAATGTTATGTTACATCATGCACAATAAAACAAAATGCTAACCTGCCCGTAATAAAGGCTGTCACGTCAGTGGTGGGCTTGCCCAAACCCTGCAGTCGATGCTAAACAGCACGAGTCAGGATAAAGGAGTTCCTAAGGTCCTCAATTCAGATTTCGAGTCAATCTCTGGTATGAGAAAAGATCTACAAGGACTGGACATCACTATCTTGAGAACGACAGTAAAGGCAAATCACTCCAAGTTGTAAGAACGTCATAGGGGACGTGTAGCTGCCTTGCTAAGCACCAGAAAAAATCCCACATCGAGGTTACCTTTTTTCAAAAAGTCTGTTTGCGGCTCTGATCAGATAATTCTTGTCAAGATTTAACCTGGGGTCAGTAATCGGATCTTCTCTCTAAACCACTGCCATGCAGAGTCTGGTTATCTTACATACACGTTTAGCAAAGAGTGTCATCTTCAAAAACTAGCAGAAAAAACACAAATCCCTAATTTAATCAAAGGTATCATGTGTTCAGCATATGTGCAAACTGTAGCTTTATCTTACTCGTTTTCAAATTAGAATATTACTATATTGCATCATCTACAATTTAACAATTCATATGGTTTTCACGGACAGCTGTGTATGACAATCTCAATCCCTCTTTGGAAAGTTTATTTATTTTATATATTTATTTAAAGTGTTTTCTAAAGAACCAACATGACACTAGGGTATCAGAGCACTGTAAAAGGCAGCAAGTTACACATTGTATAAAATGGTCGAGACAAAACTGTAGTGAGTTAAAAAAAAAACCTAACAAATACACAATACACGGAGCACATTGTAACACTGGTAAAACATAAGTAACAGTCCTCCTCATCTATGTCGATGCATGTGTAGACCATCAAGAACCAGGTTCCTTGCCTTGGGAAGAGCACCAAGCGAGCCAAGCGAGCTCATTGTCATATGCAAGAATCACGCCTTGGTTCTAGATCATGGGGAGTAAATTGATACCAGAGTCACTTGTCTTCTGGTATATCCTTGTGGGAGGAATCTGTTCATCAAGATCATGTTGACTTCTTTCTTAAATGTGATAGCAGATGGGTTGGCGCCAATCTCAGTTAGAAGGGAGTTGAAGGTTCTGAGGGCTGCGCCGGAGAAGGGGAGTGCAGCTCCTTTTTTAGGTCGAGCCTCGAGTAGCGCGCAAGCGCTGCTCTGGCGAGACTTTAAGTTAGGGGGTTTCGAAAGCTGACCAGACGCTTGTGCGTCATGGCCTTTTCCCTGTGGTTACGCGCGCGGCAGACATCTGTTTCCAATTATCGTGCCCAGACGTGGGCGCGATAATTGGAAACACATGCCGGCCGTGCGGGGAAAAGGCCATGACGCACGAGCGTCTGGTCAGCTTTCAAAAGCCCAGGCTGCCGCTCTCGCTCGCCCCCGCTCCTCTCTTGTTTTCTTCTGCGCTGCTCGCATAAATCAACTTTTAAAAATACTTTTTTTTTCCTTTTCAAAAGATGCAAAATGCAGCGCTTTTACAATGGCGCCCGTGCGCCGATTGTCAGTTGTTCCGCTGCTTCTAACATTTTCTGCCGCTTTCTCTACATGGTCACGTTGACGCTGTTCTCTTGCAGACATCCCTAGAGCCCCTGCAGATATGACGGAAAAGTTTACACACCTCAGAGGCAGGGCGCTTCACTTGTGTACATTCACTTTATGGCGACAGCTTGTTTGTGGTGTTCCGCAGCCCCGGAAGGACACTGACGCCTTCGGGGGCCGCTTAGCATCACAGGCCCATTAATGAATCACGGAGAGGACAGTTCTTGTCTTTGCAAAGCTGGGCCGGCCGGCCGGCCTGAGGCCTCTGAAGAGCAGAAGAGGTATGCGAGGCAGCTAAGTATTCTAATACCACAGCCTCAGAAGGCACCAACCAGCTGCAGACTTCACTGTTTAACAGGCTTCCCCCGTCTACAAATCCGAGATAACTTTAATGTGTAGCGAGGTCAAAGGCTCTGGTTTCTGCTGGCTCGCAAAGAATGTACTGGGCGCCAGCAGTAACATCTGGACTTACTTAGCGCTAACATATATAATGCCGCTAATTGCTGAGCCATCGTTGTTTTCTTTACTTAATACGTGGGGTTAGTATTTTTTAATTTTGCGTTCCGTGGCTTGCTGCCATAAGACGCACAGCGGAACCCCTCTTAAAATGGAAACACAAAACTATAGAGTAGCAGTCTTACTTTTTGTTAATATTTCATTTTAAAAAAGGCAAGTACAGTAGTTCTCAACAGCTGGGATCGTATATCCACCCCCACCCTCCCGGTTTAAAAAAAAAAAAAAGTGACAGAATTGGCGTATTTATTAGCGCATTATACGTTCCTTCCTCGCCCCTCCCCGTCTCCCACCCGCGAAGTGGCCTCACCCCTCAAGGCAGCACCACTTCCGAGGTCAAACTCCGGGATCAGCTCTTGAAAGTTTGGGTATCTTGTTTCTTGTTTTTGCTAAGCGCATTTCTTCAGTTAATGTGCCGGCCATAGATCTCGGGTGTTTGACAGCTAATTATGCTTTCCTTTTCACACTAGGCCCTGTTATAAAACACCAGCCACATATTTGCATGATAAAGCAAAGTATCTCATTTGGGAATGTTTCTATAAATCACTCTGAATGAGAGGCCTGGGAACGTTATGAGCACTGCTGCAAGGCCGGTGCAACTGGAGCAGTTGTTAATTTTTAATCGAAAAATCGTTTCTGTTTTTTCGGGCTCTGACCAGAAAAAAATCTATATTGAATAAGAGGCAAAGTAAATCTTTATTCATCACAGCGCATGACAGACAGACTGGGGTTAATTTCAGCATAAACGTATATTAATCAAGTACAAGGGACACGCCCTTGCTGTATAAAACTCGTTCAGGAAGCCGTTTTACAACAAGCATTTGCAATGCAATAGGTCTCGCATTTACACGAGTTTGAGCTATTGACATTGCAAATGACAATGGCTTTTATTTTTGTTTACGTTTTTAAAGCATAAATAAAAGGCATTGTCATTTACAATGCCAATAGCTTAAACTCGCGTAAATGCGAGACCTATTGCATTGCAAATGCTTGTTTCTTAAATCTTGGCAGTTCCAGTTAGAGGAAGTTGGAGCTGCGTAGTGAGAGACTACCTCCTGACATGGTGAGACTGCACGCTAGGTACTTAGGGTAATGCTTTAATAGTTAGACAGGCTATGTTGAGCATGATTCTGACTTTGATAGGAAGCCACTGGAGAAATAATAGAGAGAGAGTAATGTGATTAATGTTTCTAGTCCAAGTTATCAGCCTGTCTGCGGCATTGAGGGGAGCTTTCAGTGTTCCAGTAGCAATTCCATAGTCTAGTCTAGATACGACCAGGGCTTACACTGCATTCTTGGAATCTAGTAAAGGGAGGTATGGTTTGACCTTCTTGAGGAGATTGAGTTGGAATAGAGCACTATGTGTGGATACGCTGAAGCGTGCTTGCATGTTCAGGTATTTGTCCAAGGTTATTCCTGGGGATTTAGTTGATTCGATGATGATCGGTTTACAGTTGAGGGCATCTAAATCACTTGTGTGAGGGAGAGAGATAAGGAGGAATTCCATCTTCGAGGAGTTTGAGTTTGAGTTGTTTCTGGGCTAGCCGGGCTTGGCACTTTGGCAGCACATTGCTGAGAATAATAAAGTCTTTCAGGGTGGACATTTTTAGGTGTAGTTGAGTGTCATCTGCGTACATGTGGTACACCATATTTGAGTGATGGAGAATCTCAGCCAGCAATTCCATGCAGAGGTTGAAGAGTGCAGGATAAAGGGTGGAACATCGGGGGACTCCAATACTCACCTAGGATGGGTGGAATGAGGAACCCTCCAGTTTGGTTAGTTGTGCTCAGTTTTTGACATAAGAGGAGAACCATCAATGATGAACACCCCAAGACTCGTTACCTTGAAAGACCACGCCATAGTCAGTTTTACAATCAAAATCCATCGAACAAGAAGAGCCCCCACAGTGGGCCCAGCACACACACACTGGAACAACCTAACAGAAGCGGACTGGATTACCACATTACATGAGAACAAACGAGAACCCACAGGCATCCTGGCATGGCACATTGAGAACTTCAACAAGTGGACCACCAACTGTGCCGACACTCTGGCCCCCATGAAACTAAGCAATACAGCAAAAACTAGAACATAGGCTAGCTTGTACACAGAAAACCTCAAAATGACTGATGCAAACAACTGGAACGGAAATGGAGAACCAGTAAAGGCAAAGTGGAAAAAGACGCATTCAAAGCTACCCATAGGAGGTACCACCAGCTTGTCCGAGAAACTAAGAGGAAGGCCCTAGTCAAAAGAATAAGTTGCAACTCCAAAAGCAGCAAAGAAATCTTTGCAATCGCCAAAGACTTCACCACACCCACAGCTGTCATCGGAAACATCAAGCCATCTCAAGATCTGTGCAACGA
This sequence comes from Calotriton arnoldi, assembly GCA_963921515.1. Lineage (NCBI taxonomy): Eukaryota > Metazoa > Chordata > Amphibia > Caudata > Salamandridae > Calotriton > Calotriton arnoldi. The sequence continues at coordinate 1,093,460 of CAWUFW010001381.1, forward strand.
CCTCTCAAACTTCTTTGCAGAAAAATCGCATCCATATACAGCAACTTACCCCTGCAACTGGATGCCCTGGCCCTTACCAGAAGCCTTGCAGTGCTGAATGAAGCAAAGACAATCACCACATGGGACACCATTAGCACAGAAGAAACCATAATAATCATGAAGACCATTCACTGTGGCGTCCCGGTGGACCCCTGCCACCACCACGGCTGTGACAAAGGAGCAATTCCTATGAGTGAGGCCCTCACCTCTATCCTCAACACCTCTATCAGTATATCAACCTTCTCGAAACCATGGAAACATGCAGCAGTCAATTCCATACTAAAGAAACCCTTTGCGGACCCAACCAAACATGACAATTACAGACCAATATTGCTCCTTCCCTACTCAGTTCTGGAAAAGGCCATAAACAAGTGCCTCTCTGACCACCTCGCCAGACACCAGCTTCTCGACACCACACAATTAGGATTCTCAACCACAGCACGGAAACTGCCCTAATAGCAGAAACGGATGACATCTGGATGATCATCAACAAGGGGGAAACCGCAGCCCTCATCCTTCTAGACCTATTAGTAGCCTTTGACAACATCTCCTACCCCATCCTAATGCAGTGACTTCATGAAGCAGTCATCCAGTGACTCACCCTTGAATGCATCTGTTCCTTACTCACCGGAAGAACCCAAACCGTCAACATGCCCCCCTATGCCTCTGAAGCACAAGATTTTATTTGCAAAGTCCAGCAGGGCTCGTTACTTAGCCCGATGCTCTTCAACATCTGCATGACCCCACTGGCCAATGTCATACAAGTTCACAACATAAACAACCTCACTTATGTTAACAACATGCAACTGATACTGTCCCCCTCAGACGAAACACCCAACACCAGGAACACATTCACAACATGCATGACTGAATTGGCCACCTGGATGAAATCCAATTGCCTCAAATTGAACTCAGATAAGACAGAGGTGGTGGTATTCTGTAACAATGCCTCTTCATGGGATTCCAGCTGGTGGCTCATGGACCTTGGACCCACGCCCTGCTCACAAGTGAGAAACCTCAGAATCATCATAGACAACAAACTGGACATGAAACCCCAGTTCAAAGCAGTGGTCTCGACCTGCTTCAACACACAAAAGCTGCTGAAGGCCACCCAAGGCCTCATTACCAGCAGACTAGACTATGGAAACACCCTGCATGTGGGGATTACCAACTAGCTTCCAAGGAGACTGAAGATCATGCAAAACACAGCAGTCAGACTAGTCCTCAACCTCCCATGCTGAGCCCACATCATACCACACCTCACACCACACTACTAGCACCACTGGAAACAAACCATGCTCACTTTATACTCACCCACACCAACAGAGCTCTCCACAACACTGTATATGTCTACCTGAACAGCCATATTCACTTCCACTAACCTTCCAGACACCTCTATTCTGCCAGTCTCTCTCTAGCACACAACCCACTCATGCACAAAAGCAGAGCAGGGGACTGCACCTTCTCGTACCTGGCCACTAAATCCTGGGAAAACCTCCCAGAACACTTCAGCACCTCCTTTTTGCTTCTTGACTATTGCAGGAATCTGAAGACCAGCCTTTTTGAGATAGCCCCCAGGGCTGTCCTTACACACCTGCTACAGAGAGCCTGGATACTCTCATGGGTGTTTATCATGCTATAAGAACTGTAACATAACTCACTTTCCCAATTTTCAGGCAGTCGGGGATTGTGCCTTGGGTGAAAGATGCATTGTCAATCTTGGTCAAGAGATGGGGAAAAGGTGGCTGAGATCTACTGTGGGTGTTGAGAGTGTTGAGAGCAATGGGTTGGTGAAGTGTGAGGCGAGTTTCAGTAATCCGATGAACTTCCGGATATCAGCTTCACTGAGGGTTTTGAATAGGCTCACTATACCAATGTTTTGGGATTTTGTGAGCTGGTTGGGAACTAGGACTGGTCAGTGCACGTGTTTCTCTTTTGAGGAGGGTAAGTAGTTCAGCGAAGTCCTATTCGTATCAAATTCAGTAACAGTAGAGCTTTCAATTTTTCTTATCTTCTCATCCAAAAAGGTGGAGAACTTCTCACGTGTTTCAGAGAAAGTGTCACTGAGCGTAGTGGTAGTGTCAGAACGTGTTTGGTGCTTGAAGATTTCAAAAAGTTTGCTTGGTTGGTTTTTTGAATTGTCAAGTTGATATCTGAAGAATGAGACATTAGCATTCCATATTCATTTCTTGTAGGTGTTTCCCATATCTTGGATTAGGTTAGGGCGGAGAGTTCTTGTCTCCATCTTCTCTTAGCTAGTCTGAGTTTCATCTTTTCTTCATTTATAGTTTGGTTGTACTAGAGGTGGCACACTGATTTTTTGTCTTTGAGGCTACAGGGGAGTCACCTTATTCATGATGTCAGTCATTGTCTAGTTGTAGTGCGAGGTTAGCTCTTGTATGTTCTGCTTTTCACACAAGGGTGTGAGGCTCCTCAGGCACAGTGAGGACAGTTCGTTCTGACTGATTTGTTCAGTATCTCCTACCCAGCTCTTGGGTCTGATACCTTGGCCTTTCGTCATCTGTCTGTGCGGGGTGACATGCAAAAGGATTGGATGGTAATCCGACCATTCACTCGATAGGACGAATTCTATGCATAGTGATCCTCATTTCGATATAATGAGGTCCACGGTTGCCCCTTTCAGGTGGGTTGGGCCTGCACAGGCTTGCACAAGATTATGATTGACGAGGAAGTCTCTTAGAATGGCAGCTTGTGAGACAGCAACATCATTCCTGTGGAGGTTAAAGTCCCTTAGAAAAATGCCTTTAGGGTGTACGGGGGCTGCATGGTGATGCATGCAATTAGCTGGTCGAGGACGAACTGGGTTTCTCCTGGCAGGTGGTAGAAGAGGTGTAATTTTACAAATGACTTCAGAGCTGAGAAGAGTTCATGTATTCGGAGGTGGGGAGGATATCCACAGAAATGGAGGAGATATTTAGAGAGGTGTATGATTGCAACCCTTCCTTCCAGATGATCATCTCGGTCAAGCTGTTTAATAGAGAAATTAGAGGGTATTAAGATATCCATCAAGTGGGCAGAGGAGTGGTTGAGACATGTTTCAGGCAGAAATATGACGTCCAGTCCATTTGAGATGATCGCCTCAGGAGTGTCTGCAGCATGTTTAGCTGCTGATCTACAGTTTTGAAGCATGCATTTGAGTACACCACCAGGCACTGGGAAAGGAGGGGTGTGATCCAGAGGGCTCGAGAAGAGGTTTGTGGGGTTATGCACAAGAGTATTCATGCAGGGTCTATGTGGATTGGTGTTCCCAATCACCTGGATGTCTTATGATGGCAGCTGAGGAGCCACAGAGGTATTGCTGTAGGACTGTAGAAGGGATTCAATTTTGTTTCTGTGAGACAGCAGTGCAATCTTATGGGTCATTGGGTCGGGGGTATAGAAGCCAGGGCTGAGTGGGAGATTGCTTTCCTGGGATGCAGGTCACAAGGGAGTCTAGCCATGTATGTATGTAGCGCGTGGAGAATCTAGTTCCATTTAGGAAAATGGTGATGCACTTTATCTCGTCTCTAAGACTGTCCAATTTGTTTTCTAGGTGGCACCATGGGGGTGTGGTAGAGTAGTGTACAAGGACTGATGGTATGTTATTATTATTATTATTAATGCATTTATAAAGTGTGACAGCTACTCCAGATAGTTTCCCGGTGCTGATAGTGAAATTTAGACCCATAGATAGAGGCGTTAAAAAGCAGACTCAATGAGCCAAGTGTTGAGGAGTTTTTAAAAAGCAAAATATCCTCAGTGGCCATAGTTGTAGTGGAAAAGCATTCTATTCCTTTGCAGCCATATAGGAGTAAGAGTTGCCACCCCATTTTTTCCTCCTAAACTGAGGGATGACCACCAACAGAGAAGTGGAGGACCGAAGTGATCTAATCGGTTTATAAGGAATAAATCTGTTGGACAGACACTGAGAGCCCTTACGATGGAAAGCTCTGTGAGTAAGAACTAAGCCTTTGACCCTGATGCATTGTTTCACAGGTAATCAGTGTAAATGTTTTTAGGCTGGCTGAATGTGAGCTCTCCTGGGGAGACACAGTAAAAGTAGGGTGGCAGCATTCTGTACCAGTTGCAATTTCTTCAGGATATAGGCAGACAAGCCCCAGTAGAGTGAGTTGGCGTAGTCCAATCTGATTGATTTGATTTGATTTGATTTTTGGATTTATACAGCGCACGAATGCCCAAGGGCGTCTTGGCGCTAGAGTCAGTAGGACAGTATAGTTTTAATGCAAATTATTGGCCAAGTCTGTTTGCGAGAGCCAGGTCTTCAATGCTCTTCTGAAAGACATAAGCGAAGTGCTGCTCTTGATAGAGATTGGGAGGAGGTTCCAGATTTTAATTGTTCCCACTAAGAAACTTTTTCCTCCCCACCGGACCTGCTTGAACTTGGGTGTTTGTAACAGTTTAGAGTGAGCCGATCTTAGGCTCCTACCTGGTGTATACCATTTCAAATGCGTCTTCAAAAACTGCGGGCCAGTGCCTTCTAAAGCTTTGAAGGCCAGGCATTGGGATTTGAAAATAATCCTTTTAGCCACTGGGAGCCAATGTAGGGCTCCTAGTCTATGGGCAACAGGCTCATGTCTGGGGATGTCAAGTATCAATCTGGCTGCTGCATTCTGCAGTCTCTGCAGTTTCAGTAACAGCTGCGATTGCATCCCTACATAGAGGGCATTGCCATAGTCCAGTCTGGAAAGGGCCAGAGCTGTAACTAATGTCTTCAATGCCTCAGGAGGGATGAAGGGACGAATTTTCCTAATCATTTTTATAATGAGCCAAAAGGCAGAAGTTAGCTTATTGATCTGAGCATTAAATGTTAGTTTATCATCAAAGACAAACCCCAGGTTCTTGACCTTAGAGACTGGGGTTGGGCAGTTGCCCAGACTATCAGGCCACCATCTCGGCGACCAGAAGGAAGGGTTGGATCCTATCAGCATAACTTCAGTTTTTTCACTGTTTAGCTTCAAACGGTTGGACTGCATCCATTCATTCACCTGCGTCATGCAGTGATTGAAACAGTCGGCTGTCTCCTCCATATTATTTGAGACAGACACCACCACCTGTGTGTCGTCTGCATACGAGACAGCTGAAAAACCACACTGTCTAATAATGGAGGCCAATGGAGCCAATTATAAATTGAAAAGGGTGGGGCTAAGTTAGGACCCCTGCGGTACCCCACAAGGCAGTTTGAAGGACTTAGAAGCAGAGTCTCCCAGTTCCACCGAAAAGGTTCTGTCTGCTAGGTAGGATGACAGAAGAGTTAGTGAGGAATCTTGGAACCCCATCCCTGCTAGTCTACTGGCTAAGATCTCATGGTTAACAGTATCAAAGGCCGCCGAAAGATCTAACAAGATCAAGGCGGCCTTCCTCCCTGCATCAAGGATTATCCTGAGATCCTCCGCTGCCATAACCAGCGCCGTCTCTGTTTCGTGCCCCTCCCTGAAACCGTATTGTGCATGGTCCAGTAGGTTCTCTCTGGTGATAAATTCTGTGAGCTGGATATTGAGCAGCTTCTCTAACACCTTAGATGGAAAAGGAATCCTTGAAATTGGGCGATAGCTGCAAGGCTCCTTCGGGTCCAAATTAGGTTTCGTTAGCAGCGGCAGCACTGAGGCCGTTTTCCAAGCGTCCGGGAAGAGGCCTGATTGGATTACCTTGGCGAATAATTAGTTTAGATGTTCGCTAACAAGTTCCTGGCACATATGGAAAACTTTAGGGGGACAGGGATCTGAGGGGGCTCCTGACTTAGTGGTTTTCACCACCTGGATAATCTGGTCTAAGGTAGGGGGGGAGAAACAGAAACCTGTATTGGTTGTGCTGGTAACAGCCCCAGTTTTTGCCTGTATCGAGGGGGCATGGTAGTTGTCCTTAAAAGTTTCATACACTGAGGCAACTTTATCAGTAAAGAACTTTCCCAGAGTATCGCAAAATTCAGGACTGCTCGTCACCAGGGCTTTTCCTGAGATGTTAGCTAGTTTTTTTACTGTGGAGAAAAGTACCTTGCTGGAGTTTTTGGCCTCTAAAATTTTAGTTGTGAAGTAGTTACTTTTTTCCTCCATGATCAGTCTCTTGTATACTAGTAATGATTGAGCATACTCGGTTTTCCTGTCCTGATCGTAGTTGGCTCTCCACTTCCTTTCGGACCTCCTACACGCTTGTTTTTGCAATCTAAGCTTTTCTGTAAACCACGGCTCGGAGGGATTTAGTCTCCTGGGGATAAAACTCTTTTTCGGGGCCGCGATATCAACCGCTGCTTTGACCCAAGAAGTTAATCTATGAGCAGCTGTATTAGTGTCGGTTCGGAGATCTGGTTTAGAGGTCAGGAGAGATTTTTGAAGAGCAGAAATACTTATTTTCCCCCAATCTTGGTAAGTAACCAAGGCGGGAATGCTTGAGGGTGTGTGCTGTTGCTGACCCGCACTTACTGAGAACATTATAGCTCTGTGGTCCGACCACACTACGGGTAAAACCTCAATGATTTTAATAGTGGAGTTTGAGGTAAAAATCCCGTCTAACGTGTGACCGGCATCATGTGTCTCCTGCTTAACGATCTGGTCCAAAGAAAAACTGGTCATTGCATCAACTAATGACGCCGTGTTACTGTCCATATGTTTCTCCAAATGATAATTGAAATCTCCGAGTACCGTAAAATCTGATCCACCTAGACTGGATTCCAGAAAGGGACTGATGATCTTCATGAGAGGGGTCCGTGCCCTGGGGGGCCTATATAGAAGAAGGCCTTTTAAAGTATAATTTTTACTAAGCGGGATCTGAAATGACAGGGTTTCGCAGTCCACAGAACTCCCTGCTGAGGATCCCACCACTCGCAAACTCTCTCTAAAGATTATCGCTAGACCACCCCCCGCTTAAGCGTTCTGTCTGCTCTAATGATAGTAAATTCTGCCGCAAGAGCAAGCTCCGGATCTGATGTCTCGTCTGCCCAGGTTTCAGTTATAAATGCCAAGTCGACCTTTTGTGTTCCCATTACCTCTGCCACATCGGTATTGTGTTTCACTAATGACCGTGCATTGATTAGCATTCCTTTAAAATCTGGAATGATATTTTTATAGCCTGTGTTTACTAAGTTTTGCTGAGGTGTAAGCACCTTGATCTTTGAAAAGCTAAGCTGCATCTTACAATGTTCACATTGTTTAGGCTCTGCCTGAAACTCGATGAGCGAGCAACTAGAGCTTTCATTCAAGGTATTTAATTTACATAGCTCAGCTTTTGAATACGCTATATTTCTTAGCTCTCCCGAGTAAAGCACAGGAGTAATGGCCCTAGCCACGGAACAGGCGCGGATGGGCGCAGACGGGCTTGCCTTTGGCGCGCCCGCTGCGCGCGTCCGCTCCGTCATCCGGCTATGTAGGGGGTGCAGCGGGAAAGACTAGCCCGCTCACCACCCGGAAGTGCCTGTCTTCCCCGGAAGTGAGTATGAGGGGAATAATGCAGGGAAACGCCCTCCGTACAATCGGCACTTGCCGCAACGGACCGGGGTGGGAAAAGGAGAGTGCGGGGTATAACGGTGAGTGAAAGTACATGTGGAAATAAACACTCAGAGTAAAAGTCAAGTTTTAAAAAGATAAAAACAACTAGCAGCAATCAAATTTTAAAAGAGCACAGCCTCTAGCAGCAATAACATGAAATTAAAACAATCTCTGGCAGTCAACCCACATAGTGGTCCTACAGCCTCAGCCTCAATCTAGAAGTGATGAGAGGCTAAATTACTGTTTTTCGCTGCATAAGGGGAAGCAAACACGGGATCATTTTTTGCATTTTTAGCAGACTAAAGTAGGTACCTACTACCCCAGCCACCTGAGGCTCAAAAGACACAGAGTTATCAAACTTCAGCCCCAAATTGCGAGCTACCATTACCGGGGGAGGGAGGGAGGGGAACATCCTGTGGCCAAAGTCCATTGTCCCAGGTTGGGGGTGGACCCAAATGCAAACTTTCGGTCTTGCAAGCATTACATTGGAGGCTGCTATCACTCATCGATTGAAACACGGTGGTCAGACGTGCCTTGAAATTGCTCATAGCATTGGGAGATTTATGATCTAATGTAAGAAGGGTTTGTGTATCATCAGTATACGAAACAATGTGTATGGCAAATGGTTCAATTAGAGTCGCCAGAGGAATCATACACACATTTAATAGTGTGGGACTCAATGCCGAACCCTGGAGAACTCCAAAACCCAATGCCTTAGGTTGTGAGGCAAAAGGGACCATCCACACTGATTGAGTCCTCTCTGCCACAAAAGGACACAGCCACGCCACGGCTGAACCATCCACACCTACAGCACTGAGACGCTGCAAAAGAATAGAATGCGGGATGGTATCAAAAGCTACGGATAGATCTAGAAGAGCCAGAGCAACCTGTCTCCCCTGATCCACCGTTAGCCTGATCGTGTCTGCTTCCTCCAATAGAGTGGTCTCAGTGTTGAAGCCAGGCCGATGCCCGACTGGGATGGGTGGAGTAACTTATTATGCTCTAAAAAGATAATATCTTGGCGAAGGCTAGGAGCAGAGAGATAGGGTGAAAGTTAACAAGAATGTTTTTATCAGCCGATGGTTTCTTTAGTAATAGGATTAGCTTTGCTTGTTTCCAACCACTAGGCACAGTGGCTAAATGGATTGGCTGATTCAAAAGTTGATTTAAGAACAGGTTGATAGCATCACAATTAGGGACCAAAGTGTGAGGAGGACAGGGGTCGCACGGTAACCCGGATTTCCCAGATCGTAGGGCAAGAGCAGAATCCTCAAACAAGATGGGGGCAAAGTCCGGCAGTAGTTGGCTCTCGAATGGCATTAGAACCTCCTGCTGGATTAAGGGCCATCGATACTGAGAGCCATTTGTGACACTCACTGGAACTTCAGGAGTTGTTTGAGTTACCGGGTGAGTAAGTTGTTTAACATCCTTCATTACCACATTTACAATAGAACCAGAAACAAAGACATTGTAATGCCTGTGTTTTTTAGGTCTTGATTTTGACACAGCAGCTGTATCGCAGATCTGTTGCTTACAATAAACACTGAGTGGGCTTTGGGTCTGCGCCTTTTAGCCATTGGCTTTCTTCAACAAGACTTATTGGCTTGAGGATTTTGTTAATTACATTGTGGTCCAGCTCAGAGGAGTATTTATCTCCAACCTACTGCTATTGTCTATTTGGTTGTATCCTTCTACCTCCACTCCAGTGCTTGCATTGAACTGATTGAGGAACTACTTTACAACTACAGTCCTCACTGTCTACTGCTGCTGACTGCCTTCCATGTATCTCACTCTAATGTGCTAAGGATGCTTGTATTATCACAGTAAATTCAGACCTATTGGCCTAACCAGTGCTTGTTTTAGACGTTGGATTGTCTTGGAAATGTGGTAATGCTGCATTGCAACAAAACGCTGATTATGTGCATAGTCTGTTTTTTCATTTCAACCTTCGCAAAGGTACATGAAAAGCTTGGCAACTTTGTGTACTTAGTGCAGTTTTTCACTTTGGGATATCTGAATCAAAATCATGACTTTTATAACAGTTTATATCACAGATATAACTATTTAAACACTCAGGCCATGATTATGAATGGGCTGAAGATTTATGACCTCTAGGCAAATGTCCGTCTGGACAAGGGACGTAATTCTAAGTTATGTGGAGTTTACTACATCCAGTAATTTCCCAGTTTAAAGAACACTCCCTCACAATTAAGTAACACTACACTTCAGCTCTCTCTCATTTCACTCTTTCAGCTGCATATTGCAAAATGATGGATCCCCTACAGAATGGGATGAGGGGCCCCTGAATCTCTTACATCTCACAGATGTTCATTGGCCTTTGGCTGACTAGGGGGCCCCCTGCAGGGTTGAGGGAACACCTGGAGGATTGGGGACCCCTACACCACAGATGTCTGAGCTAACTCTCGTGACAATACTCCACTGCCTCATTCATAGATCCATATAGTCAGCACACTTTGTTAAACTTCGTAAGGTCAAACCTGCTGGAATTTAAAATGGAAAAGGTAAGGTATTCACTGTCAAATGTGGGTTTTTGGTGCGGTAATCGCCAACATCTGCATGCTCTACACCAAAAACTCGGAATAGGTGTAATATATCGCACCAGATAAAGTTCAAATTCTGTGGCTACCAATGAGATTTTATTGAGTGCAATAAACAGCACTTTGCCTCGAGGGCAACCTTAATCATGTCTTAAGAGAATAGCTATGCTGAAGACTCATTTAGCTGAAAACAGTTATGCCCTCAATTCGAGTAAAACAGTATAAGAAAACCAGCACCAAGACTTTACCCAGTGATCATTAATTCCTAGGTGCAGGAATTCCATGCCAATGTAACATTTGCCCTGAGACATGGGGAATAGCTGTGGACATTTGCATTAAAAAACATAATTATGACAGTTGCCTGGTGACTATGTAAATTACATTATTAATGACATTATTCACAATGGACCTTTTCGTATTTATGTGTAGTTGAGCAATGATTGAACACTTACAACGATTAGATGGATTAGACAATTAGGCTCAGTTAATGCTCAGATTGTCAGCCTCAATTAAGGCTTAACTTTGGTGAAGATTAGTTGACGGTTAATATTCTAATTTGCATGTGACCATCTTTAAAGTGTTCCTTGTGACTCATTTTCACTACAGTTGAGGAGTCGATCAATGCAGGCTTAGTGCACCACTAATGCTTCCTTCTGAGTCACGGACTAATCCTGATTTAAATCAGTGCAGAAAGAAGGCAGTTTTTCCCCCACACACATTTCACCAGGTGAAGCCTGGAGGAATTCGTGAGGAGAAAATGCTGCACAGAAAATATTGTAGAATAACCACTTTATCCCACATTCAGCAGTATGGAACTCTTAATGGGTAGGTTGTACTGCAGCAAGTACATAGTGCGTCTGACGGTATCAGAATGTACTGTTTGTGGAACTACCTCACAAAATACTGGGGAACTCATAATAACATTGGCTATTTGGTAGTAACAAGGAAAGGCCCCTGGGGGTAACAGAGTGAGAAAACGTCACATTTAGTTCCATATATTTTTTTTATCGATTTTCACTTTAAACAACAAAAACATGCAAATATCAACATATGCATTGAAACTATAGAATAAATCACATTTGTTATTTTTCACCTATGTTTAATATGCAGCCAGCAACTTTATCCTCTGAAATTCCCCAGTCAATAATATCTCCTTAAAATAGTCAATCCAAGGCCCAAAGATCTTCCCAAGTTACAGCAATGGGGCTACCCAGCGCTATCCACCGGTAACAAGTATAATCCACCCAAGAGAGAAGAGGAGGGAGGATACCAAACCTCCTAATAGGTGAAGAGCCAAGTTTTGAGCTTTTTCCTGAAATCAAGATGGCTTTGGCTATTCCTTAGCTTAGGGGCAAGCTGTTCCAAATGACCAGGGCTAAAACTCAAAAGGAGCAGATACTGACTCTTTTCCTTTGAAACCGTGGTCTAACTGCCAGATTTAGCTCGGATGAGCGGAGTGATCTGTTTGGGAGATAGGTTGCATTAGATCAGACAGGATAGAAGCACCTGACGCATTCATAATCTTATGTGCCATACTGAGGGTTTTAAATTGAATACGTCTCTCAATAGGCAGTCAATCAAGCCTGTGAAGAAGCCCCAAAGCGGGACAGAACTTAGGGAGGGAAAACAGTTATCTGGCTACCACGTATTGGACGAACTGTAGTCTCTTTAAGATTGTTTTCCACTACCTAAATACAGAATGTTACAGTAGACCAGGCAAGACAGATTAAGAGATTGAATAATCAGCTGATGAATGTGAGGTTGAAATATGCCAATAATGGGTTTTAGTCTTCTCAAATGGCCAAAATAGGTGCCGGCCAGAGTGGTCACTTGTGTCTCAAAAGTGAGAAAGTCATCCAACCAGATGGCCAGGTTTTTTACAGATGTGGACATTCCCTGGTCCTATAGACCACCTCTTCTGCACGGGCACATTTGTATATCCCACTTACTCCTCAAAACAGTACACTTTTTGAACATGATAATAAAAATATACAGTAGTGGCTTGATTCTCCAGATGACATCAATTCAGCAAAGAGTTGTGAAAGCTTGTCAGACCAAAGCTGTTTTCCTTACTTTGAAACCGGCGAAGAACTGGATGCCCCCAGTGTTGGTTTTCTACTGTATGTAGCAAGCATTTTAGTCAAGAAGTCTGAAGGTTGTTTGAATTCGAACTCTTGGCATTTTATTTTGGTCAACATGACCACCATTTGCCCTCCTACCTCACGTGGGTCTATGTTGACATACCACTCTGTCTCAAAAGTGGGTTTTAGACCCAGTAGACCTTGTCAGTCAATCATACTAGTTTGAGTGTCTCTCTAATTAGAAGCAAATGCATACCACGTTTTGCCTATGGGGTTATAGTGCTAGATGGCATATGACTGTAATTGAAACAACTACATTAGCACTACTTTACTAAGCATATGGTATTGGAAGAAGGTTCTTTGAAGGATAGAGACAAATCAACTTTGACCCTACTGTCAGTAAGCAGAAGTGGATTTAAAATATTGCCCCAGTTGTTTCTCTGTAAGCACAAATGGAGGGCAGGCCATCATTATGACAAATGCAGAGGCATATCCGTCTGTACTAGAGAACATTCTCGCCTGCCTACAATGGCAAAGACATTTGGCGTTTTTGTGCACAATGTACTCAGATTGCTTCATTTGAAGCCATTGCAAAACATCAGGAGATGGCTACACATGGTGCTGATGTCTAACTTTTTTAAAGGACTGACTGGCATGGAACAGCTTTACTCACTTGACTTAATAGACACAAAAAAAATCAAAGCACTAATCTCTCCCTGACAAAGAAGCTTTTCAGCCAGTTTCTCGGGGAGACACACAAGTGTTAACGCAAGGTCACTTACATTGAATCAGACTGCCACACTATAATATGGCGCGCCATCACCAACCCGTACGCTTTTTAATGATATTCACTGAAAAGAACTAGACATAATAAAGTCAATTTAAAATGTGTCCTCCCAATCTTTTGCATCTGTAATTTTCCCATTACATGTAAATGCCCAAGAGGCATGCTATTTGCATTACATTGCATTTACCGTCTTTAAAACCAACTGTAAATCCCTCCTCGTTTTGTCTGATTGATGCTGTGTGTATAAATACCACTATAAACCTCAAAGGGGGAAAACGGTGACAGTAAATTAAGGTTTTCGAGTCTAGCAGCATCTCATCAGCCGATCCCTTGATCTTGAGCAAGACTGTTAACCTCCACCACTTTGCCCTCTTGAACTCACCTTTTTTCTGCCGTGCCTCCTCGTGATTTATTTGTGGAACACCTTCTCTCCTGCAGAAGTCAATGCCAGGGCGGGACCGGGCAGTTAATTAAAAAAACGACCGTGCAAGCTCAGTTCAGTTACCTGGTTTCTGAGCAAAACGATTTCATCAGCTAACAGACAGCATTAGCAACAGTACAGACACTTAACCTGTTCCTTCAGCCAACATGCTAGACAGTAAGCCAAAAATCATAGTTTAAACCCTGGGGGTTTGGGCGATCTTTTTAGTTCTTCATTATACATTTTTGCTGCTGACCAGACCAATTCAAGTGTCACAGCTCTATGCAAGGTATGTGGAATTAACCTGGAAAGGTCTCTCAATTACAACAGGCCTTGCACGTTTAAAATATATGTAGTGTGTAAGTGTGCCCTGGAAAAACAAATGTAAAACTTAAATTGCAGAAGCTCGTTTTCTAAGTAGTTATTGTACTTTTAAACATTTTGGGGCATATGCAGCAAGCATTTTACCGGTCGCAAATGGGCCAATTCGCAGAATTGGCCCGTTTGCGGCTGGAAAAATGCCTTTTCCGACGCATGTACCTTTTTGCATTCGCAAAATAGGTCATCGCAAATTTTTGCGATGCCCTAAATTGCGAATGCATTTAGGGAATCGCAATTTGCGATTCCCTATTTGAAATGCATGTAGCATTTCCTGAATGCGATTGTGCATTTAGGAAACGCTAATTACCATCAACTTCAAGTTGATGGTAATTTGTGCATGCATTTAAAATGCAAAATAAATGCATTTTTTCAATGCGCTATGTAGGGCATGTGTGTGCTACACATGTGCATACTTACCTTTTTTGGGGGTGCCTCAGGGGGGCCTTAGGCCACAAGGCACCCTTGGATTTACATTCGCAAATTGCGATTACCAATTTGGTGATCGCAAATTGCGAATGCATTCCCATTCCATTCCTATGGGCCAGTAGGCCCATAGGAATGAATGGGAATGCATTCCCTAATATAGATTCGCAATTTGCGAATCGCTATTAGGGAATGTTAAGGATTTGCAAGATTAATTGCGAATCCTTCATGCATAGGCATTTGCGATTACCAAATAGCGAATCCTTAAAATTCGCTATTTGGTAATCACAAATGATTACCTAGATGCATGTGCCCCTTTATTTACATGGACACTGGTCCTGAACATTTAACAGTTGGTCCACGGGTGGAGGTTGGGGAAGTGTTGGTGGGGAGTTGTGTGTGTGTGTGTGTGTGTGATTTGCCACCATATTTATGTTTTTGCTTCTATAGCCTGTGACATAGATTTCTCCTTCAGATGTCTTGGTTTTGTAACTATAACTCGTGACCTAAGGTAACTATAACTCACCCCGGCATTGCACAGTTTCCTCATCAATAATTTCACTGCAAATTATGTCAGAGAAAATGTCATGAGTGATGTAATATGTGGGCTAATTAGCAGTGCATGACGAGGGCATGAGTTACAGTTACCTTAGGGCAAGAGTTATAGATACTTGAGATAACCGTAACTGCTGAATTTCTATGGTTTTGTGTGTAAAATCTGAACCTAACTATAACGTCCCTGTAACCTTTGGCTTTTTACCAAATTCCTAAGGTTTTTTAAATTGTATTTCCTAACTATCATGTCCCTGTAAACTTTGTTTTTTTCAGTGAATTTCTGTGTTTTTTAATGCTATTTCTTAACTATAACTTCCCTACAACCTGGGTGTGTGAGTGGGTGTGTGAGTGGGTGTGTGAGTGTGTGAGTGTGTGGTGAGCATGTGAGTGCCTGTGTGACGGCTGTGTGGGTCTGTGAGTGAGTGTGGGAGTGGCTGTGAGGGTGTGTGAGTAGGTGTGTGAGTAGTTGTGTGGGTGTAAGTGGGTGTGTGAGGGTGTGAGTGAATTTTGTTTTTTTATTGTGTTCTGGATCCGTGGATCCACCCAAATCTGGGAGGATCGGCGGATCATCGTGTGGTAAAAAAAAATGGTTTTTGGACAATTTCTTGGCCCTGAGGGGTACCTCACAGACTCCTCCATTAGACCCATGGGGTCAGAGCACCTCTACCATAACACCTTCTATCACTTTTTAACTTTATTTTCCCCACTGAAAACCGAGTCACGATGAACAAAATGGCGACCGCCACTTTCCACTCAGGTTGTGGCCAGCCAATCTTGGCATTGCTGTTGGCGCGTGGATTTGCGAATCCAAGGAGGCTCCGAGGAAGATCCACGGATGATCCGCGTTTCTAGATATACAAATTTAGATTTCAGTTAATATCTGTAAAACTACTTAAAGGAATTACACCAAATAGCCCAAAGGGTTCTTTCTGGACCAAGAGCTACCTTTCTGCCAAATTTGGTGTAATTCCGTCCAGTGGTTCGGGATCTAGTCGTGTCTAAAACCTCTATGGAAATTAACATGGAAACCACCCCCCTTTTTCTCGGCCCCTGTTTGATGGATCGCTCCGTACCTTTCCATGCACAACAAGATTCACTGGAGCACTTTTTTGGAAAGCTTTGTGAAGATTCGTCAACCGGCGCCAAAGATACAGGCAAGTCAAAAAAACACTTTTCCTATAGGCAATATGGTCCTAACTATAACTACCTATTGGCAACTGCCAGTAGGTAATATATATATTCACTCAAAAAATCAAAAGTTATAGGGACGGTATAGTTAGTCTCAGATTTCACTCGTACAAAACAATAGAAATTCAGCAGGTATAGTTACCTGAGCTAACTATAACTTACGCCCTCGCAATGCACTGCTTACGACCTCACATATTACATTACTCATAACTGATGACATCTCAAATTACATCACTGATGTCATCATCCAGTGATTGTGAATGCAACCTTTCGTGTTTTCAGTCAATTTCTAAGTTTTTTAAATTCAATTTCCTACCTATAACGTCCATGTAACCTTTGGTTTTTTCAGTGCATATATTAATATATACATCACCCAGTCAGATGCCAAGAACCTCTAGGGAAACCATGTGGGTCTGGGATAGAAGGAATAATCTCTCATTAAGTGGCAAATACAAGAATTACAAACTTTAAAATTGAGTCGTCCTGTTTGGTCGCCACAAGATTGCCAAACTGCAATAGCTTTATCAAAACGTGGTACTGTGTCTCCTGTATGCAATTAGTAACAAGGGTAAACCTTCTGACCCATCTGTCTCCTGTATGCAGATAATACCAAGCATAAATGTTCAAATCTCTTCACTACTTTAATTGTCATGGCTATTGACATGCCATGTTATCGAATGGGTTTCAGTAATGGAATTTGTGGTAGTAAAAGTTTAACATATGAAATATACATTGCTCATTACTCCCATTTTCATTTGTCCCTTTAATGACCCCCACCTTCGCCTCAAGCCAATCCACCTTTACCCCCTTCTGAACAACCTGTCCACCACATTCCAAATGGGATTACCATGCTACACAGCCACATAGAGGAGCCCTTTACAGAAACCAATTGACTTTAAACATCCCCAAAACACCTAATAGAGAAAACATCTATAGATCATTCTTCAGAAGAGGGAAAAAGTGAAATATTATAAACTCAAATTAGAATGAAGGACCTTGAAATCTCATGCCATAACAACAAACCACAATTTCCAGACTAAGTTGACCATTACAAGTAAAACCAAGGGAGTGATTTAGTCTACACCAAAAAGTGGCCTACTGCAATTATTGTGTTGCCATTTCAAAAGAATTTCAGTGCGGTTCCTGGAGGGGATAGAAAAAAGCCTTACTCTGAAGAACCAGTTTGAATTTAGAAAACAAACATGAGTACTCATGTGCTTTTTACTCACATCAACAAGCTGGGAAAGATGCATTGATCCACAATTGTGGGACAAAAATTCTGATAGGCTATGCTTGATCATAGATAATCCCTCAGAATAAAGTTATCAAGAGCCACCAGAATTTACAGAGGTTTGGAGGAATTAATGGAACCCCTTGATTGGTGACAGGGAAGATGATGTGCCTAGAGTACTTGTTGAAAAAAGCCCCCTTACGGGATGTCCAGCTAGCATATGAAAACAAGTCAGCAATGAAGTGCCTCAACTTGTTTTCTTCTACATACTCTTGAGGGGTCGCAAAATCTTATCATTATATTTATGTTAGAGAACTATTAAGGGAGTACCTCTATCTGACTATGAGTCTGTACTCCTTTGACTCCATTTATGGTCCACAGCCCAATCTCAAATAGAGGATTCCTTAATCTGCTTTGTCTAGTAACAAAGGGCCATCTGAATATTTCTTAGCACCATTTTGTCTGTCCTATATATGAGTGTTAGTGTTATAAAGTGCGTCTTGAATCCCAACCAGTTCATGGAGGCTTCTGCAGAGATACACGTGATGTCTTTTTTCAGACAAGTGGCTTCACAAAAAGGACTATTTATCAAAGTTGGATGAGGCCACTACCCAGCTTTATTGTAGAATGCTCTCCAATATTCTCATTGGACTTCAATATGAGATGTCTGATGAAGAGAAAAATGTATTTTTGTCACTTCTCGGGCCAATCACTGCAACCTTTCAGCCAGTTAGCACAGTAGCAACATTGTTCAACACCACACGTTTCTTTTCAGGAGCTTCTAATTTCCAATGCTTACTAAACTGTTTTTTTTTCCTACTATTTATTGTAAGTGGGTATGTAACAAGAAACATAACACCGGTACCTCCAATATGACCAACAGGAAGCTCCTCATCGAGCACCACAATAACACTCTAGCTGTCGGGACGTCTCGGCCTATGAACATTGATATTGGAGCAGATAAGGAAGGAAGTCCTTGAGCCTGGTGCATGAATGCCCATCGAGACGATGAGCCAGGAGAGCAGAACGTACTGGAGGAGACGTGGAGTGAAACAACAAGATTCCAGATTGCCGACGAACTGAGCAATCGGGAGGAAGAAAGTGGGACGTGTGAGGTCGGAGAGAGCAGAGAGCTGCCTGTTTCGACGGGAGAGAGGCCAGAGAGCATGCCAAAACACATGGAGAGTAAAGGCGACCTGTTCCAGAGTGCCATGGCTCTTTCCCAGAGTCGTGGATGCAGGCAAGTGCTGCATTGGTCCTTTATATACCGGTGGTGACCTATCAGTATATGCACCCAGCCCACAACACGGTCATAGAGACTTAAAACATCTTTGTCCTTTGGTTGGCCAGGCCGGGGTTGAGTTCTTGGGTGGGTTGTTTGTGTGGGTGGTACGGATGAGTATGAGTGTGGATACGAGAGGTAGTATGAGTATGTGAAGATTTGTTAGGGGTTTCAGTGGCAAAATTGTACTTTGTGTGCAAAATTTTTTTATGACATTTGTTCATGTATAAAAGATATAATACATATGTCAAAACAAGGAAATATAAAAACATTATCAACAATATGTATGGTTTTAAATGTTTTTCGATACTAATAATGAAATAAATTAAACAAAATAAATAAATAAATAAAATGTTTTGATAAAGTGATATTGCTGTATCCATTATGTCTCAGAGGGTATATTAATGACCCATTGGAGTAGATTTAGCCCTGAAAAGTAAAGTAATAGAGGCCAAGTGGGAGGGTTTCATAGGTTGTTTGGTTTGATTGTCCTCCTTTTCTCCCAGACCTTAAATTGAACTAGTATAAGGGGTTCCCGTTTCTAGGGGTATACCGGTGGTGGGGAAAGAAGGAGCACTGGGTGCACTAAGGGCACCCAGGTTGGGGAAATTGCTCAGAAGGGGGCAGTTCCGGCATGTTTGGTCCACAGTTGTCACAATTGGGTGTTGGTGAAGGTGAATTATGAGAAAAGTATAGAGATAACTCTGGATGGGCTTTGTTTGTTTTCTCAAAGCAGAAAGGCTTTATGCTCATCGCTACCACCTCTCCAAGAAACCTGAATGAAGGCCCTTAAAATGTGAACCAGTGAAAGTGAGAAGAGGAGGAAGACAAAAGACTGAGGGCCAGATGTACGACCCTTTCATTTAGCGCCTCGCAATTTGCGACACATTGCGATTTGCAAATTGCGAGGCGCTAAATGAAATGTACAACAGTGTGTTTACACTGTTTTGCAATTCCCAATGGGGTCGCAAATTGCGAGGCTCATTAATATAAATGAGCCTCTCGCAAGTTGTGAGCCCATTGTGAATGCCAGCCCTCCCAGGGATGGTGGCCTGGTGGGCTCAGCAGACCACCATGTCTGGGACTGCTTCTTAATAAAGCAGCTTTTTTTTTTAAAATGCAGCCCGTTTTCCTTAAAGGAAAACGGGCTGCATTTAAAAACAAAAAAATGAAACGTTCTCGTTTCATTTTTTAGGCAGGCAGTGGTCCGTGGGACCACTGCCTGCCCTTAAAAAATTATTTTGCATGCCCTGGGGACCCCTTCCCCTTTGCAAATGCATTACCACCGACTTGAAGTAGGTGCTAATTGCGAGTGTTATGCGACCACAATTGCAGGTCGCAAAACATTAGTACATTGTTTTGAGACTCGCAATTTGGAAGGGAATGCGCCTTCCAAATAGCGAGTCGCAAAACATATTTAGTGAGTCGCAAACAAAATTGCGACTCGCTAAATGGGCTACGTACATGGCCCAATATGTTTTTGCATGCGCAAACGGGTTCGCAAACCCGTTTGCGCATGCAAAAACGCCGTACATTGGCCCTGAATGTTTTGTATTTCACTTTAATTTATTATTACAAAGCTACACTGTTCAAAATAAAATCCCATCGTAAACCATCTAAACGAAGCTGTGGTCATTACTACTCTCACTACAGGGTAGTAATACATTTGTGACTTCAGTGGAGGGTTACATAGACATGCATTAAAGAAAGTGCAAAAACATCTTGAATGCAATATTTCCACAAATCTCTAGTAGCACACATATGCTAGCATGCATTATGCATACTGAAGTTATTTTACAGTTATATTTAAGCACACTATCAAACATATCTGTAATCATTTATGGATTGCTCATTCAAATATGCACGCAGTGGAGCCCATATATCACTAGCTTTTGACTTAACTGGCATAAGCATGCTATAGTTATCTGACACAATACAGCTATTTGTTACATCTTTCACCCAATCAGTAAGCAGTAGGAATGAGGGCCCCTACCCCATCTCATTGCAACACATAATTTGGCTAATAGTAATGGTATGGCTATGTACTTTGTGTGGTCACTGGGATATATTTTACATAGTCAAGCAAGGCTGTTAGAGGATCAAGCTTTAGTTTCACGTCTATCATCTTACTCAGCTCAAGAGGTATATTATTCCAGAAAGTCTGTTTGCCAGGGCAGCCCCATGCCTGATGCAGAAAACAGCCTCATCCTCGTGTCAACGCAACCAGCTAGCATCATCTCTCAAGCCAATTCTAATCAATTTTAGTGGATGCTAAACTGTATTTTAGAAGATCTCTTGTCCTAATCTTAGAGTACTGAGGTGCCTTCCTTTTCATTCATATTGATTTGTCCACATTGTGAGATCTGAGATCATCTTGCTTGGGACCGTACTACTAAAGTCCACATCCTTTGTCATCTGACAAGTTTTAATTCAGGTGCAGTGAAGAATGAATTGCCAGTTTGTGTCAATGCCATGACATGTTGTGACTTACACTGACACTCTTAGAGAGTAGAGCAACCAATGGTTCACTTTTTCCCCATTTGTAAATGCTTGATGAGGCATATCCACAAGGCAAGAACACATCCCATCCCAGGCTGATGCTGCCATTGCATAGTGAAGCATGTGGATGGGATCCTTTATAGGAGCAACATCTTGAGAGCGATTGTAAGTAGGAGAGGGTGCAGTCAGTCAGTCGGTCATGACAAGTTATTCTGTTGAACTATAAAGCTGTAAAAGTTACAACGCACAAGACCAAGAATACATATTAAAAAACATTAAAACAAGATGACCAATAAAATATACAGTACGTTAACCACAGGACAGTCAGTGCCAAATCATTGCCTGGCCCCGTTACAGAATGCTACTAAGCTTAACTGAATTGTGTATGTACTTTGCCACCCCCAAGCAAATAACCATAGATTAGTATTTGCAAATATAGGAACATGGGTCTACACTATTGGTCTTAGTAGAGAACAAAATGGGTTTAAAAAAGTACATTCTAGGCGCATTATAAAAAATTGCAAAAAAACAAAGAAATGCCTGGGAAGAAACAGAATAACAGTGGGCAAGTTAATTTTTTTTTATAAGAATCAGGCACAGGATGGGCAACCAATTTGGAGTACAGTATTAGCCTGAAGCTTGAAAGGAAGTACCTGTGCTGTGATTTGGTAACCCAGGTTAAATAAGGCTCTATCGCTAAGGCAGTCATAATGGGAACATAAGCTTTTACCATGGTCGTTTAGTCTGATGTTGTGAGGAGAAAGATGGAGTCAGGATGCAGCGTTGCGCCCAGAATCCTTGGGCCAGTGGTAGTCGATCAGCGCTCTCTTCGTCCGGCGTCGTTTTGGCATCTGTGTCTTTGAAGGGGCCGCGCTGAGCGGATTTCCCTTGGTGCAGTGGCGATTAGATGAGCCAGCAGGTGGTGCCTTCTCTCGGCATGCAGGATCTAAGTGCCGGTCATCGCGTCTCCCTTTCTTGAGAGGCCACACTGGGGAGGGGTGGCCCTCGGCATAGCGGCAGCCTTAAGCAGGAATAGAGTAACTCCAATCGGCACATAGATTAGAAGTGCTGATCGTCTCTTCTCTAGGAGAAAGGTAGTCATGAGCAGGGAGAGCCACCAAGCGGAGTCTCGGCTAAGTTAAACATGGCACCACACGATGATTTTCCAGAGTGGAGCATTGGTTTTTGCAGAAAAGCTTCTGCAGGAGTGAAGTACACGAAAACCAAATAGTGAGGCCTTTGAGGTCCCTTAGACCTCGGGAGAACAGGGAACAAGCCAGCAAGGGGAGAACAGGGGGCAGGCCAGCAAGCCCTTGAGTAGCTCTGAGACTTAGTCCTTGGTCCCCTAGCAGGGCAGAGGTCAGCAGGCAGCAGGATAGTTCAACAAAGCAGGGAAGCAGTTCTTTAGAACAGTTAGGCACAACAGAGTGGCAATCCTTCAGCACAGCAACATTTACTCCAGCAGAGTTTCTTGCAGGTCAAGTGGTGAATTGGTTTGTTAGGTCCAGAGCCCTGGTACGTATACCCCAAAGTGCCTTTGAAGTAGGGGGTGACTTCAAAAGAACTCTCTAAAGTGCACAAGAATCTCTTTCAACCCAGCCCTGGCTCTAGACTACCAGTAGGGTGTAAATCAGCCCTTTGTGTGAGGGCAGGACACAACCTATTCTAATGTAAGTGTGAAGCACCTCTCCCAGCCCAGGAGGACTATCAGTATGCAGATGAATGCAGATGTATCCCCTGTCACACCCAGCCCTTCCTGTGTTGTAGCTGTCTAGACAGTATGCACAAAGTGTAGCTGTCACCCAGTCTAGACATGTATTGGATACAGGCTGCAGGCACACAGAGCAAAGTTAAGAGCAGAGAAATGTCCACTTTCTAAAAGTGGCATTTCTAAAATGGTAGTCTTAAATCCAGCTTTAAAATTAAAGAGGATTTATCACCACCATTCTAAAGATATTAAACATGAAGTGGCTACTCCTTCCCAATCTGGAATTACAGCTTAAACGGTGTTTTAAAGAATTTCCCAATGCTGGCCTATGGAAGGAGTAGGCCTCACTGCAGTGAAAAACCAAATTAGCTGTCTGTCAATGCCAGGACATGCAAAACTTAAAACTACATGACCTGCCTTTGAGTTACACAGCACCCTGCCCTAAGGGTCACTTAGGGCCTACCTTAGGGGTGACTTATGTGTAATAAAAGGGGAATTTAAGGCTTGGCAAGAGTTTTTAAATGACAAATTAAAGTGGCAGTAAACTGCACACAGGACCTGCAATGGCAGGCCTGAGACAGGATTGAAAGGCTGCTTGTGTGAGTGGCACAATCAGTGCTTTAGGCCCACTAGTAGCATTTAGATTGCAGGCCTTTGGTATATGGTATACAACTTTACAAGGGACTTACAGGTAAACTAAATATGCCAATCAGGTATACACCATTGCCAACATATTTAGGGGAGAAGCACATGCACTTTAGCACTGGTTAGCAGTGGTAAAGTGCTCAGAGCCATAAAGCCAACAAAAAAACCCAGCAAAAGTGGGAGGGAAAAGGCAAACGATTGGGGTAAAGATCACCCTAAGGATGACAGGTCTAACACTAACTGATTAAATTAGGTTTCGCTCTTGGTCCATATTGAGATCAAGAGCAGCAAAGGGCTTCATTAATAACATTTGAGATATTCTGTTGACCTAATTAGGCATGACATATAAAAGTCAAAGTAAGTCTCCTAAGTCATGTATTCTCAGCACTTTGAATGCCTGGTTGCTCGCTGAAGCCCCAGAGCCCTACTCCATAAATGGCTATTGGAACACATTTAGACCTATCTACAGTGATCATTTCTATAAGGAGTTTAGCCCCTAATTTAGCAGAGACTCTAAAAAGAGCATTAGTGTTCCTGATTAAATCTGCCCAGCCGCGGCCAGTCCATTGGGGCTGAGGGGCCATGCCCCTCCACCATTTTCTCCTCATGAACAGTGTCTGTAAGGCTGAACAAAGGTCAGCCTGACAGACACTGTTCAATTCAGGTCAAGCAGCCAGGATCCAGACATGCGCTAAATGCGCAGGCTCCTGGCTGCCTGAGCTGAACTTTGCTGGGCTGAGAAAGTCGCAGCTCCTGTAGGCGTCATGTCTTCAGCTCAGCAAAGGTCCCTGAGGCCCTCCACTCAGTGACGAGGGGTAGCGTCACTGATTGCCTCGCACCTGGGCTCTTCCGTTTTAAGCCCTGAAGCACACAGGGTCGAGTGTCAATCAGTGACACTTCATCACAGAGTGGGTGGGGTCAGCAGTCTTACTGACCCCATTCCACTCTGTGATGACGTTGGGACTGCTGCCTTCCCTCATTCGCTGACCTTAGGTCAGCCATGAGGGAAGGCAGCAGTCCCAAGCCTCCTGGAACCTCTGCGGCAGAGCTGGCTGGAGGTAAGAGTTTTTTTCTTTTAAATTAATGTTTGGTGCATGCGTGCGTGTATGTATGAATGTTTGGTAAAGAGTGTTGTGAATGGCTGTGTTTGTGTGTGTATGTGCGCGTGTGTGAATGCATTGCTGTGAGTATTATGTGTGTGTGTGTGTCCCGATCACCCCCCTTCCTCCAAAACTTACCGGCCCCCACTGAATCTGCCATCTTAGCAGTACGAAGAGCCTTCAAACTATTAGAATAATCAGACAGAACCACCTCTTTCTCATATCTGGATATGAGAAAGATGAGGTTATCCCGAGCTGTGCGGTGTTAATTGTATAGGTTCTCAATTTTGAGCGCAGAGGGCCATATACCATCATATGTGTTTTACTCTGATTGATGGTCAAATCAAGCAGGACCATGAAAGATGTAAACAGATCCAGAAATTTCTGTAGTCTGACGTGTGTCCTGGTCATCAACACTGCATTTTCTTTATACAGTAATGCTGGAATCTGTTGTGAATCTACTTGGGGAAGATCAATACTAGAGTCTAATGGATACTTCTCCAACCCATTGATATATTGTGTAAACAGAAATGCCGCAAACAAGCGACCCTGTTGCACATATTTTTCAAGATTGAAGGGCTGTTTGGTCTCCCCATTTAAACTGTAGCTCACACTAGCAGTTACGTTGGAGTGAAACTGTTTTAAGAAGTTCACAATGTCAATGCCCATTTCTTTTATAATGCCCGAAGGTTTGAATGATTAATGTGATCAAAAGCTGAGCTGAGCAAAAATACTTAACTATGTTTGCAATACTTACATCCAAAGATTTCAATCTCATTAAAACAGAGGGCCTTATTTAGATCTTCGCAGATGGGATACTCCACCACAGCGGTGACGGATATCCCGTCTGCCGAAATATAAATCCAATAGGATATAATAGGATTTATATTTCAGCGGACGGGATTTCTGCCACCATTGTGATGGAGTAACCCATTCACCATGATCTAAATCAGGCCCATCGTCTAGAAACTTAGACACTGAGCTCTTAAGCTTGGCTGTATGAGCAGTAAGTGAAGAAAAGTCTTTTCAACCCATTCAGTCGACAATGCCGGCTTGGTGAACCAGCAGAATTGATGCTCATAACAGTCTGATTTCCCCAACTCTGGGGCCCTGTGAAGTGTTCTTTCTTCTTTGTTAGGGGCAAACCCACTGCGTTAGATACGGAACTGGCACTAGTACTATCCACTAAATCTAAAGTAAGAACTGCATCATAAATCAAGGTTTAGCCCTCTTCCTCTTTGATCTTGCCACTAGTAAAGCTGGTTGAGCCATGGTACCGATAGTAGAAACGGGGTCCATAAATGTGATGTCTGTGTGCTGCTCATTGCTTGCAATTCCTGTTGTTGATTTACTTACAGCACTGAGCCTTTTCCTCCACGGTGTCTATCTCCTGATTAATTGTCCCCATTGCGTTGTGTTTTGAAATGAAGCAATAGAAGACGTAAGTCGGCGATCCTTACCACATCCTGCTATACAATTTTTGCTTGCCCATCCCATGAGACTTTCAACAATGTAGGTTATCGAAAGTCAAGAGGGGTGACCCTGCCCAGCCTTCTCCAGGCTCTGATGAGTACTGATGTGCCCATGCTAGGCCTGGCCTTCGTGCGAGCAGCGCCCAGTCATGTCCCATGCACGTCCCACGCTGCGGGTGTAGAAAGTGGCTATTAAAGCCCCCATCTCCGTAGATGAAATTGAGTGTGGGCTTCATAGTCACCTCGTCCACTCCAGCTGCCACAATGCGTGTCCCATGCCGCTGCTTAGAAAAGCGCCTCTGAAGCACCGTGGGACAAAGCCCCGCCTCCTTAGGTGAAATGGATTGTGGACTTCGTAGTCATCTCGCACCCTCCAGCTGCCAGCAGCCATTATGTGCAACCCGCATCCAAAAAAGGGCCTTTTTCAGCACTTCCGAATGCAGCCTCAGTCTCCTTAGGTGAAATGGAGAGGGGGCTTCGAAGTCACCTCAACCCCTCCAGCAGTCACAATACAAGTCTGTCAATATAAGTAGAGAAAAAAAGGCTTAGAGAGGAATCTCCAAGGGCAGAGTAGCCACTAGAGGCTGGATTGACAGAGCTAGGCATACTAATACCAGGACGATCTGGCAGATCAGCCTAATCAATCCTAATCACAGTCAGAGGAAGCAAGGACCCATGGGAAGGGGATACTCAACACACAAAAGCCACAACAAAGACCCATGACAAACTGTCTGCCACAAGGCCCCATCCAATAGACTGCAATCCAATTCATAATGATGATCACTTACAGTGCCTGCTCCAGTAGGGCCTCTGTCTTTACCATCTAGATCCACCATGATAGGGTATACCAGAATCTAGATAGGCATGTTGCAAGGTGAGGAAGCTGTTATCTTTCCTTCAAAGTCTCTGTCTTTCATTTTTCAAACAGAAAAATGTATTGTGAGCTGTCAAATACATTGGTTGGTAGGTTTAATGGACTGATCTCTTCCAACCTGAATCATTATATATATCATTAATATTAGTTTTTCAATAAAAACTATTTGATTAAAAACATTTTAATGGAAAATGTATATTTATATTTAGTTCTGCCACTGCCTCTTTTTATTAAATATGTTTAGCTTTACCTGAAAACTAGAGGTGAGAAAGGATTGTGAGGTTTCTAGATTCACCATCTCCATTGTCTATGAAACTTGTCTTCTCAATACCGAGATAACATTCACCATTCAATTGCAATAATATCTCGCCTTACAATTCCATTCTGTTTTGTCATTTGGAAGCTACAACTGAAGAGAAGTTGACCTCAAAGTTCATTTTAAATACTGGTGGAATAAAAAAAATGGGAGTTCTTTTATGCATATAGTGTCATCACAATTACAGTGCTTGAAATTTTTGTAGGAGGTGTTTTTGGTGTCTTTAATTCTGTCCGGGAGACTTTTAACCCATAGTTCAATTTACATGGGATATCATTCAGAAAGTATCAGGATAAGTGTGCTGTTTACCTGAAACACATCAAGAGGACATATCAAACCTTCCAGCACATTAAGAGAGAAAAACGTAGCTTCAGTGAAGTAGCTAAGGTCAGACCTTTGTATATATACTATTAAGTTACTAAGATCACTAGGGGAAATTAAAGGTTTTGAGGGTTCACTCCACTTTCAATGGTTGCACAAGATTATCAAATTGAGAGAAAATCTACTCTTATTAATATTAATGTCTCTATACCTAACCTAAAGAGAGGTTTATTCTTTTTTAAAAGGACTCTCACCCACTAATGACTAGTGGAATGCTTCATCATTGAGTCCTGGCCCTTATTGTTAATGCATCTGCCGCTCTATCTTGGACATCAAGTGAGCAATTTGTTTTTATATTGCGGCTCTCGACAGGGGGGGGCAAAAAAATTATAATTGGCTAATGGAATGCCCAAGGTACCAACTGATCATTTATTAAGGGGTCCACTGGGAAAAGTGAAAACAAATTTGACGCTATTGTTAGACTTGTGGTTATATAGCTTTCATGAGAACGAAACATAGGGGCATATTCTCAAGGACTTATCGCCGATTTATCGGCACTTTAGCACCGCAAAAGTGTCGATAGATTTTTCGCCAAATTCTCAAGCCGGTGCAAACTGCCGATATCGCCAGTTTACCAGCGATAGCTGCCGCAAAAAACATCGCCATGGATGAGAGCGACAACTAACGCTAATGATATGCAGAGTAGGCGTTCCCGTGCAAAAACACACGAAAACAGCACTTCGCGATATTCTCAACGACCAGCCAGATCTGCGATGTGATCCAAGAACAGGCGATAAGGCGCGTTAGCAGCAGGGATTTAACACCTGCCTTCTACTGGTGTTAAGCAGGACGACAACCTGCAGTATGAAAGGGAGCCCAGCCCAGAGCCACATCTGAAGACCAACACATGTCATGGAGCTACTGATCATGCAGCTCGGAGACCCAAGAGGACCACAACACCCACCGCCACCACCCCCAGGGCCCCCCCCCGGACCACCTCTACCCCTGGACTACCACAGAGGCAGCGCAGAACAAGACAGCGGACCTTCCGAAAACGTACCAGCCTCACAGACTTAACGCCAGAGGATGTCATTGCCCACTACAGGCTCAAAAGGACAACCATCCTCCGCATCCTGACCCACATTGCCCACAGGCTGACAGTACCAACACAGCGGACAACCAACATCCCTCCGCAGACAAAGCTGCTGGCTGTGCTGCACCTGTTGGCCTCTGGTACCTTCCAACCAACAACTGCCAGAGTCGGAGGAGTCTCACAGCCAGCCCTATCAAAGTTCCTCACACCTGTCTTGGATGCCATCATCAGCTTGGTACCCCAGCACCTTCACTTCCCCCACACTGCGCAGGAACAGCTGGAGACCAAGCAAGGCTTCTACGCCATAGCTGGCTTCCCGCACGTGTTGGGGCAATTGACTGCACACATGTCCTACTTGTGCCCCCTGCCGACACTGCACACAATTACCACAATAGAAAGCACACGCATTCCATCAATGTGCAGGCAATAGTGGACCACCAGGGACTCTTCACCAACGTCGTCGCCAACTACCCAGGCAGTGTGCATGATTCCTACATCTTCCGACAGTCCATCATCAACCAGCGCTTCCAGGATGGCACCTATGGAAATGCACTGCTCGTTGGCAAGTACCAAATGAACACACCACACACCTCAACTCCACAATCATGCAACTCACAACTGTGGGAATGCACATGTTACAAAATCACATACAACATGCCAAACAACATGCTCACCTACCAGACACGACACAAGTAACTGTGGTAACCGTGGCCAGCCATGTAGACAAACCATCCATGTCATGGCACCTCTGCCACACAATTGCAGAATGTGGGGAGAGGTGGGAACCAAGTCTGTGCGAAGGAGGCAAGTGACCCATGAATAAGAATGTACACAATGCCAAGTGTGGCGGTGATGTGCTGGACAGACTTCAGTATGCAGAGCACAGACATTTCCATGTGGACACATACTGCTGGTGTTTGTAGTGTTGTGGACAGTGGACGCAACCATGTCACCTCAGGCAGTGGGGAAGACCTTGGACATGTAGCTATGTCGTCCCCCCATGTAAGCGAAAGCGGAGTGGGCTAGGCCGGCGTACGCCAGTCCAGCGTAGGAGTGGGAATAAATAGCCCGGGTCTCTGGGCGTGGTTCACTTCCGGGATGGCCACCAAAGTATATACTGCGTGTGTCTCTGTGTCCGCCATATCCTGACCATAGGCCTACACACACGTGGCCGACCACCTTCAACGGCCAACATCACAGTGTCGTTGTCAGGCTTGAGGACATGCGCAGACAGTCATGACAATGGTGTGTCTTAGGAGTGCAAGTGATGCAACCGCGCAGCGCACACAAGTAAATAGGCTCGGCGGGAGTGAGGAGCAGCTGTGAGGCAACGTAATACACATGGATGCCGCTCATATGCCACAAGCAATACATGTCACACATGAATCCCAAAGTCGCACACATCACACACCACTGAACTAATAAGCCTGCCAACACAGAATGCAGAACCACCGATTGACACATATCTCTCTCCCCTGTCACAGGAGATCAAGGATATGCACTCTGCCCGTGGATGATGACACCCCTCCGAGACACGAACACCCAAGCCCAGAGGCAGTACAATGTGGCCCACAAACGCACCAGGGGCATTGTGGAGCGATCATTTGGCATGTTAAAGTCACGTTTCAGGTGCCTGGACATCACAAGTGGAAGACTCCTGTACAGCCCGGAAATAGTGTGCAAGATGATCATTGCATGTTGTGTGTTGCACAACATATGTGTACGCACCAATGCCCCATGGATCCAAGTGCCAGATGCACCGGACGATGATGATGAAGATGAGGCAGGTGGACCACACCCCAGTGCAGCTGCAGCAGGATTAGCCCGAAGGAACACAATCATTAACAATTTCTTCACATGAGCACGTCACATTGTGACTGTCTGTAGCAATCATGGAACAGGACAAAATGACCACAGGCACAGCATGTGCAAATACATCCATTCCAACACACATTCCCTGTGTGCATGTCACTCCTCTGCATTAGCACATCACTCTGACAAGTGTAAGTGCAACATTTAGTGCTAACAACCTCACAAATGGCAATTAGATGGTGGGTGTGTCACCTCTGTACAGAGAGGCTGTTTAGGGTGTCACGTATTCAAAATGCCATTTCAGGGTGTCAAAGATAGTACGTAATCCCACTCAGCAGCGTATCACATGTGTCCAAATTCATGACATAAAGGCTGTCATTTGTGACCAAGAAAATACAACAGGGCGTCTTTTGGGGTCAAATATGTACCACCATGATGCAGAGAGTTGCACCCTGTGACTCAAGTCCCACAACATTAGCAACATGGACGTGAGGGGGAATCACTGCCCCTACATTCATCCATACTTTCATACTTGATTGAACATAGACATGACACATCTGTGTGAATTAGAATGTTTTATTCACAATCAGTGGAGTGTTGAAGCTGGAGCAGTACAGGGCCATGCAAACCCTACTTTACAATGTTGCCCCGTGGAGGGCCAGCCAGAGTCCTTTAGGGATTGACAAGTTCATCGGTAGAGGAAGAGTTCAGTCCGCAGTCTGATTGCTGTGTCATTGGTAACCAAACAGAATGTGGCAGTCCATGTCGAGGTCCAAGGTGAGTGTCGCAGAGTGTATTGGGGGACAGTGGAAGGTGATGATGCAGAGGGCAGAACCAAGCAGAAACAGGCCATATGACGGAGATGAATGCTACCGCTTCCTTCTTACCACTAAGGCAGAATCATCCGCATCTTCGTCCTCTGATGTCTCATGTGCCTCACATGTGGGTGGTGGGGTTTTGTCTGCAGCACTGTGTGGCACTGACACATCAGGGGCCAGAGGTGGATTGTCTGCTGCACTGTCAGGCACTGACACTTCAGGGGGCTGAGATGTGGATGGAGTAGTAGCTGCAGCATTCATCCGCGCCAGGCCTTGTGGCAGCAATGCCATGATGAGGGTCTGCAGTGCATGGAAGAACCCAGCTACATCTCGCTGGTGTGCAGCCATGGCAGCCATTCTTTCCGCCTGCATCCGCTCCATGTTCTCCATGATCCTCCGCATGTGTCCCAACTCCCGGCTGACATCACTGTCAGCCATGGATCGTTGGAGAGCATGGAGCGGACTGTGGGTGTCCGTTAGGGACTGTAAGTGGTCCCTGATGGGACTTAGACACCCACGTATGGCATCTAGTTTGGCTGCCATGAGGTCGAACCCCACCCGCACCTGATCAGCCATCTTCTCCTGGCACCCTAACACACGGCGTTGGAAGGCCATGTGTTGTTCGTGGGGGTCCTGGGAGACAGCCGGGGTGGTGGGTGCTTCCTGCTGTGTGGTCTGTGCTGGGGGTGAGGTCTCCACGATGCAGCTGGGCTGCCCTGCTCTTGGAGGTGAGGTGCTGGAGCTGTCCATGGGCTCTTGGAGGGCGTCGGTGTCGATGTTGGGGAGGTCCTCTTCATCATCAGTGCTGAGTTGTTGGGTCTGCTCTGCAGGAGGTGTTGATTCTCCCTCTGCAATGTGAAGGGGAGATGCAGTTTAACATTGTGTTCACATGTATGTTGACGCATTGTACTAGTTTACATACAGACTGCATGACAATGTACATTGTGACTGTTTGGGAGGAGCTGCCTTATTGATGTGGGACAGTGGACATTTCGACAACATCACGGATGTGTGTTTGTACTTGTACATTATCATCTCACATTTCCCTGCTATGCTAAATGTGATTGGCCAGTTTCTACACACATGCAGCACCAGTTTGTCCTCTGTTCTGTTGTGAACGTGTTGCAGTTTGTACCACATTGTTGTCAATGTTGATGTGCTCTGAATGTTATGTGTGTGTGCTGCATTTTGGGAAAGTCGCCCCTGCAGTTCTGATTTTGCTGCCCCTTATCCCTTTCAGGCGGTGTGCCTTTGACTTCTGTGCTTATACAGTGCTGAGATGTTGCATACTTGGGTAAATTGGGCTCTTGGTGGGAGTTGGGACTCTGGGGCATGGTTTGTCCGCAGATGTGTTGTTGACGTCAGGGGTTGTATGTGCACCTGGATGTGTCAGAGTGTGACCTGCTCCTTTACGGATGTGGTCGTGGCGTGCAACATGTCATGATATATTGACTGCAGCCATGCTATTCGTCATGCAGTGTCACTTGCATTGTCAGTGTGGCTCACAGACACGCCGCTTTGCTGGGTTTGACACATGTGCATGGGTTGCCCGTGAGATTGGTGATGTGTGGGAAGGGCCCCCTCTGGGCACATAGTAGACGGGGGCCTACTTGCTGTTTCTAGGTGTGCTGCAGTGTGCCAAGGGGATCAGGGACATGATCCAGTGTCATTGTGGGTGTGCACTGTGCTATACTTAATTGTGCATGTGTGCCATTGTGCCCATCTCCCCCGTCCCCCAGTCCCTGGTCGTTACTCACCCTGTTGCTGTTGTGTCAGGTCATGTTGAGCAGTGTCCGGTCCCCCAACTCCTGCCACCGTCTCCACACTGATGACTGTGGATACCATTTCCTCCATCTCATCCAGCTCCTCCTGTGGCGCTGGACTCCCACCTCCAGTCTGCATTGCTGCCTTCTGGTTGTTGCCGAGTTTCTGCTTGGTTTTGCGCTTCACATCATTCCAGCGCCTCTTGAGCTCTTCCATTGTCCTCCTCAGCACTCCGACTGCATTCACCTTGTCCAGGATGGACTGCCATATTCCATTTTTTCTTGCCAATGACACAGTGGAGGTGACGAACAGTTGTTGATGGTGTTCTATCACCTCCATTATCAGGATGCTGTTTTCCTGCGGACTGAACCGCGTCTTCCTCTTCTTCTTCTCCTTGCCCTTCTTGACCCCGAGGTCCCAGGCTGGTCCTCCGTGGGGCTTGTGGGGTTCTGGTTGTCCTCTGTACTTGCTCCAGCTACCTCCATTGTGCTTCGCAGTTGTTTTGGTTTTGTTTGTGATTTTTTTTTCTGCTTTTATAGTGATTTTACTTACTTGACGTGTGTGAATTGCAGGCCTGGCACAGCTTATCGCTGATTTTTTTATCGCGGTTGGGCCCATCGCCACTTTTTTCACGTTCGCTTTGGATTTTTATCGCCGTCCTGGTAATTTCATCGCGGACATTTGACGCGTTGTCGGGAAATTATTGCATGTTACCGCCGTGTTGGGAATAAGACGTTAACATGGCGTTATTTTCCCGTGATAGACGGCGATATGAAAAAGTGCGTTAACCTATTTTGGCGATGATTATCGCACGTTCTTGGGAATATCCCCCATAGATTCTTATTTAATATTCACTTTTAGTCTGTTTTAAGATCTTATGTGGTGGGACAAATCAACACTAAGAATTGAAAACCTTTCATAACATTACTGGAAGAGAAAATGGCTCTAAACTAACTCAGAACTGATCAGGAGTAAGAATTATAAAATCATCAAATTCCGATTTCACCCCCCTCCTGGTCAATGAAATTGATTATATATTTGAGGAAGCAATAATACAAAGGTGGATATCCAACTGGGAAGCAGAATTTAAAAAAAATGAGGGACCTGTCATCCCATATTTTTACACCCTCCCTAAAACCCATAAGGACAAGGTACCACTACAGGGAGGACCAATAGACTTGGGAATAAGATCAGTCCTTGAACCTTTGTCACGTCTCTATGACCACTTCCTTCGCCCTATAGTTAAGAGTACCTAGTCATATTTGAAGGATGTAAAGGACTTGTTATTTCTATTTAAGGATTTGGAATCTATATCAAGGGCCTGTAAGCAAACCTGCCCTGAAATGAGACTTTAAGAGTAGTTGAGGAAATCTTGTACCACCAGAACATGGACTTCTATTGGAATTCTCAAGGGCCTATAATCAAGCCCATTATCGCCGCTTTAGCGGCAGTTTTCTGCTGCTAAACTGGCGATAATTTTTAACTCCGTTCTTGATAATATGCCCCAATGCTGGGAAGATACTACACCAAGACATTTTATTCTGGAGTGCGTGACGATAGCTCTCACAAAGAATTACTTCAAGTATGAAGGTACTGTATATCTGTAGACACACTGTACTTTCATGGAGAACACTTTTGCCCCGA
Organism: Calotriton arnoldi; assembly: GCA_963921515.1. Classification (NCBI taxonomy): domain Eukaryota; kingdom Metazoa; phylum Chordata; class Amphibia; order Caudata; family Salamandridae; genus Calotriton; species Calotriton arnoldi. The sequence continues at coordinate 1,127,971 of CAWUFW010001381.1, forward strand.
GTATATCGGGCATATATGTGCATAACTTGGAACATAATTATATCATGTCCAATGACAATCAATTCAGGGACAAGATAAAAGTAACAATTTACTGATAATATGGGATGACAATCAGAAACAGCCGCTGAATTTTTCCCGTGGATAAATTCATGTGGTCCACTTAATTTCACACACACTTAAAGAATTAAATAACTCACATTTTTGGAAGTCAGACTTTTTTGAAAACTGGGGAAGTTTAAGTACAGACTGATATCACAAACGGGCTGACAGCAACAATTTGCTGAAGTTCGAAAGCTTTCACCTCAGACCGCTAAGGGAGAATCTCCCCAATGGACAGTAAGATTGAGAAGGAACTTTAGTAAGAAGGAGCATTTCAAGAGACAATCAGAAACCTCCGAGCATGAGACTATCCAGAAAGAATAATACAGAAAACAAAGAAATGAGCAAGTAATACTAATAGAGAGGCCCTACTAGAGACCAGACAAAGCGAGTCTAAGGATGATAGACTGATCTATGTAACTGATCCAGCGCGACTAATATAAATTCTTCTCCTTTGGACATGACACCCAAGTAAATCACTCTTTTAACAATTATACCATAAGACGGTGGGGCCCATGACACCGCATAAACATTCACTCTCTCAATCGATTCCCTGGGCCACATCCACTACTACCAAAGAGAAGAAAGTGGTTGCTGGAGGAACGGGATACCTTTTTAAAATCGACAAGATAATATTTCAAACATCATACATAATCAGTATTAATCCTGTCAGTTCTAAGACATCAAGGTATTCCGCTCTTTGGTCGATGGACCAACTAGTAAGAATAAGTTGATGGTGATTAAGACCAGCTCAATCACATTAAAACTTATTAAACATTTCACTTATTATTGAGCTAAAGAACCACAGACTCGTAGTTTTAATTTATAATAGATTTTATGTACCTTCTTTGAATGCATGAATAAGATTCAATTTTATTAATCGTTTAATACATTTCAATATCATTATAAGAAATAAGCTTTAAGAAAGAATTTTATGCATACCCTTTTAGATGAGGAATAAAAGTTCGCCAAAGCAAATAAATTGTAGATCACAGCATAGAATTCCCAAAACTGACTGTCTGTCCCGCTAAACAGGCCTCCTCGACGGACCTCCTATACAGGTTCCCGCATCGGTCTCGTTCCTTCCCAGTCAAGTTAAAGTCAAAAATGATTAATTCTATTAAGAAAATGGCCTATAGAAGATAGCAGCAGTTCTCCAACATCAACGCTTCGTGCTCAAAAAATATAGATAGAATAGCGCTCCTCCTACTTAAGAGAAGGTCCTCTTATACCCTATTACTAGCTTACTAAACATAAAGTTGCAAATCTTTGGGGGCGAGAATCACGCTAATTGGTCCATTGGAGGGGTGGCATGCATCACCTCATTGCCCTCCTTGTTCAAACCGGTTCTGAATTTGTTAATGATTTTGTCCTTTCACACAGCTTTGGGGTAATAACAATCTGATTGACAGTTCGTATAATGTTGCTTCTTCTTAGTTACTTATTTTGAACAGTCCATTGTTAATTCACTGTTACTGGTCCCGCTTTCACGGATTCACGATGAGTCTTTCTTGGCATCTATTTCATGTCAAGTTGTCCCGTCCTTGACACTTCTCACTCTGGGCTCGACTCATATCCACGTGACATATCTCTGCGGCTTTCCTCCGCTTGGAAGCCATCTTTGCATCTGCGCATTAAGCCCATCTGCCTCGGCAGCCATTTTTACAGCACGGCCTAACAGGCCCGAAAGAACTATCATGAAAACAAACACAATCATAATTAAAATAGAGAAAATAAGCCTTTGTGTTTCCCACCCGTCATTCTAAGTACCCCAATTAGGTGTTACCTAGCAAAAGCGACATGTAAAGCCATGTTTACTTACCATCCGCATTCTTTTGCCACACTACAATTTTACTACATAGCACAAAACATGCAATATCACTCTAATTAGTTCGCAAATCATTATATTAGTGTTATTTCACGTTGACAAATGTAAATAGGTTAACTTTGCACATAAATTGCGGTTACCACTTATAAAAAAATGTAAAATGTTGATTAGTCAGACAAACAATTAATCCCATTAATTTATTATCTTGAATATTAGGGGTTTCAAATTTTTTTATTTACCTCGCTCCATCAACTCCCCCTTTGGTGATTTTTAATATCACCACAAAACCCATGTTACACAATTTTTCAGATAGAATGTTTCTTGTCCACTTGCTTTTGTTAGTTTCACACATCAGTATCCCTCTCGTTTTGTCTCTTTGTTCTTTCATACAAATTTTCTTTTAGTTCTTCAAGTTCTATTTCACCCAATTCTCGTTCTCTTTCTTTATTTATCTTATTCTCTCTTTTTATTTTATTTTGTCTTTTTCTCCTTTTAATGCATATAATAACAAATTTCACTAATAACATCACTAATATTACTACTGTTGCTGATATCAAAACTTTCCCTACAATAGAGCTACCTATTTCAGTGAACCATTTTGGTATTGCGGAAAAACTCTTACCAAGTTTCTCCCAGGCATTTTCAACCTCCAGTGGAGCAAGTTCTTTGTGCAAATCAGTAATATTCTTTATATACTTCTGTATATTTTCACTTTTATCTGGAATGTAAGTGCAACAATGTTGGACTTTCAGCATTCCACAGACTCCACCCTCTTTTGCCAAAAGAATGTCAAGGGCAAGTCGATTTTGCATCACCATAGCTCTCATGGCAACCATCTCGGTATTTACCATTAAGAACCCTCCAGAAGTATTCGTTGATAATCGATCTACTACTGTGGACAATTTCCGAATTTTAAATGCATTCAAAGATATACCCACTGCTGGTATCATTGCTCCAAAAATATCACCAACTATTTCTGAAAAACTTTCCCTTTTTCTACGTGTGAGTGTTTCCCCAATTTCGTGTGTTCCTTTTCCTCCTCTCTCCACATGAAAAATCTTTGGAAAGACCAGGCCTAAATAGCACAACCCGTACCAATGGTCCGGCAACCTGTAATAAGCTCTGTTTCCACAAATATAATAGATCCCTGGAAATATCGGATCCTTTCCTCCTTTAAATCCCCATCCTCCTAAAATTTTGTAATTATCTCTGCAGTCACTGGAACCCACGAAATAGTTATCATATTTAGTTCTATTTCTACTAATGCACAACTTTCCCTGTTGGGGCCAATCTAAGGTCATAGCCTGTGTTGTCCGCCCGCTGCTGCTGCTGGTAAGATCGCCCTTCCGCTTGTGGCCTCGGTGCCCGTATTTCTTTGCTTGTCTCCCCTTTTTCCCTTCTGTGCCCCTCGCTTCCCCATTTGTACTGTGCCCGTATTTGTGTCTGTTTTCTCTCCCCATTTTCCCTTCTGTGCCCCTCGCTGCCCCATTTGTACTGTGCCCGTATTTCTGTCTGCTTTTTCTCCCCATTTTCCCTTCTGTGCCCCTCGCTGCCCCATTGTACTGTGCCCGTATTTCTGTCTGTTTTTCTCTCCCTTTTTCCCTTCTGTGCCCCTCGCTGCCCCATTTGTACTGTGCCCGTATTTGTGTCTGTTTTCTCTCCCCATTTTCCCCTCTGTGCCCCTCGCTGCCCCATTTGTACTGTGCCCGTATTTCTGTCTGTTTTTTCTCCCCATTTTCCCTTCTGTGCCCCTCGCTGCCCCATTTGTACTGTGCCCGTATTTCTGTCTGTTTTTTCTCCCCATTTTCCCTTCTGTGCCCCTCGCTGCCCCATTTGTACTGTGCCCGTATTTCTGTCTGCTTTTTCTCCCCATTTTCCCTTCTGTGCCCCTCGCTGCCCCATTGTACTGTGCCCGTATTTCTGTCTGTTTTTCTCCCCTTTTCCCTTCTGTGCCCCTCGCTGCCCCATTTGTACTGTGCCCGTATTTCTGTCTGTTTTTTCTCCCCATTTTCCCTTCTGTGCCCCTCGCTGCCCCATTTGTACTGTGCCCGTATTTCTGTCTGTTTTTTCTCCCCATTTTCCCTTCTGTGCCCCTCGCTGCCCCATTTGTACTGTGCCCGTATTTCTGTCTGTTTTTTCTCCCCATTTTCCCTTCTGTGCCCCTCGCTGCCCCATTTGTACTGTGCCCGTATTTCTGTCTGTTTTTTCTCCCCATTTTCCCTTCTGTGCCCCTCGCTGCCCCATTTGTACTGTGCCCGTATTTCTGTCTGTTTTTTCTCCCCATTTTCCCTTCTGTGCCCCTCGCTGCCCCATTTGTACTGTGCCCGTATTTCTGTCTGTTTTTTCTCCCCTTTTTCCTTCTGTGCCCACGCTGCCTCTCGCCATTCCCGCCGCTGTGTCCCCTGCGGCCCCGCACCCCTGACTGCCCATTCGCTGCCCCTGCCTCCCGCCTCCCAGCTGCTCCTCCCTCCCACCTCCCCATAAATGGCGGCCGCTGTGCGGTGAGGAGAGCGACCCTTGACCTTGCCAGGTAGGTCGCTCCCCCACCACACAGCTCCGCCTGTGTTGTCCGCCCGCTGCTGCTGCTGGTAAGATCGCCCTTCCGCTTGTGGCCTCGGTGCCCTTATTTCTTTGCTTGTCTCCCCTTTTTCCCTTCTGTGCCCCTCGCTGCCCCATTTGTACTGTGCCCGTATTTGTGTCTGTTTTCTCTCCCCATTTTCCCTTCTGTGTCCCTCGCTGCCCCATTTGTACTGTGCCCGTATTTCTGTCTGCTTTTTCTCCCCATTTTCCCTTCTGTGCCCCTCGCTGCCCCATTTGTACTGTGCCCGTATTTCTGTCTGTTTTTTCTCCCCATTTTCCCTTCTGTGCCCCTCGCTGCCCCATTTGTACTGTGCCCGTATTTCTGTCTGCTTTTTCTCCCCATTTTCCCTTCTGTGCCCCTCGCTGCCCCATTGTACTGTGCCCGTAGTTCTGTCTGTTTTTTCTCCCCTTTTTCCCTTCTGTGCCCCTCGCTGCCCCATTTGTACTGTGCCCGTATTTCTATCTGTTTTTTCTCCCCTTTTTCCCTTCTGTGCCCCTCGCTGCCCCATTTGTACTGTGCCCGTATTTGTGTCTGTTTTCTCTCCCCATTTTCCCTTCTGTGCCCCTCGCTGCCCCATTTGTACTGTGCCCGTATTTCTGTCTGTTTTTTCTCCCCATTTTCCCTTCTGTGCCCCTCGCTGCCCCATTTGTACTGTGCCCGTATTTCTGTCTGTTTTTTCTCCCCATTTTCCCTTTTGTGCCCCTCGCTGCCCCATTTGTACTGTGCCCGTATTTCTGTCTGTTTTTTCTCCCCATTTTCCCTTCTGTGCCCCTCGCTGCCCCATTTGTACTGTGCCCGTATTTCTGTCTGTTTTTTCTCCCCATTTTCCCTTCTGTGCCCCTCGCTGCCCCATTTGTACTGTGCCCGTATTTCTGTCTGTTTTTTCTCCCCATTTTCCCTTTTGTGCCCCCGCTGCCTCTCGCCATTCCCGCCGCTGCGTCCCCTGCGGCCTCGCCCCCCTGACTGCCCATTCGCTGCCCCTGCCTCCCGCCTCCCAGCTGCTCCTCCCACCCACCACCCCCAAAAAGGCGGCCGCGGCGCGGCCGCGCCACTGGCGCGCCAAAGGCGCGCCTAAGGCAAGCCCGTCTGCGCCCGTTCGCGACTGGACCGCGCCCAGCGCCAGAACCCCTGGACCGCGCGCCCCCCGCTCCAGCCTCGAGGACCGACGCCGATACGATGCCACCACACTCCACGCTCTCAACCCCGGACGGACGCACAACTGCTTCAAGGCCGCCCCGAAACGCACCCATGGTCCCTTCACCTGCCGGAATTGCAGCTACACCAGCCTCAGAGCCACCGAGGCGCCCGCCAAGAAGGACCTCAACCACCTCCGGTGTATCCTGCTGAACACCCGCTCCGCCCGCAAACACGCCGTCGAGCTCTGGGACCTGCTCGACACATCATCACCAGACGTCGCCTTCCTGACAGAGACCTGGATGAACGACTCCTCCGCACCCGACATCGCCATAGCCATCCCAGACGGCTATAAGATCACCCGTAGAGACCGCATCAACGCAGTAGGAGGAGGAATCGCCATCGTCCACAAGAACACCATCAGGGTCTCGACCAGCACCGACGACACTCTCAGCACCGCCGAACACATGCACTTCCAGATCCACACGGACCCCAACACCACCCTTAGAGGCACCCTTGTCTACAGACCCCCTGGGCCCCGACCCCAGTTCAGCGACTCCATCGCCGACTTCATCAGCACGCACGCCCTGACCTCTACCGACTACATCCTCCTCGGAGACCTGAACTTTCACCTGGAGAACAACAACGACAGCAACTCCACCACCCTGATCGACAGCCTCGCCAACCTCGGCCTGAGCCAGCTCGTCACAACACCGACCCACTGCGCCGGCCACACGCTTGACCCCATCTTCTCCTCAAGCTCCCACGTCTCCTTCAGCCACACCACGGAACTCCTCTGGACCGACCACCGCTGCATCCATTTCACCTTCCAGAAACCCACCACACACCACCGCACCCAACAGATCCCACGCCGCTGCTGGAGCAAAGTCACCGAAGACCAACTCCAGGCAACCCTCGCTCTCAGCCCTCCCTCCGACCCATCCAACACCGACGACGCTGCCTGCAACCTCAGACGATGGATGGACGACTGTGCCAACACCCTCGCCCCGCTGAAAAAGCTCACCTACAGCGACACCACCAAAAGAGCCAGCTGATTCACCTCGGAACTCCTAGCTTCCAAGCGCACCTGCCGGAAACTAGAGAAGAAATGGCACAGCGATAAGACACCGGACAGCCACACAGCCCACAAAGACGCCATCCGTAACCACCACCACCTCATCAGGTCCGCCAAGAGAATCTCCTTCAAAGACCGCCTCGACAACAACGCACACAACAGCAAGGAGCTTTTCAACATCATGAAGGAACTCTCCAACCCCAGCTCCAACACCAACGACATCCCGCCGTCGCAACCCCTGTGCGATTCCCTCACCACCTTCTTTCACCGCAAGATCGCCGACATCCACGACAGCTTCGACACCCAGACAACCCCAACTAAGATCGACCCGCCACACACCATCGACCACGACCCCCTGCCAGCCTGGGCCAGCGTGAACATCGAGGACACCATCAAGACCATGAGCACAATACACTCCGGCTCCCTGTCAGACCCTTTCCCGCACCACATCTTCAACAAAGCCAGCAGCTCCATCGCACCCCACCTGTGCAACATCATCAACCTCTCCTTCGAGACCGCGACCTTCCCAGAGAGCTGGAAACACGCAGAGATCAACGCCCTAATCAAAAAACCCAAGGCGGACCCGAGAGACCTCAAGAACTTCCGGCCCATCTCTCTGCTTCCGTTCCCAGCCAAGGTCATCGAGAAGATCGTCAACAAACAGCTAACCCGATACCTCGAGGAAAACAGCATCCTGGACCCATCCCAATCAGGGTTCCGCAGCAACCACAGCACTGAGACTGCCCTCATCGCCGCCACCGACGACATCAGGATCCTGCTGGACAATGGTGAGACCGCAGCCCTCATCCTGCTGGACCTCTCCGCCGCCTTCGACACTGTCTGCCATCGCACTCTACGCGCACGCCTCCACGACGCAGGGATCCGAGACAAGGCCCTGGAATGGACCATCTCCTTCCTCGACGGCAGAACCCAGAGAGTCCGCCTCCCACCCTTCCGATCCGAAGCCTCCGAGATCATCTGCGGCGTACCCCAGGGATCGTCCCTCAGCCCAACACTGTTCAACATCTACATGGCCCCGCTCGCACGCATCGCCAGACAACACGACCTCAACATTATCTCCTACGCCGACGACACTCAACTGATCCTCTCCCTCACCAAGGACCCCCTCGCCGCCAAAGCCAAACTCCATGAAGGAATGAAGGCCATCGCCGATTGGATGAAGATCAGCCGACTAAAGCTGAACACGGACAAAACGGAGGTCCTCATCCTCGGCTCCAACACCTCAGCCTGGGACGACTCCTGGTGGCCAACGACGCTGGGAGCAGCCCCGACACCCACCGACCACGCACGCAACCTGGGAGTCATCCTCGACTCAACGCTCTCCATGACCAAGCAAGTCAACGCAGTCTCCTCCTCCTGCTTCAACACCCTCCGCATGCTTCGCAAGATCTACAGGTGGATCCCGACAGACACAAGAAGAACAGTCACCCAGGCCCTCGTCAGTAGCAGACTGGACTATGGGAACGCCCTCTACGCGGGAGCCCCGGCCAAGCTCATCAAGCGACTGCAACGCATACAAAACGCCTCTGCACGACTGATCCTCGACGTACCACGCCACAGCCACATCACCCCCACTTGAGGAACCTGCACTGGCTCCCCGTCGACAGGAGGATCACCTTCAAACTCCTCACCCACGCACACAAGGCACTCCACAAAACTGGCCCAGCCTACCTCAACAGACGACTCTTCTTCTACGTCCCCAACCGCCAGCTCCGCTCCGCCGACCTCTCCCTCGCCACCGTCCCCCGCATTCGAAGAACAACCACCGGCGGCAGATCCTTCTCACACCTCACCGCCAAGACCTGGAACATCCTTCCACTAAGCCTACGAAAGACCCAAGACCTGCTGACCTTCAGGAGGCTACTCAAGACCTGGCTGTTCGACCAGTAGCAGCATCCCCCCCCCTTCCCTCTCCCCAGCGCCTTGAGACCCTCGCGGGTAAGTAGTGCGCTCTACAAATTCTGTGATTGATTGATTGATAGCTGCATTTGTCTTTTTCTTATCATTACTTTCTCCTTCAAATGCCCAAAGGGGTGTTATTGTCTCTTCTTCTATTATCTTTCTCTGAAACTTGACTCTTCTGCTTTCTACCATTTCTAAAAATACCTTTTCTTCTTTCTTTAACTCACAGGTAAGGTTGTGTTTAACTATATTTTCTAATGTTAAATCTTCATTTTCTAAGAAAAAGTCACCAAACATCCTTGCTTCTTTCACTTTGTTCAATTCAGGTATTATAGGAACCTTTACAAAAATCTTATTTGTCAGTATAATAATATTCTAATCTACCTGTTTTATAAAACAAACTAGCTAAAACACTACATGTTATTCCATACGTCAAAGGAAGGTGATGATAGGTCACACCTTCTGAAACCGACGCAGGTAATTGCATACAAACATAACAATCTCTCACATCCATTGTTTCTACATATTCATATAATAATTTTGTGAAAACGTTCTTTGAAAAGTCAGTTATAGATCTATCCTTATGCAACTCGGCACCAGCTATTAATGTTGCTTTGTTCTGTATGTTAGCTTCTTTATCCTTTTTCGTGTTATTTTCCCTTACAGACGTTTCTTCTACAGCTAGTCTAATTGGAATAGTAATTGCTAAAATGAGCCAGACAAACATTATTAATCCGGTACAATAAAAACACATTCTACACCATTTACGTAAGAAATCACATCTACATCTTCTATTCTCTGTGTCTACCATTCTGTTCTATTCACCTAGTATATATATATATATATATAGAAAATGTGTCACCACACCTCAGAATGACGTTTCAGCCACTCTACCCTCTCACTTTGTCTCGTTTGGTACTTTCTTTAGTTCTTCTCAGAACTCTTCCTTGTCTCGTTCAGGTTTGTGTGTCCAGTCCGGTTTTTCTCTTTCAACCTTGTTGCACTTCACTTTCATCCACTGGTTTGCAGCTTTCTTCTGGGCTCTCGTGAGTGTTATCTTCTTCTTTGATGTCAGTCAATGCGATGTATAGCCACTCAGGTGACTTATATTTCAAATTAGGTTTCTTCTCTCTCTTTGTTTTCTGCAATTGTTTTCCACCTTGTTTTCCTTGTTCCTTTTGACTTGTTATCTCATTTACCTGTTCTGCATGATCTCTGTTTAAGTTTATAATTTTGTATCTCAATCTTTTGACTTCGTGGGGCCAATTATCTCCTTTTCTCGGCCTTTTCGGTTCACTTTCCTTTTCCTCTCGTTCAGCTCTCCAAGTTCTCTTTCTTGGTCCTAGTCTCTGTTTTCTTTCTTCAGATTCTGTTTCAGACCTTATTTCACTTCATCTTATTTTGAACTTTATGATTTCGTTTTCATCTTCTATCTCTGAACCTTCTTGTTTCTTTTCTGTTGTGACACTTGTTTCTATCCCTCCTCGAGGTTCTTCCGGATTCTCGTTGATCTCTCTGTCTGTTTCCAAATTTCCCTGTCCTCTTGTTTGTTGATCTGTCCCTATTGCTCCTCGGGGTTCTTCCGATTTTTCTTCTATCTCTCTATCCGAATCTATCCCTCCCTCATCTAGTTCAACAATCTGTGAAGGAAATCTATCATAGCTTGTGCTTGGCTGTTCGTTGTCACTGTCTCTTGGTTCAGTTTCTTCGTTTATGATGTCAGTTTTCCATTTGTTCTTTATCTTTTCATCACAATCTGATTGGTCTGTTTCAGTTGCTGAACTTGTGTCTGATATTTCCAGATGTCGACTTACAGGTCGATCTTCAAGTTCTGGAACCTTCGTTACTTCAAGTTCTTTTTCTGTTGTTGAGTTTGTTCCTGGGTCTTCCAGATGTCGACTTACAGGTCGATCTTCAAGTTCTGGAACCCTGCTTGTTTCGACTTCTGCGTCGGATGCTGAACTGGTATCAGATATCTCCAGATGTCGACTTACAGGTCGATCTTCAGGATCTGGAACTCTGATAGTATGACTGGCATGTACCCAGTTTTTCACTCCTGCACATTTGACAGCAGTTATTGTCACCAGGATCACTTGTCGTGGTTTATCCCAGCGAGGAACCAAACAGTTTCTTCTTCTGTGGACTTGTATGCGGACCCAGTCTCCCGGACTCAAGTCATGAGCTGGTTTTCTTTCGAGAGTGGTCGCATCCGGTCCAACCTGATGAAACACAGAATGTACCACATCAGCCAACCCTTTGCAATAATCTAACACGAGATTATCAGTTATAGTCAGCAGTTTGTTGACAGGTACATGTGCTTATCTCATTGCTCGTCCCATGATTATTTCATGGGGACTCAGACCTGTTTTTCTGTCAGGTATGCTTCTGATAGTCATTAGCACCAATGGTAGGGCATCGGGCCATTTGAGTCCTGTGGCTTGACACATTTTCCCCAACCTATTCTTTATTGTTCCATTCACCTGTTCTACTACTCCAGAAGCCTCTGGTCTGTATGCACAGTGCAATTTCTGTTGAATGTCAAGAGCTTCACATATCAGTTGGATTAACTCGTTTTGAAAATGTGTTCCTCTATCTGTTTCAATCGTTACTGGAAAACCATACCTTGGAATGAATTCTCTCAGCAGGAGTTTGGCTATAGTAACTCCATCATTCCTTCTTGTCGGATAGGCTTCCACCCAACGAGAAAACAAACAAACGACCACAAGAACGTACCTCAGTCTATTGCTTGGAGGCATCTCGATAAAATCAAGTTGCATTCTAGTAAAAGGACCTCCCTCTCTCCCTATTGTTCCTAGACTCACTACTGTTTTCCTTCCTGGATTTATCTGTTGGCAAATAAGACATCTTTGACAAAGACTTTCAGCTATGGCTCTGAATTTTGGATTATACCAGGTTTGTCTGAAAAGTCGGATCATGGCATCCCTTCCAATATGAGCTTGTCCATGGTACATCCGTGCCATGTTAGAAATCATGCTATCAGGCATAACTGGTCTTTCATCTTTATAAACCCAAATGTCATCTTCCTCCCTCTTCCTGCATCCTGCTTTTATCCAACAATCTTTTTCCTCCTAATTTGCTGCTTCCTGTAACTGTCTTACTTCATTCCATGTTTCAACAATGTTAGTAAACAGCAAGGGACATGGAACATGCTCTCTTTCCCTTCTTCGATTCAATGAGAGTACATTTTTAGCACAGTACTGGGCTATCTCGTCGGCATACCTGTTGCCAACAGTAATGTAATCCGCCTCATTTTTGTGTGCAGCACACTTCACCACCGCAATCTGTTTAGGCAGCTGTATCACCTCAAGCAATTTTTTCACAAACTCACCATTTCTAATTGAAGTTCCTGCAGACGTCAAGAAACCTCTCTGGGACCAGATCTGCCCAAAATCATGGACCACTCCGAAGCCATACTGGCTATCCGTGATCACTGTGATTCAAACATTCTTTCCCAGTTTGCATGCTTGGATCAGAGCAATCAATTCAGCCACTTGGGCGGAACGTATCCCTCTCAAACAAGATGCTTCCATTATTTCAGCTACTGTACACACAGCATATGCCGCACTTAAAACTCCTTCACTCGTCCTTAGGCACGAACCATCCACAAACATCACATAATCTGATTCTTTTAAAGGCTCGTCCCTAATGTCAGGCCTTGGTTTCGTACAATATTCAAGTACATCCAAGCAATTATGATCAACTTTGTCTTTGTCTACCACACTCCCTTCATCCGGCAAAGATGTCGAAGGATTCACGCTTGTGCATCTGTCAATGGTTACATTGTCTGCACTCAAAATCACTTTTTCATACCTAGTCAGCCGACTATGTGTCATGAATTGAGTTTTGGTTCTTGTCAAAAGAATTTCAACAGAGTGTGGAACATACACTCTCAGTGGATATCCCATCACAATGCCTTCACTTTGTTCCAGACTCACACAAGTAGCAGCTACTGCTTTCAGACATCCAGGCAACGCTTTTGCTACCGGGTCTAAAACAGCTGAAAAATATGCAATAGGTCTTTTCATTTTTCCATGTCTCTGCACTAAGACTGAAAGTGCACACCCATCTCTCTCACTACAATACAGCTCAAATTATTTTTCATAGTCAGGCATTCCCAGTGCCGGTGCTTCACACAGTTTTGTTTTCAGTTCTTTGAAAGCTTTCATTTCTTCATCATTCAATTCAAACGGATCTTTAACATCCTTTTTCGTCAATCGCTGTAAAGGTTTTGCAATTAATGAAAATCCACTTATTCATTGTCGACAATACCCGACCATTCAAAGGAACATTCTCACCTCTCTTTGTGTCATTGGAGCTCTCATTCCTCGGATAATCTTTATTCTCTCTGTCGTTACCTTTCGCACTCCCTTTTCAATCTTGTGACCTAGGTATTGAACCTCTTGTTGACAAAACTGTAATTTAGACGGGGACACCTTATGTCCTCCTTCGGCTAAATGGTTCAGTAAAGCAATTGTATCAGTAACACAGGCTTCCTTAGTTTTTGATGCCACTAATAGGTCATCAATGTACTGAACCATCACAGATTTTTCAGGCATTTTTAAATCTTCCAATCATTTCTTTAAGATCTGATTAAAGATTGAGGGGCTTTCTGTATACCCTTGAGGAATTCGGCACCATGCCAAAATACGCTCTCCGAACCTGAATGCAAATAATGGCTGGCTATCTGGATGTAACGGAATAGAGAAAAATGCATGGCACAAATCAATGACTGTATACCATTCTGCATCACGTGGTATCTGGTACAGTATTACAGCGGGGTTTGGTACAATTGGACAACAAGGAATAAAAATTTTATTGACCTTTCATAAATCTTGCACTATCCTATATGTCCCATTTGGCTTTTTCAGTCCCATAATAGGTAAATTACATGGACTGCTAATTATTTCTTTCAAAATTCCCTGCTCAATCATTTTATCGATTACAGGTGTTATTCCTTCGATAATTTCTGGCGTCAATTTATATTGTGGAGTATTTGGGTAATTTGTTCCTTCTCTTACAGTAATTTTTACAGGGTCTACTCCTCTCATTAACCCAATGTCTTCGCCTGTAAAATCCCATACCTCAGGTCTGACTGTCTCTTTTAACTCATTTGGGATTTTCTCTTCATCAAACACAGGAAACATATCATTTACTCCTGGCTCTAGTTCCGCCATTGTCATTTTATACAGTACATCTTCATCTGGTGTCTGGAATGCAATCCCATCCGGGGTACAATAAATGGTGCAATTCATTTTGCAAAGTAGATCGCATCCTAGTAAGTTTACGGGACTGCAATCACACACCACAAATTGGTGCATTTCTCTGAATGGTCCAACTTTCACCTCCACTAATTTGGTAAGAGACGCCTTAATCTGCTGATTCGAAACACCTACAAACTTGGATAGATTCACCTGAGAGAGGAAGGTTTGGAATTTCCACTGATCTAACAGTAGAACGGGTAGCTCCAGTGTCCACAAGGAATGTCACATTTGCACCATTCACTTCTCCATCCACAAATGGACCTGTCTGATCTACCTCTAGAGTCGCGCCAAGTACGCACTCTTCCTCCTCTCCTAGGCACCGTCATAAACTTTCATCCGTTTCATTCCCATCCTGGCGTAACCAATACTGCGATATCGCAGCTGCGCGCGGCAATTGTGTTACCTGCTCTCCTCCGTAGAATCCTGTCTCTGCACTGTATCTCTGGGGGTTTACACTCTTGGGAAGAGGTGGTTGTGGCACCTGACTCTGTTGCGTAACTACCTGCGGTTGTTGCAGCTGTTGGTAACTCACCTCACTCTGCACCTGTGGATTTAATGATTGATTTTCCGTGTTAGCTTTTGGAGGAAATTTACACTCGTTTCTCCAATGCCCTAATTTTCCGCAATTGTGGCATGGCCACTTCTTCTTTGCCTCTTCTATACTCATCTGACCTTTGCCTTTACCTATATTCGGTTTGGATTTAGTTTGTCCTGTCTCATTAATCTGATTATTCAATTGAGCTTCTTGTTTTTCTGCAACCTTCACTTGTGCCCACATCGCTTTCTCTTTTAATTTACGCTGTCTGCATTCAATGTCATCACTACAATACAAATCATGTGTTGTTTAATCATTTCGCTTATTTCTGGTTTCAACCCATAAACAAACCTGTATACAAAATGACTCATGTCCTTCTCATTCAGAGTCTCATAACCGCTATACTGCTTGAAGACTAAAAGTAGCCTTTCATAATAGGCATGTACAGACTCCTTACTCTCTTGTGTGGTTCTGTCAATTTTTACCCAATCAGTTTCTTTGGGTGGCATTTTGTTTTTCAAAAAGGTAATAACCTGTTCATACTTCCTCATTACTTCTGGTCTTGGCGCTCCTGTTTTTGTGTCTCTAGGGTATTCTACTGTCGGCCAATCAATGGTAATTTTACATTCTGTCCATAAATCGGCTGGTACTACAATGTCAAACAATCCATCCAAATCTACCCACAACACCTTCGAAACTTTGGCAAACCTTTCCTCTTGTCTGTACCATTCTACAGGTTTTTCTCTCAATTTTGGAAAGTCATTAGTAAATGACAGTATATCTTGTCTGGACCATGGGACATGTACATAACTACCTCCTGGAGTTTCTCTCATCGGATACTCCCGTACGACTGCTTCCTTATCTGTCACCGCAAAAGCCAGAGACGCTTTGTCGGTTGTTTTCTCATTTCTTTTAGTCCACCTGCTTCTCCATCTGTCCACATCACCCCATTTTCTCAACAAAACGATCAATTCTTTTATCTGGGTTAAACGTCCTGATGTATTCAAATTCTCTATATCTTTCTCACAAAAATCTACTCTATATGGTTTCTGCAAACTCCTGACTTTTACAAATTCTACTCCTAGTTCATATGCGGTCTCTTCCAATTTGTCATGTAAATTTCTAGCTCTCCAAGTAATACTTTTACACAGGAACATTATCTCATCGTCCTGGTATGTTTTCAATTTCTCTGTACCTATAGTCCCTAATATCAACTCTTCCATATCTATTTTTAGGCTGATTACATCCAATGGTTTCGGTTCTGTCTTTCTTTTGCAAATTTCTCATCCATTCACTTAATTCTTCTGGAGTTGGACCTACAGGTGTACTATTTATTTCTATCCAGTTTCTATTTCTTTCTGGCATTTCAGACGCAGAATCGGTTCCCATAGGAATCCTCCTTATCTCATTCTCATTTACTGTCAGGTTAGTAGGTGGGCTCGGTCTATATGAGCTGACCAAATTTCTTGTCCCTTCAATTTCTAGGTCCATCCCTTCTCTCATTCTTTGCAAATTTGAGTTCATGGGGATGACTAAGGAATGCTCATCTATTTTCTGGTTTTTAAAAACTGGTATTACTGGTCCTATTGTCACTGGCACAGCCACAGCTTCCATGTTCATTGTTAACTCTCTTATTTTCTCAGTCAATTCTCTTGTAGTTTTTGCTAACTCGGCTGCATTACCACTATCAGATTTTTCACTTTGTGGGGTCTTTAACTGTTCATTTGACCTATTTATATCGTATCTTCGTTCTGGACTTTTATTCCTCCCAGTTTCCATTGGCGGTGCATTGGGTGTCACCACCGCAGAATTCTGTTGATATGGAGGTGGGTTTCTGTTTAAAATATCTTCCAGCAATTCATCCTCTGTCTCGCTACCTCCATACCCGTACCTCTCTGTAACTGTATGTTTCTTTTTCTCTGTACGCTTCCTTCCTGTACCCTCTTCAACTGTTAAGGCTGGAAACAAACCCTCTGTCATGTTAGCATATCTCCAACGCTTCATCCTGTCCTCATGATTTACTCCCCATAATCTTCCAGGAACTAAACTATGATTCTTTGCACCTCTGTATCTTTCTCGTTCATACATCTCATCTTCCCATTCACCTAACGCTTCAAACTGTGTCGGTCTAGGTCTTGGCTCAAGCTTCATCATTTTCTCTCTCAAATTTCGAAGTACAGTTATGCTAAATGAACCATTTTCTGGAAAAGCCAATACTCCATCATTCTGAGTATATTTTGTCCAATTTTCTAACCAAATGCAAGTATGATAACCATATTTCAGCATCATATGAGAAGCTGGCGTTTTCGGTGGAGGAATTACCTGTCCCTCTCTAGTCACTACCTTTTTGTCTTTCTTAAAGAAATTCTTAATTTTCGCCATCCATGACGGTTTCTCTCTGCCATATTCATAATAAGCCATATTTCACGATTCTTCTCTTCTGACAAACTCACAACTCGGTTCTGTTTACTATACGCTATTCGGACCTATCCCAGCGCGTCTCACACCAATGCACCAATCCGAAGCCTCTACGTCACTGTTCTTTGGAACTATCCCAGCGCGTCTCACACCAACGCACCAATCAGGTCGTTCTTCGTTTTTCTAAGCACTGGCCAATCCCAGCGAGGCTTTTGTCAACGTCAGTTCTACTCCTGACCCCGCCTTTACAAAAATTATTGGCAGTTCTTTTTCTTTGACTAAATCTTATTAGTTACAACATAAAACACATTTCCATTGTCTGTTTTCGCTAAACAAAAGTGATAGTTTACTCTCTCTTACAAGAATACTGTTTCGTTTGATAAGTGTAGCACTTCCCTCTACCTTACCCTTCTTTCAAGCAAGGGGTAAACCCGTTTCTCTGGGGATAAAACACATGTGGAGACTACACTGCTCCTGAGAATTAAGGCCAAAGTTTCACAAGAAAACCGGTTGCTATTTCATTCATACACGTTTTTACACAGAAAATGTCCCTATCATAACACAACCTGTGTTATCACCAATTTGAAAGTCAGACAATGCACTATTCCATGTGACTTCTCTTGCCACACGTGTCCACTTCCTACTTCCCAGAAGCTTCAAAATTTCCGACATAATACAATTCGACAATAATCGATAATCACCAAACTAATCTATAGTAACCATAACTCTGCTACCTAGAAATCTGATCCAGCGCGGCTAATATAAATTCTTCTCCTTTGGACATGACACCCAAGTAAATCACTCTTTTAACAATTATACCATATGACGGTGGGGCCCATGACACCGCATAAACATTCACTCTCTCAATCGATTCCCTGGGCCACATCCACTACTACCAAAGAGAAGAAAGTGGTTGCTGGAGGAACGGGATACCTTTTTAAAATCGACAAGATAATATTTCAAACATCATACATAATCAGTATTAATCCTGTCAGTTCTAAGACATCAAGGTATTCTGCTCTTTGGTCGATGGACCAACCAATAAGAATAAGTTGATGGTGATTAAGACCAACTCAATCACATTAAAACTTATTAAACTTTTCACTTATTATTGAGCTAAAGAACCACAGACTCGTAGTTTTAATTTATAATAGATTTTATCTACCTTCTTTGAATGCATGAATAAGATTCAATTTTATTAATCGTTTAATACATTTCAATATCATTATAAGAAATAAGCTTTAAGAAAGAATTTTATGCATACCATTTTAGATGAGGAATAAAAGTTCGCCAAAGCAAATAAATTGTAGATCACAGCATAGAATTCCCAAAACTGACTGTCTGTCCCGCTAAACAGGCCTCCTCGACGGACCTCCTATACAGGTTCCCGCATCGGTCTTGTTCCTTCCCAGTCAAGTTAAAGTCAAAAATGATTAATTCTATTAAGAAAATGGCCTATAGAAGATAGCAGCAGTTCTCCAACATCAACGCTCCGGGCTCAAAAAATATAGATAGAATAGCGCTCCTCCTACTTAAGAGTAGGTCCTCTTATACCCAATTACTAGCTTACTAAACATAAAGTTGCAAATCTTTGGGGGCAAGAATCACGCTAATTGGTCCATTGGAGGGGGTGGCATGCATCACCTCATTGCCCTCCTTGTTCAAACCGGTTCTGAATTTGTTTATGATTTTGTCCTTTCACACAGCTTTGGGGTAATAACAATCTGATTGACTGTTCACTGTTACTGGTCCCGTTCTCACGGATTCACGCTGAGTCTTTCTTGGCATCTTGTAGTATCGAGGTCCACGCATGAAGTAGTATTTCAAGACGTTTTATTCATGAAGATAACAAGTAGTATAGTTCAGAACATCAGGTAGTTTAGATGTAAAGGAGAGCCCCACCAGGAGCAGCCTGTGTGCTGCTCAGCCCATGACCAACTGTCACTTAACCTCCCTCAGTCCCAACATTCCGAGGCTAGGAAAGACTCCAACATTCTATTGGGCATAGAGCACAGGCACTGGGCTGAGCAGGAGGAGAATAATACTTAACCTTACAAATGCAGGATACTACATATCCCCTTTACTTCCAACAGAAGAACAAATGCAATATATGATAAAGTAAAACGAGAGTGAACAAAGGACAGATAGTAAGGAAGGAACAACGGAGTGACAGAAAGAACAAAAAGGAAAAGAGCAAGCAAAGCAGAGCGAGGAGAAAGATGGGAGAAGACAAGGAGGTGAAGGTAAGGTGTAAGTAAGAAAATGGAAAACCCATCCACAACAACAACGAAATAGAAAGAAGAAGACAGTGAGACGAAAGAGAGGAAATACGAAATAGAGAGAGACAGACGTGCCAAAGGCAACCCCCAAACATACCCACTGGCCAGGCAGGCAAGAAAGGAAGGAAGAATAAGGCATGACGCAAACTGGACACCAGCCTACACACAGATACAAAGAGGAGGGAATAACGGATCTCCTCCTGAACAGGGAAGAAATAGAATAAAAATGCGAACGAGGGAAGGCTGGAGACAGAGGATGACAAACAAGAAATGTAACTCCAGAAACCAAGGATGAAAATAAGTAGAACATCACGAGGAAAGCTGGACGTAAAGGAAAACAGAGAAGAGGCAAAGTAGATACATACAGTATAACTAATACTTCCCCCATTTTCAATTAGACAATAACAATGCGATATAAGTGTAACATTGCGTTATACAAAACAGCAAAGTAACTTAATGTAGAAAGACAATATCAGCCAATGGGATAGAAACCCATGACCGTCCTCTACTCCTATGCAAGAGTGTGAGGAGCAGTGTGAATGGGACTGTAACCCATAATGTGAAAGCCCGTGAAAGGACAACCCCCGCATAGAGGTACAATGCAGTGCAGAGTAGAAATGGGTTAAAACCCATAAGACGCACCCTGTGTGAGGGTGACTGTGTATGAAACGGTGCCCTGTGTAAGGGTACCTGTGTAACTGTAAATGGGACTGTAACCCAAGGAACGGTGCCCTGTGTAGGGGTACCTATGTAAAAGTAAATGGGAATGTAACCCATGCTACGGTGCCCTGTGTAAGGGTAAAAACCGTGTGTGACCCAAATAGGAAAATGTATGTGGGCAAAATGAGCTAGTACCCATTCCCATCCCTATGTAGGAAAAAAAATAAAGTGTGAAATGTACACCAGTGGTATGACCAATGGACCCCAGAAGGTGTGTACCTAGAGTCCCTAATAACCATATGTATCCCATCATGAACGCGAAATGTAGCCTATGTAGGCAAGAGTGTAGTGTGGGAATGGGGAAAGTACCCACTACCATCCCTGTGTGGTGAAAAGATAGGCATGTCCATATGTAATGTGCCACGAGCTAAAGCAAGTAAGCCTACTGTGAAAACACAGACATGCTTATGAAAGGGTTATATTACGAAACACATTGTGATTAAATAGGCTGACTTTCGTTTAGGGTGTGCGTGTCACCGAAGCCTTGAGACACACAGACAATAGTATGCAGACAACTTGGCTCTAGACGACTATGATGTGAAAAATATTTTAAAAATTACGGCGGCTCCCTCTGTCCTCGGAGCACATTAGTGAAACTGATCAGCATGTGACTACGCCAGTGGATTTTAAAGCAAAGGAATGTCATCTTGTAGAACGGTACACTGCTGTAGAATGTCAAAGAAATACAAAAATACAACACCAATATGTGCATTTATATGCCGATTATTCTGTTGCAGGCACATGAAATGAAGAGACGCAAAAGGTGACATATGCGGGTGTAAGATTGTGAACAACCCTCGCAGAGTCTTTGTGCGTGCGCCCGATTGGTGAGTTATCCTCTCCTCTCACCTCTCACCTCTTGTAAATGATGACGGAGGAACTACAGCAGGTACATGGCACTATGTCCAGAATGGATATGTGGGAGAAACAAAGTCCGCCGTGATTCTGTTGATGAAAGTCCAAGAATGGCGGCACGCAGGGCACGCCGTGCAGGATGGCTCCCGGCTCACTTGTGCGCCAATCAAAGATGCTTGCCCATAACGTGACGAAGAGCGTGTCGTCACAGAGGATCCTCCGGGTGACCAGCGCGGGAAATGCATGAGGTAAGCGGCAGTTGGGAAAGAAAGGCAACCAAACCAACGGTTGCAACTGCCAGAAGGAAGACACTTAGGTTGTGGTAGGAAAATGTTGTAAAGTAACTCACCACAGCGTCTGTCCTTCAAAAATGGCAAGAACCAAACGGCACTATGAAAACTCCGGAGTACATTTGTGAAACACTATTTGGCTGAGAGGAGCTTCATGAGAGAAACACCTCGAGGCACCATGGTGGTGTGGTGTAGCAAACAGCAAACACTGTGTTGTAGGCAGGTGATATAAACGTTGCATCACTCGATGTTGAAGCTTGAAAGAAAAGGGCATGTTTTCCTCCAAGATAAAAGTCAACACGATGTTGGGCAAAGATGACGGAATCAGTAGAAGTAAGATTCCAAGTCCAAAATGGGTAGCGTAGATGTGCACAAGGTCACACAGCGTAGGCAGCAATTGCTCAAGATCACACACAGCTCAAAGTAGTAAGAAGGCATACCATGCAGCCACATCTTACCGCTGTTGGAAAATCAAAATGAAACAAACAGCTGTCTGTAAGTTGTATAAAACGCGTGGCAATGTAGCAGACTGAGATGGTAAAGCCAAAGTACAGGATGAGTAGAGAGGATGAGTACAGCGCGCCTGGGCTAGGGCTGGCCGATGGTGAGGCCACTGGTGGGGCTGAAAGGCGTAGTGCTGCATCCTTACTTGTTTCATGATGTCTTCTTTGGATTTCTGTGAGGAACATACTTCTTCCTCATTGTCGTTGTAGTTGTTCTGTGTAGAACATCCTTCTTTTATGTACGCTGTTTTTCCTTTGCTGTGGATACCTCTTCTCGTGTACATTTTCCGTGTTTCCACCGTAGTTTCTGTAGATTGCGCTATCCAGGTCCTCCTGTGTTCGCCAGGTACCTTAGATCCGCTTGTGCCACGTAGGTTCGTCACCAACTCGTCGCCATCAAATGTAGTATCGAGGTCCACGCATGAAGTAGTATTTCAAGACGTTTTATTCATGAAGATAACAAGTAGTATAGTTCAGAACATCAGGTAGTTTAGATGTAAAGGAGAGCCCCACCAGGAGCAGCCTGTGTGCTGCTCAGCCCATGACCAACTGTCACTTAACCTCCCTCAGTCCCAACATTCCGAGGCTAGGAAAGACTCCAACATTCTATTGGGCATAGAGCACAGGCACTGGGCTGAGCAGGAGGAGAATAATACTTAACCTTACAAATGCAGGATACTACACATCTATTTCATGTCAAGTTGTCCCGTCCTTGACACTTCTCACTCTGGGCTCGACTCATATCCACGTGACATATCTCTGCGGCTTTCCTCCGCTTGGAAGCCATCTTTGCATCTGCGCATTAAGCCCATCTGCCTCGGTAGCCATTTTTACAGCACGGCCTAACAGGCCCGAAAGAACTATCATGAAAACAAACACAATCATAATTAAAATAGAGAAAATAAGCCTTTGTGTTTCCCACCCATCATTCTAAGTACCCCAATTAGGTGTTACCTAGCAAAAGCGACACGTAAAGCCATGTTTACTTACCATCCGCATTCTTTTGCCACACTACAATTTTACTACATAGCACAAAACCTGCAATATCACTCTAATTAGTACGCAAACCATTATATTAGTGTTATTTCACGTTGACAAATGTAAATAGGTTAACTTTGCACATAAATTGCGGTTACCACTTATAAAAAGATGTAAAATGTTGATTAGTCAGACAAACAATTAATACCATTAATTTATTATCTTGAATATTAGGGGGTTTCAAAATTTTTTATTTACCTCGCTCCATCATAACCACATATAACATCGCATCATTCGGATTAAAAAGACAATTAACAAAAACTGGCAACTATTGAACACAGAGGCCCTCACCTTAGAAAAAGTTATGTTCTCACACAAGAGGGGGTGTTGACTAAGAGACACACTTGTGCACACACAAGAAATAAATGAAACACCTAACACAGGACAGACAACCAATCTATAAAGTATACTAAAAATGAAAGGTCATTACCCATGTGGAAATGACAGTGTCTCTCCCCAACATGTGGTGGCTTGAGACTGCAAATAGGTGGAAAATAGGCAAACACCTTTGACAAAGTAAGTGCATATAATCCGCATTTTACTTAGAATGATTGAAATTTAACACGATGTTGCCAGCAGAAACTGACTTCACCAATTTGGTTTTCAGTGTTTGAGTACATGGCACCCCCGTCTCTAGTGCCCTATGGGGTTTACGGATTTTGTAACACAAGCACTTCACAAAGATGCAGTAATTTAACATGCATTTGTGTGAAAGATAAACACGATATGGAATAACAGGGCCAACCCAGACATTTAAAGTCTTGCAAAAATAACAGACTATGGTAATGGGATGTTAGCATATGGCACAGAACTTCGGTCCCGTTTCACTAGGATTTAGAAGTGTGCAGTGTGTTACAGTGTGGCACACAGAAGATAACTCAATATGCTGCAAACAATATTAATGATCTCCTTTGAACCCACAGAATACTTGCTGAAAATGGCAGACCCATTTGTATGAATGGCATGTGTGAGTGTGTACATTTCACATTCATAATCTTACATAAATGGTGTTCATTAAATTTTAAAACAGACTAAAAGGATTATTAAATAGGGATCGATGGTTGGGCTTGATGAAATTCATATGACCCATAAGGGCATACATTCAGGCTGAAACATGTAAACATAGTAAACGTGTAAACCTAGAGATGAGGGAGCAACCAGGGCCGGCTTTAGCGCTGGTGGCGCCCTGTGCGACAATGTTTGTTGGCGCCCCCCTCCCCATGACCACCTCTGCCACGGATTCCCTCACTAGCACCCTTTAACAGTGCCCCTCAAGTCTCCATAACCACTGTCTCTCAGATTCATTTAGTTTTATAGCGCCGCTCATACCAGTGTAAGGTGTCGCAGCACTTTACATCACACACACATTGCACAGAGACAAACATACATGTGTAAATCAGTGTATAGGAAATGTTACATCAGACAGGACTACATGGTGTAGTGTAGGAGCGACATGTCATCTATACTGGTAGGCAATATAGTTTGAGTCCTTATTCTGGAAAAGCACAAATTCTGAATTTAAAACGTAACATCATTGTTAGGGGTTCTCTTTAATAATAAGAATTGTTTTCAACCCAAATGAACCCTTTTCACAAGATTAGGATGATAAAAGTCTGGGCAAAAAAACATGTATCTCTAATATATACCTTGCAGTTTGCATGCAGCTCTTTGATGAGTTAAAAACTCAATGTTCGATATTAGGATTTTGACTTATAAACGACAAGTTACAAAAGGAGCTCTCTTACAGAAGCAGTAACACACTGATCTATTTACATTATATGCGCTTTATCTGCATATTACACGTTCTTAGCAGCAGGCATTTTAACCCTCTGCGCTACCTTAGTATGAGTCAAAACTTCCCCAAAACAAACCTCCGGTCTCTTTCCAGAAAGACGATTAATCACCAGAGTTATCTTGACATTTTAATTGATGTCTGAAAATTGCTGGAGGCCAGGAATGTGGCAGCAGGTGCTTCTAAAATGAAAATATACATTTTCAAAAATGACGCCCTCCACCCCAAGTCAACGCCCGGCAGTAGCGGTCGGTGGTGGGAGTGCCGCCGGGCGCTGACGTGGGGCGGGGGTAGTAAACTACGGATTACGGGCGATTACAGGTAAGTACACATATAAATAAATAAAACGAATTTCGTTTCTCGCGCTGCATCGCCAAATGTGAAATACTAACCCCCTCCCTGCCCCTCCCCCGCCCCACGTCAGCGCCCGGCGGCACTCCCACCACCGACCGCTATTGACGCCCGGTGCGGTGGCACCGATTGCACCGCCCTAGAGACGGCCCTGGGAGCAACTAACAATGCCCAATTGTATCGAATTTGTTTTTACTTTTGCCAGTGGACCCCTTAATCAATTAGTAATTGCCAACTGGGACCCTCGAGAGTCACAACATAAACATAAAACATTTGCAATGCAATAGGTATTCCATTTGCGAGAATTTAAGCTATGTAAATGACAATGCCTTCTATTTATCTGTTTTGATAATTAACACATAAATAAAAGGCATTGTCATTTACAATGCCAATAGCTCAAACTCTTGTAAATGCGAGAACTATTTCATTTCAAAGACGCGGCCACCATTGTCCTTGGCTGCTTGGAAAGTGAAAGCTTGCATGTCGCGCTGAATGTTGCAGGAAAGCATGTCGTGCCGGCAGTAGGAGAAACTCATTAAAGGAAATAGTGCTTACAAACTAAATAAGACACACCATGTAACACAGAAGTAAAAGGGCCAGTGCTCGCGGGAGGTTACAAATGAAGACAAGGCGGTACTAAGGGGGGACTAACATGCGTATTAATGAATCAGAAGTCAGCATTTACAAAGGACAATGACACAAGCCAATGAAAAATATGGGTGGAGCGAGGGCAGAGCTTCAAGTCCATACTCTAATACAGCATGCCTGTCAGAGCAGCGCATTCGCTGCCCAGGCTCGACCTAAAAAGGGCTCCCTTAATGATCAAAGTAGAGCATACGAAGATGCACATACAATCTAGGCACGGATTCAGTGATGAAGCATGCCACTAGATCACGGGTACTCATAGTACGGCCCGCGGGCCGCCAGCGGCCCGGCAAGCCTTCCTTGGCGGCCCGCGGACCTTGCAGACATCGTACCTGTGTTTTTTTGGTTTTTTTAAAGTGTCAGCAAACGCCGCCGGTTGCAGCAGCGCGGACTCAGAGACTCTGCTCTATGGGGGCCAGACGATTCTTTTAAAGACCATTCACTTGTTAATGAGGCTGAGGTGAAATACAACAAAGCCTCATTAACAAGTGAATGGTCTTTTAAAGACCTGTGAAGTACTTGGGTGCAGCTGTGTGCGTTCCCGGGAAGCTGTCTCAGCCCGGGCTGACACACGCAGGGTGAGGTGACAGAGGGTGAAAGAGAGAGGAAGACAGACAGAGGGAGGGAGACAGAGAGGGGGAGACAGAGGGAGGGAGGCAGGCGGAGACAGAGGGAGGGAGAGGGAGACAGACAGAGGGAGATAGAGGGAGGGAGACAGAGAGAGAGGGAGAGAGACAGAGGGAGAGAGACAGAGGGAGACAGAGAGAGGGAGACAGACAGGGAGACAGAGAGAGGGAGACAGAGAGAAAGAGGGAGACAGAGAAAGAGGGAGACAGAGAGCGCGAGACAGAGAGAGGGAAACAGAGGGAGACAGAGAGAGGGAGGGAGACAGAGGGAGGGAGACAGAGGGAGGAGGGCGACAGACAGAGGGAGACAGACAGAGGACAGACAGAGGGAGACAGACCGAGGGTGGAGGGCGACAGACAGAGGAAGACAGACAGAAGGAGGAGGGTGACAGACAGAGGGAGGGAGACAGATAGAGGGAGACAGATAGAGGGAGACAGATAGAGGGAGACAGAGGGAGGGAGAGGGAGACAGAGGGAGGGAGACAGAGGGAGGGAGACAGAGGGAGGGAAACAGACAGAGGGAAACAGACAGAGGGTGAGACAGACAGAGGGAGACAGAGGGAGGGAGACAGAGGGAGAGGGAGGGAGAGGGAGACAGAGGGAGGGAGTCAGGGGGAGACAGACAGAGGGAGACAGACAGAGGGAGAGGCAGGGAGGCAGAGGGAGGGAGACAGAGGGAGGGAGACAGAGGGGGAGACAGAGGGAGGGAGACAGAGGGAGGGAGACAGACAGAGGAGGGAGACAGACGGAGGGAGGGAGACAGACGGAGGGAGGGAGACAGACGGAGGGAGGGAGACAGAGGGAGGGAGACAGATAGAGGGAGACAGAGGGAGGGAGACAGACAGAGGGAGACAGAGGGAGGGAGACAGAGGGAGGGAGAGGGAGACAGAGGGAGTCAGGGGGAGACAGAGGGAGGGAGAGGGAGACAGACAGAGGGAGAGGGAGGGAGACAGGGAGACAGAGGGAGGGAGACAGAGGGAGGGAGACAGAGAGAGGGAGACAGAGAGAGGGACACAGAGGGCAACAGACAGAGGGAGACAGACAGAGGGAGGGAGACAGAGGGAGGGAGACAGAGAGCGGGAGACAGAGAGAGGGAAACAGAGGGAGACAGAGAGAGGGAGACAGAGGGCAACAGACAGAGGGAGACAGACAGAGGGAGGGAGACAGAGAGCGGGAGACAGGGAGAGGGAGACAGAGAGAGGGAAACAGAGGGAGACAGAGAGAGGGAGACAGAGGGCAACAGACAGAGGGAGACAGAGGGAGACAGACAGAGGGAGACAGACAGACAGAGGGAGAGAGACAGACAGACAGAGGGAGACCGACAGAGGGAGGAGGGCGACAGACAGAGGGAGGGAGACAGAGGGAGACAGAGGGAGGGAAACAGACAGAGGGAAACAGACAGAGGGAAATAGACAGAGGGAAACAGACAGAGGGAGACAGAGGGAGATAGAGGGAGACAGAGAGAGGGAGACAGAGGGAGGGAGACAGAGGGAGGCAGAAGGAGACAGAGGGAAGGAGGGAGGGAGACAGAGGGAGGGAGGGAAACAGAGGGAGAGGGAGACAGAGGGAGACAGAGGGAGACAGAGAGAGGGAGACAGAGGGAGACAGACAGAGGGAGACAGACAGAGGGAGACAGACAGAGGGAGGGAGACAGAGGGAGACAGAGAGAGGGAAACAGAGGGAGGGAAACAGAGGGAGACAGAGAGAGGGAGACAGAGGGAGACAGACAGAGGGAGACAGACAGAGGGAGACAGACAGAGGGAGGGAGGCAGAGGGAGGGAGACAGAGGGAGACAGAGGGAGAGGGAGACAGAGGGAGAGGGAGACAGAGGGAGACAGAGAGCGTGAGACAGAGAGCGGGAGACAGAGAGAGAGGGAGACAGAGAGAGGGAAACAGAGGGAGACAGAGAGAGGGAGACAGAGGGCAACAGACAGAGGGAGACAGACAGAGGGAGGGAGACAGAGGGAGGAGGGCGACAGACAGAGGGAGACAGAGGGAGACGGACAGACAGAGGGAGACAGACAGACAGAGGGAGACAGACAGACAGAGGGAGACAGACAGACAGAGGGAGACAGACAGAGGGAGGAGGGCGACAGACAGAGGTAGGGAGACAGAGGGAGACAGATAGAGGGAGACAGAGGGAGGGAGACAGACAGAGGGAAACAGACAGAGGGAGACAGACAGAGGGAGACAGACAGAGGGAGATAGAGGGAGGGAGACAGAGGGAGACAGAGAGAGAGGGAGACAGAGGGAGGGAGACAGAGGGAGGCAGAGGGAGACAGAGGGAGGGAGTCAGGGGGAGACAGAGGGAGGGAGAGGGAGACAGACAGAGGGAGAGGGAGGGAGACAGAGGGAGGGAGACAGAGGGAGGGAGACAGAGGG
This sequence comes from Calotriton arnoldi, assembly GCA_963921515.1. Classification (NCBI taxonomy): domain Eukaryota; kingdom Metazoa; phylum Chordata; class Amphibia; order Caudata; family Salamandridae; genus Calotriton; species Calotriton arnoldi. The sequence goes on from CAWUFW010001381.1 coordinate 1,156,327, forward strand.
AGGGAGACAGAGGGAGGGGCGACAGAGGGAGGGAGACAGAGAGAGGGAGACAGAGAGAGGGTGACAGAGAGGGAGGGAGACAGAGGGAGGGAGACAGAGGGAGGGAGACAGAGGGAGGGAGACAGAGGGAGGGAGGGAGACCGAGGGAGAGGGAGACAGAGGGAGAGGGAGACAGAGGGAGACAGAGAGAGGGAAACAGAGGGAGGGAAACCGAGGGAGACAGAGAGAGGGAGACAGAGGGAGACAGACAGAGGGAGGAGGGCGACAGACAGAGGGAGACAGAGGGAGGAGGGCAACAGAGGGAGGAGGGCGACAGAGGGAGGAGGGCGACAGACAGAGGGAGGAGGGCGACAGAGGGAGGGAGACAGACAGAGGGAGGGAGAGGGAGGGAGACAGAGAGAGGGAGAGAGGGAGGGAGAGAGAGAGAGGGGAGAGAGAGAGAGAGGGAGGCGGAGAGAGAGAGGGAGGGAGAGATAGGGAGATATATATATGTGATCAAGGCCCTTTGAGGTCGAAACGCGTAATGCTGAGTGATTTTACTGGAGTGAAATAAATTTTAAATCTGCACTTACTTTGTGGTCCGTGCTCCTGTTCCTGCTCTGTTTGACAGCCTGAGCTAAGGTTGGAGTTCTTTGGATATATATATATATATATATATGTATATGTATATGTATATGTATGCCGGGTCTGGTGGCTCAGTGGACGAAGGTGTCCGCTGCAGGAGCCTGTGTTCAACCTCATGGTCATAGTTTTTTTTTTTTTGCTCTAGCCCCGCCCCCCCTTCCCCACTGACCCCGCCCCCACCGGTGCGGCCCTCGGCCACAAACCACACTGTAAATTTGGCCCCCGAGAGAAAGTTTGTGAGTACCCATGCACTAGATCCTTAGTGAGTAAGAGTCCTTTTAAAACAGAGTAAACACCTCTTTAGACTAGGTGCAGAAACATTAATATTAATCAGAATGGATTTTCTCTCAATCAGATTGTTTTATTCATAATTAAGGCCTCGATTATGAGTTAGGCGGAAATCCATGGGTGGATTATCAACAGCTGCAATTACCATTGCCACCTGGTATCACAACATGAAATACCGCCTATCCCTTGCAATGGGGAATAAATATGTGGACATGCAATACTGTTCGGTTCGATACAGTGTTCCCTGTTCGGCGTGCTTTAACCCTAACACTTTCAACCTGCTTTGAGCCGGTAGTAAATGAGAGCAGTCGCTACCCCGTAATGAGAGGGCGGGGGTGCTGAGAGGGTAGAAAGACTATTCTTTGCCAAATTAAATGCTTGGCAGGGACCAGGGAACGAGGCTTGGCTGCTGTTGCAGCCAGAGCCTCATCCTATTTTACCAGCCAGAATTTCAGGTCAATAAAATCAACTCCATTTTCCCCCCCGCACCCAAGAAAACAAGATGTGGGAATTAAATACCAGTCATTCATGATCTGGTACGTCTCCGGGATTCAGCTCCATCTCACCCAGAATTAGGCCCAACATGTATAGAGATTCTTTTTGTTTTTTTTTATTGCATTTCTTGACATCGTCAGCTGGAGCTCATCTAAATACAGGCGAACATTTGTTTAGGCATCATGGTTCTCCGTACCATATGGTTTTTCCCTGGTAAATTCCTTCAGGTTTGCTGCTGAAATATGGATGAGGTATTTAGCGCTTCCTATAATTATCGGATGCATTAAATAATACTCAGCTCGTAATTCTGAACGTGCGTAAATAGGGGTTACGCACCGGTCAGAAAAAAAAAAACTGCTGACTCGTAATCAGGCCCTAAATAAAATGACCCAACTGTTGTGGTTAAATTCTGTCAGTATTTTGCACAGCAGTGTAGACAAGTGGTACTCATTGTAGGAGGAAAGTGCCCCTGATAGCAGACTTAGTGAATCAAACAGGTCTCAAACATTGTTACCGAAGATGGCCACCTACCAGTACAAGACACTGACCTTTTAAAAATGACCATTAGAACAATGTGAAATAGACTGAAAGGACTCAGTCCATGTAAAGCTCATTCATTGATGTATCTTTGATTCTGCCAAACTGATTCAAGCAGGAGGTAAGCCTTGTCCTAGCCATACAGAGCGAAATAGCTGATTAATCTTCAGTTGCCTTTTCTATGAGGACAGTAACTAACGCCTGTAGGACATGGCCGGACACCGAAGCAGGTATGCCCAAGGTGTTTGGTGCAAGGAGGCAGGTCCGGGAAAGACACTGAGGGGCAGATTTACAAGCCCCTTGCGCCACTTTTGCGTCACTTTTCCCATGTTAAAAGTGACGCAAAAGTGGCGCAAGGGGCTTGTAAATCTGCCCCTGAATATTCTGCATTCAGATTTATCAGGCCTGAAATAAAAAAGTTCGTATGCCAGCGGCTGGTAGATTAATACAAAAGGCACGTATTACGATTGTATACAGGAAAGACTGAACATCCTATAAGGTTTTCTTGTTGAGTTCTTCAAGTGAAGCAGAAAAATAAAAAAGAATTCATTTACCAGATGCACCTCAACTGATACATTGTGTGAAGAATAGTGTAAGGTGCTTCTGAGGCAAAATATATTACGTGAATCAGTGAGAAAGGGGCTGTCGGTGGCGGTCTCCCCGCCATCTTAAGCAGCTTTTCCGCCCGCATTTTCGTTTTAAAGTGCCCGATCATTTGCCAAATAACTCAGTTTATATCACTGTTTAAAACTAAAGTGATATAAACTGAGTTATTTGGCAAATGATTGGGCACTTAAAAACGAAAATGTCTAATTTTCCAATTATGTAAACCAATGAATATACATAAAGTTTTATTTGTTTTGAAATGTGGAAGAAAGGTGCTTTAAACATTTCAGAACAGTATTTCATTTGTGTTTATTACGCGTGTCGTGTGTGACGCAGTACTTATGCCGACATGATGATTTCCTGGTCATGTGACCAAGACCAAAGCAGGTCGAAACGTGTCTGTTTCTTTTGCCAAAATAAACACAGATTGACAAACTACGAGCCTGTTGGTGAGGCTGGAATTCTTTTTTCGTGCCTGAAAAGTAATATCGTTGCTATATTGAGCAGTGTCGACCGCTGAACCTGCCCCGACTCATGAGGCGAGGCGACCACACCACGCATTGTCATTTGATAGATATATATATATCAAATTACAATCCAGTAAACGCACTCTCAGGCCAATAATCCAGAAAAAGATTCAAGCAAGAAGGGGATTTATTGTCAGCATAAATCCTCCGTGACGCGTTTCGACCAGGAATGGTCTTGATCGTGTGATCAAGACCATTCCTGGTCGAAACGCGTCACGGAGGATTTATGCTGACAATAAATCCCTTTTGCTTGAATCTTTTCTGGATTATTGGCCTGAGAGCGCGTTTTACTGGATTGTAATTTGGAATTTTCAGCCGGTTTTCTCCGCCGGCGAACGCGCCACTCCCCACGGACGAGGATTCACAGAAGGAGTGTGCTGTGTTTGGATATATATATATATACACATATATATTCCTGTTTTCACTAATTACAATGAAAAGATGTTTTAATTATTTAGCATAATCTACATATTAATATTTTACCATCTACATAATTGAACTTCTCACTTTGTTTCCTGATTAGGGATCACTCGAAATGCTATTGACTCAGAGAGACAGTATGCATATCTCTAACCTGTCAATGTAGTTAAATGTAATAGACACATTTCACAAAGGCAAGAGTATTAATATGGTTCCTAGTAGTACCTGTTGAACCAGACAATAGTGTCTATAAGTAGTCCGTGTCACTTGAATACAGGAATGCTAAATCAGTCCTCAGCATAACTTTCATTTTCCTATCTGCAGCCTGGGTATAATTCACAACAATGGCTAAGAGTCTCTGAGGATGCATTATTTTAGCTCACATTATTCACATTCCGCTCAATGAATTCAACAGGGAAAAATATACATATATAGATTTTCAGTTCAACAAATTAAAATGTTTACAAGAGAAACATGGCCATTTGCATTCAGGTTTAGATTGCTCAACAAGGAAGCCATTTAATGGCAAACATAATCACTGTTAATAAAATGTCATTTCAAAACATCTTAAACTGTAATTGATAGTACACTGGCATTGTTTGAGCATTGTTAGGTCTTGCGTTAGCCACCACTTTTTTATTTTACTAAAATTATATATATATAATGAGCTTACTTATAGTGGTTTTCAGCCAGCACTCTGCAGCCACTGATCTGTTACTGTGTTATTTACATTTTTCTTCCGCCCACTACCGCATGGGGTAAAGGGGCACCCCATTTTAGCAATTGCCTAATTTCGCTGTGAGTGACGGAATTCAGTTCTTTCCCAATGAGCACCTACGCTCACAAAGTTGTTCCTTTTAGTGCCAGTGACTTTTATGGCAATGTGTGCTTTTATGCAAAAATAGATATTTTGGCTTTTAGAATTTTTTTTTAGTATTGGCAAGTGCTCAGTAACTATAAAGTTTTATCAAAATCCTGACCAAATAAGCATTGATAAAGCTAAAAGGCTTTCGGCCAAAGATAGGCTTATTGGCCTCCCAAAACTTGTTTGGTCTTGTGTCTAGACCCACTACCTAGGGTGACCAGACGTCTCGGATTTCCAGACAGTCACCGTTTTTGGACTACTGTCCCGCTGTCCTGACGCTTTACTTAATTTTAAATAAATGTTCCGGTTTTCTGGACAAGTGTCAGCTCATCCTAAAAAACAGAACTGTAAAATGTGCTCAGCGCCTTTGGAATAACTCAGTAATTTATCTTTTTGTTTCAGGCAGTACAGGAGGAGGTCAGCTTCATACACCCAGCAGAGAGGAAACAAAGTGGGGGGGGGGGGTCGCTCAGGAGGAAGGTCCTGCCATGACAAATGTTTTGTAAAATAGTCTTGTAAATGTGTGCCTATTTATATAAATATTACCTACTGGCGGCCACCAGTAGGTAGTTATAATTAGGACCTCGTTTCTATTCAAAAAGCGTTTTTTCTTTTGCCAATATCTTTGGCGCTGTTTGACGAATCTTCGCGAAATTTTCAAAACTAATGGTTCGGTCAGGTCAGCTCTTGTCTTGAAAGTTTCGGGGTGGTTCGTCAAGCGGGTACCGAGAAAAAAGAGAGGTCCCAAAACGCGTTTTCCCCATGTTAATTTCCTTAGGAACTTTAGACAAAGCTACAGCCCGAACTGCTGAACGGAATTACACCAAATTTGGCATAAAGGTAGGTCTTGGTCTAGAAAGCGTGCTTTTTTAAAAAATGGTGTAAATCCGTTCAGTAGTTGCTGAGAAATTCAAAAAATAAAAATGTATATATCTGAGCACCGAGGAGGGTTCGCGAACCCTCCCAAGCACAAGCTTAATTCTGATTGGCTGCCAACACTCCAAACCAGAATGTGCTGGCAGCCATCTTGTGACTCAGTAACGGAGTCACAAGAAAACAGTAGAAAAAACATTAAAAAACAAGAAAAGGGGCAAGGTAGAAACACCTGGACCCCTTGGCCTGCTCAGGGGGTCCCACAAGGACCCCCAAGGCCAAGAAAAGCATTTAAAAAAAAAAAAATCTGCCAAATTCACGCTGGGTGCTCGAATCCGGCTGAATTGTTTTTTTTTTTTTAAAACGATGCGCGGTCTCCCGCGCTTCGTTTTAGTAAGCCCCTGGGTGGGCCAGGTCCCGGGGGCAATATTCCAAATATATGCAGGGGCCAATCGGGCCCCCTCTGCCCGGGGGACCGCCACCTCCCCGGGGCTTTAATTATTAATGGGCGGAGGCCTTGCGGCCCCCCAAGCCATTGGACCGCCACCTCCCCGGGGCTAATGCGTGGGATAGCCATTCAATTTTATATTCTCGAAACAAGATTGACAATATCCAAAGTAAAAGATGGAGCAGTGACTGACTGAAAGTCAACAGCGCTTCAAAGAGACAGCTTGAGACCTCGCTAAATAAGGAACTCATTCACCGTTGTGTAAACCGCGCCCGGAAGCTGCTTAAAGAGGAATAGAGCGCTTTACGGATTCCTAAAGTAAATAAGCAAGGTATTTCTGGAGCCAGTGGTAGAGCCAGTGAGGGTGCAAGAGCCGACAGGCCAGGTGTAATGGCACTTTATTCATGCACCTTGAACCGCATGAAGCACACGAACTGGGTTGTAGAGACAAAACATTTTAAGATAGAACTATTAAGTATCCTTTCCTGTTCTACTGATTGAGGCAGCGAAGAGGGTCTAAAGCCTTAAACATATGAACATATGAATGATGGTTGCTGACACTCCAGTCTGAAAACACGTTTTACCTAAAAAAAAATAAAAAACATGTGTTGCCTTTTGTCCACTTCAGCAGCACTGTGAAGCTGCAGGCTTTAAGCATTAGCCGATTTTTAACTTTGAGGGGTTGTGTTGCCAACTTTTGGTTACATTTAGAAAATCGGCCTCAGGTGGAATGCATTTATATTTATTTATTCTAAACCAAATAAAATGATGCGCTCACTTCAGCCGTGATCTCAGAAACGTCATATGCCAGCTGCCTCACGAGGTGTGTTGATTTACCTCCTTCGGGCACACAGAATGCGTCAGTGCAGAAAATGTCACTTTACAAGTTGAAATCACACTGTTGCCTTCTGTTGATTTATATTCAAGCATCAATATTCCATAACACTGATTTTATTATAATAATTGTAACCTTTATTGACGGTTAATAAAAACCATATCTATTTGATAATACAAAAATAACACAATATCGATGGAAAAGATGGACTAAAAATCAGGTACACTGCAATACTGTAGTTTTATTCTTGTTTTTATGAAGTGTGTTCGTCATTTTTTGAAATGTAGTTATAAAAATAAACGATTTGGCTTCGGTCGAAATGTTGATAAACTGTGCGTGATTCATCTGACACTAAAGTATGCATCGCTTCGCTGTAAACATACCGGAAAAAGCGTTCAGAAAAGGCATTGGTGAGCCCAGGCTGTACACGGGGCAAAACTGGTACCCAAGTCTGCACAATGGGCAGCGATGGCACACCCAGGCAACAGACAGGGAAAAGACGATACCCCAAGCTCTATGCAGGACAGAGATCCTACACCTAGCTCGCACCCCTATGCCTTACACAGGGCAAAGCTCGCACCCCTATGCAGGTGCACAGGGCAGAGACGCAGCGCCGGTACTCCTGCTTGTATACAGCAGAGATGGTACATCGAGGCTGTATATTCGGCAGAGCTGGTACTCTCAGGCTGTAAACATAGCAGAGGTAGTGCAGAGAGCTAAGCTGGTGGACACTGGTTGGCAGGGCCGGCTTTGGCGTTGATGGCGCCCTGTGCGACAATCACTTTTGGCGCCCCCACATCCCATGACCACCTCTTCGCATTCTCTCCCTACCACCTGCAAAAGTGCCCCTTATCTCTCCCATCATAAGATATTGCTAAACACAGCGCCCCCCTGAGGTCACAGCGCCCCCCTCCACAGGTCAGCACCTAGTGCCACCGCACCAGTCGCACTGCCCTAAAGCCGGCCCTGCCGGTTGGATACAGAGGACAGTCGGCACAGGCAGGCTGCACACAGTCCGGAGCTGGTACACCCACACTGCACACGGAACAGAGCAGGAACACTGAGGCTGTAAACAGTGCAGAGCTGGTACATCCTGGTTCTACGCTCGGCAGACCTACTACAACCTGGCTAGAAACATTGCACAGCTGGTCCACCCAGGATGAACAGAGTGCAGAGCTGTTAGATGCCGGGTGTAGATGGTGATGAGCTGGTACACCCAGGCCTTACACGGGACAGAGCTGTTAGATACGTGTCGCACGCAGTGCACAGCTTGAATGCCCAGGCTCTACACAGTGCAGACATGGTACACCCGAGCAGTAACAGGACAGAGCGGGAACACCAAAGCTGTTCCTGGCGCAGAGCCGGTACACCCAGAAGTGACCCAAGTAGAGCTGTTAGATACAGGGTGTACATGGCGTAGAGCTGGTACACACAGACGTGACACATGTAGAGCTTTAAGATCTAGGGTGTGCAGGGCGCAGAGCCGGTACACGCAGAAGTGATACAGGTAGAGCTGTTAGATCCAGGGTGTGCAGGGCGCAGAGCCGGTACACCCAGAAGTAACACAGGTAGAGCTGTTAGATCCAGGGTGTGCATGGCGCAGAGCTGGTATACACAGACGTGACACATGTAGAGCTTTAAGATCTAGGGTGTGCAGGGCGCAGAGCCGGTACACCCAGAAGTGATACAGGTAGAGCTGTTAGATCCAGGGTGTGCAGGGCGCAGAACCGGTACACCCAGAAGTGACACAGGTAGAGCTGTTCGATCTAGGGTATGCACATCACACAGCTGGTGCACCCAGAGGTGACACAGGAATTGCTGTTAGATCCAGGGTGTGCGCCGTGCAGAGCCGGTGCACCCAGATGTGACCAGGTAGAGCTGTTAGATGCAGGGTGTGCACGGTGCAGAGCCGATACACCCAGACCCGACACAGGACAGAGAGAGCTGCAGAGCATGCATCGTTTACTGTGCTGGGTCCAGGGCAGCCCCACGGTGCCCTCTGCTACACCCCCGGTAGTCCCACCAGAAGACGAATTTAAAGGAAATATGTCTGCAGTCCTTTCTGCAAATAGGAAAAAACACGCGTGCGTCAGACGTCTCCAGGTGACGAGAGGCTACATTTCACCCAGTGTTTACTGTACGTACCAGCCAGAAGGCACAATCACTACTGCACAGCACACATATGTGCGTGTGTGCGTGTATGTGTGCAGTGCGCACGCGCACACATTAGACCACTTCAGGTGACTAGAGACTAAATAAATTATTAAATCGCTGAGTCTCTATAGTACATACCAGACTACTGCACAGCACATATGTGAGTGCATGTGTACGCGCGCGCATCAGGCCATTTCAAGTGACGGCAGGCTAAATAAATGATTAACTCAGTGTACTATAAGTACCAGACTACTGCCAGCACATGTGTCAGTATCAAACAAGTTATATCAACACACAATTTATGTACAACAAAGAAATAAAAAGTGAATGAGCTTGAACAAGTTTATAAGTTTAACGCATCTCTCGTCGTGAGACAGTAGGGCATTAGTATACATGACCACTAGGCAACTGGAAAATGACCGATCATAAGAAAGAGAAGGGCTGGGCGAATACTTATCATTGTCTCGGGCAATGAGAATCCCAGATTCACAAAGCTCTTTGGGGCCACGACCAAACGATAGGAAAGCGCTAGACAAAGGCACTGAACAGAACATAAAGTGTTTATATGGATGATAGACTTTATATGAAGCTGAAATATTACAATAAAATATAACCAATAATGGTCGATTTAACCCAATTCGGAGTTACATGCACAGGGATTACATTTTTTGCATGAAGAATACCTATTTTTTGGCAAGTCACATCTTTTTGTTTGTTTGTAGTAAATGACTGTTTATACAAGGATGCATCGATTTTTTTTTTAAAGAAGTAGACCTACTGCACCTCTCTTGTCTTCTTTCAGTACCCCTCATGCCTCTATCTCCATCCCTCTTTCCTCTTTCTGCATCCCTCTTGCGTCTTTCTCCACCCCTCTTCCCCCTTTCTGCATCTCTGTTGCTTCTTTCTGAACCTCTCTTGCCTCTTTCTCCACCCCTCTTCCCTCTTACTGCTCCTCTGTTGCTTCTTTCTGCACTTCTCTTGCTTCTTTCTGCACCTCTCTTGCTTCTTTCTGTACCTCTCATGCCTCTTTCTGCATCACTCTTCCCTCTTTCTGCACCCCTCTTGCCTCTTTCTGCACCACTGTTCCTTCTTTCTGTACCCCTCATGCCTCTTTCTGCATCCCTCTTCCCTCCTTCTGCACCCCTCTTCCCCCTTTCTGCACCTCTGTTGCTTCTTTCTGCACTTCTCTTACTTCTTTCTGCACTTCTCTTGCTTCTTTCTGCACCCCTCGTGCTTCTTTCTGCACCCCTCTTCCCTCTTTCTGCACCCCCTTGCCTTATTCTGTACCTCTGTTCCTTATTTCTGCACTTCTTTTGTTTCTCTCTGCACCTCTCTTGCTTCTTTCTGCACCCCTCTTGCCTCTTTCTCCACCCCTCTTCCCCTTTCTGCATCTCTGTGGCTTCTTTCTGCACCTCACGTCCCTCTTTCTTCACCCTCTTCCCTCTTTCTGCACCTCTCTTGCTTCTTTCTGTACCCCTCATGCCTCTTTCTGCATCCCTCTTTCTGCACCCCTCTTGCCTCTTTCTCCACCTCTCTTCCCCCTTTCTGCATCTCCGTTGCCTCTTTCTGCACCTCTGTTCCTTCTTTCTGCACTTCTTTTGTTTCTTTCTGCACATCTCTTGCTTCTTTCTGCACTGCTCTTGCCTCTTTCTGCATTTCTCTTGCTTCTTTCTGCATCTCCATTGCTTCTTTCTGCACCTCTCTTGCCCCTTTCTCCACCCCTCGTCCCTCTTTCTGCACCTCTCTTGCTTCTTTCTGCACCTCTCTTGCCTCTTTCTGCACCATTGTTCCCTCTTTCTGCACCCCTCTTGCCTTTTTCTTCATCTCTGTTCCTTATTTCTGCTCTTCTCTTGCTTCTTTCTGCACCTCTGTCCCTTCTTTCTGCAACCCTTGTGCCTCTATCTGCACTCTTCTTCCCTCTTTCTGCACCCCTCTTGCCTCTTTCTGCACCTTTGTTCCTTCTTTCTGCACTTCTTTTATTTTTCTGCAACTCTCTTGCTTCTTTCTGCACGCCTCTTGCTTCTTTCTGCACCCCTCGTGCCTCTTTCACACCCCTCTCCCCTCTTTCTGCACCCCTCTTCCCTCTTTCTGCACCTTTGTTGCTTCTTTCTGCACTTCTTTTGTTTCTTTCTGCACCTCTCTTGTTTCTTTCTGTATCCCACTTGCCTCTTTCTCCACCCCACTTCCCCCTTTCTGCATGTCTGCTGCTTCTTTATGTATTTCTCTTGCTTGTTTCTGCATCTCTCTTGCTTGTTTCTGTACCCCTCATGCCTCTTTCTGCACTCCCATCCCTCTTTCTGCACTCCTCTGGCCTCTTTCTGCACCTCTCCTGCCTCTTTCTGTACCTCTATTCCTTCTTTCTGCACATCTTTTGTTTCTTTCTGTACCTCTCTTGCTTCTTTCTGCACCCCTCTTGCCTCTTTCTCCACCCCTCTTCCCCCTTTCTGCATCTCTGTTGCTTCTTTCTGCACTTCTCTTGTCTCTTTCTCCACCCCTCTTCCCTCTTTCTGCAACTCTGTTGCTTTCTGCACCTCTCTTGCTTCTTTCTGCACCCCTCGTGCCTCTTTCACACCCCTCTTCCCGCACCCGTCTTGCCTCTTTCTGCACCTCTGTTCCTTCTTTCTGCACCCCTTTTGCCTCTTTCTGCACCCCTCTTCCTGCACCCTTCTTGCCTCTTTCTGCACCGCTGTTCTTTCTTTCTGCACTTCTTTTGTATCTTTCTGCACATCTATTGCTTCTTTCTGCACCCCCTTGCCTCTTTCTTCACCCCTCTTCCCTCTTTCTTCACCCATGTTGCCTCTTTCTGCACCTCTGTTCCTTCTTTCTGCACTTCTTTTGTTTCTTGCTGCAAATCTCTTGCTTCTTTCTGCACAGTTTGGGCCTCTTTCTGCACCCCTCTTCCCTCTTTTTGCACCCCTCTTGCCTCTTTCTGCACTTCTGTTGCTTCTTTCTGCACTACTCTTGCTTCTTTCTGCACCTCTCTTGCTTCTTTTGGCACCACTCGTGCTTCTTTCTGCACTCTCTTCCCTCTTTCTGCATCTCTCTTGCCTCTTTCTGCACCTTTCTTGCTTCTTTCTGCACCCCTCTTGCCATTTTCTCCATCCCCGTTCCCCCTTTTTGCATCTCTGTTGCTTCTTTCTGCACTTCTCTTGCCTCTTTTTCCACCCCTCATCCCTCTTTCTGCACCTCTGTTGCTTGTTTCTGCACTTCTCTTGCTTCTCTTCACCTCTGTCCCTTCTTTCTGCAACCCTCGTGCCACTTTCTGCACCACTCTTCTCTCTTTCTGCACCCCTCTTGCATCTTTCTGCACCTCTGTTCCTTCTTTCTGCACTTCTTTTGTTTCTTCCTGCAACTCTCTTGCTTATTTCTGCATGCCACTTGCTTCTTTCTGCACCCCACATGCCTCTTTATACACCCATCTTGCCTCTTTTTGCACCTCTGTTCCTTCTTTCTGCACGTCTTTTGTTTCTTTCTGCATATCTCTTGCTTCTTTCTGCACCCCACGTGCCTCTTTCTGCACCCCACTTGCCTCTTTCTGCAACTTTCTTCCCTCTTTCAGCACCTCTCTTACCTCTTTCTGCACCCCTCTAGCCTCTTTCCACATCTCTTTTGCTTGTTTCCGCTCTTCTTTTGCCTCTTTCCACATCTCTTTTGCTTGTTTCTGCTCTTCTTTTGCCTCTTTCTGTACCCTCTTGCCTCCTTCTGCACCTCTTGTTGTTTCTTACTGCACTGCTCTTGCTTCTTTCTGCACCTCTCTTGCAACTTTCTGCACTATGATCGGACCACACCAGTGGGAGCACCGAGATGTACGCCAGATTTGGATCGTTAGAATAAATTCCATCCAGCGTATGCCCTTTGACATGTGTTGGAACTCCAACCAGCTGCTTGAGTTAGAAATTAGCATTTAAAAAACCTTAGAAATTCACTGAAAAAAACCACATGTTTCAGGGACGTTATAGTTAGTTGGACATTTCACTCGTACAAAACCAGAGAAATTCGGCCATTATAGTTAGTTGAGCTGGTCACTGACCATGTCATGAATGATGTAATATGTGATGTCATCAGCAGTGCATTGCGGGGCGCGAGTTATAGTTAGCTCAACTAACTATAACGGCCGAATTTCTCTGGTTTTGTACGAGTGAAATGTCCAACTAACTATAACGTCCCTGAACCCTGTGGTTTTTTCAGTGAATTTCTAAGGTTTTTTAAATGCTAATTTCTAACTATAACGTCCCTGAAACCTATGCTTTTTTCATTGAATATATATATATATATATATATATATATCCATATATATATATATATATATATATATATATATATATATATATATATATATATATATATATATATATATCCATATATATATCCAGAAAAGCATTTCCCCGTTCCGGAGCCCCAGACCCTTCAGGGCGACCTCACACAATGGGCACGGAGCAGCCCATCTAAACCACACTGGTCACACAAACACCGTGAGGCCCAATACTGTGAAAGTGGCTTTATTTCCAAAATTCAGCAGCGCCAGTTTCCATTCGTCTAACGTTTCGGCACCATTGCCTTGATCACAGACTGGAACACAAGCGCCCAGGTGCGTTTGGGCGTATTTTAACTAATTGCATCACGTGACTGAAATCACCATACTACTGATCCCACAGTGCATTGTGAACGTATTTTAAAATGCAAGCTGGAAGTCCAAGGATGTTATGTCCTTCGTGGTGATTATTTCCTAACACAAGCACTGTTGTTACTGTGGGGTTATCTTTGCAAACAGTCAGGTGAGTTTGTACATACCGCAAATGTTCTCATGGCATGTTACATTCAGGAAACACAGCTTTTCACAGCACGATCATAACAGGATATCGTCCTGTTTGAATCCCTTCCATGCGCCATTCCTTTTTGCTCTAGTGGCATTCCTAAGTAGGTTGGAAGCGCATGTGAGTCAGGCTCCTCCATTTAACATCCAGAAAAGCATTTCCCCGTTCCGGAGCCCCAGACCCTTCAGGGCGGCCTCACACAATGGGCACGGAGCAGCCCATCCAAACCAGACTGGTCACACAAACACCGTGAGGCCCAATACTGTGAAAGTGGCTTTATTTCCAAAATTCAGCAGCACCAGTTTCCATTCGTCTAACGCTTCGGCACCATTGCCTTGATCACAGACTGGAACACAAGCGCCCAGGTGCGTTTGGGCGTATTTTAACTAATTGCATCACGTGACTGAAATCACCATACTACTGATCCCACAGTGCATTGTGAACGTATTTTAAAATGCAAGCTGGAAGTCCAAGGATGTTATGACCTTAGTGGTGATTATTTCCTAACACAAGCACTGTTGTTACTGTGGGGTTATCTTTGCAAACAGTCAGGTGAGTTTGTACATACCGCAAATGTTCTCATGGCATGTTACATTCAGGAAACACAGCTTTTCACAGCACGATCATAACAGGATATCGTCCTGTTTAAATCCCTTCCATGCGCCATTCCTTTTTGCTCTAGTGGCATTCCTAAGTAGGTTGGAAGCGTAAGTGAGTCAGGCTCCTCCATTTAACATCCAGAAAAGCATTTCCCCTTTCCGGAGCCCCAGACCCTTCTGGGCGGCCTCACACAATGGGCACGGAGCAGCCCATCCAAACCACACTGGTCACAGAAACACCGTGAGGCCCAATACTGTGAAAGTGGCTTTATTTCCAAAATTCAGCAGCGCCAGTTTCCATTCGTCTAACGTTTCGGCACCATTGCCTTGATCACAGACTGGAACACAAGCGCCCAGGTGCGTTTGGGCATATTTTAACTAATTGCATCACGTGACTGAAATCATCATACTACTGATCCCACAGTGCATTGTGAACGTATTTTAAAATGCAAGCTGGAAGTCCAAGGATGTTATGACCTTCGTGGTGATTATTTCCTAACACAAGCACTGTTGTTACTGTGGGGTTATCTTTGCAAACAGTCAGGTGAGTTTGTACATATCGCAAATGTTCTCATGGCATTTTACATTCAGGAAACACAGCTTTTCACAGCACGATCATAACAGGATATCGGTCTGTTTGAATCCCTTCCATGCGCCATTCCTTTTTGCTCTAGTGGCATTCCTAAGTAGGTTGGAAGCGCAAGTGAGTCAGGCTCCTCCATTTAACATCCAGAAAAGCATTTCTCCGTTCCGGAGCCCCAGGCCCTTCAGGGCGGCCTCACACAATGGGCACGGAGCAGCCCATCCAAACCACACTGGTCACACAAACACCGTGAGGCCCAATACTGTGAAAGTGGCTTTATTTCCAAAATTCAGCAGCGCCAGTTTCCATTCGTCTAACGTTTCGGCACCATTGCCTTGATCACAGACTGGAACACAAGCGCCCAGGTGCGTTTGGGCGTATTTTAACTAATTGCATCACGTGACTGAAATCACCATACTACTGATCCCACAGTGCATTGTGAACGTATTTTAAAATGCAAGCTGGAAGTCCAAGAACAATACGTAACTGTAGTGATCAGGCTAATTGCAGTAATGAATTGGAAATACTAGAGTCACGCTTTAAATCTAGGGGTTATCCTGAAGATTGTATAAAATCATCTATTTCCAAAGCAAGGAAAAGGACAAGGGAAGATATTCTTTTTAATAAAAGTAACACCTGAAAGAGGAAAGAGCAAATGAATAAAAATGAGTGTAGGATGGTAACATCGTACAACACGCAACACAAAAAAGTAAGGAATATATTGTCCAAGCATTGGCATCTGATATGTAACGATCCTATTTTGGGTAAAATGGTCCAAAAAAGGCCGCAAATAACATTCAGGCAGGCAAGATCCTTTAAGCAAATGTTGGTCAGTAATACGATACCAACCCCCAAACCTAAGGCGGCTGCCTCAATGTGGTTAAGTAAGAGAGAAGGGTTTGCAAAATGCACTAAGTGCAAAGCTTGTGTACATGGGATCAATACCACCATGTACACATTAGGTTTTTCCAATAAGAAAATTAAAATCAAAGGCCACTATACGTGCAAGACGGATTTTGCTGTGTATGTGCTTCAGTGCCCATGTGACCTGAGGTACGTGGGCAGCACTATCCTACCAGTGCACAAACGTGTGTTGCAGCATCTAAGAGCCATTAAACATGGTGATAGAACCTACCCTGTGGCACGCCACTTTGAACAACAACATAAAAAAAACACAGAAGGGTTAATATATTTTGTGATTGATGCTATAAAACCCAATGTGAGAGGTGGAAACCGGGAAAAGCTTTTGAGAAGACTAGAATCTTCCTACATAATTAAATTGAATAGTAAAATCCCGGAAGGTCTGAATATGGAGGAAGACCTGCATACTCATTTGTGATCTGTATAGATAACTGATGGAATTTGCGCTCCCTTTTCTTCATGTTTTTAACCATTTATAAATTTATTTGCAGATCATCACTTTATATTTTAATTGAGCACTTGCAGTTTCAGAAGACGCACTATTTATTTATGCGCTGTTATTCTGCTTGCAAAACTGGCCCACTGGGGCGTAATATGATATGAGTATATTATAGAATATCTCATTTAGACCATTAGTTAATTTGTATACACTGCTAATGTACAAGAGACTGCCACGAGGTTTCTTTCTAGGTCATGTTTAGCTCGCTTCAAAATTGGGCACTTGCCCTTCAGCGTTAATTTGTTAATTTGTAATTTATAAGGTTGTTATTTAGCCGCTTTGAAATTGAAAAGTATCAATGTTAAAGCAGTTGTTATGTTGACAGGAGCGTAATATCAATTTAACATTATGTTTTGAAATGGAGAACTACTAGTCTGTTTTCTGATGCACTGCATTTGTAGTTTTGTACACGTGACACGCCATTCGTGGCATTTAAAATGGCTGAAAACTTTATTGTAAACTGTTGGTGAACAAGCCTGCAGGACAGGCGAAACGCGTCCAGCAGCTGACGATTAAATTATTATTCTCAGCGAGACAAAGCATCGTCATCCTTTACCTGTGGTAATGGTAATTCTGTGCAATTCATTACGGATCGAGCTTGGATGATCCGTGTAGACGACGCGCCCTTTGGTTAGGAACAGCGGCGGTTTTCAGAACAAGCAACTTCTCTTCATATATATATAGATATATATATCTATTTATATATATATATATATATAGATATATATAGATATCTATATATCTATATATATTACCTACTGGCAGTCACCAGTAGGTAGTTATAGTTAGAACCTAGTTTCCATAGGAAAAGCATTTTTTGATTTGCTAATAACTTTGGCGTCGTTTGACGAATCTTCCTGAAATTCTCCAAAAAAAAAGTCTATCCAAGTTAGCTCCTATCCTGAAAGTTTGGGAGTGATTTTTCAAGCGGGGGCTGAGAAAAAAGGGGGGTCCCAAAACTCGTTTTCTCCATGTTAATTTCCATAGGAAATTTTGCGACGAGCTACAGCTCGAACTGCTGAACGGAATTACCCCAAATTTGGCAGAAAGGTAGAGCTTGGTTCAGAAAGCGATCTTTTTTTTAAATGGTGTAAATCCGTTCAGTAGTTTTTGAGAAATTCAAAAAATAAGAGTAAAAAAATCAATTTCCCAGAGGAAAATTTGTGCAGGGCTACAGCCGAAACTACTGAACGGAATTACTCCAAATTTGGTAGAAAGGTAGTGCTTGGGTCAGAAAGCGACCTTTTTAAAAATGGTGTAAATCCGTTCAGTAGTTGCTGATAAATTAGAAAAATAAAAGTTTCGATATCTGGGCGGAGCCTAAGTCGCGTGCGCGAGCTTCACTGTGATTGGCTGCTAGCACTCCAAACCAGGAAGTGTTGGCAGCCATCTTGTGGCTCGGTAGAAGTGAGTCACCCAAAAATGGAGAAACAAAGGTATAAAACAAGAGAAGGGGGCAGGGTAGAAAAACCCTGACCCACTAGGTCTGCTCAGGGGGTCCCAGGAGGACCCCAAGGGCCCAAAAAATCATTTAAAAAATAAATAAAAAATCGGCAAAAATTTGCGCTGGGGTCGCGGTTTCTCGCGTTTTATTTTAATGAGGCCCTTGGGTGGGCTAGGTTGCGGGGGTATTTCTTAAAAAATAATAGCAGGGGCTCACAAGGGTGGCGGGGGGCCGCTGGGGTCCGCGCAGCCCCGGGGCTTCACTTATGTTGGGAGGGGGTTGCGCGGCCCCCCTTCTGGAGCCTTGTATGTGCTTGTAACTTTGGCGTCGTTTGACGAATCTTTATGAAATTATCCAAAAAGTTTCTCTTTTTTGGATTAGCTCTCCATGCAATTTCCATACGAAACTTTACAGAAGACTACAGGTAAACTGCTGAACGGAATTACGCCAAATTTGGCAGGGAGAAAGGTGATGGTCCAGAAAGCACGCTTTTGTTTAAATGGTGTAAGTCCGTTCAGTAGTTTTTGAGAAATATCAAATTTTACAGATATCGATATTTGAGAATTCTGACATGTGATTGGCTGATTGGTTACAAGCAGCAGCTTGCGGCTTATTGGCTGTGAATGGTTGAAACCAGGAAGTGTTGGCAGCCATTTTGTGATTTACTCCGTCAGCTCGCATCTCTCCGTGTAGAAGCCATCGGGTTCGTAGTTTTACCTCTGCGAGGCAACACTGGCATCTGTGTGAGATATGCCTTTCAGGCTGCCTCTCCTCATATCACCAGGTCGCGGCTATGTCTTTAGTAGCCTGTCCGTCGGCTCGGAGCTCTGTGAGTCAGTCTGTCGGCACGACCCCCTACACTACCCAAAGACTACCCAAACACCACTGCACTGTCGTAAACTCGAAAACACTACCCTAGCACGATCCCCTACACTACCCAAACACCAGTGCACTACCCTAAACCCTAAATCTACCGCCAGCATGACCCCCTACCCAAACACCACTGCACTACCCTAAACCCTAAAATACTACCCCCAGCACAACCCCCTACACTACCCAAACACCACTGTACTACCCTAAAGCATAAAACAGTAGCAGTCCGTCGGCTTGCAGCTGTGCGTCTGCGAGCCGTCGTGTCCCTAGCTGTACATGTCCGAGTGAGTCCGTTAGGTGATAGGTGTGTGTCTGCTAGCAGGGCCGTTGGCCCGTTGGTGTCCCTTTGCGAGTTAGACCGGAGCTCTCCCTCTGCGAGCCAGCACGCTGGTGTGCGTTTGCGAGCCGACGGCCCGTAGCTCACACTGTGCGAGCCGAGCCGACGACCCGTAGCTCTCCCTGTGCGAGCTGAGCCCACGGGCCGCAGGTGTCCCTCTGCGAGGCTGCTCAACGGCCCGCAGGTCTCCCTGTGTTAGCCGGATCGCAGCTGTCACTCTGCGAACCGATATTGGGAATATAAGGCGGCTCTAAAAAGAGCCCTTGTGTTTATTAGTTGGAGCTACATATAAGTGCGGATGCACAGCTTCAGGTTATTCAGAAAAACTCAATTTCCCTGATCTGTGAAGTGTACTCCATCACTTCTGTAGATATCAGCCATATGAAAACGTATGTTATTGTTGTAGATCGACCCCATTCTATGGTCTCTGAGGTATGCAGACACAGCTTTGTTGACATTCTTCCTAGATTTTTCAATCTGAGGACAAAATTGGTTTGACCATTTCCACTTCTGTCTTTGGCATTTATTGGAATATACAAAGACAGTTTGAGGCAAAAGCAATATCAATTGTCGAAAGGTGTCCTTCATTAGCATTTCCAAACCTACCCCAGTCAATGTGCCTAGGTCGTTTCCACCACAGTGCACAATCATGAGGTCAGGGTGTTGGAGATGCAAACAGGTTTTAACCAAAGGCAACAATTGGTGCCACTTCAATCCTCTTTGTCCAAACCATTTAATGTCCACATTTTGTATCCTAGGTCTAAGTCAATATGTCTCTGTTCTGCATACCTCTTGCACCAGAAAACATAGCTATGTCCTACGATCCACACTAGCATTTTGAAGGTATGGCTGGGAGGAATGGATAGATGTCTGTAGCTCATGCAGTCCGTTCGTAGAATAAGAGATATGTTTAAAGATGGGGAACTACTTTTTTTGCCATACAAAACGATACCTGATTGGGAGATGAAAAGCATTGTTTTTTAAAAGTAGGGTGCACATTCGTTTGGTGGAAAAGCATCTTTGTGATTGGTTAAGAAAAAGCAGTTTAAACGTAGAGTACATATCATAGGATAAAATTTGCTCAACTCAACCACACCTGCTACTTGCATTTGGAAGGCACTGTTCGAACTTAAAACAATTGTGAACTTTTAACCTGCACGTGCCGGTAAATGTTCGAGAAAATGTTGCAAAAAAATATTGTTAGGTTTAAAAAAAATGATGAACTTTTAACCTGCAGGTGTTGTAGAATGTTCTAGAAAGTGTGTTGATAGAATACATTGCACTTCTGACTTCTATGTTTCCTTGAATATTAAAAAAACTGTTTATATGGAAAATTAAAAAAAAAACAATAGAGAGAAGTTTTGAAACCTAAAAGAATCAAGGAACTATTCTAATTTGTTCATTACATGTATTTATGTGGGGAGCAACACATTTACAGACACAACAGCACCAGGAAGAGGAAGAAGCAGGGAGTGGGGGGACGGGGGAAGATGGCCACAATGGTACACATGCACAATTAAGTACAGCACAACTGTAGACAAACCATGGCCAAAATGAAACACACCAACAAGGAGCACAAGTCACACAACCCGCCAACATCACACCACTGAACAAGCATAGAAGTGAAAACCACACTGCCGGAAAGGGAGAAGGGTGAACAAAAGCTCACATGAAGGGACATCTCACACACAATGCAGCACACACACATAGGATGCAGAGTACACCAACATCCAACACAATGTTGTCCAAACACAAAGATACGCACAATCGAACACAGGACACAAATGCACTCGCCTGAGGCGGATAAGTGTCCAAAAGCGTCAGTACGAAACAGGCACATGAGAACACATAAGTACAAACCCACAGTCCGGATGGGGTAGCAATTCACGTATGGCAGGCAGCCAGAGAGTCCGTGACACACACATTGGCATACAAATGAAGACACTACCCATTTGGAGACAAGTGAAAATGTGGAAACTTTATAAAAAAAAGTGCGTGTCAGTACGGCCAAGAGTAGTTCCACGATATGCAGAGAAATGCAGCAGCATGCCTGAATAAGGAACGTAGGAAAACGTCCATGTTTACCTCGGGGTAGTCCATCACCAACATACGTCAGTGTCAAGCAGCGTTGGTTGTCCGCGCTTCGGACATGATTCGACGCCAATGCAGCCATGTCCACTGTTGTTTTGGGACATGTGACCAGATGTATAACGTGCAATGATGCGGAGGGACACGTGCAATGTGGCACATCGAGTCGTGGTTGCAGGTACCTTGTCACTCATCCATGAACGCGAGTGCAGCTGCATAAGCCACTATCTCTAATGAGTGATGGTTGGCCACAATATTTGACATGTCGTCGACGTAATCCATCAGCTGACCGGGACAGATGTGCTGACTCCAACCACTGCACCCAATGTGCACCAAAGCAGAATCGGGAAGTGGGTAAATTTGCTCACTGCATACTACGACACGTGCAATCTCCCAGGCCCAGTTCCCAACATGCATGCCAAACATCCATGCATGCCATAAACGGGCATCACCATGACAGTCCTGGTCGTGGGCCAACAGGGGGCGCACACACCTGTCGTAATCCATGTCAGCTACCCACTCGTTGGAGAGGCACACGTCCATGCACCACTCGGATAGGCACGTGCAACATTGCAATACAGGTTGAACGCAGGTGACGTCCGCAATGCGGAAGCACAGCCGGTAAGTGATCCGCAGTACTGCCAAAGGCAGTGCACCCAGGACATGCAGCAGACGTGCAAGGTATAGGTGGACGTGCATGGAGTCGACCATGTGTTCTGGATGCTCTGCCATTGCGTCAGTGGCTCTGCTTGTAGCTGCACTGGCTTGCCGTGTGCCAGTCTTGTGGATGAAATGGCACAGCTTGGTGCAATGAGCCGGGTCTGTGTGCAATGGGTGCAGGGCAGGGGTATCGTGGGAGTACACGTGAAGGCCATTTCACGCATGCTAACTACGACGAAGAACTTTTGAGTGTGGGATGTGTACTCGTTGTTCTCAAATTGGGCAGTGTGTAGTGTGGGAGACGGATGCAAATATTATCGTATCTGTCAGGGGGGGGGCTGTCCACTTGCAAGTTCCTTCTCGGAGCAGCAGATGTGCTACTGCAAGATAGCTCAGACAAAGAACCTTTCATCCCTACAGTAAGTTCTCCAGCTGCATTCATACAGACTGGGCCTGATTCACAGAACTAACTTACGTCAAAAACATAAAGTTAGTACTTTTTGGTATTCACAGAATACACTTACTCATTTTGGTATTCACAGAATGAACTTACTCATTTCGGTATTCACAGAAGTTAGTAGTCCTAACTTTAGGACTCCTAAATGCCTTCTGTGAATACCGAAAGTCTTAAAGTTAGGATTTTTCTCAGTTTAGGAGTAGTAAAGTTAGGATTTTTCTCAGTTTAGGAGTAGTAAAGTTAGAACTTTACTACTCCTAAACTGAGAAAAATCCTAACTTAAGACTTTCGGTATTCACCGAAGGCATTTAGGAGTCCTAAAGTTAGGACTACTAACTTCTGTGAATACTGAAATGAGTAAGTTCATTCTGTGAATACCAAAATGAGTAAGTGTATTCTGTGAATACCAAAAAGTACTAACTTTACGTTTTTGACGTAAGTTAGTTCTGTGAATCAGGCCCGATGTGTACAAAGGCCGGTCGTGGGTGTTGTGGGATGTCTGCGACCCTGGTCATCATGGATGAGATGCCCAGCATGTGGCACATGGGCGGGTTCACTGTGTGTTACGTTGCAAACAGCTGCTCCTCCCTCCCACGAGCCCCCACACTTTTGTACGGTGCACTGTTGTATCCCGTGCACTCCTACGGCACACCATTGTAATGCCTATTCGCGCATGTCCTGCGGCATTCCAACCACACCGTGAGACTGCAGTTTGGAGGTGGTGCATGCCACTGTACAACATCAACTGCTGCGGCCCTTGTGGCGGCCACACCAGAACACAGAGACACACTTACCGCACTTCCTGAACACGGACATGTCCGAGACACCCCATTCCCCTTGCTGGATAGGCAGACCCCTGCGCTGACCTGTGTAAGCCGGACCAGCACACGCCGCTTGTGCATGCAGGAGGATGCGTGCGTAGCTACATGTCCAGGCTCACTGCCAACGCTGAGGTGACATGGTAACGTCCGCTGACACTGTGATGTTGCAGGGCCCGTGCCTATCATGCTAACACAATGACCACACGGACACACTTGCTCAGATGCGAGTTCGGGGGCCGTTGGCGGTCCTGGGGTTGTTGCGGTGAGTGTTGTGGACCTCATGGGTATCCGTGTATCATGCTCATTGACTGTATGGCACCTGTGGGTGTTTCGGTGTGGCTCTTGGCTGTGTTCCCTTTCATGCTGCAGGTAGTCGTCCTGCTTAACAGCAGCAGAAAGCAGGTGTAAACTCCCTGGTGCTAACGCGGCTTATCGCCGGAATTTGTTTCGCATCGCAGTTGTTGTAAAAGTTGTGATGTCGTTTTTTCGTGTACAGAAAAATAAACGAACTGGGCAGTGTATCCCGTCAAGATCCAGCACCTGACCCACTATTCCCAATCAATATAAATACAATGACATTTCTTCATTGATTTTGTGTGTACACTGTAAGTGCACCCACTACCACAGTGCAATTCAATACAGGATTTTAGTATTTAGAATAAATCGCAAAGGTGCACCTCGTGTCTTTTTGCATGGGAACGCCTACTCTGCATTTCATTATCAGCACTTTAATGCAACTAAAGTTGAGATAAATATAACACACTATTCAGAAACTGGTGCAAACTGCAGACATCACCAGTATTCCCGTGATAACTGCCCCAAAATTTAACACCATGGTGGACACCACGAAATAACAGTAATAAGAACGAGAAAGAGTCACACAGCACTTAAGTAACAACCAAAAACTTTATTGAATTTTTTTTTTTTTGTAAACAAACTTAATTTTTTCGTAAACGTATATATAAAGGATAAACTAAATTTAACAAACTGAACACAAAACAACAGGGCGGAAGACTCCTGTCGGGACCACGAATGTCGATGACACAGCCTGGAAAATAAAGCACAAAATAAGGATGTGTGTAATGCGCATATCAAAGGAGTGAGACACAGAGAAGGGAAAAAAAGCCAGAGAGGGAAGGAAAGAAAGGGAGTGAGAAAGGGAGAAGGGAGATAGAGAAAGAGAAGAAAAGGAAGGAAGAGAGTGAGAGAGAGAGTGAAGAGAGGGAAGTGAGAGAGAGAGAGAGAGAGAGAGATACTGCCGCCCCTGCGCATCCATGACCAAATAATTACCTGCTGCCACCGGAGTGTCTACCAGTGGGCACTCCACGTGCCTGTCAAAGCTCCGCAGCCCGGCAGTTCTCACAGATGTCGCTGAGTCCTGAGTCATGAATGGCAGAGACCACATCAGCTTTTGGTGCCGCTAACCCTGTGCAACGCAAGTCAGCGCCACGTGGTGGTAGGCCGCTGACGGCCATACAACTTAGGGTGCAACTAACCCTGTGCAACTCAAGTCCGCGCCACGTGGTCGAAGGCCCCTGACGGCCACATCAGCTTCGGGTGGCACTAACCCTGTGCAACTCAAGTTCGCGCCACGTGGTGGTAGGCCCCTGACGGCCACATTAGCTTCGGGTGGCAGTAACCCTGTGCAACTCAAGTCCGCTCCATGTGGTGCTAGGCCCCTGACGGCCACATCAGCTTCGGGTGGCAATAACCCTGTGGAACTCAAGTCCGTGCCACATGGTAGTAGGCCCCTGACGGCCATAGAGCTCAGGGTGCGTCTAACCCTCTGCGCAACTTTTCATGGAGTCTTTATGATTGAGACCCGTGGAGCGTCCGCCATCCAGTCACCACCGGCAATAAAGGATGTGACGTTGTGGATCCATTATATTTGCGTGGTCACATGGCCTGTGACGCATGTGCCGGATGGGTGTGGTGTGTGTGCAAACCTGCCCTCAGGGAGTGGCCGTGACATGTTGACAACTAGACCACTGACCTGCACACCAACAGCGAGTACGCCTGCGACAGGTAGCTATGTGGGGTGTGTGAAAACGTGTTTTCTCAATGGATTTTCCATAGGAAACTTTAGACAAGGCTACAGGTCAAACTGCTGAACGGAATTACGCCAAATTTGGCAGGGAGAAAGGTCTTGGTCCAGAAAGCGCGCTTTCTCGCATCGAGTGAAAATATAAAAGAAAGGTCTCGGGAGCAATTTAATATACCGGAGCTCTGTTTCTGCGAGATAACTCTTTCACGCTCCGTCTGCCCAACATCACCACTTCGCAGCTATGCCGTTAGAAGCCAGTCCGTTGGCTCGCAGCTCTCTACGTTTGCGAGCTAGTACGCTACTGTGCCTGTACCTCTGCGAGGTACTACGCTGCTGTTCCTTTGGGAGCGGACGGGTCGTAGTACTGCGTGTGTGAGTCGAGCAGACAGGCCGCAGTTGTCCCTCTACGAGACTGGGTGCGAACTGTTCATAACTCACACTACATAAGCATTGAAAAACCATTTTGTGATTCAGTCCGTCAGCTGGCATCTGTCCGAGGCATTTCTGAAAACATATTGGAGTTCTTTCTGTGAGAGATACCCATTTCACGCTGCCTCTCCCCACATCAGCAGGTAACGCACCCTCTTCCCACATTACCAACATACCCCCAACAACCATCTTGGGCCCGGAAGTGTCCCTGTGCGGTTGGACAAACAAGAATCTTAGTCATGTATAGGTTTACATATAAAACATTTTATTTAAAGAAAACAACAACAAATAAAACTGAAGGGAGTCTGGTGCTGTGGTCGCTGCCACGAAGTTGGGGTCACTGCCATTCAGGACTCAGGACACAGTTCCACATTAGGGATCAGCTTGTATTGAACAGGGTTAGTGGCACCACGTGTCGCGCCTTGTGTTGTACAGGGTTAGTGGCACCACGTGTCGCCGGCCTTGCATATGGAAATATGCTTCACTAACCAAAGGGAGTCTGGTGCTGTGGTCGCTGCCACAGACTTGGGGTCACTGCCATTCAGGACTCAGGACACAGTTCCACATGTGGGATTGGCTTGTGTTGAACAGGGTTAGTGGCACCAGTGTCGCCGGCTTGTGTTGAACAGGGTTAGTGGCACCACGTGTCGCGGCTTGCGTTGAACAGGGTTAGTGGTACCATATGTCGCAGGCTTGTGTTGAACAGGGTTAGTGGCACCACGTGTCGCGGCTTGTGTTGAGCAGCGTTAGTGGCACCACGTGTCCAAAGTTGGAATTGCGAGCTCTGCTGCCCGCAGTGTAGACTGCTAATGAGTGTTCGTTTGCACTTGAAAATGAATTTGGTGATTGTACTAAAGCTATAACTGATATAAAAAATGTTCTTGAAGAAAGGATACTAAAAGGATATTATGTAGGGTTTATGACTGTGATAGTTACTTGCCTACTGGACTCTGTAGTTAATGAATCAAGAAATAATTTTAATTGTGAGCCCTGATGACCGCAGTGTAGGCCAGAGGTAGCGGTCAGCAAGGGCCCATAGCCACGTGGTGTTGAGTTGAGGTGCACAGTTAGTGGCACCAGAAGCATTGAGATTGTATGAGCCTGTGATGATGCTTGGTGTGAACGGGCCACACTGGGAGCAATGTGTCTTCCCTACTGGTCTGCGTCTTGTGCAATCGGGACTCTATGTGAATTGTGAGGTGAGCAAGGGCCCACAGCCACGTGCATAGGTTGGTGGCCCCACCGGCCTGCGTAGTTCAGGTTCAGTGGCACCACGTGTCGCCGGCCTTCCATATGCAAATACCTGTCACTAATCGAAGGGAGTCTGGTGCTGTGGTCGCTGCCACGGACTTGGGGTCACTGCCATTCAGGACTCAAGACACAGTTCCACATGTGGGATCGACTTGTCTTGAACAGGGTTAGTGGCACCACGTGTCGCCGGCCTTCCATATGGAAATATGCCTCACTGATTGAAGGGAGTTTGGTGCTGTGGTCGCTGCCACGGACTTGGGGTCAGTGCCGTTCAGGACTCAGGACACAGTTCCACATGTGGGATCGGCTTGTGTTGAACAGGGTTAGTGGCACCACGTGTCGCCAGCCTTCCATATGGAAATACGCCTCACTAATCGAAGGGAGTCTGCTGCTGTGGTTCTCTCACGGAGTTGGGGTCACTGCCATTCAGGACTCAGGACACAGTTACATATGTGGGATCGGCTTGTGTTGAACAGGGTTAGTGGCACCACGTGTTGCCGGCCTTCCATATGGAAATATGCCTCACTGATCGAAGGGAGTCTGGTGCTGTGGTCGCTGCCACGGACTTGGGGTCACTGCCATTCAGGACTCAGGACACAGTTCCACATGTGGGATCGGCTTGTATTGAACAGGGTTAGTGGCACCACGTGTCGCACCTTGTGTTGTACAGGGTTAGTGGCACCACGTGTCGCCGGCCTTGCATATGGAAATATGCTTCACTAACCAAAGGGAGTCTGGTGCTGTGGTCGCTGCCACAGACTTGGGGTCACTGCCATTCAGGACCCAGGACACAGTTCCACATGTGGGATTGGCTTGTGTTGAACAGGGTTAGTGGCACCAGTGTCGCCGGCTTGTGTTGAACAGGGTTAGTGGCACCACGTGTCACGGCTTGCGTTGAACAGGGTTAGTGGTACCATATGTTGCAGGCTTGTGTTGAACAGGGTTAGTGGCACCACGTGTCGCGGCTTGTGTTGAACAGTGTTAGTGGCACCACGTGTCCAAAGTTGGAATTGCGAGCTCTGCTGCCCGCAGTGTAGACTGCTAATGAGTGTTCGTTTACACTTGAAAATGAATTTGGTGATTGTACTAAAGCTATAACTGATATAAAAAATGTTCTTGAAGAAAGGATACTAAAAGGATATTATGTAGATTTTAGGCCTGTGAAAGTTACTTGCCTAGTGGACTCTGTTATTAATGAATCAATACTTAATTTTAATTGTGAGCCCTACTGACCGCAGTGTAGGCGTATCATGAAAAGATTAAATAAGTATAGAATACACTGACGAAGTGTTGTATTTTCTGAGTACAATCTTCTTGTTAGAAATTAGCATATAAAAATCGAATTGCGAGCTCTGCTGCCCGCAGTGTAGACTGCTATTGAGTGTTCGTTTGCACTTGAAGATGAATTTGGTCATTGTACTAAACTATAACTGATATAAAAAAGTTCTTGAAGCAGGGATACTAAAAGGATATTATGTAGGGTTTAGGACTGTGATAGTTACTTGCCTACTGGACTCTGTAGTTAATGAATCAAGAAATAATTTTAATTGTGAGCCCTGATGACCGCAGTGTAGGCCAGAGGTAGCGGTCAGCAAGGGCCCATAGCCACGTGGTGTTGAGTTGAGGTGCACAGTTAGTGGCACCAGAAGCATTGAGATTGTATGAGCCTGTGATGATGCTTGGTGTGGACGGGCCACACTGGGAGCAATGTGTCTTCCCTACTGGTCTGCGTCAAGTGCAATCGGGACTCTATCTGAATTGTGAGGTGAGCAAGGGCCCACAGCCACGTGCATATGTTGGTGGCCCCACCGGCCTGCGTAGTTCAGGTTCAGTGGCACCACGTGTCGCCGGCCTTCCATATGCAAATACCCAACACTAATCGAAGGGAGTCTGGTGCTGTGGTCGCTGCCACGGACTTGGGGTCACTGCCATTCAGGACTCAGGACACAGTTACACATGTGGGATCGGCTTGTGTTGAACAGGGTTAGTGGCACCATGTGTCGCCGGCCTTCCATATGGAAATATGCCTCACTGATCGAAGGGAGTCTGGTGCTGTGGTCGCTGCCACGGACTTGGGGTCACTGCCATTCAGGACTCAGGACACAGTTACACATGTGGGATCGGCTTGTGTTGAACAGGGTTAGTGGCACCACGTGTCGCCGGCCTTCCATATGGAAATATGCCTCACTGATCGAAGGGAGTCTGGTGCTGTGGTTGCTGCCACAGACTTGGGGTCACTGCCATTCAGGACTCAGGACACAGTTACACATGTGGGATCGGCTTGTGTTGAACAGGGTTAGTGGCACCAAGTGTTGCCGGCCTTCCATATTGAAATATGCCTCACTGATCGAAGGGAGTCTGGTGCTGTGGTCGCTGCCACGGACTTGGGGTCACTGCCATTCAGGACTCAGGACACAGTTACACATGTGGGATCAGCTTGTGTTGAACAGGGTTAGTGGCACCATGTGTCGCCGACCTTCCATATGCAAATACGCCTCACTAATCGAAGGGAGTCTGGTGCTGTGGTTCTCTCACGGAGTTGGGGTCACTGCCATTCAGGACTCAGGACACAGTTCCACATGTGGGATCGGCTTGTGTTGAACAGGGTTAGTGGCACCACGTGTCGCCGGTCTTCCACAGTGTAGGCCGGAGGCAGCGGTCAGCAAAGGCCCACAGCCACGTGACGTTGATTTGAGCTGCACAAATTGGGAGCATTAGATCTTGTTAACCCATTATAGTCTCTTACACAATTTGCATCGCTACTAATCTTGAATTGTGAACCGTGCTAACCCCAGTGTAGGCCGGAGGCAGCAGTCAGGATGGGCGCACAGCCACGTGGCGTTGAGTTGAGCTGCACAGTTAGTGGCACCTGAAGCACTCAGCGTGTGCGTACCCTGCGATGATACGTGGTCCCGGCGGGCCGCACTGGGAGCAATGTCTTTTGTCTAATGAATTCTGCCTTAATAAGGCTACGTGGCGATGACTTATGGTGCAGTGAGTTAGTGGTACCTTTGGCGCTCAGCGTGTACGCAGCCTGCGATCATGCATGGTCCGGGCGGGGCGCAGTGGCAGCAATGTGTCTTGCCTACTGGACTGCGTGATCTGCAATCGCCACTGCATCTGAATTGTGAGCCCTGCTGTCCGCAGTGTAGATCAAAGGCAGTAGTCTGTACAGACATAAGTCTGCGGTGCTGTGCCGCTGGGTTCGCAGGGGGCCTGTGTCGAGGAGGCCCGCGGTCATAGCGGCAGCCACGTGGCAGGGTGAGGGCCGCCGCTCTGGCAGACGCTTTGGCCTTCCCACAAGTGAACCACGCCCAGAGCCCCAGCCTATTTATTCATACTCCTAAGCTGGAGTGCCATACGTTAGACCAGCCCACTCCGCTTCCGCTTACAGGGGGGGACAACACAGCTACATGACCGAGATCTTCCCCATTGCCTGAGGTAACATGGTTGCGTCCACTGTGCACAACACTACAAGTATCAGTAGTATATGTACACATGGAGAGGTTTGTGCTCTGCATAGTGAGGTCTGTCCAGCACATCACCGCTACACTTGGTATTGTGTGCATTATTATTGATGGGTGACTTGCCTCCTTCACACATACTTGATTCCCACATGTCCCAACATTCAGCTATTGTGCGGCTGAGGGGCCATGGCGTTTTGGGAAGGTCCGTTGTCCTGTTTTTCTATGGGAATGCCTACTTTGCATATCATTAGTGTTAGTTGTGGCTCTCATTTGTGGCGATTTTTTTGGCGGAAGGCATCGATTGAAAAGTGGTGAGATTTGCAGTTTTGACCAGGTTGAGAATGGGATGATAATTTAAAAACACAGAAAAAAAAGATAGGTTTAATGAACATTATAATTAGAAATTAGCATTTAAAAAACCTTTGAAATTCACTGAAAAAACTATAGGTTTCAGACACGTTATAGTTGGAAATTAGCATTTGAAAAACCTTTGAAATTCACTGAAAAAACCATAGGTTTCAGGGACGTTATAGTTAGAAATTAGCATTTAAAAAACCTTAGAAATTCACTGAAAAAACCATAGGTTTCAGGGACGTTATAGTTAGTTGGACATTTCACTCATACAAAACCATAGAAATTCCCCCGTTATAGTTTGTTGAGCTAACTATAACTCGCGCCCCCGCAATGCACTGCTGATGACGTCACATATTACATCATTCATGACAGTGTAGGTAGAGCCCTCCATCCCCTTCCAGCCTATCACCCTGCCCCCACCCTAAGCCCCGGCACAAGCTAAATAAAACAATAATAAAACAGGTTTTAAATCTGTTTAATTATCATTTTATTTTTATATTTTTTAAAGTGCTGGCGGGGGGGCAACGCTCCTCCGCCATAGTGGAGGAGCCGACACTGAAAAGTATATGTCCTCTGAAGACTAAAAAGACTCACTCTCTGAGAGCTAACTCAGTGCACATAGCACCCGATTCTCAATCTACATTTTGTAGTACATAAAGTACTGCTTATTTACTACAAAATGCAATTCTCAAACTACCAGCCGGAGACCACAGTCTCACCTCTCTTTTCTGTGCAGAGATCTCCGTGCACTTAAATATACTGCTCTCTAGTAAATGTGAGAAGGACTGGGAGAGTAGTGGGAAAATGGGAAATAAAAATACTGAAAAATTAGTGGGGTTTATGGAACTTTGAGGATCGGTTTGGGGAGAATATGTTAATATAAAATGCACCCACAGAAGAGTGCCATAATTACAATTCACAAAATAAAATTCTAAAAGTGTCAAAACAGGCTGATGTACTTCAGTCTAGCCTTGGATCGAGCACAAGATAGGGTCAAGCATTGATACGACAGTGAATTAAAACAACATCACTTAGGAACATATCTATCTATCTATCTTTCTATCTATCTATATATCTATCTGTCTATCTATCTCTCTATCTATCTAGATATATACAGATCTATATATATATATATTTATATATCTAGATAGATAGAGGGACAGAAAGATAGATAGATAGATAGATAGATAAGATAGATAGTTAGATAGATAGATAGATAGATAAGTGATGTTGTTTCAATTCTTTATCTATATATATCTAGATATATATATATATAGATATATATATAAATAGACATCTATATTTGTGATTATCTTTCAAAAAGTAACGATAATTAAAAAAATTAGTTCAGCTTTTAAACTTTTTATAAAAAAATATATAATGTATTATAATTTATGAAAGAAATTACTTTTAGCCAAGCTTACTGCAAATTAAACAAAAATAAAAATGCTAGCAAGGGTGAGTAATTATCTTTTTTTCAGCTATTGTTTATAAATGAATATTTACACATTGAATTAATATATTTAAATCAATGTATAATGTAATACACATTTAATTTGATTAGGTGGGAGTTGTAACTTTTTGTGTATTTGTTATAGGATAATATATTGATTTTCAATTATTTTACATTTATAATTAATGTTTAAAAAAATTACTTTTTTGTAAATGAATAAAGTTTATTAGAGTTACCCATACTTTCCTATAGGGCGATCTCTACCTCCTACAAATTGATGCAAACTTTTCTATACAACATAGGGACTTCCATTAATATGAGAGGGAGTTGAATGATTTGCATATCAACTTCAAGGATCCATGTATACTATAATACGGTCAACATAAAAATAATATTCGGCATTCAATTTTCAATTCTTGGGAAGATATCTTCTGGTATACCTGCAACTCTATTGCTTGATGCCCCATGTTCCTTCCTCTACTATGTTTAATTCTTTCACTATTTCTGCGCCGTAAGTTGCCACGTATATGTACCTCAACTTTACAATTATTGACTTAGCCAAAATGTCTCTATCTGCTTTGATATAACCTGAAAACAGGCTATTACAATGTAACCTTAAAATAATGATGTCACAATTTGATGTTATTTCATTGACATCATCAAAATCAAATTCCTGCACAAACGCCTTATAAGTGTTTGTGGACTTACAATCCTATGTTATTATATTGTTATGCCCCCATTTCTCAATTTATAGTACTACAGCAGTACTACTCAAGGACTAAAAATGCTTTTCACAAACTTACATACGGAGATTTCAGCCTCTCCTATCTTTGTTATTCAGTGACTGCCACACATGTATGTATTCATTTTTGTAGTAAATATGGGAGGATCCGGGTGAGTGGATGTAAAGTGTGGATTATTTACAACTCAATGGGAGGAGTTTAGGGACATTTAAGGAGGGTTTTAGGGGATGGGCAAGAGGGGTTTAGAGAGGGACATGCTAATACAAACTCCCACCCACATAAAATTAAGAGCATTGTTGTTCACAAACCACAGGTCTAAAGTTGCTACAATAATTTTGTTAGTTTTCCAAATACTTTCCCATAGGGAGCTCTCTGCGATGGTCGAAGTGATAACCTAGATGTGAAAAATTACTATTTGTAACTTACACCCAGAAATTCAGTCTTAGATTCTGTACTCCCTGATCTGAGGGAATGGAGATGTAAGTCTACACATAGGTGTCAAACTACACTGCAAAATA
This sequence comes from Calotriton arnoldi, assembly GCA_963921515.1. Classification (NCBI taxonomy): domain Eukaryota; kingdom Metazoa; phylum Chordata; class Amphibia; order Caudata; family Salamandridae; genus Calotriton; species Calotriton arnoldi. Next base: position 1,189,354 of record CAWUFW010001381.1, read on the forward strand.
ACAGATGGCAAAAAGTGCAGACCTACACGTACGTGCAGGAGTGGATTTACACTTGAGTGACCCTACACATGTAAATTTACTTTTGAGAATAGGACCCTTCTTCTGTCAGTAAGGTTGTGAGCCCCAGTGAAGTCCCCATTCTCTATTCCTCCATCATCTGTGGTGACATACTGTCCTCTCTAGGAAAGGTAGGTGTGCATCCTTTAAGGTACATTTCCTCGCCCTTTGTTGAGAAATCCTAACTTCCCAATTCTGGGTTCTGGGAGCTACCTATTTCTCCCGCTCACATGGAGGTGGTATTGGGTACATAGAATTTACCTAGGAACACTGAGCCATCATTCAACCATTATGCATCCGTCCTACCTGCAAACTGTCTCCTAGCTGCACCTGGAGCCCTATGAACCAATAACACCTAGATGCTTCTTAAAAGCTCACCCAAAAGCTTGTGTTTCTTGCATCTTCCTCTCACCAGCAGTGATTTACTACCCCAGGGAGAGACTCAACCAGCTTGCCTGTAGGAATCTTGAAAGAGTGTCCATGACTGTCATGAGAGGGCCCTTGGGTAAGGCTTTAAGCATCTGCTACTATATGCACAGATTTCTAATGGATGCTTCTCCTTCAGAACCTTGACATTCAATATCATATTTGCTCCAGCTTTAAACTATTGGCCTTCATGTCAGATAACCAATCCTAGCCAGCCTGGCTAGTTCACATGGCAAAGCCCAAGTCTGAACGCTGCACCAACAAGGGTGAAAACTATAGACTGTTACTGAAGTAAGTGTTATCATGCACTGCATTAAACATAATGAATTGAAGTGAACTGAGTGCTGGAAGGTGAGGCAGTGTGCTCCCTTTCTCCTTTTGTTTAATAAGGCTCCCTTGAGCTAATGAGCACTGGTTGATGTACCTGCACTCAGTGAGGGGAACAGAGAACTTAGAATACTGTGAGCAGCATTTCCAGAACCTCCAAAATGATATTACTCTTCACTGAAGAAGGACAACCGCCCTGAAACACATGTCTAGAGACACACAGCACTGGCTACACCTACAATATTGAAAACTAAGGACTGTTACTGAAGTAGTGTTATCATGCACTGCATTAACCATAATGCATTGGGGTGAACTGAGTGTTGGGATGTGAGGCAGTGTGCTTCCTTTCTCCTTTTATCAAGGCTAAAGGCTGTACCATTAAGTGCACTACAAACAGTCATGCATTCATTACAATCAAGTGATAAACTCATACGCCCTAGGCCTGCTTTAGCCTACACAGGACTCCCAGTGCTAAAAAGGGCTCATACTATCACTCACAAGTTCCTGCTTCATTGAGCATGAGCAATTAAAGTTGATAGGTTCAACGTATCTGTAAATACACCTGGAAATCTTTAAGCAGCTTCACTTAATATAATTCCACTACTGCCAATTAGTTCTTGAGGTGTTATTTCTTGACAAAAAGATTCCTTTTTTGATGCATAATTCTTAAACTCTTAATTCATGCAGTCTGAAGTACTGTAAACCTGGTGTGCTCTAAAGTTCAGCAGTCACCGTAACTGGAGCCCTGTGACAAGTATGAGCATCCTGGAGAATTCCGCTAATTTCAATGATGTATATCAGTCCACTGACACCTATGTTGCCATAGACTGCTCGAAGAACAACACCTACTCCAATGGGCTATTTCTCTGTGATACAGTTTCACACATACCTTAAAGAATTTAATAACAACATGTATTGATCAAAGCCCATGGCTTTGACTTAGTATCATATGCAGATGATACCCAGATTATTGTATCCATCGCGAGCAAAAATCATGACACAGCCCACAACTTCAAGGAATGCATGAGAGGTGTAGGTGACTGGATGGCAGAAAATTGCCTTAAACTGAACTCAAATAAAATGGAAGTTCTACTCTTTGGCAGAGACACATCATTCTGGTCCTCAGAATGGTGGCCCATGAAGCTGGGGATCCCTCCTTCTCCAGTCACAAAGGCAAAAAATCTGGGAGTCATTATTGACACCTCCTTATCCTTTTCACATCATGCAAAGATGCTCTCCTCGTCAATCTCTTTCACCTTGAAAATCCTAAGGAAAATTCTTCCATTTATCCCACCGGTATTACAGAAAACAGTGGTAACAGCTTTAGTCTTATCTAAACTCGATTACTGTAACGGGATATTGGTTGGAGCAAACAAATCGGTAGTGGCAAAATTGCAGGTACTCCAAAACTCCGCAGCTCGGCTGCTCTTCGGCCTAGCCAAATTTTCATCAGCCAGATAGGCTCTCGATACCTTGCATTGGCTGCCTGTGGCGAAGCGAATTAAGTTTAAGGCGCTTTGCATCGCCTACAAGGCTCTGCATAACCTTGGTCCTGTTTACTTAACAGATCGCTTCCAATGGCATATTCCAGCACGTACACTCCGGTCTGCCTCTCTGAAGCTCGTGAAAGAACCTAGGTTCCGCCTTCTCAGATGGGGTGGTAAAAGCTTCTCATGTGTCACATCCAGATGGTGGAATGAGATGCCAATAGAGTTAAAAAACTCCCCTGATCTACTCTCCTTTAGGAAGAAACTTAAAACCTGGCTTTATACCCAATAACATACCGGGTGGTTGGTTGGTTTATGTTCTGAGCTGCAAGCGCCTAGACGCCCTTGGGTAGTAGCGCGCTATATAAATATATAAATAAAAAATAAATAAATATTAGTAAAGCACATGTTTACCCTGAAACGTATTTTGGTGCTGAAATAACAGATGTTTATTGTTACCTAATTCAGTGGTACTAATTGGTTTGAGCTCAGAAAGATGAAATACTCAGTGGACCCTCTGGGATGTGAACCTGTCACCATGGTGTCCAAGACAGATCCATGCAATGAATGGATTAATCCACTCAGCCATCAGCCCTGGCATATACTTCAATGGAATCATACTTCATGGTAGAGCCTGAATCACAAACATTATATATGGTTCAATAGACTTCAATGGAGTCTAAGTCATAACTTCCAGAAAGCGCCTCAAAAACCTAAACTGAACCATTCTTTACAGCACTGCCTCAAAGGTAATCACCATAAAGGACACCATAGTCTTTAAAAGTCACTCCATGGTACACTCTCACACATAATTGCTACAGAGCATCCCATAGGCAAAGAGTTTTACTGAATGGTATACCCGCAGTACCACTTAATCTGACCCATAAGACCATCAAAACATTTAGGGCCTGATTACAAGTTTGTCGGTGCATCCCTGGGTTCGCCCCACCGCAGCACTGCCAAGCCCGTGGTCGGGCTACCCGCCAGATTACAAGTGTTTCTCGTGTCTGGTAGGCTTTTTTTTACGTTCCCATGGCGGTGCCCTGAAAATGGGCTCAGCAATGGGAATGTCAACAATAGTTCCTGCACAGCATAGACTGAAAAGTCCATGCCGTGCAGGAACTGGGGTGCATGCACACAGGGGGGGGGGGGCACATGTTGTGCTTCCTGCATGCACCCCATGACGTAGAGGCACAAAGGGGGCCTTTGTTCCCTCTCCACCACAGTTTTCATAGAGGAGGAACTGCCATAAAAACTGTGGAGAAGAGGAAACTTGTAATATGCTTAGTGGGACTGCAGCAGTCCTGCCAAACATATTGCGGCCTCTACACCGCTGCACCACTTTCTCTTGCGGCTGTGGTGGGGCAATGGCGGGTCGATCGCCCTAATTGTAATTTGTCCGTGGACCGCCAGACTCATAATTGAGCCTTTAATGGAGTCTCAGGCCCAAAAAGATTTTCATTTGATGTTACAATATCAAAGGAGTCCTACACTGTATTACAGCCTCATTCATTTTTTTTTAAACATATTTTTATTGACATTTAGATTTTTAGCACATTTGTACAAACATAATATTCAGATATTCACGTTACATTTCTTATCGATCACTTAGGCAGTTCCTCATACAATTCAATCTGGAGGCAAATCATAATATTGCTTATCTCTTGACCAGACATAGATACTCCCACCTTCTATATGTCTACCAGCCAGTAGTCTAAATTTGCCTACTTTTCCCGTGGACCCTGCCTATCGCTTCTTCCCTGCCCTGTCCCGGTGGGTGGCTCCAGCCTTAGACCAGGGCTCTGTGATGTCCTCATCAATTTCACTCATGTTTATTAAACTTAAACAGTCAAACCAAAAACTTCATGCATAGGGGGCAGTGGAGTATTCGATTCTGGGGATGCGCATGTTGTTCTCAGCCATTAAGCAGTGTATTCCATGCAGTGTTTGTCTCCCGGGGAGGGTCCACCCTCAGGTCCCAATCTCCAACTAGCTGCTTATCCATCCCTCAACTAGGAATGTGTGCGCATGTCCCTCTTGATACTGGTCTGTGCACGCCTCTCCCCTCCTAAGCCTGGACCTCCTGTGTATGAATGTGCGGGTCACTCACTGTCACTCCCAGTCCCCTCCCCCATGTCTTGATCTCGCTTTGGGTTTTCCCAGGTCGCCAGCGCTTCCTTCCATAAGTACGCTATTGGTCGTTTCCATATGCCCCTCGATTCCTCCAAACTCAAAGCTCTGCCCTCCGCTCCCACCCAACTAATGACATCTCAGTTCCAGCTGGCTACTTGTGGCCCAGTAGAGGACTTCCACGCCAGTGCTATCCTTCTTTTGGCTAGGCCTAAGGCCAGGTCTATTAATCGATTCCCCACCTTCCGTTTAGTTGGTCGTGGGAAGTGCCCTAATAGGCAGACCTCTATAGTGGGCGCCAGTTCCCTCCACAGGGCATCTTTGATCTTGGCCAGGATCCCCTCCCAGTTTTCGTGTTTGACGCTGTAACTCCAAGTCATGTGTATAAAGCCAGTGTCTGTGTGAGCACACCTTGGGCGATTTCTCACTTCACCGCCATATGTAATATTGAGTCTGTGGGGTGTCATGTAGTCCATGTGGATATAATTGAACTGCCTGTACTTGAGTCTAGTGTTCCGCGATATCTTCTTGTAGGACCGTAGAGCCTTACCCCATTCTCCATCGGTAAGCTACCTGTCCACTGCCCTCTCCCATTTCCCCCGGAGCTCCCCCAGATGGCCAATAGCCGCAGTGACCAGGGCTTCATGGTGCCCCTTCACCTGTGCCTCGCAGTGCCCAGGGTGATCAATGCATGTAATACTGGGTGAGTCGCCGGCTCTTCCCTACCCATGTTATGTTATGTTAATTGGTATTTGTAAAGAGCGCGGCTACTCGATAGAGTGTCCCGGTGCTGCAAAGCCTCGTGACATGATACTGAGCTATGCTGATAATGAGGGAGGCTTACAGCTGTTGCTGGAATAACCAGGTTTTCAGTCTTTTCCTGAAAATGAGTAGGTCGTGCACCTGTCTGAGTGACAGAGGTAGGCAATTCCCCAGACGGGCAGCCTGCACTTGGAAAGAGCGACCGCCTTTGCGGACAATGGAAAATTTAGGAATAATTGCCTGCTGCTGCAGAGGCGATCTCAGAGTTCTACCCGAAGTGTATTTCTGGACTCTCTTTCTGACATAGGGCGCACCTGTATCATGCAGGGATTTGAATGCCAAAACCAAAGCTTTAAACCGAATTCTCTTACGGACCGGCAGCCAATGTAAGGCTTCCACGTGGGCGGACACCCGCGCTCTGGGGCCTAACAAGAGAATTGCTCTGGCTGCCGCATTCTGAACCACTTGAAGCCGGTTCAATAAATATTCTGGAAGGTCCAGGGACAAAACATTAACGTAATCCAGCCTAGAAACAATCAGAGCCTGGACTACCGTTTTCCTATGAGTAACAGGTAGTAAAGAAAGAAAGGTCCTGAGCATTTTTAGAAGGCCAAAACATGCCCCCACTACTGTTTGGATCTGGGCTTTCATAGAGAGATTATCATCTAACTTGATTCCCAAATTCTTGACAGTACTAACTGATGTAGCGGGGGAGACATGTCTGAAGGCCACCATTGATGCCAGATGTCACTGGCGGAAGTGCCGAAGAAAATGATCTCAGATTTCTCCGGATTGCATTTTAATTTGTTTGTTCTTAGCCAGGAAAACACCTCTGAGAGAAACTTATTGATCTCAGCGCCCCTGAAATCCATACCCTTTTTGCAGGTGAACAGCAGTTGGGTATCATTTGCGTATGAAATTATTGTAGCGCCGTGTAGCTCAGCTAGGTGGGCCAGGGGTGCCATATACAGATTAAAAAGCGTCGGGCTTAGAATCGAGCCCTGTGGAACCCCTACCTTCATGGGGGGAATGGGGGCAGCAAAAGGAGGAGACCAAATCATTTGCTGACGGTCCTTCAAGAAGGAAGTAAACCACTTAAGCACCGTGCCGCCAAAGCCACTCTCCTGCAGTCTTTGCAGGAGTCGGTCATGGGGCACGGTATCAAAGGCTGCAGAAAGATCCAATAAGATCAATACAGCTTTGCCACCTTTGTCTAATGTCTCTTTTATGACTTCAGATACTTCCAGCAGGGCAGTCTCGGTGCTAAAATTTGTTCTGAACCCGGACCGACTGGGATGGAGCACCTGGTTAGCTTCCACATATTCTGTAGTGACTAAATGCCCCATAACTGCCCAAAGGTGCGAACCAAGGCTTCATACTGCAGGAACTGGCTGGGGGGATGGCCACAACTATCCATCAGGTCTGCGAAAGGGACTAGGGAGTCATCCTGGTAGCAGTCGCCCACTGTATCCAAGCCCGCCTCCATCCATGACGCCAGCTGTTCGGCCGTGAACGTCGTCACCGGGTCTCCATGGGGGAGCCCAACCAATGGCAGCATAAGAGTATACCACGGGTCCCCCCCAGTCTGCGCATGCAGCGTTTCCAAGTGTGTATAGCTGTGAGCTGCAACATAGACCGGTAAGGGGCGACGACTGTCGGTCTCAGTAACTTTGCTAACAGTACGTCTGGGCCGTCATTGTGTTCAATCAACCAGGTTCTTACCGCATTCACGCCCTCCACCCACTGTGCTAGCCATTGTAGTTGGGTAGCCAACATGTACAGCTCAGAGTCCGGCACGCTCAGGCCGCCTTCCGCCATAGGGCGCTGTAACATCCACAGGGAGACCCTTCGCCTGCCATATCCCCAAATCAGATCTCTCACTAGGGAGTTCACCGGCCTGAACCATTCCCGGGGCATCAAGGTCGGTACATTAACGAGGAAGTACAATAGCTGCGGCAGCATGATGATATTAATTAAAGAGATCCGTGCCATAATGGGCAATTGCAATGTGCACCAGAAAAGTACACAAGTTCGGAGAGACCGCAGCGCCGTGTCCAAGTTCCCCTCTTTTAGGTCTTCCAAGGTATGAAAGACATGTATGCCTAAATACTTAAATGAATGGGGGGCCCAGTTGATATCTGCCTGTAGTAGTGCCGGCTGGGGCTTCGGTCCCACCAACGGAAACAGATAGGTCTTTTTCTTGTTGACCCGTAAGCCCGACAGTGCCTCAACCCGCTCCAAGAGCACAAGGGTAGCTGAAGTGCCCGATACATCAGTCCCCAGATATACCAGCAGGTCATCCGCATACAATGAAATCATATGCGTCCGACCATCTAGTCTAAGGCCTATCCCCTCTCCGCCCTGCCGGATCAGTTCTGCAAGGGGTTCAATTACCAGGGCAAACAATAAGGGCGAGAGGGGGCACCCCTGGCGGGTTCCCCATAGTATAGGGTATTGGGAGGACACAGACTTCCCCACCCTGACCCTCGCCGTAGGCGATGCATAAAGCAGTTGTTCCCATTTCACCCAACCCTGCCTAAGGCCCACTCACATCATTACCTCAAGGAGGTAGTTCCAGCTGACTGTATCGAAAGCCTTCTCCAGGTCGACCGAAAGTACAGCCGCAGAAGGCATAGATCTCTTTGCCTCGTGGAACAGGACAGAGTACAGCCGGTGCAGATTATAAGAAGTGTTACGGGTAGGGATGAATCCATTTTGGTCAGAGTGAATGATGGTGTGAATGTGCGGGAGCTGTCTGAGCACCAATATTTTACTAAGAATCTTGAAATCGAGGTTGAGCATATAGAGTGGTCTATACTCTGTAACTGGGGCGCTGGTCTCTTTGGTCTTAGGGAGGGGTATTACCAACGCACTCTGAGTAGACTCAGGGAGGCCCCTGAAGTGCACGGACTCCATGTACAGGATCACTAAATGTGGCGCCAGTTGGTCCACGTATTTTGCGTAAAACTCTGCCGGGAGTCCATCCGGTCCCGGCGTCTTCCCTGTCGCCCTGTCCACAATGGCCGCTCTGACTTCATGCAAGGTCACTGGGCCTCCCAGGTCTTCCTGCACCTGTTCGTCCAGCGTCCGTAATGGCAGCGCGTCCAGAAAGTCCCAGATACTGGAGCGAGGGACCAACCCGGGGCCAGTATACAACTTCTCATAGTATGTGCGAAGCAAGGTATTAATGGCATCAGGGTCATAAACCAATTACCCGGTGTCCGTCTGGCCTGCGTAATTGGTGCCCCCCTACTCTCAGGCTTGATCAGCCACGCCAGCAGGGGATCAGCCTTCCCTTCCTCCCTCTGCACCCTGTCTAGGTATTCCCTATAACTGTGGCACCTCAGCCTCTCCAATGCACCACTATAACTCGTGTGTGACTCCTGCAGACATGCTGTGGAGGTGGCCTTGCGCCCCTGAATATTATCCAACTGCTTGATCTGGGACTCCAGGTCCAAGAGCTCTTGCCTAATTTCCCACCGTGTGCCAATCAACTGACCTAGGCAGTGTCCCCTCACCACCACCTTAAATGCCTCCCATTCCACTAACACTGAGGACGCTGAATTGGCATTAATCGGGAAGTACGCCTCTATGAGAGCCCTGAAAGAGTCGCGTAAAGGCGCATCTTCTAACGACTGGGGGTTCAATCTCCACAGTGGAATCGGGGGCCGCCTCCCAAGGGGTTGGTGTGTCAATAGTAGGGGGCTGTGGTCCGAAAGGGTCCTACCCAGGTACTCCGTTTGTGTAACGGAGGCGCCAAAGTCCGGCGTGCACAGAAAGGTGTCTAACCTGGTGTGTACCTGGTGCATCGGGGAGAAATACGAGTATTCCCTCTCGGTCATGTGTTGCACCCTCCAGACATCTTCCAAGCCCCAATGGCTTATCCAGCCCCGGAACCCTGCTGCCACCCGGTGTGTCTGCGCTCCCGGGAGAGGTGGGTGTGAGCGGTCCGCCGTGGTATCTGCCACACAGTTAAAGTCACCCCCGATAACAGAATACCCCCCTACATAATCAACCATCTGGGCTGAGAGGGCGTTAAGAAACATCACCTGATCTGCATTCAGTGCAAACACACTCCCAAACATCACCTCCTTCCCAGCCAGTCTCCCAGCTACCAGGACGTACCTACCCTCACTGTCAACCTTAGTGCGGATGTGCTCAAAGGGAACCCCTGGCCGCACCCATATCAATACCCCCCTAGCAAATGCAGAGTAGGTAGTAGCGTAGATCCGGCCCCTCCACCTCCTGCGCAACTTTTCAACTTCACTGCCAATCAAATGGGTCTCCTGCAAGAGGACCATGTGCATGCCCCTCCTCTTTAGATATGCGTATACCTTATACCTTTTGGCCATGGACTCCATCCCTCTTATGTTCCATGTGATAAACTTGAACGTGTTGTGTGTGATTGAGATGGTGTCAGAGCCCCCCCCTTTGTCAACCTCCACCGCACCCCTGGCTGGTAGTTCTCTCGGCCATACCCCTCCGCTCCCCTCTGCACTCACAAAACAAAAGGTTAACAACAAACATCCCCTGTAGGACAACTCCCCGAAACCAGGGCGGTCTAGCAACGGCCATCCGCCCAAACCACAGATAGGACTGCATCAACTAGTTAAGGCCCAAAGCTGCTAGCATAAGGACCTCAAGGGAGCGCGGCAATCACAACAAGTGCCCAATCAAAGATACCGAGGTTTACACATGGCATGTCAGCCTTAGTTGGCCGATCCGGCTGGCACCTGGGGACCCACCCGGCCGCCCTCCCCACCCTCCTCGGCGCCCCTAGCCCGAGAAAGTACGTAAGGAAGGAGGAAACAGGGAGGGGAGAGAAACAAAAGGGGGATGAAATTGACAATTCCCAGATTATATAATCTCATCGGCTGTGTTCGGGGTTACCACCGGTAGTTTAACACTACAGCAACGGGACGAGTCCGAGTCCAACCCATCAGTCCCTTTCTTCGATCCGGAGCCTCTCTCCGATGGTGATCTCCAGCCTTGCATCATGGCCGCCACTGCCTGCAATGCCTCAGCTCTTTCCTTCTCCGTCTGTGAAGAGCTCGGCTTCTTTGGGACTCTTCACCTCTGCCTTGTCCTGAGTCGCTTCCCCGACTCTCGTTCCCTAGGCTGTGCCGCCGTCTTCTGTGCTGCAACTAGTCCCTCAGTTTTGTAAGCCTCAATCCATTCCCACGCTGCCTTGGGATCTTCACAAAAGTGCGTTTCCCATCCAACAATATTCGTAGCCGGGCCGGTAACATCAGTGAATACTGGATCCCCTCTTCCCGCAGGGCTTTCTTGACTTCAAGAAAGGAGGTGCGACGCCTCTGGACCTCCAGAGTGTAATCAGGGAATAGCGAAACCTTACTGTTTTCAACCACATAAAGCCCTTCAGTGCGCGCCCTCTGCAATAAAGTGTCTCTATCTTTGAAATGGAGAAGTCGGGCCACCACAGGGCGCGGGGGCCTCGCGGGGCCCGGCGGCCTGGCAGGCACACAGTGCGCTCTCTCCAGTGTGTAGAATGGTGACAGGCCCTCCGGCGCCACTACCTCACGGAGCCAGCCCTCTAGGTATTTGATCATATCGTTTCCCTCCACTCCTTCCGGTAAACCCAGGACCCTAACATTATTCCTTCGGTTCCGCCCTTCAGCATCCTCGGCTCTCCATTCCAACTTGCAGACTCTACTAGATAGTTCCCCCACCTGGCTAGTCAATGCCTGTTGCGCCGGTGTCAAGGAGGATTCGGTCCGTTTCACCCTGTCCGCCAGTTTGGCATGTTCCGCTCTCAGCGGGCCGAGGCCCACTGCCACGGTGCTTATGTCCTGGTGTAGTGTCGCCTTAGTGTCGGCCATAGCTTCCAGTATTTTGGACAGCTGCTGTTGGACCAGATTTTCTGGGAGTTCACAACCCGGCTCCTTCTGCGCTTGTTCTGGAGCGGTTTCCTCTTGCTCCGGGAGAGACCCCGTCTGCTTCCCTCTAGGCTTCCGCATCACCAGGGGGTCGTAATGGCCGACTGAGGATCTGGTCCGCACCTCTCTGAGCGGTCGGGAACCAACTTCCTGGGCTCCAGCCTGGCTCAGTATTGCGGCGGCGCTCACTGCGGCCCACTCTGTCACTACGGAGCGCGGCACGTGGCCTCTGAGCGGTCCCCTCCAGCAGCAGCTCAGAGGCCCGCCGGCCTTCTCTTCGTGTATGGGCAGCACTGAAATTTGGCCCCGACAGCCCAACAAGCATTTCCCCCCCTCTGTAAATTCAGTGAGGTACAAGCACCTCTTCTGTTCCTCCCGGCATCTCCTCCATGGGGCTTCTTATTCGGAGCCCAGACACCCTGTGAAAGGCAGCGAGTCTTCTAAGACCCTCAATGCTGCCCGGTGCAGGGTTCCACCTCTAATTCACTTTGGGTTCGCTATCAAAATAATGAGGCAAGCGCTGGAAACTGGAAGACAAGAAAAAGGTTTATTTCTCATGAGGAGATCATGTCAACTGCAGACACCGGGATGTCTGAGGGAAGTGTTCTGCTGATACTCCTTTGGCTCTTCCTTTTATACAGGTTTGACACAATGCATTTGTTTTGTCAACATGGTTACAGAAGCTTGGGGTCCCGCCCCGGGCAGGTTGTCACACAAGCCCAACAGTAATTCTCTTCCCACCCAGATCAAACAGACAATCTTATCTTGCAGCTGAACCTTGCTTCAGGGTCTAAAACATGTGAGACCGGCCAGATCTAAGAGTCCGTTCTGTTGATAAAAACAGGTCCCATTGTTGGTAACAACAAGTCTTGCTGTTTGCAGTGCAATAAATCATGTTGCAAGAGTCTTTTTGGTGTTTGGAACCTATTTGTGTAACTAGGTGCAGTGAGGGGTAGAGTGTCCAAAGGTTTGCCTGAAAACAGAGATGAGAGGAAAAACGAGTTTGTGGCAGCAAGTGGCGCTGAGGTTTGTCGTGGCAATAGAGTTTATAGCCCCAGCACACATACCAGGTCGGTCAGAGGGTCAGAGGGATGCTAGTAAGGGCAGGGTGAAACAAAGGTGACCAACAGAGTACAAAATGGCTGTGATAGATTAAAATGACTGCAACTTATGTGCACATAGAATTCCACCAGACAAGATGGCGCAGGTAATGTTCATGATTAGCGTTTTGCTTTTAACAGTGGCCCCTTTGAACATAACTAGCCAGCTTGTCAGTCTATTTCGATCTCCATAATGTCCCGTATCTCTTGATCATACATTACTCTCATTTTTGTTAGCTGAGTGTCCATAGTCTTAGGGTGCAAGGTAGTTATGCAAAGAGAACACAAAGGTGGTATACAGTGTATACCCAAACAACAACCACATATTGTCAATACTGGGACCAAGAGAATCATTGATATTTTCCAACCCCACTCCTGCAAGATGCCCCAAAGCCAACGTCCAATTGTCCAAGTCTCTGATCCTTGATGAATTTCTGAAGATAGTCTATGGAGATGTTCGATTGCTTCATAGACAGAAGGTGAATTATTTATTTATTTATTTTATACAATTTATAAAGCGCACAAATACCCAAGGGCGTCTCGGCGCTACGGACAGCAAGCATGAACCAAGATCTGTTGACTATTGGCTAAAAAGCCATGTTTTTATCATTTTCCTGAAGGTGAGCAAAGTCGGGCTAGTCTTGATTTGGAGAGGGAGAGTGTTCCACAATTTGGCGGTGGCGACAGTAAAGCGTCTGTCACCCCATGAGGCTTTCTTAGTGCGGGGAACCCTCAGCAGGTTCGCAGTTGATGAACGTAGGGATCTATTGGGGGTGTAGGCACCAAGGGCTTCCTTCAAGAACCTAGGTCCAGTGTTGTGCATGGCCTTGTAGGCGATACAGAGGGCCTTAAATTTGATTCGACTTCTTGCAGGTAGCCAGTGAAACTGTCGCAACACCTTTGAGATTGATTTATACTTAGGGGTGCCTGACAGAATCCTGGCTGCTGAGTTCTGCACCAACTGTAGTTTGTTGAGGACCTTACTTTGTGCGTTCATAAAAAGACCGTTACAATAGTCAATTTTAGACATTACTAATGTGCTGACAAGGGTTTTTCCTGCTCTAAGTGGGAGGAATGGTAAAAGTTTTTTTATCATCCTCAGTGTGAAAAAAGATGATGAGACAACAGTATTAACATGATGTGCAAAAGACAATTTGTCATCAAATGTCACACCCAAATTTCTAACCTTTGATACCGGGAGTGGAGGAGGGCCTAGTTTAGTAGGCCACCAAATGGGGGACCAATCCGGGGAAAGTTTGCCAAAAATCATCACCTCTGTTTTTTCAGAGTTTAACTTTAGGCAATTGTTAGCCATCCACGTACTGATGGCCACCATTCCATCCTGAAAATTGGCCGCAACTGCTCCTCCATCATTATGTACCGCAAGCACCAATTGTGTGTCATCAGCGTAAGATGTGAGACCCATCCCGTGTGCTTTGATGACTCTGGCCAAGTCCGACACATAGATGTTAAATAATGTCGGACTCAGAGATGAGCCTTGTGGCACACCGCACGGGAGGGTGAATGATGGAGAATGAAAAGCGCCGAAACTCACTAATTGGGTGCGGTTACAAAGGAAGGAGGCCAAGAGGGCTTTAGCCTTGTGTCTAATACCAATGGTTGAGACACGATCGATCAAAGTAGCATGATCGACCGTGTCAAATGCTGCTGACAAATCCAGCAGCACCAGGACAGCGGCACCACCTTGATCTAGTATCATCCTGATTTCCTCTGATGCTTTTATAAGGGCTGTCTCGGTTCCATGGCCTTTACGAAAGCCAAATTGCGTATCATCCAGTAAATTATTATCTTCAATGTATTTAGATAACTGTGAGTTCATAATTTTTTCGAAGATTTTAGCTGGGAATGGAAGACTAGTGATAGGCCTATAATTTTTTGTATCTGTAGGGTCAAGGTTATGCTTCTTAAGCAGAGGCTTAATAATGGCCTTTTTCCATATGAGCGGATAGTTGCCTGTACTGAACATCGCATTGCAGATATTAGAAAGGTTGGGGGCTATAAGATCGGAAATCAGTTTCAAGACTGAAGGTGGACAGGGGTCAGTAGCAGATCCTGACTTAATGAGGGAAATTAGGTCTGCAATCTGTTGCGGTGAAACCTGTCCAAATTCTGAGAACAAGGGGGAAATTTCTACCATGTCGTGAGCCGAGATCTGGTAGTCTGTCTTGGGTTGTGATGAGAAGTTGACATATATTTGATTAACCTTTTCATGGAAGTAACTAGCAAGTGAGTTACATAGGGATTGTGAGGGGGCTGTGGTAAGATTTGTCGACTGCCCTGATAACTTGGCCACTACCTGATACAATTGTTTATTAGAATCTTGAGCGGATTCTATCTGCCTAAGGTAAAACTTACTTTTCTCCTGAATGATAAGATGTTTGTATTTAACTAGTGCTTCCTTATAGCAGATTTTTACATTGTTGTTGTAGTCTTTCCGCCAGTGCCTCTCGAGGTTTCTACATCGTTGTTTTTCGAGTCTAAGGACCTCTGAAAACCAAGGGGCAGAAGGAGCCTGTCGGTTTTTAGAGACCTTTTGAGTGGCACCAGGGAATTAAAGGCATTATAGAGCCATTCAGAATAATTAGATGAGGCAAGGTCAGGGTCAGGTATAAGATCAGGTTGAGTGGAGAGCAATTGAGTTTTAAGAAGATGTTGGTCAACGCTGTTCCAGGCTTTGAACGATGTGGATGGATTTGGCTTAGAGTATAGAGTAACTTTCCTGTTTATTTGAATATGAAATAAGACTGCGCAATGGTCAGTCCAGACTAAAGGCAAGATGTATTTTAAGGAAATTAGCTGATTACTAGAGAACAGACCATCAAGAGTATGGCCCGCTAAGTGTGTGGGACTTGTCACCAACTGAGTAAGACCCACTGCCTCTAATTCTGTAATAAGAGAGGAAGTATCCTTATCGTCAAGGGTCTCAAGATGAAAGTTGAAATCACCCAGGATAGTGAAGTTAGCTTCTCCTGCTACGAGTTCCAGCAGGTTGCTCAAGGCAGAAAGAAATTCAACCCTCGAGCCCGGTGGGCGATAGAGAAGGATACCTTTGAAAAGTTGTGAATGGGTAAGCCTAATTGAAAATATAAAAGCTTCACAGACCAATGATGGGATAGTATCCACCCTAACTGGATATTTATCACGATAAATGATCGCCAGTCCACCTCCCTTTTTAATAGATCTATCTTGTCTATAAGCAGTGTAACCCTCCGGTGTCGCAATACAAAAATCGGGTCCAGACGAAGGGTCCGCCCAGGTTTCCGTTATAAATAATATATCAAGATCATGATCTTTTAGAAAGTCCGCTATTTCATATTTATGCTTAACAAGGGAACGTGAATTTATAAGAGCAAGGCGAATGTGTTCCTGATTGTGCGGAGGTTGCATCTGGGAGGGGCGGGATTAGTGTGGAATTCTAGTTTAGACAAACAATTGGGACAACTGAAAGAATTAAGCATGGTTAGAGAGCCTATATCTAAATGGGAACAATTGTATCCATTTGTTGCCGAACAGATGTCTTTCAGTTGTTTACTGGAATAGTTTAACATCTTACCTGGCAGAGCTGATGGGGAAGAGCCAGGGGAAATAGCCCTAGGCCCGATCCAGGCGCGGACGGGCGCAGACGGGCTTGCCTTTGGCGCGCCTTCGGCGCGCCGGCGGCGCGCCCGCTGCGCGCATCCGCTGCGCGTGCGCTCTACCATTAGGTTAAGTAGAGGTTTCGCGGGAAAAACTAGCCCGCTAACCACTGCCCGCCGGAAGTGTCTCCGTCCTCAATACCTCCGTCCCAGTATCGCCTTCCGCTCAACGGCACTTGCCGCGTCGGACCGAGGCGTGGGTGGGGCAATTAGTGGACAGGCACGTGAAATTCCCGGTTACAAGCACTGGGTAAGTAGAAAATATGTGCAAAGTGCAAAATATCAGGTAAAAACGTTAAAAATGAGCTATCATCGGAAATCCTGTTTTGACAAATTTAAAAACATTAAAATTCGTCTGAAATTCTGCCAAGTGCTAACACACACAGCTAGCAGCACCGCCTACAGTCTGCAGTTCTGCCGCGTCCGCTGCGCGTGCGCTCTACCATTAGGTTAAGTAGAGGTTTCGCGGAAAAACTAGCCCGCTAACCACTGCCCGCCGGAAGTGTCTCCGTCCTCAATACCTCCGTCCCAGTATCGCCTTCCGCTCAACGGCACTTGCCGCGTCGGACCGAGGCGTGGGTGGGGCAATTAGTGGACAGGCATTGTGAAATTCCCCGGTTACAAGCACTGGGTAAGTAGAAAATATGTGCAAAGTGCAAAATATCAGGTAAAAACGTTAAAAATGAGCTATCATCGGAAATCCTGTTTTGACAAATTTAAAAACATTAAAATTCGTCTGAAATTCTGCCAAGTGCTAACACACACAGCTAGCAGCACCGCCTACAGTCTGCAGTTCTGCCGCGTCCAGCTGCGCGTGCGCTCTACCATTAGGTTAAGTAGAGGTTTCGCAGGAAAAACTAGCCCGCTAACCACTGCCCGCCGGAAGTGTCTCCGTCCTCAATACCTCCGTCCCAGTATCGCCTTCCGCTCAACGGCACTTGCCGCGTCGGACCGAGGCGTGGGTGGGGCAATTAGTGGACAGGCACGTGAAATTCCCCGGTTACAAGCACTGGGTAAGTAGAAAATATGTGCAAAGTGCAAAATATCAGGTAAAAACGTTAAAAATGAGCTATCATCGGAAATCCTGTTTTGACAAATTTAAAAACATTAAAATTCGTCTGAAATTCTGCCAAGTGCTAACACACACAGCTAGCAGCACCGCCTACAGTCTGCAGTTCTGCCGCGTCCGCTGCGCGTGCGCTCTACCATTAGGTGAAGTAGAGGTTTCGCGGGAAAAACTAGCCCGCTAACCACTGCCCGCCGGAAGTGTCTCCGTCCTCAATACCTCCGTCCCAGTATCGCCTTCCGCTCAACGGCACTTGCCGCGTCGGACCGAGGCGTGGGTGGGGCAATTAGTGGACAGGCACGTGAAATTCCCGGTTACAAGCACTGGGTAAGTAGAAAATATGTGCAAAGTGCAAAATATCAGGTAAAAACGTTAAAAATGAGCTATCATCGGAAATCCTGTTTTGACAAATTTAAAAACATTAAAATTCGTCTGAAATTCTGCCAAGTGCTAACACACACAGCTAGCAGCACCGCCTACAGTCTGCAGTTCTGCCGCGTCCGCTGCGCGTGCGCTCTACCATTAGGTTAAGTAGAGGTTTCGCGGGAAAAACTAGCCCGCTAACCACTGCCCGCCGGAAGTGTCTCCGTCCTCAATACCTCCGTCCCAGTATCGCCTTCCGCTCAACGGCACTTGCCGCGTCGGACCGAGGCGTGGGTGGGGCAATTAGTGGACAGGCACGTGAAATTCCCCGGTTACAAGCACTGGGTAAGTAGAAAATATGTGCAAAGTGCAAAATATCAGGTAAAAACGTTAAAAATGAGCTATCATCGGAAATCCTGTTTTGACAAATTTAAAAACATTAAAATTCGTCTGAAATTCTGCCAAGTACTAACACACACAGCTAGCAGCACCGCCTACAGTCTGCAGTTCTGCCGCGTATACATCAGGAATGTATACACAGCAGCTGGCACCGATGATGCGGCATGCTCCTCCACGGTCCGCTAGTACCACGTCCAGAACCATGCGATTTTGCAGGGTAACCAGACGGATCGCTTGGAGCTCAGCAGTGTTGTTGGTGAGGATGCCAGCAGTGACGTTCAGGGCGGTCTCTACCGCTTGGGACAGATGTCTGATGGCTCGGCTGTTTGCCATCGGACCCCATAGCGGGATGAGCCCTTTTGCTGCGTCGAGGAACTGTGATGAGGCAGAGTCTGCTTGATCAATGTCTTTAGAACGCTTTTCTCGATGATGCTCTGCAGGGGCTGTGTAGGTTGGTGGCAAAACAAAGGCGATGTAGCACGTGCCCCCAGTTTCTTGGGAGCCAGGTGTAGGCTTTTGTTCCACAAACAAAGTACATATTGGGTGATGCAACAAGCGCTGGGGGTTGGCAGTGTTCAAAGTCCTTACAATGCTACAGGTGCTGTGACCCACATTCTTAGTCCCACGGCCTTCAATGCATACAAGGCCAGAGACGTTCACCACAGATAGGGCCACAGTCAGTGTTGCAGCAGTTCTTTTCTTCAGGTAGGAAAATGTGGCTCTGTTAGGATTATTGAACACTTGCATTTCTACTCGTTCTTTGGAGGGGACGTTAATCTGGAATGTCGCATTGAAGGTGTGAGGGCAGAAGGGGGCGGCTGTCCTTCCTGTTTTGTTTCGCCAGAACTCGTTGAAGAACTGGGCGATTGTTCCGTCGGAAGTGGCATTGTCTTTGTAACTTTCTTGTAGGAGCATCATCCAGGCAAGGCAAGATCCGTGAATAGAAAAGGGCGAAGGGATGAAAGGGATGGAATGTTCAGTGGCATGTGGTAACAGCCCACAGACCCAACAGTTGGTAGCATTGGTGGCAAGATTGTGCTGGTGCAACATCTGTACGAAAGAATTATTCCAGAATTCTTTGCGTCGTTCTCGGAGATGTGGCGGTAGTGATACCAGGTAGTGTTCTTTCTTGGTGGTTGGTTGCATGGTGGGTGACAATGTTCTGTATGCAGGTGCATTCTCTTCAATGATCCAGAGTGCGACCATTAGCAGGAGACAGGTGAGAAATGCGGCTACAAGTGCAATAGTCTTTATGCTGTGCAGGTTAGCAGTCTTGGTGTCTTTGCGGTGGTTTTGCAGGTGTTCAGTTTCTTCCATCATCTTCGAGGAGCTCAACAACTGTTAGGACCACAGACTTTTGTCTGGCGCTTTCCTGGTAGCGTTGTTTGACTGTGCTACCGATCGGAGACCTTGACTTGGTTAGTGGCCTGGTCGTTGGAGCTCCCTCCTTTCGTCGATCTTAGGTTGTACCCTTTCCTGGATGGCACCGTGGGGTCGGGAAATTCTGATAGTTCGAGGGTGTCTTCTTGTGGGTAGCAACTCAGAGCTGGTCGGTCTCTCGCGAGTACTTCCTCTTGCACCTCCACCCCTTCACAGGTTGCCAGGGTTGGAGGGACTCGTTTGCAGTGGTGGGCATGCAGCCAGTTTCGTTTTCCTTCCACTCGGAGGGCAGTTCGGGTGGTGATCAGGACTTGCCAGGGGCCCGTCCACCTAGGCTCCAGATTCTTCGTTCTTTGGAAGTTGCGAATCAATACATGGTCGCCTGGCTTTATTTCATGTCCCGGGCCCCTGGATACGTCAGGCAAGGCTTGCTGCACCTGTTGGTGGATAATTGTTAGCTCGTTTGTCAATTTATGCAAGTAATCTGACATTAATATGTTCAGGACATCGTTAATGGAGGTGGGTCTTGGTGCCGCCCAAATGCTCATAGGCCTGCTGAAGACCACGTCATACGGGGTCAGTCGGTGTTTGGTTGGGGTGGAGCGCATCGATAACAATGCCAATGGGAGGGCGTCGGGCCATTTCAACCCGGTCGTGGCAACTATTTTGGCTAGTTTTAGTTTCAACGTTGCATTGTGTCTCTCTACCAGGCCCGCTGATTGGGGGTGGAAGATGGCATGGAACTTTTGTTTTACCCCCAACCCTCTCAGTATGTTCTGTATCACCTCGGCTACGAAGTGGGGGCCGTTGTCGCTCCATAAAATTCTGCAAAGGCCGTATCGGGGGAAGAATTCTTTCAGCAATACTTTTGCAGTGGCTAAGGCGGTATTGTCGCGGGTGGGATATGCCTCCACCCATTTGCTAAAAGCGCACACAACCACCAGGACATATTTTAGACCAAGGCATCTCTCTAGTTGAATGTAATCCATTTGAAGGATTTCAAAGGGGTGGTCAGGGACTCCAAACCCTCCCCGTGGTACTACTGTCCCCTTCCCTGGGTTGTGTTGTAGGCAGACTATACATTGTTGTACTAGGCGTTTTGCAGATTCTGCTATCTTGACGTTATGCCATACTCTGGTGATTAGTTCAATCATGGGGGTGGAGCCTATGTGTGCTGGTAAATGTGCCATGGTCAATATGGGGATGAGGTAGGCATTGGGTAACAGCCATTTATTTCCGTCTTTAGTTCTCCAGCAATCTTCCTCGTCTTTTAGTCCCACCTTTTCCCACTCAGTCAATTCGTCTTGTGTGCCTGTAGTCTGTATGTCCCTTACAGTGGTCCTAGCGTCAGTCCATCGTTCAGCTTGTGACCTGGTCACATACATTCGTGTCGTAGTTCTGTCTCCTGCCGTGGCTCGGGCAGTAACGTCTGCTAGTGCATTTCCCTGTCCAATGAGATCAGTCACTTTCCTATGTGCTTGGCATTTTATCACTGCTAACTTCTTGGGGAGGAGGACTGCTTGCGTCAAGGCGGAGACTAAATCTCCATGCAGGATGGGTGTACCGTGTGAAGTCAGGAACCCTCTTTCTTTCCATAAGATCCCAAAATGGTGAACCACCCCGAAGGCATATTGGCTGTCGGTGTATATGTTAACTGTCGTGTCAGTCGCTAAGATACATGCTCGTGTGAGGGCAATGAGTTCTGCAGCCTGGGCTGAACGTTGGGGAATACGGGCTGTTTCCAGAATGGTTCGGGCTGTGGTGACAGCGTATGCAGCTGAGGTGGTGCCGTCGGGAGTTTGATGCACGAACCATCCACCCATAGTTCTCCATCTGGTTCTAGAAAGGCGGTGTCTCTGAGATCTATTCTACTCTTTGTTTGTTCATCGGTTAGTGTCACACAGTCGTGTAGTGGAGTCACGCTAGGATCATTTTCGGGTAGGGGTAACAGTGTGGCTGGATTGAGGGTGGTGCATCGCTTTAGGGTAATGTGCGGTGCTAGCAGGGTCAACTCATATCCTGTCAGTCGGGCGCTAGTCAAGTGTTGGGTTTTGGTCTGGTTTAGTAGTGTGTTGACTGCATGGGGTACTAAAACAGTGACTGGATTGGAGAGTACTATTCCTTCGCTCTGGCGTATCGATACTGCTGCAGCTGCCACAGCGCGCAGGCACGCTGGCAGCGCTCTGGCTACTGGATCGAGGGTGGCAGAGAAATATGAAGCGGTAGGCTTTTCCGTCTCCCTCTCCCTGTCTCTTTACAATCGGTAGTATGGGACTGTTACAAACGTTGCTCACTACTTCCTCTACCACCCCTGCCTCTACCAAAGAGTGTATGATCTCTGTCAGTGCCTTCTCACCCTCTGGCGATATTTTGTACTGCGGTACTTTCGGTAGGGTTGCGTCCTGTCGTATTGTTACGTGTACTGGGTCAATCATCATTCGTCCTACGTCTGAATCAGCCCTAGCCCATAAGTGTGATGGCAAAGGGTCCAGTAGGGATGCGTCAGTCTCGGAGATGGGAAACATGTGCTGAGAAGGGCTCTCTCTATGGCGCTGGGGGTTGTCATACAGGACGACACGCACTCCGTCTGGTGAGCATCTGATAGTTGCATGGAAGTGTTTCAAAAGGTCGAGACCCATAATGGCGTCTGGGGTGTTGGAAGAGAGGAGGAATGTCGTTTCAACGCTATTGTTGTCAAGGTTAAAAGGGATCGGTCGGGACAAAGGGTTGGTGGAGGGCGTACCGTCAAATCCTATTGAGGTCACATGTGAGCCTGACAAGGGTGCCCTTGGAATCAGTCGTTTGGATAGTGCACTACGTGTTGCTCCCATGTCTACCAGAAATGGCGACTTTGTGCCCAGGACCTCAGCGGTACCATAAGGGCCTTGCTGATCAACATAGAGCTCGACTGGATCCCTCCCTTGCCCCTGGCTGTCCTATGCAAAGTCGTACGTATTGTCATAATCTGTCTGTTGGTACTGATTCTGTTTGGGATGGTCAAATGTGTTCACTCTTCCTGGCCTTTCCTCGCTTGCTTCACTCGCGTACCCTCTCCCACGTCCTCTTCCTCTCTGTCCACTTGCTATTTCCCTCGCCCCTCTGCCCCTACCAGCTCCTAACAAAGCCGGGCATTGGGTTTTCCAGTGTCCATATTCTTTGCAAAATGCACATTTATCCTGTCCTAGGTCTTGGCGTCCTACATATGATGTTGATGAATTGTTTCTAGGTGGCTGTACTCTAGGGGTATTCTGCTGGTATCCTCCCCTATATTGCTCCCTTCCTGTATTCGCCCCCTGGAGTTGTGCTACCATTACCCTATCCTTCAAGTCCTTCTTTTTCCTTTCTGTAGCCCTGTCATTTTCGTTTTTCTGATGCTTATAGTACTGGGCCATTTGGAGAATGGCCGCCAGTTTAGATGCTGCCCAACTACTTTCGCTGGCTTGTAATTTCTGGGATACATCTGGCAGTAGTCCTTTGACATAGTTCTGCACAAATAAGTGGTGTCCGGTTGCGGTGGACATGTCTTGTCCACTGTAATCGGAGAACACCATTTCAAATCTGGAGAAATACTCTGAGACATCCTCTTGTGGTTTCTGGCGGCATGCGGTTACTATGGACCAGTCTATCTTTTCTCTGGGATCAGCGTTTTCACTTTCTGCACTATTTTGTCAGGGAGGTCCAATATTGCTTTAACCGGTTTTTGACCAGGGTTCCGCTGTTTATCTAATGTGTTGAGTTGTTCCCAGGTATGACCAAGCAGTTCGGTATGGTCTATTTTCCTAATCTGTTTCCACACATCTGCTGGCAAACATAACCCGAAGAACAAGTCTATGTCGGCAAGTGTCATTATTGTTGATCCCAGAGCGGTACCTAGCTCGGTGTAAAAGGCGGTGGGGTTCTTTCGTAAATCCGGTAAAGATTTACGGAACGTCAAAATGTCCTGTCTGTCCCATGGTTGATACACCCAATTGTAGACCACCCTTCCTCTAGCGTCTTGATGGTTCATATCGTCATGAGTCCCTTGTCCTCTAGGAGGTACCCAATAAGGGGCAGCTTCTTTTATCGGCATCATGCTATCTGGTTTTTTCACCGGGGGTCCTGCTATCTTAGATGTCCTGTCCTTATCTATCCGTCCTTGTTCCACGAGGTGACGGAATACCTCCAGTGTGGATGAAAAGAGTTCTGTAACATCGTTGTCGCCTTCATCTCCGGTGTCTACCTTCCTATAGAGAGCCACTAGCCGCTCGGGCCCTACATCTTGGTACTTCTCTTCATATGCAGTAAGAGTGTGGTAACAGAGACGTACAATAAAGTATCGTTTGCGGTTTTCAACATAGGAGTTGCATATGTCAGTTACATACTCTTCTGTCTCCTTCCTATCTATGCGGGATTTAACTATTTTATCAATGCCTGCTCGCTCATTTTTACTTAATCGCGGGACCCTGGGCGCTCCTTTTTCTTTTGATCCTACCTCTACTACTGTATCCTTTGATGAGGCATTTGGTGTGGGTGACTCGCGGGGAGCAGAGGCGGTGGAGACCTAGGCGATCGTGCCATCTCCGGCTATACTTTGGTGGTCCTGGCGTTGTGCTACGGGATGAGTAGGGGCGTAAGGGGGTGGCATGTATATGATTGGGGGACCTAACAATAAATCATCATCTACCCTTTGTTTTGCTGGTAACTTGGGGTAAAGAGTCGAGGGCATTCTAACAGGGCATTGACCTGATATTTTTGATTCCTGTTCCTTTTTATCGATTTCCTTTTCTTTTAGTTTTTCTTCTAATCTTTTACAGGCTTGGTAAGCTGATTTTCGCGTTTCTTTATCTTGTCTAGCTTCGTCCCTTTTCTTTCTTTGAGCTGCCTCTTTTCGCCATAAACCAAAACTGTCAAACATGGCTGGTCTAGTTTTCTTTTGTGGAGAGCTAATTCTAACGTTTCTAATTTAGCGGGATCAAAAGATCCCGTCAGTGGCCACTGATTTACCCGGTCCTTCCTAGTGTATTTATGCCATAGTTTGCTATAAGCTACGGTGGCTAATCCATACTTTACGTACATGTCCTTGTTAGGGGTGCCGGCTGACTGACCTCTAACGAACGGTCGGGTCCAAAACAATTACAATCAAACAATCTAGAGAAAACAGGCATGACGTATTTATCGGTCAAAAATGAATATCTCAATCAATCAATTTAGACAAAAAGTCTGCACTACCTGTCCTTCGCTGCCTGCAAAAAGAGAGAATATTCCTATTCTTCGTTGTTTGCAAGCAGGGAAATGTCGCCAATAACTCAATATCAAAAAAAGGAATACTAGTATTTCAATCAAACTATTCAATCAATCAATCAATTTAAGTTGTTTTTTTTCACGACCTTACCTGGACCGTATGGACAGTTCTTCGTCTTCCCCTTCCAGCGCCTGGTTGTCCTCTCACTCCAACAATCAATGCGGCGTTCCTCTAAGGTCCCAGTCAGGACCGCAGGTCACTCGAGAGAGGTCCGTTCGGAACCGGTGAAGTTCAGTCGATCGGCAGCCAGACAAGGGTCTTCTCAGGCAGGTATACCCCAATCGTTTAGTCGTTCACTCCGTCGTTAGGACCTCTCTACCGGACCCACGCGTCGCTGATGGGCCCCTACGTTTGGGCGCCAATTTGTGAAAGGCAGCGAGTCTTCTAAGACCCTCAATGCTGCCCGGTGCAGGGTTCCACCTCTAATTCACTTTGGGTTCGCTGTCAAAATAATGAGGCAAGCGCTGGAAACTGGAAGACAAGAAAAAGGTTTATTTCTCATGAGGAGATCACGTCAACTGCAGACACCGGGATGTCTGAGGGAAGTGTTCTGCTGATACTCCTTTGGCTCTTCCTTTTATACAGGTTTGACACAATGCATTTGTTTTGTCAACATGGTTACACAAGCTTGGGGTCCCGCCCGGGCAGGTTGTCACACAAGCCCAACAGTAATTCTCTTCCCACCCAGGTCAAACAGACAATCTTATCTTGCAGCTGGACCTTGCTTCAGGGTCTAAAACATGTGAGACCGGCCAGATCTAAGAGTCCGTTCTGTTGATAAAAACAGGTCCCATTGTTGGTAACAACAAGTCTTGCTGTTTGCAGTGCAATAAATCATGTTGCAAGAGTCTTTTTGGTGTTTGGAACCTATTTGTGTAACTAGGTGCAGTGAGGGGTAGAGTGTCCAAAGGTTTGCCTGAAAACAGAGATGAGAGGAAAAACGAGTTTGTGGCAGCAAGTGGCGCTGAGGTTTGTTGTGGCAATAGAGTTTATAGCCCCCAGCACACATACCAGGTCGGTCAGAGGGTCAGAGGGATGATAGTAAGGGCAGGGTGAAACAAAGGTGACCAACAGAGTACAAAATGGCTGTGATAGATTAAAATGACTGCAACTTATGTGCACATAGAATTCCACCAGACAAGATGGCGCAGGTAATGTTCATGATTAGCGTTTTGCTTTTAACAACCCCCTGGTATGGTACTCCGTACCTATGTCGGGCTCTATGGGCCCAGCCAATGTCCTCACTCAGCCCCGGGTCCACACCACAGGCTTCGCTGGTCCCCAAATCGGCCTTCTCTGTCGCCTAGGCCCACCTATCGACTCACCGGCAGCCTCCAGTCTGTACTGCAGCTCAATCGGCCTCCTGCCCTCAGAGACCCTTCGGCGCTGCCATCTTCCGCCTCAACTCAGGGTCGCCTCCATCCCGCCAGGGTCTCAAGCCATCTTGCTGCCTTCCGGCCTGTCAACGCTCTCGCGGATCTCCTCACTTATCTCCCCCAGCCAGGGGAGGCACTCTGTGGGCTCCGGCCCTGGCATAGAACCACTGCGGCGACCTCCAGCGCGGTGTCCACAGTCGCAGTCGGTACCATCGTCTTCCGGCCTCCAGACGCTTTCGCGGATCTCCTCACGGGACTCCCAGCCGGGGTAGGCCCACTCCAGGCTCTGGCCCTGGCGTAGCTCCTTGCGGCATCTAGCAGCATGGTGTCCTGTGTCACTGAGGCCGCTCATCGCTGTCCGCTCCGCAGTGCGCACCTCCAGGTCTTCACCGATGGGGCACGTCGCACGCGCTGCCCAGCCCAGGCCCATCCCCTCTCTCTGGACACCTCCAGGCCTAAGGCCGCCACCTTGCCTGGGCTCCGCCAGCACACGCACCTCCAATCTTCCTCTCTCCTGTTGCCCCCAGACCTCGGGTGGGTCAAATTAGGTTCCAGGGCACCTGTGGCAGTTCGGGCCCCCACCAATGCGCCCCCCGCCGTTGCCACAAAAATCAGGATAACTTGGCTGGCCGACGCAGAGCTCTCGGCTCACGTGTCCGTCATCGGCGGCTTCCAAGCCACGCCCCGCCTAGTACAGCCCCATTCATAACTCCAATTAAAGAGATCTCATACAATTGAAAGGCTTACCACTCTATGGCAGGGTTCTCCAATGTTGGTACTGGAGGGCCGGATCCATGCCAGATTTTTTGCATATCCACATTTAGATAAATGTAGTTATCTACAAAATCTGGCATGGATCCAGCCCTCTAGGACCGACATTGGAGAACCCTGCTCTATGGTATAATCTCATCCATAGCCAACATAAAGGAATATAATAACTTCACACAATGGCACATTTTAACCATAAACAACATGAATAGTGTCATAAACTTCAGTGGAGTCTCACTATATCGCAAGCCTCACCCTCAATCACCATAAAGTGGAAAATAATAATAATGACAATAAAGGTTCCAATAAACTTCAATGGAACTTTGCTCTATTGCAGAGTTAAATACTCATCCAGCATTTAGCATTCTGTTAAACTCACTAGAGTTTCACCCACAACCACCATAAACGTCCACACGGATGTCGATATAGTCTCAGTGCATCGGAGCCGTAATCACCATACAGGATGCAATAGACTTCAAATGAGTTTTACTCCATAGTTTACTGCCACCACTAAATACCTTGAAGGATCTAAAATAACTTAGTGGATTCTTTTGCCATTAGGCAGTTACAGGCACAACTCCTAAAGAACACATAATGAACATTAATAAATCATAACCATGGCACATTCACAATCACAATAATGTACAATCAAGCTAAACAACAATCTAGCCTCCACCATAATTGACACAAAAAGTATCATTGACTTTAAAGGATACTCTCTCAATAGCACATTCTCAACCATATTCACCAGAAGAAACGTCATAAACTTCAAATGAGTCTCACTCTATTGTTTAGTCCCATTCATATTCACCACAAATGATCACACACATTTCAATGAAAACTCACATCCTGGAACAGTTGGAGTCTCACTCTATCGTACAGTCTAATAACCACCCTGAATGATTCAAGAGCCTTAAATAGAGGGGCGCTCCATTGTACAGTTTCAATCATCACCATCTGGAGGAATTCCAATAGACATCAAGACTCCCTGCATAGGATCGGTTCATCCATAATCGTCAAAGACTCCTAACACTTCAATGGTGTGTCACTCCATAGTCCAGTCTCACCTTAATCACTAATAAATGATTTCCTGGACTTCAGTTGAGTCTCACTCCACAGCACAATCTCAACCACAATCATGTTAAGGAATCTGATTGATTACCTGACTGTATGCTAAAAGCCTTTCCCACAATCACCATAAAGGATGTCATGGAGTGTAGTGGACACTAACTCCAAGGTACTATTTCTTGAATTAGCTACCTAAACGATGACAGAGATATTAATGCACTCTCCCACCATGGCACCACAATGCTCTTACAATCAGGAGCAAAATCCCCACAGTTCAAATGTTGAAAAACATGCAAGCTGACATTCAACAAAAAGCTTGGATTTCTCAATAATGAGGACTGCATAACCCTCCCTCTTTCTAAACAATCATCTAGGTCCAAACAGCTGGAATCTATGTTTTCAAGTCTTAACAAATAGCCCCTCTGTCAGTACCCAGAGAGCTCAATCCTGTTTGGCATTACTGCTCTTATTATTTATGAGGACATGTCAGCAAGCTAGACACCTGATATGGAGTATGTCAATGTTGGGTGAAGGCGACTAGCGCATCTCATGGGCATCTCTCTGTGTCCTTGGAACATTTGGATATGGGGTACAGCATTTCCCCAGTAAAATACAAAATCCACCCAGCTCAGCTCCATTACCTCCAATAGCCCCATCTACCCTTCCCATATCCATTCCCTATTGCACTCATTGCCCACTGTTTTCTTTACCAGCGCTTTTGAGAATCTGCCAGGGATCCACAGATCATCAAACCTGTCCTGCTTCACAAGCTAGAGATAAAAGGAGACCTGAGACAAGTTGACAAAGGCTGGTGAGTGCTTTAGTGCTCCTGCCCTCCTTCCTGCTAGCATTTAGATACCCCTGAGCAGTCAGTGATGTGACACTATCTGGATCTGTGAGTTGGAAGAGGGAGAGATTGAGTGGGGGGGTGACATGCAAAAAAACAGGAGAGCGGAAGGGCGAGGCAAGCAGAGGAAGTGGTGGTTAGAAGGGTGGGCAGGACAACAGAAAATTGCAGAGGTGTGCAATACAGCATGTAGAGCACGTACACCAAATAGGAGCATCCAGAATAAATAACCTTGCTACTTCATACCTGTGCGCATAATCAAAAAGCCCACCGTGTTTTCTGCAGCCTGTAGTTTTGCCCACCACCCTGGCTCCGCCATGCCCCATTGTTCCACCTTATCCCCCCTGCATTTTCAGTCAAATGAAAGTTGGATTAGGCAGTTCAATAATGTCTCAAAACATGGACCTCAATCCATGACCCAAAGAAATAGAGCCACCCAATGTCACCAATGGTGCAAGCCAAGATGCCCAAATATCTGACAAACTCAAATAGGGGTCCTTTCACACAACGCTTAGCTGAGGGCCCTTCTTAAGATTTAAACAAGCCAGATGAGAGGTCAGAGGATCCGGGAGGGAGTGTCTTGCTAGACGCAAAAGGAAAGATGTAAGAGTCAATTGACATAAGGGCTGGAGAGAATGTCCTGACACACATAAAGGTCGAGGTGCACATGGCCCATCAATGTCCTGAAGAGATACCTCTGTTTTAGTCTATTAAGGACCGGATCCGGATTCAGTGAAGTGATCCAGATCTGGATTCAGTGATCCTGATTATGGATAGTCAAAACTTACAGGCATTAGACAGCTAAATGGGACACCCTTAGAGAAATATACATTTAACAACCTTTCCCAAGGTAGATATTGGATATCAGATAGCATCAAGATAGCAATGAAATTGGACTTCGATTAACTATTCTCTACCCCTGTGGTTCCTCCAAATTTGCACCAATTGCTAGCCATTAAACCCACTATTGTCACCCTGCACCTTTCATTCTAAATAAAGCTGAATCAAATCTCAGGAAATCACTCCACACACCATTAGGTTCTGTCCAATCAATACTTGTACACCACACACAGAGCAAGGCACTGAAAATGGGTATGGCATCCAGCATGGGAGACAAAGAAGACTGATGTCAGATAACTCCTGCCCAGTGGAAGTAATCGCAATGACTTCCAAAAAGGAATTTATGAACCCAAAGAACAACTTTCCAACACCAACATAAGAATCTCTCACGAATAAGATGGACAATAGACTATAAACAGTTAAATAGCTGAGGATGAGGTAAACAGAGAAACCAAACCAATTCCCCAGAAACCCAAGGATCAAGGAACGAAAATCCTTCAAGTTTGCCTCATAAAAAACACAGTATGGAGACAGACACCCAAAAGGGCAAACCAATATATCATACACAAGAAAGATGCCCCCACTAGCCATCTATGCAAATAAGTTATTTCTGTATTGACACTGAGCCTTTAATCAGTGTGTGAGCAGTTATCTTTTAGTGTAAATTAATCAGCCCATGTATATACCAGCATACAACCTTTAGTAGTAATACACAATCAGACATACTTACTTAACTAAAACAGTACAACACAGGAGTAACTGAAAATGACAAAAGCAACACAAACGCTTACTCAAAAATACCAATTGTAAGTGGCCAACACTAATATTTTGTAGGTACTTATATTTCTGTTGAGAAATCATTCATTATTAGCAGCCCATGGTGTCCCAGGAGAGGGTGATGCAGGGTCTTAGAAATATCCCACTGTCCATATATTTTTGATAATGCTGAAGTATTGTGTATGGGACAATACTACTTTGATCACTCCTCTGGAACATATGTGCCATACTGAGCATTTTAACCTTCTTATGGGTGGGACAACAAGAGTTTGTGTCGAGGTCTTTATCATGGTGATTCCATATTAAAAGATGTGGGACTCTAAACAATGAGCAGATAAAATAGTTGTAAATCTTGCTGCCTTAAAGTAAAGTAAATTTAAGTGTTATATTACAGATGCGTGAATATTACCGACGGACAGAGTGTTTGCTATTTAGAGTGCTCCATTTTATCATCTATAGGAAAGAGATGGAGGAGAAAAGCCAGTTTAAATACATTTGCCATGCATTTATCCCTCACCAAAACCTCTGAATGTTATGGAGAACAACATTCTCACCTTGTTTGATTTAATAACAGGCATTACACGCAGATTATGTTTATTTACTGAAGTTCAGGGAAGTTTTCTGAGAGCCTCATATACTACTGACCACTGATGCGCTCCCCACTCATGTGCTGAGCTGGGGTGGGACGCGAATAATGGGGTGGTGGTCGGGCCTTTCAGAACCATAGAGATGGCATCTCTACCCATCGCTGGTGTTGAAATATGAGGCGGGTGCGTGAAGGCACAGGGGCTTAATTTAAATGTATTGCTCTCACAGGAGTGTAAGATTGTCTTCGAGGGTTTGGCCCTATCTTAGACTGGCTGCTGTAGCACATACACACCTGATATAGTGCCATGATGGAGGGAAGAAAGGTGGCAAAATAAACAAAATCTAGCGCCTTTGCAAGCGGATAATGGAAAAGCCCAGCCAATATCCAGAACAGACATCCAGCCAATTATAAGGGAAGCGGTGGATTCTCCTGTTTCAGAACCAAGGGTAAAAAAGTTGAGCGATGACCAAGATGATGTTTAGGAGCCTGGTGAAACAGGAAGATATGTTCAAGGTCTACAGCTTTAAGAGCTTTTAAAAGATATCAGAGAGGTCCTGGTCTTGAAGGATGCTCCTCAGCAAGAGGAAGGGTTTTATGCCCAGTACAGTGGAGTGTAGATTGACTGCCTACCACTACATGAAGTCAGAAAACAAATCCTTCTTAAGGAGTGGAAAGATATTGACAAGTATGCTATTCCTTGCCTCCTTACAAAGAGATGTTTGCTTCAGGTTTTTGACACAAATCTTTAACAAACACTGAATGTCAACAGCATATTAGCATTGATGCAGTGCAAAAGCTGATTATTCTGTACTCAACGTAAAAAACGATTCTGAAAATGAAACTCTAATGTGCATTTTGCACACGTCTAGAAAAATAACATTGAAACTGAGAAAAGCTTAAATACCAGCACCGTAAAAGTGTGCTTGGATTTACAGAAAAGAAGAATTTTGAGAATAATGAATTTAACTTGTTTATTAACATATTACCTTATTTACTTTTACAAAGTTTCATTATGAATGATTATTGATAAAAACACTTTATATGATGCGAAATAACACAAATTATTAATATGAAGCAGTATATCTATGTAAAAAATGAGACTTACACATGATTGTGCAACTATTAATGATAAAACTCAGCATCTCTATTGCTTTCACAGTAATACACCATAGGAAGTGAATTGTTGGTGCAAATTGAATATGCTTCATATTATATGACTGAAACTTCAGCATAAATTATTAGAGTCTTAGATATTCTAAAACTATTTTACTATAATGATGTTTAAGAATAGTTTGCATGTATGTACTTCTAAAATTGTGGTAGTAGGCCATATTTAGAGTTGGACATTTCTATGCAAAAATCTCCGAGAACGTTACAATCATTTCTATACATGATATGCTTGATTTATTTCATTATTATAGAACTTAATTATGAGTTTATTTTACTAAATAAGAAAGGCTGACTTTAAACTGCATTATACAGTCTTTTTTCTTAGGCTGCATTATTTTATAGCCTGGTAATGGACTTTTGTTACGTTTACGCAACATTCTTAAATCAATAGACATTTTTTCGGTACTTCCTTGTGAGTGAATTGATGGAAACTTGACCCTTCAACCTAATACATAAAGAGAAACAAAGTAAATAGGGCTTTGTCAACTAACCTGTGAGGACTGAATGGACAGTCGTTTAGTGGACAGTTGTTTCTCAGGAGCAACATGGGAAAATATGTTGGGGTTTCAGTTTTGTGCCTAGTGAGCAGAAGAATGGTCACATGATGATCACAGCATCATATAGTAACAATTGATGTCACAAATGGACTGCTTGAGGTATAGGAAGTCTCTTTCCAAGGAGGAGGGATAGAATCTTTCTCTCGATTTCCTACCTATCCACCATAGCATTGGACTTTCCATGCGCTTTACCTTTTTCCCTTTGCCGGTGTACTTGCCTGCTGGACAATGTGGAGCAGTCTGGTGAGAGACCAGACTTGAACTTTCCTGATTATAGCTCCATTCCCCTTGCCCATGTACCTGGACTTTTCCTTAGTGGACTCTAATCCGATCCTTTTTCCTATGCTAATAGAACTCTTCTGAATCATCCTCTCACTTTTGCTGGTGATAGGAAACTCTAACCTGAACCATCCTCTTTATGGATTCTTTTATTAAGCAATAGATTTACTTTGACTAAATGTGTGGTTTTATACTGCATGCTCTAAGACTCAAGACTGAACTGCTTAAAATGTTACTTACATGCATTTATTTTGGATCTATAATACAATAAAAAATGTAGCTAAAATTTGTCTTAGTATTTTATTACATGTGTCTTAATGTTCTTCTATAGAAACTGGCCTTACAATTATTATCTGATTTCTAATGAATGATAGAGAGAGTCTTAACTCATTTTCAGAACATTAAGTTCTTTTGTTCTATGAAGCCACAGCAGAGCTTCTGGTTTGCGCGATTCTTGTTAGATTGAACTTCTTTAGGAGGCTTGGTCTTACAATAGCAGTACTCTATGTCTATAGCATAGTTCTGAGAGTAGTGTATTTAAATGTGATCACTAATTTGTGAGTTGGCTACTAATTATTGGTCCTCATTAGGTGGCCAAATGTTCGACACCCTGATTTCTCACTCCTCACTGTGACAAAGCAAAGTCCATCTGAGGACCAATGGAAACGCACTCTACGCTGGCATCAACAAGTCCCTACTCCGCAAACTCCAGACAGTACATAACACCGCCGCCAGACTCGTCCTCGGCATCCCCCGACACGAACACATCAGCCAACACCTACGAAGTCTCCACTGGCTCCCCGTGGAGAAAAGAGTCACTTTCAAAATCCTCACTCACGCCTACAAATGCCTACACAACAACGGACCCAAATACCTCAACGACAGAATCAACTTCCACGTACCCAAAAGAAACCTCCGATCTTCCACCCTCGCACTGGCCGAAACCCCGCACATCCACAGAGCCAGAGCAGGCGGAAGATCCTTCTCTCACATTGCAGCAAAGACCTGGAACGAGCTACCAGCAGACATCAGACGCGCCCCCTCCCTGAACACCTTCAGGAAGACCCTCAAGACCTGGCTCTTCGGCTAAACAGATCTGCGGACTCCCCCTCCCCCCTCAGCGCCTTGAGACCCTCACGGGTGAGTAGCGCGCTTACAATTCCCTGATTGATTGATTGATTGAATGCCTCTGTGCTGTTACGTTTCATATAGAGGCCCTAATATAGACGCGTTCATATATGCCGTATAAGGTCATATTCGCATATGCCCTATTATGGTCATACTCGTATATGCCCTATTTTGGTCATAATCGTCTTTGCCCTATTATAGTCATGATCTCCTATGCCCTAATATAGGCATGATCTTTCACCTACATTAGTTCCCTACAGTACACAACGAGCTCTGAGGGTTGAACGTTATCTAGTCTGTGGTTGGAACACTGCAGGGTTTTCCCCGAACACAGGCCTACAATGTACTCATAAATTATGCATGAGCATTCACCAGCTACATCTCCCGCATAATATATATGTACAAAGTTCACCCCTGACGTCTTCCTCATGTCTAACAAAGACCAATACAAACCATACTGAGGGACGAGATACTTTAGGGTATAAATACACCACATCTTGCCACAGTAAGACAGAGGGAACCGAGACTTCCATGCTGACACACTGACCAGAGATGCTGAGGCTCCTGCATGCAGTCGCTCCAGCTGACAGCGGTCTAACACAGCCCTTGCGGGGTGTCCAACTCGAGACCAGGACGGGGTCTCACAATTTCTCTCTATTCAGGTATGGGGGTTCGACTAAATCCTAGAAGGATTCTTGGCTCTGAGGCTTTTAGACCTACACATATGCTAGGTACACTCAGGTACATCTAGTTAGGCATCGCAGGAGTACGAGCACTTTTATAATGCTTTTTATATTCATGTATGTATTCATGATTATTGCAATATGGTAGAACTGTTCTATCCCTTCACTCTTATCGTACTGCTGATAATATATCTCTGCTATTGTCTGCTGATTGCTGCAGCACATATATTTTACAGTAGAATAACAACTGTTCAATAAATACTTATTGAAACGCCCAGACTGTTTATTCTGTGTAACTCTCTGAGACAAACCGAATAAGTAAGCACGAGTGACTGAGCGAAAAGTAGTACATTGTTTCCACGATTCTGGGGAATCAGGGTTGTCATGGTCTAAGGTTGCCAGGAACTAATCTCTCCCGATAAGAGGAGATTCTAGTGGCACTGTGAGCTAGCTAATGCAAATTCAGCTAACATATGCGGTGGGGGTGCACAGAGTCAGTCTAACACCAAGCCCACAGTATATGTTATCCAAACGCGCAGGTCCTGCAGGGGTACTATAGGAACTACACGACATGGCGCCGCCAACGTTGGTTGGGTACTTATTTAACAGTAGAATGTGAGTAGTTCAGTCCTGCTATTCTCAGAGAACCTACTCACAAAACG
Source organism: Calotriton arnoldi (assembly GCA_963921515.1). Taxonomy (NCBI): domain Eukaryota; kingdom Metazoa; phylum Chordata; class Amphibia; order Caudata; family Salamandridae; genus Calotriton; species Calotriton arnoldi. The sequence continues at coordinate 1,224,429 of CAWUFW010001381.1, forward strand.
CCAGAGACGTCTGGAGTGGGTGGGCACAAATTCCGCCACAGGTGAGTAGGCGAGATATCCTATTTATCAGCTGTTGGTTAATCAAGCTTGAAGGACATTTAGTTCCTAAATTATGCATTAAACCTTTAACTAAACACGAACAAATACCATTCTGGATAGCTCAGAAAATAACTCAGCTTGAGGCGGTATTCCCGAATACTACCACCTATGATAAACACAGAATACTAACAATCTGCTTGCCCATGGGGATCACACCACAAGTAGAGGACTGCGCCTCTTGGGGTTCAGTCTTTGCTGCCATATATACCAGAACACATGGTATCCCGTCATTAGCAGTAGTACCTGACGTATTGAGACAGATACAAAATGAGTATGGAGCAGAACCTGCCCTAAACTTAGGGATGAAGTTACTAAATAACTTTGACCAGGTATCACCCATAATACTAGCTAACATTAAGGGGGAAGCAGCTTCAGTGGCGATCAGCCAACGCCTAAGGGAGTTCAGTCCAGTAGATCAACAACACAAACTACCCAAAATAATTGAAACTGCATATGCAGAACTAGGCAGAGACAGTCTGGTGGAGAAGCATTAAAGCCACAACTGGTGGTCAGTCCTGAAAAGGACACTACAAAGCAGACACCTACTTCTTCTAAAAAGAAGTGGGAAAATAAAAAACAACAAAAGTCTAAAGACAACAGATCTCAATCCAGAAGCAGGTCTCCTCAACACGAGCCCTCTGAAAGGAGGTATAACCTCAGGAATAGGGATAATATTAAAAAACATGACAGGTATCAGGATACTGATACACATTCCTCTCGTTCCTTTTAGGGTTCATCAAAAAACTCAGAGAGGAAAGGACGGTCAGAGGAGCGTACAAAGTCCAGAGACACGCAATGCGCTGCGGACTACGCACCTAAAAAAGAAGATAAACAAAAACAAAAACCTCAGTTCAAAAAGAAGAAGGTAGCAGGTCTCAAGATCAGACATGCCCAGAATTCTGAGGACACAGCTTCTGAACGGGGATTGGGCTCTGACGATGCTAGACAGCAAGGCAGAAGTAACAATAGCTCGCCAGAACCTGAAGGAATTTCTGGTGACAGCGGAGTTGAGTGAGTATATCACGGTGGAAACACCTGATACTCGGGTAAGTGTCCCACACAAGTTACATGAGATAACACCCTGGATGGAGGGGGACAAGCCCAGAAAAGTTAAAGGTCTATTTTGGGAAAATCTGTCATCTGGATATGACATCCTATTAGCAGAGCAAGACTGGCCGCTAGCATTCGTCATGGAGTGCCCTATGGGAGAAAAGGTAATTTTCCCAGCATTTTCCAACCTCGTTCCAATACATTTAAAACATGCATATGCGCAGGAGTGGGCGGTTGCCCTAGCCCCAGCATTGTACAAAAATCATGTTGGTTGGGATGAGGATTCACCCACCACGTGATCCCGTTAAAAGTTTCCCCAAATGCCAAAAGGCAATACTCCATAAAGCAGGAAGCTAAAAAACAAGTCAGGGAGATCCTAGATCAACTAGAGTACCAGGGTGTAATAGAAAATTGTACCTCACCAATGAACAATCCTTTGTTCCCCGTATCAAAACCTGAGAACACATATCGTTTAGTTTTAGACTACAGACATTTAAACACCTGCACAAAGACATTTGCAGTTCAAAATGCACACAGTGCCGCATTAATGAATAACATTGTGCGACAAATATACAAAACAACACTTAATATCTCAAATGGATTTTTCTGCCAAAATATAGCGCCTGAAAGCAGGTACTTGACCGCTTTCTCAGCGCTAGGGTCACAACGGCAATTTTGTCGTTTGCCCCAAGGGTATAAGAATAGCCCGGGGTTGTTTTCAGCAAGGGTAACAGAGTTACTCCAAAATTTGGATGAAGAAGCATTGTCCTATGTAGATGATATTTATCTGACGGACGATGACTTACCGAGGCACTTGACCAGGGTGAGCACCATTATTATGGGATTCGCCTCTGAGGGCTATAAATTTAATTTCAAAAAATCAAAAATTGCCCATCTCAATGTCCTATTTTTAGGGTATGAGCTGTCAAGTGAAGGAAAAAGCCTAGCAGCTAACTTTTTAGAAAAGTGTGCGCTGCTCCAACCTCCAAAATAATTTAAGAATTTACAATCAATTCTGGGATTCCTAAATTTTGGTCGAACATACATTTTGGATTACGCAGAAAGAGTAAAACCTTTCTACGACTTAATAAAACCTGATTTTCAGTCAGACAATGGACACAGGAACATACAAACATCCTACGTTCACTACAGGAAGACATGATAGCTTCAAAACATTTACAGACATGCGTAAACGTACGCAACTTAGTGATCCGAGTAATAGCGGGTCAATGCGGGTACACTTATTTAACTTTCGATGAAGGCAAAACAGTACCAATTGCATACAAATCACACCTGTACACAAACGCAGAGATGCTTTTCACTTCAACAGAAAAAATCCTGACAGCAGTATAGACCGCTGTAGCAAGAGAAAGAGCACTGGCTCAGGGAAAACGCATAATAGTCGTGACCCCAGTACCAGCCTTAGAGGCTGTTACCAAGGCTAGCATTCCAAATGCGAAAGCCTTACATCCCAGATGGATACAATGGGCTAATTCTCTTACTGCAACGGATGTTGAATACAGATTTGATCCAAGTTTAAAAACTCAAGCATTTCTGCGATACGAACAAGAATATCCTCTACCAAATGAGATTTTGCCTCTAGATCAGTATGAATACATTATTTACACTGACGGATCTGCTCAACCAGCCATAGGGAGTAAGCAAGCTTACAGCACGGCGTGTGCAATCGTTAAAGGTCGCATGCGCGATGGAAAGTTCCATACCAGTAGCACTAAAACGCAATCTCTAGGAGACTGCACGGCTCAGTTGGCAGAATTAAAAGCACTGATACTGGCACTTTAAATACGGAACACAAATTCCCCACACTAATTGTGTATGATTCCTTTTACTGTGTACAGTCGTACAATGAATATTTACATCATGGGAACAAAACGGGTTTAAAGACGCGAAAGGTGGCACAATTAAGCATAAAATGCTATGGGAACAAGTAGTGAAGTTGAGAAACGAACTACCAAGGGCTCACGTGATACATACACTGAGTCATCAGCGTGATGGCGTTCACGTTGAAGGGAAATCATTGGCTGATGAAGCCGCAAAGGGGGCTGTACGTACAGCATCCGTAGCTGCAATCACTCGTTCAAAAACGAGAATAGATGGCGAGATCTTGGTAGCTGTCAATGCTTCACGCAAGGGCAGCACAGCAGTACCTAAAAAATTTCCACTCAAGTACTCCTACAAGTTAGATGCACAAAACATTCCATATGCTCAGATTCCTGGAGTGGGGGATAGAGTAATACCAAATATGGATCGTAGGCAAGGCTTAATTGTGGCAGCACACGAGGGGATAGGTTCTGTACATAAGGGACTTAGGGAGACTATTTACTTGCTGAAACAATGCTACTGGTGGCCCGTGATGAGAAGGCAGATTAGAGACTATGTCTGGAACTGCGACATCTGCAAGCAGATGAAAGGGTCCACCACACCACATCCAGTACAGATACCATTATTAGACAGCATTAGGTTGTCCGTTCGTGTACGTCCAACTCAAGTTTCCTCAAGGTCTGGCCCCAGCGCTCGGCTGACGCTCGAACTGTTATAAAAGATTTGCAAGTCTTTATCGGCACATATGCAGTTGGCACGCTACATTCTGACCGTGGCCCGGCGTTTAGCTCTCGGGCTTACAAAGAGGCCATGGAAGGAATGGGCGTAGCATTGCGGTACTCCTCTCCGTACCATCCTGAGGGAAATTCTGTTGTGGAGAGGAAAAACCGGGACTTAAAGCAATCTTTAACAGCTAGGGTATTAGGCAAAGGCGGTAGATGGGTCGATCACCTTTATGGGGTCCAACGAGCAATAAACAATCAGCCAAGAAGCTCTCTAGGGGGTGTCACTCCTTACGAGGTCCTATTTGGGACAAGAATGTGGGTACCGTATCTTGATTGTGAAGGCACAGTGGTGGATGAAAAACCATTTGATATCTATGATCGTTTGGCTGTTTTACAGGATCTAAATGAATCCAGGACACAACAAAGCAACGTCCACTTAAAATACACCGCCACTGAGGAAGTCAAGGCAGTAACGGCAAGACCTGTCTGGATCCCAAAAGTCGGGGATCTGGTCAGAGAAAAGATTGCAGACAAGAAAGAATTCGGACCATCCTACAGAACAGCTGTACCGGTCCTAGCAATCCAAGGCACAAGAACTGTACTTCTGCCGCCCCTTGCCGGAAAAAAGGAGAAAAGATTCGTCTCAATCGACCTAATCAAACCACACTATGTGGCCGATACTAAACAGTAGGCCACGTGGACTCCACAGTAGCAGACGCCCTCCTCTCGCTACAATCCAAGAAGTCCAAACAGAAAGACTCATCACGTTTGAAGAGCCACCTGTATGGAATGAAGGACTAAGCAACAAAGCTATGGAACTCGTTCCACTTCAACAAGAAGAAAATCAACTTAACAACCAAGTTGCAATCAGACCGACTACAGACGTCTACGTCAACATGCCTCGTCAAGAGCAAAATCCAATTTCAACAAATCCCGATGCAATTCCAACAATTGATCGAACTGTCTGTATGGGTGCAAAGGCAGGCAGGCAAATATGAAAAAATGGGTAAGGGTTACATTAAGGAAACTTGGGAGTTACCATATAGATATCGATGCCGGAATGGGGATCGAGAAGTGTATCTGAGTGGTACAAACTGCAAGAACGCTTTAAGCAGTTCTCTCATGTGTGTCAGGATATTTCTCTGCACGGAGCATGTAGTGGTTCGGTAGCAAATCTATCTTTTCACATGTCAGGGACCCCAGCGGCCATGATCACGCCGGTTTTCCAGCTGCTCTCGAATGGGAGTTACTTGATGCTAAACGATCAAGGTTGCTGTTGGATGCTTCCGGGCGTTGCCTATCTGGTCACTGTTAACTCCAGGGTTACTTGCTGTATGCAAGTATTGTTTCCGCCACTGAACACAGTCAGGGAGGCGCCGTTATGGCCTTCATTGAATGTGTCCTTCATACAATTTGATACTTTGAGCAGACTGAAAGCCATGCTTTTACAGTAACCCGTGCCCTTAACCTCCGCTCGAGAAACCTTTGAACTTCAAGTTGCAAGGACCTCGACTGAGATACAGGCACTTATACGTACAAACTGCCCCTTTCATTTCGCAGAAATGGTGGGTCGTATCTTTAACATGTCTGATACGAGCGGTATTGTACACCTATTTAAGACCATAGGGTCAGGACTATTAAGCACCTTTCAGACAGTCCTCGGAGTAATCCCAAATTTTATACACTCCGTATTGGGAAGCGTGTTTGGAGGTCTCCCGCTTATCCTGTTCCTAATTGCAGGAGTCCTGATTGTAATCTTACTGCTACGCAATGGACGGCCCAATTTCCGAGGAAATGGCGAACGTACTCATGGAGCGGAAGTACCGTGAACGCATGGTACAGCTTCTGGGAATACCTTGCCTAAGAGAACTGAACGCCTCTTGGTTTCTATCGTTTAGACCAGTCTGGGTGGACTTCATCTTACCTGTTCTTCGATGCCTGTTTTGCGGAGAAGAATGCACGTTGGATCTCTGTCTAACGTTTCCATCAGATACGCCTCCGGACATGGATGCTATGCTGGACCCCCTAAAGGCCCATGCTCTGCGTTGTCCCCAGCATCTTCCAATTCTGATGAACGCATTCCTTGAGAATCCACAGGTGCCGTTTGCTCCTGCTGAGTTAGGTGGCTTCTCCACAGGCACTCAGGTAACAACTGCCGCACAAGCTGCTGCAGCACCGATTGTTGGTAGTGCTGAATTCCATCTATGTGCGATTGACGTTCTCTGTGAAGCGTTGTATTTGTCGTCTGCACTAGCTAACACCGATAATGCTGTATCTCCCAGCCAGGACACTTAATCTGGAATTGGCTCATCGCGTACTGGGAAAGAATTCGGCTTCTCCACTTCGTTTCATAAATAAACGAACTAAATTTGGAACATTTCCTAAAATTGACACTTTCACTTGAGAAAGAATGGCCTTCTTCTGCTTCTGGTAATGCGACTTTTATAAATGAAACAGAATTGACTTTTTTCAAGTGGCAACAAATGAATAGCTGACTTTTAACATTTTTATCATTTTTAAATGTCCTTTAAAGACCATGTTTTAGCTGTTTTTAAGAAAAAATTTAAATTGTCCAGATTTTAGGTATGGTCATTGTCATCCAATTCGAAAGTGGAGTGGGTGTTATGTTTCATATAGAGGCCCTAATATAGATGCGTTCATATATGCTGTATATGGTCATATTCGCATATGCCCTATTATGGTCATACTCGTCTATGCCCTATTTCGGTCTTAATCGTCTATGCCCTATTATAGTCATGATCTTCTATGCCCTAATATAGGCATGATCTTTCACCTACATTAGTTCCCTACAGTACACAGCGAGCTCTGAGGGTTGAACGTTATCTAGTCTGTGGTTAGAACACTGCAGGGTTTTTCCCGAACACAGGCCTACAATGTACTCATAAATTATGCATGAGCATTCACCAGCTACATCTCCCGCATAATATATATGTACAAAGTTCACCCCTGACGTCTTACTCATGCCTAACAAAGACCAATACAAACCATACTGAGGGACGAGATACTTTAGGGTATAAATACACCACATCTTGCCATGGTAAGACAGAGGGAACCGAGACTTCCATGCTGACACACTGACCAGAGACGCTGAGGCTCCTGCATGCAGTCGCTCCAGCTGACAGCGGTCTAACACAGCCCTTGCGGGGTGTCCAACTCGAGACCAGGACGGGGTCCCACACTCTCTCTATTCAGGTATGGGGGTTCGACTAAATCCTAGAAGGATTCTTGGCTCTTAGGCTTTTAGACCTACACATATGCTAGGTACACTCAGGTACATCTAGTTAGGCATCGTAGGAGTACGAGCACTTTCATAATGCTTTTTATATTCATGTATTTATTCATGATTATTGCAATATGGTAGAACTGTTCTATCCCTTCACTCTTATCGTACTGCTGATAATATATCACTGCTATTGTCTGCTGATTGCTGCAGCACATATATTTTACACTAGAATAACAACTGTTCAATAAATACTTATTGAAACGCCCAGACTGTTTATTCTGTGTAACTCTCTGAGACAAACCGAATAAGTAAGCACGAGTGACTGAGCGAAAAGTAGTACATTGTTTCCACGATTCTGGGGAATCAGGGTTGTCATGGTCTAAGGTTGCCAGGAATTAATCTCTCCCCGATAAGAGGAGATTCTAGTGGCACTGTGAGCTAGCTAATGCAAATCCGGCTAACATATGCGGTGGGGGTGCACAGAGTCAGTCTAACACCAAGCCCACAGTATATGTTATCCAAACGCGCAGGTCCTGCAGGGGTACTATAGGAACTACACGACAGTGCGTGAAGTGTAGAATCTGAGTAAAGTGACAAAGTTGTAAAGTCATTGTTGGGCCCAGAAATGAAAGAGACGAAGAAAAGAGAAAAAGGTTCCTCTGTAACAGCATCAATGATGTCTTCCTCCTCTCTGGCATCAGAGGACTCTACATTGCCAGAGATAGTGGATTGTAAAGTGGAGGCCACCATTAAAAGGTCTTTTTCTACTTTAAACTATTCTATTAGGGCAAATACACATGCTGCCTATGCCACTCAAGTGTTGCTAAAAAACTTTCAGATGTTGTCTGACTACCTTCAGGTCTCTAGTGACTCTAGACCAGTCCTGGTGGATATGGACACCATGCTGCAGTTTCTCTATGATGTTTTTTTAATTCTGTATGGGCAGCTTCATCAGTGGCAGGGGCATCCATTGCAGGTTGTAGATCTCTGTGGATGAAGTCTCATAAATTGGACTCGCCACAAAGATCACTGATTAACAAGGCAGAGGTTGTTTGATGCCAAGTTGGACAACATGATCCAAAAAGCTGCAAGTGAGAAAATGATTTTGATGCTTTATTCAGAAAGAGTCATTCTTTTTGAAACAACAACCTCAGAAATTGCAGTAAAAGCTTCCCTTTCATGGCCAAGCCGGTGGTTGGGGTCTGCATTTGCTGCAAAAGTCTGACCAAATATCACCCAAGATCAAAAACACTCACAAAAATTACTATCTGGGGTCGGAGCACACCTGTGGCTCTATTCCCACCAATGGATCACAGTCATATTAGACATCTGGGTGCTGAAGATTATCGAAGAGGGATATTCCATTTATTTTTGGTCGGTGCCCTCAAGTCACCAAATTATTCCAACCTCTTTACCAAAGGAAGACATATAATGTTTGTAGGGATACAGGCATTGTTAGGCAAAGGAGCAGCTGTACCAGTTTCAAAACATCATGGGAGAACAGGATTATATTCTATTCTTTTTTAGTGCCGAAGCTAGACAGCAGTTTTCATCCAGTGGTACACTTAAAAACCTTAAATAGACATGTTCCAATAGAAAAGTTTCGGATGGTATCTCTTCAACAAATAATTCCATTGATTGCAGATGGTGACTTTCTTGCAATCATGGCCCTGCAAGATGTGTATTTTCACATTCCTATTCACCAGGACAGTCAAATGTATCTGCGCATCTTTGTGGCAGGCCAACAGCTCCAGTTCCAAGCCCTGCCATTCCGCCTGCTAACATCTCCATAGGTATTTTCAATGGCACTTGCACTGGTTGTTACATACATACAGATAAAGGGTTTGTTGCTCTTCCCATACCTGGATGACTGGTTGTTGTCTGTCTATTCTTTTGTAAGGCTCAAGAAGATGTGAAAACTATAGCAGGTTACCCCAGAAGGTGGGATTTATCATCAACCTGTGGAAGTCACAACTCATTCCATCCCAGAACAAGACTTTTATTGGGACCACATTTAATAACATCAGCAGACAGGTCTTTCTGCCACACAGCAGAACTATTTCCCTTCTGTCTAGTGTCACTCATCTCTAACACAACAGTCACAATCAGCCAGGGGGTGGTTATGAGTCTAGAGGGTGATGGCAGCGTTCAGAACAGTTGTTCCATGCGCCTGTATTCATTTAAGGTCCATGTCACCCATATTCTACACCACTGGTCTCCAGCTTCCCAAGAATCACCTCATTCTGGTTACCCCTCAGATCAAACAGTGGAGACCAATCTCTTGAAAGAATTGACACTGTGTTCTCCTCTCCCTTGTCAACTGACTACAGATGCGAGCCAATGGGGATAGTGTGCAACTCTGAATTTTTAAAGAAACTCAGGGTTAACCAGCAGCTTAATGAAATATATACTTTTTTAGAAACACAGATCAGATTTTTGTGCCTCTTAAAGCCCTCTTTGGTTTAACATTGGGGATTTCTAATTTAAAGGTCCAAATCTAATTTGCATCTGAGGCAATCCAAATTCCCAAGTACTTGAAACAATCTGCTTCCTTATAAAGTTAAAGTGTGTTATATACACTCTGAATGTTGATGGGAACAAATGAGAGAGGCTTCGTTTCCCCTTTATGTGACTATATGTGAATGTTTGTGAAAGATTGAGCATGTGTGTTTATGTGCTTGTGAATTTGTGTGAGTGAACATGTGTGAGTATATCTGTGCATGTATCCATGTCTTGAAAGAGAGGTCAGAGGACTCACCCCCGCTTATGAAGGCACACTCATGAAAACTAATATAGGCATTCTAGGTGGCATGATGGCTATCCCTGCAAATAGTGTTCTACAGTGGTATATTCATGCTGGCTATCCCAGATATAGCAGTATAAGTTACTTGCAAGAGACAATGGGGCAATTTTTAGGAGCCATGAGAATTCAGCCCTCTTACTGGAAGAAAGTAACAGCAATCTGGAAGGCACTGCAGTCTTTTGCTCCTCAGTTGAACAGTGGCAATATGATGGTCAGAATAGACATCAAGTTGCAAGAGCCTACTTGTACTATCAGGGCGGAACAAGGAACAGTTCTCTCAATCAGATAATGAGACAAATCTTCTGCTGGAAGGAGACTTATCTGTTTGCAATCTCGACTATTATCTTCAGGGCCAGTTGAGTTTCAGAGCAGACAGTCCTAGCAGGAATGTGTCTTCTTCGTTGTCTTACCATCTCTCTGTGCTGGAATTAAACAAGATTTGCGTACTATTCGGTACTCCATTGATAGATCTGTTTGCTTTGGAGTCCAATGCAATGCTTTCAACATTCTGAAAAGAGACATGGCAGCCTCAAACCTGAGTGGTGAATGTTCTCTCAATCCCTTGGCCCAAGGGGATTCTCTATGGATTTCCAAGGTGCTTCGGAAGACTCAGTAGTAAAGCATGTCAGTGATCTTCATAGCCCCATTTTGGCCCTCCCACTCTTGCAATCCATATCCAGTGGTCCGTTTCTTCACCTGTCACCCCATCCATCTCCTCTCCAGTATCCCCTCTTGCTGACAATCCAACTTCAACATCTTAGGTTGACGGCCTGTACATGTTTAACATATTTGGGCTATTCTTAGCAAGCAATTGCCTACGTACAATTTTCAAGAAAACTCTCCACCTTAAAGTTCTATCAAAAACATTGGTGGCTATTTTAAAAAATGGTGTCTATCAAAGTCTTTAGATCCTAGAGACATGGACCAGTTGCAAAACTTAGACTTTCTTCAAGATGGCTATCTCAAAGGTCTGTAGCCTGCTACCCTGTCCGCACAGTGGGCAGGTATAAAGGCCCTTAGTGTAAGTAGGGATTTGTCTGTTCGTGGTGAGACTTCTCAAATGTTTTAGACTTCAAACACCGAATATTCAAGCCCCAAGCCCTACTTAAGATTTGGACTTATTATTAAAAGGTTTACAACACCCTCCATTGGAACCCTTAGACTAAATGGATCTCGGTTAACTAACATCTAAAATATCCTTTTTACTGGGTATTACCTCTGCAAAAAAGCTAGGAGAGCTGGGGCACTGGTGACATCATACTCGTATTTGAGGCTTTTTCTGACAGAGTGGGCCTTAGGTTAGACCCAAAATGTATTCCCAAAATAAATTCCAGCTTCCATCTCTCACAGGTGGTAATTTTGTTAGTGTTTAGATCAGAGCATGACTCACAACTGGCTTCATCACTTGGTGTTAGTCGAGCCTTTCCATATACCTGGCCCGTACAAAAGAATTCAGGTTGTCTATTGCTTTATTTATTTCTTATCAATCCACCAGCAAAGACAAAAAAGCATCTTCCCAAATGTTGGGTTGATGGGTCAGATAGGCAATTTCAGAATCTTCTAAATGCATGGGTGTTTCTCTTCCTTCATCCATCCAGTGTAGATCAACATGCTCAGTCTCTACATCATGGGCCAAAAAAGGGGGCACCCTTACAGCAGAAATGTAGGACGGCTACATGGTCTTCACAACTTGCTTTTGTCAAACATTACAGATTGGAATTTCTGATGGGGTGGATACTACATTTGCTTCATTCAGCAATAAAGTTATTGTCAATAGATGTAATTTCTTTTTCTGCATTAATAGTGTGTCAGTGCAAGTTTCTACAGCTTATAAATCCTCATTATATTTAGGACTGGGATGAGGAAGTCATGGTGTAATGAACACATTACTTACCAGTAATCTTTATGACCCCAATCTGTAGAACTCCTCGTTCCAGTCCACTTGGGTTAATGTGTTCATAATCATCCCGCTCAACATAAAGGGCTCTAAAAATGAACTGATTCTACAGGCTCATCAGCTTTACTGATACTGACTGCAAAAAGTACTCAAAACGTTTGAAACTTGGCCCAGGAGTACTGGGCAGTATAAGAAACATATTAAATCCAATTCAAGAAAGTTTTAGGGAAGGCTTGTCCACAGTTCAAGTATTTGTCTTACTACATATAATCTAGAATTACAGTTCCTTAAAGAAGATGTCACTTTACATCACTTAATTGACTTTACATCAGCTTTTGAACTTGTACTGCGACAGACTGTGGTGAAACCTTGCCAACATGGGCTTTGAACCGGCCCTGTTATGTTTAAAAAAAATGCTGCACACAAGTAAGGCTAAACCAAAATGGTCTGCTGAGGAAACAGTTCACCACTGCATGCAGAGAGAAACAAGGCTGTGATCCTGCCCCATTACTGCTCTTGATATATACCAATGACATCCATCTGCAAGTACTGAAAGCCTCTCAAGTCAATCGATGGTTTCCAGTTAACTGACCTACTATATGCTGATGATTCCATCCTCATAACACACATCCCTAAAGGGCTACAGATGCAACTAACAGCTATGGCCTATAGACAATGATATTCAAGAAACATTGGAGGCAGGATGAAATCTTCACCATTGGAGACTCATGCCTCAAAGAGGTCAACACCTTTAAATACCTGGAGATTATCATATCCTACAATCTAAAGTGGGTCATACTGTTCAAAAGGCTGTTTAGAAATCCGAGGATACATCTTGAATGTTCACATGGGCACCATTTCACACAACACATTGACCATGTGGTGCAAGGCAATGTCAGATGCCAAATTGCATATGGAGATCTATGGGGCCTGGACAAAAACATATAAAAAATAAGCACCTGTTAGAAACTGAAGTTTTGGGGCAGCAGAGTATACACCCTGTCCAAGCAGGAGCCACAATCCTAGTCAGGCTAAGTTTGATACACAACCTAAATTAACCTGTGCTCACCCTTTTGTAGCTTGGCACAGGGAAGTCAGGCTTATCTTAAGAAGCAATGTGTAAAGTATTTATGCAACACTTTAATTACAGTAACTCAGTAAAAATACCACAAAAAGACTGCACACCAGTTTAGAAAAATAGAGAATATGTAACTGAGTAACACAAGACCAAAACGACCAAAAATCAATAAGTAGAACTTGAGATATGAATTTTTAAAGATTAAATCCAAAAACAGGGCTTAGAAGTCAATAGCACTAAAAGGTTACTTGAGAGGAAATATAAAGTTCCAGGCTGACTTCAATGGAGGGCAGGCTGGCTACAGGACCCACGCAGGGCCCGCTGAAAAATGACCTTCTATGGAGCAAGCGTCGGTGTCGAGGACTTCCTGCATCGGTTCCGATTCATGCAGTCAGGTTGATGAGTCGAAGTCGAGCCTCGCAGTCAGTGTCGAAGCGTCAGCACTGTGTCAGAGTCGAGCCTTGCAGCGGCATCTTCGGATTGGCTCTGCGTCATCATCGAACCTCGCAGTCGAGACCTGCGTCATCATTGAATTAGCACTATGTCAGGGGCAGTGTATCGGTTCCAATTGGGTAACTGCATCGAGTTTTGCAGAAAACAGCTGCATAACCCAAGTCTGAGGCTCTGGACTGGAGGGGGGCACCTCAGGCAAGAGTAGGACTCACAGATGACAGAGTGCAGAAGCACAGCAGAATTGCAAGAAGTCTTTTATGACCCCAAGACTTCAGAGAGCAGGAGGTAAGCCAGCAAGCCCTTGGAGGAACTTGGGTTCAAGGATGTAGAGAACAGACCCAGCCCTTCTCACTACCAGGCAAGAAGCAGCAGGCAGCAGGCCAACACAGCAGAGCAGGTAGCAAAGTGACAGTCCCTCCTACAGCACAGCAATCAGCAGGCAGCATGCCAACATAGCAACATAGTTCACCAAGTATCAGTCCCTCCTACAGCACAGCAGCTTTTCTTCCAGGCAGAATGTTCTTGGTTCCAGCAAAGTTCTGATTTGGTGGTGCCAGGGGTCCAGTACTTATACCCAAATGTGCCTTTGGAGTGAGGGAGATTTCAAAGAGGACTTTGAAGATCACAAGATCCCTGCCTTTCCTGCCCTGACTATTCAGGTGCAAGTATCAGCGCCTCCCTCCCAATCTACCTTAGGAATGTCCATCAGCCTGGTGATGGGCCATCAGAATGCAGGTCACACTCCAGCTCCCTTTCTGTTTCTGTCTAGAGGGAATGCACAAAGCTCAGCTGTCACCTAACCCATACGTGTATTCAGAGACAGGCAGAGGCACAGAATGGTTAAAGTAAGAAAATGCCAACTTTCTAAAAGTGCAATTTTCAGACTTAAAATTTAAAATCCAACTTCACCATGAGTTGTGATTTTAAATTGGTAGTCCAGAGACATCAAACTCCAAATCTCTATCTTTTCCCAATTGGAAGTTATACTGAAAGGATATTTTTAATGCAACCCCAATGTTAACCTGTGGGAGAGATAGGCCTTGCAGTAGTGAAAACGAATTTAGCAGTTTTTCACTACCAGGACATGTAAAACTCAAACATACATGTCTACGTTTTCTACCGATCACTCAGACTGTCGGAAAGAACCTGGAGACACCATCCCTCTCCCTCCCATCTTGCACTCCTCAGACATGCTAGATCCACGTACAAAAAACACATCTTCAAGGAAAAGGCATCCTTCTTCCGCACACAACTTGATCGTGCCAAAAACAGACCTAGGGAACTCTTCAAAATCATTCGTAACCAAACTTCCCCCGCACCTCCAAATCTGATCGCCTCCTCAACCAGATGCGAAGAAATTTCCCACTTCTTCTCAGAAAAAATAGCCAAAATTGATCAATCCTTCCGTTGCACACAGCTCCCCTCCAAATCCCAATGCAAGCCCGTCCTCACCTCTAATGCCTACTCCACATCCCCTCGACCAGCTGACCCCTTCTCTCTTCCGCCCACTATTCTACCGCTCCCCAGTGACTCTCCTCTCCCACCTACTTCCTCACCCCCCCTAACCACTCCCCACACCTATTCACTGCCACTTCTCCGGAAACCAACTCCCCTAACTCACAATTAAAGAACAATGCCTCCTTGCTCAACTTCCTCCCCGTGACTGAGCTAGAAGTCCTTAAAATAATTGGTAATCTTAAACCGTCCTCCCACACAAAAGACCCCTTACCCTCTAACCTTGTCCCTGCCCTTAAGCACATCATCACCCCATACTGGACCACAATCATCAACACCTCTCTCTCCACTGGCTGTGTCCCCACCTCCCTTCAACTTGGACAAATCTCTCCCATAATCAAAAACCCCAATGCTGACCCCAATGACCTAAACAATCTCTGCCCCATCACTAACCTCCCCCTTCTCTCAAAGGTCCTTGAAAAATGTGTCCTACTACAACTAGACAAACACCTCGAAAACTTCAACCTACTCGATCCCTTTCAATCAGGCTTCAAGAAAGGCTGCAGCACCGAAACGGCAATGCTAAATGTCGTCGATGACATCCACCACTCACTTGATAATGGCGAGACCTGCCTTCTTATCCTCCTTGATCTCTCCGCAGCGTTTGATACAGTCAACCATTCAGCCCCACTTAATGTGCTTAGGACCCGTTTCGGCCTCAACGATACTGCCTACAAATGGTTCGTCTCCTACCTACAATACCGAACTCAGCAAATCAAAATTCAAAATTGTCTTTCTAACCCCACTCCTGTCTCCCTTGGAGTCCCCCAATGGTCTATTCTCTCTCCCTCTCTCTTTAACCTCTTTATGGAACCCCTCACCCTCATTCTTAAATAAGCAGGCATCAACTACCACCTCTACGCCGATGACACCCAAATCTATTACAAGATCAAAACTCATGCTGACATCTTACACCTGAACAACACCCTCACCAAGATCCAAACCTGGTTCCACTCAAATCATCTCAAACTTAACCCTAATAAAACTGAAATCATTCTCTTCTCTCCCTAAAAACAACCCTCTCCCCGTTCAATCATGGATCTCTGACCTTAACGCACTCAACTGCTCACTCACCCTGTCCAACTCCGTCAAATCTCTTGGTATTTCTATCGACAACAACCTAACCCTTAACGTCCACATCAAAAACTCTGCTAAAGGAGCCCTCTTCACTCTCCGTCACCTCAAGAAAATCAAACCCTTTATACCTACCGATGACTTTAAACTTGTAGTTCAGTCACTTGTTCTTTCACGTATTGATTATGGTAACGCCATCCTCAACGGAATCCCCAAGGTCCACCTTGCTCCAATCAAAGCTGTGCTCAACCTTGCAGCCAGGCTCATTACAGACTGCAAACGCTTCGATCACATATCTCCGGCTCTCAAATCTCTTAAATGGCTCCCTATTGAAGGCAGATCTGCCTACAAAACTGCCTGCATCACTCATAAAGTCCTCCACCAAAACACTCCGCAGTACCTCTCCAAGAAACTCCTCATTGCGGGCACCACACGACCTCTGAGAAGCACCAACTTCCTCCTCCTTATACCACCACTGCATAAAAAGAAAGCCACACAATCACGCTCCTTCTCTGGTAATGCCCCTATCATCTGGAATGCCCTCCCAAAAACCTGCGCTGCAACCCCTCCTATTTCAGCTTCAAAAAAGACCTCAAAATACACCTCCTCAACTATTATTGGGGATCCTCACCTGTGACCTGCACTTGATCTCCAATTTCACCAGGTTATATTAGTCCAGTAATACTTGTCCATTTCCTGAACATCATCTGCTGTTGTATTCCTCTTAGGGTGTCCATAAACGGGCTTTCCAGAATCATGTCCTTATATAGGCACAATTCGCCCTGCCCTTATATAGGCATAAAATCCCAGTCCTTATTTAGGCATTAAACCGTGCACTCCAAATACAGGCATGGTCTCCGACATCCGTCCACCCTAACATCACAACGAGTTTGTGAAGAACAGACCCTTAGGCTGCGGGAGTTTCCCTAGCCCAGGACTATTGATTTCTTCAAGGACTCATATATTATGCATGAACCATTATTCCTTAGGGGTTCATTCATGACGTCTTCCGCTGTCCGACTCACGTCAATGCTAACATTCTGAGGTAATTCTCAGGTATAAATATACCTTCCCTAGCCCCTGTAAATCAGAGGAGACCTCGACTTCAGAGGAGCCCGTTTCCCGGCCTGACGCACTGAGAAGACGCTGTCATCCCTGCATGCATAGAGTCCATCTTCCAGTGATCTGACTTCCCTTGCGGGGTGTTGGAGTTCGAGTCTGGCAAAGAGATTCCTACCTCTCTCATTCTTTAGGTATGGAGCTGACTAGAACCTAGAGGGACTCTTGGCATACTAGGCATACTAGGCTTAACATACTCTTAGTATACCATAGTAAGGAATACTTCACCTACTTCATACCTCTCCCTACACCTAGGTTAGGTACATTGGGGTAGAACTAGGTTAGAAACGCATCGTATGAGTACTCGCATTTTTAGACTGTGTCATTTATGTAAATGCATATAAACTAAAAGATAATGCTATCGCAGTATTATTTATTTCTACTGCTCACACTGTACATTATTTATCTCGCATACTGTCTTGTGATCGTAACAGCACATTTTACTTACACCAGAAACAAGACTGTTCAATAAATCTTTTATTGAAACGCCCGTCTGTTCTTTCTGTGTAACTTGGAGAAAACTAAGCATGCACGATTGAGCTGAGTGAAATAGTTATCTATTGTTTCCACGACTCTGGGACACGTTCTGATTCTAAAGGGAAACAAAGTGGTCATGTTTTGTGGCTGCCAGAAACTACTCCCTTCTTGTCGTCAAGGAGTTTCTAGTGGCCTCTGAGCTAGCTGGCACAAGTAATTAAGTTTAATATACTCGATAGGGACATATTGACCTCAGTCCTATGTCAAACCTATAGGATATATTATTCCAATGCGCAGAGCCTATTAGGGAAATAGGAGCTACACTACATGGCGCCCAACGGTTTGGTAAGGCGGTAATTCAACGTTAGATACTGAGTAACTCAGCCGTGCTTTTTCTCTCAGAGACCCCTACCCATATACTCCAAAAGACGTCTGGAGTGGGCAGGGTTAAGCATCCACCACGGCTACATAGGGCAGTACCTATATATTAGCTGTTTGGTTTGCTCAACGTTGAAGGATACAGTGTTCCAAAAATATTGTGCACCTTATCTTTGTTTCCTTGAAACTTGTTCTACATTTTTCAAAAAACAAAATGACTGAAACCGGAAACGGTGGAGCTGCGGCTGATCCAGCCCAAGCAGCAGTTTTTAACATTACAGGTTTAAATGAAACCGAGGAGGGTGTTATAGACATCACTCCAAACTTAAGAAGAGCCATCACTCTAAAACTCATAAAACATGGCCTACCACCAAAAGGAGGTAGAGCAGTTTTCGTGATAGAGGCACACGAATCCTTTCAGACAGAGGTATTCTATTCATGGGTAATATTTCCTGAATCCAATCCAGTTACACACATGTTTCACTTCTACAAAGAAGATGATCCACCAGAGGAATACATTCCTTTCGAGGATATTGAAATTCCATTAACATACCAGGAGCATCAGCTCTGGTTTAAAGGCGCCCTAAAACATCACAGAAACATTAACTAATTATGCAGAATTAGGCAGAGATAGTTTGGGTGGAAGACCAGTGAAGCCGAAGCTATCTGAAAGTCCTGAGAAGGACTCAATTAAACAAACTCCTACATCTTCTAAAAAGAAGTGGGAGACTAATAAACAAAATTCAAATGAGAAACGTTCTCAATCCCGAGGTAGGTCTCCTCAAAAGGAGCCCTCTGAAAGGAGGTATAACCTCAGGAATAGGGATAATTTGAGAAAACCTGACAGGTATCAAGATACTGATACACGTTCCTCTCGTCCCTTTCAGATCTCATCACAGACTACGGAAAGAAGAGGACGAACAGAACATAGAGAAGAACGCGTGAAATCGAAAGACGAAAAACACGCTCCAAAAACTAAAGCAAAACCTCAATTCTCCAAAAAGAAAGTAGCAGGTCTGAAGATCAGACATGCCGAGAATACTGAGAACACAATTCAAGAACGGAGAATGGGCTCAGACAATGCTGGACAGTGCAGCAAAAGTCACAATAGCTCGCCAGAACCTGAAGGAACTTCTGGAGATAGTGGACTTGAATGAGTACATTACAGTTGAGACTGTAGACACCAGGGTTAGTACTCCACAAAAGTTATATGAAATAACACTCCGGATGGAGGGAGATAAACCTAGACAGGTGAAAGCACTTTTTTGGGAAAGACTATCAATGGGCTATGACATACTTCTAGCAGAAAAGGACTGGCCACCACAATGTGTCAGGGAGTGCCCACACGGCGAGGACATTATTATGCCGGCCTTCTCCAACCATATACCAATGCACCTAAAATATACATATGCCAGGAAATGGGCAGTAGCCCAGGCCCCAGCATTATATAAAAATCATGTAGGATGGGATGAGGACTCACCTCACCATAAAATACATCTAAAACATGAACCAACTGCACAACGGCAGTACCCAATAAAGCAAGAAGCTAAAAAACAGGTCAGGAGATCTTAGATCAACTTGAATATCAAGGGGTGATTGAAACATGCACCTCCTCAATGAACAATTCTTTGTTTCCTGTCTCCAAACCAGACAATACATATTGTCTAGTTTTGGATTACAGACACCTAAACACTTGTTCTAAAACTTTTGCAGTGCAAAATGCACATAGCACAGCATTAATGAATAACATTGTGCGTAAAAAATAGAAAACAACATTAGACATCTCAAATGGTTTCTTTTGTCAAAACATAGCACCTGAAAGCAGGTACTTAACAGCATTCTCCATAATGGGGACCCAGCGTCACTTTTGTCGACTCCCACAAGGGTTCAAGAACAGCCCAGGTTTATTCTCAGCGAGGGTAACGGAGTTACTACAAATTTATGACAATGAGGCATTGTCCTATGTCGATGACATCTATCTGACAGACGATGACCTGGACAAACACTTGAACAGGGTGAGCACCATTATACTGGGTTTCGCCTCTGAGGGCTACAAGTTCAACTTTAAAAAGTCCCGAATTGCCCATCTCAATGTCCTGTTTTTAGGATATGAGCTTTCAAGTGAAGGCAAGAGCTTGGCAGCTAACTTATTAGAGAAGTGTGCGCTGCTCCAACCTCCAAAAACGCAAAAAAACTTACAATCCATCCTGGGTTTCCTAAATTTTGGAAGAACATACATTCTAAATTACGCAGAAAGGGTTAAACCTCTCTACGCATTAATCAAACCTGATTTTTCAATCAAAAACTGGACACAGGAACACACAGAAATCTTGCGTTCACTCCAGGCTAACATGTTAGCAACAAATCACTTACAAACACGTGTAAGTCAACGAAATTTGGTGATCCGAATAATTTCGGGTCAATGAGGATTCACCTACTTAACCTTCAATGAGGGTGAGAAAATACCAATCGCATACAAATCCCATTTGTACACACAAGCGGAAATGCGCATCAGTTCAACTGAAAAAATTCTGACAGCAGAACAAACCGCTGTAGCAAAAGAAAGAGCCTTAGCCCAAGGGAAACGCATTATTGTCGTAACCCCAGTACCGGCTTTAGAAGCGGTCACAAAAGCAAGCATTCCAAATGCTAAAGCATTACATCCAAGATGGATACAATGGGTTAATTCTCTTGCTGCAACAGATGTTGAATATGTTTTTGATCCAGATTTAAAAACACAAGCATTCCTGCAATATGAACAAGAATGTCCTCTACCTACTGAAATTCTGCCTCTCGATCAGTACGAATTCATAATTTACACTGACGGATCCGCACAACCCGCAACAGGGAGTAAGCGAGCTTACAGTGCAGCGTGTGCAATCGTTAAAGGTCGCATGCGAAATGGCATCTTCAGACCTATGGTCACAAAAACTCAGTCTCTAGGAGATTGTACAGCTCAGCGAGCTGAACTACAAGCGTTCAAACTGGCACTTGAAAGTACAGATCGAGAATTCCCCACACTAATAGTGTGCGATTCCTTTTACTGTGTTCAGTCGTATAATGAATATATACAAAACTGGCTTGAAAATGGTTTCAAAGATGCGAAAGGTGGCACAATAAAGCATAAAATGCTTTGGGAACAAGTAGTTCAGTTGAAAAACGAACTACCAAAGGCTCACGTGATCCACACACTGAGTCATCAACGTGATGGCGTTCACGTTGCAGGGAATTCATTGGCTGACGAAGCCGCAAAGGGGGCTGTTCAGACGGCTTCCGTAGCTGCGATCACTCGTTCAAAAACAAAAATAGACGGTGAGATAATTTTGGCTGTCAATGCTTCAAGCAAGGGCAGCAGTGCAGCGTTACCAAAAAAGTTTCCACTCAAGTACTCTTATGTAATTGATGCGAACAACGTTCCTTTTGCTCGAATCCCTGGAGTGGGGGATAGGGTAATTCCAAACATGGAACGTAGAGCAGCCTTGATTTATGAAACAAATTTGGGGGAGGGTCTGTCACATCAAGGGATCTCTAAAACAATGTTGACGTTAAAAGAGATGTACTGGTGGCCTGGAATGAATACAGAAATTCACATATTTATCAACAACTGTTTAGACTGTAAATTACAGCGAGAGAGCCACCAGACACCATGCTGCGAATGCGGCAACCCAGTACAGACACCATTGTTAGACAGCATTGGACTATCTACGCGCCTGCGTCCTACTGGACAAGTGCAATCCCACAAATACTGAATCTAGGTTCCTATGGATATGGCCACAGCGCTCGGCTGACGCTCGAACTGTTATAAAAGGTTTGCGAGTCTTTATCGGCACATACGCAATAGGCACGCTACATTCTGACCAGGGTCCTGCATTTAGCTCTCGGGCTTACAAAGAAGCCATGGCCAGTCTGGGCGTTGCATTGCGGTACTCCTCTCCATTCCTTCCTGAGGGAAATTCAGTTGTGGAAAGGAAAAACCAGGACATAAAGCAGTCTATAACAGCTAGGGTATTAGGTTCGGGTGATGGGTGGGTCAAACACCTTAATGGGGTCCAACGCTCATTGAACAACCTGCCAAGAAGTTCTCTAGGGGGGGGTCACTCCATATGAGGTCCTATTTGGGACAAGAATGTGGGTACCAGACCTTGAACACGTAGGCACAGTGGTGGAAAGTAAACCGTTTGATATCAAAGATCGTTTGGCTGTTTTACAGGATCTGAATGAATTAAGAACGAAACAAAGCAACGTATTCCTGCAGCCAACCACCACTGGGGAAAAATCGGCGGTCCCAGCAAGGCCTGTCTGGATTCCAAAAGTTGGGGATCTAGTCAGAGAAAAAATTGCAGACAAGAAGGAATTTGGACCTTCTTACAGACAACCAGTACCTGTCCTAGCAGTTCAAGGAACAAGAACAGTACTTCTGCCGCCCCTTGCTGGAAGAAAGGAGAAAAGATTTGTGTCCATCGACCTGATCAAACCACAGTATGTGGCCAATACTAAATAGTAGGCCTCGTGGACTCCGACATAGTAGCAGACGCACTCCTCTCGCTACTATCCAAGAGGTTCAGACTGAAAGACTGATAACAATCGAGAATTCAGCTGTAACAGATGGAGGACTAAGCAACAACGCTATGGAACTCATCCCTCTTGAAAACCAAGTGACAGTTCGTCCAAATACGCCTGTCTACACCAATGTAGCAAGTGATCAACTGGTTCCAGTGATTTCTACAAATCCTGATGCAATTCCAACAATTGATAGAACTGCTTCTGGCTATTTCATTAACTTTGATACATTCTCAGAAGATCCGAGTGAACCTGAAACGACGCCAGCATCATTCAAACTCAAGCAGCAAGTACAAGACTTTCTTCACTTTCTGAAAAAGACTTATCTGGTTTCTCCATGGATTGAACTCTGGATTATATCTGGACTTTTTGTTTTCCTGCTCTGGCTAGCTTTGGTAACAACTGTGAGCGTGCTTATAAGTGGCAGATACATCCATGTGAACACTGAAGGAAAAGATGTGAACGTACTTTTGAAACCTCATAAATCTTCCCATCGTGAAGCAAGAGACTTGTCATCAGTGAACATCACAGCCGTTCCTATACAGGATGGTATAGTGTGGGACAAAACAGATTTTGATATTTTTGGCCCGACGGAACAATTGAACATTCCACATTTATTTAAAATTTCACTAAGTGATCTAATTTCGTCCAGTACCTATTCTGATGATTGGGACTTTGAGACTGTTAATGACATAATGTTTGACCTAGAAAAATCTGCTGCATTTTCTAAAAATGAATATTTAGAGGGTTCATCAGACTATGAACAACTGTATTGTTATAACCACTATGGTCATCATTATTTGCATAAATCTGCATATCCAAGAAATGTGTTTATGTTTAACCAATGGGAACATTGTCCTACACCACCAAAAGGTAGTTCAAAAACATTTGCTAGTAAGTTTCCATATTTTTCAGGTTACAATACATCTGACCCAGAAACATTTTACTTTAGAAATGTAAACAAAACAGGACTGAAAATTATGTTAACTAATACAAAACAGATTTACTCTGCAGCATTTATTGCCCAACTGTCTAGACAGGGTTTCGACTTATGGAAAGACACAATAGACACAAAAACCGTGTGGGGTACTAAAGATTGGCAAGTACAGGGTATAGAAGCTTTATTTAGATCCTGTATCATCCCTGAACAAATAATGTTTTTGAATGAAACCGTCCAACAAACATCTTGTCTTGGATTAGCCAAGATCAAAGAGATGAAAACACCTTCTGTACCAACGCCTGCAAGTGATAACGATACACAAGCAGTGGTGACAGTTGACAATATACTACAACTCAACAGATCTAATCCTGATTGGAAAAAATGGTTGATCTGGCCCACAGACACGAATAACTGTCAGGAAAGATTCCTGAATAAAACTCAGGGCTTTACTATTAATAGGCCAGACCCAAGATACGTCCAAAGACAACCTCCGGGGGTAGTAACAACATACAGTGTAGGAAAATTATGCCTCGATTGGCTGCATAAGTCTACACTACAGGATGTGAAACAACACTTATCCTTACTTAAAAAGGACGCAGATCTTAGGGAATTCTTGCTTGGACCAAGAAAACCACGTCAAAAACGTTTCATATATGCCGGCATTTATGCTGCCTATAATGAAGCATGGAAAGTGTCACAGATGGAGGCCGCAGAACGAATACGTGAACTTGATCGTATTAATTTAGAGAAAACACTCTAGGTGGACGACAATGGGTTAACAACTTTGTCCTCCAGGATATATTAATTGGATGGCATTGTATCCTCTGCTATCGACATACAAGAACAAGATTTGGCGATGTTACAACAAGGTCAGTCTCAATTACGTTCTATTGTGTTATTAAGCTGGACGCTGCAAACTTTGCGAGCGGGCTATGTGCCTTGGCGTTTATCAACACGTCAGCTCTGTTTGCAGAATACAATCTAACTGATAAACAGATCGAATTGGCACAAAGAGGAGCAAGGTATACAGTGCTGAGCATTGAAAAACTGGAAAAGTTACCATTCACAGTGGCAGAAAAACCAGCTACAGAATGGCTTATTCATGGCAAAATAACATTACCTGTGACTACTTCTCAGTTTCAGTATTGCCTCAGACAAATGCAAGCAGGCAAATATGAAAGGTTGGGTAAGGAATATATTAAGACATCTTTGGATTTACCGTATACATATAGATGTTGGAGTGGGGATCGTGAAGTGTTTTTGAGCGGTACACACTGTAAACGTGCACTGAGCGGTTCACTTATATGTCAGGACATTTCTTTACACGGGGCTTGTAATGGTTCTGTGGCAAATTTGTCTTGCCATTAGCAGGGTACACCAGCTGCTGTGATTAATCCAACGTTTGGACAACTTTCGAATGGGAGTTACCTCATGTTGAATGATCAGAGTTGCTGCGGCATGTTGCCAGGCATCCCATATCTAGTAACGGTCAACTCCAAGGTCACTTGCTGTATGCAAGTATTGTTTGCCCCAATAGACACAGTCAGGGAGTCGCCTCTATGGCCTTCGCTGAACGTCTCTTTTTATAAGATTTGATACTTTGAGCAGAATGAAAGCAATGCTTTTACAGCAAACAGTGCCTTTGACCTCGGCCAAAGAAACCTATGATCTACAAGTAGCAAGGACTTCGGCTGAGATACAGACTTTAATACGTACAAACTGCCCTATACATTTCGTGGAAATGATAGGACGTATCTTCAATATGTCTGATACAACAGGAATTGTACATGTATTTAAGAGCATCTGCTCCGGTCTGCTAGCACCTTTCCAGGCAATACTCGGAATCATCCCGAACTTTGCACATTTGGTGTTTGGTGGCATACCATTAATTCTAGCACTTGTTGCCGGAATTCTATTTCTCTTCCTGCTATCGCGCTATGGCCAGCCTATTCGCAGACATCACTCCGAGCGAAATGGAGAAAGCTCTCCTTGAACGAAAGTGCCGTGAGCGAATAGTACAGCTATTGGGCATGACTCATCTACGGGACCTGAATACCACGTGGTTCCTGTCATTTAGACCAATCTGGCAAGATTGCATCTTACCTGTTCTACGATGCCTGCTATGCGGTGAAGAATGCGTGTTGGACACCTGTCTAACATTTCCGTCAGCAACGCCAACGGATGTCGATACTTTGCTGGTCCCGATAACGGCCCATGCTCTGGGTTGTCCCCAGAGGCTACCAATCCTTATATAGGCATGAAATCCCAGTCCTTATTTAGGCATTAAACCGTGCACTCCAAATACAGGCATGGTCTCCGACATCCGTCCACCCTAACGTCACAACGAGTTCGTGAAGAACAGACCCTTAGGCTGCGGGAGTTTCCCTAGCCCAGGACTATTGATTTCTTCAAGGACTCATATATTATGCATGAACCATTATTCCTTAGGGGTTCATTCATGACGTCTTCCACTGTCCGACTCACGTCAATGCTAACATTCTGAGGTAATTCTCAGGTATAAATATACCTTCCCTAGCCCCTGTAAATCAGAGGAGACCTCGACTTCAGAGGAGCCCGTTTCCCGGCCTGACGCACTGAGAAGATGCTGTCATCCCTGCATGCAGAGAGTCCAGCTTCCAGTGATCTGACTTCCCTTGCGGGGTGTTGGAGTTCGAGTCTGGCAAAGAGATTCCTACCTCTCTCATTCTTCAGGTATGGAGCTGACTAGAACCTAGAGGGACTCTTGGCATACTAGGCATACTAGGCTTAACATACTCTTAGTATACCATAGTAAGGAATACTTCACCTACTTCATACCTCTCCCTACACCTAGGTTAGGTTAGGTACATTGGGGTAGAACTAGGTTAGAAACGCATCGTATGAGTACTCGCATTTTTAGTCTGTGTCATTTATGTAAATGCATATATACTAAAAGATAATGCTATCGCAGTATTATTTATTTCTACTGCTCACACTGTACAATATTTATCTCGCATACTGTCTTGTGATCGTAACAGCACATTTTACTTACACCAGAAACAAGACTGTTCAATAAATATTTTATTGAAACGCCCGTCTGTTCTTTCTGTGTAACTTGGAGAAAACTAAGCATGCACGATTGAGCTGAGTGAAATAGTTATCTATTGTTTCCACGACTCTGGGACACGTTCTGATTCTAAAGGGAAACAAAGTGGTCATGTTTTTGCGGCTGCCAGAAACTACTCCCTTCTTGTCGTCAAGGAGTTTCTAGTGGCCTCTGAGCTAGCTGGCACAAGTAATTAAGTTTAATATACTCGATAGGGACATACTGACCTTAGTCCTATGTCAAACCTATAGGATATATTATTCCAATGCGCAGAGCCTATTAGGGAAATAGGAGCTACACTACACTGCCTAATTACTTGATATGTATAGCTCCTGCCCCAGTTTATCTATTTGATTTGTTTATCTATTTGTTTGATTTGTTTATCTATTTGATTTGTATATTTCACATGTTGTTGTCATTATCTTTTATCTACTTATACGCCATGTTTGGCCCAATTATTATCCGGGGTCCTAACCTGTGTCCTGCACATGATCTCCAATCACCATGTTACATTTTGTCCAGTAATATCTGTCCATTTCCCGAACATCATATACCTAGTTACTTGAAGTGTATAGCTCTTGCACCTGTATATCTATTTTTGTTTTGTATATCTCACACGTTGTTTCATTATCTTTTATCTATTTGTATGCCATGTTTGCTTTATATTATCTTCTCATGTAAAGCGCTCTGATACCTCTGGGTCTAGCCAGCGCTATATAAAACTTTTAAAATAAAAATAAAAAATACCGTTTAGAAACACTGCATCCTGCCCTTAGGGCTACCTAGGGCCTACCTTAGGGGTGACTTATTTGTAATATAAGGGAAGGTTTGGGCCTGGTAAGTATGTTAACTTGCCCGAACTGCAGTGGCAGGCCTGAGCCATTTTTAAGGGATACTGAAGTGGGTGGCACAATAAGTGCTGCAGGCCCACTAGTAGCATTTTATTTACAGGCCCTGGGCACATTTAGTGCACTTGACTAGGGACTTACAAGTAAATTAAATACTCCAATTGTGTATAAGCCAAGATTACCATGTTTAGAGTACAGAGCATATGCTCTTGAGAACTGGTTAGCAGTGGTAAAGTGCCCAGAATCCTAAAGCCAGCAAAAATGAAGTCAGAAAAACAGGAGGCCAGGAGGAAAAAAGTCAGGGGAAACCATGTCAAGGATGCCAGGTCTAACATGTGTCCCTCCAGGCTGAAGGTGGGAAGAGCTACCCCAACCCTTGGGAGTTCTCTTCACTAAGGTGGAAAAACCTTGAGAGACCATCAGCATTGGTGTGGTCGGTGCCAGGGCAATAAAGTCCAATCCATGTAGGGAGATGGACCACCTCAAAGCTTTGGAATTCTCATCTGCATTAAACATCTGAGGGGCCTGTGGTCTGTACGAACATGTAAGTCTGTGCCAAACAGGTATCGCCATAGCTTCTTCAATGCCCAGACCACGCAATGGCTTCTCTTTCAATTGCACTCCACCTCTGTTCCCTAGGAAGTAGCCTCCTACCGATGAAGGCTACAGGTTGATCCAGGCCCTCTTCAGTTAGCTGTCAGAGCATGGCCCCTATGCCATGCTCTAAGGTGTGCATTTGTACAACAAACTCTTGGGAGAAATCGGGGGCCTTGAGCACGGGTGCCGTGCACATGGCTTCCTTCAGGGTGTCAAAAGCTTTCTGGCATGCCTCTATACAGATCACCTGACATGGCTGCTTATTGGTAGTCAACTCTGTCAAGGGGGTAACAATGGTGCCATATCCCTTTATGAATCTCCTGTTATATCCAGTGAGGCCTAAGAAGGCTCTCACTTCTTTCTAGGTCTTGGGAGGATCCCATGCTAGAATGGTGTCAATTTTGGGCTGAAAGGGGCTGCACCTTGTCGCCCCCTACTTGGTGTCCCAAATAGACCACCGAACCCTGCCCTTATCTGTCACTTGCTGGCCTTGATAGTCAGGTCTGTGCTCTGCAGAGCCCAAAACACTTCCTGGAGGTGGTTCAAGTGGTCCTCCCAACTAGAGCTGAAGACCGCAATGTCGTCCAAGTAGGCGGCACTGAAGTAAACCAACCCAGCCAGAACCTGATTGACCAGGCTCTGGGAGGTGGCAGGGGCATTCTTCAAACCAAAAGGCATGACTCGGAACTGGAAGTGCCCTTCTGGTGTTTAGAACACTGGCCTCTCTTTAGCCCCCTCGGTCAAGGCAATATGCCAGTACCCAGACGTTAAGTCAAACGTGCTGAGGAACTTGGCAGTTCCAAGCCGATCTATGAGCTCATCAGCTCTGGGGATTGGGTGTGAGTCTGTCTGGCTGACTGCATTAAGCCCGCGGTATTCAACGCAGAACCTAAGTTCAGGTGTCACACCTGGAGGGGCAGCCTTGGGAACCAATACCACTGGGCTTGACCAAGGGCTATTTGAGGGCTCGATAACCCCTAACACCAGCATCTTGGAGACCTCCTCCTAGATGCTACCCCTCACCTTATCAGACAGCCTGTAAATGTTGTTCCTTACAGGTGTGCTATCCCTAGTATCAATATCATGGGTACACCATGTAGCGAGTCCAGGGGTAAGGGAGAACAAAGAGGCAAACTGGCCCAGCAACTGGTGACAGTCTCTATGCTGATCTAGGGTAATTGTAGGGGAGAGGCTGACACCCTCCACTGACCCATCCTGCTCCTTGGAAGATAGGAGGTTGGGGAGAGGCTCACTCTCTTCTTCCACTCGATCATCAGTAACCATAATTGTGGTAATCTCATACCTCTCAAGGTGGGGCTTGAGACGGTTCACATGCAGGACCTTCAAAGGGTTTCTAGAAGTCTTGAGATCCACCAAGTAGGTGACATCACTCCTGTGCTCCTTCACCTCATAAGGCCCAGGCCAACGGTCTTGCAGGGCCCGGGGGTCCACTGGCTCCATTACCACACTTTTTGACCAGGCTAAAACTCAACCAGAGTGGTATTCTGGTTGTAACATTGTTTCATGTCCTCCTGGCTAGCTTCCAGACTCTCATGTGTGAGCTTTCCGAAACAGCTGTCTGGTTGTGGAAGGCCAGCAGGTAGCTAATTACATCCTGATGTGGCTTCTTGGGAGCTTGCTCCCAGTCTTCCTTAACCAAACTGAGAGGTCCTCTCACAGGGTGTCCATATAGAAGTTCAAAAGAGCTGAAGCCAACCCCCTTCTGTGGAACCTCCCTGTAGGAAAACAAAAGGCAGGGCAGGAGGATGTGCCACTTATTCTTCACTGGTTCGGGTAGACCCATAATCATGTTTTTGAGGGTTCGGTTGAACCTTTCAACCAACCAACTGGTTTGGGAGTGGTAAAGAGTAGTTAACTTATAGGCCACACCACACTACTTCCACATGGCCTTCATGTGGTTGGACTTGAAGTTGATACCCCGGTCAGATACCGCCTACTTTGGGAAACCCACATGGATAAAGATCCCCTTCAGTGCCCTGGCCACGATGGATGCAGTCACTGTCCTCAAAGGGATAGCTTCCAGGTACTGGGTGGTATGGTCCACAAAAACCAGAATGAATGCTTTGCTGTCTTGGGATCCAGAGGCGTCACAATGTCAATTTCAACCCGCTCAAAAGGGGCGCTAACGACAGGAAAAGGTTGCAGGGGAGCCTTCATTTCCCCCTGACTTGCTACTCACCTGGCAGGTAGGACAAGACCTACAGAATGCATATGAGGCTTTCCTCATTTGAGGCCAATAGAAGTGGGCGACAAGCGTGTCAAAGGTCTGATCTTGCTCCAAATGACCTGCCAGTGGTACATCATGAGCCAGACCCAGTAGGAAGGTCCTGAAGCGCTGGGTACCACCAACACATGTGTTGCACCAGGTACAGGAGCCTTAGGCTCACTATACAGGAGATCATTCTCCCAGTAGATCAGGTGCTGCCCAGAGGCATCACCAGCTACCTGAGCCTCAGCCTGCCACCAAAGACCCACAAGAGTAGAGCACTCCTTCTGCTCCTTGCAGAACTCTTCCCTGGAGAGACCCCCATCCTGCTGCCAGTTGCTCAGCTCAAGCAGGTTCCCCAGTTCAGCCACCTCTTCCCCTGTAGGTATCGGGGTGTCCCCCTCAGGTTTCACCTCCTCCCAGATATTGGGAATTTGAGGAGTGGTTTTCCCACACCCTTTGCCCTTCCTCTTTTTGGCAGGTACCTGGGCCATTGCTCCAGGCTCCTGGTCCTTCTGGCCACCCTCACGAGCTGCGATTTACAGTCTGATCAGGCACACCCACTTAGGCAACCCCATCCTCTCCAAGAGTGCCTTAAGCTCCACCTCCTTCCACATAGTGTGCTCCAGGTCGTTGCCCAGCAGACAATCCACAGGCAAGGATGTACTCACAGCTGCCTTCAGCAGACCTGAGACCCCCCTGCCTCAAAGGGAACTAGAGCCACAGGATAGTGCCTCTCACAGTTGTCAGCAGCAACAACTTGGTGGAACGTATTAGGGACTACATTCTCTGAAGACACCAGATGACACCTGAGGGCTGTCATTCTGACTCAGGTGTCTCTCATAGTCTCCACCATCTGCCCATTGATGGACACCCACTGACTATACTTTTTAGTATTGTCAGGAAAGTGGGTCCTCTGTACCATCTCTCCATCACCTAGGGACACCAGGGTCAATTCTACACTCCTCCCAAAACTATCTGGACAATCTCCTACTCAAGCACTACACTAGCCAACCGCTGTGACTGCCCACTGTTGGGGTGCTGTGCCCAGTTGGGACACTTGACATTCCCTTTGTAGTGCCCTTCCTGCTGGCACTTATAGCACTTCACAGGAGACTGCTCTGCAGACTTATTCTCAGGGAATCACTTCTGCTTCTTATCACTAAGGGGAAGCCTCAAACCATCTGTCTATGTCGACTCCCTCCACAAAAACCTTGGGTATGTGTACCCTACTGTCAGAGGGCACAGAAATGTGGCCACCATCACTGCTGGGCTCCACCTGTATGGCTTTGATGTCCAGCTCTCTCAGCCTCAACTCCTGAGCTAACATCATTTTCTTCTCCTCTATAGCCAACCTCTTTTGGTTCTCCTCCATGGCTAGCCTTTTCTCCTCCAAGGCCTGTTTCTTCTCTTCCAAGGCCTTCTGCTTCTCTAATTTGAGCTTAATCAGATTTAATTTTAATTTCCTCTTCTCCCGCGTGTCCTCCAGCTCCTCTGGGGACAGGCCTTTGGATGACACACTGCTCCCTTTCCTGAAAGAAATCACCACTCCTGGAAGTAAGTTGACCTCCTCCACAGACAGCAGCCCAAGGCTTCCTCTTAGATGCTGGTCCAAATCATCCTCCTCATCCAGCTCTTCCCCAGCCTCATACTCCTCCTGGGTCTCATTTAATGCAGTATGGGCTTCTGACTAGGCTCCCAGTGCCTTTTGTAGCTCCACCTTCCTGGTGGTGCGCTTTACAGGAAGCCCAAAGTCCTTACAGAAATCCTTGAGCTGGAGCACAGTGTAACCCTCACGTTTGGAGAGCACAAACTCCATTCTTGCAGGTGCAGATGTAGAACCTTCAAACAGAGGCATGATTTAGAGTAAAAAGGAAAAATGTTAATCCGGGAGAATTTAAAAATTCTAAATGCCAATTGAATAGAGCAGGAAAAAAAATGCCAGTGGGGATCAGAGACAATTTATTCGAATTGGTCTGGATGTGGGTAGTAGTGTACACCAAGTTACTATAAGGTACTGCACAAATACCAGTCCTATCCTCACCGCTGATCACCAATGTTAGAAATTGAGGTTTCGGGTTGGCAGAGTATATACACTGTCCAAGCAGGAGCCACAATCCTAGTCAGAGTAAGTCAGATACAGAACCTAAATTAACCGGTGCCCACCCTCTGGTAGTTTGGCACAGAGCAGACAGACTCTGAAGTATTTGTGCAACACTTTAAAGTAACACACTGAAAACACCACAGAAAGACTCCACACCAGTTTTCAAAAATAGAGAATATTCTGAGTAAAACAAGACCAAAACGACAAAAATCCAATAAGTAGAATTCGAGATTGAATTTTTAAAAATGTATTCCCAAAACAGTGCTTAGCAGTCAATAGAGCTAAAAGGTTTCTTGAGGTCACACTAGACCGGAGGAAATCCAAAGTTCCAGGCTGACCTCGATGGAGGGCAGGCCAGCTACAGTACCCACGCAGGGCCCGCTGAAAAAGTACCTTGTATGGAGCAGGCATCTGCGTCATGGACTCCCTGTGTCAGTTCCTGTTCACGCAGTCAGGTCAATGTGTTGAAGTTGAGCTTCTCAGTTGGTGTCGGAGGGTCAGCACTGCGTCAGAGAAGAAGGGTCGGTGCTGCATCAGATTTGAGCCTTGCAGCAGCATCTTTGGATCGGCACTGCATTGTTGACGAACCTCGCAGTCGAGACCCGCGTCGCAATCGAATCAGCACTGGTTAGGCGGGCACTGCTTCAGTTCCAATCGGGCAAAGAGGTCACTGCGTCGATTTTTGCAGAAAACAGCTGCAGAACCCACATCTGAGACCCAGGACTGGAGAGGGGCTCCCCAGGCAAGGGTAGGATTCATAGATGGTAGAGTCCAGCAGCACAGTAGAATTGCATGAAGTCTTTTAAGACCCTGAGACTTCAGGGAACAGGAGGCAAGCCATCAAGCACTTGGAGAAACTTAGGTTCAAGGATGTAGAGAACAGTTCCAGTCCTTCTCACTCCCAGGCAAGAGGCAGGCAGCAGGCCAACACAGAAGAGCAGGTTGTGAAGTGTCAGTCCCTCCTATAGCACAGCAATCAGCACGTTTAGGCCAGCACAGCACTGCAGTTAGTGAAGTGGCAGTCCCTCCTACAGCACAGCAACTCTTCTCCCAGGCAGAATGGCCTTGGATCTAGCAAATTGATTTAATGGTGTCAGGGGTCCTGTGCTTATACATAAATGTGCCTTTGAAGTGGGAGCGACTTCAAAGAGGCCTTTGAAGGTCACAAGGTCCTGCCCTGGCTCCAGACTCACTACCAGGGGCGGGGGGAGGGGGTATGCAGCTCTTTCTGTGGACACAGGCACATATTCAGGTGCAAGTGTCAGTGCCTCCCTCCCAATCTACCTCAGGAAGGCCCATCAGCCTGGTGATGGGCATCAGGATGCAAAGGTCACACCCCAGCTCCCTTTCTGTGACTGTCTAGATGGAATGCACAAAGTTCAGCTGTCACCTAACCCAGATGTGTATTCAGAGACAGGCAGAGGCACAGAATAGTTATAGTAAGAAAATATAAACTTTCTAAAAGGGCCATTTTCAGACTTACAATTTAATATCCGACTTCGCCAAGAGTTGTGATCTTAAATTGTAAGTCCAGAGACTCCAAGCTCCAAATCTCTAACTTTGCCCAACTGGAGTAGTGAAAACAAATTTAGCAGTTTTTCACTTCCAAGACATGTAAAACTCAAAAGTACATGTCCTACCTTTTAAATACACTACATCTTGCCCTTAGGGCTACCTAGGGACTACCTTAGAGGGTGACGTATATGTAATGAAAGGGATTGTTTGGGCCTGGCAAGTAGGTTAACTTGCCAGGTCGAAATGGCAGTTTAAAACTGCACACACAGGCTCTGCAGTGTCAGGCCTGAGTCATGTTTAAGGGCTACTGAAGTGGGTGGGACAATCAGTGCTGCAGGCCCACTATAGCGTTTAATTTACAGGCCCTGGTCATGTATAATGTACCTTACTAAAGACTTACTAGTAAATTAAATATATCAATTGTGGATATGTCAAGGCTACCATGTTTAGAGTACAGAGCATATGCACTTTAGCACTGGTTAGCACTGACCTGGTAGAGGGAAGTTGAACATCTTGGCAGTCGCGAACTCACCTCTGAGCCTCAAACTCAACAGAAGAATCAACCCAACAATCTCTAACATATTTTGAAAACTTCACCTGGAATCCAAGCTCGGAGTATTTGAGAATTTTCATTCAACCGGCGAATCTGGCATTTTCAATATATTACAGTACACACAACCATATCGTACAATGCCTTCAAATACAACGGGGTGGAGAGTATTCGCCATGGTTCAGAGTGGAGTGCTCCCACAGGAAACCCTGCTCAATAAAAGAAATCTGGCACCCTCAGTAAACCGCATCTACAGGTAGACGGGAGGACCTGCCCCACTTCTTGCAGATTTTCCCACGCTGCGATTTTGTCAGATTTTACACAATCAATCACATTCCTAACAAGGAACTGTTAGAGACTGATGACAAGATCATATTTTAACTACTCAGTGACATCTCTAAAGCCACTGATGGAACAAGGACTCACAAATGAGACTTGCTCGAATGCAATCTCCTCACAGTATTAATTTATTAATTTTGTATTGTGTATATTAACTTTGCATACATTACATGAATAGCAAGGAAGCTTGCCTATGTGTTCTAACTAACAAGTAACGCTTGTCTTTTCCTAAAATGGCCGCTAAAACGCGGGAACTTCACTGCGCATGTCTCAACCATATCACGTGTTGTGACGTCTTTCTATTGCTTGGTGGGAAATTTCTGCTTCTGCGCAGTGTGCATTAAAATGGCTGCTTGATGTTTTCACATGCTTCAGCTTGCTCTTGTGTTATTATTAATTTGTCGTTTTCTTAACGCTACTAATGCGGGATAGATTTATAAGTAAATGGGGATAGAGTAGAAAGAGTGGGTATACAGTGAAACATATTATTTGTGATTTTAATATTTTCTTCTTTGACTTTTATTAGTTCGCAAACTTGGGCCTGGGGTTGGTGATCTGAAACTCGAGAGACAATGATTCTGCGCATGTGCCCTGCTTGGCTGCCAAAGAATAAGGATGAAGTCAACCTGGACGTCGTCCAAGGCCACGACCTAATGGCCGATATTGATATATTCATGTGTTCTTGCCAAACTTGCAACTCTGTATATGAAAATTAATAAACTTTGTCGTGA
This sequence comes from Calotriton arnoldi, assembly GCA_963921515.1. Lineage (NCBI taxonomy): Eukaryota > Metazoa > Chordata > Amphibia > Caudata > Salamandridae > Calotriton > Calotriton arnoldi. Next base: position 1,259,679 of record CAWUFW010001381.1, read on the forward strand.
GACGGGTGGGAAATAAAGCAAAAGTATTAAATTGGATGGGCGGTAGTTTAAAGACAAAGGTCTTCAGAATTCGAACCAAATCAATATGGTGTGAGGATCAACCCCCTGTCCCTGTCCAATCAGAAGTAGTGGTCCCATATTTTGGCAACATTAAGGGGAGGTACATGGGCGTAGAAGGGTATAATAGATATAGAATTAGCTAATTAGTTAGCTTCTAGCTCCAGACTGCCAAGCTGATCGATTGCAGACTGAATCGCTGTCCAGAGAAGTTCTGAGGAGGAGGGGGCAGCGGAGTCCATTAGAAGGAAGACACGGAAGAATCAAGGAGAAGTCGAGTATCAGAGAGGGGAACGACGCAGGGGTCGTTGTAGAGAGGTCACCGGTCCTGTCCTGATCCTGGAGGAGGTCTTTGCTCTTCATCCTTCCGAGGGTCCTATTCTTTTCCAACTCCTTGGCCAAGGGGTTTGGTTCTCGCACTTAGGTAAATATAAATGCAACCTTTAGTTGCGCTGCTGTCTCTATCTTCTCCTTTCTGAGGGACCGTCATTAATCAATAATTATTATTCTAATCTTCATCCGTGATATGCGATTAAGTACCATGTGGTTCTGTAATTTACTCTGCTAAAACTTTAGATAAACAATTTAAAACTTCCTGACTCAGTGGTTATTTCAGGATTATGTACTATAATGAATGTCACTCATTTTAAACTTCCCAATTAGCAAAGGATTCATTGGTAAGTCATTACTCTTCAATCGGAAGGTAATTGGTAGCAGGGACTTTGATAAAGAGTAACAACTGACAACCCCAGCGTAAGTATTAGCGTAGTATGAATGTATGGGCCCAAGTGAGTATCTAGTGTATGAATGCTGTTTGCTAATATCGCGCTGGATCACCACAACAAGACTTATGGGCCACTATTTGTTGAAAAGAGAGGCCATGAGAGAAAATGCTCAAGAAAACAGGCCCCAGGACTGATATTATGACCAGGTGTAATGAACTCCAAAGGAAAGTAACTCCTCTGAACTTTTTTGAACGTCTGTATCCTGTTCTTCCTCTTTTTTAAAAACAAGTCTGTTTAGGTCAAGCATGCAAGATCATGCATTTGCACATGAGACTTGTGGAATAATAGGCTTGGATCCCGCCCATAGCTTACCATTTGTTGTGGTCATTGTTGCTCTTCTTTGCTGCCTCCTCATTGGCCAGTGACTTGCCATGCATCACTTCCTTTTTAGCGCATGGCACTCGGACCAAGTGCAGATAAATTAGCTTTAACTACTAAATTAGTGCTTCTCCGCTGCGATCTGCTGCTCGCGCTGTGTTTCAGGTACTATTTGCCTATGAGTGGTCAACGCCATTTTTTTTTAAAAGCCTAACACCACACCCTCCCTGTTTCTTTTCCCCAATGTCTTTGCAGGATACACTTTGAACGCTTGGAACCCCCTGCAAAAGGTGCCACGTAGCAGCGAGACGCACACTTCATGTTTTAAACTTATCCCCACTCCCTTCCAGTTTCTTCTCCCCTATATTTTAGCAGGGCTCACTGTGGAAGCTTGGAATCCCAGCTGCAAAAGGTGCCGAGTAACATCGGGACGCACTCTTCATGTAGCTGGATTCCCAGCAGAGGGAAACCTAAGCCAGCGGCCCTGTCGCTACAAACATTATTGACCTTCAACACAAAGAGCAACAATTGCTGTTTCCCTGTGTTTTAAACAGAAAGCTTTTTACATTTAGAAAGCTTTTAGAATCTGTCGCATTTATTATCTTTTCAGAAAGGGGTTTCTCAAATATTTAGGGGCATATTATCAAGGGCATTATCGCCGCTTTAGCGGCACTTTTTGCCGCTAAAGCGGCGATATTTTTAACGCCCTATTAGCAAGCTGTTGCTAACAGGCGTTAGCGACAGCTTTCAGGCGATAGCGGCCGGGTTTTACATCGCCTTGCATGTCAGCGATAATTATCGCTAATGACATGCAAGGTAGGCGTTCCCAACTAAAAGCGACAGAAAACAGTCGCTTACATACCTATCGCCTATTAGCAATACCCGCGAGCGATAAAAACGCGCGCTAACCCTGATTAGCGCTTGTTTTTTAGAACTGATAAAAACATGACTTAGCAATGAAAGTCAATGGGAGGTGGATTGTAAGGTTAAGTCCCCAGAATTAGCGATAGGATTTTATCGCTGGATTTCTGCGTTAAAGCTGGGTTTCGCCGCTATCGCTGGATATTTTATCGCAATGGAGATAAACCTTGCTAATAGCATGTTATTTCCGCGGTAATATCCAGCGATAGCCGGCGATAAAAAAAGGCGCGCTAAGCAAGGTTTGCGATATTTATCGCATGTTCTTGCTAATATGCCCCTTAATGTGTTAACTTTCCCGACAGCCTGACAGTGATGTCACATCATAGTCACGTGACCATTAGCGGCGGAGGCGACGGCCATGTTTTGATTCGAGCAGGATGCTCATGACATTTTCAGACAATATTTGAAAACGAAGTCCCAAAAAATCAAGCGTCTTCCAGTTTAACAGACTGTGATTCCGAATTTTGTTTTGAAGTTTAGTACTTTCCTTGGACGTTGGTTGTATATATGTAGCTTGTCTACACAAGTTCCCCATGCACCATACAGTGTTTCTATTTAATCAGAAGGGGGGTTGTTAGCAGCGCTTCTTTTAGGGAATGGTAACTCACCTTTAGTGAGTCATGGACAATACGAAGAATACAAGGTTGTACAGTTAGAGGCAAGGCATTCTTTACAGTGTGTATACATTTACTCTTAAAGCTGCTTGATAGTGCTTTTCTAAACATCCTGTTATCAAGATACACGCGCCCTCCAGTTCACCACCCACATTTGCCCTACCGTTCACCATCCACATCCGATTGCCAAAGCCAATAGCTTGTCCATAGCGAGACCTATTAGCTTTGTCAATGCTTGTTTTCTATATGATTTAGATATTCGTGTGCACAAGGCACTTTTGAGGAAGCAGCTGTCAATAAGTTTCAAATGTCAGTACACAGTGACACATAGGGCCTGAGTCACAAAGGGCCTCTGCTCTTGTGGTGGAGGCCTCGCAGTCGCGAGGGAGTCTCCACATTCGGGGCGGAATCTCTGTGGTGCTTCCGCCTCGAGAGCGGAGACTCCTTCATGACTGCAGGGCCTCCGCCATGAGTGCGGAGGCCATTTGTGAATCAGGCCCTTAGAGATCACTTTTTTTTAAGCTATTTAGTATCTTTGTAAAGCACTATACTATGAAAAGCAACAAGAAATAGCAATGAATAGTCAGATGCCTTAGGCCACGGATGAATATTGGACACCAATGCAAATTATTGTGTAGACCCACAACCAGTCGCGGCTGCTCCCACGAATCAGTAGTGGGGCAGGGAGGGGATGAAAGGGGCAACTTTTTTTTTTTTTAAATCACTTATCTGCCACCTCTCTGCCATCCTCTTCCTGGCTTCTGTTGGAACAGGAAGCAGGATAGGCTCCCCTAAGCCAATCACAACGCGGCAATGCAGCGTTGTGATTGTTAAGCACCCAAGCTCCCCTGAGCCAATCACAACGCTGCAATGCAGCTTTGTAATTGGTGTGAGCGCCGTGGTTCGGCGCTCAGATGGGGAATTGAAGCCTGGGCATGTTCTCCACCCAGGCTGTAATGCAGCCTGGGTGGAGAACATGCAAAGTGCACATAAATGTTTGGCTGGCCCTAGAATGCCGGCCAAACATTCATTCGCACTTAGGAGGGTGCCACCACTCCTCCCCGATGCAGCTTAGCCCCGTCCCACAAAACTGCCCCAGCACAGAAAAATAAAATGATAATAACATCTTGTTATTATAATTTTATTTTTCCTTTTTTTGCCGTGCTGAAAGGCAGTGGGGCGATGCTCCTTCGCCTTAGTGGAAGAGCCGCACCTGCCCACAACATAAGATTTTGTGAACTCCAAATTGAGACCTTCCATATACAGTCAATATAGTCTTTGTTGCATGAATAGAACAATAGACTTTCGGAAACGATGCAAAATAAATACCAGATTTTATTTCTCCATTTTAAGACAACCAAAATCACCCTCAGAGGTGTGAATCTATATGCTTCTCAAATGGATTTCTGGCTTCATATTCGGCCCCTCATACCACAGTGCTAAGAATACTTTACCGAATAATATGGAACTGATGGCACTACTGTGCCATTTCACCAAAGCCAAGCACTGGAAGTACAGCTCTTATAACCATCCTGATCCTCTCCTTTAGCAAAATTGCACCTTGAGGTCATTTCGTTTGTATAGCGCTTTTATATCAGTATATTCATTCATGTATTCCAAGTGGATATATATGGGTGTACATGGATATCTGAAAAATGCAAGAAAGCACTTTGGGAGCAGGAGGGACCTTCAGTCATAGCTGCCATCGTGTGTAAGATCGGCCTAATCATTAAAGAGCATCCAGACCTCCTTTTCTTGAGTACAGCATTTACAAGCTTAATAAAAAAGATCACAAACAAAACCGCCTGCTTCTATTTCTGAGACACACAAGCATATTTAACAGCATCTTTCATACTCTCTGAAAGCATAAATAATTTCAGTGAAAACATATAGTATTATTTTCTGTATCCTAGAAAAATTATTCCAAGGACACTTTAACATTATTTCCTATCATCTCAAGTCAGAGTAACTACCCTCCCTTGCTAGTGAATCATAATGTTTTATGATATTAGCCAGCACTGAATAAGCTGACAATGAAAATGACAAAAAAACGAATGAAGAGGGAAGGGTAGCTGGTAAAGCCCTCGGGGATGAAAACTATTCTTACGCAGTTCAGCCAGAAGTCCATTAAAGCAAAGGAAAGTGGAAACACGGTGTACAGCCGTGACTGTCTTCAAACCAGCAATTTAGCGATAAAGCTGAGGGCAGTTATTATGCACCGACTTTTAATACCAGGACGATTTGTGGTCTCACAAAATACCTGCCTCGGGCACGAGCGCTGCTGCTATTCTAATAGGCCTAGGTTGTTGAGTGTCAGAGCAGCAGAGATTGGTAGCAGAGGCCCGGGCTCTGTAAACAGCTCAGATAATTAGAAGGTCTGTCAGTGCGAGAACAAGGCCAGGCTGCGTTTTGGCTCAGGGTCGGAATGGTCATGCTCTTGCATTTTTTCAGAAGATATGTACAAGGAACGAAATGTGAAATCGTTCAGAGGCTTCCCCGGAGCTCACATTTGGCCTCTTCAGCTGCCCTGCCCCATGACTAGAAGTAATCACAACACAGGGAAGTTGCTGCGTCTGGTCACCTTGTCAGGCCCAGAAAGCTCCTGTAGCTAGACACCAAATATGTTTTTTGAACAGAATGACTTCGGGTTATTGTGGATTATGATGTTGATGACAGTAGGTGATCTATATCCAACAGAGTGTGAAGGTAGAGCATGTTATGTGTCATGATTAAAAATTAAAATTAGTTTATCTTTAAGGAACTTAAAGGCAACGTTTAATATATGTGAATGGTCTGCCAATCTGCTGGGGTAGAGGAGGCCCTGCTTCAGCTAGCCTGGCTGCAAGCTGCCAGTTATGTTATGTTATGCAGATTTGTAGAGCACGCTACACCTGGGAGGGTATCCTGACACTTAGCAGGTGCGAGTCTAGCCAAACCTATGGCTTAGTGAGACTACTCGGCAAGTCAGGTTTTCAGCTTCCTGCGGAATCCAAGAAGTGAAGAGGAGGATCTTATGTGTAGCGGCAGGTCATTCCATGCTTTAGGAGCAATGTAGGAGAAGGCTCGAATGCCGAATTTGGTTTTCCGTATGTGTTGGATGTGTGCAAGTAGGATCCCAGGCGGCGATTGTGTCTAGAAGGTTAGTGAAAGCAGATGCGACTGTTGAGGTATGCTAGGCCAGTGTTATGTAGTGCTTTGAAAATGTGGGTTTGGAGTTTGAGTTCTGCTCATTTGTGTTGGGGAGTCAGTGGTGCTCCTCCTGGTGTGCTGTGTTGTGAGTGCAGCGTGGGAGGTTGAGAGAGATTCTGCCCACCAAGTTCTGAATGGTCTACAGCCTTTCGGTCAATATTTTGATGATCCTGGCATCAAGGGCGTTGCCGTAGTCCAGCTTGCTTGTGACGAGGGCTTGCGTGACTGTTTTCCTGGTGCTGAATGGCAGTCATTTGAAAACCTTCCTCAGCATCTTCAGATGAGGTGGTGACAGCGCTGACTTGGCCGGTCATGTTGAGTTTGCTGTAGATGACAATCCTGAGGTTCTTGTTGTGGGTGGTGGAGTGGGGATCGATCCTAGCTCTGTTGGCTACCAGGTAGGATCCCTCAGTGAAGTTTTCTTCCCGAAGATCACAGTTTTGGTCTTGTCAGTGTCCAGCTTCAGATAGTTGGTCTTCATCAAGTGGATGATTTCAGTCATGCAGGCATCGAACTTGATCCGGGTACTGAGCGTCTGTTCCATGATGGAAAGAAAGAGGTGTGTGCTGTCGGCGTAGGAGAAGACGTTGATATCATGAGAGCAGATGATGCTGGCTAGAATGATCATGTATACACTGAAGAGGCTCAGGCTCAAGGAGGATCCTTGTGGATGAAGTCGCAGGCGTTTGAGGTGTATGGTGCCAGACTAACTGGGTCAGGAAGAAGCAGATCCATCACACTGCATGTCCTTGGATTCTGATGTAGTGTAGGCATTTGATGAAGATGGGTTGGGAACCGTGTCAAATGCTGCTGAGAGGTCCAGAAGCATTAGGGACACTGTGTCTTCTACGTCCAGAGTCGGGCGATGTCATCTTTGATGAATCTGAAACCAATCTGATGGAAGTCGAGTAGTTGTTCATTGTTGAGGTATTCAGTGAGGCATCTGTTGATGATTTTTTCTAAGACCATGGTCGGGAATGGGAGCAAGGAGATCGGTCTGTAGTTGGTGAGCATTAAAGGGTCCATGGAGGGTTTCTTTAGCAGTGGGTGGACAGTTGTAGGTTTACAAGTGTCTGGGAAGGTCATAGAAGAGGTGGTGACATTCAGAATGGGTGTGAGCATGGTGCTGATGGGTTGCGGTACTTTGGAGAAGGCATGGTGTGGGTAGGGGTCCGATGGGGCCCTTGAGTGGATGAACTTCATGGTGGCAGCAGTTTCTTCTGTGGGGATAATGTGCCATGTGGTTAGCATTGGTTCTTGAGATAAGATCAGGAGGCATTTGGCAAGGTCTGTTAGGTCTGGTTGCAGGTTGAAGTTGCTGTAAATGGCGGTGATTTTGTTGCTGAAGAATTGAGATTGTTGAAGAGGTTATGCGAGGGAGCGATTGAGTTTGGTACGTTTTCTGCTACGCCGAGCATTTTCACCAAAAATACTCTTGTAGACATGCCTAGAGTACATTTTGCAAATAATGCTGGGCAGGCTTTCATGTTATAAGAACTTTTTTTTTGTTTTATAGAAATAAACCCCCAAAACACGGTTTGTTTAAAAAAAAAAAAAAAAAAAAATTCTGTTCACTGCCACAATTGTTTATATGGCACTCCCGAATAGCTAGTGGTGTTGTGCAAGATGGGCCAATGGCTACAGTGTTTTGAAGGCAGAGTCAGCTGACACTTTGTCATTAGATCTGGAGCAGTGTACCCAACTGTAAATGAGGCAAGAGACAAGCTGGATTGGTGGATGGAGTACCTGCTGTTTTTTGGGGAGGGGAAATGTTCTGTACCACCAATCCATAAATGACTACCCTATTCTTTTCACTTTGCATTGTTGTTTTGGTGTTATTTTTGTTCATAAATTGAGCTTTCATTATGAATGCTAGCTAATGAGTTTCAGGATTTGGTGTCTGTAAAAACTGTTTTAAGAGGGCCATGGGGTAAGCAGGGGTTACTGAGCCCAACTGTGGGGATTGTGGCATTTTACTCCTGCTGCCCTGAGGTCAACCTACTATGGGCCCTCAACAGCTGGCCAAGTAATATCCCTATACCACTTGAATCTTACTGGTAGCGCTGGTTGAGCAGTTTAAACCTTCTTGGGGAGAGATAGGTGTAAAGCATACATTGGCACAAGATTCAAAGAATGAACAGCAACCCAAATAAACTGATGGTCCTGTCAAATACTCACTTTTGTGATAAAAGCAGTATATAATATAACCTCAGGAAGTACATAACCAGTGCACTAAGTAATATCCACATTCTCTTAAGGTCGCCAAGCTAGCATTGTCCTGGTCAGTGTCCCTGAGTCTCCCTCTCCTTTCTAATTGGGTGGGTTATTCCTCATTTGATAATGGAGGCGACTTTCAGGTTTGGCCAATGCTACTCAGCATCGAATAAAGTCTTGTTCTGGCCTCAAGAGTCAAGCAGTACGTTCGTGCAACACCCAGGGAGGCCTGGTGACCTAGTAACAGTTTTACCCAACCTAGGGCAGCTGTCGAGTTCAGGGAAGACAGGGGTACATCTCAACGCTGGAGGGTTGCGGTGTCTTCCAGATGACATGTCAGGCCATCAAAGTCTCTGAAAGCCCGCACCAGTGTCAGACATCTCCTCCAAGGCTTGCTTGACTTTCTGTAAGTGTTACCATGAGCAGTGGTCTCTAGGGCAGGTGTTTCCTTGTAGATCTTTGAGCAGAGATTCTCTTGGCACGATGTTCCAGGGCATCGGCCCTTATCTTCACAGTACCGCTTACAGGGATCACCAGCTTACAGCACCAAAAAGTTGAAAGCCCTAATCTTCAAGGTGGCCCCCACCTGACATACAGGGTTCGCCACATTTATGACAAGAGAGGCAGACTGCCCACAGTCCCAACAGGACCAGCGTCTCATACTTTGCTCACTGGGATCCACTTAACAGGATCCCAGCTGGGCCTCGCTATCTCCAGATGCTCTACTCATCCTGACGGGGTATTCTGGTCTTGACAGGCAGGCAGAAGGCTGGTGCTCCAGGCTCAAGGAAAGTAGTCTTGACTACCTGGGAGATGACCCCTCAACCAATAGGGAGATTAGTAGACCTTGGTCTCTAGATCAGGTTGCAGCAGCTCAAAGCCTTAGTGATCTCTCCACGCTGATGAACAGCTCATGAATCTCATGCTCCTACCTTTATAGTCCACAATTATGCATAGATGCCTGATCCTTTGAAATTTGTGTTGTGGGTGTCGACTCTTTGAAATGCCCTCTCCTCTGGCCGGTGCTTTGTCAGAGGGACAGTCCGCCACAGCAAATCTGATTGACCCACAAAACAGGCCAAATGAGTAACCAGAGATAACATCTGGCTGCCCGTCTCAACTGCCTCCAACAGCTCAATAGTCTAAGCCCTCCCTTGTATTATTATTCTCTGTTGCTACAGTGCTAACCTTATCAGACCCACCATTTCTCCTAATAATGAGCCCAGTCACCACTGATCAGTAATTCTTTCTGAATCAAACAGACCTTTGATGTGCACACAGGACGCTCTGCTTCCTTCCTCCAGTGTATGTGTTCCCACCCCCATCCCTCAGGAATGTCAGCAATCTACCTCTCCAATCTTTAAGTGCAATCCTCACCTTCAACTAGCCGTTCCAGGCCCTGGGCTTCCAAAATGGAACCCAGAGGCCTCTATGTTATGTGCCCAGCACTGGCACACATACAACACAACATGCACACACAATCATTTAGCACTGCACCATGCCTCATATAGTCATATGTAGACTAAGGGTGAGGTTTTTTTGTTGTTTTTGTTTTTGAGTGGAGCGAACTTGACCCGAAGGTATCAGAGCGCTTAACATGAGCACCAGTTGCATTACCGATGGACACATACATTTTTATTAGGCACGGGGAGATTAAGTGATTTGCCCAGAATCACAGAATGTTAAGTACACAGCATCAGAACTTTACATGGACTTGTGGGCACCACTCCAGTGACACTGGTAAAAAGGTCTGTTCACACTACTGATAACTACAAAACACGAAACAGGTATGCTGCATCACCGTGCTTACACCAATTAATAACAGGCAGGGACAGCAGCGCTTGGTGAAACTCTCCTGGTCTAACAAGACCCCCAAGTGTTCGATAGTCAGGTCCCTGAGTTCTACTTCCGGCTCACTAATGGTTGTGGTTATTCCCCATTCACTATAGGAGACATTCAGTTTAAGCCCCACTAGTAGTCCAATTCTCAGACATCCCACTCTGACTCAAAACGCGTTCCAGCACCGGAAGCGCTATGTGGCAAAACAAGTTTTCCCTCGCTGGCTCAGCCAAATTGCTGGGAATCATACTGGACCCAAACATGAACATGAGTTCACACATAAAGACTACTGCAAGAAGTGCCTTCTACAAATTAAAACTACTTAACAAAATCAAGCACTTCCTCCCTCCAAATGATCTCAAAACCGCAACGCAAGCCTTGGTTCTGTCCAGACTAGACTACGGGAACGCCACCTTCACAGGCACAGCGAAATCCCACTTAGCCCCACTGAGAACAACTCTAAATGCAGCAGCAAGGATGGTCACAGGAGCCAAAAGGCACGACCACATCTCTCCCTCCCTGAAGATCTTAAGTGGCTCCCAATTGAAGCCCACTGTCACTTCAAAACTGCTTGTCTCACCCACAAACTCCTTCACACTGGTAAACCAACATACCTGGCAGCCAAACTCACCAAGGCAGGCCAGGCAAGAAACATGAGAAGCACCATCAATCTACTTCTCATACCCCCAAAGAAACATAAACAGAAAGCCCTGGCTCGCTCCTTCTCAGGCAATGCCCCCAAAATCTGGAACTCCCTACCAGCAGATCTCAGAACCAACCCCTCCTTCATGACCTTTAAGAGAAAACTAAAGGATCTCCACCTCGCTCAGCATCTTAGCCCTCTGGACAGTAAATCATAGCACCTTTTAGCAGCCTACAGTCCTGTGACTCTGTTTTTTACCTCTACTTATGGCTGTCTATCTGTTTTTTTATTGCCTGTATAAATGTTGTACAGCGCTCTGATACCCACGGGTCTTGCCAGCACTATATAAAACTCTATAAATAAAAATCACGTTTTCTCTGGGCCTTCTGGCTCTGTGATCAGTCTTAACCACTTATGTAGGAATTGTGTTACTGGAGTCCCTGGAGTGTTTCTCCCATGGACTTCACAGAGGGCTGCAGTGGCTGCTGACGGTGAGTAGAACTTACGGCTCTACAGGGCAGGGACTGGCCGTCCATGGCACTTTCTCCGGTGAGACATTAAGCTCCTCACAGGTTGAGGGGGACGATCACTTGGGTTCTGATCCTCAGTAAGAGTTCAGGTACATGCAGGCCACCATGGCATCCCCTCCTGTCAATGAGAGCTGAATCAGACAACATTCCTTGTTATACACAGTGGCCCCCTGTGGCATACCGGGTCACTGACTTCACGCCGCACACCGCACATGGGCTACGACTCGATCGGAATGGCAGTAATCTTCACAGCAGCCACCTCTGGCATACAGGGTCATCAACTTCACTCTACACATGGAGTATGACCCGATCATCATGGCAAGAATCTTCCCAGCTCCCCCCTTGCGACATAAAGGGTTGCTCACTTCGCTTCGCACACAGGCTAGGGTCTGATGGGTGTAACCACAAGTAACTTCATGGCAGCATTGGTGCAGCAGCTCTCTCCTCGTAGTGTGCTACAGGAATACACTCTCCAGGATCCCTCAATGGACCAGCATCCCTCAAATCACTCTCTTCTTCCTCACAAGTTGCAGTGGTTTTGGCAAGTAGGCAGGCACTGGTGCTCCAGGCTCCAGGCAGGTGGTCTTGGATTTCCCTGGGTGATGTCCACTCACCCCGCTGGGAGGCTGGCTGACCTTAGTCTCCGGTCCTGGCCACAGGCAGAATTCTGACAGAGCTTCTTCTCCTTGGACTGCTTGACAGTTAACCATTTTGGGGGCCTTGAGCTCCCCTTCTTATAGTCCATTTCTAGATACCATTCATGATTTAGGGTCTGAGTCATTGAAGTTTATGATGGGGCTCTGCTTCCTTTTGAAGTCCCTACTCCTCTGTCTTGCACCATCCCTCCAGAAAGTAGTCTGTCACAGCAGAAGCAACTCAAAACCTGATAGCCCAACAACACGGGCCAAGGGAGTGACTAGAGGTTCACACCTGGATGTCAGATATAGTTATATGTGCATCAAAAGGTTATCCCAGGGCCCCAGCCCTCCTCCTCTTTATGATTCTCTTATCAGCACCATCTCCTTTGTGAGTTTTGCCTAGGCCCCTTTCCAGTGACCTCTTCCTAATTCAAAGAGCACCCTTTGAAGCTCACTGAAGAGCCTGGCTCTCCTTCCTCCTGTGTGTGTCTCTCCCAGCTCACAGAAATGCAGCAATTCACAAATCTGTCTGGTGGGATGCCTCTACCTCCACATGCTCCTCCATTCAGCCCTGGGTCTCCCAAAATGGAACCCAGAGTCTTCCACGTATTGTACCATTTCCTGGGGGACACATACCCAGCAGACCTGTAACCACACACGTGCTGCATACTAACTTCATGTAGGCCACGGGTGAGTTAAGTACACAGCAGTCTGTAGGCCTCACTCCAGTGACCCAGTTAGAAAGGCCTTTTCAATACTACTGATCACTATACACTATACAGTATGCTGCCACTACCTTTCTTGTCCTACTTCACTTCTGGCAAAGCAGTAGCCTTTGACCACTATGAGGGTAGTGCTTTGGTCGCCCGTCCTGGTCCAACAAGACCATAATCTGTGAAACAAGACTATGTCATAGTGCACATGCATAATATTTGTTTGCACATGACAACAAAAATCAGCACCAGCGATCCAGATTTTGTTGCACCGGGGGCACTCAGGGCAAGGATGCTATCCGGCACCATGCTAGTGGCTTTTTCACCCCAACAGTTACTGATCCATCTCGGATTGATAACTAAAAAGAAATAAAAAGAACTTGTGTCATTTGGTAGGTGCACACAGGCCTACAAAATTACGATAGTGACTGCATCAAATGGTTTTAAACAAAACTTTAGCCACGCAAAGATGCTTTGCAGCGTGTCTAAAACCCATTGGCACAACCAATAGGCGAGACCTATTGGCTTTGCCAATGCTTGCTCAAGTTGTTTTGTTTCTGCACGTTTTTTCATGAAATATCTGACTCTTTTATATTGTATATTGTGAATTGACACACTGTCACAATATAAGGGAGGTACTCTGATCCTCGGAAAAGGAATGGGTATATATCAACATAAGTGCAAACGTTCCCTTTTCCCAAGTTTGAAGAGAAGACCCTAAGACTAGTTTTTCACTGATTCACTAGTCTTAGGGTTTTCTCTTCAAACTTGGGAAAAGGGAACGTTTGCTCTTATGTTGATATTGTGAATTGAGTCACCTTTAGGTATCTAGTTTATTTCAGGGTATGAATGTGTGTTCATGACCGGTAACAATGTATAGCTCTGAAGATGAGGCCAAAGACAGTGGTGAATTACACATAGTGCCTTTCAGTTGGTCATAAAGGTGTTCCTCCCACTTGATGCTCATCCAATCTTTGGCTTCTCTTCAAAGGGCACAGTGCAATAGCCACACGTGTACCAATTGTAACTGTCATTTTATGTGAAAGGGTGTGAAGAAAATACAATATTGTCAAAATATTGACAGCGCCAAAGGAAAAAAAAATACAGGCTTACAGGCGAGGAGAGAGGGAGAGCGAGAAAGTCAGTGTGTGTGTGTGTGTATGCGGGAGGTAATGCCAGCAAGTATGCGCAGAGGGTCAGAGTGAAAAGCCAGTGATGGAGAGGAAAGACATGAAGTGTGATTTCTGCAGTTGGAGGTTTTCAGACGGATGGAGGGAGAAAATGGCATAAATGTCTAACATAGTGATAGACTACGAAATAAAAGGGTGGAAAAGGGGGAAAGGAGTGATTGAAACAGTTGGAAGACCACTACTCATTCTACAGATCTTAGTAATGCTTAACATATGTCTTGTATTTTCATAATAGAAACATTCTCAATTTTGATTATTCATAACAAAATCATTGTGGTTACTCATTTATCTGATACACCTAAACAGCATTGGCATAGCCCATACGTCCGGCTGGTTTGAGGCATATGTTCATTGTTATGTGATATGTCTGGATGTAATAATAAACTCACAGGGAAGCACCCCAATACAGTTAAGGTGCCATGCTATTTGAAGCACAGGATTTAAGCTAGCTGTTTTAAGTCAGACCCTTAATTAATTAGGCCATGCCTCTTGTAAAGGATTTATAGTTACCCCTCTTTGGCCACGGCCCTGTCAGACTCAGACCCCCCTACCTTTTTCATCACACATAACATGAGCTCGGCCAGTCTCTGCTTTGCTGGAGGATGGCAGTGATGTCTGACTCTCCACTGTCCATGGTTACTGGCAGTATATACCACGATGCTGGCAAGACTCGCCCAAACTTACTCGACCTTCCTTCATAAGACATCCGGGTTCATTGAGCCTCTACTGATTTTCACATTGGTACCCTGACAAACTCTCCCGGGATCACAAAATAAAATTGCAGCAACTGTAGCCCTGGCCTATCCCTGCCCCACAGGCCTTAGTGGAAGGAGATGAGTCCCCGTTCCCAGCTTGCTCAGCCAGAGTCTGTTATTCTCCAAAAGTTGCTTCCTTGTGCCACTCTTGAGGGCTCAGCAGTAGGCATTGGAGTGGCCAGGCAGATCCATCTCTTCTATGTAATGGGAGTCTCTTGCTCAACCAACATGCGCAGTACGCTCTCAATCCTACAACGTCTCGAGCTGTAACTGTCTAATTACCACCCTCAGCAGTCTGCACAGCACAGAGACCACGCTGCTGTAGCCAGTGAGAGCATTTGGTGATGTAAGGTAGAGAGTGACTTTCAGTGCTGCATTTCATACTTTGCGTCACGCATCTGCGCTTGTGTCCTGGCCCCCACTGGGACAATGCACTAAAGCATATCTGATGGGGAGAGGCACGGGTGCAGCTGGCTGAAGGGTCTCAGCTCTGCCCTGCTGCACACAGAGCTGTGGTGGTGGCGTGCTGTTGTGCTCTCTTTTCTGTCAAGTGTGACCAGCCATGAACTGTGCTTCTATTGACTTACACCAGCTCACTTGGGAGCCTTCCCACAAGGGTGGCATACTTTTGACTTACTGTTTTTCAGACCCTTACCTTACCCAGTTTTTTCCATGGAAGACATAGTAGAATTGCATAGCATGCTCAACAATTAGCCATTTTTCTTTATATATCAACCTGTTTTGTGATTCGTAAATAGTGATTTTCAACCACTGAATGCAAATTGAATGCACGAAAGACCCCCAAATTACAATTAGTATGAAGACAGCAAATAGCACGTTAAAATTAGCATCAAATTTCAGCAGGTGCTAACCATGTGCAAAGTAGAACTGCCCACTCAAAGTGCATTGAGAACGTTCACAAAGGTAGCTCTGTATTCTCTGGTGAAGAGGATGTGCATCCTAGAAGCATAGTAGAAGACAAGAAGAGAGAGAATGTTAGACAGAGAGTGACCATGTTTGACCAAACAGGCATCAGGGATTATAACGAATATGCATCCTAGGAGTTTAGTAGAAGAGAAGAGAAATCATTTTTAGACAGAGGGAGACCTTAATCATCAGGGTTTATAGTAGAGAAAGATTTAGTAAGGAGGTGATTTTAATTTTGATTCCTGAGTTGTGGCATGTGATGGTCAGGTACCCCTACGCTCATTAAACTTTTGTGTAGCCTTAACCTCCTTGCATCTGGTAGCTACCAGCACACTTTGGCAGTTGTAGAGTGTTCTGTCTAGAATTTTCCAAACTTTCTAGATACCATGTTAAAATATTGCATGCACATTTTAATTTTCTGAACACTGTAGGTACAATGGGATCATTTTAGTCTATTGCAGATGTTCCTAATATTATTGAATGTGTGGATGGAACACTTATCTCATTTGCCCAACCTCATGGTTAGCACACTCTAAATGCACAGGTGGTTTGCAAAGCCTCATGCCTCATCACTGGCACGGTAGCACGTTTTCCAGGAAGCACACATGCCTCTTACATTTTTCAACACTGTGCCTTATATAACCGTCTATCTACAGGAGAGAATCGAAATGATTGGTTGCTTGTTACGCCTCAGGGTTCAACTCTCGGACCCATCCTATACAATCTTTATGTGGCTCATCTAGCGGCTCTTAGCTGGTGGTGTTGCCTTTAATTTTCATTCATGGGCAGATAATTCCCAACTCATTCTGTATTTGGATGGAAATGCTAAAGTACTCGAAATATTCTTACTTTAACATGTAGGTGAACACAAGAACTATAAATACAATGTTGTAAGCAGCTGGGAAGGGCAAAGCGGGCCATGGTTGCAGCTTCCACCTAATGGTCACACATGGCACTCTTATGCGAGAACGAACTGCTGATTTCTATTGCTGAAGGGTTAAACCCTCTGAGTGACAAAATACTGCAATACATCAGACACTGTCTCTTATTTTGTTGCCAGTGGGTTCAAGCATGTGCAGCTAAAGCGTGTCCTCAGCTGCTGATATGATCATAGATCGGACTCTCTTCATTTATCATCTCTAACGATCCCATGAGGTGGCCAGTTGTGCCCTGAATATGCCACGATGTAAAGTTTTTTATGAGATGTCTTTCATGAACACAGTATTATCTGCAAGCTGAAGTATTATCTGCAAGCTGAAAGAGTTTGTCTGAGACACAAGTAATGCTTGTGCTAGCACTTCTGATCTCCGTACATTGGAGGTCCCTGTACGGAGGATAGGGTGCCCCCAAAGTGCCTTTGACAACAATATTGTACACATTAAGGTAAAGAAATTTAGAAGCGGCTCTGTCAAACATGAGGGCTGGCTGTGCGACTTTTTCAAAGTTTTTTTATTTTTTAAAAACAAACTCCCAAATAAGGTAAGAAAAGAAAATTCTCCCATGATGTGGGGTAATATATATTTTTTTCCTGTCCCTCACCACCCGGATATTCCTGCTGGTGACAAATACTACAAAAAAGCCATCTTACCATCCGTTCTAAATAGGACGAACAGTGGAATGGCTTACCTCTAACTACACCTACTCAATCGGCCATTGGAGATGATACACTGATATAGTCAATCTTCCGTTGCCGACGTAAAACTTGCAGTCTACCTAGCTTAAAATTGGATGAGCAGACCTTGAGTTTGGTGGACTGTGCACTCTGTCACCGCTGCAATTTTGTACATGTCTACCAAACTCTAAATTATCCCAGATGCAGCTCAGTACTGACCCTGCCACTCATGGGAACAGTCTATCCTAAACATTGGTCACCTCACCCATTTCCCCTGCAGCCCACTACTTTTGTAGTTGGGAAATTTGAGATTCACACCTCGAATGTCACTGACAACGCAAAGCCCCTGATGGAAATCCGCTTTAAACAATGTGCCAATAGAACATTTGAGTCAAGGATTGCTGCTATTCCTTCATGTCCAGTTTCAGTACTGGTCTAGCCTGTGATTTTCAGTCCACTCTCAAGCCATGGCCTTTTCCATTGATAATATAGGAACACCTATGAACTTCCTTGCCTGTCTGTTGCTCCTCGATTTTCAACTGCTTTGCTTGAACACCACTGTTCAAATTCCCATCTGGAAAAACAGTTGTGTGGAATAAAAGTATAGTTATTGACATTATTGTAATCAGCTGTTGATACAGTCATCAGTTACAGAAGCTTTACATCTCCCTGTAGTGTACTATGTCATCCTTTTAATAATCCAGCCATTGCAAGCCTTTTAAATGTATGCAAATTCATGTCCACCACCCTCCGAAGACGATGTGATTCTTTATTGCAGAAAATTAACCTTACCTCCTTTGACAAAGATCCATTTCTGTTTGTCTTTTGGAGAAAATACCTTTGATTCTCTCTTGGTAGTTCCTGTTTAGATGTTTAACTTTGGGCATGTTCTTCAAATATGCATGTATGTATATGATTTATATACCACAAACCTAACCAAAAGGCAGTGGAGATGAAAATTTCCATTCCCAGTCTGCTTCCAGGATTAGGGTCTCTAAGAATGTGTATCTATTCTTTTAGTTCAAAATAATTACATCCTTCTTCCTACTTATCAATCCAGTTTACGGACTGATTGTAGCACCAATCAACCAGAACTGAGGTGGTCGATCATGTCTTGAGCATGCTGGGCGAGGGAGACACATGTCTGCGTGTTCTCTGTCTCTGCAGCCTTTGTCTTGAGGTCCTCCTTTCCATATTGTACATTGTGTTTTGGGACACCATTCCTGGACCTTTTTTATTAAGCTGCAGTGAGTGTCCCTGCCACCTACCTGTGAATCTATCAGTGAGACTGTGGTGCTTTCAATAAATTTGCTTTTCGTGTTGCGTATTCCCTATTTGAATTTTATGACGTGTGTAGGAGCAGATCCAGCAAACACCTAAGGAGCTCAGATTGTTACTTCTTCTCAAGGACAAGACAGTTTTCTCTCTCTTGCCAACAGGTAAAACAATAACATAAAGGGGAACTCATTCTCATGGTACTACTATAACTCAAAGCATCCTAAAACACTACGGCTAATTCAGAATATGACGTCTTGAAAACTGGTTTCCTTAACTATTACTTTCATCAATAGTCCAGATGATCTCCATCTATATGAGCCATTATAATTCCTTAATGATGATTCAGGCCCTTTCTACTCCTTGCCGACCTCATCATGAATGTGATTTTAACCTTGTCTCGACTTTTTTGCCACTTTGTAAAATGCTCAAATTCACCATGCTTATAGTAGTGTGAATACAACCTCTTCGGATAAGACTAGTTTCATCACACATTAGAACTTCCTACTCCAAGGCAAACATATAGAAACAATGTTTTGCTCAGAAACAGTAAATGTATTAAAAAACATGGCAAACAAGATGCGAGCAAAACTGATAAATGACAACTGACTTAAGCAGATATCCAGAATACAAATCATCACCAGTAGAGTTCATCAAGTACAAATTCACGAAGCTATTTCAAGACATATTTGTAAGTTTGGTGTGCAAATATCAGCATTTATGACATCTGGGTTTTTTTTCCAAAGAAAGGATTCATTCACACTTAGTAAAGGTGTAAGGGAATGGGTTATTCAAGATGGAAACATATATTCCATGAAAGACATAAAGGATTTACGGTTCTAAAATACTTATGCATTACATTTAGACATGTGGCAATGTAGAATGTTTATATACATATTAAATGCATGTGAGTACTCTTGAGCCTACTAATGTAATTGCTTTGTAAAATTCAAGTCTGTCAAAAATGTTCCCACACGTAAGAGAAATCTATTGTTATGTGCTGTAATGTATGTGAAAGTTCTCAGCACAAGAAGACTGGCCTAACCTTCCCTCACTATAAAACATTTGGGCCACATCACAAAAAGTGAGCACCGGAAGTGTGAATTTAAGACACAGATCTACAAACATTTTGGGTTGACTGGTGTCTTTAACAGTTAAAGAGCAGGAACAGTTTCATTTGACCACTTTAGGCAGGGGTTTATGGTTGCTTATCACTGGTACTTTAAAAGAATGTGGCACTTTTATATAGAAATGTAGAAGCGTTTGTTGACACCTCTGAAGTAGTTGCACAGCAAAAAAGCAGTATAATAGCATAGCATAAAGCAAACAACAGAAATCTAACAAGGTATAACGCAACAGAACAGTTAAAACAGAATGCATCATAACAACCATAGTACAACACGACAATAGCACAATCCAATAATGCAGCACAAAAAACAACACAACACAACACTTCACCACTTCCCTAAATCCAACAAAACTATTATGCAAAAATAATCATATCGCACCCTACCACCTCCACAAATCTGTTTTTGTATTACGGTGGTAAAATATGTTTGCACAAAACTCTGCCTTACGTACCACCAAGATATATATGGCTTGGTGCCAGACACAAATATTTGTAATTCGACCCTCTAAGTGCAAAATGTCCTCTGTCACATTAAGGGTGCCATATAAAACAATGCTATTTTTCCACCTACTATCCTCTCTCTCAACCCTACTGCATACACCATGTTCATGCAATTACATTTGTCGAAATATTCACCTGACATTGGAGGACTATTTATAGCTAAAAAAGGCTTCATAGAAAGAATTACGGCAGAATCATTTCAGCTGCAGTTTTTCATTCCGATTCTTTTCGCTGCTGTTTTTCCGAAATCTATAAAATTAATTGTAATGGGCAATCACTTATAATACTATAAAGATACGTGTCCAAATTGCCAGTACATTGCTGCGATTATGAGATCATATTAATCAGGTACATTCAGCCTGATACTGTAATTGAATAGTTTTCACTCTGATGACATTAGCAGATAAAATACTGCATCCAGATGAGAAAATATTACCTTGAAATATTGGAGTGATAATATGTTAATTTCTGTGGAGGATATGATACAGATATATGAGCAGATGTATATTTCCCAGCACTTCTGACAGTTTCTGTGTCATCATAACTCTTAAGAATTTGCGCTGCCTCTCCCCAGATGACTTATATGAAGATGTATATCAGGTTAAGGGGTTTAAAATGTATTATTTTGAATAATGCTATTTTGTAAATAGAAGCCATAACCATTGCGCCCTCTACCCCCTCGATTTTCCAAAATACTGAGTAAAACCTTGAAACAGAATGACACTCATTTCTGGGAGAGTGAATGCAGTGCTTCATCACTTGCTACTGCTCTTTCATCGACAGCTGCCATGCATTGCGAAGCAGACATTGTGGGATTTTTCAAGCTAATAACCAGGAAGTACCATCAAATATTCTGTAGTTGAAAACACGGGGCCTGATTCACAAAGTCATTGGCACGTGTCAGTTCAAGTTACAATTGCAATCGGCTTGATTAAGTAGTGCAAAGTAACTTTTTGTGACGTTTAAATATGTCTAAGATGTTGTTGTCTTCAAAGAAACCTGTCAGAATGGAGTTTACACGGGTCTCAGCAATCTTGGCTACCCATGGCAGGAGAGATATGGGGCGGAAATTCTCCAGTTTGGCTGTATCCAGGGAAGGGTTTTTTAACAAGGGTATCACCCCTGCTTGCTTCCAGGTCCTAGGAACAACTGCCATGGGCAAGGACATATTAATCACCTGGCCCAATGGAGAGAGGAGCATGAGTAAAGAATTCCTGAATTGCTCCGGCTTGAGGGGATCGGCAGGAAAGCCTGATTTCACCTTGCTGCATAACACACACAGCTCATCCTGGGAAATCGAAGGGAGGGCTGCAAGAGTGTGGGTGGCACGGGGACTGAGAACAAGCCCGAAGAAACAGCAGCTAGAGGGAAGGAGTTATAGATGTTCTCCACCTTCTTCAGAAAGAAGGTGGCGAGAGCCTCACATTGCTCATCTGATGTCATACGAGGTGCTGGGGGTAACCCCGCCAGTTTAAGATCTTTAAATATGCCAAAAATACTTTTAGCGGGGTCCTTGCTACCTCTAATCTCAGCTGCAAAATGAGCTGCTCGCTCTGACTGAATGGCCCTGTGGTAGTTCTTGATTGCAGCCTGATAGCGACCCTTGAGATCGAATCATAATCGCGTCTCCACACCCGCTCCAACCTTTTGCAAACTTTGCGCATACTGGCAAGCTTGTCATTGAACCACGGACTAGACTTGGTATTGCGACCCTTGGACCACTTAGCAGGGATAAGCACGTCCAGAGGCCGGAGGATCCAGTCCGACAGTGCTTTATCAGCAGCGTCCGGGTCATTTGGTAAGTTAAGGGTGTTTGTAGAAAGGAGGGCATGAAATTGTTCGTCTTTAATTTATGCCACGGGCGCCTGAGAGAAATACATATATTAACAGATAATATTGCTTCATTAAGATTTAACCGTATGTGGGTGTAAATGTGTTACAATAGATGACAATAGGCGTTTCAGAGTGGGAATGGACTGGAAAGTTTGTAATCACCCACAGTTTCTGATAATTACAAACTTTTCCTTACCCCATTACCACCTGGAAACGGTATAGGATTTACTTTCATGTCAATGGCAAGAATATAAGTATTTCATGGGAGAAAATGTACAGGGAATGAACTTGAATCTGGCAGTGGTGCAGGGGGAGGGCTTTATCCATGTATAAATATATTTTCTACTTGAGAAAAACTCCCCGAAATGGATTGAGAGAGGGTGGGCTTTCTCCAGGAACAAAACTATTTTACCTTCAGAAACAAAAACTTAACACATTTTGTGTGCATCTACACATGCAGAATTGTAGACTCGTGCAATCCTTATGATTCACCATCGGCAAGAATATAATTTTGCATGAAGACATGCATTTTCAAACTAACCCCAACATTCCAGCTCCACCTTTCAAGAAATTCAACCCCTGGTCTGTTCACAACTCGATGTCAATGAACTTTACTTGCAGGCTGTCCCAAAACCGCGCTGGCTCTGTTTTGAGCCATCGTAAATAGCATATCATATCACTCCACTCTTGAAAGAAGTTCACATGCTGCTGCTAATTGTTGTCATACATTTCAAGATGGCCTCCATCACAAATAATGCTATACACAGAGGACTACACACTTCCTTGAAAGACAAGCTGAAGATCACTGTAGGCAACAGACGTAGCAGAAACCAGTCATAACTGATTCTGTAAATCCTGAAGTCCAAGACTTTGAGCTAGGCTCTCTCATGCTTGTTCCCTGGACTCCAGAATGATCGGTCTAAGGACTAATATAGGTCAGTGGAGTGTTACATATACTACAGCAATGTATCTGTGATCAGAATATTGCAGGTTCTAATGATTTCTCATCAACTCAAACTCGAATCTGAAGTTGATAAAACGGCCACTATTGAGTAATAACACAGAGACATTTGGAAAATGTATGTAGGAAGAATTAAATGCACAAGAAAAAGAAAAGCAAGAAATAATTAGGAAAGAAATGCAAAGTGAAAAAAGTTTTGAAATTGGACTATTTTCTTAACCCTACACTTTCCTAAGGCATGCATTGCACACAGTATAGCCATAGTATAGTGGTCGTAAGTCATTAGTTTAATTATGCTTCTAAGGTATGTAGAGTGTGCATCAAGAACGAGTCGAACATAGATGTAGCTGAAGTAAAAAACAAAAGCTGTCACTTGCTCTATGTAGTTACACTTTGCACTAGTTACTCTTTTTAAATAGCCTGTGCTCTTTGCTTCCAAAGAGTGTGTGTGTGGAACACTGTGCAAAGCATGGTCCTAAAATGGGTGCCTTGAAGTTGTCCTCCCTCTAAGATGCCTGTAAAATTATGGAATAGCAAATACTTAGTGAGACAAGAGGGCTCTAATCAGTTTTTAATGAAGAATCCTTAGGGAATTGGGGATTACCCCCAGATCCCTCCAGTCCCCGTCCCATTCTTTACAAGTGGCGTCTCGCTGCAATCTGGTATTGAAAGATTGGAAGACTGATTCTGCTCAAAAGGCCTCTGCCCTGCGTTTGCCTTTCCAAGGGACTATGGGGTATATTCACTAGAACGTTCGATAACTATCGCCAAAGTAATTTATCGGCAGAAAAGTTAGCACTGCCTAACCTCGATTTTTTTCGCCGTGATAGCGTGGTATTCACAAGCCCGCGCTACATGGCGATAATTACAGTGAACGGCGGAGAAAACAGGCGACAACAACATCGCAATGGCGATAGTTATTCCTGCGTTAGCAGGCGATAGCTGTGGATCGGCACATCAGCGCCAGATAACTCATCTTTCTCAACACAGGTGATATCGCATTGCGAACATGGCCCTACAAATATTAGGATGTGAGGGTTAGGATGTCAAGTGAATAACAAATGCAGGAGACATTGTCTGGTTGATTTAACATTTGGCATGCAGCCTGAAAGACTGCTGTGTCAACAGATGCCCTTTTCCCGACCTCTGTACCCCCGCTCTATTGAAAGACCCTGCCAGCCAGCACCTACAAGTGATAGATGGAAATGCGTTCACGGGTGAATGCTGAGGGGTTGGCAGGTTATTAAAAAAATATGGCGTGGGGGCTGGGGGTGGTGGCGGTGGGTGTTGTGACCCTCATGGGTATTGGAGCTGCATGATCATTGCCTCCATGGCATCTGTGGGTCTTCAGGTGTGGCTCTTGGCTGGGCTCCCTTTCATGCTGTGGGTAGTCGTCCTGCTTAGCACCAGCAAAAGGCAGGTGTAAAATCCCTGGTGCTACCGGGTTTATCCCCTGTTTTTGCTTCGCTTCGCAGATCTGGCAGTTTGTTGTGAATGTGGTGTTGTGGTTTTCTCGTGTGTTTTTGCACGGGAACGCCTACTCTGCATCTCATTAGTGTTAGTTGGTGGTGTCCACCTTGGAGATAAATTTGGGGGCAGTTATCGCAGGAATACTGGTGTTGTCTGCAGTTTGCACCAGCTTGTGAATGGGGTGTTAAATCTATCTCCACTTTTGCTGCGTTAAGGTGGAGATAAATCGGAGTTAACTCCTTGTGAATATGCCCCTATGATGTTTAGGGAGGAGATGAAGGGCAAGTTGCACAAACACGAGGACAACGGAACCAGGAGTAATGAAGATTACCGGTAAGTAATAGGGCATTCTGTATTAACGCTAATGAAGTGGGAACCGTGGGTCAGAAAAGTAACCCTTTTGTTAACAGAAAGCAGTCAGTAGTATATTATTTATACACTTGTGTAAGGGCAGCTAAATAATCACTTATTATTTAATTCATTTATTTGTGATTGAATTTTTTTTAAGCAAGAACTTGATAGGCCGTGTGAGCCCAGAGTGATTTTCAAAGATTTGAGTAATAAATGCAATTCTCAAAAAAAGATGAATTGTTGTGATGGGTTATTCTGAAGACAAGAGCCTGGATAGTTCTAGCTATTAACACTTCAGCTGCAAGAAAGTACTAAGTGTATTAATGATTTTCACGAATTTGAGGAGTTTGATTAATTGAGAACATATTTTGTTACACAGTTACATTTTGTATTTGACTAGAATTGTAGATTTCATCAGACTGTAGTGTGGCGAGCTTGTGGAGCAGTCTGTGGACTATGAGGTCCATTATACTTCGTGATAAGGTCCTTTTGTATTAGAGGTATTGTGAGTTTCTTGTATTAAACTTAGTTTGGTTTCTGGTGGGAGTCAGTCTGGAATAGAGGGAATAACAGAAGCTTTCCAATCGGACCAGATTGCCACATGGAACAGGCTTTGTGTTAGTCTGTCTAGTTTATATAGATGTCCGTAATGATTTAGGGACTCATAGCAGGATGGTATTGATGTTTATTTTTATATTTAAATTTGTAGAGCATGCAGCTGCCCCAGTGAGGGCATCCCTAATGCTGACGCTAACTACTGATAGTAGACAGAAGATGGGACGGTTCATGCTAAAGCAGCCACGTTTTCAATTGTTTCCTAAAGATGGATTCTGAGGAGCACAGTCGAATGCTTCAGGGCAGGTTGTTTAATAGTTTAGAAGCAAGGAAGCAAAAGGAACAACCACCTTGTTTGGAACGTTTGATCCACGGCACCAAGCTAGAGGAAGTCCAGCTGAGCGTAGTGCGTAGGACTGGGAATATGAGTGATTAACTGTTAGAGATAGAGATGCCCTCTTAGAAAAAAGCTCTGTAGACAAAGTGCAGTGCCTTGAAATAGATATGTTTGTCTGCAGGAAGCCAATGTAAGTCTTTCAGTTGGGATGAGATGGGTTGATGATAGGGAATGTTTAACATAAGTCATGACACCGCATTTAGAACGACTTGCAATTGGAGGGAGATTGATTGGGAAAAGCCTAAGTAAAAAGTCTATCCAGTCCAAGTGGGAGTTGCTAAGGGCCTCAACCACAATTTTGCCTGTATGAACAGAGAGTAGTAGAAGGATATGCCTAAGCAACAGTTACCTTCTCAATGTAGCAGTGTAGGAAAAGTTGGAAGTCAGTCAAATAGCTAGATTTTACTTCTGCAGGTTTGGTGGACCAAGATTCTGTGGCCACGAGATGGGAGATCATAAAGAACACTGGTTACTAACTAATAGCACCTCTGTTTTGTCTCCATTAAGCTTCAAACAATTGGAGCCCATCCATTTTGCCACTGCTGACATATAGACTTGGAATTGACCTGAGGTGGAATCAGTACAATCTGATAATTATATAATAAACTGGGTGTCATATTCTTCAGAAAATATTGTAAAGTGGAAGGAGCCTATGAAAGTGGACAAAAGTAGAAGTTTAAATAAAAAAGCATTGGATTTAAGGAAGATTCTTGAGGTATCTCACAAAGTAAGGTATATGGAATAGAAGTGAAGGCTTTCAAAGTAACTGTGCAAGCTCTGTCATACAAAAAGGAGAGGAGCCATTTCAATTCAGATTTGCAAACACACAAGTCAATATTCGGTTGATTAGAATAGAATGGGACACTATACCAAAGGCGCCAAGAGGTCTAAAAGGATTAGGGTGGCTGTAATTCCTCAATCCAGGGAACACACAAAAGGTGATGGGAGGAATGTTTACAATAAATCTAACCGCTGCCATTTCATTCACTCAGGGTAGCATTCCAACTCATCATTCTTTTGCCCACCACGCCATCTCGTTTAGATCCAGCCTGAATTGACAGGCCAGGTCCTTCCCAAACCAGAACACAAGCAACCCAAGACCGGTTTTGACCTGATTAGGGATCTTTAATCAGCTGTAGCTTTATTCCAGTGGCACAATGAGCACAGGACCCATGTCTGGGCACACCCTTGTCACTTAGTATGGTACATCAAAAACACAAAAAGTGATGGAAGGAATGTTTGAAATAGGTCTAACCACTGGCAAATCTTTGGGGTAGCATTCTATCCCATCGTTCTTAGGTTGCTTGTACTCTGGTTGAGGGAGGACCTGGCCTTGAAGTATGGGCTGCACTGTTCCCATTGGAGCAAGGTAAAGACTGCTTTGCATATGGCTGGGTCCAAACTGAGGTGACATGGGAAGCGAAATAATGGTGGACTGGGATGTGGCTCCAAGCAATTACCAGTGGGTGAGATTAATGCAAGCATTTCATCATATTTTTGTAAACTTCAATGTGGTTCCTTTGATAAAGGGAGAAAAACTGTTGTTCTGTGATGGCCAAAAACTGGATTGAGAAGAATTCAGCGAATTGTTAGACTTCACATACAGTAAGATCAGAAAATTGACATATTTTTCACTATTTTTTTGGGCAGTAGTGGCAAGAGGGATAAAGGTCTAAATTAACTAAAGTAGATCGATCCAGAGATGGTTTGTTTAAGAGGCAGAAAATTATAGCATCTCTCCAATTGGAAGGAACTATGGAGGTTTGTAGCAATAGATTTATGATATCCATTCATGCTAGGAATATGGCAGATGCTCCCAAGCCAATAGCATGAGGTGGAGCAGGTTCAATGTGCGAGCCCGTTTTAAAGTAATGGCCACTGATTGTAGGGGTAAATTTGTCATGGATAAGTATTTAGTGAGCGAGGTCTTCATATTAGAGACAGATTGACTCTCCATACCCAGTAGAGATAAAATTGTCACAATCTTTTTATGAACAAATGTGGCCAGATCATTGCAGAGTCTGGAAGATTCGAGGTAGAGGCAGAAGATTGGTGCAAGTCATTCACATATGTGTGACCTCCAATGGGATAGCCCGATCATGCCCCTGAGTTCTGCTCTTGGCTATTCGAGAGCCAGGGCAAACAGTAGGGGGCAAAGGTGGCATCCGTGCTCTGTACCTCTAGACACTGAGTTTGAGTCAGTTATTTGATGTCCTGTTTTCACTCTTGCCTTTGGGGTTTGCATAAAGTAGGATGGACACATCCTAGTAATTGTGGACCAAATCCGAAATGTTGAAGGACCTGAAACATATAGTTCCAATTTAATGTATCATATTCTTGTTCTAAGCCAAGGAAGAGACATGCCGATTGGGGCCAGGTCAAGGATTCCTTGTGCGTTGAATATTCAGGGAGATGTAACGCTTGGGGATAGACCCACTCTGAACTATGTCTGGCATAAGGAATAGTAGATGATTAGCTATTATCTTACTCAAAATGTGGTATTTAGAGAATAGTTTTAGTAGAAGTAGTAGAAATCTTAATTCGATTTTATTAAAAAGAAACATAAAAGCACATCAAATCAAACAGAAACACTTGGTAATAAAACCATCCATCCGAAGGGTGATATTAATTTAGAGGACAGTAATGATATTTATTTATTTATAGGTTTTATATAGCTCTAGCTAGACCTGTAGGTATCAGAGCGCTTGACATAATTGTGAACAAGACAATAATCAAGTCGCTGAGCATATGATGCGTGACATATTAGATTCAAATCCACACAAAATAATTACAGGGAAAAAAATTAGGCAATGAGGGTGGTTACCATATGTGGTCGATTAGCACAGTATGAGTTAAGGGAGAGAAAGACATAACAGACAGTAGAGAAAAACAAATAACCGACTGTCAAAGACTGTTTCTAGTCTTAAAAAGAGAGAATATTTAAACATAGTTCAGTTTCCTCCTGTGTTAAAGTATTTGTGGAGGAGATGGAGTTTCAGGTCTCTTTTGAAGCAGGAGAAGGAGGGGTTGCATCGAAGATCTCTAAGGAGAGAGTTCCATATGCTGGGTGTATTTCCAGAAAAAGAGCGAGTCTGGATTGATTTCCTTTTTAGCTTGGGAGGAATGAGAAGAATTGTGTTGGAACTTCTTAGACTTCTGGTTCTTCCTGCTTCTGTGAGTTTGCTGTCTAAATAGTCGGGGGTATGAGAATGGAGGGCTTTGTGGGTGATACAGGCAGTCTTGTAAGTACATCTTCCTTCTATGGGAAGCCAGTTGAGGATCTTGAGGGCAGGTGTGATGTGTTCAAACCATTTAATACCTGTTATGAGCCTGGCTGCCATGTTTAGAACTGATCTAAGGGGGGTGCGAGGTGAGTTTACGGGGTCCCTGTGAGGATAGCATTCCCATAGTAAAGTTTGGAGAGTACCAGAGATTGTACTACCATCTTTAAATCATCAGAGGGAATGAATGGTTTAATTTTTTTGAGGTGTTTTAGTGTGTAAAGCGCTCCTTTGGCAGTGTTTTTGATGTGATCCTTCATTGACATGTTTTTGTCAAGGGTGAAGCCTAAGGATTTTGCCGAGTTGGAAAGAGTGAGAGAACAATTTAGTGCATTTAGGTCATTGAGCCATTCTTGGATTGGTAGGTGGTTACTTTTGGGGAAGAACAGTATTACTTCTGTTTTGTTGGTGTTTAACTTTAGGTGGTTGGAGTTAAACCAAGATTGTATCTTGCTCAGTGGGGTGTTGAGATGTAGCATGTCACTGGGTGACTTGATTTTGTAATAGAGTTGAGTGTCGTCGGCATATAGGTGATATTTGATCCCTGCTTGCTTCAGGATGGTAGTAAGGGGTTCCATGAAGAGATTGAAAAGGGAAGGGGAGAGAATTGAAGCCTGGGGCACACCAAGTGAAATAGGTGTGGGTTTAGAGAGGCAAGAGTTGATTTTGATTTGTTGCGAACAGTGTTGAAGGTAAGATGTGAACCATTTCAGAACTGTACCATTGATACCAGAGCAGACCTTCAGTGACTCCAGTAAGGCTGGGTGATTTATGGTATCAAAAGCCGCTGATAAGTTGAGTAGGATAAGTAGGCATGTGTCTCCTTCGTCAAGGGATCTATGGATGTCATGTGAGATGTTGAGCATGGCAGTTTCTGTGCTAAAGCCTTTCCTGAACCCTGATTGGAAGGTGTCATGGAGGTTGAATTTCCCTATATGAAAGTTAAGTTGTTGTAAGACGTATTTTTCCATAGTTTTGGCTAGGAACGGGAAGTTGTTGAGATCATTTGGGTCTACCCTGGGATTTTTGAGTATGGGTGTGATTTGTCCTAGTTGGAGGGAATCTGGTACACATCCTGAGGCGAGAGATGTTTTGATGATTTTTGTCCAAAAAGGGGCAATGATGTGGTTGAGATTTTTTACTATTGTGGAATGGAGGGGATCTTTTGTGTGTGAAGTGGGCTTTAGTTTCGCAATTATATTGAAAACTTCAATTTCTGTCATGGGTTTGAAGTCCGACCAATTGGCACTGTTTTTCTTTTGGGTGTTCAGATGGTTGTCGTTAGTTCCTTTTGGGGCCATTTGGTAGTTGATAGGTTCAGGTGTAGGAATTACCATGGGGGGGGGGTGAGTCAGTATGGGCGGTTAGGTGTGAAGGTAGGTTGGTGACGTGAAAGAAGGATTGCTCGATTTTTGCGATTTTGTCAGTTTAGAAGCTGGCAATTTCTTCACATCGTTCATTAGTGGCGCAAATGCGGTTGCAAAACACTAGTACATAGCATGTTTACTCGCTATTAGGAAGGGACGCCCCTTCCTAATAGCGAGAGTCGCAAATGCTATTTTGTGAGTCAGGGCCTCGCAAAATAGCATTTGGACATGCTATTACCCTTTTTTGCGGCCGCAAACAGGAGGTTCTCATGTTTGTGGCCGCAAAAAAGGGTCGTACATCTGGCCCAGTATGAGGTAGCGGTCTGACCAGTCGATGGGTAAGATGGAACTGAGAGGGACCAGTCCATTTTAGTGATAATCACCTCAAGAGTAGAGCCTTTGATGAGTGTTGGTTCATTACAGAGCTGTTTCAGTTTGCTTATTTCAAGAAAGTTCGTGAGGAGTCGAACTGTGGTGTTTTCTGAGTTGTTCCAGTGAATGTTGAAGTCGCCTAAGAACACATCCTTTGTGTCAGTTAGGGAGAACCGAGTTAGTAGGTCAGATAACTCTTCTGCGAAGAGGGTGTGATCACCAGGGTGGTAGATGGTGTGAAGTTTGATAGGAGGGGAGCCTTTGCCTTTAAGTTCAACACCGAGGTATTCAAAAGTCGAGTATTCTGCATTATTTAACATTGAAAGATGAATTTCTACTTTGTGGATTAGGGTGAGTCCTCCACCTGTTCTTTTAGGCCTATTATGTCTAATGATGGTGTATCCAGGTGGTGTAAGCAGGTCAAGTATGGGGGTAGAGTGGTCATTGAGCCAGGATTCCGTGAGGAAAGCGATGTCAATTTCTTCATATCCTATCAACCTGTATGAGGATAAAGATGTGGGATCTTGGCTGGATTTTAGTAGTGGAATAACCAATACTTCTCTAGTGAAAGGAAAAAGGGTGCACAATCTCTTGGCGGTGTTGTGGACTCAAATGTGTCAAAGAACTGCATTGGTAGGCCAGCCAACTTAGTAGTCTGAAGCAAATTGCGTTTCAAATTTCTAGTTCTGAAATTGGGGACTCAAGGGCATTTTTGTGTTTTGGGTACCTGAGGCGCGCTACACCTGCAAAGAAATTTTGAAGAAGTTCCTCTGCAAGGGGCTCACCGCCATCATATAAAGTGGCATAATATAAATGGAAGGTGGAGTTGATTTCCCCTTGAGTGAAGACGATGGTGTCTTGTTGATCTCTGATGTGTTGTATGGGGATCCCTGAGTGTTGTAGGTAGATGAACCATGTCAATAGCAACCCAGTCTTGTTGGCCTCTAAGTTAGTTTTAGCTGTGTAAGAGGACCAATCTAGGCATCTCAGGTATTCCACAAGTGCTGCACAGCATTCACTGACCTCACTTAGATCATTCTGGTTCGTAGCATTAGACAATATTGCCAATTCTAGACTGGACGAGGACCGTTCAGTTTCCTTCAACTTCAATTCCAAGGCTTGGTGCGTGCCCATCACAGATTTTATATAGACCCCCTGTAACAGCCTTAAAGGCCTCCCATTGCAAAAGGGGAGTGGAGGCTGTGTTCTCATTATTGTTGAAGTAATTAGTAATTGTGGGGCCGATTCACAGAACTAATCTGAGACAAAATCCTAAACTTACTACTTTTGGTATTCACAGAAGGCACTTACGATTTTTGGTACTCACAGAATGCACTTACGACTCCTAACTTTACGTCCGCACTCAGGCCGGAATTTCCGCACCCAGACCGTACTCTCCGCACCCGGACTGTACTCTCCGCACCCGGACCGTACTCTCCGGCTAGGGCCGTACTCTCCGGCTCGAGCCGTAATCTCCGGCAGGGGCCGGTTAAAGTGTAATCAATGGGCCGGATTGCAATTTTTACAAAAAGGAACATTAGGAATGTGTGATAAATGGTAGAGAAGGTCATGAAAAATAGTTTGGGCAGGGAAAAGGGTACGGCCAGACACTATATCATAACCCAGAAAAGTTTTCTCCTTTGCATCATAGGAACGCTGCGTCCGTCCCCCCCCTATACCTATATTCAAAGCGAGGGGATGCCCACAGAAGCACCCCAAGATATGGAAGAGGTGGGCAAAATACAGAGGTCTTTATTGGAGCCCCTTACTCCCAAATCACCTGATACAGAAATATAGAGGCGGAAGGAAGGTGGGAGATCATATCACTATGTAATTCGATAACAGACTTGTCCTGATGGCCAGGGTAGGCCTCCGCAAGGGACAGTAATACGGACGTGGCACAACAGGTTGGATTTCTAAATGTTATTATTCCATTTTTTTCCTTTTTTTCTTTTTCCTTTGTTTTTGTTCCAATGGGATAAAATAGATGTCATCATTATATATGTGTCACTGTACTATACTGTTTATACTATAAAGCCCTGTTATACCAATGTATGTATGGTTACTGACACAATAACATTTGTCATTAAAAAAAAGTTGGCTGGGAATCAGTTGATACACAGGAGACTGTGAAAAGCATATGACCACATAATAACATTCTACCTCTACCAATGAAAAATAACTGGTTCACTGCAAAGAGGTATACTATGAAATATGCCTTCTTCAGAGGTGGTACATTTGAAGGAAAGGATTAGATGATCTCGGTGAAAGGCATGCCACTGGCTCAACTGGGTGGCAATTTCCACTTAAATGTAATTTGCACACTCAGAAAACCAAATTCGCCATGGGTAAGGTTAAGCCAGCAGGACCTGCTGAAATAAGTTTAATTTATGACTGTTCAGTACACGTTGCTCATGTCCACATTTGTAATTTGCTCTGGGTTGAGTGTCTTGGGCCTATTGTACTGATTAATATTTTGGGACTTGCCCACGCCTTATGTTGTGATTTACAATTCTAGAAATTACTGCTTTCAGGCAAACGAATGCCTGAGCAGCAAATTAATTCATTTAAAATAAATCCAGGTGTATACATCTTAAATAGTAGATCGCAGAGAAACCTAATGACACAACGGGGGAGATTTGCTAAGATTTTGCGCCATGTTTGCGTCACAAAAGTGACACAAAACGGCGCAAAATCTTTTTTTCCTAATTTACTTTCCAGCGCTAAACTTGTTTAGCGCTGGAAATAGCGTAAAGGTAATGAGAAGCAGCGCGTAGCGTTGCTTCGCATTACTTTGCGCCATGGGGTTGTGCCAAGGGTGGTGCATGGGTGTTCCCATGCAACCACCCAAGGTTTCTCATGCTAAACCCAATTTACCAAATACAGTAGATTGGGTTTAGCGTGAGAAAACTGCGCCCTTTAAAACTAGGCGAAAGGAAGGAGAAATGCTTTCACAAGGCAGCACACATGGAAACAGCAAAAATGAGGAGAAATAAAGCTTTTCTCCTCGTTTCACCTGTTTAAGACCAGGTTTTCCCTGGTTTAAATTTTAGCGCTGCCTCCTATTTACTCTGCCCTTGTAAATAGGAGGCACCGTCAAAATCAATGGGTGTTGCGGTGGAACGCCCGCCACAACACCCATTGGCCTCCCCTTTCACGCTAAATACAGATTGAAAGGGTGCCTTATTTACAAGGCAGCGTTAAGCCACGTTAAGTGGCTTAACGCTGCCTTGTAAATAAGGTGAGGCCCCTATCGCCATCACAATGTCACTAAGACAGGGGCTTGTAAATATGCCCCCACATGAGAAAAAAATCTCACGAAAAGGCACAACTCAGTCACGTAATTTTGCTCATGTGCTGTTTTCGTGTGCAGTAAAATTGCATGTGTAAAGTGCAGAAAACACAAATACAAGTCCATTAGGAAAACCTTGGTGAAATGTTGGTATACTACCTGGAACATCGTGGCAGGTAAACCTTTGGAAATTGGCGAGGAAGCCAACCTAAGCCGACATAAGGCCAACACATGGGACCTTTAATCATGCTAGTCTTATAACCTGGATATATTAAACACTTCTATACTGGCGCATATAGGTGCCGAATTTACATTTTAACTCCCCTGTGTAGGGTTGTGGACCCTAGGCCCACACGCAGAGGAAAGGGCGACACAAGCATGTGCCCTCGTGCTCTTTTATTGGTAGGCTCACGTCACGCAATGATGGTGTTGTTGCCATTTGACAACCTGTACGACAAGTGGCAATGACTTGCTTGAAGTGAGGGTGACTGGAAGACTTTGTAGCCACGTAACTTGTTGCATTGTTGGTGCGGTTCTTCTCCTTTGGCATGTGTGGCTGCTAGCAGGGATGCCTTCTGCATCAAGCAGCCAGTGCTTGTGGCTGGATGGTCGCACTGTGAAGCGTGGGGCAGAGACGCAGTTCGTGCATGCAGGTGGATTAATTTCAGTTTTCCAGCTGGTCTGTCACCAGTGACATGCCTGCACCTCTGGGGCTGGCTTGTGATGGTAGGTGCACTCTCAGGTAGTGGTATGAGTTATTGGTCTTGTCATCTTTGTTCATTTCTCCTGTGCACCTGTGGTCATCAGGTTCTTCAATGTGACAAGTCTGTCACACACCTTTCTCTCTTCTCCTTTTTAGGTCGAGTCTAGGCAGCGCGCATGCGCTGTCTGCAAGACCTGAAGTAAACAGTACAGCGAGAGTAATCCCGCCTGCTGCTTGCAATTGGTTCATTTATGCATTACTCTGATTTCCGGGCTCCCTATTGGTTGCTGCTCCGATTCATCACTTCCGTTTTATCGGAAGCAGCACCGACCAACTACAATTTTATTGCGCTGCAACTGTACGTATGTTATGTGTAGGGACTACTTGTTTTTCATCATGGCACCTAGCATGGCACATGGTCTCATCATTTTATTTCACCATGGCGCCCGCTTCACGGGACGCCATGCACATAAGTGAAACATGAACGGGCGCCGTGCTTTATATTTTAGCGCGGCCCCTGCTTTCATCGTTATTCTTTTTATTTTATAATTATGGCGCCCGTAGCTTCTGGTTCCGGCCATCACTCCACCTTGTTTCCCACCAGCCTCCACATCCCGTGCACTCTCTCAGCACTGGCAGCTCCGCTGTTTCAGGCCAGGGGAAGAGGAGTTTGGTGCAAATCTAACAGCCTCACTGCACACGCAAGAGAGCCCCAGTCCTCTGTCAGCGTAAGGCCACATGATGTAGTCCCCTTCCAGGCCTAGCCGCCCACACATCCGGAAGTACCGGAGTACAGTGGTTTTGCTAGCCATTGATCTGCTTCCATTCTGAGCTGGTGCTGTGGCCCCGAAAGCAGCAACGGAAGCAGGAGGCTTGGGCGAAGCAGCTCTCCGCTGCCCCCACCATCGATGGGCTGAGCAGTCACCCGACAGCAGCAACGGAAGCAGGAGGCTCGGGTGGAGCTGCTCTCTGTCGACCATGCCATTTACGGGCAGAGCAGACACCCGAGGCACTTCGTCATGAGCAGATGAGGTACCCATGGGTTAAAGGAGCGAAGCCAAGAGTAAGGCGGGGGATAAAGTAAACACAGCACCCACTCCTCTTTTCATGTTGTTGTCTTCCCGTAGCTCGCGACCCCCGCTCCATCTCCCCCGAGAGTCCTGCCTTGCACTGCCTCCTAGTGCTGCGGGGCAGGGCTCGTGTGCCTCGTTCTCACAGGTGACCTGGGGGTGTGCAGAGCCAGGGTGACTTTTTTTTTTTTTCAGTTTTATCGCACAAACTCGACACGAAAGTGTCCGAGCGCTTTACATGAGCACCAGTTGCATTACAGATAGACACATTCCTTTTTTGGCATGGGTAGATTAAATGATTTGCCAGAATCATAGGATGTTTGAGCCTCCCGCCAGACTCTAACCTGGTTCCTCAGCTTCGAAGTCAGTCGCTCTAGCCGTTAAACCACATTCGTAACTTGCCAGATACCATTTGACTATAGATGTAAAATCAAGCTCTAGCTCCAGTGTAAGAGATTTGTAAAGCAATCACTCATTAAAAACAGCTGAAAGTTGTGACTCTCAGATGGGTTTTTCTAATAATGATTATGAACCCTCATTCGATTGCTAAATACATTTTTTTTGCTCTCTTCGCTATGACGAAATGCCAATATCCCCTTGTAACACGATCTGTGTGAGTGGCATAGAAATCGCCTCCTCCCAAGATGACTGACTGAGGTGGCCGCCGAATTTTCTTTAATAGATTTGAATGGTGGCGGCCATCTTCAAGTGCCTGATTTTTCATTTACTTTTAAAAGGGTGGTTTTTATTATGAATTAATTTCAATCTACTGTGCTTTGAAAAATAAGTGGTGACACGTAGTAAAAAGTGGTGGAAAGATAACATTTGCATCAGGCTTCCTATAACAACTTTACTTAGTTCTGTCCCGGTGGCAGATGCGAAGCAGTGTACCCATGACAGTCTTTCTTTTATGTCTATATCCCTCACACCAGTTCCCATTCCTCCTCTGGTTTCCTGGCTCCTTGGATGCCTGGTGTACTGCGCCGCCTTTTACCTCCTCTGCATGTTCTACAGTGTCCTCTGCTCACTGTCCTGAATTCCGCCCAGTCTTTGCTGTGTCCAAAGCTCTGTAATAAAACATCTGGTGGTTGTCCTGAGCGAGCCTGGCGCTGGTAAAGGCATCTAGTGTGAGAAGATAGTGGAGGTGAGTCTGAGAGGAGATGAGTTACATTTTCCACCCCATCCTAGCACAGCTACATGCTCTGGCACCCAATACTGCAGCACAGACGTCCAAAAAGGAACATCTTTGGGCCGAGGGCCTCTTTCCCACCTACAAACTGCTATAGCTGCTACATCAGGTGAGGCTCTAATTTAAAGGCATCATTACTGGGAATAAAACATACATACTTTTTAAAAAATTTATTTCCTAAGGGTTAATGCCAAAAACTACATCTTTTCTGGGGTTTATGCCAAACAGTCTAATGCATGTTTTCGCGACATACTCCGCCCTCCTTCAGTTTCTAGTGTTACTGCGTGGTCATCCGCATCCGTTGCTTTTTATTTTAAGTTCTTTTTATCAAATTGTTATCCTTATAACACTCTGGCGTGCACTGTGCGATCAGTAAGCTTTCTGTCTGTATTTGCGTCAGTGTTTTCTCACTCGCCTTTCAGTTCAAGCCCTCTAATGTCCCTCTGTAGCCCCGTTCTTCCTAACCAGCAAGTGGGTGACTTCACTGTCGCTGTTTTGCTTTATTTGGTTTTATGAACCTGCTGCGCAATACCCGATAATAGGAAAAGACGTTTAATTTACATAAAGCACAGGACGATTAATCTTAAAACTCAAACTTAGTTCACCAATTCCAAAGTGAGCTGCTTTACCAGTTACATTACTCCACTGAAAAACCTAAGTAAAAACATCATTTACAATGGCAATTGCTCTAACTTTCACAAATGCGAGACCGATTGCATTGCAAATGCTTGTTAATTCTCTTGTGCAATGTGTTATCGTGCTACACCTAGGTTCACGCATGCTTGGCAGTGTTGGTTACTCTTGTGACATTCTCAATGACAGGCCAACGGCGGCCATTTGGTGCTTGGGTGGCCGGATGGTGCAGCCTCTTTCGTGTAGCATTACCCCTCACTCTCTGAGAGCTCTCTTCCTTTCTTGTTTGGGAAGAGGGGCACCGGTAGTGCTGCTGCATGCAAGAGTATGGTATTGCTGAGCATACGCTAGTAGTGTCCCTCTTATACCCTTCTGGTGCAGTCACACATTGTCTTTGTGCCCTTGATTTTTTACTCTGTCTATCATTTCTTTGTTAGGGTGTGCCCTGGTGAGCTGGTGCCCTTTTCAGGCAGTGGTGGGGCTTGTAGATAGGCTCTTCATGGGTGCCCTCTGCTGCCTTCTTGCAGGCCTGCTCTTTTCTCTTGTGGTGGTGGCAGTTCACCTCTAGGGGACGTGCAGCGATATCTTCTCGAGTGCACTGGCGTCAGACAGCCGATAGGGGGGCGCTCAGTGCTCACCACTCTCATCGGGGGCTTTTCCTCATCATGTGGCCTCTGCTCTCAAACCAATACATGTTCAGCCTTCTCAGGGGAAAGAGACCTCTGACGACATGTGGTGGCAGCAGTACACTACCAGTGCTGTGTAGTGCTCAGTGCTCCTCATACCTTTCGTGAGCTTGCTAGCTGATTAGCAGGGCCTTGCAGTGCTCAGGGGTTTTCCTTAGGGATGGGTATGGAGCTGCCTCCCCCTTCTGTGCTGGTGAAGCAGGGCCCTGAAGGGGGTTAACAGTGTCCTCCTACTTACAGCCACGACAGGCAGCCACCAGGAGACATGTAGGGGTCTCTTGGCCAGTCTCCACTAAGGTCTCAGTTGTGGCCAGGGATGCGGGAGCAACTCAATTAATGAAGGGAAATGTGCCTGCAGAGCAGGTTTGTGTTTGATTCTGCTGCTGCAGGCAGTGTGGGACGGCATAGCAGGGCCTCTCTACCAGTCTCTTGCTGTCGCTGCTTGAAGTGAGGTTGCAGGGGCACCGCAGGATCTTTGTAAAGCGGGCGGCTGGTGATTTGCACTAATGTTATCTCCCGTTGGGGGCCTCATACAAGCCACCTGCTTGGTCTGGTGCAGTTCAATGAGCTACTGGTAGGTGGTGCTGCAGCCACCTCTCCTCTCAGGCTGCGTCAGTCTTCCCTTGCGAGTCACTCGGTGCTGCCGCTGTTTCAAATATGGGCCACGGCAGCCCTCCTAGTGCTGCGGGCCGTGCCTTTCCTTGAGGGCTGTGTACAAACAGCTGCAGGGGGTGACGCTCACAAATGGATGCAGCCCCATGCCAATCCACGCCCCTCTCACTTGCGGGCGGGGCGTCATCTGGTAGTTGGTGCACTGCACTGTACTCCTCCCGGTGATGCTGAGGACTGCAGGGACTGCTCTTGCAGGCATTTCAGCCGCTACAAGGTGGATGCAGTGTTGTCGCTCATGCAAATGATGAAGTTGCAGGTGATTTTGCCTCTTGCAGTAAGAGTCAGCAGTGCCTGGGCACCTCGAACATTGAGGGCGCACTGTGCAAGCTGCGGCACTCCACCCCCTTCCACAAATCTCCTGC
Organism: Calotriton arnoldi; assembly: GCA_963921515.1. Lineage (NCBI taxonomy): Eukaryota > Metazoa > Chordata > Amphibia > Caudata > Salamandridae > Calotriton > Calotriton arnoldi. Next base: position 1,298,723 of record CAWUFW010001381.1, read on the forward strand.
ATGCTCGGCTTCACACATTTTTTTTACCCGCGGGGCTCACCTCATGCACGGCAGTTAAGCGGGCACTTCTCCTAGTCTGCCACTGCCTTACTGGAGTCACGGCAGTGGGACATGAGTCCTGTCCTCCCCTTTTCCTTATGCTCCTTCTTTGGGGATGCAAATCCGCCTTGAGGGGGCGGTGGGAACAAGGCTGGTCAGTGTGTTGCATAACATCAGGCAGGCGACTGCAGGGGCATTAAAAATGGACGCCATCGTCCTCACTCGCTGGGAGGCCTAATACTTGCCCTACCCAGGAGTGCAGGGGATCTCAGATTCCATCAATAATTGCCCCATGAGGAACCGCAAAACTGCTGCCAACGCACATGTGGGGTCAATCAGCTTTGTCGCCATGCAGAGGAAAGGATGACACAGACACGTGTACTATACATGGAACTGGCCACAAGCACATGCACTCGGGCTCTTTTATTGGCAGGCTCACATCACTTGTGATGCCTGTGTTGGATGGTTGTGGGGTTAGCGGGAGACCAGCCCTCAGGTAGTGGCTGCATACAGTGACGTGTCCAGCAGGACGGTACACCCTGCATCTGCCTCAATAACCACAACAGTGAGCTCCTGCAGAAGAACAACATAACATGTGAGTCCAACTGATCACACAGTGCAATACATGCAGTGCACACCAACATTCATATACCTACACAAACAGCAAGTTTGAGGACTCACTACCCCTCAAGAAATGGCTACTGTGCATACATCAGCCCTAAATCGAAGACAGAGCTTATGTAAATAAATTGCAATTCAAATATTTCACGTACCAGTGGTTATCCTTATTACTACAATACAAACGTTGGCCGAAATGTCAGAGCTCAAATAAAATTGAAAAAAGGCCTACCAGCCCTCTCACAACCACAACCACAACCAAACCCAAGTAACCATTCTCGACCAGCCCTCACCAACACCACTTAATCCATTACCTAACTACCCTACTTTGACTTACAACCTAATCTCAACAATCACTCTGCCCTCTACTAAGTGCACCTGACCATCCTATTTTCAACCTAATACCCGAACACTCTTGCATCATATGACCTTGTAGTCTGAGAGCGTCAGTAATCTCTGGGTCAGTTGTACATTGTGAGCAGACTATGTGAATGATTTAACTGGGGAGACCTGCTGGAAGTAGCCGGATGGTACATGTGTGGTGCTAATGCTGCTACTATTCTGGACTTGGGCCAAAAGGTGGTTGAGGGGAATTCTCACCATCTACAGCCATTCCAGGAGGTGTACATGGACACATTACTCTCGCCACCGTATGCAGTCTTAAGACACGGATCGCAGGTGTCACCCAAATGATCACCCCCCTGTATTACGCGCTTTCCATCTGAAAAACGCAACACCACTTGGCTGTGCAGACTATGGCTCCTGCTATAGCTGTGACAAGAGCTTCCTGAAGTGGATTTTAATCTCAAGGGTGTTGCCATGGCTGTTACCACCTCCCTGGAGGTGACAAGAAGAGAGGCATGCTTGCCCACATGCTGTCAGGATGCTGGGGCTTCGGAAATATGCATACATTTCAATGGAAATCCTTCATGCACAGTTTAAAAATATAGAGATGGAACAGACCCCAGGCCCATCTGTATCCTCCTGCTTATGTAATGAAACTTGGGTTCACTTCTTCAGGAGATGGATATGCTATTCTTCCTCCTCTTTCCCCTTACTAAAGCTGCCATCAAGGTCAGCGAGGATAAGAGTGAATAAGGATTAGTGTCAGAAGACATGGGAGGAAGATCATTGGTTATGTAGAAGTAGTAGTAATAACCTTTATTTGGTTAAGAGAATCATACCATAAAAGATGCAAATTCAAACAATTTGTGCTTATCCCATATCAGTCAATTAAACATGCAATCCCCAGACCTATGCATGTCAGGGGTTTGTACAATGTTCCAGTCAAAGAAGTTTACCATAAAATCTGTGTTAAAATTACTTAAAACTATAAAACACAATTGGATACAGCCAGTAGCATAGAGAACCATGCTCTAACATTTCAAAATGGTGAATGCAAACTGTATTTTAACAAAGTGCGTAATAAAGTTCATGTGTATTATACTTAAAACTCGCTGACTTGGGGCTGAGCTCATAAAAACCATTCAGTTATCTGAAATACAACAAATTCAGCCAATGACATATACTAGCAATACAAAGTGAATATATACAGTATGTACTATCATAAATTGCATATTATAGTGCGCGTGCTGTACATAAAAGAAGTTGTTGTACTTGGAACCTCATTGCCTTAGTCCTGAGCGCTAAAGATCCATTCACTCCTTAATTATGATGCTAACGTGGATCCTATGTATCTAGTAGGTACCATAAGGCTATATTCAAATCGTGCTATGCAGTTCTTGAATAGCAAACAAGTATATAGGGTGGAGAATAGTTATTTTCGCATCACCTTCCGTAATTTAACAGATAATGCAATATACTTGTAAACTGTATGGCAGTATTTGTAGTAACTGTAAATATAACAGTGCAGGTCTGCATTGTTTAATCTTCAGGGTCCTCAACAAGGGGACAAGAAGGGCCTTCCTGTTCCTGTTGTATAACCCACAGGAAATGAAAAAATGCAACTTTGATTGAGCAGAGGCCGAATCGCAGGGACACATTGTGAGGTCCTGTTCACATCTGGCTGTTGAAGGATAAGCAACCAATAGATGTGACATACCAAAGCGAAATTTAACTAGGTAATAATGATAGGAACTAGGGACAGTGAGCAGATATGGTTCTGGGAACCTAGTTGTTACTAATGTACCATATATTTTGACTGATCGTTTGCTAAGCTCCCCCTCCTCTCTTTTTCTCATCATGTGGTCCATCCATTCTTTCTTGTCCAAGGCTTTCGTATGCCTAAAGATGCTCGTGGGGTTATTAAAAAGATCTTGCCTCCCTATCATTGTCAATTGTATTTTGACATATTCCAACCAGTCAATGCTGCCTGCCTTGTCTAACTTCAAACAATCATTCAATCATTGATTACAGTCTTGGTTAGTACAGCTTCCGGCGATTCCAGACTGAGATCCATAGCATTAATGGAGTTAACAAAACAAGATCTCTTACATGGTCGAGACCCGATTCTTTGTGACAAATGGATGCCGATACCGAACTAGGTAAGAGCAAGAGTTTGCATACAAATTTGTTTTCGGCAACCTGTAATAGTGAGGCCTCATGTATTACCCATATCCCTGCTCCATAGGTGGCTGCTGAGAAACATCTATACTTGTAAATATTTAGCAGTACACCCATTAGGGAACTTATGAATAACGCCCACGTTTTGTTCGAAATGGGAGCATCTGACCTGGCCCAAATGTTTCCAGCTGCATTCCTTGTCAAAAGGTAGCCCAAGATACGTAAATGTGCTCACTGTCTCCAATCTTGTACCCTAGATATGGAATGATCTCGTCTTCCCGTTGCGGCAGCCACAGATCATGATGAAGGAATTTGTTTTATTGGTTTGCTGCCCTAGGGATCCCATATATGCCACAAATCCCTCCAGCAGCCTCTGGAGACCAAGACCTGTTCTCGACATGAGGACACACTAATCCGTGTATAGTAATTCAGGGATGGCTCTGGTCCCTGCCCTTGGGGGATCAGCCACAATTTCTCCCAAGTATTTCTCCAGATTGTTTAAGTAAATACTGAAGAGAAATGGGGCAGGGACACAGCTTTGATTTAAAAAAAAGGGGTACAGTCCCCATTAGTGCCATACCTAACGCAGCCCACAACATCCTTATGTACTTTACTTAGGATGTTCACCAACCTCTCCTCCACACCCAAGTCCATTTGATCCAGAGTTTACCTCTGTCAACATTGTCAAATGCTGAGCTTAGGTCCATGAAGGCGAGGTATAGCAGTCCTTTCTTGGCCGCTACGTATTTGCAATGGATGAGAGAGAGATTAAGGCATTGGTTAGTTGTTCCTAAACCCGTCCTGAACCCAAACTGAGCAGATTTCAATATCTTATTATCAATAGCCCAATTCTCCAGGCGCTCCAGGATTATCCTGCCCAACACTTTTGCTATGCTGTCTATGAGCAAGATTGGGCGATAACATTTGGGGTCCCATCTGTCACCTTTTTTAAAGATTGGAACTATGATGGCACTTGACCAGGACTTTGGAGGCCCCACACAGAATAGCGCTATTTAAGATGTTGACTAAAATGGGTGCCCACAGCTCAATATTGTTCTTATACAAGTCAATTGGCACCCCGCCAGGCCCAGAAGCTTTGTTATTTGGACATCTATTAAGTGCTAGTATGACTTCATCTAATCTGATAAGCAACTGATAGGCCCCTGAACCCCTGTCCAGAATTGAGTTTGTCGTCAGCTGCCCATAGTTTGGGTGATGGGTATCATTGAATACATGGGTGAAATGTGTCACCCAAGTTGGAGCTAAAATGGGTAAATCTGCGTTGCTATTGTGAGCATGAGCAAAGTACGGGGAATTGATGACTTTCCAGAAAGTTTTCAAGTCTTTCTCTACACAAGCCCTCTCCAACTGCTCCCATGCCTTCATCCTTAAGCTCGCTTTCCTAGTGGCAAGCGTGGTCTTGTAGATACATCTACAACAGCAAATAGTCTACATATCCCTAGGTGAGACTTTCAATGCTTCCTTTAGTTGTTTGTGTGTCCTAGTACAGTGGCTGTCAAACCACTTCATAGCCTTGTTTGGGTGTTTTGGTAGAGCGGTTGTTAACACAGTAGCAGCTGCTACCGGACCTTGGTGGTGGGGCAGGTGGCAGGGGGAAGACAAAAAAAGGAAACATAAAAAAACTAAAAAAAACACTTACCTGAAACAGCCGCCACCTCTCCTTTGTCCTCTGTCCTTCTGACATCTTCCTGCACTCCGAGCCAGCAGCAGGAAGCACCCGCCCTCCCAGCCTCCCCATAGCCAATTACGACGCTCAGACGGGGACTGGGAGGGTGTGCATGTTCCTCACCAGGCTGTGTAATGCAGCCTGGTGGGGGACATGCAAAGTGCGCAGGACTGTTTGAGGCGGCCCGAGACTGCTAGCCAAGCAGTCCTGTGTACTTCAGGAGTGAAAACCACTCCTCTATCTACCCCGCCCAGCCCCGCCAGAGAGGCACTGAAATATATAGGAAAAGTAAAATGATAATAACAAGAGTTATTATCATTTTATTTTTCCTTTTGTTCAGTGGGTCGAACGCTCCTCCGCCTTAGCGCAGGAGCCGCCACTGTGTTAACAGCTCTGATATTCGCCTAAAGATTTCTGAGTATGCCTCCACAACTCTTAATGGGGGGCATCACATCCTAAACAGGTTTCAGTTTCACTCTCACAACTTCCTCTCACACGTCCCAGCAAATGTCTCAGTAGCTCCCCTGAGTCTACCTCCGCCCACCTGCGCCTTAGTCCCTGATTTTTGGAGTAATCTGCACTAGGTACAAGCTGTGTGGTTGCACTGGGTGTTAATCCCAGTTTTTAAAAAAGGGTTTGTGGATTATGATCGCTCATCTTGGTGGGTAGAATGGCGTAATCTAGGGTTCTGGCTCTTATCTCTAATGAGACCGCAATATAGTCAATTAAGCTTCGGGAGCCTCTCCCCGTAAAAGAGGACTGTCTATCAATGGATCCGCTTGACAAATCAACAGAAAGCAATACATTATATTTTAACAAAAGAGTATTTAAGGCAGTACCACATGGACTGTGATTAAAGTGTGTGAAGTCCGGAAAGTCATTCTCCCATAGTCCACCAACAAGATTGCTGGTAAATCGGCACAACCTCAAGTTAAAATCACCCCCCACAATATACAAAAATCCTTTCAATGACTTTGTTAAGCGCAGATCCTAAGGAGTCTATCACTGTACAATCATTTGCATCAAAGTTATTGTGGTAAAAATTCATCAGGATTACTGGGGGCATAGTTCCCAATTTAATATATATAATCTGAAAGAACGGCGAATTGATGACAGTGTCCATTATTTTGCAGGGAAGTGTCGTGCTTATTAGAGTTAGTAAACCTCCACTATTGTGGCTATGTGGGGCTGGTTCTGCAGAAGTTGAAATGGCATAGAATCCATTCAGGAATATATGCTTGCAAGCCCAATTCTCTTGTAAGCAGATAAGCTGAAAGTCACCGATCATATCTAGCCATTCAGGATCTTGAATTTTATGTGCAATCCCTGTTATGTTCCAAAATAAGGATCTTAGTGTCCCAGCCTTTATTTACGGTTTCTGATGTTGAATTAACTATGAGCAGGGCCTCTTGGGCACTGGGAGTGTACAGGATATCTGCTGTAGACAAGGGCTCTTGTGCAGTAAAATTAAGCAAGACCTCAATGTTAACCCTGCAGTCATGATGTTTATCAGGGGCAACGGTTTCCATTCAATCAACCTCAGCCAGTGATGAAAAGCAGTTCTAGGTTGGTAGTAAATGAGTAGTAATGTGTTGGTTAGAGGGCAGAGGTCTCTCAGTATCAAGATGTAGGCATTTCAAGGTATTGGGCCTATAAAAGAAACCGCTTTCACACATTGATTATGAATGTTACAAGAGAGTTTATGCAGAATAAGGCCAACCATCTGAGCATTAATGAAGTTGACAATGATACAATCACCTTGCTCCCATTTTGGCATGGTGCCTATCCATTGGACTCTTCGGACAGTGATGATATTATTTGAGGCAAAATTACTGCTCATGTCTCCCAAGGTTGAACATAGCCAGTGGATGACTTTGTTCTTAAGTTGAGCTTCCATCTTTAGTTGACCGCTTGACAAGGTAGGAAAACTTTTCAGAACAATAACCAACAGAGAGGCCTCCGGCAGTAGTTGTATAATAGGGAGAGCGGAAGTGTAAGGAACACACGTGCTGCTAAGTTGGCGCCCTGCACATGGTACTGGTTTTATGTTTGTTTCTGACAGCGAAAGCGGCTTTTGATTATTGGATGTGCCAGGCAAATGAAGCTTGGGAACAGCCTGATTTGTTAACCTCTTGACATTGCCCATTTGGGTTCTAGATCGAGCCCCTTGAGATCCGCCAGAGATTAGTTATTCACATGCAGGACTTTCATTGCTGTTATGATAGGGTGCTCCCCCTGTTAAGTTACCAGTGGTTTTGGTGGTCAGATCGATTAATTGCCTTTTATGTCTTTCAGTTAACTCAATCCCCTTTAGGGCTGAGAGTAGTGGGTTTAAAAATTTGGCACACATAGACTCCATTACTTCTATCTTGCCCTCTATATCAGCAGCCAAAGTCAATAATGATGTAGCTACATTATGTTTGCCCGCCCGATGGAGATTCCTGACCAGGACTTCTTCTGCACCCGGGGTACTTTCTTGGGTTACAGCTGCAGGGATTTTCTTGAAACCCAGTTTAGATAGTCTTTTCATTTTAACAGTCGCAGGGGAGTTACAACTTGACTCAGGATGTACCAGCCTCTCGAGGTCCTGTGTGACCTCCAGTGTACCTTTAAAAATGCACAGGTTGTTTGCTCTACTGCTGTCCCCAGGAACCTCAGGGAGGATTGCACCGGGCTCCTTACTAGCAATCAGCCTACATGGTGGGCCATGTACGTCGATTTCGCCGGTGCTGTTGTCCCGGGAAGTGACTGATGCAGGAGAGTTACCTGTGCTGGCCTTGGATAAAGCTTTTTTTGGTCGTCCAACCTCTCTTCTACAAACTCAATTTCAGTGTTAATAGCCCCCATGGCATCAGTCAGAAAGCATGCAAGAGTATTAGCAGCGTGTCTTTTCTTACTTGCTGCACCGTACACCAGGGATGCGTCAGATTTCCTTTTCCGCATTACAGCGACACAAATGTTCTGTCTGTCCTCCCTTCCCACAAGGTCGTGGGTCCCAAGTTCCAAGAGTCAGAGCCAAGAGCGGTAGCCCAGCCTCTGACAGCACGTCCTGTGTTGCGCGAGTGCAGAGCTGCCTTTACAGCGACAATAGGACTGGTGACGCCTCCCGCGGCACACGGAATGCTGGGGGACCGAGTCCCACCCCAGCCAGCTACCCGAAAAGCTATGGCGATGTGCACTGGCCTCAGACGGCCCTTCTCTGAAGTATCGGTTATGATGGTAGCAGCAGCACAGATAAATTAAGTGGTAGCAAATTTGATTGAGATGATGGCAGCAGTGGTAGGTATGACTGTGGTGACAGCAATAGCAGCACAGGTGGTTGAAATGGTGGTTACTGCAGAGGTAGAGGTTATTGGTGGCCTGTCCCTGGCAACTTCAGTGTGTGGTGGGGCATGGTTGTTTGATTGTTGCTCCTCATCCTCTTGCAGGTTTCATCTGCAACCAAAGATATTAATTATTCATATTATATTGCAAATTCATGGAAGACTATTAAATATTTACATGATACACCCATACAGTGTAGAGTTGACACACAATTATATTTCACATAGAGGAGTAGTAGCTACCCAAGGTGTCCCCTGTTCTCTCAGGGGACCTTTCAAACTAATGCTTTGTGGTCAACTGTGTATAAAAATGCTGACAACATTTCACCCTTGATAGTAACCTAGTTTCTGCATCTTTGATAGCCTCCTGGCGGGTGATAACATTTCACACAAGCCCTCTGGTCACACCTGATCTGCTATAATTCTCTGTCACTCATCTTGCAGGCATCCTATGACAACATTCCCTGAAAACGAAACTCTATTGTTACTCAGCTATATTCATCAAACTACATGATTGACATACCTGTCATTTAGTGTCAATGCTGCAGAAATGGCATGTAAATATGACTTTGCAGTGCCTCCCATAACAAGTTTCAGATACTATACCTAGGATGATTTTTCAACATTCATATTTGTCCTGGGATTCCCAACAAAATGTGTCTATGATAAGAGGTTAGACATGGGTAACATGTTACACATTATGCACTCTGCAAGGTCACTACATTTTGCAACATGGAAGGGGGCATTACACTCAAAGGTGGTGATTGCATGAATTAGCCTATCTGCATTTAGCCCATAGTTACTGCATGTAAAATGATATTGCAATGCTGGATTTCTCTGGAACACTTAACTGGCTCGGTGGCCCCTCCAGCTTCCACACCATCAGCATTTCCACCCAGGCTGATGATGCTTAAAATGGTCGTCATCTTTTCCACACAATGCTCCAGGAGAGATCTGGTTCAACCACAGTGGCAAGCCTCTCTCCCTGTCTCCTTCGGCCTGCCCTTTGCTTAAGGTTTTCAAAAGCCCTTTTACGTCATCCACATCATGGGGGTAAGAGGAAACCACATTAACGTTGCCCTTTATACCCTGCAACAATCTGGTGTGAGCCTAATGACTGGATTTTGCCAAGCAAGTGCCAAATAAGTCTGAAATCCTCTTTAATCATGTACTCTAACAGGATTCAGTATTCCCTTTTTGAAAATATGATCTTGTGTAGTCTGATGGAGGCCAAGGAATAGTTGGAACCAGTCAAGTTGGATAGATGACAGCTGTAAGGGGTGGCTTCCACTAGAAGGTGTGGTTCACATTCCTACAACATAGAACACTTAGGATGGCTGCGTTCTGATGTTTTCCTGTGAGATCACCAAAAGAGAGAGCTGTGCTGTATAAGAAGTAGTACTGGATTGCAGCAGGATACAGGCATGTGGGGCTGTTTTGATGATACCTTTCCTTTGATATACAACTTCTGCATTTGCATTTGCATACTCACGTGTGGCGATTGAAAAAATTATGACCTACTTGCCGCCTGGCCTGATGATGTGGGAACACTGCCTAAAGTATCAAAGGAAGTAAGAAACCTCAGAATGATCATTGACTCCAAGCTATCAATGAATGCCCAAGTGGACAAACTAGCAAGATCAAGCTCTTTTACTATAAAAATTCTGTGACAAATCTTCCCCCATTTGGGATTTCCACACAAGATCCAGGCTACCATCTCTCTCGTTGGTTCTGTCCGAACTCGATTATGCTAATAGCCTCTACCATTGATCACCTTAAACAACCATGAAAAGACTACAACTGATTCACAACTTGGTTGCCAGACTACTCTTACATATAAAGCAGCAAGCCCACATCTCCCCTGCCTTGAAAGCCCTGCATTGGTTACCGGTTGCCAGAAGATCCACGTTCAAGCGGCTTTGTATCACCCACAAAGCCATACAAAGAACGGAACCGCTCTTCATCAGCGATAAAATCACCAAATACATTCAACAAAGGAACCTCCGCTCTAGAGTGGCACCTTGCCTAAAAATCCCAACGTACAAGATAAAACCATGAGTGGCACATCTTTCTCTGTTCAAGCAGCCAAACTATGGAACTCTTTACCTCCCCAACATAAGATCCTACGGATAACCACCTTATCTTCTGGAAACTACTCTAGAATTGACTCTTCCCCACATAACCACCATAAACAAACATAAATATACAGCATATCTGTATATGAGCATTTTTTTGGACTATAGCTATGTACCTAAATATGTGTATTGCTCCTGTGAATCTGCTGACTGCGCTGCTGCCTTATTAGACTGAGGTTTACTGATGGAGAGTGTGTCCTAAGCTTCGGGCACTTGTGTAACTGAATATATATATATATATATATATATATATATATATATATATATATATATATATATATATATATATATATCCAGTAGGTAGTTATAGTTAGTACCTTGTTTCTATTCAAAAAGCGTTTTTTCTTTTGCCAATATCTTTGGCACCGTTCAACGAATCTTTGCGGAATTGTCAAAACTAATGGTTCACTCAGGTCAGCTCCTGTCTTGAAAGTTTTGGGGTGATTCGTTGAGTGGCAGCCGAGAAAAAAGGGGGGTCCCAAAACACGTTTTCCCCATGTTAATTTTGATAGTAATTTTTGGAACAGGCTACAGCCCGAACTGCTGAACAGAATTACACCAAATTTGGCAAAAAGGTAGATCTTGGTTCAGAAAGTGACCTTTTCTTAAAATGGTGTAAATCCGCTCAGTAGTTCCAGAGAAATTAAAAAAATAAAAATGTATATATCTGAGCACCGAGGAGGGTTCGCGAACCCTCCCGAGCACAAGCTTAATTCTGATTTGCTGCCAACACCCCAAACCAGAATGTGTTGGCAGCCATCTTGTGATTCGGTAACCGAGTCACAAGAAAACAGTAAAACAAAGATAATAAACAAGAAAAGGGGGCAAGGTAGAAACACCCTGACCCCCTAGGCCAGCTTAGGGGGCCCCACAAGGACACCCAGGGCCAAAAAAAGCATTTTTTTTAAAAAGAAATCGGGCAAATTTGCGCTGGATGCGTGAATCCGGCCCAAAAAAAAAAAAACAACGCTGGGCTCCCGTGGTTCATTTTCTATAAGCCCCGGGTGGGCCAGGTCCCGGGGGCAATGTTTATAATGTATGCGGGGGCCCGCCTCCGCAGCCCCGGGGACCACCACCTCCCCGGGCTTTTTATTAAATGCGTGGGGGTGCTCCTCCCCCACGCTGCCCCGGGGACCGCCACCTCCCTGGGGCATTGCTAATTAAAGCGGGGGCCTTGCGGGCCCCCCAAGCCCCGGGGACCACCACCTCCACGGGGCTTTATTAAAATAAGGGCGGGGGCCTTGTGGGTCCCCTCAAGCCCCGGGGACTGCCACCTCTCCGGGGCTTTATTCTAATAAGGGTGGGGGGCCTCGCGGGCCCCACCAAGCCCCGAGGACTCCCACCTCCCCGGGGCTTTGTCAAATAATTAGTGTGGGGGGGCTCGAACCCCCCACACTGCCCTGGGGACCATTACCTCCCCAGGGCACTGTTTATTGAAATACAGGGGTCTGTTGCGGCCCCCCAGGGACCACCACCTACCCGGGGCTATTTGCAAGTTGGGAGGGGGGCCGCACGGCCCCCCCTCCTGGAGCCTACGATGGCCCTGGGGACCGCCACCCCCCAGGGCTGGCTCCTGCAATGTCCCGGGGTGCCCACCCCCAGGACATTGTCGTTTGCCATAGCAAACACTGCTTTGCTTCTTGGAAGCGAGAGCAGGAAACCTGCTCTCGCTTCCAAGAAGCAAAGCAGAATTGCTTTTGGGCAAGGGGAGCTGCGTGTCAGCAGCTCCCTTTACCCAAAAGCAATGCCGGCTCCCGCAGGAGGCGGGGAGCCGGCTGGGACCATGGGGGCATTGGGGCTCCCCCCACAGTCCCCATCAAGGAGGCCAAAGCCCAGGGGATGGGGTCCCCGGGGCCAGAAGTGGCCCAGGGGAGAGGGGCCACGCAGCCCCCCTCCCGCGAATTAAAAAATAAAAAAAAAGAGGCCAGACCCCGGGGGATGGGGTCCCGGGGCCAATAGTGGCCCAGGGAAGGGGGGCCACGCAGGCCCCTTCCTGTTTTTAAAAAAAAAATAAGGCCGGGCCCCAGGGGATGGGGTCCCCGGGCCATAATTGGCCTCAGGAGGGAGGCCATGTGGCACCCCTCCCCCAAAAAGTGCCATGCCGGCCAGGCCCCGGGGTATGGGGTCCCCGGGGCCAGAAGTGGCCCAGGGAAGGGGGGCCATGCGGCCCCTTTCCTGTTTAAAAAAAAAAAAAAAAAGATAATATGCTGAGGCCCTGGGGGATGGGGTCCCCTGGGCTAAAAAAATAATTAAGGGAAGGGGCCCACACAGCCCCCCTTTCAAAATGAAAAGAAAAAGAAAACCCGGCGTTGCAGGAGGCCCCGCCCCCTCCCTGCACCATTGTGCAAACGCGTCTCCTGGCGCGTTTTGGGTTGGGGGATTAAGTCCTCTTCATTCCTGAGGGTCCCTGGGGGCCAACTAGCCCACCAGGTACCTCCAGTAAGCCCCACACAGTGGGATTGCTGAGAGGTGGTCCGAGGCCACGCCCATTTTTACACCACTCTGCAAAGGCGCCTCTTGGCGCACTGCTGGTGGGGCGATGAGGTCCTCTTGTGTCCTGAGGACCTCAGGACACAAGTGGACTTTATCTCCCGAGCAGCAGTGCGCCAGGAGCTGCGTTTGCAGAGTGGTGTAAAAAGGGGTCGTGGCCTTTGAGCACTCTCAGCAATCCAGCTGTATGGAGCTCACTGGAGGTAACAGGAGGGCTAGTTGGCCCCCAGGGACCATCAGGAGGAAAGGGGACTTCATCCCCCAACCAAGAGCATGCCAGGAGGCGCGTTTGCAGAGTGGTGGAGAAAGGGGGCGTGGCTTGTGTCCACCTCTCAGCAATCCCACTGCGTGGGGCTTACTGGAGGTAAGAGGTAGGCTAGTTGGCCCCAAAGGACCCCCAGCAGTGAAGGGGACTTCAATCCCCATCCAAGAGCGTGCCAGGGAGCGTGTTTGCAGAGTGGTGGGCAAAGGGGGCATGGCCTGCTATGAGACCTTAGCAATCCAGCTGTGTGGGACTTACTGGAGGTAATAGGAGGGGTAGTTGGCCCCCAAGGATGTCCTTGGGGGCCAACTACCCCTCTTGTTATCTCCATTAAGTCCCACACAGTGGGATTGCTAAGACGTCTTCGGAGGCCAGGCCCCCTTTCTTCACCACTCTGCAAACGCGCATCCTGGCAGACTACAGGATGGGGGATGATGTCCACTTTACTCCTCAGGGACTTTGGGGGCTAAGAAGCCCTCCTGGTACCTCCTGTAAGTCCTACGCAGTGGAATTCCTGAGCGCTGGTCGGAGGCCCAGCACCCTTTCTCCACCACTCTGCAAACGCGACTACTAGTTAAAGAAGCATTTGCAGTGTAATAGGTTTCGCATTTGCGAGAGTTAGAGCTATTGGAGTTGTAAATGTAAACGTTTTTTACTAATGATTTTTGGTGTGGAGTGGATGTACGTTGTGTGTAGTGGAATTATGTGGCAAGTTGTGCAGTGAAATTATGTGAATAGAAAGTATGTGGTATTTAGTGTATAGGAATTATGTGGAGTGGGATTATGTGTTTTGGAGAGTAATTATGTGGTATTGTAGTCTGTGTTGTGGAGTGGTAACCTCAGGTTTAGTCTTCCTCGTTTCCACAGAAGCTAAACTATAAACTCAATGAGACACAATAAAAGAAGGAACCACTGAGGAGCACTTCTGGACTTAGTTGGAGGTATGAGCAGGGCCACTAGAATTATGTGACTGTTCGGCTGTACCAATTTTCACATAATTAAACATTTTCCGCATTTGCCAAATATTCCATCATCTGCTGCCTAATCTGCAGATTTGAACAAAAAAGCCTTGTTTCTAGCTCAAACGGCTCAAATGTTCCCAAAAATGCAGCGTCATGTGTTACAGCGTGGTGGAAGGCCCTTTGCAAAGCTGGAATGGTCACGTGTTACTTATTGCAAAATGTGGGTGTTAAACTGGTACTAATGGTGCACAAACCTCTCTTCTTTCTGTGCCTCTCTTGCCTCTTTCTGCATTTCTCTTGCTTCTTTCTGCACCTTTCTTCCTCTTTCTGCACCTCACTGTCTTCTTTCTGCACTTCACTTGCCTCTTTCTGCACTTCTCTTGCCCCTTTCTGCACCTCATTTTGCCTCTTTCAGCACCTCTGTTGCTTTTTTCTGCAGATCTCTTGCCTCTTTCTGCACCTCCCTTGCCTCTTTCTGCACCTCTCTTGCCTCTTTCTGCACCTCACTTGCCTCTTTCTGCACTTCTCTTGCTTCTTTCTATACCTCTCTTGCCTCTTTCTGCTCCTCTCTTGCCTCTTTCTGCACCTCACTTGCCTCTTTCTGCACCTCACTCTCTTCCTTCTGCACCTGTCTTGCCTCTTTCTGCATTTCTCTTGCCTCTTTCTGCACTTCTCGAGCCTCTTTCTGTACCTCTCTTGCCTCTTTCTGCACCTCAAGTGCCTCTTTCTGCACTTCTCTTGCCTCTTTCTGCACCCCTCTTGCCTCTTTTTGCACCTCTGTTGGTTCTTTCTGCACTGCTCTTGCTTCTTTCTGCACCTCACTTGGCTCTTTCTGCACTTCTCTTGCTTCTTTCTACACCTCTGTTGCTTCTTTCAGCAATTCTCTTGCCTCTTTCTGCACTGCTCTTGCTTGTATTTACACCTTTCTTGCATCTTTCTGCACCTCTGTTGCCTCTTTCTGCACCTCACTTGCTTCTTTCTGCACCCCTCTTGCCTCTTTCTGCACCCCTCTCCCCACTTTCTGCACCTCTCTTGCCTCTTTCTGCACCCCTGTTCCCTCTTTCTGCACCTTTCCTGCCTCTTTCTGCACCTCTCTTGCCTCTTTCTGTACCTCTGTTGCTTTTTTCTGCACTTCTCTTGCTCTTTCTGCACCCATCGCGCCAATTTCAGCACCTCTGTTGCTTCTTTCTGCACTTCTCTTCTTTCTTTCTGCACCCCTCCTGCCTCTTGCTGTACCTCTCTTGCTTCTTTGTGCACCTCTCCTACCTTTTTCTGCACCTCTCTTGCCTCTTTTTCCACCTCTGTTGGTTCTTTCTGCACTGCTCTTGCTTCTTTCTGCACCTCACTTGCCTCTTTCTGTACTTCTTTTGATTCTTTGTACACCTCTGTTGCTTCTTTCAGCAATTCTCTTGCCTCTTTCTGCACTTCTCTTCCTTCTTTCTGCACCCCTCCTGCTTCTTTCTGTACCTCTCTTGCCTCTTTGTGCACCTCTCATACCTCTTTCTGTACCCCTCTTGCCTCTTTTTGCAACTCTGTTTGTTCTTTCTGCATATCTCTTGCTTCTTTCTGCACCTTTCTTTGTCTTTCTGGACTTCTGTTGCCTCTTTCTGCATTTCTCTTGCTTCTTTCTGCGCTTTTCTTCCTCTTTCTGCACATGTCCTACCTCTGTAGGCATAGTTAGAAATTAGCATTTAAAAAACCTTTGAAATTCAGTGAAAAAACCATAGGTTTCAGGGACGTTATAGTTAGGAATTAGCATTTAAAAAATCTTTGAAATTCAGTGAAAAAAACCATAGGTTTCAGGGACGTTATAGTTAGAAATTAGCATTTAAAAAATCTTTGAAATTCACTGAAAAAACCACAGGTTTCAGGGATGTTATAGTTAGTTGGACATTTCACTCATACAAAACCAGTGAAATTCAGTCGTTATAGTTAGTTGAGCTAACTATAAATCACGCCCCCACAATGCACTGCTGATGACGTCCCATATTACATCATTCATGACATGGTCAGTGACATCACTGATGAGATCTCAAATGACATCACTGATGACATCATCCACGTGATAATCTGATGCACCTCCTCACACCCTAATATAACCTTTGATACACCCACTCTAAAATACAGACTACCATTTTCGAAACCATAGACACACCAATACCAGTTACTACATACCCACTCACTGATTCCTAGGTCTACACACACATCCACTCATTCACCCATACAGTCACTCATACATGCAGTCACTCATCAATACAGCACTATCATATGCACTCATACACCTATACAGACACTCACACACCGCCACTCATCCATAGAGTTACTCACACACCTAGTCAGTCATGCAAAGAATCAATCACACTCCCATTTACTCACCTATACAGTTATACACACACCACCTCACTTATTCATACAGATACTAACACATACTTAGTCTCTTAAGCAGCAGCGGGCCAATTCAGAAGCCAGCACTCAAGATCTTATCGCCAGCATTTTAACAGTTGGAATATTTTATCCATTTTATTTTAATTCCGCTTCGCTTGTCAGAGCATTTGAACTTGTTCTTACTCACCCAGCACCTGCACTTTCAAAGACGCCGGTCCCTGGTCCACTGCGGCTTTTCCAGCCGATTGTTGCGGAGGGACGTGGCTCCTCCCCTCAGCTCCCTCATTTTCGGGGGCTGAATCCTCATTTAAGTAGAACGCCGGAGCGGTCACGCAGCGGTAAGCAGCAGCGTGCCAATTCAGAAGCCAGCACTCAAGATCTTATCGCCAGCATTTTAACAGTTGGAATATTTTATCCATTTTATTTTAATTGCGCTTCGCCTGTCAGGGCATTTGAAATTGTTCTTACTCACCCAGCGCCTGCACTTTCACATACGCCGGTCCCTGGTCCGCCGCTGCTTTTCCAGCCGATTGTTGCGGAGGAACGTGGCTCCTCCCCTCAGCTACCTCTCTTCCGGGGGCTGAATCCTCATTAAAGTAGAACGCCGGAGCGGTCGCAGAGCGGTAAGCAGCAGCGTGCCAATTCACAAGCCAGCACTCAAGAACTTATCGCCAGCATTTTAACAGTTGGAATATTTTATCCATTTTATTTTAATTGCGCATCGCTTGTCAGGGCATTTGAACTTTTTCTTACTCACCCAGCACCTGCACTTTCACAGACGCCGGTCCCTGGTCCGCCGCGGCTTTTCCAGCCGATTGTTGCGGAGGGACGTGGCTCCTCCCCTCAGCTCCCTCAGTTCCGGGGGCTGAATCCTCATTTAAGTAGAATGCCGGAGCGGACGCAAATCGGGCGCGCCGCTGGCGTGCCAAAGGCAAGGCCGTCTGCGCCCGTCCATGTCCGGTCGGGTCAAGGGGCCATAACCCCTGCATCTTTTATCCCAAAACGGTATCAATATGAAGCAGAGGAGCTGCTTCAATTAAAAGGACCCATCATGGGAAACTGTCAGCACTCCATTCACCCAGACAGTAGTTCCACCGAGTGTTGCATTGTCCTTTTAAACTGTCAACAGCCTCACACAGCATTTTATCCAAGCCTAAATCTTATAAAATGTTCCAGCTAAATTGTAGGTCGCTGCCAAGGCATGCAGCAGAAATTTTCTTCTTCTTGGGAGAAGAAGGGCCAGAGGTTTTGTTCTTGACTGAAACCTGGCTCAATCCAGGCTCTGAGCCCGATCTCGTCCAGGATCTTCCCTTGGGTTATACCATCCAGCAGCTCGATCGTACCTCGGGGAAAGGTGGCGGGATCGCCATTATTCACAAAAACTACCTTACTTGTCGCACATCCAGAAGCCCAATACCAGACTGCGAGAACTTTGCCTTTTCTATAGGGTTTTCACCCACGCTTACCTTTTCAGGTATCCTAATTTACCGGCCCCCTGGGCCCTTGGGACAGTTCTGTAAATCTTTGCCCGATCTGGCTGCCAATTCAGCCAGCACCCTTGCCAATTTTACTTTATTGGGAGATTTTAATCTCCACTTCGACGATCTCTCACAGGTGGCGGTAGCGGAGATTACAAATGACTTGGTAGCCTATCAGTTTTTCCAAAAAGTTGCCAATCCCACTCATATAAAAGGGCACCTATTAGATCCCATTTTCTCCAATCTGGAAGACCTAGCTGGAGGGAAACCCATCCCGGTACCGTGGTCTGACCACTTTCTCATCCCACTTCTCTGGACCCCCAATGCTGCAGTGTCTCATACTAAGCCGATCAGCACAGGGCACGTCCCTGGCCTAAACTTTCAATAGAACAATGGATTATAGAGTTAGAAAAAACAAACCAGTGCCCAATTCTGATGCTGTCATTTTTAATGAAAATGTTAACAAATGGATACAAGATTCCCTAGATCTGCTTCTTCCTATAAAACTGACCCAGATAAAAACAGGGAGCAATAGAATGGCATGGTACTCCTCAAAACTCCGGGCATTAAAACAAACTTGTAAGAAGTTTGAAAGAACTTGGAGGAAGGATTTCTCTCCCGACAAGAAACGGAAATATAGGGAGGCTATCAAACTATATAAAGCTGAAATTAAAATAGCCCAGGCGGCCTATTACGAAGATAAAATTTTGCCAGCGGCTAACTCCGCACGTGAGATCTTTCGTATCGCTAAAACACTGCTTAGACTCCCCCCATCTCCAGTGACCCCCGATACTTCAGGCTCACGCTTCAATAAACAAGCAGAATTTTTCCTCAACAAAATTCAAACCATCTATACTTTATTTCCCCTGATAGAGGGCCAAACACGGGACATCAGTCTTCACAGCACAGAATCTTATCTGGAGACAATTTCCTTGATGGATAGTGTGGTACTTGATAGCATCTTATCTCAGGTGAAAAGTGGGTCACCCAAAGACCCAACAGCTCTCAAAATATTGAAACAAGTTGCTAGAACCGTCTCCCCCATTAATTTTTTAGAGTTGATCAACGCCTCTTTTGCCTCCGGAGTGGTCCCCCCTCCATGGAAGGAAGCGATGGTGAAGGCACTTCTCAAAAAACCCAGCCTTGACCCTGACTCCCTGGGAAATTACTGTCCCATCTCACTTCTCCCAGGGATCAGCAAAATAGCAGAAAAATGTGCCAACTCAGTGCTGTCTGCCTTTTTAGAGACTCATAAACTCCTTCACCCGTCTCAGATGGGCTTCCGACCACTCCAAGGAACAGAAACGGCCCTGCTCTCAGTTGTTGAAGAATCTAAAAAAATCTTGGAACCCGGAGGCACCACTGTGGTCATTCTCTTGGACCTCAGTGCAGCCTTCGATACGGTCAACCACCAAATCTTGGTCCATAGACTTACAAGAATGGGGGTGAACGGGGTCGCTCTGGCATGGCTGCAATCCTTCCTGAGCGATAGATCCTTCCAGGTCTTTGACGCTGATGTGGCCTCAAGACAGGTGCCTCTCTGCTGTGGAGTTCCTCAGGGGTCATCCTTGAGTCCCACATTATTTAAAATTTACATGAGCCCGTTAGCGGAGTGTGTGCTGCCTTTTGGGGTACACATAGTGACCGATGCAGACGATACGCAACTTGTGGTGGGACTCAACCATGCTGATAACTCCCCCCCCAGCCTTTGCCCGTGCTTGGAAGAGGTTGCTAAATGGATAAATGACTCCTTTTTAAAACTGAATGGGGAAAAAACTGAGATGATGATTCTGGAGAATTGGTCCCCCTTTGATCTCAATACAATGTGGCCGACCACTCTGGGCCCCGTTCTGACTCCTAAGACCCAGATAAAAAGCCTGGGTATCTGGCTAGACCAAGATCTGACTTTCAAGGTCCAGGCACGCAACATGGCGGCCTCGTGCTATGGCATCTTAAAGATGCTTCGTAAAGTCCTTCCCCTCCTCCCTTTTCAGGCAAGGACACTTATGGTGCAGGCTCTCATTCTATCACGTCTGGACTACGGGAATGCCCTTTATTTGGGGGCCCCATGCACGACCCTCTCAAAACTTCAGATGGTACAAAATTGGGCAGCCAGAATCCTTCTGGATATCCCGAAATACCAATCAGCAAAACCTGCTTTGAATTCACTCCACTGGCTCCCTATCAGGGAGAGAGTCAATTTCAAGGCTATGTGTACTGTTCACAAATCGTTAGCCGGAAAAGGCCTTGTCATTAATCACTCCATTATCCGGCCCTACCGTGCTAACAGACGCCTTCGCTCAGATGACCTGCACCTTGCCACTGTTCCTAGGATTAGGAAAACTAGAAGTGGGGGTCGTCTGTTCTCCTACAATGCAGCTAAGCTTTGGAACTCTCTCCCCTTCATTTATGAAAGGAAGCTAACCATCTTGCCTTCCAGAAACTGTTAAAAACCTGGCTATTCCCCTAGTCTGGTTGGTTCTCCACTATTTGCCGTCACCAGCGCTGGGATGCCCTCGGGTAGCCATGCGCTTAACAAATGCATTTTTCATTTAATTTCTTATACAATCACTGATACAAGCACACACTCATCCATACAGTCACTCTCACAATCACTCACTCTCACATACAGTCATTTATAGACTCCAACACTCACATATACTGCCTTTCACATATGTAGTTACTCACACATGTACCACTGAGACATCCATTCACTCACCAACACACCCATACACACACTCACCCACCCATACAGCCCTTCACAGATGCACTCTTGAACCCATACACCCAGTGAATCACCCACTCACACATCTATGCACAGAGTCATACACCCCCACCCACCCACACAGACACTCAGGCATCCATACAGATACTCAGACAACCAATCAATAACCCATATAGACACTCATTTAGCTACTCACCAACCCATGCAGCCGCTTACACACCAACTAACAGACTGATACAGACATTCATACAGATTAGTCACTAACCCATGCATTCAGTAAGACATGTTTAATCACTCACTTAAACAGTCAGTCATGCACCTACTACATCATCCATTCAGACACTTATACACCCACTCATTCTTCAATACACCTTGGCATATATATATATATAAAACATATTTAAACTTTACAGAAACACACAGTCCCTGGATGATGGCATCAGTGATGTTATCAGTGATGTCATTTGAGATGTCATCAGTGATGTCATCAGTGATGTCACTGACCATGTCATGAATAATGTAATATGTGACGTCATCAGCAGTGCATTGCGGGGGTCCGAGTTATAGTTAGCTCAACTAACTATAACGACCGAATTTCACTGGTTTTGTATGAGTGAAATGTCCAACTAACTATAACGTCCCTGAAACATGTGTTTTTTTCAGTGAATTTCTAAGGTTTTTTAAATGCTAATTTCTAACTATAACGTCCCTGAAACCTATGGTTTTTTCATTGAATATATATATATATATATATATATATATATATATACCTTCCATCTACGTATGTATCTATATATGTATTACTTTTCTTCTAATTCAGGATATTTAATGCACCACCCTATTTCTCACCCTTTACCTCTGTTAATATATCCTCTACCTCAACTCTCTGACTCATCTCCAACCTCATTCTACTGCGCTTTCCAATGCACTACCCTATTTCTCACCCTACACCTCTATCAATATATTCTCTACCTCCACTCTCTCATTCATCTCAAACGCCATACCACTACTATGATCCCTAAAATAACCCTTCCTAGACGCTTCCCTCCTCTACCTCTCCTTGCATCATCTCATACCTCTTTTACTATTCAGATATCCCAAACAAACCTTTCTAAACCCTTCCCTCTGGCTCTTCCCCCTCCACCTCCCCTTTACTCATCCCCAACCCTCTCCTACTGATATGAACTAAAAAAAAAACAAGATTCGAGACTCTGCCCTCTTCAATTTCTCCTTCCCTCTTCTATCCCTCCACTATTCATTTTCAATCCAAATAACAGACTAACATGTCCACCATTCAAACTAATTTCATATTTCCCTATACTAATTCCCACTAATCCTGTTTGGGTTCCGGTCTCTGGAGTAGTGTGCTACTCACCAAAAAGCACTTAAACACCTCATCAGGGGTAGCAAGCGCTATATAAATGCAAACCTTTTCTCTCTTCTATCCCTCCACTATCCTTCAAAATCCAAATCACAGACTAAAATATCCACCACTCAAATGACTTCATATTTCGCTATACTAATTCACCACTAATCCTTTATGGGATCGGAAGTAGCGTGCTACTCACCGAAAATGCACTTCAACACCTCAACAGGGGTTGCAAGCACTATATAAATGCAAACCTTTTCCTTCTTCTTTCCCTCCACTTTTTTTCTCAATCCAAATAACAGACTAACATATCCACCTCTCAAATTACTTTCATATTTTACTATACTAATTCACCACTAATCCTTTATGGGTTCCAGAGTAGCGTGCTACTCGCCGATAAAAGCACTTCAACACCTCATCAGAGTTAGGAAGCGATATATAAATGCAAACCTTTTCCCTCTTCTATTCCTCCACTATCCTTCTCAATCCAAATAACAGACTATCATATCCACCACTCAAATTACTTTCATATTTCACTGTGCTAACTCACAACTAATCCTTTATGGGTTCTGGAGTAGCATGCTACTCGCCGAAAAAGTGCTTCGACTCCTCATCAGGTAAGTGCTATATAAATGCAATTAGAATACAATACAATGTGTGGTGATGCCGTGTGGTAATTCTACATCCATTTATATTGATACTGCATATTGTGTTTTCTATGCTTAATCATATGTTGGTGGTCCAGAGTCACCCCACCGTAGCAGTTTTCCCAGGTGTGGAATTACCATGCCTGGTATATGTCAAGCTGGGCCTTAGACAGCTACTCCATGAATGTGAATATTCAACTAAAGGAACCTTCTTAAGTAATTTTTTATGGAATTTAAAGAGGGACATGGTTTGGGTTAAAAGTGTTTTCTTTGACTCTGCGCATATTCAGATCCCCACCAATGTTTCATAAGGAAGAGAAAATATAATCTTTTAGATAAGAAATTACTAATTCGTGGAGAGTCTGTAGCATGTTCAGTTCTCTCAGACGTTTACAAAATCACAGCTACAGAAAACGCAGTGAGGGAAATCTAACATTAGGGACATGAGTGTTCTGTAGCCCCAGTGGCCTTGCCCTGGATGGTCACGCGTTTCATAACACAAACGTATGCTCAATCCACACTTCCATCGACAAACCTAGGCGAAGAAAGTCTTTGCATGCGCTCTATAAAATGGAGTAAGGCAATTTGAGCAGTATGCTCAACTAATTACATTAAATTATAGAACATAAATAAATAATTTTAACGCAAATGCTTTAAGCAATACTCAGGCCCTCAGCCCAAAGTAATCCATTTAGAGGCACATTTGCATTTTATTTCTTCCAACCTATTAGCATTAATATAAAGGTCAGTGCTGAAAAGGCAGCTCCTGAAGCTAATGTACCAGGATGTGGTGTGTTGTTGGTGGATAGGGCACCAGGGTCTCCCACCCACAGAGTTTGGCAAGAATTTGCAATTTAAGAGGGTGGCCTCCATTGTGACATTAAAACAAGAACTCAGAAATGATTCAAGTACGTTTGGAAGTACTGACTGATATTTACTTCTTTACGAGGCATAGAAGGACTGTGACCAGAATTGAGTGCCTGCTAGTGCATTGCATAGAAAGGCATGTGCACTTACATACTTGTTGTACTTGAATATACTGTATTCCCTTATCAAAGGAAATGGAAGGACTGATTGTGGTAGAAATAGGTGTGAGCATGCAACGAAAGTCCTCAAAAGACGGCATAAATGTAGAGCGGGAGTTATATCATCATGTACGAACTAAAAACAACTTGCATTGTAGTTCAGCGTAATGTCAGTCTTCGAGCCCTTTAATGGTACATACAATGATAAACAAGCATTGGCATAGCCAGTAGGTCTCGCCTTGGGGACCTTATAAGTGTTTAACCATGCAACAGTTGATGTTGTTGCACCAAGGATATTGTGCTGCATAACTAAATACTTATAAGGTCCCAAAGGCGAGACCTATTGGCTATGCCAATGCTTGTTTAGTAATGCATTTATCAATAAAAGTTCAGGTCCTGTTACGCATCCAATATTTCTCCATGCATTTCTTGCTTACACTAATACTTCATCAAGAGTCGATGGACAGTAAAAGTTCTGAAATGAAAAATAAAGACATTATGTCCCTAATCCGCTTCCAAACATTCCTATGTTTGGTAATTAATTCAATCCTATTCTCAGTACATATACTTGGAGGTACCAAGATGCATTCATTATAAACTTTCCATTGTGAGTATTTATACTAATTGAATCGCCTTGATCATCCGCAATGTTACTAGACAATATTCATCTACCATATTATCATGCCATGTCTTTACAAAAATACATTATGCACTATAATAAACAGCATCTGTCGTAAAACCCTCAATTCACAGCATGAAAAACCTTTCACTATTTGTCACTGCAGTAGTTTAATCTGTTTTAATGTGACTTTTACTTTAAAAGAAATATCCATCATAGTACTAACTTTCAGTTGTTGACATGAACGGTGTTAGTGTAAGATGCATATAAGAATGGTCTGGTTTACTTCCACATACTGACCTAGAGGATGACATAAATAGCTCACCCAAAGGCTCATGAAAGCTAGTTTTGTCTGATGGTTCAGTATTGGTTTGCGTCCTAATCTGTAGGTTCTATAAAAAAAAGCATTGGAAATGCAATAGGTTTCGCATCTATTTAAGTTAGAGTGTTTGGCTTTGCTAATGGTATTGTATTTTAGCTATTTGTTATTGAGTGAATGTATGTGATGTGTAGTGGAATTATGTGTTTTTTTTCAAATTTTTAGCTGTGTATTATTATGATGCATAGAGTTAGGAGGAGAAGTATGTGTTAAGATTTGGGAAGGAGAGTGAGGAGGAGATGAACAGCATGAGGGATAATGAAGTATACCGAGGAGGAGTGTAGGATGAGGCATAAGAAAGGAGAGTGAGGAGAGGAGTATGAGGGAGATGGAAGAGAGTGAGGAGAAGAGTAGTGTGAGGTTGCTTGAAGGAGAGTGAGAAGAGCAGTATGAGGCAGAAGGAGATAGGAGGATAGGAGTAGAATGAGGGATATGAAAGGAGAGTGAGTAGGAGAAGAGTAGTGTGAGGCAGAAGGAAGGAGAGTGAAGAGTCTAGCATTAGGCATTAGTAAGGTGATGGGTGTAGTTGAGTAGTGTGAGGGATATGAAAGGAGAGTGAGTAGGAGAAGAGTAGTGTGAGGCAGAAGGAAGGAGAGTGAAGAGTCTAGCATTAGGCATTAGTAAGGTGATGGGTGTAGTTGAGTAGTGTGAGGGATATGAAAGGAGAGTGAGTAGGAGAAGAGTAGTGTGAGGCAGAAGGAAGGAGAGTGAAGAGTCTAGCATTAGGCATTAGTAAGGTGATAGGTGTAGTTGATTAGTATGAGGGAGATGGAAGGAGAGTGAGTAGAAGAAGAGCAGTGTGAGTTAGAAGGACGGAGAGTGTTGAGGAGAATAGCAGTGTGAGGTAGAAGGTGGTGTGTGTGGAGGGGAGCAGTATGAGGCTTATAGTTGGAGATTAAGGAGCAGACGAGCATTGTGATTTATAAAAAAGGAGTGCGAGAAGATCAGCGTAAGGCACAAGGAAGCTGGTAGTGGGACTGTTGGTGGTAGTTTGTGTTGGTGATCCTGGTGGTGTTGGTGCTGTTGGTTATGGTACTGCTCCTGGTGTTGACA
Organism: Calotriton arnoldi; assembly: GCA_963921515.1. Classification (NCBI taxonomy): domain Eukaryota; kingdom Metazoa; phylum Chordata; class Amphibia; order Caudata; family Salamandridae; genus Calotriton; species Calotriton arnoldi. Next base: position 1,324,442 of record CAWUFW010001381.1, read on the forward strand.
ATGTTTGTTATGGTGGTGCTTGTACTTGTTGGGGTGGTTTTACTGCTGGTAGGTGGTATTGTTGGTGGTAGTTTGTGTTGGTGATCCTGGTGGTGTTGGTGCTGTTTGTTATGGTACTGCTCCTGGTGTTGACAATGTTTGTTATGGTGGTGCTTGTACTTGTTGGGGTGGTTTTACTGCTGGTAGGTGGTATTGTTGGTGGTAGTTTGTGTTGGTGATCCTGGTGCTGTTGGTTATGGTACTGCTCCTGGTGTTGACAATGTTTGTTATGGTGGTGCGTGTACTTGTTGGGGTGGTTTTACTGCTGGTAGGTGGTATTGTTGGTGGTAGTTTGTGTTGGTGATCCTGGTGGTGTTGGTGCTGTTGGTTATGGTACTGCTCCTGGTGTTGACAATGTTTGTTATGGTGGTGCTTGTACTTGTTGGGGTGGTTTTACTGCTGGTAGGTGGTATTGTTGGTGGTAGTGGTGGTACTGTTGGTTATACTGTTGGTGATAGTGGTTTTGGGATGGAGCTATTGGTCTTTGTGTTAGTGATGCTGGTTGTTGTTTGATGTTGTTGGTTTTGCAAAAAGAGTTGTTAGCAGTTTAGTCTAGTAGAATATATTAAATGTTTCTTGCTTTGTGTATAGTTAAGTGTGTGTGCATATTAATAACAAATCTTAGTACAATTTTCTTTTGAAAGTTTAAGTTTATTAAGTATACATGTGTAGCATGCCTATACAAATGCTGAGCAGCACGTGTGAAAACATTGAACAGTAAGCGAAGATGCGGAACTGTAAGACAGGACCTCTACGTTCCCCTAAGTACATAATATCCCCTTAAAAAATGCTAACCAGTAAGCACAATATTAGCTTCCGGTAACACATTACGCCCCACGGCCCTAACAGTAAAAGCGGTCCATGCATTTGGTGGGTACGGGGTGGGGGTTGCTCCATTAGACACTACGAGGAGGGACAGCCAGAAATACGGGGTTGGTGCCATCCCGACAATAAACGGAGTCCTTTTAAGTTCCAAACACGGGCATTTCCATTGTGGTGGTGGTGGGGGTTGGTGGGGTCAGTGTACTGAGCATGCGGGGCGGATTGTATCCTCCACGGTTTACGGGGCACAGGCAGCGCTATTTTGGCTCTTAATCTTTCATCGAACAGAACCTCTACGGTACCCTAAGTACGCGATATTTACAGAACAAATGCTGAGCAGCACGTGTGAAAATATTGAACAGTAAGCGAAGATGCGCAACTGTAAGACAGGACCTCTACGTCCCTCTAAGTGCGTGATATTTCCCCCAAAAATGCTGATCAGTACGTACAATATTAACATTTGGTAACACATCACGCCCCACGGACATTATAGTTAAAGTCCCAACAAGTGCCTGCCCAGTGATCATAAAACACATCATGTTACTCTGCCAGTAAATGATCCAGTCCGTGACCTGGGTAAAAAGGAGACAGGACTAGAAAGCCTCACTCGCACTAAAAAATCCAGCATTTCAACATAACTAATGACGCAAGCAACTAATAAGTGCGAATTTGCAAGATAATAACACATGTACGTACCCATAAACCTTTAAGATAAAACGCCGGACGCCTAGCTACATATAATCCCATAAAACCACACGTTGTAATTTTACTAGCTGTCCTGTGCATTTATTATGGAAGCGCGATAATATAAGCAATAATATACTGTGCTTCAAAAAGGGTTTGTTATAATAGCAAAGCTTAATATACGCTGCATACTAAATTGTAGCAAAAAGAGCATTTTTTTTTTTAATGTATAAAGCAAGCATTAAGACAGCAAAAGTACAAGATGTAGCTTTGTATCGTATAGTAACTTACCGTATTTATTAGCAACAGAAGTATCGAAGCATCCAGCTTTGACGATGTATAGGTAAGGCTTTGGCTCAAGAAATGTTTGCAAAAACGTGTTCTGTCCCATTTAAGTACACGAATAGGTAATAAAAAAGGGGACCCTAATTTGAATAAGAAAAGTATAGCAAGTGGCTTTTGTAAAATACGTGTGTGAGCTAGAGATGGTGTGTTGATGCTTAGTTGTATGTGAAGTAGGTGCGAACGTTCTGCTGTGAGGATCAAAGGGATGTGTGAGAGTGAGAGAAATGGATGGTTAGAGGGCATGTTTAACTTGTGTTTAAAAAACAGGTCTCACCCATGAGCGACCTATTGGCTCTGTCAATTGGGCTAGGGTGGCTAATGGGGGTAGTGAAGAAACAGAGATGAGGTGGGAGGGGTGGAGAAGACACAGGGTTGGAAAACCTGGGAACGGGTGGGGGTAAGTAAAGCAGATCACCCCGTGTGTTGAGGAGACGGTGCCCCTTGTTATTCACATAAGTATGGCGCTGACCACCTATCGGGGTGCCTCTTCTTTTACCTCTAGCAAGGCCTCCCCTCCCTCCCCCCAAGTAGCTGTTCAGTGGCCCTGCTGAAGAGGTTCAGCATACCACACAGATATGACGTGAGAGCTGTGTGTTTTAACCGAGATGCAATTGTCGAGGTACGAACTCAAAGACCGTCTTCTCAACTGCATACTCACCCCTCTCATCATTACCATAAGCATAACATTCACGTCTAGGGACAGCCAGAGACTACAACATGGCCATTGTTTGTACTCAAACGACGCCTCATGTTTTCATTGAGTGAATGCGTTATTCTACACATACAATGGAAACATTATAAAGCTTTGCATTTCTATGTTCCCTGCATGTATTTGAAAATGCCTTTAAATAGTTTATTTCCTTTATAACATGGTGAAATGTACTTTAACAAATTCGTAAAAGAACACCCATAAATTAAACAAGCGCGCGCCTCGCGCGGCGGGAGGGGGCCTGCGCGATTCCCTTGCGGGAGCGTGCAGAAAGGCGCGATGATTGTGACCATATGGCGCCACCATATGGCGCCGCGCGCTCCCGCAAAGGAATCGCCAGACGTGCACGCGTTGCCATTGCAAGCAATGCAACGCGTGCACGTTTTTGCCCCCAAAGCTGTGCCGATAGCTAAAGGTCTCTCCCATGCAGCGCATGCGCGCTGCGTAGGCGAGACCTAAAAAAGAGGCCAGCAGAATTCAGAATATATCTGAGATGCAAGAAGATGCCTGACACAAAAGAGTGACGCAAGGTCAATCAGTGTCTGGCGACTAAGTGCACTAATGTGTACACTGCAGGGGTCTGTGTTCGACCTCATGGTCACAGGTTAAAATCCTGGTGGGTCCACTCAGCCTTTCATCCATCGATAAAATGAGTACCATTGGGTTGGGTAGCAATAAACATCTGTTATTCAGCACCAAGATGCCTACGTTTGAACGTGCGCTTTACAAATACACTATATGTTTCACTTCTATGTCACTGCTTTATGCCAGTTTCACATCATTATATTCACAAAGGTGTTTGAATACCTGTGTCCTATACATTACTGGTTCTATCGGACTGAAGCACACTATAATAACTGACTCACAGTGAAACACTTATGCCAGTCTTATGGCAGAATCCATGCTCAGTTGATATGAACCTAGGCATGGGCCTGGGCTACATACTCACATTCTCATTAAAAACTCTCTAAGGGCGTCAGTGCTTCTGTTGATCATAACACATAATTTGTGGATGCGTGGAGGACATCTGTCAGGATTTACTGGGGATTTCCTTGGGAATCCGGGGTTAGTGGAGGGTTTCAGCCTGATTCTTTAACTTCACCAAGCGGTGTGAGGGGTCCCTGCTTGCGATTTTATGGGGTATGATGTGATGTCGCCAGGACAGTGATGGAGACTGTTTGCCTATTTTGCGGTCTGTCTTGTTTATGGTTACAATTCTATCGGAGTCAAAATGGTCGCCATCATTTGATGACCTCTGTTTCCTTAATGACTGATTTCCCAATCCAAGGTAACCATCATTGACTTTCAGTTTGATGATCGTTCCCTTACAGGTTGAAAGGGGTTTTGACAGTATATAAGCCAGCCCTGTTTGTAGTTTTAGTCTGGCAACTTCATAGCTGGTGGGTTCTTCCACTGCCGACTAGTTTGCTTTCTCTCTCCCCTCCTTTTGGGTGCACCTTTAAATTATTTTGGTGGGGGACGTCCTTATGGTTCTTGTGTAACTATGTGCTATTAACTCCAGTTATTATTCCAGTCTTAACAATAGGAGCCAGTCTCTAGCTTCCACCTGGTCTAAGTTGCCCTGAAGACTAATTGACTTGTGAGTATGTGCTTTTAGGTTACTTTTAATACTTAGGGCCTCATTACGATGTCGGTCAGAAAGCATTCAGACCGACTCCTTGTCGGAATGGTTTCCGACCGACCGATTACAATGGTTCTGAACACCATTCGGTTGGACTCCCATTGACGTTAATGGGAGCCTGTGTTCCGACCGACAACACATGTTCCCATTGAAAAAAGGGGTGGGTGCGGAAAACCTTGGACCCTGTGGCAGGCACCCCATGGTGCCTGCCACACTGTGCATGGTTGCAAAGAGGGGTCCCATGGGTACCCCCACGGGCCCCAACTGGAGCCCTCCGCATGAAGGGGGTCTGCTACGGCCCCCCAAAGTCGGTTTCCGACGGCCGATGCATGTTGGACAGAACGAGTCGGAACGGCTGTCGGAATCCAACATTGTAATTGGTCGGTCGGAAACGCAGCCCGTAGAGCTCTACGATTCAGCCCCGACCGACTCGGACTCTCCGGACTCTCCGAATGCCAGTCGGAACCGATTCAGATTGACCGACTGACTACTTGTAGCGTAATCGGTCGGTCGGAAATGTTTCCGAGTCGGTCGGAAACTTGCCTTCCGACACGGGTTCGGTCAAACCGAATGCCATTCGGAGCCTTCCGACCAACATCGTAATGAGGCCCTTAGTGTTTATTGTGGAATTAAGGAATTCATTTCTTTACAGGAAGTGGTGAACTACTGACTTACTCGAGATGCTGGAGCAAAGTTGTTTTCTCTGCCTACAATAACCAGGCTTATCCTCTTTCCTCTTGTCCTACGTCCCCAGCTTCCTCAGTACACCCTGATTTGATGGCGTTAGGAAAGTGGACATTTTGTGGATAATCTGCACAGTCCTCTACTTTGGTCATTACACCCTTAGTTCCTAATGCAATAAATTATGTTTACGAACATCAAAAATACATTTAAGCAATGAGAAAACAAATTTATTGTTCTCTTTTATCAATTTATACTACAGAGTCCTCTGTACTAAGCTGCATTCAGGCATGTGAACCTAAAGTCTTGATGGCAAGACTAAGCAAATAGACTATTAAATAAAGCAAGGATAAAAAAGCATGAATAGTAGTAAATTGGTGATAGAATCATTAGCGAATAGAGAATGTTTGCTCCATGGATTAAGCTAAGTAAATAAACTCACCCGTGACTTCAGCCATATTCTGGGTTCTTAATTAACTTTCCTCTAAGTATTTTTTAAGTTGAAATATGAAACAGATCCTGAGGATAACTGTGGGGGTTCGAGGGAGCTGTCTCACACCTGATCATCCATGGCTACGGTGAACTGCAGGGTATTGGATGGTGGCTGCCATTTCTTGGATTGGCATGGTAGGACACTGGGGTGGTTGGGTGGGGCAAGGGAGTCAAAGAGAATTGTGGGATCCTGTTCCAAGACCTGCTGCAGAAAGAGGAGTGCTTAGTGGTGAATGCTGGAGGGGGAAGAGTCATTTTCGGTGGGTGGACAGTGAGTACTGATCCTAATGTTGCTGGAATTATAATGTTTGAACAGCAAAGAGTGACACAATGGTGAATAGTGGCACCTGCTGAGGGAGTGGCAGGCTTCAGCAAAAACCAAACACCAGGTGAGGGAAAATATCAGAATTACCGGGGTGAAAACTAAGGTTATGGACAGGACTGCTCTCTGCCAGTAAGGTGAGGTGCGCTGCCTTAATCAGCAGTGTTATGGAGGTCGAGGTGCTGGGCTTTGCAGGGTTATGCAATTTGCCACTGATTCGATAAGGTTGCCCAGACTAAGCCAGGATATATATATATATATATATATATATATATATATATATATATATATATATATATATCAAGCCGCCAAACGGTGCTCACACACCGTATTCGCCTTACCCCTTCCTCTATTCGGCGGCGGTCCACAGCGAGGGGGCGAGCCTCTAATCATCCAGAACACCACTGTAACAAATGAAAGAACAGCCACTGTGGACACAGTTTCCTTTTTCAGAAAAGCGGTATTTTATTCCAAATCAGCAAACAGCTCGACGCGTTTCGGGAAAAACAATCCCTTGCTCACGAGTACTGTGTGGCTTGCCTATTTGCTATTTAAAGAACATGTGATTGCTTCTTTCATAGCAAGTGAAAACAGACTTCAATATGAGTTCACTCACTCAAAAATCATTGTGACATTCTAAAAATTTGTGTCTAAATAAATGTGACGAACATAACATCACTTTGAGCGCAGTTCCTCTGTTATACATAATTACGGGGCAAACAATTTCAAAAGATAAAATACAAGTGAAAAGTAATGTAGGACATTAAATTGCATAGAAAATGGATCGCAATCCTTAATTCACACGTTTCCAAATTGATTTTGTTCAAACTAGCCCATAATATGCACTATACATACATAAAGCTGTTGAAATGCACAGCGCTGCATCAAATAGCCCTAGTGGGCATACAAAGTACATAACATGCAAATTCTATTGAGAGAGAACCATTGAAGTATCAGCACTGTGTGCTCATTGTTACTGCGCCATAGATTCAATAAAGTTATTGTCCAAAAATTGTACTCCAACATTCAGCCCTTGTGGGCACATATCATACTCAGCGGACTCAAATTCACATTTAAAGCGCTTAGAGTACACAGCGACTGTCAAAACGAACCCAAACTCTCTGCGCTTTGTCCAATTAGCCCAAGTGGGCAAATGAACGTCACAAACCACTACTTATTCAATCACATTGATAACTCGCCCTGTTGAATAGATATCTTAGCTTTTTTGCCTTCTTCAGTGAAAACTGCGCTCAAACGTTCCAAAACTGTAACAAAAAGAAAACAACAAACACAAAATTAATCACTTACATTAAAAACACACAGTGTAGAATAAAAATAGTCATTGCAGTGGCTTTACATTTAAGAAGAACAAACTCTTTTTAAAACCAATTTACAATTCATAGTATAAAGACATTGTCTGGTACCAAATTTACCTAACCCAAAATGAACTGCTAGCTCCTCATCGCAGTTATGGCCCAATGGGACCATGGTTCTATATTGAATAATGAGCCTTGATTCTAAACGACGCAATTCCAAAACTCTATTGCCACCCCGTTCATTTGTTCTCACTGTGTCCAATACACAGAAACTTAATAGGTTAACATTTTTATCATGATGGGTATCAAAATGGCGAGCAACAGAATATTGCTTATCACCATTTTTGATTGCCCGAAGATGTTCTAGGACTCTTTTCTTTGCTTTGTGGATGGTACTACCAATATAAACTTTCTGACATGGACAGAACAAAGCATAGATTGCATGGTCGGTGTTGCAGGAAGTGTGTTTCATAATCACATATGGTTTGCACTCTTGGGATAATCTGCATTCCTTCCTGTTCTTGCTATTTTTGCAGGCTTTACAGTTTCTGCAAGTAAAAATCCCTGAATGCCTGAAATTCTTGTTAGTGGTCGCTCAACTGCCCTACACAAAGTATCTTTGAGTGACTTTGACTTTCTGAACGTGATCTGCGGAAAAGATCCCACACTGTCCGCCAAATCTTTGTCAGTATGTAACACTGGCCAGTACTTGTTAAGACCTTTCCGTACTTCTTTCGCCTGCCTGTGATATGTGGTGATAAATCTTATTTTTTGCTCGGAACTGTCATCTATTCTTTCTTTTTCCAACAAGAGTGACTCTCTCGAACGTTTATCAACCTCAAGACTTGCTTTGTTTATGGCTGATGCAGAGTAGCCTCTCTCAAGAAATCTCTGCCTCATTGTTTGTTTTTCATTTGCAAATCCTTCAAGTGTACTGCAGTTACGCTTGGCTCGTAACAACTCGCCTAACGGTATACTGTTAATGAGTGTGTTAGGATGGCAACTGCGCGCGTGCAGCAGGCTGTTGCCTGCTGTCATTTTTCTGAAGAGGGAGCTTTGTAATTTGTCATCTTGTATTGACAATTTCAGATCTAGGAACTCTAAAGTTTCTCTTGACCAGTTACTCGTAAAATGTAAGTTGAAATTATTAACATTCAGATTTTCTACAAACTCATTAGCCTCTTTCTCATTGCCCCTCCATACACAGAAAATATCATCTATGTAGCGCGCCCAAAACACCACTTTATCTTTAAAGGCATTAAGATTTTTTTACCACCTGTGTTTCCCAGAATCCTAGAAAGAGGCCCGCAAACGATGGGGCAAAACAAGTCCCCATCGATACCCCTAGGGTTTGTTTAAATATTTTGTTGTCAAAGATGAAATAATTTTCTTTAAGGCAGATCGACATCATTTCAATCAGCATTTCCGTATGGAAAAAATATGATATTGATCTTTCATTAAGGAAATGTCTGCCACCTTTCAGTCCTAGCTCATAGGGGATACAGGTATAAAGGCTTGTTATGTCTAGTGTCAATAGTGAGTATTCGTAATTCCATTCAATATTCTCAAGGCATCTAAGAAAATCGCCAGTATCTTTAACATACGATGGTAATTGTGTCACTAATATCTGCAAGAAAAAATTTACATAACGTGACGTATTTTCCAGACAACTACCCCTGGAGGAAACAATCGGTCTACCAGGGGGTTCTTTGGGTCCTTGTGAATTTTAGGCAAAAGATATAAGGCCGGTAAAATAGGAAACTTGCGATACAGAAAATTATACTCATCTTGCTCCAACAAACCTTTTTCTTTCCATTCAATAAGCTGTGCACGGTACATTTTAATTGAATGTTCATATTCCATTCTGTTACTTCTACTGTATTTCTCATTGTCAGCTAATTGTTTCAAACCTTCTTCAGTGTATTAATGTCTAGATTGTACCACCACATTCCCCCCTTTGTCTGATTTTTTGATGACAATTGTAGTATCATTCTTCAAACTCTCAATAGCATTACTTTGTGCTTGCGTGATATTATTCCAACAATTCCATCTTTTCTTGGATAGTTTATCCAACTCTTGAACAACACCCTTTTCAAAGACATCTATGGCCTCATTTTTAATTTGGGGTAAGAAAATAGACTTAGGCCTAAACTTAGTTTGTGCACTTAAGTCAAGAGAGATATTCTCATTCATTAAATTACTCATGGGATCATTTGCAACCTCACCTTCATCTGCTAGCAGATTCATTGTATGCAAGAGATCAACATCTTTAATGCTAATCACACTGGGACTTTCTTTAACTTCATTAATCCTACTTGTCACCTTTGTAGCATACCATTTCTTAATACGTAGTTTACGTGTAAAATGAAATAAGTCTATACAGCTCTGTGTGTAATTAAAATTATTAGAGGGACAAAATGTTAACCCCAATGATAAAAGTTCTACCTCATAATCGCTCAAAGTCCGTTCTGACAAGTTGATTACGGTCTTATTGTCCATTATTTCATTTTGGTTTGGCCCCTTGTTGACTTCCCACAGGGCTTCCTAGCTCTTCAAGTGATGACTGATCTCTTTTGCCTCTTCCGCCTTTGTTTTCTCTTCCACGACCTCGAAATCCTCCCTGCTTGTTGGCTGTTTGTCTTCCTTTGGCCATCATGCTGAACTCGGTTAAAATGCTGGTTTTTAGTCCATCGGAATCAGATGCACTTGATATGTCACTTCCACTCACCACACTGCCGTCTGTACCATTGCCAGCACCTGACTGATCTTCCAGACTCCCAGTAGGTTTAGGCGCATTTGCCACGTTAATGGTTAAAGGGGAAGTTGTATTGCGCAATTTATCATATCTTCTTGCGAATGTAAGAATTTGTCCTTTTTGGTAATCTACCAAATCGCGTTGAAATTTGCGCTGTTTTTTCAATTTAATGTCTTCTTCTATTTTATCAAGATTCCGTTCCATTTTATCCATTTCCTTTTGGAATTCATCCTGCTCGCACATTCCTTTTAACTGTGCTGAAATGCTTTCAATAGTCTCAGACAGCATATCACAATCCTGCATATTTTACTAGAAGTTTCAGCATGATTACTGAACAGTTGTGATTATTACTTGCCCATTCACTCACCAATTCCGGGTCTGGGTCTTGAAAAGTTGGTGTAACAAAAATTCGGAGTCCTCGTGGTATCCTCCCAACATCTACGTATTTTTGGAGGGTTGTTGCCTCCCACCATTTATTCTGTTCAGTCTTCAATGCCTTCCACAATTGGTCCCAAAGCTGTCTTTTGTTTGGTGCGCCTGATAAGTTGCTCGTACATGCACTTGCCTCAATATTTTCACTTTCATTGTAATGTTCAAACATCTTGCCAGCTGCTTCTGACCTCTTAACATGCCTGGTTGCTGACATGACTATTGTTTAAGAATATCACCGCTGTCCTTGCGGTGCCGCTTTGCATGGAACGTCGAGGCTGATCCTGCCTCAAAACCAACCCCGACAGCCGCCTGCTGAGTGTATATCACATGCTCCTCGTGATACCGTGTTGCCAAAAAACGTTCGCAGATCAGAGACTGTACTGTCCCTCTCGCCTGTCTTTCCTTGTCAGTCTTACACAAGCACAATCATGCACTCAGCGGGTAGGGGATATCTCTCAACATTAAGCCGCCAAACGGTGCTCGCACACCGTATTCGCCTTACCCCTTCCTCTATTCGGCGGCGGTCCACAGCGAGGGGGCGAGCCTCTAATCATCCAGAACACCACTGTAACAAACACCAAACACCAAACACCAGGTGAGGGAAAATATCAGAATTACCGGGGTGAAAACTAAGGTTATGGACAGGACAGCTCTCTGCCAGTAAGGTGAGGTGCGCTGCCTTAATCAGCAGTGTTATGGAGGTCGAGGTGCTGGGCTTTGCAGGGTTATGCAATTTGCCACTGATTCGATAAGGTTGCCCAGACTAAGCCAGTAGATAGTTATAGTTACAACCTATTATCCATAGGAAATCCGCGACATTCTATTTGAAATAACTCTCTTGCCGGTTGACGTATCTTCGCGAAATTTTCAAACTTTGTGGCCCGCTCCGGTCCGCTCCTACCCTGAAAGTCTCGGGGGATTCGTCAAGCGGGGCCGAGAAAAAGGGGGTCCCAAAACGCGTTTTCCCCATGCACTTTTCCATAGGAAACTTTAGACACGGCTACAGCCCGAACTGCTGAACGGAATTGCACCAAATTTGGCAAAGAGGTAGTTCTTGGTTCAGAAAGAACCCTTTTGTTAAATGGTGTAAATCCGTTCAGTAGTTGCTTTGAAAATGAAAAGTAAAAAGTTAGTGATATCTATGGCCGAGTAGGGTCCGCGTACCCTCAGCGCACCCTGCGCGCACCGTCCCGATCACGAGCTGCATGTTAATTGGCTGTCAGCTGGCTGTCAACATTCCGATTCAGGAAATGTTGGCAGTCATTTTGTCCTCGGTAGAACCGAGGGACAGAAACAAGTGCGCAAAGTGCACAAAGGGGGCAGGGTAGAAACACCCTGACCCCCTAGGTTTGCTCAGGGGGTCCCACAAGGACCCCTGGGCAAAAAATAAAAAAAATTTTTTAAAAATCGGCAGGATGCGCTCAGGGTGTGCGAATCCTGCCGAAAATCGAAGCGCGGTCTTCCGCGCTTCGATGTTAATTGGCCCTCGGGTGGCCCAAGTCCCGGGGCATGGTGGGGGGGGTTAATTTAATGTGTGGGGGCCTCAAGGGCCCCCAAGCCCCGGGGACTGCCACCCCCGGGCTTTTTGAAAAATGGTGCGGGAGGGCTCTGACCACCACCTCCCGGGGCTTTTTTTAATTAGAAATAAAACCAGTGTGGGGGCTCCAGCCCCCCCACACGCCCGGGACCGCCACCTCCCGGGGCACTAAACATTTTAATATGGGGGTCCGTTACGGACCTCAGAGCCCCGGGGACCACCACCTCCCGGGGCTGTGTACTGAATGGGAGGGGTGCCGCGCGGCCCCCTCCTGGAGCCCTTGATGGCCCTGGGGACCACCACCCCCCAGGGCCGGCTCCTGCAGTGTCCCGGGGTGCCTACCCCCGGGACACTGTAGTTTGCTATGGCAGGACGGGAGCCTCGCGGCTCCCGTCCTGCCATAGCAAACTGCTTTGGATATTGGAAGAGAGAGCAGGGAAACCTGCTCTCTCTTCCAATATCCAAAGCGATTGCTTTTCCACATGGGGAGCAGCATGTCAGCTGCTCCCCATGTGGAACAGCAATGCCGGCTCCCAAGGGACGTGGGGAGCCGGCGGGACTGTGGGGAGATTGGGGACCCCCCACAGTCCCCAACGGAGAGGGCCAGCCCCGGGGGATGGGGTCCCGGGGCAAGTAGTGGCTCCGGAAGGGGGCCACGTGGCCCCCTCCCCAAAAAAAGAGAATTTTTTTTTTTTTTTAAATGGAAAGGCCGGCCCCGGGGATGGGGTCCCCGGGGCCTTAAAATGGCCAGAGGAGGGGGCCACGCTGCCCCCTCAAAATAATAAATATAGAGGCCATGCCCGGGGGATGGGGTCCCCGGGGCCAATACAGGCCCAGGGAAGGGGGGCCACGCGGCCCCCTTCCCGTTTTTTTTTTTTTGAAAAATTAAAAAGGGGTAAGGCCCTGGGGAATGGGGTCCCCAGGGCCCAAAAAGAGAAAAAAGGAAGGGGGCTACACAGCCCCCCTTCAGGGGACAAAAAAAAACGATCGGGCCCGCAGGCCCCGCCCTTCCTTCACCACTCTGCAAACGCGCCCCTGGCGCGTTTGCAGAGGGGAACAAATTCCCTTGAATACTGGGGGTCCCTGGGGCCAACTAGCCCACCAGGAACCTCCAGTATGCGCCAGGGAGCTGCCTTGCAGAGACGTGTAGAGAGGCCACACCCCTTTACACCTCTCTGCAACGCAGCTCTGTGGCGCTTTTGGAGGTATATGGTGGGCTAGTTGGACTCTCGGGGACCCTCAGGATTCTAGGGATTCGATAAGGTTGCCCAGACTAAGCCAGGATATATATATATATATATATATATATATATATATTATCTACTGGCGGTCGCCAGTAGATAGTTATAGTTACAACCTATTATCCATAGGAAATCCGCGACATTCTATTTGAAATAACTCTCTTGCCGGTTGACGTATCTTCGCGAAATTTTCAAACTTTGTGGCCCGCTCCGGTCCGCTCCTACCCTGAAAGTCTCGGGGAGATTCGTCAGCGGGGGCCGAGAAAAAGGGGGTCCCAAAACGCGTTTTCCCCATGCACTTTTCCATAGGAAACTTTAGACACGGCTACAGCTCGAACTGCTGAACGGAATTGCACCAAATTTGGCAAAGAGGTAGTTCTTGGTTCAGAAAGAACCCTTTTTGTTAAATGGTGTAAATCCGTTCAGTAGTTGCTTTGAAAATGAAAAGTAAAAAGTTAGTGATATCTATGGCCGAGTAGGGTCCGCGTACCCTCAGCGCACCCTGCGCGCACCGTCCCGATCACGAGCTGCATGTTAATTGGCTGTCAGCTGGCTGTCAACATTCCGATTCAGGAAATGTTGGCAGCCATTTTATCCTCGGTAGAACCGAGGGACAGAAACAAGTGCGCAAAGCGCACAAAGGGGGCAGGGTAGAAACACCCTGACCCCTAGGTTTGCTCAGGGGTCCCACAAGGACCCCTGGGCAAAAACAAAAAAAAACTTTTTTAAATCGGCAGGATGCGCTCAGGGTGTGCGAATCCTGCCGAAAGAAAATCGAGCGCGGTCTCCGCGTTTCGATGTTAATTGGCCCCGGGTGGCCCAAGTCCCGGGGGCATGGTGGGGGGGATAATTTAACGTGTGGGGGCCTCAAAGGGCCCCCAAGCCCCGGGGACTGCCACCCCTGGGGCTTTTTTTGAAAAATGGTGCGGAGGGCTCTGAGCCCTCCTACAGCCCTGGGGACCACCACCTCCCGGGGCTTTTTTTAATTAGAAATAAAACCAGTGTGGGGGGGCTCCAGCCCCCCACACGCCCCGGGGACCGCCACCTCCCGGGGCACTAAACATTTAATATGGGGGTCCGTTACGGATCCCCAGAGCCCCGGGGACCACCACCTCCCCGGGGCTGTGTACTGAATGGGAGGGGGCCGCGCGGCCCCCTCCTGGAGCCCTTGATGGCCCTGGGGACCACCACCCCCCAGGGCCGGCTCCTGCAGTGTCCCGGGGTGCCTACCCCGGGACACTGTAGTTTGCTATAGGCAGGACGGAGCCTCACGGCTCCCGTCCTGCCATAGCTAAACTGCTTTGGATATTGGAAGAGAGAGCAGGGAAACCTGCTCTCTCTTCCAATATCCAAAGCGATTGCTTTTCCACATGGGGAGCAGCATGTCAGCTGCTCCCCATGTGGAACAAGCAATGCCGGCTCCCAAGGGACGTGGGGAGCCGGCGGGACTGTGGGGGAATTGGGGACCCCCACAGTCCCCAATGGAAGGGCCAGCCCCGGGGATGGGGTCCCCGGGGCAAGTAGTGGCTCCGGGAGGGGCCACGTGGCCCCCTCCCCAAAAAAGAGAATTTTTTATTTTTTTTTTAAATGGAAAGGCCGGCCCCGGGGATGGGGTCCCCGGGGCCTTAAAATGGCCAGAGGAGGGGGCCACGCTGCCCCCTCAAAATAATAAATATAGAGGCCATGCCCCGGGGATGGGGTCCCCGGGGCCAATACAGGCCCAGGGAAGGGGGCCACGCGGCCCCCTTCCCGTTTTTTTTTTTTTGAAAAATTAAAAAGGGGTAAGGCCCTGGGGAATGGGGTCCCCAGGGCCCAAAAGAGAAAAAGGAAGGGGGGCCACACAGCTCCCCTTCAGGGGACAAAAAAAAAACGATCGGGCCCGCAGGCCCCGCCCCTTCCTTCACCACTCTGCAAACGCGCCCTGGCGCGTTTGCAGAGGGGGAACAAATTCCCTTGAATACTGGGGGTCCCTGGGGCCAACTAGCCCACCAGGAACCTCCAGTATGCGCCAGGGGCTGCCTTGCAGAGACGTGTAGAGAGGCCACACCCCTTTTACACCTCTCTGCAACGCAGCTCTGTGGCGCTTTTTGGAGGTATATGGTGGGCTAGTTGGACTCCGGGGACCCTCAGGATTCTAGGGGATTCGATAAGGTTGCCCAGACTAAGCCAGGATATATATATATATATATATATATATATATATATATATATATATATATATATATATATATATATATATATATATATATATATATATATATTATCTACTGGCGGTCGCCAGTAGATAGTTATAGTTACAACCTATTATCCATAGGAAATCCGCGACATTCTATTTGAAATAACTCTCTTGCCGGTTGACGTATCTTCGCGAAATTTTCAAACTTTGTGGCCCGCTCCGGTCCGCTCCTACCCTGAAAGTCTCGGGAGATTCGTCAAGCGGGGCCGAGAAAAAGGGGGTCCCAAAACGCGTTTTCCCCATGCACTTTTCCATAGGAAACTTTAGACACGGCTACAGCCTCGAACTGCTGAACGGAATTGCACCAAATTTGGCAAAGAGGTAGTTCTTGGTTCAGAAAGAACCCTTTTTGTTAAATGGTGTAAATCCGTTCAGTAGTTGCTTTGAAAATGAAAAGTAAAAAGTTAGTGATATCTATGGCCGAGTAGGGTCCGCGTACCCTCAGCGCACCCTGCGCGCACCGTCCCGATCACGAGCTGCATGTTAATTGGCTGTCAGCTGGCTGTCAACATTCCGATTCAGGAAATGTTGGCAGCTATTTT
Organism: Calotriton arnoldi; assembly: GCA_963921515.1. Classification (NCBI taxonomy): domain Eukaryota; kingdom Metazoa; phylum Chordata; class Amphibia; order Caudata; family Salamandridae; genus Calotriton; species Calotriton arnoldi. The sequence goes on from CAWUFW010001381.1 coordinate 1,340,237, forward strand.
GTCCCTCGGTAGAACCGAGGGACAGAAACAAGTGCGCAAAGCGCACAAAGGGGGCAGGGTAGAAACACCCTGACCCCTAGGCTTGCTCAGGGGTCCCACAAGGACCCCCTGGGCAAAAAACAAAAAAAACTTTTTTAAATCGGCAGGATGCGCTCAGGGTGTGCGAATCCTGCCGAAAGAAAATCGAAGCGCGGTCTCCCGCGTTTCGATAGTCACTGGCCCCGGGTGGCCCAAGTCCCGGGGGCATGGTGGGGGGGATAATTTAATGTGTGGGGGCCTCAAAGGGCCCCCAAGCCCCGGGGACTGCCACCCCCGGGGCTTTTTTTGAAAAATGGTGCGGGAGGGCTCTGAGCCCTCCTACAGCCCTGGGGACCACCACCTCCCCGGGGCTTTTTTTTAATTAGAAATAAAACCAGTGTGGGGGGGGCTCCAGCCCTCCCACACGCCCCCGGGACCGCCACCTCCCCGGGCACTAAACATTTTAATATGGGGGTCCGTTACGGACCCCCAGAGCCCCGGGGACCACCACCTCCCGGGGCTGTGTACTGAATGGGAGGGGGCCGCGCGCCCCTCCTGGAGCCCTTGATGGCCCTGGGGACCACCACCCCCAGGGCCGGCTCCTGCAGTGTCCCGGGTGCCTACCCCCGGGACACTGTAGTTTGCTATGGCAGGACGGAGCCTCACGGCTCCCGTCCTGCCATAGCAACTGCTTTGGATATTGGAAGAGAGAGCAGGGAAACCTGCTCTCTCTTCCAATATCCAAAGCGATTGCTTTTCCACATGGGGAGCAGCATGTCAGCTGCTCCCCATGTGGAACAGCAATGCCGGCTCCCAAGGGACGTGGGGAGCCGGCGGGACTGTGGGGAATTGGGGACCCCCCACAGTCCCCAATGGAGAGGGCCAGCCCCGGGGGATGGGGTCCCCGGGCAAGTAGGGCTCGGGATGGGGGCCACGTGGCCCCCTCCCCAAAAAAGAGAATTTTTTTATTTTTTTTTAAATGGAAAGGCCGGCCCCGGGGGATGGGGTCCCCGGGCCTTAAATGGCCAGAGGAGGGGGCCACGCTGCCCCTCAAAATAATAAATATAGAGGCCATGCCCCGGGGGATGGGGTCCCCGCGGCCAATACAGGCCCAGGGAAGGGGGCCACGCGGCCCCCTTCCCGTTTTTTTTTTTTTTGAAAAATTAAAAGGGGTAAGGCCCTGGGGAATGGGGTCCCCAGGGCCCAAAAAGAGAAAAAAGGAAGGGGGCCACACAGCCCCCCTTCAGGGGACAAAAAAAAAAACGATCGGGCCCGCAGGCCCCGCCCCTTCCTTCACCACTCTGCAAACGCGCCCTGGCGCGTTTGCAGAGGGGGAACAAATTCCCCTTGAATACTGGGGGTCCCTGGGGCCAACTAGCCCACCATGAACCTCCAGTATGCGCCAGGGGCTGCCTTGCAGAGACGTGTAGAGAGGCCACACCCCTTTTACACCTCTCTGCAAAGCAGCTCTGTGGCGCATTTTGGAGGTATATGGTGGGCTAGTTGGACTCCGGGGACCCTCAGGATTCAAGGGACTTAATCCCTCAACTTAAAACGCGCCACAGGGCGCGTTGCACAGTGGTGAAGGGAGGGGCGGGGCTTCAGGTGACATGTGTGCAAACAGGCCCCGTGGCGCGTTTTAAGATGGGAATTAAATCCCTTCAATCCTGAGGGTCTCTGGGGCCAACTAGCCCAACAGGTACATCCAGAAAGCGCCACAGAGCTGCGTTGCAGAGAGGTGTAAAAGGGGTGTGGCCTCTCTACACGTCTCTGCAACGCAGCCTCCTGGCGCATATTGGAGGTTCCTGGTGGGCTAGTTGGCCCCTAGGGACCCTCAGGATTCAAGGGGACTTAATCCCCAACTTAAAACGCACCACGGGGCGCGTTTGCACAGATGTCACCTCAGGCCCCGCCCCTCCCTTCACCATTGTGCAAATATTCCTCTAAAATCAGCCGAAATCCGAATTCCGATTTACTCACCTGTTATCAGGAGAGACCTCAGTGCTGCATCTTTCAGCCCAGTACTGATCCTCAAAAGTAATTTTAACCGTACTTACCAGTAACTTGAATTTCCTTCCATAGGATATCATTGACTGCTTTTTGCTGAAAAGTTTCTAAGTGTTGATTTTTGAAACATACAAATATTCCTCTAAAATCAGCCGAAATCCGAATTCTGATTTACTCACCTGTTATCAGGAGAGACCTCAGTGCTGCATCTTTCAGCCCAGTACTGGTCCTGAAAAGTAATTTTAACCGTACTTACCGGTAACTTGAATTTCCTTCATAGGCTAACATTGACTGGTTTCACTTGGAAATTCTTCTAAGTGTGGAGTTTTGGAACTTTAAAATATTCCTCTAAAATCAGCCGAAATACGAATTCCGATTTACTCACCTGTTATCAGGAGAGACCTCAGTGCTGCATCTTTCAGCCCAGTACTGGTCCTGAAAAGTAATTTTAACCGTACTTACCGGTAACTTGAATTTCCTTCATAGGCTAACATTGACTGGTTTCACTTGGAAATTCTTCTAAGTGTGGAGTTTTGGAACTTTAAAATATTCCTCTAAAATCAGCCGAAATACGAATTCCGATTTACTCACCTGTTATCAGGAGAGACCTCAGTGCTGCATCTTTCAGCCCAGTACTGGTCCTGAAAAGTAATTTTAACCGTACTTACCGGTAACTTGAATTTCCTTCATAGGCTAACATTGACTGGTTTCACTTGGAAATTCTTCTAAGTGTGGAGTTTTGGAACTTTAAAATATTCCTCTAAAATCAGCCGAAATACGAATTCCGATTTACTCACCTGTTATCAGGAGAGACCTCAGTGCTGCATGTTTCAGCCCAGTACTGATCCTCAAAAGTAATTTTAACCGTACTTACCGGTAACTTGAATTTCCTTCCATAGGATATCATTGCCTGCTTTTTGCTGAAAAAGATTCTAAGTGTTGATTTTTGGAACTTTAAAATATTCCTCTAAAATCAGCCGAAATCCGAATTCTGATTTACTCACCTGTTATCAGGAGAGACCTCAGTGCTGCATCTTTCAGCCCAGTACTGATCCTCAAAATTAATTTTAACCGTACTTACCGGTAACTTGAATTTCCTTCATAGGCTAACATTGACTGGTTTCACTTGGAAATTCTTCTAAGTGTGGAGTTTTGGAACTTTATAATATTCCTCTAAAATCAACCAAAGTACGAATTCCAATTTACTCACCTGTTATCAGGAGAGAACCCAGTGCTGCATCTTTAGCCCAGCACTGACCCTGAAAAGTAATTTTAACCGTACTTACCAGTAACTTATATTTTCTTCCATAGGAATCCTTTGTCTGGTTTTCAGCAGAAAAGTTTCTCAGTGTCGATTTTCACAAACTACAAATATTCCTTAAAAATCGCCTGTATGACTTAAACGCATTCTTTCAACTGTTTACAGGAGATGCACCAGTGCTGGATCCAGGATCCAACACTGATTAACAAAAAGTAACGATAACAGTTTTTACCTCCTAAGTGAATTTCCTTCCATAGGATAACATTGGTCATTCTATGAGAAAAAGTTTCTAAGTGTCAACTTTTAAAGTACAATAATATTCCTTAAAAATCACGACTGTAACCAAAACGCTTTTACTCAACTGTTTACAGGAGATGTCCCAGGACTGAATCTAGGATCCAGTCCTGTGGTTAGAAAAGTAATCCATAAAGTAACTAATTGCATTTAACTAGAAATTCACATTGAGCTGAATGTTGCATTGTGTTTGAAAATGTGTTGCCCATTGCAACAACTGTAACTACTGTACTTAAAAGTCTATTGCCTATGTGCAAAGTATTTAAACTAAAGTAATTCATTCTGAGAAAGTATTTTTGTAATGTATAATATAATTACAATGTAATTTAAAAAATAAAATATGTAAAAAAAATGTTTTCTAAAAATTTCGAAATCAGTATGAAAAAAATTTATATAACAATTAATACATTTAAAAATTGTCATTTACAAAACCTTTGAAATTCACTGAAAAAACCGTAGGTTTCAGACATGTTATAGTTACAAATTAGCATTTAAAAAACCTTTGAAATTCACTGACAAAAACCATAGGTTTTAGGGACGTTATAGTTACAAATTAGCATTTAAAAAACCTTTGAAATTCACTGAAAAAACCATAGGTTTTAGGGACAGTTATAGTTAGTTGGACATTGCACTCGTACAAAACCCGTGAAATTCCCCGTTATAGTTAGTTCAGCTAACTATAACTCGCGCCCCGCAATGCACTGCTGATGACGTCACATATTACATCACTCATGACATGGTCAGTGACATCACTGATGACATCACTGATGACATCTCAAATGACATCACTGATGACATCATCCACGTGATAATCTGATGCAGCTCTTCACACCCTAATATAACCTTTGATACACCCAATCTAAATTACAGACTGCCATTCGCAAAACCATAGACACTCCAACACCAATAACTACATACCCACTCACTGATTCTTAGGTCTACACACACACATCCACTCACTCACCCGTACAGTCACTCATACTTATGGTCACTCAATACAGGACTATCATATGCACTCTTACTCCTATATAGACACTCAAACACCGCCACTCATCCATAGAGGTACTCACACACCTAGTCAGTCATGCAAATAATTAAACACACTGCCATTTACTCACCTATACAGTTATACACACACCAGCTCACTTAATCATACAAATACTAGCACATTGTTACGCTCTTATACAATCACTGATACAAGCACACACTCATCCATAAGCCACTATCACAATCACTCACTCTCGCTATAGCTATTTATATACTCCAACACACATATATACTGCCTTTCACATATGTAGTTACTCACACATGTACCACTGGGACATACATTCACTCACTAACACACTCTTACACACACTTACCCACCCATACAGTCTATCACAGATGCACTCTTGAAACCATCCACCCAGTGAATCACCCACTCACACATCTATGCACAGTCGCACACACCCCATCCACACAAACACTCAGGCACCCATACAGATACTCAGACAACAAATCAATAACTCTTATAGACACTCATGTAGCTATTCACAAACCCATGCAGCCACTTACACAGCAACAGACAGATACAGACATTCACCCAGTTTAGTCACTAACCCATGCATTCAGTAAGATACGTTTAATCACTCACTTATAGAATTAGTCATGCACCTACTAAATCATCCATACGGACACTTATACACCCACTCATTCTTCAATACGCCTTTCCCTATATATATAAAAATATTTAAACTTTACAGAAACACACAGTCACTGGATGATGTCATCAGTGATGTCATTTGAGATGTCATCAGTGATGTCATCAGTGATGTCACTGACCATGTCATGAGTGATGTAATATGTGACGTCATCAGCAGTGCATTGCGGGGCGCGAGTTATAGTTAGCTGAACTAACTATAACGGGGGAATTTCACGGGTTTTGTACGAGTGCAATGTCCAACTAACTATAACTGTCCCTAAAACCTATGGTTTTTTCAGTGAATTTCAAAGGTTTTTTAAATGCTAATTTGTAACTATAACGTCCCTAAAACCTATGGTTTTTTCAGTGAATTTCAAAGGTTTTTTAAATGCTAATTTGTAACTATAACATGTCTGAAACCTACGGTTTTTTCAGTGAATATATATATATATATATCCTCGATACCAGTGTATCTATCTGTTGTTTTGGTTTGTGTTATTGTTTTTTAGGTTTGGACAGAGCATCTTATAGACAATTTTGCACTGTAGTATCTTAATTCAAATATTATCATGGGAACGTAATGGAAACTTAACCCTTTAATCCCAACACTGGTTTGTCTTGGCCAGAACTGATTTTTTGCTAAATGAAACAACTCTCTGAATATCGGATTACTTTTCAAGGTAGTTGAGAAAGACTTGTAGGACTGCACTAAAGCAACAATCATCTCAGTAGACTTAGAGAAGGCATTTGATGCACTGAGTTGGCGGTACCTGGTTGTGGTGCTTAGATGCATAAGACTGAGGGAAGACATGGCGTTCTGTCATAGGTTTGGGTATGTTGATGCTGTTTCATTTATTTTTACATATGGTGTGGAAATGCCCTTTTTATTTATTTATTTACTTATTTATCTTGAGTTTTATATAGCGCTGGCTAGACCAGTAGGTATCAGAGCGCTTTACATAAGGAACAGGGAGTTGCACGTTACACATTTTACATAGGTTACACAATGAGGAGAACAACAGCGGTACAATAAATTACACAAAAAATTACACATTAAAAACAGGGGGTAGGGAAATGAGAATACTCGAGGATGGCAAAACGGAGACGCTTGGTGAGGCAACGACTAGCAGTGGGATAGCAGTAAAAGCGGTAGATAGTAGGAGACAAGAACAATCGAAGTGGCAGGGGAAGGAAGAGGGGGGATAGAGAGAAAGGGAAAGGAAGGCAGATAAGGACAGGAGAGTGAGACAAAACGAGAGAGGGAGAGGAAGGCAGATAAGGACAGGAAAGTGAGAGTGTAACAAAGCGAGAGAGGGAAACAGAGATAGTAACGAGTTCGACAGCGAGGAGTAGGTCAGAGGCACAGGGGAGACCATAGAAAGGTCACCCGGCTGGGACAGAGGAAGAGCTCAGAGATCGCTAAGATGGCGGATCAGGAAAAAGGGAGTAAAAGAAGCAGTCATAAAATGGCGGGGAGCACAAGGGTCCAAGTCCGAAAGTCAAAGGGAGAAATAAAATTTCCCAAAAACAACAGGAGCAAATCCATCAGAGGGCTATCAGAGGGGGAAACGAGCCAGCGAGTCAGGAGGGAGGAAGGAGGAAGGCAGTCGGCCCTAAAGTCACAGCCACACCGTCCATGAGCAAAGGCTCGGGGCAGCGGGTGCAGCGGTGTCCAATCCGGAGACCAGGGGTCAGGGAAGAAAGACCACGGGCGCCAAGGAAGCTGTCCGCAGAACGGGAGGCAGCAAAGTCTGGAAACAAAGTCCAAGGAAGCAGGAGGGGGCGTCTCTCCGGCACGGTAGCAGAAAGAAGGGCTCAAGAATAGCCACGGAGAGCGGTGTAGACTTCAAACCACCGCTATGACTCAAATCGGCCCCGATGTCTAGCGAGGAGGCGAAGCAGCAGCGAAGCCAGAAGAATCGGAGGGGGCGCCTCTCCGATACGGTTTAAGATATCTCTGGAAGAGGTTTACGGTCACTTGACAAAGACCTTAGATAGGTTTATCCTTTATACCCCATTTGACCTCATACAGCTGCTTGTTGGGGCTCTGAAAAAATTAAAAGACCAGCAATATATTTATAGATGTAGTATTCTTAATTTAAAAGTGGGCTATAGCCATGCAGTGCAAGTCTGCAGAGTCTCCATATGAGGGCAGATGGTAGAAAGCCTGGCACTATATTGGGAGGAAAGTGTCCCAATCGCACACCCAGGAAACAAAGTGTTGCTATCATTTCTAACATATCAGGAATAAGGAAAAGAACAGGAATGGATGGCCTGCTGGAGCAGATCAGTCTTGACAGGCAGACAGATCTACTTACTAGGAATACATTAATACCAGCAATAGAGCTGTGGGTAGGGATGCATTCTCAGTGCTACCCCAGCCACCCAGCAAGTAGATACCTGAATGAAGTCCATTGTGTATTCACCCTAAGTGCATGAATCTTATTTGTATAAAAAATTAAATAATCTATTTAGCACCATCCCACTGCATAAAAAACAATGTTGCTCTTATCTCTTTTCTACTGTGTAACATTCTACCTCTTCCTTCAGACCGCAAACTGGCAGCCCATTGTAGTAGTAAAAATGCATGTCAACTCCTGCCCACCAACGTGGTATTGTCAGCTGACAGCAAATACTTCTAGGTTGCAGTGGCATAGCTAGACGTGCGGCCTGTGGCGGTCCCTGCGTTTGCCACCCAACAGCCGCATCAAGAGCGGGGGAGGGAGGCCGCCGCCCTCAACCTCCCTTGCTACGCCACTGCTAGGTTGTTATGCAAAAGATCTCACTTTGCAGCAACTGTACACTGCGGATTAAATAGGACATTGATCAAGGTCAAAGAGATGACCTAATATCTACCAATTCAGCAGTTGTGGGATGCAACCCTTTTGCTGCAACATATGGCATATGGGTGTATCGTTAAGGGTAAGCACGTTCAGGCTAGTGGTAGTATCCTGGGTGCACTTTTGAACCACTTTAAAATGAATGAGTAGTACAGTCGAAATTCAAGCTTTCTGAAGGTCAGGTTATTTATTGAAAGAAGGGCCTGTTACTATTATGCGAGAAGGGTTGGCTTGGTGGGAACGGTAGTGCACATCAGTTTCAAGTTCCTACACATGGTTCTTTAACAAATACAGGATGTGCAACCACTTCTGAAAGCAGGTTGCTGAAGCCTCATGGAAATTCTGTTTCTGATGCTTTCCTTTTATGTTCTGCTTTTGATATTTTTAGTAGATGGGGCTTGGCCAAGCCATGAACTATTGACCTCTCAACGTAATCCTGAATAGAAGCAAATTACTTGTATGAAAATAGACCAGAAATGTTGTGCGCCTTGAATATCGAAAACAGAATATCAATGGCACAGAATATTGAGGACAAAATATTGTATCCGTAGGTAAGCACAGATTTTCTATGCCTAACTCTGCATGAATGTACCTTGGCGAAATATTTATCTTCAAGGTATGTAGCTGTGAAGTTTGGAATTGTACATTTAGACTTCCCTATATGCACTTAGTATTTAATATCTTGTACCTCCATATTCTGTTCACAATATCCTTGTAGGCCAATATTTGGGGGGTAGATATTCAGTAGTACAACCCCAACAGTTTGCAACAACTTCTCCCTGCACTGCTGCTGTGTGTCTCTGCTCTGCCTATTAGATAGTCTCATGGCTTAGAACACTAATACATCCACAGCACGAACCTGCACTTAAATGTGTGCAGGGGCGTAGCTAGACCTTTGACCTCCAGGGGCGGTCCCTGAGTTTGCCGCCCCGCGGCGGCTGTATGTTAGAGTGGGGGAGGGGTAGGGGTTCTGGCAATTCCTGCATTTGCTGCCCCGCGACGGCTGCAGGTAAGAGTAGGGGGCAATTGCCGCCGCCCGCAAAACTCGCACCACCTGGGGCAGACCGCTCCCCCTCCCCCTTGTTACACCACTGATTGTCTGGTCAAAGGTTTAAACCACAATGGCCAATATGGCCCTCTATCATTAGTAGGTCGATACAATAAATACTAGTGAGCTGGGAAACAATAAAAATATGTTATCATCTACAAGAAAGGACTAGAATGAGTAGATTGTATGATTCAAGCATTATAACCTGGTTTGCGCTCATGTTCGGGTTATCCGCTTCACTGTACCACTTGGCTGGTATTAAAAAAAAACTGTTCCTGATCCTTATGGAAGTCAGTTAAAATTAATTGGAAAAAGCTTTTAAAGATCCAAGATGCAGACCAAATGTATCTCCACCCAGCGGCCTCATCTCTGCACTAAATGCTCAGGTCACTGCAGAGCTGCAGATTTATGCGGAAGGCTCGTGTGATGGAGAACGAGACAAAAGCATTTGGATTTTATTATTCCATTTACCCTGACCCTGGGCCGTAAAGGGGCTCGAGAGCCTGGTTTATGTATTCAGCTGGTTGCCACACTGACAGGCATTTGGAGCCACTTAAACAAGCTGCCACCAGCTCCCCCTCGCGCTCCCGCCATCCCTGTCACAGCTGCAACAACACCCTACCAAATGCAGGGTCGGCTCTTCAAGGGAGCCGGGACGTGCAGCATCTCCAGCAGGTGCACCGGGGGCTCCTTAAAAAATGCACCCTTCACTCTTGCCGATGTTATCTCTTTCACCTGGTTTCCCCACTTAGGGGTCGATTCCGATTCGGGCCGGAAATTTCTCCGACCGAGCCGGACCCGGAGAGATTTCCGACCGAATCGGACCCGTGCAGTCCGACCGAACGAGTACGATGCGTCCGTATGTTATCGGACACGAGTCGGTCGGACTCCCATTGAACTCAATGGGAGCCGGTCGTACAACGCGTACGCGGGCTCCCATTGCCTCAATGGGTGCGAGGCGGACAAGGGCGCCCCTACAGTGAGTACGCCGCGAAGCGCTTCGCGGCGTACACGCACAGGTAGGGGGACCCTTGGGTCCCCCTGTGTGCGCCTCGCACGGGTACGCGTACAGGGGGTCCGACACGGACCCCCAAAGTACGGCTCCGACAGCTCTTACGAGCCGGAGTGCGCGGCTCGGTCGGACTGCTCCGCGGCGCGCATCGTACTTACCCGGCCGGGAAACGTCTCCATTGCGCGGTGCGAATCGGGTCCGAGCGAGTCGGTCGGAGCGGTTCGAGTCCGAGCGAGTCGGTCGGCGAATTCGCATCGTACTCGCTCGGCCGGACCCGCGTACGGTTCGGTCGGGAAACAGGCTTTCGCATGGCTTTTTTCCCGACCGAATGGTATTGGGTGCGCCTCCGACCGAGATCGGAATCGGCCCCTTAGTGTTTATTCGATTACTTAAGGGAATTTGGACATCAGACTTTGGAATATCCCCTTTACATATTATTGTCCAGGGTGAGGGCTAGTGTTATGATAATAGTAGTGTACTACAAACCAGTGTTCATAATGAAGCTGTTATTGCCACATGTTATATCCACTGAGAAACATTAGGCAAAGGGGTATTAGAGCTTTGAAGAAGCATGGATTGCATGATATACAATGACGCCTAGATTTATCAGGTCAGCTCATTTCTGTGCCTCATCTTGACTGACAAATCATACATGGTATTCACCTGTACCCTTAGTTACTCAGTTGTGTCTTCCTTCTGTCTATTCTTGGCGTCTACAAACCAAAATACTGCATTTTATAGACTCCCTTCTCTGCTGGGAAACTTTTTTAAGGCCTTTGCTAACTTTTGAGTGAATTCAATTTTGTAATGTTACTCCTCAGGCCTATAGTAACATTCGGGTACTGAAATGTAAAAACACTTCAATAACCCTAACTTGATATTAAGGTTATCAGCAAAGTGCTACTTTTAAACCTCTGTGGCTGAACTAAATACCTGTGGTCACGCTGAACCTTTTACAACACTGCCCCACTCTTTGTGTCTGACAGTCACACACAGTACACCAGTCACAATCTCTGAGATCTTCTAATGTCAAATGCCTTGTGAAACCCCAAGTAAGAAAGGTTCACAGAGACATTCCAGGTACAGCGCAGCAGTTTTGAAATTCTCTTCTCCCCAACTCTGATGCATCTAGGATACCCTTTCCTGTTGTAAAACGTTGAAGGCCTGGGGCTGTATCATGATGGACACTGCTGGCTCAGCGCAGAGCCGAGCCCTTGTTTTTAGGTCTCGCCTAGCGTGCAGCGCGCATGCGCTGCTCGCTCTGCGAGACATATTGTGGATGAGGGGTTTTCAGAAGGGGACTTGAAGCCCCGCCCCTCAATTGTATTGGCTGGCGTCATCGTTTATGTAAAACGCTGGCCTCGGATTGGAACTGAGCCTTTTTTGTTGCCGCCCTTTCCCCTTTTCGTCCGGCCCATCCGGACTGGATCGTCTGCTTCACGGCTGTGGTGAAGCACTTTCTTATCTTTTGGAGGCGTGTACTGCCGGATCATGTTTCCTGTGAGCTCATTGCAGGCACGCACAACGCGCATGGCGCGCTTTAAGTTTCCTATTTTTTTTTTTCAATTGCGCAATGGCGTGGCAACAGCTTGTTTTATTGTGTTTTATTGTGTTTCCTGGAATGCGTGCAAGGAGGAGACGTGAAGCCGATGTTTACATGGAGAGCCACAATTGGTCAGAAAAGCGTAAAATCAGCAATCAAGGGGGCCTGGTTCATTAGTGTGGGGGGAGCCGGGCAGGGAAGACACATGTGAGCAGGGAAGTGCTGTGTGCAGCCGAGCAGGAGCAGAGCTGAGCCCGGGACAGCCTGGAGCAGCAGCAGGCGCCTGAGAATCAAGGGGGCCTGGTTCATTAGTGCGGGGGATCTGGGCAGGGAAGACACATGTGAGCAGGGAAGTGCTCTGTGCAGCCGAGCAGGAGCAGAGCCCGGGACAGCCTGGAGCAGCAGCAGGCGCCTTAGACAGCGCAGAGACACCCCGGAGCCGGCCGGGGAGGGCACGTGTCAGCCGAGGAGCGCAGTGTGCGGCCAAGGAGGAGCCGGGACAGACACACAGGGCTGGAGATACTCGTGAGTTAAGGAGTCCGTGCAGCAGCTGAGCAGAGATCAGACCTTGGAGCCCCCCTCACACACCAGGATATCCCATAACAGGCAGAGACAATCTCATGGCGAGGTCTGCAGCACCGAGAGACCCCGGAACCGGTGGAGAACCCCCCAGATTCTCTCCTGACTGAATTGAAGGAGACTTTGCAGGGCGCAGGAGCCCTTCGGTCCATTACCATCTGTTAAAGCCTGCGGAGCCAGCAACTTTATGAAGGAAGTCTGAGCCACCAGGGCACAGCTGAGACCCATCCTTGGACTTTGGCTGCTCTTGGACGGAATCTCCCACCCCTTTGCCCAGACTTCGGAGGCTCCTAGTCCGACACCCTCAGACGCTCCACTCTTCTCACCTCCACGGGCTCCCTCTCCGGGCCCTCCCTTCCCTCCTGATCCCCTGTCCCCCGGACACACCCAATCCTCCGAGCCTCCTCCCTCCGCTCGGATTTCCCCCCCAGACCTGTGGATGCCCCCATGAGAGACCCAGCCTTCTCGAGGACTGCCATTACCTACCACCCGTTCCACGCGGCACCCCCCACCCGGTCAACTTCCCCATGTTCGCCTTCCTGGCGGTGGCGCAGCCTTCCTTCTTCCTGGGACTAGCCCTGCCACCCTCGGCGCTGGGGAAAGCGGACAGCGGGCTGTCGGAGGCCAGCCTGCACGCCGTGTCCTCGGCCCTGGGCCACCACCAGCAGCAGCAGGCAGCCACCGCCGCGGCCCACCTGCGCTCCCTGAAGATGCTGGAACTTGACGTGGAGGTGGACGACGACCCCAAGGTCACCCTGGAGGCCAAGGAGCTCTGGGACCAGTTCCACAAGCTGGGCACCGAGATGGTCATCACAAAGTCGGGCAGGTGAGCCGGGGTTCCTCCCTAGCGCTGCACCCATCCTTTAGCCATGTTCCATAGGATGCGTCCTACCACTTACAGCTCCTTACACTGCTCCGTGCCACCGCTTCTTGCTGCTGCTCCTCGCCGTCACTTAGCACAGCTCCTTACACTGCTCATTACCGCCGCTTCTTAGTACAGCACCTTACACTGCTCACTGCTCCGTTTCTTGCTGCTGCTGCTCACCGCCACTTTTTACCGCTTCTACTTGCCGTGCTCTTTAACGCCACTTCTGCCGCTGTTCCTTGCCATTGTTATTTACTGGTTCTGTGACACTGCACCTTACTAACTAATCCTATTGGTGCCCCTTCGAAACGGTCCTTACGGCCTGTTCTTACGCCGCTTATTACAACTGGTTCTTACCGATGCTATTAAAGGCCGTGTGGAGAAGGGTATCTCCACCCACTCGTCTACAAGCTCAGCTCAGGCAGCACTCGTGCTCCTCAGCGCTCCTTGTTATTCCAGTGCACATTACAGACACCCAGATGTGAACCTGCACATTTTACACTTTTCCCAGCACGCGGCTGAACCTCCAGTGGTCAGACCTCTATTAACTAGCCGCAGTACAGCACACAGACCTCTCTCTCATGGCACTCGCCAGTCCCCTAGGTTCAGCAACACCTCTCTAATTCACAGCACTACAAAGCCAAGACAGTGTGCAAAGGCGCTATATTGAAACAAGTTTCTTAAAAAAAACAAAAAGGCAGTGGGACACCCCTACACACACAACAAAGGACTACCAACTCTGCACATTATTCAAACTAATTCGACCCGCCACCAGGCTGCAAAAGGCATGGAATGTGCTTGCCGTACTCCGTGTTATGTTATAACCAGCCGACATTTTGGGGACGTTTCACGACCGCAAATCGAGTGTCATTTAACTTCCAGCAGACGTTTGTTTTTTAGCAAATGCCGTAAGGTGTGGATCCCTGGTATTTAGATTCAGGTGATAAAGTCTCCTGACATCCTTTAGGACAGTTAAAATACACTGGAAACGAGCCGGGGTGGTATTCTGCCCCGTGGGAGAAGATCTTCGCATGGGTATTTATATAGCGCCTACTACCACTGATGAGGCGCTGAGGTGTACATATGCAATGCAACAGATTTCGCAATTACAACAAAGTGAGCTATTGCCATTTTCAAATACACCATTTGATTAATGCTTCACGAAGGGAAAAAAATAAATAACATTTTCAATGCCAATAGCTCAAAACAATGTCATTGCGAGACCTATTGCATTGTAAATGCTTGTTATGCACTTGTAGTGTGAAAGTGAATTCCTTTAACCCGGTATTTCTCAGAGTTAGTGCATTATTTTAGACAGCACATTTCAGAAACAGAAAGAGGCAAACCCTGCTCACTGTTTCCGAACTGCACTGTCTAAAAATCAAGGCCCACCTGGGAAATGTTTAAGGTTAAATGAATTGACTTTACTCACTGCAGGTGCATAAAATCAGGTGCTTGGCTCCGTGCTGAGCTAGTGGAGCCCACCATAATATGGCACCTTTGTGTCTCTATTTGGATCCTTTTGCACATACATTAATACAACACATCCCCAAGTTAGCATATATTTAGCTGACAAAAAAGCTCGGAAATACAGGACTGTAATTTCCTCTTTGTTTTCCCAGCTCTGAGCCCATGCATTAACTTGCGATATTGAGAGTTAATGTATGCACAAAAAACACCAGTAAGAAATGCTCAGATTGCTCCTGTGCGTGCACAGTGCAGAAAAAGAGAAAATGGTACTTCCCCAGGCCCTCCTCTCTACGATCTCATGTTCCCTTTTTTTCAAACTCAAAGGCTAGAATCAATTAGAGCACTTTGATACTAGAAGCTTCCATTTATAAACTCATTTAACAAAAACAGTAGATCACGAATGAATTTAAGGACTCATACATAGTGCCCTCCCACATTAACAAGATAGTGAGCATTGGAAACCATATCCCCCTTTTCATAACACCTAGATACACCTAAAGCCTGAAATCATGCATCATTCTCACACTGGGTACACACACAGCACGACAACATGCAGCAAACATGCTTTGGAAATCCACACACTATGACAGCTTGCATGAGCCCTTCTGAGTGTATACATACAGTATGACAGTGTACATTAACCCTGCTCCATAAACACGGACTGAGAGTGTGCATCAACCCTGCTCTGGATATAAATACAGCATGACATTGTGCATCAACCCTATCCATACAACATGACGGTGCGCATCAGTCCTGCTCTGGGTACACATATAACATAACAGTGTATGTTAACCATGCTCTGGGTACACATACAACATGACAGTTGTGCTTCAACCATGCTCTAGGTACACATGAAGGATGACAACATGCATTAACCTGGCTCTGCGGAATGATAAGAGAATTCACACTTCATCCTCATTCAGTGCTTCACTTCTTTTCTGGGTTTGTCAGCAAGTGTGGCATAAGTGGATTCCTCATTCTGAGAAGAAGATAAAGGCTACCAGCTAATTT
The DNA here is from genome assembly GCA_963921515.1 of Calotriton arnoldi. NCBI lineage: Eukaryota > Metazoa > Chordata > Amphibia > Caudata > Salamandridae > Calotriton > Calotriton arnoldi. The sequence continues at coordinate 1,355,866 of CAWUFW010001381.1, forward strand.
CATAAAATACACTGTCAAGCTATGAAGTGTCTATAATCTTTGGCCTCTTTTGACTAACTTTACATTAGGATGGGCCCAATGGTTTTGCTTAAACATCATATATATGGTGGCATCTGTCATACAACAACCCCTGGTATCCACCATGCGGACATCAACACCAATGACAGGAGGGGACCTTCTAGCACCAGCAATTAGCCCTCTACCATCTGACAGTCAGGTAAGTCTGGGAACATCTCATCTTAACTTCAACATCTTTTTCTTAGTCCTTTCACTTACATTTCTTTCATATTGTTTATTTTACTGGTGCTTATTGTTTTCTTTTTATGTATTTAGCTCTAATGTGCAAAAACAAAGTGGACAAACCCACTAGTAAAGTCGACTCACTGAAAGTTAGATGAGGACCAGAAACCCATTAGGTTTATAAAAAGATCCCTCACCCACCAACCTGGTTGGTGGCATGCTTCATCATTGGGGTCCCAACTGGGTAGCCGAATGCCACCCAGTTGTGCTACAATGCCTGATTACAGCGGAGCTGGACTTGTGTTAATGTGTGAAGGGAAAGTGCCAATAAGGTGGTGCAAGTTAAAATTGTCTCTGGGAATCCTGACTGACCAATTTTGTATTCCCAATGGCCCCAGGACAAGGTTAAAATAAAGGAGATGGACAACCTCAAGAAGAAATCAATCTAAGTTGTCACTATGGTCTACATGTTTCAGCCTCATTAAAAAATTGGGGAGGCTTTCTTCAGGACCAGGAAAGATAAGTGAAGTGGTGGCAAAAAGGACGCCACGTGTATAGTAATACAGCACACGCGCTAAAGTGTGTTGTGTGAACAGTGGTGTCAGTGTACTTACGGACCCACTGGAGGAACAATGGGTACGAGTTTATGGTAGCCTTTAGCAGAACCCGGAAGGAGCGCTCGTCAATAGTCACACTTTCGTCATGACGCAGCGCCCGCCGTTCACCTATTCGGTATCTTCTCGTGGTTCTGGGGAGTAATGTGTCAGCATTTGTAGTCAGGATCATTTTTAGTGTTTGTCAATAATCCTTTAACACAATTATTCTCTCTATAGCAGCTGGATCAGTTCATACTGGGAAACATCGTTTACAACGATCTAAACACAACGCAGTAACTTTACAACACGGTCGTTACAACGACCGCGTTGTTACCACGCGTGCCATTACATCGCAAGACGTATCAACGACTTGCTGTAGGGGGCGTGCAACACCAGGGAATTTGTTGGATTTTAAATCCAACACCTTCCCTGCTGTTGCGCAAACTGGAGTAGGAATAGTAATTAATACTATTCCTAAGTCCAGTGCGCCCCTTACAGCAAGTCGTTGAAACGACTTGCGATGTAATGGCGCGCGTGGTAACAACGCGGTCGTTGTAACAACCGTGTTGTAAAGCCATGTGTAGTGAATGTATGCGATGTAACGTCATACATTCATTGATACCTTGGCAAAAATAACTATGAGAACACTGGTTCAGCAGCTGACAAAACAGGGGTTATCCAGAAATGAACATCTGCGGCTCAAGCTGGTGACTTTGGCAAAATATAATAATCCCATGCATGGTTTAACCTCTAATTTGATATGTTTCTTTATTTTCACTTGGTACTAATTTTATTATATTTCTTCAGAATAATGTCAATTAAAGTACTGTGTAGAACTCTTGTCACAGAACTTTATTTGATATATTTCAAATGTTTACATCTCCTTATTGCAGGAACTGGGGACATTACGTTGGATAATGAAGATATCCCATCTACAAGCAGAGGATGGTGGGTGTTCCAAGGAGAGCATCCAATCTTCCGCCAAGCAACTGTCTCCACAGCTAACAATGCAACACTGCTCAAAAAGAAGAGGAGGTGCAGGAACTGGCCAAGGAGGTGGACATTGCTGCGCCCACACAGAACAACTCCAAGAAAACCACTTCACGGCTGGGAAGCAATCTTCCTCCCAAACACGTATTTGCCACGCCCGGCCATTAGCTAAGTAGCCACGGGTACTTGTTCAACCTAAGCAAGGCTCACCTCCATTGTACCTCTGTACAATGTCCTACACACTCCTTATATAAAGGTGCATCTCTTGTTTTCTCTAATTCATTTGAGGATGAGCTCTCCTCTGATGAGGATCAGGTACCCCCCATATTTTAGACCCCCTAACTACGAGGTGGCATGCTTTCCATGATGGTCAACTGCTAGCCATGTCATTCTTCCAGGATTTCGGAGAGAGCTTGCATGGTCTAATCAAAAGGACAATTCTTTCCAACATCAGTCTAATGTGTGAGAGGATTTTTATGCAATGGGTGGGGAGGGGTGGATACACCCAATGAGATAGCTATCTCCCTTAAAGGACTTCCTCAGATGATTGCCAAGTAGACTAGTGCCTTGGATAACATTGCAAAATGTAACTCTGACATAACAAAAGATGCACCAAGAATCTCTTCAAACTTTGAGGTAAGCCCAAGACAATATGGTCTTGCTATGAAGGTGATAGAGACAATAAGAAAATATGGCAGTGTCTTTCTTCACAGCCATTGCAAAGATGCAATTTTATGGCTAGAGCTTCAGCCTAAGAAAGTGGACACAACCTCTGCTGGGATTCTTTTGGTGACTAATCGTGGTTGTCTCTAGTGGGCACACTCGCCTTCCTTACATGCACTTCCTCCTCCCCGCTGGTGGTAGATACCTATTTTGCCTGTCTTGCTTTTTTTTTCTTGCCCTGATTTCTGCTTCAAAGATATTTGACCAGCCCGAACCACTCAAAAGGAAGGTACAAACATATTAATTTGAGTTTATATGTTCAAAACTGCATATCAAATTAACTTTATTTAAAAGGGAAATTATATCCCTAAATACAAAAAAAGACATTGTGCAGTGTTTACCCAACTTTTAGCAAGCCAATGTATTTTTAGTAATTTTTTACAAACTTTCAAATGTAATACATGTTAATATTCAAACATTCCTTTGAATTAGGCATTCAAAGGAGGAGAAATGTTTGTTCAGTAAGCGTTATGTTTTGCATAATCGTCTGCATACTTTTTTAAAGATGTTTTGCAACATTTTCAACACATTGCCTACCTTAGATTTGAATGCATTTTTAAAAGGCAGAAAGCTTTCTGAAGGGTTACATATCATTTTTGATTTTTGTGAAAAAAATGTGGAAAACAGTTTTCCAATTCTGTGAATTTTTATATCTTTTTATGGAAAAATATTGTGGTTTGAAAGTGAGGTACATAATATCAGCATCACATGAATAAACTTTGACAAAATGGAAATGTAACATATCCCATAAAGTTGTGTTTTAACGCTGAAGTTGTCACAAACTGAAAAGTATTTCCATTATGTTCTAATAAGATTATTATTAAATCCAAACCAAAAATACAACCATACATTCTTGTTAGTACTTGAACACTTACATTCCTTTCATAACACAATTAATCTGTTTTAAATGTGTTAGAGAAAAGGTCAGACTGCACACATGACTATACACCACTCTGAAAACTCCTGTGCTATTAAGTGATTGTACAAATAATACACTTACTGCCTGTCTGATGCTCAAACTCTTCCAGCAGAGGTTGGTGTGTAGGCCAAGCTGCTTCCACGACTGTCCGGTGTCATAAAAGGGTTCTGAGAAGGTGGCAGGGAGGAATGTGCCAAAATGTCTTTGACCTTAATAGTGGCTGAACGATGAAGGTCCATCCCATGCTTCTGGCATTCCTTCGTCCACCTGGTGTCTACACCAACACCCACTATAATGCAGAGCTTGCGCATATATCTCCAAATTAGTGGCCACTCTGTATTTTTCAGTCAGGTCTTTGCACCCCCATAAAGCTGAGGATACCTTTTAAGGACACACTCACAAATTAGTTCTAATGCCCCATCAGTGAATGGGAGTCCTTTCTCATCTTGTTCCACAGCCATGTTTTCTTTTTTTTTAATCAAGAAAGGAGCAGCAAGAGGGAGTAGATGCTTTTGAGGTGAAAGGATGTCTCAGAATGACCACAAAATGTCTGGCATTCTCTTCCTGTATGTAATTTCATGCTTATTGGTGTAGGGGGCGATCTCTGCCCCTACTCCAGGGATCTCTGGACATACACAGGCGGAGCAGAGACTCTGCATGCAGGAGCAAAGCTTCTGCATGTGAAGGAGAAACCTCTGCATGCATGCCTGCAAGTAGAAAATCCTTCAAAAAATGTAGGCGATCCCAAAATATGTAACAGAGATTTCTGTGGCTGTAATGTATGTGTTAGACTATGCCCGTTTTAAAGTATAAGCTTGTACCTAACTATTGTTAATGAAACATTTTTTAATGTTCCAGAAAATGAGGTGGCATTTTATTTTTAACTAGAGCATCGCATGTTTGCTGATGACATTATATAAATTAAACAGAATTGTCTTAGGATGGCATATATGGACAGGTTAGGACTCCACCATTCATAATTGACAAAAGACTGTCCACCCACATAAATGCAGCAACCAAATTATCAGCTTAAAAAAAATTGTTAACGAGCCAATCCCAGGCCAGTATACCTGACATCTATTTTTTACCACCCCCAGGGTACCTGGATGTGGGAGAAGGTCAGGGTCAAGAGCTGTATGTAAGCCCTGCTGCATGTGTGGTCTGATGTCTGTGAATTGTGAATTGTGAATTGTGAATTGTGAGGAGATGTGGCAAGAGCATACCCACCATCACATGCAACGAAGACATGCATATGAAATTACTTAAAAGTGAACGCTATTCTAAATATCATACATCAATGAATGAATCAATCAGGGAATTGTGAAGCGCGCTACTCACCCGCGAGGGTCTCAAGGCGCTGGGAGGGAGTGGGGGGGGTGCAGCTCCGGTTCAGTCGAAGAGCCAGGTCTTGAGGTTCCTCCTGAAGGCATGGAGGGTGGGGGAGCGTCTGATGTTGACAGGGAGCTCGTTCCAGGCTTTGGCTGCGACGTAGGAGAACGCTCTTCCACCTACTCTGATTCTGCGAATGCGGGGGGTCTCTGCGAGGGCGAGGTCTGCGGAGCGAAGGTTCCTTTTGGGTACGTGGAAGGAGACTCTCTCGTTGAGGCATTTGGGTCCGATGTTGTGGAGGGATTTGTAGGCGTGGGTGAGCAGTTTGAAGGTTACTCTCTTCTCGACGGGGAGCCAGTGGAGGTCTCGTAGGTGTTGGGTCATGTGTTCGTGCCGGGGGGTTCCAAGGATGTTTACATACATGCAGTGAGTGTCAAGTTAATATATGTGCATTGTTTTGTAGTTATTAATGTGTGTGTTTCAGGTACCAACGCCCGAAGCACATGTAGCTCAACTATGAGATGTTGTTACGCACCAACGAGCCACATGTCCCCAAAATCACCATCACCCAAGCGATGTGCAGGAGGTGGCTCACTGAAGATGTAGCTGTCTTGTGTGCCTCTAAGAAAAACAGTTTATACATCAGTGAAGCAACCCCTGACATCGCAGACAGCCTGCTCATTAATGGAGTGACAGCAGTGTCTGTGTGCTGTGAGGTGAGAGGTATAAAGTGCCACGTAGGTGCAGTCAATGGCACCTATCCAGTGCTTAATTTATAAAAGAATATGTCCTGGGGCCCAATGTCCTCCTCAGGAGCCCATTGCCAGTGCGATTGCAGGTCAGGGTGCTGAATACTAATGCTGTGTAGTCTTAAGTCTACCTCATGCCTCTTAAATCCACCACCAAACACTCCATGTCTCTTTATCTCATTCTTGAGTGTTCTTTTTCATCCTTCTTGTGTGTTTTTTTCATCCCTGCTTTCTCCATTTGTCAACGTTTTTTCCACCTTTCTTTTCCTCCTTCTGTCCCCATTTGTGTTTTTCTCTCTCTTGCTCTCTATCAAACAGTCTTTTGAGGAAAAGTACCAGTCCCCAAAAATTTGTGTTGGTGGTTTTACATACAACCACTGGCTCAAATTAAGCACCGTACCTACAACATGAAGGAAATGGGCAGAGTTATAAAATTCTCTTGCCATACTGGTGCACTCTTCTGTTGTATCTCAGCACTTGATGCACACATTGAGACTGGCTTGCCTGTGAGATACCCACCTTGTCAGAGCTGACCCTCAAGAAAGATCCAGTGGCCCAGAAATGTACTGTAGGCAGTACTTTGACGTGGGCAGGGACAGCCTGGGAGTGGGTTGGAGGGAAAGCAAGGTAGTCTGCAACAATGTCAAGGGACACTTCATGGGAGAAGCAATATTTGGCAACCAACAATCGTGCCAGGTAAAAAACATTTGGACTGCCTCAACAGTAACATGAGGACTCCTACCGTTGAGGCAGTCTGGAAGTTTGTCACCCAACAATTGTAAAATGTGAACCGGCACGTACCTGATGCCATGCATGTTGAAGCGCTTGAAGAGCTCGTATCTGGACATTCCTTAATGTGGTGTGATTCTGTATACAAATGTTGATTTGGGAACTGTTGTTCCCTGAATTCCTAAACCCTAAGTGGTATGGAATTTTCATCCACATTATTTAGTGAATACTTACATTTTTTTGCTGATATATTTTGTGGTCTATATACTACAAGTGGGTGTTAATTATTCTCCTTGTTTGCATTCCTGGATAATTGGATTTCTTTTTTTTTTTTGGTTGATCAAAACGTTTTCTATGTGTTGTCGCTCGTAGTCTGCAAGAGTGTCATGGGGCCACTTCAGGTTAGAAGCAGGGCACAAGTCCTAAAAAAAGAAGTGGGGGGACGCTCCAAGTTAGGTGGTGTCACCGGAAGTGACGTCACGACAGGACGTGACGTCACGAAAGGTGATGGGGGCAGGCTGCCAGCAGCAAACCTCGGCGTTATCATCACACTTCCTTCCTATTCCAAACCCGGGCCCCTTGTGAGCGCGCGCCGTTTCCTCTCTTGCTTTATTTGGTGGTGTGCTGGGATTTTTTGATTTCCTCGTGAAGCCCTCAATGCGGCCAGCTTTTGGGCAGGGGGGATGGCGTCCACCCGGTAAAATAAGTGGGGGGACGCCGTCCACCAGCGTGGTACCCCGACTGGAGCCCTGGTTAGAAGCAATATTTGGCAACCAACAACCGTGCTGGGTAAAAAATATTTGGACTGCCTCAACAGTAACATGAGGACTCCTACCGTTGAGGCAGTCTGGAAGTTTGTTACCCAACAATTGTAAAATGTGAACCGGCACGTACATGATGCCATGCATGTTGAAGAGCTCGTATCTGGCCATTCCTTAATGTGGTGTGATTCTGTATACAAATGTTGATTTGGGAACTGTCGTTCCCTGAATTCCTGAACCCTAAGTGGTTATGAATTTTCGACCACATTATTGTGAATACTTAAATTTTTTTGCTGACGAATTTTGAGCTCTATATGCTACAAGTGGGTGTTAATTCTTCTCCTTGTTTGCATCCGTGGATATTTGGATTTTTTTTTTAGTTGCTCAAAAAGTTTTCTATGTGTCCGGATGATGACCTAACAAATCAAAAAGGTCGAAACCCCATCGAAGCTGCCCTTTGACAAATATGGAAAATACATTTACTGTATTATGTTCCTGTAATAATACAGACAAACCTTGTTCAATCATTATTCCCCTGCCATTGTTTTTTGTTTACACTGTATATTTTTGTATATGTTTATTTAGTGTAATATTTTGATCACAAATTGCCTGTTTAAGTATTGACATCTAGCTTGTATTGTTATTTATGTAAGAGTTTTCTTGAATAACAAAATCTTTTGTTTGGAAAAATATTTTTTTAGGGTGGGTACCTTCTTTTCTTTTCTCTCTTGCTTTACCTCTTTCTTTTGTTGCTTCTTGAATTGGTTCTCGAACCACTGTTGTTTTGATATTGTTTAATGGCCCCTGGGTAATTGAAATGCCCCTGTTGGGTATAACCATGGTTTAAGGCCAGGCATATAAACAACAGAAATAAAAAAGGATAAGGAATATTAATAATAAAAGCATTGGCAAGGAAAGCATCTGCCCACCAGCTCTCGAATGAAACATGTGCTACTCTTTAGGCAGATGTACACATTTAATGAGCCAAACTGCTGTCATTCATATTGCAAGAGAGCTAATGGCTGAAGAGGGCTAACTCACTGCCTCATATTTTAGGCTGTGGTGGGTGAAAGCAAAATGTGAACAGAACAATGGATCATTGGGCTCATCTGTATTTTTTATTTACAATTTTTTATTACATAAGACTAGCAGTACCTAATAAAGGCAGCTGGCCATATCACATAAAGTGACCACTGAGAGCGTTAAGGTAAGACACACTCTCTGCCATAGTTTTGGATGACTTGGGTCTTGCTTGGTTGAAGAGCCGGAGCAGTGCTATGTTACCATCAAAGGAACTGATTATGAGTCTTTTATTTTTTTCTGACTCATGCATAAACCCTTTGTTACGCATGGGTCATGAGTTAAGTATTACTTAATGCATCCGATAATTATCAAATGCATTAAATACCTCAACCTTTGTAAAATTTCGGCAGGTCAAACATTCTGAAATTTAAAAGCATACAGTATTTTCTGTGTCATGCGGACTTTAGTGTGTTAAACACCAAAACACGCATACTATTCCCTAGAAACTCGTAAAAGGTGCTATTTATCACACCTGATAAATAACGAACTACGGGGGATATTCTCAAGAACGTGCGATAATCATCGCCAAAATAGGTTAACGCAATATTTCATATTGCCGTCTATCGCGGGAAAATAACTTCGTGTTAACGCCGTATTCCCAACACGGCGGTAACATGCGATAGTTTCCCGACAACGCGTCAAATGTCTGCGATAAAATTACCGGGACTGCGATAAAAATCTAAAGCCGAACGTGAAAAAAGTGGCGTATGGGCCCAACCGCGATAAAAAAATCTGCGATAAGCTGCGCCAGGCCTGCAATTCACACACGTCAGGCGGGAAAAATCACTATAAAAGAAGAAAAAAAACCACAAACAAAACCAAAACAACTGCGATGCACAATGGAGGTAGCCGGAGCAAGTACAGAGGACAACCAGAACACCACAAGCCCCACGGAGGACCAGCCTGGGACCTCGGGGTCAGGGAAGGGCAAGGAGAAGAAGAAGAGGAAGACGCGTTTCAGTGCGCAGGAAAACAGGATCCTGATAACGGAGGTGGTAGAACACCATCAACAACTGTTCATCACCTCCACTGTGTCATTGGCAACAAAAAATGGAATATGGCAGTCCATCCTGGACAAGGTGAATGCAGTCGGAGTGCTGAGGAGGACAATGGAAGAGCTCAAGAGGCGCTGGAATGATGTGAAGCGCAAAACCAAGCAGAAACTCGGCAACAACCAGAAGGCAGCAATGCAGACTGGAGGTGGGAATCCAGCGCCACAGGAGGAGCTGGATGAGATGGAGGAAATGGTGTCCAAAGTCATCAGTGGGGAGACGGTGGCAGGAGTTGGGGGACCGGACACTGCTCAACATGCCCTGACACAACAGCAACAGGGTGAGTAACGACCAGGGACTGGGGGGTTGGGGGGAGATGGGCACAATGTCACACATGCACAATTAAGTATAGCACAGTGCACACCCACAATGACTCTGGATCATGTCCCTGATCCACTTGGCACACTGCAGCACACCTAGGAACAGCAAGTAGGCCCCTCGACTATGTGCCCAGAGGGGGCCCTTCCCACACATCACCAATCTCACAACCAACCCATGCACATGTGCCAAACCCAGCAAAGCGGCGTGTCTGTGAGCCACACTGACAATGCAAGTGACACTGCATGATGAATAGCATGGCTGCAGTCAATATATCATGACATGTTGCACGCCACGACACTGAGGTGGCTGAGTGTGGACCACATTCATAAAGGAGTAGGTCACACTCTGACACATCCATGTGCACAAACAACCCCTGACCTCAACAACACAACTGCAGACAAACCATGCCCCAGAGTCCCAACTCCCACCAAGAGCCCAATTTACCCAAGTATGCAACATCTCAGCATTGTATAAGCACATAAGTCAAAGGCACACTGCCTGAAAGGGATAAGGGGCAGCAAAATCGGAGCTGCAGGGGCGACTCTCCCACAATGCAGCCCACGCACATAACATCCAGAGCACATCAACATTGACAACAATGTGGTACAAACTGCATCACGTTCACAACAGTACAGAGGACACAACTGGTGCTGCTTGTGTGTAGAAACTGGCCAATCACATTTGGCATAGCAGGGAAATGTGAGATGATAATGTACAAGTACAAACACACATCCGTGATGTCGTCGAAATGTCCACTGTCCCGCATCAAATAGGCAGCTCCTCCCAAACAGTCACAATGTACATTGTCATGCAGTCTGTATGTAAACGTGTACAATGCGTCAACATACATGTGAACACAATGTTAAACTGCATCTCCCCTTCACATTGCAGAGGGAGAATCAACACCTCCTGCAGAGCAGACCCAACATCTCTTCACTGATGACGAAGAGGACCTCCAAACCTTCGACACCGACGCCCTCCAAGAGCTCATGGACAGCTTCGGCACCTCACCTCCAGGAGCAGGGCAGCCCAGCTGCATCGAGGAGACCTCACCCCCTGCACAGACTACACAGCAGGAAGCACCCACCACCCCAGCTTTCTCCCAGGACCCCCACGAACAACACATGGCCTTCCAACGCCGTGTGTTAGGGGGCCAGGAGAAGATGGCTGATCAGGTGCAGGTGGGGTTCGACCTCATGGCAGCCAAACTAGATGCCATACGTGGGTGTCTAAGTCCCATCAGGGACCACTTACAGTCCCTAACGGACACCCACAGTCCGCTCCATGCTCTCCAACGATCCATGGCTGACATCGCTGGAGTCCTGACTCTGAGACAAGGACAACTGTCTAGTCAGAGTGGCTCCAGCGATGTCAGCCGGGAGTTGGGACACATGCGGAGGATCATGGAGAACAGGGAGCGGATGGAGGCGGAAAGAATGGCTGCCACGGCTGCACACCAGCGAGATGTAGCTAGGATCTTCCATGCCCTGCAGATCCTCATCATGGCATTGCTGCCACAAGGCCTGGCGCCGATGAATGCTGCTGCTGCTTCTACATCCACATCTCCGCCCCCTGATGTATCAGTGCCTCACAGTGCGGCAGACATTCCACCTCCGGCCCCTGACGTGTCACTGCCACACAGTGCAGCAGACATTCCACCTCCGGCCCCTGATGTGTCAGTGCCACACAGTGCTGCTGACAAAACACCACCACCCACATGGAGGCACACGAAACATCAGAGAACGAAGATGCGGATGATTCCGCCTTAGTGGTAAGAAGGAAGCGGTAGCATTCATCTCCGCCATTTGGCCTGTTTCTGCTTGGTTCTGCCCTCTGCATCATCACCTTTCACTGTCCCCCGATACACTCTGCGACACTCACCTTGGACCTCGACATGGACTGCCATATTCTGTTTGGTTACCAATGACACAGCAATCAGACTGCGGACTGAACTCTTCCTCTTCCGATGAACTTGTCATTCCCTGAAGGACTCAGGCTGGCCCTCCACGGGGCAACAATGTAAAGTGGGGTTTGCATGGCCCTGTACTGCTCCAGCTTCAACACTCCACTGAATGTGAATAAAACATTCAGATTCACACAGGTGTGTCATGTCTATGATCATTCAAGTATGAAAGTATGGATGAATGTAGGGTCAGTGATTCCCCCTTACGTCCATGGAGCTCATGTTGTGGGACTTGAGTCACATGGTGCAACATTGCCAATTGCGGTCCGGGTGCCGCAGACACTACAACAGAGACACACGCATTAGTTACTTCCTTGTCCAGCCCAGTACTGAACCACGCCCAGAGCCCCGGGCTCATTGTTCACACCCCTACGCTGGACTGGCATACGCCAGCCCAGCCCACTCCGCTTACGCTAACAGGGGGGCAAAGCTACATGTCCCAGGTCTTCCCTGTAGTGATCTGCTGATCACTGGTCTAGTTGTCAGCATGCCACAGCAACTCCCTGAGGGCTGGTTTACACCCACACCACACCCATCAAGCACAGGTGTCACAGGACATGTGACCCTGCCAATAAAAGGGGCCTACCACATCACATTCCCCACTGCCGGAGGTGACATGATGGCGTCCGCACCACGAGACTCAATCATAAAGGCTCCATGACTTGTGGCGCACTGGGTTAGTGGCACCCGATGCACTGCGGCCAGCATGGGCCTACAGCCATGGGACGATGACTTGCGGTGCACAGAGTTGGTGGCACCCGATGCACTGCGGCCGGCACTGGCCTACCGCCACGGGACAATGACTTGCGGTGCACAGAGTTGGTGGCACCCGATGCACTGCGGCCGGCACGGGCCTACCGCCACGGGACGGTGACTTGCGGTGCACTGAGGTAGGGGCACCTGAAGAGCTGAGCGGGTGTGCAGCCTGCGATGATGCGTAGACTTTGATACGCCGTCCTGCAAATCAAGATTCAATTTGAATTGAGGGCCCTGCTGGAGCGCAGTGTACGCCGAAGGCAGCAGGCAGCACACACATAACTCTGCAGTGACGCAGGGTATGCTGGGGGCCTGTGGCGCGGAATCCAGCGATTGGCTGAGGAGGTTGCACCGGCACGTGGTGGGCCCTCTTGGAGACACGCCGGTGGCGGCAGGTGAGCATTGAGGCCTGGGTGCGCAGGGGTGGCCAGTCATCGCTGGGCGGCGGACCGGTCTGGGGACCAGGGCTAGGGTGCAGCAGGCGCACAGGATCACGCAGGCACCACCGGTCACGGCGGCGGGCGCCACCCTGACAGACACGACCCTCCATGCGATGATGAGATGTGCGCGGGTTGGCTTGGGACGTAGCCACCTTGTCTCCAGTGTAAATCTGGCCGTAGGAGGTGGTCGGCCACGTGTGTGTAGGTCTATGGACAGGATATGGCGGACACAGAGACACATGCAGTAGTTACTTTGCTGGCCATCCCGGAACTGAACCACGCCCAGAGCCCCGGGCTTTTTATTCACGACATACGCCGGCCAAGGCCACTCCGCTTACGCTTACAGGGAGGGACAACAAAGCTACATGTGCAAGGTCTTCCACACTGCCTGAGGTAACCTGTTTGCGTCCACTGTCCACAACACTACAAACACCAGCAGTATATGTCCACATGGACATGTCTGTGCTCTGCATACTGAAGTCTGTCCAGCACATCACCACCACACTTGGCATTGTGTACATTCTTATTGATGGGTCACTTGCCTCCTTCGCACATACTTGGTTCCCACCTCTCCCCACATTCTGCAATTGTGTGGCAGAGGTACCATGCCGTGGACGATTTGTCTACATGGCTGGCCCCTGTTACTACAGTTACTTGTGTTGTCGTGTCTGGTAGTTGGGCATGTTGATTGGCATGTTGTATATGATTTTGTAATGTGTGCATTCCCACAGTTGTGAGTTGTATGATTGTGGAGTTGAGGTGTGTGGTGTGTTCAGTTGGTACTTACCGACGAGCAGTGCATTTCCATAGGTGCCATCTTCAAAGCGCTGGTTGGTGATGGACTTGCGGAAGATGTAGGAATCATGCACACTGCCTGGGAAGTTTGCGATGACAATCGTGAACAGGCCCCGGTGGTCCACTTTTGCCTGCACATTGATGGAATGCGTGTGGTTTCTGTTTCGGTCATTGTGTGCAGTGTCGGCAGCGGGCACAAGTAGTACATGTGTGCAGTCAATTGCCCCCAACACGTGCAGGAAGCCAGCTATGGCGTAGCTCTCTTGCTTGGTCTCCAGCTGTTCCTGCGCAGTGTGGGGGAAGTGAAGGTGCAGGGGTATCAAGCTGATACAAACCGTGATGCTTACAGGTATGATGACTCCTGCATAATGAGACCTTGACAGAAGTTCGTGTGGTCGTAACCTTCCTTTTCTTTCCTACGAAGGTTACGCCCACACGAACTTCTGTTACGGTCTTTTTATGCAGGATTTATCATACCTGTTAGCATTCCGGTTTGTCCAAGTGCAATACACTGTACCAGATTACGTTTGTGACTATACGGACGCTTGACCATTGTCACCATTTATCCAACAGGTTTCTGAATACTGACTTTCGGAATATGGAATTGTATTGGGGAGTTCCCGCAGCATATACAGTTAATTGATTCCACACGTTGCCCTGATGAAGTTCCCCGTTGGGAATGGAACGCGTTGGCTGAGCTTTTTGTATTGTTGATTTATGTATTTGTAATAAAGAACTGTTTTTACACTACTGTTGACTACTGGACTTCATGACCTGGCGCACCCCCATTTCAGTAACTACAATCTTGGATCTGGAGCACAGAGGCGTCAGGCAACGGCTGGCATTGGGGTTGGTTGCGCAGGTACACTACGAATTGGAACTAGCGTGTGGTGCGGATACAGGGGCCCGCCGTTGCTTTTGTGGACATGCATCCAAGACATGTGTGAGGAGGTTTGATAGGGCTGGCTGTGAGACTCCTCCGACTCTGGCTGTTGTTGGTTGGAAGGTACCAGAGGCCAACAGGTGCAGCACAGCCAGCAGCTTTGTCTGCGGAGGGATGTTGGTTGTCCACTGTGTTGGTACCGTCAGCCTGTGGGCAATGTGGGTCAGGATGCGGAGGATGGTTGTCCTTTTGAGCCTGTAGTGGGCAATGGCATCCTCTGGCGTTGTGTGTCTGAGGCTGGTGCGTTTTAGGAACGTCCGCTGTCTTCTTCTGCGCTGCCTAGGTGGTAGTCCAGGGGGAGGGGTGGTCCGGGGGGGGGGGGCAGGGGCTGGTGGCGGTGGGTGTTGTGGCCCTCTTGGGTCTCCGAGCTGCATGATCATTGGCTCCATGGCATCTGTTGGTCTTCAGATGTGGCTCTGGGCTGGGCTCCCTTTCATACTGCAGGTTGTCGTCCTGCTTAACACCAGGTGTTAAATCCCTGCTGCTAACGCGCCTTATCGCCTGTTTTTGGTTCGCTTCGCCGATCTGGCTGGTCGTTGAGAATATCTCAAAGTGGTGTTTTCGTGTGTTTTTGCACGGGAACGCCTGCTCTGCATATCATAAGCGTTAGTTGTCGCTCTCATCGTGGCGATGTTTTTTGCTGCAGCTATCGCTGGAAAACTGGCGAAATCGGCAGTTTGCACCAGCTTGGGAATAGGGCGATAAATCTATCGCCACTTTTGCGGCGCTAAATTGCAGATAAATCGGCGATAAGTCCTTGAAAATATGCCCCTACGTGGTATAATTATTTTCCAAGTGCTTAAAGAGCACCGATACTTGGAATCAGGCCCTTAGTGCTAAATGCTTGTTTGCCACTGGAACATTCAAGACAAGTGCTGCATTTGACAGGAAATGTTGTAGCATTTTTAGACATATTTAAATTAAACAATAGAACACAAGTGAATGACACAGTAACATAACACAAAACCATATAAAGGCACATCACAAAAAAACAGTCAAAACAGAATGCAACAAAACATATGCAGCAGAACACAGCAAAATCACACTGCAAAAAGCAGCACACTGCAAAAAGCAGCACAAAAACACAGCAGAACAAAAAACAGAAGAACGCATCACCACCACAACAAAAGGCCACAAAATATATGTACAAAAACGTTCTTGTCACACATTACCATCTCGACCAAAATCCTGTTTTATAATACGATGGTAAAAGGTGTTTGGAGCAACCATTGTCTTACCGTACCACCAAGCACATGAAATAGCGCCAGTCAAAAAGGCTTTGTGGTATGGCCCGATGTTTGCTTTTTTTAAGCTCTGTGCTGTTGTCAAACAGTTCTATGCATGCTCGTCCGTCCAAATGTGGCCCCTTTCGATATTTGCTCTAGTGATTTCTGCACTTTCTCTAATCTCCACTTTTAAATTAATGGACAATAACACTGGGTGCCTCCTTTGCACTCTCAGCAGTCGTGCAATATTTGCCACAGCGTCTGGAGAGAAGATTGTACACATTTTGGTAATCCACTTGCCTGTGTTCGTTAACAGCTCCGTTAAAATCAGCAGTTCTCAGATCTTGACCTTTTACTCTGAAATGTTTACAGCAACTGTTTCTTAGCAACTGTTGGTGCGAAGAGTAGGAAATAGAGGGCGGGGTAATTGAACGAAATAATCTATAGTTTGGGGAATTATTTATTCGTTTAGGGGAATTATGGTAGTGATGGAGTAGTGGCCTAGTGAGATTTCTGAGGTTCTCATAATGAGTAACTTAGTTGGAAGGAATACACACCTACCAGCGAAAGGATTTCCTAAATGGTGTAATAAAGTTTATAGAGGCAACAAACTTCTGTTCTTCGATGGCCAACACTGGCATAAATGTACAAGGCATCTACAATACCAGGGAACACAATACACTTGTGAATGGCAGTTTCCCAGATACACATGAAAACTATGTCATTATTTATGTAAGGCTGGTAAATGATGTGTTGCTTTACCAAATTCTCAGCATATCATCTAATTGGAATATGAATCCCTGTCTCCCTGTCATCCTCTCAGTCTAGCATCAGACTTCAAAACAAATACACTCCTATCCAAGCAAGATCTTCCGTTTCAGAATTGTGATGTCATAAGATTTTTAGGTCAGTGCAGACACATACCTTAGTTGTGAACTCTTATCTGTAGCTTTTGTATTTACTCTCACCTCCTCTCATGACTTTTTCAAATGCTACAACCCTTTTCATTTGGATGTAAAAATGCTTTTTATCTTCTACATAGTTCTCTATTACACATTTACAGTGTTGGTTACGTACAAGAAGTACAGTTTCCAAACCACTTTGTGACCAGTGGCGTAAGAGAACTTGAGGGGGCCCCCTACAAAGTACAGAAAGGGGGTGCCCCCATTGTCCAGACCCAGTCAGGGGCTCTCAGCCGCCACCCATGCACAGTGCTGGAGGGGACCCCCTGGAGCTCACGCCCCCCTGCACCACGGGTGTTGTGGGAGCTATTGTAACACCACTGTTTGTGACTGAAACTACATTGAATTGTTCCATAACAATTTCAAGGTTTTCTAGGGGTTCCAAAAGCAGACCCATTGGTTTGCTTGTGAAACATCCACTTATGTTGTTACACATTTTCATGAATTGATAACTGAAGTGCAACACAGTGCGTGTTAAAAAAATTGTCAGGATGAGGCAGATCCCAGGGCTTCATGGATGTCTTCATATTGAAAAAGCTGCAGGCTTTATGCTTTTTGATGTAAGTATAGTGGAGAGGACACCTAACCTCTCCCCTGAAGAAATAACCTTTGGTGATTGGACAGTGCAAGTAAAAGCCTTCAGCTCTTCTGTGAGACTGTAAATCTGGTGGAGAGCTGGGCTTTGGTACATATCTTTGTGAATCGTACAGGAATCGAGCAAGGTAGTAATACGTGTACACAATGCTTGCAAAATGAAGTGGTGTTAGTGCAACCCGAAGCACTGATCTCTCATTAAGACAGAAGACATTGTGAAAATGTAGCCTAGCAGCAACCATGCTCACTACTTAACTTCCTGCAGTGGTGTGTCCTCAAATAAGTCTTCTTTATCTCCATATCTTCATTGTCAACATACTGAAGGTTGTGCAACAGACAGGCCGAGTGGAGTCAACTGCACATGAAAAGAACAGATATCAGTAAGTTTGGTTATGTGCGATGGAGACTGTTGTTGTGATATGGGATAATGTTAATTGAATTTAAAATGTATTTAATTCCAGAGGTGGAGATTGGTGTGGCTCTAGCACTGGCTTGAGAACAGCATGTGATGTACATGTGTAGTTGGGGTGTAAACACGTATCCTCAAATGTTTGTGAA
The DNA here is from genome assembly GCA_963921515.1 of Calotriton arnoldi. Classification (NCBI taxonomy): domain Eukaryota; kingdom Metazoa; phylum Chordata; class Amphibia; order Caudata; family Salamandridae; genus Calotriton; species Calotriton arnoldi. Next base: position 1,373,595 of record CAWUFW010001381.1, read on the forward strand.
AATGTTGCCATCCTGCCGTATAGGACTAGACATTTTGGCGGTGATCACTATAGTTGCTTGAAGCCTCTATGCTGACGATGCCTGTGCGACACACTTGTGATGGACAGAAGGGAAGAGATTGTGCCAGTGTTACATGTATAATGTATTCCATGGCACCTGCTCAACAAACATAATCCAAACATTATCACAGTCTTTGATTTATTCCTTAATAATATGAGTAATGAACTTTGTATATGTCTCTTTTCCACAGAGAGGGAACTATGTATAATTAGGATCCTGACCTTATGAAGACTTCAATAAACCCCTAATACTGTAACATAGAGGTCAAAATGAGTCAACAGCAACCCAGAGAATACAAATAAGCAAAAAAGGAACTTGAGCCAAGGGACCCCAAAATACAAAGGACTAATAGGACAAAGGGCACAGAAGCAGTTCCTATTCATACCTCTAGGTTTTTCTGTTAGGAACCCCTAATAATTTAGCCATTAATATGATTTGGGTTAAAAAATAATAGACCCTGTTGATCCTCTGGTTATTCAAAATCTCACAATTCAGTTTATCTTAATGGCAAAAAAAAGTGTTGCTTGCTCTTTTGTTGAACAATTCTGTATTGCCTTTGAGTCCAATACTGTTATTATGTTACCTGTTTTTAGTAGGGCACCAATGGGTGGGTGGTATGAGCACTATTTGCATGTCCTAACACACATGTTTCAGTATTGCTTTACCTTATCTTCATGTATACTGAAATTTACTGATACACAAGCTGACCAGAAATGCATTATAAATAAAATAGATACATCTCCAATGATGCCTGAAATGAGGTTACACATCGGAACATGAACTTAGATTAATCTAGTTTTGGTTGGGTACCTCCCTTTACAGCATTACTGATGTGTGTACACAGTTTTGCCCAGCTCATAATTTCAGTGTCTCAGCTTTGTCACACCTCACCTACATTTGTTATGTTATTTTTGTATTTGTTATGTTACTTTATTTGCAAAAGGGACAGGGTCACACTGGAAGTGAAGTGTTATTTGAGACAACATCACTGTTCTCCAGTGAATCTCCACATCACATCTTGCTCCCTTAACAAACGTTTACCGTCAAGTGAGCTCATATTCAGCATGTCTGACAAAAATGACCATAAACCTGTCCCTGTCTGACTTTTGTGCATGGACCTTGGTGCTGATATTTACTGCCAGTTGTCAATTGTATTCCACCCTCCTCCCTCATGCAGGTGCCATCAATTAGTGGCAGAGAGAGAGATATTAAGACCAAGACGATTGAACAAATGCACACTTTTGAAGCCGGATTATGGGCCCACAATCTTTCTGGGCTAAGCATTGAAAGTAGAACTTCAAGAGTCCATAAACCTAAGTGCAGTGCTGGTGAGACCTGAACATAGCCTTAACCAAGAGTGTGTCCATTTTGTGCCCATTATTGGCACATTTGGTGCTGGGCTGTAGGATATGTCCCACCACTTATTTTTCTTGCTGTTTAGGTGGAAGATGCATCCTCTTCATGATATTACTTTACCATACTGAAAAGTAACCCATGTTGGTGAAAGTGCCATAGCTGGACAGAGAATAAAAAAGTACTAAACACATCTTACACTGATGATGTAAGTTAACCAGGAAATAAATAGCCAAGCAGGACAGGAGGGGAGGATTATATCGTCACCTTTTCTGTTGATTGGTAAATTTGTGAATATAGGTGAGGTCTCTTCTGTTTTACACCTGTCTTCAGCGTCTGTCTCATTGGTAACTCATACCACTTTTGCCGGTGCTCAGTCCAAAACCTTTTTACTCTTCCCCTCCTTCAACTTCAACTTACAACACCAAGATCTAGTAGGAATGAGAGTTTGTTGTCTGGCAGTAATGAGGTGGCTCAAACTAATCATGTCTGCTTCATTGCCTCTTGTTGCTAACTATGATAAACCTTCGAGAGTAGTAAGGTCGTTGTTAGATCTCCTGCTATTAGTATGGAATCCTGGAAGGGGCTGCAATAGAAAGTGGTGTGGGGGTTATGTAAGTCATTTACATGAGTAGCCAAAGTCCTGACCAACTCTCTAATGCTTTAACACAGTTACTTTTTTAAATTAAGACACTCCTAATGGATCCCCAATCTCTTCGGCCATACATTTAAGGCCAGGATGTACTTGTTTTATCATCTGCAAATCTGGGGCCTAGTTTAGAAGAAGGCACTAATGGGACATCTACTTAACTTTGGTGGATGTCCTGTCTGCCATATGTCATTTAAAGGCAGTTTACCTGACAGTGGAACTGCTAGTAGTACAGTCATCTTGAATATCCTTGTAGTGGACTCAATCAGCATTGAAGGGGCTGGCCTATTTAAGATATTCTCTTTGAATCCATTTTATCGTCACTCATTCTGTCTGGGTCTTCCAATATGAATGGCATTTCTGGACAGAAAATGTCAATAAATATCCCCCATAATAAGGAAATTATATAAATAATAGCTAGTCTGCCATGCTGCATTCCCATGATGGGCCCATACTCACATTTTTATTTACCTGAAGGGCAGACCTCCATGGATGCAAGAGCCATTTAGGCAAAAATGCCTTAAAAGCAGACATTAATAGACTGACCAACATAGATGTTGTAAGGCAATGCATTCACCTCACCAGCAATATAATAGCTTGCCTGCCCATGTTTAAACAAGGCCCTTAGTCCCAAATGATTGTAGAAGATATTTTTGCCATGAGTGACAAAGGGAAAACAATCACCTACACCTAGATATTCCATGGTGATTAACGCTGCAAGGAAGAGGACAGATTTGAAACAAAACTTTACTCCGGGTGATATCTGAAAACTTTATTCATCTTTGCAAAAGACAATGTTTTTAGACTTACCCATATTGGTAAATATATTTTAAAATGTTATAGCCCTGAAGAGATCAATGTAATACATTCTGGGAATAACATCATTGGGTCTTGTTAGAACTGGGGGTCTCTAGTTGGCAATGGTTTGCACCTTTGTCCAAATAGGGACCCTTGCTTCTACTCAGGATAAGGGGGATACACTCTAAAATAACCCCTGCTCACCCCCTGGTAGCTTGGCACGAGCAGACAGGCTTATCTCAGAGGCAGTGTGTAAAGCATTTGGGAACACATACAGTAATACAGTGAAAACACTACAGATGGACACCACACAGGTTGTTATGTAAAAATAAGTAATCTTTATATAGACTTATCACAAGACCCAATAGCAAAAATCCACAATACTGTACTCAAAAATAGACTTTAAAAGGTTATAAAATAGTTCAGTTCTCTCAAGTTGTAAATGCGACACTTTACTCTCAATGTACCTTGAATGCGTAACGCAAAGAAAACAAAAGGGTTGCAGGGAAGGTGATGCGTCGGTTCCTTACACTCAGGGGAGTGGATGCGTCGGTTCCTTACTGCTGCGCAGGGAGTTGATGCTCGCTTCCTTACTGTGTGGGGAGGTGATGCGTCGGTTTCTTACTGCTTTCCGGTGCGATGCGACAAGATGGCACCTCGATGCGATACTCTTCTCCGGTACGATGCGACAAAATGGCGTCTTGGTTGCGATGTGACAACGTTGGTGTGATGCGTGCACGCCCGACGGCCGTGCGGCGACTCGATGATCTTTGGAGCCGCGACAGGCCCTGCGACGCGCTTCTCCGGTGATGCGACGATGACCTCTGTGGCAGCGTCCCGCTTCTCCGGTGATGCGCCGCGCTCGGCGATGCGAGGATGACAGCGGCAGCGGCGTCTCGCTTCCTTGGCGATGCGATGACCACGGCTGCGGTGGCGACACGCTTCTCGTTGTTGCGTCGCGCTTCCAGCTCCCAGCGACACGCAGTCTCTCAGAAGGCCCAGCACAACAGCAGGCACTTCAATTCCCAGCAAGGGAATGCAGGGGGGGAGCTGGTTGGTGAAGTCTTGTATCCCTGAGACTTCAGGCAGGAGGCAAGCTCTAGTTCAAGCCCTTGGAGATTCTCTTCTTCAAGATGACAAAGCACAGCAAAGTCTTTTCTCCTGTCCTTGGTAGAAAGCAACCACTGCAGGCCAACCCCAATCAGCAAAACAGCACAGGGGCAGTACTCCTCCTTCAGCTTCTCCGGTTCTTCTCCTTGGCAACAGGTTTCTTGATTTCCCAGAAGTGATCTAATTTCCTAGGGGTCTGGGTCCCCTTTTTATACACAGTTTCTCTTTGTTCTCTGAAGGCAGAGAGGCCTCTGCCTAGTCCAAAACCAGTTCTGGTCAGTCCTGGAGCACTTTGTTTTTCTGACTCCTTCTTTCCTTTGTGAGTGAGGGGCAGAGCCATCAGACGCCCGGCAGGAGGTGGAGCCAGCATTGTGGAAGGCAGGCACAGCCCTATTCAGACCCAGGTGCAACTCCTCCCTCCACTCTGGATGCAGATCTTTCTATTCAGCCCTGTGCTGACTCACCCTGTCTCCTGTAGCCACCCCCAGCCCCTGTCACTCAATCTCCAGACAAGGAATACACAACCTAGCAGAGGCAGGCTTGGAAGTTTAGGCAAGAAAATACCCACTTTCTAAAAGTGGTATTTTCAAACACAGAATGTTAAAACCAACTTCACTAAAAGATGTATTTTATCATTCTGAGTTCAGGCATACTAAATTCGTTTTTCTACCATGTTCCCTGGGTCAGTTAGGATTATAAGGTGTAATAATCAAACTGCCCATTCTGGCCTATGGAGAACAGGTAGCCTTGCAATAGTGAAAAACGAAAATGGCTGTAATTCACTATTAGGACATGCCACACACACCAGGGCATGTCCTACCTTATACTTACAATGCACCCTGCCCTTGTGCCTACCTTAGGGGTGTCTGATATGAAGATAAGGGAAGTTTTAGGGACTGGCAAGTGGGTGCACTTGCCAAGTCGACATGGCAGTCACAGACCGCACAAAGGCTCTGCAATGGCAGGCCTGAGACACATTTTACAAGCTGCTTCTGTGGGTGGCACAACCAGTGCTGCAAGCCCACCAGCAGCATTGGATTTACAAGCCCTGGGCACACTCAGTGCACTGTACTAGGGACTGACAAGTAAACCAATGATCCAATCATGGAGTCACTAATCCATACATCAATTTACAGTAGGGAGCACTTGCACTGTGGCACTGAACAGCAGTGGCACAGTGCCCAAAATCATCTAAAACCAGCAAAACATAAGAGGCAGCAGCAAAAAAATGGAAGGGAGACCCACGCCAATGGTGCCAAGTCTAACACGTGTCCCCTCCAGCTGAAATGTGGGGAGAACTACCCTTCCTCCTGGGAGTTCTCATCACTAAGGCGGAAAAATCTGGACAGACCATCAGCATTGGCGTGTTCTGTACCAGGGCGGTGTTCCACCGTGAAGTCCATCCCCTGTAGGGAAATGGACCACCTCAACAGTTTTGGGTTCTCACCCCTCATCTGCATTAACCATCTGAGGGGCCTGTGGTCTGTCTGAACCCGGAAGTGAGTCCCAAACAAGTATGGTCTCAACTTCTTCAGTGCCCAGACCACAGCAAATGCCTCACGTTCAATCGCACTCGACCTCTGTTCCCGTGGGAGTAACCTCCTACTAATAAAGGCTACAGGTTGGTCTAGGCCCTCCTCATTCATCTGTGAAAGCACAGCCCCAACACCATGCTCTGAAGCATCTGTCTGCACAATGAATTCCCTTGAGAAGTTGGGCGCCTGAAGCACGGGCGCCGTGCACATGGCAGATTTCAGGGCATCAAAAGCCTTTTGGCAGGCATCAGTCCAGTTCACTTTCCTGGGCTGCTTCCTGAAGTCAGCTCAGTCAAGGGTGCAACAATGTTGCCATACCCCTTGACAAACCTCCTGTAATACCCGGTGAGTCCTAAGAAGGCTCTCACCTCTGTCTGGGTTTTGGGGGTTCCCAAGCCAGGATGGTATCTATCTTGGGTTGTAGGGGCGCCACCTGGCCGCTCCCAACCTGGTGTCCCAAGTACACCACAGAACCCTGCCCGATCTGGCACTTACTCGCCTTGATCGTGAGGCCTGCCCTCCGCAGCGCCTTCAACACTTCCCAGAGGTGGTGCAGATGTTCCTCCCAAGTGGCGCTGAACACTGCAATGTCATCCAGGTAGGCGGCACTGAAATCCTCCAGCCCAGCCAACACCTGGTTGACCAACCTCTGAAAGGTGGCAGGGGCATTCTTCATCCCAAAGGGCATCACCCGGAATTGGTAGTGCCCATCTGGTGTGGAGAATGCTGACCTCTCTTTGGCCCCATCAGTTAAGGCAATCTGCCAGTATCCAGACGTTAGATCAAACATGCTGAGGTACCGGGCAGCCCCTAACCGATCAATGAGCTCATCAGCTCTGGGGATGGGGTGCGCGTCAGTCCTGGTGACTGAATTGAGTCCTCGGTAGTCCACACAGAACCGGAGTTCGGGTGTGGCACCAGGCGCGGCAGCCTTTGGGACCAAGACCACTGGGCTGGCCCAAGGGCTGTTAGAGGACTCAATCACCCCTAAGGCAAACATCTTGGAGACCTCCTCCTTGATGCAAGCTCTCACCCTGTCAGTCACTCTGTAAGTTTTGTGCTTCACAGGAGGACTGTCCCCAGTGTCCACATCATGGATGCACCATTCAGTGATACTGGGAGTCAGGGAGAACAGATCAGAAAACTCCCCCAACAGTTGGCGACAGTCATTCTGCTGCTCAGGGGTCAGGGTGGGAGAGAGGTTCACACCATCCACTGACCCATCTTGCTCTTTTGCATACAGGAGGTCAGGAAGAGGTTCAGTCTCCTCTTCCATCCCAGCATCTGTTGCTAAGAGCATGCCCACTTCAGATCTCTCAAAGTGGGGCTTCAGGCGGTTCACATGCAGGACCCGCAAGGGGTTCCTGGGAGACTGCAAGTCCACCAAGTAGGTGACATCACTCTTGTGCTCCACCACCTCAAATGGTCCGGTCCACTTATCCTGGAGCGCACAGGGCTCCACTGGGGCCATGACCCAAACCTTTTGTCCAGGCTGAAACTCGATCAGAGTGGCATTCTGATCATGCCAACGTTTCATCTCTTCCTGGCTGGCTTCCAGATTCGCCTCAGCGTGTTGTCTGAAACGCCGAGTCTGGTTCCTGAAGGCCAGCATGTAACTAAATACATCCTGGGGAGTTTTCCTGGGAGCTTCCTCCCAGCCTTCCTTGACCAGACTCAGAGGTCCTCTTACAGGATGGCCGTACAGCAGTTCAAAGGGACTGAACCCTAAGGACTTCTGGGGCACCTCTCTGTAAGCAAAGAGCAGGCATGGCAAGAGGATGTCCCACTTACGCCTCATGGGTTCTTCAAGACCCATAATCATGCCTTTCAGGGTCCGGTTGAATCTCTCAACCAGCCCATTACCTTGGGGGTGGTAAGGAGTGGTGAACTTATAGGTTACACCACACTCCTGCCACAGGGACTTCATATACTTGGAAATGAAGTTGGTACCACGGTCGGACACCACCTCCTTGGGGAACCCCACACGGGAGAAAATCCCCATCAGTGCACGTTCCACCACGGGGGCCATCACTGTCCGAAGAGGATGGCTTCCGGGTACCGGGTGGCATGGTCCACCAAGACCAGGATGAACCTGTTGCCCATGGCTGTCTTGGGATCCAGAGGCCCCACAATGTCAATACCCACCCTCTCAAAGGGGGTGCTGACAACAGGGAAGGGTTGGAGAGGAGCCTTGTGCTTCCTTCCACTCTTACCACTTGCCTGGCAAGTCTGACAGGTCCTGCAATGAGTATCTGAACTCTTGCGCATTTGGGGCCAATGAAAGTGGGTGACAAGCCTTTGAAAGGTCTTGTCTTGCCCCAAATATCCTGCTAAAGGCACATCATGAGCCAGACCCAGTAGGAAGGCTCTGAAGCGCTGGGGTACCACCAGCACACGGGCTGACCCAGGCTCAGCAACCTTAGGCTCACTATACAGGAGACCATTCTCCCAGTAGATCCAGTGTGATCCAGACTGATCACCTGCTGCCTGGCTTGCAGCCTGTTGCCGCAAGCCCTCAAGAGAAGGGCACTTCTTCTGCTCCTCGCAGAACTCTTCCCTGGAGGGGCCTCCTTCCTGCTGCCAATGGGTCAGCTCAGGCAGGTCCCCCAGTTCAGCCACTTGTTCCCCTGTAGGTTCCAGGGCATCCCCCTCAAGGTCTGCCTCCTCCTGGACCGTGGGAACTTCGGGGCCGGTTTCCCGTGCCCCCCGCCTCCTCTCTTTAAGGCAGGCACCTGGGCCTTTCTTCCAGGCTCCAGGTTCTCCTGAATACCCTTAACGGCTGCCATTGACCGAGTGGTCACACACGCCCACTCTGGAAGACCCAACATCTCCAAATGAGACCTCCGCTCCACCTTCGCCCAAGGGGAGCTCTCCAAATCATTGCCTAGCAGACAGTCAACAGGCATGGCTGGCCTCACAGCTACTTGAAGGATACCTGAGACCCCCCACTCAAAGGGAACCTGGGCCACCTTGCAGTGGCTCTCTGAGTTGTCAGCGGCAACTACAGGGTAGAATACGTTGGGGACCACCTGCTCCTCAGACACCAGCCGACAACTGACAGCTGTCACACTGGCCCCGGTGTCTCTGAGAGCCTCCACCCTATGGCCATTGATGGTCACCCACTGCCTGTATTTTTTAGTGTTATCAGGCAGCTGGGTCCTAGGGACAATCTCACTGTCTCCTAAAGAGACCAGGGACATCTCTGCGTGGACCCCACCCACCTTGGGCACCCAACTCCTCCCCCAGGGCTACACTAGCCATCTGCCGGGGTGGTGCACCAGTGGGTGCAGTGGTCACGGTATTGGGGCACTTGGGACTTCCTACAAAGTGACCCACCTGCCCACAACTAAAACATGCTTTGGGCCCCTTCTGAACAGACTTATCTGTTGGGACCCATGGTCTTTTCTCAGTGGGAGGCTGGGAACCCTTACCTTGGTTCTCTTGGGGTTTACTTTGGGGCCCTTTTGGAACTCCTTCTGTTTACCCTTGTCCCCCCACTCTTCTGCTGGGGACCCTGCCCACCTTTGGCGGAGTCTCCCACAAGACCCTTGTGGACCCGGGTACTGACCCAGCGGTCCGCCTCCTCAGCAAGCTTCCTAGGATTAGTCAGCTTACTGTCAACAAGGTGCTGGCGTAGCTCTGGAAAACAACTACTGGACAAGTGCTCCCATGCAATTAAATCATAGAACCCCTGCAAGTCATTTACTTTGCTACCCTTCACCCATCCATCCAATGCTCTGCAAAAATAAGACACATACTCCACCCAGGTACTAGACTCCAGCTTTTTGCAGTTCCTAAACTTCTGCCTATAAAGCTCTGGAGTTAACCCATACCTTGCCACTAAAGCTTCCTTCAGGTGGGCATAGGACATCTGATCCTCTGTGGGCAAGGCTAGCAAGGTTTCCCTTCCCTCACCTGTAAAGCGGCCCCACAACCCCGCTCCCCAATCCTTCTCAGGGACCCGGTGTGATGTCATGGCGATCTCATATGCTTTAAACCATTGCCCAATGTCCTCCCCCTTCATGAAATCCTTAATAACCTCCTTGGGGATGTATACTCTACTTTCTACAGGCACTGGAGGTGTGCTGCCACCAGAGGGAGTGATCTCTAGGCTCCTAGCCTTTAGCTCTAGCTCCCTCACCACTCTCTCATGCTCTAAAAGCATCCTTTTTTCTTCCATGGCCAACCTCTTACTTTCCAACTCCAATTTCTTGTGCTCAAGGCTATCATAACTTCCTGTTTCAGTTTGGCCATTTCCATTTCATGCATCCTGCTTTTGTCCCTGTCCTCCAGCTCCTCTGGAGACAGGCCCTTTGAGAAACACTGCTGCCCTCCCTGGAAGGCACTCTCCTCCCGGGTAAGCCTAATGGCCCCTCAAGCTGCTCATCTAAATTCTCTGCCTCCTCCACAGGCTCCTCGGGCTGCCCACCGGCATTCCGTGCTTCCAACCAGGCCCTCAGCGCCTTTTGAAGCTCCTCCTTCCTGGTGAGGCCTCTCATAGAGATTTTAAACTTTTACAAACGGCTTTGAGCTCTGGCACAGTGTAGGTATCAACCCTATCTTCTTCAAATTCAATATCTGCAGGTGCAATGGATCCTCTTTTGCTCATTGTGAAAATTGGCAGTTCTCAACAAAAATAAAGGTTCCCAGGAAAAAAAGTCCTTTCAAAATGTATGTGGTCGCGTATTGGTCTGCACTCACTAGTAGTGTACACCAATCACTGTATATGAATCACAAATGCAAGTCCAAATCCTTACCGCTGACCACCAATGTTAGAACTGGGGGTCTCTAGTTGGCAATGGTTTGCACCTTTGTCCAAATAGGGACCCTTGCTTCTAGTCAGGATAAGGGGGATACACTCCTAAAATAACCCCTGCTCACCCCCTGGTAGCTTGGCACGAGCAGACAGGCTTATCTCAGAGGCAGTGTGTAAAGCATTTGGGAACACATACAGTAATACAGTGAAAACACTACAGATGGACACCACACAGGTTGTTATGTAAAAATAAGTAATCTTTATATAGACTTATCACAAGACCCAATAGCAAAAATCCACAATACTGTACTCAAAAATAGACTTTAAAAGGTTATAAAATAGTTCAGTTCTCTAAAGTTGTAAATGCGACACTTTACTCTCAATGCACCTTGAATGCGTAACGCAAAGAAAACAAAAGGGTCGCAGGGAAGGTGATGCGTCGGTTCCTTACACTCAGGGGAGTTGATGCTCGCTTCCTTACTGTGTGGGGAGGTGATGCGTCGGTTTCTTACTGCTTTCCGGTGCGATGCGACAAGATGGCACCTCGATGCAATACTCTTCTCCGGTACGATGCGACAAAATGGCGTCTTGGTTGCGATGTGACAACGTTGGTGTGATGCGTGCACGCCCGACGGCCGTGCGGCGACTCGATGATCTTTGGAGCCGCGACAGGCCCTGCGACGCGCTTCTCCGGTGATGCGACGATGACCTCTGTGGCAGCGTCCCGCTTCTCCGGTGATGCGCCACGCTTCGGCGATGCGAGGATGGCAGCGGCGTCTCGCTTCCTTGGCGATGCGATGACCGCGGCTGCGGCGGCGACATGCTTCTCGTTGTTGCGTCGCGCTTCCAGCTCCCAGCGACACGCAGTCTCTCAGAAGGCCCAGCACAACAGCAGGCACTTCAATTCCCAGCAAGGGAATGCAGGGGGGGAGCTGGTTGGTGAAGTCTTGTATCTCTGAGACTTCAGGCAGGAGGCAAGCTCTAGTTCAAGCCCTTGGAGATTCTCTTCTTCAAGATGACAAAGCACAGCAAAGTCTTTTCTCCTGTCCTTGGTAGAAAGCAACCACTGCAGGCCATCCCCAATCAGCAAAACAGCACAGGGGCAGTACTCCTCCTTCAGCTTCTCCGGTTCTTCTCCTTGGCAACAGGTTTCTTGATTTCCCAGAAGTGATCTAATTTCCTAGGGGTCTGGGTCCCCTTTTATACACAGTTTCTCTTTGTTCTCTGAAGGCAGAGAGGCCTCTGCCTAGTCCAAAACCAGTTCTGGTCAGTCCTGGAGCACTTTGTTTTTCTGACTCCTTCTTTCCTTTGTGAGTGAGGGGCAGAGCCATCAGACGCCCGGCAGGAGGTGGAGCCAGCATTTTGGAAGGCAGGCACAGCCCTATTCAGACCCAGGTGCAACTCCTCCCTCCACTCTGGATGCAGATCTTTCTATTCAGCCCTGTGCTGACTCACCCTGTCTCCTGTAGCCACCCCCAGCCCCTGTCACTCAATCTCCAGACAAGGAATACACAACCTAGCAGAGGCAGGCTTGGAAGTTTAGGCAAGAAAATACCCACTTTCTAAAAGTGGTATTTTCAAACACAGAATGTTAAAACCAACTTCACTAAAAGATGTATTTTATCATTCTGAGTTCAGGCACACTAAATTCGTTTTTCTACCATGTTCCCTGGGTCAGTTAGGATTATAAGGTGTAATAATCAAACTGCCCATTCTGGCCTATGGAGAACAGGTAGCCTTGCAATAGTGAAAAACGAAAATGGCTGTAATTCACTATTAGGACATGCCACACACACCAGGGCATGTCCTACCTTATACTTACAATGCACCCTGCCCTTGGGCCTACCTTAGGGGTGTCTGATATGAAGATAAGGGAAGGTTTAGGGACTGGCAAGTGGGTGCACTTGCCAAGTCGACATGGCAGTCACAGACCACACACAGGCTCTGCAATGGCAGGCCTGAGACACATTTTACAAGCTGCTTCTGTGGGTGGCACAACCAGTGCTGCAAGCCCACCAGCAGCATTGGATTTACAAGCCCTGGGCACACTCAGTGCACTGTACTAGGGACTGACAAGTAAACCAATCATCCAATCATGGAGTCACTAATCCATACATCAATTTACAGTAGGGAGCACTTGCACTGTGGCACTGAACAGCAGTGGCACAGTGCCCAAAAGCATCTAAAACCAGCAAAACATAAGAGGCAACAGCAAAAAAATGGAAGGGAGACCCACGCCAATGGTGCCAAGTCTAACAGGTCTGATATATTTTTCTTTGCTCAATTTATGTATAAACAAAAAGCCATTTATGAGAATAAATTTCCAATCCTGATTTACAAAATCATTATTGGTGGGATTGTACCTTAGTAAAATTGCACAAGTGAATGCTGAAAACTTCCAGTGTATTAGATTACCCTTAACAGTAAATTTAGAGTTTGTACCAAATTATGGACATTCCAGTAAGTGTCTCCCTAGAAAGGTAAATGGACATCTACAATCTCTTCTGTTTCCGGGTATTCATATGCCTTCCACAAGAAAGTTCTTAATATGAAAGCACTAGCAACTTTAATGTTGTTAAGAGGAGGAGTGTGTTCCCAGAGTATGAATGGGAATGTAACACCTCTGTTTTAAATGGGGACTGAGTGTAGGGGGCTTCTCCAGGTGCATTATTTCAGACAGCTGAAAGGATAACATAGTTTAACCTCTATAACGGCCTGATATCCTTTTGAATTGAGATGAACAAGAGGAGTCCCATATTATCTGTGGCTAAAATTGGTTAAAAATACTTTGACATTTTGACAAGACATCATGGTGAACCCAGATATGAAGATTTTATAATTAATAGAAAATGATAGAAAACAGTCATTTTCCTTTTACTAGTCCTTCCTGCTATTGAGAAGTTCATTTGACCCCGAGTGTTTCATATTCTAGCTGTGTATGTTGCTCCATGGACACTTCTTCTTTTATTCCAGGGTAAAACATATGACACTGTTGCTCATTTTATCATCCTTTGTCGTCTGTCCTGTCTATGTAGTAACGTCGCAGTAATGAGAGTTTAGAAAATGTAGCTATTCTTTGTTCCGCTACTTGGGTTGTGCCCACGCAGACTTGGCAGAGCACAATAAAGTCAGTAAAAAAAACACAATTATCTCTGTGAATATGTTCTAGGTGGATGCATATAGACTGCTCTCCTGCTTAAACAAGGCTTCTCGATCCTGTGTTTTTCAGCTTCTATGTTTGCTTGTGTTCGTTATTTTGGAACCCTCATCTTGAACATGACCAAAAAATTTGGGAAATACAGGGACTTATTTATAAAGCCCTGTGACACATTTACGCCACCAATGCGTCACTTTTTGTAATGCTACGGTGGCATAAATAATGCGCCACGGTGCTCCATATTTACGAAGTGATGCATCTAGGCAGATGCGCCACTTCATAAACCCCTGCGCTACATTATACCTGCATCAGGTATAATGTATGCAGGGTGGGCGTTCCCCTGCATCAAAGCCTCTTAGAAGTCGTGCATTGAAATCTATAAGATTTCAGTGAGCCACTTCTAGGGTGCCATTGCGTCAAAACCTTATGCCTGCCTCATGGCAGGCGTAAGGGTGACGCAGGCCCTTGTGAAAGGAAACATTGCAGGAGTTGTGTCACTTTTGCGACTACAGATACGTCAGTAATACTGACGTACCTGTAACTCCTTGTGACATGATGCGCCGTACTGTAAATACGGTGCATCCATTGTGTCGCAAGGAGGGCGCACTGAGAAGTGTTGCAACACTTCTCATAATAAGCCCCACAGTCTTTAGATAGGTCTTACCCTGAGGATGATGTCACAATCCCGGAGGCCCAAGGTGAAAAGCAGTAATCCTCAATGGGGCATTAGTCTTACTAAGTCATTGCAAATAAGACAAGATGAAGAAAGGTACAGAAAAGCATATGGAGAGGAAAAGAATAACTTCTTAGAAATAAATTAGTTAATTTCAATTAGCAATGGTTAATTGCACCCAGCCTTTATGCAATATCCTTATCAAAACCATCCTTATCAAAAATCTAATTACTTTTCATCATATATTTCTATTTTTGTAAAAAAAAAATCTAGCAATTGCGAGTTCAATCACTGTTACATGTCTGGATTTAGCTAGCCATGATAAAAAAAAAAAACTGGTACATTTTAGGTCTTCCATAGCCTTGTCAAAAACATTCTTAAGGGCCCTGTACTTAACATTATTAAATATTGTAGGATTTTAATTTCACGTTAGACTTTAATTTTGACCACATAAAATTAATTTTACGTTCATGTCTATCTAACAGTTGATGAACAAAGCAATTCTCAATGTGCATTCAACTGTTTGTAATAGCAGAACATTGATAAAATATATGCATATGATCAGTGTCATGTTCTCCACACCTTTGGCATCCATATACTTCACGTTTTAACATTTTTGATAGTCCTATTGGTTTGTAATAAATGTGATTTAATGTAGAGGAAAGTTTGTCATGATATTTTGTTGCAGTAAACATATTCTTGATAAGAATCGGTACGGAAGCCCAACAATCATGATCAATTGCAATGCCTTCACACTCCCATACTTTATTTAATTCTGCTTTCAGTTCTTGAATTGGCAGATGGAGTTTCTCATAAAATGTGTTTACCACATGATCAGTATATTCAGAATATATAGGGGCTTATTTACAAGCCCCTTGTGCCACGTTTGCGTCATTTTTAACATGGGAAAAATGACGCAAAAGTGGCGCAAGGGGCTTGTAATTCTGCCCCATAGTAAATAAAGAGATGTTCTGGGTTGTGCAATTCTGTTGGCAGGTCATATTTGTCAAACATGAAATGAAAATACCAATAAGTGAGAAACAAGATGTTTTTCCCACTGTCACTCTGTAATTGCTACATTTTAGGATAAGTATTATATTACATACCACAACTTCCAACATCTTGTCAGCAACCGAACATAAGTGTATCTAAAATAAACTTTTTTGTTGTGGCGTTATATTAAGCATGCAGTTATTCTGGAACTTCAGTGATGCAAAATATTGTGATTTCATTCAGGTTAATATCAAGTAACATCTCTTCCTGGGAGGATTCGGATTTAAAGTTCATATGATGTCACTTCCTTTGATGTTATTAAAATCAAAGGGCCTGATTCACAGAACTAACTTACATGAAATACGTAAAGTTAGTGATTTTCGGTATTCACAGAATACACTTAGCACTACTAACTTATGTTCGCTCGGGCCGGAGATTTCGGCCCTGTGGCGAGTTTCGCTCTTGGCCGGATTCTCCGCCTCTGGGCCGGAATCTCCGCTCCGGATCGAATACCTCATGTAGGCCGCTTCAATGCTCAAACGGCCTAAATGAGGGTATTCCGGCCTGAGGCGGAGATTCCGGCCCAGAGGCGGAGATTCCGGCCAAGAGGCGAAATTCCGCCACAGGACCGGAATCTCCGGCCCGGGAGCGGACATAAAGTTAGTAGTGCTACGTGTATTCTGTGAATACCGAAAATCACTAACTTTACGTATTTCACGTAAGTTAGTTCTGTGAATCAGGCCCAAAGTGTGTGTGATGCCACTTCCGCTTCCCCTGACATTTGGTAAAAAGACATCCATCGACAGGAGCTCCACAATATCTATTTATACAAATGAATAGACGAATGAGCAGATGTAATCCTTAGAAAAGGGTATTTCAAGAGTGGTAAGGCTTTCTGTTGCCTAACTGTAAATCTCTGATGCCTGAAACTTGCTTCACTGAGGTTTGTAAATATCAAAACACTTACTGATTTTTACATATTTAACAACGATCCATGGCAACTACACCCTAGATTAACCACTCCCAGTATCCGCGAGCAGATTAACTCTCAAGCAATATGAATTCACACTGGTGTAAATCATATTGTGATTATGATTTTTATTTTTGTGAATTTTATTTTAACCTTTAAAAATGTTGTGCTATTTAGGAAAGTTTGCTTTCACAAATGGAACTGTTAAGAAGGCTCCTACATTTGAAGTATCTTTATACATTTTTAACTTTCTGATCCCCGTTTGGTGGGGTACAGTTTGCATGAAAAGGAAGCATGATGGTGCTGGTGTATTGCTTTCTGTTAACATGAAATGCAGCTTTGAGTACCCAGCAAAGATGATTAAAT
Organism: Calotriton arnoldi; assembly: GCA_963921515.1. Lineage (NCBI taxonomy): Eukaryota > Metazoa > Chordata > Amphibia > Caudata > Salamandridae > Calotriton > Calotriton arnoldi. The sequence goes on from CAWUFW010001381.1 coordinate 1,390,015, forward strand.
ACTTGAGAAATGGGTGGATACTGCTCTTTGATATTAAACCATTTAGAAATGCTCATTTTAAAATTCATTTTCACCCAAAGAAAAAGTTAAAGGCTGCAGAGAACCAGCATTGAGAGAACAAATTGGAAATCCACTGAAATGTACAATGAAATCTAAACATTGATACCTTTCACTAATTTTCACTTTCATTCGCAATCCTTATTTTTCATCCCAACATTCTATAGGCCATAAAAATTTAGATCATCTTTATGAGATAATGTAAATCCGAATTAGGCCATGTAGGTCCTTCTAGGAATCCTTACATTTGAAAGAAAATTTCATGTATTGCCTTTAGACCAGCAGTAGTGAAAAGAAAGATAAACAACAGTGAATCCGTATCAAAAGCTTACTGCATGGGTCTTAAGTGCAAATTTCTAAATTTGAGGTGCGCACCCTGCGTTTTTGTGATTGGTTAACACTGCGTTGTCCTTGATGTCCTTGGATATTGTTTCCCAGCCCTGCGCTGAAGCTGACCTTACTCCAGCAATGTCGCTGGGTGGTCTTGCCTTGGGAGAACTGACAAGCAGATATCCACTGTTCTTTCATTAGCTCTCTCCCTGGCAGCATGCTGGAAAAGGAAAGGATCCACCTGGAAGTGAACTGACTTATTCTGGGATAACAGCCAAGCCAGAAATAGCTGGCACAGAAAACTCAGACAGCAAGATAACACAGTACAAGAGAACGATAAGTCTATTGACTATGTTACTCACAAACACTTTCTACAGCATTTATTTTGCACATTTTTTGATTTTTTCTTCATTGTTTCTGTTATGAGAAAGAGAATGCAATGTGCCCGCTTTTAAGGACAAAAACATAAAAATACAAAGATTTACATCTCTGGCCAGAAGTACTTTTACATTTGTTTTTCAGTACACAGGCATTCCCTGAAGTACAACTGGAAAATACTATTTTAAATGTTACGTAGGTACTACATAGTGTGGATTCCAGCACCTGGGAACTAAAGCCTGATGGCAAATGCACGTTTTATTAATTTGTTCCGCTGGGAAAATAAGTTTCCATAGGGCGACAGCTTTTTCTGTATGCGCCCATCAGATGTTGAGATGATCTGTTCACCTTCCCATACTGAAAGGAGAGTAAATCCAGCCCTTGCCTGGGGTAACTTTCTAACCACTTTCATTGTGAACAGGGGTCGGATAGGAACTGGTGAATGTACACAAATAAATGTACATATTTGTGCCTGTCCACAGTTTTACAAGGTGACGTCCACATCCCACTGTATGTTTTGGATTTTTTTTACTGTGGATTTCTGCACAGTAACAAGTTCATTCAGGCCTAGCATAAATCCTTGTAATTCCTGGCAGGTGTAAATGAGGTATTTTCAGCTGTAAAATTATTATGGCTGAAAATGTTTCTGTGAATAGGGCTGGAGTGTTTGAGCATTCATATGTGAGAGACAGGCTCTAGAATATTTTATTCACTAGCCTCTTACTCTATTGGTATATGGTTGGTATTTGAATCTCATGTCTTTTAGTCCTTTAGTAGAGGATTTAGCCCCTGCGATACATTCAGTTTTAATTTTTCGTCAACAGTCGCCGTTTAGTTTCTACAATCCAGAGTGTCTGCCTCTTAAAAATCCTTCAGCTTCTCAGGCCTCCATGTGAGTATTCCTGGTGAACAAGCTACTGGAATGAAATGCTGTAAGTGGAAAGGAACAGTTGAACGTGTTGCACACGCTGTGCAGCTAGTGTTTTTCATCACGTTATCCAGTGTGTGCCATCATTTCACCTGAGGACACTTCATGACAAATATTCGACTCACATAAAACTACATAAACCACTAAAAGATAAGGCAGAGCATCACAGCATTAAGGCCCTCAAATCAGGCCATGTTCCAGGCACGGATAAATTGAATACTGAAATGTACTTGGACAAACTAAAGTGGCTGGGAAGCACTGAGCCTGATCAGGAAAAAAGGACTTAAAAGTACCAGCGCCAATTAGCATCTTTGTTTCAAGATACTTTAAAAAAAAAAATCAAATCATTAAATACACAAAAATTCCAAGAAGTATGTCTAGAAAGCTGCACCAAATGTAGACTGCAACACATACTACTGGAAAACTTATGTGAAACACCCAGAGGACACCTCTTCTTCCTGTGGATCCTGGCAGGTAGGCTGCAGGGCTTTTTCCTGGGTGGTAGTGGTCCTAGTCCCTCTATCCAGGTCAATATAGAGCTCCTGACTTTTTAATTGAAAAGTATGTAAAAGTTTAACAGTGGACATTTTTACAAGGCACTACTCGCTTTAGCAAAAGCTTATACGTCAATACATAGAAAGTTTCTATAGTCAAAACCAAACAGTCTTGAAATTCATTGTGCCTTCCACAAGCTAGTACACATAGTCTACAGTAAGCAACCACAGTGGTCTAGTATGATCACCCAATTCCGCACAGAAGGGTGGGACAGAGGAGTTCCATGACTAAAATTATGTTTTATCCTCTTCCTAGAAGAAACTGATACATAGGTAAGATTTTCAAAGTCTAATCAATCCGATGATTGAAAGTTTTACATTTTGTGCTCTGCTAGATACTAGGGACACAGGTATTTTAGAACACGGCATACAGGGAAGGCTCTCATAATGTGCTGATCAATTATGGAAGGAAAACTGGCTTTAAAACTGATAGAGTTTCCGAAGGCAACACCATCTAGAGCTCCAATTAATACTGATGTACGTTAGGAAGTCAGGAAAAAGATAGCTCCCATATTGCTTTAGGCTCAGAGCCTCCATGAACAACAAAGACACCAGAAATGTATTGAAGTGAGGCACCTGCTTTATTAATATTCACATGAGCTAATGATTAATAATGGAAAATTTAAATAGACACAGATTCATGGGCTGGCAGAAAAGATGCAAAATGTCAGGACAACATTATGTATATTTCAGATTTTCTTGTGATGCAAGGCATTCTTACGTACAAGTTCTCAGCAGTTAGCAAATGCATTACGCTAGATATCCTGAATGCTTTACACTTATGGGATAAAACCTTAGGCCATTGGTAGACACATAATTACAAACAATAAACGATATGTAATTGCTGTTTGAGGCATCAGAGATCTAGTGCATTGCTTCAAATGTGGTCAAGCATTGGACTTATGAAACTTATTTTTACAATCATTATTTTCATGAAAGGTGTCAGATATGGAACTGTAACCCAAGAGATTGCTAATAAACATGAAGAAAAAAAATCAATATATAGTTAGAAGCATATATTTAAAAAGGTAATGATCAAAGGTTCATATCATCTCCCTGAAAACCAAGATACCATGGAAACATAGTAAGGGTCGGAAGTCATGATCATGTTACTACCTTGAGGTAAATCTTCCCCTAACAACATTACCATACCCTTGATGAGGCCAAAACAACAAGCCAATCAAACAGTCATCGAGTCGCTTCAATCTCAACCTAAGCACCCAGCTCAGAGCAGTCAGTCTGTTTTCTCTCCTCTACCATCTTAAGATCCCCTCCCACTTCAGCTAGCCATACAATGTCAATTGAAATGTACCCAGAACTTTTGAAATTATTTCACATGATTTGTTTCTCCTGATTGAGTCTATAGCTCAAAACCTGACAGTCCTTCTACTGTTGTTAAGGAGCAAAACCAACTTTTATGAGCCAGATTTATAGTGCAACAGTCACACCTTTGCATCAAGCAGCTGCACATGATAAATGTGCAACAGCAATCTTCTGACACGCAAAACTCGATTCACGAATCAGATATGCATGCCCAGGCAGTGGGCAAGATAGCAGCACAAGTGCTGCACAGCCTTCCTGGGGTAAAATGTAGCAAGTGTGGCCAATGATTGGTGTGAACCAGGTGGGGGAAGAAACAAGGGCTTGCTGACACCAGAGGCCCTTCCACTCTTGTAATTCAGGGGGATCATTTCTATTGATGAACCACAAGAAACCCACTCAAAGAAATGTCAGCAAATTAACTGTGAATCCTACTTTGGCAATAGAAATAAATGATATGCAACAAACATCTAACATACAAGGTAGTGGCCACTTACTAAATTCCAACTGTGAATGTGGACAAATAATAGACAAACTGGCTTCCCTTCCAGAAATTCTTACAGGAATTTTACATGTGGTACAACGGACAGAAAAAAAACAGACCCATAATTACAATACAACAGAACAATGAGAATCAAGACTCAGGGGGACTTACCAAGACAATAAACCCTGCGCAAGTCAGAAGTGAAAAAAACTAGGCAGCAGAGGAAATGAGACGTATCAGTAAAAATCAGGATGTTGCCCAATTAATGCCCATCCACAGCTCACCGAGCGGAATATCAACAAAAAGGCAACGAAAGCAAGCCCGGAAGGCCAGGATTAAGTTTAGTAAACAAACAGCCCCGGGAGCCAGACAAATGTATCCAATTTTCACCCAACAGTCTATACCCAGCACAAAAAATATAAGTAAAATAAAGACAACATTGGACATGTCCAGTCCAGGTTCAAACTCACCAGATCTCTCAGTCACTTCAAATAAATCAACACAAAGCAAAGTCCACCTGCCTGATCAAGTAAACAGAAATGAACAGACAAACCAAAATGCAGTAACCAACACAATAACATATCTTGTCAAACAGGGGATCCAAAGTTTGAAAGTCCAGCACCAAGGCCAGAACAAAAACACAAACACAAATCATGAGGGTGAACCAAGAAACCTAAGGGAGCATTCAGTTTCAGCTCCAACCGGACACAGTGAAACAAATCAAGAGAAAGAGGTGCCAAGAACAAACACAAAAATCTCAGGAAATCCAATAAAAAATCAAGATAAAGTGGCAGTAACACCAACAGTAAAAATGTCAGGTAATCAAACAATAATAGAACCGGGCAAAAGGAACCCAATACAGTCATCACAAACAAGCATGGCCGTGTTTGTAGATTACACATTGAAGAACCAACAAGGGCAGAATATTCACCGATAGGAACAAGGCACAAAACAGGGAGCCCGGTTCGAGAAACTATAAAAAAAGGTAGACCCAATATCTCAACACAAGATTGGGTCACCCAAGAGAACATATGCCAAATAAGTCAAATCGCTCACAAAAACTACAAGAACCTAATGGGCACCAACCAGGCAACAAATTATTCAAGTTACACAGCTGAGACTACAACAAAATTGATATTTGCGCCAGAATACAGGATACATTAAACAGAGGCAATCTGCTAAGACTGTTTAAAGAGATTCCGGAACTAAGGAGCATAACATCTGCAGATCTCCTAGCAGTAGAATTCCAGCAAACGGAAAATAGATCTGAAATAGAAGCAACATTAACTACCTGGACTTCCAACGAAATGGTGGACCAGATTTATGCAACTAGATACATCTTCGAAGCCTGGAGAGTTAAAGCCCCACAAACGCCCTAAATACCCTTACCCTTAATTACAAAAAACAGAGGCATCAAAAATAGAACAATTCATAGAAATGGGCCCAAAGTCATTCCTGAGAGGAGCTAGAAATACTTCACCCAAAGCACAGAAAAACCTTGTCCAAAGCCAGAGAGAATCTAGGCAAAGCCTACCATGATCTAAACAACAGATAGAAGAAAGCCAGGACTGGTCATGGGTGCCCAAGGTCCTGAGTCAACAGCAGACCTGATAAAAGCATGGGGCTCCAAAGGGACGAAACTTCAGAGGCTCATCTCAGTTCACAGAAAGAGGACGTCGTCAAGATCTGTTCATGGAATGTCCATGGATTCGGAGAAATGGGCCAAGACCATGAGACTTTGACTTTTCTACAAAGTTTTGATTTAATACTACTCCAAGAAACATGGAACCTTACCCCAAGTTCAATAACAGGTTATGAAGAACACCATGTGTTGGCAGAGAGATTTTCCAACTTAGGTCTCCCAAGGGGGGCGTTGTCAATATGCGCCAGGGTAAAATTCGACTGGATTTCAGAAGAACTAGATGCGGGAGAAAATTGGCTGCAAGTTTTGAAACTCGATTGTAAATGCCCTACACATACAAAGACATGGCAGTTAATGATTATAAACATATACATTCATTCTGAAAAAAAATGGAAGAAAGTAAGATCGATCAGTCTGGTGAACCTGATAAAGATGCGGCAAACCACCCATGAACACTGTGAAATTATTATCTCAGGGGACTTTAATATCAATTTTGCAAGGAGTAACCTGAATAGGAGAAAGAGTCAAAGCGAGCCTGAAGCCCTGAAATTAAGACAAGAGCTGGAAGCACTAGGCCTAACAATTCTGAATGGAAACACAAAGAGTGATAGACCGGCAGCCATTATGTTTTTGAGCTGTAAAAGGCAATCAACCAGAGAATACACCTTCATCAGCAAGGAATTTCTCCACACGGGCGATGCCTTTCAAATCAGCCCCCATCCGGAAAGTGACCACTTTCCACAAGAGTTGATTATAAACATCCAATGGCACCAGACAAATAACGCAAAGGTCTTAATCGAAATGCCAGTAATGTACAATCTAAGAAAACTAAAGTGGCGTGGAACTAATACAAAACAGATCATGGATGCTATTTATGAATATGCAAACAACACAGGGATCCCGAGCGAGCAACAAACTGTACATAACTGGGAGAATCTAGAAAATATTCTATTAAAACAATTCCCAGCAAAACTAGCACGCCAGAGGAACTCAGGAATCAGAAACGGACCATGGTACAACACACAGCTGCACGACCAGAAAAGTAAAAATTGCAAGAAAGGTGAGAACCCAGGCCGCGGCAGCAAGAAAAGGAACAACAACGGACAAGAGTAAAATTACAGAAATGAGGAAGAAATATAGGGACGAATGCAGGGTAGGCAAAAAAGGCGTATAAGGAAATCCTTTGGGGCAAATTACTCTGGGCAAGCAAACTGCCAAACAGCAGGGAATTTTGGGGAATAATAAACAACCTAACAAAGGGACCGAGACATCATCAAAACACAGGAATAAGCAAAGAAACATGGAAACAACATGTCCACAAATTGTATAACAACCCAAAAAACAACAAGAACACAAAGGAGATTATGGTACAGGAAGTCTTTCAAGAGGGACGGAACAGAGCAACAACCTTCAGCTCCCAATTACAGGAAAGCATGTAATTGGTAGGAAACTCATTAGACTTAAGTACCTATACCCAACACGCTAACTGACGCAAAACAACTAAAAGGAGTAATAAAAAAACTAAAAACAGGGGGAGCAGCAGGGCCAAATGACCTCCAAAATGCACTATTCAAGCAAGCACCAGACTTTTGGGCAGACTATTTCATGCCTCTTTTCAACCACATATACAGCCAGAACAAGATGCCAACTTCTTGGAAAGGGAACATATTCCATCCAATATATAAAAATGGAAGTCGCACCCAGCCAGAGAATTACAGGCTGATAGCCTTGATCAACGTAGAGGCTAAACTATATGCATCCTGCATCCTAGTACATCTTCAAGCATGGCTGGAGGAGAAGTGTGCAATCCCGAAATTCCAAACAGGATTCAGGCCCGGCATGGGAACAACTACAAACCTGGCAGCCCTGGCTATTTTAACAGAAAAGGCCATAAGAAGAAAATCTCGACTGTTCGCATGTTTCATAGACTTAAAATCGGCGTTCGGTAGAGTTCCACGAGATCGACTTTGGGAAAAATTGAAAGTATGGCGGCTACCACAACAATTACTCGACGCCATTATAACTCTACACAGTGACACCTGGGCTAGGGTGAAACTCGAAGATGGCAGCACAGTGTCAGCCCAGATAAACACCAATCATGGCCTGAAACAAGGCTGTGTACTGGCACCAATTTTATTTAACCTGTGCCTTAATGACATAAACAGTTACCTGTCAAAAGCCAAGGGCCACCCACCCAACCTGGCAAACGAGTCAATTTCATACCTTCAATACGCAGGCGATATAGTGGTTTTGAGCCAAAGTCCGATCGGTCTGCAAAGAGTCATAAATAACCTGATAAATTACCTTGATCAGCAAGGGTTGGAGCTGAACAAGAAGAAAACAAAGGTGGTGTGTATAGTGGACACCCAGTTCAGCAAATTTAAATGGCAGGTAAAGGATGAACAAGTAGAAGAGATAGGTTCATATAAATATTTGGATGTAAAGCTGGGGAGACGTATGTCATTCATGGATCAAAAAAGGGAAATGAGAGCTAAAGCCCAATCATTCATTTTTGCATATAAATTGCTGAAAAAGAAATTGAGCTGCCCCTCCTACAGCCACCTGTTGAAAGTGATGGCAGCGCAAATATTACCCACCTTGACATATGGCTTGGAAATATGGCGTGGCAAGGAAACTGAAATACTGAATGAGCTCCAGACCAAGGTGAACAAGGCCGTTTTTGGTCTTCCTAAAGCTACGTCCCCAGCACAGGTCTGTTTAGAATTTGGACTTCGGAACCAGAAATATCAAAGAATAAACACCTTTGTGAAACTATGCTGGAAGTTCCGATCCTCAGAATCTGGGTCATTGAACAGCTTATGCTGGGCAGAAATCAAGGCACAGATGGACCAAAAACTATCCAACTCATGGGGTGAACACCTGAGAATAGCCTTAGTGGAATTAGGTGTCCAAGAGACATGGGATAGCAAGGCAGACAGGGCAGCATTTAACAGGATCTGCAACGATACCGTGAAGAAAATGTCCCTCCGGGAAGACAAAAACATTCTGACCAATCGACGAGATGCATGGACAGTAATAAACTCCTCAAGCCGCAAGACAATTTATCAGCACACTTTCATCTAGAGATAAAAAGGAGCTTCATCCAGTATCGATTAGGAGCACACAACTCGAAGGACTTGCAACCAACATGGAAAGGCAAAAATCAAAATAAATGCAAATTGCTTCTTATGTGGATACCAAAATGAATCCATAAGCCATTTGATGTGTGTATGCCCCATAGCCAAGGACTTAAGAAGGACACTCCTTAAACCAATTTTTAAAAAACTAAATATTCGCACCTATAGGCAAGCCGTAATCCGCTGGATGGAGGGCATATCCAACATATTGACTTGCCGAGGGGTAAAATTTCTCTTACAAATCAGTAACCTCCTCCAAAAAACGGACCCATAATAGTAAAAGGGCCACACAAAGGGACCGTTTTTTAAAACTTAAATGAAATGAATTTACCAGAAATGAGTGTCCAATATTTAAGTTAAATATTGTAGATACAAACGCAAACTATTTTATGGGAAATATAATTATTTTTTAACTTTTGTATATTGAACATTTTATAAAGTGACAAAAAGCATATTTTATTTATTGCGCTTTATGGTTATGAAAAAACCAAATAAAGGACTTTTTGATTGAATGACTACAACAAACATCATGTTTTGCCTTTACAAGGGGTACACAATGCATGGAAAACAATTATGTATCGCCAGTTGTGATTTAGCCTCCCTTTGTGTAGCACCGCACCAGGTGCAATCTTTCTCAAGATAGACAAAAATAAGGTTGCTCACATATGTGCATTTCAATCATATGGCCAGTAAACAATACACGTTTTTTCAATCTACTCACTTGCAGGATGCGAAAAAAAGGTTTGTCAATATAGTCCTAAATTCTTTGAATGTATTATCTCCCTCGTGAAACTACCTGTAATCATAGCAATGAGTGGCAAATGTAAAGATGCAATTGAGTTACTTAATCGAGGCACCCAGCTGAGCAGAGAGAAGTAGGTAGACACTACCAACAGATTTATCATAAGCATCAGAATACACTGCCAGGTGGTAATGAATTTGAATGATGCAGGCCTAGAACACCTTTGAGCTTGCACCTAAGAGGTTAAAGTATTTCCACCTTGTGAGCTCTTCCATGTTGTGCTTGGAATAGAGCACCATTCACATGTGACTAGAAATTTTACTTAACACGTGATCATGGATGACTGGATTGACTGGTATCTACAGAATCATTTCCAAAAAACATCATACATTATCTTGCAGTGGAAGGCAAACTCACGCCTCTTCTGTCTACGTTTTAAGGGAGCAAAATCTGAACTATCAGCAAAGGTATATTAAAACCACCTTGTTACTCTCTAATAATGTGGGAGAGTCTTTCCCTGCAAAGCCTTTGTCCGAGGGCCCAGTGATCATACAAAAGATAAAACTCAGAAGCTGAAGGGCTGAATGTAACCTATTACCCCACCCTTAAAAAGTCCTGAACCCTGGTCAAATACTATTGTCACTCCAATCCTGATACCAAGATGTATATTGCGTTGCAGCGAGAAGAGTAGGAGATAGTCTGAGTGCTGTGCCTACACTGCAGGGGGCAGGCAAAAGTATATTTTGATGCCATTGTTTCTGCCCCTACAATGCAGACTTGTTAGGAAAATGGGGAGAAATTAGCTGCATGCCTATTTTCAAGCTACACTTGATTGTTCCTTCATAGCCCAACCCTGGCAGCACAAACAAGAAGCACATGGTTGTGGCAGGGGATTTTTCTGCACTACATGAATTAAAATAGCCTTTTCCAAAAATAGATAAATTGGCACAAGCAGGACGAGTGTGCTTAAATGACAAAAACTACTTTTCGTGCTGGCGGCAGAGCACAAACATAGCTCCAGCTGCATAAACTGTGACCACAAGACCTGTGGAAGTCTGTAACTTCTGTGTCATTCTTTTGCAGTTTTTGCATCAGAATTCAGCAACAAAGTAGAGTCAATTCGTTATTTAGGTATCAAACTGTAACAGAGCTCTTTAGAGATATGCCTTACTAGGCCTTTAGAAATCACAGGACAAGATTTGACAAAGAAGTGCAGGCTATCTTCTGCAGTTTTTTACACCCACTGAATCTAAAGTACTGCCCAGGTGTAAAGCACAGGCTGGATACTGCCTCCTGCTCTTCCCATGCAGCGGTAAACGAGCCCTTAGCGCCATGTAGTCAAAGAAAATTCTCATACTTAGTAGTCATTGATGACCCGTTGTTCATGCAATGGTGGCTTTGCAAATATTACATTTTGTCACTGCAAAATGTTAAAGAGCAAATTGTTAGTGTAAGAGGTGCTTAAGAATTGTATCCATTGATCGACCTTGTACAAATCCATGAGCTCCTCCTCAGTCAGTTTAAGATGAGTTTAAAATGGAGTTCATTCGAGAGTTGGTAGAGGGATTATGAACCTCTTGAGAAGATTTTCACTCCTTAAGGATGTGAAGGGCAAATAAATGCAAGATGGTGTCGGAAGCCACGTAAAATGATGCATTTACTGCTTGGGAAAAGTGTCAACTTGACAAAGCTGCTGAGTTAAGCTCCGTTTACGTTCAGTGGCCAGATAACGAGCGGAGCAGCGCAGTCCGATATAGGTTGAAGGATTCAGCCTTCCTCTGCTAAACATCCACATTCCTGCCTGGCTGGTCTATCTCTCCCAAGTAGTCACGTCGCTGGACAGCTTGGTATCAATGGCAGATGACGCACAGCAGAGTGGAATTTGCTTCACTTTGGAATTTAGGGACGCTCCACCAATAACATTTGATTTTCTGACTGGGTGCATTCACTGATAATACTGCTTTTTAGGGTTTTGTTATGTTGGAAAATAAACAGCCTAGTTCGAATTTATGTGTCTCTGTGAAACATTTTGTTCTGAATGTAGAAAACTACATATGTAGTCAACTAAAATACACGAAGTTTAGTCGATTGTCCTTTTATTATTTTTATAGTTTCAGTTACATATATATGGACATTCTTACAAAAGGCAGTGTTCATATGAAACAAGTTTTTGAAACCTCAACAGTGGGTGAGTGGTTTCCTTTTCTGAGGGATTCAGGATGCTAGAACCTCCTTCAAACTGCAAGAATCTGCTGCAATACCTTTGTTAAAGCTGATTTCTTCGTTTGTTAGCCCATTCTTGTATGTCAATGTCTCAGACTAGGTAAAATTCCCATTGACATTTGCATGCAGCATACTCTAAAACTATATAGCCTGTTCATGTCCATCAGCCATTGCCTTCAAATCAGTAAGGCCTTGAACAGCAGGAGCATTTGTAGCAGCAAAGTGTGAGGTACAGCTTCACTCAGCGACCACAAAAAAGGCCACTGTCTTTAAAGCATGGGAAGGCCTCCTCTATTCGAACAAGCGTTCTGATGATCTTTTTTTCCTGTCTGTGACCACCAAGTAAACAATTGCGGTCATGAAAAGAAAATTAAAAATGTCCACAACTTGCAGGTCGAAAACCCTACAATTTGGGTTTGTTTATGGAAAAACATAAAATAATCTGAGTGGGCTGCGAAGTTTTGGCAGCCCACCAAGCATGACGTGCATAATCCGGAGGGACACCACATACAACACAAGACTTGTATCTTTGAATTCCACAGGAGGGAATCCACCATCTGTGAACATGATCCCAAGTGGACTCATATTTACCACAGCAAATCAATGTAGGTCCAGATACCATCATGTTTAATGATTATACCCTTTCCATGGTTGAATTACTCCCAACATTAGGGGTTACAAGCAAATACCCTTTGGCCCTGCCCAAACCTGTTTGCCCCTTAGGGCCTACACCACATGTCTGTGTCTGCTCTTTACAATGTTAGATATTTCTGCTACATCAAGGACATTGAAGATGATGCATTTTTTGCATCCCAGACTTACATTACTATTTTCCCTGTTTCTGTGTCCTGAACCCTGCTTGTGTCAGAGGTATAGTATCTGGCTCAAACATGGGCTGTGTAGTCTGATTACAGAATTACATATTCATGAATTGTGACTAACCCTTCTGTATATCATTATTTGCTCGTTTTTTTTCACGAAACTCCATAACATTTGCTCAGTTTGTACATTATTGCTGTGGTCCCCATCGCTCTTACTCTTCAGCTGAGCAGGAGACAACCCAAGCATAAAAGCAGCCAATGTCTGTTGTCAATCGGGCCCATTCAATATCTGACACTTACTGGAGTGTCTATACTGATACCACAATGTCACCAGGTCCTGGCTGACACCATAAGTATTCACAACTTTGATAGGCATTTATATTGCATGATGTGATTTTGAAAAGAAACATATTGTTGCAAGAATCCAAACTTGGATTTAGGCCACACAGCGCATGAGATGAGATGAGATGTTAGTGAATGTCTCCTTTCTGAGGTAAATGTAATCTTTTCAGATTAATCTGCATCCTGAATAGTTATGCATCTGTCTTTTATTCCCACTCTCGTCATTAAGCTGGGCATCTAGTTTTATACTTTAGCTATTTAAATTCATACTTGACTTTGCATGTTTACACTTTCGTTTTTCTAAAATTTTATTTTTTACTCTATTGAATTGTGCTACATTTTATCAGGATGTGTTTAGTTTTCATTTAAGCAATTCACAGAAACTTTGTGGTGCTGCTTGCCTTTCCTAATTTTTTCCGTAGACTCTATACTTACCTGTTGCCCTCTCCTTTCCAGCATTACTGTGGGACAAAAGTGTCTGGCGTCTTTGCAAGAGTTCAGAGCATGTCAAGCTCTACATCTGGACAATAGCTCCTCAATGCCCGGGCACAAAGCAGAAGACGTGAAGAGTCTCCCAGTAGAATAACTTATTCTGCTTTGACACCCAGAAGTGATCTGCACTGTAGGCAAGCAGGTGTAGGTGCACTCTCTAACATTCAGGTGAGTGATGCACTGTGCTTGATCATGGCCTGCCTTTAATAGGGCCCCAGCTTTTGGAGTGTGGTGTCCCCGATAGTTACAATTACACTTATCAACGAGTCCTTAAGGGATAGATGCACATTTTAACCCATAATAATACTATTGCCATTATTGGTCAACAAAATTACTTCTTTCAAAATGCATTACTTCCTACTAACTGTTTCATTACCCTTGTGCGGTACACTTCATCCACCTCACTCTTCATCATGTCCAAAACATGTATAAACTATTTTTTGAATAGAGTTTTACAAAATTCATCATAATACATTATACAAATTTATGCTTAACGTTTCCTTTTCAAACATTCATTAAATAGATTAAACTTTAAGCATACATCCTTCTTTCCTTGTATAAATAATTCAAAGGTGTTACAAATGGTGTTTGGTGTTTAAATTAACACCAGCATTATAAAAAATGCCCTGGGGCACAATGGGCATGTTTGCCTGTAATACCTGGGCACTTTCGTATTACAGAAGGGGCCGCAGATGCTTGTGTGGCCCCTTTGGTAATACAGAAAGTGCTGGTAAACATATAGCGCGAGCAATATCTACAGTAGGTATTCCCTCATTTGCATGAGGGCGTGGCCCCATGCAAAAAAAGGAATCTCTTTGCCTTTGCTACCACGCAGTATTATGGACGGGGTGCAAAGGCAAGGAAGCTGTCAGGAGACACACTAAAAATGCGCCACAAAAAGGTGGTGTATTTTTCCCCTCTAATTGCATTTCAGATTCAGAAGAAGGGATGATGTACTGTGCTGTGCTGATTGAGGATGCTGTTACTGCTGGTTAGGAAAGTGGTAAATGTTTAATAGCAGAAAAGGGGGCGATGGCCGGAACAACATGGGCAGAGCCACTCGTGTCCCAACAACGCAAGCGCTACCACACTTGCCTTAACCACTCATATGCCTTAACCATGCATATGCATGGTTAAGGCAGTGCCTTCTCTAGCTGCCAGAATAGGCGGAATCAGGAAGGATCAGGAGAGGAAGCAATGAGGTAAGTGGAGCTGGGGCCAAGTTTTGGGGGAGTGGGGGGTAGTTTTTAAGGGTTGAGGGTAGTTTTCAGGGCTGGGGGGTTGTGGTTGTTTTCAGGGCAGGGGCGTCAGAGAAGTTTTTAGGGCTTGGGGTAGTTTTTAGGGGTCGGGTAGTTTCTAGGGCTTCGGGGGTTGAGGACGTTTTTAGGGCTTAGGGGGGTCAGCGTAGTTTTTAGTGCTCGGGGTAGTTTTTAGGGCTCAGGAGCGGTCGGATCGTTTTTAGGGCTTAGGGAAGGGCAGGGTCGTTTTTAGGCCTTGGGGGGCAGAGAAGTTTTTAGGGATCGGGAGGGGGTTGTTTTCAGGAGGGAGGGGATAGATTTCGGCCTCAGGGTGGGAGTTTGGGGGACGTTTTAAGGCCCAGGGCGGGGGGCAGGTATTGGGATACTTTTTAGGGCTTGGGGCAGGGTATGTTTTAGGGTTTAGGGGGGTCGAAGTACTTTTTAGGGCTTAGGGGAGGGTGGGTAGTTTTCAGGGCTTGGGGGGCAGGGAAGATTTTATGGCTTGCGGAGGAGGGGGTTGGTTTTCAGGAGGGAGGGGAGAAGTTATAGGTCTCAGGGCAGGGGTCGGGGGGTTACACTTACCTGATAAGTCTAAAATACGCATATGCATTTGCCATACATACCTTAACAACGCATATTTCATTGTAAAGGCATGCGTGGTAAAGGCACATGCGTGGTTCAGACTTGCGTGGTTAAGACTACGTGGAACCAGCATGTGCGGTTATTGCATGCGTGATTCCGTCACACAACCCAGAAAAGGGCTTGCAGCCAGAAGATTAGTGTATCACTGATGTTCCTCAAATTAGCATTTCTTCAAAAAAACTCAGTCAACTCTGCACCAATATGACAAATCCTGAGTCAGATCAATTGCAGTGGAAGCCATTAGCTTCCATGCAGGTAACTAAAGGAAATTGCCATGGACAAACGTGGCATCGGAGAGAGAGACAATAATCAGAGTGAATGTATACTTTTTTTCTATTTTTTTATTGTTTTAAAATACACAAAAAAGCAGGTTCACCTCGAATTAGATACATAGAGCTTGTTACATAGATGTTAAAAAGTTGAGTGAATCAAAATATAAATCAGTCATGAATATATGTGAGTACATAAAAAAACTTCCTATCACACACATCGATGATAGTGGGAGATTAGGTGACAAGGTCAATATACAGTACAAGGAACAATCATCAGAAAACATAGGCGAATATAAACTTGCCATCCCAGTTACACAACAGGGGAAGATGATATAGCGTCAGCGGGTTCAGGGCAGTCTGTCATCTGATTTAGGAACAATTTGCAGCAAAATCGTATACCAATTGGTCAGTACCATTGGTCAGTTCCATTGGTCTCTACTGGTGGAAGTGTAGGATGTGAATTAAAATGTACTCGGCCTGTGTCCATTATTGAACATACTGTCTCCACCTGTAAATTGCAAGTGCCTGAGATGATTTCCAGTTGATAGCTATGATTTGCTTAGTGACTGCTAGTGCCTAGTCTAAAAATCTGCATATAATTTTCTTGCTCTTGGACAAATCTTAGGACTCAGCAGTTGACACCTATTAGTGCGTTCTGAGAGAAGATCTTTTACTTTTACCCAGAAGGTTGCAATACCTGGGAAGGACCACACCATGTGCGTGAATGTAGCATCTGGGTTGGTGCTTGTGTCAAAAACAGTGTGGACTACTTTATGCAATCTAGCTGGGGTTATGTAAGTATAATGTACATAACTGAACTGTAGATATTTTAAGCAGTCATTCATTAAAACCCCTCTGATGTAACCAAGTGTCTTTGCTCACTTCGAACTGGAGATAGTTCCACACAGGTTTGTTTCCCATCTGGACCTCAAGTCCAGGAGGTACACAGAATAAGCAGAGTAAAAATTATAGGTAAAGATGAGTCACCATACAGTGAGCGGGCCCCCTCCAAGTTAGGAACATCTGCAGAGCGCGATCTGTCTGAGGCTCCTCATTGGTGGGGCTCCAGATATTCTTGAAATAGTACAATACCAGAGCACGCCCGAGGAAAAGGCGTGGAGGCAATGATGTCTTTTGCTGCAGCCCGTTCAAAAGGCATGAGATGACTAGAGTCATACAGCTGGCCATTTGTGTGACATCAGCTTCAAACCACAAAGGAATGTTGATGGAGCCACGAAAATGTCAAAACCTCAGCAACAACCTAATCAGGAGCTCAGGGGCATAAGGACATCACAGCTTAGCTTTCTGGATATTGTACACCAACAATGCCGCACCATCAACAAGAGTCATGATAACCTTCCTGAGCAGGGATGATCGCCAAACAAAGGCTCCACAATTGAAGCCTTCCCAATATTGGGAGTGAGGTAAGGTATCTCTGGAGACAGCGGGGGTGGGCGGCTCAACCAAGGGATAACCCACACTATAATGGTGCGGCTACATAGTATGTTACAAACTCTGGCACTCTTAAGCCACCCTCCTCAATGGGGAGGTGTAATTAAGACAACACAGCACTGACTCTACAAGTGCCCCAAATTCGATCTCCCAGGTTATGATAAGATCGTGAAAAAAGCCATTCCTGAGTAACATTGTAATGATGGTAAAACAAATACAGGATTCAGGGAAGGAGTATCATTTTGGAAATTGAAATCCAGACTAGGAGGGGGGGTACAGCCATTTCCAAAAACCAACTGATGCTCACGCCAAAGGCAGCAGTAATGGGCTATGGTCCAATAGATTGTTAGGTTGGTATTCAATACCATGCAACATGTCAGTTAGGGGTGGGGTGGGGTGGCATAAAACAGGTCCATGAGTGTGTGTAAAACATGTAATGGGAAGTAATAGGAGTACTCTCTTCTACAAGGATACAACCGCCTCCAGAGGTCAATCAATCCCCTGTTCAATGCCCGGGCAGATAGTGCTTCAGTTGTCCTTCAGCCTGAGCCCTCGGGAGTGGCAGTTGCGAACAATCAAGATCAATATCCAGGAGCATGTTAAAGTCCCCTGCTGTTAGCCACAGATCAGGGGTTACAGTTATAGTATATTAGACAAAGGGTGCAAGAAAGCAGGCTGGCCCTAGTGAGGAGCATATAATGCATGTATGTGGAGATCCTTACCATCAGGTTTAGCTGAAACTAACACAAAACAGCCTTCAGGATCAATTCTCTGCCACACAGGGGCAAGAGGCATGCCTGGTCTTACCCATAACAATACCCCTCTAGAGTAGGCCTAGTAGGTAGTACAGAAAAACTGACCCTGTCACCAGTGGCTGAGTCTCAGGGACTCCTATTCATACAGGTGGGTCTCCTGCAGTACTACAAAATGAGGAGATGTGGGTCTCCTCAGAAACGAGAACACCTGATATCTTTTAGTGGGATGGCCAAGTTCTCGGACGTTCAATATGAGGAATTTAAATCTAGCCATTTAATAATGTTGGGTTAGAGTAAAGTGGGGTAAGAGCAACAACCCAGTGCACACGGATCAGAACAGACCTGAAAGATAATGTGTCAAGAAGAAAATGACACCCATCCAGTGATCAGGAGATCTCCCAACTCGGTGGCACATACGTTCTCATGTATATTCACAGCCACTATACACACAGCAGGATAAGAAATGAAGAAAGCAAAAACATAGAAAAACAACTGCAACAAAACAATATAAAAAAATAACATGTTGTCCAGGGCGAGGTTTCAAACTTTATTTATTCATCTTTATTGCGGCCCATAAAAGTACATTAAAACAATCACAATAATTTCAATCATAATTAATTTAAAAACATTGTCCATTACAATGACATAAAAGAAATAAGACATGCCAACATTTTTCCATGCTATGATCATTTCAACAACATTAAAATTTACAAATATTTCATTCTAGACTAAAACAAATACAATTAAAATAATAAAGTTGTGGCACGGCAATTCCTAATAATCCAAAATATGGAACCCAGTATCATAACGATCCACAGGGTGGATAAATAGGCCGGTTACAGAATGGACAAACAATCACAAAAACCTTTTTTTCACAAACACTACATTTAAAATAAATATCGAGAGACAGCAAAAACTATTGGCTGGTGTGTATCAGTTTTCAAAATCCTAAGTGCTTCCAAACAATGATGATGTACCTAAATTCCATAACTCCATCTTGCCCAACCGTGGGATTACTCCTTCCAGATTTTACAAACGGAGGGTCCCGTGGATTTATGCCATTTAACTCCACGATGCCCCCACAATTGCTTGCACAGTTGCTCCTCCCCATTGCACCTATGTTACTAGCTGTGGGCAATGCAACCAGAGAGGCAGTATCAGTCTGACAGCCTATATCTGTTGGGCTCTTTTGCTCCCCGGATGCTACACATGGAATAGCCCTACATAGTTGTTACATCATGTTCAAGTGAGCTATGATTGGTGTAAGTTTTTCGAGAAGAATGGACTTGACTTGGACTAAGATGTCCTTTACTAACGACATTACCCAAGGGGGCTGTTAAACCTCACGCACAGAAACTGCATCGTCCGTAGACCTGGGTGGTGCAGGTTAATCTCTGCCACTTCTAATGGACTTGGGGGGGTGGCAGGCCTTATATTTTCTCTTGGTTGCCAAATGCATCTCCACGCTCCTTTCCTGTATCATAGAGCAATCATTATCCAAGCCTCACCAAGGGCCTTTCGCTCAGGCCTGATTAGGGGCTAGGGTGTTCTCATTTACAGAGCACTTATGGCTACTAGGTGGGATGAGCTCGGGGCCTGTTATGGAGCAATGGACATCAGAGTTCATATAAAGCCTTCTCTCCGTAACCTCTATTTCTGTGGCCACCACCCCTATAGCCCTTTGTAACATTCTGTCAATTGATTTGGGTTTTGAGGAGGTTATTGGAGAATGTGCCCTCCCTGGGCATTTTCACTTTCCCATTATTAGGGCCAGTGTTTCAAACTTTGCATGGCACTGCACTCAGCAACAAATAGTCCAAGGTCAACGTCTATAGCACGAGGGAGACACCACGCTACGAAGACAACATTGGCAACCCCCAAAAAGAACAAAAAAATGAGCCAGAATCAAGCTTTAGGGCCACTCCAACAGTAGCTCTCTCTAGGCTGTGGCCAGGGAGTGGGCAAAAGAGGTGTGGCCCAGCCCTGCCTCCTCCAGCCACGGACGGGCACAGACGGGTCCACACTTGGCCTGGCCTTCGCCCGAGCACACGCCCCGGCACATCCTGTACTGGGGGTAGACGAGTCAGCTTTATGCACCTCCTGGTGCGGGAAGTGCAGCGGTGGCCCCCCTTGCCACAAGCACTGGTGGGGTTTGGGGTACTCTGCCCCTTGCCTCTGGTTAACGCTGTCCGGCTCTGCTGGTCGACAAGGTCAGCCTTTTGAGCCTCCTGGCGTGGGAAGTGCGACGGCGGCCCTCCTTGCCTCAAGCACTGCTTGGGCTTGTGGTTCTTTGTACCCTTGCCTCCGGTAACAATGTCCCGCCAAACTACCTCAGGCCCAAATTTCTAGAACATACTATGTCTATGAAGAGGTTCATGGTGTGCCAGCTTGCATGCTCTGAGTGGGCCCGGACTAAGCATGACACGAGATATTGCAAGATAAAGGCGAGGGGGGAAATGGAAGAACAGTATGAGACCATAGAGTAGAGCAATGGAGCATGATCAATGTGCAGTGGGATGGGAAAACACCACATAAGGACCTCCCTGGCAAACCAGTGTTGAATAAACAACTAATGCAAGTCCCAGTGCTTGATGGTGGTAACTGTCTAGCAAAAACTGCAAAAAAAGAGGACTTAAGTCATGTATCTTACTAGCAGCTGGATTCCTGGCATAGATGCAATATCTAGTGACTCAATGAACCTCCTGTGGCAAGAGGAAAGCAACAGTTAAATGAAATCATCCGTAGTTTAAGGTGTGACCTTTGGGAGGCTCTCTGACTTAGAGAGTCCAGAAGATGTTAATGAGCATACCTCACTGCTGGAATCAGTCATATCAAGATGAAGTTGGAAAGTCCCAGGGCAAATGGCGGCAACCGCCGGTGAAGTGGCATCTCTGGATTCCAAGGCCTGGCGATGCGTGGGTGAGGTGGAGGGATGCTATGTGTTCACAGCATAACGTGGCATCCCCCTGCAATTTCTGACCCTCCAGCCAGCCTGTCATTGTTCGCCAAGTACAGACAAAGGCACTGGGTTGCCAAACTGATCATCCCACACTCAAGCTTCCTCGGGGAGGTAAACAACCAGGAGTTCTGGTCAGCAATTAGCTTAAGACAAGCTGGAAATAAGAGTTTATAATTGACCCCCAATTCACGCAGCCTCTATCAGACTCCTGTGAATGATGTTTACTGGTGTTGTATGTCTAGGATATAGTCAGATAATATGAGAAAATGTTTTGCCTCCAAAAGAAAGTGACCAGCTTTCCTGGCAGCCAGAAGAACTGTGTCTCAATCCGTATAGTGGAGCAGCTTGGCCATCACAGGGTGGGGAGGGGCCCAAAGGGGGATATATCGGCACCCTGTGCACACCTTTAAGTGCGAAAAAGGAAGATAAGCCTTGAGGAGCGACATTAGTCAAATCCAGTTCTCAAGATAAGACAGCATGGGCCAGATGTACATATCTTATTATGAATCGCTATTTGGTAATCGCTGTTCTAAATGCATGAAAGTTTTATTTCTTAT
This sequence comes from Calotriton arnoldi, assembly GCA_963921515.1. Classification (NCBI taxonomy): domain Eukaryota; kingdom Metazoa; phylum Chordata; class Amphibia; order Caudata; family Salamandridae; genus Calotriton; species Calotriton arnoldi. Next base: position 1,411,340 of record CAWUFW010001381.1, read on the forward strand.
TTAGCAGTTCCTAGTGGGTCACAAATCAACCCACCTCATTAATATTAATGAAGTAGGTTGCAATTTGCAACCCATTAGGAATCACAACCATCATAAGGATGGTGGCCTGCTGAGGTCAGCGGGCCACCATGTCTGTGATTGCTTTTTAAGTAAAGCAATAATTTTTATTTACATGCAAGGGAAAATTAGATGCGTTTAAAAAGAAAAATGGAAAATGTAACTTTAATTTTTTTAGAGTAGGCAGTGGTCCGTAGGAACACGGCCCACGGCCACTCTTAAAAACATTTTTTAACATTCTCAAAGGGAAAGGGGTCCCAATTGGACCCCTTTCCATTCATGAGTGGGTTACCATCACTTTTAAAATAGTGGTTAAGTATCATGTTTTGTAACCGGAATTCGGATGCAAAACAGTAACACATACCATACTGATTTGGTATTTGAAAGGGATGCCCAAAACACGTCCCTTCCAAATACCAAATCACTAATGCAAATTGCAATTCAGTAGCAAATTACTGAATCATCTTTTGCATTTTGTACATGTGAAAAAGCATTTTCATGGTCGCCAACGGCCCGATTCTGCGAATCGACATGTTTGCGACCGCAAAAATGCTTTGTACATCTGACCCCAAGTCTGAAACTTCAATGCCCTCTGACAAACTCACCACATGGATGTGGCTCCAACGGGATCGACCCGCCAACTCTTCTGTCCTACTTTTCAGTACTCAAACTCTATTGGTGATTGAAAGGCCTGGCTCTGGGTTTGGATGGGTTGGGGGACTGGCAGCATTGACTCAGGCTGCGTGACTCCCTCCACCAAGTTCCAGTGGTCCTGGTAAAGTAGATTCAGAGCAATGGCCATCTCATCTCTTTTGAATTCAAGGGAGTCGTAGGCGCTGTTGATGGCAGAAAGAATGAAGTTCAATTTGTCTGGAGGGCTGTCAGAGGCAAGGACTGGATTCTTCAACTGAGAGCTGGATTGTAGCCCCAATAATGAGCTATGAGGTAGGTCTAGCCCTCACCAGGGTGCGAGAATGGTCACTCCAAGAAACACCAGAAACGCAATGCCCAGGGAGCACTGTAGGTAGAAATATGGTGAGAGTGATGAGATGAGAGTGCAGCACAATAGCTGGAGACAGCTGATGTCAACCCGCCCCTAGGCGCCAGAGGTAGCACAGCCCAAGGGCATGAGCAGCTAAATGAGTCTTCATGTGTGGAGGATGTAGAAGAGTAAAACAGTGGAATATTAAGTGTTGTTCACAAAGCCCAGTTCTGCTCGGCTGAGCAACAACAGCACCATTGACTATCTCGAAGAGCCAAAAGGAAATCACCCGGGGCCTGCATGTGTTAGAAAGTATATGTTGCTGGAGGTTCATATGGATGGTGCCTTGGGATGGGGCAGGGCATACAGCTACCACGCTCTGCATCCTTAAGTGGTGGTGGAGGGGGAGGGAGGTACCTCCTGGAGGTAAGGAAAGCAGGAAAAAAGTGGAAGTGTCATCCTGGTGGAAGTTTCCAGCCAATGATATGCATTGTCACAACCAGCCAAATTCAAGTACTACATAAATTTAGTAATCAAGTGTGGAATATGCACAATTCTCTGATGGCAACTCACTGGCACAGCAGGGTGTGAAGGCAGGAGAGATGGGCCGAGGGAATGTCTGGGGAACAAGCTCTGTGATTCATCTCTAGCAGAGAAGCAGCAAAGTGAACCAGTGGAAGGAGGCAGGGCAGCACCACCAATAATTTAAGCCATCCTCTGGGAATCTGGCAGTCACCGCTACCAGCACTGCCACTATGGCTGTAATCTGGCCCAATAGACAAGTCCAGCTGCTAGGGCACTGCACACAGCGGTCACCATCACCAATGAAGAACATGGGTGTTGCATTCATCAGCATCAGGCACAAATCAGGGAAGCAAAATTGTAGGGGTCTTCAGGCAGGCATATAGAGCACGCTCCTGGCCCACGCAAAGCCCTACCGGGCTGCGGGGAGCCAGGCAGTGCTCAGATGCCCCCATGTACCAGTGGCGTCATGATGCTAAACAAAGGGATTCTCCCTCCAGTGTGCCAAAGATAACAGTGGCGCTCCTACTCATAATGACCCATTAAAGGATATGGGGGGAGATTATGCAAAGGCCCAGACCCGGTCGGCGAAGCCTCTCATTATACGGCTGCTATGCTTGCCGGCTTGGCTACACCCAAAAGTGAATATATACTTCATCACAGAACTCACCAACTCTTCATATGGTATATTTGTACACCAACACATTAATTACCTGCTGTGGTGAAAAAAATCTGACTTTAAAGAGCTATCCAGTACTAACTTTTCACTAATCCTCTCCGTTGTCGCTTTGCACTTGCTCTGCACTTGTCCTTATTCAGTCCACTGTTCTCATTACAAGACTTGGGCTGCCCCAGCTAACGTTCATCTGAAGTCTGAACTGGGCTTTGGGTCTGATCTAACTGAAAGATCCTCCAAGGCCCCAATAGAAATCTCACACCTAGGGTAATCCAAATGGAGATGGGCGTATGGCAGCAGAGAGGTGCTGATTTAGTGCCACTTTTTGGGGACACCTTGCTGGTAATCATTCAAACAATAGTATACTATTTAAAAGGGGTCCGGTAGTAATCTGTGCAGCAGCATATGCCTCTGACAGATTGGCATGTGGGTGGCCTTAATCCACCAGTCAAGCCTAGAGCATCATTCTATACATTTAGATGCACAGGTATGTTAAAAGCCACGGTTATACGATGCCCAAATGATTAATGTATTCAGTAAAACCATATCTTCTTCTTCACCAATTTTATTTTACACAGCACCCATATTTTAATTGTGTGGTAAACCGAGGCTCTAATAACACTGCTTTGTTAAGCGCCTTCATTCTGCGACCTTGTTCTCATATTCCACTCAGGGGCATATTCACAAGGAGCTATCACCGAATTAACGGCACTTTATCGCAGCCAAATTCGTGATAAATTTACCTCCCCATTCACAAGCTGGTGTTAACAGCCCACAGCACCAGTTTACCCGCGATAGCAGCGCAAAAAACATCGCCACAGAGGACCCCCGCAAATATCGCTAATGAGTTGCAGAGTAGGCGTTCCCGTGACAAAAGCCGAGACAACAGCACACCTCAACATTCACAACGACCAGCCACATCCGCGATAAAAACACAAAACAGGCGATAAGGCGCGTTAGCAACAGGAAATCTACACCTGCTCTGACCTGGTGTAAAGTCAGACGGCAGCCAGCACCACAAAAGGGAGCACAGCCCAGGGCCACATCCGAAGGGCAACAGATACCATGGAGCCACCCATCATGTGGCCCAGACACCCAAGAGGGCCACAACACCCACCTCCACCACCCCAGGACCCCAACCCACACCCGGAACACCCCCCCACCCCCCGGACCACCACAGACGCAGCGCAGGCAAAGATAGCTGAACCCCAGGAAACGTACCAGCCGCACAGACCCAACATCTGACAATGTTACCGTCCACTACAGGCTGAAAGGGACAACCAACCTACGCATCCTGACCATCATCGCGTAACAGGCCTACGGCACCAACACAGCGGACAACCAACATCCCACCCCACACAAAGCTGATGGCGTGGCTGCACCTGTTGGCCCCTGGGACCCCCCAACCAACACCCGCCAGAGTCTGAAGAGTCTCACAGCCAGCTACATCCAAGTCCCCCACACCTGTCCTGGACATCACCATCACCCTGGTACCCCAGTCCCCATACGTACAACACAATGCGCAGGATCCGCTGGAGACCAAGCAAGGCCATACGCCCAAGCAGGATGCACGCACGTGTTGGGGGCAATACACAGCACACACGTACTACCTGTGCCCCCTGGTGACACAGCACACAATCCCGCAACAGGAAGCACACGTCTCACACCAATGTGCAGGCATCAACAGAACACTGTGGAACCCCCAACAATGTTGCCTTCAAATACACAGCCAGTGTGCATGATACCTTCATCCTCCGACAGTCCATCATCAACCAGCGTTCCCAGGATGGCAACAAGGCAAATGCACAGCCCCTTGGCAATATACAAATGAAGACCCCACACACCTCAACTCCACAACCATGCAACTCACAATGCTGGCAATGCACACGTCACAAAATCACATACAACAGACACAACAATATGCCCGCCCACCAGACACGACAGAACAACTTACAATGTCCACATGGGCAAGCCCTGAACATGAGCCAGCAACGGCATGGCACCTCAGCCACATAATAGCCGAATGTGGGGAGAGGTGGCAACCAGGCATGTGTGAAGGATGCAGTAGAACCATGATTGAGAAAGTACACAATGCCAAGAGTGCCGGAGATGTGCTGGACACCTCGCAGTATGCAGAACACACCCATATCCATGGTGACATACACCGCTTGCGTATGGAGTGTAGTGGACAGTGGACGCCACCATGTCACCCCAGCCAGTGGGGGACCTCACGGAAATATTGCCTGTTACGCCCCCTCTAAGCGTCAGCGGAATGGGATGGCCCGGCGTACGCCACGCCAGTGTAGGGATGTGAATAAAAAGCACGTAGGCCTGGGCGTTGTCCTCGTCCGGAAAAACCCACGTCTCTGCCAGGGCGGTGCCTCCCACCTCCCACGTGGCCGACGCCATCCTCGTGAGCGGAGTTGCCTGCGATGCCGTGTGCCTGCCAGACCCCAGCACGCTGGACCACGAACCCATCAGGCCAGCCCCTGCACAGCCAGGCCACACTGATCACCTTCCGACACCGGCGTGTGTCAAGGAGGGCCCACCACGTGCCGGCGCAAGCCCCAAGCCCCAGGCCTGAGACCTTGGCAGCCACCTCTGGCCATCACGGCCTCCACGACACCGGCCTGCTTTATTCCTTTTTCGTTGACGTACTCCACTGCCGCCCCCGGACTACTCTTCGGACCAGTAGGTCCCATATGTGAAACTGTGTCCTGAGTCATGAATGGCAGTGACCCCAAATCCGGGCCAGCGGCCACAGCACCAGACCCCCGATCAGTGAGGCATAGTTCCATATGGGCATCTTGCGACACGTGGTGCCACTAACCCTGTTCAACATCAGCCGGCTACACGTGGTGCCACTAACCCTGTTCAACGCCAGCCTGCTACACGTGGTGCCACTAACCCTGTTCAACGCCAGCCGGCTACACGTGGATGAGGGACCAGGACTACCCTGCTGACCAGTAGGTCACACATCCAGCACCTAGTCGCAAAGCACGAATGGCGGAGTCCACACCAGTAGTCGCACGGAGAGGTGTAAGAGGAAGATGCGGCTCAGTCCGGACGAATGCCGGGTCACATACACGGAGGTGACCTTAACACGTGGTGCCACTGAACCTGAACTATGCAGGCCGGTGGGGCCATCCAACCTATGCCGGCGACACTCGGTGAATGGGCCGTGCTGACCGCTGCCTCAGGCCTACACCATGGTCAGGTAGGTCACACATTTGCAACTGAGTCTTGATTACACCATGGCAGTGAACATTATTTAAGGCAGAGAACAATTCACAATACACCCTCCGATGTGGTGGCAACAAGTCTGTGCATGGCATCACAACCACACGTGTCTGTGGGCCTACGCCCTCGGCCTACGCTGCGCACGAGTGGGATCACAGATTTGAAACTGAACATCGGTAATTCAAAAGGCAGAATACATTTCTTCGCACGCACGGAGGGGCGTAAGAGGATGACATGTTGCAGTCTGGAGGGAACAGGATCAGTGTCACGGAGGTGATTGAACACTACCGACAACTGCCACTGTGTCACTAACTCTGTGCCTTGCGAGCCAACGACCCGTGGCTGTGGGCCACTGCTGACCGCTGCCTCCGGCCTACACTGCGGTCCAGTAGGTCACAGAGCCTTGATTTGGCATTCTTGGAGTTCACATATGTGTACCGGCATCATCGCAGACTGCATCCCCTCACAGCACCTGTGCCACCAAGTTTGTTCCCGACATTCATGGACACTCACTGGTCGTACATTGGTGGCGTTTGAGTCTATGGACTAGGGGCTAGTTTTCATCCTCATGTAGCTGATCCCGAATTGTTGGTGCAAACGAGGGTTGCGCTTTCCACTCCTCCATTTGCTGCTTCCAGATAACATCAGACCTTCCGCATCATGCCCTGGAGGACACCTTCCACTGTCCCCCGAAACGCTCCGCAACGTACACCTCGGACATTGATGGGGACCCGCTCAGGTCGCATGGCCCATCTGACTGCACCGCAAGTCACCGTCCTGTGGCTGGGTGCCTGTGCCGGCCGCAGTGCATCCGGGGCCACTAACTCTGTGCTGCTCAGGCCTGGGACCCCTTCTTCTGAGACATTGAATGGCCTCTGTAGCGATGGTCTTGGGGTCATCAACGCCATGTGTCTGTGGCCCTGCGCTGTCCGCCTCCTCCGGCTTCAACTGCGGGCCACCAGGGCCCACACATGGCATCGAGTCTTGACCGGCCCGGACATCGCATCACCGCAGGAGGCACACGCCACCACCGCAAGGACCACTTCCAATCGCCATCTGCCAGAGTCGAAACGGTGGTCCTGACAGACCTACGGAGTTACTCAGACCTGTCGTGGATGCCATCATCGGCCTGATACCCTGCTCAGCACTCCAGGTGCCAGTGACTCTGTGCACCGCAAGCCATTGTCCGTTACTGATTGAGTTTTGTGCTGTTGAGAGGTTGCGCAGCAATGTCACCTCATGCAGTGGGGAAGACCTGGGACCATGAGGAGGAGGATGTGTCAAGTGTGCGGACGGGAGAAGGCACAGACAATGGGAGGGCAGGTGGCAACAGCCCCAAGGCAGGAATGCAGACTGGTGGCGGTAGTCAAGCTACACACCCGGATCTAATACTGGGTATTGCTCTGTGGACTGCGGACGTAACTGTCACCTCAGGCAGTGTGGGAGACCTCGGAAGTTGATGAGGAAGTTGATGCAGGTGTAACACACCCCACTGCATCTGCATCAGGACTAACCCGAAGGGACACAATCCTAGCAATTTCTTCACATGAGCGCGCTCTTCTCTAGTGCCCCTACCTCAGTGCACTGCAAGTCACGGAACCTCCAGACTGAATATTGGGTGACCTCTGTCCTTACTCCGGATCCCTCCATGTTGCTCTGCATTTGACTCTGTTATGCTGGTGTTTTCTGTTTCCATTACACTGGTGTCCACTGTTCAGGTTGTTGGCAGCACCTAGCACTCCGTGCGGGCTGGCTTATACTCACCCCACACACATCCAGCACAGGCGTCACTGTACATGTGGCCCTGCCAATAAAGGGGCCGGGCGCACGTGCTCGTAGCCAGTTCAACATGATATGTGCATGTGTCTCTGTGGAGGTGTGGGTCTCCTTTGTGGGGTGTAGGTGGTCCCTGAAGGGTATTGGACACCTACGTATGTGTTCTAGTTCGCATTCCATGGGTTCGGCAACACCCTCACCTGTTGGGCCACCTCCTTTTGGTGTTCTGTCACCTGGCATTGGGGGGCCATGTGTGGGTGGGTGAAGTGTTGTGAGACAGCCGTGATTGCGGGTGCTTCATGCTGTGTGGTCTGTTGCAGGGGCTGGGTTCTCCTCTGAGTAGCTTGTCTGCCCTGGTCCTGGTGGTGGGTTGTGTGGGATGTCCATGGGCTGTTGTAGGGCATCAGTGTCGGGGGTGTGGTGTTCGTCTCGGGCATCCCTGATGGGTTGTCTGTTCTGACCTGCTGGAGGTGTTGTTTGTCCCTCTGCATTGTGAAGGGGAGGTGCATGTTGGCATTGTGTTGGCGCCTTGTCGACATGCAGACTGTGTGACAATGTACATTGTGACTGTTTGGGCGGTGGTGGCTATTTGAGTTGGGACAGTGTACATTTGGCCTACATGGCTGATGTGGGGTTGTAGGGGTAGATGTGCATCTCACAGTTCCCTGCTCTGTCCAATGTGATTGTTCTGTTTCTGCGCCTGGGTGGACCCAGTTGTGTTCCCTGTTCTGCAGTGTGGGTGTTGCACTTTGTGCCACATTGTCATGGTATGTGCTGTGATTGCTATGTGTGTGTGCTGCAGTGTACCACGGGGATGGGGGACATGTCCCTGGGTAATTGTGGGTGTGCAGTGTGTTACACCTCATTGTGCATGTGTGGCATTGTGCCCATCACCCCCCGTCCTCCCAGTCCCTGTTGGATCCTCACCCTGTTGTTGTTGTGTCAGGTCCTCTCGAGCTGTGTCCGTACTCCCTACTCCTTGCACCCTCTCCACACTGATGACTGTGGCCTGGGTTTCCTCCGGCTCCTCCTGTGGCGCTGGACTGCCACCTCCTGTCGCCGTTGCTGCCTTCCTGTTGGCAGCGGGTTTGTACCTTGTTTAGGTTGTCACGTCCTGCCGGCGCCTCTTGGCCTCCTGGATTGGCCTCCTGGGCACTCCGACTGCATTCCAGGTGGTCTGCTTGTGGGTCAGTTGCAGGTAGTGTTCTGTCGCCTCCGTGGCCTTGGTCTTGTTTTCCTGCGGTCTGCACCCCGTCTTCCTCTCCCTTTTCTCCTTGGCCTTCCCCGACCCAGTTGTTCCTTGCTGGTGGTCTGTGGGAGTTGTGGGGTTTGCGTTGCCCGCTGCGCTGGGTCAGGGTGCATCCATGTTGCTACGTGCTTTGGCTTGTTTCTGGTGTGTTGTGTCTGTGGTTTTTATGGTGCAATTTCCCGCCAGACGCGTGGGATTTGCAGGCCTGAGGCTGCTTTTCGCTTCTTTTTGTACCGCGATTGGCCTCATCGCATGATTTCTCGCGTTCCGCATTTTTTCGGCGTGGCGTTGATTTTCACGCTGACATTTGACGCGATTTCTGGTGACTATCGCATGGTACCGCCTTGTTGTGAATTCCACGTTGACACAGGGTTATTTTCCTGTGATAGGCTGCGATATTGAAAGTTGCGTTACGCTACTCTTGCGGTAGTTATCACACGTTCTTGTGAATATACCCCTCAGTGTTCCTATAATCCACAGATCTGTGGCTTGCCATAATAATACAATTAGAAGGTCTGTGCATCTTTTATTGTAATAAACCTAAGTTAATGTCAAAATATGTTTTGTAACTATATATGAAGAATTAAAGTGGACTAATTAAAAAAAAACAGTTTCCAAATCTTTGAAAACAGTAATTCCTTATAACTGCCACCACATTTATGTGGTTAAATATCTGTCTGCTTGAACGGCGTGGTAGGCGAGTCTTTGAAATTGTATGGTAATCGATGTTTCTAGATATGTTGGACCTGAAGAACATGCCGAACTTTGAGAACGTGCATGGCTGTGAGATGGCGGGCGATGAGTGGGTTCACAGGGGCCACGTAAGAGGAGGTTCTCCATGGGCCACATTCCTTCTGTTATCAGTCGCTTAGAGCATCAGGTGCAGTCTTGGGGATATTCACACTGCGATGAACAGCTTTAACGGACCAGCTCTCTCGACAAGGCTGAAATGGGAAATTCTCAGAGGGATAAGTGCACGGAAGCCCGTGTTTAACCTATTTTCCGACACTGTGGCAGGAAAACGCACATCCGCATGAATCTCTCAGATTTCGCAGGCTCTCCCACGATCTCAGGTTAGCACTCTTCCTTTGTCTGTGCGCTCTCTGTTAAACTTGAAATCCAATTGCCCCCCGACGATTAAAGCCAGTTAGTGAAGGGGAGGAATAGGTCGCAGCTCCCACCTCTGTGTACTTCGTGGCTGCTCTGTGGAACATTTAGCTCAAAGCATTAGTTAGCATAGCCGTGCATCGCTACACACACACATCGCAGGCGAGTTAGCTTAAAGTATTAGTCGGTGCAGATATCGGGCCGTCTGAGCAGCGCTGTTGCCAAGCTCACAGCTGTCAGACATTCTTGACAGGGGACGAGGCAGATGTCCAAGGGCAATCAAAGGGAAGAAGTTTAAGCCAACGTTTGCCTATCTCATATTCGCGTCTTGATCCTCTCCTCAAAGGCCAGGCACAGCTGTTGCACTTCAAGGTCTCTCTGGCCGATCCCATCAGCTCCCTAAGTCTCTGTGCTGGCATCCTCTCTGTTAACCCCTTGCAGCCCACCTTATCATCTGGAGAACTGCCTGGTGCTTTTATGACCACCTGAAATGCTGTAAGGCGATGGGTTTAACCAACATGGCTATGCAAAATTATTAAACGTCAATATATTATCTATCTATCTATCTATCTATCTATCTATCTATCTATCTATCTATCTACCTGCCTATCTAGCCTCCAAATCCAATAAAATTAATTTACTAGACCAATATTATAGTAACTTCGAAGGCAAATTATACTTTTAACCGTTAATTGTGCAAAACTATGGTTTTGGTAGACATTACTCTGTTGTGTCAGGCTGTTTTATACGTTTTCACACTCAATATTCTCATTTAAACATGATCTCAAAAACCTTAGATTGCTGTAGAAATCTGATTTTTTGCAACAAATGTTAATTTCAAGATGCATATACGATGTCAACGTGGGCATTTTTAAGGTTTTTCATATAGAAGTGATTTCATTTGAACAGTGGAACGTGTGAAACTGAAAGCCATCTCGATCCTTTCCATTATCCTCAGGATTGAATATCATAGTGGTGATAGTGACATTGATAATAAAGCTTTCATAGAATTGACGTTTATCTAAAGTCATTTTCACAATTTAGTCTTACATAAGGAGCCCTGTGGTACATTTTAGCCAAGTAACTTCTAAGTTTAAATGAGCGTTTCTAAGCTTGATTTTGTACAGGTAAAGGACTGTTTTTTTGTGAAGAAAATTGCCACATGTTCTGTTCTACATTTGCTTCATCTAAAGGGACAATTTCCATTTGCTAGTTGAATATTGGCAGTGGCTTGAGCTATGAGCTCTGCAAGATGACCTTTTAACAAACTTTGGCTTTATTGCAAAGTAACAAGAAATAATAGTTCGGCAATGCTTCAATTAAACTATTGTTTGCAAAGACAGGGCTCCAAGTAGGCGAGCTCCTACCTGCTCTATAGAAATTCTAAGGAAGGAGATGTGTTTAAGCTCATTCTACTTTGAGAAGAGCAAAGAGAGAAACCAGTTGCTGGTAGGGATACGGGTATGTGTATTAGACAGCGGCGGCTCCTCTTCTATGGCGGAGGAGCGTCGCCTCCCCACCACCGCTGGCTGCCAGGCAGCAGACAGAAACGGGAAAAATGAACTGATAATAAAACCATTTTATTATTTTATTTTTCTTTCTGCTGCAGGTAGCCAAGTCTGGGAGGGGCGGGGCCATGAGGGGTGCAGGGGGATGAGTAGTGCGCACTGTAAAGTGCACATGACAGTTTGGCCGGCTGTCTAAGGCCGTCAAAACTGTCATGCGCACTTTGCTCTCCTCTCCACCCAAGCTGTGTTGTACAGCTGGGTGGAGCAGAGGCACAGGCTCCTAGGAACTGAGCGAGCGTTAAACAAGCCAGCTCAGGCCAATCACGGCGCTGATCTCATGAGAGCAGCGTCTTGATTGGCATCCAGGAGCCTGCACAGTGTGCAGGAACCCCGAGCAGAAGTATCCTGAGACGGCACCGGCAGGGCAGCAGCAGGTTAGTGTTTTATTTTATTTATTATATTCGCCCTATCTCCACACCTCCGCCTCTTCCCCCGCCCACCGCTTGTTAAGAAAGGGAGCGGCTACTGGAATTAGAGACCATCTGGTGCACCAGTATGCTGGGCTAATACATTATTTTGAAACAAACAGAACAATAATAATGATAATACAATGCTGTAAGAAAAATAGGGAACTTTATAATTATTAGTTCGGGATGTGTGATGTTTATGATCGGGGTGTATCTCATATTCTTCCTGATGATATATGTAACTGCTGAGGTGTTCCTTGTTATTATGGTAATTCTTATTCACATTATTTGTAGAAAAATGGCATGCGATAAACACCAATTGCCATAAAATACCTAGGTTCGTGTATGCATTGATTCTGAGAGCTCGGTTTCTGAATCCCTTATCTTAACTTTATCTAATAAAGGGGAGGGTTTCTCTAACAGGTATATCAGATCCTAAGCAGCCACTCATTCTCATGCAATCATTTCTCATAAATGTATGGACATCTTTCAACTGTATTGCACAGGCTGAATTGGAACAGTTTGAAACATACCACATAATCTCCTAGAACTATGCATACAATAGTATTACAGAAAGGTCCAAATGTTCGCTGCATTTTTCTGATTTAAATATAAATAATATACAAGTGTAAAATATAATATTTAAGAACAATAGATAGGCATGTTACATTTGTTGGTATAACATTGCAATATATATTTTATATAGCTAAAGCAAAAAATATATAGTGTGCTAATTATGTGCAGTCCGCAAAAGACAACAACGTTTGCACTGCACTGCTGACATTTTCCTTGATCTTTAAGGTGAGTGCAGATGTGGAATGATGTTAGGGAGGTTGGTGGCATCTATTCTCAATGTGCACAATGCTAACTGCTCTCTGCCCTTTACTACCCCCCACCTCAGTACACTGATTGCAAGCCCTCTTGTCAAAGTCAGCAATAGAGATGGGTTTTGAATGCTTCCCAAACGCAAATATGTAGCAATAATATTTTTCATAACTTGGCATTGAACATTGGGAAGGCCAGACCTGCTCAATAAAAGTGAAGATGCTTGAAGAAAAAAATATGCCTCCTATTAAGGCAGTCAAAGCAAACACAAGGAGATGATGGACGGAGCGCTGAAACTTTTCAGACACTCACCCCCAGTCACAGATCTGGGTTGAATCCAACATCCTTCTTTAGCTCACTTCACCACCTCAGTTCAGATCCAGCTATATGCAAATCAGGCTTGACCTTGTTCCTCAAGGGAACAGTCCAGCCCGAACTGCCAAGCCAGGTCTTCCCCCAAACCGAAAACAAGCATCCTGGGACCGGTTTCGGGCTAACAGCCCTCATCAGCCAGGCTAGCTTGAATCCAGTGGCAAAGTGAGCAAGGGACCCACGTCTGGGCATACCCTGCCAACTTAGGGTGAACAAAGTAAACACAAGGAGATGATGGAGGGAGCGCTGAAACTTTTCAGACACTCACCCCCAGTCACAGATCTGGGTTGAATCCATCATCGTTCTTTAGCTCACTTCACCACCTCAGTTCAGACCCAGCTGTATGCAAATCAGTCTTGACCCTGTGCCTCATGGGAACAGTCCAGCCCGAACTGCCAAGCCAGGTCTTCCCTGAACCCTGTTCCCATGAGGCACAGGGTCAAGACTGATTTGCATATGGCTGGGTCCAAACTGGGGTGGCGTAGTGGGCAAAAGAACGATGGATTTAACCCAGATCTCTTGACTGGGGGAGAATGTTTGAATCATTCAGCATTCCGTCCATAATTTGTTGCAGTTACACTTTTCGCCCTAAGTTGGGCGGGTATGCCCAGACGTGGGTCACTTGCTCACTGTGCCACTGGATTCAAGCTAGCCTGGCTGATGAAGGGTGACACACCCCGAAACCGGTCCCAGGATGCTTGTTGCCGGTCCAAGGAGGACCTGGCTTGGCAGTTTGGTCTGGACTGTTCCCATGAGGCACATGGTCAAGACTGATTTGCATATGGCTGGGTCCAAACTGGGGTGGCGTAGTGGGCAAAAGAACGATGGATTTAACCCAGATCTCTTGACTGGGGGAGAATGTTTGAATCATTCAGCATTCCGCCCATCATTTGTTGCAGTTACTCCTATTAAGGCAGTGGCATAACACAAAATGATGGGGCCCCCCTGCAAAATCTGATGATGGGCCCAGTCATCTCCAAGATTGCACAGATATTAATAGGTCTTGGGCTCAATAGGGTCCCACTGAAGGGTTGGGCCAGGAAAGCAGATTAACTTTCCCAAGCGTTTATCCATTTCTTAGTCCATGCCATTGCACGCATGCTACAAGGCATGCAAGCAAGGCATGCAATGGCATGGCTTTGGGAGGTGAGGGTCCCCTCTAAAACAAGGAACCCTGGGGCCCCTCTGCATTGCGTTATGCCCCTGTTTTAAGGGAATTGCATGTAACAAAATAATTTACTGTATTTTGCTTTAAGAGAGATTTTGACCCGTACAAGTCCTGAAAAGAATTATAAACAGGGACTTAAACTGTGCGAGCTGTAGAATGGGTTGCCATTATAAGACACGGTGACTGGTGGAGGCATGATCAAATTTGTTTAGTTTGAAGTCTAGCAAAACAGCTAGTTTCTTGACTCTAAACTCAGAGAGCATAATTACTGGGCATTACCATAGTTCACACAGAATAAAGATTTGGTTATTTGACTCTTTCATACTAATCAGTATGGAAAACAATGTATTTTGTGTAGCAATCATATCTAATCAAAGCAATCTGCAGAAAGAGCTTGAATTTGGGCTTCCTGAGAGAGGTGGTGGTTAATAATGAACCATAAGTCAATAGCCCTTGTAACGAGGCTGTGGGTTGGATTCATCACTGACGGCCAGAGATTAGATGAATGATAAACAGGGGTGCCACTTATAAACATAATCTCTTTTATCTTTGGATTTAACTTAAAGACAAATGATCTGATTCAATTCTTGCATAGCCTTTATTCTCAGAGTGTTGATCCAAACCAGTGATGAATTTGGTGTCATCAATGAACAGCAGAGTTCTCAATTCAGAGCGTTTAATCAACTCTTCCAGAGGTTTAAGCTAAAGATCAGATAATTCGGGCATAGTGATGAAATTTTGGGACATCACATGGAACACTGAGTATCAAATGATGGTAAAACACTGGTTATGATCCTTCAAAAAGAAAATATTTGAAGGTAAGTGTTCAAAACCCAAGTCACAGCTAGCTGGCTGATCACACTATCACGATCAACCATATCAAAAAGCAAGAGATAAATCGAGCAAGAAAAGTTCTGCTACTTCTGTGATCAGACACATGAATTGCGAGCAATTCTTTATCTTGACCCCACACTGGAGTTACAAGAAACACCACCCATCTGCCAATAAGCTGGTCTCCAACTGCTCCCTCTTCAACCCCCAAACACCAACTTAGATTCTTGACTCGAGCGCAAGTCAAGAATCTAATAACATAACACATCCCCTTCCCTTCACAATTTCTAACATTAAATGCATAACTAAATAACACATTAACAATATACTTGAATATATTTTAATATTTCAATGTGATACAGAAAACCCATAAAATGAATACCCCTACTGAGTGAATAATACAATACATCTAAAAAAATTAAACATATTATAATTAAATACATAGGACCCATGCTCCCCATACCTAAATAATTATAAATTGAACAATACTCACTGAACCAAAAAATGTGTATATATGTTTACGTAATATATTCCTTCAAGTACACAGGCTTCTTTTTAACCCACCCACTTTTACTCTGGGTTTCCTTAGGTTTTTCTCCAACACTCTCCTGCTCCCCATCTGTAATCTCCTGCTCCTCTTCTGCATTCTCTCGCACCTGCCCCTCACCATCATTTACATTCCCCTGCTCCCTCCTTCTTCTCACACTACCATTCAGCTCTCCATCTTCTTCTTCCATCCAAACAAACCTTTTCCTCCTCACTTCTTCCGGCACCACCCCAACTTTGTTGCATGTTGCTGTACGCCTCATATTCCACACCCTTCCATCACTCAATCTAGCTGCATTTATAAACACTTCTTCAACCTTCCAAGGGCCTGGAAACTTACTCTCCTCCTTCTTTCCTTTAGCGGCTTCTTCACATACACCATATCACCCACCTGTACTCTCACTTCTTTAGCACCTGCTTATTGTCACAATATACTTTATGCTTATCCTGTGCATCCTTAACATTATGCCTTACCACCTCTGGTGACCAATAAATTTGCTTGGATTTCTCCATCCACCCTTGGGTAACCTTAGTAAAAGGTACTCTGCTCTGCATAATGGTAAAAGAGCTATAACCCAGGATAGTAAAAAAGTGATTTGGATGTATCAAATCACACTTGGTGTGTGATTTGATACATCCAAATCACTTTTTTACTATCATCATCCAATTTCTCCTTCTAGAATGGCTCTGATAATTGAAGCTGATACAAAAAAAAAGGCCGTCTTCCTGGGTCATGTAACATGACCTTGCTTCACGTAGACACTCTTATTCAGCAGTTTCTCTTAAGTTTAAGGGATTCCAAAATGGCTGCATGTGAACATGACCTTGTCGTCGCAATAGCAGGCCAATGAGCAGGCACGCTCAAGAAACACCCCTCTAACCAGGTATGGGGCACATCTCATACTGCAGTCTCACAAAGGAGGGCTTGAGCATGGTGCAGAAGGTGCATGCTAACTGGCTCGGCTATTGCACTCACTGCCCTTTATAGCTTATAAGTTTAGCCAGGGCTTTAAGTGGGATGCATCATATTAAATGCAGTGCATGATAACACTTAATTCGGTGTCAGGCTATAGTTTTTCACCCTTGTTGGTGCAGCCAGTTGTCCTTCTTCAGTAGAGAGCAACACATTCTTTTTGGGGGTGCTGGAAATGCTGCCCAAAGTCTTCTCAGGTCTCTGTACCACTATCTGGGCGCAGGTGCATCAACCAATTTACTATGATGCATCGGGGCAAACTGAGTGCTGGGATGTGAGGCAGTGTGCGCCCACCCTCCTCCTGTTTGAAAAGGCTCCCTTGAGCTAATGAGCTGACGAGCTCTGGTTGATGCACCTACGTCCATTGAGTGGTACAGAGACCTGAAAAGACTTTGGGCAGCATTTCCAGCACCCCCAAAAAGAATGTGTTGCTCTCTGCTGAAGAAGGACAACTATCCTGAAACACGTGTCTAGAGATGGACAGCACTGGCTGAACCAACAAGGGTGAAAAACTAAAGCCTGTCACCGAAGCAAGTGTTATCAGGCACTGCACTTACTATGATGCATCGGGGCAAACTGAGTGCTGGGATGTGAGGCAGTGTGCGCCCATCCTCCTCCTGTTAGAGACAATGTGTAAAGTATTCATGCAGCACACAAACAGTAATAAATTGGAAACACCTCACAAGAAAAATCCCATAACAATTTAGAAAAATAGAGTAAATTTAAATATATTATTTGACACCAAAAGAACAAAAATCCAATCAGTTGAATCGGAGTTATGAATTTTTAAAGTTGTAGGTAAAAGATAGCACCTAAAAGATCAACACGCCAACTGTGGACATCTAGTTTTGCAAGACCGAATAAAAGTAAAAAAAATATGGCTGACCACGATGGAGCGTGAGCTGGATACAAAGAGTGGGTTAGGCCCTGTCATACCTAGAAGAAATTTGAAGAAACATTTTATGAGAAGGTAGAATTTCAAAGGGGCAAGGCTGCAGGCGGTGTCCGCGGAAGAAGATGCGTTGTTCTCGGGGAGCCGCTGAACGAAGTCATGGTGAAGATTTCCACGTTCGTACTTAGTCCTTTTTTCGAAGTCGAAAATCTCCAGTGGGATGAAGCTGGAGGCAGTAGCTGATGACAGTTCCACAAGACCAGAAACACCTTTAGCGAAGGACCACTAAACAATATTTGCCGCCAGCGGAGAATGTGGTGGGAACTGGCGAAAAGTCAGGTCGACCGGCGATGCACTTTGGGCGGATAGACTAGCAGGTTGGTTCCAGCCTCCTCTCAGTTCTCAGACCTGCTTTTAGCCATAAACTTTCCAAGTACCAAGTTTTGGATTTTGGCTATCTGGGCACCTTTAACACCACCACCAAGGGTTCGGGACAGGAGGGGCACCACTTGCGGGGTTAGGATTCACTCAGGCTGGGTCCAGGTGTGGGTTCAATGTGGCTGTAGCCTTTTCTGCCCCAAAGGCTCTGATCAGGAGACAAGCAAACTAGCCCTTGGAGTCACTCTGGTAGTCCTGGGTTTAAGCACTAGAACAGGGCTCAAGCAGCAAGGCAGGCCTCTGAGGATTCACGGCAGGCTTCAGACAGCAAAGCTGTCCTTCTAAGTGCAACAAAGCTGTCTTGTAAAGTATGCAGCAGGCAGACCTCACAGAGTCCTTCTGCAGGTCCAGAAAGTGAACTGAAGTGTGGGTCTGAGAGTCCTAGTTTTACACCTAGTGCCTTCTTTGAAGTAGAAGTTTCTAGAGAATTCCCTTCGAAGTGCTTGAAGTTTCCTGCTTCCCCTGCCCTGTCTGTCTGCATGAACAATGCAGCTGTGACAAGTTCTTTGTGCGAAGGCAGCAAAGAGCCTATTCAGTTGCAAGTGGGGCTGTTCCCAGCCCCACCCTCCCTCCCCAACATCCTGCCAGTGAAGGCCCATCTAGGCACATCTAATCCCTCTATTGTGTGGATGTCTAGAAGGAATAAATACAGTACAACTGCCAACTATGTGACTCAGGAACAGACTGCAGGCACAAATAGTTAGGAAAGGAAAATGCCAGCTTTCTAAAAGTGGCATTTTCAAAATTGTAATTTAAAATCCCTCTATTGTGTGGATGTCTGGGATATCTTGGAGGAATAAATACAGTACAACTGCCAACTATAAGACTCAGGAACAGACTGCAGACACAAATAGGAAAGGAAAATACCAGCTTTCTAAAAGTGGCATTTTCAAAATTGTAACTTAAAATCTGACTTTACCATTAAAAATGGTTTTAAATTACAATTTCTCAGACACCAAACATGAAATGTTCACCTGTTCCCAATCAAAGGTTAGCACTTATTAAAAGTAATAAGGCAACCCTATGTTCTCCTAAGGGAGAGGTAGTCCTCACAGCAGAAAAAAGCACATGTAGGAGTTTATCACTACCAGGACATGTAAAACCTAAAAGTACATGTCCAACCTTTTAACTACAATACACCTTGCCCTATGGGCTACCTAGGGCCCACCTTAGGGGGGAATTTATATGCAATAAAAGGGCAGTTTGTGGCTTGGCAAAGGGAGTTATATTGCCAAATCGAATTGGCAATTTAAAACTGCATTCAGGCTGCAATGGCAGACATGGGACATGTTCTAGGAGTCAACTTAATTGGGCGGAACAATAAGTGTTGCAGGCCCACTAGCAACATTTAAGTTTCATGACCTTGGTATACGGTATACCACTCTACTAGGGACTTATAAGTAAATTATATATGCCAAACAGGTGTAGGACACCTTTGTCATGTTTAAAGGAGAGACCACAAACACTTTAGCAGTGGTTAACAGTGGTAAAGTGCACAGAGTACTAAGACCAACAAAAACAAATTCACAAAATAATAGGAGGGTAAAGGCTAAATGGTTCGGGGTGACCCTGTAGAGAGGGCCAAGTCCAACTCAAGAGGTTTAAAGGCTAAATGGTTGGGGATGACCCTGCAGGGAGGGCCAAGTCCAACAGACTCTTAATTAATAGAGGCTTAGAAAGGAAAATACACCTCTCTCTCTCTTAATGGCTTCTTTCATGGTAAAATAATTGTTATAAAAGACATATTTGTAGTGTGGTCAGAATTAGAGACTGAAGATATCTCTATCAGTGATGCTCACTTTATCTGACCATTGCTGTGGTCCTTACAGTCTTAAATAGACTTGCTAAATCATACCTTTCCAGCTTGCCCCGTGGGCAGGAGGACACTCTTTTGGAACGATTTCTGGAATTCTTTGAAGAGAAGGAATTTAAGCTGTGTCACTACATTGTGTGACCTGGAAGCAGTACCTCATATTAAAAGTTTTATTATGTTCTTTGCGAAGGAGTCAGAGAAGCATATTCCCAAGATCTTCCCTAACCTTGAGAAAACCAATTCAGAGACCATGTCTTCTTAATAGATCTGACTATGAAATATGTAGAACAAACACTGTTAAGATCTGACCTGCTTAGAGCAATGGAGAACACTAGGTACTGCAGCAAGTCATTTTGTGCCCGCATTAAACTTGATCAAATTATTATATTGTAGACTTTCAGTATCCTGTATATGCATGGATTGGCAAAATTAGGCTACTTTCACGGAATTTGGTTGGTCTTAAAACGGATAGAGCGATGAGCTACTTAAAATGGTGTAGTTACAAGAAATATGACTGAAGAGAACATTTGCATTTCCAGCATTAGATACATTTCTAACTTAAGCAGATAAAGGGAATAAAGGCAAAAGGACGTTGCCAGAATAGGACTCAATTCATACAAAGTGTTAGAACGGATGTATGACGCCAAGCGCCAAGACACCTTCGGGTATTCATGCGCTTAATAAATGTATTAACATAACATAACATAACATTACAACGCAAACTATTACAACGCATACTTTTACCACACGATTTTTACAATGCAACTTCCATTACAATGCATTCTATTACAACGCAAGCCAATACAACGCATGTACCCTTACAATGTAAATATACTATTCTAACGCCGCCGGGTGCTTGCCTCAGGGAAGGTGCTGGTCAATGAGGCATATGCATTGTAATGGCATGCGTTGTAATAGCATGCGTTGTAATGGAAGTTGCATTGTATTGGCTACGGTGTAAAGGCATTGCACTGTAATGCCTGCGTTGTAATGGATGTTTCCCGTTAGAACTCATACGAAGTAAAGTTAGTATGATGCTCATTGACCTCTGGCAGCAGTGGACACTATGGGGTCGATTCCGATCTCGGTCGGAAGGCCTCCGAATCGGATTCGGCTTTACCGGATCCGAGTCGGAGGCTTTGTTTCCGACCGAGTCGTACAGATGTCCGGACGCCCAAGTACGATGCGAATGTACGCGAAATCGCCGACCGACTCGTTTCCGGGTCCGAACCGCTTCGTACGACTCGGTCGCAGACGAACCGTACCGCGCAATGGAGTCGATTTCCGACCGAGCCAGTACAATGCACGATTCGGACAGCCGGATCGAGTCGGAGTCTCCGGGACGAAAAAGCTCCGGGAAGCGGACTTCGGGGGTCCGTGCCGGACCCCCTTCACCCGTAGCCTAACGAGTCGAACACAAGAGGAGACCCAAGGGTCCCCCCTTCACATGCATGTACGGTGCGGATGGTACCAACGCGTACCCACTGCAGGGGGCGCCCTTTTGCGAGACGTATCTATTCAGCTGATGCGAGGCCATGCACGCGTCATACGACCAGCTCCCATTGACTTCAATGGGAATCCAACCGAGCCGAGTCCGTCAGCATGCGGCAGCATCGTACTTGCTTGGTCGGACTCCAAGGGTACGGCTCGGTCGGAAAACACTCCGGATCCGGCTCGGTCGGAGGGCTTTCCGACCCAGATCGGAATCGACCCCTGTGTTATGGTGGTGGTTAATTAGTTGCAGCTTTTGGCTAGGCAGTCAAACGTAACATTGTCCCCTGGAATTGGATAGTGTGCTCCACCGAAGCAGACTGCACCAGGCAAGTGTCCTTTTCTTTATTCCTACAGAATATGTGTTCAGTGCAACACTGTGCCAAAAGCTTTAGTTTCGTGTTTTTCCTGCAATATTGAGCGATGTCATAAGATAAAATTGCAAACAGGAGGTAAAATACTGTGGATTTATTTATTTAGTTCATTTTTATATGAATAAAGGTTTGGCTGCAATTCATTGGTTAAAGTAAAGCGAGCTTTACTCTTCTGAAGCATTGCGAAACCTCATGAAACCAAATCTTTTGAAATTTGTAAGAAACAATATAAAGCGATATAAAAGGCAATAGGAAACACATGCAACATTTTAAAACAATATATGCATTTTTCTTAGGCAATCTGGAGCCCAGATATTTGTTTCTGACTCAAACTACTTAATGCTTGTTTGGGGCATCGTTTTAAAGTGATTAGAGGCTATTTATATTGGAAAGGAAAAGTGAAGGTGCAATCTGCAGCGAATTTTTAATATAACTTAACATACGTCTCCACTTAGCCCTGTGATTATTACAAGAGAAAGAGCCCACAAAGTAGACCATTTTCGGGTAAGATGAGTCCATCAACCGTGTGGTTTCCCTAGGAGAATGTGGACAGTTGTTCGCTTCACCAGTCTTTCTCAGTTATTGACTGTTAAATTGCAACCTGACATCCCCAATAGATGTAGAATAGGGTTAGAGCTGAAAACAAAATAAAATGTGTCCTCTTTACGTCATGGGCATTAAGATATAGGTTGCTCCTGTGCACTTTATTATTTGTATTTTATTTATATCATATTGTACATATTGTGTATTAGATGAATAAAGATTTTTCATTACACTGTTCATAAGAGGCAGATCTTAAGCTATTTCTTTTCACCCCCTCTCAGTCAGCCCCATTAAAATTTCAATGTGGGGTCCAGCAATTTAAAAGGCGTGGCTTTTTGCTCACCTTGATTAAGCACTTGATCGAGCACTTAATAAAACAAACATAAATGTGTGGTAATTCACACCCACACCAAAAGAAGTCCTCAGTGTCTTCAGTGCACTGCCTAGCATGCCATTGCCAACACACACTTCCTGTCCACACACACCTTCACTTTGACCACATTGACCTCTACTTCTCTTGAACTACATCAAGTTTTTCCTTTTAGGGAGTCAATCCCTCTCCCTCTAATTACCTGATTTACATTTACTCTCAAAGTCACTCCTTTGCTACCCTTTCTTTCTGCTCTTCTTCAATAGCCTGGTGTAGATTCTTCCATGAATTCGAAAATGTAGCGTCAAATGGATGCATCAGGTCTGAACACGTTCGATGCACCTTCATGACCTGCCCCATGCTGAATGTTTTGATTCATT
Organism: Calotriton arnoldi; assembly: GCA_963921515.1. NCBI lineage: Eukaryota > Metazoa > Chordata > Amphibia > Caudata > Salamandridae > Calotriton > Calotriton arnoldi. Next base: position 1,433,940 of record CAWUFW010001381.1, read on the forward strand.
CTACTGCACCCTATTGTGATAAGAGAATGTTTATGTTAAATGATGAAGTGTTTGAGGGAAACTATAAAGGTACTTGAGGTAGTGGATGTGCTTACGCTGAGGAACAGATTTATAGCACTGATCAATATGAGGTATGGGAGCGCTTTAAATAATAATAGTGACATTGGGGTCATACACTTAACAGAGGTCCAAGAGTCAAACCTTTAAACATGATAAATAAATCCTAATTGTAATAAAGTGGATTATTAGTTGGTGTGGATGGTAATCCACTACAATAATGTCACTATTCCTTTATGTAAAGTCCTTAAGGTCGGACTCCATCTTATGAAGGCCTCAACTCCGACTCCATCTTGAATAATGGAGGCCACCATCTTCCTTCTTTCAAACAATAGAAGTAGTCATCTTTCCCGAATTATGCATACTCATTGTCATGTCTACTATTAGATACAGATGTCGCCTCATCTTATCTTTCTAAAGACTGAGAAAGCGTCAAACCTTTTTGATCGAAAACACAGATACAACCATCCATGCAATCTCCCCATGCCTAACACAATGAATGTGTCCATCAGTAATGCAACTGGTGCTCATGTAATACAACTGGTGTTCTGATACCTTCGATCGAGTTTGTGCTATATAAAACTCAAAAAGAAAAAAACAGAGACAAGATGTGAACACACGAGTATTGAGGAAGTGTTGGAAGGTTTAAGTGTGGCAATGCAATGCTGGATTTGTGATTGAAATTCAAGGCTAGTGGTTCAGATGCAGAATGTATACACAAGGAAAGGTGAAGCAAGGACGTAGATCAGGAATGTCCAGCATTGGTCCAGGAGCCAATCCATGGGATTTCTGCATTACCAATGACTATAAATAAGACACTTATTACATGTGAAAATGAACTCTAAGGTTTCGAGGTCCAGGGGAATGGAGTAATTTTGAAGACATGGCAGAAGCAATGGTTTTGAAAGGGAGGATGGGAAATGGGGAAGAGGACTTTATGAGAGGGTGCACAACATGTGTGTTGCTTTCTTCATGAAATTAAGATTTCCTGTTATAGTTGCAGTTTGGGAGAAGGAGTTCCATAATAAGGCCTTACTGTTTGGATGCATTCTGCTTCAGATCATAGATTGTTGCGTTCGTAGATTAGTTCCATACCCAGTGTATCTTGGAGGATGCTACAGACGTGGCAAACGAGGATCGATATTCTGTGGTTAATGGCCCTTTAGACTCTGTGTGAACACACTCTTCCTTTGCACTCCACGAATAACAGCAAATGCACAGTGCAAGGAATTTACCATACAAATGAACTGATAAAAGGAGTAATGCAAGTAGATCAATTTACTTTTGCTAGTATCCTGGGGCAAACTTGATTACAATTTATCTTGGCAGCACAATTTAGTGTATGTTTCATTTTGAAAGTATGGGGTGCTGTTAGTATTATACACATAGGAAATATAACAATAATTAAACAATATAAACATTTGCACAAAACAATGTTATTCATGCCTATAGCAAAATGTTATAGCAGTCTTCTTTTGACACCTTGAAAGCAACAGTGTAGCCGAAATAAGCATAAAAATGAGTATTATCTGTATTAGCCGGGAATAACTACGGCAGAAAAAGCAAAGAAAATAATAACAGTTTTTTTTATTATATCCAAGACTAAGCTTTCAAATACAGTCATGGGCACACCTGAAGCCTTAATAAGAAGATAAACCATCCCAATTAAACTGTCATGGGTAGAAAGCCTTGCTTCCTTTTTCGAAGAAAAAAGACAAAAAAGATTACTTTTCAAATACTTTCAAATATCAGTTCAGCTGTGAAGGGGGTGTTTCTATTAACAAGCTAATTTAGACATCAAGAGCTTCTGTCACTCAAACACGAGCTCCAGACGACAGTTATAGGTAGGGCATTTATTGAAAACAAAGTGGTCTAAATGAGGGAGATGGGTGCGGGGGTTAGTGCACAGAATTGTATTAATATCTGAACCATACAACTAAAGTTTCTCTACATTTTAAATAGGGGTTGCTCCTGGAACCACTGAATAATTAATTATAATTACTTTTTCTGAATGACCAATAATTATGCAGATGCAAATTCTTCATATGCACATTAATATTGGATACTTTGAAAACCTGACTGGATTTCAAATTCTTGCCAACTCTAATGGTATACCCCACCTGATACTTGGAGTTAAATTAGGATGCTACCACATCACTGCTATTTTTCCTAACCTACTTGGACCTATTATTCCTAGTGGCTCCGATCCTGCTGGCAGAACAGGTGAAGTAGTTAAGTAAATGCCTATGCAAGGATACTCTGGTGCCTGTAAAAATGTCTATCACTTTTGGTACCCAACCTGCTGCTTATTGGAGGCAATCACAGCCGTGGCCACAGCGAGTTGTTATACAGACTACCTTCACCCATAAGTTATTTGCTGCAAGCCAGTGGCAGTTGGTGGACGGTAAAAATGGCGAGGCAACATAAATAAAAAACAAGAAAAATACCCCCAAAAAATTAAAAAGAAAAGAAACTAACCTTAGGGTGCAGCACGTCCAGTCCCCAGCTCCTTACTCCTCCGAGCACGAGGTCTCTCAGCTCTCTTAGGTCTTTATCCAATCCAGACGGTGCTCTCATGCTGTTAAGCACTATGAGTGAAGCGTCTGGATTGGCTGGAGCAGGCTGCCTGAACGCTCCGAAAGGCACTGGAGGCTGATGCCTGCTCTCCATCCCAGCTGTCTGGGACAGCTGGGTTGGAGAGGTGGAATTGTGCATGTGGGTTTGGACATAGCAAAGTAGCCGTCCAAACTGACATTAGCAATTCATACTGAAGGGGCCATTCGTCACTGCTGCCAATCAGCAGCAATGACGCACTGGCCCCGCCCTGCCCTCTTCGTTCGGCAGAAAGCTAGAAAAATAAAATGGCAATAAAATCTTTTATTACATTTTATTTTGCCAGCTTTCTGTACGGTGGTGGGGGCAGCACTCCTCTGATCCAATGGAGGAGCCACAGCTGCTACAGGATGCAACAAAGTACCAAAATATAGATTTGTTAATTAGCCAGAGAATGTTGTATAGATGTAGACTTGCACACGACTTGCAGTGCTCATGACTCTCCTCTTAATGTGGTGTTTGCAATTACAAATATTATAAATAGGCTTACATTTCAAATTTCATATCACATTGCTCTTTATGACTTTGAATGTAGTATTATTCATGTTTTATTACATTTTCATTTTAGGTGTATTAGTGAATTGATATGAATATTGAGAGGTAATGAGCATTGCGTTTGGTGTGTAAGTTATGGTTTGCATGGCTGTTGTGTGAGTTGTGGTTCTCACAATAACTTACAAATTTAAGTGGCTTTTCGCTTTTAATTCTAAACCATAACTGCACTTTATCTGTGATTCTTTAGGTCAATTTCAGAGTTTTTTAAAAAACATAACAAGGTCAAACATAATTCCACTTTAACCTTTGTTTTTTCAGTGAATTATTTGGGTTTTTTGATGTTACAAAACTATTCAAAAGATACAGGCACCCAAACTTCCATGTGCAGTCGACCCCCATAGCACACGGCCTTTGACAATATGCTGCAGGGTTGGCTGGCAGCCAAGTCCTGTGCCCAAGCCTCTGTGGGCAGCCAACCCCCTCTATGCACGACCATTGGCTATGCACAGTAGAAGATGATCATAGAGCCTGGCATCTAGTCGCGCCGTACATCCAATCACCAAGGGTGGCAAACATGCCCGCCCCCGCACGCAGCCTTCGTCCTTGCACAGGGCCACCTTTATTTTTTACTCAATTTTGAATCAGATCCCAAAACTAAATGAAGTTGTTTTTTTTTCATTTTGATTAAAGGGGCCTGTGGGTGAGAGTGTGCTCACCATGTCACCTTATGGGCCCTTTCCTAACGTTTTTCAGTACTCTGGTACTTGTAATGGTGGCCGCAATATTTATTATCAGTGTTGCAGACACCCAGACAGAACAGTTCCAAGGATCAAAAATGACCAAGGGGAGAAAAAGCATCTCTGCCAATGAGAGTGACTTATGTTTTACATTTTTGGATATGCACTGCTCCGGATCCACAGATACCCAAGAATTAACAGTCCAGATATACCTAAAAATGTTAACTCTTGATGACCAACTTCAGCACTAGATTGCTGATCTTTAAAAAATTATTGTAGGCATTTATACCAAATCCAATCCAAGAAAATCACACACTGTAAGAGATGATCTAACGTTGTGTCAAGTTTGGTGTAATTATATTCAGCTGTTTTTTTCTTTATCGTAGAGCAAAGAACAGGGAATTAAAATGGAATTCACACTTTTGGGACCCTGCTTTTTCTTGGTTCCCGATTCACAATCCTGCAGGAAACTGGCTATGAAGACCAAAAGTGGATAAACATTTTATTGTTAAAAGTTTGTGGAGGTTCTTCAAAGGGCTCCAAAGTTATTAAGAAACCAAAATGTGCCTTTCCTTTGGAAACTCTGACTAAACAATAAGTACACTGCCACTCTCGCTCTCTCTCGCTGTCACTAGCTCTCTCTCAATATCTATCTATCTATCTATCTATCTATCTCCATCTCGCTCTCTCTCTCTCTCTATATATATATATATATCTTTCTAACTATAACGTGTCTGAAACCTATGGTTTTTTCAGTGAATTTCAAAGGTTTTTTAAATGCTAATTTCTAACTATAACGTGCCTGAAACCTATGGTTTTTTAAGTGAATTATATATATATTTATATTTTGAAATTCACTGAAAAAACCATAGGTTTCAGACACGTTATAGTTAGAAATTAGCATTTAAAAAACCTTTGAAATTCACTGAAAAAACCATAGGTTTTAGGGACAGTTATAGTTAGTTGGACATTTCACTCGTACAAAACCATAGAAATTCCCCCGTTATAGTTAGTTCAGCTAACTATAACTCGCGCCCCGCAATGCACTGCTGATGACGTCACATATTACAAATCTCATGACATGGTCAGTGACATCACTGATGACATCACTGATGACATCTCAAATGACATCACTGATGACATCACTGATGACATCATCCAGTGACTGTGTGTTTCTGTAAAGTTTAAATATGTTTAATATATATAGGGAAAGACGTATTGAAGAATGAGTGGGTGTATAAGTGTCTGAATGGATGATTTAGTAGGTGCGTGACTGGCTCTATAAGTGAGTGATTAAACGTATCTTACTGAATGCATGGGTTAGTGACTAAACTGTGTGAATGTCTGTATCCGTCTGTCTGTTGGTGTGTAAGCGGCTGCATGGGTTTGCGAATAGCTACATGAGTGTCTACATGGGTTATTGATTGGTTGTCTGAGTCTCTGTATGGGTGCCTGAGTGTTTGTGTGGGTGGGGTGTGTGTGACTCTGTGCATAGATGTGTGAGTGGGTGATTCACTGGGTGCATGGTTTCAAGAGTGCATCTGTGATGGACTGTATGGGTGGGTGAGTGTGTGTATGGGTGTGTTAGTGAGTGAATGTATATCTCAGTGGTACATGTGTGAGTAACTACATATGTGAAAGGCAGTATATATGTGTGTTGGAGTATATACATGGGTGTAAGTGAGAGTGTGTGATTGTGAGAGTGGCTGTATGGATGAATGTGTACTTGTATCAGTGATTGTATAAGAGCGTAAGAATGTGCTAGTATTTGTATGAGTAAGTGAGCTGGTGTGTATAACTGTATAGGTGAGTAAATGGCAGTGTGATTAATTATTTGCATGATTGACTAGGTGTGTGACTACCTCTATGGATGAGTGACGGTGTGTGAGTGTCTATATAGGTGTATGAGTGCATATGATAGTCATGTACTGAGTGACTGTAAGTATGAGTGACTGTACGGGTGAGTGAGTGGATGTGTGTGTATAGACCTAAGAATCAGTGAGTGGGTATGTAGTTATTGGTGTTGGAGTGTGTATGGTTTTGAGAATGGCAGTCTGTAATTTAGAGTGGGTGAAGATGCATGAAATTATCACATGGATGATGTCATCAGTGATGTCATCAGTGATGTCATTTGAGATGTCATCAGTGATGTCATCGGTGATGTCACTGACCATGTCATGAGTGATGTAATATGGGATGTCATCAGCAGTGCATTGCGGGGGCGCGAGTTATAGTTAGCTGAACTAACTATAACGGGGGAATTTCTATGGTTTTGTACGAGTGAAATGTCCAACTAACTATAACTGTCCCTAAAACCTATGGTTTTTTCAGTGAATTTCAAAGGTTTTTTAAATGCTAATTTCTAACTATAACGTGTCTGAAACCTATGGTTTTTCAGTGAATTTCAAAGGTTTTTTAAATGCTAATTTCTAAATATAACGTGCCTGAAACCTATGGTTTTTTAAGTGAATTTCAAAGGTTTTTTAAATGCTAGTTTCTAACTATGCCTACAGAGGTAGGACATGTGAAGAAAGAAGAAAAAACGCACAGAAAGAAGCAAAAGAAATGCAGAAAGAAGCAACAGAAGTCCACAAAGACGAAGAAAAGTGCAGGAAGAAGCAAAAGATGTGCAGAAAGAACCAACAGAGGAGCAGAAAGAGGCCTTGTTGCAAAATCATCCTGTGCCCACAACTTTTTCAGACGGGTACTGGTGGTAACTGACTCTGACTAACCAGAGCCAGTGCTATGCTAAACGACACTTAGAATACAGTGAAAACACCTACATACACTAGGGAACACTATGCGTTGGGGTACCCCTGTGATTAGCATGACCTCCTCTGTAAGTCCCTAGTACATAATAGGGCAGGGGGATTAAAACTACCTCTTAAAACGTGCTACAGGGCGCGTTTGCACAGTGGTGAAGGGAGGGGGGCCTGAGGTGACATGTGTGCAAACGCGCCCCGTGGCGCGTTTTAAATTGCGGGATTAAGTCCCCTTGAATCCTGAGGGTCCCTGGGGCCCAACTAGCCCCCCAGGTACCTACAGTTAGGACCACAGAGCTGAGTTGCGTTGCAGAGAGGCGTTGCGAGGCCACGCACCTTTTTTCACCTCTCTGCAACGCAACTCTGTTGTGCTTACTGAAAGTACCTGGTGGGCTTTCAGCACCACCCGCCGCAATGTCAGAAATGCGGGATGCGCCCGCCAGTGTGGTGGGCGCATCCTAATGGCATGTGCGGGACCGCCGCATGCATTGCGGGCGGTCCCATTTCCCGGGGGTATGGCGGGCGGACAAAGTCCGCCCGCCATGCTAATGACCCCCATAGTTGTTAAAAATATAGTTTTTAAATTAATGTTATGTATTTTAGTATATATTTTATATGTATGTGATGTTTTTGTATAAGAATTGTTTGTATTTTTAATATGTGTTAGAATTTTTGTAGTTATTATTTTATTTTTTAATTTGAATTTTGCGTTTTAGTTCTGTAGCGGGTTGTGGGTGTATAGGGAATAGGATGGGAAGTAATTTAATTATATCAAATTAATTGATTATTTTTTATTTATTAATATGTGTTTAATTGAGATTTTATAGTTTTAAATGTGTAAAGTAATTTATTGTTAATTAATAAATAATTGGTTGGTAATTAATTTTAATTAATTAATTGGTAATTAATTATGTTATTTGTGTAATTAATTCAAGGTGTTTGTTGTGGTGTTTATAGGAGTAAAGGGTGGGAAGTAATTTGTGTTTAATTAGTTAATATAGTTGTCAATTAATGTTAATTATTTGAAATTTATTTTGGGTAATTGTTCATTTTTTGTGTGTTGTTTTTACTTTTAAAGGGGTAAAGGGTGTGTATTAAATACATTTTAATTACTTTATTATTAGTTGTTAATAGTAATGGTTTTTAATTTAAAAATAAGTTTTAATTGTGTTTTATTATTTTAGAGTTTAATTTAGGTGTGTGTTGTGGATATTATAGTGTTAAAGTGTGTGTTGTCGGGGGCGTGGCTAGCAGCCAGACATGGCGGTCGTCTTCTAGTCGAGCTCCAGACCTGGGCCGCTAAATCCTGAAATATCCTGATGTAGACTGCAGGACGGGGGCTGTAAGTGAGCGGGCGGCTGGCCGGGTGTGACACGAAGACTCGGAGCTGCGTGGTTGTCGAGGAACGCAGATACAGGCGGAGGTGTCGACCCCGGTGCCTGTCTACGCAGACGATAGCGGAGAGACGCTTGGGGCCCGGTGCGGGCAGACCTGGACACCTCCGGTAAGCGGAATTGCTGCCTGCTCCCCTGCGGTCCGGAGTTGTGCGCGATGAGCGCTGGGGCTGGACTGTGCTCCCGGAGGAGGTGGCGCCGGGAGAACCGCATGAGACGCCATTGTGGAGTGGGAGTGCCTGCGACTGGGGGAAGACAGATCAATTGAGCCCGGGGATGAATTGTGGCCTATCCCCCTTCTGGGTCTGCGCGTCGGAGGTGGTGGAGCTGGGCGACGGCAACCGACCCTCAACAGTGCCTGAATCAGGGGACAGTGACATGCAATAGTGAATCCGTCTGCACGGAGGAGGTGGGGGCGGTGGATGGGGGACACGCAGCAGTTGCGGCACAACTTGGGACGACAGGCGGCCGGGTGGGCCCCGCTGGTCGCCGGTTTCCTTTCCTTCCTGATTGACTTTTGTTTCGCCATGGAGCCCTCACATGGGCAATGAGGAGTGGGGCTTGGCACACCTCGCGCTGCGGATGTGCAAGTTATAGGCCCCCCCAAGCTGAAGGTGTGGATTGCCTGCGGTCCCCGGCCCCCCCCTGCTGCTGTACCGCCCTGCCACAACTAGAACCTGACCCGGAGGTACAGTGCTGGCGCCACGAGAGGTGCAGAGGCCGACACTAGACTGTGCTGTAACGAACAGCGACTGGGCTGCTGTGTGGCGCTACTGGAAGTGGATGGAGGTGTCTGCTGGAACACAGGACTTGCGAACTGCTCCTGAAGTGTCTGGTAATCGTTATTGCTGCCAGTTGTATTGACTATCTCTCTCCTGTCTCACATGATAGGGCGAAACAGAGCAAAGCAACAAGATCTGGGAGGCCCGACTCTGTCCCGGACACCGCGGAGAACGAGGATGCCTCACTCACGTCTGGGTGTGTCCCGTCTACTGTTGTACCCGCACCTGTGGACAAGTTAGATCTGATCTTACAGGAGGTGAGGGACTCCAGGAGGTACGATCGAGCTGCAAATTGGGACCCTGATCACTGGCCTTACTTTGCTACGGGCGGACCACATGAAACTTGCGGACAAGGTGAAGGATAACGCTACGTCGCTGAAAGGCTTAGCACCGCGCCAGGCACAGAGTGAGACCCATATTAAACAACTGCAGGACCAGGTTGTTACCCTGCTAGACCGTGTGGAGGATGCGGAAGGCAGAGCTAGACGGAACAACATTCGCGTCATTGGCTTGCCAGAAAGGAGCGAAGGGAATGATGCAACACGCTATATGGAACAATGTTTCAAAGACCACGTCACGACGGAGAAACTTACCACGCAATACTGTATTGAACGAGCGCACCGAATACCCACTGGGCGACCAAAACCGGGGGCTCCCCCATGACCTCTTATAGTAAAATTGTTAAACTTTCGCGACAGAGACACTCTACTGCAAAAGGCTCGCGAAATGCCTCAGATACAATTTGAGAATGCTAGGATATCACTGTATCCCGATTACACGGTTCTGGTGCAAAGACAGCGCTCTTCCTTCTTAGCGGTTAAGAAAAGACTTAGAGCCTTAAACCTGAAATATGCGCTTCTCTTTCCGGCCCGATTAAAAATTTTGCATGACCAAAAGGCTTACTTTTTTGAGAGTCCTGGAGATGTGGACGACTGGCTGGAGGTGATGGAATTGACCAATGCTGCAACATCTGCCTCTCAATCCACTGCAAAGACTCGGAACAGTCCTGTTGTACCCACTGGTCGCGGCAGCAGACGATAGCGCAGGACCTCTCCGATGACATATCTCACTTCGCAACAGATACAGAGGAACAAATTGCAGGCGATTGTCGCAGCAGCCACCTTTACACAAGCCGCGAGAACTGAGGCCAAGACCTCCTCCGAAGAAGAAGAAACGCACGACACGGACTCGGAGGGCAGTGTGGCCCTTTTTCCTTCTGCAACCCCACAGTTAATTAATGATTTATATGGCTAAAGTAGCCGCTGCTCGCATTGTGCCTCCGACTGCAGGATGACTCTGTAACTGGTGATGGAAATATGTGTATGATTATTTGAGTAGTAACATGTTTGTATGGCCCAGGTTCCGTGGTAGCTTACATGTACTGTTGTAGTGAAGGTCGCACCACATGGGGAGCGCTAGCGATGTCCCCCACATGGCGAATGCGCTTTACGTAACCATTATGTTTTTTCTTGTTCAGTGGGGTTATATGGTCCGGTATTGTTTTTTGACCAGACCGAGTATTGGGGTTTTTGGGGGGTGGGTTGGTCCCAGGATAGCTATAGTTCTAGATAGGCTACGCAGCTTGAGCACCTCGCTAGCTTTTAAGCGAGTACTACCTACACCATGATGCATACGCTGGGTAAATATACCATACTGACATGGAATATTCGGGGTATGGGTTCGGTGCAAAAAGGCCATAGAGTGCATGCGCAACTGCAATGCCGCAAGGCGCAGATCGTATATCTACAAGAGTCGCATATGGTGGACAGTGAGATGGTGAAACTCCGCAAGAAATGGAGAGGGCAAATTTTTTCTACTACGTACTCAAGCTATGCGAGGGGTACTACAATTAAGGTGAGGCATGGAGTGGTACATATTTGTGAGAGGAACGCTAGATGGTCAACCTGTGGTGCTTGTCAATGTATATGCCCCGAATTTTGATCAAGATAAATATTGGGATATGTTAAATATTGCATTAGCTGGGTGGGAATCGCATGCATGGATTGTAGGAGGGGATTTTAATGCAGTAATGGATGTCTCTCTGGACAGGTCGCACCCGCCCCTGCATGGAGTGGGAGTTTTTAAGCAGACTGAGGCGCTGGGCTGATGGGCAGATGGGTGGGAACTGTGTGATGTCTGGAGGATGCGACACCCAACACACAGGGAATATTCCTTCTATTCCCCCGTCCACGTACTCCACACGAGGATAGATAGAATATATTGTTCCAACAGGATTGCTATGCAGGTGCCACAAGCTACATATTTACCAAAGACGTTTTCGGATCATAACCCGTTGGAGATTGTTCTCACCTGGGGTAGGGTACCCACTCCGGTTCCCACGTGGCGTATGTGGCCGCAGATATTGGAAGACTCTGTCTGATCTGCTAGATACCATTGAGAATTATTTTGCAGAAAATAGTAATACAGCGTCGACTAGACTGATTGAATGGGACGCTTTCAAGGTCGTGGTTCGGGGGAGAGCAATTAGCACGACTGTGGGAGCCAGGCAGGAACTTCACAAGTCCTTACTGGAGGTGGAACATGCTATGGGTAGGTTGGAACAAGATGCAGTGACTGATGAAACCAAACGGGCCCCACTTCAGGAGGCTAGAATTAAACACGCAGAGCTATTAGAGTCTCTGCGGGTCATTGATTATCAGACATACTCGCGGCGAACTCACACCGAAGCGGATAAGTCTGGAACTCTGCTTGCCAGGTTGATCCGAGATACCCCTCCAGCGGTGGTTATAAATGAAATACATACCTTAGAAGGGGTTAGCGCCGTTACCCAAGGGGATATCAATGCCGCCTTCCGTCAATACTATGCCACCCTATATAGTTCATCGGATAACAACGCGATGACCCACTTGGAGACTTTCTTGTCCAACCTCACATACCCGCAACTCACGGCGGCAGCCCAGAAAGGATTGACGGGGCCCATCACCCAATCTGAGATTAGGGTTGCTATGAAGGGACTCCCGGTAACAAAACCCCAGGGCTGGACGGTCTTCCAATTGAATTTTATGCTACGTATGCAGATTCACTAGTGCCCCAATTGGAAATACTGTAAAACACAGCACTGGAAAGGGGCTCTCTACCACTCACCACGGCGCAAGCATTGGTAATATCACTCCCAAAAGCAGGTAGGGACCCCACAGATATGGCCAGCTATCGTCCGTTGTCCTTATTAACCACGGAGTATAAAATACTGAGTAAGGTGTTGGCCAATAGACTACTGCCCTATCTGTCCCAGCTCATCCATGTAGACCAAACCGGCTTTTTACCTGCACGCAGCATATCACTGAACACTAGAAAGCTCCACTATCTCATGACTGAAGCGCCGAAACGGTACCCTCATGCGTGTTGCATTTCCCTGGATCTGCGGCAAGCATTTGACTCCATTAGATGGGTCTATATGTTTCAGGCGCTGGGGAAATTTGGGATTCCGGAAGGCTATATTTCCTGGTTGCGCCTCTTGTATGATGCCCCCACAGCGCGTGCCCGTACTGGTAACCACATCTCAGCGGAGTACTTTATACATGGGGGGCTAGACAGGGCTGCCCTCTATCGCCTCTTGTCTTTATACTGGCATTAGAACCACTGGCCATAAGGATGCGCCAAGATCTCCTTGACAGGGGTATACCGCTAGGGAATACGACTCATCTGTTCTCTGCGTATGCAGACGATATTATTCTATACTTGCGCGATCTCCATCTACCCTTGGATCCGATCTACCAGGTATTTCACCATTTCGAAATTATTTCAGGCTTGGCCATTAATGTTGCAAAATCACATGCTTTTTTCTTCATAGACCATGCAGAAATAACGGACGTAGAATTTGGAGATACCAGGCTCCAGGTGGCGCCGCACACATTTAAATACCTAGGTATTCAGGTCTACCGGACCCATACTGATATGCTGGTTGGTAACCTACACCGTGCGCTTAGAGCCTTGCGGTCCAGCATCACTTTCTGGATCTCATTGCTGCTGTCTGTCATGGGTAGGGCGGCTTTGGCAAAAATGGTGGTTCTACCGAGACTGCTATACTATTTCACTAACTTACCATTGATGGTGCCACATTCTACGTTTGGACTGATGAACACTTTGCTTATTGATCTTATCTGGGGCGCTGGCAGAAGACGTATTAGTCTGAAGAAGTTGCAATTGGATACAAATAGAGGGGGCCTGGACGTTCCGGACTTGCGTGCATATTACTACGCCTGCCAATTACAATGGCTGTCATATTGGACAGCGGGGCGTAATTTACAGGAGATAGGATACACCGAGGTGGACATAGATCGTGGTGCGTTACATACCTTGCTGTTACCTGGTGGAGTGGTCCCGAAGGATCCCCCCCCTCTGCTGCGCACGGCGCTCCAATGTTGGAAAGCAGCTCTGCAATATACGCATGCACCCCATGCATATGCGGGTAACATCCCGCTACTGGGCATTCCACTCAGGGACGGCAGGCTTACTAAGCGCAAGATAGCACCGTGGCTAGATGCAGGGATTAGCACAGTAGCGGATCTGTTTGGGGCGGGAACGCTACTAGATCATGACACATTTGTTAATGAAACGGGTGCCCCAGCGCACTTATATTTATTGCATGCTGCACTGTTCCAATATATAAAGAAGCACTGGGCTCCGCAGAGACAGGAACCCCCCACTCACGACTTGGTAAAAATGCTTTATTATATGGGCAGAGGCAGACACCTTATTAGATGGCTTTACACTGGTTTGCGCTTACATACGATGGTGGCTCTGGATTCATTGAGGGCGGCATGGAGTGAGGACATAGACAGAGACTTGGCAGATAAGGAATGGATGAGTGTACTTGAACACCCCAAAAAGGTCTCTAGAAATGCGAAATTCAAATTTATTCAAACTATGATACTTCATCGAGCTTACCTTACGCCACATAAACTGGATAAAATGTTTCCACAGACGCAGCATCACTGTCCGAGATGTCTGTTAGAAGGGGCGGACCTGCCTCATATGGTATGGGCTTGCCCGAAAGTGCGGGGGTACTGGGACCATGTTCGTAACATGATTAACGGGGCTGCACACCGTGAAATACTAAACACTATGGAAGAATGCATACTAGGCCTACACAAACAAGTCTCCAAACATAAGGTACAATATCGATTTATAGACCTGGCGCTTATTTTAGCAATACGTGCCATCACTATGCGCTGGAAATCACGGACCCCCCCCTCTGTGCTCACGTGGCATAGTGAGATGCTGCGTTGGGGCAATGCAGAAAGTGCTGCTTTGCGCAGAGAGGAACTCAGAGGCCTACGCAAGACTCCTATAGCGCTAGAATGGGATGTGATGATTGAGGCTTTCAAATCAGTTTATGTTCATCAATATGCCGCTGACCTCCCACAGTTGGCTGCACATTAGGATACCTACTCCCCGTATGTCGTGTTACACGTAGTGGTTTTTACTGATTATTGATACATACTTTTTATATGTAGCCTACAATGTCTATCACATGATATTTTTAATATACTATGTACTCATGGGACCAAAGGGACAGGGGAGGGGGGAGATGGAGACTAGTTTGTTGGGTAACTACTTATAAATATGGCTATAGACACGAGATGTGCTTCTGCAGCAAGGCACTGATGGACGTTTATATCATGGCAAACATCACTAGAAATGCTGGTTTCATAAGCTGTATATGATGTTTTTACCTCTATGTTGTCTGACAAAAGTGGTACTCATAGGGTCATAATGTAATAGCACCAACTTATCAGTGCATGATACCTGAAACATGTCTATGGTCATATATGTCGTGCAATGTAGTAATGTACTGTATATGTTCTACGAAAATCAATAAAATTATGTTTTAAAAAAAGTGCGTGTTGTCAATTAATGCTTATTAGTTTTTTTATTAATAATATTTTTAATTGATTTTTAATTATGTTAATTATGTAAGTTAATTTAATTTAAAATGTTGAAGTGTTTTGTTTTTGGTGTGGTGTTATAGGGTAGGAAATAAAATAAAGATATTTATGTATTAATTAATTTTTTTGTTTGTAAATATTTTCTAGTTTAAAAAATATCAGTTTTTTAAATGTATTTATTATTTTATTTTATATATTATTTGTAGGTTTTTGTTATATGTAATTAATATTATAATATGTTTTCTTTTTATATATTAAATATATTTGATTTTTCATTTTTTAAATATTGTTTAGTTATTTTTATGATTTAAAAAAAAAAAATATATATATATATATATATATATATATCCCACAATTTCCCTCTCAAAGAGAATTTAGCCGCACTCCACAACGTTAAAGATGTTGTTTTAATAACGGCACAGCATTGGCAAAAGTTCCTAACATGTTTCGGTCATCCTTGACCTTTTTCGAAGGTTCGCCATCGACATCGTGATGCTGGGCAGGAAACCGCCACAAGTCAATTGCACTACTTTATAGGTGTTTAGCCCTCTAGTGGACAACCTTTATAGGTCAACATCATGCATGCTGGTACTTGCGGTATTTTCTGCCCCTTGCTGCTTTATCCCTCCAGTGGGCGATGTCCAAATAATGTTCTCTTTACTGTTGCAGTTTTAAAACGTTGTGTCTCAGCAGCATATTTTCAAAGCAGCTGAGACCCATGCCGCAGACAGTCTCCGGCGGCGCCTGTTGCCCTTAACGCTTTCGCAGTCACACAACACGGTTCACTTTCAGGCAATTACCGGCGCTCTTGCTGGTGGTGCGTCACATCACGGCAGAACCAAGGCGTTTAAATATCCCACAATTTCCCTCTCTTTTTATATATTAAATATATTTGATTTTTCATTTTTTAAATATTGTTTAGTTATTTTTATGATTTAAAAAAAAAATAATATATATATATATATTTGTGTGAATAGTAATTTTAATCTCTTTGCTATCCAACACTTTCCCTACTGTTGCACTCACTGGAGTGGGAATAGTAATTTTTATACCCCTTTGCTATCCAGCACTTTCCATACTGTTGCACTCAGTGGAGTCGGAATAGTAAATGTTATCCCTCCTCTATCCAACACTTATCCTACTGTTGCACTCAGTGGAGTGGGAATAGTAATTTTTACCCCTCCGCTATCCAACAGTTTCCCTTCTATTGCAATTTTTGGAGTGGGAATAGTAATTTTTCCCCCTCTGCTAGCCAACAGTTGCCCTACTGTTGCACGTTTTGGAGTGGTATTAGTAATTTTAACCCTTCCGCTATCCAACACTTTCCCTTCTGTTGCACTTTTTGGGTGGGACATATTAATTTTTGCCCCTCCGCTATCTAACACTTTCCCTACTGTTGCTCTCACTGGAGTGGGAATAGTAATTTTTACCCCTCTGCTATCCAACACTTTCCCTACTGTTGCACTCACTGGAGTTGGAATAGTAAATTTAATTCCTCCTCTATCCAACACTTATCCTACTGTTGCACTCAGTGGATTGGGAATAGTAATTTTTACCCCTCCGCTATCCAACAGTTTCCCTACTGTTGCACGTTTTGGAGTGGGAATAGTAATTTTAACCCCTCCGCTATCCAACACTTTCCCTATTGTTGCACTTTTTGGGTGGGCCATATTAATTTTTGCCCCTCCCCTATCTAACACTTTCCCTACTGTTGCACTCATTGGAGAGGGAATAGTTATTTTTACCCCTTTGCTATCCAACACTTTCCCTACTGTTACACTGATTGTATTGTGAAAGTTTAAATATTTTTTAATAGTTTAATGTTTTAATTTGTTATAGATTTTTGTTTTTTTATATTTTAAATCATTAATATATATTTTTATTTTTTATATTACTTTAAACTTTTAACATAAATTAAAAATAATAGTTTATTCATTGTTTTAAAGAAAATATACGTATAAATTATTATGTTTGTGTGTTTTTTTTTTACGTTTATTTGTTATATTTTATTAAAATGTATATTAAATTAATTTTATTTTGTTAAAATTATATTTATTATTTAATATATGTAATATATTATTTTATTTTATATTTATATAAAAGTCGATATTTTATACACCAATATATTCTTTACATCGATATTTTTTCGTCGATATTTTTGTACTTATCTGTTTAAGTATAGGAGTCGATATTTTTGTTGTCTATAAGTTTTTACTCGATATTTTTAACATCGATATTTTTTACATCGATGTTGTGTCAGTGAACCATATATAATTATATATATATATATATATGTATATATATATATATATATATCAGTGGTGGTTGCCACTCTTTCATTACAGTAGTTAGGTCAGAGTTCCTATAGGAAGGGCATTTTTTGTATCACTAATAACTTTAGTGCAGTTAGATTAATAAACTTTCCAAAAAGAAATTCCTCCACCATAGCTTTTTCCCGTGAAAGTTTGGGGGTGATCTGTCAACCAGGAGCCTTGAAAATGTTGGGGTTCCAAAGAAACTTTCGCCATGCAATTTCTATAGGGAGTTTTGAACCCTGAAATAGAGAAATCGGCTGACTAAACCTACACCAAATTTGGTAGAAAACTAGCTCTTTACTCAGAAAGCGTGCTTTTTGTGATTTGATGTAAATCTGTTTCGGTGTTTTGGAGTAATTAATGTGAAAAAAGTAGTGATATCTAGTGCCGCAGGACTCCAGAGGGAGTGCCAAAAATCTCAAAGGAGTCCTGCAGGACAAAGCAGCAAATCAAGCATTCTGATTTCCTGGACCCACAGGACCAAGGGCTGTGGTTTGCTGGACACAACATGAAGAGAAATATTGTGCCCACCATTACAGGACTCAGGGACTAGGCCCCTGAGTTCCGAGTTTACAGCAAAAATTATGTAAAAAGGGGGCAGGGTAGAAATACTCTAACCTCCTAGCCCTTGTGGCTTTATCAATAAAGCACTAATAAATATAATTAAATATATATGTAATAAATTCACATATTGCAAGGTTTAATAATAGTGATTGTCTCATAATAAAATATTAATTAATAAAAACATTAAACATGTGTTTGAATCTTTTTTAAACATTTTTCAAGCTATAAAGTGCAAACATGGAACCAACTACAAAAGGGCTCTGTACTCCAGCTGAAGAGCATAAAGTTCCAGAGTGATTTAGAAAATATGGTAATCTTCACTGGGGTTATGGATTCAATGACCCTGGGGATTTACTGTGTTTTTTTATTTTGCTGGGTGGCTGCTGCACTTCCTGTAGCCCTCACCTCAACATTTATAAAAAGGTTGGTGAGTCCCCTGCCCCTTCTACGGGCACCACTAGGAATAAAAAATATTACAGACAAATGCCCTCTGCATTATGCGGCATTCTTACAACAGGGCAATGAATAATAAATGAGTGGCTCATGCTGCTCATTTACTATTCCCTTTTTTTTTTTTTGCTAAGTGGGTGCCCCAGGGCCCACCTGGGGCTCTCCCATGCAGCCATCATTGGGGGCCACAGGGGGAGCCCAAAAACCCCCATGGACCCAGTCGGCTTCCCAGCCAGCACCCATAGCTGTGCTGGCAGGAGCCGGCATCATTCCTTGGTTCTCAAGCGAGAGCAGCTTCTTTTTCTGCTCCCTGGGCAGGAGCAAACTAGTGTTTCCTGCCCAGGAGAGTGCAGGCCCATAGAGGCTTGGGGAGAGGAGTTGCACGTCCCTTTGCCCTTAATCAAATTGTTTCGCTATGGGAGATGGGGTCCCTGGGGTCTCTAAGCGGCACGGGGAGGGGAGACGCACGCTCCATCTCCATTATATGATTAGAAGCTTTGAGGATAGGTCCCCTAGGCCCCACAAAGGCTTGGAGGGGAGGGCCACACACCCGACCCCAAAAATACTAATGTGCTGCCCCTGGGCCCTGGTCCACCCCTTGGAAAGTTCACAAAGGCAGCAGACTTCTGATTAAAAAATCTTTTCGACTTGACACCCGAGGGATCCATTTGCAACTTTCTCATCAGGCCTAAGGGGGCAGGATATCACTACCCTGGGCCCATATATGCGTTTTTAAACTTTTATCTGGGACAGGAGACTGAGTCCCCGAGTCCTAAGATGGCTGCAGCCACATCTTTATAGATTTGGTAACAGCCAATTAGATCTCATCTAGAGATCTGTTGGCTTCATGAAACCTACATGGCATGAAACATACAAAGTTTTTGAGCCTTAATTTCTCCAAATCTACCGAATGGATTCATATCAAATCACAAAAAGTATGTTTTCTGGATCAAGATTTAGAATTCTTCCAATTTTGGTGTAATTGTGTTCCGCTGTTTTGCCTTTAGCTTTGTCTAATTTTCCTATGGAAAGAAATGAATGGGGGAAAAACATTTTGGGACCCCCCGTTTTCTCAGCCACCTCTTGACGGATCACCCTTAACCTTTCCAGGAAGGAACTGAGGTAAAAGAAAATGTTTTTGGTAAGTTTTATGAAGATTAGTAAAACGGAGCTAAAGTTATTAGCAAACCAAAAATTCATGGTCCTAACTATAACTACCCAGTGTGTTTGTGTGTGTGTGTGTGTGTGTGCGCGCACATATATATATATCTACATATAGCACATCAGAACAAAATGCTCAGTGCAATGATTCTATATTGTCTAAATAATAACTACTTTCAGTTTGCCAATCAAACTTTTCAACAGATAAGAGGAGTAGCTATGGGGGCTTGCTTTTCCCCTAGCTACTCCTGCCTCCAAATGGGCTGGTGGGAGGAGAAGATTTTAAACAGAGACCACAAGGCAGATATAGATAATCATGTAAGGATTTGGTTACGCTATATTGACGATTTATTCGTAATAATGCAAGGTACAAAAGAATAGGCACAGAATTTTGTAAATAGCATTAATCAGAATAATGTCAATCTTCATTTTATTTCCAAAATCAGCAACACCAGTGTATGTTTCCTAGATGTGGAGGTATATATCAAGAATCAACAAATTGAGACCAGACTCCACAGAAAACCAACTGCGGGAAACAGCATACTGCATGCGTCCAGCCACCATCCACAACATCTCATCCATAGCATACCATATGGAGAGATGTTGAGGATAGGCCGTACGTGCAGTCGTGATGATGATCTCATAGAAGCTCAACAAATGAGCAAAACAAGATATAATGAAAATATCTTAAACATAGCTATTGACAAAGCCAATAAAATCAATAGAAAGGAACTATTAGTTAAGAAGACTCCGCGAGAGCCTAGTTCTATCCAGAAGATTGACACTGAAACTAGACTTATTCTAACTTTTAGCAAAGAACAAAACACCTTGCACAGAATAATCAGCAAAAATTGGCCAGTGGCCAAAAGCGACCCCATTATCGGAAAATTGTTGCCAAAAAATCCAAGTATTATATTTCGCAAATCGAAATCCATGAGGGACTACTTGGTAAAAAGCAGCCCAGAATTGATCAAAACAACAAACTGGCTCAGTGCACGTAAGGGATTTGTAAAATGCCAAACATGTAGGGCATGTAAATATGGGACTAATAAAACATCGTATAACACTCCGTTTTCTGATGTTCTCATAAAAATTACAAAATTCCTCACATGCCGTACTGAATATGTGGTCTATGTGTTGGTTTGCTCTTGTGGGCTGCAGTATGTGGGCAGTACCAAATTACAGGCCCACAAGCGTATACTGCAGCACATGAGAGCAATAACCAACAATGACCATACATACCCCATTGCACGCCACTTCAAGGAGATGCATGCCAGTAACTTAGATCACCTCTCGTATTATTTGATTGATTCCATCCCAATGCCAAGGAGAGGGGGTAACAGAGAAGCAAAATTGAGACGCTTGGAAACTCAGTACATTATAGAACTAGATACCAAGACCCCCAACGGACATAATTCTAGTGAGGATTTCCACACTTGGTTATATTAAATATATTGATATAAGAACCACTCCTCATTTGATGACTAGTCTATATCAAACCTCTGGCACATGCATATTATCACAAACTATTCTGATGGTACTTCCATCTAACCATCCAGCTTGCTGCCTAAATAGCATTTATGCTTTAATGAAACCTGGAACTGTTTTTAAAAAAATCTATACAGTTTTTAAATTTAGTTAGTAATGGACCATGGAACAGGGGCTGTTCCAGGTAAACACACGTTAGTTCTTAAGGCACCAAGCACTTTAGACAACACAGAAGATAATTCTCACGCAAGAGATAGGTTGGTCAAATGCTAATTAATTGGGCCAGGTTAAACTCTTGTGATCAGCATTGGGACATGTTTTATCAATGTAGATATTGTTTGAACAATAATTTGTGTATTTAACAAACATTGTCAATGGTTTTTATACTATTATATTAACCAATTGAAATTGAAACACTAAGAGTGTCATTACGATGGCGGGCGGAAAAAAATCCAACCGCCATGGTAGTGGAAAATTACCGTTCGCAGGTACAGCGGAAACACCGCCGACCCTATTAGGATCAACCGCCAAAATATTCCAACCGCGGCGGTAGGAGGCATCGAAAACCGCCCGCAGATGGCGGAGATGGGGAAAATCCAACCACGACGGTCGGGTTCACAGCGTAAACACACAAAACCACCGCCAGGCACGCGGAGTGACCGCCAATGATATTATGATATCCCCGATGTCACAGCGGTGCGTTCCACTGTATCCAACCGCCGCGGTCGCTAACAGTAATGAATGTGAGATACGGCGGAAGGCTTGCAGCATAGCCATCGCTGCGGATGCTCCGTCAACAAAATGGCGGCCAAGGAAATAAACACACAATAAGGCCACCAAATGCACACAGGCAACTAGCCCTGCCCCCAAAATAACCTGAAACATCCCAATGACGCACCCTCATGGCAAATTCAAACATACAAATCACAGGACAACCCACACAGCACACCTGACAGCATTACACCATCTTGACACACCCACATAGCTGAGCATAAAACCAACCCCTTCCCTGACCACAATCCTTTGCAAAACGACTCAACAGAAGGAAACAGCACCAGAGCACTAAGGAGAGCCAAGCCTGCACACATCACACCACCACAACACACACACACACCACCTACACCACCCACACCACCCTCACAACTGCACCCCAAAACATCAGCACAGCACACACCATGGCACCACAGAAAATGCCAAAATTCACAGACACTGAGTTGACAGTAATGGTAGATGAGATAATTAGAGTAGAACCACAACTCTTTGGTAGCATGGGCCAACAGACACCATTAGCCACAAGAACAAACATGTGGGTAAGGATAGTGGACAAGGTCAATGCAGTAGGGAACGTGCCCCGCAACAAGCATGAAATCCAGAGGCGGTGGCATGACCTGAAGAGTGTTGTCAAGAAGAAGAGGGCCAAGAACCGTGAGCTGGCTGATGCGACTGGTGGAGGCCCTCCCATTCCACCAAAACCATTCTCTGCATGGGAGGAGAAGGTACTTGCCATACTGCATCCAGAGAGTCTTGAAGGAATACCCAGGGGAGTGGAGGCTGGTAAGTACCAACTAATGTATACCATGAAACTGCCATGTAGTGTCTTGCACAACTACAAAGCTACATCTCTGAGGCACAAGTACATTCATCTGCACCCCAATACCAAACACAGGTCTCACTGATTTAACATTCACCCCATCTGAATCATCACAAAGGTACACAACATCAACTGTGTTGTATGTGTCCAGGCAAGCAGCACTACAACTCCCACCAGCCACCCCTGTCCCACCTCTCAGAAGGAGGAGCACTCCCCCCAACCAGAAGCAGCTGACAGACATTGTGTGCTTCACCCTCATCTAACAGGTAGGTAGCCATCTTTCCAGGGAGGTGTGTTTGGAATAGGGAGGCCTGCACTACAACTCCCACCAGGCCCACTTGTCCCACAGCTGAGCAGGATGGACTACTCCCCCCACCCAGAACCATGTGTCACCCATTGTGTGCTTCACCCTCACCTAACAGGTAGGTAGCCATCTTTCCAGGGAGGTGTGTTTGGAATAGGGAGGCCTGCACTACAACTCCCACCAGGCCCCCTTGTCCCACAGCTGAGCAGGATGGACTACTCCCCCCACCCAGAACCATGTGGCAGACATTGTGTGCTACACCCTCACCTAACAGGTAGGTAGCCATCTTTCCAGGGAGGTGTGTTTGGAATAGGGAGGCCTGCACTACAACTCCCACCAGGTACACCCTGCCCCATCCCTCAGCAGGATGGAGCACTCCCTCCCACCGAGAAGCATGTGGTAGACATTGTATCACTACAAACAAACTGACAGGTAGGTATCCATCTTCCCAGGGAGGGCTGTTTGGGGGTGGGAGGCCTGCACCACAACTCCCACCAGCCACCCCAGTCCCACCACTCAGAAGGAGGAGCACTGCCCCCACCCAGAAGCATGTCTCAGCCATTGTGTGCTTCACCCTCACCTAACATGTAGGTAGCCATCTTTCCAGGGAGGTGTGTTTGGATTAGGGAGGCCTGCACTACAACTCCCACCAGGCCCCCTTGTCCCACAGCTGAGCAGGATTGACTACTCCCCCCACCCAGAACCATGTGGCAGCCAATGTGTGCTACACCCTCTCCTAACAGGTAGGTATCCATCTTCCCAGGGAGGTGTGTTTGGAATAGGGAGGCCTGCACTACAACTCCCACCAGGCCCCCTTGTCCCACAGCTGAGCAGGATGGACTACTCCCCCCACCCAGAACCATGTGGCAGACATTGTGTGCTTCACCCTCACCTAACAGGTAGGTAGCCATCTTTCCAGGGAGGTGTGTTTGGAATAGGGAGGCCTGCACTACAACTCAAACCAGGCCCCCTTGTCCCACAGCTGAGCAGGATGGACTACTCCCCCCACCCAGAACCATGTGGCAGACATTGTGTGCTTCACCCTCACCTAACAGTTAGGTAGCCATCTTTCCAGGGAGGTGTGTTTGGAATAGGCAGGCCTGCACTACAACTCCCACCAGGTCCCCTTGTCCCGCAGCTGAGCAGGATAGACTACTCCCCCCACACAGAACCATGTGGCAACCATTGTGTGCTTCACCCTCACCTAACAGGTAGGGAGCCATCTTTCCAGGGAGGTGTGTTTGGAATAGGGAGGCCTGCACTACAACTCCCACCAGGCCCCTTGTCCCACAGCTGAGCAGGATGGACTACTCCCCCCATCCAGAACCATGTGGCAGTCATTGTGTGCTACACCCTCACCTAACAGGTAGGTAGCCATCTTTCCAGGGAGGTGTGTTTGGAATAGGGAGGCCTGCACTACAACTCCCACCAGGCCCCCTTGTCCCGCAGCTGAGCAGGATAGACTACTCCCCCCACACAGAACCATGTGGCAACCATTGTGTGCTTCACCCTCACCTAACAGGTAGGGAGCCATCTTTCCAGGGAGGTGTGTTTGGAATAGGGAGGCCTGCACTACAACTCCCACCAGGCCCCTTGTCCCAAAGCTGAGCAGGATGGACTACTCCCCCCACCCAGAACCATGTGGCAGCCATTGTGTGCTTCACCCTCACCTAACAGGTAGGTATCCATCTTCCCAGGGAGGGCTGTTTGGGGGTGGAGGCCTGCACTACAACTCCTACCAACCACCCCTGTCACACCTCTCAGAAGGAGGAGCACTCCCCCCACCCAGAAGCATGTGTCAGAAAGTCCACCTAAAAATGACAACTGGACAGGTAAGCAGACAGTGCATGCACCACACCATTCCTCAACAAAAGCATTGAGCTAATGACAACACAAGGCCTCACATCACAACAAAATACACCCCAATAAAATAGCAATTGATAGTATGCAGACAGCTAAGCGTATGTAACTGTGACAGAAACAGAACTGTGACTCAACCAAACCCATGTGTAAGCAAATCAGGGACCATATATGCACTGCACCGAATGTTATCTGTAAATTCCATGGGTGCTGAGCATGAAGGACCATAGTAACAATAAACAGGCATGGTCTGTTGAACAATGAAATCCAAGCACAGAACATTACAAAGGTATGCATGAGATAACAATGGTACAATGGCTAGTACATGTGCATATGTAACATCTGCCAGGAAGAGTAATCAGCAAAGATGCATCACATCAAGTTGTATAGCAGCCAGTTGTCAGATGACAACCTTTCAGTTTAATACTAAGAGCTCCACGTGGGGCATGGTATCCAATGACTTGTCACACCATGGAAAAAGATGTATGTACCTCCACATCATGTCATGACGCACATCACTGTGCAGACATACAATTTATGAAATACGTAACTGTGTGTTGCATAACATGTAAATAAGAGACATCAAACACAGCAAGCCTGATGGGTGTAAGTCAATGACTATGTACCCTCTGTTCCACAGGTGACCAACAACTGACTGCAGAGGACGACAACCTCAACCTGCAGAGCCAGTCTCCTCCCCCGGAACATGGACACTCTGATGCGGAGTTCCTGGATTCTTTGGATGAGGAGCTCCAAGCCGGCCCATCTGGTGTGCCAGGGCGCAACCGGTCACATGACCCCACTGCCCCCCCACCCTCAGAAACAACATCAACACTGACCCCTGCTGGAAAGACCTGTGCCGCCACCACCACCACCACTACCACTGCTGCCTGCAACACTGGCCCTGCCCCAGAGGATGCCCAGCCCACACCAACAACTGTGGAGGGCAGGGAGAGTAGGCGTGTGCCTAGAGTAGTGAGGCAACAGGTCAGTGATAGCAGGGCAGGTGGGAGGACAAGTGGGACTCCAACACCACAGGACACTGTGACCGAAGCCCTGGCTAACATCACCAGAGTTGTTGGTGCATATGAACACACACAGGCACAAATGGGCCAGGTCCACGAAGATGCCCTGGAGCGCCAACGTCTGCTGAGGTCCATGGACAACCGTATGGGACAAATCGTGGACCTCATGGGCCAGTTTTTGGTGGTACAGAGGGACAGGCCAGTGCCACATACCACACCTCCACCTCCCCCATTGCCACGCAGGATGACAGTTCATCATCCACCCCTGCGGGCACGGAGAGGGGTGACTCCTCAGACCCCACTGGCCCAGCAGACGATGGCCCCCCTGCCAAAAGAAGAAGGGGCCGTCCAAAGAAAAACTTGGGACTCACCCGTGGCAAAGCACCTGCCAAACGCCAGTCAAAGAGCCAGCCATGATGGCAACACTCATCACCCTGCCATTGACTCTGTACACTGTCCTTACCCACACTGCCATGGTAATGGCATCCGTCTGTTGGACTGTGTCACCACATCAATGTGGTGCCTACTCGATTGTCTCATCTACATCACTGCCAACTCATTGATTCACCATTCACACTTATGTAAATATCCACTTCCCTCTCACATATACCCATTGAAAATAAACAACAATAACGCACCAATGTAGTTGTGTCTGCTCCATGTTTATCACAGTATATGCAATGTTTACCATGGTTACAATGTCACAGGAGCATGGATTCTCTGTAGGCAAGGAGAGGCAGAAGGGACCTAGCAAGACACAACAGAACAAAAGTCACTAGTCAGGTGGTGGCATCACAGCCATCACACAACACATGTCATCAACGTACTCCAATATGCACACATTACAATGTGCAACAGTACCAACATAGACATCCTGTAGCTGTGCCAAACTACCCTGTACCCAACACATAGACAGCCAGCACTGAGTCAACAACAGGATGCAGTCACAAAGATCACAAAGACCTTTACGCAAACAACTACATCAACAGACAATGGACCAGTTGTACATTGTCACTCACCTTCAAGTGAAGTAGCGGATGATGAGCTGCTGACGCTGGTCGACACCTTCCTCCTCTCCACTATCCTCGTCACTGCACCTTTGTGGGATCACAGGTGGGGGCCTCGGCTGGTCATCATCCTCCAGGATCAGGGGGATTTCTTTCCGTAAGGCCAGGTTGTGCAGCATGCAGCATGCTACCACTATCTGACACACCTTTTTGGGTGAGTACATGAGTGCCCCTCCGGTCCTGTCCAGGCAGCAAAATCTCAATTTTAGGAGACCAAAGGTTCGCTCCACCACTCGACGTGTTCTCCCATGGGCATTGTTGTAGCGGATTTCAGACGGTGTCCTAGGATTGCGTAGTGGGCTCAGCAACCAAGGTCTGTTGGGATATGCAGAGTCACCTAGGTGTGAAAAACACATACAGATTAAGTGATACAACTGTGGCAGAGGACAGCATGGCACACACAGCACAAAATTTGACTCTGCCAACTCACCCACAATCCATGCCCGCTCCGGAAGTAGATTGGCCATCAGCTGGGGCACAATGCTGTTGCGCATGATGTAGGAATCATGTGCAGAGCCGGGAAACTTGGCACAGACATGCGATATGATCATATCGGCCTGGCACACCACCTGCACATTGATGGAATGTGAATGTTTACGATTCCTATATATGTGTTCCCGTGCCTGTGGTGGAACCAGGCCAACATGTGTGCAGTCAATAGCACCTACAACATTAGGGATGTTACCAAGGGCATAAAAATCCGCCTTCACAGCCGCCAAAGCCGCCCTCCTTGGAAAACTTATGTATTGGTCTTTGTATTGCATCATGGCCGACAGGAAATCCCGTAGCACCATGCTGAAGGTGGGCTGAGACATCCCCCTGCAATGCCCACCGTCTCCTGGAATGACCCACTAGCCAGGAAATGCAGTGCCGCCATCACCTTCGATTCAGTTGTTAATGCTGTTGGGTATGTCCTGCCAGCCCGCAGGTGTGGCTCCAACATGGCACACAGGTCTTGGATGTTTGTGCGGTCCAGACGGAATCTGCGTATTACGTCATCATCCTCAATGTTAGCCAGCAGGGTGACTGGACGATACACATTAGGTCGCCTCCTAAGGTCTCCCCCTAAAGGGGACACGTCATTGCAACAGAACATGAGATGTGCACAAATCTGTAGCTTCTGATTGACACAGCGCAAACATTGACTGTCATCACAATGCAGCATACAGTGCAAGTCAAATGTCGTGACACCTTGAGAAAACATTGTTGTACACTTGTTCAGTATTCGCACAGTGAGAACAACCAACATGGAAACTGTCTCTGTGAATGCTAATAGTCACATTTCAAACTCTTGTGTAAACAGCCCTGACAGTATATGATACAGGACATGTGTGAAACAGAAACACTGCTGGCTTCCAAGTGGCTGCGGTACCTGCCACACATTCTTGTGCAATCATGACAGGGGACACATTAATGACACAATTTGTCTAGTTCTGAAGGACTCATTATGGAATTTGAGCCACTTCAAATCCACACAAGTTTAGAGACATTCACATACATATTCCCAAGCATGTGCTAATATCCACTGTCATCAGTAGACATGCCATACATGCTGGTAATCACAATTGAAAGTCAGTCAATGACTAATAATGAAAAGCATTTGCAGATTCTGTGTCGCCGTGGATCAAGACACAATGACACCACTGCACAATATCATCAACAAGCAGACAGATTGTCAATGTGGCACACAAAAAGTGGATAAGGTACGTGATCCAAAAGGACTGCAGACAAACGTTAATCTGCACTTAAGTTGCACTATGACATGCAGTATGAAGGTAGCACTGCCCAAACACACAACTGAAGTACAACAGTTGCCATGGAGCTAATCATCCAGCTGCTTGGAGACACAACAGTGCCACAAAAACAACCTACAACACCACCAGGACAAACCCACACCAGTATACCTACAAGTCAGCGCATGAATATACTGAGTACATAACAAAAACACAACAGCCTCATACACATAACACCAGCGGATGTCATTGCACAACACAGGTGCTAAAGGACAAACATCAAAAGCATCCTGAGCCACATTCCCCACAGGCTGTCAGGACCAACACAGCGGACTATCAACATCCCTCCGCAGACAAAGATGCTGGCTGTGCATCACTTGTTGGCCTCTGGTACCTTCAAAACAACAAACGTTAGAGTTGGATGAGTGTCACAGCCAGCCCTATCAAGGTATATCTCACCTGTCTTGGATGCCATCATTAGCTTGATTCAACAGCACCTTCAGTTCACCCACACTGCGCAGGAACAGCTTGTGCCCCAGAAAGGCTACTACGCCATAGCAGGCTTATCCACTCGAGTTGGTTTAAAATCACTGCACACGTGTCCCACTTGTGCACCCTGCCAACACTGCACACAATTACTGCAAATGAAAGCACATGCATTACATCAATGTGCAGCCAATTGTGGCACACCGTCTACTGTTCACAGATGCCATATCAAAGTTACCAGTCAGTGAGCACCATCACCACTTTTGGCTACAGTCCATCATCCAAGCCAACAATCTTTATGTGAACAAGGTCAATGCACCTGTCCTTGGTGAGTACCAACGTAACACACCACACACATCAAATCCACTATCAACATACTCACAACTGTGGAAATATACATGTAACAAAATCACATATGACAGGCCGAACAACATGAGCACATACCAGACACAATGACACAAGTAATGGTGATAACATTTGGCAGATATGGAGACAAAACATACCCAAAGGCATAGATACAAGTGAAAAATAATAAGGATGTACAGAATGCCAAGTGTGCCGGTGATGTAATTAACATCCTTGAGTATGTAGAGCACACACATGTCCATGTGGACATATACTGTTGGATTTGCTACTGTGAACAATAACATTACATGAAGGCTGTAATAGGTGTTACCAAACAGACAACAGTGTGACATATGTGGTGAGTAATGAAAATAATGCTGAAATGTTTGTAAAATCATGTAATGTATTGTGACATATTGTGTGAGATATGAATATGTGTGTAAATATTGGGATCAGATATGAAATTCGGGGTAAGTTTTTGGTGTCAGATATGAAATTGGGGCTAAAATGTGGTGACATATATGAAATTGGGGATATATTTGGGGGTCAGATATGAAATTGGGGCTAAAATGTGGTGACATATATGAAATTGGGGATACATTTGGGGGTCAGATATGAAAGTGGGGCTAAAATGTGGTGACATATATGAAATTGGGGCTAAATTTTGTTGACAGATATGAAAATGTGTGTAAATGTGGGCTCAGATATGAAATTGTGTAGAAGTAATGTGCCCCATTAGTTCTTTCAGTGTGGCATTTGGTGTTAGATATGAAGTTAAGGCTGTCATTACTAACTATAGCCCATTTAAATTACATCCAGTGCCATGATATTTTGTAAGAGACCACTGTTCGAAGTACAGATATGACCAGGGCTCGAGTCGGGGTACCACGCGGGTGGACGGCGTCCCCCACTTATTTTACCGGGAGCTCGATAACTGGAGCAAATGGAGCCACACATTCACTCTTTGGCCTCTCTGGGGTGAGATCGGAGCTCATTCAGAACGCTGCTCACGCGCTGGCTTCTCTGATGCAATCGCATCTAAGGGGTGAGCGAGGGGAGGCAATGAGTCTGATGGTGCAAGGCACCTTTCGTGACGTCACTTCCTGTCGTGACGTCAGCGTCCCCCCACTTCTTTTTTTAGGACTTGTGCCCTGGATATGACCCATGACATTGACACAGCACGATGTGTCCATTGGTGCCTTAAATGTGCTCAAAAAACACTATCACGCCCATAGTCAACAATGTCATGCTGCACCCTCGCCGTAGCGAGCGCCTGGCACCAGTGGTGTGTCACCGCCAATGGCCCAAGACACACTCACCGTAGTGATAGGCATATACACATGATCAAATGGCGGTTGGCATGTCCCGCCACACAAATCACGGTCACTCATAGCAATGCATGCCACCGATATCGCGGAAACTACCGCCTGGCACCAGCGGTGTGTCACCGCCATGGCCCAAGACACACTCACCGTAGTGATAGGCATATACACATGATCAAATGGCGGTTGGCATGTCCCGCCACACAAATCACGGTCACTCATAGCAATGCATGCCACCCACATCGCGGAAACTACCGCCTGGCACCAGCGGTGTGTCACCGCCATGGCCCAAGACACACTCACTGTAGTGATAGGCATATACACATGGTCAAATGGCGGTTGGCATGTCCCGCCACACAAATCACGGTCACTCATAGCAATGCATGCCACCCACATTGCGGAAACTACCGACTGGCACCAGCGGTGTGTCACCACCATGGCCCAAGACACACTCACCGTAGTGATAGGCATATACACATGATCAAATGGCGGTTGGCATGTCCCGCCACACAAATCACGGTCACTCATAGCAATGCATGCCACCCATATTGCGGAAACTACCGCCTGGCACCAGCGGTGTGTCACCGCCATGGCCCAAGACACACTCACCGTAGTGATAGGCATATACACATGATCAAATGGCGGTTGGCATGTCCCGCCACACAAATCACGGTCACTCATAGCAATGCATGCCACCCATATCGCGGAAACTACCGCCTGGCACCAGCGGTGTGTCACCGCCATGGCCCATGCATTGACAGCCAATGGGAAGCACAATCGCGGTAGCCTGATGCAAGTTTGAAAATCGCGGTAGGCGTGCTCCGCCACCGCGGTGCCGGTCATTGGATGCACTTGAAAGATGCACCACCGCGGTACCGCATGCCTGTCCCCTGCAGTGTGTCACCGCCATGGACCATGCCCTTCCAGCCAATGGGAAGCGCAATCGCGGTAGCCTGATGCAAGTTTGAAAATCGCGGTAGGCGTGCTGCGCCACCGCGGAGGCGGTCATTGGATGTATTTGAATGAGGCAGACCTGGAACACCAATTGCAGCAGCTTAGAACCACAGAAACAAGCCCTGGGGGCTATATATGTGTGTGAGAGAGCCACACATTTCCACAGCTCACTGAGCCTGCTGTCTGAGACCCCTCACCTGCTGCTGCCTCCAGGGACTGCTGCCTGAGACCCCTCACCTGCTGCTGCCTCCAGGGACTGCTGCCTGAGACCCCTCACCTGCTGCTGCCTCCAGGGACTGCTGCCTGAGACCCCTCACCACCAACTCCCGCTGCTGCTGTCTCCTGCCCACAGTGATGGCGAGGACTGAGAAGATCCGTGCCACTCCCTTCACCACCGAGGAGCTGGAGGTCCTGGTGGACGAGGTGCTCACCCAGTATTCAAGGCCATATGGTGCGCAAAATGTCGTGGTAAGTATCTCAGAGTGTGAGTGAGAGTGCAGGGGGGGCACACATGAAGTTGATCTGCTGCAGTATGTGCGTGAGAGTGTGGGGTTGGGTCATGCACTGCCTAGCATGCTGTTTCTAGGGGGAAGGTGTGTTTAGCCTATTCAACACGTTTCCCTGCCTGCACATCCAGATGTGAGGGAAATGTAATGTCTTGTCAGACATACAGTGAGGCTGCAACTTTTCAATTTAGGAGTCAGGACAGTGATTGCCAGTCTGAATGTCTGTGTGTGTCCCTGATGTCCATCACAGGCCCATCTGTGGCCTTAGCTAGGGTTGTTGTCCAGAGGGTAGTGATGGAATTGTTTCTGACTCAATATGTGCCTCATCTCTAGTTCTGCACTATGCTCAGGACCTCAATCCGCCAGGGTGACACTCTTGTTGGTCATTCACCTATGACACTGTACATTCCAATATTATTGTGCCCAGACCCTTCCATCACCACCAGCATGTGCACATACTCGCATGTGTTGGCACTGTTTGTGTTTCCAAATAGTCCCTCCATTTAAAATATCAGATGCCCCACGTTGGACCTCTGTGTGACCCCAACTGGCCTGCACATTCACCGCCAATCTGACAGTGACACAACACTGAATGTACAGAGTGTCAAATCTGTGCTTTTCCTCTTGACTCTCCATCAATGAGCCATTACTGACATGTAGATTGCACACGACAGGCCTTGTGATGAGGGTTTGCGTTTGTGAGGTCATGTCCCTCAATGTGACCTCCATGACACAGTGTGGCAGTTTAAGGGCAAGTGCTTTGAGGGCTGCGCAGTGTTGGGCACAGTGAGTATTCACGGTGACATATGTAGTAATGTCCTGCATGTCTTGGTATTCCCAAAAATTTGCAGTAGATGTGGTCAGCATACACATTTTGCTCTCTGCTGGCATCCTGCATGGCTATGAGATGGGCATGTACTGTGTCCACCCTCATAGCTGCATGCATTAATGTGTGTTTCCCACATGATGATGTTTGAATGTCGCAGATTTATTGTCTCTGCTAAAGTTATGGCTGAAGTTGGGATGAGTCAGTGTCATGCTCCTGCCCTGGGAAATGGTGGTAGGTTACACTGATTATTGCACCCTCTTGTCTCCCATGTCTGCAGCTCAAAGTCAACCAGCGCAAGGCCGTGTGGAGGGCCATTGCATGCAAGATGCGTGCTCTGGGTGTCTCCAAACGACGGCGCTCCCACTTTCACAAGAGGTGGGATGACATCTGCCGGCTGAGCAGGAACGTGGCCGAGATGACACTGGGGCTGATCCCTCGGGCCGGCAGGTTGGCGCGGCGCAGCATGACACCACTAATGGCACGCATTTTAGCTGTGACGCAGCCTGAACTGGATGCACGTCTGAAGGGGCATCAGCAGCAAGCTGGTGGTGAGTATTCTGTGAGTGTGACTTTGGGTGTTGTTTGGCTGCATGTGCTCCAAGCCTGGGCCAGTGCAGGGCTGTGATGTTGCTAGTGTAATGCAATGGCATGTAAGTGGCCACGGTGTTGGGTGCAGTTGTCATGCATTCCCCCTTCATGTACCTTCCCATGTCATTGGTGTAATGGCCCTTGACTTCACATTTGTAGTAGTGGCCTTCTGGTATCATCTTCATTGGGGTAGTCACGGACATCCCATGTCAGGGTCCGGCAGAGTGCATAATCTGAGTGTGCCATCATCAATGTGTGCATTGCCTGACGTCAGATTTATGCTGGCTACACATCTAACACCAATGTGCAACTGTAGTTGTGCCCCAAGATACGACATGGTGGATGGCATGTGCTCATGGCCATTGTGGGCGTATATGTTGGAGTCTGTCTCTGTGTTGGACACTTCTGCTGGCTCGAGATGTGACAGTGGCAACATGTTGTGAGTAGAATCTTTTACCCCCTCAGGGCCCAAGGTGTGCACAGAGGGATATGTGTGTCTGGTTAGACGGAGCCACCAACAGGCTAATTGGCTGTGTGTTCATCACATGGGTGAATTATGCCAAGTTTGCATTATGACACGGTAATTTCGATGTTTGGATTGAGGTTGCACAATGTTACTGCCCATGGTGTTGTCCAACATGGATGATTGTTCATCATTAGTGATGCTTTCCTTGCAGATATTTGTAATCTTGATGCCAATGTACTGATCCTACCTCTCTCTCTCTCTCATGCAGCATCTCACATGGGCACGGAAGGACAGGGGACGGACACCAGTGGTGAGGCATCAAGCACAACTGCTGCACACCAGCATAGTGACACGGATGTCACCAGTGCATCAGAGGGGGACCGTAGTCTTCTAGAGGAGTCACAGCCAGAGACGCAGACCTCAACGTCATCTAACGACGGCGGTGACGCATCTATGTTTTCAGCCACAGGAAACGGGGACTCTGCCTCCTCGTCCACCACACAGCATTCAGTGCCCACCCTCCCTGCTACTCCCACTGTTGCTGCCCGTGTTCGCACCACAAAAAAGGGAAGATTGTCCTTCATCCCAGGCACCGCTGCCCCTGCCCCTGTCCCCCCTGCTGCCATCAGTGCTGAGTCTGTGGACCTTTTGCGCCAGCTGTGTGTGGGTCAGACAGCTCTCCTCAATGCCTTCCTGGACCATGACAAAAATTGGCACAGGTGGTGGCTTACATGGAGGGCGTTCATTCCGACGTGGGTGGGCTACACCGGACTGTACAGTCTCTGTCCTCTGCCGTGACAGCAGCCATTCAACTTGCCCAATCCCATAGTCCTGCTCCAGTCCCTAGGCCTGCCAGTGGCCACATCTGATGATAGTGACCACACACCCCAGACATCAAGGGAAAGATACGGCACACGCAGCACACGGCAGCAGCAGCCCAAGCAGTCCAGGGCGCAGACACCATCCCCACAGAAAGGTAAACCCACACCAGAGTGCAGAGGCAAAAGCCCTTCAGGCCACACCCAGGGCAAAGATGGCAAGAAGCAGGCCTCAGGCTCACATGCCTCAAAGGCATCCCCAGCCAAGGACTCACCTGTCCCAAAAGTGTCTCGCACAGACAAGCACACAGTTTCCGTGCCCAGTGACAAACAGGTGCCTGCTAAGGGTATACGTAAGAAGAGCTCCAAGGCAAGTTCACCCACAACATCAACTCCCATCCAGAGCCCTGTGAAGCAGGGAAAGGAGGCCACTGTAGGGGGACACCTGGTAAACAGGTGATGCAGGGGCAGAGGCAATCCGGGGCCAAGCGTCCCGCAGAATCCAGCACATCCCCAGAGGGGGGACCAGCATCTGCACATGATCCTGCTTTTGTGACGAGTGTGCCTGTTGTATACATCCCACTTGGCATTAATCCCAGGACAGGGAAGCCATATCAAATCCCCAAGAAGCGGAAGGGCACCCCTCCAGATTCTCCCACACACACTGCGTCTCATGCAAGCATGAGTCCACCTCCACGTGCCACCACCCCACCTGGTCCTAGCAGCCCTCAGGCTTCCCAAACCACTGATGGCTCTACCACACCTGGACCTAGCAGCCCTCAGGCTTCCCAGACCACTGATGGCTCTACCCCAGCTGGGCCTCTCTCTCCTCGAGCCAGTACCCCAACTGGCCCCGACAGACAGCCACCTCCCAGTCATACTGCCAGCCAAGTCTGAGTGTTAGTCCCCCTCACACACATGTCTCTCCCACAGTGGTGCCATGGACTGCCCATTTTTGACACCCTGAGTGTGTTGCTGACCATGGCAGGGTACAGTACCACCCATTCCCAGTGCTGGATATCATGTACTCACTCTGCACTTTTTACTGGCCCTTGGCCTTGTTGTTGACTGTTGTTCTAGACTTGCCTGTGCAGCTTCTCATGTACCTCACCTGCACTGTGTCCTGGCCACTGGCCTTGTTGTTCACTGCTTTTTGCCCCTTGCCTGTGCAGGATCTCATGTACCTCATCTGCACCTTGGACTGGTCACTGGCCTTGCTGTTCACTGCTGTTTGCCCCTTGCCTGTGCAGGATCTCATGTACCGCATCTGCACTTTAGACTGGTCACTGGCCTTGCTGTTCACTGCTGTTTGCCCCTTGCCTGTGCAGGATCTCATGTACCTCATCTGCACTTTGGACTGGTCACTGGCCTTGCTGTTCACTGCTGTTTGCCCCTTGCCTGTGCAGGATCTCATGTACCTCATCTGCACGTTGGACTGGTCACTGGCCTTGCTGTTCACTGCTGTTTGCCCCTTGCCTGTGCAGGATCTCATGTACCTCATCTGCACTTTGGACTGGTCACTGGCCTTGCTGTTCACTGCTGTTTGCCCCTTGCCTGTGCAGGATCTCATGTACCTCATCTGCACTTTGGACTGGTCACTGGCCTTGCTGTTCACTGCTGTTTGCCCCTTGCCTGTGCAGGATCTCATGTACCTCATCTGCACTTTGGACTGGCCATTGGCCTTGCTCTTGTCTAACTTTTGCTGCATAACTGTGTAAAATGTAAATAAAAAGAAATGTACTCCTGTTGTCTGCCTTGTCAGTGTCCTTGCTAAATAAAGGGTTACTGTGTGGGTATGGTTTACTGTGACACATGCTCTATATGCCACTTCAACATTGCCAATGTCTTGTTTCCTCTAATCATGTTGTTTCAACTTTGGTGTCCCAGACTTGTGCATCTGTGTGTGTTGGCTTAGATGTAGGTGTGTTTGCTGTGGACTGTTTAACTTCTTGGGTGTGTTGTTGTCTGTGTGATGTTTAGATAGTTTTTGTGTGTGTTCATGGTGTGTCACTCATCTCTGTTTGTAACTGGTATGTCTGTTGTGCACACACTGCTTGGTGTGCATGCAGTGCTGTGAGTGTATGTTGCCTTCTCCTTGCCTGGTGTGCACCCCCTGATGTTTAGCTGTTGTAGCATATTGATATCTTTGCATGTGCATGTGTTGTGTCTGATGTGGCTGTGTGCAGTGTTTGTGTTGTGTTGTCTCATGCAGTTGACAGATGCTCTGTGTGTGGTGTTCTATTTGCCTGTCAGTGTGTGTGTTTTGTTGTTGTGTTTGATTCAGATGTGTGTTGCCATTGTGGTGTGCCTTACTTGTGTGTCTGTCACATGAACTGAGGTCTATTGTAGTTCCCGTGCTTGTTTTAGGTGCATCCTTGGTGTTTTCTCCTCTCATATTTGATGTGTCTCTTGTCATTCTTGTGCATGTGCAGGCATGTGGTACACTATGACACCATTTTGAGTTGATGGGTGGTGTGGTATGTCTGTCTGTGTGTCATTGTAGGCCCATTTCTCCCTGTTTGTCTCCATTATTGTTTTGTGTGGATGCACTTCTTATATGTGTTGTGGTATGTTGTCTGTGCATTTTTCCTGACTAATGAGGTTGTGTACTCCTGTTGTGTCTGTGCTCCCATTGAATTTCCACTGTTTAACTGCACAGGTCTTGTCTGTTATTGTAGTAGTTCTGTGTGTGTGTTTTGATTGTGTTCTGTGTTTGACTGTTGTTTTTGTGCGTACAGTGGTTCTGCCATACCTGTGTGTGTGTGATGTTTGTGGATACCCCCCAGGGGGTGTGTTTGCTTGTCAGTGTATTGACTGGACATTATTGGCAAGCTTCTGTGTGTTTGTCACTGGTGTTGTGTGCTGCAGGTGTGATGGGTGTGGGGGTTGTGTGAAGGTTCATACTTGTGTTTGACAGTCATGGAGTGTTGCAATGGGCCCTGTGTGTTGTGCTGCTGACATACTCCTGTGATGTATTTGGATACAGATGTGTAGCTGATCAGTGTTAGACTTCATACCCTTCCTTTCATCCCTGTGCCTATACATGAGTTGCCTTGCTGTCTCCCTGAGTTGTTGCAGTGAGGTGACTGTGGTTTGACTTCACTCACTGTGACTGCCATGTGTGATTTGTTGGGCTGGGGTTGTTGTTATATGTTCCTTCCCTTGCATGTGATGTACACATGCTTGGTGTTCAGCTCCTTGCCATTCCATTTGTGTGCACCTCACTTTAGGTTTCCTATTTGTTGTCCTCCATTGCTGCTGGCATGTGGTCTGTGTTTGTTGCTGTGTGTCAGTGTGGGGTATGTCTGTGTGACTTGGCAGGCTGTGTGTCCATTAGAGTGTTTGTTCATTATCTGTGTGTGTTTATTTTGTGCTTGGACTCAGTTTACTTGCCATGAGTGTGGTGTTGTTGTGGTGTGTGGGTTCCCCTGGCCCTGTGCTTCTACGCTGTGTGTTACTCTGCAGCCACACCTGATGAGGCTGTCTCCCTAGTTGTTTGTTGTGTGGTGCAGTGTGTGTGTTCACCTGGCTGGTTATTGGGCATGTGGGAGCACAGGAGGGTCACATGGCATGTCCCTTCATGTTGTGGGTGGGGCTAGTGTGTGGACTGTGGGGGTGTTGCCCTATGTACTTTGTGCACTGCCCATGCCTTGCGCTGGCCCTGCCTACTACATTGTGCGCATTTTTTAACGCGGATTCACCGCTGCGGTCACGTAAACTGAACATTATTTCAAGATCGCGGACATGGTGACCTGGATGAGGAGGGGTGTACTAGTGGCAGGTAGGACATGTGTGGCTACACCTGTGGTTGTGTTCCTGTCCCCACCAGGGTGTCTGGTGGGGACAGAAACCTTACATCAGCCATGGAGTTGTGGGTTGTGTTTGTGTGCAGAGTTGTGTGATGGCGTACCTGCAGCGGCGTCCGCCACGGTCCATGGCTTGCTGGAGGTGTATCATGTACAGGGCCGGGAAGACGTGTAGTGCCGGGTCCATGGCGGTCGGCTCCGGTATTCACTTTTGCGCTCCGCTGTGGTGCTTCCGCCTGCTCAGATTGGCCGGTTTCTCTGCTGCGTTGTGCCTGGCTGTTTGGCGCATCCTAATTTGTACGGCGGGAGGGACGTCATTCCGCACGGCAGTGGCTCTCGATTGGATAACTCCGCCGCGGTGGCGGGCGCATTTTGATGGCGGTTCACGTCGCACCGCGGCGGTCGGAAAATGGGCTGTGTTTGACCATTGTAATATGGCGGACGTGTGCACCGCTGCTCGCGAGCGGAAAACAGCGTTTTCTCCCAACGCCAGCATCGCGGAGGTGCATCCGCCAGTCATCGTAATGGGCCCCTAAGTACTTAACATGTTTTATTATTAATACTATTTATATCAAAATAACCTTTTATGTATTGTATAAATGCAAATTGGTTTTTGTATGTGCATTGATATATGCAAACATCAACCCTTTCGAACGTTTTTAATTTAATGACGTTTTTGCTGAATTTGCACAGTCCTATTCAAGGACATATGTAAGGATTTGAAGTATTTCTTCTTTGTCTATCTCCTCATTTTTTGCACTAGTGTGGCACCTTGCACTTTAAAAGAGATTGCGTAACTCCTAGAGCGCGTCATGTGATCAAGGCCGAGTCAGGCCGAAACGCGTCATGGCGGTCGTGGTGAATGGGCAAATAAACTGAAAAATTAATGCACAAAGACTGGGTTCGCCTCCGTTTGTTCCCAAGGAGAAGGGAAGTGGCAGAGAACGGTGGAGAGAAATATAATATATATATATATATATATATATATATATATATATATATATATAGAGAGAGAGAGAGAGATAGATAGATATATGAAATATGACATACAATAATTATTTTTCCAATATGCATAAATGTATGTTAGTCTGTTCACAATATAGGCGAGTAGTATTTTGTCAGTTTTTATGATGATACAACGACTATAAAAACAAAAACATTATGATGCACCTGTTCTGTTATAAAGGCGTGCTTGATGGCTGAAACCGTATATATTTGATATATAAATATATATATATATATATATTCACTGAAAAAACCATAGGTTTCAGGGACGTTATAGTTACAAATTAGCATTTAAAAACCTTTGAAATTCACTGAAAAAACCATAGGTTTTAGGGACAGTTATAGTTAGTTGGACATTGCACTCAGTACAAAACCCGTGAAATTCCCCGTTATAGTTAGTCCAGCTAACTATAACTCGCGCCCCGCAATGCACTGCTGATGACGTCACATATTACATCACTCATGACATGGTCAGTGACATCACTGATGACATCACTGATGACATCTCAAATGACATCACTGATGACATCACTGATGACATCATCCAGTGACTGTGTGTTTCTGTAAAGTTTAAATATTTTTAATATATATAGGAAAAGACGTATTGAAGAATGAGTGGGTGTGTAAGTGTCTGTATGGATGATTTAGTAGGTGCGTGACTGACTCTATAAGTGAGTGATTTAACGTATCTTACTGAATGCATGGGTTAGTGACTAAACTGGGTGAATGTCTGTATCCGTCTGTCTGTTGCTGTGTAAGTGGCTGCATGTGTTTGTGAATAGCTACATGAGTGTCTATATGAGTTATTGAATGCTTGTCTGAGTATCTGTATGGGTGCCTGAGTGTTTGTGTGGGAGGGGTGTGTGCAACTCTGTGCATAGATGTGTGAGTGGGTGATTCACTGGGTGGATGGTTTCAAGAGTGCAACTGTGATAGACTGTATGGGTGGGTAAGTGTGTGTAAGAGTGTGTTAGTGAGTGAATGTATGTCCCAGTGGTACATGTGTGAGTAACTACATATGTGAAAGGCAGTATATATGTGTGTTGGAGTATATAAATAGCTATAAGCGAGAGTGAGTGATTGTGATAGTGGCTGTATGGATGAGTGTGTGCTTGTATCAGTGATTGTATAAGAGCGTAAGATTGTGCTACTATTTGTATGAGTAAGTGAGCTGGTGTGTGTATAACTGTATAGGTGAGTAAATGGTAGTGTGTTTAATTATTTGCATGACTGACTAGGTGTGTGAGTACCTCTATGGATGAGTGGCGGTGTTTGAGTGTCTATATAGGAGTATGAGTGCATATGATAGTCCTGTACTGAGTGACCGTAAGTATGAGTGACTGTACGGGTGAGTGAGTGGATGTGTGCGTAGACCTAAGAATCAGTGAGTGGGTATGTAGTTATTGGTGTTGGAGTGTCTATGGTTTTGCGAATGGCAGTCTGTAATTTAGAGTGGGTGTATCAAAGGTTATATTAGGGTGTGAGGAGGTGCATCAGATTATCACGTGGATGATGTCATCAGTGATGTCATTTGAGATGTCATCAGTGATGTCATCAGTGATGTCACTGACCATGTCATGAGTGATGTAATATGTGACGTCATCAGCAGTGCATTGCGGGGCGCGAGTTATAGTTAGCTGGACTAACTATAACGGGGAATTTCACGGGTTTTGTACGAGTGCAATGTCCAACTAACTATA
Source organism: Calotriton arnoldi (assembly GCA_963921515.1). Classification (NCBI taxonomy): domain Eukaryota; kingdom Metazoa; phylum Chordata; class Amphibia; order Caudata; family Salamandridae; genus Calotriton; species Calotriton arnoldi. The sequence goes on from CAWUFW010001381.1 coordinate 1,475,072, forward strand.
ACTGTCCCTAAAACCTATGGTTTTTTCAGTGAATTTCAAAGGTTTTTTAAATGCTAATTTGTAACTATAACGTCCCTGAAACCTATGGTTTTTTCAGTGAATTTCAAAGGTTTTTTAAATGCTAATTTGTAACTATAACATGTCTCAAACCTACAGTTTTTTCATTGAATTTCAAAGGTTTTGTAAATGACAATTTTTAAATGTATTAATTGTTATATAAAAATTTTTTATACTGATTTCCAAATTTTTTAGAAACAATTTTTTTTTACATATTTTATTTTTTAAATTACATTGTAATTACATTATACATTACATTACAAAAAATACTTCCTCAGAATGAATTACTTTAGTTTAATTACTTTGCACATAGGCAATAGACTTTTAAGTACAGTAGTTACAGTTGTTGCAATGGGCAACACATTTTCAAACACAATGCAACATTCAGCTCAATGTGAATTTCTAGTTAAATGCAATTAGTTACTTTATGGATTACTTTTCTAACCACATTACTGGATCCTAGATTCAGTCCTGGGACATCTCCTGTAAACAGTTGAGTAAAAGCGTTTTGGTTACAGTCGTGATTTTTAAGGAATATTATTGTACTTTAAAAGTTCACACTTAGAAACTTTTTCTCATAGAATCACCAATGTTATCCTATGGAAGGAAATTCACTTAGAAGTTAAAAACTGTTATCGTTACTTTTTCTTACTCAGTGTTGGATCCTGGATCCAGCACTGGTGCATCTCCTGTAAACAGTTGAAAGAATGCGTTTAAGTCATACAGGCGATTTTTAGGAATATTTGTAGTTTGTGAAAATTAACACTTTGAAACTTTTCTGCTGAAAACCAGACAATGATATCCTATGGAAGGAAATTCAAGTTACTGGTAAGTACGGTTAAAATTACTTTTCAGGACCAGTACTGGGCTGAAAGATGCAGCACTGAGGTCTCTCCTGATAACAGGTGAGTAAATCGGAATTCGGATTTCGGCTGATTTTAGAGGAATATTTTAAAGTTCCAAAACTCCACACTTAGAAGAATTTCCAAGTGAAACCAGTCAATGTTAGCCTATGGAAGGAAATTCAAGTTACTGGTAAGTACGGTTAAAATTACTTTTCAGGACCAGTACTGGGCTGAAAGATGCAGCACTGAGGTCTCTCCTGATAACAGGTGAGTAAATCAGAATTCGGATTTCGGCTGATTTTAGAGGAATATTTGTATGTTTCAAAAATCAACACTTAGAAACTTTTTCAGCAAAAAGCAGGCAATGATATCCTATGGAAGGAAATTCAAGTTACTGGTAAGTACGGTTAAAATTACTTTTGAGGATCAGTACTGGGCTGAAAGATGCAGCACTGAGGTCTCTCCTGATAACAGGTGAGTAAATCGGAATTCGTATTTCGGCTGATTTTAGAGGAATATTTTAAAGTTCCAAAACTCCACACTTAGAAGAATTTCCAAGTGAAACCAGTCAATGTTAGCCTATGAAGGAAATTCAAGTTACCGGTAAGTACGGTTAAAATTACTTTTGAGGATCAGTACTGGGCTGAAAGATGCAGCACTGAGGTCTCTCCTGATAACAGGTGAGTAAATCGGAATTCGTATTTCGGCTGATTTTAGAGGAATATTTTAAAGTTCCAAAACTCCACACTTAGAAGAATTTCCAAGTGAAACCAGTCAATGTTAGCCTATGAAGGAAATTCAAGTTACTGGTAAGTACGGTTAAAATTACTTTTCAGGACCAGTACTGGGCTGAAAGATGCAGCACTGAGGTCTCTCCTGATAACAGGTGAGTAAATCAGAATTCGGATTTCGGCTGATTTTAGAGGAATATTTGTATGTTTCAAAAATCAACACTTAGAAACTTTTTCAGCAAAAAGCAGGCAATGATATCCTATGGAAGGAAATTCAAGTTACTGGTAAGTACGGTTAAAATTACTTTTGAGGATCAGTATTGGGCTGAAAGATGCAGCACTGAGGTCTCTCCTGATAACAGGTGAGTAAATCAGAATTCGGATTTTGGCTGATTTTAGAGGAATATTTGTATGTTTCAAAAATCAACACTTAGAAACTTTTTCAGCAAAAAGCAGGCAATGATATCCTATGGAAGGAAATTCAAGTTACTGGTAAGTACGGTTAAAATTACTTTTGAGGATCAGTACTGGGCTGAAAGATGCAGCACTGAGGTCTCTCCTGATAACAGGTGAGTAAATCGGAATTCGTATTTCGGCTGATTTTAGAGGAATATTTTAAAGTTCCAAAACTCCACACTTAGAAGAATTTCCAAGTGAAACCAGTCAATGTTAGCCTATGAAGGAAATTCAAGTTACCGGTAAGTACGGTTAAAATTACTTTTCAGGACCAGTACTGGGCTGAAAGATGCAGCACTGAGGTCTCTCCTGATAACAGGTAAGTAAATCAGAATTCGTATTTCGGCTGATTTTAGAGGAATATTTGCACAATGGTGAAGGGAGGGGGCGGGGCCTGAGGTGACATCTGTGCAAACGCGCCCCATGGCGCGTTTTAAGTTGGGGGATTAAGTCCCCTTGAATCATGAGGGTCCCTACGGGCCAACTAGCCCACCAGGAACCTCCAGTATGCGCCAGGGGCTGCGTTGCAGAGACATGTACAGAGGCCACACCCCTTTACACCTCTCTGCAACGCAGCTCTGTGGCGCTTTCTGGACGTACCTGTTGGGCTAGTTGGCCCCAGGGACCCTCAGGATTGAAGAGGATTTAATTCCCCATCTTAAAACGCGCCACGGGGCCTGTTTGCACACATGTCACCTGAAGCCCCGCCCCTCCCTTCACCACTGTGCAAATGCGCCCCGTGGCGCGTTTTAAGTCGGGGGATTAACTCCCTTGAATCCTGAGGGTCCCTGGGGTGCATCTAGCCCACCATATACCTCCAAAAAGCGCCAAAGAGCTGCGTTGCAGAGAGGTGTAAAAGGGGCGTGGCCTCTGTACACCTCTCTGCAAGGCAGCCCCTGGCGCATACTGGAGGTTCCTGGTGGGCTAGTTGGCCCCCAGGGACCCCCAGTATTCAAGGGGAATTTGTTCCCCTCTGCAAACGCGCCAGGGGCGCGTTTGCAGAGTGGTGAAGGAAGGGGCGGGGCCTACGGGCCCGATCGTTTTTTTTTTTTTGTTTTTTTTTTTCCCGAAAGGGGGCTGTGTGGCCCCCTTCCTTTTTCCTATTTTTAGGCCCTGGGGACCCCATCCCCCAGCGCCTTACCCCTTTTTTTTAATTAAAATTAAAAAAAAAACGGGAAAGGGGCCGCGTGGCCCCCTTCCCTGGGCCTGTATTGGCCCCGGGGACCCCATCCCCCGGGGCATGGCCTCTTTTTTTATTTGGAGGGGGGCTGCGTGGCCCCCTCCTCAGGCCATTTAAGGCCCCGGGGACCCCATCCCCGGGGCCGGCCTTGCACTTTTTTTTTAAAATTTTTAAATTTTTTTACTTTGGGGAGGGGGGCTGCGTGGCCCCCCTCCCGGGCCACTTATGGCCCCGGGGACCCTATCCCCCGGGGCCTGGACTCTCGTTGGGGACTGTGGGGGTCCCCAAACCCCCCACAGTCCCGCCGGCTCCCCGTGTCCTACGGGAGCCGGCATTAGCTACACATGGGGAGCAGCTAACATGCTGCTCCCCATGTGGAAAAGCAGTCGGCTTTGGATATTGGAAGAGAGAGCAGGTTTCCCTGCTCTCTCTTCCAATATCCAAAGCAGTTTGTAATGACAGGACGGGAGCCGCGAGGCTCCGTCCTGTCATTGCAAACAGCAGTGTCCCGGGGTAGGCACCCGGGACACTGCAGGAGCCGGCCCTGGGGGTGGCGGTCCCCAGGGCCATCAAGGGCTCCAGGAGGGGGCCGCGTGGCCCCCTCCCTACATTTTGAAAGCCCCGGGAGGTGGTGGTCCTCGGGGCTTGGGGGTCCAAAACGGACCCCCATTTTAATTTTTCTTAGTGCCCCGGGGAGGTGGTGGTCCCCGGGGCGTGTGGGGGGGCTGGAGCCCCCCCACACAGGTTTTTAATTTAAAAAAAAGAAGCCCCGGGGAGGTGGTGGTCCCCGGGGCTGCGGGAGGGCTCAGAGCCCTCCCGCACCATTATACATAAGGCCCCGGGGGTGGTGGTCCCCGGGGCTTGGAGGGCCCTTAGAGGCCCCCACACATGAAATTAACCCCCCAGCATGCCCCCGGGGGCCAACTAACATCGAAGCGCGGGAGACCGCGCTCGATTTTTTTCGGCAGGGTTCGCGCTCCCTGAGCGCATCCTGCCGATTTTTAAAAAAAAAAAAAAATTTTTGCCCAGGGGTCCTTGTGGGACCCCCTGAGCAGACCTAGGGGTCAGGGTGTTTCTACCCTGCCCCCTTTGTGCGCTTTGCGCACTTGTTTCTGTCCCTCGGTTCTACCGAGGGACAAAATGGCTGCCAACACTTCCTGGTTTGGAGTGTTGACAGCCAATTAACATAAAGCTCGTGCTCTGGAGGATCCGCGGCCCTAGATATCACTATCTTTTTTACTTTTCATTTTCTCTGCAACTACTGAACGGATTTACACCATTTAACAAAAAGGGTTCTTTCTGAACCAAGAACTACCTCTTTGCCAAATTTGGTGTAATTCCGTTCAGCAGTTCGGGCTGTAGCCGTGTCTAAAGTTTCCTATGGAAAAATGCATGGGTAAAACGCGTTTTGGGACCCCCTTTTTCTCGGCCCCCGCTTGACGAATCCCCGAGACTTTCAGGGTAGGAGCGGACCGGAGCGGGCCACAAAGTTTGAAAATTTTGCGAAGATACGTCAACCGGCAAGAGAGTTATTTCAAATAGAATGTCGCGGATTTCCTATGGATAATAGGTTGTAACTATAACTATCTACTGGCGACCGCCAGTAGATAATATATGTGTATATATATATATATATATATATATATATATATATATATATATATAGCAGCACCTTCAATCCCTGGCACACGCTGCATGTGCTTGGTCTCTTCACAGATTGAAGCAGACATGAAATACTGCTCCGACTTATTTATTTCATTACTTAATTTGCCATGTTAACGCGTTTCAGCCGTCAAGCATGCCTTTATGACAGAACAGGTGCATCATCATTTCTTTGTTTTTATGGTCATTGTGTCATCATAAAATATACTAAAAATATATCTTGCCTATATCGAGAACAGACTAACATATATTTATGCATATTGGAAAAATAATGATTGCGTTTCATATTTCATTATTGACTCATGTTAAAGTCTAACAATCACATTTCCATTTTAGTTTATCAAATAGTAACAGTGGAACTTTATATATGGCGAATTTGAACATCATATCGCCCAAACTCCTTCCATAGTGCATACCACATTAAATAATGACAAAACAAAACAAAATTGAGCCCACGTGGGCAAATATTGATATCAATATTGTATACATTATGTCCTAAATGATATAGATGATGCATCAATATCTATACCGAAATGTGCATATGGCAGAAAAAGCAGGCTAGAAAAAGAAGGCGACGGCGTCATGGCAGCTCCATGCCAATACAAAGTGTTTTCAACTAATGACAAACACGAATTGAGACAACAGCAACTCCTGTTAACTTAATCATCTTTACAAACATATATAAAAGTCCTCATCAGCATTTAAGCTATTTGGTGACTTTGTGTCCAGGGTCAAAATATATTTTGTCTCTAACTGTCTCAATGCCTTCACTCGGTCACCTCCCCTATTGTTATGGGGCATTGCATCAATGACAAAGTGGCGCATTTGCATCACATCATGGTTGTGGTCTTCAGCACAGTGACTGGCTACTGGATAGGTTTTATTGATGTTGCTGATCGCCCGCATAAGCTGCAATATTCGTTTATGGTCTTGCAGCATTATGCTTCCCACATAACGCAAATTGCAACTACGCATAAGGCCATATATTGCATAGTCTGTTTTACAATAAAAAGCACCTTTGTTTTTAAATGGCTTTTCATGGAAGGGGGTTGAATATTTTGTACTGTACTTAGGCCAGTGACATCTTCAAGGAAAAAACCCTCAGCCCCATGGTTCTCCACGGAATTAGGAGCAGAGAAAAGTCTCTGCAAGAAACTAGAACGTTCCTGGAGAAAATCCTATGATCCTGTGGCTAAATGCTCCTACTGTGAGGCTTTGAAAAACTTCCATAGGCTTAAGCGTAGCACTATGAGGGATTATTTCTCTAGCCAAATTAAACAATCTGACAACTCGGTCAAAGAATTATTTAAAATTGCCCAATGCTTTACTAATCCCACTGCTCTAGATAGCACAGTTATGCCATCTCCTACCCTCTGTGCTGACCTATCAGACTATTTTCAGGAAAAGATCCAAATGATCTCTTCTGCCTTTCCTCTCTCAACATCCTCCCTTGTGCAAAGTCCAACCTCGGTTCTTCAAACTACTGGCCACTTGTCTCAATTTGCCCCTGAACCAGATCGGGAACTCCTCCCTGACAACTGGTATTTACCCAGCTGCCTGGAAACAGGTCTTCTTGCTGCCTATACTTAAGAAACCAGCTTCAGATCCAGCAGAACACAAGAATTTTAGGCCCATCTTCCTACTGCTTCAGCGAAAATTCAGGAGAAGGAAGTTCAGAAACAAGTGGCTGAATTCCTTGAATAAAACAATTGTTTTCATGATTCACAATCAGGATTTAGAACAGGGTACAGTACGGAGACAGCACTTCTGGAAGTTTCTGAAACCGTTCATAAATCTGTGGACCAGGGCAGCTCAGCAATGTTGGTGCTGCTTGACCTGTTCGCAGCATTTGACACTGTGGCCCACCCAATTCTTTTGGAGAGACTGAGACAGATGGGAGTGAGGGGAACTACTCTGTCCTGGCTCCAGTCGTTTTTGGAGAACCGCTCACAATTATTTCTACGCCCTTACGTCTCCTCTAAGAAACCCCTTGTTTGCGGGGTACCCCAGTGTTCAGCGTTGAGCCCTTTACTATTTAATGTATACGTGGCTCCTCTTGCGACCCTGGTTGAGATATGGGGAGTGAAGTGGTCTCCTATGCTGACGACACTAAGCTGGTGTTCTCTTTCAAAGAACACTCAGAGGCTGCGTTTGTCAACTTTAAGCAATGCCTGAAAAACATCTTGGCTTGGATGACTGAGAATTGCTTAAAGCTTAATGCCGAGAAAACAGAGGTCTTATTCTTCAGCCAGTCGGCACCTCCACCTTCTACGCTATGGTGGCCCTCAGAGCTGAAACCACCACCGAACCCGGTGGACTCGGCCACAAATCTGGGGTTTAAGTTTGACAATGACCTCTCTTGTAAGACCCAGGTTCGCCATGTCTCCTCTTTATGCTTCTGGAAGTTAAGAGCTTTGAGAAAATTCTTACACTTCCTTCTGGAGGACTGCAGGAAGACAATGGTCCATACACTGGTCACGTCCCAGCTGGACTACTCGAACAGTCTCTATCTAGGGCTGCCAGCTTATCTGGTCCGCAGGCTGCAGATAATACAAAACGCTGCTGCCAGATTAATTAGGAATGTGCCGCTCTGCCATCACATTTCCCTGCATTTGTGGCATCTCCATTGGTTGCCTGTCAATAGGAGGATCGAGTTCAAGGTGCTCACTTTGGCCTCCAGAGCCACCAGAGATCAGGGCCCGGGCTATCTGAAGCAGAGACTTCAAAGATACCATCAAGACCGGGTCCTGAGATCAAACCATCTGCAACTGCTCAGGGTTCCTCGCCTCCTTAAGGCCAGGATAGGCGGCAAAACATTTGTGGTGAGAACTGCGAAACTCTGGAATGCTATGCCCCTCCATCTCCGCATGATGGAGCCAGAACAGGCTTTTAGGAGGGGACTAAAAACTTGCCTTTTTTTTTTAATAACAAATTTTATTTGCATTTGTGAAAAGACAATGGGCAATCGCCCTACAGTGGTCTGTAGGAGAACTTGGCATACAGCATCTCTGAAAACCATCTTTGTGCCCATATTAAAACACCTGCTGAACATGCAGGTAAACAACCAACATAACTTGCAGACGTCACAAGATCAACAGAGAATCTATGAAAAACATGATATAGAACCATCATCCCTACATAGCTTTGAGATTTCCCAGCATTAAAGAGTGTAGGTATAGTAGTAATTATGGGTCTACTGAGGGCAATGGGGGTAGCTCCATGCCCCGATACATCGCCCACCGGTTCCATATTTTCCTGTGTTTTTGAGGGCAGCCGCGTGCCAGGAAGACTGCCATTTCCGCCCCCATACATCTATCAAGCTCCCTCTTCCACTTGCCAAGTGACGGGGCCCTTGTGTTTTTCCAGGATTGCGCTATATCTCGTTTGGCTACGACAAGGGCTAGGAACAGCAGGTGTTGTTTATATATGTTGCCCCCTATATCTTCTGTAGCATGCAGGAGAAAGAGTCGTGGGTTTAACTGGAGCTCCCACCCCAGCACCTCCTGAAGACAAATCCTGATTTTGTTCCAGTATGGCTGCAGCACTGTGCAGCCCCACACGGTGTGCAGAAATGTCCCCTCCTCTCTATCGCACCGCAGACACATAGGGGACTGAATCATCCCCATCTTACACAGTCTGACCCGTGTATAATATACCCGGTGTAGGTACTTGAATTGTATCAGACGGTATCTAGTCGAGACCGCCGCCCCACGCGGGCTCGCTATGGCCTCGGCCCAGTCATCGTCCGTTATGTCAGGGATGTCAACTGTCCAGGCCCCACGTGTCTTGTCCAATGTTGTCGACGTGTGTGTTATTAACGTCTGGTATACCTGTCTTATTTTGTGTCGGCCTAGGTCACCCATAAGTAGGCGACCCTCTAACGGGTGAAATTCCGGCAGGGTATCCACAGTGCAGATGAGGGGGGTGAGTGCATGGCGAAGTTGAAGATATTTATAAAACTGTGTTCTGTGCAAATGGTACTCAGTTTGTAATTGTTGGTATGTTTTCATAATGGTACCCCGCATTACATCTCCAAGGGTTGATATCCCCACCAGGTCCCACCTCCGGAAGCCCTGTAGGGCCGCCACCGGGCGTAGGCATGTACCATGCCACAATGGAGTTGCCCGAGTAAGCCTCCCTCCCCAGCCCATCTGCCGCACCTTGGTCCGCCAGAGCGAGATTACTACCCTGCACGCAGGAGGTAAGGCTTCTAAGCGTGCTGTGCTATATAGGAGGTGTAAGAGGGGGTATGCTCTAATGCTGTGTGTTCCGCTGCATATGCCGGGTCTGTCGGGGAGTTGTACCACCACTCATTAAGCACGAGTAAATGTGAAGCCATATAATAGGAGTATATATCCGCAGCCGCAATGCCCCCGCAGTAGGTAGATTGCACGCATGTGCGAAGTGCGACTCTGACCGCGCCGCTGTTCCAGAGGAATTTATTTTGTATAGCATTGACCTGCGCGAACCAGGTGCGCGGAATCGGATATGGGAAGTTTTGAAGGCGATAGAGCAACCGGGGAAGCGAAACCATTTTAAATATTGCGGATCGGCCATAGAGAGACAGCGGGAGCGAGGACCATATATTAGTTTCACTATTCAGGCCGGCAAGAAGAGGGGTATTGTTATGTAGCCAGGAGATCCTGGGGCAAGCCGATATATAGATCCCCAGATATTTGAAGCCATCTGTCGCATGAGTCAGCTGCGCTGCCCAGGCGTCACGACCCTGAGGGCCACATACCGGGAAGAGGATTGACTTGGCCGGGTTCGTATGGAGCCCAGTTGTTTCCCCAAACACCCGTAGGATCTGCAGCACCCGGGGCCCAGTGAACCACGGGTCCGTAATGAAGAACAACACATCGTCCGCGTATAACGCGATGCGGTCGGAACGTGATTGCGACCAATCAAAACCCCGGAAAACCGGGTCCCACCGGACCCATGCCGCCAACGGCTCAATGGCTAAAGCAAACAATAAGGGGGATAAGGGGCACCCCTGCCGAGTCCCTCGTCGAATGCCAAATGGAGGCGAACGATGTCCGGCAATGCGCACTGAGGCGGACAGGTCTGTGTAAAGTAGGCGAACAAGGGCGAGAAACCGGGGTCCAAAATTACAGGCCTCTAATAATTGGAATAGATAAACCCAGCTCAAGGAATCAAAAGCCTTATCTATATCAGCAAGTAGAATGGCCGCGGGCTTGCCGAGGGCTGGAGCCGTGGCAAGGGCGTTGTGTACCCGTCGGATATTGTGGCGAGTGGCGCTCTAAGGGGCATAAAACCGGCCTGGTCCGGGTGGACCAGGTCCGTAATGCAAGATCGGAGGCGGTCGGCCAACACTTTCCCCAATAAATTAGGCTCAAAATTAATTAGGGATATGGGGCGATAAGATGAAGGGTTTTCCGGGGGCGCCCAGGCTTATGAAAAAGTACAATCTCAGCGTGTCGCCAGTCTAGGGGTAATATGGCAGAGTCCACAGCCTCTTGGATCGTTGCCAGGAGATGGGGCCCTAGAAGATGAAGATGTGGTCTGAGGAACTCCATCGGGAACCCATTAGGGCCTGGAGCGCGCCCGGATGAAGCGCATTAAGCGCGCCAGTCAACTCTTCAAGGGTGATGGACGCCTCCAGTCGGTCGCGCACCTGATCAGAAAGCTTCTTGGGTGGAATGTCCCTAAGAAACTCTGCTATTAGACCGGCCGAGATTTGCTCCCGCTCGGCATAGAGGGCAGCGAAATAACGTGCAAACTCATTGGCCACCCCTATCGGTGAGGTAATAAGGGACCCATCTACCCCTAAGATTGTAGGGACTATTGCAGGGGATTTATCCAACTGGCAAAGCCGATGGAGCATTTTGCTTGATTTATCCCCCATTGATATACCCTATGCTGTGATGCTTCCCAAATTTCTTTGGCTTCTGCCAATAGATGTTGGCGTAAGTCCTGTTGTGTCAGCAACAAGTTACGCCTGATACTTGGGCTGGGGTCGACAGCTAGTTGTTGTTCGAGAGCGATCTGACGCGCCTCTAGGTCCGCGAGTCGTTCGCGGCGAAGGCGCTTTTCAGTTGTACAGTAACTTATCTCCACCCCCGGACAGTCGGTTTGAGAGCCTCCCATAGTATGCTACCAGACGAGGCGGTCGGGCCATTAGACTCCAAATAATCGGACACGGCAGTATGAAGCATGTCTCGATACTTGGGGCACTGCAAGCGCCAGGGAGACATACGCCAGCGGAAGGGGGTCTGCGGGAAAGAATGTGAAATCGCATGGCAATTGGAGAGTGGTCAGAGAGCCCGCGGGGGTAGTGTATTACCTGTGAAAGGCGGTGGAGGCAGGCACGGGGGCGAAAAAGTAGTCAAGGCGGGACTGTGTCCCGTGTACTGGGGATAAAACGGATATCCTCGCTCCGAGGGGTGGAATTCCCTCCATACGTCCGCCCAACCTAATGCGGACGCTAAAGAGTGTAGCCTAGAGGCACTCAGGGGCTGCAGAGGATCTATATGTCGTGACCGGTCTAACGGGCCCATAATGTCATTCCAGTCGCCCCCTAGGAGTATCAGGTCTTCTTGGAGGTCCCCCATACAGCAGTAATCTTATCGATGAATGTCTGGCCCAGCGGGGGCGCATAAATGCAACCAATTGTAACCCGCTCACCGTACAATGTACAGGTCACAAAAAGATACCTACCCCGGGGTCTGCCCTATGGGCGATGTATTGAAACTGCACCCCACGATTAATTAGAATCGCCACCCCCTGGAGCCCCTGGTGTACCCTGCATGATAAACATGATGGAAGCCAAAACGGGCCAGGCACGGGACTTTGGTGCCCAGGAGGTGGGTTTCCTGCAACAGGAGGAGGTCCGCACCATATCTCTTCGCCTGGCGCAGCACGGCGCCCTCTTTATCTTGTTATGAAGACCCCGGACATTCCAAGATACCACCCTAAGGTCGCCAGGTGGGGCTATGTCATTTGGTGCCATTCATCCCATGTGCGGAATGTGTGCTGGATGAAGGAGAACGATCTGTGTGACATGTCTGCATATAACATAGGAAACTTTGGAAACTGAAAGAAAAACCCCCCACCTCCCCCCACCCCACGCTACCAAAACAGAGGAGCATCTGTCGCGATGCTGGGGGGCCGGGCCTCAACGGGGGTCCAGAACCCCAGCACCAACAATACCCAACCCGCCCACCCAACGTTACAAACATGGGGGTGCTCAAAAAGAAAAAGAGTCTGTGGCTTGGCAGTCCCATGAGCAGTCTCCACGCTTCACGGAGAAAGAGTCTATAAAATCAGCATTTAAGTGTGTATAGGAAAGAGTACATATACTTGCAGTCTGTTAGTACAGTAATGTCCAGCGGTTCAGGAGATATGATCTGGGCTTGCCGATTGACTGTCGGGTCTGGGGCTCTGTCGTTTCCTTGATTTTGCTCGGCGAGACCGGCTTCTCCTCGATCCCCTAGACGAATCAGAGTCCCTAGCACATGGCGAGCTCTGCCGCAGCCGCGGGCGCTCCTCGGCCCATGCAAACACGGCCTCGGGGGTGTCAAAGAAGAAAGACTGTGAGTTGAAGATGACTCTCATCCGGGCCGGATACAGCAGCATGTATTGTAGGTTCAGATCGCGTAGTTTGCGCTTTGCCGCCATGAAGGATTGCCGTTGTTGCTGAACAAGCCGAGTATAGTCCGGGAATACCATGATTGATTTGGACTCGTAGTGGAACAGGTCTTTATGTTGTCTGGCGCTTCGCAGGATAGCATCGCGGTCCGAATAGTTCAAAATCCTAGCGATGACCGGTCTGGGGCGTTCGCCTGGAGGTGGTTTCTGGGTCAAGGCCCTATGGGCGCGCTCCACGATGAAGCATGGCGATAGTGCGTCGCTGGGCATGAGGTCAGTCAGCCAACTTGTTATGAAACTGGTCATGGAAGGCCCTTCACAACCCTCCGGCAGGCCCACGAAGCGTAGGTTATTGCGACGTGTCCGACCCTCTGCATCCTCCACCCTGGAGGCAAGCTCCCTTGACTCCACTATGAGCTTGTGTACTTGTTTCTGGAGGGTGGACACTGTGTCTTCGACCGTGGAGACCCTTGTTTCGGCCTCTGTGATGCGGTCAACGGCTTTGCGCAGGTCCTGACGGAGGAACGACACCTCCGACCCCACTGCGCCTATCTTGGCCTCCAGTGTATCTCTGGCTCCATTAATCGCCACCAAGAGGGCCGCATTGTCTGGCGGCGGACTAGCACCCACACCCGCCGGAGGAGCGCCGACCGGCGCAGTGAAGTGATCTATGGTGCCCTGTTTCGCACCCGCACCTCCGGATTTCTCTTTCCCCATCCTGCCTCTCCGGGGGGGCCAGCGCTCGACTCCGTGTAGTTATGGGTGCCCCGGGCGACCAACAAAGGAGAAGAGGGGGCGCCGGGACACACCACCACCCGGACCGGCCCACACTCCGGCACGGGACCCCCGCAGCCCACTCTGGTCACTCCAGGCTGCAGACCCCAGCGGGTCGGGGCACCGTCCTAGGATGGACACAGCTCCAGCGGCTAGGATCTACGTTGTCCCATCAGTCGGAAGCCGGCCGGCCTCGGGCCCCGGGGATCTGAGCAACGTTCAGACGGGGCCCCGGTGCAGCGCCGCTCAATCCGATGGGGGCTAGTTCAGCCCTGTGTTGTTGGAGGGGAATAGGAGGCCCCAATGGATCCCAGGCGGCAGACCCCCGCAGGCCGGGCAGTCGCACAGTGCATGGGATGCCCTCCGGGTCAGCAGTAGCGAGGCACCAGTCTCCCCCGCGTCTGACGCCGACCGGACCACATGCAGGGCTGCCCACGTGTGCCCGGAGCACTCAGATAATGGAGCTGTCCACGGAGGGGCTCCCCACACGGGACCCCGGCCGGCCGCCCCTCTCGCCGCAGAGGTTGCTGGACGGTCTTCACCCAGGCCCCGACCAGGCCCAAATCCCCCTCGTCGCCTAGCGCCTTCCGGCCGTCTCCGATCAGGGGAACGCCACCTCGCGGCCCGCTGACCGCGGCGCCGCCACTCACCCAGATCGCGGCAGAGCCGTCGCGGCACGCAGGCACTTTATGCTGCTCCCGCCGGTGCCCAGTACTGTCCTGGTCGTGCGCCGCTGTATAGAAAGTCCCCCGGACAAGGGTTACAGGCGGATTCTGGTCCCGGTTTGGCGTGGAGATGCGGAGCTCACTTAAACAGCGTCCGCCATGCTTGGCTGCCAAGCCACGCCCCCAAAACTTGCCTTTTTAACCTTCCTTAGATCCATCCTCCTGTTTTTCCTCACTATGAATCTGCAACCTAGCGCCAGGACACCTCCATTGGAGGTAGCCGTGCGCTTTATAAACCACATTTAGTATTTAGTATTTAGTACTGTTTACTCCTATTTTGCAAGCCCTACACTTCGAACACTTACGGAATCCATTGCTAGGATTCAACCAAATTGTAGGCGTTATTATCTCAGAACTTCTTTTTACTAGAACATCCTTCATAGAGTATGCTTTGCTATATGTGATTAGTGGGTTATTTTGCAGCTTTGACCGAATACCTGGATCTGATTTAACAATGTGCCAATGCTTGTGAAGCACTGATCTAATTACTTTGTCCTGATTGCTGAATGTGGTGATCAATCTAATCTCACAATTCTTTTCCTTCCTTTTCTGGTACAAAGAATCATATCTCGTTCTTTTTGGTTGACCACCTCTCATGTTTGTTCCAAAAGTTTCACATTATACCCTCTTTGGCTGAATCTCTCTATCACATCACTCTGGCATGCTACATTGTCAGTATTGGCACTACAATTGCATTTCACCCTGAGCATTTCAATGTAAGGAATACTAGCTATGATATGTTTAGGGTTAAAACGTGATGCATGCAGTGTTGTATTTCCTGCAGTCTCTTTTTTTAAATATAGCTTTGTCTCTATCTTGTTGTCTTCGATAAAGACTACCAGATCTAAAAAGTTTACACTTCTCCTACTTATCTGACTGGTAAAGTGCAGGTTCAAATTATTGGTGTTTATCTCATTGACAGTTCTTGTAGCACTTTCATTTGAGCCCCTCAAAGCAACAAACAGATCATCAATGAATCATGCCCAAATAACCACATGCTCATCCTACATGGTTTTATGGCCATTGCGGAGCACCTGTTCTTCCAACCAGCCCACATGTAAACATGCATAGCTGGGGGCGAAACAGGTGTCAATTGCTGTGCCACGCAACTGGTGAAACAATTCATTATTGAAAAGAAAATAATTATTTTCTAAACACCGTTGAATCATGGTAATCAACATCTGCATGTGTTTATACAATACCAATGTGCGGCCTTTCAAGAAATGCCCTACTGCACGCAGACCATCATGATGGCAGATGCTAGTGTACAGAATTGTTATGTCAAAAGACATTAGTAGATATTAATTGTTCGACAGATTGTCATAAATCAGTTTTAAAAAGTCACTAGTGTCTTTTATATAGGATGGTAGACTCTTGACTTAATCTTGAAGAAAATAGTCAATGTATATTTGACGTGTTCTCGAGCAGACTGCCTTGAACAGATATTTTCGGTCTCCCTGGTTGCATAACTGGATTTTTACAGATCTTTGGAATCAAATACAGAATTGACGTTTTAGGATGATCAATACATAAAAATAAATACTTGTCTTGACTCAAAGGTCCATTTTATGCCAGTCTGTTAGTTCAGACTTGTAAAGTGCTTTCACCTGAACCAAATCATTATGATTGCTTCTTGCATAACTTTCCTCTTTATTGACCTGATAATACGCTTCTTTTTTGTATAATTCAACTGGCCAGTGAACAATGTTTCCTCCATATCGGAATTTCTGATAATCAAATCGTCAAGGGTATAGTAATTTGGTGATCAAAGCTCAATATTTCCTCTGATGTGCTTTACTTGAAACTTCTCTTTTGTTCACAGCCTTATACAGGCATTTACCTCCACTAATCAGTAATTCATTGAAAACATCCACATAATCGTGCGAGGTTACTGGTAAAACTGTTGATGGCGGTTTGAATTGTGAATACGCTTCCCCCATACATAAACGTTTTGAACTTCAATTACACTTGCCTCTGAAATTGGCTCAATATTATCCAGACATTACTTTTCAAGTTCACTGAGCTCCTTTAAAAGCTCTAAATGAAAGACTTTCAAACATTGTTGGCCATGTTTGCCTTTGAATGATACTTTCATCCATTTCTTATCCCTTTGTGCATGAAATTTCATCAATTTTAACTTGCTGATAAATTTGATGATATCAATATGGGCCCGACTATGTTTTAATGTACTTTCCAGACAGTAGGATAGACCTAGGGATAAAATTTGCTTTTTTGCTTCATTCAAGTTGATATGTGATAAATTGATGGTAGATTGGGTATTGATCAAGCTCTTTTTTTTCATTTCCATGATTTCTTGGGATTGGATTTTATTTTTGTTGCGGTTGTGGCTTCTGATTCTTCACCTATTCCGCTTTATTCCTTGGATCTTGCAGCCTGAGAGTCTAGCACCTGTTCAATCGTAAAAAAATCCATGTCTTCAATGATGGTTGTCTTGCCGTTAGCACCTGCTGGTACTCCTGCATTTTTGGCACTCTCATCTGTATCTGTGTCTAGATCAGAACTCACTTCAGTTTCTATATCAGCAGATTTCTACTCCTGCAGTGACCTTTTAATTTCCATTAATTTGTGCTGCTTGATCTTATCAAAATACAGGGCAAACATGAAGATTTGTCTCCTGTCATAATCCTGTTTATCCCTTAGTAATTTCTGGGTTGTACGTGCCTTGATGATTTCCTCTTGTATTTTTAGATGGGCATTAGTGTCCTCTTTGTACTGTTTGATTAGCTCTTGCTGTGGGCCCTGGTCAAGCTCATTATTAAATGCATCGATTTGCTGCAGCAATTCTGTTCTATCTATGTCAGCATACTTCACAAGAATACAGATTAACCTATTAGAAGCCTCTAAACTGCTTTCTGCCCATTTTTGTAACATTTCCAGGTTGGGATTCTAAAAAGCAAGGTGCAATCAATATTCTTAAACCCCTTAGAATGCACCCCACTTCAAGCATTTGTGTTCCCGCTCATTACATCGTAGTTTCTTAAGTAGTCTGAGTTTGCTCCTTGTATCACTTCCATTGGGACTACTCAAAGCTCCTTGCACTGCCCGAGTCTCCTCTATCTCATTAGGTAAGACGGAGCACAATTAGCCTCCTCCTGTGATTGTCTCTCACTGAAATTAACTTGGATGAACCATGTGAGTCCTCTGACTCCCTGCAGTTCCCGCACTCGTTCTCAGAGATATGTTACCACATGGGGGGCCACATGGGGGGCTTGCAGCGGATTTTCTCACTTCCACGACTGCGGTTCACTGCAATTGCTGTGAACCACACTTGCTGAAAGGCGCTAGCTCCACACGGAGGGGGTCTGTCACAATGAGTCAGCACTCTCCATTAGACCATTTCCTTGGGGATGGTAGCGGTAGTGAACTTTGATGTCACTCCACTCTCATCCCACATGGCTTTCGGATAGGCAGACATTAAACTTGTGCCCCTATCTGAAATGACCTCCTTAGGGAACCCAACCCTGGTGAAGATGCCAAGCAGGGCTCTAGCTACTGGAGGAGCAGTAACTGTTCTTAGGGTAATAGCTTCAGAGTATCTGTTGGCATGGTCCACTACCACAAAGGTGAACCTATTGCCAGAGGCAGTAGGTGGGCCTAAGGGACCAACAATATTGATCACCACCCTTTCAAAGAGAGCCCACACCACAGTCAGTGGTATAGGGGGAGCCTATGGGTTGCCACCTGCCTTGCCACTGGCTTGACACATGACCAAAGAGTGGCAAAACTCCTTCACCTTTTCTGACATTTGGAGCCAGCCTCTCCTTCCCAGGTCTTGGTCTGCTCCAGATGCCCAGATAAAGGGGTATCATGGGCCAGGTTAAGGAGGAAATCTCTGTACTGTTGGGGTACCACCACTCTGCTAGTTGTCCCTGGCTTGGGGGTCCCTTGCAATACTGTATTGGATTCCCTCCTCCCAGCACACCTTATGGGTTCCAGTGAAATCTCCTTCCTCCTATTTGACAGCCAGCTGTCTCAGGCCCTCAAGAGTAGGACACGTCTTTTGCCCTTGGCTAATGTCCTCGCTGGAGGGTTCACCTGCTCCTTGGAGTTCTTGTAGGCCAAGCAAATCTGCCAAAGAAGAAGCCTCCACAAGGCCTCCCACTTACGTCCACTTATGTCTCTCCTGGGCCTGCAGACTTTGGGAAGCAGTCTTGCCAGACTTCCTGGTCCCTTGACTCTCCTTAACACCTTTTTTGCTCTAGTGAAGACACATATCCTCTCAGGGAGAACGAGCATTGTTGCATGAGTCCTTCTCTCCACCTCTGTCCAGGCATTTGTTTTAAAGTTGTTGCCCAGCAGACACTTCTCTGGTATGGCAGGGGACAGAGCATCTTTCTTGGGACTAGTAACTGCTCCCCACTCAATATCTACCATAGCTATTGGATGTGACTTTGTAATATTGTCAGACTTAACTATCTGGTGCACCTCATCAGACATGATCTACCCTGGGGAAACCAGCTTAGCCATAACCATGAAGATGCTGTCTGGACTTGGCCCGGGCTTCAATCCCATTGATTCTTGGCCAATGCCTGTACTTTACTATGCTGGCAGGCCAGTGGGGCAACGGTTCAACTTTGTACCCATCAATGGAGAATCATGTGAGTATATAGCTCTGCCCTCTCATATTCCAGTGTCAGCAGTCTATCTCGCCCTACTGTTGGAAACAAGTTCCCACAACAGGGACCTCCACTATTGGATACCCACACTTCTCATCCTGAGAGCCCTCTCATAGGATGCCAGCCATTTGTCTATACCGTCCCCTTCTACATATTTAGGAACAATACCCTTGACCACCTGGGATTATAGTCAACCCCTGCATATCCCTCTGTTTTTTTGTTGCTGCCACCATGACCTTGTTGCTTCAGCTCAAGCTTGACCCTCTTCTCGTCTAGTGCCAGTTTCCCTTCTTCTAGAGCCAGCTTCCTCTCTTGGCTCTCTGAGAGGCTGAGCTGGGCTTCTAGGTCCTTAGGCCCCCTTACTGAAGTAGAGCTTTTCTCACTTCCACATGTGAAGGCATGACTTTAACAAACTCTTGGGGCCACAGTCTCATTGTCCCCCTCTATATCGAAGAGACCTCTGCCAACCTACTCATCCCCACTGTCAGAGGTGATCACCTCTGCCAGTTGGGCTTGGGCTCTCATGGGTTCCTCCCAAGACTCTGAGGGCCGTCTCCAGGTCCTTCTTCTTGGCAGTAATCCCTGGGCTGATTTCCTATTCCTGCACAGCACCCTCAAATCGTTGATCCCCAGTGTGGGAAGGAAGGGAATTTTAATTCCAATGTTTTCCATCTTTGGAGACTTGGCAAACTTTTACCGCTATTTGAAAAACTTGTTGACTTTGTGATCTTTCACTGCTAGTGAAAGTGGTGCTTTGGATATACAGAAATTGGCAACACTTTTAAAACTTTCTTCTCAGTGCCTACTTTGTGAATATTTTGGTGATTACCAACTTATTAATTGTCTGGTATAGCTAAACACACGTTCTGGATCCCACTGATGCCACCAAGGTGAGGAATTGGGGTGTATTCCTGGGGGGTGGAATCTTTACCCTGGGTACTCGTTTTGGGCCCTTTAGAGAATTCCTTTCCTTTACCCTTGCCCCCCCAACTCCGCTGCTGGGGACCCTGCCCACCTTTGGCAGAGTCTCCCCCTTACACCTTCTTGCGGACCCTAGTGTACTCACCCAGCGGGCCGCCTCCATAGCAAGCTCCCTGAGGTCAGTAAGCCTACTATCTGTCAAGTGCCTGCGCAGCTCTACAAAACTTAGACTAGACAAGTGCTCCGACGCAATCAACTTGTACAGCCCCTGAAAATCTGTTACATTGCTACCCCTTCACCCAACCATCCAGTGATCTTCAAAAAGAATCCACACTTTCCAACCTTTTATGGAATCTGTTTTCTCACTAGACCTAAACCAATCCCTGTACTTTTCAGGAGTGAGACCATACCTAGTGAGAAGGGCCTTCTTCATGTCAGTGTAGGTGAGGTTGTGCCCCTTACCCAAAGCCAACAAAGTGTTGATCCCCTCTTCTGAGAAATAAGGCCACAATCCTGTTCCCCAGTTCCTTTCAGGGACCCCATTCTCGTGAATAGATGCCTCACAGCCCTGAAACCATCATTGTATGTCATCACCCTTCTTAAATTCCTTTCCTACATTCTTGGGAATGTGAACTATTCTATCCGAGTGCACTGTGGAATTGCTGATACCATCTGTGCTGGATTTACTTTTTAACTCTAGCTCCTTGAGACCATGCTCATGGTCTAAAACCATATTCTGTGATTCCATTTTGAGCCGCTCAAGCTCTATTTGATTACTTCTAGTTGCCCTTCTGTCCTCCAGCTCCTCTAGAGACAAACCAATGCTGCCTGTCCTGGAGAGTCCCTCCCCCACAACAGCACATCCATCCTAGGAATAGGCTCCTCCGCCTCTACACTAAGGCCTCCAGACTGTCCACTGGCATTTCTGGCTGCTATCCAGGCCCTCAGCGCCTTTTGTAGCTCCTCTTTCCTGGTGAGGCCTCTGATTTGGACCTTTAGGTTCTTACAAATAGCCTTCAGCTCCTTTACATTGTAGGTTTCTAACCTTTCCTCCTCAAAGGCCACTTCTAGGGATGCAGCTGATGATGCTGCTGAATCAGGCATGATTGCAGTAGGAAGTTTAAGTTCAGAATGATGGTAACACAAAAGTAGACCAAAAAGAAAATAGTATGTGGTATGTAGTGGTTTGCAATATGGTAGTGGTGTACACCAATCAGTGTAGGTCACGTGCAAACGCAAGTCCTATCCTCACCACTGACAACCAATGTTAGAAATGGGGGTCTCTTGCTTTTTCTTCAAAGATGTCTATTACCTCTTCCCAATTATTTAAGCATACTTGTTCTTTACTAAGACCTCATCATCAATCCAAGATTCTTTCTAGACAGGACTTTCTTCAGTCACCTATATGGTATAACCATCTTATCACTCTCAAAAATAGACCCCTCTATTGGAAGAGTTGGAGACTCAAGGGTATAATTTGGGTTCAAGATTTATTCGACGGTACGTCTCCCTGTTCGTTTCCTCAATTTCAGGTTATTTTCCGTTGTCCTCGTTCCTTTTGGTATAAATAGTCAATTCTTATGGAGGTAATTCTTGAGGTTTTCTATTCGCTTCCGACATCTGATGATACCCCTCCGGATGATAATCTCCTTAAGATCCTCTCTCTTTTCCAAAAGCTGCTCTGATTTACAACTTTCTAACAGCCCCAAACTCTGAACGCACTAAAACAAAACTGGAGCTTACTTGGGAGACTGACTTGGGATGTGTTTGGAGCATCGATCTACGGGACAAAATTTGGGCTAGATCATTGAAAATGTCTAGATCTGCGTCCACTACTCAAACTATGGGGCATATTATCAAGAGCTCATCGCCACTTTAGCGGCACTCCTTTGATGCTAAAGTGGCGATATTTTTATCGCCCTATTAGCAAGCTGTCGCTAACAGGCGTTAGTGACAGCTTTCCGGCGATAGCACCCATTTTTTCTATCGCCTTGCATGCCAGCGATATTTATCGCTAATGACATGCAAGGTAGGCGTTCCGTCTCTAAATCCAGCAAAAACTCCTGCTAACCGCACTTCGCCCTATTAGCAAAGATAGGCCGGACACGTGAAGCGATAAAAAAAGTCGCGCTAAGGCCCGTTAGCTGCAGGAACTTAAGACCAGAAAATAGTTGGTTTTAAAAATGGGAATAAGTCTTGGGCCCTCATCCATGCATGTTTTTAGTGCTGGACAGCGCTGCAAGCAATGTTGCAGCGCTGCCCTGCGACAAAAATACAGTGCAGGAATGTGCACCATCAATAAGATAGTGCACATTCCTGGGCCCCAGTCATGAAAAGTGTTGCTGCGCTGCGACAAGACAGCGTTGCAACACTTCTCATTACGCCCTCCTTGCAACAGCATGGATGTGCTGTACTCACTGGACAGCGCTCCATGACGCAAGTAATGACAGATATGTCAGGAATCCTGACGTATCTGTCTGCGCTAAAGTCACGCATTGCTGCAGTCGTGTCACAACCATGACGCAGCTCCAGCAATGCATGGGGCCAGCCTATCCCTGTGGCACTGCCTCACCCTCACGCCTGCCATCAGGCAGGCGGAAGGTACTGACGCAGTGCTGTTCATAAGGGGTGCCCGAATGTCAGCGCAGTAGGAGATACAGCGGTGGTGGTTGGGCGCTGCGGTGTCATCATATGGAAGCATTGGTGGAGTGTTGGTGCGGAGGGAGTTGACGAGATGTTCTTCAGTGGCCTTGATCCAGCTGTGAGGGGGTGCGATGATGGCGGTGGCGACCGGTGGGCAAGGTGAAGACGTGATGTTACCAATGATGGTCGGTCCAGGAAAGTCCAGTGTTGTGGCTGCACTTGAAGTTCACGCTGGCGGAGGTGACGTGCTCGACCATGTGTCCTTCTATGTAGCTTGTTGCGGTGACTTGCTGCTTGCATCTGACGTAGGGGACCTTCCCCATGAGGGGGTGGTGTCCTGGTCACTGGGGTTCTCCAGGTGGAACTTGAGGTCACCGAGTAGGATGTCGTTGGTGGACGGGAGATCCTGGGGTGCAATGAGGTCTAAAATGGTATTGGAGAATGGGGGGCCATGGCCCGGGGGGCCTGCACATGAGGGTGCCACAGAGGATGCACCTGTGCCTGGTCCGGATCTTGGAGTTGACGTGGTCCATTGTCACCCTTGGGTCATTAGAGTGCGTGGTCAGTCGGAGTGTGCTTCTGTAGGTAATGGCAATGCCTCCTCCCTGACAGTTGGGGTGCTCCTTGCGGGTGATACTGCAGCCGTCAGTGATGGTGATGGCGATGTCCGGTCCGGAGCAGAGGTTGGTCCTGCCAGGCGAGGTGGTGTCCAGGGTTGATGGCGAGGAGGCTGCTGGCGTCGTATCGGTGGAGTGTTCAAGAGGAATGCTCCTTGGTGCTGAGCGCGTTCCAGGGGCAGACGGACTCAAACGGCATAGCCTATGGGTTGCCTTTGGCACGGGAGACGACCATTACAACGCAGGCAGTACATCGTTAACAACGCAACTCTGACAACGCAGGTGCCTTAACATCGCATTTGAATACAACGAATTGTGAGGTCAGTAATGGGGTATTTTCAACTTTTTCCGGTGTGCATGGGTATTAGATGTAAAATATGAAAAATGGGCTGTTTTTTGGGGTAAAATATGAAGAATGGGGTTTTTTTGTGGGGGTAAAATATGAAAAATGGGGTGTATTTGGGGTAAAATATGAAAAATGGGGTGGTTTTTGGGGTAAAATATGAAAAATGGGGTGTTTTGAGGGTAAAATATGAAAAAGTGGGGTGTTTTTTGGGGTAAATTATTGAATTTTTGTGTGTATTTTTTGGGGTCAAATTTCTAAATCCTGGGTGTGTTTTGTGCCAAAATAAAGAGAAATTTGGGGGGTGCATTTGTCTCAAATGTGATCTTTTGGGTGTCTTCTGGGGGTTCAGAAATGAATTCCAGGGTTCACGGGTGGGTCTGTAGTGCAAAGGTTATTCTTGGGTCGCACTCACTGTAGTGGGAACAGTGATCGTCATGTCTCAGTTATGCAACACCTACTCTACTGTTGCAATGTGCCTAGTATTAGTATGTATTAGAATGGAATGCGATGTCATGGCATGCATCGCAACTACGTATTTGCCTTTGGCACACGAGTGGTACGCCCGCTGTGCATGGGCGCACAGTGGCCACCATTGAGAAGTGCGCAGGGGGGTGTCTGAACAGCTGTGAGGTGTTAAACCCCGTAATGAACACTGGATGGCACGTGGCCGCGGGGATGTGTGTGTGAGCGTGTGTAGTTAAGAATTTATTGAGGGAAGTCTCACCTCTAAGCCATGTCCCATGTCTATGCAGCTCCTGCTCTCCTGCGTCTGCTTCCAGGAAAAGGAAGTAGGCAGCCAGGCTCCCTCACATGAGTCATTCACAACGCTGCGATGTGGCGGTGGTATTGTAATTTGGCAATAGGACAAGTCCTGCAGCCAGGGGCCGGAGGGGTGGGCATGCTCTCCATGCAGGCTGCAATGCAGCCTGCATTGCGAACAGAGAAGTGCGCATGTCTGCATTGGGCGGCCTGAGTGGGCCGACCAAACAGTCATTGTGCACTTGAGTGTGCATGTCAATCCGCACATTCCCTGCTCCGTGTTTGGAGCAGTCCTACTCACCCGCCCAACCCCAGAGGATACATAGCATGATTACATCCATTATTTATCCCTTGTTTGTCCCTTTTTTAACTGTTTCATTGGCTTCTCTGAGCCCGCACTACACGCTTCCCGCCGCTGCTGCCCCTGCGGCCCTGCGCCCCTGTCCTCGCACATTCCCGCCTCCCAGCTGATCGTTCCTCCGCCCTCCCCTACTTAATGGTGG
The DNA here is from genome assembly GCA_963921515.1 of Calotriton arnoldi. Lineage (NCBI taxonomy): Eukaryota > Metazoa > Chordata > Amphibia > Caudata > Salamandridae > Calotriton > Calotriton arnoldi. The sequence goes on from CAWUFW010001381.1 coordinate 1,499,536, forward strand.
ACACTGCGCAATTGCGCAGCAGATAGGTGCTCCTGGCGCGCAGTAGGCGTACCTAAGACAAGCCCGTCTGCGCGCGATTGCAACCCAACCACGACCAGCGCCAGTAAGCCTGGATCACAGGCCACCCACTGCTATGGCACAGCCACCCTCCACGCACTCAAACCCGGGAAAGTCAGAGACTGACAACAGGCCTTGGCAAACACGACCCACGGCCTGTTCTCCTGGCTCCACTGCCGCCGGAGCATAACCACCACCCCGGACTCCAACACAGCTGACACCAGCACCGGCTACACCCTAGGATGCATCCCCCTCAACTGGCGCTCCGTGCACATACACGCCGTGGAAATCTGGAACCTACTCAACTCTCTCTCGCCCGACATCGCCTTCTTCACGGAGGCCTGGACCAACGCCTCCTCCGCCCCGACATCCAGACCGCCATCCCGGACGGATACAAGATCCAGAGGAAGGACCGCACCAACCACCCGGGAGGGTGCCTCGCTATTGCACACAAGAGCACCCTCCGCCTCACCACCCCCAGCAGTACCTTCCCCTCCGCCAGACACCTGCACTTCCAGATCCAGACCAGCCACAACTCCACACTCTGAGGAACCCTCGTCTACAGACACCCCGGACACACCAGCCAGCCCACCATCTCCACCTGGACGCCAGTCACAGCCGAAGACACAGCCTCAACCATGAAAGGCATGCACTCGTGGGCCCCCACCAAACCATGCCTTCCCACATCTACCACAGAGCCGCGGCCGCCATCACACACGAATTGCAATGCACCGTCAACACCACCTTCAAGACAGGCACCTACCCAGACGACTGAAAGCGTGCAGAAGTCTGGCCCCTTCTCAAGAAGACCACAGCTGACCCCACCGACCTCAAGAACTACCGACCCATCTCGCTCCTCCTCTTTGCAGCCAAAGTTGCAAAGTTGCAGAGTAAACAGTCAACAGGGAAGTGACATGATTCATTGATGACAACGCCATCCTCGACCCGTCCCAATCCGGATTGCAAACCAACCACAGCAACGAGGCCGTCCTTCTGGCCGCCACAGACGACATCCGCACACTCCTGGACCAAGGCCACTCCGCAGCCCTCATCATACTCATCCTTTCAGCAGCCTTCAACACCGTCTCCCACCACACACTAGTCGCAAGACTACACGACGCCGGCATACAAGGAACAGGCCTCGACTGGATTCGATCATTCCTCCCCGGAAGAAGCCAAAGGATCAGACTGCCAACCTTCCTCTCCATTCCCTCGTAATTCACCTGCGGAGTCCCAGAGGGTTCATCTCTGAGCCCGACCGTCTCCAACATCTACATGGCACCCTCGACGCCAACGTCCAACAACACGGCCTCAACATCATATCCTACGCTGATGATACACAGCTCATCCTCCTCCTCACCAAAAAGACCACCACCGCCAGACTCAACTTCCAGAACGGAATGCAGGACGTCGCAGTCTGGATGACCAACAGCTGCCTGGAGCTCAACGCCAGTAAGACAGGAATCCTTGTCCTTGGAACCACACCTTCAGCATGGGACAACACCTGTTGGCCTTCGCCCTCGGAAGCCCACCTACCCCCTCAGACCACTCCAGAAACCTCGACATCCTACTCGACCCATCCCTCACCATGAACAGACAGGTCTACGCCGTCACCTCCAGCTGCTTCAACACCCTCCGCATCCTCTGCAAGACCTTCAAATGGATACCCCCAGAGTCAAGGAAGTCAGTCACCCATGCACTCATCACCAGCAGACTGGACATTGGAAACGCACTCTACGCCGCCATTTACAAGTCCATACTCCGCAAACTACCGACATTACAGTACAACGCCGCCAGACTCGTCCTCGGCATCCCCCGGCACTGACACATCAGCCGACACCTACGTAGACTCCAGTGTCTCCCCGTGGTGATAAGAGTCACCTTCAAAATCATCACTCATGCCTCCGAATGCCTACCCAACAACGTAACCAAATACCTCAACAACAGAATCAACTTCCACGTACACAAATGAGACATCCGATCTTCCAACCTCGCACTGTCCGAAATGCAGCACATCCACAGAGCCAGAGCAGGCGGGAGATCCTTCTCCCACATTGCATCCAATACCTGGAACAAGCTACCGGCAGACATCAGAAGAGCCCCCTCCCTGAACACCTTCAGGAAGACCCTCAAGACCTGGCTCTTCGGCTTACAGATCTGTGGACCCCCACCCCTCAGTGCCTTGCGACCCCCATGGGTGTGTGGCATGCTTACAATTCCCCTGAGTGATTGATTGATTGAGTTATCATCATGTGATGATTGTTCCTCTTCTGCACTGCTTGAGGTGGTGGGGCAACGCTCTTCCAACATAGCGGTAGACCCGCCACTGGGGGTGCGTCATCTACGTGTGATAGGTATGAGCGACTCCCCCCACGGCCCTCTGAGCTACGCGTCCCACCTTCTCCTTACCTGGACATTGACCCCGTGGCGCAATCCACTGCACTCTCTCCACATCTGTGACTCAGCCAGCCGGAGCCTGAGACAGATGTGCTTTCACTGGGCTGGGTACAGCAGTCACCGCGTAGTCGGCTGGTGGACCGCCCAATGCAGTTGATGCAGCAGGGCTCCCTTAGGCGTGCAGTTGCAGCACTCAGTCCACAGAAGTTCGGTGTCGCACAGGGGCCTCACCCTCCAGGGCGTCCGGCCAGCCCAACATCATCCGTCCTGTGATGCAGGGAGATGGCACCCACCGTTGGTAATCCCCTCCGTGCACCCCGGTGTAGTGGTGGATCATAGTATGCAAAGCGGACATCACTACGTTGGTGCGCAGGATCACCTCTAGCATTGACTGCACTAAGGTGCACAAGGCGGGCTTCTCACACAGGTCAGCAACATGTCTCCATGCGACCTGCCAGACTTCACCACCAGGTACGGGTGATCGTCGCACATCAATGTCTCTCGCCACGGCTCATCGACTCCACATCTACTACACATCCCACTCCAAGCCACAGACGCAGGTCCAGCGAGGGATCCAGGAACCAGATGCAGCTCCAGCGAGGGATCCAGGAACCAGACGCAGGTCCAGCGAGGGATCCAGGAACCAGACGCAGGTCCAGCGAGGGATCCAGGAACCAGACGCAGCTCCAGCGAGGGATGCAGGAACCAGACGCAGGTCCAGCGAGGGATCCAGGAACCAGACACAGCTCCAGCGAGGGATCCAGGAACCAGACGCAGGTCCAGCGAGGGATCCAGGAACCAGACGCAGCTCCAGCGAGGGATCCAGGAACTAGACGCAGGTCCAGCAAGGGATCCAGGAACCAGACGCAGGTCCAGCAAGGGATCCAGGAACCAGACGCAGGTCCAGCAAGGGATGCAGGAACCAGACGCAGGTCCAGCGAGGGATCCAGGAACCAGACGCAGCTCCAGTGAGGGATCCAGGAACCAGACGCAGGTCCAGCGAGGGATCCAGGAACTAGACGCAGCTGCAGCGAGGGATCCAGGAACCAGACGCAGGTCCAGCGAGGGATCCAGGAACCAGACGCAGGTCCAGTGAGGGATCCAGGAACCAGACGAAGGTCCTACGTGGGGACGAGGATCTCATCCTGGTCAACCGGGATGTTGGGTGGCTTGAGGGGGTTGTTGGTGTGTGCTGCACTATGCCCTGGCTGCTCAAATCTGCATTAATCCTTTTTTTTGGTGCATATTTTATGTTGGAGGTGGCCAGATAGGCTAAGTCAGAAATTGCAGGTTAGCGTACCTTTTTCTATCGCTAAGGGCTTATCGCTGGATTCGACCCGCTATCGCCGGTTCCATTAACGCCATTGCGTTAATGTTAGCGGCGGTTTTCGCCGCTGATCCCTGCAGCTCTCGCCTGTTAGCAAAACGTTGCTAATACGTCGCTAACAGGGCAATAACTTGCAGGGATCGACGGCGATAGATAAACTAGCGCTAACCTAGGTTAGCGATAGTTATCGCCATTTCTTGCTAATATGCCCCTATGTTTTTTGTCGATCATAGATTATATCATACTCCAGTTTCTATTGCTGCTTTTTCTCATTCACATAATTCGGTTTGTTGGTCTTGTAGTCACCCTTTTGCAGATTTACTACATCTTTTATTCACTTGCCCCCACACTGCCACATTTTGGAAGAATGTTTGGTCTCGTATGTCACTTATTTTTAATTTACACTCTCCCTTGTCCATCGTATTATTTTTTCTTGGTAGTCTTTATGACACCTTGGGTTTGCTTTCTTGTCAACGAGGTTTATTTGACCTCATGTTAGCTTTGGCCTTTCAACAGATTACATTAAACTGGAAATCCTCCTAAAAACTTTCAATCACAGCATGGTGGAATAATGTTTGTCACTATCATAGGTTAGATGTTGCATTTGCCTCTTCTTGTACACCACACATAAACAGAGACTTATTTTGGTTACCACTAACTTCTTATTTGAATAAGGTTGCAAAACGACAATTAATTCGCAATTGTTCTGAAATGTTTAAGACCCCATGAGTGGTTTCTCTGTTCTTTTTTCAGTACCCTTAACCACTATATTCACTTATTAACTATCTTAATTGTTTAAGTTACTATATATCATTGTATTATATTAATCGACCCTCAGTTGTATGATATATATTTTACTCTATTCCTTCTCTTTTCCTTCCTTCCCCTTCCTCCCCATAGTTTCTTGTTTAAAAAATTGTAAACAGCTTTCTCTTCTGCTGTAAGTTATCAGTCTCACTAATTGTTATTTCATAAGGCAATGATTTTATTTATTCTTTGCAATATTGTTGCTAATAAAGCTTATTAAACACAAACAAAAAAAAGAAATGGGGGTCTCTAGTTGGAAGGTTGTTACCCTGTTCAAGTAGGGACCCTTCTTCCTAGACAGGATAAGGGGGATACCCTTCTAAAATAATCCCTGCTCACCCTCTTGGCAGCTTGGCACGAGCAGTCAGGCTTATCTCAGAGGCAGTGTGCAAAGCATTTGCACATAACATACAGTAATACAGTGAAAACACTACAAAAGGAAGTTTTAGAAAAATATTTTATCCATGCAAACAAGACCAAAAACAATAAAAATACACCATACAGTTCTTAGATGTATCAATAAGCAAACATAGACTTAAAATACAGTTCCTTGAAGTCGATAGCTCCGTCCGGGGCTATCACGTCGTAGTGAACACCAAATCCAAACAGTTCTGGCTGACCGTTGCGTCGTGGGCCAGCTATGGTGTCGGGAAGACCCGCAAAACAGTACCTTTAGAAATGCAGAGCATCACGGATGTCGCAGTGAGCTCCGAAGAGCCAGCGTCAGCAGGTGTCGGTTCCGGAGGTCGATGCAGGAGTCATAAGGCCCTTGAAATCACATGCGTTGCATATCGAACTCCATGCGGATGAAGTCAGGAATACGAGCGTCGGCGGGCATCGAGGGTGCAGTGCGAAGTGCAGCGGTGCAGCGTGCGGTGCCCTCAGATCGCGATGCAGGCAGCGACTCGGTGATGGATGTCCAGCGGCATTGGAGAGAGCAGGGCTACAGGTTAAAGTGGTGCAGTGCTCATCGCGTGCTGGCAGGTCACGGTGCAAGCAGCGTCGTCATCATTGCTGAAGCGCTGCTGTTGGCAGACGTTCCGGAGTCCATGGCTCCGGCATTGGTAGGCCAAGGCTGCAGTGTGGGATGGGGCAATGCGTCGTGTAACTTACAAGCGGTGCCCTCAAACCACTGTGCAAGCAGCGGCCTCAATGTTGGTGTGGAGCGGCATCATCAAGGATACAAGGGCGGTGGCGTGAAGCGAGGTGGTGCAGAGTGAGGTGCCCACTGGTCACGGTGCAAGCAGTGGCTGGGTGACGGTGTCGTGTGTCGTCGCCGGTAAGACCAGGGTTATGCTTCAATGTGTGGCAATGCCTTCTGCAGTGCCTTCAGGACACGGAGCCGGCAGCGGCGTCGTTGACAGTGTCGGGTTGCTTTTTCTTCTGTTGCAGCACAAAACACACAGTTCCCAGTGCAGCCACTGCAGGCCAACACAGCAAAGCACACAACAAAGTGGTAGTTCCTCCTCACAGCTTCTCCAGCTCTTCTTCTTGGCAGGATCCTTGATCCAAAAATGTTCTAAAGTTCTGGGGTCTTGGCCCAATATTTGTACTACATTTTCCATTGTTCTCTTGTGGCAAAAGTCTCTCAGCTCAGTCCAAACCAGTTCTGTCCTCTCTGGTCCAGCTTCTTGGCGGGAGGTGGAGACAGCATTGTGCACCGGAGACAGGGCCTATTCAGGTGTAGGGAAAACTATCCCCACTACCCTAAATGCAGCCCAGGTCTATTCAGCTCAGCTCTGAGTCACCCAGGAAAGGCAAGACACACCTCAACCCCCGTGACTGTCTGCAGTGAATGCACATCCCCATCCCCTGTCACTCCAAAACCAGACAGTCAATACACAACCCAGCATAGGCACATAGGATGGCTAAGCAAAAAAATGCCCACTTTCTAAAAGTAATTCTAGAGACAACGGCCCCTTAACAAAAAATGAAATACAGTTGTTCTGGATACAAAAATCAGTTCCATAAACAGATTCAGTGAGCAGAGTTTTCAATTTTATTACCACAATTCGATCAAAAATTTAAATTACCCCAGCTGGAATAATTTCAAAAACCAAAGAACTGAAACAAACAATGAGCAAAAAAACTGGTTGCCCTTGTCTCACGGTTCATGCATGATTGGTATTTGGTCCTTTGCTTTCACTACTTCAAAAGAAATTTTCGCAGTACACATCTCTCTAGGTGCATGGCCCTAATATACATATCTTAAAAATAAAAATTATTTCTTCATTCTCCTAATTCTCATTCCCAATCCTTCCTTTTCTCTCCTTGTTTATTTTAGGTGCTTCATCTTCATATGATACTCATGAACAGGCACTAATTGTGTTGAAAAAGCCTGTCGTTTGTTTAATTACAGATTTTTGAAAAATTAGGTGCTTCATGTAACATATCAATTAATATCATGCCAGGCAACAGGTACTAAGTCCTGATGATGATTCCATATTTTTACGGGATCGAAAGGTAGTCGACATACAATCTGACCCTGTACACTATGCTTTGTAGTATTTTTGTTTTGTGCCAACCCAGCCTTGGCCAGGCGCGGGTTGGCACAGACAGGCCTGCTCTTGACCCGGTCATCACCCGGGCACGCGCCATGGTGTGTCCTGTGCTGTGTGCCCCTCCCCCTCACAAGTGCAGGATACTGGTGATGAAGTCCCACCCCAGATACGGCCAGTAGTGCAGCAAGTGGCTAATCAAGTTGTGTGGCTATAAGGAGTCAACATGTGCTTACTGCACTCATAATCTCTTTGCCCAAGTAGGCATTTAGTGCTTCATGATAAATTCCCTGCAATTTTAGTGAAGTAATAATGCTTTGTAAAATATCAATACTGCATGAGGCATAACATATATGAATGGGCTAATTTATAGTTTAGTGAATGGGATACTTTTTCACAAACTTGGCGGATGTCCCATCTGTCATATTACAAGTGCATTATAACCTATGGCACTTGTAATGGGGAAACAGCCTTTACAACGAGGTTTTTACCTCGTTGTGCCTTTACCACAGATTTGTTAACATGCATATTTTTACAGCGAATATGCATTTACAACGCATGCCAATACCACGCATTTAAGGTAAGTTGGGGAGGGTGGGGGTCTCCCCCCACAAATTCATTGTTTTTAAATCTAAAAACAATGCATGGTATTGGCATGTGTTGTAAATGCATATTCGCGGTAAAAATATGCATGCTAACAAATGTGTGGCAAAGGCATACGATGCATTTACCTGCGTTGTACCGTCGTACAACCTTGTAATGTGGTGGACAGGATATCCAGCACATTTTGACTGAGTATCTTGTTCGCCAAACTCTAAATAAGGCCTCAGTGCATCAAATTACATAATGTTTTCTTCTTTGGAGTCACTTTTGCCTGTGCAAGTTTTGGCAGTTTTGTTTAATCTGTACTACATACCATCTAGATTTGGAAGCAAACTCCTCTAGTACCTATTTCAGGATTACCTAGGCACTCATATTGATAAAGTAAGTTCTTAATTCTGAAAAGATCTCTTTGTCGAACTATGCACTGAGTGGATGCTAACTGCACTTATCATCTCACCACCCAAGTTGACAGAAAATGGAATACACTGGTGCATTGCAATAGGAATGTGATTTGTAATAATAAAGGATTCGCATCAAATCTCAGGTGTTTGAACAGAGACTGGGGCCAGATTGAAGAATTACTCCCAAATTTAGCACCAAATTACACATTGTAAGCATGTGCTATGCTCCACCTTTTTGTGTTATTCAGTGCAGTTTTGTCAACAAGGCCCTGATTACTGGACGGGTTGAAGACAAAGAACTACTATGATATCACAATCTACCCAGGGATCAGAAATTATCTGGTTCGATTTTTGACTATCACAATTGTAGTCCTTCAAAATGTGGCATAAAGTGAATCCGGGTTTTTTTTGCACCAAAACCCTAACGTCACAATGTACACCCGGGGAAAATTGTTGGGTTGTGGACTTCATTGTATCCACTAAACTTCACCCAACTTATAGGTCTGACCCTTGTGTTAGCATGGGTTTGAACATGTGATTCAATTATCCTACCCTTTTATAATCAGCCATCTAGACAAATAAATCTGTTATAACTGCTACATTGTATGTCAGAATTTCATATACAAAAATATTGTGACCTAAAAATTATTTATAAAAGTATAGCACCATTAGATATTGATTTTCCATTATTAACTTTAGTGGAACAACATTTTTGTACACAATATTTAGGGACAGAATATTTTTGTTGGACAATATTCTGACAATGATATTCTAGTACCATACCTGCTGGTGCTGCAAAGCAGTACTAACTCTTGAATAAAGAATTACAGCAAAATACCACATTCATACAGTACAATACCATGAATATAGTGATGCCAAATAGTCTATAGCAAATTATCATCATCCAAGTAATGGATTGTGGAGCAGTGGGTTTAAGGCATATTTTTATTAGTGCTTAAAACATGTAACACAATTGTTACATGCCTGCTGAATAGGTGTCATGAATGTTGATGACCAGTGATGACATAGGACCCAGGGATTACAACTTTGGAGACGGTGCTAAAATGTAGGTCTCCTCCAACATCTGGCAGTCAGAGGCAGGTTTACTAGGTTCTCACCAACTCAGAGTGTTGCTGCTGCATTCCATGAAAGGGAGAGAGCAGAACAGCACCGTATCTGTTGCCCTGTCTCTCGCCTTGTGCTGGTGCACTTTAGGCTGCCTTGTGTGAACTCACACACCTGTGCACCATAATTCAAGGCTGTGTGTGTGTGATGTCAAGCATTGGTTTTCCACTAGAAGGGTACAATGTTAGGACAAAATACTATGTTTTGACATAGTTTAACACTTGTCCCATTTTACACATAAGCTGTATAGTTGAGAAGGCGTAATTGTTTCACCCAAATCTCTATCTACAACTGTTAGTAGATAGAGATTTAGGTAAAAATCCATGAGTGGTGGCATTGGAACTCCTGTGTTCCACCTGTGGTATGCCCCCCCCCCCCCCAGCCCCTGCCGCAAGCAGTGCATAGAAGCACGTAGCTCTACTTTGAGTCACTTTACATCTACTTTGCAGTGCAAAAGTAGATTTGAGCTGGAACAAACATCCCAATACAAACCTTTTCTCCAACTTAAGCCACTTTTGTGATGCAAACCTGGTGCAAAGCCTTAGTAAATCTGACCTTCAGTTGAATTACCTCCGAACTCCTCAATTAAATACTTTGCAATTGTTTGACATAGCCAGATTGTTAAGCTGGTGCACATTGGATAATTAAACTTTCCACAGAAACAATGAAATGCACCTGTGACTAGAACGCCACCTAGAATCAGCATGGCAGCTAATGGACCCATCCCCGACATCAACATGTAAAATCTCTCCAAAGTTCAGAAGTCAAATCTAACTGGAGGAAATTGAGCGGGATATTTACAATACGCTACACGTTGAGCCCCCGGGTGCAGGCGGCCTAATGTACAGCTGATTTAATCAACCACAGTATTTTCCTGGAGCAAGATCTCTATCGCAGCTTTACAAAGAGAAACATCTGTGTTTCAGAAATAAGCCTTATCACGGCACCGAAATCAAGGAAGAAAATATCAACATGAGAAAACGTTTTGTAATCTTTGGTGCTCATTCATAACTCATATTTTCCCTTGAGGGTATGGCAGTCACACCTGGCAGTACTACAATTCAGACAGAATCCAAGCCCAGGAATGTGTAGATTGTATGCATTTGTTTGCAAAAAATACATACAGGGAAGAAGTTAAATTCAAGGCAGAATGGTTCTTCTAAAAGATTAAATCACGGGCATGCAGCAATTAGGTCTGGGGTGAAATGCTGAGCCCATGTTGTTGAAGTTGAACCACGTTTTCGCATGCTAGTTGTTCTGAAACATGTTCTGGAAGTTGAAAGAAGGAAGCAGAGTCTCTTTTTAAATATAAACCAGATTTGATTCACTCAGCATGCCTCTTTCTCACACACAGGCAAGGAGAGCACTGAAAAACCAGTCGTCAGGAATAAAAAACACACTGCTGAACATGTTGGCAGCATTATCCGCGGAATTTATTGCTCGTTTAACAGTGGTGCGCAGCAATTCCTTTCTCAGCCTGGCACAGCAAAATATATAATTCATATGCTTAATATTTAGACCCACTGCACTTGCATATCTTATAGTATGTGGGGCTGTTTGTGTGCTTGCTATACATCCCCTGGCACTTCTGTAAAATCTTTATATTAAATCCCTTTGGCAAATATATGCTAAATAATAGCATTACCGTTTGTAGTTTTCGCTGCTGCAGTTTTGCTCCATGCATTCCAAGTAGAATATGTTTCAAGATTTTTATTGGATTTCTGGTCTTCCTAATGACCCCTTTTCCACTTTTTTATGAAGCAGAACAACCTTTCTGCAGTTATTACCTCTAACTGGCTCAAAGATGTTCAGAGTGCATTAATGCTGGGGGGGCTTGGTGGGTGGATAGTTTTTGGGGTAGGCTGATAGTTTGGTAAGGGCTGGTATAGCTAACCCATGTGATAAACTGTTCTATTGACAAGTTTCCTTTGCAAACTATGGTAGGGGCAATGAATGCTTTATTGGCTGACATGCAGCTGTGGAGGCTTTCCCCTTTTGTTTGATGCAGGGCTGGATTGAAAGCCACAAGCAGCTCTGGTACTTTTCTGCACCACAATCCGTGTAGCTGGCGAGCGAGCAGAGCAATCAAGCAACCAAACCAATTTAAGCAGGATTTGGCGTGTCCTCTACCCAAAAAAATGTACAAACAAAATGTAGAACATTTTGCATTTTCCGTAGGTACTGAAATATCACAACTTTAAAAGCATTATAAATGCTAATGTTATGGTGCTTCATGATATCCAGTCCTGGTGGGAACATGGAGTGCACAGACATTTCACATCTTTGTCTTTGTAAGTAATTTGATTTGTGTCTTTTAAGTTGCTTTTCTCTTACCTTATTTGTAGTTTGGTTTCTTGTTTCGCACCACGCACATATATTGAGACTGAGGAAAGCCTTGCTGCTTGAGACAAACTCCTCACAGAAACCAATTTGTCGTTCTAGTCAGATTGAATGAAATTTACTCAACACTCACATCAACATAGTGGCTTCTGTCCAACCCATAGACTAATTTTCCAATCCTCTCCAGACAGGTACACAGGTTGGCAAGCACAATTGTAGACACATGGACAGTGATTTAGCTTGACAAACATTGTATGGAAAAGTAGAGAACATGAAATATAGAGAAGTAGACAGGCAAACAAGTGAACATTAAGAAAGAGCTATTGAGACCTTCACACCCAACAGCTAATGATCCCAGATGGTTTAGTCACGAGTGTTTTATTGCTAATCGCCAACTGTGCTTGGCCCTTATGGCCATGCCGCAAAAGTCCCAAGAGGTGGCTTTGCTATGTAAAACATATAAACAGGCCACCACTGCAAGAAAGAAGGCAGTATTGGACCAACAATGGAGTTCACTAGCTTCAGTGGCAAATAAAAATAATAATAAACTTTTTTGGTTAATGGTGAAAGATATGCAGCAGTTGAATCAGGCAGTAACTCCAATTAGTTATAATCTTTCTAGCGAGGCTTGGGAATTGCATTCTACCAACATTTATGCTCTCATTTCTGCGGAAAGTGAATTCCCTGTGGCTCCCACTCATGTGGTAGCACACTTGACTTTGGGTGAAGTTGAAGATGCGATAATTCAGAGCATTGGGGGAAAGGTCCCCGGCCCGGGTGGGGAACCAATAGACATTTTTAAACATAACCCTGAGTTCTGGGCTCTATTATGATTGAATGGTATTAGAAGTCTGGCCCATTCCCCTTTTCCAAGTATGTGGTCAACTTCTATCATCATCCCTATTTTGAAAAAGGGCGACCACTCACAGCCCAGTTGTTATAAGCCCATTTCTCTAATAGACACTACTTTAAAAGTTTTGGGAATAGTCCTATATAATCGAATAAAGGAATGGGCAGAAGAAAAATTCATCTTATATCCTTGTCAGTATGGTTTTAGGTCTAAGGTCAGCACAGTTGAGCAGTGCCTTAACCATATTCTGCTCATTGGGAAATATACCATAGCCCAAAGCTCCCAATTATATCTGGCGTTTATGGATTTGACCTCAGCATTTGATTGCGTTAATCGCTCAAAGTTGTGGTCAAATATTTTAGCACATGGGATGGATGAAGCACTGGTGCACTTTCTAGCTTATTTGCACAGGGACATGAAGGCTAGGATTAGAATAAATACTCAGGGGGAGGTTTCTAGAGATGTAGGTATTTTTCGGGGTGTGAGACAAGGATGTGTCTTAGCTCCAATTTTATTCATTTTATATATTAATGATCTTCACCCTTTTTTTATTAACCATCACCTCATATGTCCCAAAAGTTAAGGACACCCTGTTATCATCTTTGTTGCTTTGTTGTACGCAGACGATGCCATGCTGATTGCTCGTACTCCCAGGGCTCTGCGTCTGTTGGCCCATGGCTTTGTAAACTTCATGGCCGCGTTAGATTTACGCACTAATTTGACTAAATTTGATGTTATGGCCTGATGCCCAAGAAAGCACAATTTGGCTTCCCTCACTGTGGGTGAGTTTAGTTTAAAATGCACCAGCACTTTTTCGTATTTGGGCCTAGTGTTTGCCCACAATGGGTCCTGGATGGCGCATTTTGCGCACTGCAGGAATGCATTTTTCAGGGCGATTGGCTTGCTGTTTAGTTTGCTGCAACCCAGGAGGGGTGGTGATCTCTTGCCACTTATGCAGATTTTTTAAATGCAATGCCTCCCGATGGCTTCATATGAAGCCGAGGTCTGGGGCATTATCAAATATAATACAATTCAGGTGGAAGAAAATAGATTTTGCTGAAGAGTCTTGGGGGCGCCCATCTCCACCTCCAATTTTATCTGTCAAAGTGAATTGAATAGACCTTTTATTGAAGTTTACATCACTACTCGCCCCTCTTTATTATGATAGCAGTTTGAAGAAACAAGGAGGCAAGTCTTACAAGAGATATTATTTGAGATTGCCTCACCTGCGATAAAGGGAAGTGCATTCCTTAGTTGGCAGCGGTGGAATCCCGCATGTGTAAAGTTGGCTATCTGCATCTGTTTGAGAACTCTGGAGGGTGCAAAGCCATCAATAAAAGGCAGTTGTAGTAGCCTTGGTTAAACATTTTCAAGATGAAAGATTGGCTTCGGAGACTAAGAAGCTGAGTATGGTGGCTTATAGGAATATCAGAACAGACAGATTGATTACAAGGTATTTGACTAAACCATTGGGCTGTTGGGAGCGCAGCTTATTGTTTTGCTATAGGGCTGGTATTGTTAAATATCTGTTATGTTTCCCTTTAGGCTTCCAGGTGAACATTGATTCCTTACCTTGCCCGTGCAATGGAAGTTCTGGTCAATCCATGCTGCACTTTTTATTTTTTTTGTGGTTTCTATTCTTTGTATGCAAAGTATATTTTGCTGCCCCTAATCAAAAGGCATAATATTACTGATTTTAGGGTAACATCTAGTATGCTGCTGCTCTAACTTAATGATGATGAGTCTATTTTTCATATAGGTGCTTTCTTGAAAACTGCTCTCTGAGCTTGTCTTTCTATGAACACTGTCTAGATCTATATGTATACTTAAACAGCTTTGTTCCTTGCTTGGATGTCATGTCATGGCTGTTATGTTTTGGATCTTATACTTGTATTTTTATGAAACAAAGGTTTTAATTATGTATGTCAAATCAAATCAAATAAACTTTATTCGATTTTTAGTAGAAAAAAATCATAAAAGTTGCACAATAAAAAATATACAATCTACTGTTTAAAAAAACTAATACCTTGCATATATACATCTTAAAATATCGCTAAAATCTTAAAATCACATCCTCAATTAATCAATGCCCCATTTGTTCTAGAAATCAATCTGTCTCATGCTATGTTTCCCATGTAATACTTTTCCTTTTTTTCATAATGGCCTTCAAGAGACCAGACATAGCTCCCACACAATAAACATTATCCAGTCTTTGTAAATAAAGGAAGGCAGGTCGACATTGTCTCCATCCCCCGCCCTTCAACATTGGCAAAATCCATCTAGATCTTTCTACTCTATAAAATTTACAAAATAAAATCACATGTATAGTCGTTTGGGGGGACATTTCATCACAGGGGCACCTACAAAGCTTGCTGTTCCAATCATTTTGTATAGGGAAGCTGACTAAACGATGGAAGTTGTCAAATCTTAATCTAGTGAGGACAAACCTATCATAACTTCCTAAGCACCATTCCAAATAAGGTTGAATGGTGGGACATACAAGAGTTATCTGATGTTTAATAACTGTATTTTTATACATTTCTGAAGCCGCCCTTAGAGATTCCAGATGATCCTGACAAAGAACTTTGAACTCCTTCCTAGAAATTGTGGTCAGTGTAACAGGGTTTCTATAAAAATCAGGTTTTCCCATGTCTATTAAAAAGCTTCTAATGTACCTTAGCCATAAAATCTTGTTCGCGTGGGTTAAACTCATAGCATCACTTATAATCTCTCTATTTAACTGTGTGTGCTGTGACGTCCAGACTCTGTGCCATAACAACAACGGCTGCATCTTTATCAGGTCTGAAATGTATGGAATCCCCAATTCGCTATGGCAATTATAAACTGATGTACTCTGTGGGATTGCTAATATAAATCGTAAAAACTTATTTTCCTCTTTTTGTAATGTAGCCACGTCCTGATAACCCCAAACACCAGCCCCGTACATCGCTACACTCGTACATTTTGCTTTATAAATTTTAAGGAGGATCCCCGGGGGTCTTTTACCCATTTTAATAGAAAAATTCATCAGTGCCCCAATTGACCTTTTAAAAAGAAGAGTTCTACTTTTGACCGCTGGACTCCATGATCCAGCATGATCCAGTAATACACCCAGATAGGAAAATGTGTTGGTTGCATCTATCCTAGCTTTTCCCACAGGGAGACTTTTGCAGCTTTTTCTCCCTTTCCCACATGTCATCACAAAGGTCTTCTTAATGTTAAGTTTTAGGCCCCGGCTATCCATAAATCCAATGTATGCATTAAGAGCACTCTGAAGACCCAACTGAGTTCTGGCCATAAGCACTGCGTCGTCCGCGTAAAGAAGTGATACTATGGGCTTGCTGTTATAGTAAGGTGGGTCTTTTGTCCTGGCCGTTAACTCATCTTCCAACGCGTTGGTATATAGTGAGAAGAGGAACGGAGCCAGGACGCACCCCTGCCTCACGCCCTTTTCCACCGGAAATGACGCAGTGCATTCACCCCCAATTCCATGTCTCACTTTTGCTGAGGCCCCCTTATATAATTGCCTCAAAAACTGAACTAAAATTGGGTCTACCTTTAATTCCTGCAAAATGTCCCAGAGTCTATCGTGGTTTACGCAATCAAAAGCGGACGTAAGGTCCACAAATGCTACGTACATTTTCCCTTCTTTAGCTTGGGTGTATTTCCCTGATATCATTACAAAGTTCAATACCTGTTCAATGGTCCCCAGCCCCTGTCTAAAACCATACTGCACTTTACTTAAAATGTTATTGTCCTCCGCCCAAGTTTGTAGTCTGTTCAGGACTATTCTGCCTACTACCTTAACCAGGGAGTCCAAAAGGGATATCGGGCGATAACAAGCAGGGTTATCGCGTTCTCCCTTTTTAAAAATTGGAATGATCACAGATTCAGACCATGTCTTGATGAAGCCCTTCTCGCAGCATGCATTCAAAACCTGTGTCAGCAAAGGGGACCATAGTGCTGGAGAGTGTTTAAATAAATCCATGGGCACTCCGTCTGGCCCAGGTGCCTTTCCACCTTTACTTTCATTAATAGCTGCCGTGACTTCATCTAGTGTTATATTTATCCCAATGGTCACAAATCTATCCAGCCCATCTTGTATCTGTAGGTCATATTCAGTTGTGCATTTATCTACCCCCTGGAACTATACACCCTCGAAAAAAATTTAATCCAAGACTCCTCGTCTATTGCAACTTCAATCCTGGGTCCCTCATTATTTACAAAAAATGGAGCGTTTACTGCCCGCCAGAACATAGTACTGTCCCTTTTCTTTGAAGCCTCATAGAGCAAGTCCCATGCCTCTTCTTTTATTTCTTTTTTCCTATTTTTCCTAGCCAGATTATAATTCTTTCTACATGCACTAATTTCCTCCTTATTTCTCACAGCTTTGTGGAGGGCGCCCTTCAGCATGTTATATGCTTTCGTACACTTTGTGTCAAACCACCCATTAGTCCTTATTTGGGATGTCATCTTTTTTGCTCCTAGTGAGTTTTGGATCTCCAGAGTAATAGAGGAATAAGCCCTCAAAATATCACTATAGTCTGCACTCTCTTGTAAACATACCGCTAAATGTTCGTTAGCATTAATTATAATTTGTTTCATCACTTCTTCAACTTTAATTTTTTTCCCCCAGCGTAAAGAATAGCCATTTTGGCGCGCTAGGGTAATATTTTGTGACAGTGCCAGATAACTACTATTTGGTTGTTCAACTTTATGTGGAATAATTACGCGGATGCTCAGAGGCAGATGATCGCTGAGGGTATTCGAGTGAGTAATAAATTTATCGAACCAGGTTGCGTATCTATTGGGAATGATTATAAAATCTATTAGCGAGGCTAAACCTCTACCAATAAAAGTTGGGGAAAAATCGACGCGTGGAGTGCTCAGATAGTTTACAAAGCCCAAATCATGTCCTGCCATAAAATCATTAAATGTATCTCCCCTTACATTATGTATAAAATGTGGGATATACATATCAACTTCATCATGTAGCCCACACTGCCCTTTTTCCGAGTTACCACATATACCAGTATTAAAATCCCCTCCACATATAAAGATCACATCAACTTCATCTGGTACCCTTATTTTGTACATTTCCTCGCTAAGCGAGTTTATAACCCTACCCAGTTCGTCCTGTTCGATGTTATTATAAAAATTCACTACACATAATACTACCGGAGAGTTCAGATAGATGCCCAACAATTGGTAGTAACTCGTTGAACCAAGCTTTTCTATTTTCCTAACCGTCATCAGGTTTGAAATATATACACTCAGACCTCCTTTGTGTCTTCCATGCGTAGATCTAACAGCCGGTATATGGAACGTCTTATACCCATCTAAATTAATCTCTTTCAATAACCAGGTCTCCTGAAAACATAAGATGTCAAAACTATGTATAAAATCTAACCAAATAGAATTATATATTTTTGATTGTAGACCGGCAATATTCCAGAAGAGTACCCGTATTCCATCAGAAACACAAACAGTTGGACTATCATGGGTTGTACTTCCCTTGGTGTGTTCATTTATCTCACCATCATTAATAGCATTTATAGAGCCTCCCACACTAGCTTCCACCGCTACTACCTTATTTGCCTCATCACTATAGTTCTTTATCCTACTAGGGAAGGGATTGCACTCCCCCTTATCACGCTCTCGTATCATCTCATTTATTTCTAGGGATGCAGTTTGTTCAGCATAATTATACTCGTCCCCAATAACCTGAAGTCAATCATTCTCATCCAGAGATTGGAGTGGTAAAAATCTATTGGAAACCTCTATATGTATGTATTATTCCACATTGCATGTGTTTTTTTGTTGTGTTTTATGGACTTTTATGGATACTTTTGTAACCGAATAAAGATGAAATTTAAATTGATGTGAACATGTGGAAAAAGAGTTAGGTTTTATATGTAAAACAATATAAACAGAGGGGTAGACAGAGGATTGCAACCATAGGCACATGACCAGAGAGGTAGACACAGGGCATTTATGGGAAGGTAGAACATGGAACACATAAACCTATAGGCAGATGGACAGTCTGACAAAAGTGTGAACAGGTACACAGATTGACACATATACAGACAGCTGGAGAAATGGACAGTTGAACTGTCAAACACACTGATAGAGTGAAGGACAGGTAGACAGATGGTTTAGCAGCTTGATATAATGGCTAATTGGCAGAAATGCTTAGAATATGAAACAAGCATTTGCAATGCAATAGGTCTTGCATTTGCTCTGTAAATGGCAATGCCTTTTGTTTATGTGTTGTTTTTAAAACAGATAAATAAAAGGCATTGTCATTTACAATGCCCATAGCTTAAACTCTCGCAAATGCGAGACCTATTATATTGCAAATGCGTTCGGCACCCGCGCTATAATTTTTTTTTTTAAAGCGTTAGGAGAGTGTGTCCTGCCTGCAACAGCAGGCAGGACAAATCTATTTGAGAAAATAGTGCTCGGAGGCTGTAATTAAAGCCTACAGAGTAGCAACACACGTAAGGGGGTGTCGCCATGGGAGGTTACAAAATGAGACAAGGCGGTACTACTAAGCCTATTGACCAATGAACAGCCACAGTTTACAGTGGACAATGGCACAAGCCAATGAAAAATATGGACGGAGAGTGGGCGGAGCTTCAAGTCCCTACCTGAATACAGCATGCCTTGCAGAGCAGCGCATGCGCTTCCCAGGCTCGAGCAAAAAATGAAAGTGGCAGAGTCTACGTTTTTCATCTTCTTTCAATTTTTTCTGCAGAGGATGCCATTGATTAGCGTTACTGGTGCCTCACACTTCTATTCCATGTCCTACAGCTGCACACTGCCGATGAAGCCCACTACATTTGGTGCTAGCCTGACAGGGCCACTCCTGCCTGTAAAGGGTCCTGCTGAGAGAGCCTGGAAGACCTTGACATGGTGCCTTGTGCTTTAAAATTGACTTTAGCGTTGCTAAGTCTTATGTCACTGCAATATGTCTTAACATATTTTACGGTACAGAAAATTAAAATAAGGTAGTTCAAGTAGGAAGACAGACATCTGAACTGTGCAGCTCAACATGTCTGTGAAAGACTTTGACTTTCCCAGAAGTTGCATCAGTGACTACATTTATCCTAAATTTCCTAAGTAGCCGATAAATGCACAGAGGTATCTTCAATGATCTTCATGTATTTTTTTAAAAAGCATAGCAATCATCCAATCCCATCTGCATGTGGCCACATCTGGTGGCTTCCTCTGATAGGAGGCACATCAGAAATGAATGAGGGATTTCAATCTCCTCGTTGTGATTGATTCAGCAGGGAGACTTGGGTGTTCGCCAACATGCCTTGAAAACAGCTTTTATACCTCAGCAACTTAATAAAGCTCTTAGTGGGGGGATGATGCATATGGGCGCAGTAACAATGTTGTTTTGGATGTGAGATTTCTTTTGATGCTATTTAACAAAATTAATGCTAAAGCATTTCATAGGCCTTAGGTATGCAAACATGATAACGCATTAATCTTTTGCCCAAAGGAATCAGATGTGTCACATACCTGAAGTGTAAGTCCTTAGTATTTCATTTGGCAAGACGTTTTGGCAATGGAAATGCATATTTGTTTGGAGTACTAGTCTCCAAGAAGTAATTTTGGGGACATAGTATTCTTAAAAGGTTGCATTTGAAGCATTATCTGTAGAAAATGTTATGAAATCTGTACTAGTTGACAGAGGTCAGTATAGGTGGGATTCATTCCTCGTGGAATTGTGTTGTGCCCAGTCCCTCCTCTTCTTCAAATCCCCCCCACATTCACTGAGAACATTCATACATAGCTCCCCTTATCCTAACTAAGCCCATCCAAAATAATGGCAGCTATTCAAAAGTTAGCACCTTATGTGCCTTGATTTTATCTAAGCGTCTTCTATACTCCACATGCAGGCAGGCAGTAGCGTTCCGTGGTAGGAGTGCCGGCCGGGCGGTGACGTGGGGCGGGGGAGGGGCAGGGTGGGAGGTAGTAAACCACGGATTACGGCCGAATACAGGTAAGTAAACATTTAAATAAAGAAAACGAATTTCGTTGCGCGCACTGCATCGCATTTGGCGATGCAGCACTCACAACGAAATTCGTTTTATTTATTTAAATGTTTACTTACCTGTATTCGGCCGTAATCCGTGGTTTACTACCCCACACCCTGCCCCTCCCCCACCCCACGTCACCGCCCGACCGGCACTCCTACCATGGACCGATACTGCAGGCAGGCCTCTGATACCATTCATCTGTGCTTTGTTAAGCACTACATGGGTAACTTCTCTTCCGCTCTCATGCAACCATTGCCACTATGGCTATTAGGTCCCACTGTATGCATCATAACTTCGCCTTTTTCACCCCCCACACACATTAATTCCACTTTTACAACAAGCCCTGGCTCACTGGTCAGCCTAGCATCACATATTCTTCTACTCTTTCTGTAAAAGACCGATGATATATGCAAAGTGGACCACACAGGCATTACATTCCCAGTTATTGCTGTAAACCTAGAAGGCCCACTTCCCTTACCTCTGTTCCTCAACCTACTAAACTAACCACAGTGTTAAATGGACAGTGCAAGACAAGACACATGGGTGGTATTGCCCACTTGTTCGCTGGACCTACTCTAGTTCACTGGTCTTGCCCTCGAACTGTCATGGGGGTGCATCATGAACAGCTGTGTTTACTCACAGCAGAGCAGAGGATTTGTCCTGATGCTTTTGTATGGTCTAATGTGCATACATTTAACTTTGAATTTCTCTGACTTAATCCATGAATTGCAGACAGCACATTTGGGACACAAAGGGAGGCAACCACTGTTCTTAGCATCCAGGTGTACTCCTAAGTACTCTCCCCTCCCACCTACCATTTAAATTGTATAGCTGATGTTTACGAATGTGTGTTCAAGTCATCATCTAACATAGACTCTTTTAGAGCCCCCTGGCATGTGCCTCGGTGCATTCTGTTATTCATCCTCATCCCACTCTCTGCTAAGATCATTAACCTATGTACCAGAAGGTTACATCTAGAACTGGCTTGCTTTATTACTTTAAATCAATATTTGTACAGTGGCATTTCCTCTAGTGCTATTGATGAAGATTGTAGTCTGTTAACCAATGCATAATTCAAATTCATAGAACAAATATTGCCAATTTCCTCCAGTTTTCCCAGCATTATCCACACTTCTTAGTCAACCGCAAACTTTAGCAACTGTATGTGTCAGTTTAGCAACTCTATGGGGCCGATTCACAGAACTAATCTGAGACAAAATCCTAAACTTACTACTTTTGGTATTCACAGAAGGCATTTAGTAGTAGTAAAGTTAGGACTACTAACTTTACTACTACTAAATGCCTTCTGTGAATACCAAATGTAGTAAGTTTAGGATTTTGTCTCAAGTTAGTAGTAGTAAAGTTAGTAGTCCTAACTTTACTACTACTAAATGCCTTCTGTGAATACCAAAAGTAGTTAATTTAGGATTTTGTCTCAGATTAGTTCTGTGAATCGGCCCCTATGTGTCACTCGATGTACTTTACCTAACCTTCTGCATGGTGATGTGACAACCTCCGGGTCCTGGTTCATGGTACAGAAAACTATAAGGATAAATACATATGTAAAATAACTTCGAACATAATAGCCAATACGTTGTAGAGAATAGTGTCTTTTTAAGGTCTGACATGTTTGGAAGTACCATGCTTATAATGCATTTTCCAGGACATGTAAGCGTAGAAAATTCACATTTTCCTGAAAATATTATTGACAATATGCATTTAATATGACAGATTAGTTCTCCGTTGCTATGTCTGTTTGCAAGTATTTAATGCAAGTCATAATACACTTGATAGTTTACCTTAAGGTCACATTTTTGTGAACGCATAACAACATACATATAGCAAACAGATGGCGTCATCTTTAAAGCAAATTATTCTACCTATAAATGGCTAGAATGTTTCCCTGTATAATGCTATTCTTGCTGATAGAAAAACTCAGGTTTAAGGTAATGGGAACCAGCATTATAAAAATGGGTCTCTGTGCAATTTACACACCACAATCATAAACCAAATTGTTCAAATATGTCGGATTTATTTTTTACAGTTCCCAAAAGGTCTCGTATTTTTAAAGTCTAGGTGTGAGGTAAATATGGTACTGATTAGTGTAGTAAGTTTGAGTATGATGTGAACAAATGTGTATTTTTAAGGAATTTAAAACACTACTTTGGAGGACATCTCCAAAACTCTTAAACTTACATATAAAACTGCTCTTGGCAACGTGCATCGGCTTCTATTGGTTGAAAGGTTCATGCCATTTCAAGGTATTGCATGATCCTCCATGAATCGTGAATGTTGTGCCTTGGAAATACTCACCTTGAGGATTGAGTCTTACCATGGAAATTAGATTTTTTCTGAATTTTGAGTCTTAAATGGTTTGTGGACTTTACCTATCTGTTCTGGCATGCATTGTTATTGACGCACTTTCACATTCTTTCATTAATTGATACCTGCGCATTGATATTTCTTGCAGAAGTGATAATGCAGACAAACAAAAGAGCAATTATATACTTTTTGATAGAGTGCATTCGTTATTAAGGATGAAACAAATATTTTTTGCATGATTAATCATCTCTTACCACAATACCTAAATTGAACTTGTCACCCTGTCAGTAAACATTATTGTAGAAAAATACTTAATAGCAGTGTTGAACATAACAACAAACTGCATCCACCATTTAGCAAGACAAGGTAAAAAAAAAATCACAGTGAAAAGCAGAATTGCTAAGAAGAGTAAAGTTTTTATTATGTTCATTTCATTTGCATAAAAATATTTCATGTACACTGTTCCCACTGATCCTTTCAATCCAAAAATTAAATTAATGGAAGTGATTTTTTCTTGCTTCTATGGTCCCATTTCTAGCTTAAGGTTAAAAGTAGCTCTTTTCTTAATTACAATGCTCCAATCCTCATTTATGCTGTAGCTCAGAACAATTTTCCTCTTTTTCATGAAGATTCTACTTACAACCTTTTGTCTACAGACTCTCAGCACTGCAACCAACTATACTCAGCTAGTCTGTATTCTCTGTTTGCAATGTCTATTGAGCATGTTTCTTTGTTGGAGCGCAATGTTAAAAACCTCACCTCACTAAGGCATTGGATTGTAATTTACCTTCTTATCATACATTGGCCAAGCCAATAGCTTTTGCCTAACCAAGCTTGCACCATGATTTGATTTTTCTTCTGATATCTTATTGCAAGCATATGCTACAGAAATCAAAAGAATGCATACATCCACCTACATATGGCAGCCACATGTTTGCAATAAAAATGTTAAAGTTAAAAAAATAACCTTTGCTTATACTTTTAATAGAATAGTACTGATGCTTCCTGGTAGGTAAGTATAATTAGAACAAGAGCAGAGACCCTTTTTAGCTTTTATACATATCTCTGGAAAATATAATTCTTAGCGGTACAAAAATATTATATCTTGAAAGTTTAGCTTAAACACACAAGGATGACCACTAAACAATTTTAAAAACATATAGAAATTGAATGTATAACATTGGTAAATTAAAGAATTGGCTCACCAGCCATCGCTCTGAAGTGGACATCTTTTTAAGCTTATGTGCACATGAGATTAGGGATGATGCATCACTTACAGTCTAAGAGAGCCAATAGCGAAAGTGGGCTGTTCTGTTGCCTATGCTGAAGGCTGTCGAGGGGACAGAAGCAAAACGCGAATAATAGTTTAATAGACCAATGGATGCAGAGTTATTGCTCGAACGCACTCTATATATGTACATAGGAATGTAATTTGTACTCGTTTTTATCTGGCTGCATGAGGCTGGATAGCCAACCAAAGCTGTCTCTAGGCCAAATCTAAAGGACAACTCTTTTCTCCCTCTCCCAGAACGACTTTATTCTACTATGCAAAGTACATTGTTTTCCTAATCTAGTTTTCCCATTTCCAGTCTCGCAAATAGTCTTAATCTATACTGTTACTTACTTGATTTAATTAACTCCACACATTACTTTACCTTTTAGATTCATGATGCTAACATAGAGCTTATGGAGTGACTGGATATGTATGGTCCATCAGTGACCATGTTTAACTGCCTATTATTTACTGAATGAGACGAAACTACCTCAAGGTAAATCCATTGCATCAAAAATAGAAGTTGTCCTGTTGTGTATATGATCCATGGACTCTGCCCTTTTCTTCATCAATACGGAATCCTCACGTTTCTTTTCTTTCCTTGACAGGGACACACATCGGTGACATACCCAAACTAGCAAAGTGACAGAAGGAGTTCACACAGAAAGGAGCTTGCCTTTTCCAAACCCACACCCCTTCTTGGAGTATTCCACAGACTGAATGTAGGATTCATAGAGGGAATCAAATGAACTGTACTTGTACAGTGTCCGTATATTAGTTATGGAAAACACTTGTTTGATTGCATTACATACTTACCACAAGTTTATCCAACACTGCACAGTATTTGTTTATCTGAATGTTTTCGATCTTCTTCTCACTGAATGTGTGCATGCTTTATGTTCATATGAGCAATATATTATTCTCAAATATTTTACAAATCTTACTGTAGCTTTTCCATAACAAAAAGAAAATGTATCTTGGATATTCCTGGTCTGAATGAGTTACCCGACTATGGATTCAGTGATAAATGGTGTCAATAAACTAATCCCACTGGCCGTGAAAAGCACGAACATTTGTACGATATTGACGTAGTAGATATACAAATGCCATAAAATGCATCTAAATAGGTTTGGACGGCGCGTATCAGACGAGTTGGAAATGGGAAAAAATTAACCAGAGTCAGATTAAAATATTGCCATGATTTGGGAATTTAAGTGGTAGCTAAATGTACAAATATTTCTCTGTACCTTATCGTATACCTAGGACACAGGATGTAGTAACGTGAGTATGATTAGAATATGACTCTATGTCACTGGTGCACCTCTTAACCAGGTCTGGGCTTTCCTTTAACAATTTTTTTGTATGAGTTTTGCTAGTGAATGAGATGATACACCTAAGACTACAAATCACAGAAAATAATGGTTTCCGAGTGAAATATTACACCTGGCAAGACAGAGAGTCTGGAACACCCTGCCTCTCTAACTCAGGCAAGCCCCGTCGCTGACCCAATTCAGGAAGGATCTCAAGACCTGGCTCTTCGACTGAACCCCAGCCCCCAGGCCGATCAGCAGTGCCTTGAGACCCTCACGGGTGAGTCACGCTATATAAACCATGATTGATTGATTGATTGAGAGTCATTTGGGAACCCCAGAAAAACTAAGGTGCAGGACCCCAACGTTTTTCCTATCATATCACCACTGATTGATGGCTTCCTACGGTTGATTCTAACTCTTCCCTCTTTCTTCCACCTCCCTACCCATCCTCTAGCTTTTTGTCAATCTTGTAGGTTCATTTTAATTTCTACAGTCTCTGTTTATCATTATTTCCCTGTCTTTCTCTGTCTTCTTCTTTCTCCCTTGCATTCCTTTCTCTCTCTTGCTGTGGGTCAGAGTCTTTTGGTGACAAATAAGCCATGGAGTCCAAAAGGCAGCCAGCCAACTGCAACTGCCTGCACAAATTAAGCACTTGTAACCCTAGAGCATCACTTAAGACTAAAGTATTGACGGGCATGCGCTGCGCTTAAAAACTGCTATGCCGCAGCATCGCATCGCTTCCACATGCTTCCATGTAAACAGATCTCAGGGTCTGGGGATTGGGGCGGGAAGGGCTTTTTAGTTTAAAAAATGGGTGCCCTCTGCACTCTCCATAGGCGTTTGGCGGAATCACAGTATGTACGAGACCACAACTTTATCTTAAAGGAGTTAAGCTGTACGTTACGTATGTTTGCTGGCATCAACCCAATGCATGCGCATAATACTAACAAACGTGTGAGGAAATGCCCTGAAGTGAATGACACATGGAATACAGATGCGAGTGGAATAGGGTAAAAACACGCGGCGCAAACGGCATGTCTGCAGGTCCCACTCGGTAGCCGCAGCCCCTTCCCGTGTGCGCCAGCAATTCAACTTCACCCAATTTAGAAAGTTAATTGAACATTCTGTAATGTGTTTGCTTGTTTCGTTGTTTTATTGGTCCTCAGGCAGCGGGAGGCGGGAGCACTTTACAGCAACTGGAAATGCAGCTGTAGCCAGCATGAGTTGGTGCCCCGAGGGCTACAGACTCACATTAACGTGTTCAAAGTGAGAGGCGGGCGGGGGAAATCCCATGTTTGCTGCTACACCTATGAACAACATAAAGCCGTTTTAGGTTTTTTTTATTGCCGCATGTACAAAATGATATTAACTACCCTTTAAACATATCAGGCCTGTATTTACAAGGGGGAAATGGCTCTTTCTTTGAACGTTTCTAAAAATGATCAATTATGAACGGATGGTCCATGGACAGTAGAGAGTGTTGTGAATGAGGCTAGGGCCTCTAAAGTAGCTAGTGCGCGCTTATCTTTATGCTGATCAATTATTAAAACAAGATGCATATAAAGAAGTGGGGAATCAGTCATAAAGTTTTTGGAAGTAGATACTGCATATTATTTGACATAGGCAAGTAAGGTGAAAGGTAATTATAAATAGGAAATGCTCGCAACCACACGCATTTTTATCTGTTAAAACAATACGTTTTTATTCACACGTTATATTCCATACACATTGTGTTACTTTTAACCATCTTAAAAATATTCAGTTTAAGAAAGTTCATCTCATGGCCCAACTTGTTTGCACAGTTCACCACAGCAGGTGCAATAAACAATACTCCTATGTATCTGATGCCTTTTGCACATTCTTTTTCTCAATATGGGTTTTCATAAAAGGGTTGGTTTTGACACAGCTAGCTGCAAAGAACTTTGATCAATGCTTGACTTAGGCTTTTTGCCTGTTCTTCATCTTGATTGTATGTATGTATATGGTATTTCTACAGTGCACATCTAGTCAACAGGCAGTGTAATGCTGTAAATAGTCGCAGACACACATAAACGAGTAAGAGGAAAGGAACCTGGATTGTAAATGGTTAATACATTGTGATCTAGTGGTGAGTGTTCATGCTTTCCTAAATTGGAGCAATGCTGGGCCTGTCCTGATGGATATGGTGATGTTGTTCCAGATCTTGGGTGCATAGATGGAAAAGGCCTGCTTTCTTGTGTTTTCTCTTTTGCACTTCACAGTCTGCAGTTTGATGGTATCCTGGCTGCAGGTGTACTGAGGTCTCCAAGAGATAGTGAGCTTGTTTGCAAGATACGCGGCGGTGCTGGTTGTGATGGCTTCGTAACTGATGCAGCAGATAGAATATGGGGACAGCTGTGTCACTGTTTTCTTCCACTACCCATGAGATTGAACATAAAGAAAGTGCATTTTAAATACTACACATTAGAAAGGAAGTAACAGTATTTTATTGCAGCATTTATGTAGCACTTACTACCCCTGTGTAGGGTGCTGAAGCACTTGCCTACATGGGTAGCATGCTACAATCTGTAGGGTGTGTGGTTGGAAGGATTTTGTCTTTGTTTTGATCCTATGTGGAAAGTGTTTCCATGTTGTGTATGATGACTGCCGAGGTGTGGATATTATGTTACGGAATGCAGCATGTAGCAGCGTGGTGAATGATGAAGTGTGAAAGACAGACATTAAGTTTTACATTTTTCACTATGCTAGTAGCTTTGAACAGCTTTGCTGGTCCCTTTATGTTATTTCTTATGATATAGTTTGCTTAGCTGGTTTCTGCATTGGGTTGTCCAATCTGAGATTTGGTGTGTAGTTGTGGTCCTCAGCTGGCATGGTTGGAGGGAGAGAGAAGTGGAGAGATCTATGATCATGGAGGGAGCACCAAGAATGAAGTCACACTCTGTTAGGTAAAGTCTTTTCAATATCTTTTATTCTTCTTTAGTGAAACAGATGATAGGACAACAGCCAACGCATTTCGTTCCCTTCAAAGGAACTTCATCAGGGCTGAAATTGACATGAGACAGCACATAAATAACCACAACACATAAGTACACAATCACAATTGCACATATGAATGAACAAATATAAACACATTACACAGAAGTACAAAATAACAAGAATAAAAACATGTTCTTCTCATAGTACATTGACCAAAAACATAACATATACTCAAAACACTGTACTCAAAACAATATTCAAAAGAAGAAGGAATAAACATATGTTACCACAAACATCACACTATATACTAACCACCATAACATATAACATATACAGTGGAGAGATCTGTTGGGATGGGCATTTTTATTACTATCCCATATATGAGTGTCTTTCTGAAATGTAAAGAATCGGTCAGATTATATAGACATTTGGCACCCGCAGTTGTATACTATATTAAAGTTTCCCGAATTGTGCAGCAAGGTGACAGATCTCTTCAGTTATTCTATACCTGTTCATTTGGTGATGTCTGGTTTTTCACTGTACAGCGCTGGTGATGGATAACCCTCATAGCAGACATGCCTTATGTGAATTTAAGAGTCATAAGTTCGAATTTGCTGCTGACTGCTGCATGTTATGGTTTTAGTATTGTTGTGGAGTATAGTGTTTATATATGGAAGTACGTAACTATATAATGTGACGGCGAACCACAGGTCAGTCCTGTTTTCTTACCTGCATAATGAAAGTAGTTTGCTGGTAGAGTTGTGTGTATTTCACGGGTTGCAAGCTGAAGGCTGAGCTTGGGGGTGCAACTGTTTTCTTGGCTCTGTTGCCAGGATGTAGGTGGTGCAGATATCTAGGAAATAGCCATATTTTCAACTCTCATTGGAAGTGTATATACTCCTGGGTGGATCTAATGTTGGCTGGTAGTGAGATCCAGAGCTTGATAGCTTGTACTGAGAAAGCCGTGCCTTCTACGGATTTCTTATGGTAAAGTGATATGATAAGTGGTGCAAGCCTGGTGCACAGTGTTCTGTTTGGTTTGTATTGCCTGAACTTAACTTGCATGTAAAGGAGTCCTTTTCCTCTGTGTAGAACATTGCCCTTCTAGCTATAGGTAGTAGCCAAATGTGACATTGCCAGATATCAGATGCTGACACATTCACCCACTGTACAAGAATGGCCAATTGGAATGGACAGAAGTTCCCTATTAGAGAAAAAAAGTTGAGACTAGAGGCTCCCCATATAAGGATAATTGGATTTGGGACCCATGGATTACATATTTTGGCCTTGGTTTTGCAGCTCATAAACTTTTTTGACATCAACTGTCTGATTGCTATAATACAAGATTACACTGATAATTCATTGTATCTAAAATCAATAGCAAGAACTGTAAACAAAATTAGGAATCCAGACATCTTAGTGTTGGAGGATTAGGTGCAGGCTAGGGGCCTGCCCAGATTTCCCCTCTTATTCTTGGAACTGCCTTGTCCTATTTGAGTACTGTATCTCAAACCCCTAAAACTCTTACTTTATGTTTCTCGGCAGGGCTCAATTGTTGAGTCACTGCACTCATGCACCCGGTATTGAGTTGCATGATTCCCGGCATTCAGTCTGCGCGGAAATAGTCGGGCAAAATGTACATGCATATGTCCATCTACTCAAGGACAATTTGACAGTGAGGAAACAAAGGATCTCACCCATGACTCATCCATCAGTGCTGGACTGTGCACACAGATCAAGAGGTACAGACTCAGAAAGCCATGAATATATCAAGAAGAGTACTTTTAAACAATTCTTTTGAGATACACTTGAAGTAGGCTACTCAAAACTCAAAATGTGATGGGAGGAATGCTTGCAAATAGTGTAACCATTGGCAATTGCTCAGGATAGCATTCCAAAACATTGTTTTTCACCCACTATGCTACTCTAGACAAAGGCGTTATGCAAATTATTACTGACCCTGTTTCTCATGGGAACAGTCCATCCTGAACTGCCAGGCGAGGTCCCCAACAGGAGGGACCACAAGCAACCCCAGACCAATTTCCACCTTGTTAGGCCTAAACAGTGACGTATGGCTTGGATCCTATGTAGGTTGAAGGGATGACCTGCAAGGGGGCAGCTAGATTTATATAAGGCAAAACAATGGCTCAGCGGCATGGCCTTTTCCAGAGGATGATAAAGAAGAAGGAACAAGAGACAATGTAGTCCTCAGTAAATAAAATGGTTCCCTCATCTTTAGGGCAATGAAATGCAATTGAAAGCTCAACTGCAGCTCATTTAATGGTAAGGCCTAGAAAATAGTTTTATTCTTCAAAGCGGTCCGATGAGACTCCAAGTAAAAGCCTTAGGAACAGAGAGGTGGCTGGAAAGTAAAAACTTGGATCCTTTTCCACTGCCGGAAGATCTAAGGATTTTCAAAAACGGGAAATTACAGGGGGTAATAATTCTTTCTCTGCTTTAAGGAAAAGGATGACAATGCCTACTGTAGTGTCCCCTTTATCCAACTGAAACCTTTGTTTTTAGGAAATAAACATATTTGCATCACCGCACCCACCAACAAAACCAAAGATTGCTTTCAAGCAATCCAACCCCTTCCCAAAAGAACAAAGACACAGATTTACGATGATTTTGTATTGGGGTTGCGTCACTTTTGTGGTGCAGCCCCAACGCAAAATCCTTTTTGGCACGTATAGCCGATTTGTGTTACTTTGTGTGGTTTAGTAAATACAAAGTGATGCAATGCAATGCATAGCGCTGCCTTGCATTACTTTGTGTCAGGTTGGCATTATATAGGTATATACTAGGCAGTATAAGGGAAGTGGGTTGCAGGAAATGGTGCACAGGAGGCTGGGAGCGGTATATCAAGATATGTGAGACTGGGAACGGTATACTATGATGCGAGATACTGGGAGCGGAATACCAAAATGCGAAAAGTAAAAAAGCTCCTGCAAGTGAACTTAAAGCCAAGCGTGGCTTCAGACTAAGACCCAGCATTTAAACAGTGCTGCATCCAAGATGGCTGCCAGATCACGGGCGAGTAAGAACTCTCACAATGTCTTGCACGTGATATGGGCACCCAATCTGAAGGGAACAGGACGCAGAAGGGACACTACAAAGTACCACAAGAGGTACAATGTTCAGGAATAAAAGAAAAGGCATTACTGACATTGGGGAGCGGTGGGAGGCCTAGAGGGTCATCTGACAATGTCACTTTCATGTGAATGCGCCTACGGTTCATGCACCATACAAACACAAGTTGAGTGGGTTGTAACGCTGGGAGGGTCAGCTTTTGCAGCATGGTAGCCATTAATCTGTCACCAGCAGCATGTCCTGTGCCCCCAATTTTAATTACGCAGGTGTAATCAGATTAATTTTGGTAATTTTGCATTACTTGTTGATGCAGAATTATTGATGATAATGCGAATATGCCTGCTAGCATAATTAAGAGTAATTTGGGGGAAACAATCCTACCACAAGAGCACACTCAGCAACTGCAAGTGGCTGCTCACACTTGTTATTTGTGCTCTGCTGTATTTAGCACTATTTCTTAACGTGCAATGCATCCTTGCATCCATGTTGCACTAAAAAAAATCATGCTAGATACTGTGAGTAAATTGGGGGGGAACTTCAATCCCATCTGGACATTTAACGCTACTTTATAGTGCAAAATGCCTTCTCACGCCCATTTTATGATAAGAAAATAGTGCTAAATCCTAGGGGCAAATTGGGTGAAAATCCTACCCCAAGAGCACTTTAGCGAATGCAAGCTGCTGCTCACACTTGATATTCATGTTCTGTTGCATTTAGCACTATTTCTTAGTGCAAAA
This sequence comes from Calotriton arnoldi, assembly GCA_963921515.1. Classification (NCBI taxonomy): domain Eukaryota; kingdom Metazoa; phylum Chordata; class Amphibia; order Caudata; family Salamandridae; genus Calotriton; species Calotriton arnoldi. The sequence continues at coordinate 1,531,682 of CAWUFW010001381.1, forward strand.
TGTATTCTTGCATCCATTTTTGATATGAGGGGGCATTTTTGCATTAAGAAATGTGTTCTTCCAGACAGCCTCTGTAGAAAACATTTGTACTTCACAACTTTCTATCTGCAAGGCTACATGGCAAGTGAGGAATTCACTCGCTCACCATATCACCTTCAATTTCGCACGAAAGCAAGTAGGATATGCATACATGGACTACTGTAACATCTGTGGTTTTCTCCATGCCATAGGGGCTATCAAGTGTATACACCTCACCAGTGAAACATCACACATGTTCCATTCCGTATTCCAACCACAAAACATACACCAGCCTTAAAATACAGCTGGTATGTGATGCACAGCTATGATTCAACACATAGGAGCCGATTCCGATTCGGGCCGGAAAACGTACCGACCGACTCGGAGCCGGAATTTATTCCGACCGACACGTACCGGTGCAGCCCGACCCGCAAAGTACGATAAAAAGCGTGCAAAATCCGACCGACTCGTACGGAACACAATACAAACGACCGAACCGCGCGGAAAACAGCTATCCGGCCGGAAAAGCACGCGAATCGAACCGACCGACACGCACCAGGAAGAATCCCGAACGAAACGTACCCGCGAACTCCGACCCGCCAAGTACGATGCAACGCGTGGAAAACACGACCGAGTCGCACGGAGCTCAAGCCATACGACCGACACGCATACAAAACAGCGAGCCGAAGCAACACAATACACCGCGACCGACGCGTACGCAGCACATAAAACAGCACAAACACAGCGTGAATGACTCGGAGAAGCTCGCACGAGACAACTGCAGGGTCCGACTCGGTCAGAAGAACGTCTCCTACATGCACAAAAAGTACAAAGGGAAAAACACACAAAAAAAGGCCAAACAAGCAATTACAAAGCCAATAAATACTGGGGGGGGGAAACAGGGAACAAAGACACACCCACAACTCCACCCATATAAAGGACACAAATCTCTACCATGATCCTTTGCAAATTCAAATTACCTGCCAGCACAGAACACCAACAGACAGCAACCACACACACACTCACAGCTCATCCATCACACAAGCCACACACCATCAGCACCTCAACAAATAGCACCCTCACATACACCCAGCAAAACACACACTCACACACCCTCACTTGCACACCAACACACATCACTCACCACCACCACCCTTCACCATGCCCCCCAAGAAGAATCCAAAGTTCCTAGATAGTGAATTGGAAGTCCTGGTAGATGAGATCCTCAGGGTAGAGCCACAGCTGTTTGGTACACTGGTCCAACAGACCCCCATGTCGCAGAAAACCAAGATGTGGGCGAGGATCGTCGACAGGGTGAACGCACAATCACCATGTTTGCGCACAAAGGAAGACATCCAGAACAGGTGGTATGATGTGCGCAGGAGGGTCAGGGACCTACTGAAGAAGGATTACATCTTGAGCCAACACACCGGCAGTGGCCCTCCTGCCAAACCACTATACCTCAGGCCCTGGGAGGAGAAGGTGCAGGCCATCCTACCACCAGTGAGCGTATATGGACTAGAAAACATCCCAGAGCCTGGTGAGTACACAACCAATATACCCAATATTGTGTGACAATACACACACATCACTGTCAAGGGGATAGTCAAACCATGCACCCTTAGCAAATACACAGCAACAAAAACAGAATCATCCCAAGATGTGTATGTCAGTCAGATAAACACAATACATGCCATCTCATAGTGATATGTAACTGTGTCATGACATGTACAAACCCTACAACAAATAAAGCTAGGCAGTGGCACAAATATAACCAACAAACACTGTCAGATATGTAGCCACCACTACAAAACCACCACACAGGGAATCCCACAGAAAGGAAGGAATTCTGTGTATGCTGGTCAAGTTAGTGTAGCCAATAGCATCATGGGAGTTGTAGTCACAGATATTGCCCACCCTCACAATACGCCCATCAACACCACTCTGAACCATGCTCACATCACAGGGAGTGGAAAACAACTGACAAGATGGCTGACACTGGCTACTGCTGTGGGGAGCACAAGGCCCTGCTGGGAACTGGGCACCAACCAACAGCAGGACACCACTGACTGACATCCTGAAAGACAACTTGCACTCCCTGCAATGGAAGCACGTTCCATGGTGGGATATCTGGCTGGGTGGGAAGGAGGACTGACAGCTATGACCATAGTTACCAGCAGCTCTTCCCACACACAACCCTATCACAAACTACACACAACACACCTGGGAAAATGCATTGCCTCACACTAAAATCAATTATCCCACAAAGAACCACCACCCTGGGTCATGCTGTGGGAAGCACAGTGACACACATGGGACTTGTAGCCAAACAAACGCCAGGACAACACTGTCAGCCATCCATTCAGCACAGGCACACTACCCCACAGGGAAGCAGAGTCAGAAGGAAGGAAGTATGGGCAAGCTGGGAAGGGGGGTGGAGGCAATAGCATGATGGGAGTGGTAGTCACAGATATTGCTCACCCTCACAATTGGCCCATCAACACCACTCTGAACCATGCTCACATCACAGGGAGTGGAAAACAACTGACAAGACGGCTGACACTGGGTACTGCTGTGGGGAGCACAAGGCCCTGCTGGGAACTGGGCACCAACAAACAGCAGGACACCACTGTCAGCCACCTTGCCATTGCTGTCACACCCACACACAGTGAAGTACACTCAAAAGGAAGGAAGTATGGGCATGCTGGGAAGGGGGTGGGGGCAATAGCATGATGGGAGTGGTAGTCACAGCTCAACATCCCCAAACCACATGGCCCAGCAAGCTCACACTGAAGCATGCACACCTCACAGAGAGTGGAAAGCCCCATCAAAGATGTCTGACACCGGTGCTCTGTTGTGGGGAGCACAAGGCCATGCTGGGAACTGGCCACCAACCAACAGCAGGACACCACTGTCAGCCATTTTGCCATTGCTGTCACACCCACACACAGTGAAGTACACTCAAAAGGAAGGAAGTATGGGCATGCTGGGAAGGGGGGTGGAGGCAATAGCATGATGAGAGTGGTAGTCACAGCTCAACATCCCCAAACCACAAGGCCCAGCAAGCTCACACTGAAGCATGCACACCTCACAGAGAGTGGAAAGCCCCATCAAAGATGTCTGACACCGGTGCTCTGTTGTGGGGAGCACAAGACCATGCTGGGAACTGGCCACCAACCAACAGCAGGACACCACTGTCAGCCATCTTGCCATTGCTGTCACACCCACACACAGTGAAGTACACTCAAAATGAAGGAAGTATGGGCATGCTGGGAAGGGGGGTGGAGGCAATAGCATGATGGGAGTGGTAGTCACAGCTCATCATCCCCAAACCACATGGCCCAGCAAGCTCACACTGAAGCATGCACACCTCACAGAGAGTGGAAAGCCCCATCAAAGATGTCTGACACCGGTGCTCTGTTGTGGGGAGCACAAGGCCATGCTGGGAACTGGCCACCAACCAACAGCAGGACACCACTGTCAGCCATCTTGCCATTGCTGTCACACCCACACACAGTGAAGTACACTCAAAAGGAAGGAAGTATGGGCATGCTGGGAAGGGGGTGGAGGCAATAGCATGATGGGAGTGGTAGTCACAGATATTGCTCACCCTCACAATTGGCCCATCAACACCACTCTGAACCATGCTCACATCACAGGGAGTGGAAAACAATTGACAAGATGGCTGACACTGGGTACTGCTGTGGGGAGCACAAGGCCCTGCTGGGAACTGGGCACCAACAAACAGCAGGACACCACTGACTGGCATCCTGAGAGTCAACCTGCACCCACTGCAAGGGTGGCATGCTTCATGGTGGGATAACTGGGCTGGAGGGAGAAGGATGTCCGGATGTCAACCAAATACCACCAATGCTGGCCATGCACACACCTCAACATTCACATTGAAATGCTTCATGTTGTCAGGACAATGCGCTACACCAATATCAACAGCTGACTGTGACAACTTAGGACAATGCAATGTACAGGCCCGCATCCAGAGGTACAGTCACAACTGTCAGGTGTTTGAACCATTGATGCCTGTAGAAACATTACATACATTGTGTGTCTCTTCCAAATACAGGTGATGATGGGGACACAGCAGCAGACGCTGAGGAGTCCCTGTCCCAGGCTCCGGGGGACACTGAGCTCACTGGTGTGGAACAGCCTCTGCCCACCTCGGATGACGAAGACCTACCTGGCACCTCCGCAGTGAGTCATCATGCAGCACCAGCAGGACCACCAGCTGCACCCCCTGCACCCACCCCTCCAACAACTGCCAACACACAGACCACCCCTGCCGACATGGACAGACCAAGGACCACCACCACCAACAGCACATGGACCCCGGCCCAACGTGGAGCTACGGACAACAACACCAGCAACAACCCCCAAGGGGGCCCTGGGTCACCTGTGCGTGCCACCGCAGGTCCTTCACGTGTCGCCAGGGGTGGTGTGAGGGGTGGTAGACATAGGTCGCTGCTTGCAGAGGGGTCTGGACTGCATGATGACCCACAACTGGTACGCATAGCTGATGCGTACCAGACTAGCACCGGAGAGTTCAGCCAGGTAGTGGGGATCCTCAGGGACATTCAACAGCAGCAGGCTGCCCATCATGCCCGCTTGGACTTACACATGTCCTGCATGGAGTCCAAGTGGGACACAGTGCAAGAACAGACGGCGGTGCATAGGGACATATCGCAATGCCTCCGCCAGATTTGCACCAACATGTCAACACCTCCCTGTGTGCCCACAACATCTGGTGCTGCAACAACTGCAACTGCCACAGGGAGGGAGGATGACTCTGGCGGAGAGTCCCCTGCACCGCAGCAGCCTGCACTTGAGGGTCCCCCCCAAAGAAGAGGGGTCGTCCGAGGAAGGACAACTGAGAGGCTGATGGCCATGCACAACCCCCAGGAAGCCAACACCTGTTCTGGAAAATCACCTTTGTGCCCAAACTCTTCACCCTGTCGAATGCAACACAACTCTCCCACATGACATGGGGAGCTCAAGTTGGACCAATGTATCAGATGACTGTGGACTTTACTCTGGACATTTCTGCTACCAGGACTTCCAAATCATCTAGGAACTTTGGATTACAATCACAATGTACAGCACCCACCATCCTGTGCACTATACTCACACATGTATGTCAATAAACTCACTAATACACCATACTTGCCTCTGTTGTGATTCCAACGTTGTTTCTGAAGTGGAGATGATGATCTGTGAAATGACACTGTGCATGCTAACTGCTACAGCAAGTACAACACCGGCATGTGAGTCATGGTGACGTGACACATATGAGGGAGACACACCACCAGGGCTACACAACACATACACACCAGGGCCATCTGACTCATCGCCTACACTGATGTTGCCAGGAAATACGGTGCAATGCACAGACCCAACACCTATTCACAGTCTGTGTTAACTAGCCCACTGGTGCAGTAAGCAAATGTCAGTCAGATGAGTGACCACAGACAACGCACATCACAAAGTGAAGCACAGGTTTATTACACATTTGCAACATGTTGTAACCACTACAGATGCAAGGTAATCCCACCTGGCAGTGGGCACACAGTCAACAAGTGTAGAAGAAAGGAAGTCCATGGGTGTGGCGCACATCACCTGTAGGGAAACGACAGCTACCACCCTGGAAGTTGATTCACGGTGTCGGGGGATCACAGTTGACCAAACAACTCTGAAAGTAGCCTGTGAAGGACAGAAATAACACACAGTCAAAAGCACTGAAGAACAGGACAGAACTGCAATACTCATGCCCAATACATGTCACAAGAAACCCACCCAGAACCAAGTTAGCATGCCAACACTGTTGGGGAGTACAGACTACCTGTAAGGACACATCGCTGCACGCATCCAGTCAAGTAGCACATGGACACACTCAAACAGCACCAGAGCACCACCAACACATATCATGCAAACTCACATCATTGACATAACATCCCTGTATACACTCATTCAGCTGAAGAAGTTGGTGATGAGCTGTGTGCGGACATCACCCTCATCATCATCATCATCACTGGCATCGTGGTCCAGCCCAGGATCCTCCACAGGTGGCAGATGTTGGTCATCGTCATCCAGGATGAGAGGCAACTCCTTCCGCACTGCCAGGTTGTGTAGCATGCAGCAGACGATGACAATCTTGCACACCTTTGCTGGGGCATATGGGAGGGCCCCTCCTGTCTTATCTAGGCAGCGGAAGCGGCTCTTCAGGAGTCCAAATGTCCGCTCAATCACTCTCCTGGTCCGACCATGTGCCTCATTGTAGCGCATCTGGGCTGGTGTCACAGGGTTCCTGAGGGGCGTCAACAACCACGGCATGTTGGGGTATCCGGAGTCACCTACATACAGACAATTGCACATTAGCTGAGTTGGAAAAGAGGGTGGAACACTACATTGCAGAACACACACAATGGTACAAAGTCAGTACACACCAACAAGCCAGGCACGCTGGTTCCACATCTGTGACATCATCCTCGGGATGCGACTACTCCTCATCACGTAGGCATCGTGTGCAGAACCGGGGAAACGGGCACACACGTGTGAGATGCTCATATCTGCAAGACATACCACCAGTGCATTGACCGAATGGTAGTGTTTGCGGTTCCTGTATGCCTGCTCTTGGGCCTGTGGTGGTACCAAAGCCACATGTGTCCCATCAATGGAGCCAATGACATGCGGCATCCTCCCCAGGGCACAGAAGTCACTCTTCACGTCAGTGAGTTGTTCAAGTCTAGGGAAATAGATGTACTGGTTCAGGTATCTCAACATAGCCTCCAAAACATCGCGGAGCACACGGCTGAACATGGTCTGTGACTTCCCACCAGCAGACGCCACAGTGTGTTGAAAGGTACCAGTGGCAAAGAAGTGTAGGGCTACCATCACCTTCACCTTGGGGGTCAGCGCTGTAGGGTATGTCCGGCCAGGATGCAAATGTGGGGCCAACCGCACCGTCAATTCCTCAATCAGTGGCCTGGTGAAGCGGTACCATCGGATGCAGTCCCGTTCAACCACTGTTGCAAGGTCAGGGAATGGCCGATGGACAGCTGGTGCCCTGCAGTGCATAGGTGAAGAAAGAAAGATTGTCAGTCACCCCACATATGTGGCATAGACCAGACTCAATATCACATGATACATCATTACGAGACACAAGTACATGATGCGTGTGCCGTTCCGTAAGGACATGTATGGCACCTACATGGCTAACATCTAACATCACAGTTCAACATGTGCCCTCAACAAATCCCAGGTTGTGCTATGGGATATCATTAGGCTGTGTCACAGTACCCATGTACTGCTGTCACGTTCCAAACACACACCACAGTTACATGTGAGGACAGATGTGCCCCAGGCATCACAGCTCATCGACAGGTAGATTCCCAGGGACCCTGTATTGCCACATGGACACTGGCATGACATGGTGCATCATGAATACACCACAGCTAAACAACCATGACCCCCACAGGTAGTGTTCCCTGTTGCCTCGGCAGGACAGACATGGACGTCTGTGACACACACACACACAACATCAGAGTCCATGCACAAACAACGTGGATGTGGAGACTGTCTCCCATTGTGCACATGGAATCAGAGACATTGTAAACACAACATGCACACAGACTGTGGAGGGCCATCACAATTGTGGCAATGGGTCACCCTGGGACGTACATACCGTCCCACATGGGACTCAGGGGGTATGTGACATGACATACACATACACAACCGTGAAATGTGACCATGCCACATGCCCTGAAATGAACAGTTGCACACCACAGTGTTCATGTGCACAACACACCAAGGATTCTGTCCCCATGAACACGTGCACAGCCTGGGAGTGGCTGCCCCCAAGTGCCACCCAAAAAACAACATGTTGAACCCCATACACGGAACAGGTAGTGCAGCCTTACATGCCTTAGAATACAGTGTGGACAGGCTGTGGTGTTGTAGGTGTGCCCCTCACTCCCTGGGAAGTATATGTGGCTGGCATATGTTCACCTGTGACAGGCATGGTGACATATGCCAGTGACTTGTACAGGGACGCGTTGAACAGCAATGGACCGATGGGTGGGCCCGGCCGGCCCATTGCATTCAATGTGAGCGGGTACGCGTTGTATCCCGGGTACGCGTTGTAGAGCAATGGACCGATCGGTGTGCCCGGCCGGCCCATTGCATTCAATGTGAGCGGGTACGCGTTGAACAGCAATGGACCGATCGGTGTGCCCGGCCGGCCCATTGCATTCAATGTGAGCGGGTACGCGTTGAACAGCAATGGACCGATCGGTGTGCCCGGCCGGCCCATTGCATTCAATGTGAGCGGGTACGCGTTGAACAGCAATGGACCGATCGGTGTGCCCGGCCGGCCCATTGCATTCAATGTGAGCGGGTACGCATTGTATCCCGGGTACGCGTTGTACAGCAATGGACCGAACGGTGCGCACACATTGGCTGTGGCCTGGCATGGCAACGGACGCGTTTTCGAAGCTCCAACGAGTCTGATGCAGTGAATTCAGTTGGCCAGCCACAACAATGTTGCAAAATCATGGGTGTCATGAAGTTGAAGATTTGAAGGATGCTGTGGGCGTGTATTAGTGCTGCTATTCCATGGATTGGTCAGATTCAGAAGATGCAAACGAATTGGACCTATCACTTTGGACACATGGGACAGTATCTGCCTCTGCAGCACACATATAATGCTGGCTGTTCCCCTGAGAGCTCACTTGCCTGCACTACATGCTCCAGGACGACATCTGCCACCAACACTGCTGCTGTTTATGCATCCTCTGGCTCCTGCAATGGCACGTACTATGGAGAGAGCCCCAGCTTTCAGCCTTGAGTTGAACCAGGCCCTGCTGGATAGCCTCCTTCCACAGTACAGCAAGCTGTATGGGAAACCAGGGGAGCAGGTAAGTGTGCTGTCCACTGCATCACTAATTGTGCATGTTGTCTGACTAGCAGGACTTTCAGTGTGCACACCACTGGCTAGCATGCCCACTGAGTAGTTGTCACACCCCAAAGTGTGTAGTTACATGCACTGAACTGGTACAGTGCAGTAACAGTGCATTCCAACTAGGTTTACTTCCCATGCAATGATACCATGTAGTGACTGCTGGCAAACTGTTCATAGCCATTGTTGCACTGCCTGTGTACATCATATGCCCCTGTGATTGAGACATGTATATCCAACTGTGTGATGCACGTATATGTTGCATGTGTAGTAATGGCCTTTTCACTTTGTCATCCTCACAGGTTGATGCCCACCAGAAGCAGGACATCTGGCTGACCATCGCCCGGAAAGTAAGATCCGTGGGGGTCTACAGGCGCAGGATCCGCAACTGCCAAAAGAGGTGGCAGGACCTTCGTGGCTGGACCCGGAGGATCGCAAGGGTCCAGCTGAAGCTGTCGCCTCCTCACAGGAGGGGCGGACACCGGACCCTGACCCCCACATGCTCCGGATCCTGGCGGTGGTCTTCCCTGACCTGGATGGGCAGCTGAAGGACAGACAGCAGCAAGGAGGGGGTGAGTCCATGACTGCACTGTGCACTTTGTCTGACATGCTATGTGCCCTCCTCTGGCCTGGTTAAACTTCCACAGTACATCAGTCATGTGGTCCAGGACCCATGTCCCTCATTTGTGACATGCCCACTTCTCCTCTGATATGCATATGTGTGGCCCTTATAGTCAGGAAATTGTGTCATTTGGGGACTGCGTCATTGCATTTTGCTTTGCTCAAGGTGGGGGATAGCATTTGTTCCCGTGACTATGTTGTGCGATTCATGGGTGGGTCAATTGCTTACACAATGCCTAAGTTCTGACATGTGATCTGGGTGTAACTTTGATATGTGGTCCGCTTGCTGCTCTGACTCACCACATGTCCCTGGGGAATTTGGCACACACCCATGCTGCTGGTGGGAACAATGTTTGGGCCTCAGGAGTATGTGTATCCAGTGTGTCACACATGCTTAGCCACCTGCCTACTGTCCAGGACTCATCCCTCTTACAGGTGGAGCTGGACAGTCATGCCTACTCCAGGGCATACAATACACTCTGTACTCCCACTCCCGTGTATCATCTGGCATGTTGTGATCAGTGAAATGTACCCTCAGGTGTCTGCCTCTGTCTCATTGTGCTGTGTCTTCGTTGTCAGGACTACTGGTATGTTTATCGGTTAGGGCTCAGCATGCCATCTGAGATGTGACCATGATAGACGATACTTCTGTGACTTATAGGTGTCTGATCACTTGACTGTGCACACAGGTGTTTGCGACTGTGACTTTCAGGCAGCTGTATTTTCATTCACAGCACACTGTGAGGTGCTCATGTTCAGAGAGTTGTGTTTCATGTCCCCCATATGTTCAGTTGGTATGATGTGGACACATAGTAGTACAGATGATGTGGTTTTTGGGGGATGGACATGTGCACTTGTCAGTCACATAACTTGCATTCCCCATGCCCTCGGATTGTGACACAGTGCAGACTGTTGTTGGCTGGCTGCCATGGCCATGTGACTTGAGACAGTAATGTATGACTTTGCATGCATTCCTGTGTCATGGCATTAAACTTCCTGGGACTGATCCTGCAGGGGAGTGACATGTGCAACATGCACCCCATTGTGGCATTGACTGTCCGGACATGGGTGCATCATGGTGTCTGGTGCTGGTATGCATCACATGCATTTCTAATTAGACTCTGGCCATCCCTTTATCCGGACACCTGCACTGACTCAGTGGCAAGAGATGTGATGTGTGCATGTTCACATACTTCACTGTGTTCCCTGCAATGTCCAACAACTGTGTAGGTGGTGCATGTGTCCACACTGGGGTCTTACCATCAGTCAGGCACCAGACAGATGGGTGCAAGGGCAGGAGGGGTGTGAGTCCCATGGTTGACCGTCAGACTGACAATTGGCTTCCCCAAATCTGTGTGAGGACTTTAGGCAATGTTCAACTAAGGATGCCAGGGCTTGCTCTGTAATGTGCTGTACTTACTGTGGTGTGTGCGGTCAGTGCAGGTGACTGATGTTTGTCTGTTTCCCTAATTGTTTGCAGATACATCCACGGCCACAGGAGGGGACAGCTCCACGGACCAGGAGGAGCAGCGGAGCCAGACTGGGTCAGCATCGGACGAGTGGTCAGAGGGACCCAGTGGCACGGAGGGCGAGGGGAGCCACACCGAGGAGTCCTCAGCACCATCCACCTCAGCTGGGGACCACAGCAGCTTGGAGGATGACTCCCTTGTGGAGGCGGGTCTCAGCAGCCACCGAAGGCCAGCTAGTCTGTCTGGCCCCGCCACCACCACCACCACCACCACCGCCCTCCCATTGGCTCCCATTCCTGAGGTCCATGGAGGCTCCCGTGCTCGGGAGCGTGTCTCCTTCGTGCCAGGCACTGCAGCCCCTGCCACTGTGTCCCCTGCTGCCCTGAGTGAGGAGTCTGTGTACCTCCTTCGGCAGCTCCATGTAGGGCAGACAGCAATGCTGAGTGTCCTCCATGCACACGCCACTCTGTTGACACAGCTGGTGTCGTTCATGGAGGGCATCTCGACGGGTATGTCTGCCCTACAGAGGAGCAATAGTTCCATGGACTCCTCCCTGACGGCAGCAGTGCCCCTCCTCCAACAGTCCCTCACCCCTCCCACCTCTGCCCCATCCACACTTCCTGCCCCCTTACCTGTCCAAAGCACATGCACACCTGCACAGTCAACCAAACACACAGACAGGAGCAGCACAGACACACCCAAGAGTAAGGCAAGACGTGCACACAAGCATCCTCAGGGGACTGATACCACAGACACAGGGGATGGGGAACACACACACACAGGCATCCACATTCACTCCGCAGTCCTCCAAATCCTCTCCCTCCAAGACCCCTTCCCTTGCCTCGCCTGCTACCCCACCTACACAGCAGATCTTCCTGTGTGACCTCGGCCTCTTCCCCTCCATTCCTGCTGATCCAGCATACCAGGGGAAGAGGAAGTCCACCCACACAGAGAGGAGTGCCCCTCACCCCCGGACATCCTCCCCCAGGCGCAGGCAGACACAGGAGCCCATTAGGAAGTCTCCTCGGAGCAGGAAGAGCAAGACCCCACCACCACCACCACGCAGCTCCAGCGCCCAGTCTCGCTCCTCCATCCCCCAGGCCACCACTGCACAGGTTCCCCGCCACACCCTGCCCCAGGTTCCCCCACACACCGATACCGCATCCCCAGACTGCTTAGGCCCTCCCCCCCTGCCACTTGCTCTTTCACCCCCAACCCAGACGCTCTGCCTGTTAGTGGCACTGTTGTGGGGACCGGGTCCCCCCCCTCTGTCCTGCCCACCTCATCTTCCCACCCTTCCACTCCCTTGGAGTCATGCACTGCAGTGGAGTCCACAACCACCACGTCTGACTCGGGCACTGCAGTGGGTACCCAGTCCACTACATCAGTCCAGCCCACTGCAGTGGTTGCAGCACCCACACCAACTGACTTGTGTACCACAGTGGTGCCGGCCCCCTGAGTCAGACACCTCCACTGCAGTTGCCGGTGACACTCCTGCACCCACCACCCCTTCACTGCCTCACTCTGCCATCCCCTGATCCTGTCCCTGCGGTGCCTGGCCTGCCCCTTGTATGCCCCTCCAAGGGGGATGTCCCCCAACCGTACCAGTGCAGGCAAGCAATGTGTGACCAGTTGTCACTTCTCACCCCGTTGGTACTGTGATTTTGGACTGGCTATTGGCCTTAGTTTCTTTTGGACTTCCGTGTTTACCCTGACATTTGCTGAATAAAGCCCCTTTTTGTTCACTTTTGGGTTTTCTTTTGATTTACATGATGTGGATGAGTAGCATCCTGCATTTGCAGTTGTAATAGTGTTCACATCAGGGCGAAGAAGTGTTGCAGTGATGGACTCCATGTGGTCCATGGGATATGTGTCCTGTTGTAGTCTGGATCTATGGCATCCTTTGCTACAGTCTGAGGGTGTAATGTTCAGCATTTGACACAGGGATGTCCTTTTTGCATTTGTAAATGAACATCTTTGTCTTACACTGATGCACATCTGGTGGGCTTACCACTGTTCAATGTTCCGATTTCCCTGACTGTGTGCCCAGCTCCACTGGACATGCAGTTTTGCATATCAATGTCGAAGGACTCATCTGTGTATACAGTGCAACTTGCTTGACACGTGTTTGGTGTGTGTGCAGATGACTGACGTGACACTCCCGTACCCAGGCTGATGTGAGCAGAGCCTTCTGTGTGTTGTGGTTGTTGACTCACTGACGGAGTGTTCTGCTGACATGTTTGGGTCGTGCACAGACAAGGTTTGGCACAGCGGACCTTCCACAGGAGTGGAGTGCCCTCGTGGCAGTGTGTAATCTGGTGACATTGTGTGGGCCTGTGTTGTGTAAGCATGTCTGTGCGTGTTCCCTTCCCTTTTCCTACACAGGCTGTGTCCCTAGGGATGTTCCTGTTTGTGATGCTTGCTGAGTTGTTCTGTGTTCATCCAGCATCTTGGACCTGGTTTCTCTGTGATGTGGGTGCATGGCAAACTAATGTTCATGAGGTTGTCATCCCAGGTTGTCTTTGTTGTCAGTGCTGGGGATGTGGGCAAACGCAGATGGGACAAGTTCAGGATTCCCCTTGGCACTTGTTGTTTCACGAGTCATGTGATTTACAGTTTGTGTTAGCTTTCAGTGATTGTGACACGTTGTGTGTGTGACTGCTGCCACTGCTCAGGGTCAGAGCTGCAATGTTGGTAGTTGTGTACGTGTGTTCTTCGTGTGTCACCTTGGCTTCTTCATTGGTGTGTGACAATGGCCAGGATCCCATTGATTGTGGTGGATTTCACATCATGCCCATGTATGGCATACTGTGATGTGTGTCAGACATTGACGAGTCTTGTTGACTGGCCATGTATGATGGGTTTCTGCACCTGAGGCCCCACCACCACCCCTGGTATTGTCATGGGTGCATGTGCAATGTCACCAGTCCATGTGAGCTTCACTGCTGCACATTGGTGGAGATCAGGGTGTGTGGTGTTGAGTGTGTGCAAAAGTGAGTTGTTGCACGGCCAGACCCCTACCTCCATATTGGCCTTGGCTGGCAGGCCGTGCTGATTGATTGGAGCTTGTGTAGGTGTGATGGTAGTTAATTGCTCAGGACACATGGCTGGGGTTCACAGTGTGAACGACATCTAACATTGTCATCACAGTGGGATTATCATGCAGGCTAGTGTCAGCACAATATGGGGTCCGTGGCGGTAGTGCTGTGGTGCGTCTGTCTCTTGCTGTGTTAGTTGCTGTTCCTACAAGCTTGTGTGACATGTGTAATTTGTGCTCCCTCTCATCTAACAATGCCTGATTGCCCACATAGGGGATTTGGATCCATGAGTTACTTTTGTGTGGCATTGTATGTGCATCTGTGTAATTGGTATTCAGGCCTCATCATGTGTTGTGTGGTTGCCTGGGGACACTGGCACCCCCCTCACCTGTTGTGTTTGATGTGCAGTGTGGGTCTGCCTGTTTGTGTTTGTGCATCTGCACCACTGCATTGGCATATCTTTAGTGTGCCATTGGCTGAATGTTGTTTGTTGGGTTTCACCTGCTGTCCCTGGGACTCCTAGGTCATCAGTCAGCACAATGATCATTGTTTGTGTGTCCCATTGCTGCCATGGTATGTTATTTGTTCACCTCACATCTACAGTCTCCACAGGGTATCTACATTTGTGTGCCCATTGGTGCAAATATGTGGGTCTGCATTATGATGGTCACTTCTGTCATTGTGTCATTGAGGGATGTTGACAGTGTCAGCCCCCATGGGTGATGTTTGTCTGCACATGGCCAAAGGTATGTCTTATTTGCACTGCACTGTTTGCCTCCCCCAATCTATGTTGCTATGGGACACAAGCACTACTTTGCCACTGATGTGTTTGTTGTTCTGTGACCAGGAATCGTCCATGCAGTTTGGCAGTTGCAGCTTTTTCAATGTCAACACTTACATTTTGGTCACTGTGATGATGGGGGTTTAGACCCCATTGCCACAATGTTCAAAATGTGCTTCAGCTATGGACCCCACACTTACCTTTTGGTCACTGTGATGATGGGGGTTTAGACCCCATTGCCACAATGTTCAAAATGTGCTTCAGCTATGGACCCCACACTTACCTTTTGGTCACTGTGATGATGGGGGTTTAGACCCCATTGCCACAATGTTCAAAATGTGCTTCAGCTATGGACCCCACACTTACCTTTTGGTCACTGTGATGATGGGGGTTTAGACCCCATTGCCACAATGTTCAAGATGTGCTTCAGCTATGGGCCCCACACTTACATTTTGGTCACTGTGATGATGGGGGTTTAGACCCCATTGCCACAATGTTCAAGATGTGCTTCAGCTATGGACCCCACGCTTACATTTTGGTCACTGTGATGATGGGGGTTTAGACCCCATTGCCACAATGTTCAAAATATGCTTCAGCTATGGACCCCACGCATACCTTTTGGTCACTGTGATGATGGGGGTTTAGACCCCATTGCCACAATGTTCAAGATGTGCTTCAGCTATGGGCCCCACGCTTACATTTTGGTCACTGTGATGATGGGGGTTTAGACCACATTGCCACAATGTTCAAAATGTGCTTCAGCTATGGACCCCACACTTACCTTTTGGTCACTGTGATGATGGGGGTTTAGACCCCATTGCCACAATGTTCAAGATGTGCTTCAGCTATGGGCCCCACACTTACCTTTTGGTCACTGTGATGATGGGGGTTTAGACCCCATTGCCACAATGTTCAAAATGTGCTTCAGCTATGGACCCCACACTTACCTTTTGGTCACTGTGATGATGGGGGTTGGACTCCATTGCCACAATGTTCAAAATGTGCTTCAGCTATGGACCCCACACTTACCTTTTGGTCACTGTGATGATGGGGGTTGGACCCCATTGCCACAATGTTCAAAATGTGCTTCAGCTATGACCCCACACTTACCTTTTGGTCACTGTGATGATGGGGGTTGGACCCCATTGCCACAGTGGTCATGGTCTGCTTGCATTGTGGGGGCCACACACATTTATGTGTGACACATGTGATAGGGGGTCACATTGTATGTTCAAAGTCATGTTCAGTGTTGTAGGCATTTGACACAGTCTACACATGCTTGTCATGGTGTTGGGGGGATGTCTTTTTGTTGCATTCCTTATGTTGGTGTGTGCTTGTTGTGTCATGCATTACCCATCCTATGAGTGGGGGTGTTGTTGGTGGTAGGCATCCTGCCCCCCATGGGTAGGGGTGGTGGTAGGGGGAGGCATCTAGCACCCCCTGAGTAGGGGTGGTAGTGGTGGTAGGCATCCAGCCCCCCATGGGTAGAGGTGGTAGTAGTGACAGGCATCTAGCACCCCCTGGGTAGGGGTGATGGTAGGGGTAGGCATCTAGCACCCCCTGGGTAGGGGTGGTGGTAGTGGTAGGCATCTGGCACCCCCTGAGTAGGGGTGGTAGTGGTGGTAGGCATCCAGCCCCCATGGGTAGAGGTGGTAGTAGTGACAGGCATCTAGCACCCCTGGGTAGGGTTGATGGTAGGGGTAGGCACCTAGCACCCCTGGGTAGGGGTGGTGGTAGTGGTAGGCATCTGGCACCCCTGAGTAGGGGTGGTAGTGGTGGTAGGCATCCAGCCCCCCATGGGTAGAGGTGGTAGTAGTGACAGGCCTCCAGCAACCCCTGGGTGGAGGTGGTAGTAGTGACAGGCATCTAGCACCCCCTGGGTAGGGGTGATGGTAGGGGTAGGCATCTAGCACCCCCTGGGTAGGGGTGGTGGTAGTGGTAGGCATCTGGCACCCCCTGAGTAGAGGTAGTAGTGGTGGTAGGCATCCAGCCCCCGTGGGTAGAGGTGGTAGTAGTGACAGGCATCTAGCACCCCCTGGGTAGGGGTGATGGTAGGGGTAGGCATCTAGCACCCCTGGGTAGGGGTGGTGGTAGTGGTAGGCATCTGGCACCCCCTGAGTAGGGGTGGTAGTGGTGGTAGGCATCCAGCCCCCCATGGGTAGAGGTGGTAGTAGTGACAGGCATCCTGCCCCCCATGGGTAGGGGTGGTAGTAGTGGTAGGCATCTGGCACCCCCTGGGTAGGGGTGGTGGTAGTGGTAGGCATCTGGCACCCCTGAGTAGGGGTGGTAGTGGTGGTAGGCATCCAGCCCCCCATGGGTAGAGGTGGTAGTAGTGACAGGCATCTAGCACCCCCTGGGTAGGGGTGATGGTAGGGGTAGGCATCTAGCACCCCCTGGGTAGGGGTGGTGGTAGTGGTAGGCATCTGGCACCCCCTGGGTAGGGGTGGTGGTAGTGGTAGGCATCTGGCACCCCCTGAGTAGGGGTGGTAGTGGTGGTAGGCATCCAGCCCCCCATGGGTAGAGGTGGTAGTAGTGACAGGCATCCAGCACCCCCTGGGTAGAGGTGGTAGTAGTGACAGGCATCTGGCACCCCCTGGGTAGGGGTGGTGGTAGTGGTAGGCATCTGGCACCCCTGGGTAGGGGTGGTAGTGGTGGTAGGCATCCAGCCCCCATGGGTAGAGGTGGTAGTAGTGACAGGCATCCAGCAACCCCTGGGTGGTGGTGGTAGTAGTGACAGGCATCTAGCACCCCTGGGTAGGGGTGATGGTAGGGGTAGGCATCTAGCACCCCCTGGGTAGGGGTGGTGGTAGTGGTAGGCATCTGGCACCCCCTGAGTAGGGGTGGTAGTGGTGGTAGGCATCCAGCCCCCCATGGGTAGAGGTGGTAGTAGTGACAGGCATCCTGCCCCCCATGGGTAGGGGTGGTAGTGGTGGTAGGCATCCAGCCCCCCATGGGTAGAGGTGGTAGTAGTGACAGGCATCCAGCAACCCCTGGGTGGTGGTGGTAGTAGTGACAGGCATCTAGCACCCCCTGGGTAGGGGTGATGGTAGGGGTAGGCATCTAGCACCCCCTGGGTAGGGGTGGTGGTAGTGGTAGGCATCTGGCACCCCCTGAGTAGGGGTGGTAGTGGTGGTAGGCATCCAGCCCCCATGGGTAGAGGTGGTAGTAGTGACAGGCATCCTGCCCCCCATGGGTAGGGGTGGTAGTAGTGGTAGGCATCTGGCACCCCCTTGGTAGGGGTGGTGGTAGTGGTAGGCATCTGGCACCCCTTGGGTAGGGGTGGTGGTAGTGACAGGCATCCTGCACCCCATGGGTAGGGGTGGTAGTAGTGACAGGCATCTAGCACCCCCTGGGTAGGGGTGGTGGTAGGCATCTAGCACCCCCTGGGTAGGGGTGGTGGTAGTGGTAGGCATCTGGCACCCCCTGAGTAGGGGTGGTAGTAGTGGTAGGCATCCAGCCCCCCATGGGTAGAGGTGGTAGTAGTGACAGGCATCTAGCACCCCCTGGGTAGGGGTGGTGTTAGTGGTTGGCATCCAGGCGCCTATGTGTATATGTGGCATTGGTGATAGCCGTCCCGCCCCTATGGTGCTGCTGTTGCTGGTGTAAGTAATTTCTGCATCCCTATGTGTGTGTGTGATATGTCGGGTACGTGTGGTTTGTTTGTGTGGTGGGTGTCTGACTTACCTTCTGCGTCGTACGCGTCCGTGCCAGTTCCCGTAATAGATGTAGAATATTGGTAGGATCGGCACGATGGGATTCATGGTTGGTTCGTCTCGTTCGTCTTTCTCTTTGCTTCGCCTCATCCTCGTTTCTGGCGTGTTCGTCTCATAGCCGTGGATCGTCTTGTGGCGCGAATCGGAGCTTATGTGCGCCTCTCCCGGATGCTTTGACGTGCCGTGCGTAGCGACGGGTTCGGCGCGTACGGAGGGCGCATCGTACTTGTCCGGCCAGACGGGGCTGCATTTTGGCTTCCGTGCGACTCGATTCTGCGTTTCCGGATCCGCCTCGGTCGGAGAACAGGACCTGTATTGGGTGAGTACGACTGGGTCGGGATTTGGGCAGTTGTGCGCATCGTACTTGCTCGTTTGGACGTATGTGCGAATCGGTCAGGAAACAGGCATTCGCCTGGCTTTTTTCCCGGCCGAATGGTATTAGATGCACCTCCGACCGGGATCGGAATCGACCCCATAGTCTTGGGTTCCCGGCATGATGCTGCATTTATTAATGCCATGAAAATCTTGCAATAAATACAAGGAACCAGACAGAGGCTATGTCTCTTTGTTGGTGAATAGTGCATAGACACAATCACTTTGCACCTCCACTCGCATTGGCAATATTCTTATCTATATCTTCACGTAATTGCAGTTATCAAGTGAAGATATAGTCGATTAAATTCTACTACACTGAACTACCACGGTACAGAGGAAATACAACAGACTAGATGTTATTGTGTTATCCGCATGCTCAGATAAAGAATTATGTGCCTCCATCAGAGTATTTGCAGAGCCAGGTTCACTCACTGAAAGTAGTTGTTGCATTTCCGTCCACAGCATCTGTCAAAAAATGATTACTTTTCCTGGATGCCCATGGATTATCACTCCCATTATCATCCCAACATGCACTATGACATGCAATGCTAAATCCCCTACTGCTGTGTCAAAATATAGTTTCAGCAGACCCTAGGATGTTGTATGGGAGTGTAGGTTACTACTAATAATACTCTGACCTCTCATTGATGCTGATACCAGATGCATGACTGCAGTTTTACCTTTTCCTATGGACGCCGGCCTCCTAAAGCATGTGGGTAGACCTGAGCACCCTCACTTCAGCTGGCATAGGGATTGCAGAAGCCAGGAGAACATACAGCGTACATAGCAAGGCTCAGATCACCTGGAGCAAACACAGATGAATAAATGAATGAGTGTATTTGTAAAGCGCGACGTTCACTCCAAGGAGCATCTTGGCACTGGCGGAAAAGACTTAGAGAGATCTGTGGTGGGAAACGGCTGAGGTTAACGTTTGGGATGAGTGTCAGATAAGAGATAGTACAGTATTATCTGGGGCAGCAAAGATCCACTGATTGATTCTGGACCTTAGATATATCGGCCCCGTTGCCTTGGTGGCCTTGTAAATGATTATTAGAATTTTGAAAAGAATCCTTTTATGAATTGGTAGCCAGTGCAGGATTTTGAGAGCTGCAGCTGAAGAAGAACCCTTAGGTAGCTTAAGCACCAACCTAGCTGCCGCGTTCTGGACCCCCTGTAGTCTTTTCAGAACAGTCTTGTTTGCTCCTGCATACAGGCTGTTGCAGTAGTCCAGGCGGGACAGGATTAGTGCTACAGCTACTGCCTTCCTAGCGTTCATAGGAAGTAGATCGAGGAATTTTCTCAAGATCTTTATCGTATGGAAGCACATACCTGCCACCGCAAGACATTGCTTGTGGAAAGATAGTGTGGGATCAAACTTGATCCCTAAATTCCTCACAGTGTCTACTGTGTTTGGGGATGGAACTGTATTTGATGGCCACCATTGATTGGGCGTGAAGAGATTAGATTTTCCAAACAGCATGATTTCCGTTTTTTGGCTGTTACATTTAAGATGGTTGAGTTTCATCAAGTCCATGACTGCAGTTAGACAGTGATGAAATTTCTCTTCAGCCACTGTGGAATTCTTGTCTAAGGTGAGAATTAGCTGCATATCGTCTGCGTATGAAATGGATTCGATATCGAAAGTGTCCATCAAGGTGAGCAGCGGTGTCATATAAAGATTGAATAAAGTCGGGTTTAGGGATGAGCCCTGAGGGACCCCTGATGACAGCTGTCTTTCTATGGATTTGTGACTACCAAGAGTAACTATGTTACCCCTGTCCTGTAGAAAAGATGATAACCAGGCGAGAGCCTTATTGGTAATGCCACTATTTGCCAGCCTATCTCTCAGAATATCATGAGAGACCGTATCAAAAGCGGCCGATAGGTCCAACAGAATCAGTACCGCGTCCATGCCCTAATCTAGGGCAAACTTTAGGGTTTCAGTTGTGTGTAGCAGCACTGATTCTGTTGAATGGCCAGGTCTAAAACCAGATTGTTTAGGGTGTAAAATATTTTCTTGCTGCAAAAAGTCATTCAGTTGTTTGTTTGCCACCTTCTCCGCTATTTTGCTCAGACACGGTAGCAATGAGATAGGTCTGAGGTTGGAGAGGGTGGTGGGGTCAGGAATTTTCTTTTTTTGTAGGGGTTTTACCGCCGCAATCTTCCAATTGTCTGGTATGCTTGATAACTTAAAGAAGGAATTAATTATTTGATTTATAGTTGGGTTTATGATATCCACAAGTGCGTGCAGTATTTTTGGAGGGCAAGGATAGAAGGGTGAGCCTGACTTACAGGAGAGAATAGCTTGCCTAGACTGTTCAAGACTGATCTCCTTGAAGCATGTGAATTCTCTTCTGATTCCTGAAGTTTGTTATTCACTGGACATGGGGAATTTTTCTGTGAAGTCTTTTTTAGTTCTATGATTTTATTTTCAAAGAATTCTGTAATTTGGTCACATAGTCCTTGTGACGGCTGAATTTCCTGTTCTAGTATTTTTGGAGTCATGTAAGATTTCACGATATTAAAAATGTTTTTCTGATTTGCTGCTGCCTGATTAATTTGTTTAGAATAGTGTGCCTTCTTTTCTATTTTAATTTGTTGATGGTATAGTCTGAGAACTGCTTTAAAAGATAGAAGGTCCTCTGCTTTATAGTTCTTTCTCCATATTATTTCCAATTTCCTGCATTGGCCTTGTAAGTCTTTTAGGCGGGGGTGAACCAGGGAGCAGATTTTTTATTAGTGGTACCTTTTCTAGGAAGGGCAAATGGAGCCAAAGTATTAGCTAAGGCGGTCATCCACTCATTGAACCGGTCGTTGTCAATCGAGGGGTTACCCGTGAGGGTAGGTTTACCCGCTTCTGCCGTGGCCAGTAACTCGGGGTTGCTAAGCATGTTATTCCACTTGCGTCTCAATGTGGGTCTGGATTGTCTAGGGTATTTCGCTGCTTGAGCCATATTATAGCCAATCCTGAACGGGATAAGCTTGTGATCCGACCAAGTCATCGTCACTGGAGGATCCGTAGTTAGGCAGGCCGTGTTTGTGCAGATACCATCTAAGGTGTGTCCTGCACAATGTGTGGGGCCCTCTATTAATTGTTTTAGACCCAGCGTGTTAATAATTTCCGTAAAATGTTTGGTGTTAGGAGTGCCCCTTGCTTCTAGGTGTATGTTGAAGTCCCCTAGGATGGTAAAGTTGGTAAAGTTGGAATATCTAACCACTAGGGAGCTTATACTTTCCCCTAGGGTGTCTAATAATTTGAGGGTAGAACCCGGGGGTCTATAAATCAAAACTCCTGCGAACGTCGTACAACTATCTAGTTGGAAGCAGAAGAAGAAGCTCCCGGCTTCTTTTAATTCTGTAATGTTGCTTAGAGAGCATTTCCAGCATTCTTTGTAGATTATTGCTAGACCTCCCCCCCTTTGCCCATTTCTATCTTGTCTGGCCATGATGTATCCTTGTGGGAGGGCTTGCACAATGTCAGGGTTGGAACACTCCTTCAACCATGTTTCAGTGACAAATAGGCAATCTAAATTCATATTAGCTAACAAGTCCTGAATATGTGGCATGTTTTTGGCTACTGATCTTGCATTGATGAGACCACAGTGTAATTGTTTAAGGTACACATTTGTGTTTCGCAGTGGGGGCCTGGCCAGGTGCGGTGCTGTGATTGCACAAGGTAATTCTGCAATTACGACAGGTTAATGGGCCATTCATATTCTCCGTATGGAGAAGAACTTCACAGTTTCTGGCATTTATATTAAACGCCAGTAGATCATTCCTGGTATACTGCAGTTCTGTACTAGAACCTGCAGCATTTCTGGCCCTGGCCGCGTTCCGGGGGAGGGAGGGGAGGGTGCTGCAGCAGCTAATGCAGCCTAGTTAGTGTGTACAAGCAGGTTTCCAGGGAGGATTGGTCCAACAGTGGCAGAGAGAGAGAAGGAAAAATCCTCTAAACCACTTATCAGTACTTGTTCCCTCACTAAAACTATAAGGTATATAGGGCACCTAAGAAAAGGCACTCTTCTGTCACCAGTGCCCTAGGCCCAATATAAAGCTGCCCCGTATTAGCCTGCATTTTCTTCAACACTACCACACATTCACTTTGCATTGCAGCTACCTTATCTGTCATCAGGATATTGCCCTTCGCTTCCTGTTTTCTATCCTTCTGTTGCTCTTCTACTTCGGAGTGTCCACTGTCACTGTATTCAGTCTTCATCTGTGTCCTGGTCTGCTTTGGTCTCCATTTGACTACCTTCGCACGAGGCACAAAGCCCTCTGCAAACCTTGATCGAGGGAATCTGGAGGCTGCAAATGTAGGTGACCATGATCACATGCATGAGGTGAACACAGGCAATGGTGACAATGAGGATGAGAGACAATTATAGATCACAGAATCCTTGGACGACCAAAGTAAGGCCGGGACATCCCAGCACGCGCATTGCTCTGCCTATTGGCATTCTTTGACCTCTTTTCCTTTTATACTGTTGTGCCTGGTGGTGCATTTGAAATTTCCAGTGATATAATGTTTGATAGTGATATTGGCCTCACATAGGTGGAAGCCCTACATATGGAGAAAGCGTGGATGTCTGAGACATAATGGTGTACTGTTAATGCTAAATGAAGGAGGTTAACACGGCCGATAATTTGTTCCATAGTATGCCAAGTGCTGAGCACAATCACAGAATTAAGGTCAGCATTTAGTCCAAGATACATGTTGCTGCTAGGATATGATTAAACTGAGAGATGTAGACACACATCCAGGTCAGTGAAATAAACAACTATACTAAGGCCAAACATGCATTTCATGTTAGGTAGCGAACAGAATACAAAGTAAGTACTGTGTGCGTAGCTCACCATGGCATCTGTTTTGGCACACAGCTCTAGTGTTGTGGCATGACCAATGAAAACTTGGGTAAGGTAGAGCAAGAGAAACTCGCAACTTTTTTCCACTTCTGAAACTCTAAGGTGTCTGTCTGTTGCAGGACATGATTGATTACCTATGTCACATGATAATGTGTTTTCAAACTGTGAAGGAGACCACACAATTTTATCAGAATATTCCATCTTGTGGAAGAGTGTCATCTTTCAGCTTAAGTAAAGACTGTTGCACCCCAAAACTGTTACGGGCACACTAGAATGCAGTGAGTACGCACAAATCAGGGGTGCACACTTGCAAACTGTTTGAACCTTGTCCCTTGCCAATGAGATAGTTCAAGAAAATAACATGTTTCAGATCTCACTGGGTGGAGCCGTGCTCCACTTGCAGTTTCTTTAGTGGCATTGACAGTAGGGGACACCATTTTCTAGCTCTCATCAATAGTTCTTCCTGACCGTGGACAAGCTGGGATTTGTAGATAAAGAGATTAGTGCCAGTGGATAGTTGAATTACCAGCCCCATTCTATCAGCCTATCAGCGCTTGGCTCCAACATCGGAGTATGGAAAAAGTGCCTTACACCTGAGAAAGTGTTTACCTTATTGGCCTATTTCCTCTGTAGCGATCCCAATAATTTGTAATTTCATTAGTAATTTAGTTAATTATTTTTAAAGAGCACCTACACTCATGGATGCATCTTGGTGCTGAATCAAGCAAAACTAGTAGGTTAAAACAGGACAACTAACCTACATTAAAAAGAGTTTTCTTAGGTAGTCATCTTCCTCTGCATTGGTGTGAAAATTGGATATGCTTGAGGGGCTAGTTTATATTAGTTCTGACAGCAGTTGGCCCAATTGAATGGGCCATTTAGATTTAAAGTTAGCTCAAAACGTTTGGCAGGAAACAATGAATGCAAAGTATGTTTTCTATTCAGTGTTTCACAGCTCCATAGCAACCAGTTTCATGTGAAAATGTTCTCTGGGTTTTGTGTATTCCACATGTACCTGTTTATGCCAGCAGCACAAAGCCTAGGAACCAAGTGTGGGGCAGGCAGCTCCTATTCCCTGCAAGAGGTGCGCAGGCAGGCCTTGCCTTTTTTTGCATTTTTTGTAGCTATTCATCAAACTAGGTGACAGTCTGTACAACTAGAAATGGTTTACACTGATTAGTGAACAATTTTCTCCTTACACCAAGATCAGTTTAAGAAGCCAGGCATTGTATTTGGCTTTGCCAAACATTCTAATGGGAGGGGGGTAACATGGAGGGTAGCTTAGGGTGAACATGCAGGGAGAGGGTTGACTATGGGCCAATGGTGCACCCACACGTGCAGAGGGGGACCCCAACACTGGTGCACCTCACATGTTTCTCTAACAACCTCATGGGCACTACACATTCAATCGCGGGGGATGAAGGAAGCTATGTTATCACCTACAACGCTGTTTTACTAGGAAGCAATAGTAGGTGGTTTCCTCAGAGAGGTTCAAGTAAAAATGCATATAACCGACTACTAAAATCAGCTGTCACAAATTGCTAGTAATGCTATAACATGGTCATATGATCGAAAGCCATCCATGTTGAAAGCAGCTCCACTTTAGACCCCAACGAGTCAGCATATGTTCACACTCATGGTTAACACACCAGGTAGAGCACTTTCCTTAAGACTCATGGCACTATTGTTCCGTGCAAGGGGTTCTGCAGGCTCCACTAGAATAATAAAATGAAGCGCATGTTGCCACAAGATCTCTGAAAACTGGCCTTTTGACCTTACAGTGTGTGTGTGTATGTGTGGTGTGTGTGGTGTGTGTGTGGTGTATGTGTGTGGTGTGCATATCTATATATGTGCACATGCATGTGTAAAGGTCATTCTAGTTTTTGTCTCTCCATCCGTAATCTCAGATAATGTCTGCCTGCACGCCTAACTGGACATGGTGTGTGTACACACAGGTATCTAATACCGGTCTGTGTATGGATCTGCAATTCTGATGTGCATGTGTGTTTTTTTGATGTTGCATTGCCTCTGAAAGCAGTTTGTATGTCTGCAACTCCTTAGGCCTACTAGGTGCTACTGCAGGTCATTAGTCCATCTGATTGAGCCTGCAGATGTGTAGACTTGACATGTGAGTGCCGCACTATAGTTCCTGTTGACAGGTCTTTAGAGCTCATGTGTGTACCTTCAGGTTTGTAGACTGTGTGGGTATCAGTCCATATACCTAGTGTGTTTGTGCGTGAGAGGTCTGTGCTGCCATGACTTCTTGACCCTTAATACCCCCTCCTCCTTGGAGACCCAGAACTGGCTCCTGTTCTGTCCTGTTCCCTTGTTCCCTTCTCTACCCCCATCCACTGGATATTGAGTTGCTCTCTCCTGAGCCTAGAGCTGCTTCCTTGAACCTAGTGGTCCTCTTGTTGGACTTGGCACTGCTTGTCTCCTGGATGGTGTGCTGCTGCTCCAGACCAATCTCTGTTCCTTCCCGACCCTGAATGGCTCCTTGTGTTGCTCAACACTCCCTTGCCCCTGTACTGATCCCTCTTCAACCATACAATGCCACCCCATTGGCACTGCACTGCTCGCCCCCACTGGATAATGAGCCACCTCTCCACCATCTCATAGGCTGCATTGCTACTCTTAGGACCATGCACTCTTCCCTCCTCTAGACCTTGTGCTACTCCCTTTCCCCTGTGCTTTTCTCTCTGCACCATGTGCTGCCTCTGTCCTCCTTTAGATCCTTGCACTTCTCACCTCAATGGCGGAACCCTGCGATGGTCCAATCCCTCTCAAATGCCATGAGCCCTGAGATCTGTGTTGAACACGGCACTGACCAGCCCTTGTTGTTTGTGACCCCCCACTGCTGTTGCATCAGTCCCTAAGAGGGCCATCATTTTATTTTTAGCTTCACATAAATACAGCACAGTTACAACATGGGCAGCACAAATGCAAATTAGCTTGAATGCGGGAAAAGTTGTTTGAAACTGCTATCCATGTGTTGCCTCTTCCGTGTATTAATCTAACGTTTCAAATATCATTTTAATGTGCAAAAGCCAAAACTGTTGACGTTGCCAGTGCTTGTTGTTAAGTATTTCTCCCAAACAACACATTAGGTGAGGACGGATCTTTTGAAGATTCATATACAAAACGACTTCACTGGTATGAATCTAATTCTGTGTCTGAAGGTGGGTTTTGCTACATATTTTTGTTAGACTTCGGTATTTCGAGTAAATAACAAAATTGACGAGCATCCCTGGAACCAGGAAAACACACTGCATCAGATCTCTGAGTGAGAATAAATGTATGAGAGGGACATATGTAAGTGCATCCTGCCCGCCTTTTTCGGGCTGCCATTTTATAAGTCTACCACCCAGACCCACTTTCCCCTATAGTATGTTGTATACAAATAATAGCTTCATCATAAACTGATTTTACTATTTCAGAGTCAAATTTTACAGCCTCATTATAAGAGTGCCTTACAGAGCACTACGATTGGCTTGCCTCTCAGACCCCGGTTACCATAATGCAAACACACCATCGCATTTCCCCAATAAAACTTTTTACTGCATCCTAGTGCACATTAAAAGTAACACTCGCTGCATTAATACACTTCAATCCACTCTTTTTCTGTTGTGGAGCAAATGAAAAGCCCGGTGCTAATGAGATCATATTTTCCATTATCTAACTAAAGAGGTCATTGTTTTGGGGTGGGTGGAGCCGTTCAATATAATGGTGTGAAGAGAAAAAGCAATGTGTTCCTCTCAGAAGTAGGTGTGTGCATTGCTTAATTTGTAAATAATTATATTAACTTTAACTATAACAATAACAATGAAAATAATGATATTAGGTTTCCATGGAAGCCCCTCAGCCAGTGCTACAGAATTTCCCGGGGTTCCTCAATACCAAGACGGCCGAGTTTTGATTCTACATCACCCCTTTTTGTTCCACCACCTAGAAAGTCTTGTCTCTTTATCTCACTCTTGCAGTTCCTTTTTCATTCCTACATTCTCCCTCTGTCTCTGCTTTCCCAGTGTTTAATGTGAGCTGGTGGTTGCAGGTGGGTCTACCTGGTCTTATATTTGGGACCCACAATTATTTTTCAAATCAGCCTTGTTCCCATGCATCCACCCTAAGGATTTTGGCATATTCCCAGATTTACCATTAGTGGTAGACCTGGGAATGCGCCAAAATGCAATGCCTCAACGAGAAGAAATATTTTTATTTCTCTTCTTTTTTTTCCTCTTTCTAAGTGAGCTGCATTCTGCAGCCCACTTAGAAAGAGGAAAATACCCCTGAGGATGTTTTTTGTGCAGGAAGGTGTCCTTTCCTGCACAAAAACAATCCTGCCTACAACAGAGGCACGCTTGCACCATGACCCAAGGGTGACTGCATTGGCGCTAGACAGCCAAAAGTGCGTCAGCTCAAGGAAAGGACAGGAATGTGCCATATAATGTTAAACACTGCGCATTCCTGCCTTTTCCCTTTCACACAGTGCAGCGCAGCAAGGTGGCTTGCAGCGTTGCGCTGCATGAAAGATTGATAAATTTGCCCCAGGGTGTCTAATCAAGACTGTCAAACCTTGGTATTCAGAGCAAATACAAGGAGACGATGGATGGAGTGCTGAAACTTTTCA
This sequence comes from Calotriton arnoldi, assembly GCA_963921515.1. NCBI lineage: Eukaryota > Metazoa > Chordata > Amphibia > Caudata > Salamandridae > Calotriton > Calotriton arnoldi. The sequence continues at coordinate 1,560,152 of CAWUFW010001381.1, forward strand.
GACACTCGCCCCCAGTCACTATTAGATCTGGGTTGAATCCATCATCGTTCTTTAGCTCACTTCGCCACCCCAGTTCAGACCCACCCATATGCAAATCAGTCTTGACCCTGTTTCTCATGGGAACAGTCCAGCCAACACTGCCAAGCCAGATCTTCCCTGGACCGGAAACATGCATTCTGGGACCGGTTTCGGAGTAACACCCCTCATCAGCCAGGCGAGCTTGAATCAAGTGGCAAAGTGAGCAAGCGACCCATGTCTGGGCATACCCTGTCAACTTAGGGCGAACAGAGAAAACACAAGGAGATGATGGACGGAGCGCTGAAACTTTTCAGACACTCACCCCCAGTCACTGTTAGATCTGTGTTGAATCCATCATCGTTCTTTAGCTCACTTCGCCACCCCAGTTCAGACCCAGCCATAGGCAAATCTGTCCTGACCCTGTTCCTCATGGGAACAGGCCAGCCCGAACTGCCAAGCCAGAACTTTCCTGGACTGGAAACAAGTATCCTGGGACCGGTTTCAGGGTAACACCCCTCATCAGCCAGGCTTGCTTGAATCCAGTAGCAAAGTGAGCAAGGGACCCACATCGGGGCATACCCTGCCAACTTAGGGTGAACAGAGCAAACACAAGGAGATGATGGACGGAGCGCTGAAACATTTCAGACACTCACCCCCAGTCGCTATTAGATCTGGGTTGACTCCATCATCGTTCTTTGGCTCACTTCGCCACCCCAGTTCAGACCCTACCATATGCAAATCAGTCTTGACCCTGTTCCTCATGGGAACAGTCCAGCCCGAACTGCCAAGCCAGATCTTCCCTGGACCGGAAACAAGCATCCTGGGACCGGATGGTATTCGGCAGCCCCAACATTCTGTAACACAGATTTCTGGCTTCTGAGCAGAAGTTCAGGCCCCAGCACTTATTCTTTCACATATTAGACACTCTGCTTTCTTAGCTTTCTCATGTCCATTCTTTATCCATTTTGTGCCTTCTCTCTCTTGCTCTGGCTCAACGAATGATGATGAAAAATAAGTTCCAGTCCCTAAACAAATGAGTACCAGTGCACACCATCTGAAACCACCCACACAACCTAGGTGGGTGACATATTATATGATTTGGTACTTTTAGGCTCTGTAATGTAGAACCAAGTTGTTCTTATGCCCATTGGGGAAAACGACTATGGGCACTGTTACTGCTGAGGTTGAAGGGCAGCAGGATTTACCAATCTGATCAAACAATATTGTGATTACTTGAAATACTTCAAAATTACTTGTTAGAGGATATGCAAAGAAATGTTGAACCCAGTCTAAAAATCCAAACAGTAATCTTTTTGAAACTTTTGTATGACTATTTAAATTTTAAAAAGGTGGTATAATGTAATGAATTACCTTCAGGACTACACAGGTATCTTCTGTTAGAGGATATCAAACGTTAAACAGACATGAATAGCCATGAACAAATAATTTGAGTGTAAGCGGAATATATAATAAAAGGGCAGTTAGAAAACACATCCAAACTGGATTATGAATGAAGAGAAGAGCCACCACAGCACGTTGGACGAGCATGTAGTTAAAAAAAGTTCCAACCATATTCAATAATGCTGTGTGCTGTCACAAATTGTACAGAGTCAGCAATGACATCATTATTCCGGGTCAATCCGTATGTTATATATGGCTCACACTGAGCACCACTTTTGTGAATTCCAGATGCTAAATGTGATTATTCACTGCAATGATGTACCAAAAGTGGGAAATAAAAGTTGTGCGGGAAACAAACACTGTTTACTATTGTTGCTCCATTATGAAGGACTGCCACGCTACTTTATCAAGGCTCTATGAAATCTTGCCAATGCAGCGTTGGATCTCTGCTTCAATGGAGAGAGCAGAGCCCAGTTTCAGGAGAGCAAAGTCAGAAAGGCACAGAGGGTAGTGGCTGTGGGTGGCAAAAGGGCATTTTGGACCACGAGAAGAGGCCCCCATTGCTGCTCTGACCCTGTGAAGCCGGAGAAAGCAGGTGCAGATTGTTTTGAAGGCCATACATAACATAAAATTATAGATGGAAAAAAGTGACTATCAGACATTTTACACTTCAGGGTTTTGAGTGAGATGGTAGACAATCCGAGCTTCAACCATGTTGTCTATTTCATGTCTCTAAGAACCCATTGGTAAAAATTATCCCTTTGATTCACTGTTACCCATCTATAATTTTATAGATTCCTTTGAAGGTATTGATGTATGGGGGAAGTGGGCTAATTATAAAAAGTGAAGAAACACAAAATTCATGCAGTACATTAAGCCTCCCTGTTTTATTTTGTATTGTAAGCTCTGAAGACAATACTTTGCCTGTGGCTATTCCCTGACTGTCTCATTGAACACGTTATCACATAAATGCACTGTATACAGCGAGCAATCATTCATATTTTCTGCTGCAATGAGATTTTTCATTACCACCACCATTAATAGCATGACCACTACCACTAATACCACTACAACCACCACCACCGCCAAAACCACCATAACAATAGTCATTACTACATATTTTACTATTTTACGTTACTATTGTATTTCATTGTTTACATATTAGTAAGCTTGTGAAAACTATTTCTAAGCAGGGTTCCTCAATCGGAGTATCATTAGCTGACCAGAGACCCACATATATCTTCCTTAGTTAGTTTCTATGTCAAAGACATTTGTACTTCAGAAGCTTAAACCTCCATTACGGAGCTATATATTCCCATCATCCGGCACTTGCCACTTTCACCACATTTTGATCATGGGCAATGGTGCCTTAGTGACACTTTAGATCAACTGACTAGAATGGTGTACTGAGAAAAACATTTAACTGAATAAAACAAAAATCAAGATTTACGGGAATAAATATCAGTTAGGTAGATAAATTCAAAAAGTAACAACACCTCTCCATGGAACAACGCATGGTGGCCTGCTGATCTCGGCCCATCCCCCGCCCCAACAGACCACACCCAAAACCTCGGCATCATCCTGGACAGCAAGCTATCTATGAAGAAACAGGTAAACACAGTCTCATCCGCCTGCTTCCACACCCTACTCATGCTCCGCAAGATCTTCAGATGGCTTCCACTCAACACCAGAAGGACTGTCATGCATGCTGTTATCACCAGCAGGCTGGACTATGGGAACACACTCTACATAGGAATCCTGCATGCCTCCTGAAGAGACAACAGGTAATACAGAACTCAGTGGCAAGACTCTTCCTCAACATCCCCAGACAGACCCACAGCACACCGCACCTCAAAAAGCTACACTGGCTCCCGATCCAGAAGAGATGCCTGTTCAAGTTGCTGACCCATGCATACAAAGCCCTGAACAATAAACGACCAGCATACATTAACAAAAGCATGACCTTTTATCAACCAACCAGACACCTACGATCCGTCCCTTCTTCTTTGCAGACACTCCCCAGATCCGCAGAAGCAACACCGGAGGATGTTCCTTCTCACACCTGGGGGCCAAAACCTGTAACGACTTTCCCCTGCACCTCATGACCACCTCATTGCTGCAAGAATTTAGGAAAGGACTCAAGACCTGGCTGTTAGACTAAACTGCTAGCAACTTCATGAAACCCTCACAGGTGATTTGCAGCGCTTTATAAATCCTGAGTGATTGATTGATTGTCCATTTAAAGGCCTATATTTAAATGCACAAGTAGGTATATGCATGTGATGGAGACCATCTTAGTTGATAAATATGCACAGTTTCTTCTCAAAAAGAGCACATACATGTTAGTTTAATCCTGAGGATTTTGGGCCGATTGGTCAATGTAGGGAGAAGTGAGTTATGTAGGAGGTGGTTATATTTGTCTATATTGTTCAGATTCTACACAGAAGATGTATCAAATAGTAGTTCAAACACCTGTATACTGAGTAACACCAACATTTCCTTTGCTTTTGTGATTTGGTGTAAATACATTCCGATTTTTAAAACACATTTCTGGAAATAAAAACAGACATATATTGGACACCAATTTATAAACTAGAGTTTGAATTTGAGCTTGAAATTTGGTTGGCTGTGACGAGATGGTTATCATGTGAATTTTTTCATGTTCAGGATCCAGCTCTCAGTTTGTAACCCTGTTCTTAAAGCAAAGTTGTGAAGTCATGTAGGGGCACGATGAAGTCAGCGTATGATGGTCTACTACAGAGAAGTAACAGAAAACTCTACACCTCCCCAAAGAGTAAAATTGGAGAATCAAGAATTATTAACTGGTTTTGTTGTGAACCTACAGATATGCAAATTGTGAGCGCATACGTCCCCAAGTGTTTGACTAGGACAGCCAACTAAACACTTGAAGAGAACCTGGAATAGCAAAAAAGCCTCTAAAACATAAAGAGGGAAGGTGACTGAGGAGAAGGCCATAGCATCAGCTGGGCACTGGGCACTGTGCTCAGCACACCTACCAGATTACCTGATGATAATACATATTGACTTATGTCTTTCAACATCCATATGTCTATGTAAAGGAAGCATACAGAAAGACTGTGTTCACCCTGCCAGTCAACAAATCTGTAAAGAGGAACTCATTTGAAGTTTCAGTGATTAAAGATATCAATGGCAATGTGTTACCATGAGTGATGTAATCAATTACATACTTTTACACCTCTGACATCATAAATGAGGTCATTAGCACATCTGGAGAAATTGTTGGTGTGCAGCTAAACAAATGTGATTGGCTACAACAAAAATGTTGGGGTATTGACACTAGATGAAAAAAAAAAAAATAGGCAACATCGTGGAAATTGGAATCTTGGTACATCCTCAACTTGGGAACGATGAGCTCCAGGAAGTTGAACTTGTATGAAGAACATTTTGTATATCAAGCGAGAAAATTAGTGACACCAAATCCTCTCTTAGTAGTTGAACCTGAATGAAGAATCTTGAGCACTTCTGACATAAAACAAGATCAATCAATCAATCAGGGGTTTGTTAAAGCGCGACTACTCACCCATAAGGGTCTCAAGGCGCTAGGGGTGGGGGGGGGTGCAGGTTCCATCCATCAAGGAGGGGGTCTGTCGAAGAGCCAGGTTTTGAGGTTTCTTGCGAAGATGGGGAGCGATGTTGTCTGTCTGAGGTGGAGCGGAAGGGTGTTCCATGCTTTGGCCGCGAGGAAGGAGAAGGAGCGGCCTCCCGATCTGGTCTTTCTGGTGCGGGGGACGACGGCGTAGGAGAGCTGGGCTGATTGTAGGGTCCTTTGGGGTGCGTGGAATTTGAGTTGGCTGTTCAGGTATGCTGGTCCGGTGCCGTGGAGGGCCTTGTGTGCGTGGGTGAGCATCTTGAAGGTGATTCTCGCCTCGACAGGGAGCCAGTGGAGTGTGCGCAGGTGCTGGGAGATGTGGCAGTGTTTTGGCAGGTTGAGGACCAGTCTTGCGGCGGCGTTCTGGATGTTCTGTAGCTTGCGGGTGAGGTTTTTGTTTATTCCGACGAAGAGTGCGTTGCCGTAGTCGAGTCTGCTGGTGACCAGGGCGTGAGTGACGGTCTTTCGGTGTTCGAGGGGGATCCATTTGAAGGTCTTACAAAGGAGGCGGAGGGTGTGGAAGCAGGAAGACGAGACAGAGTTGATCTGGTGGTCCATTTTGAGCTCGGAGTCCAGGATGATTCCCAGGTTGCGTGCGTGGTCCGTGGGGGTTGGCGGGTTTCCGAGGGCGGGGGGCCACCAGGTGTCGCTCCAGTCATCGGGGTTTGGGACCATGATGAGTACTTCTGTTTTGTTGGTGTTTAGTTGTAGGCAGCTGTTTTTCATCCATTTGGCGACGGCTTCCATGCCTTCTCGAAAGTTGTGTCTGGCGGTGTTGGGCTCGTTGGATAGGGAGAGGATGAGCTGGGTGTCATCTGCGTATGACACGATGTTGAGTCCGTAGGTTCTGACGATGGGGGCGAGTGGAGCCATGTAGATGTTGAAGAGCGTCGGGCTGAGGGAGGAGCCCTGGGGGACTCCGCAGGTGGTAGGTGTGGGGTCCGAGAGGAAAGGGGGGAGTCTGACCCGCTGCTCCGGCCTGCCGGAGAGGAAGGAGCGGATCCAGTCGAGGGCCTTGTCCTGGATTCCTGCGTTGTGGAATCTGCGTATTAGGGTGCGGTGGGAGACTGTGTCGAACGCCGCTGATAGGTCGAGGAGGATGAGGGCTACTGTTTCTCCTTTGTCCAGTAGGGTGCGGATGTCGTCTGTTGCGGCGAGGAGGGCGGTTTCCGTACTGTGGTTTTTTCTGAAGCCGGATTGGGAGGAGTCGAGGATGTTGTGTTCTTCAATGAATGTGGCGAGTTGGCTGTTGATGGCTTTCTCGATGACTTTCGCTGGGAACGGGAGCAGGGAGATGGGTCTGTAGTTTTTGAGGTCGGTGGGGTCCGCTGAGGGTTTCTTTAGGAGGGGTTGACCTCGGCGTGTTTCCAGTCGTCGGGGAACGAGGCGGTCGCCAGGGAGCGGTTGATGGTGTGGCGGAGCATGGGTGCGATAGTGTTGGCGGCTCTGTTGAAGATGTGGTGGGGGCAGGGGTCCGTGGGGGCCCCTGAGTGGATTGACTTCATTGTCTTCAGTGTGTCTTCGGTGGTGAGGGCTGTCCAGTCGTCAATCACTGGTTTCCGGGTGTCGGGGGTGGTTGGTGAGGGTTCAGTGTGTTGGTTGTCTTCGTCGAAGTTGTCGTAGAAGCTCTTGATTTTGTGGTGGAAAAAGGTGCTGAGTTTGTCGCAGAGGTCTTGTGAGGGAGGGACGTCGGTAGACTCGCTAGTGGGTTGGGCGAACTCCTTGATGATGCTGAAGAGTTCCTTGCTGTTGTGCGCGTGGGTGGAGATTCTGTCTTCAATCGCTTTTTTCCTCGTTTCTCTGATGAGTTGATGGTGGGCGTTGGTGGCGGCTCTGAAGTTGTCGTGGGCTTCTGTGGATTTGGTGTTCCTCCAGGCCTTTTCGAGGCGGTGGCATGTTCTTCTGGACTCTCGAAGTTCGGTGGTAAACCATCTGGCTTTCTTGGCGCGGGTATTGTTGTTTTTCTTGAGGGGGGCTATGGTGTTGGTGCTGTCCGAGATCCATCTATGCAGGGTTCGGGCTGCGGTGTTGGGGTCGTCGTTTTCCGCGATGGTTGGGGTGGAGTTGTTGAGTGAGGAGGTGAGCTGGTCGTCAGTGATTTTGGTCCAGTTTCTTCATGGAAGCAGGTGCTGGTGTCTGTGGATGGTGGGTGTTCTGAAGGTGAAGTGGACGCAACGATGGTCAGTCCATGGGAGTTCGGTGGTGTGGCTGAAGGTGATGGAGTTTCCTGTAGTGAAGAGGGGGTCGAGGGTGTGTCCTGCTGAGTGCATGGGCTCGGTCACGATCTGGCGCAGTCCAATGTTGTGGAGGTTGTCCAGGAGGGATGTGGTGTTGGGGTCCAGTTGGTTGTCGAGGTGGAAGTTGAGGTCTCCCAGCAGGGTGTAGTTGGTGGATGCGATGGCCTGCGGGGAGATAATGTCCGTGATGGAGTTGGCGAAGGGTCCGCGGGGTCCAGGGGGTCGGTAGATGAGGGTTCCTCGGAGGGTGGCGGTGGGGCTGGCCAGTATCTTGAAGTGAAGGTGTTCCATCAGTTCTGTGGGCTCGTCAGGGAGAGTGCTCAGGCGGAGGCTGGATTTGTGGACGATGGCGATTCCTCCTCCTGGGCGGGTGGGGCGGTCCTTCCTGGAGATCTTGTATCCTTGGGGGATGGCGATGGCGATGTCCGGTCCCGAGGTGGTGTTGGTCCAGGTTTCGGTGAAGAACGCTACGTCCGGGGTGGTGCTGTCGAGGAGGTCCCAGATTTCTGTGGCGTGTTTGTGGAGGGATCGGACGTTGAGGAGGATGCATTGCAGGGTCTTCGGTTCGGTTGTGGTCTTGTGGGCGGGTTGTGCTGGATCCGTGTTCTTGGCGGTGCTGCAGGTGTGCCGGCAGCGGTGACAGCTGAAGTGTCCGTGGGAGTCGGCTGGTGTTGCTAGCTTGCAGTTGTTGTTGCGGCCTGGGTTGAGTGCATGGAGTGCTGCTGGGTTGTAGCGTTGGCGGGGCGGAGGTCCAGGGTTCCTGGCGCTGGTCGCGGTCGGGTCAGCGCCGCGCAGTGGCCGCCATTAAATAGGGGTCGGGGAGGGCTGGACAGCTGGGAGGCGGGAGCGGGGAGGGGAGCTGGATTGGGCTGGTCGCGCTGGGGGGAGGGGCCGCGGGGCAGCAGCGGCAGGGAAAGGTAAAGGGAGGAAATAAGGGATAAAGAAAAAAGGGAAAATAGGCAGAAATAAGGCACAAAAGAGCAGAGATGCAGAAAAGTGCAGAAAGGTGAAAGATAAAAGAGGGTAGAAAAACGAGTGAAAACGAGTGAAAGGGCAGAGCGAGAGGAAGGGAAAATGAGCAGAAATAAGGCACAAAAGAGCAGAGATGCAGAAAAGTGCAGAAAGGTGAAAGATAGAAAAGGGTAGAAAAACGAGTGAAAGAGCAGAGTGAGAGGAAGGAGACAGAGGTCCACTGGACCACCAGGGATGAGGCACAGGGAAACCTGCGGGTGGAGGAGGGCCTCGACCACCAACACTCGAGAGTGCAGGGGCAGGCCTCACTTAATGGTGGAGCTGCGAGGGTGGGAGAGCAATTTCACTGACAATGAGTCAGTGGTCTTGCTCGCCTGTCCCCGCAGTGGCCGCCATTAAGTAGGGGTTGGGGAGGGCTGGACAGCTGGGAGGCGGGAGCGGGGAGGGGAGCTGGATTGGGCCGGTCGCGCTGGGGGGGAGGGGCCGCGGGGGCAGCAGCGGCGGGTAAAGGTAAAGGGAGGAAATAAGGGATAAAGAAAAAAGGGAAATTAAGCAGAAATAAGGCACAAAAGAGCAGAGATGCAGAAAAGTGCAGAAAGGTGAAAGATAAAAGAGGGTAGAAAAACGAGTGAAAACGAGTGAAAGGGCAGAGCGAGAGGAAGGGAAAATGAGCAGAAATAAGGCACAAAAGAGCAGAGATGCAGAAAAGTGCAGAAAGGTGAAAGATAGAAAAGGGTAGAAAAACGAGTGAAAGAGCAGAGCGAGAGGAAGGAGACAGAGGTCCACTGGAACACCAGGGATGAGGCGCAGGGAAACCTGCGGGTGGAGGAGGGCCTCGACCACCAACACTCGAGAGTGCAGGGGCAGGCCTCACTTAATGGTGGAGCTGCGAGGGTGGGAGAGCAATTTCACTGACAATGAGTCAGTGGTCTTGCTCGCCTGTCCCCGCAGTGGCCGCCATTAAGTAGGGGTCGGGGAGGGCTGGACAGCTGGGAGGCGGGAGCGGGGAGGGGAGCTGAATTTGGCCGGTCGCGCTGGGGGGGAGGGGCCGCGGGGGCAGCAGCAGCGGGGAAAGGTAAAGGGAGGAAATAAGGGATAAAGAAAAAAGGGAAATAGGCAGAAATAAGGCACAAAAGAGCAAAGATGCAGAAAAGTGCAGAAAGGTGAAAGATGAAAGAGGGTAGAAAAACGAGTGAAAACGAGTGAAAGGGCAGAGCGAGAGGAAGGGAAAATGAGCAGAAATAAGGCACAAAAGAGCAGAGATGCAGAAAGGTGAAAGATAGAAAAGGGTAGAAAAACGAGTGAAAGAGCAGAGTGAGAGGAAGGAGACAGAGGTCCACTGGACCACCAGGGATGAGGCGCAGGGAAACCTGCGGGTGGAGGAGGGCCTCGACCACCAACACTCGAGAGTGCAGGGGCAGGCCTCACTTAATGGTGTAGCTGCGAGGGTGGGAGAGCAATTTCACTGACAATGAGTCAGTGGTCTTGCTCGCCTGTCCCCGCAGTGGCCGCCATTAAGTAGGGGTCGGGGAGGGCTGGACAGCTGGGAGGCGGGAGCGGGGAGGGGAGCTGGATTGGGCCGGTCGCACTGGGGGGGAGGGGCCGCGGGGGCAGCAGCGGCAGGGAAAGGTAAAGGGAGGAAATAAGGGATAAAGAAAAAAGGGAAAATAGGCAGAAATAAGGCACAAAAGAGCAGAGATGCAGAAAAGTGCAGAAAGGTGAAAGATAAAAGAGGGTAGAAAAACGAGTGAAAGGGCAGAGCGAGAGGAAGGGAAAATGAGCAGAGATAAGGCACAAAAGAGCAGAGATGCAGAAAAGTGCAGAAAGGTGAAAGATAGAAAAGGGTAGAAAAACGATTGAAAGAGCAGAGTGAGAGGAAGGAGACAGAGGTCCACTGGACCACCAGGGATGAGGCGCAGGGAAACCTGCGGGTGGAGGAGGGCCTCGACCATCAACACTAGAGAGTGCAGGGGCAGGGGCAGGCCTCACTTAATGGTGGAGCTGCGAGGGTCGGAGAGCAATTTCACTGACAATGAGTCAGTGGTCTTGCTCGCCTGTCCCTGCAGTGGCCGCCATTAAGTAGGGGTCGGGGAGGGCTGGACAGCTGGGAGGCGGGAGCGGGGAGGGGAGCTGAATTGGGCCGGTCGCGCTGGGGGGAGGGGCCGCGGGGGCAGCAGCGGCGGGGAAAGGTAAAGGGAGGAAATAAGGGATAAAGAAAAAAGGGAAAATAGGCAGAAATAAGGCACAAAAGAGCAGAGATGCAGAAAAGTGCAGAAAGGTGAAAGATAAAAGAGGGTAGAAAAACGAGTGAAAACGAGTGAAAGGGCAGAGCGAGAGGTAGGGAAAATGAGCAGAAATAAGGCACAAAAGAGCAGAGATGCAGAAAAGTGCAGAAAGGTGAAAGATAGAAAAGGGTAGAAAAACGAGTGAAAGAGCAGAGTGAGAGGAAGGAGACAGAGGTCCACTGGACCACCAAGGATGAGGCGCAGGGAAACCTGCGGGTGGAGGAGGGCCTCGACCACCAACACTTGAGAGTGCAGGGGCAGGGGCAGTCCTCACTTAATGGTGGAGCTGTGAGGGTGGGAGAGCAATTTCACTGACAATGAGTCAGTGGTCTTGCTCGCCTGTCCCCGCAGTGGCCGCCATTAAGTAGGGGTCGGGGAGGGCTGGACAGCTTGGAGGCGGGGAGGGGAGCTGGATTGGGCCGGTTGCGCTTGGGGGGAGGGGCCGCGGGGGCAGCAGCGGCGGGGAAAGGTAAAGGGAGGAAATAAGGGATAAAGAAAAAAGGGAAAATAGGCAGAAATAAGGCACAAAAGAGCAGAGATGCAGAAAAGTGCAGAAAGGTGAAAGATAAAAGAGGGTAGAAAAACGAGTGAAAACGAGTGAAAGGGCAGAGCGAGAGGAAGGGAAAATGAGCAGAAATAAGGCACAAAAGAGCAGAGATGCAGAAAAGTGCAGAAAGGTGAAAGATAGAAAAGGGTAGAAAAACGAGTGAAAGAGCAGAGTGAGAGGAAGGAGACAGAGGTCCACTGGACCACAAGGGATGAGGCGCAGGGAAACCTGCGGGTGGAGGAGGGCCTCGACCACCAACACTCGAGAGTGCAGGGGCAGGGGCAGGCCTCACTTAATGGTGGAGCTGCGAGGGTGGGAGAGCAATTTCACTGACAATGAGTCAGTGGTCTTGCTCGCCTGTCCCCGCAGTGGCCGCCATTAAGTAGGGGTCGGGGAGGGCTGGACACCTGGGAGGCGGGAGCGGGGAGGGGAGCTGGATTGGGCCGGTCGCGCTGGGGGGAGGGGCCACGGGGGCAGCAGCGGCGGGGAAAGGTAAAGGGAGGAAATAAGGGATAAAGAAAAAAGGGAAAATAGGCAGAAATAAGGCACAAAAGAGCAGAGATGGAGAAAAGTGCAGAAAGGTGAAAGATAAAAGAGGGTAGAAAAACAAGTGAAACCGAGTGAAAGGGCAGAGCGAGAGGAAGGGAAAATGAGCAGAAATAAGGCACAAAAGAGCAGAGATGCAGAAAAGTGCAGAAAGGTGAAAGATAGAAAAGGATAGAAAAACGAGTGAAAGAGCAGAGTGAGAGGAAGGAGACAGAGGTCGACTGGACCACCAGGGATGAGGCGCAGGGAAACCTGTGGGTGGAGGAGGGCCTCGACCACCAACACTCGAGAGTGCAGGGGCAGGGGCAGGCCTCACTTAATGGTGGCGCTGCGAGGGTGGGAGAGCAATTTCACTGACAATGAGTCAGTGGTCTTGCTCGCCTGTCCCCGCAGTGGCCGCCATTAAGTAGGGGTCGGGGAGGGCTGGACAGCTGGGAGGCGGGAGCGGGGAGGGGAGCTGGATTGGGCCGGTCGCGCTGGGGGGGAGGGGCCGCGGGGGCAGCAGCGGTGGGGAAAGGTAAAGGGAGGAAATAAGGGATAAAGAAAAAAGGGAAAATAGGCAGAAATAAGACACAAAAGAGCAGAGATGTAGAAAAGTGCAGAAAGGTGAAAGATAAAAGAGGGTAGAAAAACGAGTGAAAACGAGTGAAAGGGCAGAGCGAGAGGAAGGGAAAATGAGCAGAGATAAGGCACAAAAGAGAAGAGATGCAGAAAATTGCAGAAAGGTGAAAGGTAGAAAAGGGTAGAAAAACGATTGAAAGAGCAGAGTGAGAGGAAGGAGACAGAGGTCCACTGGACCACCAGGGATGAGGCGCAGGGAAACCTGCGGGTGGAGGAGGGCCTCGACCATCAACACTAGAGAGTGCAGGGGCAGGGGCAGGCCTCACTTAATGGTGGAGCTGCGAGGGTGGGAGAGCAATTTCACTGACAATGAGTCAGTGGTCTTGCTCGCCTGTCCCCGCAGTGGCCGCCATTAAGTAGGTGTCGGGGAGGGCTGGACAGCTTGGAGGCGGGAGCGGGGAGAGGAGCTGGATTGGGCCGGTCGCGCTTGGGGGGAGGGGCCGCGGGGGCAGCAGCGGCGGGGAAAGGTAAAGGGAGGAAATAAGGGATAAAGAACAAAGGGAAAATAGGCAGAAATAAGGCACAAAAGAGCAGAGATGCAGAAAAGTGCAGAAAGGTGAAAGATAAAAGAGGGTAGAAAAACGAGTGAAAACGAGTGAAAGGGCAGAGCGAGAGGAAGGGAAAATGAGCAGAAATAAGGCACAAAAGAGCAGAGATGCAGAAAAGTGCAGAAAGGTGAAAGATAGTAAAGGGTAGAAAAACGAGTGAAAGAGCAGAGTGAGAGGAAGGAGACAGAGGTCCACTGGACCACCAGGGATGAGGCGCAGGGAAACCTGCGGGTGGAGGATGGCCTCGACCACCAACACTTGAGAGTGCAGGGGCAGGCCTCACTTAATGGTGGAGCTGCGAGGGTGGGAGAGCAATTTCACTGACAATGAGTCAGTGGTCTTGCTCGCCTGTCCCCGCAGTGGCCGCCATTAAGTAGGGGTCGGGGAGGGCTGGACAGCTTGGAGGCGGGGAGGGGAGCTGGATTGGGCCGGTCGTGCTTGGGGGGAGGGGCCGTGGGGGCAGCAGCGGCGGGGAAAGGTAAAGGGAGGAAATAAGGGATAAAGAAAAAAAGGGAAAATAGGCAGAAATAAGGCACAAAAGAGAAGAGATGCAGAAAAGTGCAGAAAGGTGAAAGATAAAAGAGGGTAGAAAAACGAGTGAAAAAGAGTGAAAGGGCAGAGCGAGAGGAAGGGAAAATGAGCAGAAATAAGGCACAAAAGAGCAGAGATGCAGAAAAGTGCAGAAAGGTGAAAGATAGAAAAGGGTAGAAAAACGAGTGAAAGAGCAGAGTGAGAGGAAGGAGACAGAGGTCCACTGGACCACCAGGGATGAGGCGCAGGGAAACCTGCGGGTGGAGGAGGGCCTCGACCACCAACACTCGAGAGTGCAGGGGCAGGCCTCACTTAATGGTGGAGCTGCGAGGGTGGGAGAGCAATTTCACTGACAATGAGTCAGTGGTCTTGCTCGCCTGTCCCCGCAGTGGCCGCCATTAAGTAGGGGTCGGGAGGGCTGGACAGCTGGGAGGCGGGAGCGGGGAGGGGAGCTGGATTGGGCCGGTCGCGCTGGGGGAGGGGCCGCGGGGGCAGCAGCGGCGGAGAAAGGTAAAGGGAGGAAATAAGGGATAAAGAAAAAATGGAAAATAGGCAGAAATAAGGCACAAAAGAGCAGAGATGGAGAAAAGTGCAGAAAGGTGAAAGATAAAAGAGGGTAGAAAAACAAGTGAAACCGAGTGAAAGGGCAGAGCGAGAGGAAGGGAAAATGAGCAGAAATAAGGCACAAAAGAGCAGAGATGCAGAAAAGTGCAGAAAGGTGAAAGATAGAAAAGGATAGAAAAACGAGTGCAAGAGCAGAGTGAGAGGAAGGAGACAGAGGTCGACTGGACCACCAGGGATGAGGCGCAGGGAAACCTGCGGGTGGAGGAGGGCCTCGACCACCAACACTCGAGAGTGCAGGGGCAGGGGCAGGCCTCACTTAATGGTGGTGCTGCGAGGGTGGGAGAGCAATTTCACTGACAATGAGTCAGTGGTCTTGCTCGCCTGTCCCCGCAGTGGCCACCATTAAGTAGGGGTCGGGGAGGGCTGGACAGCTGGGAGGCGGGAGCGGGGAGGGGAGCTGGATTGGGCCGGTCGCGCTGGGGGGGCGGGGCCGCGGGGGCAGCAGCGGCGGGGAAAGGTAAAGGGAGGAAATAAGGGATAAAGAAAAAAGGGAAAATAGGCAGAAATAAGACACAAAAGAGCAGAGATGTAGAAAAGTGCAGAAAGGTGAAAGATAAAAGAGGGTAGAAAAACGAGTGAAAACGAGTGAAAGGGACAGAGCGAGAGGAAGGGAAAATGAGCAGAGATAAGGCACAAAAGAGCAGAGATGCAGAAAAGTGCAGAAAGGTGAAAGATAGAAAAGGGTAGAAAAACGATTGAAAGAGCAGAGTGAGAGGAAGGAGACAGAGGTCCACTGGACCACCAGGGATGAGGCGCAGGGAAACCTGCGGGTGGAGGAGGGCCTCGACCATCAACACTAGAGAGTGCAGGGGCAGGGGCAGGCCTCACTTAATGGTGGAGCTGCGAGGGTGGGAGAGCAATTTCACTGACAATGAGTCAGTGGTCTTGCTCGCCTGTCCCCGCAGTGGCCGCCATTAAGTAGGGGTCGAGGAGGGCTGGACAGCTTGGAGGCGGGAGCGGGGAGGGGAGCTGGATTGGGCCGGTCGCGCATGGGGGAGGGGCCGCAGGGGCAGCAGCAGCGGGGAAAGGTAAAGGGAGGAAATAAGGGATAAAGAAAAAAGGGAAAATAGGCAGAAATAAGGCACAAAAGAGCAGAGATGCAGAAAAGTGCAGAAAGGTGAAAGATAAAAGAGGGTAGAAAAACGAGTGAAAACGAGTGAAAGGGCAGAGCGAGAGGAAGGGAAAATGAGCAGAAATAAGGCACAAAAGAGCAGAGATGCAGAAAAGTGCAGAAAGGTGAAAGATAGAAAAGGGTAGAAAAACGATTGAAAGAGCAGAGTGAGAGGAAGGAGACAGAGGTCCACTGGACCACCAGGGATGAGGCGCAGGAAACCTGCGGGTGGAGGAGGGCCTCGACCATCAACACACAGAGTGCAGGGGCAGGGGCAGGCCTCACTTAATGGTGGAGCTGCGTGGGTGGGAGAGCAATTTCACTGACAATGAGTCAGTGGTCTTGCTCGCCTGTCCCCGCAGTGGCCGCCATTAAGTAGGGGTCGGGGAGGGCTGGACAGCTTGGAGGCGGGAGCGGGGAGGGGAGCTGGATTGGGCCGGTCGTGCTTGGGGGGAGGGGCCACGGGGGCAGCAGCAGCGGGGAAAGGTAAAGGGAGGGAATAAGGGATAAAGAAAAAGGGAAAATAGGCAGAAATAAGGCACAAAAGAGCAGAGATGCAGAAAAGTGCAGAAAGGTGAAAGATAAAAGAGGGTAGAAAAACGAGTGAAAACGAGTGAAAGGGCAGAGCGAGAGGAAGGGAAAATGAGCAGAAATAAGGCACAAAAGAGCAGAGATGCAGAAAAGTGCAGAAAGGTGAAAGATAGAAAAGGGTAGAAAAACGAGTGAAAGAGCAGAGTGAGAGGAAGGAGACAGAGGTCCACTGGACCACCAGGGATGAGGCGCAGGGAAACCTGCGGGTGGAGGATGGCCTCGACCACCAACACTGGAGAGTGCAGGGGCAGGGGCAGGCCTCACTTAATGGTGGAGCTGCGAGGGTGGGAGAGCAATTTCACTGACAATGAGTCAGTGGTCTTGCTCGCCTGTCCCCGCAGTGGCCGCCATTAAGTAGGGGTCGGGGAGGGCTGGACAGCTTGGAGGCGGGGAGGGAGCTGGATTGGGCCGGTCGCGCTTGGGGGAGGGGCCGCGGGGGCAGCAGCGGCGGGGAAAGGTAAAGGGAGGAAATAAGGGATAAAGAAAAAAAGGGAAAATAGGCAGAAATAAGGCACAAAAGAGCAGAGATGCAGAAAAGTGCAGAAAGGTGAAAGATAAAAGAGGGTAGAAAAATGAGTGAAAACGAGTGAAAGGGCAGAGCGAGAGGAAGGGAAAATGAGCAGAAATAAGGCACAAAAGAGCAGAGATGCAGAAAAGTGCAGAAAGGTGAAAGATAGAAAAGGGTAGAAAAACTAGTGAAAGAGCAGAGTGAGAGGAAGGAGACAGAGGTCCACTGGACCACCAGGGATGAGGCGCAGGGAAACCTGCGGGTGGAGGAGGGCCTCGACCACCAACACTCGAGAGTGCAGGGCAGGCCTCACTTAATGGTGGAGCTGCGAGGGTGGGAGAGCAATTTCACTGACAATGAGTCAGTGGTCTTGCTCGCCTGTCCCCGCAGTGGCCACCATTAAGTAGGGGTCGAGGAGGGCTGGACAGCTGGGAGGCGGGAGCGGGGAGGGGAGCTGGATTGGGCCAGTCGCGCAGGGGGGAGGGGCCGCGGGGTCAGCAGCGGCGGGGAAAGTTAAAGGGAGGAATTAAGGGATAAAGAAAAAAGGGAAAATAGGCAGAAATAAGGCACAAAAGAGCAGAGATGCAGAAAAGTGCAGAAAGGTGAAAGATAAAAGAGGGTAGAAAAACGAGTGAAAACGAGTGAAAGGGCAGAGCGAGAGGAAGGGAAAATGAGCAGAAATAAGGCACAAAAGAGCAGAGATGCAGAAAGGTGAAAGATAGAAAAGGGTAGAAAAACGAGTGAAAGAGCAGAGTGAGAGGAAGGAGACAGAGGTCCACTGGACCACCAGGGATGAGGCGCAGGAAACCTGCGGGTGGAGGAGGGTCTCGACCACCAACACTCGAGAGTGCAGGGGCAGGGGCAGGCCTCACTTAATGGTGGAGCTGCGAGGGTGGGAGAGCAATTTCACTGACAATGAGTCAGTGGTCTTGCTCGCCTGTCCCCGCAGTGGCCGCCATTAAGTAGGGGTCGAGGAGGGCTGGACAGCTGGGAGGCGGGAGCGGGGAGGGGAGCTGGATTGGGCCGGTCGCGCTGGGGGGGGGCCGCGGGGGCAGTAGCGGCAGGGAAAGGTAAAGGGAGGAAATAAGGGATAAAGAAAAAAGGGAAAATAGGCAGAAATAATGCACAAAAGAGCAGAGATGCAGAAAAATGCAGAAAGGTGAAAGATAAAAGAGGGTAGAAAAACGAGTGAAAACGAGTGAAAGGGCAGAGCGAGAGGAAGGGAAAATGAGCAGAAATAAGGCACAAAAGAGCAGAGATGCAGAAAGGTGAAAGATAGAAAAGGGTAGAAAAACGAGTGAAAGAGCAGAGTGAGAGGAAGGAGACAGAGGTCCACTGGACCACCAGGGATGAGGCGCAGGGAAACCTGCGGGTGGAGGAGGGCCTCGACCACCAACACTCGAGAGTGCAGGGGCAGGCCTCACTTAATGGTGGAGCTGCGAGGGTAGGAGAGCAATTTCACTGACAATGAGTCAGTGGTCTTGCTCGCCTGTCCCCGCAGTGGCCGCCATTAAGTAGGGGTCGGGGAGGGCTGGACAGCTGGGAGGCGGGAGCGGGGAGGGGAGCTGGATTGGGCCGGTCGCGCTGGGGGGGGGGGCCGCGGGGGCAGTAGCGGCAGGGAAAGGTAAAGGGAGGAAATAAGTAACCCTGGGCGAAGTGCTACGCTACGCTCGCGTAGTTTGCGAAGTTTGCGCTACTTCGCACAACGCGAATTGCACGTAGCACAGTGCGAACACGCGTAGCGTAGCGTAGCGTAGTGCCGCGGTCATTTTTTGCTTGCTCGCGGTCCTCAACGTCAAGTTGGCGACCGCGAGCAAGCAAAATGACATCCCGGCGAGACTTTTCCTCGTTCGCGATCAGCAACATCAAGTTGCCGATCGCGAGCGTGGAAAATAAACCTCCCGGCGAGATTCTCAACGCGGGGAGGTCAGGTTTCTCATTGCGAGTGGTCGCGTATGCTTGCGACCGCTCGCGATGAGAAACTACCAGTCCGCGTTGAGAAAGCTGCCGCTCGAGTAAAAATCTACTCGAGCGGCAGTAAAGACAGCTCGCACTGTGCAAGTTGCCGTTTTCAATGATTGCACAGTGCGGACAAGCATCCGGCACTGTGCAATCATTGCGAACAGTGCGCTACGCAGTTCGCGTAGTGCTACGCGAAGCTTGCGTAGCGCGAACTGCACTTTGCGTAGCTCGCGAAGCATTACTTCGCGAACTACGCCCACCCTTAGAAATAAGGGATAAAAAAAAAGGGAAAATAGGCAGAAATAAGGCACAAAAGAGCAGAGATGCAGAAAAATGCAGAAAGGTGAAAGATAAAAGAGGGTAGAAAAACGAGTGAAAACGAGTGAAAGGGCAGAGCGAGAGGAAGGGAAAATGAGCAGAAATAAGGCACAAAAGAGCAGAGATGCAGAAAGGTGAAAGATAGAAAAGGGTAGAAAAACGAGTGAAAGAGCAGAGTGAGAGGAAGGAGACAGAGGTCCACTGGACCACCAGGGATGAGGCGCAGGGAAACCTGCGGGTGGAGGAGGGCCTCGACCACCAACACTCGAGAGTGCAGGGGCAGGCCTCACTTAATGGTGGAGCTGCGAGGGTGGGAGAGCAATTTCACTGACAATGAGTCAGTGGTCTTGCTCGCCTGTCCCCGCAGTGGCCGCCATTAAGTAGGGGTCGGGGAGGGCTGGACAGCTGGGAGGCGGGAGCGGGGAGGGGAGCTGGATTGGGCCGGTCGCGCTGGGGGGAGGAGCCGCGGGGGCAGCAGCGGCGGGGAAAGGTAAAGGGAGGAAATAAGGGATAAAGAAAAAAGGGAAAATAGGCAGAAATAAGACACAAAAGAGCAGAGATGCAGAAAAGTGCAGAAAGGTGAAAGATAAAAGAGGGTAGAAAAACGAGTGAAAACGAGTGAAAGGGCAGAGCGAGAGGAAGGGAAAATGAGCAGAAATAAGGCACAAAAGAGCAGAGATGCAGAAAAGTGCAGAAAGGTGAAAGATAGAAAAGGGTAGAAAATCGATTGAAAGAGCATAGTGAAAGGAAGGAGACAGAGGTCCACTGGACCACCAGGGATGAGGCGCAGGAAACCTGCGGGTGGAGGAGGGCCTCGACCATCAACACTCGAGAGTGCAGTGGCAGGGGCAGGCCTCACTTAATGGTGGAGCTGCGAGGGTGGGAGAGCAATTTCACTGACAATGAGTCAGTGGTCTTGCTCGCCTGTCCCCGCAGTGGCCGCCATTAAGTAGGGGTCGAGGAGGGCTGGACAGCTGGGAGGCGGGAGCGGGGAGGGGAGCTGGATTGGGCCGGTCGCGCTGGGGGGAGGGGCCGCTGGGGCAGCAGCGGCGGGGAAAGGTAAAGGGAGGGAATAAGGGATAAAGAAAAAAGGGAAAATAGGCAGAAATAAGGCACAAAAGAGCAGAGATGCAGAAAAGTGCAGAAAGGTGAAAGATAGAAAAGGATAGAAAAACGAGTGAAAGAGCAGAGTGAGAGGAAGGAGACATAGGTCCACTGGACCACCAGGGATGAGGCACAGGGAAACCTGCGGGTGGAGGAGGGCCTCGACCACCAACACTCGAGAGTGCAGGGGCAGGCCTCACTTAATGGTGGAGCTGCGAGGGTGGGAGAGAAATTTCACTGACAATGAGTCAGTGGTCTTGCTCGCCTGTCCCCGTAGTGGCCGCCATTAAGTAGGGGTCGGGGAGGGCTGGACAGCTGGGAGGCGGGAGCTGGGAGGGGAGCTGGATTGGGCCGGTCGCGCTTGGGGGGAGGGGCCGCGGGGGTAGCAGCGGCGGGGAAAGGTAAAGGGAGGAAATAAGGGATAAAGAAAAAAGGGAAAATAGGCAGAAATAAGGCACAAAAGAGCAGAGATGCAGAAAAGTGCAGAAAGGTGAAAGATAAAAGAGGGTAGAAAAACGAGTGAAAACGAGTGAAAGGGCAGAGCGAGAGGAAGGGAAAATGAGCAGAAATAAGGCACAAAAGAGCAGAGATGCAGAAAGGTGAAAGATAGAAAAGGGTAGAAAAACGAGTGAAAGAGCAGAGTGAGAGGAAGGAGACAGAGGTCCACTGGACCACCAGGGATGAGGCGCAGGGAAACCTGCGGGTGGAGGAGGGCCTCGACCACCAACACTCGAGAGTGCAGGGGCAGGGGCAGGCCTCACTTAATGGTGGAGCTGCGAGGGTGGGAGAGCAATTTCACTGACAATGAGTCAGTGGTCTTGCTCGCCTGTCCCCGCAGTGGCCGCCATTAAGTAGGTGTCGGGGAGGGCTGGACAGCTGGGAGGCTGGAGCGGGGAGGGAGCTGGATTGGGCCGGTCACGCTGCGGGGGGCCGCGGGGGCAGCAGCGGCGGGGAAAGGTAAAGGGATAAAGAAAAAAGGGAAAATAGGCAGAAATAAGGCACAAAAGAGCAGAGATGCAGAAAAATGCAGAAAGGTGAAAGATAAAAGAGCGTAGAAAAACGAGTGAAAACGAGTGAAAGGGCAGAGCGAGAGGAAGGGAAAATGAGCAGAAATAAGGCACAAAAGAGCAGAGATGCAGAAAAGTGCAGAAAGGTGAAAGATAGAAAAGGGTAGAAAATCGATTGAAAGAGCATAGTGAAAGGAAGGAGACAGAGGTCCACTGGACCACCAGGGATGAGGCGCAGGAAACCTGCGGGTGGAGGAGGGCCTCGACCATCAACACTCGAGAGTGCAGTGGCAGGGGCAGGCCTCACTTAATGGTGGAGCTGCGAGGGTGGGAGAGCAATTTCACTGACAATGAGTCAGTGGTCTTGCTCGCCTGTCCCCGCAGTGGCCGCCATTAAGTAGGGGTCGAGGAGGGCTGGACAGCTGGGAGGCGGGAGCGGGGAGGGGAGCTGGATTGGGCCGGTCGCGCTGGGGGGAGGGGCCGCTGGGGCAGCAGCGGCGGGGAAAGGTAAAGGGAGGGAATAAGGGATAAAGAAAAAAGGGAAAATAGGCAGAAATAAGGCACAAAAGAGCAGAAATGCAGAAAAGTGCAGAAAGGTGAAAGATAGAAAAGGATAGAAAAACGAGTGAAAGAGCAGAGTGAGAGGAAGGAGACATAGGTCCACTGGACCACCAGGGATGAGGCACAGGGAAACCTGCGGGTGGAGGAGGGCCTCGACCACCAACACTCGAGAGTGCAGGGGCAGGCCTCACTTAATGGTGGAGCTGCGAGGGTGGGAGAGAAATTTCACTGACAATGAGTCAGTGGTCTTGCTCGCCTGTCCCCGTAGTGGCCGCCATTAAGTAGGGGTCGGGGAGGGCTGGACAGCTGGGAGGCGGGAGCTGGGAGGGGAGCTGGATTGGGCCGGTCGCGCTTGGGGGAGGGGCCGCGGGGGTAGCAGCGGCGGGGAAAGGTAAAGGGAGGAAATAAGGGATAAAGAAAAAAGGGAAAATAGGCAGAAATAAGGCACAAAAGAGCAGAGATGCAGAAAAGTGCAGAAAGGTGAAAGATAAAAGAGGGTAGAAAAACGAGTGAAAACGAGTGAAAGGGCAGAGCGAGAGGAAGGGAAAATGAGCAGAAATAAGGCACAAAAGAGCAGAGATGCAGAAAGGTGAAAGATAGAAAAGGGTAGAAAAACGAGTGAAAGAGCAGAGTGAGAGGAAGGAGACAGAGGTCCACTGGACCACCAGGGATGAGGCGCAGGAAACCTGCGGGTGGAGGAGGGCCTCGACCACCAACACTCGAGAGTGCAGGGCAGGGGCAGGCCTCACTTAATGGTGGAGCTGCGAGGGTGGGAGAGCAATTTCACTGACAATGAGTCAGTGGTCTTGCTCGCCTGTCCCCGCAGTGGCCGCCATTAAGTAGGGGTCGGGGAGGGCTGGACAGCTGGGAGGCGGGAGCGGGGAGGGGAGCTGGATTGGGCCGGTCGCGCTGGGGGGGGCCGCGGGGGCAGTAGCGGCAGGGAAAGGTAAAGGGAGGAAATAAGGGATAAAGAAAAAAGGGAAAATAGGCAGAAATAAGGCACAAAAGAGCAGAGATGCAGAAAAATGCAGAAAGGTGAAAGATAAAAGAGGGTAGAAAAACGAGTGAAAACGAGTGAAAGGGCAGAGCGAGAGGAAGGGAAAATGAGCAGAAATAAGGCACAAAAGAGCAGAGATGCAGAAAGGTGAAAGATAGAAAAGGGTAGAAAAACGAGTGAAAGAGCAGAGTGAGAGGAAGGAGACAGAGGTCCACTGGACCACCAGGGATGAGGCGCAGGGAAACCTGCGGGTGGAGGAGGGCCTCGACCACCAACACTCGAGAGTGCAGGGGCAGGCCTCACTTAATGGTGGAGCTGCGAGGGTGGGAGAGCAATTTCACTGACAATGAGTCAGTGGTCTTGCTCGCCTGTCCCCGCAGTGGCCGCCATTAAGTAGGGGTCGGGGAGGGCTGGACAGCTGGGAGGCTGGAGCGGGGAGGGGAGCTGGATTGGGCCGGTCGCGCTGTGGGGGGGGCCGCGGGGGCAGCAGCGGCGGGGAAAGGTAAAGGGATAAAGAAAAAAGGGAAAATAGGCAGAAATAAGGCACAAAAGAGCAGAGATGCAGAAAAATGCAGAAAGGTGAAAGATAAAAGAGCGTAGAAAAACGAGTGAAAACGAGTGAAAGGGCAGAGCGAGAGGAAGGGAAAATGAGCAGAAATAAGGCACAAAAGAGC
The DNA here is from genome assembly GCA_963921515.1 of Calotriton arnoldi. Taxonomy (NCBI): domain Eukaryota; kingdom Metazoa; phylum Chordata; class Amphibia; order Caudata; family Salamandridae; genus Calotriton; species Calotriton arnoldi. Next base: position 1,582,946 of record CAWUFW010001381.1, read on the forward strand.
AGAGATGCAGAAAAGTGCAGAAAGGTGAAAGATAGAAAAGGATAGAAAAACGAGTGAAAGAGCAGAGTGAGAGGAAGGAGACAGAGGTCCACTGGACCACCAGGGATGAGGCGCAGGGAAACCTGCGGGTGGAGGAGGGCCTTGACCACCAACACTCGAGAGTGCAGGGGCAGGGGCAGGCCTCACTTAATGGTGGAGCTGCGAGGGTGGGAGAGCAATTTCACTGACAATGAGTCAGTGGTCTTGGTCGCCTGTCCCCGCAGTGGCCGCCATTAAGTAGGGGTCGTGGAGGGCTGGACAGCTGGGAGGCGGGAGCGGGGAGGGGAGCTGGATTGGGCCGGTCGCGCTGGGGGGTAGGGGCCTCGGGGGCAGCAGCGGCGGGGAAAGGTAAAGGGAGGAAATAAGGGATAAAGAAAAAAGGGAAAATAGGCAGAAATAAGGCACAAAAGAGCAGAGATGCAGAAAAGTGCAGAAAGGTGAAAGATAAAAGAGGGTAGAAAACGAGTGAAAACGAGTGAAAGGGCAGAGCGAGAGGAAGGGAAAATGAGCAGAAATAAGGCACAAAAGAGCAGAGATGCAGAAAAGTGCAGAAAGGTGAAAGATAAAAGAGGGTAGAAAAACGAGTGAAAACGAGTGAAAGGGCAGAGCGAGAGGAAGGGAAAATGAGCAGAAATAAGGCACAAAAGAGCAGAGATGCAGAAAAGTGCAGAAAGGTGAAAGATAGAAAAGGGTAGAAAAACGAGTGAAAGAGCAGAGTGAGAGGAAGGAGACAGAGGTCCACTGGACCACCAGGGATGAGGCGCAGGGAAACCTGCGGGTGGAGGAGGGCCTCGACCACCAACACTCGAGAGTGCAGGGGCAGGGGCAGGCCACACTTAATGGTGGAGCTGCGAGAGTGGGAGAGCAATTTCACTGACAATGAGTCAGTGGTCTTGCTCGCCTGTCCCCGCAGTGGCCACCATTAAGTAGGGGTCGAGGAGGGCTGGACAGCTGGGAGGCGGGAGCGGGGAGGGGAGCTGGATTGGGCCGGTCGCGCTGGGGGGAGGGGCCGCGGGGTCAGCAGCGGCGGGGAAAGTTAAAGGGAGGAATTAAGGGATAAAGAAAAAAGGGAAAATAGGCAGAAATAAGGCACAAAAGAGCAGAGATGCAGAAAAGTGCAGAAAGGTGAAAGATAAAAGAGGGTAGAAAAACGAGTGAAAACGAGTGAAAGGGCAGAGCGAGAGGAAGGGAAAATGAGCAGAAATAAGGCACAAAAGAGCAGAGATGCAGAAAAGTGCAGAAAGGTGAAAGATAAAAGAGGGTAGAAAAACGAGTGAAAACGAGTGAAAGGGCAGAGCAAGAGGAAGGGAAAATGAGCAGAGATAAGGCACAAAAGAGCAGAGATGCAGAAAAGTGCAGAAAGGTGAAAGATAGAAAAGGGTAGAAAAACGATTGAAAGAGCAGAGTGAGAGGAAGGAGACAGAGGTCCACTGGACCACCAGGGATGAGGCGCAGGGAAACCTGCGGGTGGAGGAGGGCCTCGACCATCAACACTAGAGAGTGCAGGGGCAGGGGCAGGCCTCACTTAATGGTGGAGCTGCGAGGGTGGGAGAGCAATTTCACTGACAATGAGTCAGTGGTCTTGCTCGCCTGTCCCCGCAGTGGCCGCCATTAAGTAGGGGTCGGGGAGGGCTGGACAGCTTGGAGGCGGGAGCGGGGAGGGGAGCTGGATTGGGCCGGTCGCGCATGGGGGGAGGGGCCGCGGGGGCAGCAGCGGCGGGGAAAGGTAAAGGGAGGAAATAAGGGATAAAGAAAAAAGGGAAAATAGGCAGAAATAAGGCACAAAAGAGCAGAGATGCAGAAAAGTGCAGAAAGGTGAAAGATAAAAGAGGGTAGAAAAACGAGTGAAAACGAGTGAAAGGGCAGAGCGAGAGGAAGGGAAAATGAGCAGAAATAAGGCACAAAAGAGCAGAGATGCAGAAAAGTGCAGAAAGGTGAAAGATAGAAAAGGGTAGAAAAACGATTGAAAGAGCAGAGTGAGAGGAAGGAGACAGAGGTCCACTGGACCACCAGGGATGAGGCGCAGGGAAACCTGCGGGTGGAGGAGGGCCTCGACCATCAACACACAGAGTGCAGGGGCAGGGGCAGGCCTCACTTAATGGTGGAGCTGCGTGGGTGGGAGAGCAATTTCACTGACAATGAGTCAGTGGTCTTGCTCGCCTGTCCCCGCAGTGGCCGCCATTAAGTAGGGGTCGGGGAGGGCTGGACAGCTTGGAGGCGGGAGCGGGGAGGGAGCTGGATTGGGCCGGTCGTGCTTGGGGGGAGGGGCCACGGGGGCAGCAGCAGCGGGGAAAGGTAAAGGGAGGGAATAAGGGATAAAGAAAAAAGGGAAAATAGGCAGAAATAAGGCACAAAAGAGCAGAGATGCAGAAAAGTGCAGAAAGGTGAAAGATAAAAGAGGGTAGAAAAACGAGTGAAAACGAGTGAAAGGGCAGAGCGAGAGGAAGGGAAAATGAGCAGAAATAAGGCACAAAAGAGCAGAGATGCAGAAAAGTGCAGAAAGGTGAAAGATAGAAAAGGGTAGAAAAACGAGTGAAAGAGCAGAGTGAGAGGAAGGAGACAGAGGTCCACTGGACCACCAGGGATGAGGCGCAGGGAAACCTGCGGGTGGAGGATGGCCTCGACCACCAACACTGGAGAGTGCAGGGGCAGGGGCAGGCCTCACTTAATGGTGGAGCTGCGAGGGTGGGAGAGCAATTTCACTGACAATGAGTCAGTGGTCTTGCTCGCCTGTCCCCGCAGTGGCCGCCATTAAGTAGGGGTCGGGGAGGGCTGGACAGCTTGGAGGCGGGGAGGGGAGCTGGATTGGGCCGGTCGCGCTTGGGGGGAGGGGCCGCGGGGGCAGCAGCGGCGGGGAAAGGTAAAGGGAGGAAATAAGGGATAAAGAAAAAAAGGGAAAATAGGCAGAAATAAGGCACAAAAGAGCAGAGATGCAGAAAAGTGCAGAAAGGTGAAAGATAAAAGAGGGTAGAAAAATGAGTGAAAACGAGTGAAAGGGCAGAGCGAGAGGAAGGGAAAATGAGCAGAAATAAGGCACAAAAGAGCAGAGATGCAGAAAAGTGCAGAAAGGTGAAAGATAGAAAAGGGTAGAAAAACTAGTGAAAGAGCAGAGTGAGAGGAAGGAGACAGAGGTCCACTGGACCACCAGGGATGAGGCGCAGGGAAACCTGCGGGTGGAGGAGGGCCTCGACCACCAACACTCGAGAGTGCAGGGCAGGCCTCACTTAATGGTGGAGCTGCGAGGGTGGGAGAGCAATTTCACTGACAATGAGTCAGTGGTCTTGCTCGCCTGTCCCCGCAGTGGCCACCATTAAGTAGGGGTCGAGGAGGGCTGGACAGCTGGGAGGCGGGAGCGGGGAGGGGAGCTGGATTGGGCCAGTCGCGCAGGGGGGAGGGGCCGCGGGGTCAGCAGCGGCGGGGAAAGTTAAAGGGAGGAATTAAGGGATAAAGAAAAAAGGGAAAATAGGCAGAAATAAGGCACAAAAGAGCAGAGATGCAGAAAAGTGCAGAAAGGTGAAAGATAAAAGAGGGTAGAAAAACGAGTGAAAACGAGTGAAAGGGCAGAGCGAGAGGAAGGGAAAATGAGCAGAAATAAGGCACAAAAGAGCAGAGATGCAGAAAGGTGAAAGATAGAAAAGGGTAGAAAAACGAGTGAAAGAGCAGAGTGAGAGGAAGGAGACAGAGGTCCACTGGACCACCAGGGATGAGGCGCAGGGAAACCTGCGGGTGGAGGAGGGTCTCGACCACCAACACTCGAGAGTGCAGGGGCAGGGGCAGGCCTCACTTAATGGTGGAGCTGCGAGGGTGGGAGAGCAATTTCACTGACAATGAGTCAGTGGTCTTGCTCGCCTGTCCCCGCAGTGGCCGCCATTAAGTAGGGGTCGGGGAGGGCTGGACAGCTGGGAGGCGGGAGCGGGGAGGGGAGCTGGATTGGGCCGGTCGCGCTGGGGGGGGGCCGCGGGGGCAGTAGCGGCAGGGAAAGGTAAAGGGAGGAAATAAGGGATAGAGAAAAAAGGGAAAATAGGCAGAAATAATGCACAAAAGAGCAGAGATGCAGAAAAATGCAGAAAGGTGAAAGATAAAAGAGGGTAGAAAAACGAGTGAAAACGAGTGAAAGGGCAGAGCGAGAGGAAGGGAAAATGAGCAGAAATAAGGCACAAAAGAGCAGAGATGCAGAAAGGTGAAAGATAGAAAAGGGTAGAAAAACGAGTGAAAGAGCAGAGTGAGAGGAAGGAGACAGAGGTCCACTGGACCACCAGGGATGAGGCGCAGGGAAACCTGCGGGTGGAGGAGGGCCTCGACCACCAACACTCGAGAGTGCAGGGGCAGGCCTCACTTAATGGTGGAGCTGCGAGGGTAGGAGAGCAATTTCACTGACAATGAGTCAGTGGTCTTGCTCGCCTGTCCCCGCAGTGGCCGCCATTAAGTAGGGGTCGGGGAGGGCTGGACAGCTGGGAGGCGGGAGCGGGGAGGGGAGCTGGATTGGGCCGGTCGCGCTGGGGGGGGGGCCGCGGGGGCAGTAGCGGCAGGGAAAGGTAAAGGGAGGAAATAAGGGATAAAAAAAAAGGGAAAATAGGCAGAAATAAGGCACAAAAGAGCAGAGATGCAGAAAAATGCAGAAAGGTGAAAGATAAAAGAGGGTAGAAAAACGAGTGAAAACGAGTGAAAGGGCAGAGCGAGAGGAAGGGAAAATGAGCAGAAATAAGGCACAAAAGAGCAGAGATGCAGAAAGGTGAAAGATAGAAAAGGGTAGAAAAACGAGTGAAAGAGCAGAGTGAGAGGAAGGAGACAGAGGTCCACTGGACCACCAGGGATGAGGCGCAGGGAAACCTGCGGGTGGAGGAGGGCCTCGACCACCAACACTCGAGAGTGCAGGGGCAGGCCTCACTTAATGGTGGAGCTGCGAGGGTGGGAGAGCAATTTCACTGACAATGAGTCAGTGGTCTTGCTCGCCTGTCCCCGCAGTGGCCGCCATTAAGTAGGGGTCGGGGAGGGCTGGACAGCTGGGAGGCGGGAGCGGGGAGGGAGCTGGATTGGGCCGGTCGCGCTGGGGGGAGGGGCCGCGGGGGCAGCAGCGGCGGGGAAAGGTAAAGGGAGGAAATAAGGGATAAAGAAAAAAGGGAAAATAGGCAGAAATAAGACACAAAAGAGCAGAGATGCAGAAAAGTGCAGAAAGGTGAAAGATAAAAGAGGGTAGAAAAACGAGTGAAAACGAGTGAAAGGGCAGAGCGAGAGGAAGGGAAAATGAGCAGAAATAAGGCACAAAAGAGCAGAGATGCAGAAAAGTGCAGAAAGGTGAAAGATAGAAAAGGGTAGAAAATCGATTGAAAGAGCATAGTGAAAGGAAGGAGACAGAGGTCCACTGGACCACCAGGGATGAGGCGCAGGGAAACCTGCGGGTGGAGGAGGGCCTCGACCATCAACACTCGAGAGTGCAGTGGCAGGGGCAGGCCTCACTTAATGGTGGAGCTGCGAGGGTGGGAGAGCAATTTCACTGACAATGAGTCAGTGGTCTTGCTCGCCTGTCCCCGCAGTGGCCGCCATTAAGTAGGGGTCGGGGAGGGCTGGACAGCTGGGAGGCGGGAGCGGGGAGGGGAGCTGGATTGGGCCGGTCGCGCTGGGGGGGAGGGGCCGCTGGGGCAGCAGCGGCGGGGAAAGGTAAAGGGAGGGAATAAGGGATAAAGAAAAAAGGGAAAATAGGCAGAAATAAGGCACAAAAGAGCAGAGATGCAGAAAAGTGCAGAAAGGTGAAAGATAGAAAAGGATAGAAAAACGAGTGAAAGAGCAGAGTGAGAGGAAGGAGACATAGGTCCACTGGACCACCAGGGATGAGGCACAGGGAAACCTGCGGGTGGAGGAGGGCCTCGACCACCAACACTCGAGAGTGCAGGGGCAGGCCTCACTTAATGGTGGAGCTGCGAGGGTGGGAGAGAAATTTCACTGACAATGAGTCAGTGGTCTTGCTCGCCTGTCCCCGTAGTGGCCGCCATTAAGTAGGGGTCGGGGAGGGCTGGACAGCTGGGAGGCGGGAGCTGGGAGGGGAGCTGGATTGGGCCGGTCGCGCTTGGGGGGAGGGGCCGCGGGGGTAGCAGCGGCGGGGAAAGGTAAAGGGAGGAAATAAGGGATAAAGAAAAAAGGGAAAATAGGCAGAAATAAGGCACAAAAGAGCAGAGATGCAGAAAAGTGCAGAAAGGTGAAAGATAAAGAGGGTAGAAAAACGAGTGAAAACGAGTGAAAGGGCAGAGCGAGAGGAAGGGAAAATGAGCAGAAATAAGGCACAAAAGAGCAGAGATGCAGAAAGGTGAAAGATAGAAAAGGGTAGAAAAACGAGTGAAAGAGCAGAGTGAGAGGAAGGAGACAGAGGTCCACTGGACCACCAGGGATGAGGCGCAGGGAAACCTGCGGGTGGAGGAGGGCCTCGACCACCAACACTCGAGAGTGCAGGGGCAGGGGCAGGCCTCACTTAATGGTGGAGCTGCGAGGGTGGGAGAGCAATTTCACTGACAATGAGTCAGTGGTCTTGCTCGCCTGTCCCCGCAGTGGCCGCCATTAAGTAGGTGTCGGGGAGGGCTGGACAGCTGGGAGGCTGGAGCGGGGAGGGAGCTGGATTGGGCCGGTCACGCTGCGGGGGGCCGCGGGGGCAGCAGCGGCGGGGAAAGGTAAAGGGATAAAGAAAAAAGGGAAAATAGGCAGAAATAAGGCACAAAAGAGCAGAGATGCAGAAAAATGCAGAAAGGTGAAAGATAAAAGAGCGTAGAAAAACGAGTGAAAACGAGTGAAAGGGCAGAGCGAGAGGAAGGGAAAATGAGCAGAAATAAGGCACAAAAGAGCAGAGATGCAGAAAAGTGCAGAAAGGTGAAAGATAGAAAAGGGTAGAAAATCGATTGAAAGAGCATAGTGAAAGGAAGGAGACAGAGGTCCACTGGACCACCAGGGATGAGGCGCAGGGAAACCTGCGGGTGGAGGAGGGCCTCGACCATCAACACTCGAGAGTGCAGTGGCAGGGGCAGGCCTCACTTAATGGTGGAGCTGCGAGGGTGGGAGAGCAATTTCACTGACAATGAGTCAGTGGTCTTGCTCGCCTGTCCCCGCAGTGGCCGCCATTAAGTAGGGGTCGAGGAGGGCTGGACAGCTGGGAGGCGGGAGCGGGGAGGGGAGCTGGATTGGGCCGGTCGCGCTGGGGGGAGGGGCCGCTGGGGCAGCAGCGGCGGGGAAAGGTAAAGGGAGGGAATAAGGGATAAAGAAAAAAGGGAAAATAGGCAGAAATAAGGCACAAAAGAGCAGAAATGCAGAAAAGTGCAGAAAGGTGAAAGATAGAAAAGGATAGAAAAACGAGTGAAAGAGCAGAGTGAGAGGAAGGAGACATGAGGTCCACTGGACCACCAGGGATGAGGCACAGGGAAACCTGCGGGTGGAGGAGGGCCTCGACCACCAACACTCGAGAGTGCAGGGGCAGGCCTCACTTAATGGTGGAGCTGCGAGGGTGGGAGAGAAATTTCACTGACAATGAGTCAGTGGTCTTGCTCGCCTGTCCCCGTAGTGGCCGCCATTAAGTAGGGGTCGAGGAGGGCTGGACAGCTGGGAGGCGGGAGCTGGGAGGGGAGCTGGATTGGGCCGGTCGCGCTTGGGGGAGGGGCCGCGGGGGTAGCAGCGGCGGGGAAAGGTAAAGGGAGGAAATAAGGGATAAAGAAAAAAGGGAAAATAGGCAGAAATAAGGCACAAAAGAGCAGAGATGCAGAAAAGTGCAGAAAGGTGAAAGATAAAAGAGGGTAGAAAAACGAGTGAAAACGAGTGAAAGGGCAGAAGCGAGAGGAAGGGAAAATGAGCAGAAATAAGGCACAAAAGAGCAGAGATGCAGAAAGGTGAAAGATAGAAAAGGGTAGAAAAACGAGTGAAAGAGCAGAGTGAGAGGAAGGAGACAGAGGTCCACTGGACCACCAGGGATGAGGCGCAGGGAAACCTGCGGGTGGAGGAGGGCCTCGACCACCAACACTCGAGAGTGCAGGGCAGGGGCAGGCCTCACTTAATGGTGGAGCTGCGAGGGTGGGAGAGCAATTTCACTGACAATGAGTCAGTGGTCTTGCTCGCCTGTCCCCGCAGTGGCCGCCATTAAGTAGGGGTCGGGAGGGCTGGACAGCTGGGAGGCGGGAGCGGGGAGGGGAGCTGGATTGGGCCGGTCGCGCTGGGGGGGGGGCCGCGGGGGCAGTAGCGGCAGGGAAAGGTAAAGGGAGGAAATAAGGGATAAAGAAAAAAGGGAAAATAGGCAGAAATAAGGCACAAAAGAGCAGAGATGCAGAAAAATGCAGAAAGGTGAAAGATAAAAGAGGGTAGAAAAACGAGTGAAAACGAGTGAAAGGGCAGAGCGAGAGGAAGGGAAAATGAGCAGAAATAAGGCACAAAAGAGCAGAGATGCAGAAAGGTGAAAGATAGAAAAGGGTAGAAAAACGAGTGAAAGAGCAGAGTGAGAGGAAGGAGACAGAGGTCCACTGGACCACCAGGGATGAGGCGCAGGGAAACCTGCGGGTGGAGGAGGGCCTCGACCACCAACACTCGAGAGTGCAGGGGCAGGCCTCACTTAATGGTGGAGCTGCGAGGGTGGGAGAGCAATTTCACTGACAATGAGTCAGTGGTCTTGCTCGCCTGTCCCCGCAGTGGCCGCCATTAAGTAGGGGTCGGGGAGGGCTGGACAGCTGGGAGGCTGGAGCGGGGAGGGGAGCTGGATTGGGCCGGTCGCGCTGGGGGGGCCGCGGGGGCAGCAGCGGCGGGGAAAGGTAAAGGGATAAAGAAAAAAGGGAAAATAGGCAGAAATAAGGCACAAAAGAGCAGAGATGCAGAAAAATGCAGAAAGGTGAAAGATAAAAGAGCGTAGAAAAACGAGTGAAAACGAGTGAAAGGGCAGAGCGAGAGGAAGGGAAAATGAGCAGAAATAAGGCACAAAAGAGCAGAGATGCAGAAAAGTGCAGAAAGGTGAAAGATAGAAAAGGATAGAAAAACGAGTGAAAGAGCAGAGTGAGAGGAAGGAGACAGAGGTCCACTGGACCACCAGGGATGAGGCGCAGGAAACCTGCGGGTGGAGGAGGGCCTTGACCACCAACACTCGAGAGTGCAGGGGCAGGGGCAGGCCTCACTTAATGGTGGAGCTGCGAGGGTGGGAGAGCAATTTCACTGACAATGAGTCAGTGGTCTTGGTCGCCTGTCCCCGCAGTGGCCGCCATTAAGTAGGGGTCGTGGAGGGCTGGACAGCTGGGAGGCGGGAGCGGGGAGGGGAGCTGGATTGGGCCGGTCGCGCTGGGGGTAGGGGCCTCGGGGGCAGCAGCGGCGGGGAAAGGTAAAGGGAGGAAATAAGGGATAAAGAAAAAAAGGGAAAATAGGCAGAAATAAGGCACAAAAGAGCAGAGATGCAGAAAAGTGCAGAAAGGTGAAAGATAAAAGAGGGTAGAAAACGAGTGAAAACGAGTGAAAGGGCAGAGCGAGAGGAAGGGAAAATGAGCAGAAATAAGGCACAAAAGAGCAGAGATGCAGAAAAGTGCAGAAAGGTGAAAGATAAAGAGGGTAGAAAAACGAGTGAAAACGAGTGAAAGGAGCAGAGCGAGAGGAAGGGAAAATGAGCAGAAATAAGGCACAAAAGAGCAGAGATGCAGAAAAGTGCAGAAAGGTGAAAGATAGAAAAGGGTAGAAAAACGAGTGAAAGAGCAGAGTGAGAGGAAGGAGACAGAGGTCCACTGGACCACGAGGGATGAGGCGCAGGGAAACCTGCGGGTGGAGGAGGGCCTCGACCACCAACACTCGAGAGTGCAGGGGCAGGGGCAGGCCACACTTAATGGTGGAGCTGCGAGAGTGGGAGAGCAATTTCACTGACAATGAGTCAGTGGTCTTGCTCGCCTGTCCCCGCAGTGGCCACCATTAAGTAGGGGTCGAGGAGGGCTGGACAGCTGGGAGGCGGGAGCGGGGAGGGGAGCTGGATTGGGCCGGTCGCGCTGGGGGGAGGGGCCGCGGGGTCAGCAGCGGCGGGGAAAGTTAAAGGGAGGAATTAAGGGATAAAGAAAAAAGGGAAAATAGGCAGAAATAAGGCACAAAAGAGCAGAGATGCAGAAAAGTGCAGAAAGGTGAAAGATAAAAGAGGGTAGAAAAACGAGTGAAAACGAGTGAAAGGGCAGAGCGAGAGGAAGGGAAAATGAGCAGAAATAAGGCACAAAAGAGCAGAGATGCAGAAAAGTGCAGAAAGGTGAAAGATAAAAGAGGGTAGAAAAACGAGTGAAAACGAGTGAAAGGGCAGAGCGAGAGGAAGGGAAAATGAGCAGAAATAAGGCACAAAAGAGCAGAGATGCAGAAAAGTGCAGAAAGGTGAAAGATAGAAAAGGGTAGAAAAACGAGTGAAAGAGCAGAGTGAGAGGAAGGAGACAGAGGTCCACTGGACCACCAGGGATGAGGCGCAGGGAAACCTGTGGGTGTTGGAGGGCCTCTACCACCAACACTTGAGAGTGCAGGGGCAGTCCTCACTTAATGGTGGAGCTGCGAGTGTGGGAGAGCAATTTCACTGACAATGAGTCAGTGGTCTTGCTCGCCTGTCCCCGCAGTGGTCGCCATTAAGTAGGGGTCGGGGAGGGCTGGACAGCTGGGAGGCGGGAGCGGGGAGGGGAGCTGGATTGGGCCGGTCACGCTAGGGGGGAGGGGCTGCGGGGGCAGCAGCGGCGGGGAAAGGTAAAGGGAGGAAATAAGGGATAAAGAAAAAAGGGAAAATAGCTAGAAATAAGGCACAAAAGAGCAGAGATGCAGAAAAGTGCAGAAAGTTGAAAAATAAAAGAGGGTAGAAAAACGAGTGAAAATGAGTGAAAGGGCAGAGCGAGAGGAAGTGAAAATGAGCAGAAATAAGGCACAAAAGAGCATAGATGCAGAAAAGTGCAGAAAGGTGATAGATAGAAAAGGGTAGAAAAACGAGTGAAAGAGCAGAGTGAGAGGAAGGAGACAGAGGTCCACTGGACCACCAGGGATGAGGCGCAGGGAAACCTGCGGGTGGAGGAGGGCCTCGACCACCAACACTCGAGAGTGCAGGGGCAGGGGCAGGACTCACTTAATGGTGCAGCTGCGAGGGTGGGAGAGCAATTTCACTGACAATGAGTCAGTGGTCTTGCTCGCCTGTCCCCGCGGTGGCCGCCATTAAGTAGGGGTCGGGGAGGGCTGGACAGCTGGGAGGCGGGAGCGAGGAGGGAGCTGGATTGGGCCGGTCGCGCTGGGGGAGGGGCCACGGGGGCAGCAGCGGCGGGGAAAGGTAAAGGGAGGAAATAAGGGATAAAGAAAAAAAGGGAAAATAGGCAGAAATAAGGCACAAAAGAGCAGAGATGCAGAAAAGTGCAGAAAGGTGAATGATAAAAGAGGGTAGAAAAACGAGTGAAAGGGCAGAGCGAGAGGAAGGAAAATGAGCAGAAATAAGGCACAAAAGAGCAGAGATGCAGAAAAGTGCAGAAAGGTGAAAGATAGAAAAGGGTAGAAAAACGAGTGAAAGAGCAGAGTGAGAGGAAGGAGACAGAGGTCCACTGGACCACCAGGGATGAGGCGCAGGAAACCTGCGGGTGGAGGAGGGCCTCGACCACCAACACTCGAGAGTGCAGGGGCAGGGGCAGGCCTCACTTAATGGTGGAGCTGCGAGGGTGGGAGAGCAATTTCACTGACAATGAGTCAGTGGTCTTGCTCGCCTGTCCTCGCAGTGGCCGCCATTAAGTAGGGGTCGGGGAGGGCTGGACAGCTGGGAGGCGGGAGCGGGGATGGGAGCTGGATTGGGCCGGTCGCACTGGGGGGGAGGGGCCTTGGGGGCAGCAGCGGCGGGAAAAGGTAAAGGGAGGAAATAAGGGATAAAGAAAAAAGGGAAAATAGGCAGAAATAAGGCACAAAAGAGCAGAGATGCAGAAAAGTGCAGAAAGGTGAAAGATAAAAGAGGGTAGAAAAACAAGTGAAAACGAGTGAAAGGGCAGAGCGAGAGGAAGGGAAATGAGCAGAAATAAGGCACAAAAGAGCAGAGATGCAGAAAAGTGCAGAAAGGTGAAAGATAGAAAAGGGTAGAAAAACGAGTGAAAGAGCAGAGTGAGAGGAAGAAGACAGAGGTCCACTGGACCACCAGGGATGAGGCGCAGGGAAACCTGCGGGTGGAGGAGGGCCTCGACCACCAACACTCGAGAGTGCAGGGGCAGGCCTCACTTAATGGTGGAGCTGCGAGGGTGGGAGAGCAATTTCACTGACAATGAGTCAGTGGTCTTGCTCGCCTGTCCCCGCAGTGGCCGCCATTAAGTAGGGGTCGAGGATTGCTGGACAGCTGGGAGGTGGGAGCGGGGAGGGAGCTGGATTGGGCCGGTCGCGCTGGGGGGAGGGGCCGCGAGGGCAGCAGCGGCGGGGAAAGGTAAAGGGAGGAAATAAGGGATAAAGAAAAAAGGGAAAATAGGCAGAAATAAGGCACAAAAGAGCAGAGATGCAGAAAAGTGCAGAAAGGTGAAAGATAAAAGAGGGGAGAAAAACGAGTGAAAATGAGTGAAAGGGCAGAGTGAGAGGAAGGGAAAATGAGCAGAAATAAGGCACAAAAGAGCAGAGATGCAGAAAAGTGCAGAAAGGTGAAAGATAGAAAAGGGTAGAAAAACGAGTGAAAGAGCAGAGTGAGAGGAAGGAGACAGAGGTCCACTGGACCACCAGGGATGAGGCGCAGGGAAACCTGCGGGTGGAGGAGGGCCTTGACCACCAACACTCGAGAGTGCAGGGGCAGGGGCAGGCCTCACTTGAATGGTGGAGCTGCGAGGGTGGGAGAGCAATTTCACTGACAATGAGTCAGTGGTCTTGCTCGCCTGTCCCCGCAGTGGCCGCCATTAAGTAGGGGTCGGGGAGGGCTGGACAGCTGGGAGGCGGGAGCGGGGAGGGAGCTGGATTGGGCCGGTTGCGCTGGGGGGAGGGGCCGCGGGGGCAGCAGCGGCGGGGAAAGGTAAAGGGAGGAAATAAGGGATAAAGAAAAAAGGGAAAATAGGCAGAAATAAGGCACAAAAGAGCAGAGATGCAGAAAAGTGCAGAAAGGTGAAAGATAAAAGAGGGTAGAAAAACGAGTGAAAACGAGTGAAAGGGCAGAGCGAGAGGAAGGGAAAATGAGCAGAAATAAGGCACAAAAGAGCAGAGATGCAGAAAAGTGCAGAAAGGTGAAAGATAGAAAAGGATAGAAAAACGAGTGAAAGAGCAGAGTGAGAGGAAGGAGACATAGGTCCACTGGACCACCAGGGATGAGGCACAGGGAAACCTGCGGGTGGAGGAGGGCCTCGAACACCAACACTCGAGAGTGCAGGGGTAGGCCTCACTTAATGGAGGAGCTGCGAGGGTGGGAGAGCAATTTCACTGACAATGAGTCAGTGGTCTTGCTCGCCTGTCCCCGCAGTGGCCCCCATAAAGTAGGGGTCGGGGAGGGCTGGACAGCTGGGAGGCGGGAGCTGGGAGGGGAGCTGGATTGGGCCGGTCGCGCTGGGGGGGAGGGGCCGCGGGGGTAGCAGCGGCGGGGAAAGGTAAAGGGAGGAAATAAGGGATAAAGAAAAAAGGGAAAATAGGCAGAAATAAGGCACAAAAGAGCAGAGATGCAGAAAAGTGCAGAAAGGTGAAAGATAAAAGAGGGTAGAAAAACGAGTGAAAGGGCAGAGCGAGAGGAAGGGAAAATGAGCAGAAATAAGGCACAAAAGAGCAGAGATGCAGAAAAGTGCAGAAAGGTGAAAGATAGAAAAGGTTAGAAAAACGAGTGAAAGAGCAGAGTGAGAGGAAGGAGACAGAGGTCCACTGGACCACCAGGGATGAGGCGCAGGGAAACCTGCGGGTGGAGGAGGGCCTCGACCACCAACACTCGAGAGTGCAGGGGCAGGGGCAGGCCTCACTTAATGGTGGAGCTGCGAGGGTGGGAGAGCAATTTCACTGACAATGAGTCAGTGGTCTTGCTCGCCTGTCCCCGCAGTGGCCGCCATTAAGTAGGGGTCGGGGAGGGCTGGACAGCTGGGAGGCGGGAGCGGGCAGGGGAGCTGGATTGGGCCGGTCTCGCTGGGGGGGAGGGGCCGCGGGGGCAGCAGCAGCGGGGAAAGGTAAAGGGAGGAAATAAGGAATAAAGAAAAAAGGGAAAATAGGCAGAAATAAGGCACAAAAGAGCAGAGATGCAGAAAAGTGCAGAAAGGTGAAAGATAAAAGAGGGTAGAAAAACGAGTGAAAACGAGTGAAAGGGCAGAGCGAGAGGAAGGGAAAATGAGCAGAAATAAGGCACAAAAGAGCAGAGATGCAGAAAAGTGCAGAAAGGTGAAAGATAAAAGAGGGTAGAAAAACGAGTGAAAACGAGTGAAAGGGCAGAGCGAGAGGAAGGGAAAATGAGCAGAAATAAGGCACAAAAGAGCAGAGATGCAGAAAAGTGCAGAAAGGTGAAAGATAGAAAAGGGTAGAAAAACGAGTGAAAGAGCAGAGTGAGAGGAAGGAGACAGAGGTCCACTGGACCACCAGGGATGAGGCGCAGGGAAACCTGTGGGTGTTGGAGGGCCTCTACCACCAACACTTGAGAGTGCAGGGGCAGGGGCAGTCCTCACTTAATGGTGGAGCTGCGAGTGTGGGAGAGCAATTTCACTGACAATGAGTCAGTGGTCTTGCTCGCCTGTCCCCGCAGTGGTCGCCATTAAGTAGGGGTCGGGGAGGGCTGGACAGCTGGGAGGCGGGAGCGGGGAGGGGAGCTGGATTGGGCCGGTCACGCTAGGGGGTAGGGGCTGTGGGGGCAGCAGCGGCGGGGAAAGGTAAAGGGAGGAAATAAGGGATAAAGAAAAAAGGGAAAATAGGCAGAAATAAGGCACAAAAGAGCAGAGATGCAGAAAAGTGCAGAAAGGTGAAAGATAAAAGAGGGTAGAAAAACGAGTGAAAACGAGTGAAAGGGCAGAGCGAGAGGAAGGAAAATGAGCAGAAATAAGGCACAAAAGAGCAGAGATGCAGAAAAGTGCAGAAAGGTGAAAGATAGAAAAGGGTAGAAAAACGAGTGAAAGAGCAGAGTGAGAGGAAGGAGACAGAGGTCCACTGGACCACCAGGGATGAGGCGCAGGGAAACCTGCGGGTGGAGGAGGGCCTCGACCACCAACACTCTAGAGTGCAGGGGCAGGCCTCACTTAATGGTGGACCTGCGAGGGTGGGAGAGCAATTTCACTGACAATGAGTCAGTGGTCTTGCTCGCCTGTCCCCGCAGTGGCCGCCATTAAGTAGGGGTCGGGGAGGGCTGGACAGCTGGGAGGCGGGAGCGGGGAGGGGAGCTGGATTGGGCCGGTCGCGCTGGGGGGGATGGGCCATGGGGGCAGCAGCGGTGGGGAAAGGTAAAGGGAGGAAATAAGGGATAAAGAAAAAAGGGAAAATAGGCAGAAATAAGGCACAAAAGAGCAAAGATGCAGAAAAGTGCAGAAAGGTGAAAGATATAAAAGGATAGAAAAACGAGTGAAAGAGCAGAGTGAGAGGAAGGAGACAGAGGTCCACTGGACCACCAGGGATGAGGCGCAGGGAAACCTGCGGGTGGAGGAGGGCCTCGACCACCAACACTCGAGAGTGCAGGGGCAGGGGCAGGCCACACTTAATGGTGGAGCTGCGAGAGTGGGAGAGCAATTTCACTGACAATGAGTCAGTGGTCTTGCTCGCCTGTCCCCGCAGTGGCCGCCATTAAGTAGGGGTCGGGGAGGGCTGGACAGCTGGGAGGCGGGAGCGGGGAGGGGAGCTGGATTGGGCCGGTCGCGCTGGGGGGAGGGGCCGCGGGGTCAGCAGCGGCGGGGAAAGTTAAAGGGAGGAATTAAGGGATAAAGAAAAAAGGGAAAATAGGCAGAAATAAGGCACAAAAGAGCAGAGATGCAGAAAAGTGCAGAAAGGTGAAAGATAAAAGAGGGTAGAAAAACGAGTGAAAACGAGTGAAAGGGCAGAGCGAGAGGAAGGGAAAATGAGCAGAAATAAGGCACAAAAGAGCAGAGATGCAGAAAAGTGCAGAAAGGTGAAAGATAGAAAAGGATAGAAAAACGAGTGAAAGAGCAGAGTGAGAGGAAGGAGACAGAGGTCCACTGGACCACCAGGGATGAGGCGCAGGGCAACCTGCGGGTGGAGGAGGGCCTCGACCACCAACACTCGAGAGTGCAGTGGCAGGGGCAGGCCTCACTTAATGGTGGAGCTGCGAGGGTGGGAGAGCAATTTCACTGACAATGAGTCAGTGGTCTTGCTCGCCTGTCCCCGCAGTGGCCGCCATTAAGTAGGGGTCGCGGAGGGCTGGACAGCTGGGAGGCGGGAGCGGGGAGGGGAGCTGGATTGGGCCGGTCGCGCTGGGGGGAGGGGCCGCGGGGGCAGCAGCGGCGGGGAAAGGTAAAGGGAGGAAATAAGGGATAAAGAAAAAAGGGAAAATAGGCAAAAATAAGACACAAAAGAGCAGAGATGCAGAAGAGTGCAGAAAGGTGAAAGATAAAAGAGGGTAGAAAAACGAGTGAAAACGAGTGAAAGGGCAGAGCGAGAGGAAGGGAAAATGAGCAGAAATAAGGCACAAAAGAGCAGAGATGCAGAAAGGTGAAAGATAGAAAAGGGTAGAAAAACGAGTGAAAGAGCAGAGTGAGAGGAAGGAGACAGAGGTCCACTGGACCACCAGGGATGAGGCGCAGGGAACCTGCAGGTGGAGGAGGGCCTCGACCACCAACACTCGAGAGTGCAGGGGCAGGCCTCACTTAATGGTGGAGCTGCGAGGGTGGGAGAGCAATTTCACTGACAATGAGTCAGTGGTCTTGCTCGCCTGTCCCCGCAGTGGCCGCCATTAAGTAGGGGTCGTGGAGGGCTGGACAGCTGGGAGGCGGTAGTGGGGAGGGGAGCTGGATTGGGCCGTCGCGTTGGGGGGAGGGGCCGCGGGGGCAGCAGCGGCGGGGAAAGGTAAAGGGAGGAAATAAGGGATAAAGAAAAAAGGGAAAATAGGCAGAAATAAGACACAAAAAAGCAGAGATGCAGAAAAGTGCAGAAAGGTGAAAGATAAAAGAGGGTAGAAAAACGAGTGAAAACGAGTGAAAGGGCAGAGAGAGAGGAAGGGAAAATGAGCAGAAATAAGGCACAAAAGGGCAGAGATGCAGAAAAGTGCAGAAAGGTGAAAGATAGAAAAGGTTAGAAAAACGAGTGAAAGAGCAGAGTGAGAGGAAGGAGACAGAGGTCCACTGGACCACCAGGGATGAGGCGCAGGGAAACCTGCGGGTGGAGGAGGGCCTCGACCACCAACACTCGAGAGTGCAGGGGCAGGGGCAGGCCTCACTTAATGGTGGAGCTGCGAGGGTGGGAGAGCAATTTCACTGACAATGAGTCAGTGGTCTTGCTCGCCTGTCCCCGCAGTGGCCGCCATTAAGTAGGGGTCGGGGAGGGCTGGACAGCTGGAAGGCGGGAGCGGGGAGGGGAGCTGGATTGGGCCGGTCTCGCTGGGGTGGAGGGGCCGCGGGGGCAGCAGCAGCGGGGAAAGGTAAAGGGAGGAAATAAGGGATAAAGAAAAAAGGGAAAATAGGCAGAAATAAGGCACAAAAGAGCAGAGATGCAGAAAAGTGCAGAAAGGTGAAAGATAAAAGAGGGTAGAAAAACGAGTGAAAACGAGTGAAAGGGCAGAGCGAGAGGAAGGGAAAATGAGCAGAAATAAGGCACAAAAGAGCAGAGATGCAGAAAAGTGCAGAAAGGTGAAAGATAGAAAAGGGTAGAAAAACGAGTGAAAGAGCAGAGTGAGAGGAAGGAGACAGAGGTCCACTGGACCACCAGGGATGAGGCGCAGGGAAACCTGTGGGTGTTGGAGGGCCTCTACCACCAACACTTGAGAGTGCAGGGGCAGGGGCAGTCCTCACTTAATGGTGGAGCTGCGAGTGTGGGAGAGCAATTTCACTGACAATGAGTCAGTGGTCTTGCTCGCCTGTCCCCGCAGTGGTCGCCATTAAGTAGGGGTCGGGGAGGGCTGGACAGCTGGGAGGCGGGAGCGGGGAGGGAGCTGGATTGGGCCGGTCGCGCTAGGGGGAGGGGCTGCGGGGGCAGCAGCGGCGGGGAAAGGTAAAGGGAGGAAATAAGGGATAAAGAAAAAAGGGAAAATAGGCAGAAATAAGGCACAAAAGAGCAGAGATGCAGAAAAGTGCAGAAAGTTGAAAAATAAAAGAGGGTAGAAAAACGAGTGAAAATGAGTGAAAGGGCAGAGCGAGAGGAAGTGAAAATGAGCAGAAATAAGGCACAAAAGAGCATAGATGCAGAAAAGTGCAGAAAGGTGATAGATAGAAAAGGGTAGAAAAACGAGTGAAAGAGCAGAGTGAGAGGAAGGAGACAGAGGTCCACTGGACCACCAGGGATGAGGCGCAGGAAACCTGCGGGTGGAAGAGGGCCTCGACCACCAACACTCGAGAGTGCAGGGGCAGGGGCAGGACTCACTTAATGGTGGAGCTGCGAGGGTGGGAGAGCAATTTCACTGACAATGAGTCAGTGGTCTTGCTCGCCTGTCCCGCGGTGGCCGCCATTAAGTAGGGGTCGGAGAGGGCTGGACAGCTGGGAGGCGGTAGCGAGGAGGGGAGCTGGATTGGGCCGGTCGCGCTGGGGGGGAGGGGCCACGGGGGCAGCAGCGGCGGGGAAAGGTAAAGGGAGGAAATAAGGGATAAAGAAAAAGGGAAAATAGGCAGAAATAAGGCACAAAAGAGCAGAGATGCAGAAAAGTGCAGAAAGGTGAAAGATAAAAGAGGGTAGAAAAACGAGTGAAAACGAGTGAAAGGGCAGAGCGAGAGGAAGGAAAATGAGCAGAAATAAGGCACAAAAGAGCAGAGATGCAGAAAAGTGCAGAAAGGTGAAAGATAGAAAAGGGTAGAAAAACGAGTGAAAGAGCAGAGTGAGAGGAAGGAGACAGAGGTCCACTGGACCACCAGGGATGAGGCGCAGGGAAACCTGCGGGTGGAGGAGGGCCTCGACCACCAACACTCGAGAGTGCAGGGGCAGGGGCAGGCCTCACTTAATGGTGGAGCTGCGAGGGTGGGAGAGCAATTTCACTGACAATGAGTCAGTGGTCTTGCTCGCCTGTCCCCGCAGCGGCTGCATTAAGTAGGGGTCGGGGAGGGCAGGACAGCTGGGAGGCGGGAGCGGGGATGGGAGCTGGATTGGGCCGGTCGCGCTGTGGGGGAGGGGCCGCGGGGGCAGCAGCGGCGGGGAAAGGTAAAGGGAGGAAATAAGGGATAAAGAAAAAAGGGAAAATAGTCAGAAATAAGGCACAAAAGAGCAGAGATGCCGAAAAGTGCAGAAAGGTGAAAGATAAAAGAGGGTAGAAAAACAAGTGAAAACGAGTGAAAGGGCAGAGCGAGAGGAAGGGAAAATGAGCAGAAATAAGGCACAAAAGAGCAGAGATGCAGAAAAGTGCAGAAAGGTGAAAGATAGAAAAGGGTAGAAAAACGAGTGAAAGAGCAGAGTGAGAGGAAGAAGACAGAGGTCCACTGGACCACCAGGGATGAGGCGCAGGGAAACCTGCGGGTGGAGGAAGGCCTCGACCACCAACACTCGAGAGTGCAGGGGCAGGCCTCACTTAATGGTGGAGCTGCGAGGGTGGGAGAGCAATTTCACTGACAATGAGTCAGTGGTCTTGCTCGCCTGTCCCCGCAGTGGCCGCCATTAAGTAGGGGTCGGGGATTGCTGGACAGCTGGGAGGTGGGAGCGGGGAGGGGAGCTGGATTGGGCCGGTCGCGCTGGGGGGGTGGGGCCACGGGGGCAGCAGCGGCGGGGAAAGGTAAAGGGAGGAAATAAGGGATAAAGAAAAAAGGGAAAATAGGCAGAAATAAGGCACAAAAGAGCAGAGATGCAGAAAGGTGAAAGATAAAAGAGGGGAGAAAAACGAGTGAAAATGAGTGAAAGGGCAGAGTGAGAGGAAGGGAAAATGAGCAGAAATAAGGCACAAAAGAGCAGAGATGCAGAAAAGTGCAGAAAGGTGAAAGATAGAAAAGGGTAGAAAAACGAGTGAAAGAGCAGAGTGAGAGGAAGGAGACAGAGGTCCACTGGACCACCAGGGATGAGGCGCAGGAAACCTGCGAGTGGAGGAGGGCCTCGACCACCAACACTCAAGAGTGCAGGGGCTGGGGCAGGCCTCACTTAATGGTGGAGCTGCGAGGGTGGGAGAGCAATTTCACTGACAATGAGTCAGTGGTCTTGCTCGCCTGTCCCCGCAGTGGCCGCCATTAAGTAGGGGTCGGGGAGGGCTGGACAGCTGGGAGGCGGGAGCGGGGAGGGGAGCTGGATTGGGCCAGTCGCGCTGGGGGGGAGGGGCCGCAGGGGCTGCAGCGGCGGGGAAAGGTAAAGGGAGGAAATAAGGGATAAAGAAAAAAGGGAAAATAGTCAGAAATAAGGCACAAAAGAGCAGAGATGCCGAAAAGTGCAGAAAGGTGAAAGATAAAAGAGGGTAGAAAAACAAGTGAAAACGAGTGAAAGGGCAGAGCGAGAGGAAGGGAAAATGAGCAGAAATAAGGCACAAAAGAGCAGAGATGCAGAAAAGTGCAGAAAGGTGAAAGATAGAAAAGGGTAGAAAAACGAGTGAAAGAGCAGAGTGAGAGGAAGAAGACAGAGGTCCACTGGACCACCAGGGATGAGGCGCAGGGAAACCTGCGGGTGGAGGAAGGCCTCGACCACCAACACTCGAGAGTGCAGGGGCAGGCCTCACTTAATGGTGGAGCTGCGAGGGTGGGAGAGCAATTTCACTGACAATGAGTCAGTGGTCTTGCTCGCCTGTCCCGCAGTGGCCGCCATTAAGTAGGGGTCGGGGATTGCTGGACAGCTGGGAGGTGGGAGCGGGGAGGGGAGCTGGATTGGGCCGGTCGCGCTGGGGGGAGGGGCCACGGGGGCAGCAGCGGCGGGGAAAGGTAAAGGGAGGAAATAAGGGATAAAGAAAAAAGGGAAAATAGGCAGAAATAAGGCACAAAAGAGCAGAGATGCAGAAAGGTGAAAGATAAAAGAGGGGAGAAAAACGAGTGAAAATGAGTGAAAGGGCAGAGTGAGAGGAAGGGAAAATGAGCAGAAATAAGGCACAAAAGAGCAGAGATGCAGAAAAGTGCAGAAAGGTGAAAGATAGAAAAGGGTAGAAAAACGAGTGAAAGAGCAGAGTGAGAGGAAGGAGACAGAGGTCCACTGGACCACCAGGGATGAGGCGCAGGGAAACCTGCGAGTGGAGGAGGGCCTCGACCACCAACACTCAAGAGTGCAGGGGCTGGGGCAGGCCTCACTTAATGGTGGAGCTGCGAGGGTGGGAGAGCAATTTCACTGACAATGAGTCAGTGGTCTTGCTCGCCTGTCCCCGCAGTGGCCGCCATTAAGTAGGGGTCGAGGAGGGCTGGACAGCTGGGAGGCGGGAGCGGGGAGGGGAGCTGGATTGGGCCAGTCGCGCTGGGGGGAGGGGCCGCAGGGGCTGCAGCGGCGGGGAAAGGTAAAGGGAGGAAATAAGGGATAAAGAAAAAAGGGAAAATAGGCAGAAATAAGGCACAAAAGAGCAGAGATGCAGAAAAGTGCAGAAAGGTGAAAGATAAAAGAGGGTAGAAAAACGAGTGAAAACGAGTGAAAGGGCAGAGCGAGAGGAAGGGAAAATGAGCAGAAATAAGGCACAAAAGAGCAGAGATGCAGAAAAGTGCAGAAAGGTGAAAGATAGAAAAGGGTAGAAAAACGAGTGAAAGAGCAGAGTGAGAGGAAGGAGACAGAGGTCCACTGGACCACCAGGGATGAGGCGAAGGGAAACCTGCGGGTGGAGGAGGGCCTCGACCAACAACACTCGAGAGTGCAGGGGCAGGGGCAGGCCTCTCTTAATGGTGGAGCTGCGAGGTGGGAGAGCAATTTCACTGACAATGAGTCAGTGGTCTTGCTCGCCTGTCCCGCAGTGGCCGCCATTAAGTAGGAGTCGAGGAGGGCTGGACAGCTGGGAGGCGGGAGCTGGGAGGGGAGCTGGATTGGGCCGGTCGCGCTGGGGGAGGGGCCGCGGGGGTAGCAGCGGCAGGGAAAGGTAAAGGGAGGAAATAAGGGATAAAGAAAAAAGGGAAAATAGGCAGAAATAAGGCACAAAAGAGCAGAGATGCAGAAAAGTGCAGAAAGGTGAAAGATAAAGAGGGTAGAAAAACGAGTGAAAACGAGTGAAAGGGCAGAGCGAGAGGAAGGGAAAATGAGCAGAAATAAGGCACAAAAGAGCAGAGATGCAGAAAAGTGCAGAAAGTGAAAGATAAAAGAGGGTAGAAAAACGAGTGAAAACGAGTGAAAGGGCAGAGCGAGAGGAAGGGAAAATGAGCAGAAATAAGGCACAAAAGAGCAGAGATGCAGAAAAGTGCAGAAAGGTGAAAGATAGAAAAGGGTAGAAAAACGAGTGAAAGAGCAGAGTGAGAGGAAGGAGACAGAGGTCCACTGGACCACCAGGGATGAGGCGCAGGGAAACCTGTGGGTGTTGGAGGGCCTCTACCACCAACACTTGAGAGTGCAGGGGCAGGGGCAGTCCTCACTTAATGGTGGAGCTGCGAGTGTTGGAGAGCAATTTCACTGACAATGAGTCAGTGGTCTTGCTCGCCTGTCCCCGCAGTGGCCGCCATTAAGTAGGGGTCGGGGAGGGCTGGACAACTGGGAGGCGGGAGCGGGGAGGGGAGCTGGATTGGGCCGGTCGCGCTAGGGGGGAGGGGCTGCGGGGGCAGCAGCGGCGGGGAAAGGTAAAGGGAGGAAATAAGGGATAAAGAAAAAAGGGAAAATAGGCAGAAATAAGGCACAAAAGAGCAGAGATGCAGAAAAGTGCAGAAAGTTGAAAAATAAAAGAGGGTAGAAAAACGAGTGAAAATGAGTGAAAGGGCAGAGCGAGAGGAAGTGAAAATGAGCAGAAATAAGGCACAAAAGAGCATAGATGCAGAAAAGTGCAGAAAGGTGATAGATAGAAAAGGGTAGAAAAACGAGTGAAAGAGCAGAGTGAGAGGAAGGAGACAGAGGTCCACTGGACCACCAGGGATGAGGCGCAGGGAAACCTGCGGGTGAAGGAGGGCCTCGACCACCAACACTCGAGAGTGCAGGGGCAGGACTCACTTAATGGTGGAGCTGCGAGGGTGGGAGAGCAATTTCACTGACAATGAGTCAGTGGTCTTGCTCGCCTGCCCCCGCGGTGGCCGCCATTAAGTAGGGGTCGGGGAGGGCTGGACAGCTGGGAGGCAGGAGAGAGGAGGGGAGCTGGATTGGGCGGGTCGCGCTGGGGGGGAGGGGCCACGGGGGCAGCAGCGGCGGGGAAAGGTAAAGGGAGGAAATAAGGGATAAAGAAAAAAGGGAAAATAGGCAGAAATAAGGCACAAAAGAGCAGAGATGCAGAAAAGTGCAGAAAGGTGAAAGATAAAAGAGGGTAGAAAAACGAGTGAAAATGAGTGAAAGGGCAGAGCGAGAGGAAGGGAAAATGAGCAGAAATAAGGCACAAAAGAGCAGAGATGCAGAAAAGTGCAGAAAGGTGATAGATAGAAAAGGGTAGAAAAACGAGTGAAAGAGCAGAGTGAGAGGAAGGAGACAGAGGTCCACTGGACCACCAGGGATGAGGCGCAGGAAACCTGCGGGTGGAGGAGGGCCTCGACCACCAACACTCGAGAGTGCAGGGGCAGGGCAGGACTCACTTAATGGTGGAGCTGCGTGGGTGGGAGAGCAATTTCACTGACAATGAGTCAGTGGTCTTGCTCGCCTGTCCCCGCGGTGGCCGCCATTAAGTAGGGGTCGGGGAGGGCTGGACAGCTGGGAGGCGGGAGGCGGGAGCGGGGAGGGGAGCTGGATTGGGCCGGTCGCGCTGGGGGGGAGGGGCCACGGGGGCAGCAGCGGCGGGGAAAGGTAAAGGGAGGAAATAAGGGATAAAGAAAAAAGGGAAAATAGGCAGAAATAAGGCACAAAAGAGCAGAGATGCAGAAAAGTGCAGAAAGGTGAAAGATAAAAGAGGGTAGAAAAACGAGTGAAAACGAGTGAAAGGGCAGAGCGAGAGGAAGGAAAATGAGCAGAAATAAGGCACAAAAGAGCAGAGATGCAGAAAAGTGCAGAAAGGTGAAAGATAGAAAAGGGTAGAAAAACGAGTGAAAGAGCAGAGTGAGAGGAAGGAGACAGAGGTCCACTGGACCACCAGGGATGAGGCGCAGGGAAACCTGCGGGTGGAGGAGGGCCTCGACCACCAACACTCGAGAGTGCAGGGGCAGGCCTCACTTAATGGTGGAGCTGCGAGGGTGGGAGAGCAATTTCACTGACAATGAGTCAGTGGTCTTGCTCGCCTGTCCCCGCAGTGGCCGCCATTAAGTAGGGGTCGGGGAGGGCTTGACAGCTGGGAGGTGGGAGCGGGGAGGGGAGCTGGATTGGGCCGGTCGCGCTGGGGGAGGGGCCGCGGGGGCTGCAGCGGCGGGGAAAGGTAAAGGGAGGAAATAAGGGATAAAGAAAAAGGGAAAATAGGCAGAAATAAGGCACAAAAGAGCAGAGATGCAGAAAAGTGCAGAAAGGTGAAAGATAAAAGAGGGTAGAAAAACGAGTGAAAACGAGTGAAAGGGCAGAGCGAGAGGAAGGGAAAATGAGCAGAAATAAGGCACAAAAGAGCAGAGATGCAGAAAAGTGCAGAAAGGTGAAAGATAGAAAAGGGTAGAAAAACGAGTGAAAGAGCAGAGTGAGAGGAAGGAGACAGAGGTCCACTGGACCACCAGGGATGAGGCGAAGGGAAACCTGCGGGTGGAGGAGGGCCTCGACCAACAACACTCGAGAGTGCAGGGGCAGGGGCAGGCCTCTCTTAATGGTGGAGCTGCGAGGGTGGGAGAGCAATTTCACTGACAATGAGTCAGTGGTCTTGCTCGCCTGTCCCCGCAGTGGCCGCCATTAAGTAGGGGTCGAGGAGGGCTGGACAGCTGGGAGGCGGGAACAAGGAAGGGAGCTGGATTGGGCCGGTCGCGCTGGGGGAGGGGCCACGGGGCAGCAGCGGCGGGGAAAGGTAAAGGGAGGAAATAAGGGATAAAGAAAAAAGGGAAAATAGGCAGAAATAAGGCACAAAAGAGCAGAGATGCAGAAAGGTGCAGAAAGGTGAAAGATAAAAGAGGGTAGAAAAACGAGTGAAAGGGCAGAGCGAGAGGAAGGGAAAATTAGCAGAAATAAGGCACAAAAGAGCAGAGATGCAGAAAAGTGCAGAAAGGTGAAAGATAGAAAAGGGTAGAAAAACGAGTGAAAGAGCAGAGTGAGAGGAAGGAGACAGAGGTCCACTGGACCACAAGGGATGAGGCGCAGGGAAACCTGCGGGTGGAGGAGGGCCTCGACCACCAACACTCGAGAGTGCAGGGGCAGGGGCAGGCCTCACTTAATGGTGGAGCTGCGAGGGTGGGAGAGCAATTTCACTGACAATGAGTCAGTGGTCTTGCTCGCCTGTCCCCGCAGTGGCCGCCATTAAGTAGGGGTCAGGGAGGGCTGGACAGCTGGGAGGTGGGAGCGGGGAGGGGAGCTGGATTGGGCCGGTCGCGCTGTGGGGGAGGGGCCGCGGGGGCAGCAGCGGCGGGGAAAGGTAAAGGGAGGAAATAAGGGATAAAGAAAAAAGGGAAAATAGGCAGAAATAAGGCACAAAAGAGCAGAGATGCAGAAAAGTGCAGAAAGGTGACAGATAAAAGAGGGGAGAAAAACGAGTGAAAATGAGTGAAAGGGCAGAGCGAGAGGAAGGGAAAATGAGCAGAAATAAGGCACAAAAGAGCAGAGATGCAGAAAAGTGCAGAAAGGTGAAAGATAGAAAAGGGTAGAAAAACGAGTGAAAGAGCAGAGTGAGAGGAAGGAGACAGAGGTCCACTGGACCACCAGGGATGAGGCGAAGGGAAACCTGTGGGTGGAGGAGGGCCTCGACCAACAACACTCGAGAGTGCAGGGGCAGGGGCAGGCCTCACTTAATGGTGGAGCTGCGAGGGTGGGAGAGCAATTTCACTGACAATGAGTCAGTGGTCTTGCTCGCCTGTCCCCGCAGTGGCCGCCATTAAGTAGGGGTCGGGGAGGGCTGGACAGCTGGGAGGCGGGAGCGGGGATGGGAGCTGGATTGGGCCGGTCGCGCTGGGGGGGAGGGGCCGCGGGGGCAGCAGCGGCGGGGAAAGGTAAAGGGAGGAAATAAGGGATAAAGAAAAAAGGGAAAATAGGCAGAATTAAGGCACAAAAGAGCAGAGATGCAGAAAAGTGCAGAAAGGTGAAAGATAAAAGAGGGTAGAAAAACGAGTGAAAACGAGTGAAAGGGCAGAGCGAGAGGAAGGGAAAATGAGCAGAAATAAGGCACAAAAGAGCAGAGATGCAGAAAAGTGCAGAAAGGTGAAAGATAGAAAAGGGTAGAAAAACGAGTGAAAGAGCAGAGTGAGAGGAAGGAGACAGAGGTCCACTGGACCACCAGGGATGAGGCGCAGGGAAACCTGCGGGTGGAAGAGGGCCTCGACCACCAACACTCGAGAGTGCAGGGGCAGGGGCAGGCCTCACTTAATGGTGGAGCTGCGTGGGTGGGAGAGCAATTTCACTGACAATGAGTCAGTGGTCTTGCTCGCCTGTCCCCGCAGTGGCCGCCATTAAGCAGGGGTCGGGGAGGGCTGGACAGCTGGGAGGTGGGAGCGGGGAGGGGAGCTGGATTGGGCCGGTCGCGCTGGGGGGGAGGGGCCGCGGGGGCAGCAGCAGCGGGGAAAGGTAAAGGGAGGAAATAAGGGATAAAGAAAAAAGGGAAAATAGGCAGAAATAAGGCACAAAAGAGCAGAGATGCAGAAAAGTGCAGAAAGGTGAAAGATAAAAGAGGGGAGAAAAACGAGTGAAAATGAGTGAAAGGGCAGAGCGAGAGGAAGGGAAAATGAGCAGAAATAAGGCACAAAAGAGCAAAGATGCAGAAAAGTGCAGAAAGGTGAAAGATAGAAAAGGGTAGAAAAACGAGTGAAAGAGCAGAGTGAGAGGAAGGAGACAGAGGTCCACTGGACCACCAGGGATGAGGCGAAGGGAAACCTGTGGGTGGAGGAGGGCCTCGACCAACAACACTCGAGAGTGCAGGGGCAGGGGCAGGCCTCACTTAATGGTGGAGCTGCGAGGGTGGGAGAGCAATTTCACTGACAATGAGTCAGTGGTCTTGCTCGCCTGTCCCCGCAGTGGCCGCCATTAAGTAGAGGGTCGGGAGGGCTGGACAGCTGGGAGGCGGGAGCGGGGATGGGAGCTGGATTGGGCCGGTCGCGCTGGGGGAGGGGCCGCGGGGGCAGCAGCGGCGGGGAAAGGTAAAGGGAGGAAATAAGGGATAAAGAAAAAAGGGAAAATCGGCAGAATTAAGGCACAAAAGAGCAGAGATGCAGAAAAGTGCAGAAAGGTGAAAGATAAAAGAGGGTAGAAAAACGAGTGAAAACGAGTGAAAGGGCAGAGCGAGAGGAAGGGAAAATGAGCAGAAATAAGGCACAAAAGAGCAGAGATGCAGAAAAGTGCAGAAAGGTGAAAGATAGAAAAGGGTAGAAAAACGAGTGAAAGAGCAGAGTGAGAGGAAGGAGACAGAGGTCCACTGGACCACCAGGGATGAGGCGCAGGGAAACCTGCGGGTGGAAGAGGGCCTCGACCACCAACACTCGAGAGTGCAGGGGCAGGGGCAGGCCTCACTTAATGGTGGAGCTGCGAGGGTGGGAGAGCAATTTCACTGACAATGAGTCAGTGGTCTTGCTCGCCTGTCCCCGCAGTGGCCGCCATTAAGCAGGGGTCGGGGAGGGCTGGACAGCTGGGAGGTGGGGAGGGGAGCTGGATTGGGCCGGTCGCGCTGGGGGGGAGGGGCCGCGGGGGCAGCAGCAGCGGGGAAAGGTAAAGGGAGGAAATAAGGGATAAAGAAAAAAGGGAAAATAGGCAGAAATAAGGCACAAAAGAGCAGAGATGCAGAAAAGTGCAGAAAGGTGAAAGATAAAAGAGGGGAGAAAAACGAGTGAAAATGAGTGAAAGGGCAGAGCGAGAGGAAGGGAAAATGAGCAGAAATAAGGCACAAAAGAGCAAAGATGCAGAAAAGTGCAGAAAGGTGAAAGATAGAAAAGGGTAGAAAAACGAGTGAAAGAGCAGAGTGAGAGGAAGGAGACAGAGGTCCACTGGACCACCAGGGATGAGGCGCAGGGAAACCTGCGAGTGGAGGAGGGCCTCGACCACCAACACTCAAGAGTGTAGGGGCTGGGGCAGGCCTCACTTAATGGTGGAGCTGCGAGGGTGGGAGAGCAATTTCACTGACAATGAGTCAGTGGTCTTGCTCGCCTGTCCCCGCAGTGGCCGCCATTAAGTAGGGGTTGGGGAGGGCTGGACAGCTGGGAGGCGGGGAGGGGAGCTGGATTGGGCCGGTCGCGCTGGGGGGGAGGGGCCGCGGGGGCTGCAGCGGCGGGGAAAGGTAAAGGGAGGAAATAAGGGATAAAGAAAAAAGGGAAAATAGGCAGAAATAAGGCACCAAAGAGCAGAGATGCAGAAAAGTGCAGAAAGGTGAAAGATAAAAGAGGGTAGAAAAACGAGTGAAAACGAGTGAAAGGGCAGAGCGAGAGGAAGGGAAAATGAGCAGAAATAAGGCACAAAAGAGCAGAGATGCAGAAAAGTGCAGAAAGGTGAAAGATAGAAAAGGGTAGAAAAACGAGTGAAAGAGCAGAGTGAGAGGAAGGAGACAGAGGTCCACTGGACCACCAGGGATGAGGCGAAGGAAACCTGCGGGTGGAGGAGGGCCTCGACCAACAACACTCTAGAGTGCAGGGGCAGGGGCAGGCCTCTCTTAATGGTGGAGCTGCGAGGGTGGGAGAGCAATTTCACTGACAATGAGTCAGTGGTCTTGCTCGCCTGTCCCCGCAGTGGCCGCCATTAAGTAGGGGTCGGGGAGGGCTGGACAACTGGGAGGCGGGAACGGGGATGGGAGCTGGATTGGGCCGGTCGCGCTGGGGGGAGGGGCCGCGGGGGCAGCAGCGGCGGGGAAAGGTAAAGGGAGGAAATAAGGGATAAAGAAAAAAGGGAAAATAGGCAGAAATAAGGCACAAAAGAGCAGAGATGCAGAAAAGTGCAGAAAGGTGAAAGATAAAAGAGGGTAGAAAAACGAGTGAAAGGGCAGAGCGAGAGGAAGGGAAAATGAGCAGAAATAAGGCACAAAAGAGCAGAGATGCAGAAAAGTGCAAAAAGGTGAAAGATAGAAAAGGGTAGAAAAACGAGTGAAAGAGCAGAATGAGAGGAAGGAGACAGAGGTCCACTGGACCACCAGGGATGAGGCGAAGGGAAACCTGCGGGTGGAGGAGGGCCTCGACCAACAACACTCGAGAGTGCAGGGGCAGGGGCAGGCCTCACTTAATGGTGGAGCTGCGAGGGTGGGAGAGCAATTTCACTGACAATGAGTCAGTGGTCTTGCTCGCCTGTCCCCGCAGTGGCCGCCATTAAGTAGGGGTCGGGAGGGCTGGACAGCTGGGAGGCGGGAGCGGGGAGGGGAGCTGGATTGGGCCGGTCGCGCTGGGGGGGAGGGGCCGCGGGGGCAGCAGCGGCGGGGAAAGGTAAAGAGAGGAAATAAGGGATAAAGAAAAAAGGGAAAATAGGCAGAAATAAGGCACAAAAGAGCAGAGATGCAGAAAAGTGCAGAAAGGTGAAAGATAAAAGAGGGTAGAAAAATGAGTGAAAACGAGTGAAAGGGCAGAGCGAGAGGAAGGGAAAATGAGCAGAAATAAGGCACAAAAGAGCAGAGATGCAGAAAAGTGCAGAAAGGTGAAAGATAGAAAAGGGTAGAAAAACGAGTGAAAGAGCAGAGTGAGAGGAAGGAGACAGAGGTCCACTGGACCACCAGGGATGAGGCGCAGGGAAACCTGCGGGTGGAGGAGGGCCTCGACCACCAACACTCAAGAGTGCAGGGGCAGGGGCAGGCCTCACTTAATGGTGGAGCTGCGAGGGTGGGAGAGCAATTTCACTGACAATGAGTCAGTGGTCTTGCACGCCTGTCCCCGCAGTGGCCGCCATTAAGTAGGGGTCGGGGAGGGCTGGACAGCTGGGAGGCGGGAGCGGGGAGGGGAGCTGGATTGGGTCGGTCGCGTTGGGGGGGAGGGGCTGCGGGGGCAGCAGCGGCGGGGAAAGGTAAAGGGAGGAAATAAGGGATAAAGAAAAAAGGGAAAATAGGCAGAAATAAGGCACAAAAGAGCAGAGATGCAGAAAAGTGCAGAAAGGTGAAAGATAAAAGAGGGTAGAAAAACGAGTGAAAACGAGTGAAAGGGCAGAGCGAGAGGAAGGGAAAATGAGCAGAAATAAGGCACAAAAGAGCAGAGATGCAGAAAAGTGCAGAATGGTGAAAGATAGAAAAGGGTAGAAAAACGAGTGAAAGAGCAGAGTGAGAGGAAGGAGACAGAGGTCCACTGGACCACCAGGGATGAGGCGCAGGGAAACCTGCGGGTGGAGGATGGCCTCGACCACCAACACTCGAGAGTGCAGGGGCAGGGGCAGGCCTCACTTAATGGTGGAGCTGCGAGGGTGGGAGAGCAATTTCACTGACAATGAGTCAGTGGTCTTGCTCGCCTGTCCCGCAGTGGCCGCCATTAAGTAGGGGTCGGGAGGGCTGGACAGCTGGGAGGCGGGAGCGGGGAGGGGAGCTGGATTGGGCCGGTCGCGCTGGGGGGAGGGGCCGCGGGGGCAGCAGCGGCGGGGAAAGGTAAACGGAGGAAATAAGGGATAAAGAAAAAAGGGAAAATAGGCAGAAATAAGGCACAAAGAGCAGAGATGCAGAAAAGTGCAGAAAGGTGAAAGATAAAAGAGGGTAGAAAATAGAGTGAAAACGAGTGAAAGGGCAGAGCGAGAGGAAGGGAAAATGAGCAGAAATAAGGCACAAAAGAGCAGAGATGCAGAAAAGTGCAGAAAGGTGAAAGATAGAAAAGGGTAGAAAAACGAGTGAAAGAGCAGAGTGAGAGGAAGGAGACAGAGGTCCACTGGACCACCAGGGATGAGGCGCAGGGAAACCTGCGGGTGGAGGAGGGCCTCGATCACCAACACTCGAGAGTGCAGGGGCAGGCCTCACTTAATGAGATGAAGAAAGGTGCAATAAATCTTATGCATACGCTGATACAAATTACATTAACATCCATGATTTGTGAACTCATTGGCACACCATACTGTATATAAAATAACACAATTCAGAAGAGAAGAACAAAACTTGTATAAAAGAGTATGCCAAAACCCACCAGAAGGTATGATTTAACTAGTTCTGACAACTCAAGAGGCAAGCCATTGGCCCATGAAATGAGAAAGTAAAACTCAAGGTTTTTGTGACAACACAAGAGTAAAATAATTGTGAAAACAAACATGAGTGATCAGACTCATAAACATTGACCCATTATGTGAGAAAGCAAGATTTGGGTTTGTGTAGTCTGTATAAGAACAAGGAATGGAGAAGTGAATATACCAACCACATGATAGATCAGTCCACATACGGTTGGTACATGAAGTATGATATGAAACTGAATGAACTAAAAATTTGTGAAATCATGTGTGTTGAAATCTGTTGAATAATTGTTGTGCAGTTATTAGATATACAATATTTAGACATAATGAATCCCACACTCTAACTTCCATGTCATATTGCAGAAAGGACTTTTTAAAATCATTATGCACTTTCTTATTTGATGGCAACTAGTAGGAAATGACATGTCCCTGAATTCTAGAATTCTTAGAAATGAATAGTGGGTATTACATGGTGATTCTTGAATGTTCAAAAACAACATATCGATAAGATTGTGCTTACCATGGCAAAGACCGACAGGTCAAAACATGCTGGTGTTTGTGCGCATTGGAAGAATAAATATGTCTGTGCTAACTCTCTTGTGAGTGTGTTTTAAGACTATCATTGGGGAGTTCCCACAAGCGTGTGTGTGTGTATATATATATATATATTTATATTACCTACTGGCGGTCGCCAGTAGGTAGTTATAGTTAGGACCTATTTTCCATAGGAAATTCACAACATTCTATTCCCAATAACTTTGGCACCGGTCGACGAATCTTTGCGAAATTTTCAAAACTCGTGGGGCGCTCCAGTCCACTCCTATCTTAAAAGTTCCGGGTGCGATTCGGCAAGCGAGGGCCGAGAAAAAGGGGGGTCCCTAAACGTGTTTTCTCCATGTTATTTTCCATAGGAAACTTTAGACAAAGCTACAGCCGGAACTGCTGAACGGAATTACACCAAATTTTGCAAAAAGGTAGCCCTTGGTTCAGAAAGAGCCCTTTGTGTTAAATGATGTAAATCCGTTCAGTAGTTGCTGAGAAATTCAAAAAATAAGAGTCAAAAAATCAATTTTCCATAGGGAACTTTGTGCAAGGCTACAGCGGAAACTACTGAACGGATTTACCCCAAATTTGGCATAAAGGTACTGCTTGGCTCTGAAAGCGGCCTTTTAAAAAATGGTGAAAATCCGTTCAGTAGTTTTTTAAATATTAAAGGAAAAAGAACTATATATATCTGGGCGGAGCCTAACCACACATGTCATCGTGAGATCTGATTGGCTGTCAGCACTTCATCCAAGAAGTGTTGGCAGCCATCTTGAGACCAATATACATGATAGCACCCCAATGAAATGCATTTTAGTGAATAGAAGATTTTGAGGGTCACCAAAAGGAGAACTATAAAGGGTGATAACAGACTTTAGTTACATTAGAATTCATTTGTTGATGGTACCATACTAATTTTAGGAATTGTGGTGTGTTTAGGGTGATTTTACCCTGTGAAAAACCTTCTGCTGGGATTTCATGAATCATGTTTGAGAGAAAACAATTTTCTCATGCTTGTCCCACAGAGGTTTGGAAGGTGCTCCAGAAGCTAAAATGAGAGCATATTTTCTGTAAATTCACATTATCTTTCTCAGTCATGTGAGAATGAAGTCTGACATTCTCAGTAAAACATGTAAATCCAACAAGGGCAGAGACTGTCAGTTGATTCCTTTGTGTTCTACTGCAGCTTCCCAGAGTGTTCTTAAGACCAACTAGAGCGCTAACAACCTTACCTATGACAAAAGTATGGCACACCTGAAGCCATCTTGATTGGAATAAACTGGTAACACTTAAAATATTTAATTTAAAATGGAACAAAATGATGGGGTTCATTTTGTCATAGAAATTATGGTTAGTGCTGTAGAAAGAAAAATTAGGACATGTTTTAAGTGAGATCTCAAATATCTTCCTGTTATATTTCAACAGGAGCAGCCTGCCAGTTGATTCCTTTGTGTTCTACTGCAGCTTCCCAGAGTGTTCTAAAGAACAACTAGAGCGCTAACAGTCTTACTTATGAAAGAATTATGGCACACCTGAAGCCATCTT
This sequence comes from Calotriton arnoldi, assembly GCA_963921515.1. Taxonomy (NCBI): domain Eukaryota; kingdom Metazoa; phylum Chordata; class Amphibia; order Caudata; family Salamandridae; genus Calotriton; species Calotriton arnoldi. The sequence goes on from CAWUFW010001381.1 coordinate 1,616,273, forward strand.
GATTGGAATAAACTGGTAACACTTAAAACATTTAATTTAAAAAGGAACTAAATGAGTGGGTTCATTTTGTCATAGAAATTATGGTTAGTGCTGTAGAAAGAAAAATTAGGACATGTTTTAAGTGAGATTACAAATATCTTCCTGTTATATTTCAATAGGAGCAGCCTGCCAATTGTTTCCTTTGTGTTCTACTGCAGCTTCCCAGAGTGTTCTAAAGAACAACTAGAGCGCTAACAGTCTTACTTATGACAAAATTATGGCACACCTGAAGCCATCTTGATTGGAATAAACCGGTAACACTTAAAACATTTAATTTAAAAAGGAAAAAAATGAGGGGGTTCATTTTGCCATAGAAATTATGGTTAGTTCTGCAGAAAGAAAAATTAGGGCATGTTTTAAGTGAGATCTCAAATCCTCTTCTATTTCATTAGAAAATTCTGACATGCAGACTGAAACAATAACTTTCAATACCAGCAGTAGACTTCCAGTTAACTCCCTGGTGAGCAGTAGCTTTACTACAGTGATCTAATGAGCAACTAGAGTGCTAACATTCTGAATTTATGGCAAATGTGTGACACATCTGAATGCCTTCTTGATGGAATCAAAGTAAAAAACTGAAAGCATTTCCTACTGAGGAGACTGCAGTAAATGAGGAAATTAGGAAACTTCATAACAAATAAGTATCCCAAGATGGCCACCAGAGAAAAAAGAGCCCAAATGTAGCACAAATATCACCCACATGTAGCCCAGATATAGCCCAATGACAGAAGTGTGGAAAACACTTTTTATTTTTAGTTTTTTGCAGTTTTATATAGTGCAGACTGGTCAGGTATTGGAGCGTTGCATCTTACTTGGACCCCTTATTGCGTATTTTGCACGAAGTACATGAGATTGATCTTGCGAAACATTGAACTTTACTATTCTGTTAACCTGAAGTTGCTCTGAACCGGGCTTTGTAACACCCGTTTTTACCTACTGGTTTTAATTAATTCTCACTGTATTGTATTAAGAAAGAGGATTTACTGTTTTTATGTACACTTTTATGATCTATGTTTCTAAATCAGATCGAATAAAGTTTAATGAATGTAATTGAAGTCTCCCAAGATGGCCACCAGAGAAAAATGAGCCCAAATGTAGCACAAATATCACCCAGATGTAGCCCACGAATAGCCCAATGATAGAAGTGTGGAAAACACTTTTTATCCTTTGTTTTTTTGCCGTTTTATATAGTGCAGGCTGGTCAGATATTGGAGTGCTTTACATGAGCATTGGTTACATCATACAAGGACAAACTCATTTTGGTTGTAGGCATGGGGAGATTAAGTGATTTGACCAGAATCACAGAATGACGAGCTGAAGCAGAAACTCCAACTTGGTAACACCACATTTTCTCCCCTAAAGCGTAACATTTAATCAAGTGGTCAACTGGATAAAAAAACACAGAGATAACAAATAATTCAAAAGTGCTTTGTCGCTATTTGAGAACTGCTTGGCTCAGAAAGCGACATTTTTAAAAATGGTGTAAATCCGTTCGGTAGTTGCTGAGAAATTGTTAAAAAACAAATATCGATATCTAGAGGCGCGGTGGATCCGCGAACCCTCCTGACCACGAGCTTCATTTTAATTGGCTGCCAACACTCCAAACCAGGAAGTGTTGGCAGCCATCTTGTGACTCGGTAGAACCGAGTCACAAGAAAACAGGGAAACAAAGGTGAAAAAGAAGAAAAGGGGGCAGGGTAGAAACATCCTGACCCCCTAGGCCTGCTCTGGGGGACCCACAAGGACCCCCAGGGCCAAAAAAAGCATTTAAAAAAAAAAGAAATGGCGAAATTCACGCTGGGGTCGCAAATCCCGCCGAAATGTAAAAACAAATGAAGCGCGGGATACCGCGCTTCATTTAATTGAGACCCCGGGTGGGCCAGGTCCCGGGGCATTGCCAACAAATATATGCAGGGCCCGTGGGGGCCCCCGCAGCCCCGGGGACCGCCACCTCCCGGGGCTTGTTTTTTTAATGTTTGGGGGGCCTCCAAGGCCCCCCCAAGCCCCGGGGACCGCCAGGGCTTTTATCAAATAGGGACCCTCAGGATTCAAGGGGAATTAATCCTCCAACTTACCCTGAGCACTACTGATGCAGTCCAGCCATCGCCCTGTCACTACCCATGCACTCCTCCAATCAACCAGCGAGCACCATGTACTTATCCAATCACTCCGCCAAAACACCAGCACTTATAAATTCACCATCCACTCTCCTTGCAGTACTCTAATCATCCAGTCAGTACCCATGTACTCATCCAATGTCCCAGGCACTAACTCATGGCAAATACAGAGGAGGTCATGCTAATCACATGGGTACCCCAACGCATAGTGTTCCCTAGTGTATGTAGGTGTTTTCACTGTATTCTAAGTGTCTTTTACCACCAGAGACAGAGTCAGTTACCACCAGTACCCATCAGCAAAAGTTGGGGGCACAGGAGTACTTTCTACTCCTCTGTTGGTTCTTTCTGCACATCTCTTCCTTCTTCTTGCACTTTTCTTCGTCTTTCTGGACTTCTGTTGCCTCTTTCTTCATTTGTCTTCCTTCTTTCTGCGCTTTTCTTCTTCTTTCTTCACATGTCCTACCTCTGTAGGCATAGTTAGAAACTAGCATTTAAAGAACCTTTGAAATTCACTTAAAAACCATAGGTTTCAGGCATGTTATAGTTAGAAATTAGCATTTAAAAAACCTTTGAAATTCACTGAAAAAACCATAGGTTTCAGGCACGTTATAGTTAGAAATTAGCATTTAAAAACCTTAGAAATTCACTGAAAAAACCATAGGTTTTAGGGAAAGTTATAGTTAGTTGGACATTTCACTCGTACAAAACCAGAGAAATTCCCCCGTTATAGTTAGTTCAGCTAACTATAACTCGCGCCCCCGCAATGCACTGCTGATGACGTCACATATGACATCACTCATGACATGGTCAGTGTGATAATTTGATGCATCTTCTCACACCCTAATGTAACCTTTGATACACCAACTCTAAATAACAGACTGCCCATAGACACTCCAGCAGCAATAACTACATACCCACTCACTGATTCTTAGGTCTAAACACATATCCACTCACTCACCCGTACAGTCACTCATACTTACAATCACTCAGTACAGGACTATCATATGCACTCATACGCCTATATAGACACTCACACACCACCACTCATCCATAGAGGTACTCACACACCTAGTCAGTCATGCAAATAATTAATCACACTCCCATTTACTCACCTATACAGTTATACACACATCAGCTCACACATTCATACAAATACTACGACATTCTTACGCTCTTATACAATCACTGATACAAGCACACACTCATCCATACAGTCACTCTCATAATCACACACTCTCACTTATAGCTATTTATATATTCCAACACACATATATACTGCCTTTTACATATGTAGTTACTCACACATGTACCACTGAGATATACATTCACTCACTAACACACCCATACACACACTCACACACCCATACAGTCCATCACAGATGCACTCTTGAAACCATGCACCCAGTGAATCACCCACTCACACATCTATGCACAGAGTCACACACACCCCACCCATACAAACACTCAGGCATCCATACAGATACTCAGACAACCAATCAATAACCCAAATAGAAACTCATGTAGCTATTCACAAACCCATGCAGCCGCTTACACACCCTCAGACAGACGGATACAGACATTCACACAGTTTAGTCACTAACCCGTGCATTCAGTAAGATACATTTAATCACTCACTTACATAGTCAGTCACACACCTACTAAATCATCCATTCAGACACTTATACACCCCCTCATTCTTCAATACGCCTTTCCCTATATATATTAAACATATTTAAACTTTACAGAAACACACAGCCACTAGATGATGTCATCAGTGATGTCATCAGTGATGTCATTTGAGATGTCATCAGTGATGTCATCAGTGATGTCACTGACCATGTCATGAGTGATGTCATATGTGATGTCATCAGCAGTGCATTGCGGGGGCGCGAGTTATAATTAGCTGAACTAACTATAACGGGGGAATTTCTCTGGTTTTGTACGAGTGAAATGTCCAACTAACTATAACTTTCCCTAAAACCTATGGTTTTTTCAGTGAATTTCTAAGGTTTTTTAAATGCTAATTTCTAACTATAACGTGCCTGAAACCTATGGTTTTTTCAGTGAATATATATATATATATATTTGGTTAATCCTTTGTTATAGTTAGGAAAACTTTATTTATTCTTTCTAAAGAAACCAAACTTAAAATACACAAATATTAGGAATTCTTCAGTTGTAGTTATATCTTAAAATTAAAAATTTTGCATCACCTTTAAATTAATATAACTTTATTTATTCTTTGGATACAAACAAAAGTTAAAGTACACAAAAATTTAAATTTCTAAACTTATACTTAGAAATGTATACTTATACCTTTCATTTATGATTTACGCAACACCTCTATATACAGTGTATTTAACGCGGTAGCTGCACTACGTTAACTATAACTTGCGCCATCTCCATGCACTGCCATTTTATATTTTCTCACTTATACCATGTAAAATAATAGCATTTCCAAGAACAGTTATGACACTGCTAATCAAATCTTTTGGGAGAACACAGTGCATGGTAGAGTGGTGACTTGTAGTTAATGTAGTGTGACTACCAAGTTGAATACACTGTGTATGGAGGTGCATGAGTTATAATAATTTGAAGGTGTTGCATCAATTATAAATTAAATTTATGAGTATAAGTTTAGAAATTTAATTTTGGGTACCTTAACTTTTGTTTGTAGCTAATGAATAAATAAAGTTATATTAATTTAAAGGTGTTGCCTAAATTATAAGTTTAAGGTACAACTATAACTGGAAAAGTTCTAATGTTTGTATGATATGAACTGAGCATCCTGCCTATCTTTTAAGTTTGGTTTGTATAGAAATAATAAATAAAGCATTCCCAACTATAACAAAAGTTAAACCTTTGTTTTTATTGAATTTCAATAGTTTTTATTTTTATTAAAGCACTTTTGAAATCGTAGAGTTTACTGCCATAGAGTGGAGTGTATATATAAATATATAGCGATAGCCAGTAGGTAGTTATAGCTAGGACCAAAGTTTCCACAGGAAAAGTGTTTTTTGTTTTGCCAATAACTTTAGCTCCGCTTGACGAATCTCTACGGAATTTCCCCAAAACGTCCCCTTTTTGGTTCAGCTGCTGTGTTAAACGTTTCAGGGTGATCCGTCAATCAGGGTTGAGAAAAAAGGGGGTCCCAAAATGCGTTTTCCCCATGTTAATTCTATGTTTTTTTCATTTTTTGAACATGACTACAGGCAGAACTGCTGAACAGAATTACACCAAGTTTGGCAGAAAGCTAGATGTTGGTCCGGAAAGCATGCTTTTTTTAATTTGGTGTAAATCCGTTCCGTAGTTTTCCAGATATCTAACTTAAAAAACATAGATATCTGAGGATGCGGGTCACTGCAGTGGACTTGTGGATCTTACTAAAATTTGATTGGCTGCCAACTCTTCAACCAGGAAGTGTTGCCAGTCATCTTGGTACTCGGCCTGAAGCCGAGTCCCAGGAAAGAAGTTACAAATAAAGAAAAGGGGGCAGGGTAGGCATACCCTGACCCCCCAGATATGGTGGGGGTGTCCCTCAGGGACCCGCTGGGGATAAAAAGCATTTTTTAAATTTTGTCCCGGACTTGCAGGTGGATCCACAAATCCGCTGTATCATTTTTTTAAAAAGCAAGTGTGGACTCCGGTGCTTGCTTTAGAATAACCCCCCGGTCAGCCAGGTCCCAGGGGCATGTGATGAATAAAGGAGGGGGTCATCCAGGGCCTCCCTCCTCAGGCTAGTCAAAGCCCTGGGGACAGCCACCTCCCCGGGGCACTTTTAATTATGAATGCAGGCCGACCCACTGGGCCCACCCGCAGCCACGGGACCGCCTCCTCCCCGGGGCTAATTGCAATTATGTGGGGGAGCCTCGCGGACTTCCCTGCCCCAGGGACTGCCACCTCCTGGGGGCCAATTGAAATTATCTTGGGGGGGCCTCATGGACCCCCCTTGCTCCGGGGACCACCGGCTCCCTGGGGCACAAATGCAATAATTAAAGGGGTCCGATGCGGACCCCGAGGCCCGTGGACCACCACCTCCATGGAGCAAATTTGACCAAAGAAGGGGGGCTACGTGGCCCCCCTCCAGGAGCCCTATATGGCCCTGGGGACTGCCATCCCTCAGGGCTGGCTCCAGCAATGTCCCGGGGTGCCCACCCCAGGGACATTGCAGTTTGCTATATCTTGCTCCCGCCATGCCATAGCAAACAGTGCTCCGCGTTGAGCAAGCGAGAGCATTTTGCTTTTGCTTGCTCAAAGCAGAGCACTTTGCTTTTACACACAGGGAGCTGCATGTCATCAGCTCCCTGTGTGTAAAGCCATGCCAGCCCCCCCTCTTCTCTGAATGACTGGGGTCCCCGGGGCCAAAAATGGCTTTGCCCTCCTCCCCTTTTAAAAAAAAATATATATAAAGGCTTGCCCCCAGAGGATGGGGTCCCCCGGCCCGAAATCGGCCTCGGGAGGGGGGCTGCTTGGCCCCCCTCCCCTTTTAATTATAAAAAAATAAAAAATAAAGGCTGGGCCGTCGGTGGATGGGGCCCCTCCCAAATGGTCCTAGGAAGGGGGGCCACATTGAATATAAAAAAAGAAGAAAAAAAAGCCAGCAACTCACCAAAGGCCATGTCCCCTTTCTCGACTACTCTGAAAACGTGCCTCCTGGCATTCCCCTGGTTGGGGGATGAAGTCCCCTTGGCTGCTGAGGGTCCTTAGGGACCAACAAGACCTCCTGTTACCTTCAGTAAGACCCACATAGTGGGATTGCTGAGATTTGGTCCTAGGCCACACCCCCTTTCTCCACCACTCTGCAAGCACGCCTCTCAGCACACTGCTAGTGGTGGGATGAGGTCTCCTTGCCTCGTGAGGGCCTCAGGACTAAAGTGAACTTCTTTCCCCAATGAGTAGTGCACCAGCAGGCGTGTTCACTGGCATGTATAAAACTTTTTAATTATTTAAAAAATGTACATTAGAAATGAAGATGTATATGGGAGTTTGATTACAAAGAGTATCACAGTGATGTGGAAAAAAATATATCAGATGAACTGTATCTGGCAGCGGGTATGTGTTTAAGATGTTAGTACTGTTGAAAATTACCATGAGCAATGCCTTTAAAAATGACAATGTTTTAAATATATAAGCATTATGTGCAGAATAGATAAATCTATATTATTTGCATTCTGGGAGTTGTGACAGTTTTAGTCACATTATTTAACAGGAGTAGTGTAGTCAGAAATAAAAGATAGGAAAATGTGGTGCGTCTGTATATACATTATAAAGTAGTAATACTTGTTAGGTACGTATTAGGAAGTGTTTGTCAATGTCATTTTTAACTTATATGACCAGTTTGCATACACTTAGATGGTGAAATGTGGTTTTTGTGGTTGCAGATTTTTATATGTACGATGAGACTCTTGAATTTACTTAAAGATGCAGAGAACTTTATATTTTTGGAAATTTGGCCTGAAGGTGTATATCTATTATGAAATCACATATATGTTTACATGGTGATCTATGTTCTTTAAGGCTGTTGAAAATTTCATGTATATGGTGATGTATGTCTTTAAACATGCTATGTTTAAAATTGGGGAGGGTTAATAGTGCAGAATGTCTCTTGAGAGTTCTTGTGCTAGCTTCACTTGGCATGTAACTTTTCTTTGACAAATGCTGAATATATGTTTTAAAGACACAAGAAGTATTTGCAAAATGATGTAGGTATGCCATTAAGAATAGGTTTTGTGCTTTGAAAAATTGAGAATTGCTGGTTTCAGCTTTAGAAACTTACTGGAGCATGTGCACGCTGAGTAACAGAGCAATGTATGCTCTTAGAGAGCCATGTATGCAATTACATATCAAGTGTGATTTTTACACTTATTCTATCACCCAGGCACTACACATGCACTCTTCCAATCCCGTAGGCACTAATTATGTACTCATTGAACTGCTGTGTAGTTCCTATAAATCTATATGAATCTGCGCTTTTAGACAACATAGACTGTGGGATTGGTGTAACAGACTGATTCCAGACACCCCCACTGGGTATGTTCGCCTTTATACCTAGCTAGCTCACAGTGCCCCTGTAAACTCCTCTTACCAAGGAGAGTATAGTTCTTGGCAACTATCGAACATGACAACTCTGTCCCATCAGGGATCGTGGAAACAGTACAGTACTTTTCGCTCAGTCACTTGTGCTCACTTTGTCTCAGAGAGATACACAGAATAAACGGTGGGGAAGTTTTCAATAAGCATTTATTGAACCAGCGTCATTCTAGTGTAAAATAGGTGTGCTGAAACAACCATAAGACGGAAACAGATATAAATGATTATAAGCACCAACAGAGTAAAAGGATGGTAGATTCCTACCATAGTGCTAAAAACAATGAATATATGCAAGCATATAAATACATGACAATAATAATGCATACTCCTACAATGCAACTATAACTCAATGTATCTAGATGTACCTAGCATGTATGTAGATGTAGAGCCAGGAAAACCACTAGGCTGAAGCCAACCCCATTACCTGAAGTGAGAGACTGTGGGACCCCGTCTTGGTCTTGAGATGGACACCCCGCGAGGGATATCAGACCACTGCGAGCTGGAGTGTCTGCGTGCAGGAACCTCAGCGTTTCGCGTCAGTGTGTCAGCATGGAAGTCTTTTCTCCTCTTCCTGCCTTGGCAAAGATATGGTGTATATATACCCAAAAGGTACCCTCAGGGGATTCTACCTTGCTGCGTAATGTCGGTCGAGGATGACGGAAGGGATGACCCTTATACATAGTTATTATGCAAAAGATGGTAATCCTGCTGTGATTCTGAGAATCTTCATGCATAAGTAATGAGGCTAGTTTTTGGGGAAAACCATACAACATTTATGCAGCACTTAACTAGGTAAAAAGTCAATACCAAAACCCATTGTGTAGTGTAATGGTACGGTAAATGTAGGTGAAGGGTTAGGGGACTACTCAAGCCTATATTGGGGTACCCTATGAAACATAACACCCACTCCTCATCCGACTGGACGACATACTAAAAAGGGAATGCCCTTCTAATCAAGCATTAAACATTGTTAAAAAGGCGTTAAAAAACCTTCTAAAAATTCATAAAATCTCTAAAAAATAGACTCTAATAGTCCTTTAAAATAAGTTCATATATATAGTCTGAGCCACTGAGTATGCCTGAAAGCCATGGAGCTCAGTAATAGTATAAAAAAGAAAGATTTTGTTTAAAATTTAAATTTTGGTTGTTTTGGAAAAAGGCCGAATTCTTCCCAGGACACGAAGAGCCAAATGTTTATGTATCCTGTGTGGGAGACACTGCTGCTTGCCTTCGCAGACGATGGTCCCTGTAACACCTCACAGATAAGGTCAATTGAGCAAAGATGATCTTCCACAGTTCCCACAGCTGATGCTTGGGAAGCATTTGTATTATCCGCAGCCTGTGTGCCTGTAGTAGAGACAGTATCCAATTCAACAGGAGCTGAAGCGTCCCATGGTGGCTCCAAGAATGCCAACATCAACATTGGAATACGCTGGGAACACTGCAGTATGCGGCCCGTTAACGGGTCCAGCAATGCATCCACGTCCGGTGGCGCAACCTATGGAAGTGTTAGACAGAGGTCCAACACGCATTCATAGCTGCAGAACAAGCAGTGGAGAACAGGCAAAACACAGTCAATCCAGAGTGGTCGAAACGATAGGAACCAAGACTCGCTTAGCTCCCGAAGTCGAGGTGTGCCAAAATGGAGTACCATGCGATCACGGTTACGTTGCTCCAAGAGCGCTTTTTCCATTTCCTTAATGACTGGGAAATCCATTGCGTAGCGAAAAATTTAAATCAGGATTCCCACTACCAGTAGCAGGATTAGCAGAAGCCCTCCAAAAATGATTCCGAAAACGGAGTGTATGAAGGCTGGAATCACTCCGAAGACTGTCTGAAAGGTGCTTAACAGTCCAGTACTTATGGTCTTAAATAGGTGTACTATACCCTTCGTATCAGACATGTTAAAGATATGCTGTACCATTTCTCTGAAATGGAAAGGGCAGTTAGTTTGTACTAGTGCCTGTATCTCAGCTGAAGACCTTGCAACCTGGAGATCAAAAGTCTCTCGGGCTGAGGTTAAGGGCACATCTTTCTGTAAAAGCATGGCTTTCATTCGGCTCAGAGTATCAAACCGTATAAAGGAAACATTCAACGAAGGCCATAACGGCGCCTCTTTGACTGTGTGGGTCGGTGGAAACAATACTTGCATACAACAAGTAACCCTGGAACTTACAGTGACAAGATATGCGATGCCCGGAGGCATCCCACAACAACCTTGATCATTCAGCATTAAGTAACTCCCATTCGAGAGCAGCTTGAACACTGAATTAATCACGGCAGCTGGGGAACCTTTCAAATGACAGGATGAGTTAGCTACTTAACCATTACAGGCCCTGTGAAGCATAATGTCCTGGCAAATGAGAGATCCACTTAAAGAATTCTCACAGTCTGAACCGCTGAGAAACACTTCAGTGTCCCCTTTCCTGCATCTAAATTTATACAGTAATTCCCAAGATTCATGGATGAATTCCCTACCCATTGCTTCATACCTGCCTACCTGGTGGCGTTCTAGGCAATATTGAAACTGGAAAGTTGTTACTGGCAGTGTTATATGGCCATGAATTAACCATGCTGTGGACGGAGACCCTGCCACGGTGAAAGGTAATGGGTCTAGTTTTTCAATGCACAGCATTGTATATTTTGCATCCCTTTGTGCCTTTGTTATCTGCTTTTCAGTCAAGTTATATGCAGAGAACAGAGACGTACTGTTGATATATCGCCAGGGCACATAACCAGAGGGCAATGATTGTAGCGTCCAGCTTAATGATAAAATAGAACGTAACTGTGATTGTCCGTGTTGTAAGATGGACAGATCCTTTTCCATGATGCCATGCATGATGTCATCTAGTGTACCCTCACCGTTTTCTGTATAGTTTTGCCATCCCTCCAAGTGTGAAAGCGAGGGAATGCGAGGTGTGTTCAAGTCCTTAATCTTGGCTAACCCAAGACAGGAAGTCTGTTGCACAGTGTCGTTCAGAAAAAGTATTTGTTGTGGCATGAGGCATTCACTAAATAGTGCCTCGGCTCCCTGAACCTGCCATTCTTTTGTCCCCCAGACTGATTTAATGTCTATAGTGTCTTTCCATAAGCCAAAACCTTGTTCAGAGAGTTGGGCAATAAAGGATGCAGAATATATCTGTTTTGATTTAGTAAGCATACTTTTCTTTGCAGATGAAGGTGCAAGCTTATAATAATATGAACGTGGATCTGATGTATTAAATCCAGAAAAATAAGCAAACTTTTGTGCAAACGTTTGTGAACTACCTTTAGGTGGTGTCGGGCATTGTTCCCATTGGTGGCATGTGAAAACATTACGTGGTGCACTAGTTTTATGCAAAAAGTGATGACCACAGTGTTGATAACAGTACATTGCGTTAAAATCAGAAGAAACCTCAAACATTTCATTTGTGGAAAATGCTGCAGACAGTTCTAAATCAGACAACATATTATTAACAGTTTCAAAATCCCAATCCTCAGAGTATGTAGTGGAGGTAATGATATCATTTAAATACATTTTGAATACATATGGTATTTTCAAAAGTTCAGTGGGACCAAATACATCATGTGAAACTCTATCCCAAACTATTCCATCAGGAACTGGAACTGCTGTAATGTTCACATAGGACAGGTCTCTCTGTTCACGATGAGTTGACGTATGAGGTTTCAGCACCAAGTTCACTTCTGATACTGCAGACCGTTCTGGGAGATAGTGTCCATTCATGATCAAGGAAAAGACAGTCACTAAACCTATCCAGAAGATTAGGAACAGTATTCCAGTGATTATCCAGAGCTGTAGCCATGGTGAAACTAGATATGTCTTTTTCAGAAAAATGTAGAACTCATGAAGTTGTTTTTTGCGGCAAACTGGAGCTGGCGATGAATCAGGTTCACTTGGATCCAGAGAAAATGTGCTGAAATTGATGAAGTAGCCAGGTGCAGTACGATCTATCTTTGGTAGCACAGCAGGTTTTGATGAACTGGCAGATGTCTCCTGTAGAGGCATATTGATCTAAATGTTGGTGTTAGGCCGAATTGATATTTGTGTTTCACTTGAATTTTGTTGTTGAATTTCAATAGGAATGAGTTCCATTTCATTGTTGGTAACTCCATTACTTCGAATCATAGATTCTGCAAATGTTATTAGCCTTTCTGTCTGAACTTCCTGTATGGTAGCAAGACTAGAGCGGCGGCTACCCAGGAGCCCACGTGGCCTGCTATTCAGGATCAGCTACATAGTGTGGTTTTATCAGATCTATTGAGACAAATCTCTTTTCTTTCTTGCCGGCAAGAGGCAGAAGAAGTACTGTTCTTGTTACTTCGACAGCCAGGACAGGTACAGGCTTTCTGTATGATGGCCCAAATTATTTCTTGTCCATAATCTTTTCTCTGACCAGATTCCCGACTTTTGGGATCCAGGCAGGTCTTGCCGTGACTGATTTCACTTCCCCAGTGGCGGTGTGTTTTACTTGCATGTTACTTTGTAGTGCCCGGAATTCATTAAGATCCTGTAAAATAGGCAAACATTTATCGATGTCAAAAGGTTTTTCATCTGCCACTGTGCTTTCATAATCGAGATCAGGTACCCACATTCTCGTCCCAAATAGGACTTCGTAAGGGGTGACACCTCCTAGGGAACTTCTTAGCATATTTTTTAGTGCCCTCTGGACCCAATATAGGTGATTGACCCAACTACCACCCAAACCTAATACCCTTGCTGTTAAAGATTGCTTTAAATCCCGGTTTTTGCTCTCCACGACCAAATTTCCCTCAGGATGGTATGGAGAGGAGCACCGCAATGCAACACCCAAACTTCCCATGGCTTTCTTGTAAGCCCTAGAGCTAAACGCGGGGCCACGGTCAGAATGTTATGTGTGTCAACTCCGTATGTACCTATGAGACTCGCAAATCTTTTACAACAGTTCGAGCATCAGCCGATCGCTGAGGCCAAACCCGTAGGAATCTAGAACATGAATCCACTGCCACCAATATGTACATGTAAGCCCCATCAGAATGTAAGGGGCCGGAGTGGTCCAAATAGGCACAAGCAAGAGGTCTGTCTGATATCAGTAATGGTGTTTGTGGTGGGCGTGCTACGGTCGAACCCTTCATCTGCTGACAGAAGTCGCACTTAAGTACAAACGCTTTCATCTATTTGGTTAGACCTGACCACCAATAGCGTTGTTTCAGCAATGAAATAGTCACAGTAACCCCTGCATGTGCAAAACCCAGACCCTCGTGTGCAGCTAGAATTAAACCTAACCTGCGATCTATGTTTGGTAGTACTCTAGCCCCCACTACTGTAATTTGAGCATATGGAATATTTTTTGCATCTAACTTGTAGGAGTACTTGAGTGGAAAACCTTTCGGCAAGGCTTTGCTGTATTTGCGTGAAGCAATGACAGCTACCATTGTGCTTCCGTCTATTCTCGTGCTGGAACGAGTGATTGCAGCTACGGCAGCAGTTTGTACTGCCCCTTTTGTGGCTTTATCAGCCAATGAATTCCCTTCATTGTGAACGCCATCATGTTGATGACTCAGCATGTGTATCACGTGAGCTCTCGGCAAGTCTTTTTTCAACTCTACCACCTGTTCCCAAAGCATTTTGTGCTTTATTGTGCAACCTTTTGAGTCTTTAAACCCATTCTGAACCCAATTGTGAAGATATTCATTGTAAGACTGGATACAGTAAAACGATTTGCACACTATAAGTGTGGGGAATTCCCGATCCGTTTGTAGTAGTGCCAGTAATAGGGCTTATAATTCTGCCAGCTGTGCCGTGCAATCTCCTAGAGACTGCATCTTCACACTGCTAGGATGGAACTTGCCGTCCTTTTACAATCGATCAAGCTGCGCTGTATTGTTGTTTACTTCCTATGGCAGGTTGAGCAGAACCGTCAGTGTAAATAATGTATTCATACTGATCCAGAGGCATTATTTCATTCGGGAGAGGATATTCTTGTTCGTATTGCAGGAATGCTCGCTTTTTTAGTGTAGAATCAAATTTGTAGTCTACATCTGTTGCAGTGAGAGAATTAGCCCATTGTATCCATCTTGGATGTAAGCTTTAGCATTTGGAACACTTGCCTTTGTACAAGCCTCTAAAGCCGGTACTGGAGTTACGACAATGAATTGTTTCTCCTGAGCCAGTGATCTTTCTCTCACTACAGTAGTCTGTACTGCTGTCAGAATTTTTCTGTAGAAGCAAAACACATTTCAGCATTTGTGTACAAGTGTGATTTGTATGCTATGGGCACTGTTTCGCCTTCATTGAAGGTTAGGTAAGTGTACCCTGATTGACCCGCGATTACACGGATCACCAAATTTGTGATATTTACACGTGTGTGTAGGTGTTTTGAAGCTATCATGTCAGCGTGTAAGGAACATAGGATATCCGTATGTTCCTGTGTCCAATATCTAATTGAAAATTCAGGTCTGATTAAGTCGTAGAAAGGTTTTCAAGGACCGGACAGACTGATCTAGTTGCGGCTGCACTACGGTGCGTAGCGGGTGCTTTTACTGAAAATTACGGATTTACCCACTTCGAAGCAAGGATACTAGACTCACCCGCAGTCTTAAGCGTGTGGGATGGAATTATCACCACATGGAAAGTTGCTACCAATGACATTGAAGCCTTGAAAAAGTAGCGGGACGATTTCCCAGTTTGTGCGACGAAAAACGTGTTGGCTGATCAGAAAGAAAAGAATAAAAGAAAGAAGATTTCTGAAACTGTGTTTATAATTTGTGTATACTTGCATTGATATTTAATATCACTCTACAGACGTGTGCTGAGGATTGTGTGAAATTCTATGTTGGCTTTGGCCACTACTTTGGGGGAGGTTGGTGGTTCTCCTCACCTTACAACACCGTAACTCAATACTATCCTGAACTGATATAAGTGCGATTGTTCCTAAGGCGCCGTATAACCTATAACTATACCACTGTCTATTAAACCCAAAATTATGTTGCTCACCCTGGTCAAATGATCCTTTAAATCACCATCCGTTAGATAAATATCATCTACCTAGGACAATGCCTCCTCATCCAAATTTTGAAGTAACTCAGTTATCCTAGCTGAGAACACCCGGGGCTATTCTTATACCCTTGGGGCAGTCTACAGAATTGACACTGAAAGCCGAGCGCTGAGAATGCTGTCAAATATCTGCTTTCAGGTGCTATATTTTGGCAGAAAAATCCATTTGAGTGATCTAGTTCCGTTTTGTATTTTTTCCACACAATGTTATTCATTAATGCGGCACTGTGTGCGTTCTGTACTGCAAATGTCTTTGTGCATGTGTTCAGATGTCTGTAGTCTAAAATTAGACGGTATGAATTATCGGGTTTCATTACAGGAAACAAAGGATTATTCATTGAAGAGGTGCAAGTTTCTATTACACCTTGGTATTCAAGTTGATCTAAGATCTCCCTGACCTGTTTCTTCTCTTCTTGTTTAATAGGGTATTGTCTCTGTGGAGTTGGAGTAATTTTTACTGGGATTACATGGTGAGGTGACTCAGCATCCCACCCTACATGGTTGCGATATAATGCTGGAGCAAGTGCTACCGCCCACGCATATGTATGTTTTAAGCATATTGGGATGAGGTCGTAAAAAGCCGGTAAAATCACTGGTTCTCCCTTTGGGCACTCCATAACAATCTCAGGCGGCCAATCTTTTTCAGCCAAAAGGATGTCATAGCCATAAGTCAGGTTCTCCCAAAAGAGACCTTTAATTCTTCTGGGTTTGGAGTGTTATTTCATATAACGGGTGTGTGGCACTTACCCTTGTATCAGGTGTTTCCACTGTGATATGTTCATTCAGCGCCGCTGTCACCAGAAATTCCATCAGGTTCTGGCGAGCTATTGTTACTTCTGCTGCGCTGTCTAGCATTGTCAGAGCCCATTCCCGTTCAGAAGTTGAGTCCCCAGTATCCTTGGCATGTCTGACTTTAAGACCTGCTACCTTCTTCTTTTCAAGTTGAGCTTTCGATTTTGGTTTATCTTCTTTGTTGATATTATAGTCTCTGGACTTTGTCCGTTCTTCTTGTCTGTGTTCTGGCCATCCTTCTCTCTTGGAGTTTTTTGATGAACCCTGAAAGGAACGAGAGGAACGTGTATCAGTATCCTGATACCTGTCAGGTTTTTTAATGTTATCACGATTCCAAAGGTCGTACCTCCTTTCGGAGGGCTCTTGTTGAGGAGACCCACCTGTAGGAAGGTGGAATCCGACTGCATGGTTACACCCACTTTTTTCCTGGTGTTTTGCTGGTTTGAATAGGGACCACCCCCAGATGGACTCTGTTGGGCAAAGCAAACCTGGGGCTAAGTGGTTCCAAACCTACCATGTCCCTCCAGTGTTCCAACCAAAGGGACCCAACCCCCAGCTGTAGGCAGCCAGAGGTTGACCCTTAGGGCCAGACACAACCCAGTCATGGAAAGAAAGGCCTCCATGGTGACCAGTGCTCTGAGGAAGAAGAGACCAACTTTATTAGGGCCTCACTTCTCTACTCAGACACCCCACCAGCCTTTTCTTTGCCAAAACACACTACAGGTAGTAATCCCAACTTTTGGAGAAAATCCAATACCCTTAAGGGTAGGGACTCCTTAGTGGACCATAAGACAGGGGTATCCATGCTAGTGCAAGATCTTATAGCCACTTAGTCAATAAAGTCTCAACTGGGCAAGGTTAGCCTTATCTCCTTTTGTTTGGGGGTTATGTTGGAAGGTGGAATCTGACTGCATGGTTACCCCCACTTTTTCCTGGTGTTTTGCTGGTTTTGACTAGTCTGACTGGGATCCTGCTAATCAGGACCCCAGTTTATCTGCTTACTCCCTAAATTGGTTGTGCATGTACTTTAGGTACACTCCAGATTGGATTCTGGGGTACCCTTATAAGTCCCTAGTATATGGTATACTATGTACCCAGGGCCTAGGTACCCCAGAGGCCTCACAGGGCCTCAGCATGTATTGTGCCACCCCTGAGAGACCATGCAAAATGACACCACAGGTCTTCTACAGCAGCCTGTGTAAGGTGGTGCATGCACCCCTTACTTAGATATAAGTTCACTATATCTATCCTAATCACTGCACATATAAACCTATCAGTTACCCGTATAGCAGGCCTTATCAATCCTGAAAGCAGGGTGCTGGGTTTTATGTGAGAGGGTGCCCATGCATGAGCAAAGCCCCTCTGCAGCCTTCGGAGCCTATATTACGGGGTTATTTGTGATGCAGCCAACCATATATACTTAAGTGCATTATAACCTAGCGGTAAATGCTAACTTTAAAACGGCTGCACGGAAACATGTCGTGTTTGGTGTAAAACACCTTGGAATCATACCTCCCCGCCAGTAACTGGCGGGGGAGGTATGATTCCACCCTCCTAGAGGGAGAAACATGCCACACCGGTACACCCGGTAAAAGCTTTCTTGACCCTGGCATCACAAAATGGATGCTCCCACCCACAGACACGAGTCTGCCCTCCTGCTGCTGGACGAAACTCCGGCAGGGGAAGGTTTGACAATAGGTTTCCTGTCACAGGGAGGTGTGACCACCTCCCAGACAGGCTTTAGTGTATTGGGGCTGGGTGGGTGCACTCTGAGAGTGCTTTGATGTCTGCACTGGGGGCACATTTGGTGTCCCTGTGCATAGTCCAGCTCAAACCGGTTGCAGGAGCCATTTGCTCCTGCTCTGGCGTGAAACTGGACAAAGGACATGGGTGTAGCCACCCCTCTGTCCTGACCCTCCCATAGGTGGGTCCCCAGAGTTTGTCCCACCCATTCCTTGGGTATAAAGTAGGAACCCTGACTACAGGACTTTAGATTTTACCTGGACTAAACTCTGCTACAGAAACCAAGTACTTTGACGATCTGCACGATGCTGGACTACTGAAGAAATCTCCCTTGGAGTGAAGGAGTTACTCACCTGCAAGGCAGGCACCTAAATGCACCTGACCAGTTTGCATCTCTCAAGCTCCTGAGGACTCTGAAGATTTCTGACACACAGGAGGTGGGTTCCCAAGGTCTCTGAGATGGATCTGTGCTCTCAGCAATTTGGAGGCCTGTATCCCTTGTGGGGACCGTGCAACCCGAAGCCCTGTGCACCACATACATTTGCAGCAGCATATGCTTTTTGGCAACCCCTGAGGCTGTGCTTTGGGCCACTTGTAGTCCTGACCCAGAGCAGTAATTCCACTGAAGATTTCCGGCCTACACTCTACGAGTGTTCCGTGGCTGGTATTTGGTGATTCAGCTTGAGGTCCCTTTGCGAGCCCTGGTCCATTGGCCTGTGGGTCCCTGTGAAGGTAACTTTGACTTTCCGTGGACTTTCCTGGTTGCTCCAGACGTGCCCTGACTCTCCATAGCTTGGAGAGTCCCCGGGAGCTTGCTGGTCTTCACAGAAGCATCTTTCCTCTGACTGCGTGGGTTGCAGTTGCCAACGCTTGTTGGTGTTCAATCCGGACACTGACCCCCCAGCACTTGACATCCTTTATGGGACAGCTCACCTCCGGACTTTGATCATCGTCAACATCTCCTGGTCCCCGTGGCTGCAGAGTCAAGCTTCACCTCTTTGCACCTGAAACACCCGACATCGGTGGGCATTCGTCTATCGTGCCCCTGGTCACTGTGAAGTGACCCAGACTCTGTCCCCTCTGCTTTCAGGTTCTTCTCATCTCTGATCCAGGCTTGGATCGCACCGGACACTTTATATCTTCCCGGAAGCAGCTCTTGTCCTCAACACACCATTGAAAACGACAAAGGTTTCCGACATCACTTGACCCCTATGCACCGGCTCCTCTGGGATAGGTAACACGGGTACCTCGGTACTGTCAATGGTGCTGGCCTTAGAACCTTCTATGTTTAGCTGGGTTTGCTTAAAGTCCTCTCCGAAGTGTCCTTAATCTTTAAATTTCCAACCGCGACTTTCTCATAGAGTTGTACGGAGCTCGCGCCTGTGTTCACACACTGCACCCGTCCTCCGTGTCACTACTTTGGGTGGTTCCTTGGGGTCCCAGCGATTCTACGTGCTCTAGGCACTGTGTCTAGTCAAGTCTTGGTTGTTATACCACTTTCTTAGTATATGGTTTGGTCTCCCCCTGGAGCCCACTGTGTATTGTGCTATTTACTGTCGTCCTAGTGATTTAATATTGTGTGATTTGTTCTCTAATCTCATAAAGAGGTTAGTAGAGAGTGTTTAGTAATAAATACATATATTTTATATATTCCTTGTGTGGTTCTCCTTTCTATTTGGTCATTCAGGAGGTTATGATCTGGTAAAACAGGCTGCTTTACATTTCTTCGAGACTAAGCCTGAAGGCTGCTCTCCATAGCTACCGCTAGGATAGCTTTCAAAAAAGGTTGTCTTTAACCTAATCATCAATAAGGGTCGTTTGGACTGGTGCAAGGTGCCCACTTTAATTAGTGGACAGCATATACCAGGCCAACTTCTCACATTGGTGGCAGCGGTGGGATTCAAGCTTGCTATTGTTTTACCAGATAATCTCATTGAGTGACTAACTGAAACCACTAAAGGTACTTAGGTACATATAAATCAAGACTAGAATAAAGTAAGTTCTACTGAACTTAGAGTTGGGTAAGTCAAGGGTCTAGCACACCCTTTCTCCAACTCAAGAGAGTTTAGTAGCTCCCACTAGTTTAGGTAGGTGCCTACACCACACAACACTAGTATGTCTTCTAGGCCAGAAGCCAGTGGGCCTCTGCCAACTAAGTATGACCATCTCATTTCAGGAATTGAGAACCATGTGTACATCTAGGAAACTGAAGACAGGGAAAAACCCAAACACTCAACGCCTCATAGAGGCTTTGCTTTTAGATGACCTCAGATAGAACCCAGGGTCTGATGAGACAGGCAAGTTGGGTGGGACAGCAGAAGAGGAAAGGCCAGGAAGTGAAAACTTCTATGACCTGGACTCTGATGCTGGCCAGGAGGATCAAAATGATCCTAACCTGGACAATCCAATTCTTCCTGAAGGTGAGGGAGAAGGCCTCAGTGGCCCTCTCTTTACCCCACCTGGAAGGGTTAACAGTTTACCAAGAAGATCAAGATCTCCTTCTCAGGAATCTAATCATTCTGGTACTTCTGTAGGGAGCTCTGTTTCTCATAGGACCTCTGCTTCTCAGAAAAGGGAGTCCTCTTATGAGAAGAAGTGCCAACTGCTTCAGTTTGAGAGAGCTAAGCTCAGAATCAAGAGAGAGCAATTGGCCTTAGATAGGGAATCCCTGGACCTTCAGAGAGCTTCTAAAAAGTTGGGGCTAGGGCCCCATGGTGGCAGCAACAGTGTCCCTAGAGTTAGAGAACATACTCATGACCATAGGAACCTGAACAAGATTGTCCCTCCCTACCAGAGTGGGGATGACATCCACAAATGGATGACTGCACTGGAGAGGGCCTGTAAAGTACAGTGGGTCCCTCAGGAGCAGTGGACAGCAATCTTGTGGCTCTCCTTTGCAGACAAAGGTAGAGACAAGCTCCTCATTGTTAGAGAAGAGGATGCTGATAATTACAAAGTCTTGAAAAGTGCTCTGATTGATGGGTTTGGCTTAACCACTGAGCAATACAGGATTAAGTTCAGAGATACCCAAAGGCACAGACTCAAGACTGTGTTGACTTTGTAGATTGTGCTACTAAGGCTCTGGAAGGTTGGATACATGGCAGCAAGGTGCATGACTTTTTAGGATTGTACAATTTGATTATGAGGGAGCAGATCCTTAATAATTGCCAAAACCAGCTTTTACACCAGTACCTGGTGGACTCAGATCTGACTTCTCCCCAAGAATTGGGCAAGAAGGCAGATAAATGGAGTCAGAACCAGAGTAAAGCCAAATAATCAGGGTGGTGACCAGAAGAAAGATTCTTCCAAGAACCAAGAGAAAGGTGGGGATAAATCAAAAGATAAATCCACTAAAGGGCCCCAAAAGTCCTCTTCTGGGGGTGGGTCCCAAACTCCTTCCTCCCCTGAAAAGAAACCTTATTGCCATGTCTGTAAGAAGCCTGGCCACTGGAAAAATGACCCCATTTGCCCTAGGGCCAGCAATAAGGAAAATGTTCCTCCCAGCAAAACTACCACTCCTCCTGGTACTACAAGTAGTCATCCCCTAGGTGGTAGTAATGCACCCCAAAAGTTAGGTGGGTTCTCATGGGGAACTGAGGTGGACCATGGATTAGAAAGGTCCCCCTCACAGGCCTCCTCAGTCTGTGATGGTGGCATGGGATTTGCCACTTTTACTGTCAGTCCTAATTCTTTGGGCAAGTACAGACAGGAGCCACTAATAAATGGTCGGAAAGCTGTGACCTTTAGGGACACAGGGGCTAGTGTCACCATGGTGACAGGGAACCTAGTACCCCCTCAACAGCTTTTACCTGAGTTTAAGTACCAGATGACCAACATTGATGGTATCAGGACAGATCATCCCATGGCCATAGTCAATCTCAGCTGTGGAGGGGTCACTGGCCCAAAGAGAGTGGCAGTGTCTCCAAACTTGCCTGTAGATTGCCTGTTGGGTAATGATCTAGAAATTTCAGCCTGGGCTGAAGTTGAATACCAGGCCCATTTAAGAATGTTAGGCCTCCCTGAGAAAGTTGGTGGGACCCATAGGGCCTCAACCCAACCCCAGGGAAATTTTGGAGTGGTGGAGCCTGAAAGAATGGCCTACTCTACTCCACCAGAGAGCAGAAGGGTTGAAGAAAAGTCTTCTACCCCCCAGACTATAGGTAAGGGTCAGCTTCCTCAGGGAACTGATCCTACCCCTAGTGAAGGAACTGCCCCAGAGGTGGTCAGGCCTGGCCTGGCAACACCCCTGATGACAGGGGACCCTTCCAAGGTGGTACCCAGTCTGGAGCAGGTATCCTGCCCCTCTCTACCCTACTTCAACCAGCCTAGGGCTGCAGAGGTCAGGGAGGTCAGTGGACCCCTAAGGGCCCACTGTCCAGAGGAACACCGTCATCAACAGATTAGGGGCACCCAGTCTAGTAGCCCTAGCCAGGTGAAAATTCCTCAACCCACTGAGAGATCCCTCTTACCATTGAATAGGGACCACCCCCAGATGGACTCTGTTGGGCAAAGCAAACCTGGGGCTAAGTGGTTCCAAACCTACCATGTCCCTCCAGTGTTCCAACCAAAGGGACCCAACCCCCAGCTGTAGGCAGCCAGAGGTTGACCCTTAGGGCCAGACACAACCCAGTCATGGAAAGAAAGGCCTCCATGGTGACCAGTGCTCTGAGGAAGAAGAGACCAACTTTATTAGGGCCTCACTTCTCTACTCAGACACCCCACCAGCCTTTTTCTTTGCCAAAACACACTACAGGTAGGAATCCCAACTTTTGGAGAAAATCCAATACCCTTAAGGTTAGGACTCCTTAGTGGACCATAAGACAGGGGGTATCCATGCTAGTGCAGGATCTTCCTTATATGGCCACTTAGTCAATAAAGTCTCAACTGGGCAAGGTTAGCCTTATCTCCTTTCGTTTCGGGGGTTATGTAGGAAGGTGGAATCTGACTGCATGGTTACCCCCACTTTTTTCCTGGTGTTTTGCTGGTTTTTGACTAGTCTGACTGGGATCCTGCTAATCAGGACCCCAGTTTATCTGTTTACTCCCTAAATTGGTTGTGCATGTACTTTAGGTACACTCCAGATTGGATTCTGGGGTACCCTTATAAGTCCCTAGTATATGGTATACTATGTACCCAGGGCCTACGTACCCCAGATGCCTCCCAGGGGCTGCAGCATGTATTGTGCCACCCCTGAGAGATCATGCAAAATGACACCACAGGTCTACTACAGCAGCCTGTGTAAGGTGGTGCATGCACCCCTTACTTAGATATAGGTTCACTATATCTATCCTAATCACTGCACATATAAACCTATCAGTCACCCCTATAGCAGGCCTTATCAATCCTGAAGGCAGGGTGCTGGGTTTTATGTGAGAGGGTGCCCATGCATGAGCAGAGCCCCTCTGCAGGCTTCAGAACCTATATTCCGGGGTTGTTTGTGATGCAGCCAACCATATATACTTAAGTGCATTATAACCTAGCGGTAAATGCTAACTTTAAAACGGCTGCACGGAAACATGTCGTGTTTGGTGTCAGACACCTTGGAATCATACCTCTCCGCCAGTAACTGGCGGGGGAGGTATGATTCCACCCTCCTAGAGGGAGAAACATGCCACACCGGTACACCCGGTACCAGCTTTCTTGACCCTGTCATCACAAAATGGATGCTGCCAGACACGAGTCTGCCCTCCTGCTGCTGGACGAAACTCCGGCAGGGGAAGGTTTGACAATAGGTTTCCTGTCACAGGGAGGTGTGACCACCTCCCAGACAGGCTTTAGTGTATTGGGGCTGGGTGGGTGCACTCTGAGAGTGCTTTGATGTCTGCACTGGGGGCACATTTGGTGTCCCTGTGCATAGTCCAGCTCAAACTGGTTGCAGGAGCCATTTGCTCCTGCTCTGGTGCAAAACTGGACAAAGGACATGGGTGTAGCCACCCCTCTGTCCTGACCCTCCCATAGGTGGGTCCCCAGAGTTTGTCCCACCCATTGCTTGGGTATAAAGTAGGAACCCCTGACTACAGGACTTTAGATTTTACCTGGACTAAACTCTGCTACAGAAACCAAGTACTTTGACGATCTGCACGATGCTGAATGACTGAAGAAAACTCCCTTGGAGTGAAGGAGTTACTCCCCTGCAAGGCAGGCACCTAAATGCACCTGACCAGTTTGCATCTCTCAAGCTCCTGAGGACTCCGAAGATTTCTGCAACACCGGAGGTGGGTTCCCAAGGTCTCTGAGGTTGATCTGTGCTCTCAGCAATTCTGAGGCCCGTATCCCTTGTGGGGACCGTGTGAACCCCTGTGCACCACATACATTTGCAGCAGCATATGCTTTTTGGCAACCCCTGAGGCTGTGGTTTAGGCCACTTGTAGTCCTGACCCAGAGCAGTAATTCCACTGAAGATTTCCGGCCTACACTCCACGAGTGTTCCGTGGGCTGGTATTTGGTGATTCAGCTTGAGGTCCCTTTGTGATCCCTGGTCCATTGGCCTGTGGGTCCCTGTGAAGGTAACTTTGACTTTCCGTGGACTTTCCTGGTTGCTCCAGATGTGCCCTGACTCTCCATAGCTTGGAGAGTCCCCGGGACCTTGCTGGTCCTCACAGAAGCATCTTTCCTTTGTCTGCGTGGGTTGCAGTTGCCAAGGCTTGTTGGTGTTCAATCCGGACACTGACCCCCCAGCCCTCGACATCCTTTATGGGAAAGCTCACCTCCGGACTTTGATCATCGTCAACATCTCCTGGTCCCCGTGGCTGCAGAGTCAAACTTCACCTCTTCGCACCTGAAACACCTGACATCGGTGGGCATTCGTCTATCGTGCCCCTGGTCACTGTGAAATGACCCAGACTCTGTCCCCTCTGCTTTCAGGTTCTTCTCATCTCCGATCTAGGCTTGGATCACACCGGACACTTTATATCTTCCCGGCAGCAGCACTTTTCCGCAACACACCATTGAAAACGACAAAGGTTTCCGACATCACTTGACCCCTATGCACCGGCTCCTCTGGGATAGGTAACACGGGTACCTCGGTACTCTCAATGGTGCTGGCCTTAGAACCTTCTATGTTTAGCTGGGTTTGCTTAAAGTCCTCTCCGAAGTGTCCTTAATCTTTAAATTTCCAACCGCGACTTTCTCATAGAGTTGTATGGAGCTCGCGCCTGTGTTCACACACTGCACCCGTCCTCCGTGTCACTACTTTGGGTGGTTCCTTGGGGTCCCAGCGATTCTACGTGCTCTAGGCACTGTGTCTAGTCAAGTCGTGGTTGTTACACCACTTTCTTAGTATATGGTTTGGTCTCCCCCTGGAGCCCACTGTGTATTGTGCTATTTACTGTCGTCCTAGTGATTTAATATTGTGTGCTTTATTCTCTAATCTCATAAAGAGGTTAGTAGAGAGTGTTTAGTAATAAATACATATATTTTATATATTCCTTGTGTGGTTCGCCTTTCATTTGGTCATTCAGGAGGTTATGATCTGGTAAAACAGGCTGCTTTACATTTCTTTGAGACTTAGCCTGAAGGCTGCTCCATAGCTACCACTAGGATAGCTTTCAATAAAGGTTGTCTTTAACCTAACCATCAATAAGGGTCGTTTGGACTAGTGCAAGGTGCCCACTTTAATTAGTGGACAGCATATACCAGGCCAACTTCTCACATTGGTGGCAGCGGTGGGATTCAAGCTTGCTATTGTTTTACCAGATAATCTCAATGAGTGACTAACTGAAAACCACTAAAGGTACTTAGGTACATATAAATCAAGACTAGAATAAAGTAAGTTCTACTGAACTTAGAGTTGGGTAAGTCAAGGGTCTAGCACACCCTTTCTCCAACTCAAGAGAGTTTAGTATCTACCACTAGGTTAGGTAGGTGCCTACACCACACAACACTAGTATGTCTTCTAGGCCAGAAGCCAGTGGGCCTCTGCCAACTAAGTATGACCATATCTCATTTCAGGAATTGAGAACCATGTGTACATCTAGGAATCTGAAGACAGGGGAAAACCCAAACACTCAACGCCTCATAGAGGCTTTGCTTTTAGATGACCTCAGGAAGACCCCAGGGTCTGATGAGACAGGCAAGTTGGGTGGGACAGCAGAAGAGGAAATGCCAGGAACTGAAAACTTCTATGACCTGGACTCTGATGCTGGCCAGGAGGATCAAAATGATCCTAACCTGGACAATCCAATTCTTCCTGAAGGTGAGGGAGAAGGCCTCAGTGGCCCTCTCTTTACCCCACCTGGAAGGGTTAACAGTTTACCAAGAAGATCAAGATCTCCTTCTCAGGAATCTAATCATTCTGGTACTTCTGTAGGGAGCTCTGTTTCTCATAGGACCTCTGCTTCTCATAAAAGGGAGTCCTCTTATGAGAAGAAGTGCCAACTGCTTCAGTTTGAGAGAGCTAAGCTCAGAATCAAGAGAGAGCAATTGGCCTTAGATAGGGAATCCCTGGAGCTTCAGAGAGCTTCTAAAAAGTTGGGGCTAGAGCCCCATGGTGGCAGCAACAGTGTCCCTAGAGGTAGAGAACATACTCATGACCATAGGAACCTGAACAAGATTGTCCCTCCCTACCAGAGTGGGGATGACATCCACAAATGGATAACTGCACTGGAGAGGGCCTGTAAAGTACAGTGGGTCCCTCAGGAGCAGTGGACAGCAATCTTGTGGCTCTCCTTTGCAGACAAGGGTAGAGACAAGCTCCTCACTGTTAGAGAAGAGGATGCTGATAATTACAAAGTGTTGAAGAGTGCTCTGATTGATGGGTTTGGCTTAACCACTGAGCAATACAGGATTAAGTTCAGAGATACCCAAAAGGCACAGACTCAAGACTGTGTTGACTTTGTAGATTGTGCTACTAAGGCTCTGGAAGGTTGGATACATGGCAGCAAGGTGCATGACTTTTTAGGATTGTACAATTTGATTATGAGGGAGCAGATCCTTAATAATTGCCAAAACCAGCTTTTACACCAGTACCTGGTGGACTCAGATCTGACTTCTCCCCAAGAATTGGGCAAGAAGGCAGATAAATGGGTCAGAACCAGAGTAAAGCCAAATAATCAGGGTGGTGACCAGAAGAAAGATTCTTCCAAGAACCAAGAGAAAGGTGGGGATAAATCAAAAGATAAATCCACTAAAGGGCCCCAAAAGTCCTCTTCTGGGGGTGGGTCCCAAACTCCTTCCTCCCCTGAAAAGAAACCTTATTGCCATGTCTGTAAGAAGCCTGGCCACTGGAAAAATGACCCCATTTGCCCTAGGGCCAGCAATAAGGAAAATGTTCCTCCCAGCAATACTACCACTCCTCCTGGTACTACAAGTAGTCATCCCCCAGGTGGTAGTAATGCACCCCAAAAGTTAGGTGGGTTCTCATGGGGAACTGAGGTGGACCATGGATTAGAAAGGTCCCCCTCACAGGCCTCCTCAGTCTGTGATGGTGGCATGGGATTTGCCACTTTTACTGTCAGTCCTAATTCTTTGGGCAAGTACAGACAGGAGACACTAATAAATGGTCGGAAAGCTGTGACCTTTAGGGACACAGGGGCTAGTGTCACCATGGTGACAGGGAACCTAGTACCCCCTCAACAGCTTTTACCTGAGTTTAAGTACCAGGTGACCAACAATGATGGTATCAGGACAGATCATCCCATGGCCATAGTCAATCTCAGCTGGGGAGGGGTCACTGGCCCAAAGAGAGTGGCAGTGTCCCCAAACTTGCCTGTAGATTGCCTGTTGGGTAATGATCTAGAAATTTCAGCCTGGGCTGAAGTTGAATACCAGGCCCATTTAAGAATGTTAGGCCGCCCTGAGAAAGTTGGTGGGACCCATAGGGCCTCAACCCAACCCCAGGGAAATTTTGGAGTGGTGGAGCCTGAAAGAATGGCCTACTCTACTCCACCAGAGAGCAGAAGGGTTGAAGAAAAGTCTTCTACCCCCCAGACTATAGGTAAGGGTCAGCTTCCTCAGGGAACTGATCCTACCCCTAATGAAGAAACTGCCCCAGAGGTGGTCAGGCCTGGCCTGGCAACACCCCTGATGACAGGGGACCCTTCCAAGGTGGTACCCAGTCTGGAGCAGGTATCCTGCCCCTCTCTACCCTACCTCAACCAGCCTAGGGCTGCAGAGGTCAGGGAGGTCAGTGGACCCCTAAGGGCCCACTGTCCAGAGGAACACCCTCATCAACAGATTAGGGGCACCCAGTCTAGTAGCCCTAGCCAGGTGAAAATTCCTCAACCCACTGAGGGATCCCTCTTACCATTGAATAGGGACCACCCCCAGATGGACTCTGTTGGGCAAAGCAAACCTGGGGCCAAGGGGTTCCAAACCTACCATGTCCCTCCAGTGTTCCAACCAAAGGGACCCAACCCCCAGCTGTAGGCAGCCAGAGGTTGACCCTTAGGGCCAGATACAGCCCAGTCATGGAAAGAAAGGCCTCTATGGTGACCAGTGCTCTGAGGAAGAAGAGACCAACTTTATTAGGGCCTCACTTCTCTACTCAGACACCCCACCAGCCTTTTTCTTTGCCAAAACACACTACAGGTAGGAATCCCAACTTTTGGAGAAAATCCAATACCCTTAAGGTTAGGACTCCTTAGTGGACCTTAAGACAGGGGGTATCCATGCTAGTGCAGGATCTTCCTTATATGGCCACTTAGTCAATAAAGTCTCAACTGGGCAAGGTTAGCCTTATCTCCTTTCGTTTGGGGGGGTTATGTAGGAAGGTGGAACCTGACTGCATGGTTACACCCACTTTTTTCCTGGTGTTTTGCTGGTTTTTGACTAGTCTGACTGGGATCCTGCTAATCAGGACCCCAGTTTATCTGCTTACTCCCTAAATTGGTTGTGCATGTACTTTAGGTACACTCCAGATTGGATTCTGGGGTACCCTTATAAGTCCCTAGTATATGGTATACTATGTACCCAGGGCCTAGGTACCCCAAAGGCCTCCCAGGGGCTGCAGCATGTTTTGTGCCACCCCTGAGAGACCATGCAAAATGACACCACAGGTCTACTACAGCAGCCTGTGTAAGGTGGTGCATGCACCCCTTACTTAGATATAGGTTCACTATATCTATCCTAATCACTGCACATATAAACCTATCAGTTACCCCTATAGCAGGCCTTATTAATCCTGAAGGCAGGGTGCTGGGTTTTATGTGAGAGGGTGTCCATGCATGAGCAGAGCCCCTCAGGAAGCCTTCGGAACCTATATTCCAGGGTTGTTTGTGATGCAGCCAACCATATATGCTTAAGTGCATTCTAACCTAGCGGTAAATGCTAACTTTAAAACGGCTGCACGGAAACATGTCGTGTTTGGTGTCAAACACCTTGGAATCATACCTCCCCGCCAGTAACTGGCGGGGAGGTATGATTCCACCCTCCTAGAGGGAGAAAGATGCCACACCGGTACACCCGGTACCAGCTTTCTTGAACCTGGCATCACAAAATGGAAGCTGCCAGCCACAGACACGAGTCTGCCCTCCTGCTACTGGACGAAACTCCGGCAGGGGAAGGTTTGACAATAGGTTTCCTGTCACAGGGAGGTGTGACCACCTCCCAGACAGGCTTTAGTGTATTGGGGCTGGGTGGGTGCACTCTGAGAGTGCTTTGATGTCTGCACTGGGGGCACATTTGGTGTCCCTGTGCATAGCTGAAGTTGAATACCAGGCCCATTTAAGAATGTTAGGCCTTCCTGAGAAAGTTGGTGGGACCCATAGGGCCTCAACTCAACCCCAGGGAAATTTTGGAGTGGTGGAGCCTGAAAGAATGGCCTACTCTACTCCACCAGAGAGCAGAAGGGTTGAAGAAAAGTCTTCTACCCCCAGACTATAGGTAAGGGTCAGCTTCCTCAGGGAACTGATCCTACCCCTAGTGAAGGAACTGCCCCAGAGGTGGTCAGGCTTGGCCTGGCAACACCCCTGATGACAGGGGACCCTTCCAAGGTGGTACCCAGTCTGGAGCAGGTATCCTGCCCCTCTCTACCCTACCTCAACCAGCCTAGGGCTGCAGAGGTCAGGGAGGTCAGTGGACCCCTAAGGGCCCACAGTCCAGAGGAACACCCTCATCAACAGATTAGGGGCACCCAGTCTAGTAGCCCTAGCCAGGTGAAAATTCCTCAACCCACTGAGAGATCCCTCTTACCATTGAATAGGGACCACCCCCAGATGGACTCTGTTGGGCAAAGCAAACCTGGGGCCAAGTGGTTCCAAACCTACCATGTCCCTCCAGTGTTCCAACCAAAGGGACCCAACCCCGAGCTGTAGGCAGCCAGAGGTTGACCCTTAGGGCCAGACACAACCCAGTCATGGAAAGAAAGGCTTCCATGGTGACCAGTGCTCTGAGGAAGAAGAGACCAACTTTATTAGGGCCTCATTTCTCTACTCAGACACCCCACCAGCCTTTTTCTTTGCCAAAACACACTACAGGTAGTAATCCCAACTTTTGGAGAAAATCCAATACCCTTAAGGGTAGGGACTCCTTAGTGGACCATAAGACAGGGGGTATCCATGCTAGTGCAGGATCTTCCTTATATGGCCACTTAGTCAATAAAGTCTCAACTGGGCAAGGTTAGCCTTATCTTCTTTCGTTTGGGGGGTTATGTAGGAAGGTGGAACCTGACTGCATGGTTACACCCACTTTTTCCTGGTGTTTTGCTGGTTTTTGACTAGTCTGACTGGGATCCTGCTAATCAGGACCCCAGTTTATCTGCTTACTCCCTAAATTGGTTGTGCATGTACTTTAGGTACACTCCAGATTGGATTCTGGGGTACCCTTATAAGTCCCTAGTATATGGTATACTATGTACCCAGGGCCTAGGTACCCCAAAGGCCTCCCAGGGGCTGCAGCATGTATTGTGCCACCCCTGAGAGACCATGCAAAATGACACCACAGGTCTACTACAGCAGCCTGTGTAAGGTGGTGCATGCACCCCTTACTTAGATATAGGTTCACTATATCTATCCTAATCACTGCACATATAAACCTATCAGTTACCCCTATAGCAGGCCTTATTAATCCTGAAGGCAGGGTGCTGGGTTTTATGTGAGAGGGTGTCCATGCATGAGCAGAGCCCCTCAGGAAGCCTTCGGAACCTATATTCCAGGGTTGTTTGAGATGCAGCCAACCATATATGCTTAAGTGCATTATAACCTAGCGGTAAATGCTAACTTTAAAACGGCTGCACGGAAACATGTCGTGTTTGGTGTCAAACACCTTGGAATCATACCTCCCCGCCAGTAACTGGCGGGGAGGTATGATTCCACCCTCCTAGAGGGAGAAAGATGCCACACCGGTACACCCGGTACCAGCTTTCTTGAACCTGGCATCACAAAATGGAAGCTGCCAGCCACAGACACGAGTCTGCCCTCCTGCTACTGGACGAAACTCCGGCAGGGGAAGGTTTGACAATAGGTTTCCTGTCACAGGGAGGTGTGACCACCTCCCAGACAGGCTTTAGTGTATTGGGGCTGGGTGGGTGCACTCTGAGAGTGCTTTGATGTCTGCACTGGGGGCACATTTGGTGTCCCTGTGCATAGCTGAAGTTGAATACCAGGCCCATTTAAGAATGTTAGGCCTTCCTGAGAAAGTTGGTGGGACCCATAGGGCCTCAACTCAACCCCAGGGAAATTTTGGAGTGGTGGAGCCTGAAAGAATGGCCTACTCTACTCCACCAGAGAGCAGAAGGGTTGAAGAAAAGTCTTCTACCCCCAGACTATAGGTAAGGGTCAGCTTCCTCAGGGAACTGATCCTACCCCTAGTGAAGGAACTGCCCCAGAGGTGGTCAGGCTTGGCCTGGCAACACCCCTGATGACAGGGGACCCTTCCAAGGTGGTACCCAGTCTGGAGCAGGTATCCTGCCCCTCTCTACCCTACCTCAACCAGCCTAGGGCTGCAGAGGTCAGTGGACCCCTAAGGGCCCACAGTCCAGAGGAACACCCTCATCAACAGATTAGGGGCACCCAGTCTAGTAGCCCTAGCCAGGTGAAAATTCCTCAACCCACTGAGAGATCCCTCTTACCATTGAATAGGGACCACCCCCAGATGGACTCTGTTGGGCAAAGCAAACCTGGGGCCAAGTGGTTCCAAACCTACCATGTCCCTCCAGTGTTCCAACCAAAGGGACCCAACCCCCAGCTGTAGGCAGCCAGAGGTTGACCCTTAGGGCCAGACACAACCCAGTCATGGAAAGAAAGGCTTCCATGGTGACCAGTGCTCTGAGGAAGAAGAGACCAACTTTATTAGGGCCTCACTTCTCTACTCAGACACCCCACCAGCCTTTTTCTTTGCCAAAACACACTACAGGTAGTAATCCCAACTTTTGGAGAAAATCCAATACCCTTAAGGGTAGGGACTCCTTAGTGGACCATAAGACAGGGGGTATCCATGCTAGTGCAGGATCTTCCTTATATGGCCACTTAGTCAATAAAGTCTCAACTGGGCAAGGTTAGCCTTATCTCCTTTCGTTTGGGGGGGTTATGTAGGAAGGTGGAATCTGACTGCATGGTTACCCCCACTTTTTTCCTGGTGTTTTGCTGGTTTTTGACTAGTCTGACTGGGATCCTGCTAATCAGGACACCAGTTTATCTGCTTACTCCCTAAATTGGTTGTGCATGTACTTTAGGTACACTCCAGATTGGATTCTGGGGTACCCTTATAAGTCCCTAGTATATGGTATACTATGTACCCAGGGCCCAGGTACCCCAGAGGCCTCCCAGGGGCTGCAGCATGTATTGTGCCACCCCTGAGAGACCATGCAAAATGACACCACAGGTCTACTACAGCAGCCTGTGTAAGGTGGTGCATGCACCCCTTACTTAGATATAGGTTCACTATATCTATCCTAATCACTGCACATATAAACCTATCAGTCAACCCTATAGCAGGCCTTATTAATCCTGAAGGCAGGGTGCTGGGTTTTATGTGAGAGGGTGCCCATGCATGAGCAGAGCCCCTCTGTAGCCTTCGGAACCTATATTCCGGGGTTGTTTGTGATGCAGCCAACCATATATACTTAAGTGCATTAGAACCTAGCGGTAAATGCTAACTTTAAAAAGGCTGCACGGAAACATGTTGTGTTTGGTGTCAGACACCTTGGAATCATACCTCCCCGCCAGTAACTGGCGGGGGAGGTATGATTCCACCCTCCTAGAGGGAGAAACATGCCTTACCGGTACACCCAATACCAGCTTTCTTGACCCTGGCATCACAAAATGGATGCTGCCAGCCACAGACACGAGTCTGCCCTCCTGCTGCTGGGCGAAACTCCGGCAGGGGAAGGTTTGACAATAGGTTTCCTGTCACAGGGAGGTGTGACCACCTCCCAGACAGGCTTTAGTGTATTGGGGCTGGGTGGGTGCACTCTGAGAGTGCTTTGATGTCTGCACTGGGGGCACATTTGGTGTCCCTGTGCATAGTCCAGCTCAAACCGGTTGCAGGAGCCTTTTGCTCCTGCTCTGGTGTGAAACTGGACAAAGGACATGGGTGTAGCCACCCCTCTGTCCTGACCCTCCCATAGGAGGGTCCCCAGAGTTTGTCCCACCCATTCCTTGGGTATAAAGTAGGAACCCCTGACTACAGGACTTTAGATTTTACCTGGACTAAACTCTGCTACAGAAACCAAGTAATTTGATGATCTGCACGATGCTGGATGACTGAAGAAATCTCCCTTGGAGTGAAGGAGTTACTCCCCTGCAAGGCAGGAACCTAAACGCACCTGACCAGTTTGAGTCTCTCAAGCTCCTGAGGACTCTGAAGATTTCTGCAACACAGGAGGTGGGTTCCCAAGATCTCTGAGGTTGATATGTGCTCTCAGTAATTCTGAGGCCCGTATCCTTCGTGGGGACCGTGCAACCCGAACCCCTGTGCACCACATACATTTGCAGCAGCATATGCTTTTGGCAACCCCTTAGGCTGTGCTTTGGGCCACTTGTAGTCCTGACCCAGAGCAGTAATTCCACTGAAGATTTCTGGCCTACACTCCACGAGTGTTCCGTGGGCTGGTATTTGGTGATTCAGCTTGAGGTCCCTTTGCGATCCCTGGTCCATTGGCCTGTGGGTCCATGTGAAGGTAACTTTGACATTCCATGGACTTTCCTGGTTGCTCCAGACATGCCCTGACTCTCCATAGCTTGGAGAGTCCCCGGGACCTTGCTGGTCCTCACAGAAGCATCTTTCCTCTGACTGCATGGGTTGCAGTTGCCAAGGCTTGTTGGTGTTAAATCCGGACACTGACCCACCAGCACTCGACATCCTTTATGGGACAGCTCACCTCCAGACTTTGATAATCGTCAACATCTCCTGGTCCCCGTGGCTGCAGAGTCAAGCTTCACCTCTTTGCACCTGAAACACCCGACATCGGTGGGCATTCGTCTATCGGGCCCCTGGTCACTGTGAAGTGACCCAGACTCTGTCCCCTCTGCTTTCAGGTTCTTCTCATCTCCGATCCAGGCTTGGATCACACCGGACACTTTATATCTTCCCGGCAGCAGCACTTTTCCTCAACACACCATTGAAAACAACAAAGGTTTCCGACATCACTTGACCCCTATGCACCGGCTCCTCTGGGATAGGTAACATGGGTACCTCGGTACTGTCAATGGTGCTGGCCTTAGAACCTTCTATGTTTAGCTGGGTTTGCTTAAAGTCCTCTCCGAAGTGTCCTTAATCTTTAAATTTCCAACCGCGACTTTCTCATAGAGTTGTATGGAGCTCGCGCCTGTGTTCACACACTGCACACGTCCTCCGTGTCACTACTTTGGGTGGTTCCTTGGGGTCCCAGAGATTCTACATGCTCTAGGCACTGTGTCTAGTCAAGTCGTGGTTGTTATACCACTTTCTTAGTATATGGTTTGGTCTCCCCCTGGAGCCCACTGTGTATTGTGCTATTTACTGTCGTCCTAGTGATTTATTATTGTGTGCTTTGTTCTCTAATCTCATAAAGAGGTTAGTAGAGAGTGTTTAGTAATAAATACATATATTTCATATATTCCTTGTGTGGTTCTCCTTTCATTTGGTCATTCAGGAGGTTATGATCTGGTAAAACAGGCTGCTTTACATTTCTTCGAGAATTAGCCTGAAGTCTGCTCTCCATAGCTACCACTAGGATAGCTTTCAATAAAGGTTGTCTTTAATCTAATCATCAATAAGGGTAGTTTGGACTGGTGCAAGGTGCCCACTTTAATTAGTGGACAGCATATACCAGGCCAACTTCTCACATTGGTGGCAGCGGTGGGATCCAAGCTTGCTATTGTTTTACCAGATAATCTCATTGAGTGACTAACTGAAAACCACTAAGGTACTTAGGTACATATAAATCAAGACTAGAATAAAGTAAGTTCTACTGAACTTAGAGTTGGGTAAGTCAAGGGTCTAGCACACCCTTTCTCCAACTCAAGAGAGTTTAGTAGCTCCCACTAGGTTAGGTAGGTGCCTACACCACACAACACTAGTATGTCTTCTAGGCCAGAAGCCAGTGGGCCTCTGCCAACCAAGTATGACCATATCTCATTTAAGGAATTGAGAACCATGTGTACATCTAGGAAACTGAAGACAGGGAAAAACCCAAACACTCAACGCCTCATAGAGGCTTTGCTTTTAGATGACCTCAGAAAGACCCCAGGGTCTAATGAGACAGGCAAGTTGGGTGGGACAGCAGAAGAGGAAAGGCCAGGAAGTGAAAACTTCTATGACCTGGACTCTGATGCTGGCCAGGAGGATCAAAATGATCCTAACCTGGACAATCCAATTCTTCCTGAAGGTGAGGGAGAAGGCCTCAGTGGCCCTCTCTTTACCCCACCTGGAAGGGTTAACAGTTTACCAAGAAGATCAAGATCTCCTTCTCAGGAATCTAATCATTCTGGTACTTCTGTAGGGAGCTCTGTTTCTCATAGGACCTCTGCTTCTCATAAAATGGAGTCCTCTTATGAGAAGAAGTGCCAACTGCTTCAGTTTGAGAGAGCTAAGCTCAGAATCAAGAGAGAGCAATTGGCCTTAGATAGGGAATCCCTGGAGCTTCAGAGAGCTTCTAAAAAGTTGGGGCTAGAGCCCCATGGTGGCAGCAACAGTGTCCCTAGAGGTAGAGAACATACTCATGACCATAGGAACCTGAACAAGATTGTCCCTCCCTACCAGAGTGGGGATGACAGCCACAAATGGATAACTGCACTGGAGAGGGCCTGTAAAGTACAGTGGGTCCCTCAGGAGCAGTGGACAGCAATCTTGTGGCTCTCCTTTGCAGACAAAGGTAGAGACAAGCTCCTCACTGTTAGAGAAGAGGATGCTGATAATTACAAAGTCTTGAATAGTGCTCTGATTGATGGGTTTGGCTTAACTACTGAGCAATACAGGATTAAGTTCAGAGATACCCAAAGGCACAGACTCAAGACTGTGTTGACTTTGTAGATTGTGCTACTAAGGCTCTGGAAGGTTGGATACATGGCAGCAAGGTGCATGACTTTTTAGGATTGTACAATTTGATTATGAGGGAGCAGATCCTTAATAATTGCCAAAACCAGCTTTTACACCAGTACCTGGTGGACTCAGATCTGACTTCTCCCCAAGAATTGGGCAAGAAGGCAGATAAATGGG
Organism: Calotriton arnoldi; assembly: GCA_963921515.1. Lineage (NCBI taxonomy): Eukaryota > Metazoa > Chordata > Amphibia > Caudata > Salamandridae > Calotriton > Calotriton arnoldi. Next base: position 1,652,660 of record CAWUFW010001381.1, read on the forward strand.
TCAGAACCAGAGTAAAGCCAAATAATCAGGGTGGTGACCAGAAGAAAGATTCTTCCAAGAACCAAGAGAAAGGTGGGGATAAATCAAAAGATAAATCCACTAAAGGGCCCCAAAAGTCCTCTTCTGGGGGTGGGTCCCAATCTTCTTCCTCCCCTGAAAAGAAACCTTATTGCCATGTCTGTAAGAAGCCTGACCACTGGAAAAATGAACCCATTTGCCCTAGGGCCAGCAATAAGGAAAATGTTCCTCCCAGCAATACTACCACTCCTCCTGGTACTACAAGTAGTCATCCCCCAGGTGGTAGTAATGCACCCCAAAAGTTAGGTGGGTTCTCATGGGGAACTGAGGTGCACCATGGATTAGAAAGGTCTCCCTCACAGGCCTCCTCAGTCTGTGATGGTGGCATGGGATTTGCCACTTTTACTGTCAGTCCTAATTCTTTGGGCAAGTACAGACAGGAGCCACTAATAAATGGTCGGAAAGCTGTGACCTTTAGGGACACAGGGGCTAGTGTCACCATGGTGACAGGGAACCTAGTACCCCCTCAACAGCTTTTACCTGAGTTTAAGTACCAGGTGACCAACATTGATGGTATCAGGACAGATCATCCCATGGCCATAGTCAATCTCAGCTGGGGAGGGGTCACTGGCCCAAAGAGAGTGGCAGTGTCCCCAAACTTGCCTGTAGATTGCCTGTTGGGTAATGATCTAGAAATTTCAGCCTGGGCTGAAGTTGAATACCAAGCCCATTTAAGAATGTTAGGCCTCCCTGAGAAAGTTGGTGGGACCCATAGGGCCTCAACCCAACCCCAGGGAAATGTTGGAGTGGTGGAGCCTGAAAGAATGGCCTACTCTACTCCACCAGAGAGCAGAAGGGTTGAAGAAAAGTCTTCTACCCCCCAGACTATAGGTAAGGGTCAGCTTCCTCAGGGAACTGATCCTACCCCTAGTGAAGGAACTGCCCCAGAGGTGGTCAGGCCTGGCCTGGCAACACCCCTGATGACAGGGGACCCTTCCAAGGTGGTACCCAGTCTGGAGCAGGTATCCTGCCCCTCTCTACCCTACCTCAACCAGCCTAGGGCTGCAGAGGTCAGGGAGCTCAGTGGACCCCTAAGGGCCCACTGTCCAGAGGAACACCCTCATCAACAGATTAGGGGCACCCAGTCTAGTAGCCCTAGCCAGGTGGAAATTCCTCAACCCACTGAGGGATCCCTCTTACCATTGAATAGGGACCACCCCCAGATGGACTCTGTTGGGCAAAGCAAACCTGGGGCCAAGGGGTTCCAAACCTACCATGTCCCTCCAGTGTTCCAACCAAAGGGACCAACCCCCAGCTGTAGGCAGCCAGAGGTTGACCCGTAGGGCCAGATACAACCCTGTCATGGAAAGAAAGGCCTCCATGGTGACCAGTGCTCTGAGGAAGAAGAGACCAACTTTATTAGGGCCTCACTTCTCTACTCAGACACCCCACCAGCCTTTTTCTTTGCCAAAACACACTACAGGTAGTAATCCCACACTACAGGTAGTAAACCCTTAGTGGACCCCCTTAGGGTCCACTAAGGGTAGGGACTCCTTAGTGGACCATAAGACAGGGGGTATCCATGCTAGTGCAGGATCTTCCTTATATGGCCACTTAGTCAATAAAGTCTCAACTGGGCAAGGTTAGCCTTATCTCCTTTTGTTTGGGGGGGTTATGTAGGAAAGTGGAACCTGACTGCATGGTTACCCCCACTTTTTTCCTGGTGTTTTGCTGGTTTTTGACTAGTCTGACTGGGATCCTGCTAATCAGGACACCAGTTTATCTGCTTACTCCCTAAATTGGTTGTGCATGTACTTTAGGTACACTCCAGATTGGATTCTGGGGTACCCTTATAAGTCCCTAGTATATGGTATACTATGTACCCAGGGCCTAGGTACCCCAAAGGCCTCCCAGGGGCTGCAGCATGTATTGTGCCACCCCTGAGAGACCATGCAAAATGACACCACAGGTCTACTACAGCAGCCTGTGCAAGGTGGTGCATGCACCCCTTACTTAGATATAGGTTCACTATATCTATCCTAATCACTGCACATATAAACCTATCAGTTACCCCTATAGCAGGCCTTATCAATCCTGAAGGCAGGGTGCTGGGTTTTATGTGAGAGGGTGCCCATGCATGAGCAGAGCCCTCTGCAGCCTTCGGAACCTATATTCCAGGGTTGTTTGTGATGCAGCCAACCATATATATTTAAGTGCATTATAACCTAGCGGTAAATGCTAACTTTAAAACGGCTGCACGGAAACATGTTGTGTTTGGTGTCAAACACCTTGGAATTATACCTCCCCACCAGTAACTGGCGGGGGAGGTATGATTCCACCCTCCTAGAGGGAGAAACATGCCACACCGGTACACCCGGTACCAGCTTTCTTGACCCTGGCATCACAAAATGGATGCTGCCAGCCACAGACACGAGTCTGCCCTCCTGCTGCTGGACGAAACTCCGGCAGGGGAAGGTTTGACAATAGGTTTCCTGTCACAGGGAGGTGTGACCACCTCCCAGACAGGCTTTAGTGTATTGGGGCTGGGTGGGTGCACTCTGAGAGTGCTTTGATGTCTGCACTGGGGGCACATTTGGTGTCCCTGTGCATAGTCCAGCTCAAACCGGTTGCAGGAGCCATTTGCTCCTGCTCTGGCGTGCAACTGGACAAAGGACATGGGTGTAGCTACCCCTCTGTCCTGACCCTCCCATAGGTGGGTCCCCAGAGTTTGTCCCACCCCTTCCTTGGGTATAAAGTAGGAACCCCTGACTACAGGACTTTAGATTTTACCTGGACTAAACTCTGCTACAGGATCCAAGTACTTTGACGATCTGCACAACGCTGGACGACTGAAGAAATCTCCCTTGGAGTAAAGGATTTACTCCCCTGCAAGGCAGGCTCTGACCGGTTTGCATCTCCCAAGCTCCTGAGGACTCCGAAGATTTCTGCAACACAGGAGGTGGGTTCCCAAGGTCTCTTACGTTGATATGTGCTCTCAGCAATTCTGAGGCCCGTATCCCTCATGGGGACCGTGCAACCTGAACCCCTGTGCACCACGTACATTTGCAGCAGCATATGCTTTTTAGCAACCCCTGAGGCTGTGCTTTGGGCTACTTGTAGTCCTGACCCAGAGCAGTAATTCCTTTGAAGATTTCCGGCCTACACTCCACGAGTGTTCCGTGGGCTGGTATTTGGTGATTCAGCTTGAGGTCCCTTTGCGATCCCTGGTCCATTGGCCTGTGGGTCCCTGTGAAGGTAACGTTGACTTTCTGTGGGCTTTCCTGGTTGCTCCAGATGTGCCCTGACTCTCCATAGCTTGGAGAGTCCCCAGGACCTTGCTGGTCCTCACAGAAGCATCTTTCCTCTGACAGCGTGGGTTGCAGTTGCCAAGGCTTGTTGGTGTTCAATCCAGACACTGAGCACCCAGCACTCGACATCCTTCATGGCACAGCTCACCTCCGGACTTTGGTCATCGTCAACATCTCCTGGTCCCTGTAGCTGCAGAGTCAAGCTTCACCTCTTCGCACCTGAAACACCTGACATCGGTGGGCATTCTTCTATCGTGCCCCTGGTCACTGTGAAGTGACCCAGTCTCTGTCCCCTCTGCTTTCAGTTTCTTCTCATTTCCGATCCAGGCTTGGATCACACCGGACACTTTTCATCTTCCCGGCAGCAGCACTTTTCCGCAACACGCCATTGAAAACGAAGAAGGTTTCCGACATCACTTGACCCCTATGCACCCGGCTCCTCTGGGATAGGTAACACGGGTACCTCGGTACTCTCAAGGGTGCTGGCCTTAGAACCTTCTATGTTTTGCTGGGTTTGCTTAAAGTCCTCTCCGAAGTGTCCTTAATCTTTAAATTTCCAACCGCGACTTTCTCATAGAGTTGTACGGAGCTCGCGCCTGAGTTCACACACTGCACCCGTCCTCCGTGGGTCCCCTGTGTCACTACTTTGGGTGGTTCCTTGGGGTCCCAGCGATTCTACGTGCTCTAGGCACTGTGTCTAGTCAAGACGTGGTTGTTATACCACTTTCTTAGTATATGGTTTGGTCTCCCCCTGGAGCCCATTGTGTATTGTGCTATTTACTGTCGTCCTAGTGATTTAATATTGTGTGCTTTGTTCTCTAATCTCATAAAGAGGTTAGTAGAGAGTGTTTAGTAATAAATACATATATTTTATATATTCCTTGTGTGGTTCTCCTTTCATTTGGTCATTCAGGAGGTTATGATCTGGTAAAACAGGCTGCTTTACATTCCTTCGAGACTTAGCCTGAAGGCTGCTCTCTATAGCTACCACTAGGATAGCTTTCAATAAAGGTTGTCTTTAACCTAATCATCAATAAGGGTCGTTTGGACTGGTGCAAGGTGCCCACTTTAATTAGTTGACAGCATATACCAGGCCAACTTCTCACACCACCCCTGGATTGTGACCTATTCTCTCTGTTCTTTTGTTTTTTATTATCTCATTTCTTGTTGGAAGAATCAGGTGCTTGCTTGGTGTTATCCTTTTCAGGACCACCCATCAGTTGAGGTTCTGTTGCTCTAGCTCCCAAACTATCTCTACCTAATTCGGCATAGCTATCTTTGATTATTTTAGGTAATTCACGCTCCTGTTGTAAAGGAGTGAAATCCCTCAGGCGTTGGCGTATTGCCACTGCTGCTGCCTCCCCTTTTATATTTGCTAATATAATAGTAGATACTTGGGCAACATTTCCTAACAATTTCATCCCCAAGTTCAGAGCAAGTTCTGCTCCATACTCATTCTGTATTTGTCTTAATAAATCTGGTATGACTGCTATTGAAGGGATACCATAAGTTCTAGTATATATGGCAGTGAAAACTGTACCCCAAGCGGTACAATCCTCTATCTGGGGAGATATCCGCTTTAGCAAGCAGATTGTTAGCATTCTGTGTTTTTCTTGAGGGCTTGTGTGTGGAAACACTGCCTCTAACTGTATTATTTTCTGAGCTATTCAGAATGGCATTTGCTCACGTTTGGTGGGCATTTTACCCATAATTGCGTGTAGCGTTTGTGGAGTTATTTTAGTTGCAGACCCCTAAATTTGGCCTGCTTGTGTAGCCCTTGTTTGCTGAAGTGTGAGTGTTCTCATCGCGAACTGTGTCAGGTTTCTGTAAAGTTTTATTATTTCTGTGTGTAGTGGACGTAAGTCTGCTACCGGCATTGTGTCAATGTCTGGATGCGGTGTGTAAGCCGCTAGGACCGGCCAAGTCACTCTGTCTCTGCCAAGCGGACCGAGTCTTACTTTATCTTTTGTGTGTGGGAGGGCGCCTTTAAACCAGTTTATGTTCTCCTGGTAGGTGAACGGAATGTCAATGTCCTCATATGGACAGTATTCCTCTGGTGTTTCATCTTCAGTGTAAGAATGAAATGTATTTGTGCGTGCATCTGCTTGTGGGAATTTAACCCATGACTAGAATACCTCAGTTCTATATGATTCATTTGCCTCAATCACGAATGTTACTGTCCCACCCCTAGCTGTGACTCCATAGTCTGCTAGTTTTAAAGTAAGGGTAGTTCTGACATTTTCTGAAATGTTTATTTCACCTTCTTGTTCTCCTTCCTCCACTGCATTTGCACGTTGTGCTGGCGCAGCGAGGTCTTCGTCAGCCATTGTTGAAAAAGTTTCAAGGAAACTGAGATAAGGTTTTATGCATAATAGGAACTATTTGTCCTTCAAGCTTGAATAAACCTACAGCCAATACATAGGATATGCCTACTCAGCTGCAGCGGATTGTTCCCTTCCCACTCCAGACGTCTCTGGGTAAATGTGAGTAGGGGTCTCTGAGTAAGAACGACTGAACTATTCAGATTTGACTGTTAAATAAGTACCAAACCAACGTTGGCGGCGCCATGTCTTGTAGTTCCTTTAAATCCATATGGGATCTGCGCGTTTAGACAACATAGACTGGGGGATTAGTGTCCAAACTGATTCCAGACACCCCCACCGGGTATGTTTGCCTATCTACCTAGCTAGCTCACAGTGCCCCTGTAAACTCCTCTTACCAAGGAGAGTACAGTTCTAGGCAACTATCGAACATGACAACTCTGTCCCATCAGGGATCGTGGAAACAGTACAGTCCTTTTCGCTCAGTCACTCGTGCTCACTTTGTCTCAGAGAGATACACAGAATAAACGGTGGGGACGTTTTCAATAAGCATTTATTGAACCAGCGTCATTCTAGTGTAAAATAGGTGTGCTAAAACAACCAAAAGACAGAAATAGATATAAATGATTATAAGCACCAACAGAGTAAAAGGATGTTAGATTCCTACCATAGTGCTAAAAGCAATGAATATATGCAAACATATAAATACATGACAATAACAATGCTACTCCTACGATGCAAGCCTAACTAGATGTATCTAAATGTACCTAGCATGTATGTAGGTGTAGAGCCAAGAATCCCCTAGGCTGAAGCCAACCCCAATACCTGAAGTGAGAGACTGTGGGACCCCGTTGTTGCGGGGATTCTGCACATATACAGAGCTATGCACAGGATAATAGGACCTCGGTGTATAGTGGTGAACCAACCATGCACCTTAGTGCCCACAATCCCAATCCGACTAGCTTTAGCGTCTCATTCGTTCTCTGTACTACAGTGAAGCTACCAATGATTAGACAACCCAGAACACGGTCTCTCTCTCTCAGGACTCGCGGGAGCAAGAACACTCTTTCATAACTCACTCATACTTGTCCACAACGTGCGTAATAAGAGACACAGTATAGTTTAAAATGTTTATTTCAACTATCGTGCTCTAAGATAAAGTACACGTGCCAGTACTATCAGCATAATGCATAACGATAAAATAATAAGCATGGTTACAATTCCATAGAATACAAACGGGGACAGCATTGTATAAAGACAGTGGATCTAGGGCTAAATTGCCTTACCACCCTCCCCGTGCTAGTAACTAGTTTATTATAAAAATAGAAGACCTCTGGGCTTTGTCAGGCGGACCCCCATACCTCAATATCTAGATGCAAGGTTTACATCATCATACAAGCACAGCTCTTCTCCCTGGAAAGGTTTTTCTCCAAGTGCCACCAACAGGGAGATCACAATATTAAAAGCACACGAATTTCTCCAGTGCAGCTGTATTTCGTGTTATGTCTAAGTGCGAGGGGCTGACCAGATCTGCAATAACAAGGGACGTTGTTTTTAGACCTTGTACATGGTGTGCAGAAGAAACCCACAGGGAACATGAGAAAAGGTGAAAGGCAAAAAGGCAGACAGTTCTAATATAGCCGGGCACAAGCGGAGTCTGGAAAAACAAAGTCACAAAGTAACGTGTGCAAAAAAGGCATCATGGCAGCCAGACCTCAGCTAACTTAGCAATGTAGACAATGAGGCCCCAAACCACACTACACCCTCCCCTGGTCAGTCCATAGGCCAACACATAGGATGAAAACAGAGTTCAAATAGATGGAGCAGAATGTAAACGTCTATTTACCAAAAGTCCGCATGAAGGACAGTGAATGAAAAAAAGTTCAGGACAAAAAAAATTCCAGTATGGGCCAGAAATCAGGGCACTAAAAAAAGAAGAAAAAAAATCCAGAAATGCAGTACGCTGAATGCGAAGGCCCCTAATCCAATAGAGTGTATGTGCAGAAAACTGCCACACCTTCCAAGAGGACATCATTGGTATCGTCTGAAAAAAGAGATGCCATCCAGTTCAACAAATCAAAACTGCATTCATGTTCCTCATAATAGGGAGCAGTGATCAGCATTGCGGGACAACTTGCGTGATACTCAATATAACTTCGTTGTAGGAGATCCTGAGCAGCCGCCCAGATATCCCATTGCGCCAAAACTCCAAGTGCAGCCGCACACGCTTTCAATCCAGCGCCGGAACAGTCCCTTTCATGGGCCACTAAGGGGCCCATCAACTGGCCAAAATCCGGGTCCGACAGAGACGTATTGGAGAGGCAAACATCCAAGGACCAAGAGAAAGGACATCGTAAGCAAGACATCACAGGTTGCACCCAAGTGAAATACGCAAAGCGAAAAGCCAGTGGTAAGATGCCGAAGCTGATGAGCATACGTTCACGGAGCATCCGGAGTCGACCTTGGTCGAAGAGGCCCCCAGGAAGTGCAGCCATTGCGCAGCAAACAAATTAAAAGTAATATTCCAGCAGCTAAGGCTAGGAGCAATGGGAAGCCGCCAAAGACGCTGGAAAAAATAGAATGAATAAAAGCCGGAATTACACCAAAGATAGTTTGAAAGGAGGTAACAAGGCCAGAGCCCACAACTTTAAAAAAGTGCACAAGACCTTCGGTATTAGAAGCATTGAAAACACAGTGAATCAGTTCACCGAAATGCTGTGGAAGGTTAGTGTTCAAAAGAGCCTGTATCTCACTGTGGGTACTAGCCACCTGGAGGACGAAGGTCTCTCGTGCGGAAGTGAGCATAACCTCCTGGTTCAATAATAGCGCCTTTATTCTGCTCAATTTATTGAAATCCGCCTTCAAAGTGGATATGGAAGGCCAAATGGAACTATCTATCATGTCGTGCGGGGTGGAAAAAGCACATTTTTGCAGCACGCAACGCGGTGCGAAACCGTTACAATATAGGGGATGCCTGCCTGCATTCCACAGCAGTCCTGATTATTCAGAAGCAGATAGCTACCATTTGCAAGCACAGTGAAAGTAGGTGATATAACAGGAGCCGGAATGCCCTTCAAAACACAAGCAAGATTCGGAGCCGAAACATTACAAGCCCCGTGCAATTTAATGTTTTTACAAATCAGGGAATGAACCACTGTAGAATCGCAAGACTCTCCTGTGAGAAAGACTTCCTTTCCGTCCCTAAGGCATCAGTACATGAAAGGCAGGGACCAAATTTCATGCAAGAAGGCACTGCCTAAAGGCTGAAAACGGCCAACAGGATAATGTTTCATGCATGAGCTGAACTCAAATAAAGAAAAAGGCAAAGTGATAACCCCGTGGATTAGCCACACTGCAGAGTCAGTCTCCGCCACAGAGAATGGTAACGGCTCTATCTTTTTGATATGTAAGAGAGTGTACGTTGCATCTTTCATGGACATGAATTGCTGTTTTTCAGTTAAATTAAATGGCAAGAACAAGGCAGACGTGTTCAAAAAATGCCATGGAACCTTGCCCATTTTCAATGTTTGTAACGTCCACGCAAACTGCATTACTGAACGCAACTGATTCTGACTATGATATAACACAGACACATCATCCTGTACAATATCAACAACAGAGGAAACAATATTTTCTAATGTGTAAATGCGGGAAGACAGGGTATTGATACTATTGTCAACAACAGCAAGCACTTTTTCTAGATTTGCCTGATCGATTTCCCATAAACGGGAAGCAGCTTCAATTTGCGAAAGCTTCCAGAGTTCATTGTAAGTCTCATAAATAAATCTTTTAGGTCTAGGACCTCGAGGCCCTAGAACAAAATCGGACACAACAATGTTGCCTGATAGGAGTGACAAATGTTGTTTTACAGAATCTAATGAAGAGTGCTGCAACCACTGTTTACACAATTTACCAACAGAATATGTTGTAACAGTACGAGACTCAGAAAACCTCGGATCTGGCTTATCCTGTTTGTAACCAAGAGCAGAGTCATGAAAACGTAGTTGGCAGGCATTTGATGCCACGGGCCAAGCCAACCAGGGTGAGTGAACAATCGTAGAAATATTAAAGGAATTATTTTGAAACAAAGCTTGCAAATTTACAAGGGAAATATTGAAATGCAAGCTCTTGTTGGGAGTGGAAGACAATACGGGAATGGAGGGAGCATTCAATTGTTTTGAAGTAGCCAAACCCAACAGGTTGTTTGAAAGATCGTACTATTTAAAAATAAAATCTGGGCCGGGATTAGGCAAGCACGGTGTAAGGCTTCCGTACCACGTACCTGCCATGATTTGGTGCCCCAAATTGATTTTAAGTCAATGGTGTCCTGCCAGTGCTCATAACCACCCACGGCTAATGCGTTCAAAAAGGAACTCGAATATAGCAATTTGGTGTGGGTCAACATGACTTTCGGAGTGGACGAAATGTTCAATTTAAAATAATAGGACCCAGGGTTTGATCTATCAAAGTCTGTAAAGTAAGTAAATTTACTTTTAAGTGTTTGGGAGCTACCTGGTAAAGGGGTCAGACAATGGAAAAGCGCAACTCCGCTGAAGTGTAAAGATGTGACTTGTATGCAATTGGTACTGCGTCACCTTCGTTAAACGTTAAGTACGTGAAACCCACTGCCCCTGGCACAATTCTAATCACCAGGTTCGTGTGGTTATCACGAGTCAACAAGAATCTAGATTCAAGTAGATCAGACTGCAAAGAGTGCAGTATAGAAGAATGCTCAGGAAGCCAGCATGACTTCGAAAAGTTAGGTTGTATCAAGGCATAAAGAGGCTTGATACGCTGGGCATATTCGGGAATGTAAGAACGCCCAAAGTTTAAAAATCCCAGTAAAGACTGAAGTTCCTTCAGGGTCGTTGGAGGGCGCAAACGTGCGCACTTCTCCAAGAAATGGGGAGCTAAGCCCCTACCTTCACTGTTGAGCTCATAGCCCAAAAACAAAACAGTGAATTCTGCGATGTGCGATTTGGCAAAATTAAATTTGTATCCTAGGACCGCAAATTCAAGAATAATGCGGACCACACGGGAAAGATGCGGCCATAATTTGTCATCTGTCAAATAGATATCGTCGACGTACAAATACGCATCTGGGTCTATGCTGTCCAACAAAGAGACAACACGGGCGGCGAAGACCCCCGGACTGTTCTTGTAGCCCATGGGCAAATGCCGAAATTTAACTTGTTTTCCACCGGAAGTGAAAGCACTCCATTGGCTACACTCCGGGGACAAATTGTGCGTGTAAAATCCATTGGATAGGTCAAGTGTCGTTTTATATTTCTTACGAACAAGACTGTCTACGAGGGCAGAACTATAGGTATTCTGCACCGCAAAGGTCCGACAATGAGAGTTCAAATGTCGGTAATCCAAAACTAAACGGTACGACCTATCGGGTTTAGAAACCGCAAAAAGGGGATTATTCATGGGTGATACGCATGTTTCAATTACTCCTTGATATTCTAACTGTGTCAGAATGTCGGAAACGGGACCTTTAGCTTCCCGCCGGAGGGGATATTGGGGTTGAGGCTGTGGCAGAGACCGCAATGGTATATCATGGGAGGGTGAATCTTCATCCCAGCCCACGTGGTTACGGTATAGCGCCGGAGCCAGGGCCCCAGCCCATTCAGCTGCGAGAGCCTCCGCTTTGTCCTTGGGGACATGACGAGAAAAGCTCGGTAGGATGACCTCCTCCCCCCTACGAGCAGCACGTACGAATGGGGCGGCCAATCCGCCTCTGCCAACAAAATGTCATAAGAAGAGGTCAGATTTTCCCAAAAAATCCCTTTAATAACACGCTCAATATCACCTTCAATTTGAATGACAATGTTAAATAGTCTGTCAGGGGGTGCCATTCGGGTGTCAGCTGTCTCGACAGTAATGAATGTATCAGTTGCTGTCGCCTCCACATGAGGACGCAGTGCCTCCCGCACTATGGTAACTTCCGCGGGGCTGTCTAGCAGCGTCACTGCCCACGTCCAATTCAGGAGTCTCGTTCTCACCGTCTGTGGCATACCTCGCTGTTAATGCTGCAACTTTTTTCTTCTGAAACTGTGGGCGAGAACGTGGAAATTCTTCTGGTTTCCCTCGGCCTGGTTGTCGAGGTTGGTCTCGTCCCTGTGGGGCCTCACGACTCCTGCCTCTATCCTGGCGATCTCCCCTACCAGTCTGGGAGGTCGATGGTGCCTGTGAAGAACGAGGAGAACGCGGATCAGGGACTTGAAATCTATCTGGAGATTTAATTCTCGCTCTGTCGCGCAAATCATAAGTGCGTTCAGAAGATACGGAAACCGGGGGTTGCAGCACGCGACCCTGGTTTTTATTGTTGCTTACCCTGTTTCTTCAACTTCCAGTTCTTTTTAGAAAAGAACGGTTTCTCATCTTTCTCAGACTGAGTTTTTTGTTGTGGTTGTGATTGAGTTTGCGTTTTAGCAAAAGGCTTAACCCCCAAACTATTGCGGCCAATGGTTTTATAAGCTTGTGCAATAATTTTTGGTAATTCGCGTGGCTTGTCCGGTTCTGGGACTAAAGCCAAGGCATTAGCTACTTCAAAGTTAACTGCATTGCCCTTGACGTTCGCAAGGATTAGATCAGCCACTACGTCTCATCCCCAATTCCACAGCCGCTTCAGGGCCATGTTCGTCTTGAACACGTTTAATCACGGCGGGGAGGACTGTCATGGATGTAGTCCCAAAACACTTCGCATACACTGCTGCGAATACCTTGCCCCAATTGTCTTTCGGCAAACTAATCGTCAAAATCCTGTGTTTGTCCACAGGAGAAGTATTCGGAAAAACTGCCTCCAGCTGGTCAAATTTTTCTGCAAGCCAATAAGGCAAATCATCCTTATTTTGTGGGCGCTTGCCCATCACCGAATTAACCATGACGGGACTTATGGTTACACCGCCCGATCCAGCTGGATGCACTGCAACTCCAGGAGGGGCCCCCTGGATGTTGCCTGTAACATATTGTACCAAAGCTCTGTGCACGCGGATTAAAGACGCATGCAACGCGCGCAGTTCATCAACCGCAAGCGTCAAATAACGCAGATGTGGGGTATACCCGGCCAAGACTGGCCAAGTAGCCCCCTCTATTGATAAGGGGCCTAAACGAACCGGGGTAACCGGATGTGGGAGGGCGCCATTAAACCAAATACGGTGTTGCCAGGCCGTAAGTGGTACTTCAAGAGCCTGATAAGGCCGATAAGCATTGGGTAAGACAGTGGGAGCGTAAGCATGAAACAAATTGTCAGCCCCTTCCACCGCCGGAAAAATGACCCAAGAGTAAAACACCTCAAAGTGGTGAGCCGGGTCAGCCTGCACCACAAAGATGAGAGCGACACCCGCGTCAGGCACTCCATAAGCCAGTAAATGAGCCCGGAGCGCTGCGCGGCTATGTGCCAGTATATTTATATTCGCCATTAAGACCAGAAATGATCGACAACCTAGTGTGAGGCAGCGCAATATAGGGTTAACATAAACACCTTTTAATAACTTGAAGCTTGAAAGAACCTATAAAAACATCAATATAGGAGGTATCTCCCTCACATACGTTTCCGGATGCGTAAGCGAAGGTTATTGTGGACAAGCACAAGCACTACTCAAGCATCTCGCAGATAAGAAGGCCCCACGTTGGGCGCCATGTTGCGGGGATTCTGCACATATACAGAGCTATGCACAGGATAATAGGACCTCGGTGTATAGTGGTGAACCAACCATGTACCTTAGTGCCCACAATCCCAATCCGACTAGCTTTAGCGTCTCATTCGTTCTCCGTACTACAGCGAAGCTACCAATGATTAGACAACCCAGAACACGGTCTCTCTCTCTCAGGACTCGCGGGAGCAAGAACACTCTTTCATAACTCACTCATACTTGTCCACAACGTGCGTAATAAGAGACACAGTATAGTTTAAAATGTTTATTTCAACTATCGTGCTCTAAGATAAAGTACACGTGCCAGTACTATCAGCATAATGCATAACGATAAAATAATAAGCATGGTTACAATTCCATAGAATACAAACGGGGACAGCATTGTATAAAGACAGTGGATCTAGGGCTAAATTGCCTTACCACCCTCCCGTGCTAGTAACTAGTTTATTATAAAAATAGAAGACCTCTGGGCTTTGTCAGGCGGACCCCCATACCTCAATATCTAGATGCAAGGTTTACATCATCAGACAAGCACAGCTCTTCTCCCTGGAAAGGTTTTTCTCCAAGTGCCACCAACAGGGAGATCACAATATTAAAGCACACAAATTTCTCCAGTGCAGCTGTATTTCGTGTTATGTCTAAGTGCGAGGGGCTGACCAGATCTGCAATAACAAGGGACGTTGTTTTTCGACCTTGTACATGGTGTGCAGACGAAACCCACAGGGAACATGAGAAAAGGTGAAAGGCAAAAAGGCAGACAGTTCTAATATAGCCGGGCACAAGTGGAGTCTGGAAAAACAAAGTCACAAAGTAACGTGTGCAAAAAAGGCATCATGGCAGCCAGACCTAAGCTAACTTAGCAATGTAGACAATGAGGCTACAAACCACACTACACCGTCTTGGTCTCGAAGTGGACACCCCGTGAGGGATGTCAGATCACTGCGAGCTGGAGTGTCTGCGTGCAGGAACATCAGCTTCTCGCGTCAGTGTGTCAGCATGGAAGTCTTTCTCCTCTTCTTGGCAAAGATATGGTGCATATATACCCAAAAGGTACCCTCAGGGGATTTTACCTTGCTGTGTCATGCCGGTCGAGGATGACGGAAGGGATGACCCTTATACATAGTTATTATGCAGAAGATGGTAATCCTGCTGTGATTCTGAGAATCTTCATGCATAAGTAATGAGGCTAGTTTTCATGGAAAACCAAACAACATGTGTGCAGCGCTTAAATAGGTAAAAGGTCAGTGCCAAAACCCATTGTGTAGTGTAATGGTACGGTTAATGTAGTTGAAGGGTTAGGGGACTACTCAAGCCTATATTGAAGTACCCTATGAAACATAACAGAACTATGAAGGAAACACCCATGTGTTCATCCAATCACCCAGATAGTAGCAATATAGTCATGTGAATACACAGGCACTAACTATGCAGATATGGAACCACCGATGTAGTTCCTACATACTCAGGGAATCATGTAGGCATTACCTATATTCTGAGGAAATCACCTAGGCACTATCTGTGCACTCATCCAATAATCCAGGGAGTATTGTTGTACTCAACCAGAAACACATGTATTTACAAGATTTAGGGCCTCATTATGATGGCGGTCAGACTTTTGTCCGACCGCCATCATATCGGGAATGGGACCACCTGACTTGCTGTCGCCGGTCCCGCCATCGTAATTACAATTCGACCGCCTTCAAGGAGGTCGCAAAGTGTATTTTTTGTATTGCAGCGTGTGCTGTGGCTTGCAGCACACGCCGCAATACAAAAAATACACATCTGACATATCCCTGCACCATGTGGCAGGCACCGTATGGTGCCTGCTACATGGTGGAGGGATATGTAGGGGGGCACCGTAGGTGCTCCCCAGGGCCCATATCAGAGGTATAGGGTGGGAGGGGGCCCTCAAAGTCCCTTTCCACCAGCCTTTTCATGGCGGTTTAACCACCATGAAACAGCCGGCGGAAAGTGACATTGTAAATTATCCCTACGGCGGTGCCTGTGCAGGCATTGCCACTGTTGTAGGGATATAACTCCCTTGATGAACCAATGGCCTCCTTCAGCCCGTCGGATGCGTGGCAGTTGGTCTCTCTGACCGCCAGACATCCTCCCGCCATCCTAATGTGGTGGACAGTAAACAGTTTCACGATGGCGGTCATCGTAATCAGGCCATTAGTGAGGAATATGTACTCTTTTGGAACCATCTGGTGAATTATATATGTAACCTGTCACACACTGTTTGCATGTACTCTGAGGAATTAGTGAGCTATATGCTGTGATACAGATTAATGTGCAGATTTTTATATGCAGTGTTTCTCAAAATTTAAATCTGCCACATCTAAGTAGAAAAGTATTGAAACACTAAATGTAGCAGTGATACAGTGGTAGAGAGGCACAGAAATAGCTCTTATGTTGTGTTTTGGGATTTGCAGTATTGAGACACTGTATGTACTTTTACACTTTGGTGGATGTTTATTTTAAAATTGAATATATAAGGGATAGAGTGGTCTTTTAGCGTGTATCAGTGAGAACTGAGATATGGTGCAGCTGTGTTGTAGGAGATGGTGCTATAATATTAAATGGTGACTAATAAATTAAGGGGCATATTAGCAAGAACCTCGTTAAAATTATCGCCGTTTTAGCGGCAGGAAACTGCCGCTAAAACGGCAATAATGGACTTGCTAATATGCGTTATAGAATTCCAATAGAAGCCCAGGTTAGATGTCCTGCACATCTAACCTGGGCTTCTATTGGAATTCTATAATGCATATTAGCAAGCCCATTATCGCCATTTTAGCGGCAGTTTCCTGCCGCTAAAACGGCGATAATTTTAACGAGGTTCTTGCTAATATGCCCCTAAGTTTTGTGTTTTGGTTTGGGTTTGGTACATTGAAGTAAGTGCTTGTAGTTATGTAGGTAGGTTCATTTGTAGATTTAAAACTGCAACATAACATAAAAACTGTTTCTGTATTATGTGAAAGCCAGTAGTAAAGAAGTTGGTACATTAGCTAGAAGAAAAATTCAAATATTGTTTTTTTATTGCAGAACACTATCTGCATGATTACTGACAGAATGCCTACAAAAGCTCGGAGGAGGAAATGGAACAGAAGCAACTACAGTATCTATGCAGAACTGAGACTCAAAAGGGGCAAAGGGAAGAAAAAGTGGTGAACTAAAAAAGAGCTATTGGCAAGAGGACATAGTCATTTCTTAAAAATATATGTGGACATTTCCAAAGATTATGAAATAATGAAAATAAAATTCAAACTATGAGAAAGATTAACAATGGACAAAATCTATATAACAAGAACAGGAAAGAATGTAACAAAGATGGGCACACCTTAACCAGGAGACAGAAGCAGTTTAAGGAAATCAGAGCCAGGATGTTTCATAGTAGAGTAGTTATAAATCTACTGAGAAGTATGAAGAAGTATAGAAGAAGGAGACATGCACTGACACAGAAAGAATGAGTTGAGAGAGTAGTTGATAAGGCCTTTGCTTTGAAGGTAAAGCTTTTTATTTTGATTATACATAGAATAAAGACTCTTGACAAAATGGTGTTGTGCATGAGGATACAAAACCAGAAAAAAAAATTAGTGAATAGAAGTAATGTTTGTACAGTTTTTAGTGGAGAATGCATTCATACTTCTACTACAGAGTCATTCTTTAATGAAGAAAGCTATCTCCAGGATAATAGATTAGTTCCTGCTATTGATTACAGAGGATGATGTTATGAAATGCAGAATGGCACACCTATAGCGAATGAGGTGATGGTACCTACAAATGTAAAACAAGTTATTAAAGAACGTGTACAAGGAAGGCGGAGTCAGGCACCTGTATAGAAACAGAATTGTAGTAGTGTGTAGTATTTGACAGCAATCCATCGCTATATTAAGGAAATTTCTACATATCTTTCCAAGGCGAAGTTTTAAACACAAATAAGTACTTTACAAGGATTGGATCCTTGCAAAATTAAAAGTATACAAATTTGCAGGGACACTCACTAGCTTGTTTATCAAACAAAGGGGCATATTCACAAGGAGTTAACTCCGATTTATCTCCACCTTAACGCAGCAAAAGTGGAGATAGATTTAACACCCCATTCACAAGCTGGTGCAAACTGCAGACAACACCAGTATTCCCGCGATAACGGCCCCCAAACTTATCTCCACAGAGGATACCACCAACTAACACTAATGAGATGCAGAGGAGGCGTTCCCGTGCAAAAACACACGAGAAAACCACAACACCACTTTCACAACGAAGTGACAGAACAGCGAAGCAAACCAAAAACAGGCAATAAGCCGCGGTAGCCGCAGGTATTTAACACCTGCCTCAAGCAGGAGTAAAGACGTACGTCTACCTGCAGTAGGCAACGGAGCCCCGCACACAGCCATACCCGAAGAACAAACAATGCCATGGAGCTACTCTACATGCAGCTCGGAGCCCCAACAGGGCCACAACACCCACCCCCAGGACTGCCACCACCCCCAGGACCCGGACCCGCCCCCCCCCCCGGACCACCACAGAGGCAGCGTAGAGTAAGACAGCAGACCTACCAAAAACGCACCACTCTCACAGACCTAACGCCCACAGAAGTCATTGTCCACTACAGGCTCAAAAGGACAACCATCTTACGCATCCTGACCCACATCGCCCACAGGTTGACGGTCCCAACACAGCGGAGAACAAACATCCCTCCGCAGACAAAGCTGCTGGCAGTGCTGCACCTGTTGGCCTCTGGGACCTTCCAACCAACAACTGCCAGAGTCGGAGGGGTCTCACAGCCAGCCCTATCAAAGTTCATCACACCTGTCCTGGATGCCATCATCAGCTTCATACCCCAGTACCTTCACTTCCCCAACACTGTGCAGGAACAAGCAAGGCTTCTACGCCATAGCCGGATTCCCGGCCATGTTGGGGGCAATCGACTGCACACATGTCCCACTTGTGCCCCCTGTGGATACTGCACACCACTACCGCAACAGGAAGCACACGCATTCCATCAATGTGCAGGCAATAGTTGACCACCGGGGACTCTTCACCAATGTCGTCGCCAACTACCCAGGCAGTGTGGATGATTCCTTCATCTTCCGACAGTCCATCATCAACCAGCGCTTCCAGGATGGCACATATGGAACGGGACTGCTCGTTGCTAAGTACCAAATCAACACACCACACATCCCACAGCCACCAACGCACAAAGCACAACTGTGGGGATGCACACATGACCAAACCACATCCGACATGTCAAACTACACGACCACCTACCAGACACGACTACACCACTCCATGGTCATCCTGGCCTACCCCTGCACCCAATACAGACTTCACATGGCACCACAGCCACACAACAGCTGAACGTGTGGAGATGTGGAATGCAGCCATGACACATGTGAGGCACTGCTCTGCCCTCATGACCCTACCCCAGTCTCCCACAGGTCAGCGTCCCGTGGCGGTGGGCCCGTGTCGGCCGCTGTGCATTCGGGGTGACTAGCCCTGTGCGACTCGAGTCATCCCCCCTTGTAGTTCTGACATTGCATGTCTGTGTGCCTGATGACTGTTGGTGTAGTTGCCAGCACCAGCTACTCCCTGAGGGCTGGCTTACACTCACCCCACACACAGCCAGCACAGGCATCACTGAATTGGTGGGCCTGCCATCACATCCTGCTGAACCAACTATTGACTCTTTTCTCCCTGCACTGTCACAGGTGATCAAGGATATGCACCCTGCCCTTGGATGATGACACCACTCCGGGACCCAAACACACCCGCCCAGAAGCAGTACAATGCGGCCCACATATGCACCAGGGGCATCGTTGAACGCACATTTGGCGTGTTAAAGTCACGTTTCAGGTGCCTGGACGGCACTGGTGGGATGCTCCTGTACAGCCCGGACGTCGTGTGCAAGATGATCGTTGCATGTTGTGTGTTGCACAACATCTGGGTTGGCACCAGGGCCCCATGGATCCCAGTTCCAGAGGTACCGGACGATGATAGTGGTGATGGGGCAGGTGGCCCACATCCCACTGCAGCTGCGGCAGGAATGGCCCGTAGGGACTCCATCATTGACACTTACTTCTCATGAGCACGTCACATTGTGACCGTCCATGTCATTCATGGGACAGTAGTAGATGTCCAATTGCACTGCATGTGTGAATAAAACATATTTGCAGGTTACAGGTTGGACTTGTACATTGTCATGTTACATATCCCTGGGGATTCAGATGTGATTTGCCAGGTTGTGCACATCTCCCGAACCAGTTGTGTCCTGTGTTCAGTTGTGGAGGTGTTGCTGTTTGTACCGGGATGTTGTCAATGTCGAGGTGCACTTCTGCTTATGTGCGTATGCTGCACGGTGGGTGTGTCGCTCCTGCGGCTCTGATTTGTCTGCCACTGGTCTCTTTCATGTGGTGTGTCTGTAGGTTCTGTTCTTCCACGGTGCTTGGATGTTGTGGTGTGCATGTTGTCCTCTGCAGTTGGCCAGGGTGCATCCGTGGTACTCCGCTGTTGATGTATTTTGTTCTGTGGCATTTTCCGTATGCTGTTCTTGTGCTTTTTCCTGCATTGCGCGTGAGTATTGCTGCCCTCGCGCTGGTTGTCACTGTTTTGTTATCGCGCTTTGACCCATCGCAGCTTTTTTCGCGTTGTGGTTTGTGTTTTTATCTCCATCGAGGTGGTTGTATCGCGAGCATTGGCCGCGGTCTCGGCCAACTATCGCATGCTACCGCCGTGTTGTGAATTCCACGTTGTCACTGGGTTATTTTCCCGCGATAGGCTGCGATGCTGAAAGTTGCGTTGCGCTACTCTAGCGGTAATTATCACAGGTTCTTGTTAATATACCCCAAAGTGTGCCAAAGCACCTTTCATCATTTCAGGATGTTAGCTGTGCACCACTCAACAATGCGAACTTTAGTTAGGAGGCTGCACTATGTGAAAACTCTTGCTTTATGTTAAGGAGAAATGAATAGAGCATTTTTGCATGGTACTGTGGCAGACATAGAAAAGGTTTGTGATGGTGTGCAGTTTCGTTTCTTTGGTCCTGAGAAAGATTCTAGGGAAAATGAAGAGTTGTTAGGAGGAGGTGTTGCAGAACAGGACACAGGTGTTACAATTGATAGTTTTGAAAAAGAGATTACAAAATTTAACAGTGTGGTCTCAAAAACCAGAGTATGTTTGTATATGTTGTGGACACACTCACTAGAAGATGCAAACACAGGCTGCTGACTTGCATTTAAAAAGTAAAAAGTAAATAATGACAACTGCCAAAAGTTAGCTGTGTATTTATATGTAGGTGAATGCTTTTACTTGTTCATACGGCAAATTATATGTAAGTAGTGTTACAATAAATTAGAAGATAATAAAATGCCTGCTAATGAAGAAAAACTATGAAGGTCCAAAAATAAAAAAATGTATGACTCTTTGCAGCATTGTAAATGGCTTTTATGGACTGCTCTCCAGCACTCACTACAACTCCATAATCCATGCAGTATGATGCCATCTGGGAAAACTGTGGAGCCACATCTTGAAGTTGAGATTGGACCTCTGAAGGGACTCTCTGCCCCGGTGTTGTTGTGGCTGCTATTGAAGTTGAAGGACCTTCAGCCTTGCATTGCTTTTATGCTGCTTTTAGACTATTGCTATGGTATGTTTTTAGATGGTAAAGCATGGATGTAGTCATGGATGTATGTTTTATTTATACCCTTTGACAATGTCTTGTGACATAGTGTGCATTGCGCAAATCTGCTCACTATGAACTCCTCTTAGAGAATGTTCAAGAGAGATAAATGGGCGTGCTTTTCTTATTCTTTTAGTTGAAAAGTGTATTATCCAATGAAATTCCTTTATAACCCGTGACATGATCTTCACAACGATCAGTGTCTTTTTGTCAAAATAGAGAAAAACAGTTAAAAAGCAGCACAATTTTCAAAATGAGTTTGGGTAACAATGGGTAGTTTGATGGGTATTTGGTAGTTATGTTCTATTTGTGAGTTTAGATGTTGAAAGTTATTTTTTGAAACTGTTGTTTTTAACAAGTGTGTTGTTAAAATAAAGTTAAACAAATATGTTACTAAATAGCTAGACTCAAACTTTGTGTAAAATATGTCTATATATCTGTTTTATACTTTGTCATTAGTATTCGTGACTCCAGGTGTCATTGCGACCTCCGGTGTTGCTGTGAAGAAGGAAAATGCATTTGTGATGTAGTTATTTCGACAAATGAATACACATGGGAAAGTTAAATTAGTATCTTATTAAATAGCTACACTGAAACTTTATGTAAAATATGTCTATATATGTGTTTCACACTTTGCCAAAAACACCCTGTATTCGCAGTGTGTCCTTGGCAATTGCGCTCATAGAATCACACAGTCACTACCTATGCAATTATATAATCACTCAGGCACTACTCATGCACTTACATAATTACCCAGACATTACACACTCACTCACAGACCCATACAGCGACTCACACACCCACTCTCAAAGTTTAAAGGTTACAGTTAGGAAATAAAATTAAAAATACCTTCAAAATTCACTGAAAAAAAACAAAGGTTACAGGGACGTTATAGTTAGGAATTAGTATTTTAAAAAACCTTAGAAATTCACTGAAAAAAATAAAGGTTACAAGGATGTTATAGTTAGGAAATATAATTTTAAAAAAACCTTAGAAATTCACTGAAAAAACCAAAGGTTACAGAGACGTTATAGCTGGGCTCAAGTTTTAATCGTACAAAATCAGTGAAATTCAGCAGTTATAGTTAGCTAACTATAACTCGCACCCCTGCAATGCACTGCTTATGACCTCACATATTACATCGCTCATGACATGGTCAGTGACATCACTGATGACATCACTCATGACATCTCAAATGACAGCACTGATGACATCATCCAGTGACTGTGAGTGTTTTTAAATGTTTATGAGTGTTAAATATATATACCAAGGTGTATTGATGAATCAGTGGGTGTATGAGTGCCTGTATCAATGATTCAGTATGTGCGTGACTGACTGTACAAGTGAGTGATTAGGTGTCTCAGTAAATGTATGGGTCACTGACTAGGTTGTCTGAATGTATGTATCAGTCTGTCAGATGGTGTCTAAGTGACTGTATGGGTTGGTGATTGGGTACATGAGTGAGTGTATGAGTAATGGATTGGTTGTCTGAGTACCTGTCTGGGTGTATGAATGTCTGTTTAGGTGGGTGAGAGGGTGTGTGACTGCCTGCATGGATGAGTGGGTGGGTGAGTCAGTGGGTGTATGGGTTAGTGAGTATATAAGAGAAGTGCTGTATAAGTGACTGAGTGTATGTATGGCTGTGTCGGTGAATGAAAGGATGTGTCAGTGGTATATGGGTGAGTAAGTGGATATGTGAAAAGCAGTATAGGTGAGTGTTGGAATGTATGAGTGACTATATGTGTGTGTGAGGGATTGCGATATTGGCTGTATGGGTTAGTGAGTGCATGTGTGAGGGCCTGTATGGGTGAGTGAGTATGTGTTAGTATCTGTATGAATAAGTGAGTGGGTGTATGCATAACTGCATAGGTGTGTAACGCGGTAACGCTAGCTGTGGCGACTTTTAAACTTTTCTTTTCCTTAGCACATTGTTTTTAATTTACTTGCACACTTCCCTACCTGTTCTCTTTGCCGCCTGCTCCCCGGTCCACCACGGGCTTGCCCGATTGATGTGGAGGGAGCAGCGGTCTGCCATCTTTTCGGGGGGGGGACAGGTGGGAGGGGGAGCATTGACGTCAACCAGATAGCTGACTCGGAGGCCTTAACTACATGCCTCTCACTTCGCGCAGCAGACGCGAGACTGCAGGTTGCGGTAACGCTAGCTGTGGCGACTTTTAAACTTTTCTTCTCCTTAGCGCATTGTTTTTAATTTACTTGCACACTTCCCTACCTGTTCTCTTTGCCGCCTGCTCCCCGGTCCACCACGGGCTTGCCCGATTGATGTGGAGGGAGCAGCGGTCTGCCATATTTTCGGGAGGGGACAGGGGGAGGCGGAGCATTGACGTCAGCAGACAGCTGACTCGGAGGCCTTAACTACATGCCTCTCACTTCGCGCAGCGGACGCGAGACTGCAGGTTGCGGTAACGCTAGCTGTGGCGACTTTTAAACTTTTCTTTTCCTTAGCGCATTGTTTTTAATTTACTTGCACACTTCCCTACCTGTTCTCTTTGCCGCCTGCTCCCCGGTCCACCACGGGCTTGCCCGATTGATGTGGAGGGAGCAGCGGTCTGCCATCTTTTCGGGAGGGGACAGGGGGAGGCGGAGCATTGACGTCAGCAGACAGCTGACTCGGAGGCCTTAACTACATGCCTCTCACTTCGCGCAGCGGACGCGATACTGCAGGTTGCGGTAACGCTAGCTATGGAGACTTTTAAACTTTTCTTTTCCTTAGCGCATTGTTTTTAATTTACTTGCACACTTCCCTACCTGTTCTCTTTGCCACCTGCTCCCCGGTCCACCACGGGCTTGCCCGATTGATGTGGAGGGAGCAGCGGTCTGCCATCTTTTCGGGAGGGGATAGGGGGAGGCGGTGCATTGACGTCAGCAGACAGCTGACTCGGAGGCCTTAACTACATGCCTCTCACTTCGCGCAGAGGATGCGCGCAGTGGGCGCGCTGGCGGCGCGCCGAAGGCGCGCCAAAGGCAAGCCCGTCTGCGCCCGTCCGCGTCTGATCGAGGCCAGGGGCCACAACCCCTGCCCCTTTTTCTAAAACGATAAGGAAATACTCCCCCAGTCTCCTATATGATCTGCGAAAGAGGCCAGAAGCTGACTGCATTTCTTTCAAATTCGATCGCCCTATTTTATCATGCCCTTGTTGTAATTTCACCTGCACTCCTTCACACAAGAAACGACAGTCGCAGAATATTGCCACTCAGCTTTATCCCACTAAACAACTATCAGCTGGGGGTAGAACTAATAAAACCCAACCCAAAGAGTTTACTTTTTTTAACCTAAATTGTAGATCCCTCGCTAAACATAAGGAGGATATTTTTGATCTTCTTTATAACTCACAACCTTAGCCAGATGCAATCTTCCTCACGGAAACATGGCTACACGAAAGCTCCAGCCCTGATATTGCAGCGGCCTTACCGCCAACCTACACAATTGTTAGAAAAGACAGAGGAGATAAAATAGGTGCGGTATCGCGATTATCTTTAAAAAAGGTTATTCGTGTAAATGGGAGACACCACCTTGTGGAGGTTGTGAAGTAGGCTTCTTTAGACTACTCCTTACTTCTCAGTTCACACTGACTGGCTTCCTGGTGTATCGCCCCCCTGGCGCAGCAGGGCTATGGGCGGCAAGCTTTCCTGACATCATTGCCCCTTTTCTACTTAATGCAGCCAATTTTACCATCGTGGGCGACCTTAACATTCACTTTGACGATCCTACATGCAAGATTGGCTCCAGCTTGATTGCCGATCTAGAAGCCATGAACATACCACTCCGTAATTTGGGTCCTACGCACAGGGGTGGCCACTTGCTTGACCCCATATTCTCGAACTTACCTAATATTCATAGCCAAAAAGCTCTGCCTTTACTCTGGTCTGACCATTTTTTTGTAAATTTTAGGTTGGTGTTTGATTCACAGTCTAATAGTTCGGCCATCTCCGCACCTAAAGTTAGGGGCAGAAATTGGAAGAAACTAGATATTGACTCATTAAATCAACACCTGGTGAGCAATACTCCTGATTTGTCTCCCATTCAAATCTCGGACACAGCTACCATCCACACTTGGATAATGGCATCTGTGAACACCTGCCTTCCCATTTCACTAAAGAAATTAAATAATCACCGTCCTCCTGCCCCATGGTTCACTGAAAAATTAAAAATTGAAAAAACAAGATGTAAGGCTTTAGAAAGATGTTGGAGGAAGGATTATGCCCTAGAATCCAAGCAGTGTTATAAAACTGCTAAGAGAGAATATAATGCCCTATGTAAAGCAGCGCGTCCGGAATATGTGAACAAAACTATCACATCAGCACAAAATAATGCAAAAGTCTTGTTTAAATTAGTTGGGGATCTCTCGGGAGCAACCTGTCAACCGGTACCCCCGACACTTGATGAAGCACACTGTGATATTGTGGCAAAGTTCTTCATCGAAAAAGTAGAAACGATCCATGCAGGGCTTGAGTCGGCAACTACTAAAATGGTACAGCACTTAATGAATCCATCCCCCACTTCTGACTGTAACAGCCCAGTCGGGATCTCGGACTCGGCGTCTACAATGAAAGTAACAAACTGGCAACCCTTAGACCCTTTATCTTTCAGTTCCATTTTAAATAGTCTTAAATCAGGCTCCCCTAATGACCCACTTCCAGTCAATATTCTTCAAAAACTTAATTCCTCCTCATTGAGGATCATCATGGATCTACTTAATGCCTCACTGAGGGAAGCCACTTTACCTGCAGAATGGAAACACGCAATGGTTCTTCCTCTTTTGAAGAAACCAAATGCGGATCCAGCTGAGCCTTCCAACTTCCGCCCAATTTCTCTACTCCCTGTTTTCTCTAAGATCCTAGAAAAACACGTGAATCAACAGCTTACACGGTTTGTGGAGTCCAATAACATCCTACACGGGTCCCAATCAGGCTTTAGAGCCGGTTACTCCACAGAGTCTACTCTCTTAGGAGTTACCGAAACAATACGCCTGCTTCTGGATAAAGGGGAAACGGTGGCACTCATTCTATTAGATCTGAATGCCGCCTTTGACACGATATCTCATCTTACCCTTCTAAAAGCTCTCCAGTCCCTGGGAATGGTTGGATCAGCTTTGGAGTGGATTAAAAACTTCCTCACCAACAGGACTTTCCAGGTCTTCTCTCCATCGGCTTGCTCCAAGACCTATGCATCTCCTCATGGAGTGCCTCAGGGATCGATACTTAGTCCTATGCTATTCAATCTTTACGTCAGCCCTTTAGCTACCATCGTGGAAGAGGCTGGGTTGTCAATCTTCTCTTATGCGGATGACACACAGCTTCTCTTTTCACTATCCGCCAATGACAAATCCAGTGTTTCATCCCTACAGTTAGGGCTGTATAAAATCGCCAACTGGATGCACACTAACTGGTTAAAGCTAAATGTAGGAAAAACTGAGATTTTGATCATGGGGAAGGATAAAGATCTCTGGGGCCCGCATCACTGGCCGCCTGAAATGGGTGAACTTCCTAAACCGGTACAAACTGTACGTAATTTGGGCATAGTGATTGACGATCAGCTGACTATGAAACAGCAAGTAGCGAAGACCACTTCTATTTGCTTCACTATTCTCAAATGGCTCCGTAAGATATTATGGATGATGCCTGAATCTACTGAAAGAACAGTCATCCAAGCCCTAATCATGTCGAGGCTTGATTATGGCAACGTCCTTTATCTAGGAGCAAATAGGGAATTAATACGCAAGCGGCAGGTGGTGCAGAATTCTGCGGCCAGGCTACTTCGTCAGGTACCGAAAACATCCTCCATCACAGGCTCTTTGCGTGATCTCCATTGGCTCAGGGTTGAGCAACAGACGAAATTTAAGGCCTTATGCTATATGCATAAGATTAAGTTAGGTACAGCACCCCCTTACCTATGCTCCCTAGCCCAGACATATCTTCCGTCCCGTATACTTCGCTCTGCATCCCAAGCTAACTTCATAGTTCCTAGATTTAAACTTTCACGTATGGGCGGACGTTCTTTCTCGTACCTGGCCCCAATGTTGTGGAACTCACTACCTTCCCCACTTCGCCACAAAATTAACCATAAAAGCTTCCGCAAAGGCCTGAAGACCTGGCTTTTCAACCAGTGAAAAGCTTGTCCGATTTGTCTGCAATCTGTCCTGTGCGCCTTATAAATTTAATTTAATAATAATAATAATAATAATAATGGCTGTCTGATTGATTCTTTAGGTGAGTGAGTCAGTATGTGAGTAGCTCTATGTGTGACTGACAGTGTGTGAGCAGCTGTATGGCTGTATGAGTGGATATATCAGTGTCTGTATTAGTGAGTGAGTTGGTGTATGAGTGGCTGCATGGGTCACTGAGTGGATGTGTGTGTAGACCTATGAATCAGTGAGTGGGTATGTAAGTTCTGGTATGGGTTTGTCAATGGTTTTGAGAATGGTAGAGTGGAAGTTGGAGTGAGTGTATGAAAGGTTATATTAGGGTGTGAGTGGGTACGCTAGAGATTCTGTGGATGATGTCATCTGTCATGCCATCAGTGATGTCATTTGAGATGTCATCAGTGATGTCACTGACCATGTCATGCGTGATGTAATATGTGAGGTCATAAGCAGTGCATTGCGGGCGAAAGTTATAACTGCTGAACTTCACTGGTTTTGTACGAGTGAAACTTGAGCCTAGCTATAACGTCTCTGGAGCCTTTGTTTTTTTCAGTACATTTCTAAGTTTTTTTTAAATTATATTTCCTAACTATAACGTCACTGTAACCTTTGTTTTTTCAGTGTAAAAAAAATTATGTATATATATATCTTTTGGCCTAAACAACAGTATTTAACAGAGGCCCACAGACAACTTGACAATAGTCAATGTTTAGAGCGATCGAATTCACAACAATACAAGACGACAAAGGAAGGATTAAAACGAGATTTGATGCAATGGAAAAGGGATGGGTTAATTACAAATGACGAATTTGCATTTATGCACAAAAGATTTCCTGTTTCACCTGTAATCTACTTCATACCCAAAATTCATAAAGGGATTTCCCCAACTCCAGGAAGACCTATAATTTCGGCATACAACGGCCTTTTTGAAAATATAAGCCATTATGTGGATTTTTTCCTGCAGGAACATGTTCAAAGGCTGCCGTCATATATTAAAGACACTGGGGATCTTCTAACCAAATTAAATGAAGTAGTCTGGACAGATCATTATATTCTCATTACTTTGGACATAACATCTTTGTATACTAGTATAGAGCATCATGTGGGTTTGGAGGCTTTAAAAATTTTTTTAAGTACAAGATCTATTAATACGTATAGCCACAACAAAATGCTTTTAGATCTAATTAGATGGGGTCTGCATAACAACTATTTCCTGTTTGGTAAGGAAATATTCCGACAGGTGAGGGGTGTGGCGATGGGAGCCTGTTTCTCCCCCAGCTATGCGTGTTTACATGTAGGCTAGTGAGAGGAACAGGTTCTCAAGAAGGAACATCTAGAAGAATATGAGACACATGTTATCAACTGGATGAGATTTATCTATGATATTTTTATTGTGTGGAAAGGCACAAGAGAGAGAGCAGAGATTTTTATAGAACATATCAATAGGAATGAAGTGAACTCAGAGTTTACCTTGCACATCAATAAACACTCCATAGCGTTTCTGGATGTAAAAGTATATGTATCTGGCAACAAGCTAGAGACAACGCTGCACCATAAACATACCGCAGGAAATTCCACACTACATGCGAAGAGTTTTCACCCGAGGCACCTTATTAATAGTATTCCCTATGGTGAATTTTTAAGACTACGAAAAATATGTAGCTCTAACCAAGACCTAGAGAAATGTCAACAAGAAGCTGGGGTAAGATTTTTGGAAAGAGGCTATGGTGACAAAATAATTAAACAAGCAGTCTCTAAAGCTAATTCAGTACCAAGGGAAACCATGCTGGTGCCTGGAAAGGGGAATCTCGTGCCTGCGATCTGTGAGACAAAGGAAAAAAACACAGAGGACTCAAAAATCAGTCTTATAACCACCTATAGTCGCCAGGAGAGTAAGTTGAGGGCGATAGTGAACACAAACTGGCCGATTGTATTAACAGATGCAGTTTTGGGCCGTAAAGTGCCAGATAAACCAACTCTCACATTCAGGTGAGCTCCCTCGATGAGACATACATTAGTTAAGAACAGCCCTGAGATCAGTTCAACAATCACTTGGCTAGCACCGAAGAAAGGGTTTTTTAAATGTAGCTCTTGTAGGGCGTGTAAATTTTGTATTAATACCACCCACTATATTACACCATTTAATTCAGAGCCTGTGGCTATAAAGGGGAACTACAACTGCCAAACAGAATTTGCAGTGTATGTCTTGAAATGTACCTGTGGGCTACGCTATGTTGGTAGCACGAAGCTACAGGTACAGATGAGAATTCTCCAACATTTAAGAGCAATAGTCAACTCAGACCCTACGTATCCGGTGGCCAGACATTTTAAATCGGAACATGAAAATGATCTTAATTGTCTCACCTATTATGTCATTGGAACAATACCACCATTGAGACAAGGTGGCAATAGAGAAAAACAGCTCCGTCAATTGGAAACACGAATAATTCTTGAGTTAGATACCAAATCACCATTAGGTCTTAATAACAGCAAAGATTTGCACAATTTTCTATGAGTTTACACAGTATCAATCTATATTTATATTTATATATATATTAATAATGCTGACTAATGTATCTCCAAGAATTTGCAATCATAAATCGCGAGTTGGTGTTTTACAATGTATATATATCAGCGCAGTATCCTATATTTAAAAAAGAAATTGTCTTTATACATAGGGACAAACAGAATACATTTTCAACTGTTGAATATTATACATGCATACCCCAGATAAAGTATATGATCCTATGCCAAATACTTGTTATAACATTATTTCTATTTTTAAGAACAGTTCCCCCAATGCTGATACAACACTCTGCCTCTTTTTATATTTTGTACAGTTTCTTACAAGTTATTATTCACTTAGCACTTTGGTAGCACAACGCACTTTAAATATTTAATATTTATTCACACATAGCACTTTAGTATAGACATTGGTATTGAAACAGATCTATATGCCAGTAATGTAAATATATACATATAATATGAAGAATTCGAACACGCATTATGCAGTTATAAAATGTAAAAATGATGCAAAATTACAAAACGCATTATGCAGTTATGAAATATGAAGTTTTATTCAGCTATATATATATATTAGGATACAGTTTAAAGATGCAATTGATGCAGTGTAAAATGTCAATGCGGAAAATCTGTTGTTTATGTCTATTAGAGGAAGTGTCATGTGACACAATCCAGGGTGTTTAAATCAGAATGCCGCAGAGCGTTCTTCACGTGATCAAGGCCATGTGCGGTGACCGAAACACGTCATGATATGTAGTGGGCAGCAATAAATTTATAGCACCAGCGAAATTGGAGTCCGTGCCTGTGTGTTTTTTTGCAAGTGAGGAACTAAAGGGAAACCTAATTATATATATACATATATATATATATATATATATATATATATATATATATATATATATATATATATATATATATATATCGAATGGAGTTCGCCAACAACATCCAGTCCGCATGGAAAAGACGAAACCGGACCCTTTACTTGGTGCTAGGTGAAATATTTTATTGTAGATGCCCCGCACCACCGCCACGACGCGTTTCGACCTGCCAGAGGTCTTGTTCACATATATATATGCATTAGCATTAGCTCTTGGTCCAGAAAGAGTGCTTTTTATTATTTGATGTAAATCCATTGAGTAGTTTTTCAGATATTAAAAGAAAACCAAATTTGTATAGCTAGAGACGCGGAACCTCCAAGGATCCAACAGCCCCCGTGCTGATATCAAAATTGGCTGCCAATACTTCTACCAGGAAGTGTTGGCACTCATCTCGGGACTCAGCTTCAGCCGAGTCACCCAAAAAAAAGTAAAATAATAAATAAAAGGGGCAGGGTAGGAATACCTTGGCCCACCATCCCCAATCCTGGCGACCCCACCAGGACAAAAATGCAATTTTAAAAAAATTATTTGCCGCAAAATCACCATGGATTCGGGGCAAATGTTTTGAAAAAAAACAAGCGCAGTCTCCAGTGCTTGCTTCTAGTTGAGCCTGGGGGGGTTGGGGGTGGTGTCAGGTCCCGGGGACCTGTAATTATATGTATTTTCATTTAGTTGAAAATGGAGAAGTGAACAAAAAACACTTTCAGTGCGTGATTTTCTACCATGATCCAAAGGGGTGCTATCCTTGCACCTAGAATCAGATGCCGACACTTGCGCAGCACTTGACTTGAGATTTTCCTGCACTGTCATACGGCCCAATGTGGAGACGTTCTGTGTCTACCAGTGTGCATCGGCCCCGGCATGGTACTGCACTGCAAGAAGCCTGCCTGCTGTGGTTTGATGCAGGTGAGCTCAATTTGCAGCAGCCCAGCGTGCAGATTGTTGCACAGTCAGTAGTGGACCTCAGTGATTGCGCTACTCCCAGAGCATTGGCTTTTCCCCGGTTGCTATGTGATTTGTTTCTCCATGAAGTGACGCTTACCCGCTGCAACAACAGGAGCAACCCGGATCAACAGAGGATGCTAAGTGACCACACCTCCTCTTGCCAACTTGAGCAGTTCTGGAGCACCTGGGCAGTGGCGTGGGCACCTCTAGGCTGGTGCAGCTTTTCTGCAGGGTTCCTTGGGAGTCCCCTTTGGGCTACAGTTCTCCAGGGAGCCCCCCTTTAAGTTACAGTTCTGCTGGTGGCTGCCTGCCAGGATGCACAGGGTGTATATTTCTGAGGACAGAGATGGCTCAGAGTGAAGTTGGACTGGGTGCCATGAAATCTGAGGTCGATGTATGCATGCTTTATCTAACTTCATTGTGTCATTTTGATGAATTGTGAATGCTTCCCCACCTGCACCCTATTCTGCATTTGATAACGCTCACTCGATTCCCGTGGCCACTTTATACCCATGTCCCTGACTCCAGCAGTGGTTGGGCCCTACAAGTGGAGCACGCCGCGGATGGTGTGTAACACAAAAATACAATGGTGTGCTTGTGGCAGCCTCAGGGTCAATACAACTTCATTCCTGATCTGCCTGGGCCGCTATCAGGTGTGAAGGGATTGCTTCTCAGCAAACAAGTCCTCTGCTTCAACGAAGCCTAACTTTGGCTGCATTTCAGCTCATTTGAGGGGGCGCATATAAGCAGAAAGTGCTTGTAGTTGAGCAAAAATCCAGTGCCCTAAAATCTAAGAAATGAACGACTGTCAGCGTGTTTCAGTTTTCTGTGCTCCCCAGGCTGTCAGCCCTGGGAGTTATTGATGCTGGTTTGTGATTTGTGGGCATTTAGTGAACTCACAGCACACATTGCATTTTATGTTAGTTAACAGCCTGCTTTTAAACATTGCACTATTTTAAAACACATCTCAAGTTTCGTCACCGTGCTTAGCACAGGGTCGTTTACCTGAGAACACACCGTGCCAAGTGGCGTAGCAAGGGTGTCTTCATGGGCATTAGTGCAAGCAATTAAAGTAGTAAAGGTACTAAACAATCCGGTTCACTTCACTCTTAGGAAAGTGATATGGGCAATTAATCAAACAGGCAGACAATGCCAAAGCAGATGATTGAATCTTTGCCACATGATTCGCGATCTTTTAACAGATGGATCACCTAGAGAGTATTGTCTGAGCAAACATTCTGCTCCTAGTGTGGGAAAGGACAAGGGCGAAGTCATCCTTGATGCAGCAAGTGCAGTGGTACAGGGGCCAAGAGCTCTGAGAGACCATTGTAACCCAGTAAAAGCTATGTGTCTACTACCCAACCAGGATGTAACGGGGCCAATGAAATGCAAGGCAAATTGTGGCTTTTCAAGAAGCAAGCCAAACTCTGGGTGCGTTTGCTGGTTAAAGTTGTAGCTGAATGTGCTCAGATCCAATTTCAAATACTAAGAAAAAGCTTCACAATTCTTGGGAAATAGATTGTGTATGTGAGATGCTGTTGAACTGGTGTTCTACTCGGAGTTCATCCTGAATAGATGACAGATGATTCAACTAATACAAAGTACATCCAACAATGTCATCTACCCAAGTCAGTGCAAGCCTGTCTTGGAGTCAATAACATTACACTGTGTAAAACGATGGCCATGAAACCAGGACATAAACAGGATTGCATGAAGTTTCAACACCTGCTCCAAGACCCAAGTGCTGGCAGATGTTCCTGAGGGGAAAGGGGGTAGCAATAAGAAAGATAGAAAACAGATTGTCTCTTGGGTCTTGTTTTCGCTTCTTTGATATCTCCACGATGTCTATCTTCAGAAAGAGGAGTGTTAAGTCAGTTCCTCCAAATACAGAAAGAACACAAAGATTACAGGGACATTATAGCTAGAAAAAAGAATTTAAAAACCTTAGAAATACACTGAAAAAAGCAAAGGATACAGGAACGTTATAGTTACGAAATATAATGAAAAAAACCTTAGAAATTCACTGTAAAAACCTAAGGTTATAGGCATGTTATAGTTAGGCTCAAATTTCACTTGTACAAAACCAGTGAAATTCAGCAGTTATAGTTACCTGAGCTAACTATAACTTATGCCTCTGCAATGCACTGCTTATGACCTCACATACTACATCACTCATGACATGGTCAGTGATATCACCGAGGACATCTTAAATGACATCAATGATAACATCATCGACACACCCCCTCACACACCCATGTAGTCTCTCATTCATCCACTCATATGTCCACATAACCACTCACATACCCATACAACTACTCATACACCCATTCACTCATCCATACAGCCACTGATGCATCCACTCATTCTCCCACTGAGAGGCTCATGCAGCCATTCTCAGACCCACACAGACACTCATGCACCCACTCACAGACCCACTCTCAGACACTCACACACCTACTCACATACCCACTCATACACCCATAGAGCCACTCACACCCCCACTCACACACCCATACAGCCACTCGCACTCGCACACACACTCACACCCCAACAACTCACACACTCACACATACATACAAATTCTCACACACACAGTCACATACCCATACAACCACTAACACACCAACTTACAACCCCATACAACAACTCCCACTCCCACTCACACCCCCACAACCACTCACACAACCATACAACCACACCCACTCTCACACACAACCAATTTTACAAAATCACTCACACACCCACACAGCTACTCAGAAACCCACTCACTCACCCATGCACCACTCAGACAGCACTCTCACTGATACAGATAGTCACACAGCTACTCAGATCACATATGTTAGAAATAGTATCACTCATTACTCATACACCTAGGGCTGTATTACATAAGTGTCCCAAGGGTGCAACATGCGTTTGCAACCGCTTTGCTTGCCCCAGGGTACTTTGGTATTACAGAAGGGGCCTCAGGCGCTTGTGCAGCCCCCCTCTGTAATACTGATAGCGCTGGCGCACATAAAGCACCAGTGCTATCTTTAGGGGGTGTTCCCTCATTTGCATGGGGGCGTGCCCCATGCAAATGAGGGAATCCCTTCACCTCTGCACCTGTGCCGTATTACAGATGCGGGAGCAGAGGCAAAGAAGCTCTCAGGAGGCACACTGACAGTGCGCCACCTAAAAGGTGACACAGTGTCAGTGCACCCCCTGATATCAGCCCTTTGGAGGAGGGAAAGGGGTCCTAATCCCCTTTAAAAGTGCAGGCGGGTTGCCGCCTGCACAGAGAAACACGGATCAGCTTTTAAACAGCTCCTCCGTATTTCATTAGAATGCGCTGCCCCCAGGGCAGCTTGATTTCACGGCTGCCCTGGGGGCTGCGCATTCCATGAAATAGGGCGCACTTTCCCTGTTTGCGCCTGGCACACCTGTTTTAAAGAGCACCGGGTGCAAACAGGGAAAGTGCGCCCTTTATATAATAGGGCTCTTAATGTACTAATCTAACTTTTGAAAGTAGGTTAGTATATATGTTTAAAACTCATAAACTCTTAGAAAACACTCACACTCACTTGATGATGTCATATGTGATGTAATATGTGAGGTCATAAGCAGTTCATTGCGGGGGAGTAAGTTATAGTTAGCTCAGGTAACTGTAAGTGCTGAATTTCTATTTGATTATGTAACTGGTTGTGTGGGTGTGAGTATGGTTGTATGGATGTGTGAGTGGTTGTGAGGGTATGAGTGTGTGTGTGAGCGGTTGTATGGGTTTGTAAGTTAGTGTGTGAGTGGTTGTATGGGTGTGTGAGTGGGTGTCAGAGTCTCTGAGTGGGTGCATGAGTGTCTGAGTGGGTCTGTGACTGACTGCATGACCCTCTCAGTGGATAATTGAGTGGGGATGTCAGTGGCTGTATGGATGAGTGAGTGGGTGTCTGAGTAGTTTTATGGGTCTGTGGATGGGTATGTGAGTGCTTATGTGGACATATGAGTGAGTGTATGAGAGACTGCCTGGGGATGTGAGTAGGTGTGTGAGTGAATGTGTGGATGATGTCATCAGTGATGTCATTAGTGATGTCATTTGAGATATCATCAGTGATGTCACTGACCATGTTATGAGTGATGTAATATGTGAGTTCATAAACAGTGCATTGCAAAGGCATTAGTTACAGTTAGATCAGGTAACTATAACTGCTGACTTTCTGTGGTTTTGTATGAGTGAAAGTTGAGCCCTAAGTATAACGTCCCTATAACCTTTGCTTTTTCAGTGAATTTCTAAAGTTTTTTTAATTCTATTTCCTAACTATAATGTCCCTGTAACCTTTGTTTTTTTCAGTGAAATTCTAAGATTTTTTTAAATTCTATTTTCTAACTATAACATCCCTGTAACCTTTGTGTTCTGTCTGTAATTAGAGGAACTGACTTAACACTTCGCTGTCTGAAGATAGACACCCTGGAAAGATTGAAGAAGCAAAAACAAGAACCAAGAGGCAATCTGTTTTCTCTCCTTCTTATTCCTACCTCCTTTCCCCTCTGGAGCATCTGCCAGCACTTGGGTCTTGGAGCAGGTGATGAAACTTCATACAATACTGATAATGAGCAGATTTCATGGCCATCGTTTTCCACGGTGTAATGTTATTGACTCCAGGACAGGCTAGCACTGTCACGGTTAGATGTCCTTGTAGGATGTACTTTGTATTAGTTGAATCCTCTATCAGCTATTCAGGATGAACTCCAAGTATAACACCAATTCAACTGCATCTCACATACACAAGCTATTTCCCAAAAATATGTGCAGTTTTTTCTTAGTATTTGAAATTCGACCTGAGCATGATGAGCTACAACTTCAACCAGCAAACGCACCCAGAGTTTGGCTTGCTTCTTGAGAAGTCACAATTTGTCTTGAATTTCATTGGCCCCTTACATCTTGTTTGGGCAGTAGACAAATGGCTTTTACTGGGTTACAGTGGTCTTCTCAGAGCTGTGGGACCGTGTACCAATGCACGTGCTGCATCGAGGATGACGACTTCTTCCTTGTCCTTTCCCATGCTAAGAGCAGACTGGTTGCTCAGATAATGCTCTCTAGTTCATCTATCTATTGAAAGATTGGCGAAAATCATGTGGTGAGGATTGCATCATCCTACTTTGGTATTGTCTGTGGCCATGATTATTTGCCCATATCCCTTTCCTTAGAGCAAAGTGAACCAAATTGTTTTATACTACTTTTAGTACTTTAGTTGCTTGCACTAATGCCCATGTTGACACCTTTGCTACACCACTGGGCACAGTGTTTTCTCAGGTAAACATCCCTGTGCTAAGCGCTGTGATGAAGCTTGAGATGTGCTTTAAAACAGTGCGATGTTTAAAAGCAGGATGCTAACTAACATAAAATGCAATGCATGCTGTGAGCTGACTAAAAGTGAAGAAATTGCAAACCAGCATCAATAACTCCCAAGGCTGACAGCCTAGGGATCACAGAAAGCGAAAAAATGCTGACAACTGTCCATTTTTTGGATTTCAGAGCAGTGGAGTTTTGCTCAACTACACGCACTTTCTGTTTTTATGTGACCCCTCAAATGTCCTGAAATGCAGCCATAATTAGGCTTTGTTTAAGCAGAGGACTTGTTTGATGAGAAGCAATTCCTTAACACCTGCTAGCGGCCCAGGCAGATCAGAAATGAAGGTATATTGACCCCGACACTGTCACAGGCATTCAATTCTGTTTTATGTTACACTCCACCCACAGCGTGCTTCTCTTTAAGGGTGCAATCACAGCTGGAGTCAGGGACAATGGGGTACAGGGTGGCCACAGGATTCGAGCGAGCATTATCAAATTCAGAATAGGGTGCGGGTGGGGGAGCATTCACAATGCATCAAAAGGACACAATGACGTTAGATATAGCATGTATGCATCGACCGCGGATGTCATAGCACCATTTTCAACACACGATATGGAGAGACTGGATGACTGGGTATTACAAACACACACACATTTGCCATTTTTGGGAAGCTGGTTGGGCGTGTTTTTTGGCATGCTCATTCCTGTTTCTGGAGAGGGCTGTGAATCACAATGTGCACTTAGCATGCACCTGCTCAGGGTATCACAGGCTGAGCTGGTTCTATCAGCAGTGCCCACGTACCAATATCCCTGTTTCCGGTGCTGCACACGGCGCTATCCATTATTAGTGCATCCCTGGCACTGCCGCAGTGTATCTATGTCAGACTGCTTAGAGAGGATGAACAGCCAGCGCAGGTGTCTTACCAGCTTCCAGTCCTCAGAGAAGCAGCAGCACAAAGCCCAGCAGAAGGTGCGAGGCTTCTCCGTTGATGACTGTCATCTACCTGCATACACCACTCCATGCTGCAGGTAGTGCCCGCCGTTGTGCAGCACCCAGCCCAACCTCATGGGGAGCCATCTCTGGGCTTGGATGTGTACACCCTGCACATCCTGGCAGGAAGCCACTGTGGAACTGTAACTCAAAGGGGGGCTCCCCGGGTAACTGTAGCTCAAAGGGGAACTCCCCTGGGACCCTGCAGAAAAGCTGCTGCAGCCCAGAGTTGCCCGCACCACTGCCCAGGGGCTCCAGGGATGCTTGCGTAGGCAAGAGGAGGTGTGGTCAATTAGCGTCCTCTGTTGCTCGGGGATGCTCCTGTTGTTGCAGCGGGTAAACGTCCCTTCATGGAAAAAAAAATCACGTAGCAACCGGGGAAAAGCCAATGCTCTGGGAGAAGCGCAATCACCAAAGTCCTCTACTGGGTGCTCAAGGAACTGCACCCCGGGCCTCTACACACTGAGCTCACTTACATCAAACCACAGCATGTGGGCTCCTTGCAGCGCAGAACCACGCCGGGGCTGACGCACACTGAACGTCTCCACAGTGGGCCATTTGATGGTGCAGGAAACAGCTCAAGTCAAGTGCTGCGCATGTGTCGGCATCTGAGTCAAGGTGCATAGATTGCAGCACTTCAGATCATGCTATAAATTTGCAAGCTCAAAGTGGTTTTTGTTCACTTCTCTATTTTCAACCAAATGAAAATATATATAATTATATGCCCCCAGGTCCTATCCCACCAAGAGGCTCAACTAGAAGCAAGTGATCGTTTTTTAAAACTTTTTGCCACAAATTCACGAACCCATCACGATTTCGAGGCAATTTTTTTAAAGTGATTTTTTGCCCTTGTGGGTTCCAGGGATAGAGGTTCTGGGTGTTCTTACCCTGCCCCCTTTTCTTTTTTTAAAAATGTTTTTGGGGGGACTGGCCCCAAAAAGGCTGCCAACACTTCCTGGTTGAAGTGTTGGCAGCCAACCAGATATCAGAATGGGGACTGTTGGACTGTTGGATCCTCGGAGGATCCGCACCTCTAGATATACAAATTTGTTTTTTGTTTAATATCTGAAAAACTATGGAACGGATTTTCACCAAATAACAAAAAGCACTCTTTCCAGACCAGGAGCTACCTTTCTGCCAAATTCGGTGTAATTCCGTCCAGTAGTTTGGGCTGTAGTCATGTCCTATATAAATATAT
Source organism: Calotriton arnoldi (assembly GCA_963921515.1). Classification (NCBI taxonomy): domain Eukaryota; kingdom Metazoa; phylum Chordata; class Amphibia; order Caudata; family Salamandridae; genus Calotriton; species Calotriton arnoldi. Next base: position 1,691,668 of record CAWUFW010001381.1, read on the forward strand.
AGGCAAGTCAACAAACAATTTTCCTATGGAAACTAGGTCCAGAGTAGGTAATATATATATATATACATATATATATATAAAGAATAAATATATATATGTATATATATATTTATACTATAACTGTTGAATTTATACTATAACTGCTTAATTTCTATTGCTTTGTACGAGGGAAATCTGAGCCTAACAATAACGCCCATGTAACCTTTGTGTTTTTTTGTGAATATATATATATATATATAGATATAGATATGTATATATATAAATATATAATATATATACATATATTCACTGAAAAAACACAAAGGTTACAGGGATGTTATTATTAGGATCAGATTTCCCTCATACAAAGCCATAGAAATTCAGCAGTTATAGTTACCTGAGTTAACTATAACTTACGCCCCCGCAATACACTGCTTATGTCCTCACATAGTACATTACTTATGACATGGTCAGTGACATCAATGATGATATCACTCAAGACATCTCAAATGGCATCACTGATGACCTCAAATGACACCATCCTGTGAGTGTAAGTGTTTCATAAACATTTCTGAGACTCAAAAATATCTATACTAACCTACGGCACAAGTTAAATTACTATTATTTCTATACTTCTGTTAAGTGATACCATTTGTAACATATTTCATCTGATTGGCTATGTGACTGTCTGTATCCATAAGTGAGTGGCTGTTTGGGTGTGTGAATGGGTGCATGAGTAGCTGTATGGCTGAATAGGTTGGTGGGTGAATAGCTATATAGGAGAGTGTCTGTGTGAATGGCTTTATTGATGAGTGAGTGGGTGAGTGGCTGTAAGGGTGAGTGAGTGGCGAGTGAGTGGCTGAATGAGTGAGTGACTGGGTATGTAAGTGGCTGTATGGGTGAGTGTTTGGTTAACTGAGTTGGTGTGTGAGTGACTTTATTGGAGAGTGAGTGTCTGTGTGAGTCGATGTATGGGTATGTGGTTGTGTGAGTGCATCTATGTATATTTGAATGGGTATATAAATGATTGTGTGGGTGTGTGAGTGGGTACATTAGTGGTTGTAGAAGTGAGTGAGTGACTCAGTTGAGAGACTGTATTGGTGAGTGATTAGGGGTTGGGGTGGCTGTATGGGCGAATATGTGGCTGTGTTAGTAGCTGTTTGGGTAAGTGGCTGTGTGAGTGACTATGGGTGAGTGAGTGGCTGTGTGAGTAGGTGTATGGGTAAGTGAGCGGCTGTGTGAGTGGCTATATGGGTGAGTACATGGGTGTGTGAGTGGCTCTATGGATGTGTGAGTGGGTATATGAGTGGTTGTGTGGGGCCATGAGTGGATGTGTGAGTGGTTCTGTGTATGATATCATCAGTGATGTCATTTGAGATGTCATCAGTGATGTCACTGACTGCGTCATGAGTGATATAATATGCGAGGTCATTTGCAGTGCATTGCAGGGGCGTAAGTTACAGTTAGCTCAGGTAACTACATGGTGGGACGCGCTGAGCCCCACAATGTGTCCAAGGATCTCACAAGTGGCAAAAAAAGCATTTTTGGGTATTTTCAACACGAGTACATATGCTTGCCCAACATACACAAAGGGGTCAGGAAAGCTCTCACCTGACCCCTTCACTTAATATTCAACCAATTTCTCAGACCCAGGGACTGGTTTCGGACATATAAAATGGCAGCCGCAACTTTTCTGTGAAGGTGCTGCTAGCCAATCAGAATCTTGCGCTGGGATCTGCGGATACCCCGCGAATGGATCCACAGAGGATCCCCATCCCTAGATATACAAATTTGGTTTTCGGTTAATATCTCTAAAACTACTGAATGGATTTACACCAAATTACAAAAAGCACGCTTTCTGGACCAAGAGCTAGCATTTTGCCAAATTTGGTGTAAATCCTTTCATCGGTTCGGGCTGCGGTCGTTTTCAAAAATCTCTATGGGAATTAACATGGTGAAAATGTGTTTTGGGACCCCCCTTTTCTCGGCCCCTGCTTGATAAATCAACATGAAATTTTCCAGACAGCAGCTGAAGTGAGTGCCAAATGTTTTACGAAAATTTTGCGAAGATTCATCAATTTGCGCCAAAGACATAGGCAAGTCAAAAAAAGCTTTTCCTATGGAAATTAGGTCCTAACTATACCTACCTACTGGCGACCGTGAGTAGGTAATATATATTGCACAGTTTCATGCGATAGCCTGAAGGAACGTAGTGCCAAGCAGGGTGGTCAGTCTCAAATTTATTTGCACATAAGAAAAAAGGGGCACACAACTTTAGATGATGCAGGCAAATTGTTGATTTGGCACAGATAGAGAAAATAGTCAACATGTTTTGATTCACAGGTTGTCTTAATGGAGATATGTGCGTGGGTTGAAATGATAGATAGATAGATAGATAGATAGATAGATAGATAGATAGATAGATAGATAGATAGATAGATAGATAGATAGATAGATAAATAAATAGACAGATAGAGGAAATACTTCAAGGGTGACTATGTAATATGGGTCTACATTGCCATTCTGGTAACATCATAAGCCACAAAACTGAAGGCTCAATGGCTTATAAATCACACCTAAACACCAAGATAGTAATATAACATAGGCCCATATTATAGGTGTTACTCATCATGTACTTTCTATGTTGCATGATTTATCGATTGTAGTAATCTATGGAAAGATGTTAACATTATTCACAGTTTCTTTTTTTGTATTCATTGTTTGCCTGAGACTGCAGGTATATATTTCTATGTTTTTAGAAATTGTGGGGCATATTTACAAGCCACTTGCGCCACTTTTGCGCCGCCGTTGCGTCACGCATGTGACGCAGCGGCGACGCAAACCATGCGCCGTGTTGCGCTATATTTACAACGTGACGCATCTAGGGAGATGCGTCACGTAGTAAACCCCTGCGCCACATGAAACCTGCGTCAGGTTTCATGTGGGCGTACCGGCGCAGGGGGGGGCATTCCGGTGCAGGAACTCCTCGGAAAAGTGACGCAGTGAAATCTACAAGATTTCACGCAGTCACTTTTCCGACACTGGTGCGTCAAATCCTTACGCCTGCTTCAAGCAGGCGTAAGGATTGACACACCATGTTAGGGATAGGGAAGGTTGGAACAGTGCTGGAGTTGCGTCGCGCTTGCGACACAACTTCAGCACTGCGCCAACCTTCCGCTGGCAGATGCGTCACGCATCTGCTTATCCCAGCGCCACGATGCGCCGCATTGTAAATGCGGCGCATCGGACGTGGCGCAAGGGTAAACTTGCGTGACGCATTTTCCCTGGCGCATCCCTGCTGATATGCAGGGATGCGCCAGGGAACGTAAATATGCCCCTGTGTTTTTATGTTGAGGAATTGATAATGTGCTAATATTTAAAATGTGTTTCTATGAAAGCAGCATTGTAAGGAAAAAACATGTATTGTAAAACGTGCTTATCTTTTGTAGAATATTGACACTATAGAGTAGATTTCACAACACTGAAAATGGTAAAATAAAGTTTAGTGTGGGACAGTGTATTTAACTTTTGCTGAGAAGATTCCGTATTTACAATATTTATTTAACAACACTTGTTGACGTTTCTTTGGTACACGTTTGCATCAAGGACGGAACTGCAAGGGTGATCACGCAGCACTGTCATTATGAAAGAGGTTTTTTACTAGCTCTGAAAGAGTAAAGAAATGCTGGATTAATCATCGAATTAGCTTTCATATTTGTTTAAGAAAGCTGAATTGCCTGCAAACAAACTAAACAACGTGAATTACGGAAAATAATTCACTGTGAATACTTCTTTTCCGTTCTGTGTAAATATGAGCTTTGAATGCATTGGCAAACAGTCAAAAAAGGTGTGTTTAGAAGCAAAGGAGGTTGTATCAGACTTCACTGAGACATGGAGAAGAGCACAACATTGGTAGGCAAAACTGTGTGCAGTGGTATGAGGATCCATCTGCCGCAGCGGCTCATCTGTACTGTCATGTAGAAAATCGTAAGCAGTGCAGTGGGATGCATTATGGGTACATAACCAACGAGAACCGCTGCATTTCAGTGTCTTTTAGGTTCTGAATTGAATCCATAATGCCTCTACTACTGATTTTATTTCATGCAGTATATACATAAATGGCAAATTGCATTTAGGTAGGGAAAGCATTTGGCAACGATTGAGAAACCTACGTAGAATTGTGCAAAGTAGTATATGGACACTTCTGTATTTCTTTTCTTTTCCAGCAGTTGTGAAGATTGGTTAAGAAGACCAGTGTAGGCACCGAGGATTAAGGGTGCCCAAAGAAACTTTACAACATACTTTGGATGTCATAGATTCTAGTCTAACATCAAATCTTTGTGGGTTCGGTGTAAACCTCTGAAGCCGTTTCCTGAAATTTAACCATTTACAAAATGTATAACTATCTGGGTGGAGACTATAATTTCATAACCTAAAACTCCTAATTCGAGAGACTATAAAATGACCATGACTACCTGATAAACAAGATGAGTTTCGCTCCACTTGCCTTTATCTGGTTTAAAAGCGAGCTTTGTGGGTTCTCTAAACTACTTATGGAAACTTTGTGTGGCCCTGTGCGTTTAAGCACAGCATACTACAGTGCACTGTGCCACTGGTAACTAGGGAACACTCAAGAAGAGTGAAAAGATGGTTTCATTTGTATGACATTTGTTGAATTGAAATTACAACTCAGAGAAGAGGGTTGTCTGGTCCAAGAGTCCCGATGCAAAAGTAATTTTGACAAAAATATAATTCTCACTTAAGGTACTGAATATGATTGATGAAAATCATTACAAAGTTAATCAATGAAAATGGTTCCTGCTATAATTTTTATGATCAACTTGTAAAATTTACAAAAATGCTGAAATCCTCTAGTTCAATGCTCCTGAATTGAAAGACAATAAACAATGGTCTTTGTGCACTTAAAAATAATCCATCTTTTAATTGGGATGAACAACACGTTTTAGACTGCAGTCCTGTCGACAAACATGGTAGACCTGCAGGGACCAGCACATACAGTGTAGACAAAAATGTCACTATTCAGCTTGACAAATGATCATTGGGCCCAAAATTAACAGAGTTTTTGCTTGCACTAATGTCAAGGATGGTGGCAATGGTGATTTCATATGAACATTGTGCTGAAGGCGCTGTGGATACGACATGTACCATAACTGGAGTGATTGTTGCAACTTAATCATAAATTCTAATACGTTGCACTTTTTTGTGACTATTTACATGTCACTTAATGTTTGTTCAATAACCATTAGCAAATAATTTGTTAAAAACCTGTTTGATAGCATGTAGAAGTTAATTATCGAGGTCTTTAGCTTGCCATGATCGATGTGATTTATATTCACAGGAATAAACATTAACTTATGGTTATTTATCAATTTGTTCAGACTGGCAGACTGTAGGTTAAAGCTGCTGGTGGAAAGTGGGCCCTCTTCCTCTTTTGGGCATTGTCTTGTAGGTTGAGCTGCAGCACTGTTAAGAGACTTAAAACCTTCCTGCTTGAAGAAGCAATGTCTGTTGAAAATGTACTATATGATCAGTGTTGAAAATGTATTCGACAAAGCTAATTTAGTTCACTAATGTTTGAGAATAGCCACATTCTGAGACACCACTGCCAATGAGGAGTGAGAATAAGCATTTACCGTTCATGGTTTCTTTAACCTTGGCCAACAATCCAGGTCTTCCACTCAGTCTGGGTCACTTCAGGTGACCAGGGGCTCAGTGGACGAATGCCCACCATTGTCGGGTGCTTCAGGTGAGAAGTTTGGATGCTTGACTCTGCAGCCACGGGGACCAGGAGACGTCGACGATGACCAAAGTCCGGAGGTGAGCTGTACCACAAAGGATGTCGAGTGCTGGGGGCTCAGTGTCCGGATTGAACACCAACAAGCCTTGGCAACTGCAACCCATGCGGGCAGAGGAAACAAGTCACGGTGAGGACCAGCAAGGTCCTGGGGACTCTCCAAGCTACGGAGAGTCAGGGCACATCTGGAGCAACCAGGAAAGCCCAAGGAAAGTTAAAGGTACCTTCACAGGGACCCACAGGCCAACGGACCAGGGATCGCAAAGGGACTTCAAGCTGAATCACGAAATACCAGCCCACGGAACACTCGTGGAGTGTAGGCCGGAAATCTTTGGTGGAAATACTGCTCGGAGTCAGGACTACATGTAGCCCAAAGCACAGCCTCAGGGATTGCCAAAAAGCATATGCTGCTGCAAAAGTACACAGTGCACAGGGGTTCGGGTTGCACGGTCCCCACGAGGGATACTGGTCTCAGGATTGCTGAGAGATCAGATCAACCTCAGGGACGCTCGGAAACCCACCTCCTGTGTTGCAGAAATCTTCGGAGTCCTCAGGAGCTCAGGAGATGCAAACCAGTCAGATGCGTTAAGGTGCCTGCCTTGCAGGGGAGTAACTCCTTTACTCCAAGGGAGATTCTTCTGTCGTCCAGCGAAGTGTAGACCGTCGAAGTACTTGGTTTCTTCTTGCAGAGTTTAGTCCAGGTAAAAACTAAAGTCCTGTAGTCAGGTTTCCTACTTTATACCCAAGGAAGGGGTTGGACTAACTCTGGGGACCCACCTAGGGGAGGGTCAGGACAGAGGGGTGGCTACCCAAGTTGGCAGGGTATGCCCAGACGTGGGTCCCTTGCTCACTTTGCCACTGGATTCAAGATAGCCTGGCTGATGACGGCTGTAAGCCAGAAACCGGTCCCAGGATGCTTGTTTCCGGTCCAGGGAAGACATGGCTTGGCAGTTCGGGCTGGACTGTTCCCATGAGGCACAGGGTCAGACTGATTTGCATATGGCCATGTCTGAACTGGGGTGGCGGAGTGAGCTAAAGAATGATGATGGATTAAACTCAGATCAGTTGACTGGGGGTGAGTGCTTGCAATGTTCAACACTCCGTCCATCATCCCCTTTGGTTTTGCTATGTTCGCCCTAAGTTGGCAGAGTATGCCCAGACGTGGGTCCCTTGCTCACATTGCCACTGGATTCAAGATAGCCTGGCTGATGACGGCTGTAAGCCAGAAACCGGTCCCAGGATGCTTGTTTCCGGTCCAGGGAAGACATGGCTTGGCAGTTCGGGATGGACTGTTCCCATGAGGCACAGGGTCAGACTGATTTGCATATGGCCATGTCTGAACTGGGGTGGCGGAGTGAGCTAAAGAATGATGATGGATTAAACCCAGATCAGTTGACTGGGGGTGAGTGCTTGCAATGTTCAACACTCCGTCCATCATCCCCTTTGGTTTTGCTATGTTCGCCCTAAGTTGGCAGGGTATGCCCAGACGTGGGTCCCTTGCTCACTTTGCCACTGGATTCAAGTTAGCCTGGCTGATGACGGCTGTAAGCCAGAAACCGGTCCCAGGATGCTTGTTTCCAGTCCAGGGAAGACATGGCTTGGCAGTTCGGGCTGGACTGTTCCCATGAGGCACAGGGTCAGACTGATTTGCATATGGCCATGTCTGAACTGGGGTGGCGGAGTGAGCTAAAGAATGATGATGGATTAAACCCAGATCAGTTGACTGGGGGTGAGTGCTTGCAATGTTCAACACTCCGTCCATCATCCCCTTTGGTTTTGCTATGTTCGCCCTAAGTTGGCAGGGTATGCCCAGACGTGGGTCCCTTGCTCACTTTACCACTGGATTCAAGATAGCCTGGCTGATGACGGCTGTAAGCCAGAAACCGGTCCCAGGATGCTTGTTTCCGGTCCAGGGAAGACATGGCTTGGCAGTTCGGGCTGGACTGTTCCCATGAGGGACAGGGTCAGACTGATTTGCATATGGCCATGTCTGAACTGGGGTGGCGGAGTGAGCTAAAGAATGATGATGGATTAAACCCAGATCAGTTGACTGGGGGTGAGTGCTTGCAATGTTCAACACTCCATCCATCATCCCCTTTGGTTTTGCTATGTTCGCCCTAAGTTGGCAGGGTATGCCCAGACGTGGGTCCCTTGCTCACTTTGCCACTGGATTCAAGATAGCCTGGCTGATGACGGCTGTAAGCCAGAAACCGGTCCCAGGATGCTTGTTTCCGGTCCAGGGAAGACATGGCTTGGCAGTTCGGGCTGGACTGTTCCCATGAGGCACAGGGTCAGACTGATTTGCATATGGCCATGTCTGAACTGGGGTGGCGGAGTGAGCTAAAGAATGATGATGGATTAAACCCAGAACAGTTGACTGGGGGTGAGTGCTTGCAATGTTCAACACTCCGTCCATCATCCCCTTTGCTTTTGCTATGTTCGCCCTAAGTTGGTAGGGTATGCCCAGACGTGGGTCCCTTGCTCACTTTGCCACTGGATTCAAGATAGCCTGGCTGATGACGGCTGTAAGCCAGAAACCGGTCCCAGGATGCTTGTTTCCGGTCCAGGGAAGACATGGCTTGGCAGTTCGGGCTGGACTGTTCCCATGAGGCACAGGGTCAGACTGATTTGCATATGGCCATGTCTGAACTGGGGTGGCGGAGTGAGCTAAAGAATGATGATGGATTAAACCCAGATCAGTTGACTGGGGGTGAGTGCTTGCAATGTTCAACACTCTGTCCATCATCCCCTTTGGTTTTGCTATGTTCGCCCTAAGTTGGCAGGGTATGCCCAGACGTGGGTCCCTTGCTCACTTTGCCACTGGATTCAAGATAGCCTGGCTGATGACGGCTGTAAGCCAGAAACCGGTCCCAGGATGCTTGTTTCCGGTCCAGGGAAGACATGGCTTGGCAGTTCGGGCTGGACTGTTCCCATGAGGCACAGGGTCAGACTGGTTTGCATATGGCCATGTCTGAACTGGGGTGGCGGAGTGAGCTAAAGAATGATGATGGATTAAACCCAGATCAGTTGACTGGGGGTGAGTGCTTGCAATGTTCAACACTCCGTCCATCATCCCCTTTGGTTTTGCTATGTTCGCCCTAAGTTGGCAGGGTATGCCCAGACGTGGGTCCCTTGCTCACTTTGCCACTGGATTCAAGTTAGCCTGGCTGATGACGGCTGTAAGCCAGAAACCGGTCCCAGGATGCTTGTTTCCGGTCCAGGGAAGACATGGCTTGGCAGTTCGGGCTGGACTGTTCCCATGAGGGACAGGGTCAGACTGATTTGCATATGGACATGTCTGAACTGGGGTGGCGGAGTGAGCTAAAGAATGATGATGGATTAAACCCAGATCAGTTGACTGGGGGTGAGTGCTTGCAATGTTCAACACTCCGTCCATCATCCCCTTTGGTTTTGCTATGTTCGCCCTAAGTTGGCAGGGTATGCCCAGACGTGGGTCCCTTGCTCACTTTGCCACTGGATTCAAGTTAGCCTGGCTGATGACGGCTGTAAGCCAGAAACCGGTCCCAGGATGCTTGTTTCCAGTCCAGGGAAGACATGGCTTGGCAGTTCGGGCTGGACTGTTCCCATGAGGCACAGGGTCAGACTGATTTGCATATGGCCATGTCTGAACTGGGAGTGGCGGAGTGAGCTAAAGAATGATGATGGATTAAACCCAGATCAGTTGACTGGGGGTGAGTGCTTGCAATGTTCAACACTCCGTCCATCATCCCCTTTGGTTTTGCTATGTTCGCCCTAAGTTGGCAGGGTATGCCCAGACGTGGGTCCCTTGCTCACTTTGCCACTGGATTCAAGATAGCCTGGCTGATGACGGCTGTAAGCCAGAAACCGGTCCCAGGATGCTTGTTTCCGGTCCAGGGAAGACATGGCTTGGCAGTTCGGGCTGGACTGTTCCCATGAGGCACAGGGTCAGACTGATTTGCATATGGCCATGTCTGAACTGGGGTGGCGGAGTGAGGTAAAGAATGATGATGGATTAAACCCAGATCAGTTGACTGGGGGTGAGTGCTTGCAATGTTCAACACTCCGTCCATCATCCCCTTTGGTTTTGCTATGTTCGCCTAAGTTGGCAGGGTATGCCCAGACGTGGGTCCCTTGCTCACTTTGCCACTGGATTCAAGATAGCCTGGCTGATGACGGCTGTAAGCCAGAAACCGGTCCCAGGATGCTTGTTTCCGGTCCAGGGAAGACATGGCTTGGCAGTTCGGGCTGGACTGTTCCCATGAGGGACAGGGTCAGACTGATTTGCATATGGCCATGTCTGAACTGGGGTGGCGGAGTGAGCTAAAGAATGATGATGGATTAAACCCAGATCAGTTGACTGGGGGTGAGTGCTTGCAATGTTCAACACTCCATCCATCATACCCTTTGGTTTTGCTATGTTCAGCCCTAAGTTGGCAGGGTATGCCCAGACGTGGGTCCCTTGCTCACTTTGCCACTGGATTCAAGATAGCCTGGCTGATGACGGCTGTAAGCCAGAAACCGGTCCCAGGATGCTTGTTTCCGGTCCAGGGAAGACATGGCTTGGCAGTTCGGGCTGGACTGTTCCCATGAGGCACAGGGTCAGACTGATTTGCATATGGCCATGTCTGAACTGGGGTGGCGGAGTGAGCTAAAGAATGATGATGGATTAAACCCAGAACAGTTGACTGGGGGTGAGTGCTTGCAATGTTCAGCACTCCGTCCATCATCCCTTTGCTTTTGCTATGTTCGCCCTAAGTTGGTAGGGTATGCCCAGACGTGGGTCCCTTGCTCACTTTGCCACTGGATTCAAGATAGCCTGGCTGATGACGGCTGTAAGCCAGAAACCGGTCCCAGGATGCTTGTTTCCGGTCCAGGGAAGACATGGCTTGGCAGTTCGGGCTGGACTGTTCCCATGAGGCACAGGGTCAGACTGATTTGCATATGGCCATGTCTGAACTGGGGTGGCGGAGTGAGCTAAAGAATGATGATGGATTAAACCCAGATCAGTTGACTGGGGGTGAGTGCTTGCAATGTTCAACACTCTGTCCATCATCCCCTTTGGTTTTGCTATGTTCGCCCTAAGTTGGCAGGGTATGCCCAGACGTGGGTCCCTTGCTCACTTTGCCACTGGATTCAAGATAGCCTGGCTGATGACGGCTGTAAGCCAGAAACCGGTCCCAGGATGCTTGTTTCCGGTCCAGGGAAGACATGGCTTGGCAGTTCGGGCTGGACTGTTCCCATGAGGCACAGGGTCAGACTGGTTTGCATATGGCCATGTCTGAACTGGGGTGGCGGAGTGAGCTAAAGAATGATGATGGATTAAACCCAGATCAGTTGACTGGGGGTGAGTGCTTGCAATGTTCAACACTCCGTCCATCATCCCCTTTGGTTTTGCTATGTTCGCCCTAAGTTGGCAGGGTATTCCCAGACGTGGGTCCCTTGCTCACTTTGCCACTGGATTCAAGTTAGCCTGGCTGATGACGGCTGTAAGCCAGAAACCGGTCCCAGGATGCTTGTTTCCGGTCCAGGGAAGACATGGCTTGGCAGTTCGGGCTGGACTGTTCCCATGAGGGACAGGGTCAGACTGATTTGCATATGGCCATGTCTGAACTGGGGTGGCGGAGTGAGCTAAAGAATGATGATGGATTAAACCCAGATCAGTTGACTGGGGGTGAGTGCTTGCAATGTTCAACACTCCATCCATCATCCCCTTTGGTTTTGCTATGTTCGCCCTAAGTTGGCAGGGTATGCCCAGACGTGGGTCCCTTGCTCACTTTGCCACTGGATTCAAGATAGCCTGGCTGATGACGGCTGTAAGCCAGAAACAGGTCCCAGGATGCTTGTTGATGGCTTGGCAGTTCGGGCTGGACTGTTCCCATGAGGCACAGGGTCAGACTGATTTGCATATGGCCATGTCTGAACTGGGGTGGCGGAGTGAGCTAAAGAATGATGATGGATTAAACCCAGATCAGTTGACTGGGGGTGAGTGCTTGCAATGTTCAACACTCCGTCCATCATCCCCTTTGGTTTTGCTATGTTCGCCTAAGTTGGCAGGGTATGCCCAGACGTGGGTCCCTTGCTCACTTTGCCACTGGATTCAAGATAGCCTGGCTGATGACGGCTGTAAGCCAGAAACCGGTCCCAGGATGCTTGTTTCCGGTCCAGGGAAGACATGGCTTGGCAGTTCGGGCTGGACTGTTCCCATGAGGGACAGGGTCAGACTGATTTGCATATGGCCATGTCTGAACTGGGGTGGCGGAGTGAGCTAAAGAATGATGATGGATTAAACCCAGATCAGTTGACTGGGGGTGAGTGCTTGCAATGTTCAACACTCCATCCATCATCCCCTTTGGTTTTGCTATGTTCGCCCTAAGTTGGCAGGGTATGCCCAGACGTGGGTCCCTTGCTCACTTTGCCACTGGATTCAAGATAGCCTGGCTGATGACGGCTGTAAGCCAGAAACCTGTCCCAGGATCCTTGTTTCCGGTCCAGGGAAGACATGGCTTGGCAGTTCGGGCTGGACTGTTCCCATGAGGCACAGGGTCAGACTGATTTGCATATGGCCATGTCTGAACTGGGGTGGCGGAGTGAGCTAAAGAATGATGATGGATTAAACCCAGAACAGTTGACTGGGGGTGAGTGCTTGCAATGTTCAACACTCCGTCCATCATCCCCTTTGGTTTTGCTATGTTCGCCCTAAGTTGGCAGGGTATGCCCAGACGTGGGTCCCTTGCTCACTTTGCCACTGGATTCAAGATAGCCTGGCTGATGACGGCTGTAAGCCAGAAACCGGTCCCAGGATGCTTGTTTCCGGTCCAGGGAAGACATGGCTTGGCAGTTCGGGCTGGACTGTTCCCATGAGGCACAGGGTCAGACTGATTTGCATATGGCCATGTCTGAACTGGGGTGGCGGAGTGAGCTAAAGAATGATGATGGATTAAACCCAGATCAGTTGACTGGGGGTGAGTGCTTGCAATGTTCAACACTCTGTCCATCATCCCCTTTGGTTTTGCTATGTTCGCCCTAAGTTGGCAGGGTATGCCCAGACGTGGGTCCCTTGCTCACTTTGCCACTGGATTCAAGATAGCCTGGCTGATGACGGCTGTAAGCCAGAAACCGGTCCCAGGATGCTTGTTTCCGGTCCAGGGAAGACATGGCTTGGCAGTTCGGGCTGGACTGTTCCCATGAGGCACAGGGTCAGACTGATTTCCATATGGCCATGTCTGAACTGGGGTGGCGGAGTGAGCTAAAGAATGATGATGGATTAAACCCAGATCAGTTGACTGGGGGTGAGTGCTTGCAATGTTCAACACTCCGTCCATCATCCCCTTTGGTTTTGCTATGTTCGCCCTAAGTTGGCAGGGTATGCCCAGACGTGGGTCCCTTGCTCACTTTGCCACTGGATTCAAGTTAGCCTGGCTGATGACGGCTGTAAGCCAGAAACCGGTCCCAGGATGCTTGTTTCCAGTCCAGGGAAGACATGGCTTGGCAGTTCGGGCTGGACTGTTCCCATGAGGCACAGGGTCAGACTGATTTGCATATGGCCATGTCTGAACTGGGGTGGCGGAGTGAGCTAAAGAATGATGATGGATTAAACCCAGATCAGTTGACTGGGGGTGAGTGCTTGCAATGTTCAACACTCCGTCCATCATCCCCTTTGGTTTTGCTATGTTCGCCCTAAGTTGGCAGGGTATGCCCAGACGTGGGTCCCTTGCTCACTTTGCCACTGGATTCAAGATAGCCTGGCTGATGACGGCTGTAAGTCAGAAACCGGTCCCAGGATGCTTGTTTCCGGTCCAGGGAAGACATGGCTTGGCAGTTCGGGCTGGACTGTTCCCATGAGGCACAGGGTCAGACTGATTTGCATATGGCCATGTCTGAACTGGGGTGGCGGAGTGAGCTAAAGAATGATGATGGATTAAACCCAGATCAGTTGACTGGGGGTGAGTGCTTGCAATGTTCAACACTCCGTCCATCATCCCCTTTGGTTTTGCTATGTTCGCCTAAGTTGGCAGGGTATGCCCAGACGTGGGTCCCTTGCTCACTTTGCCACTGGATTCAAGATAGCCTGGCTGATGACGGCTGTAAGCCAGAAACCGGTCCCAGGATGCTTGTTTCCGGTCCAGGGAAGACATGGCTTGGCAGTTCGGGCTGGACTGTTCCCATGAGGGACAGGGTCAGACTGATTTGCATATGGCCATGTCTGAACTGGGGTGGCGGAGTGAGCTAAAGAATGATGATGGATTAAACCCAGATCAGTTGACTGGGGTGAGTGCTTGCAATGTTCAACACTCCATCCATCATCCCCTTTGGTTTTGCTATGTTCGCCCTAAGTTGGCAGGGTATGCCCAGACGTGGGTCCCTTGCTCACTTTGCCACTGGATTCAAGATAGCCTGGCTGATGACGGCTGTAAGCCAGAAACCGGTCCCAGGATGCTTGTTTCCGGTCCAGGGAAGACATGGCTTGGCAGTTCGGGCTGGACTGTTCCCATGAGGCACAGGGTCAGACTGATTTGCATATGGCCATGTCTGAACAGGGGTGGCGGAGTGAGCTAAAGAATGATGATGGATTAAACCCAGAACAGTTGACTGGGGGTGAGTGCTTGCAATGTTCAACACTCCGTCCATCATCCCCTTTGGTTTTGCTATGTTCGCCCTAAGTTGGCAGGGTATGCCCAGACGTGGGTCCCTTGCTCACTTTGCCACTGGATTCAAGATAGCCTGGCTGATGACGGCTGTGAGCCAGAAACCAGTCCCAGGATGCTTGTTTCCGGTCCAGGGAAGACATGGCTTGGCAGTTCGGGCTGGACTGTTCCCATGAGGCACAGGGTCAGACTGATTTGCATATGGTTATGTCTGAACTGGGGTGCGGAGTGAGCTAAAGAATGATGATGGATTAAACCCAGATCAGTTGACTGGGGGTGAGTGCTTGCAATGTTCAACACTCCGTCCATATTCCCCTTTGGTTTTGCTATGTTCGCCCCAAGTTGGCAGGGTATGCCCAGACGTGGGTCCCTTGCTCACTTTGCCACTGGATTCAAGATAGCCTGGCTGATGACGGCTGGAAGCCAGAAACCGGTCCCAGGATGCTTGTTTCCGGTCCAGGGAAGACATGGCTTGGCAGTTCGGGCTGGACTGTTCCCATGAGGCACAGGGTCAGACTGATTTGCATATGGCCATGTCTGAACTGGGGTGGCGGAGTGAGCTAAAGAATGATGATGGATTAAACCCAGATCAGTTGACTGGGGGTGAGTGCTTGCAATGTTCAACACTCCGTCCATCATCCCCTTTGGTTTTGCTATGTTCGCCCTAAGTTGGCAGGGTATGCCCAGACGTGGGTCCCTTGCTCACTTTGCCACTGGATTCAAGATAGCCTGGCTGATGACGGCTGTAAGCCAGAAACCGGTCCCAGGATGCTTGTTTCCAGTCCAGGGAAGACATGGCTTGGCAGTTCGGGCTGGACTGTTCCCATGAGGCACAGGGTCAGACTGATTTGCATATGGCCATGTCTGAACTGGGGTGGCGGAGTGAGCTAAAGAATGATGATGGATTAAACCCAGATCAGTTGACTGGGGGTGAGTGCTTGCAATGTTCAACACTCCGTCCATCATCCCCTTTGGTTTTGCTATGTTCGCCCTAAGTTGGCAGGGTATGCCCAGACGTGGGTCCCTTGCTCACTTTGCCACTGGATTCAAGTTAGCCTGGCTGATGACGGCTGTAAGCCAGAAACCGGTCCCAGGATGCTTGTTTCCAGTCCAGGGAAGACATGGCTTGGCAGTTTGGGCTGGAATGTTCCCATGAGGCACAGGGTCAGACTGATTTGCATATGGCCATGTCTGAACTGGGGTGGCGGAGTGAGCTAAAGAATGATGATGGATTAAACCCAGATCAGTTGACTGGGGGTGAGTGCTTGCAATGTTCAACACTCCGTCCATCATCCCCTTTGGTTTTGCTATGTTCGCCCTAAGTTGGCAGGGTATGCCCAGACGTGGGTCCCTTGCTCACTTTGCCACTGGATTCAAGATAGCCTGGCTGATGACGGCTGTAAGCCAGGAACCGGTCCCAGGATGCTTGTTTCCGGTCCAGGGAAGACATGGCTTGGCAGTTCGGGCTGGACTGTTCCCATGAGGCACAGGGTCAGACTGATTTGCATATGGCCATGTCTGAACTGGGGTGGCGGAGTGAGCTAAAGAATGATGATGGATTAAACCCAGATCAGTTGACTGGGGGTGAGTGCTTGCAATGTTCAACACTCCGTCCATCATCCCCCTTGGTTTTGCTATGTTCGCCTAAGTTGGCGGGGTATGCCCAGACGTGGGTCCCTTGCTCACTTTGCCACTGGATTCAAGATAGCCTGGCTGATGACGGCTGTAAGCCAGAAACCGGTCCCAGGATGCTTGTTTCCGGTCCAGGGAAGACATGGCTTGGCAGTTCGGGCTGGACTGTTCCCATGAGGCACAGGGTCAGACTGATTTGCATATGGCCATGTCTGAACTGGGGTGGCGGAGTGAGCTAAAGAATGATGATGGATTAAACCCAGATCAGTTGACTGGGGGTGAGTGCTTGCAATGTTCAACACTGCATCCATCATCCCCTTTGGTTTTGCTATGTTCGCCCTAAGTTGGCAGGGTATGCCCAGACGTGGGTCCCTTGCTCACTTTGCCACTGGATTCAAGATAGCCTGGCTGATGACGGCTGTAAGCCAGAAACCGGTCCCAGGATGCTTGTTTCCGGTCCAGGGAAGACATGGCTTGGCAGTTCGGGCTGGACTGTTCCCATGAGGCACAGGGTCAGACTGATTTGCATATGGCCATGTCTGAACTGGGGTGGCGGAGTGAGCTAAAGAATGATGATGGATTAAACCCAGATCAGTTGACTGGGGGTGAGTGCTTGCAATGTTCAACACTCCGTCCATCATCCCCTTTGGTTTTGCTATGTTCGCCCTAAGTTGGCAGGGTATGCCCAGACGTGGGGCCCTTGCTCACTTTGCCACTGGATTCAAGATAGCCTGGCTGATGACGGCTGTAAGCCAGAAACCGGTCCCAGGATGCTTGTTTCCGGTCCAGGGAAGACATGGCTTGGCAGTTCGGGCTGGACTGTTCCCATGAGGCACAGGGTCAGACTGATTTGCATATGGCCATGTCTGAACTGGGGTGGCGGAGTGAGCTAAAGAATGATGATGGATTAAACCCAGATCAGTTGACTGGGGGTGAGTGCTTGCAATGTTCAACACTGCATCCATCATCCCCTTTGGTTTTGCTATGTTAGCCCTAAGTTGGCAGGGTATGCCCAGACGTGGGTCCCTTGCTCACTTTGCCACTGGATTCAAGATAGTCTGGCTGATGACGGCTGTAAGCCAGAAACCGGTCCCAGGATGCTTGTTTCCGGTCCAGGGAAGACATGGCTTGGCAGTTCGGGCTGGACTGTTCCCATGAGGCACAGGGTCAGACTGATTTGCATATGGCCATGTCTGAACTGGGGTGGCGGAGTGAGCTAAAGAATGATGATGGATTAAACCCAGATCAGTTGACTGGGGGTGAGTGCTTGCAATGTTCAACACTCCGTCCATCATCCCCTTTGGTTTTGCTATGTTCGCCCTAAGTTGGCAGGGTATGCCCAGACGTGGGTCCCTTGCTCACTTTGCCACTGGATTCATTATAGCCTGGCTGATGATGGCTGTAAGCCAGAAACCGGTCCCAGGATGCTTGTTTCCGGTCCAGGGAAGACATGGCTTGGCAGTTCGGGCTGGACTGTTCCCATGAGGCACAGGGTCAGACTGATTTGCATATGGCCATGTCTGAACTGGGGTGGCGGAGTGAGCTAAAGAATGATGATGGATTAAACCCAGATCAGTTGACTGGGGGTGAGTGCTTGCAATGTTCAACACTCCGTCCATCATCCCCTTTGGTTTTGCTATGTTCGCCCTAAGTTGGCAGGGTATGCCCAGACGTGGGTCCCTTGCTCACTTTGCCACTGGATTCAAGATAGCCTGGCTGATGACGGCTATAAGCCAGAAACCGGTCCCAGGATGCTTGTTTCCAGTCCAGGGAAGACATGGCTTGGCAGTTCGGGCTGGACTGTTCCCATGAGGCACAGGGTCAGACTGTTTTGCATATGGCCATGTTTGAACTGGGGTGGCGGAGTGAGCTAAAGAATGATGATGGATTAAACCCAGATCAGTTGACTGGGGATGAGTGCTTGCAATGTTCAACACTCCGTCCATCATCCCCTTTGGTTTTGCTATATTTGCCCTAAGTTGGCAGGGTATGCCCAGACGTGTGTCTCTTGCTCACTTTGCCACTGGATTCAAGATAGCCTGGCTGATGACGGCTGTAAGCCAGAAACCGGTCCCAGGATGCTTGTTTCCGGTCCAGGGAAGACATGGCTTGGCAGTTCGGGCTGGACTGTTCCCATGAGGCACAGGGTCAGACTGATTTGCATATGGCCATGTCTGAACTGGGGTGGCGGAGTGAGCTAAAGAATGATGATGGATTAAACCCAGATCAGTTGACTGGGGGTGAGTGCTTGCAATGTTCAACACTCCGTCCATCATCCCCTTTGGTTTTGCTATGTTCGCCCTAAGTTGGCAGGGTATGCCCAGACGTGGGTCCCTTGCTCACTTTGCCACTGGATTCAAGATAGCCTGGCTGATGACGGCTGTAAGCCAGAAACCGTTCCCAGGATGCTTGTTTCCGGTCCAGGGAAGACATGGCTTGGCAGTTCGGGCTGGACTGTTCCCATGAGGCACAGGGTCAGACTGATTTGCATATGGCCATGTCTGAACTGGGGTGGCGGAGTGAGCTAAAGAATGATGATGGATTAAACCCAGATCAGTTGACTGGGGGTGAGTGCTTGCATGCTCAACACTCCGTCCATCATCCCCTTTGGTTTTGCTATGTTCGCCCTAAGTTGGCAGGGTATGCCCAGACGTGGGTCCCTTGCTCACTTTGCCACTGGATTCAAGATAGCCTGGCTGATGACGGCTGTAAGCCAGAAACCGGTCCCAGGATGCTTGTTTCCGGTCCAGGGAAGACATGGCTTGGCAGTTCGGGCTGGACTGTTCCCATGAGGCACAGGGTCAGACTGATTTGCATATGGCCATGTCTGAACTGGGGTGGCGGAGTGAGCTAAAGAATGATGATGGATTAAACCCAGATCAGTTGACTGGGGGTGAGTGCTTGCAATGTTCAACACTCCATCCATCATCCCCTTTGGTTTTGCTATGTTCGCCCTAAGTTGGCAGGGTATGCCCAGACGTGGGTCCCTTGCTCACTTTGCCACTGGATTCAAGATAGCCTGGCTGATGACGGCTGTAAGCCAGAAACCGATCCCAGGATGCTTGTTTCCGGTCCAGGGAAGACATGGCTTGGCAGTTCGGGCTGGACTGTTCCCATGAGGCACAGGGTCAGACTGATTTGCATATGGCCATGTCTGAACTGGGGTGGCGGAGTGAGCTAAAGAATGATGATGGATTAAACCCAGATCAGTTGACTGGGGGTGAGTGCTTCCAATGTTCAACACTCCGTCCATCATCCCCTTTGGTTTTGCTATGTTCGCCCTAAGTTGGCAGGGTATGCCCAGACGTGGTTCCCTTGCTCACTTTGCCACTGGATTCAAGATAGCCTGGCTGATGATGGCTGTAAGCCAGAAACCGGTCCCAGCATGCTTGTTTCCGGTCCAGGGAAGACATGGCTTGGTAGTTCGGGCTGGACTGTTCCCATGAGGCACAGGGTCAGACTGATTTGCATATGGCCATGTCTGAACTGGGGTGGCGGAGTGAGCTAAAGAATGATGATGGATTAAACCCAGATCAGTTGACTGGGGGTGAGTGCTTGCAATGTTCAACACTCCGTCCATCATCCCCTTTGGTTTTGCTATGTTCGCCCTAAGTTGGCAGGGTATGCCCAGACGTGGGTCCCTTGCTCACTTTGCCACTGGATTCAAGATAGCCTGGCTGATGATGGCTGTAAGCCGGAAACCGGTCCCAGGATGCTTGTTTCTAGTCCAGGGAAGACATGGCTTGGCAGTTCGGGCTGGACTGTTCCCATGAGGCACAGGGTCAGACTGATTTGCATATGGCCATGTCTGAACTGGGGTGGCGGAGTGAGCTAAAGAATGATGATGGATTAAACCCAGATCAGTTGACTGGGGGTGAGTGCTTGCAATGTTCAACACTCCGTCCATCATCCCCTTTGGTTTTGCTATGTTCGCCCTAAGTTGGCAGGGTATGCCCAGACGTGGGTCCCTTGCTCACTTTGCCACTGGATTCAAGATAGCCTGGCTGATGACGGCTGTAAGCCAGAAACCGGTCCCAGGATGCTTGTTTCCGGTCCAGGGAAGACATGGCTTGGCAGTTCGGGCTGGACTGTTCCCATGAGGCACAGGGTCAGACTGATTTGCATATGGCCATGTCTGAACTGGGGTGGCGGAGTGAGCTAAAGAATGATGATGGATTCAACCCAGATCAGTTGACTGGGGGTGAGTGCTTGCAATGTTCAACACTCCGTCCATCATCCCCTTTGGTTTTGCTATGTTCGCCCTAAGTTGGCAGGGTATGCCCAGACGTGGGTCCCTTGCTCACTTTGCCACTGGATTCAAGATAGCCTGGCTGATGACGGCTGTAAGCCAGAAACCGGTCCCAGGATGCTTGTTTCCGGTCCAGGGAAGACATGGCTTGGCAGTTCGGGCTGGACTGTTCCCATGAGGCACAGGGTCAGACTGATTTGCATATGGCCATGTCTGAACTGGGGTGGCGGAGTGAGCTAAAGAATGATGATGGATTAAACCCAGATCAGTTGACTGGGGGTGAGTGCTTGCAATGTTCAACACTCCGTCCATCATCCCCTTTGGTTTTGCCAGTTTCGCGCCAGAGCAGGAGCCAATGGCTCCTGCAACCGGTATGAGCTGGACTATGCACGGGGACACCAAATGTGCCCCCAGTGTAGACTTTCTGGCACTCTAAGAGTGCACCCACCCAGCCCCAATACACTAAAGCCTGTCTGGGAGGTGGTCACACCTCCCTATGACAGGAAACCTATTGTCAGGCCTTCCTCTGCTCGAGCTTGGCTCAGCAGCAGGAGGGCAGACTCGTGTCTGTGGCTGGCAGCATCCATTTTGTGCTGCCCAGGTCGAGAAAGCTGGTACCGGGTAGACCGGTGCCCCATAGTAGTGGTACTACAATGGAGGAATCATACCTCCCACACCAGTTACTGGTGTGGAGGTATGATTCCAAGGTTTTGACACCAAACATGACATGTTTCTAAGCAGCCGTTTTCAAGTTAGCATTTACCGCGAGGTTATAATGCACTTAAGTATATATGGTTGGCTGCATCACAGACAACCCCGGAGAATAGATTCTGAAGGCTGCAGAAGGGCTCTGCTCATGCAGGGGCACCCTCTCACACAAAACCCAGCACCCTGCCTTCAGGATTGATAAGGCCTGCCATAGTGGTGACTGATAGGTTTTATGTGCAGTGATTTAGAATAGATATAGTGAACCTATATCTAAGTAAGGAGTGCATGCACCACCTTACACAGGCTGCAGTAGCAGACCTGTGGTGTCATTTTGAATGGTCTCTCAGGGGTGGCATAATACATGCTGCAGCCCCTGGGAGGCCTCTGGGGTACCTATGCCCTGGGTACATGGTGTACCTTATTCTAGGGACTTATAAGGGTACCCCAGTATCCAATCTGGAGTGTACCTAAAGTACATGCAATCAATTTAGAGGAGAAAGCAGCTAGGCTGGGGTCCTGGATAGCAGGATCCCAGCCAGTCTAAGTCGAAAACAGGGATACATCAGCAAAAAGTGGGGGTAACTATAAGAAGCAGATCCTACTCTCCTACACACCCCCCCCAAATGTAAGGACATTAAACTAACCTTGACCAGTTGAGTCTTCATGTTCTAAGTGGAAATATCTGGAGAGTCCATCTGCATTGGCATGGTTACTCCAAGGTCTATGCTCCACTGTATAGTCCATCCCCTGTAGGGAAATGGACCACCTCAACAGTTTGGGGTTTTCACCCTTCATCTGTTTTAGCCATAAGAGGGGCTTATGGTCTGTCTGAACAATGAAGTGAGTGCCAAACAAGTATGGCCTCAGCTTCTTCAAGGCCAAACCACAGCAAAGGCTTCCCTCTCAATAGCTGACCAACGTTTCTCTCTGGGGGTCAGCCTTCTGCTAATAAAAACTACTGGCTTATCCTGACCCTCTTCATTCAGTTGTGATAACACAGCCCCTACCCCCAACTCAGATGCATCAGTTTGAACAATGAATTGTTTGGAATAGTCAGGACTTTGCAGAATGGGAGCAGTGCACATGGCCTGCTTCAGGTCATCAAATGCCTTTTGACAGTTAACTGTCCACTGAACTTTCTTAGGCATTCTTTTGGAAGTTAAGTCATTCAAAGGGGTCACTATGGATCCATATCCTTTGACAAACCTCCTGTAGTACCCAGTCAGGCCCAAGAAAGCTCTGACCTGAGTCTGGGTAGTTGGAGCAACCCAGTCCATGATGGTTTGGATTTTTCTCTGCAATGGTTGAACCTGACCTCCACCCACAAGGTGGCCTAGGTATACAACCTGACTCTGCCCTATCTGGCACTTGGTGGCCTTGATAGTGAGGCCTGCTTTTTGCAGGGCCTCCAAAACATTTCTCAGGTGGACCAGGTGATCCTCCCAGGTGGAGCTAAAGACAGCAATATCATCTAGATAAGCTGCACTATAGGCTTCCAGACCTGTAAGGACTTTGTTCACCAACCTTTGAAAAGTGGGAGGTGCATTCTTCAAGCATCACCACAAATTGGTAGTGCCCACTAGGGGTTGAGAATGGTGTTTTGGGTTTTGCATCCTCAGCTAATCTGATTTGCCAGTAACCAGCTGTCAGGTCAAATGTACTCTGAAACTTGGCAGAGGCCAAAGTATCTATAAGTTCATCTGCCCTGGGTATTGGTTAGGCATCAGTCCTAGTGACTGCATTGAGACCCCTGTAGTCCACACAGAACCTCATCTCTCTCTTACCACCCTGGGTGTGAGGTTTTGGTACAAGGACTACTGGACTAGCCCAAGGGCTATCTGAGGGCTCAATTACTCCCAGATCCAACATTTTCTGGACTTCTGTCCTGATACAGTCCCTGACATGGTCAGGTTGCCTGTAAATCTTATTTTTAACAGGCAGACTGTCACATGTGTCCACTTCATGAGTGCACCAGGTAGTCTGACTTGGAGTCAGTGAAAACATATGTCTGAACTGATTTAGGACTCACCTGCAATCAGTTTGCTGCTGGTCAGTGAGGCTGCCTTCCAAGGCTACACCATCAACTGAACCATCATCAGAGTTCTGTGAGAGCAGGTCAGGGAGTGGATCACTCTCTTCCTCCTGTCCCTCATCAGTAGCCATGAGCAAGCCCATGTCTGCCCTGTCAACATATGGTTTGAGCCTGTTCAAATGGAGCACCCTATGGGGGCTCCTGGGAGTTTCAAGGTCCACCAGGTAGGTAACCTCTCCCTTTTGCTCAATGATTGTATGAGGGCCACTCCAGTTGTCTTGGAGGGCTGCTGGGGCCACAGGCTCCAACACTAATACTTTCTGTCCTGGCTGATAAACAGTCAACACAGCCTTTTGGTCATGCCAGGCCTTTTGCAATTTCTGGCTAGCCTCAAGGTTTTTAATTGCCTTCTTCATGTACTCAGCCATACTGGAGCGGAGACCAAGTACATAGTCCACAATATCCTGTTTAGGGGGTTTGAGAGGTAACTTCCATCCCTCCTTCACTAGACATAAAGGACCCCTAACTGGATGTCCAAACAGAAGTTCAAAAGGGCTGTAACCAACCCCCTTCTGAGGAACCTCTCTGTAGGCAAAGAGAAGGCAGGGCAAAAGTATGTCCCATCTACAATCACAAACAAGCATTGGCATAGCCAATAGGTCTCGCTTTTGGGACCTTATAAGTATTTAGTTGTGCAGCACAATATCCTTGGTGCAACAGCATCAACTGTTGCATGGCTAAACACTTATATAAAGTCCCAAAAGTGAGACCTATTGGCTATGCAGGGACGTGGTGTTGGTGGTGGTGGTGGACGTGGTGGTGGTCATTGCAAAGAGAGTGATTGTCAGCCCTCCTGGACATATATTAGATACCCCTGCTGTAAAGAGACACATGTTGGAGCATTTTACCATCATCTTACCTCATTGTTAGTTAGAAAATGGCCAGTTTTTAGATGCGACCCTCCAGCACAAAGGATTAGTGCAATGCATTCCAGTGGAATGTTCAGTTTGGACCAGCAAAGCTCTTACATTTTCCAGCACTTTGTGCCAGTAGCTGTTCCAATCCAGGTGTCCAGGTTTTTTATTGGCATTCCTCTGTTTGTAAAACCTAAGGGGATGATGGACGGAGTGTTGAGTAGTGCAAGCACTCACCCCCAGTCAACTGATCTGGGTTTAATCATTCTTTAGCTCACTCCGCCACCCCGGTTTTGCATTCCTCTGTTTGTAGTCATGTTTATCCCAATACAACATCAGGACTATAAGTCACAGAAGTCAAAGAATAAATTTGTACTTTAAGCCCTACTCTCAGATGCACCTGGGAAACTAGAGTGCAATGCACCATGTCAATGCAAAGACTTAGCTCGTAGACAGTAGTGCTTTCAAGTTTCCTAGGTCCATGTGTGAGTAGGTTATCCTGTTCAAGTTTTTTTCTTTGCCTTTTGGCACTTGCAATCCTGATTTTATAATAGAATCAACTGTACTACAAATCCCAGAAGGCAAAGGATAAAACTTCTATTGGATGAGCTAATCATGCATGGAACTGGGAAACTTGAGGACTCTGTAAAAAGCAAAGCTTTATAGCGTAGTGCAGTGCGGTGTAGCAATACTTTCCATTTTGTCAGAAAATACAGACTTAGGAGTTTACCCTGCCATGCTTCCCAGGTCCATATGTGATGTGCTGCTCCAGTCCAGGTTTTTGCTTTGAATTCTGGGACCTGTAGTTGTCCACAAACAACTAAAAAAAATGGCCCACACATTGACCTGTCAGACCAGCCCATCTGGCACTGCCTTATTGCCACATAAGCGGGGCCACAGAAATAATGGGATTGTGCAGCTGTGGCGAGTTCCCCATAATTATAGATTTGCTGCATTTTCCACATAATCCATCATCTGCAGATTTTAACAAAACAACATGTTGTTTCTAGCTTAAATGGTTCAAAAGTTACTAAAAACGCAGTGGCACATGTTGCCGTGCAGTGGAGCGCCTTTTGCCAGGTCACCTTTCCGTTTCTTATTGGTATATTTGGGTATTAAACTGGCCCTAATGATGTGCACCCAATGCCCAGACAATGTTAAAAAGTGTGAAAGTAAAAAATAAAGAAGTGAAACTATTAACAAATTTACCACATTATGCTGCATAATTTTCCTTTCCTTGCCGCATAATTTACTCAACTCTGCCTCATAATTTGGCCCGCTAATGCCGCAAAATCCCAGTGGCCATGCCTATAAACCAGTCCGACCCTGGGCAGCTGTGAATGAGCAGTTAGCAAATGCGTGGCCTCTGCTGTGCACACGTGGAACTGTGGCAGCAGTCTGCAGCTGGGCCCGTAGATTTTTGCCTGGGAGTAGTTTATGGGTACATGCACCCATCATGGTTACGTACAAGGCGGAGCCTGGACTGGTGTGCATCCTGCAACATTGCCCAGATTGCACACATGGTACAGTTTGGAGATGGCTCCTTGCAGCAGGAGTCAGGCGGAGTTAAGAAGTGTAATTGGATTCTGTATACTGTCCCGTGAACAAAATGCTCAGAAAAGGCGTAGGATGCAGCATGCATCATTGTTCGGGTAAGATGCATGGCGCAGTTTTTATATCGCCCCTTGCGGTAGGGGGCAACTAGAATAGAGTGCAGTTTGTGTACTGTTCTTGTAGCAATGCCCAGAGGAAGCAGCGGGTCCAGTTAGATGACGTATCCTGTAACACTGTTCAGAAGATGGACAGGGTGCAGTTTTTAGATAGCTCCTTTTAAGTGGGTCAGACAGAGTAAGGTGCAATTTGTGGACGGCCCCTTGCAGCACTGCCCAGGTGTAGTCTATGTTGAGTTTCATTAAGGTCAACGTCGAGGCACGGGCCTGGTTGCAGTTTGCAAATCTGTCCAGTATCAGCACCGTCAGTGATTGGGCATTGTAGGGAAGCCTTTAACTGGCCTGGGATCAACGCCCTGCGTTTGAACTGTCGGTTGGGTTTATTTTGGGACTTCTTATCAGCGCCATCTTTATTGTGCTGTACGTGTTGGCTGTGCCCCTGAATCTTCCGTGCTGGACACTGTATGCACCGATAGGTGTGAGAGGGGGCTGGGACACACTGGTAGCTCCAGAGCCCTGGGTGTGAACTGGGGTGAGCCGGGAGAGGGGGGCTGGGCTGCACACAGACCCCCTGCAGGCCTCAGGTCCTCGCACAATACTTCTAATCAGTTTAGCTTTGGAAGTGAACCTCTGAATTGCCCCCTCCCGTCTCTTTCATCTCCCACACAAGAGCACCCAGGGAGCGCACTTCCTGAGGGGAGAGGCGGCTCCTTGGCCTACCATTTTAATCCAGTTCACACCAGATCTGCACTTGGCCGGGGGGGCGGTTCCAAATCTGAAACCGGTCTCCTTAGAACAATCCAAGAAATATACGATTTCCCTGCAGACACCTAATGTATGGAGATTCCTCTCTTCACTAATTTGTGGCTCTTTAAGTTAGCAATACAATACTCGCATTAACTTAAAAGTAGAAATCTCCTGGGATATGAATCTGGCCTATGTGGAGAATCCGTTTCTTTTCCTGTGCATCTGAAGACACGGGGCAACTCTAGCTAAAGCTTGTAGTTCACTTACTCTAATTAACAGTTACCAGAAACATGCATTTTTTCCCCGAATTTCCTATTGACGCTTCATTTTCTTTACATTGGAAACCAGAAATTCATCAACTATGATGAATTCCCTACATGCCTTTTGGGCGGCAAGATAAACCTTCATAAATGCATCCATTGTATTTAAGTCTGCTGAATACAACATGTATCTTTGCCATGGAGTGAACTGGTGATATGTAAACTCTCTTTACCCATAGCACACAAGGTTTACAGTACACTTCGTCTTCTTTGTAATATCCACTTCTGTACAGTCACCATCCTATGACTCTTGGGGTGAAAACATTCCCTTTTTCAGGGTGCTGTACAACTTTGTTGTATTGTCTCCTGATCGTTTTGATGTTGCCTTGTAATGCTGTCTAAAAAGAATCTCCTGCCAGGCCTCCTGCCCTGAGTTTCCATACACGTCTGTGTAGCTGGGCCTCTGCTGGGCAGTTAGTCATGACATATGTAGTCCCCAGCCCTGCCAGGGGACGCGTCATCATGATGGCTGCACGGGACCGGCAGTTAATGAATAACTCCTCTTGTCAAACAACCACGATGTCTTCCCTGTTCTCCTCTGCTTCCGACCATTTTATGTGCAACCCCTCCTTTAGTGACTGCATATGCAGCCTGGCGGGGGTGTTGTTCTCTTGCCTCTCTGCCCTAGATTGTGAAGCCTGCTTCACACAAATGTTCACGTGGGTGAAGGCTGCCTTGCAATGAGTAGAAGATGCAGAGAGCCCGACCCGTCACTATGCAGCACCCCCGAACTAGTCGAACCCCTGTTAGAAATCCTTCACCAATATTTTCCACCTAATAAGAATCAAAAGGCCCTGTTGTTTTTTTATTTAAAGAAGCAATCGCCTCCTAGATGGCCCAATAAGGGCCTCGACACG
Source organism: Calotriton arnoldi (assembly GCA_963921515.1). NCBI lineage: Eukaryota > Metazoa > Chordata > Amphibia > Caudata > Salamandridae > Calotriton > Calotriton arnoldi. The sequence goes on from CAWUFW010001381.1 coordinate 1,719,218, forward strand.
TCCTGATGAGTAGCCAGTCCGAGCAATGGAAAGCAACCCAGTAGCTCGGTTCTTTCTGGCATTTTGATGGAAGAACCGCCAGCCAAATGCCTGCCAGATAAAAGTACACGAAATCTGAAGGTCCAGCCCGACAGTGTCCGACTAGGGCATTTACGCTCTGGAGTGGACCTTAGTTAACATATGGCACTCTGCGAAATTTCTAAATAAAATGAATTTACAAAATCTACAAGTTAAAGGTGAAACCCCAGCAGGGCAGATTTAGCTTTCTGAAGTCAATAAAATCAGCACCACGCATTCAGTAATAGACCTGATGTTTACGGCAACGCAAACTAGCGTGAGAGGGGAAGCAAACGCTATAAACCAACAAAGCAATTGGAACACAATGGACAGGGAAGCCTCAGGGACAATGCACGTCTGTAGGTGAGTCAGGTGAGGTTACTAACAGCAAGCATCAGAAACGGCCTGAAACTACTGGTGATCAGCGCCATCTAGGGGTCACCCTACCGGTCCACTTCCAAAGTAAACAAGACAAGCGCGCACGCAAAAGTGTCGGCAAAAGTGAAAGCGTTTCCCTTGCGGGAGCGAGCAGCCCCAGGAGCGATAATTACTAACACATGGCGCCAAAGCTCGCTCCCGCAAGGGAATCGCCAAACGTGCACGCGTTGCCATTGAAAGCAATGCAACGCGTGCACGTTTTTAGGGCAAAAAGCGAACCGATTCTAAAAAGGTCTTTTTCCTATGCAGCGCATGCGCGCTGCATAGGCGAGACCTAAAAAGGGGTAGTAGTGTTCCCTAAAAGGGAAGAAATCGCACATCAAAATAAACCAGTATTATGCAAACTAACAGTCAATGGCGTGAATAATAAATCAGTTGCTGTAAGTACAGCGGGGTGCTTGGCTAGCTTGAGGCACCCACCACCCAAGGGTGCTATCAGCACGTCTAAAACAACATGCAACTTAACAACCAAAGAATAAGCTAATACAGCACACCCATCCTAAGTTAGAGTTGGTCCCAGAAAAGAAACAATTTTATGGACATATGTTGATCCAATTTCGGTAAGTCAATCCAAGCAATCTTGAAATTCTGAAAGGAAATCCAATAATGAACAGGACATAATGGGTAATCAACGAGACTTCTGTAGAAAACGTTCCCTTTATTGATTTTCAGAATAATTTGCAGCGTATACAACAGCCAACACGTGTTTCGTCTGTACTAACCAGTATTCAGACTTTCTCAAGACTGGAAAAACAAGCATATGTACAGTCAATAAAATCCATGTGTATCTTTTAAATAATAATACATAAAAACATTGTACAAATGAAAGAAACCGGAGATCTCACAGCTAAAATTAATCACCAAAAACGTGATACAGCACAATCAAGTATTGACCAAGGATGTGAACAAACAGAAAATAGAAGAGAATAATAACTAAAGCGGAAAAAAGAGATATCAGGTGATTAAAGTCCCATACCCTAATTCTACCAGAGCGTGAATCGAGTGATAGGAGGAAAAAAGGGCCAAATAGAACCCTAACCGCAAGTGTGAAAAGAAGCTTGACTAGTGCCAATAAACCGTACTAAACTCAGTAATATAAAAGAAAAAAGAAGTAGAAATGAATAAAAGCAGTAATAAAACCCAATATTTGTCAAGGTAGATATGAAAAAACCCACCTAAAGATTGATAATGAATGCATTCGTCATTAAACCAAAGTTGGTTGAGGATCCACGCGTAGTCATGCGACTTAATAATCGTCTATTGAAAAATATGAAAAGATAGATTACAGAATATCCTTAAAAAGAATAATACAGCTGTTCCAGATACCTAATAGAAAAAATGTGTGTGGGCCGCATTTATCTGAAGATCTAATATGCATTTGAGGAACAATCATACTGAGCCCTAATGGGGAACTGAATTGGTTAAAGATGCACTTGCCCAATAATTAGCAATGTGCATCAATTCGTGTGTCACTAATGGATAAGCCCTAAGAACCCACGTCTATATACAGGCAGCACAATGAATAGATATGATATATACTAGACACTCACCACAAAAAGTAAAAAATTGTGGTGTGCTTGAAATGTGGCCTGAGGAAAAATCAAAAGTAGTGGCTAATTGGGCACGCTTCCTGAAAGGAGAAAAAATAGGAGAAATGATAAACAGAACAAAGGTGAGTACAACGGCCTCCTCCATCGGCAGAAATCGAAAGTGGGCACACACTCACCATACAATGGAGTTTATAATAACAAAAGGAATAAATAAATCAAAGACACTTTATGTCGCTATGCGAATGACGTAATTCAGCCATACCGCGTTGAAAGAAATATAAAGCCGCAGAGGGATCAAGGCTGTAGTGTGTGAATAGCCTGTATAGAAAAAAACAGTCCTTAGTAAATAATATAAAAAAATAAAAGATTATTATCACCGACACCCACCCGACTCACCTAATAAGATAATGCGTTTCCCCTAAGCTACACACCGAGTGCGGTGAACCAACAACAAAAAGGGTGGCCAGACATAATTACAGCAAAGGCCAACCGAAACCCTATTGAAGTGGTGGAATTCCTTATAATTGTAAATTGAAGATGTAGAGAGACGGCCCGACCATGATACGCCAAGACCTGTAATAAACAAGAACTTAATAAGTATCCGTGCTGAACCACTAAATATTATTCATTGCTGCAATCTCAAAAGTTGCAAAAAAGACTCACCTCGCCTCTTGACAAGTCACCGCCGAACCCGCCGCGCGTAATACCGCTCGTGAATCGACACAAATGCAGTTCCCTCGGCCATCTTAAAATTAAAAGCTGGTGCTCAAAAGTCATGTGATCAGAAAGAGCACATGACTATTATAGTCCCTCCCACAAGCAATGTCGGAACTGGGTAAAAAAAAGCCGCCATCATGAAGGGTGAAAGTATTGCGAAAAACGTACTACTGCCCTGAATAATGGTAGATTTAACTATTAATAATGCCCACAGAGAATAACAAAAAGCGTCACCATCTTAGTAATAGTATTACGAAGGAGCTGAAACATGTTGTGTTACGTCAGTGTGAGTCGTAGAATATATCCAAATAACACGAAAATGTAAAGATAAATGTATACACTAGGGCCTCAGTTGCCCAGAGTAGAAACAGAGAAGGAAACCAATGAATCACAAAAATGATAGATTTGAAATGAATATGCTGAAGAAATAGTGACAGCGATATCACAGAGTCATGCAGGATAGTGATTGTCATCAAATACCCACAAGTACTGAAAAGGACACTCCGCATATAGATATAATAATAGAGAAAACAGACATACAGAGTATTTAAATAGAATCACACTTCCACAGAAATTGTAAACAGAAGCTGTAGCATATTTAAATAGAGTCAAAATTCAACAGTTGCTGTGTACACATTTACAAAGATGTAATGCCTTAACACAATCCACGATAATTAAAACAGAACCAACTAATGCTTTGAAAAACACTCTAGAACTAATAGGAAGGAAACATAATTGATAGAATGCAAAGCAGAAACATAATCTCTATCAATAACATAGCATAGAGGAACATTGATTTAAACTGGAATATGTTCTAATACATTCAGTCACATAGAAATACATGCATTTCCCTATCGGTGTTAAGCCCCTGGTCAACTGATCTCAATTTAATAAGCCATTTGGTTTCCAATTTTCTGAGTGCCGAGGTTCTGTCCCCCCCACGGGGGTCGTCCTCGACTGTGGCTATACCATGAAATTTGAGACGTAAAACTTCAGAGGATTTGTGTTCAGTGTTGTAGTGCACCGCTAATGGGTAATTTACATTGTTGTTACGTATAGATCTAATATGTTCTTGAATCCGATCTTTGAGTGGTCTTATAGTACTGCCCACGTAAATTAGGTTACACTGACAAACAATACAATAAACCACGTATTTTGTATTGCAGTTCATGAAATGCATGATATTGTGTGTCTGCCCAGTATTATAACTGAAACTCGTGATCTTATTATGCGCAAATTGGCACACACGGCACATTGAGCATTTGAAAAAACCTTCTGGCTTGGCAGGTAACCAAGTGCGTGATGGTTCCTTCCTGTTGTGACCAACATGAGAAGAACTAAAAATGTTTCTTAGAGTCCTTCCCCTCACATATGTAATTTGAGGTTTGTTCTTCAGATATGGATCCAAATCATGGTTCAACTTCAATAAATGCCAATGTTTGTGAAAAGTTCTATAAATCTCATTGCTATGTGAATGAAACTGTGTGATAATAGCCACTTGCTTCCTATCTAGTTTGTTCTTTTTATTAAGATTAAATTTGAGGAGCTCAGTACGTTTTATTCGGTTGATTCTGGTGTGTGCTTTATCAAGTGTATCACAGTCATATCCTCTAGTCGAAAAACGTTCTTTGAGACCTCTCATCTCTTGCTTGAAATTGTGCTCAGTACTACAATTCCTCCTCAAGCGAGTCATGTCACCGAAGGGAATTGCTCGAATCTGAGAGGCAGGATGTGCACTAGTCGCATGTAGTACAGAGTTACATGCGGTGCTTTTACGAAACAGTTTAGACTCCAACACCCCATTATCCACAAAGAGTGTGACATCCAAGAAGTCAATATGTTCTTTGTTGATGTTGTGTGTAAACCTGAGATTATAATCATTGTTACTTAAATGTATGATGAAGTCATCTAAGGTCTTGACATCACCTCCCCAAATCATCAGGATATCATCTATAAAACGCCCCCAATAGACTATATGATTAGTCAAATTGGATGGACAGGCTCTCCAGATATGTTGTTCTTCATAGAAACCCATATAGATGTTCGCGAACGAGGGAGAAAATTTTGCCCCCATAGCTACCCCCGAGTGCTGTCTGTACCAAGTGTCATTATATTTAAAAAAATTGTTATCCAAGGTTAACTTGGTGAGCTCAATCACCATCCTAGTATGGTCATACAATGTTGCATCCCGTTTAGATAGAAAGTATGTGAGAGCTTCCATGCCCTTGTCCAATGGAATGCTGGAGTATAGTGCATTCACATCCAGTGTGACAAAACTGAGGTCATCAGTCCAGACAAAGTGTTCTAATTTATTGAGTAGATCTTTAGTGTCCTCAATAAATGCTGGTAATCTACGCACAACAGGTTGTAAGAAGATATCAATGTATTCTGATAAGCGCTCAGTAAGTCCCCCTATCCCTGAAATGATCGGTCTGCCTGGCGGAGCTGCAAGATTTTTGTGAATTTTAGGCAAGGTATAGATATACGCTGCTCTAGGTGTAGGATTAAACATGTATTTGAATTCAGTATCAGATAGATTTTTTACCCAGTTCCGACATTGCTTGTGGGAGGGACTTTAATAGTCATGTGCTCTTTCTGATCACATGACTTTTGAGCACCAGCTTTTAATTTTAAGATGGCCGAGGGAACTGCATTCGTGTCGATTCACGAGCGGTATTACGCGCAGCGGGTTCGGCGGGGACTTGTCAAGAGGCGAGGTGAGTCTTTTTTGCAACTTTTGAGATTGCAGCAATGAATAATATTTAGTGGTTCAGCACGGATACTTATTAAGTTCTTGTTTATTACAGGTCTTGACGTATCATGGTCGGGCCGTCTCTCTACATCTTCAATTTACAATTATAATGAATTCCACCACTTCAATAGGGTTTCGGTTGGCCTTTGCTGTAATTATGTCTGGCCACCTTTTGTTGTTGGTTCACCGCACTTGGTGTGTAGCTTAGGGGAAACGCATTATCTTATTAGGTGAGTCGGGTGGGTGTCGGTGATAATAATCTTTTATTTTTTGATATTATTTACTAAGGACTGTTTTTTTCTAAACAGGCTATTCACACGCTACATCCTTGATCCCTCTGCGGCTTTATATTTCTTACAATGCGGTATGGCTGAATTACGTCATTCGCATAGCGACATAAAGTGTCTTTGATTTATTTATTCCTTTTCTTATTAGAAACTCCAGTGTATGGTGAGTAGGTGCCCACTTTCGATTTTTGCCTATGGAGGAGGCCGTTGTACTCACCTTTGTTCTGTTTATCATTTCTCCGATTTTTTCTCCTTTCAGGAAGCATGCCCAATTAGCCACTACTTTTGATTTTTCCTCAGGCCACATTTCAAGCATACCACAATTTTCTACTTTTTGTGGTGAGTGTCTAGTATATATCATATCTATTCATTGTGCTGCCTGTATATAGACGTGGGTTCTTAGGGCTTATCTATTAGTGACACACGAATTGATGCACATTGCTAATTATTGGGCAAGTGCATCTTTAACCAATTCAGTTCCCCATTAGGGCTCAGTATGATTGTTCCTCAAATGCATATTAGATCTTCAGATAAATGCGGCCCCACATACATTTTTTCTATTAGGTATCTGGAACAGCCGTATTATTCTTTTTAAGGATATTCTGTAATCTATCTTTTCATATTTTTCAATAGACGATTATTAAGTCGCATGACTACGTGTGGATCCTCAACCAACTTTGGTTTAATGACGAATGCATTAATTATCAATCTTTAGGTGGGTTTTTTCATATCTACCTTGACAAATATTGGGTTTTATTACTGCTTTTGTTCATTTCTACTTCTTTTTTTCTTTTATATTATTGAGTTTAGTACGGTTTATTGCCGCTAGTCAAGCTTCTTTTCACACTTGCGGTTAGGGTTCTATTTGGCCCTTTTTTTCTCCTATCACTCGATTCACGCTCTGGTAGAATTAGGGTATGGGACTTTAATCACCTGATATCTCTTTTTTCCGCTTTAGTTATTATTCTCTTCTATTTTCTGTTTGTTCACATCCTTGGTCAATACTTGATTGTGCTGTATCACGTTTTTGGTGATTAATTTTAGCTGTGAGATCTCCGGTTTCTTTCATTTGTACAATGTTTTTATGTATTATTATTTAAAAGATACACATGGATTTTATTGACTGTATATACGCTTGTTTTTCCAGCCTTGAGAAAGTCTGAATACTGATTAGTACAGACGAAACACGTGTTGGCTGTTGTATACGCTGGAAATTATTCTGAAAATCAATAAAGGGAACGTTTTCTACAGAAGTCTCGTTGATTACCCATTATGTCCTGTTCATTATTGGATTTCCTTTCAGAATTTCAAGATTGCTTGGATTGACTTACCGAAATTGGATCAACATATGTCCATAAAATTGTTTCTTTTCTGGGACCAACTCTAACTTAGGATGGGTGTGCTGTATTAGCTTATTCTTTGGTTATGTCCCATCTACGCCTGAGCTTTTCAGGGAGACCTTTAATCATGCCCTTGAGGGTTTTGTTGAACCTTTCAACTAACCCATTGCATTGTGGGTGATAAGGGGTGGTAAATTTGTAATTTACTCCACACTCCTTCCACATAACAGTCAAGTAACCAGACATAAAGTTTGCATCCCTGTCTGATACTACCTCCTAAGGAAAACCCACCCTGGAAAAGATTCCCAGGAGGGCCCTAGCCACAACGGGAGCTGTGGTAGTCCTAAGTGGGATTGCCTCTGGATACCTAGTGGCATGGTCCACCACCATCAGTATAAATCTGTGTCCAGATGCAGTTTGAGGATCCATGGGACCAACAATGTCAATCCCAACCCTCTCAAAGGGAACCCCCACCTCAGGTAGTGGTATCAGGGGGGCCTTTGTAGTACCACCTGCCTTACCACTGGCTTGACAAGTGATACAGGAGCGGCAATTCTCCTTTGTGTCCTCTGACATATGGGGCCAATGAAAGTGAGGGACAAGCCTGTCCCAAGTCTTGTTTTGGCCTAAGTGACCTACTAATGGGATATCATGTGCCAGTGTCAATAGGAAGCCCCTAAACTTCAGAGGTATAACCAACCTCCTGGTAGCACCAGGTTTGGGGTCTCGACCCTCTGAGTATAAGAGTCCATCATCCCAGTAGATCCTATGGGACCCACTGGCACTCCCAGCAGCCTCAGCAGCAGCTTGCTGTCTGAGGGGTTCAAGAGAGGGGCAGCTCAGCTGCTCCTGGCTCAGATCTGCCCTAGAAGGGCCCCCTGCCCCCAAGAACTCAACCTGATCAGGTTCAAGTTCCTCTGAGACAGTTCCTTCTTCAGGACTAAGATCATCTCCCTCAAGAGACTGATCTGCACTCTGAGGCAGGGGGGGAGACACTGCCTTACCCCTACTGCTCCTTCTCTTGGAAGGCTCCTGGTCCATTATTCCAGGATCCAGGGCCTGTTCAGAGGAAGACATTTTTGCCTGTGACCTAGTCATGGCAAACACATCTGCAGGGATGCCCAGCATTTCTGCATGTGTCCTGAGTTCCACTTCAGCCCATGCTGAAGTCTCCAAATCATTGCCCAATAAGCATTCAACAGGGAGGTCTGCACTTACCACAACCTTCTTAGGGCCAGTTACCCCTCCCCAGGTGAAATTCACAACTGCCAAGGAATGGTCTGTCCTGACATTGCTTGCATTGGTCACTTGGTACATCTCACCAAGTATGATTTGTTCAGGGGCCACAAGATCTTTTGTCACCATTGTGACACTTGCACCTGTGTCCCTGAATGCCATGGCTTCCTTACCATTAATCAAAGGCTGCTGTCTGTATTTTCCCAGATTACTGGGACTGACAAATAAGGAGGCAATATCCATGCCTCCATCACAGACTAACACAGCCTGAGTTGGAACTCTGACTAGGCCAGAGTCCATCTCAGATCCCAGGGTTAACCCTACTACACCCTTATTCTGAGTACCACCACTTTGAGCTGAACTAGGGGGAACAGTTGCCTTAGGGGCAGTGGTGGCTGGAGTAGATTCCTTGGATTTGGAACAATCATTTGTCCAATGTGTCTTCTGTTTACAGATATGACACCAAGGTTTCTTTTTGCCTTTACCCTTGTTGGATTGTGACTCCCCACCAGATGAAGACTTTTGGGGCCCTTGTGAAGACTTCTGGTCTTTACCTTTCTCTCCACCCCTATCTGAGGTTTTAGAATCTTGCTTCTTGGAGTCACCACCTTGGTTCTGAACTTTTTGCTTCACCCTGGTTCTGACCCATTTGTCTGCCTTCTTTCCCAATTATTTGGGAGAGGTCAGATCAGAGTCCACCAGGTACTGATGCAACAACTGATTTCGACAATTATTAAGGATCTGCTCCCTCATAATTAAATTGTACAATCCTTTAAAATCACACACTTTACTGCCAAGTAACCAGCCTTCCAGAGCCTTAGTAGCACAATCTACAAAGTCAACCCAGTCCTGAGTCTGTGCCTTCTGGGTGTCTCTGAACTTAATCCTGTATTGTTCAGTGGTTAAGCCAAACCCATCCATGACAGCACTCTTCAAGACTGTGTAATTATAAGCATCCTCTTCTCTTACAGTGAGGAGCTTATCTCTACCTTTGTCAGCAAAGGAGAGCCACAAGATAGCTGCCCACTGCTCTTGAGGGACCCTCTGTACTTTACAGGCCCTCTCTAGTGCAGTTATCCATTTGTGGATGTCATCTCCACTCTGATGGGGAGGGACTATCTTGTTCAGGTTCCTATGATCATGAGTATACTCTCTAGGTCTAGGGACACTGTTGCTGCCACCATGGGGCTCTAGCCCCAACCTTCTGGAAGCTCTCTGGAGCTCTAGGGATTCCCTGTCTAAGGCCAATTGTTCCCTCTTGATTCTGAGTTTGGTCCTCTCATACTCAAGTAATTGACACTTCTTCTCATAAGAGGAGTCCCTTTTATGAGAAGCAGAGGTCCCTACAGAAGTACCTGAATGATTAGACTCCACAGAGGGAGATCTTGATCTTTTAGGTAAACTTTGTATCCTTCCTGGGGGAGTAAAGAGAGGGCCACTGGGGCCTTCTGCTCCACCTAAATGCAAAGTTGGATCTTCCAGGTTAGAATCATCTTGATCCTCCTGGCCAGCATTTGAGTCTAGATCAAAGAAGTGTTCACTTCCTGCTCTGTCCTCATCCACTGTCCCAGCCCCTCTACCTGCCTCATCAGACCCTGGAGTCTTTCTGAGGTCATCTAGAATTAACAATTCTATGAGGCGCTGAGTGTTGGCACTCCTGCCTGTCCTCAGCTTCCTAGATGCACACATGGCTTTCAATTCTTGAAATGTGTGCTGGTCATATCTAGTTGGCAGAGAGCCACTGGCTTCTCCTTTAGAGGACATACTAGTGTTATGTGGTGTAGGCACCTACCTAACCTAGTGGGAACTAAACTCTCTTGAGTTGGAGAAAGGGTGTGCTAGACCCTTGACTGCCCAACTCCAAGTTCAGTAGAACTTACTTATTCTAGTCTTGATTATATGTACCTAGATGCCTTTAGTGTTTTTCAGTTAATCACTCAATGAGATTTATCTGGTAAAACAATAGCAAGCTTGAATCTCAACCGCTGCACACCAATGTGAGAAGTTGGCCTGGTATATGCTGTCCACTAATTAAAATGGGCACCTTGCACCAGTCCAAACGACCCTTATTGATGATTAGGTTTAAGACAACCTTTATAGAAAGCTATCCTAGTGGTAGCTGTGGAGAGCAGCCTTCAGGCTAAGTCTCGAAGGAATGTAAAGCAGCTTGTTTTACCAGATCAGAACCTCCTGAATGACCAAATGAAAGGAGAACCACACAAGAGATATATAAAATATATGTATTTATTACTAAACACTCTCTACTAACCTCTTTATGAGATTAGAGCACAAGATACACAATATTAAATCAATAGAACGACAGTAAATAGCACAATACACAGCGGACTCCAGGGGGAGACCGAACCATATACTAAGAAAGTGGTATAACAACCACGACTTCAATAGACACAGTGCCTAAAGCACGTGGAATCACTGGGACCCCAAGGAACCACCCACGGAAGTGACACAGGGAGCCCACGGAGTTCGGGTACAGTGTGGGAACACAGACGCGAGCTCCGTACAACTCTATGGGAAAGTCGCGGTTGGATAATTACAGTTTAAGGACACTTCGGAGAGGACTTCAAGCAAACCCTTTGGAACATAGAAGGTTCTAAGGCCAGCAAACTTGTGAGTACCGAAGTACCCGTGTTACCTATCCCAGAGGAGCCGGGTGCATAGGGGTCAAGTGGTGTCGGAAACGCTCGTTGATTTCAATGGCGTGATGCGAAGAAGTACTGCTGCCGGGAAGATGAAAAGTGTCCGGTGGAATCCAAGCCTGGATCCGAGGTGAGAAGAACCTGAAAGCAGAGGAGACAGAGTCTGGGTCACTTCAGGTGACCAGGGGCTCAGTGGACAAATGCCCACCGATGTTGGGTGCTTCAGGTGAGAAGTTTGGATGCTTGACTCTGCAGCCACGGGGACCAGGAGACGTCGACGATGACCAAAGTCCGGAGGTGAGCTGTCCCATGAAGGATGTCGAGGGCTGGGGGGTCAGTGTCCAGATTGAACACCAACAAGCCTTGGCAACTGCAACCAATGTGGGCAGAGGAAACAAGTCACGGTGAGGACCAGCAAGGTCCTGGGGACTCTCCAAGCTATGGAGAGTCAGGGCACATCTGGAGCAACCAGGAAAACCCAAGGAAAGTTAAAGTTACCTTCACAGGGACCCACAGGCCAACGGACCAGGGATTGCAAAGGGACATCAAGCTAAATCACAAAATACCAGCCCACGGAACACTCGTGGAGTGTAGGCCGGAAATCTTCAGTGGAAATACTGCTCAGGGTCAGGACTACACGTAGCCCAAAGCACAGCCTCAGGTATTGCCGAAAAGCATATGCTGCCGCAAAAGTACACGGTGCACAGGGGTTTGGGTTGCACGGTCCCCATGAGGGATACTGGTCTCAGGATTGCTGAGAGGTCAGATCAACCTCAGGTACGCTTGGGAACCCACCTCCTGTGTTGCAGAAATCTTCAGAGTCCTCAGGAGCTTGGGAGATGCAAACCGGTCAGATGCATTAAGGTGCCTGCCTTGCAGGCGAGTAACTCCTTTACTCCAAGGGAGATTCTTCTTTCGTCCAGCGAAGTGTAGACCGTCGAAGTACTTGGTTTCTTATTGCAGAGTTTAGTCCAGGTAAAATCTAAAGTCCTGTAGTCAGGTTTCCTACTTTATACCCAAGGAAGGGGTTGGACTAACTCTGGGGACCCACCTAGGGGAGGGTCAGGACAGAGGGGTGGCTACACCCATGTCCTTTGTCCAGTTTTGTGCCAGAGCAGGAGCCAATGGCTCCTGCAACCGGTTTGAGCTGGACTATGCACGGGACACCAAATGTGCCCCCAGTGCAGACTTTCTGGCACTCTAAGAGTGCACCCACCCATCCCCAATACACTAAAGCCTGTCTGGGAGGTGGTCACACCTCCCTGTGACAGGAAACCTATTGTCAGGCCTTCCTCTGCTCGAGCTTGGCTCAGCAGCAGGAGGGCAGACTCGTGTCTGTGGCTGGCAGCATCCATTTTGTGCTGCCCAGGTCGAGAAAGCTGGTACCGGGTAGACCGGTGCCCCATAGTAGTGGTACTACAAGGGAGGAATCATACCTCCCACACCACTTACTGGTGTGGAGGTATGATTCCAAGGTGTTTGACACCAAACACAACATGTTTCTAAGCAGCCGTTTTAAAGTTAGCATTTACCGCGAGGTTATAATGCACTTAAGTATATATGGTTGGCTGCATCACAGACAACCCCGGAGAATAGATTCCGAAGGCTGCAGAGGGGCTCTGCTCATGCAGGGGCACCCTCTCACACAAAACCCAGCACCCTGCCTTCAGGATTGATAAGGCCTGTCATAGGGGTGACTGATAAGTTTTTATGTGCAGTGATTTAGAATAGATATAGTGAACCTATATCTAAGTAAGGGGTGCATGCACCACCTTATACAGGCTGCAGCAGTAGACCTGTGGTATCATTTTGAATGGTCTCTCAGGGGTGGCATAATACATGCTGCAGCCGCTGGGAGTCCTCTGGGGTACCTATGCCCTGGGTACATGGTGTACCATATACCTGGGACTTATAAGGGTACCCCAGTATCCAATCTGGAGTGTACCTAAAGTACATGCAATCAATTTAGAGGAGAAAGCAGCTAGGCTGGGGTCCTGGATAGCAGGATCCCAGCCAGTCTAAGTCGAAAACAGTGATACATCAGCAAAAAGTCGGGGTAACTATAAGAAGCAGATCCTACTCTCCTACACAAAGCTCCAAAATCTGCATATTATTCCTCAAAAACTCATAATGTGCAATAGTTATCATACCTGATAAATACCAAACACCTCAGTGTCTGTTTTCATCGATAGTAGTCAATTAGTAATGAAGGCCCATATGCCCTATTTAGACTTGGGCAGACTCTTAGACATCTGTCCAAAAGTAGCAGGTGGGGGCGTGGCCACGCAAGATGGCCGATCGGATGTGATCCATGTCGGCTCCATCACCACGAGGCTGTCGGAGACACTTCTAGAGCCCCAATGTAGCCCAACTAATACCCATCCAGCGTCATTTGCAGCAAGGAACCCGATGTGATCAGGGGAATCGGCAAGGAGCCAGCAGCGATGGAGAATACACAGAAATTGTTAAGGCGGTCGGCGGGATCCAAGATGGCGGTCCGCGGCCGCTGCAACTGATCCGGAGTCTCCTCGTGAAAAAGGAATCGGGACAAGCATCCAGCAGCGACGCGCGATTCCCGGTACCTCCGCTCGCCGAAGCAGGAAGCAGGTACGCAAGTAACCCCCGTGGATGCGTATATAGCAGGGGGGCTTTGCATCGTTGGATTTGGCAAGAAGCGGTGAGGAGGTACAAGGAACTAAATGCTGCCCAAGACCCCTGGGGGTCAGCGGGGGCCCCCGCTTGAGGTTTGGGGCCGCGGGTGCCCGCGAGCCATGTGAAGCAATCCCTGAGGTCCCAGAGAGCAGGGGAGGCACGGTAAAGAGGGGCCCCACTAGCGAGTGCCTGACCCTAAAATGGCAGCAGTAAGCCATAAGAGAGACTACCAGAGGCAGCACACATAGTCCAGGGCTGGATTCAAGGTGGCACCAGAAAAAGACACAAGCACTTGAAGGTACTGGGGAATATTGGTCAGGGTGCCCCTGCCGGGAGGTCTAATTCACGTGAAGGGTGCCTGACTTTATGATGGCTACCGCAATCTGAACCTCCATTAGCCATACTGCACACCGGCAGGGCAAGAGATCTACCACTGGGCTTGATGACACGGGGCCCACCACCCCAGTGAATATGGCACCAAGGGTTTAGAGCACAGAAGAGGCATGCAATCTGTAGCAGCCCTGGTCCACAACAGTGCCGCATCTATGCCACCGAAGAAGTCAACCTCTAAGGTGTCCAGTTACTTTACGCCGGCGGAGAAACCACAACCACAGGAGAAAGAGACCTCTGACTCAACCATGGCCCTGACCAAAGAAGACCTGCTTAGTTCCTTGAAGGACTTTAAGGCTGAATTGCGCTCTGAATTGAAAGGGGACCTCCAAGCCTCCATGGCCCAATTGAAAATGGACCTTTCAGAAAAGATAACTTCACGACAGCAAGATGTAGACTCTATTGGAACAAGACTGCTGGACACGGAGGCGCAAACTCAGGAGCTCGACCGACGCTCAAAGGAAACGTATGACACGGTGCAACTTCTACACTCGCAACTCCAGGCGGCCCTACGGAAATATTAAGACCTTGAAAACAGGTCTCGGCGAGAGAACATATGCATTAGGGACCTGGAGGAAGGGGCGGAAGGTCCTAATCTAGAGGCATTCGTGGAAGGCCTCTTTGCAGAGATTCTGGTGCCTAAACGCCTCAGGGGGAAAGACGCCGCACCCGAGATGTCCTTGTCAAGCTACACTCCTTTAGAGTCAAGGAAGCTATCCTGCAAGAGTCCAGAAAGAAAGATGCCATCTCTTTTCAAGGCTATCGCTGTGTAATATTCCAAGATCTGGCGCATGCAACCCTTTAGACAATCCTTTGGACTTCTCACAGAACAACTCCGTAAAGACCAAATCAGATACCGTTGGACGTATCCGTTTGGGCTAGCGTTTGAGTATAAAAATAAACAGCGCCACGTCACGGAACTCAAAGAAGGCATGGAGCTGCTCGGGATCCCCCTGCCGGAAGGAGAGGCTTCTAGCTCTCAGACGGGACAACGGGACCAAACGCGGTCCAACGCCGCACAATGGGAAACAATTGCCAAGGGTTGAGCTTCAAGGGCCTGAGGAATAGTTATTGGACGACAAGGAAGGCTTAACTGGAAGAGACGCGTGTGACGAGGCCCGATGGTCTACAAGGACACATGGAAGGTCTTACATAATGAACGATAGACACTATGTGGGAGGCTGACAGTACGATCTACATTCAACCGACACCAGCCCATTGACCGCAGTGAAAGTGGGAAAATGAAAAGACACTGTGATTAAATGGGCTGTCGGAGGCCTGCAAGTAGGCAAGAAACAATTGAGACCTTAATGCCACAGCTCTTGGCGATGCTGGGGGCCTTACAGTGTGCTAACACTGCAAAGGGATATGACTTTAGATGGCAATAGACTCCAGAGGTCAAAGGTGGTAACGGTATGTCCCACTTGACACAGGAGACACCGGACAATGAACAGACGAAGCTTATGCTGCAAAGTAAACAGCTACATTGGACACTGAAACAGAGACAGCGAGGTGACGGGCGAGGGCCGATGCCCCGGCTTGACGCTCCTAACAATAACTGTCGCAATAGCAGGACAAGTAAGGGTCCTGCGGCCAACCACTGTTATTTTCCATGGTTTTGGTTTACAGTTTAGGGAGGGGTGGGGGGGCAAAGCAGGGTGGTGGAGAAGCAGAGGGAGAGGGGGTGGGAGAGGGCTACACCAGTGTCTGATCTCTGTAGACGGTGGCGAGAGGATCATGATGACAGGTAACTGGCAAGGAGGAAAGACACGACACACTCAAGGGGGACACACAGCGCGGGGCGGGGATACCACATAAAATGATATCAGTCACGACATGGAATGTGAAAGGCCTAAACTCGCCGATCAAGCGGCAAAAAATGTGGACATATCTGGACGACCACCAATTTGATGTGGTGGCACTCCAAGAGACGCATCTTAAGAGATCGGAAGAGTTGAGGCTTAGGCACAAAAATTACTCACTTATATATAGGTCCTCCGCCAAAACATAACACAATGTGGTGGCATTACTATTCCACAACAACACGAAATTTCAGACAGAAGGCATCCGGACGGACAAAGATGGGAGGTTGGTAATGGTGAAAGGGAAGCTCAGGGGTAGAGACATGACTCTGGTCTCGGCATATGTTCCCAACACCGGGCAAGCGACTTTTGTGAGCTCCCTACTGACTATTGCGAGTGAGTATGCAGAAGGACAAATAATCATGATGGGGGACTTTAATCTCACCTGGCACCCGACAGACGATAGCTCACAACCACATAGGTCCGTGGGAGGCAGATTTCCCAAATCACTGCAACAAACATTTCTTAATCTGGGGCTCTTTGATGCATCGAGATTTCTCAACCCCTCCACCAAAGACTACACATACTACTCACACGCCCACCAAACATACTCTAGGCTGGACTACATTTTTATGTCACAAGAATTGCAGGGCTCTCTCCAGGGAGCCAAGATTCTTCCCATCACTATATCTGACCATAGTCCAGTAACGGTTGGCCTACACTGGGGAAAGAAAGTACAGGGGTTCTCAAAATGGTATTTTCCCGCTTCTTTGACGCGAGACAAGTCCATGCGGGACGAACTGCGTCTTGCGATTAGAGAATTTTTCCAAACGAATGACCCGGGGGATACATCCCCCCCAGAACAATTGGGATGCCTTTAAGGCGGTCATTAGGGGGAAATGCATGGCGCTGGTATCGGCACTAAACAAGGAAAGGGCTAAGGAACGGGAGGGGCTGGAGACAGCCCTGTCACAAGTGGAACGGGAATTTAAGAATAATCCCACCCGCAGTCTAAAGCGACAGCTGAGTACTCTCAAAGGGAAATTGGGGGCAATTTATACAAACAGAGCTGAATTCACACTGCTCTGGCTTCGGCGAAGCGCATATGCTCAGGGGAACAAGGTGGGCTCCCACCTGGCGCAACAGCTTAGGGAGAAGAGGACTAGGGAGTATATTGGGGGAATATGCAAAGAGGGGGGGAACTAGAATTAGACGACGGAGGTAAAGCCTCGCTATTTGGGGCTTTTTACCAAGATCTCTATAAAGCAAAGCCTCCCGGCATCGTAGCGCAGAAGGCCTACTTGGATGCCCTCGCCCTCCCCAAGATCCCAGATTCCTGGAGGGACTAATTGGATGCTCCAATCTCTGACAAAGAGGTGCGCCTTGCGATTGAGGCGCTTAAACTCCATAAATCCCCGGGGACGGATGGCCTAACGGCCCTTTTCTACAAAACATACACACCCGAACTAGTGCCACATCTGACAGCCCTTTTTAACGATATAGCGACGAGGCAGGCGATCACACCCACCATGGCAGAAGCACTCATCAAAGTAATTCCCAAGCCTGGGAAGGACCCCCAGCATTGTGCCTCTTATAGGCCGATAGCTCTCCTAAACCTAGACGCCAAGCTTTATTCGGCTATCTTAGCGACCCGTTTAGAAAACCTGATGCCCGACATTGTCCATCCGGATCAATCCGGTTTTATAAAAGGGAGACAGACACACGACAACATCCGCAGGACGCTCCACCTTGTCGAAAAAGCGAACAAGTTCAAAATCCCGGCAATATTGTTGGGTCTAGATGCGGAAAAAGCATTCGACAGGGTGGACTGGCATTTTCTGTTTCTCACTCTGGAGAAGTTTGGCTTTCGGGATAGATTTTTACGGATGATACGAGCCAATTATTTAAACCCGCGATCTAGAGTTCAGGTTAATGGGGTTAGCTCAGCGTTCTTCAAGCTGGGAAGGAGAACTCCTCAGGGGCGCCCCCTATCTCCATTATTGTTCGCTCTGAGCATCGAGCCGCTGGCGGCCCGTCTTCGGGCGAACCCAGACATTCAAGGAATCAGATTTGGGGGGGAAGATCACAAGGTGTCACTGTTTGCAGACGACATTTTGTTGTCCCTCACGAGCCCTGCCTCTTCCCTTTGAGCACTACATCCAGAACTGAGAGCATTTGAGAACATGGCGGGCTTTCGGGTTAACCTCTCTAAATCTTCTATATTGAACATTACTTTATCGGAAGGGGAGAAGCGAGTAATTCAGGAGGAATCCCCATTTGCGTGGGCTAAACAGGGGTTAACATACCTGGGAATCCAGATTACCTCCTCTATAGAAGGCTTGTTTCGGGCGAATTTCCCTCCCTTACTTAGACAGGTAAAACAAGAATTACAGCGCTGGAAGCCCCTGTTTATCTCATGGTTGGGGAGGATTCACGCGGTTAAAATGACCCTGCTCCCTAAGCTGCTTTATCTATTCCAGGCTCTTCCAATAGATGTAGATAAAGAATACCTGAAAGAGGTGAAATCTCTAATACTTCGCTACATTTGGCAGGACAGCAGGGCAAGATTGCCCTTTCATGTTTTAAGGAGACCTAGAGCAGAGGGAGGGGTGGCTCTCCCTGACATAGAGCTATACTTTAAGGCAGCACAGTTAAGAGTTATCAATGAGTGGTCCATGCGAGCTTCAGACAAGCACTGGCTCCACATGGATCGGGCTATCATGGGCAGGACTATATGGGATGTGCTTTGGAAGCCCAAGAAGGATAGACCAGCTAATGCATACCTAAGCACCCCTACTAGGACCACGCTTAAGACTTGGGATGAGGTAAATAAACACCTGGGCTGGACCTCTTTTCCGTCCCCTTATACACCAATACACTTTAATCCGGAGTTTCCGCCTGCACTCAAAGAGGGGCCTTTTGACCCATGGAGAGAGGGAGGGTGCAGAATGCTCTCCGATCTTTTCCACAACTATGATATTCTCTCTTTTGAGAATTGCCAACGAGATTGTGGGGTACCGGCTTCAGAGCGCTTTCATTATCTGCAACTTAAGCACTGGGCACTTCTTCCTCCGGTCACAGAGGTGGCGACTAGGGAATTGACCCTGATAGAAACACTGGTGTGGAAGGCGAGCTCGACCAAGGGCACAATCACTTTCCTATACAAACTACTGGTTTCCACTACATGCGCACCGCAACCCCGGTACAGAACGACATGGGACCAGGCCCTGGGAAGGGAGACAACTGAGGGGGAGTGGAAACACTTATGGTCAGACATCGCAAAATGTAATGACTCGCTTGATTTGAGGGAGGCACATTACAAAATCTTATTTGACTGGTACCTAGTCCCTGCCAAACTTAGAAAGATTTTCCCCCTCACTTTGGATCTTTGCTGGAGAGGTTGCGGTATCCTTGGGGATTTTTGCCACGTCTGGTGGGACTGCCCAACGATCAAGCCATTTTGGGAGGAGATTCTGGCCCAAATGAAGGACATGTTAGGTTTCCCCATCTCGAGTTCCATAGATGGGATCCTCCTGGGCTTTAGAGACACCACACTAGAACACCAAACCAAGGCAAATAAAGCAATTATGTGGGCATGCCTGGGAGCAGCGAAGAAGGCGATAGCGGCTAATTGGAAGAAAAAAGAAGCCCCAATCCTGGCGCAATGGCACTCTCGCCTATGGAAAATACTTACGATGGAACGCATGTCGGACATTTTCAGAGGTGAATATAAAAATTTTGAATTTAAGTGGGGGCCACTGGTGTCATACCTTACAAAAGGGCTTCCGCTTGCAGTGTGCCCACCCACACTAAGAGGGCTCCACCTGTTCCAATTTTAGACCTGGCAATGGTGCTGTAATAGAAGACTTTTCGCGAGGACAGACATGACACTCATCAGACACCAAGCAGAATAAGTGCATTCCACCAGTTCACCCTGAGTAGTAGCTAGGGGAGGGAGGATGTGCTTCTCCACCACAGGGAGTGGGGGGTGGAGGGGATGGGGTTTGGGGGTTTTAGTTCTTTGATGTTCTCTTCTTTTTTGTTGCAAACGCCATAGCCTTAAGGGCTGATGTAGAGCTCAATAAAAATGTCATTCCTGTATGTTAAGATACTGTGACAAAATTAGCGGTGTATGGCTTATGGAATGTTGCAACGGCCAGGTTCCAAGCTGTTATGGAAATGTTTATATTAAAATGTCAATAAACAGAACTTTGATTAAAAAAAAAGTAGCAGGTGACACGTCTTCTGTATTAGAGTCCATCCTAAATATTGTGGACGGGGCATCTCTCCACATACATTTTGGCTGATGTTCTACTCCAAATTAGGCCCTATGATAATTGCTTGCAATAAGACCTACAACACTTATAGAATATAAATGCAGCAAGAGCACTGCAAACTCTAAATGCCACATCTTAAAACTGGTACTGTTCAAACTTTTTCTGTAAAAGAGTGTTCGATTTATCCATCAGTGGGATTCATAAAATTATAGACAATTCTCAGAGGGAGCTTACTGTAGACCTATCCAGATTTTGCACAGACTTCTATAATACAAGATTAAGGGTAAGGGATAACAGATCATCATTTCATTCATATTGGACACATAGCAACAAATGCAAGCACTTATCTTCCCTTTGGACTTATGGATGACATGGTCAGAGATTGGTCATGTTGAATTGAAACAATTAGATGACTCTAATTCAAAGAATGAGATATTCAATTATTATTTTAAGCTCCCAATTTCTAGATCTCTTAAACATATATATTATACTTAAGAGAATGATAGAGCTTAGAACGATGTTGATCTAGGAATAAAAAGCTTGCTGTTTTTCAAAGGTTTTCTTGGACCTTGTATAGTCATCTGGTATCCTCCCTTACAGGCCAAGAAACCAAGTGCATGCAGTTGAAGCAAGGATTGACGTAATTAGATGAATACAATTATATATTTAATTTGTTGATCCTTTTAAATGCAAAAATCTTTAGTGGTTGTTGAAAGATTTTACCATTATTTGCGCGTACACTGCAAAACTATTTGCTAAATTGATAGTACGATATGAACCACCACTTTTTAGCATTTTACTGGGGGTCCTTCTCTTCTTTAGAGTGGAAGCGGGCATTGATCCTTTAGCAAGGTAGCCAAAATGATACAATGGTAGGGCCATTCCAAATAATTTCCTTTATAGCCTTCATCAATTTCCAGCTCAGCAGTTAATTCTGGACAACACAGAATGTTGTAAAAACTTCTTTGTACCTAGATGACTTCTGGTGCCCAGAAGATACTGGCTTTGCAGAAACATGATTTGGTGACTACTTTACAGAAACAGTCTCATTAAATGAAAGGGAAAAGGGCACAACAGTAACTTCCAATAGGTTGATTATACCTGTATTGATGGATATGCTACATAGGTGACTAATGCTTATGTATGTTGCCACCATCGAGAGATAGAAGTAACATCTCCTGATCATTGATGCTCCCACACTGACAAAAGATTTGAAGAACTATATATGAAAAAATGAATGGTTATCCTTGTTAAGGGTAAAAGGACCCAGCACACCTTCCCTCCGAATGAAAGCGTGGTGCTCATAAATGTAACCTGAAAATTGTATGCATCCACCTGTGGTATGTGGTTGAATTCCAGAAGTCTATCTGGCAGTGCGATCTCAGGCTTGGCGCTTTCACTGGGAGAGTGGGCTAAATTTCACATGCAGACCTTACATGTAACAGTGATTATTATTGGTAGACACTGCTACCTCCCTTGGAGTGACTACCAGATTGGCCTGAGCTGTGCCTATAGGACCGCAAACAACATTCTGCTCAGGGCCCTTAACGTTTTGTTCATGTCTGGCATTTTCCTTAGCTCTCTGTTGGCATAGCCTGAAAATCTGCCTTGTGCCTTTTCTATAAATGGTTATTACAGGAGAGGTGCTCCAGTTATTTTGCAGAGGGAGTGCAGCAGATCAAAAGGGAAGTGGAATATAAAGAAAATTGTGTGGGCAACGGGATGCTGGTGGTGCAAGAGTGCACATTTGTGTAGGTGTGCTATGAATGCATCTAGGAAATGTGTTGTAACCTTGTTGCAGTGAGTGGAATGAGTGGCTAATTTGAGAGCATAGCTGTTCATGATTTGGCAATATTGAAAGAAGTGTCTATGTGTACACATAGGCACTAAACATCAGAGCGAGACACATGTTTCAATCACTAAACAGTGATTTTTGCGTACTGCTAAACGGGTGGATGAGTGTTCAATGCATGCACAATGATTAGCCAACATTCCAGTTTGTACATTCAAAGAATGTTTGTTGTAGTGTGATAGTTGGGTGAGAAAAGGTTATGACTTTTGATTGACAAACGGTGAAACTCTAATCTCGTAATTAGTGGGCTGTAGTGCAGCTCATATTGACGACTCAAACGGGTTATAACAGTGAGCAACGTAGATGGGTGGAAACAGAAATATCTCTAGGTCTTTGTGGAAGGCTAAGTAATCATAAATGTTCTTCCTACAGGCACGATGATTTCCATAGTTGACCAATTTGGGCAAAATTGTTCAACTCCCTCCAAGTCACAACTTGTTTGAAATTCGATTTAGAGATGGACTTTTGAGTAGACACTGTCTGGTCTGATACGAACTCACTCTCCTTTGGAAGAAGGAAGATCTGCAGCTGACACTGGTGGGCTTTCCAAAAAATGCACACTTACCTTTCAGAGTTAGACGTTCACAACTAACCAATGGCAATAAAGCACATGGGCCTATCTCACACACATAGATATAAGGACGTAGAAAAATATGGCTGTCATGTTCGGGAGCAATGTTGTAACTAGACTCGGTTTGATATAATTAAAGATGCAGCAGACGTAATAGCTACATAGAAAATTGTAAGAAAAATTAGTTTTATATTTTACAAATAAGGATAAAATAATGTTCACAAAAGAGAGTGCATGAAATAGAAAATGATTTATATCAAGCAATGCATTTGAATTAAGCAAGCAAGGAATAAAAATAGAGCACATTTGGGTCATTTTTTTCAAACTTACTTAGAGTGCAGTTCTTTGCCGCACTCCTTCAGGGAATTCTTCTCAACAGGTATATTTATTGAGCACAATTTCAGCCACACAGGCTCGACCCAGATTCGCATTATATTTTAGCCATTCGGGAAACTATATGAAAGGAGTCACCTATGGGATGAGTGTCTGTGCGATGGTTGCATGTAAGTGTTGCATGGTTGCTGCTATATGTTATTATTCACTTTTATGTAATACCTGTTGTGCATCCATATCATGTCATATTTATGCAACTGACTGTTATTGTATATTATGTGGATCTATTATACTATGTACATTCGCATTATGTTATCATAGCAGAACTTAAAAATGTATTAACCACTCTATTCTGAAATTTATTCGGTCTGATTGTGATACAGGAAAGTGATATTTCTACATCCATAAAAATAAACCTGGCAACGGAAAGAAACAAATATACCAAAGTTCGCCCTGTGTCTCTGGTATTATAAAAAAAACAAGTTGTATTATTTGGTACTTGAGTTGAAAGCAGACCACGCTGACAGTGAGGCGCCCTGTTTAATTCTGCATGAATTTGCCTCCTTCAACCTCTGAGGAGGGGAGTGCAGGGGGAGGCCGCGCATATCTCTCAGCCCCTGACAGCTGATGAAATCTCAGTCAGGGCTGTTATCTCCCCGTGTGCTAAAAGGTCCTCAGCTGAGAGATAAAAGAACAAGGTTACTGTGACAATTTGTTTACACATTGGGAGAGATTAAGATCACATTGAAAAGACATCAAAATAACAACTTCTTGAGTTACCACAGCATGGAACCCAATGTAATCAACACTGTTCTGATTTCAGGGATAATTTAAGACCAATTTATTATCTTAATTAAAAAAGGATGCAATGCTAGATGTTAGTTGGGTCGTTAACAGAGGGAAGATTTCTGCAAGACCTACTCTGCGACGCTTTAAAGAATCCCATAAAGATGACGGTAGATTGAATATTTTGTGTTACATGCTCTATAAATGATGACTCTGGCCTGGCCCACTCACTGTGGGATTTCCTGCACCCGTGAATACAGTTATTGGTAGATGTGTAGAGCAGATGATGGGTTGCGTCTTCAGGGGTGAAACATGAGTTTTTTAAGAGGGTTATTAAAAATAAATCAGAAAAATTATTTCACTTTCCTAGTGAAGGCTATTGCATTTGTGTCCTTATTTTTGCACTTTTGTTTTTATGTTCGAGGGGAACTTGAAAAAAAATCCAGATTGGGGGACTGTCCAAGCATTTAGCACCTATCATTCTACAGAAATAATGCCCGAATTACACAAGTCATAAGGGTTCTAAATCAACTATTGTCACATTTTTCACTGTTTCACTTTTAAAAATAAATAAATAATAAAATGCATTCTACAGAGGTGCACAGTTCTAACAGATATGAAAATTCTTTTGGGAATTTAAGAATTAAAGGCGAGAGGATGAGGCCTAGGGGCCAGAACTGCCGACTTCCAAGTTGGGGATCCAGGTTCGAGTCTCCGCGTGGGCTCAGCATCCTGTGATTCTGGGCAAATCACTTAATCTCCCTGTGCTTATGGACAGCGCCTGGATCCCCTCACAGTAATAAGCTGCGCTATACTCCTATCATTTCACTGAGTGATAAGTGCACAAAATGGCTGCCCAGAAGACGAATCCCAGATTTAACTCATTACTGAAATTACATATATAAAATGTATAGCTTTGGTTCTAATCTGTTGCAACTGACCAAACTTTATTTATACATTTTGGGGCAGATTTACAAACCCCTTGCGCCACTTTTGCGTAATTTTTAACATGGGAATAATGACGCAAAAGTGGCGCAAGGGGCTTGTAAATCTGCCCCCCAGTATTTTATTGATTTCTATAGCAGTATTTCTTGTGGTAATACTCGGTCTTTCAAGTCATGGATTTCATTTTCTGGAAATACCCGTACTGAGGCAAAAATAATCAATCATGAGAAGCTACAGAGAGTTCTTCCAATGTTCATTACTTGCTGAGGTGGAGGGTACAAAGTTGTATCTATTCTTAGGCTGTATAGTCCGTTAGGAGTAAGTGATGCTGATGCAGCGGGAAACTGGGCAAAAATCTTTCACTTACTTCACATCATATATGCAACCTAACTCGATCTGTTTCCTCTCTGGGCCCGAAACAAAACACTAAACTGCCATTGGTCCTCCAATGGATCTTTTACGAGACCTAACAGGGACTTGGATATTTAGAGAACGTGAGGCAAATCCTTATGAGGACCTGGAATAAAGAAATTCCAATTTCATGCCAACCTTCAACCATTCATTAAGATCTTTCTCAGTGCTAAGAATATCGACAAAAAGTTCATCCAAGAATGACTCAAATACGATATGTTTGCTCATATAAATATTTTATCTAAGCCTCAATTTGAATGGTCCGGAACATAAATCACCTTTTACGATTCAATTTAATAGAAATCATTTAGTACAATTAGTCACACAATGTCATACAGATTCAATAAGATAACATTTGCTGATTACTTAGGGAACATAAAGAGAGAGAGAGAGAGCGAGAGAGAGAGAGAGAGAGAGAAACATGGGAAAGTTAAGTCTCAGCATTTAGGTTATACAAACCAAATATCCAGAGTTGAACCGCAATAACTCACAGGAATTAGTCCATAAACTCTTCAGCCGAAGAGTTATACCTTCACTCTTTACCAGCCGGTAAAGTACAGGTTGGAGTCAGTTCGGAAAGTTCTCTCTGGGTTTGCAATTGTATTGATACATTTCTATCAAAAGTGTTGCTGAATCAAGAGAGAGTCTATTGTTTACTAGCATAAGGAAGAAACTTCATGAAAAGTTCTCACAGCATCCAGTATGACTACTTCAGCTAAATTCTGCTTTTCGAACGAGGGAAAGAAGCCTTTGAGGCCTACGTGGAGACTTTGCTGAATCATTATCACGTTATGATTAATATAAAACACACATTAATATAAATAATTCAGTTTACAGTGTTTATTCACTCATTATTGTTCTTTAAAAGTTACTTGTCAATATTAGGTAGTACTAAACGTTTTCGCACTTTATTTATTTTCGAACAAATTAATATGTGTGTCAATTTTGTTATAAGCATTGATATCACAAAATACTAAAGAAATACTGCGAAACTTCATATTATAAAACATTCATATACAAAGCATTTTAACCGTTTTTGAGTGTTCATTATATAAACATTTATTTCATTTATCACATTTAGAGGTCATCAACAGCACGTTTTCTGGGTTAAATTATTGCTTAGGTTCTCAAACTCGTGATTACATTGCATAAGCAAATAACTTTTTCTCTCTTTAATTAAGTTTTCCACATTTTTACATTACAAAACATTTCTGCATGCTTTTATGATGCAGTATGAAATCTCACGTTTTCGTTATCAATCATTTTACACGTTCTTATCAAAAATTATTAGCGTAAATCTCATTTGATGGTGAGAATTGATAGAGGCATTGTCATAAAACGTTTACGCTCCATAAATGCTTCCAATTACATCTTGGAGGGCAGAAAACAGATCTCTACAGAGTCTCATTTTCAGATTTCCGTTGAATGCTAAAAAAAAGTGTATTGATTCTAAGGCCTAGGCTTAGCAAATTTGAGCACCTAGTATTCTGATAGCTCATACTGTGTGGCCTACAAGTGGATCTGGATTGAACAATCACATTTACTTTCATAAATATAGGTGTTGGCTGGTCATAAAGAGTAGTATTAGTTTTTGTAGGTATTTTGGACCGAGGTGATCCAACCCCTTGACTTGAAAATCATGCAGAGAAATTTGAAAGTAATCTGGGCCATTGAGAGGCAATAAAATTTGAGAGCTGGAGTGATTTTATCAGCTCTATCTGTGCAGAGTAAAGCTCTGGATGTTTGGTGTTAGATTCTCTGCAATTTGAGAATGTCCTTGTGAGCTCTCATCTACATTTTATCACAGAAGGTCAGCTGTGATAGTTCCAGAACTCTATTGAGTTAGATTTGGCAATTTAACTAGATTAGGGGAGATTCTTCTAAGAATTGGTAGTTGGTAACTTATGTTTCTAAAGACTACTGTTATTTGACGTGATAATGAGATAGTTTTGCGCAGCATACCATAAGATTTTTTTACTCACTAGGATGTGATAGTTCCTAGTTCCCTCTTTTAATAGCCACTTGATTGGGAGGTGTCGGTAATCAGTATTTCATTTTTTGTTCTATCAATCAAAGATAGCTTTTCTTCATCCGGTAGTGGACATATTTTTCCTTGTCTGTGGGTTCGCCAAATAGGATGGAAATTTGCATGTCATTTGCAAACATTTGGAACTGTAGATGGTAGTTGTTTGTGATCTTGCTCGAGGTCCCCTCGCGACTCCTGGTCATTCCGCCTGTGGGTCCTCCTGAGGGTCATCTTGAATTCTCTTAGACTTTTCTGGTTACTCCAGATGTGCTCTGACTCTCCATTGCTTGGAGAGTCCCCAGGACCTTGCTGGTCCTCATCGTAACCTGCTTGACCTTCCTGCGTGGGTTGCTTTTGCCAAGTCTTGTTGGTGCTCCAGGCGGACATCGACCCCTCAGCACTCAACATCCTTTGTGGGACAGCTCGCATCTGGCTCCTGGTTGTCGTCGACATCTCCTGGTCCTCATGGCTGCAGAGTCAAGCATCCCTTTTTCGCACCTGAAGCACCCAACATCGGTGGGCATTCGTCTCCCGAGCCCCTGGTCACCCTGAAGTGACCCAGACTCTGTTCCCTCTGCTTTCAGGTTCCTTTCTTCAAGAATCCATCCCTGGATTCCACCGGACCCTTTTCACCTTCATGGCCCTTCTTCGCAGCCCTCCATTGAGAACGACAACGTTTTCTGACACCACTCCAGACCTATGCACCCGGCTCCTCTGGGATAGGTAACTCGGGTACTATGGTATCCACAGGTGGGGTGGCTCTCCAACCCCCTAAGTTCCAAAGGGTTTCCTCGAAGTCCTCCTAGAAGGGTCCTTAAACTGTAAAATTGCAACCGCGACTTCCCCATAGAATTGCACGGAGCCCGTGGCCGTGTTAGCACACTGCACCCGTCCTCCGTGGGGTCCCTATCTACTCACCTTGGGTGGTTCCTTGGGGTCCCAATGATTTTACGTGCTCCGGACCTTGTCTTGACCCGAGTCGTGGTTGTTATACTACTATTTTAGTATATGGTTTGGTCTCCCCCTGGAGCCCACTGTGTATTGTGCTGCTTACAACTGTGCTATTGATCTCGTATTGTGTGCTTTATGTTCTATCCTCGGGTAGAGGATACTAGAGAGTGTTATATTAATAAATACATATTTTTATATAACTACTGTGTGGTTCTCCTTTCATTTAATTAATGCAGGAGGTGATATTCTGGTAAAACAAGCTGCTTTACATTCCTTCAAGATTAAGCCTGAAGGCTGCTCTCCACAGCTACCACTAGGATAGCTTTCTAAAGGTTATCTTTGACCTCATACATCATAAGGGTCATTTGGACTGGTGCAAGGTGCCCACTTTAGTTAGTGGACAGCATATACCAGGCCAACTTCTCACATTGGTGTGCAGCGGTTGGGATTCAAGCCTGCATTGTTTTTACCAGATAAATCTCTTTGTGTTGATTAACTGAAAACCACTAAAGTATTAGGCACATATAATACTTAAGTTTAGATTAAGTAAGTTCTACTGAACTTGGGGTTGGGTAAGTCAAGGGTCTAGCACACCCTTTCTCCAACTCAAGAGAGTTTAGTTCCCACTAGGTTAGGTAGGTGCATACACCACACCACACTTAGTTATGTCTTCTAAAGGAGAAGCCAGTGGCTCTCTGCCTTCTAGGTACAATGAATTCACATTCCAGGAATTGAAAGCCATGTGTGTATCTAGAAAGCTGAAGACAGGGAGAAATGCCAACACCCAACATCTCATTGAGGTGTTACTCTTAGATGACCTTAGGAAGACCCCTGGGTCAGATGAGGTAGAAAGAGTGGGTGGGGCAGGGGATGAAGACAGGTCAGGAGGTGAAACCTTTTATGACCTAGACTCATACCCTGCCCAGGACGATCAAGATGATTCCCACCTGGACAACTCAGATCTTCAGGAAGAGGGTGGAGAAGGTCACAATGGCCCTCTCTTTACTCCTCCTGGAAGAGTGCAGAGTTTAACTAGGAGATCTAGATCTCCCTCCGCAGAATCTAACCAGTCAGGACAGTCTGCAGGGACCTTAATATCTCATAAGAGGGATAACTCTTATGACAGACAGTGCCAATTTCTGGAGCTTGAGAAAGCTAAGCTTAGGCTTATGAAAGAGCAATTGGCCCTAGATAAAGAGTCCCTAGAAGTCCAGAAGGCTAGGAAAAGATTGGGACTAGAGTCCCATGGTGGCGGAAACAGTGTCCCTAGAGTTATGGAACAGTATTTTGACCATAGGAACCTGAGCAAGATAGTCCCTCCCTACCATGGTGGGGATGACATCCACAAATGGATAACTGCTTTGGAGAGGGCCTGTAAGGTACAGAGGGTCCCTCAAGAGCAGTGGGGAGCTATCTTGTGGCTCTCCTTTGCTGACAAAGGTAGAGATAAGCTCCTCGCTGTAAAAGAAGAGGATGCTGACAACTATTCAGTCCTGAAGAGTGCTCTCATTGATGGGTTTGGCTTAACCACTGAACAGTACAGGATTAAGTTCAGAGACACCCAGAATACAAAGACTCAGTACTGGGTAGACTTTGTAGATTGTGCTACTAAGACTCTGGAAGGCTGGTTACTTGGCAGCAAAGTGAATGATTTCAAGGGATTGTACAATTTGATTATGAGGGAGCAGATCCTTAATAATTGCCAAAATCAGTTGTTGCATCAATACCTGGTTGACTCTGATCTGACTTCTCCCCAAGAATTGGGAAAGAAGGCAGATAAGTGGGTCAGAACCAGGGTGAAGCAGAAAACCCAGACCACAGGTGGTGACCAGAAGAAGCTAGATGCTAAACCTTCAGATAAGGGTGGGGAAAAGGGTAAAGACCAGAAGTTTTCATCAGAGCCCCAAAAACCTGTATCTGGGGGGGAGTCACAGTCTAACAAAGGTAAAGGCAAAAAGAAACCTTGGTGCTTCCTGTGTAAGGAGAAAACCCATTGGACAAGAGATGCCAATTGTCCAAAGGCCAAGGATTCACCTCCTACCACCAGGGGCGTAACACAGGCTCCTGCAGCCCCCGCGGTGCGGGGTGGCCCCAAGCTCCAGGGGGCCCACTCAGCAGAGTACTTCGGCCGGAGAGCTCCTGATTGGGCCTGGAGGGGGCCCCTACACATACCTGGCAGGGGGGCCCCCTCAATTTTCGTTACGCCACTGCCTACCACCACTGCCCCTAAGTCAACTGTTCCCCCTAGTTCAGCTTCAAGTGGTGGTACAGGGAACAAGGGTATAGTAGGGTTAACCTTGGGATCTGAGATGGGTTCTGGCCTAGTCAGAACTCCAGCTCAGGCTGTACTTGTCTGTGATGGAGGCCTGGATATTGACTCCTTAGTTGTAAGCCCCAGTAATCTGGGCAAATACAGGCAGCAGCCTTTGATCAATGGCAAGGAGGCCATGGCATATAGGGACACAGGAGCAAGTGTCACCATAGTGACAAAAGATCTTGTGGGCCCTGACCAGATCATACTTGATGAGATGTACCAAGTGTCCAATGCCAACAATGTCAGGACAGACCATTCCTTGGCAGTTGTTAATTTCAGCTGGGGGGAGGAACTGGCCCTAAGAGGGTTGTGGTTAGCTCAGACCTCCCTGTGAAATGCTTGTTGGGCAATGATTTGGAAACTTCAGCATTGGCTGAAGTGGAACTCAGGACACATGCAGCAATGTTGGGCATCTCTGTAGATGTGTTTGCTGTGACTAGGTCACAGGCAAAACTTTCTTCCACTGAACAGGTCCTGGATCCTGAAAAGATGACCCAGGTGCCTTCCAAGAGTAGGACCAGGAGGAGTACGGCCTTGTCTTCCCCCCATACTCAGAGTGAGGATCAGATTCCTGAGGGGGATGATCCCAGGCCCTGTGAAGGAACAGTCTCAGATAAACTTGAACCTGATCTGGTTGAGTTCTTGGGTACAGGAGCAGCAAACCTGCCCCTCTCTTGAACCCCTCAGACAGCAAGCTGTTGCTGAGGCTGCTGGGAGTGCCAGTGGGTCCCACAGGATCTACTGGGATGAAGGACTCCTTTACTCAGAGGGTAGAGACCCCAAGCCTGGTGCCACCAGGAGGTTGGTCATACCTCTGAAGTTTAGGGGATTCCTACTAACACTGGCACATGATATCCCTTTAGCAGGACACCTAGGCCAAAGCAAGACTTGTCCCTCACTTTCACTGGCCTCACATGTCAGAGGACACCATGGAGTTTTGTCGTTCCTGTACCACCTGTCAAGCCAGTGGTAAGTCAGGTGGTACCACAAAGGCCCCCTTGATACCACTACCTGTGGTGGGGGTTCTCTTTGAGAGGGTTGAGATTGACATAATTGGTCCCATGAACCCTCCAGCTGCATCTGGGTACAGTTATATTCTAGTGGTGGTGGACCATGCCACTAAGTATCCAGAGGCAATACCCCTTAGAACTACCACAGCTCCTGTGGTGGCCAGGGCCCTCCTGGGAATTTTTTCCAGAGTGGGTTTCCCTAAGGAGGTCTTAACTGACAGAGGTGCAAACTTCATGTCTAGTTACATCACTGCAATGTGGAAGGAGTGTGGAGTAAATTACAAATTTACCACACCCTATCACCCACAACGCAATAGGTTAGTTGAAAGATTCAACAAAACCCTGAAGGGCATGATCATGGGCCTCCCAGAAAATGGGATGTCCTGTTGCCCTGCCTTCTCTTTGCCTACAGAGAGGTCCCACAGAAGGGGGTTGACTACAGCCCTTTTGAACTTCTGTTTGGGCATCCAGTTAGGGGTCCCTTGTGTTTGGTGATGGTGGGATGGGAGTTACCTCTCAAACCACCTAAGCAAGACATAGTGTACTATGTACTTGGTCTCTGCTCCAGGATGGCTCAGTATATGAAGAAGGCAAGTAAAAACCTTGAGGCTAGCCAAGAATTACAGAAAGCTTGGCATGACCAAAAGGCTGTACTGACTGTATATCAGCCAGGACAGAAAGTATGGGTGTTAGAGCCTGTGGCCCCAGCAGCTCTCCAAGACAAGTGGAGTGGACCCCATACAATTCTTGAGCAGAAGGGAGAGGTAACCTACCTGGTGGGCCTTGGAACTCCCAGGAGCCCCACAGGGTGCTCCATGTGAATAGACTCAAGCCATATGTGGACAGGGCAGACATGGGCTTGCTCACGGCTCCTGATGAGGGACAGGAGGAAGAGAGTGACCTACTCCCTGACCTCCTCTCACAGAACCCTGATGATGGCTCAGTTGATGGTGTAGCTTTGGCAGGCAGCCTCACTGAGCAACAGCAGACTGATTGCAGGAAGGTCCTCAATGTACAGACATATGTTTTCCCTGACTCCTAGTCAGATCACTTGGTGTACCCATGAAGTGGACACAGGTGAGAGTCTGTTAAAAATAAGATTTACAGGCAACCTGACCATATTAGGGACTGCATCAGGACTGAGGTCCAAAAGATGCTGGAACTGGGAGTGATTGTACCCTCAGATAGCCATTGGGCTAGTCCAGTGGTCCTGGTACCCAAGCCTCATACCCAGGGTGGTAAGAGAGAAATGAGGTTTTGTGTGGACTACAGGGGGCTCAATGCAGTCACTAGGATTGATGCTCACCCTATTCCTAGGGCAGATGAGCTCATTGATACTTTGGCCTCGGCCAAATTCTTGAGCACATTTGACCTCACTGCTGGATATTGGCAAATCAGACTAGCTGAGGATGCCAAACCCAAAACAGCATTTTCAACCCCTAGTGGGCATTATCAATTTATTGTAATGCCCTTTGGCTTGAAAAATGCACCTGCCACATTTCAAAGGTTGGTGAATAAAGTTCTCACAGGCCTGGAAAACTACAGTGCAGCTTATCTTGATGATATTGCTATATTTAGTTCCACCTTGGAGGATCACCTGGTCCACCTAAGAAATGTTCTGGAGGCCCTGCAGAAGGCAGGCCTCACTATCAAGGCCACTAAGTGCCAGATAAGGCAGAGTAAGGTTGTGTACCTGGGCCACCTTGTGCGTGGAGGCCAGGCTCAACCATTGCAGAGCAAAATCCAGACCATCATGGACTGGGTTGCTCCAACTACCCAGACTCAGGTCAGAGCTTTTTTGGGCCTAACTGGATATTACAGCAGGTTTGTTAAGGGATATGGAGCTATAGTGACCCCCTTAAATGATCTGACTTCTAAGAGAATGCCTAAGAAAGTTCAGTGGACAGTTAGCTGTCAAAAGGCATTTGATGACCTGGAGCAGGCCATGTGCACTGCTCCCATTCTGCAAAGTCCTGACTATTCCAAACAATTCATTGTTCAAACTGTTGCATCTGAGTTGGGGGTAGGGGCTGTGTTATCACAACTGAATGAAGAGGGTCAGGATCAGCCATTATCTTTTTTTTTTTTTTTTTTTTAAACTTTGTTTATTGGTTTAAACACAGCCATACATAACATGATTGGACGACATGTACAAGATTATCAAGAGGATAATTAAGCAGACATTGATTCTAGCTACATATTAACCATCTCCTACAGCACTCGCTTGTTTATGCATCTCCATTTCCACAGTAGGCGACACACAGGGATCCCCCCGATGCCTATTCCAGTGTGACCACTTCCTATCCCATTTCTTGGGACACCCCCGAGTCTTAAACACCTCAGTCTCTGCCAACATACATCTATCCATTTCTTTGGCCCACAAGGTGACGAGTGGCGGGTTCGTTCCCCCCAACCTCTAGCTAGCTCCCGTTTCACCAGCGTGTATCCCAGTGTCGTGAATTGCTGTTCAACTTCCGTGAGGTCCGTCGCCTCCCATATGTTTAACAGCCCCAGTTGTGGTGTTAATACTATGTCCTTTCCCAACGCTGTGCGGATGTGGTCGGAGGCCCCCTCCCAAAGAGCACGTATCTCTGGGCAAGTCCACAGGGTATGGTGAAATGTGGCCTGCTGACCACATCCCTTCATACAACGGTCGTCAGGTCTAGTTCCTATTTTCGCCAAAACTTTCCCTGTGATATATGATCGATGGAGTATCCTAAGTTGAATCAGCCGGAATCTCTGTGTGATTGCTGCGTCTCGGGGGGACGTGAGTGCCGCCTGCCAGTCCTCATCATCGATAGGACCAATGTCTTCTTGCCACCGCTCTCTGAGCTTCGGGAAGGCGTCTGGCAAGTTATTACTCAATTTCTTATAAATTAAAGATATTGCCTTCGAATTAAGGGGCCCATCTAGCAGGCGGTCTTCCAGCGGTGACGACTCTGGTATATCTGTGAGAGACGGGAACACCGTCTGTATCGCATGCCTGATCTGTAAGTACCTATACATTTCTCCTTGTGCCAGATGATATTGTTCCTGGAGCTCACCAAAGGTAAGTAGCGCTCCCTTCTTCACCAGATCCCTCACTGCTGATATCCCGATGAGATCCCACTTATCAAAACCGGGCTGATAGCATAGCATGCCCAGCTTCTGGGTGGACCACAACGGAGCAGCCTGCGAGAGGACGCCCGTCCATCCCAGCCGGGAGGTAACCACCCGCCAGATTCCCGGTGTGTGTTGGGTAGGTCCAAAAAACCCCCCCCTATTTTTCTTATCAGTGTTGTATAGGGCCCCCATATATCCGGATCAATCAGTTTGGTATCGGTCAAGGGCATATGCTGGGTCATCTGGGGGGTGGTACATCCAGTGATTGACGGTCACCAATTGCGCCGCCCAGTAATAACGCTGTAGGTCAGGAAGTGAGCCAGTAGCTTTTATAAGCAGAAGGCTGACCCCCAGAGAGAAACATTGGTCAGCCATTGAGAGAGAAGCTTTTGCTGTGGTTTGGGCTCTGGAGAAGCTGAGGCCATACTTGTTTGGCACTCACTTCATTGTTCAGACAGACAATAAGCCCTTCTTATAGCTAAAACAGATGGAGGGTGAAAACCCCAAACTTTTGAAATGGTTCATTTCCCTACAGGGGATGGACTATACAGTGGAACATAGACCAGGGGGTAACCATGCCAATGCAGATGGACTCTCCAGATATTTCCACTTAGAAAATGAAGACTCAAATGGTCAATATTAGTCTCATCTCCTTTCGCATGGGGGGGTTGTGTAGGAAAGTAGGATCTGCTTCTCATGGTTACCCCACTTTTTGCTTGATGTTACACTGTTTTGACTAGTCTGACTGGGATCCTGCTAATCAGGACCCCAGTATATCTGCGTTCTCCTTTAAATTGTTATGCATGTACTTTGGTACACTCCAGATTGGATATTGGGGTATACCCCTATAAGTCCCTAATATATGGTACCCATGTACCCAGGGCATAGGTACCCCAGAGGCCTCCCATCGGCTGAAGCATGTATTATGCCACCCACGAGAGGCCATGCAAAATGAAACTGCAGGTCTGCTACTGCAACCTGTGTAAGCTGGTGCTTGCACCACTTACTTTAGATATAGGTTCACTATATCTATAGGTCACTACACTTAAAACTTATAAGTCACCCCTATAGAAGGCCTTAACAATTCTGAAGGCAGGGTGCTGGGTTTTACGTGAGAGGGTGCCCCTGCATGAGCAGAGCCCCTCTGCAGCCTTCGGAGACCATTCTCCCGGGTTGTCTGTGACTCAGCCGGACATATAGGTAGAGGTGCATTATAATCTCGCGGTAAATACTATCTCGAAAACGGCTGCATAGAAACATATCGTGTTTGGTATCAAACACCTTGGAATCATACCTCCACACCGGTAAACGGTGTGGGAGGTATGATTCCACCCTTCTGAAGCGGGCTTCGTGGGGTCATGGGTCTATCCGGTGCCAGCCTTCTCGACCGGGTCAGCACAAAATGGATGCTGCCGACCAGAGACACATTTCTGCCCTCCTGCTGCTGAGCCAAGCTTGAGCAGAGGAAGGCAGCACAATAGGCATCCTGTCACAGGGAGGTGTGACCACCTCCCAGACAGGATTTAGTGTATTGGGGCTGGGTGCACTCTGAGAGTGCCTGAAATTCTGCACCTGGGGCACATTTGGTGTCCCAGTGCATAGTCCAGCTCAAACCAATTCTGGGAGCAGTTGGCTCCTGCTCTGGCACGAAACTAGCCAAAGGACATGGGTGTAACCACCCCTCTGTCCTGACCCTCCCCTAGGAGGGTCCCCCGAATCTGTCCAACCCTCTCCCGTGGGTACAAAAGGGCTTACCTGGCTGTAAGACTTTAGATTTTACATGGACAAGATTCTACAAGAAGAAACCACTGATCTTCGACCGTCTGGACACTCTGGACTTTGCTGGACTTCGACTGGGCCCGACTTCGTCTCCCTCTCCGTCCAAAGCTCTGTCTGTGCCCTTGCTCCATACAGGCTCTGTGCAGGACCTGTGATGCACTAAGGACAACTGAAGAATCTTCCTTGGGGTGAAGGAGTCACTCCCCTGCATTCGCAGGCACCGTAACGCAACTGACCAGTCTGCTGATCCTGAGCTCCTGTGGACTCCGAAGGCTCCAGCAACACAGGATGTGGGTTCTAAAGTTGCTTGAGGTTGAGCTGCCCTTTCACCGGGTTTGAGGCCAGTATCCCTTGTGGGGACCGCATAACCCGAACCCCTGTGCACCGCGTACATTTGCAAGTGCATATGCTTGTTGGCAATTCCTGAGCTTGTGCATTGGACTCTGTATAGTCCTGACCCCGAGCAGTATTTCCACCAAAGAACTTTGGGCTCCTTGCACCAAGTGCTCCGTGGGCTGGTAATTTGGGTCCTCCTGAGGGTCATCTTGAATTCTTTTGGGCTTTTCTGGTTGCTCCAGACGTGCCCTGACTCTCCATTGCTTGGAGCGTCCCCAGGACTTTGCTGGTCCTCACCGTAACCTGCTTGACCTTCCTGCGTGGGTTGCTTTTGCCAAGGCTTGTTGGTGCTCCAGCTGGACATCGACCCCTCAGCACTCGACATCCTTTGTGGGACAGCTCGCATCTGGCTCCTGGTTGTCGTCGACGTCTCCTGGTCCTCATGGCTGCAGAGTCAAGCATCCCTTCTTCGCACCTGAAGCACCCAACATCGGTGGGCATTCATCTCCCGAGCCCCTGGTCACCTTGAAGTGACCCAGACTCTGTCCCTTTTGCGTTCAAGTTCCTTTCTTCAAGAATCCATCCCTGGATTCCACCGGACCCTTTTCACCTTCAGGGCAGCAGCCCTTCTTCACAGCCCTCCATTGAGAACGACCGCGGTTTCCGACACCACTCCAGACCTATGCACCTGGCTCCTCTGGGATAGGTAACTCGGGTACTACGGTATCCATGGGTGGGGTGGCTCTCTAACCCCCTAAGTTCCAAAGGGTTTCCTCGAAGTCCTCCTAGAAGGGTCCTTAAACTGTAAAATTGCAATTGCGACTTCCCCATAGAATTGCAAGGAGCCCGCAGTCGTGTTAGCACACTGCACCCGTCCTCCGTGGGGTCCCTATCTACTCACCTTGGGTGGTTCCTTGGGGTCCCAACGATTCTACATGCTCCAGACCTTGTCTTGACCCGAGTCGTGGTTCTTATACTACTATTTTAGTATATGGTTTGGTCTCCCCCTGGAGCCCACTGTGTATTGTGCTACTTACAACTGTGCTATTGATCTCGTATTGTGTGCTTTATGTTCTATCCTCGGGTAGAGGACACTAGAGAGTGTTATAATAATAAACACATATTTTTATATAACTACTGTGTGGTTCTCCTTTCATTTAATTAATACAGGAGGTGATATTCTGGTAAAACAAGCTGCTTTACATTCCTTAAAGATTAAGCCTGAAGGCTGCTCTCCACAGCTACCACTAGGATAGCTTTCTAAAGGTTATCTTTGACCTCATACATCATAAGGGTCGTTTGGACTGGTGCAAGGTGCCCACTTTAGTTAGTGGACAGCATATACCAGTCCAACTTCTCACATGGGTGTCTCACTTTCAACCCGGGAGAATGAACTCCGTAGACTGTAGGGGTGTCCTGCTCATGCAGGGGCACCCTCACACTTAGAACCGACCACCCTGCCTTCATGATTGAAAGGCCTGCTTTAGGGGTGACTTATAGGTTTTAAGTGCAGTGACCTTAGATATAGGTAAACCTATATATTTTTCGTAAGTGATGCTAGCACCAGCTTACACAGGCTGCAATGGCAGGCCTGTAGTTACAAATTGAGTTGCCTCCCATGGGTGGCATAATACATGCTTCAGCCCATGGGGGACCCCTGGTGTACCTATGCCCTGGGTACCTTAGTACCATATACTGGGGACTGATAAGGTTACACCAGTGTCCAATCTGGGATGTACCTAAGTACTTACCAAACCATTTTAGGGGAGAAAGCACAGAGACTGGGGTCCTGGTTAGCAGGATCCCAGTCAGACTAGTCAGAAAACATCATTATATCAAGCATTAAGTGGGGGTAACCATAAAAGCAGATCCTACTTTCCTACACATATCTTCTTTGATGTAAGACATTATAGTTTTCATGCCCCTGCTAAGTTTGAAACCTGATTGCCTATCATGTAATCTATTACTGGATTCACTGAATCCTTGGAGATGGCCTTGATCACTAGAATTTCACTGCCATATGGAGGTTTCAGATTGTTATGCCGGTCACCAGTATCAGTGGTCAGCATTTGGTTTCTTCAGTCGTGGGGCTACAATAGCTTTCTTTAACTCCGTACGAACCAGATCTTGTTGAAGTGAGGCATTTATCATTTATGTGGTGTCTGGTCACAGAGTTGATATGTCATCTTTAATAGTGAAGGCTGGGTGATGGCTTGACTGGGAGGTTTGAGGCTTTTATTTTGCCTACAGCCTTGCATACTTGCTTGAGACTCGTAGGGAGACAAATTGACATGTATGTTTGGCTGAAAGTACTAGGCTTTTGTTTATCCTGAATATCAGATGAAATATTTACTATATTGTTCTCAAATAAGTTCAGCAGGTCTTCACAGAGTTGATTGCATGCAATGGGGGGGGGGGATCTTTTTTGTATCTGGATAAAAAAGTTACTGTAGTAATTTAAGAAGGTGTTTTGCTTGATCTGTGGCTTATTTGATTTGACCCATGTAGTGTACCTTCTTCACTCGTTGGACAGCCTTGCTGTGATACCGTTACAGGTGAAAATTTTTAAGAAAACATATAGTTGTCTATTAGCCTGATCTTGGCTAAGGTACTATGCCAAGCTTAATACTGAGCAGCACAGATGAAGGTTTATGCAGAATCTTTGCTTCTATGTAGGTATGCCATAGTTTGTAAAATTTGGTTCTCGTCCAACCTCCAATATACAGTCTGTAGGTTCATGTTGGACTTTCAGTAGTTTGGTCTCTACAATTCTGTAGAAATGTGTGGTCATTGAAAAACAGAGCTTTCAAAATGTTCAGCTGCAATCATGTGTAGTCAGTGACATTCTCATTCTGTCATTCACCTCATGTATTCAACCAATGAGAACCCCCCATGATAGGTTATGGATTTTGCATGACCAATAAAAAAATAGCTTCTTCCTGCCTGAAAGAGTTAAGACATATTTCTCTGAAGTCGGTGTTGCTTAAAACCACAAATATATAGCCAGATTACTTTTGAGTAACTGCAAGAGTAGCTCCCAAACCTCAGATTGGTGGGGGATAATCGAATCCACGAATAGAGACTGTTGTTGACCCTCATATGTCCATGCTTATGGGGGAACCTGGTGAGCACTGCCTACATTTTTTTCCACACATACATCTTTATTCATGTGATTGATTGGCAGGGTCTTTGTTAGAATTTATGATACGTATGATCTTTTTTGATGTTTGGTGATATAACAAGTATAGTTTTTTTAAGAGTTGTGTGGTATTCAATAGAGAATTTTGTCTTGTAAACATAGCAAAATAGAGTTATTTAAAAATAAATTATCTTGCATCATTTTGTCTCAGTAAGGCGGAGGTGGGTTAAATAGTTTGTTTCACAGTGCTGAAATAATGCTCACATTACTGTTGTGTTTATCTATACATATGTCTGTCTATATATTCCTATGATAAAATTTCCTTGGAACAATTAAGATCTGATTCCATAATTACTGTGAAGAAGGGGACCACATTCGCAACAGGGCCATAGACAATGACAGATGGCTGGCTGTGATAAATAGTGGATGTCAGTCAGCCCACTTAACCTTAAATAAAGGCATGAGAAGCCATTAATATGGACACTGTGCCTTGAATGGACATGTAAGGGCTTAAATAACAACTATATTCAACCTACCACTATTGTCTAATATGAGACATGATAGCAACTGTTGTTGGAATATTGTAATTGACAAACAACATCAAGTTGCCCCTTGTTAATAACATTGAGCCATTGCTGACCATCTCTCAGCCTTTGTTCGAAAAAACGTCCCTGATGATCTAATCACTGCCTCACTAAAGGCAATTCTAGCACCTGAAAGTGTGGTTACAATATATGATTGTAAGAGAATCCTTTTTTTGATCATACCAGGTATCACCCTCAGACTATTTTCTTTGGTACACTACTATTCTTTTAGCTTTAATACCGCCACCAGGACAGTAATGAGATTGTTTTGCCACATGGCACCTTACATGGTCATAAGGTAACCTATAAATTAAAAGACATCAATATTTTTATGCATAGAGTTTTAGAATTCATGTCGAGGGTAAGGTAGGGGTACAATTTTGCAAGTAACAGCTGTCCCTCCAAGCACACTGTGAAGTGGTGAGGCAGCAAAACGCAAATGAAAGCAAGTTAGGCAGATAGGAATACCCTTCAGCACTGTCCCATTCGAGGACTTTGTTTGCTCACCGCAGGGGTGGTACCCAAATAAGAACCAGATCAATTTTGCCTGATCCACAGCTTATCTGTCCTTAGGGAGAACTCAGTGAATGAGGCAACTGATGAAGCCCTATTCTCTGTGAAGTATGCCTCCCTGGACCAGGCCTTCATGCTGCAGGAATTAGGCCCATGCACTCTTTTGGCAAAAGCGGACATTAAGTCAGTTTGCAGACTCTTGCATGTACACCCAGATGATTTCTACCTCCTAAGTTTCCAGTTTGAGAGTTTTGCTCTATTTTGACAAATGCATGCAAATGTGGTGCTCTGTTTCATATGCATACTATGAGAGGTATTGTTCATTCTTGGAATGGCCATTTAAGAAGGCATCAGGCTTCCCAAGGGTACTGCATTACTTGGATGATTTCCTGCTTCTGGGAACCCCAGCATCTTACCATTGCAAACAAGTCCTTTCGCAGTTTGTGAGTTTGATTGGCAAGTTTTCATCCCACTTGCACGAAGCAAGACGTGGCCTGCTCACCAATATTGCCTTCCTATGCATTGAACTAGATTCTGCTGCATGGGTGAGTGTGCTTCTGCAGGATAAGGTGGTGCTGTTTAAAAAGCTCATAGAGGAATGTTTGCCCTCTATGAAAGTGACTCTGCATCAGCTTTAGGTCCTGGTAGGTCAGCTGAAGTCTGCAATCCATGTTATTCTCATGGGGCACCCATTATCTAGGTTTATTTCACAAACTGTGGCTGGCCACAAGCAGAAACATCACTGAAACGGGCTTTTGGTGGAGGTTAGACAATATCTGAGGATTTGGGACTCGCTTTTACAACAGTTCAATGGATTTGTGGTAAGCCCAGAACCTCCCATGCCTAGCGAGGAACTCGCTCTGCTCACAGATGAGGCTGGAATCATTGGCTTTGGAGCCATCCTGAGTATTAAATGGTGTTCTCAGTGCTGGCCCAGTTCTTGGTATGAGTTTGGGTTGGTGAAGAACATCGTCTTTTTGGAACTGTTCCCATTCTGGTGGCACTAACTGCATGGCCCGCCCAATTTCGCAACAAGTCAGTAGGTTTTTTGGTCAGACAACACAGCAGTAGAGGAGTCAAAAAAATCAAGACAGGCAAATGTAAAATGGTGCTCAGATTGTTGAAAGAGTCATTGGTATTGTGCCTGAAGAACAGTTTCACAATAAAGTCAAAACATGTACCATGGGTGTTAAATAACGCTGCTAATTATCTCTTTGGCTTCAAGCTGCAGGAATTCAGGCAGTGCCACCCAGAGACTGCAGATCTACCTTCAACTTTCCCAGATCATCTATGGAAGCTTGGTGCCCCATCCTACCAGACCTCATGGCAGCGAGTATAGCGCCCAAGTTAAACAGAGCCTATGATGGAGCATTCTGGTGCTATTTTTCCTTTGTGGGTAAAGGGGGGCAGGATTCTAGGTGCCCAATTGATGCGCAGAAGCTCTATGGTCAACACGCCCCCCAACCAGGATTGGATGTCCAATTTATCCATTAATCATTTGGACACATGGCCCCTGCTAAATACCACTACCCTAAAAAACTTTTAGGTAGTATAAAATCGGGATCTCCAAGGGATCCCCTGCCTATTTCCGTGCTCCAGCAGCTGGAACCGCCATCGTTGCATGTAGTCATGGATCTCTTAAATGCCTCCTTGTTGGAAGCTGTCATCCCGCTAGACTGGAAACATGCCATGGTATTGCCTCTCCTTAAAAAGGCAAACGCTGACCCTGACTTACCCTCAAACTATCATCCCATCTCACTGATACCGGCTTTCTCTAAAATCTTAGAAAAACATGTCCATGCACAGCTTTCGTTGTTTGTCGAAGCTCAAAGTTTTCTCCATCCCTCCCAATCAGGTTTCAGAGCTGGTTTTTCAACAGAAACCACCCTGTTGGGGGTTACAGAAAGACTACGCTACCATCTGGACGCCGGAGACACTGTGGCCCTCATTTTGCTGGATTTGAGTGCAGCTTTTGACACGGTGTCTCATGCCGTGTTATTTAAAACCTTAAGATTGCTGGGCATATGCGGGTCAGCTCTGAAATGGCTTATCTCTTTCCTTACAAATCGCACCTTTCAAGTTTTTTCCCCTACAGCCTGTTCCGATACCCACTCTTTTGCTCATGGGGTACCTCAGAGCTCCATCCTTAGCCCCCTACTTTTTAATCTATATGTAAGGCCCTTGGCGGATATTGCAGAGAAGTCCGGGCTGACCCTCTTCTCTTATGCGGATGATTCTCAAATTATTTTCTCTCTATCCATGAAGAAAACTACACAGATTTCTCCCCTTCAGCTGGGTTTGAGGAATATCGCATCATGGATGCAATCTAACTACCTCAAACTAAACGGTGGTAAAACCGAGGTCCTTATATTCGGGAAAAATAAGGAACTTTGGGGCCCTCAACACTGGCCCTGTGAGATGGGTGCTCTTCCTACACCGGTTTGCCAGGCTCGAAACTTGGGCGTCATCATTGATGATGCACTCAGTATGCACGCCCAAGCTGTCAAAGTAGCCGCCACCTGTTTCACAATCTTGAAGTGGCTAAAAAAAGTTATCTGGATGCTACCAGAACCTACTCAGAAAACTGTTGTTCACGCTTTGATCACTTCGAGACTTGACTATGGCAACGTTCTGTATTTGGGATCAAACAAGGAGGTGACTCGTAGGCTGCAACTGGTCCAGAACTCCGCAGCTAGGCTTAAATGCCGGATCCCCAGAACCTCCTCTATCTCCGGTCATCTTCGTGATCTGCATTGGCTCAGGGTGGAGAACCGAGTTAAGTTCAAAGCCCTGAGCTATATGTTTAAAATTAAATTTGGAGCTGTCCCCAAATACCTTCAATCATTGGTCCATCCTCATGTCCCTCTTCGCGACCTCCGCTCATCCACTCAGGGGAGGTTTTCTGTCCCAAAAACTAAACTATCGCGAATAGGTGGAAGGTCTTTCACATACCTAGGCCCCTCACTCTGGAATGTCATGCTCCTAGCTCTTCGCAACGAAACAAATTATATTCAATTTCGTAAATCCTTGAAGACATGGCTTTTCAATCAATAGCCTGCTGCCTTGTTTAACTCAGTCTCTGATCTGCTTCTGCGCCGGGAAACCCTTTTTGGGTAGCTGTTGCGCATTATAAGTTTAAAAAATAAATAAATAAATAAAGCTGGACATTATTGCTTCCAGGCTCCCAGGGGTATGTAAGTCTGAGTTTGAAGTCCTACTTTT
The DNA here is from genome assembly GCA_963921515.1 of Calotriton arnoldi. Lineage (NCBI taxonomy): Eukaryota > Metazoa > Chordata > Amphibia > Caudata > Salamandridae > Calotriton > Calotriton arnoldi. Next base: position 1,763,247 of record CAWUFW010001381.1, read on the forward strand.
CAGGGCAGTCGTTTGCCTGGCATTTTATGGGGCTTTCAGGGTGGGAGAGCTGGTTGTGAGATCCAAAAAGTCAGACACAAGGGGGTATATCCACAAGAACGTGTGATAACTACCGCAAAAGTAGCGTAACGCAACTTTCAATAACGCAGCCTATCACGGGAAAATAACCCCGTGTCAACGTGGAATTCACAACAAGGTGGTACCAAGCAATAGCCACCAGATAACGTGTCAAATGTCAGTGTGAAAATCAACGCCACGCCCAAAAAATGCAAAACGCGAACACGAGAAATCATGCGATGAGGCCAATTGCGGTACAGAAATCAGCGAACACCAGCCACAGGCCTGTAAATCCCACGCGGCCGGAGGAAAAAAGCACCCTAAAAGAAAGAAAAAAAAAAGCCCAAAAACTATTCCAACTGCGTAGCAACATGGATGCACCCGGACCGAGTGCAGAGGACAAGCCGATCACCACAAGCCCTACGGAGGACCATCCAGGAACCCCGCTGTCGGGGAAGGGCAAGGACAAGTGGAAGAGGAAGACCGGGTACAGTCCGCAGGAAGACCAGATCATCGGCACCTCCACTGCGGCACTGGCAACCCAAACCGAAATATGGCAGGCCATCGTCACCAAGGTCAATGCAGTCGGAGAGTCCAGGAGGTCACTGGAGGAGGTCAAGAGGAGCTGGCATGATCTGAAAAGTCAGACCAAACATAAGCTCGCCGCCAACAGGGAGGCAGCAACGGCGACTGGAGGTGGGAGCCCTGCGACACAGGAGGAGCTGGAGCAAATGATGGCCACAGTCAACAGTGAGGAGACGGTGGCAGGATTGGGGGGCCTGGACACAGCACGATACGACCTGACCCAACAGCAACAGGGTGAGTAACCACTAGGGACGGGGGGACGGGGGAGATGGGCACAATGGCACACTTGCACAATTACGCGCAGCACACAGCACACCCACAATGACCGTGGAACATGTCCCTGAATGCCTTGGCACACTGCAGCACACATAGAAACGCCAAGTAGGCCCCCATCCACAATGTGCACAGAGGGCCCCCCTATCACCAATATCACAACCGACCCGTGCACATGTGCTGAATCCAGCAAAGCAACTGCTCCGTGACCCACACTGACTATGCAAGTAACACTGCATGTCCGATAGCATGGCAGCTGCCCCAAAAAATGACATGGCCCACGAAGCGACATGGAGGTAGCCAAGTGCGGATCACATCCGTAAAGGAGCAGGTCACACTCCGACGTGTCCATGTGCACCCACAACCCATGCCTTACAATACACGCAGCAGACGAACTATGCACCAGGCCACAAAAACAGTCCGCGAGCACACATGACCCAAGTCAAAAGCAAACCAGGCCCGAAAAGCACACAATTCAAAGGCACCCCGCCTCAAAGGGAGAAGGCTACACGAAATCAGAGCTGCAGGGGCAACTCACCCACAATGCAGCACACACACATAGCAATCACAGAACATCAGCAATGAAGGCAATGTGGTACAAAGTGCAACACCAGCACCACAGGACAGAGCTCACAACAGGTTCCGCTCGTGCATAGTAACTGTCCACCCACATCTGGCATTGCCTGACACTGTGTGATGATAATGTACAGGTACTACCACACATCCGTCATGTAGTCAAAAAACACACTGACTGCCATCAAATAGCCAGCACCCCCCAGTCACAATGTACATTGGCATGCAGTCTGAATGTATACATCTTCAAATCATCACCATACATGTGAAACACTGTTAACCTGCATCTCCCCTTTACATTGCAGAGGGACAAACAACACCCCCTGCACACATCCCACCATTGATGATGAAGAGGACAACCTGCACATATGTCAAGACACCCTCCAACGGATGTTGGACAGCCTCTGCACCCCACCCCCAGAAGCAGGCCAGGCCAGCTGCCTCAAGGTGACCCCACCACCTGCACAGACCACACAGCAGGAAACACACACCACCACGGCTGTCTCCCAGGACCCCCCGACCAATACATGGAATTCCAACGGCGTGTGTTGGGTTGTCAGGTGGAGTTGGCTCATCAACTGCGGGTGGGTTTCGAGCTCGTGGCAGCCAAACTCGATGCCATACGTGGGTGTCTGAGTCCTATCAGGGACCACGTACAGTCCCTATCGGACACCCCCTGTACACACCATGCTCCGCCACAGACCTTGGCTAACCTCGCTGGTGCCATGAGTCTAATACAAGCACTGTCTGGTCAGACAGGCACCAGCCATGACAGCACAGAGTTGGCACAGATGCGGAGGGCAATGGACACCATGGAGCAGATGCAGGATGGAAGTATGTCTGCCACGGCTGGACACCAGTGAGCAGTGGCTGGGAACAGCAACGCCCTGCAGTACCCCAACTTGTCATTGCTGCCACTGAGCCGTTCCCAGATGACTGCAGTGGGAACATCGACACACACAGCTCCGACCCCTGATGTGTCCGTTGCACACTGTGATGCTGCCTCATCATCTATGCAGTCTGATGTGTCAGGGGCACACAGCGATGCAGCCATCACCCCGCCACACACACCGGACACACCGGACACAGAACCCGTATCAGGGGAGTGAGAAGGGGATGGGAACTACTGTGTGAGGAAGGAGGCAGTAACATCCATCACCGCCATATGGCCTGTCCCTGCCTGCTCATGACCTAGGCATCATGCCCTGGGAAATACCTCCTACTGACCTCCGGAACACCCTGCGACATTCACCCGGACCCCGACACGGACTGCCATTTCTTCCCCGCTGGCCAATCACACAGCAATCCTGCTGCGGACTGCACTCTCCCTCTTCCCAATCACTGTGCAATCCCCAAAGGACTCTGGTTGGCCCACCACTGGGCTTCCATGTGATGTGGGCTTGGATGGCCAGGTACAGCTCCAGCTCCGTCAATCACCTGAATGTGAATAAAACATTCTAAATCACACAGATGTGTCATCACTATGTTCACTCACGTATGGAAGTATGGCTGGATGTGGGGACGATGATTGCACATGAAGGTACACCCTGGTAACTGACATCTATGCGCATGTCTATCCCTGAGACACATGGCCAATTGGATGACTGTGAAGGTGAGTACTTGCTGTGTCCCCATTGCACATCAACAGCAATCTCACAACACCCCAACGTAGGCACACGTCCATGTGTTGAATAGGGCCGTGTGTAGGAGTGACCAAAACTGTGGCAGGCCAGGAGTGGCATCCCACACCACGTGTGACAGCATAACTTCACGTTGCATACCGACTTACACACATCTGTGTGGACACAATCTGTTGTGATGTGTGACATTGCTCCACATGGTCAGAGGTTGGACACCATACACACACAGCTGGAGTCATGTAAGTGCACATGTCGTCCCGCATCTATCCAAAAACAATGTCTGGCTCACAGAGGCGGAGCTTGCCAAAGGGACACACCCCCATTGCACATGCGTCAGTCAGTTCCTGCCTGTGTTGTGATGAGGCTCATTGTGGCACACGAGTGGACAATCTAAACAACACACCTCACAGTTAGACACCAGTGGAGTGGCATAGGCTTTATTGGCATGTGCGTGTCAGTACGGACGAGGCAACGGCCACAACAGGCAGGGACATGCTTAAGACACTTACACGCAGCATGGGTACATGTCGAGGTTCAGATGATGGTGGGGCTGAAATGGACAACATTCATCACGGATGGCAACGCTCACAGCCCACCTTGCCTTGCTGGATGAGTCATGTGTTGTTTGGCATCTACACATTGCCCCGTGTGAGGGGGCACGACTCACTGCACGTGGGGTCTGCATGGTGCTCTGCCTCCGGGGTGCGCCCATTGTCTGCTCTGCCGACAGTGATCAGGTGTGAGGGTCCAACAGATTCACATGTCGTGCTACATTGCCATGTGTGTGCTCTCACCCAGCAGTGTGTCCGAATTGGCAACGTTGCCAGACGACGCTGTGTTGCTCCGACCATGGACCTGCGTCGCCTTGCACAGGTGTGTGTACACACGCGTTATTCCACGCACATGCATCCAGAGCCCGAACGTTGGCAGGCGTGTCCTCTGTTGTGGTGGGATATGTGAGCAATCCCCAAGATGCAACAAGTTGTTGGGCCATGTGCTGTGGGTGGCAATCGGATGTGGCTGCAGGAACGTAGTTACTTGTCCATGAATGCCCGTGCAGCTTCATGTGCAATGGGTTCCAATAGTACGTCGTTGTCGTGTTCAAGGAACACCAGGATGAGCCAGTCCATTAGGTGGTCCAGGCAGGTGTGCTCAGCCCACGCCATCTCACCGATCTGCAACACAGCCAATAGGGGAGCACCTCGATGTGGTCACTGCAGACGAGAAATTGTGCTATCTCCCATGCACAACTACCAATACATACGCGGTATGTCAAGGCATCCCATGCACGGCTGTCTCGGTTACACTACTGTTCGTGATCCAACAGGGGGCGCAGACACGAGTCATAGTGCAATTCATCAACAGTTGTGTTGGATAGGCAGACATCCATGGGACACTCGAATGTGCATGTTCGGCAGTAGAACCAGGGCTGGTCGCAGGTGACGTGGGCAATGCGGAAGCTGAGCCTGTAACTGATCCGCAGCACTGCCAGTGGCATTGCGCCCAGTAAATGCAGCATACGTGCACGGTACTGTTCCACGTGACGGGGGTTGTGCATGTGCCCGGTATGGCCTGCCGTTGCGTTGGTGCGTCTCGTGAACAGGCACTCTTCTGGACTGCGGCAGTTGTGTGGAGGATATGCCACAGCTCTGAGCAATGATTCGAATGTGTGTGCAACGTTGTGGGTTATGGGTTGCTGTTTCCGTGAGTGTCAAGGGCATCCCATGCGGGGGTACCACAGGCAGGGGCTTCTGTGTGTGGGCTGTGGATGAGTCGGATGGTTCATTTGCGGAATGCGTGGTGTGGGAGTCATCCCCATCTGCCATTGCATCTCTATCAGGGTGTTCCAGGCGCGTTCTGGACCAAGGTCAGAGGTGCAGGTGTCCTCCCGCATTCTGCATTGGGACAATGGTCCTTTCATCCATGATGTTTGTCTGACTACTACTTTCATTTTCGGAATGTGATGTGGGTTTGGCGCTGAGATTGGTACACGGCCTTGGGATCATGGTGTACGGATGGCGATGCACACACACATGTTGGCATGTGGAGCCAGGTGCCCGAGCGGCCTTGCGCTGCTTGTGCTATCTCACTCCGTCTCTCTCCCTCGCTCCCTCCCTCTCTTTCCTTTGTTGGGCACATGGCACACCTTCTTCTCTTGTATTTGGTCTTCCAGGCTGTGTGCTACAGATTGTCCAGTGAGGAGCAGCTAGGACTCATCCTAAGGGTTGTTTCTGCTTTTGTTTGTATGGTGTTTTGTGTTGGTGATTGCATTGCTGCATGACTGATTCTCCATTTTCTGGCCACATATGAATGTTTATTTTCCTGCTTGTGCGACATCAGGCAAAATGTTTGTTTTGGGATTCGTGGTGTTGGTGTGCAATTTCTTGGTCCGGGGTTGGGGTTGGTCCCGGGGGGGGGGTGTTGCGGGCCTGGGTGTGGTGTCGGTGGGTGTTGAGGCCCTCTGGGGTGTCCGGGCCGCATGATGTGTGGCTCCATGGCATCTGTTGCCCTTTGGTTGTGGCCCTGGGCTGTGCTCCCTTTTGTGGTGCTGGCTGCCGTCGGACTTTACACCAGGTCAGAGCAGGTGTAGATTTCCTGGTGCTAACGCGCCTTATCGCCTGTTTTGTGTTTTTATCGCGGATGTGGCTGGTCGTTGTGAATGTTGAGGTGTGCTGTTGTCTCGGCGTTTGTCACGGGAACGCCTACTCTGCATCTCATTAGCGATATTTGCGAGGGTCCTCTGTGGCAATGTTTTTTGCGGCTGCTATCGCGGGTAAACTGGTGCTGTGGGCTGTTAACACCAGCTTGTGAATGGGGAGGTAAATTTATCACGACTTTGGCTGCGATAAAGTGCCGTTAATTCGGCAATGGCTCCTTGTGAATATGCCCCAAGGTCTTTGTTTGGAGGGGTGAGCTGGCCTGGTGGTTCACTGGTAGCGTCACTGTTGTTTGCAAAGACTGACCAAGGGTGACAAATAGAGCACATTCTGCTTAACATGGCTTCTGGTTCCCAGTACTGTCCCAATCAGGCTCTGGAGGAGTACAGTTCTGTTCACCCACAGGGGCTCATGCGGGCATTGCTCTTCTATGCTGATGGAGCACCATTGTCCATATTCCAGTTCTCAAAAGTCTTAAAATTGGTCTTGGGGGCAGCAGATATTGATCCATCCAACTTTAGCTCCCACTCTTTCTGAATAGGCGCAGCCCCTGCCAGGTGAGTATTGGATGGTCACATGCTACAGAAGATTGGGGGGTGCAGGTCAGACGTATGTCTTCACATGATCTTGTGGTCAGCCCTAAGCAATTTGCTGCCCTCCCTCTGATATATCTCTCATAGGTGCATCAGGTGGTATAGCTACTCTCAAAGTGTTGGTGCTAGGTCACTCCTACACAAAGAGAGCTTGTGAGGTTTACTAGATGGCCGCATTTATAGAACTGGCTAGGAGAGCTGGTTTCACCATGAGGTGGTATGGTCAAGGGGGCCTTTGTGTAAAGAGCTTTAGGACTGTAGTGGAAAAAATGGTACCAAGGTTCCGCCCCAGTTCTGGTAATATTACACTTAGACGGCAATGAGTTAGTAGACTTAAGTTACTCTCCTTTCCTTGTCAATATATTTCACAGCTTGTGTGAAGCATACATGGTTGGTGACCCATGCTGGCCTGTGGTGGGGTGAACCCATGTTAGACTGGGACCGTTCATGTCTCCTTGGCATCCAACTGAAATTATACCAACAGAACACCAGTATCATGGACATCAAAGAGGGTGGTTGCAGTATTCATTAAAGAAACTGCCATTTTGAGTGGGGGTGTCAGGGCAGTCACTCTCTGTGTCCCTTTATCCACCTTTCATGCATGAGCACAATAGTTTTGTGGCATGGGCCCTATGGGGGTTGGAGGATGTGGTCTGTTTCAGGGGAGCAACACATGGCCTGGTTGCCCAGACTGGCTCTCCAGAGGGTGTTGGGGGTGCCCCGGGGTGAGCAGGCCTCCTGATGAGTTCTTTAGGAAGCAGGGATTTTGCTTAGGAGCATTTGTACAGGTTAGGCTCAAGAGAGGGTCCCTAAGAGGGCTCTACTAAGGTCAGAGTGCCAGGGTGACCATGCTGAAGGGCAAACCATGAGCACACAGAATGTTTGTTGATGCACTTGGAGGTATTGGGTTGAGGGTGACTCAATGTCTAGCATACTCTCTGTTGTGTTATTACCTTGTAAATAGGAATGGCGCATTGTTTTAGTGCAAACCTTTTTTCCACAATTTCTTGCTTACTAAGTAAACAAGGCCTGAGGTTGTGATATCTCTATCCAAAACAAGACTTCTGGTCTCAGACTGTCATTTTTATGAGTGGTTGGGTTCTCTAGCAATGTAGGATGAGGGCATTGATCTGTCAACTTTGAAATGTCCTTAGACTTTCCCCCAAATGGGGAAAGCTGACAATTATGGAGGGCACGGCTGGACCAGGGAAACCTGCAAGATACAGGTCTGCAAATGATGCCCCTCACATTGGGCATGACCCACAATCAAGTAGAATCCTGTGCACCTGCTCGAAAGTAGGGAGTTCTTGCTGCGATGGTAGAGGGCAGTGGGCATGGCCAATGGGCCACAACAAAAAGTGCAGCGATGTTGGGCTTAAACTCGTAGTCCCCGCCCTCCTTGCAGAAAGCACCACTGCCTCCCATCAGCACCAGACTAGACACCCACAGAAGATTTCATGAGCGCTGCAGGCAGAATTGCTATTTTTTCCCACTCACCCATCCCTTTAGCTAGTGACTAGGTTAACAAAACATTGCTTTCGATGTAGGTTTAGACAGGTGTGTTTTGGGGGTCATAATGTTGTCTGTAAGTGATGTATTGTCTCTAATTTCTTCTTTTACCTGCAGGAAATATTTTTGTGTAATTTTTCCTTTTGTTGTATTGCGATGGGGGAACTCATGGTTGGTGGGGACACTTAAGGTCTCCTCTGCATTTCACAGGAAGTATACACACAGAACACTAGTGTCATGGGACCTCAAAGGAAGTGCTTGCAGCATTCGTTAAAGAGTCTGCAGTTTTGTGGTGGTGGGGTAGTCAATCTCCACTGCTCTTTACCCACCATTCATAAATGTGCCCAATAGCTTTGTGGCATTGGCCCTTTGAGGGTTGGAGGATATGGTCTGTGCCAGAGGACCAAGACAGTGCCCGGTTGCCCAGGCTGCCTCTCCGCTGGATGTTGGGGGTGCTGCAGGTAGGGTTGCTCTGGAGTGAGCAGGTCTCCTACATGATTTCTTCAGGGAAAAAAAGATTTCGCTTAGGAGCATTTGACCCGCCTAAGCTCCAGGTATGGGCCCCTTGAGGGCTCTACTAAGTGTCAGGCGGACCAGGTTGAAGGGCAAACCATGAGCTCACACAATGTTTGTTGATGCACTGGGAGGTATTGGGTTGTAGGTGACTTGATGTCTAGTGTACTCTGAATTACATGAAAAATTGTGTTAATACCGTTTAAGTAGGAATGGTGGGCCTGATTCACAGAACTAACTTACGTCAAAAACGTAAACTTACTACCATTTTGGTATTCACAGAATGCACTTACTCATTTTGGTATTCACAGAAGGCACTTACTTACTCATTTTGAGTAACTTACTCATTTTGTGTAACTTACTCATTTTGGTATTCACAGAAGGCACTTACTCATTGATGAGTAAGTGCCTTCTGTGAATACCAAAATGAGTAACTTACTCATTTTGTGTAACTTACTCATTTTGTGTAACTCATTTTGTGTAACTTACTCATTTTGTGTAACTCATTTTGAGTAACTTACTCATTTTGTGTAACTCATTTTGTGTAACTTACTCATTTTGGTATTCACAGAAGGCACTTACTCATTGATGAGTAAGTGCCTTCTGTGAATACCAAAATGAGTAACTTACTCATTTTGTGTAACTCATTTTGTGTAACTTACTCATTTTGTGTAACTCATTTTGTGTAACTTACTCATTTTGCGTAACTTACTCATTTTGTGTAACTCATTTTGTGTGACTTACTCATTTTGTGTAACTCATTTTGTGTAACTTACTCATTTTGTGTAACTTACTCATTTTGTGTAACTCATTTTGTGTAACTTACTCATTTTGTGTAACTCATTTTGTGTAACTTACTCATTTTGTGTAACTTACTCATTTTGTGTAACTCATTTTGTGTAACTTACTCATTTTGTGTAACTTACTCATTTTGTGTAACTCATTTTGTGTAACTTACTCATTTTGTGTAACTTACTCATTTTGTGTAACTTACTCATTTTGTGTAACTCATTTTGTGTAACTTACTCATTTTGTGTAACTTACTCATTTTGTGTAACTCATTTTGTGTAACTTACTCATTTTGTGTAACTTACTCATTTTGTGTAACTCATTTTGTGTAACTTACTCATTTTGTGTAACTCATTTTGTGTAACTTACTCATTTTGTGTAACTTACTCATTTTGTGTAACTCATTTTGTGTAACTTACTCATTTTGTGTAACTCATTTTGTGTAACTTACTCATTTTGTGTAACTTACTCATTCTGGTATTCACAGAAGGCACTTACTCATCAATGAGTAAGTGCCTTCTGTGAATACCAAAATGAGTAAGTTACACAAAATGAGTAAGTTACACAAAATTAGTAAGTTACTCAAAATTAGTAAGTAAGTGCATTCTGTGAATACCAAAATGGTAGTAAGTTTACGTTTTTGACGTAAGTTAGTTCTGTGAATCAGGCACAGGGTGTTGTTATAGTACAAACCTTGTTGTACAGCTTATACCTCTCCGGTAAAACTGTGCATTTGTTGGACAACATAAACGTCAGGATTGTTCCAGACTGATTCTCTGCACACTCTCAGGATATGTTGGCCTGTATCCCTGCTAGCCCACAGTGTATCATCTGCACCCCTAACCTTTCACGGTAACAAATGTGTGTGCACCCTCAGAACATGACAACCCTGATCCACCACCAAAATCATGGTAACAGGTCTGGAACCCTTTCGTTTACAATCTCATGCATACCCAAAGAAATACACGAAAAATTCTCAGCAAGGCATTTCTATTTTTATTGAAGCATTGTGATTTTTGTATAAATATGTGTGCTGCGCTAATCAGTAGAATGAAACAGAACAGCATAATTAGCATTATGAGAACAGTGAAAAGGATGAACAATCCCACCATTGTGCTATAACAGTGAATATATGCGAGCATACAAGTACTGTGTATAGTTTACTCCTACCTAGCGCTCCCTAACCTAGTCTTGCCTAGGGTGGGTGATCTGCCAAATCCCTTCCAGGTGGACTTACTACCCATTACCTCTGGGTAAATGTCATCAGGCTGTCCGTCTTGGTGTAGAGCTGGACTTCATTTGTGTTGGTAAACAGGATTCAGCTGAGCTGGAATCCCTGCATGCAGTGACCTTAAGCTGTCAGCTGAGTGATCCTCTCCCTAAACAAGGAAATGGTTCTGTATATATAATAAACTACACCCAAGTGGCCATGTTGCAGCCCCAGTCAGGCCAAAATTGTTTATTCTAGTCGAATAGCTTTGTAGCCTACCAGACAATAACAACATGACATTTGCACAGTGAACTTTATCCTTTGTACTGAATATTCAAGGTGTTGTAATAGTGTGCCTATGAAGTGGAAATGTAAGCAATGTCAATTCAGAGAATGTTATCCTGCATTGTCATGCACACAAATGTATGTGAAACGTCATCATGTGTAAAAGAGAAGGCAGCTTAAGAAACATAACCATGTAAATGGTGATGTTTTCTTACCGGGCTTATCCTGACCACGTAACAACCTTTTTCCACCATTTCTTGTTTGTTTTCTTTTTTGCTGAATAAACACAGCCTGAAATAGTGATATCTCTATCCAAAACAAGACTTCTGGTCTCAGACTGTCATTTGTATTAGGGATTAGCCTGTGAGGTTGGATTCACTAGTAACTTAGGTTGAGGGCATCAGCGTGTCCCCTTCCCTAATCAATATTTTAAAACTCTGAAGAAGTTTGATATTGTTTATTTGCACACAATTATTGTACCAGTGACAATAAATAGTCAAAGTTCCATATATTTTCGTTTTTGACTCCCTTCTTGAAACAAATGTTGTGTTGAGGGCATTGTAATGCAAATATGTCCTTTCTCAAGCAATGAATAATCTTTATGCACCTGTAGTTTTGAACTGGTCAAAAATGTATTTCTACATCTGACATTTATGTTTCTTTATTTTCAGATTTAACTTGACCCGAAGGTATCAGAGCACTTTACATGAACACCAGTTGCATTACAGATGGACACATTCATTTTGTTAGACACGGGGAGATTAAGTGATTTGGCTAGAATCACAGGATGCTGAGCGTCCCCTGCCGAGACTCGAAACCTGTTCCCCAGCTTCGAGGACGACCGTCAGGCTACATCGTCTCCTCAGCATGGAAATTGTGTTAAATTATTTAAATAAATCCATCTAGCAAAAAGAAAGTAATCCCTTTAATTTTTAAAGATGTAGTCTGATTGTTTTTAAAATCCATCAGGTTTCACATGAGGTAGTACACCTCCACAATGTTGAGGGCACCTGTCAATATATGAAGACCTTTACATCGTGGGACTGCACATCACAGTGACAAACATATTCAGGGACAATAGAAAAACTAAAATAAGTAATAAAAATAATAGAAATAAATAAAGGGTAAGGGTTAACTATGAAATAATGGCACACATTAAAATAAAAAGTAAAGGTAACTAACTTATCTAGAAAAATAAAAGTGGAGGAGGATATCTGTTGAGATATATTTGATTAATTAAGAATTAACAAATTGATAAAAATGGAAGCGTAACTTTTATAACTCATTTAGTATTACATTAAGGAAAGGGTGTGCTGACTGGGGGGAGTCTTCGGTGATGTATTATAAAAAAGATTAAGCATTGTTGATAAAATAAGGGAAAATTAAGACACTTTGAAATGTTAATAAAGTAATTAAATATATCATGTGCTAGTGTTATTATTATAGGTATAAATTTAGAATGAGCAACAACATTTAAACATTTCAAACCAAATTAGATTGGGGTTAGTATTAGGGCTCAACTAAGATTGAATGATAATTCCCTTTATTAAAAATTAATTAAGTAAAATCAATGTGTTTCAAATACATTAAAGACTAATGCAAGTATTTGGCTCATATACAAAATAAAACAAACATAAAGCATTATCAAATACACATAAAAGAATATTATAGCTATATTTAAGAAAATGAATAAATTAAATCATTATAAAGATTTTAAAAATAAACTTGAAAAAAGGCTGAAATAAAAGTAGTGTCAATGTAGCAGGATGACGGTAGAGATAAAATATATTATGAAATAGCTTTGACAAGAAGTGCTTTTCTATGGCCCATAATGTAATGCCCTTTTTGATTCACACAATAGCAGTAGATGCAGTAACATACAACGTCAGGCATATTAATGCCATCTGGAGAGAGATGCAACTGCTGAAGAGAGTAAAAATAGATGAAAGGTGAGCAGGAAACCACAACAGCATTTCAAGAGTGGAAAATCCTTATACTTACCTAATAAATCATTTTTCTTATGTAATACATTTGATAAAGTTAGTTCCTTCATTAACAGTCATTCGATGTTGGCTTCTACAGTAGATACGTTAGACGGATGCAACAACATTCTGTCTATGGCCAAGAATAAACTTGTGCCCTAAATTCCTTATTTTCAAATGTGAAGTGTCTGGTCCCAAAACAAATTGGGGCTATTGGACTTTTACTCCTGCATGCTCTGTCATACTCTTTCCAGCAGTTGCCCATACTCTCTTCATAAGCACAAACAATCTTGTTCTGATAGCAAGCTAACTCTAGCCCTAACTCAGAAAACTTCTCTACTAAAACCAACTGAAAACTTGCAAAAACATTCACCCAATTTGGAAGCGTCTAATGAACATTGGCTTGATTTGAGCACAGTCCTTCCCATTCTTAGATTCCAATACCGGGGTCTCCCCAATCAGACCGAAAATCTTGACAAACACGCCCTTCAATATCTTGTCTTTCATCTTTTCAGGCAAATGAGTATCCCAATGATACCTCTCAGAATGAACAGAACCTAAGCCCATACTTGGTAATAGCACTTCCTTCCCTTCACATTAGCTTCTCTTCCCCCAACCTTCTGCTCATCTGTTTGCACCACGCTTGACTGCAATAAAGCAGTTACCAATCGCCAACCAATGCACCCAGATCAATTGGAAGGGGACATAGTTGACAAACTCCATTTCAGGTGCTTATCAAAAAGTAATAGAAGCAGGTGTTTTGCATTTTTGGAAGCAAAATGTAAACATAGGCAATCCTAGGGTTTGTTTTAAAATGTGTTCTAGGTGAAAAATGTGTTTCTTGTTTGCAGCTGACACTAAAAATTTTGATCACATGACAGCACACACCCAACTTTCTTTGGCCAACAAGATATTGATGCAGTAGATCGCTGAAATAGTCTAGTGACAGAACATAATTTGCTTTACATAATTGGATATGTGGCCTCTAAACTAAAGGTTTTGTAAGGGGTGAGGTTAATCTTTCTGCAAAGACTTATGGATACTGGAACTTTCCTAGATTTCATTAACTTTGGGGAATAAATGCATTGAAACGATGGTGTCTAAGACTTTTTTTCATACAGTAGCCATTGTCAAATATTCACTCTCATAAATGCACATATATGTTCATGGTAGCAGAAAATCAAGAATCTTGGAAACTACTTCAGAAGGCAAAGCCATTTTGTTATGCATAGGACTTTGTGGACTTGTCAATGGATGGACAGAGTCTGTCTATTAGAACCTTGAAATTTATGACACTGCCATCAAACAAACGTATTTTTTAAGCAGGTGTTATTGCAGTTCATATAAATTGTTCTTTGTAGTCAAAGGACTGGAGATGCATCACCAGTTTACAACATTTGAGACTATTAGACTGGCCACAAGGGATATTGGCTTTTGGTCTGTAAGAGATTCCATGAACCATCAAACAAGAAGATGAAAATTATTTCAATGGTTGAAAAATTATTTCAACCCTCATGAGCTTTAATGCTATCATTGGTAATTGGAACAATATCAGTAATAACAATATGGTCACATAAATGGAATATGTGGGTCTGAAGGCAAAGAGATTAGCAAAATCCAGTTTGTGTATTTGCATGCTTCTCTCCTTCATTAGTCAATACCCTTTGAATTTAAACATCCTTATTATTTGAAGTAATATTAACAGAAGGGCAATGTAAGGTATCGATGACAATTACACAAGTAGGAACTCAATGGATTCATTATTATCAAGTCAATCGCCCTGCCCAGTGAAATGATTTCTAAATGCACAGCTACAGCATTGACAGGTCAGCAAGACTACCATGGAACCACTGATTGCTGTGTTGGCTATCAATGTCCCTTAGTGTAGGAACAGAGCAGAATGATAACAGCTAAGACTGGATGTACCTTATGGTCCTTTAAAAGTTACCTACCTGCCAGGCCAATTTTCTACCCTGCAATCAGTTTACTCAAGCGAAGGACCCTGTTGAATAGTAACAGGTACTTCAACATCAGTTGGAGATGGATTTAGGGTCATAGATAGGTTGCAGAACCACACCTTGACAGCACTTGTGGGCTGTGATTGCTGTTGTTTCATACTGTTTTGAAATTTAGACCAGTTTCCCAACTCTGAAAGTAGATTAAACACTACTCAGGCCATCTTTACAAGTCGAGCAGAGTGGAATTACTATGTGGAATTCTGCCACCAAATCGCCAGTGGGGCAGTGTTCCTGCACACATTTTTCTGGGTTGCTGGATGGAACACCATACCTAGGGTGACCAACCGTCCGTAAATTTCACGGACCGTCCGTAATTTGGACCTCACGTCCGTTGTCCATGAGTATCCCTTTTACGGACGCCTTTTGTCTGTAATTTTGGGCATTGCGGAGCAGCGCTGTTCCCCTGCCAGAAGCATCAGCGCCCTGATGGGGCCCCCTCACACTCCTCTGAGCACAAGAGCAGCCCCACCCCGCCCATTGTCATTCTGTGTGGGGCTGATGATTGCCACATACAGAATGACAATGGGCCAGTCTGGGCTGTTACAGCATGGGGTGGCCTCCCCCAGCCTCTGTCTAGGGCAGGGCAGGGCAGGATGTCAAATGGAAGAAATGTGTTAACACGCCATGCTTCTACATGAGAATCCAATTCAAGAAAAGAAGCTGGTGAAAGAAGTTAAAAAGAAGGGGCGGAGTTCTTTCACAGTCTCATTTTAGAAGTGATGCATTTTCAATATTATATTCAACGAAGCCATGGTTGCTGCTTCTTTATTTTATGCAACTAACAACCATTGACAAAGCCAATAGTTCTGGCTTGTTACAGGTGTAACGTTACTTGTTGTGTTATATATCTGGTACAATGACAGAAGAGGCAAAATACCAGTCGGGCGTTACACTACACTACGCACAGATTTTTAGCTTAGGTGTTTTAAGCCACACCCTTAATTACATCAAACGCCCCCTTTGGAGAGACCCCCCAGTTTCTTCATCCCACTTAAAGCCCTGGAAACAACACTATGTCACAGTCACCTCACGTCCTGGCACTGTGCATCATGCATGACTTCCACTTTTTCAGATTGCCTATGTGCAGGGGTATAGTGAACCCTACCCCCACCCCACCCCTTGCTTTAGGAACTACAGCAAGGGTGAATTTCTCGATGGGCCTCTTCTGTCTGCAACTCTGCAGACAAAGGCTTAGCTCATAATTAATACGAAAAGGTGAGCGAGTGAGTAAGTGAAGGGATGGATTAGTGAAAGGGTGAATGGATGAATGAAAGGTTGAATGAATGGATAATGAGAGAGGATGGATAGATGAGTGAATGGAAGGATGGATGAATGAGAGAAAAGGTAAATAGATGGATGTATGGGTGGAAGGGTAGATGGATGGGTAAAAGGGTGGATGGATGCGTGAAAGGATGGATGGATGAGTGAAAGGGTGGATGAGTGAAATGATGGATTGATTAATTGATAAGTGAAAGGATGTAAGGATGTAAGGATGTAAGGATGGATGAGTGAGTGAAAGGGAGGGTACATGGACAAAAGGATGGATAGATGAGTGAAGGAGTGAAAGGGTAGATGGATGAGAGAAAGGATGAATGAGTGATAGGGTCAATGGATGGATTCATGAGTGGATGAGTAGATGGATGGGTGGATGGAAGGAAGGAAAAATGGCTAAGTGAAAGGGTCGATGGAGAGAGAAAGGGAGGATGGATGGATGACTGAAAGGGTGAATGGGTGGAAGGATGAGTGACTGGGTGGATGGATGAGTAAGTGAAAGGATGGCTGGATGGGTGAAAGGGTAAATGGCTGGATGGATGAGTGAATGGATGGATGGGTGGAAGAGTGGATGGATGAGTGTACAGATGGATAGGGTGAAAGGGTGGATGGATGGATAAGTGAAAGGATGGATGGAGGGATGGATGAGTGAAATGATGGATGGAAGGATACATGATGGATAGGTTTGCAAATGTTTGAATATGTTTGGATATAGATGGGCTTACTTTTATACTATTGCGCGACCTCCTCTGATGTGTCTGTAAAACTTACCTTTTGTCCTGAAGTTTTGTCCTGAATTTTTAACTTCTGTCCTGAATTTTTCTCCTGAATTTTGACACTTTGTCCTGAATTTTTACACTCACCGTCCTGAATTTGCACCAACGACAGTTGGTCACCCTAACCATACCCGATTTTACCGGCCCGAAAAATAGCTGATAAAATCACTTTTGGCTTTGGATGTAACAGAAGCCAAGCCTGCGTTCCCCTTCCTGAAAAATATTTTTTGTTCGGCAGGCAAGCATACACCTCACCGGTTTTACCCCTCCCTCTGAAACCCCATCCAACGCTCCCTAGCACCTGCCCCCAGTCATATTTAACAGCTGCTCAGAGCAGGTGGTAAATGGGAGTGTTCAACCCTGGAGCTAGAAATTCTGTCGGGTTTTACACCAGGCACAACTATGTCCATGGAGTTATTCCCCATTCATGGGGTGTTACCGCACAGTACTAGTCATTACTGGTGTGGAGTTTGCACCCTGCAAGTACCATGCAAGTCGTAAGGAGGGTCCAATAAGCTTAGTGTCTTTTATTTTCTGTGTCTTGTGTTAACCTTTGACGGACCATTGTTTTCCTCTGTGTCAGTCAGATTCACTTGGCTGAAATTATCGGAACTACAACCCCGGAAACGCATTGTTTTGTTAAATCAAAGTCCAGGAATGCACGGAAGGCGTCCGGGTAACCGCACACCCCAAATCGCATCTTACCTCAGCGCGTTTGAGGTTGCTTTTAAAGCTGGTTTGCTGAAACAAACTGTTGTTTCCACTGCCGCAGAAAGTCCAAGTTTTTCATTAGACCGCCTTGGCGCGGTTGTAGATTGCCTTGTGTGCGTCTTCGCTCCTGACAGCCCTCACAAACCCTTCAAATATCAACCACACTTCTGAATTTGTAATCTGTTCACAATACGCCTTTTCAAAGCATGAAGGCAGCAGGAAAACACCCCACTGGGGAACCAGGTGGACTTTCCCTTACAAATGATCGCTTTTGGAAGGAGGCCAAGCTCAGCATGGAAGTCCAGCCCCATCAAAGCCACGGCCAGCCCCCTCCTCCCAGGCCCTGGCAAGCCTGCTCCGTGCCCTTTGTGTCCTGTTTACAAACACGTTTACAAGCACTTGATAGGTGACCTTATTTACTGAGGAACCTGTGGATTCGCCTATCATTAAATTAGCAGGTAATGAAGTGGAAAAGCTGCACGGCCCGCCCAGCACTTATCATGACAATAGGACTGTTTGGGCGCTGAGGTGCAATTACCATGTATGAGCTCTGGGAAGGAAGCGAAGGATCAATGAGATGTCTGCAGGGGACCAGCCAGGTTTCAAGAAAGGAGAGCGAGCCAGACGCGAGGGAGGAAATGAAAGATGTATAGAAAGAGACAGTATCCCAAATGCAAGCTAGCAAGGACTCATTACTGGAGATTTACTAGGAAGAACAGACACCAGCAAACGCGGTACAAAAGCGAAGACAAACAAGATTATCGGGCATGCAGTCAAGATGCAATAACATGCAAGATTCAGGGGCCTGCATGCCTTTGACAACAGTAGCCACGCTAAGAAATCTAAATATATTTGGGGATATACGCCTAATGTAGAAAACATGTACTTATAGGTGCTCTTTCACACGTAAGCAATTTGTACAGCTGTGCTTTCCATTGACTTCATGTAATTCTATAACAAATACATGTGTGCCTTTAAGGGAAGAAACTCAAAACCACCCTATTCAAAGAGCGATCTCTGCTTAATCTCCTCTTCCGCAGCCACTGCAGCCAATTGAGATGATAAATGAACTCGTTGTTACTGTTAGAAGTGCTCTCACCTATGTTTTACTTGTTGCTTCGGTATGTTAACAAGTGCTTCGAAATAGGTGTCAGCGGGATACAGCACTATACAAAATAAAGGTAAATGATTAAAATACGTAAGTATTATTAGTCAAAGAATCAGTTGGGTATCATAGTGAATTGCAAAAATATCATTCAATAAAAAGAGGTTATGTTAGAACATCAGCCATCCACCAGCCTTTATTGGGTAGATCTTACAAGAGTGGCTGACAGCAACACTGCATAGTATAACTACATGATGGTGAAAATCCATGTGTCTTTGGAAGGAATAACACACAAACTATGCCCTCCCAGCTGGCTCAATCATTGCTAACGAAAGAGAGAGCAGTAAAGAGAAAGTATATTACAACTCCACCGAGGACTACGGCTGCTTGGAACCAGTGGGCCTCATAGTGTTTGACATAATTTATTTCCACCGCCAAGACTTTTACGACTGCCCAGGTTACAGCCCATCTCAAGCTGCCAATGTGGAAGCCTGGATGGGAAGGGAATGATAGGTGGAATCACATAAGTTTCTTTCGACTGCTGTAACAGCTCCTCCATTCATCTTTGAAAATTAGAAATGTGATCATAGTAACTTCATGTACAAGGAGCAACAATGGGGTACCATGGGGACATGCTGCCAAAATGTAATGAGTAGTGATGTGGGAGTAGAACGAGTAGCCTGGTTTTGTAAATAGACACAGGTCCATTGTGAGAAGTTGGCCTGGCATATGCTGTCCACTAGTTATGGTGGGCACCTTGCACCAGTCCAAACAACCCTTATTGATGATAGGTTTAAAGACAACCGTTATTGAAAGCTATCCTAGTGGTAGCTATGGAGAGCAGCCTTCAGGCTAAGTCTTGAAGGAGTGTAAAGCAGCTTGGTTTACCAGATTATAACCTCTTGAATAACTAAATGAAAGGAGAACCACACAAGATATATATAAAATATATGTATTTATTTCTAAACACTAACTACTAATCCCTTTATGAGATTAGAGTTCAAGATACACAGTATCACAGTATTGAAACGACAGTAAATAGCACAATACACAGTGGGCTCCAGGGGGAGACCAAACCATATACTAAAAAAGTGGTATAAGAACCACGACTTGACTAGACACAGTGCCTAGAGCACGTAGAATCGCTGGGACCCCAAGGAACCACCCAAGGTAGTGACACAGGAGACCCACGGGGGATGTGTGCAGTGTGAGAACACAGCCGCAAGCGCCGTAGGATTCAATGCGGAAAGTCGCGGTTGGAATTTTAAAGATAAAGGACACTTAGGAGAGGACTTTCAGCAAACCCCTTTAGACTTAAGGGGTTCTAGGGCCAACACCCACGTGAGCACCGAAGTACTCGAGTTACCTCACCCAGGGAAGCCGGGTGCATAGGTGTCAAAGGGTGTTGGGAATCGTCGTCGTTTTCAATGGCGATCTGCTGCAAAGTGCTGCTGCCGTGAAGAAGAAAAGTGTCTGGGGTGATCCAAGCCTGGATCGAAGCTGTGAAGAACCTGAAAGCAGAGGGGACAGAGTCTGGGTCACTAGCCAGTGACCAGGAGCGGAGCAATCGAATGCCCACTGATGTCGGGTGCTTCAGGTGCGAAGAGGTGAAGCTTGACTCTGCAGCCACGGGGTCCTGGAGACGTCGACGACAACCAGGAGCCGGATTCGAGCTGCCCCACAAAGAATGTCGAGTGCTGAGGTGTCGGTGATCGGTTTGACCACAACGAGCCTTGGCAACAGCAACCCACGCAGGACAAGAAAAGATGCTTCTGTGTGGACCAGCAAGGTCCTGGGGACTCCCCAAGCAATGGAGAGTCAGGGCACGTCTGAAGCAACCAGAGAAGCCCAATAAAAGTTAGAGTTGCCTTCTTGGGGACCCACAGGTCAACGGACCAGGGATCGTGAAGGGACCTCAAGAGGAATCACAAAATAGCGGCCCACGGAACACTCGTTGAGTGTAGGCCGGCAATCTTCAGTGCAATTACTGCTCGGGGTCAGGGCTACAAGTAACCCAAAGCTCAGCCTCAGGGGTTGCCGGAAAGCTGATGCTTCTGCAAATGGTCGCAGTGTCCAGGGGTTCGGGTTGCACGGTCTTCACGAGGGATACAGGCCTCAGACTTGCTGTGGGCACAGATCAACGTCAGAGACCTTGGAAACCCACCTCCTCTGTGGCAATATTCTTCGGAGTCCACAGGAGCTTCGGAGATGCCAACCGGTCAGTTGCGTTAAAGGTGCCTGCCTTGCAGGGGAGTAACTCCTTTACTCCAAGGGAGATTCTTCAGTCATCCAGCATAGTGTAGATCGTCGAAGTACTTGGTTTCTGGTATCAGAGTTTAGTCCAGGTGTAATCTAAAGTCCTGTAGTCAGGGTTTCCTACTTTATACCCAAGGAAGGGGTTGGACAAACTCTGGGGACCCACCTATGGGAGGGTCAGGAAAGAGGGGTGGCTACACCCATTTCCTTTGTCCAGTTTCGCGCCAGAGCAGGGGCTGTGTGCCCCTGCAACCGGTTTGAGATGGACTATGCACAGGGACACCAAATGTGCCCCCAGTGCAGAATTCAAAGCACTCTGAAAGTGCACCCACCCAGCCCCAATACACTAAAGCCTGGCTGAGAGGTGGTCACACCTCCCTGGGACAGGAAACCTATTGTCCAGGCCTCCCCTGCCGGAGTTTCGTCCAGCAGCAGGAGGGCAGACTCGTGTCTGTGGCTGCAGCATCCATTTTGTGATGCCAGGGTTCTGTTAAGCTGGTACCGGGTGTACCGGTGGTGCCATGTTGCTCCCTCTAGAAGGGAGGAATCATACCTCCCACCCCAGTACTGGGGTGGAGGTATGATTCCAAGGTGTTTGACACCAAACACAAGAGTTTTCCATTCAGCCATTCTCAAGTTAGCATTTACCGCGGGGTTATAATGCACTTAAGAGTATATGGTCTGGCTGCATCACAAACAACCCCGGAATGAAGATTCCGAAAGCTGCAGAGGGGCTCTGCTCATGCATGGGCACCCTCTCACATGAAACCCAGCACCCTGCCTTCAGGATTGTTAAGGCCTGCCATAGGGGTGACTGATAGGTTTACATGTGCAGTGATATGGAGAGATATAGGGAACCTATATCTCAGTAAAGGGTGCATATACCACCTCACACAGGCTGCTGTAGCAGACCTGTTGTGTCATTTTAAAAGGCTTCCCAGGGGTGGCACAATACATGCTGTAGCCCCTGGTAGGCCTCTGGGGTACCTATGCCCTGGGTACATAGTATACCATATACTAGGGACTCACAAGGGTACCCCAGAATCCAATCTGGAGTGTACCTAAAGTACATACAGTCAATTTAGAGTAGAAAGCAGTTAGACTGGGGTCCTGATTAGCAGGGCCTCAGTCTGGCTAAGTCGAAAAACAGTGAAACGTCAGCAAAAAGTGGGGGTAACTATAAGAAGCAGATCCTACTCTCCTACACAATCCCCCCCCCCAAACGTCAGGACATTAAACTAACCTTGACCAGTTGAGTCTTCATGTTCTAAGTAGAAATATCTGGAGAGTCCATCTGCATTGGCATGGTTACTCCCAGGTCTATGTTCCACTGTATAGTCCATCCCCTGTAGGGAAATGGACCACCTCAAAAGTTTGGGGTTTTCACCCTTCATCTGTTTTAGCCATAAGAGGGGCTTGTGGTCTGTCTGAACAATGAAGTGAGTGCCAAACAAGTATGGCCTCAGCTTCTTCAAGGCCCAAACCACAGCAAAGGCCTCCCTCTCAATGGCTGACCAACGTTTCTCTCTGGGGGTCAACCTTCTGCTAATAAAAGCTACTGGCTGATCCTGACCTTCATCATTCAATTGTGATAACACAGCCCCTATCCCCAACTCAGATGCATCTGTTTGGCCAATGAATTGCTTGGAGTAATCAGGACTTTGCAGAATGGGAGCAGTGCACATGGCCTGCTTCAGGTCATCAAATGCCTTTTGACAGCTAACTGTCCACTGAACTTTCTTTGGCATTCTTTTAGAAGTTAAGTCATTCAAAGGGGTCACTATGGATCCATAACCTTTGACAAACTTTCTATAGTACCCAGTCAGGCCCAAGAAAGCTCTGACCTGAGTCTGGGTAGTGGGAGCAACCCAGTCCATTATGGTCTGGATTTTGCTCTGCAAGGGTTGAACCTGGCCTCCACCCACAAGGTGGCCCAGGTACACAACCTGACTCTGCCCTATCTGGCACTTGGTGGCCTTGATAGTTAGGCCTGCTTTCTGCAGGGCCTCCAAAACATTTCTCAGGTGGACCAGGTGATCCTCCCAGGTGGAGCTAAAGACAGCAATATCATCTAGATATGCTGCACTATAGGCTTCCAGGCCTGTAAGGACTTTGTTCACCAACCTTTGAAAAGTGGCAGGTGCATTTTTCAAACCAAAGGGCATCACCACAAATTGGTAGTGCCCACTAGGGGTAGAATATGCTGTTTTGGCTTTTGCATCCTCAGCTAGTCTGATTTGCCAGTAGCCAGCTGTCAGGTCAAATGTGCTGAGAAACGTGGCTGAGGCCAAAGTGTCTATGAGCTCATCTGCCCTTGGTATGGGATGGGCATCAGTCCTAGTGACTGCATTGAGACCTCTGTAGTCTACACAAAGCCTCATCTCTCTCTTACCACCCTGGGTGTGAGGTTTAGGCACTAAGACTACTGGACTAGCCCAAGGGCTATCTGAGGGTTCAATCACACCCAAATCCAACATCTTCTGGACTTCAGTCCTGATGCAGTCCCTGACATGGTCAGGTTGCCTGTAAATCTTATTTTTAACAGGCAGACTGTCCCCAGTGTCCACTTCATAAGTGCACCAGGTAGTCTGACTTGGAGTCAGAGAGAACATATGTCTGAACTGTTTGAGAACTTGTCTGCAATCAGTTTGCTGCTGGTCAGTGAGGCTGCCTGCCAAGGCTACACCATCTACTGATCCATCATCAGGGTTCTGAGAGAGCAGGTCAGGGAGTGGATCACCCTCTTCCTCCTGTCCCTCATCAGTAGCCATGAGCAAGCCCATGTCTGCCCTGTCAACATATGGTTTCAGTCTGTTGACATGGAGCACCCTGTGGGGGCTCCTGGGAGTTCCAAGGTCCACCAGGTAGGTAACCTCTCCCTTCTGTTCAACAATGGTATGGGGGCCACTCCACTTGTCTTGGAGGGCTGCTGGGGCCACAGGCTCCAACACCCATACTTTCTGTCCTGGCTGATAAACAGTCAACACAGCCTTTTGGTCATGCCAGGCTTTTGTAATTCCTGGCTAGCCTCAAGGTTTTTAGTTGCCTTCTTCATGTACTCAGCCATCCGGGAGCGGAGACCAAGTACATAGTCCACAATATCCTGTTTAGGGGGTTTGAGAGGTAACTCCCATCCCTCCTTCACTAGACACAATGGACCCCTAACTGGATGTCCAAACAGAAGCTCAAATGGGCTGTAACCAACCCCCTTCTGTGGAACCTCTCTGTAGGCAAAGAGAAGGCAGGGCAAAAGTATGTCCCATCTGCGCCTAAGCTTTTCTGGGAGACCTTTAATCATGCCCTTCAAGGTTTTGTTGAACCTCTCAACTAAACCATTGCATTGTGGGTGATAAGGGGTGGTAACTTTATAATTTACTCCACACTCCTTCCACATAGCAGTCAAGTAACTAGACATGAAGTTGGCATCTCTGTCTGATACTACCTCCTTAGGAAAACCCACCCTGGAAAAGATTCCCAGGAGGGCTCTTGCCACCACAGGAGCTGTGGTGGTCCTGAGGGGAATTGCTTCTGGGTACCTAGTGGCATGGTCCACCACCACTAGGATAAACCTGTGCCCTGATGCTGTTTGGGGGTCTAGGGGACCAACAATGTCAATCCCTACCCTATCAAAGGGAACCCCCACCACAGGTAGTGGTATCAGGGGGGCCTTTGTAGTGCTACCTGCCTTACCACTGGCTTGACAGGTAACACAGGAGCGACAAAACTCCTTCGTGTCTTTAGACATATGAGGCCAATGAAAGTGAGGGACAATTCTGTCCCAAGTCTTGTTTTGGCCTAGGTGACCTGCCAATGGGATATCATGTGCTAGGGTCAATAGGAAGCTCCTAAACTTCAGAGGTATAACCAACCTCCTGGTGGCTCCAGGCTTGGGGTCTCCACACTCTGAGTAAAGGAGTCCATCATCCCAATAGATCCTATGGGTACAACTAGCACTCCCAGCAGCCTCAGCAGCAGCTTGCTGTCTGAGGGGTTCAAGAGAGGGGCAGCTCAGTTGCTCCTGGCTCAGATCTGCCCTGGAAGGGCCCCCTGTCCCCAAGAACTCAACCTGATCAGGTTCAAGCTCCTCTGGGACAGTTCCTTCTTCAGGACTGAGATCATCTCCCTCAAGAGACTGATCTGCATTCTGAGGCAGGGGGGAAGACACTGCCTTAACCCTACTGCTCCTCCTCTTGGGAGGCACCTGGTCCCTTATTGCAGAATCCAGGGCCTGTTCAGTTTTAGACATTTTTGCCTGTGACCTGGTCATAGCAAACACATCTGCAGGGATGCCCAACATTTCTGCATGGGTCCTGAGTTCAACTTCAGCCCAAGCTGAACTTACCAAATCATTTCCAAGCAAGCATTCAACAGGGAGGTCTGCACTTACCACAACCTTCTTAGGGCCAGTTACCCCTCCCCAGGAGAAATTAACAACTGCCAGGGAATGGTCTGTCCTGACATTGCTGCATTGGTCACTTGGTACATTTCACCAAGTATGATCTGCTCAGGGGCTACAAGATCTTTTGTCACCATTGTGACACTTGCTCCTGTGTCCCTGTATGCCAAAGCCTCTCTTCCATTAATTAAAGGCTGCTGTCTGTATTTGCTCAGATTACTGGGACTCACATAGGAGGACATATCTATGTCTCCATCACAGATCAGTCCAGCCTGAGTTGGAACTCTGACTAGGCCAGAGTCTATCTCAGATCCCAGGGTTAACCCTACTACACCCTTATTTGGAACACCACCACTTGGAGCTGAACTAGGGGGAACAGTTGCCTTAGGGGCAATGGTGGCTGGAGTTGAGTCTTTGGTCTTTGTACAATCACTAGTCCAATGGGTTTTCTGCTTACAGATTTTACACCATGGTTTCTTTTGGCCTTTTCCTTTGTTAGATTGGGACTCCCCACCAGATGCAAATTTGTGGGGCCCTTGAGAAGACTTCTGGTCTTTACCCTTTTCCCCACCCTTATCAGAGCTTTTAGAATCTTGCTTCTTAGAGTCACCACCTTGGTTCTGAACCTTCTGCCTCACCCTGGTTCTGACCCACTTGTCTGCCCTCTGACCCAATTCTTGGGGAGAGGTCAGATCAGAGTCCACCAGGTACTGATGCAACAGTTGATTTTGACAGTTGTTAAGGATCTGCTCTCTCATGATCAAATTATACAATCCTTTGAAATCACACACCTTACTGCCAAGTAACCAGCCTTCCAGAGCCTTAGCAGCACAATCAACAAAGTCAACCTAGTCCTGTGTCTGTGCCTTTGGGTATCTCTGAACTTTAACCTGTATTGTTCAGTGGTTAGGCCAAACCCTTCAATTAGAGCACTCTTCAGGACTTTGTAATTGTCAGCATCCTCTTCTCTTACAGTGAGTAGCTTGTCTCTACCTTTGTCTGCAAAGGAGAGCCACAAGATTGCTGCCCACTGCTCCTGAGGGACCCTCTGTACCTTACAGGCCCTTTCCAGTGCAGTTATCCATTTGTGGATGTCATCCCCACTCTGGTAGGGAGGGACAATCTTGTTCAGGTTCCTATGGTCATGCGTATGATCTCTACCTCTAGGGACACTGCTGCTGCCACCATGGGACCCTAGTCCCAATTTCTGTGAAGCTTTCTGAAGCTCCAGGGATTCCCTGTCTAAGGCCAATTGTTCTCTCTTGATTCTTAGCTTAGCTTTCTCAAAATCAAGCATTTGACATTTCTTCTCATAAGAGGATGCCCTTTTATGAGAAGCAGAGGACCCTATAGAAGTACCAGAATGATTAGATTCCTGAGAAGGAGATCTTGATCTTCTTGGTAGACTATTAACCCTTCCTGGGGGAGTGAAGAGGGGGCCACTGAGGCCTTCCTCTCCTTCAGGAAGAATTGGATTTTCCAGGTGGGAATCTTGTTGATCCCCCTGGCCAGCATCAGAGTCTGGGTCATAGTAGTTTTCACTACCTGGCCTTTCCTCTTCTACTGCCCCACCCAACCTGCCTGCCTCATCAGACCCTGGTGTCTTTCTGAGGTCATCTAACAGCAAAGCCTCTATGAGGCGTTGAGTGCTTGCATGTCTCCCTGTTTTCATTCTCCTAGAGGTACACATATTTCTCAATTCCTGGAATGTGAGATTGTCATACCTAGTGGGCAAGGAGTCACTGACTTCAGGTCTTGCAGACATTCTAGTGTGGTGTGGTGTATGCACCTACCTACTCTAGTGGGAACTGAAACTCTCTTGAGTTGTAGAAAGGGTGTGCTAAGCCCTTGACACACAACTCTAAGTTCAGTAGAACGTACTGTATTCTAAACTTGATTTATATGTACCTATGTACCTATAGTGGTTTTCAGTTAGTCACTTCAAAGAGATTATCTGGTAAAGCAATAGCAAGCTTGAATCCAACCGCTGCACACCAATGTGAGAAGTTGGCCTGGCATATGTTGTCCACTAGTTATAGTGGGCACCTTGAACCAGTCCAAACGACCCTTATTGATGATAGGTTTAAAGACAACCTTTATTGAAAGCTATCCTAGTGGTAGCTATGGAGAGCAGCCTTCAGGCTAGGTCTTGAAGGAGTGTAAAGCAGCTTGGTTTGCCAGATTATAACCTCTTGAATAACTAAATGAAAGGAGAACCACATAAGGTATATATAAAATATATGTATTTATTTCTAAACACTAACTACTAATCCCTTTATGACATTAGAGTTCAAGATACACAGTATCACAGTATTAAAACGACAGTAAATAGCACAATACACAGTGAGCTCCAGGGGGAGACCAAACCATATACTAAGAAAGTGGTATAAGAACCACGACTTGACTAGACACAGTGCCTAGAGCACGTAGATTCGCTGGGACCCCAAGGAACCACCCAAGGTAGTGACACAGGAGACCCACGGGGGACGTGTGCAGTGTAAGAACACAGCCGCGAGCGCCGTAGGATTCAATGCGGAAAGTCGCGGTTGGAATTTTAAAGATAAAGGACACTTAGGGGAGGACTTTCAGCAAACCCCTTTAGACTTAAGGGGTTCTAGGGCCAACACCCACGTGAGCACCGGAGTACTCGAGTTACCTCACCCAGGGAAGCCGGGTGCATAGGTGTCAAAGGGTGTCGGGAATCGCCGTCGTTTTCAATGGCGATCTGCTGCAAAGTGCTGCTGCCGTGAAGAAGAAAAGTGTCCGGGGTGATCCAAGCCTGGATCAAAGATGTGAAGAACCTGAAAGCAGAGGGGACAGAGTCTGAGTCACTAGCCAGTGACCAGGAGCGGAGTAATCGAATGTCCACCGATGTCGGGTGCTTCAGGTGCAAAGAGGTGAAGCTTGACTCTGCAGCAACGGGGTCCTGGAGATGTCGACGACAACCAGGAGCCGGATTCGAGCTGTCCCACAAAGGATGTCAAGTGCTGGGGTGTCGGTGATCAGATTGACTACAACAAGCCTTGGCAACAGCAACCCATGCAGGAAAAGAAAAGATGTTTCTGTGCAGACCAGCAAGGTCCTGGGGACTCCCCAAGCAATGGAGAGTCAGGGCACGTCTGACGCAACCAGGGAAGCCCAATAAAAGTTAGAATTGCCTTCTTGGGGACCCACAGGTCAATGGACCACGGATCGCGAAGGGACCTCAAGAGGAATCACAAAATGGCAACAAACGGAACACTCGTTGAGCGTAAGCCTGCAATCTTCAGTGCAATTACTGCTCGGGGTCAGGGCTATAAGTAACCCAAAGCTCAGCCTCAGGGGTTGCCGGAAAGCTGATGCTTCTGCAAATGGTTGCGGTGTCCAGGGGTTCTGGTTGCACGGTCTCCACGAGGGATACGGGCCTCAGACTTGCTGTGGGCACAGATCAACCTCAGAGATTTTGGAAACCCACCTCCTGTGTGGCAATATTCTTCGGAGTCCACAGGAGCTTTGGAGATGCCAACCGGTCAGTTGCATTAAAGGTGCCTGCCTTGCAGGGGAGTAACTCCTTTACTCCAAGGGAGATTCTTCAGTCATCCAGCGTAGTGCAGATTGTTGAAGTACTTGGTTTCTGGTATCAGAGTTTAGTCCAGGTGTAATCTAAAGTCCTGTAGTCAGGGTTTCCTACTTTATACCCAAGGAAGGGGTTGGACAAACTCTGGGGACCCACCTATGGGAGGGTTAGGAAAGACCCAGTTTTGCGCCAGAGCAGGGGCTGTGTGCCCCTGCAACCGGTTTGAGCTGGACTATGCACAGGGACACCAAATGTGCCCCCAGTGCAGACTTCAAAGCACTCTGAGAGTGCACCCACCCAGCCCCAATACACTAAAGCTGGGAGGTGATCACACCTCCCTGTGACAGGAAACCTATTGTCCAGGCCTCCCCTGACGGAGTTTCGTCCAGTAGCAGGAGGGCAGACTCGTTTCTGTGGCTGCAGCATCCATTTTGTGATGCCAGGGTTCTGTTAAGCTGGTACTGGGTGTACCGGTGGTGCCATGTTGCTCCCTCTAGAAGGGAGGAATCATACCTCCCAACCCAGTACTGGGGTGGAGGTATGATTCCAAGGTGTTTGACACCAAACACGACAGTTTTCCATGCAGCCATTCTCAAGTTAGCATTTACCGCGGGGTTATAATGCACTTAAGAGTATATGGTCTGGCTGCATCACAAACAACCCCGGAATGAAGATTCCGAAAGCTGCAGAGGGGCTCTGCTCATGCATGGGCACCCTGTCACATGAAACCCAGCACCCTGCCTTCAGGATTGTTAAGGCCTGCCATAGGGGTGTCTGATAGGTTTACATGTGCAGTGATATGGAGAGATATAGGGAACCTATATCTGAGTAAGGGGTGCATATACCACCTTACACAGGCTGCTGTAGCAGACCTGTTGTGTCATTTTAAAAGGCTTCCCAGGGGTGGCACAATACATGCTGCAGCCCCTGGTAGGCCTCTGAGGTACCTATGCCCTGGGTACATAGAAGACCATATACTAGGGACTCACAAGGGTACCCCAGAATCCAATCTGGAGTGTACCTAAAGTACATACAGTCAATTTAGAGTAGAAAGCAGTTAGACTGGGGTCCTGATTAGCAGGGCCTCAGTCTGGCTAAGTCAAAAAACAGTGAAACATCAGCAAAAAGTGGGGGTAACTATAAGAAGCAGATCCTACTCTCCTACATACATCTCCTCTGATTTATTTGGACTATCAATTGAGTATAATGTGCTGTTGAGGTGCATATGGCTGCAAGAAAACAATGCAACCAATGTTTACCTCATTTGGTCACTCAAACTCTGTCAGATGGCCTTACATAAATATATGCAATCATTTTTGCCTGCACTCTTTGAGCGCTAGAGGTCATGGTCTAATGCTGTTCAGGGTCAAAAACACTCCATTCACAAGTCATATCTTACCAGTTCAAAATAGGCCCATGGGTGCCTGGAAGTGGTTGCACCGTGACTCCCTATCTGCACAAAGCAATGACAGTGTACCTACAACCATTCTTTGATTGAACACAGGTCATGTTTATTAAACAATGCAACAGGAAAAACATTCTCTTATTAAATCATCACAAGAGATCATATACATACATCTAAGTGCTTTGACACACAATTTCAGAAGATAAGAACGCACATATCACTTATAACAGGTTGAAGACCATCTTCCTATGCTTTTCTATTGAGTCTCACCAAAGCCTTCCTCCACTACTATAGTAACAACTGCAATTCTGAATGAGTGTGAATAAAAATTGTCAATGTCATCTAGAATATTTTGGCACATTCATATGGTGATAGCTCCTTACCATTTTCATTGGACAAGTAGGGCTGATGATTGCACTCCTGCTCAAATACAGACTGTATGATGCAACCTGAACTCCCTGGGACTTTTAGAGTGATACTTGTGAACCCCTACTCACCTGATCAGTCTTTGCGCGAGGGAACCTGATCACCACCTGATCAGCCATCTGGAAGGCATATCGCTGCTGAAGACCCCCTTCATGATCACCCTTGCATCTGGCCATTGCTTTGCTAACCAAAAAAGTCCCATAAAAGGTCAAAACAAAGACTGCAACAAACAGTGTGCCCTCAAATGGTGAAGAGCACACCTTTCTCAGGTTGTTTAATATACCATGCAACTGGCCCAGATCCAGTGGATGCCTGAAATCTTGGCTGACTGATCAATGCACCCAAACTAGTAGTGCTATATTGAACTGGAAGTGTGACGCATTTTCTTGGCCCCCAACAATTTGGTTAATCACTATATATAATGTGAGCACTAGCCACAGAAAGTGACTTGTCTCTGAGATTTCATTCCCTCGAGAAACTCTATGATGGAATCTCATAAAAATATATCATCTTTGCCATTATTGAGGAGCATGACCCAATAAGAAAGAAAGGCCTTCTCATCCGTGCAGTGCATTTTCTTTGCCAAGGATACTACAGCAAGGTGTGTTAGAGCAGGTCACCAAGCTCCCATAGCTGGCTTAGGGAATGGAATCATCCGAATCCCTGCTCCCTAAAGTGAGACAAGGCATCATCCATATTATTGAAGACCCTTAGAATGTGTTTTGCCCAAAAATAAATATTATTGCGAAAGCAAATCAGATTGGCATGTGAGGCCTGGGCAGCATTGCAGGGCTAAAAGTGTGAGGTAAAATCGTGCTAGCCATTTAAACTTACCTGATCCTGTGATTGTGGCCCAGGCACCTATGTCACCAATCCCAGACTCTTGCACCTGCAACATCATCCTAGGGCACGCCAGCACCAGAAGTGACATGTGGCACCCTGGAAGTGATGCTGCTGGAAGAAGGACCCACACCGTCCAGGCCATAGCATTGCCCAATTAAGTCAGGGAGCAGAGTCCCCTGGGATCCCCCAGCCTAATATCTGTCCTTCCAAACCAGTGGAGACCTTATTCACAAGCTTGTGTATTACCCCTTTCAATGCCAGAAGTCCCAGGCAGGATTTCTGGCAGCAAGTAATGGAAAGTATGCAGGTCACCTAGCAGTAATTATTGTGATTTGCTTGCAGCCCTGAGTTCCAAAAGATACATTATTTCCATGCAGCTGATGTTGTGATGGACTGCTGTCTGCAGGGAATATGACATGGATGACATGAATCTTCATGTCAGTCGAAGTCGGAAAACTTCACCCATTTTTGGAAAGGAGGAACATTTTCAACTTCCCCTATTACAAGGGCAATGTTTAAAATTCTCATTTCCTTTCTTTTTTCTTTTGTGTAATATGGTCAGGTATTGCCGAGTGCCCGCCCCTGACCTGGTAAAGGACCCCCATGGGGTCCCCTGACCCCCTTAACCCCCATCACCCACTTTTGGCACAGACAACACTCGACAATTTCTTTTTGACACTTTTGGGTTAGGGGTTGTTAAATCCCCGGCTGTATTTATTACGCAACAAAAACATCAAATAAAAGAACTTTCAACATCACTTTTACAAATTACCATGCAGGAACCCCATAACACCCCATACAGTATTATTTACATTTTGTTGGATGGCTAACCATAACATAGACTCTAATATATACCAATTCCTACCCATAACTAGTCTTGTCCCTGCATATCCTGCATTGAGCCTACTAGTGAGATCATGACTGGTCCACCTGTGAGCTCCCCCCGGAGTGAAGTTGTGCAGGGGGCCCATCTGCCCACAAGGTTACCTACCTCAGGTCCCCCCCACACCCTCAATATCCCCCCTAAGGGCCAGTGCTGCTAGCTTTGGCGCCCACGCGCACATGCGGGGATTGGCCGTAAAGGCCTGTTGGCAGCGTGCACTTCCACACCCCTGCACCCTCTAGCCGACTTGCTGGAAGCACCCGCTGGAGGGCCCTGAGAGACCCCTGTCCCCACCTTTTTCAAATAAAAAGGATGCCTTCTATCAACTGTAAAGGCACCACCAATCATGACCTCACCCACCACAGTCCAGCATAGTTCACCTACTGTCTGGGCCCCCACCCCCAAGAAGGTCATGCACAGCTTTGCCTAAGGGTCAACCATGCCAGAATATTCTGCACAATCCCGCCCGGGTTGCAGGACCGTCACTGCCGACACACCAACTTGTGTCAAAACCAAAACCGGGGAACCTGTCCCCATGGGTGCACTCACCGGTACCCCCTCCACTGGCCCCCCTCCCCCTAGAACTGAGGGACCTGGCACCTCCTCCTCCTCAGGCCTGGCCTCAGGGGGCCTCTCCCCTCTATTCCTAATGGGCTGCCTCCTAGCTCTCGTAGGTACTGGGGGGAATGCTGCCTTAAGGGCCACTCTCGCACGCCTGGGCCTTTCCTCTGTCTCTCCCTGACCACCCGGAGGAGGGCGAACCTTTAACTCAGCTAAGGACTGGTCCATGTCATCTATCCTGTGCCTCATAGCCTCTATAAGCTCCTACATGCGCGTGCACTTTCCACACCTCTGTGTCCTTGCTGGCATCCCTGCCCTTGACTGCCTGCCCTATATGGCTCCTGCGAAACACGTCTGGTGCAACAAACCAACCATGTAAGCCTCCACTCCTAACAACAACCAAGCAATGACCAGTCAGCAAACAGAATTGCTGACTACCAAAAACCTAGTGCCTATTAAACACGCTGTGTTTCTTTTTTTCTGATTTTTATATAGTGCAAACTTGACCCAAAGGTATCAATTATCAGAGCGCTTTACATGAGCACCAGTTACGTTACACAAGGACACATTCATTTTTGTTAGGCACGGGGAGATTAAGTGATTTGCCCTGAATCACAGGATGTTGAGCGTCATTGACGAGACTCAATGCTGGTTCCCCAGATTTGAGATTGACGCCCTAGCCCCTTCGGCCACATCCTCTCCCCTCATTGGTGCTTAGCTCCCCAAATAACAACACAACCTAGCACTTGACCAGTCAGGACACAAGAAAGAACTGCCTACACCAAGTGGCAATTAAAAGCACTCAATGCCAGACTTCTCACTGCCCCTAAACTCCTTGCTGTAATCTCAAGCCAGTCACACTACCTAATGGCTGCACAAACCACAAATTCGCCCTCACCTGGGCCTCCACATCGTAGCCGCCACCGCTTGTTGCGAAAACGCGGGTCAGGCGAGTGAAAACTCGAGCCTGTGCGGCTCCTGGCTGGCCCGAGATCGCGTGATGCAGCAGAAGAGGATTGGAATGCAGAGCGCAGCGGGCGTGCCTGGTGCTGAAAAAAACAAACAAAAGCAAAGTTAGTTCTGCCCGTGAGGGCAGCCGGCAGCTTCTGTGTTCCGGAGCGGCGCGCGGTGAAAGTGCCCGCTTCACCGCCCCTTTTAAAGGAGCAGGGTCTGGCACTAACCGGTTCCCAGGTGACCCCGAACCATTTAACCGCTTCCGGATTACCGCACGCCTGGCGACTAATGCCTGCATGTCTTGCAGGCTGGTGCTGGAGGCGTCACACGCTGCCACCCCCAGCCCCACAGAGAGGCACCGGCCTCCCGCTATAGGCGCATCGCCCCCTAGTCGGGGGTCACCTTGGCATTGAGTCTAGTTCCATCCATCACATTTCAGTAGTTAGCCGGAGGTCTTAATGCATTATATAAAATTTGGCCTATCCCCATGGTTATTAAGCTGGAAAGTTTACGCATGGGGAAAGAATCAGGGCAGATGAGCTAACAGTGCAGAGGGTGCGGGCGTAATGAAAACATTGATGAAAGACCACTAAAATTCAAATAATAGGAAAAAGGGCATGCAGATTGCAAAAGTGCTGATGGAATGCTCTGTTCAAATGCTTGTAACATAACATATCATGACACAAAGTTTGTATGTGGGTTTTTGTATAGCACAAAAGAACATGGGGAGGACGGAACATAAGGTCGAGAACCCAAAGAGCATTTTAGGACATCTTGAGTGAGATAAAGAGAGAGTGGATGTCTAGCAGGTGAAGTGATAATGTTCGTTGAAGAGATGTTTTCAGTTTAGTACTGAATTGCAACAGTGAAGGAGAAGTTCTGCTAGTTGAAGGGGATGCTGTTTGAGATTGTGGATTCGTAGACAGAGAATGCTTGACATCTGATCTTTTTATTCCTGCATGTCCTCTTTCCTTGGCTCTGTGTGGGGCATTTTCCATTGCCAGATATGGCTAATTCCCCAGCCAAGTATATCAGGGCATTCTTTGTCGTGTTGTGTAGGTGATGTAGCTCGTCTTGAAGATTATGTGAGTCTGGAGGGAGAACTTGTGAAGTCTCATCAACATTGGGGTGTTGAGGTCAACTTTCTTCAGACCCTCGATGTTAGATGCCTATGAAGGGTCCTGATGTGGAGTTGGGGAGGCCGTGGATGAGTGTGTTGTCACCATCCAGCTGAGAGAGGACCGGGGCTTGCACTGCTTTTTAAAGTCTGCTTTTGGAAGGCAGAGTTTACGTTTTTTCAGGACTTAGAGTTGGTATCATTCTATATTAGTTTTGATCATGTTTTGTTCCTTGAAGGAGATATCTCTTTCAGGGGTGTATCTAAGCGATTTTGCATTTGATGTCATCTGAGGTGTGAAATCGTTGACGTTAATGTTGGCTAGCCAGACTTGAAACACATGGATTACTGAAGAACATGTGACATTCTCTCTTTGTAGAGATGAGTTAAGATAAGTGGTTGACACCCTGTTGTGATTTAGCTCAATGCAAGATTTAAGTCACTGAACGTTGCCCAGTGAATTTCTAACTTAGAGTTATGCATCATTAATGTATCACTGGATCTTGATGCAATAGTTGGTGGGTAGCATACCTTGGAGTTCCAGTAGATGCTGAAAAACGATTTTGAAAGAAATGATCCATGGATACTTTGTAGGAGATGTTGAGTTCTGGAAAGCTAAATGTTCCCATTTGGATGAACTAAGGACCGTTGGTGAAGTAAGAGGTTAAATATTTCAGGACAGTGTTAGTGAAGCCCACCCATGCTTCCGAAGTGTTTATCAGCTGAGAGATCAAGCAGGATCAGAAGGCAAGGATTGTTTTAGTTATTGAGGAGGAGAGGATTTTCAACTAATTTCACTGTGGCTTTCTCTGTGCCACAGCATGTTCCTAAACTTGATTGATAGACCTGTAAGAAAATGCTATTGATGAGAAAATCCTGTAATTAGGTAGTGACTGCTTTTCAACCGTAATTCTAATGAAATGGAGGTGGGTGGTTGATGACCGTTGGTAAGGTTCTCTGGGACCAGGGTCAGTCTGTTTTAGCAGTGGAATGATCTTTTTTTCTTTCAAAGCTGTCTGGGAATATTCCTTGGCTCAGGGAAGAGATTAACATGTTAAGGAGAGTTAATAGAATATCCACTAAATAACCTAAAAAATAACACAACATAGAGAATGTAGCCAAACATTGCTAATAGTGTGTCATACCCAAGACAGGTCATAATGTCTTAGGACAAATTATGCAAAACCAGCAGTTGCATTTCATAATTAACACCACCACTGCTGCTTCTCTTTCAAGCCCCCATAATTGTCTACAACAACTTTGCCATTTCTGTAAGAATTATGGTTGCATCACCTGTAAAGCTTGAGCTGATCGTTATAAAAGTATTACGTATAATGTATGGTCCTGATGAAAAACCGAATCTCTTTTATTAGTTCTTATGTGAGAGGACTTAGGCATTCACAAGCACTTGTTATTGAGCGGGAGTTTAAAAAAAAATGTATTCATGCCACTAATAGGCATTTCAGATGTGTGGTTCAAGGCTTTTGCAGCTCACTCAAGTCCCTTAGCTGGCTTCCTGTCGTTTTCTTAATTTCAAAGGCAGAATTTTATCTACACTATACAGTTTCACAATTGCACATGTTTGACGTGGGCTGCCTGGAAAGTGGTCTACTTGGCCTTTGATATAGTTGACCTTTACAAGTGTAAAAACGTCTTTTACTTGGGTTATATGCTCACTGCAAATTACCCTAAATCTGATCTTTCTCATTTATGAAGACATATTATTTGACTCTGGAGACAAAGAATACTTCTCATCAAATGTGTATTTCCCGTTCATGATAAATGTTAGGGAAGTCGTATTCTACCTACATAAACATTGTGAAATCATATTTCAATTATGTCACTTCTAATCAGTTATAACGTGAAATTTGAACTAAATCCAAGAGGAGCTCATCCACATCAGACTTTTAGCTGACACTTTGATTTTCTGTGTTTTATTACCCTACTCCAGACCTGAAGAGCCAGTCGCAAGAACTGGTCAAGCAAACACGACTTAGCGCCTAGATTTGTTTTGTTGCGCAAGTCATTTACTCCCCATATGATAAATATGTAGTAATTAATACTACCATAAAAGGTCAATGTTACAAATATTAAGAAATGGGATATATAATTTGAAGCACTGCCTGTGGAGCATCTTGTGGTCTATTACACATAGCCTGCTGTTTAGTATTTACGTGGAGTAGCATCCAAGACCTATAATTAAGGGTGAGTGGTTAACTCCACTTCGTCAGCAGAGTTTACAGAGTTTCAGAACTCTGCACTCCGTTTGGAGTACGAAGTTTGCAAAAACTCCACACTCGCAGTGGAGCGGAGTTTACCGGTGCAACAGACTAGGAGGAGTCTAGGACTTACCTCCCAAATGGTGGCTATCCGCGGTGGCGCAGCCCGGCTGCCAGTCTCTACTAGCCGCCACTGCCTTACTGCTCTGCACACACTCTGCTGATTAGGTAGAAGGCGAATCCTGAGCCTCCACTGCTCTGGCTCGGATTCAATGCGGGTCCGGGAGCCTCAGCCACTTTAGTGCAGCAGCTAACCCCATGTCAGCAAGGACTGCAGTGCACATGTCGTATTAAATGAAGGCAAACCTGTCCTGATTAAATCCCATGATCGGGTCAGGCATGCCTTCACGCAATATGACATGCGCACTGCAGTTGTTGCTGAGGTGGGGTTAGCTGCTGCATTAAGCTGGCTGAGGCTCCCACATTGAATCCGAGCCGGAGCAGCGGAGGCTCAGGCTTCTCCCTATTCAGCGGAGTGTGTACAGCCAGCAGGAACAGGAAGGCAGTGATGGCTAGGAGAGACTGGCGGCCGGGCTTCATCGCCGTGGATAGCCGCCAACCAATGCCCATCAAGTGAAGGAGGCTCAGGTAAGGTCAGGAGGCCTTCTGCCAGGGTACTCTGCCAGGGCGCAGAACTCTGCAGAATTTCACGGAGTTTTCCAGTAACTCAGTGCAATTCCGCGGAGTACAACTCTGCGAGCTACGCCCAGCCTTACCTATAATTATCAATTTATATATGGTTCTGTGAATACCCGTATGCAGATATTAATCAACATTAGCTGCGAGTAACCTCAGTCAGCGACATACAACATCTCATATTTGTTTCAGTGGTCCTCATGCCATTAAAATGGTTATGGTGGACAATACAATTCTTTCAGCTATTGTCTGAGGAAGAATTTCAGCCTCTAAACCAGCCATGAATTGGAGAATAAGTTACATAATATGATGTGTGAACTCAAAGCAAATCATGATATTCAAAGTGGACGGATTGCACATTTTATAAACTCCCAACAGCACCTCTTAAGTAAATGAGGACCAACGCATCGAAATCAATAAAGTTCATATCAATAATATGTGGTTCAGTCATTTGAATTTGAGTCATTTTAGAATTATTGACACAAGAAAGGCTTCTTTCCAACTTTCCGGTCATCTATCTAATCACCACACAATACTTGGATGATAATGGAAAGTTGTGAGCTCTCTTAATGCAGCTCCGGAATGGCCAGAAGTAGTAGGAACTGCATCTTCCACATGGAACACATTTCAATAAAACAAGATCCTGTGTTCTTTGGATGTTTTCTGTCAGGACCCCTTTCAGGGGGCCAGGGGGCAAGCAGGAGCTACTGGGCCCAGCCATGGTGGTTGAGGCATTTTACTTCTGATGTCCCCCGGCCCAACCTACTATGACTTCTTGAGGAAGAGGTAAGTGTAGGGTGATGACAGGCTCAGAGTTCAACATACATTCAGCAAGCTCAACAACTGAATGTCCAGACAAATACTAGCTTTCATAAAGAGTAGTATTTATAGATACACAAAGCAAAGTACGGTATACACTAAATCATAACACACACACTTGGTAAAGTCTGTATTCTAGCACGGTCTGGCCTCACAACAACGCAACACTTTTCCAACTACGGACCGGGTTATTCCTCACTCACTTTCCAGGTTAGGTCCCGCTGGAGAATGTGAGTCTTAGAAGTCCCACAATGACTAGTTAAAGTGAAAGTGTCTAAGCATGCCCAGCACTACAGTCAAAGCAGTTGCCCTCACCCACTGGTTCTGTGACTCTAGGTTCGCTCATACCCGCTCCCACTGGAGACAAGACAGAGAGCCAATGAGTATTCAGTGATCCGAAGTCGACGATGGCAGATGCCAACAAGGAGCAGCAGGCTCTTTCAGCCAGCATGGGGACTGGAACTCCAGTGCTCTCCTCAGTTGTTGCAATTGCAGCTCTCCTCCATTGCCTTGAGTTCTGATGGCACACTCGGGGTGCTCCTGAGATTACGATGATGATGTAGCAGTTCACAGTCTGTAATTGGTTTGTGGGGCATGTCGCACTCCTACCTCCGTGGCCCCCCACCTGCTATCAAGGCAACATCCCTCTGTGGGTCACAACACTATCCAGGGCGACTGTCCCTCATTACCACACCACTGCACCTAGGTGACGGCCCTCATGACTCACTGTGACCCCCACCTGGTAGCTGCATTAGGCATTAGGCCGATGCAACTTAAGATTCACCGGGGCCCCCACCTAGAATACTGAGGTTATGAATAATGCACATGGGATAATGGCCCTGTCGGTGCAGTGGTACCAATGGTGACCCGAATCTCACACTCTGCTTCTGAGATCCACTCGACATGATCTCCACTGGACCTCACTCCCTCAAAGCAGTCTCCCGCTCCTCACAAGGTCCTCTGGTATTGAGTCAGTCAGAAGCTGGTGCTTCAGGCTCCAGGGCCAGTGGTCTTGATTCTCCTGGGTGATGTCCCCTCATACATTAGGTAGACTGGCAGACCCTTTGTCCCCAGTCCTGGTCTAAACAGGCAGAACACATTCTGAGTTTCTGCATGCTGATGTACAGCTTCCGTTTGACAATTTGGAAGTCTCATGCTACCCCTTTTATAATTCATTTCCAGAGTTAGTGTCTATGGGCCAGATGTACGACCAAGAAAATTGCGCATCGCAAATTGCAACTCTTTTGCAAGTCGCAATTTGCGAGGCGCAATTTCCGATGTACAACAGTGTATTTCACACTGTTTGCAATTCCTAATGGGGTCGCAAATTGCGAGGCTCATTAATATTTATGAGCCTCTCGCAATTTGCGAGCCCATTGGGAATGACAGCACTCCCAGGGATGGTGGCCTGCTGGGCTCAGCAGACCACTATGTCTGGGACTGCTTTTTAATAAAGCAGCTTTTTTTTTTTTAAATGCATCCCGTTTTCCTTCAAGGAAAACGGGATGCATTTAAAAAAGAAAAATGAAATTTTTAAGCGCAGGCAGTGGTCTCTGGGACCACTGCCTGCTCTTAAAAAATATTTTCCAACATACTCACAAAGGGGAAGCGGTTCCCTGGGGACCCCTTCCCCTTTGCGAGTGGTTTGCCACCTACTTGAAGTAGGTGGTAAACTGCGAGTGTTTTGCGGCCGCAAATGCGGTTGCAAAACACTAGTACATAGCATGTTGACTCGCTATTAGGAAGGAACGCACCTTCCTAATAGCGAGAGTCGCAAATGCTATTTTGCGAGTCAGGGACTTGCAAAATAGCATTTGTGCATGCTATTACCCTTTTTTGCGGCCGCAAATGGGAGGTTCTCCCGTTTGCGGCCGCAAAAAAGGGTCGTACATCTGGCCCTATGTCTTTAAAGTTCATTTGCTGAGGGTTGCCCACTTTAAAGTGGCCATTCCTCTGTTGTACTCTTCCTCCAGAGAGCAGTCTGTCATAGCAGGAGTGCCTCCAAATCTGATAGCTCCAAGGACAGGCCATGGGAGTGATTGGAGGTTCACACTTGGATGGTAGCCTCAGTGATATGGGCATCAAAAGGTTACCAAAGGCTGTAGCCCTGCTCTTTATGATTTTTTTATCAGCCCATATCCTTCTTGAGATGTGTTGAGACCCCTTTGACCAGTGACCTCTTTTAGAAATAAAGCTCCCTTTTGAAGTGCATGAAGACCCTGGTTCTTCCTTCCTCCAGTTTTTGTCCCAATCAGATCTCAGGAATGCAGCAATCCACAAATGTACCTCCACATATTGCTACAGAAAGCCCTGGGTCTCCTAAAATGGAACCCAAATATATGCGTGCATGCATCCATGTACTGTACCCTTTACATGTACACATACATCCCAGAATGTACATACAACTGCATGTGCTAATCCTCATAAACTGTACCACTTCAAAGGCACATGTTCATCCCAGAACAAACACACAACCGCACTCCCTAACTCTCACGTACTGTACAATTTCATAGGCACACGTACATCCCAGCAAGCACACGCCCCCCACACACACTGTCTGGCACTGCATACAACCCAATGCAGGCAGGCCAAGGGTAAGGTAAACACACAGCAGCGGAACTTTACCAAAGTGGGCCTGGAGGAGCCACTTTTGTGACATAGATAGAAAGCCCTGTTCACTGTACTAATCACTAAACCTTAAAACATGGTAGGCTGCCACCATTCCGCTCGTGATACTTAATTCCATGCGAAGGCAGCAGTCTTCTATCACTCGAGGGTAGTGATTTGGCTGCCCCTCCTGGTCTTAGCAAGACTGCAATCCATGAGGCAGAGCTAGGTTACGGAACACACGCATGATCTGTGTTCGCTCGTGACCAAAAAGTGTTACCAGGATCCAGATATCACCGCAGCTGGAGCTCTCAGGACAGGAGTACACGTCCATTACCATGCAAGGGACTTTTCCAAATTCTACTTGTTGTTTTTTAAAATAAAATCGGGACTTTCAGACCATTTTAAATTGTTTCGAAAAATAAAGGGTCACAAGCTTCGTCTAGTTTCAAAGTTGTAAGTGAAAAAGTTAATTCAGGAGAAAATAGGACATCCATGTTTATCTCTAGCTAGTGTGTTGAGGAAATATTGACAGTTTGCATGGAACTTTTACACCAGGACTCAAATGTAGCAAAAGCAGGAAACT
This sequence comes from Calotriton arnoldi, assembly GCA_963921515.1. Classification (NCBI taxonomy): domain Eukaryota; kingdom Metazoa; phylum Chordata; class Amphibia; order Caudata; family Salamandridae; genus Calotriton; species Calotriton arnoldi. Next base: position 1,805,119 of record CAWUFW010001381.1, read on the forward strand.
CAATGTGACATGGGTGGACCAATAATCGGGCTCTATGTGAAACTTTATTCTTGTCATAAAAACGTTGTTCGACCCGAGATGTACCTTAAATTGCACTGATACACTTGGTAAATCATTTTGTTAATACCTCAATGTCTAGCACAAGCTATAACAACAACTGTTTAAATGCAGCCTGCTTTTTCAAGCAGAGATGGCCACAGACCTGTAAAATATTAAGAGGCTTTCATGTTTGGGAAAATGTGTTCATTTGGATGATTTCTTGGCTTTTATATGCATATGCACGTTTTAGAGCACAGAGTATTATTTACTTAGAAATGTAGATCAGATGTGAACAATACAGTATTTTTCTCCAATGGTTTACATTAATTCTTCGACGATTAGAGCAAACCATAGTCCATGATATTATTTGGAAAACGCAAAATGGAAAAGTGTTGATATCTGCCCATCCCGAATTTTAGGTTGTGCATAGTGACACAATGAGTCCCATATTTTCAGCTGAACTGATCCCCAGGGTAGTTAAGCAGAGGAAGACATAAGATGCTGTTGACTACCAATGCAAAGCATTCCACCAATAAAAATCTTCTACACTAAAAATACCCCTGCATGCACTAAATGATATACCGAGGACAAATGTAATATTATTTCATATGCAGCAACCAAAGTTGATGCACTCTGTTGAATGAAAAGGAGAGACCCAGAGACCTCAATTTCTGCAAAGATATGGCACTGCTGCTTTTTACCAAGTGCTGGTGCACAATCAGCCTACCTAGCACCATACGTGTGTACTTGAGTCTAGCTTAGGTTTTGCATTGGGAGGGTACCCTTCCAGTGTAAAACACGATGCTTACAATAACTTTAGTTTTTACCACTTTTGCATGTGTGCTGTAGAACTCCCAGGAGTGCTGCCCCCCGATGGGGGACTCAACATGGCTGGCACCAGGCCGCCGGCTGTGGAGGTCCATCCCCGAGCCCCATCACATTGATGGCACAGAGCGCACCCCCTTGACTCCCTGTGGAAGCTGTTTCAATAACCACAGGCACCCCAGTGCTCTCCGCGGCGGCACCCCAACTGCAGCAGTCACCTGGGACACCAGCACCACCTATGTTAGCCACCAAATGCCTGGCCTTTTCAAGATCATCACCATCACTAGTGCCCACGAGGGCCCCCTCCCACCAGGAAGTCAGACAACATCCCAACTCTAGAGAGCCACGATAACACACTTGCGAAATTATTTACCAAGTCTGACTGTGCCGGTCCTACAACAGGCATAGCACCGAAGGATCTGCAACTAGCACCATTCTGGATGATGCCACTGCCTCGGCTGTCGGTCCCATTATTGCGGTGACAGCACCCTGTGCTGTATCTTGGCCTGACTCACCCGGTCCTGGGGTCTGACCCACCAAGCCCCCCCCCCCTCAATGCAGGGAGGTCCCAGTGGCAGTCCCCGACTGATCCTCCCCCGCCCCCTTACACCTGCCTTGCGCCCTGACCCTCGGAACACTCCAGTCCTCCGAGGCCTCTCAACCTGGTCGTCCTGCGCCACCACCCCCAAAGGCTGTGACTTCAATGCAGCAATCGCCTCGTCCATCCCACAGACCACGGCCTCCAGAAGCAACTCAGTACTAAGCGCTTAGCGCCCTTTAACGCACCAGACATACTTGCAGTGCAAGAAAGCAAAATTCACAGGCACGCTATGCCGTGCTGGCCCTCAATCCCAGTAGGAAGCACCCTGGACACCCAGCTGTCCTTCACCTAAAAAACTGTCAGCACAGAGAATGCCACAATTCCAATATTAAGGCACTATAAGATGCTGCTTCCAATGCGTGGCCCCCAAACCTTACCCCTCAGTTTATAAGACACCACAAAACTCACTGTCAAAGACCAACCCCACATCCAAAAGAATGGGTGCCAAAAAGCTGCGCAAAGCAACCTAGGATCTTTTCTAACATGAAAAGCTCACTAGGCACTGAAACACTGGCACCTCACAGAAGAGGCAATCATGAAGCAGGCTCTATGGTAGCCAGTAATTGCCCAGTTGCCGCCACGAACAGGCTTACTTAATGTACCCTGTGGCCACGGTGATGATTCCCCCTGCTCAGAAAACAGTTGAATGAGGCACAGGGACTCCTTTACCGCCCGTTCGGTTTGGGTGAGGTGCAGACAGAACGTGAGCAGTTAGGTAGACATGTTTCAATGGAGGTCAAGGAAAAAATCTGGTAGGGGGCGTATGTAGATATCTTTGAGTTATTGCTGGATAAATCAGATAAGGAAGAGGCCACATGTTGCAAGGAATGTTCACATTCTAGGGACTGTAGTCACTGGCCACACAAGAAGAAAGTCGATGAGACTTTGGGGAACTGTATTAGAAGCTACTTGGTTTACCAAGCCATATTAGCGGAGCACTTTAGAAATTTGGGTGCCCAACTCACATGCTACCAGAATAGGATTTTGTGTGCTCATCATGAGTATGGTGGGGTGGAAGGAGTTCAGGAGGGGTAAGGCTACTAACCCAGCATTAACATGGGATCAGATTGAGGTGGTAATGTGGCTCCATCATGATCAGTCGTTTCACGCGGGTGCAAGGTCTACTAGTAGCTCGGCGGCAGGGAGGGTGAGAAAGGAGGCCTGTTAGGATCTTAACAGACGCACCTGTACAGACCAGCGGGGACAACTATGTTTAAACACTGTTGCTCCTTCGGTGGTTTGTCCTCCCACCCCAAATCCAAGTGCTTTAGAAAGTCCAAAAACAAAGGTGCCAAGAAGCAGGACTGATCATCTGGTTTTAGAATGGGCTCCCTCGCCAGTTATCTTGGTAGGCAATGGTTCCATGGCTCAATATGTACAGTAATAATTTGGTGGCTCAGATCTTGTATAAGGCTTCAAGGAGATTTTTAGGATCCCTATAGTGGGTTACGTGGGTTCTCCCTACTGTAAAAACCAACAGTCGCTCATGGCTAACCCGGGTGTGGCCAGGGCAAAGATTTTGAAGGAGTTGGGTCTTGGCAGGGTGGCAAGTCCATTTGACAAGATCCCCTTGGATGGTTTTTGTGCTCCCCTCTGGGAGTGGTCCCTAAAAAATATCCAGGGGAGTTTAGGATTATTTATAACCTGTAATCACCCAAAAGGCAGTCAGTGAATAAGGCTATAGATGGGGCTCTATGCTGTGTGAAGTACCATGATCAGGCGATTCAGATGCTGCAAGAACTGAGGCCTGGGGCGTTGTAGCTAAGTTGGACATTGAAGCTGCGTACCGCCTGCTCCTTGTACATCCGCAGGATTTTCACCTGCTATGTTTCCAATTTGAGGGGGCCTTCTATTTTGATAAGTGTATGCCCATAGGCTGCTCAGTATCCTGCTCATATTTTGAGAAGTTCAGTACCTTCCTGGAAAGGCTCTTCAGGCGTAGGTGAGGCCATCATTGGATGTTGCATTATCTTGATGATTTCCACTTCCTGGGGCCGCCCGGGTCTTGGCACTGTGCAGAGGCCCTGTGAAATTTCCAGGAGTTGATGAGGGAGTTCGGGGTATCTCTAGCTCAGGGCAAGACACTGGGGCCTACCACCACAATTGAGTTTCTGGGAGTAGAGTTAGATTCAGTAGCTGGGGTCTCCAGGCTGTCCATAGAGAACGTCAACACTTTCTCCCAAGCTCTGTGGGCATGTCCGGGGGCAAAGAAGGTCACGCTGCAGCAGTTGCAGGTCTTGGTTGGGCAGCTACATTTTTCCCTGCAGATAATTCCCAAGGGACGGCAATTTTCATGATCCATCGCCCCAGCTATGTCTGGCCTGAAGGTTAAGCATCATAATACCAGGCTGTCTAGCGAGGTCAAGCAGGTTATGAGAATCTGAGAGTCATTTCGGGAGTGATGTAATGGGATGGCCCAAAAGCATTTAGCAGCTCAGTCTTTTCACAAATGCAGCAAGCAGTGAGGGCTTTGGCTTCATCTTAGGGTCGCATGGTGTGCGCAGCTGTGGCCCAGGGAGTTGGTACAATCTGGGCTGGTTAACAATATAGATTTCCTTGAGTTTGGCCAGACCAATTCTGCAATCTGTCAGTTGTGTTCTGGTCTGGAAATATGACTGTGGTAGAGTGCATTAATCAGCAATCGGCAAAATGCAAGATGATTCTAAGGCTTTTAAAGGAAATTGTTTTGTTGCATTTGAAGCAAAATGGGCTGTTCAATGGCAAGCATGTACCAGGTGTCTTAAACAATGCCGTTGATGCCTTGCGTTTTGAGATGCAGACTTTCAGGTTCCACCACCCAGGAGCAGCAGACTCACCTATGCCCTTCCCGGACCATCAGTGGCATCTTGGTGCCTAAACTTACCGGACCTCATGCAGCCAGCTTAGCTCCCAGGACCAGGAATGCTTATGAGGGGGCATTCTACGCTTACTGCGACTTCTTGGGGCAGGCAGGGGCTGGGATTTGGTTTACCTCCTCGTCAGTCATGGGACTCCTGGGGGCACTGCAGGGCGAGGGGCGCTTGGTGGCTTCCGTTAGGCACCACATAGCTGCAATCTCGTTCTTTGTCAAAATACTGAGGTATACTGACGGGACCAGTTCTTTCTTGGTTCAAAGGGCCTTGAGGGGATGGGGGCACTTAGAGGGGGCAAAGCTGATGCAAGGTGACCCATTGATACAGGCAAGTTAAAGGCCATTCTGGGGGTGCTAGGTGGCGCACGAGCAGAATGGCCACACTGGAGTGAGGCTCCTGCAGCTCGGTGCCTTTATCCTTCAAAATATCCTGCCCAAATGATATCGAAAACGAAATAACCACAGATCTGGGGTGCCTAGTGCCCTGGGGATGAACGACGAAAAATTGAAGATTGCCCAAGGCTGCCCTGCGCTGATATCGGAGGATTTCGCTCCCGCCGCTGTGAGGCCCTGACCTGCTCGGTGCTGCTGCCGGGCACGGAGCGCCACGCAAGCGCCGTGGTCCCCACGAGGTGTCTGGGCCAGACTGGTGCGATCGATGAAGAGAGCTGAGCGGTGAGTGCGCACCTTGCTCCCTGGGCGAGGACGAGCGGAGGCAAGCGGCCGGCACACGGAGGGCACCCACGGCTGGGGAGGTGGACGCCTAGTCCATATACGCCCGCACTCCTTTTCCCCTCCGGCACATAGCGCCCTACTGATTTAAGCCGCGCGGGTGGCGGATCGGCCATAACCGGCGGTGCGTAGCGCTATTCTTCCGCGGAGCTTGCCGTGGACATTTTGCCCCGGAGCACATTATAATGCCTATGCAGAGCGGGCCCTGATCAACCCATATATCCTCCCGTGCAGTGTTTTGCGGCGCTCACCTAATACGGGCCCCTTAAGCACGTTTCTACGTGAAGAAACACAGGGACACAGGAACAAGAACTGGAGCCGCTGCTCATGAACCGGTGCGTATAGTATTGTACCCGCGCCATACCGGCGCTGACCCGCAGAGACAGACACTCCTTCGCACAACGGCTAATACCGCAGTCCTTAGCGAACAATACCCCAAAGTTGCTCCTTACAAAGCCCTATCGGTGCTCTCTCCCCCTAGTCCAGCTTCAAACAATTAGACCACCGGCTCCCTGCGACTCGCAAAGAGGTAATAAACTACCAAAGCCCTCCTGACGATTATAACCAACTACTTGATTACTATCCGGCGCAACCAGAACCTCTCAATCATCTACAGGGTGCCGGTCCAGTGCCCACTAAGCGCCGACAATGGGGAAGCCGGACGCTAAACAGCCTAGACTCACATTTGATGCCAAAAAAAGCGCCCGACTACAACAGACAGGACCCGAGGAAACCACTGAGGTATCAAACCAAGAGTCACTCTCCTCCCCAGCCGAAGACATGAAAATAATACTGCTAGAGGTTCGGCAAGGACTCGCAGCCATTGCGGACAAAATGGATGCCATGACCACCCGCATGGACGCCATATTCCACAAAATAGATGGCCATGAAGAGCGCATCAAAGAGACAGAACGTCGTATATCTGATAATGAAGATGCAACTTCCCATCTCCAAGCAAATGTGACGCAAATGGACAAACTCCTGAAAATAATCGCTGCGAAGAATGAAGATATCGAAGCGAGAAGCAGACGCAATAATATCTGCGTTCTTGGCATTCTGGAGAGCACAAATACAGGCAAAATGGAAGAATACATAGAGAACTTACTGCTAGCCGTTGTGGGGGCTGAATCCCTCTCTCCCCACTTCATTGTCGAACGTGCTCACCGCTCTTTGGGCCCTCAACCTCCACCAGGAAACACGCCTAGGCCCATCATCGCACGTCTCCTGAATTATAGAGACCGAGATGTCGCCCTTAAAGTGGCCCGAGAAAAATGACAACTTAATTATGAGGGCGTTCCATTCACCATATACCCAGACTTCACGGCAACCGTACAGGAGGAAAGACGAAAATTTCTCCCCGTCAAACAAAAGCTACGACAAGCCCAAATAGACTATGCGCTAATGTACCCGGCATGCCTAAGAATCACCTACCAAGGCAAACAGATGTTCTACATGAAACCACAACAAGTGGAAGACTTTTTGAAACGCCTCAAACGCCAAAATGCGACCGTTGCCACACCGGATGCAACGTCCAGAACGGCCTCGCCAAACACGGAGTGATTCATATGTCACGACAGAGGGAACACAGCCCCAACAAGGCGTGGGTCGCTACTCCGACATGTTGCCTTGGGACTAATGCATCATGACCCCGGCGCCATTGGGTACCCACCCCTACGGACCTGATAAGTCACATGATGGGTAACTGGGACAACATAAACCGAGCACCCTTCAACCCTCTTAGAGGTCGAAGCCTCCATCTCGTTAACTCTCTGAGGGTGAGGTGTATCTGTGCTACCACCTAGGTGATCCCCCTCTACGGGCGACCCCCCTTTTTCTTTGTAACATATCGCACAGTCATGTGCTGTTTGTTGTTGGCCTTTCTGGGTATTAGGGCGGGTGGTGGGCAGAAACGACTGGCATGATTGGGATGGTTCAGTGGGTGGGGCTGGGTAGGGGATATGTTTTCATGTTTTTTACCATGTATATGACACAGCAAGACAGACAGAAATGTGGATACATTCTTGTTCTCTTTACACATGACATAGGCCTATACTGTCATTATCTACACACCGATAGGGAAAATGACTGACTCACCAACTCATCAGCACTTACAGATCCTCACTTGGAATGTTAGTGGGTTGGGCAATCCACGGAAGTGCCGCCTGATACTGGCATACTTAGACCGACACCAGATCCATATCGCCATGCTCCAGGAAACACACCTTAATCCACAACACCCCACCACTTTTGCCAGTAAATGGGCAGACTACAGGATATTCTCATCGTACTCCTCCTACGCCAGAGGTACGGCCATACTTGTCAAAAAACGGACACCATTTACCCTAGCTGGTACATTAACGGATCATAATGGGAGGTATACACTCGCATGGGGACGTCTGGGTATGGAGTCGGTCACCTTAATATGCTGTTATGGTCCTAATGTTGATACTCCTGACTTCTTCACCAGTCTCTGGGGAAAGATTGTGGAAATAGGATCTACCCACATAATTTGAGGGGGAGACTTCAATGTGGCCCTTAACCCTTTACTAGATAGGTCCAACACAGCACCGCATCACTATAATAGATCGCATGAAGCCCTCCAGGGAATCAGGGCAGACAATGGTCTACTGGACGCTTGGCGCCACCTTCATCCTTCCACACGGGAGGGCACGCACTTCACATCGCAGGCTGCATCCTGGGCGCGCCTCGATTACTTACTGCTATCCCGTGGACTGGGACCATCGATACAAGGAGTCACACACCTAGCTAGAACCTACTCTGATCACTCCCCGGTACAACTCACACTTTCCCCTCCAGGTTATGATGCACCACGAAATAGCTGGAGACTACAACCTTTAACACTACTAGATACGGCCTTTCATAGCGAGCTAGGTGAGAAAATTCAAGACTTTTTTCAGAGAAATAGGGGCTCTGTAGACAGCGTAGAAACTATCTGGGAGGCTTTTAAAGTCACAATTAGAGGATTTTGTATCTCCAAAAGCTCCGGAGTGCTTAGAGACATATTGGGCACATTACGGAAACTGGAGACGGAACTTAAGATGCTAGAGTCACAGCTTTCCGCCGGGGGCGATAGTCAAACACAACATAAATTTAGTGAGAAACTATCGGAGTACACTGATACTGCAGCCCGCGAGACAAAATTCAGGGGAAAATATTGGGTGGCCCGCAGGTATGGAGAGGGTGAGAGACCCGGGAAAGCCCTGGCCGAGACAATACAACGACCACGCTTTTTTAATTACATACTGGAAATCTCTGGTCCTGGAGAGGTGATCCAACGCGACACTGCCGACATACTTACCACCTTTACCACACATTACTCTGCATTATACACCTCGCAAAGGAAGGATCACTTTGAACTTGATAGTTTTCTGGGAGACGTGGCGCTAGGATGGCTAGGTGACTCGCAAAGGGAGTTCTTGTGCGCTCCATTCGAACTTGACGAAATCCGGGAAGCTATAATGTAGATGAAGTCCGGAAAGGCTCCTGGCTTGGACGGATTACCTGCCGAATTCTATAAGACTTATATAGACGTGATGGCCCCGATTTTAAAAGAGGTCTATGAGGAATCCCTGGAGATTGGTACGCTCCCCCCTCCATCAGAGAAGCTCTTATTACATCTCTTCTGAAACCTGGAAAGCCACCGATGTATTGTGATTCCTATAGACAACTGTCTCTTATTAACTGCGACATGAAAATATTAGCCAAAGTCATCGCTAATCGGCTAGCCCTTCTAATGGACAAACTTGTCCTCCCTGATCAGGCGGGCTTTGTCCCCGGCCGCGCCACAACACACAATCTCCGCACCCTTTTCTCCATTCTACAGAATGTTGACCCCGAGCTGCCGCTGGCGGCAGTTTTCTTAGACGCAACTAAGGCGTTTGATTCTGTGGAATGGGATTATCTCCTCGGGGTACTGCAGCGTATGGGATTTCCCCGCCTATATCTTTCCTGGATACAGCTGCTCTATCAGCTTCCCACGGCTACAGTCCTAATAAATGGACATCTGTAGCCTGCATTTCCCATCTCTAGATGCACTCGGCAGGGTTGCCCACTGTCCCCCCTGCTATTCGCCCTTGTGATCGAACCGTTGGCATCTAAGCTGCGGCAGCATCACCAAGATAAGGCGCTCAGATGCAGCTTACGTCAGGTCCTCATATCCCTATATGCGGATGACATTACTCTTTATGTAAGGGATCCTCAGCAAAACATTAATCCACTGCTGCGGGAATTCATTGTCTTCGGGAAACTATCGGGGGTCCATATTAACTGGGGAAAGTCACAGATCTTCCCCTTGACACCGGCGGTCGCTCGGTTTCCCTTGGATTTCCCACTGGAATGGTGTGACACCGACCTGCGCTACTTGGGGATCCGCATCTCAGGGGACAGGGAGGAATTGATACGTCTCAACTATGGCACCACTATGGACCGACTCACAGGATGCATCAATCGCTGGATCTCGTTGCCGCTCTCTTTGGCAGGCCGAGCATCCTTAATAAAAATGGTGGTGCTTCCGCAATTACTTTATCTATTCCTAAATATTCCCTATAATCCTGGCCGATCCTTCTTTAAGACACTTCGTTCAGAAATGATCAGGTTATTTTGGGGGGGCAAGCAGCCCAGACTACAATGGACAATACTCACGAAGCCCTATGCACAGGGAGGATTTGATATCCCAGACTTTGAGCTGTATTACACATGTGCACAGGCACATTATGCTTATTATTGGGTCAACCCTCCTAGATACATGCCACAGATTGCGGTGGAACAATGGCTCGCAGATCCCATTCCCCTTGATGGCATGCCATGGGCACCCACCCATACACGTGACATAGCGCCCACCACGATAACGTGCACGGTTGACGCCTGGAATCGTATCTTGACTCTCCTTCAATGTCCTATGTTGTACTCACCGTTGCTACCCCCGTCCTACCATCCCCGTATGCCACTACTTCAAGAAAAGAGATTTCTTAAAATGTGTAAACGTTCTAACATTACCAAATGGGGAGATCTATATAGTAATGGCACATTTCGCTCATCGGATCACATTCTCCACGAGATACAGCCCTCTTCTTTGGACATATTCCTTTATGTCCGGCTCCGTCAAGGAATACGTTCCATTACTCCGGAGTTCCCCCAGGAACCCCCCAACCTCGACCCCTTGCACCTGATACTCCGTGCTACTTCACCAGGGCATCTGGTCTCTATACTTTATCACACTATACGCGCACACCCGCTAGACTCACCCAGCTCATCCCGTGCACAATGGAACACAGACTTAGGGTGCGAAATGACGGATGAGCAATGGACATACTGTTGTTTACAAACTGAACAAATATCTGCCAGCTGCAGATGACGCATCACGCATTATAAGTTCTTGCAGCGCTTATATTACACCCCGGTTAAAATGAGATGTGGGAGTCCGGGGGCAGGTTTCCTACACCTGGCCTGGGAATGTCCAAAGGTGCATGAGTATTGGACACAGACCTTTGATGCTTTGGAACAAATGACGTCAATTTCACTGGAGTGCAGCCCCCTGACAGCTCTGTTAGGATATACCAAACATATCCCCAAATTACACCGTCGATACCTTACCATCACCCTATTGCTTGCTAAATGCAGAGTGGCTGGTAGATGGAGTAGGGGACGGGCACCAAAGTTCAAGAAATGGCTTGATGATTTAATATATTGCCAGGAACAACTGACTACATATGCCGAAACACTCCCCCGGGCCTCGCGGCCCCAGGACATATGGGACTCCCTCAAGAGCTATCTCCTGGCGCAGACGCCTGAAACCCCGTCTGACTCATTGGCGGAGGTGGGACCATAATACTGTCTCCTCCACCAAAAACCTGAAATATGTGGGGAACAAACTCCGACTCGACCCTCTTCCTCCTACCTACCCTTACAGTGAGCCCAAAACTAAGTCACAATATGTCATGCTTTAATACTGTGGTGTCACTGATGGTTTCTATTGCGATGACTGATGTTTTCAATCTGCTAATTGTGTACTTGATGCCAAGCTAACTGTACCCTTTTCCACATGCAGCAAAACCTGCCAAACTATACTATATGAAATTCAAATGCGAAACTGATGTATTGGTCTGATATAACACATATGCACATTGTCAGCTATTTTCCCTTTTTATGAGACAAGGATGATGAATCTATTTCCTACTAATGTGTCTGTCGATATTCGTTCAAGATTGTATTGTATGTTTCAATTAACTGAAAACCAATAAACAAATGGTATAAAAAAAAAAAAGTTAACGGCCATTCTCGCATCCCTGGAGGCTGTCTGTAGGTCACTGGAAGAGGCCCGTTTATTCAGGGCGGCATTTACTTTCGCCTTTTATAGGGCTGTCCGGGTGAGCAAATTGGTAGCCAAAAATAAGGCAGACAGAGGTGACTGATTGCAACTCAAAGATGCCCAGTGGTTGGATGGGTCTGGGTCTCTGGCAATTAATATCTCCAGGTCCAAGACGGACCAGGCTGGGAGGGGTGACCACGTCATGCTGCATAGGGCCGCAGGTAACGCATGCTGCCCAGTTGAGAACTTGGAGGTAGTCGTATTCATGGAAATAAAATGGGAACTGCCAGAACTCCTTTCAGAGGGCCACAGAGCTAGCAGGACTACTGGGTCCAACTGTGGGGTGTTGACGCCTTTTACTCCTAATGTCCCAGGGCCCAACCTAGTATGGATCCTGTGCAACTGGGCCAAGTACCCTTTCAGCACTTTACTCTCTGTGTTAGTGCGGGTCGAGAAGTCCAAGACTTCTCACGGGGGAGGTTACACCGAGGGCTAGACAAAGGCCCACAACTTAAAATATGTTCAGCAGCAGCAATAGATAATTGTCCAGTCAAATACTTGATTTTATGAAAAAATATGTATTTATATACAAACATAAAGTAAAATACGACATTCACAATAATACACACATTCCCCGAAGGTCAGGACTCTAGTGTTTTATAGGTTTGTCCCTGAGTGCCACTCCCCTCTAGCTAGCTGTGGCGGTTATTTCCGATTCACTACAGGTGACATTCAGGTTAAGCCCAAATAGTAGTCCAAGTCTCGGGAGTTCCACTCCGACTCTTTATGAAAGATAAATGCGTTCCAGTGCCGAAGCAATATATGGCAGGCAAATTCCCCGGGGCTGTCTGATCCGTAAATCAGTCTTACTCACACCAACAGAACGTTGTGTACTGGATGTACTGTACTGAATGTACTGGAGACTCTGAGCTTGCCCCCTTCACAGGTACTGAAGCTGCAGCGGCTGTCTCCAGAAAGTTTCTCACTTGCGGACCGGGTGGGGCAGCAGTCAGGTGTCCTTGAGTTCCTCATACACGGCCTTCAGAGGCAGCAACCAAGGGGGTCTTGATGCTCCTCCAAAGCTGGTAAGTTTCTTGGGGTCCTCCACACAGGTGGGCAGGGTTGTTATGCTCCTGGCGCTGCTCTCTGTCAAGGCCTGAGCCTGCATGGTTCACTATGGCAGCTACCTCCTAACCAAGATGGTCTCGACCAGACCATGCTCCTTGCCTTGTCGTAGTGGCCGTCTCCGACATATGGGGTTACTATCCTCACTCCGTACACAGGCTATGGCCCGACAGGCACATCAGCACTTCAGCACGAAGGCTCCACCTGGCATCCGGGGTTGCTGACTTAGCTCTGCACACAGGCCATGGCCTGATGAGCATGGCAGCACCCAGTGCACCCCCTGGCATTCAGAGCCACCGATTTGTAACCTGCACACAGGCGATGGCCCACTTGGCTACTTCAGACCTCGATACAGGGATCCAATCGAAGTTATCCCCCGCTGGACCTTGCTCCCTCCAAATCTTTCCCATGCTTCACAGGACACTCTGGTCCTGGCCAGCAGGCAGGCCTGGTGCTCCAGGCTCCCGGAGCAGGTGCTCTTGAAGTCCCTCTGTGATGTCCCCTCACCCAGATAGAAGACCGGCAGGCCTTGGTCCCCAGTCCTAGTCTTGTAGAGCTTCTCCTCCTCGCACAGCCCAACTGGCTGCTTGACAGCTGACAGTTTCGGGTGCCTCAAGTGCTTCTTCTTAGAGTCCATTTCCAGACACCAAATGTGATTAAGAGTCTGGGTCTCTGAAGTTTATGTTGGGGGTATGCTTCCTTTTGAAGTGCCCTCTCCTCTGCCCTGCCCTTCCTTCAGAGAGCACCTGTATGTCAGCCACAGTGGTATGTGTATCAAAAGGTTACCCCAGATCCGCGGCCCTACTCTTTATGACTCTCTTATCATCCCCATTTCCTTCCTGAGATGTGCCCAGGCCCCATCCCAGTGAGACTTATCTGAATGACAAAGCACCCATTTAAGTGTACTGAAGAGCCTGGCTCTCCCCTCCTCCAGTGTGTCCCACCCAGCTCACAGGAATGCAGCAATCCACAAACCTGTCTTGCGGATTCCTATGCATCCTCATGTTCCTCTAGCTAGCCCTGTGTCTCCCAAAATGTATCCCAGAATTGTCCATGTCTTGTACCATTCAATACAAAAAACTGTGCGCTCTGTGCTCTTTCACAGTTGGCCGTTTCGTTACTGATTCACAAAGGCATAGCAAATGTAAAAGAGTACCTCTGCAGAACTACTTCCCTTCACTCATAAATGTTTTTGTGAATCTGCCACCATGACTTCTATATTAAACAGTACATTTTTGTAGAGTTTGCAGTTTCTATCATGATTTGAGCATGTTCTCAAATGCGTAGATCAGCACATCCAAAACTTGCTGGTGAGTTAAAAAGCAAACAAACACAACTTGGAGACAATGCCGACTAAAAATGTAAAGTCACCTCCGCTCATATTTGTAGTGCTTCATGTTCCTGTTCTGTAGCAGCTTCACTTTTTAGAAGGTGCTCGAGATCACAGTTTCTGTATACTATACAGTAAACTTGATGAAAGGAAATGGATCTCTGGGATCCTATAAATTGGGTGCTAAGGGGTACCAGAAAGGAGTGGAGTCACAAGGAGAAGAATCACTAACAGTGGAGGTTGACAGTTAACTTACACATTTTTATTTTTAAAACTTCTGCCCTAAAGAAATTGCCCAGGACAATTGTTATTGTAATTCTGTACTGGCTTACATAAATGATCACAAGTAGACTGCATTTTAAAATCTATTAAGGGTTGAGGCACCTGCGGCAGAGGTCTTTGTATAAGCTGCAATTTCCAGGATACAATAACAGTAGGTTAACTCAGATGGTAGATGCAGCTGCTGGAGAAATCTGTATGCAGTCTATTCACATGTTTGGCTCATAATAAAGTAGCACAGAGGGTTAATGTGCCAGCTGCAAAGCCCGGTGTGTAATACACAGGCCACAGATTTGTATTTTATGTAGACAGCTCAGTGGGTTACTGCTTTTATTGCAGAGATCCTTGTGTACCCACAGGTCACACATTATAACCCCTATAATTTAGCTTAATGAGTTATGAACTAACACCAAAGAGCTTCATGCAAATCAACTAAAAGGCATAAGTATAGAACCTTACATTTTTTCTATCTTTCATTATGCTTAGATAGCTTAAAAGTATTACTTTGGGTAGTAATACAGAATTGTTAGTAAGAGCTATATATGAAAGTTGTTAACGCAATTAGTCACAGGGAGAAATATATCTGACCCTCTTACACAACAGTCATATTTCTCGCATACAGAGTTTGCAAAAACTCAAAAAATCTGCCTCAAAATCATATTTTGGCTCAAGAACTTTTGTTTCCTCATGACTTTGCCATAGAGGTGTTAAAGATTCAGCTATGCCCCATCCAGGATGCAACTTGAACAAAGGAAGTCTGATAGTGCATTAAGTGAGGTATTGGGCACACCTGGAACTGAAAGAGACCTCTCTCACAGGCATCAGGTTGCTGCTCTCAACATAATGCAAGCAAATTGCGGTCACTGCTGACTTTGTTCCAGTGAGGATAAATTGCACTGTAATATATGTACAATATCAGTACATATTACTGAGATTGGTGCAGATCTGGCCCAATAATATCCAGCAACTCACTCCTAATGTCCTGAATTGCTTTTCTGGGACTGATCATATTAATGGTGTTTAATGAATCAGAATAAAAATCATCGAAATGCCATTATTTATCTACGGATATCTCTAAAGGTCAACCTGCACTCACAAAGCGTCTTTTAGAAGCATAAAGTAAAGCTGTTTAAGTGCTACACTACTACTTTGAAAAGACATCTCTTACTGCATTGAATACATTTTCTCTGGCAAACTTTGGGTGTACGTGTATGTATGTGGAATTTGTATAGCACAAACTTAAGCAAAGGCAGTAGTGCACTACACAGGGTCAAAAGCAACCATACTATCAATGAGTAATATGAGAGATAGCTGGTTTCTGAAGGTCTTGATTGACAAGGGGATTTGGTCTAGATCCTGGGTGCATGTTTGGAAGAGCTTTGCTGCCTAATTGTTTTATTTTTTACACTTAGTAGTCTCTAGGAAAATAGTGCCCTGACTGGCTGCGGGTACGCCAAGAGCCACCAGAGATGGTGAGCCATTCTGCAAGACAAGTGGGGTACTAGTCGTGATGGCTTTGTAAATGATGTAGCTGGTTTTGAAAATGCTTTGGGCCATCAATGAGAGTCTCATGGAGTTCCAACAGGATGGTGACCATGTGATCATGTTTCTTCAAGCCCTGATGAGAAGAGCTGCATTGTGTAGAATGCCATAAGGGGTGCCAGTGTGGAGTCTGCAAGGCCACAAAGCAGAGTGTTACCACCATCCGATTGCAAGGATACGAGAACTGTAGTTATGAAATCACTTTCTGGAAGAAACTGTGTCATTTTTTTTAGAAGAGCGAGCTGGTGCCAGACAGCCTTTGATTTTTTGGCAATGTGTTCCTTGAGGGTGTGGTTCATGTCCAGCATGAGACCAAGTGACTTTTCTTTCTGTGAAAGTTGGGGTTTGAAGCGATCCAGATGTATTTCATTCAGCCAGGTTAGTATTATTTCTTGATTGTTTTTGCCCAATAACATTAGTTCTATCTTGGTTGGGTTGAGGTTCAGATAGGCAATGGATATCCAGGTTTGGATGTGGTGCAAGCTGTGTTTGATACATTGAATGCTTGGAGCAGAGACAACTTTCAAGTAGAATTGTGTATTGTTGGCATATTGATGAATCTGGATGTTGCTATCTGTGAATAGAGCCCAGAGGGGGTTTATATAGAGGCAGAAGATGGCAGGGGACATTATGGAACCGTAGTGGTCTTAGCATATGTTACAAATGTTTTGTAGTGTTCATATGAACAAACTAGTGGCGAATAGAAATGTTGAAGGAGAACCAGTGAAAGACATTGCCAGTGAATCCATTTCGAGACTTCAGGGTGTGGATGAGGGTGTGATGGTCGACTGTGTCTAAAGCAGCTTAGAGGTCCATTAATATCAGGAGGCGGGACTTTCTTCATCTGTGGTCAGGAGGGTGTTGTCTGCGATGTGTATGGTAAAAATATTTGTTTAATTTTAGAACCAGTAAAGCATAATGTTGTAAGGACTTTTAGATGCACTTGCCAGTACAAATTGAATGGAAAAATAATTGCAAAAATGATTTGGCCATGGATTTTCCACTCGGTGTCTAAATTTTACCATCTGAGGGGTTAACAAAACCAAATCCAAAGTATCTCTGGCCACATGCTTAAGTCCATCACCAACTGTATGAAATTTGGAGCATTCATCATCTGTATAAAAAAAAAACCCTACAGTTGGGTTTATCTGCAGTTCACCTTAGTCATTAAAATTACCAATCAGATTATCAAGAGTTATGCATTATTGGCCTATTGTAGAGTTTAGTGGAACAGAAGCACTAGAACAAATGAACATAACTCTTGCCACTCCAATATCCCAGTATCTATTTAGGGTCATTGAAAACACCAAGTTTACACCAGTGGAACATCCTCTGGCTTTTTTATTGTTAACCTCAGACCTGGCAACTCATTGGCGGGCCATCCTCTAATGAGAAGCCAGGTCACAATGACAGTCGGTGGTGTGAATGGCAAAGATACTTTAAAATCAGTGCTTCTACATGGACAAACAATGTAAGCATTTAAGCATTTAAGATGAAAGGAAATAAGAGAATGTCTGGTTAGACCAAGGATACGATGCGCAGCAGCATTCTGAATAATATGTGGTTTAGTTATAGAGTAGACAGGAATGCCTAAAAAAGTGTTACTTTAGTTGAGGCAGGAAAGAACAAGGCTCTGATTCATTCTCAATGTTAAAGGGTGTGGAGAGAAAAGGAATTAACACCTGAAAAATGAGGAAGCAAGTAGTTGTGAGTTTGGTATGTGCAGAACAAATGTGAGAGGAGAGTTAAAGATAACTCAAGGTTGCGGCCGAAGATAGAGGAGAAGAGGAGGGGCCAAGGTAATCAGGCTAGCAGCCAGGAACCATACAGAAGATTTGCAAAAATTAGGTTCTCTGTCTTATCACTCTTTAAGGGTTAGGAATTCTCAAAGATTCAATTGGAGCCAGCTTGCATATCCTTTTCAAATTTAAATTGTATGGAGCAGTGCCGGACTAGCCGTAACGGGCATCGGGCATTTCCCTGGGAGGCTCGAAGGGTGAGGGCCGGTTTTATTACAGGGGGCGGTTTTGCAGTGGTGCTGCAATATCGGCCCACAGTAACAAAATCAGCAAGCGTTTGCAGACTCCCGGGGCCAGACAGTGTTTTCCCAGGGGTTGGCGTGAGAAAATTGACAGGGCTGCTCTGGGTTCCCAGTCTGGCCCTGGTATGGAGGAAAAATCACCATCCGCCCAAAGACTTAATTGACCTGAGAATAGGCATAAAAAGTGAGATTAAAAGAGCAAATCAGGGCAGTGAAAGGGGCATCATAGATATTGAGTAAGGTGGATTGAAAAGAATAATGGGTTAACTGATTGTGCTGGATGGAGTGAAAGACTGCATGGAATGTTGCTGAAAGATCTAAAAAGATAAAGATGGCCTCACCCCCTTGGTCCAGCCGCATTCAAATGTGTTTGACTCCTGAAGCAATCATGGTTTCAGTACCAAAGCATGAACCCAGGTTGTTAGGGGACAAGAAAGGGTTTTTCTTATATGAAAGTGAATAACTGCAAATTGACAATGCTGTCTGAGATTTTGGTGAAGAAAGGCAGAAGTAAAACTGGTCTGTAATTAGCTAAGACGTTCAGGTGTGGTGTGTGTTTTCCTAACAGATGAACAGCTAGGGCTTGTTACCAAATAGCTGGAACAGCCCTAGAATCTAAAGAAGAGTTGCATAGATTAATAAGCACCATAAACATAGCAGAAGCAAGAGAGTAGGCAATCCTGGAAGGACCTGGGTCAAGGAGAAACCCAGATGAGATTGACGAACGTTTGGAGAAAATCATTAAAGTAGAGACAGAGGTAGAGGAACATGTAGCAGAGTAAGGAAGGGAAGGTAAAGCGGCTGAGACAGAGGCAGTGTTAAAAGAGTGGAAGGTGCTTGTCATTTTAGAATAGAAGAAGTTAAATAGGTCAGAGAACTATTGCTGCTATGGAGAGACCATCACTTTGGCAGAATGAGGATGGATGAAGGAATTATATAGAACAGTGGTTCTCAACTTGTGGTCTGGGGTGTCTGCGACTGCTTAGAAAATTAGGCAACATTAACAGATTAGTAATATATATGTAAATGAAAAATCAAAATATAAAATTGAAAATGTTAAAAATTCTGTAAATGTGAACGAATTTGAAACTGTAGACTACAAATTAAGTTAGTATCCTCAGATTGATTTGTGGGAGACGTGAAAGTGCAACAGACAGAATATAGTATGTATGATGAGTGGTCTCAGTTGATTTTAGAAAAGCTCCAACCTTCCCATTAAAATAAAATGTAAAAGATAATTAGTTTGTGAATTTAATAAAATGTTTGTTGAGATTGTCAGATCTGCGGCCCTACTCTTTATGATTCTCTTATCATCCCCATTTCCTTCCTGAGATGTGCCCAGGCCCCATCCCAGTGAGACTTATCTGAATGACAAAGCACCCATTTAAGTGTACTGAAGAGCCTGGCTCTCCCCTCCTCCAGTGTGTCCCACCCAGCTCACAGGAATGCAGCAATCCACAAACCTGTCTTGCGGATTCCTATGCATCCTCATGTTCCTCTAGCTAGCCCTGTGTCTCCCAAAATGTAACCCAGAATTGTCCATGTCTTGTACCATTCAATACAAAAAACTGTGCGCTCTGTGCTCTTTCACAGTTGGGCGTTTCGTTACTGATTCACAAAGGCATAGCAAATGTAAAAGAGTACCTCTGCAGAACTACTTCCCTTCACTCATAAATGGTTTTGTGAATCTGCCACCATGACTTCTATATTAAACAGTACATTTTTGTAGAGTTTGCAGTTTCTATCATGATTTGAGCATGTTCTCAAATGCGTAGATCAGCACATCCAAAACTTGCTGGTGAGTTAAAAAGCAAACAAACACAACTTGGAAACAATACCGACTAAAAATGTAAAGTCACCTCCGCTCATATTTGTAGTGCTTCATGTTCCTGTTCTGTAGCAGCTTCACTTTTTAGAAGGTGCTCAAGATCACAGTTTCTATATACTATACAGTAAACTTGATGAAAGGAAATGGATCTCTGGGATCCTATAAATTGGGTGCTAAGGGGTACCAGAAAGGAGTGGAGTCACAAGGAGAAGAATCACTAACAGTGGAGGTTGACAGTTAACTTACACATTTTTATTTTTAAAACTTCTGCCCTAAAGAAATTGCCCAGGACAATTGTTATTGTAATTCTGTACTGGCTTACATAAATGATCACAAGTAGACTGCATTTTAAAATCTATTAAGGGTTGAGGCACCTGCGGCAGAGGTCTTTGTATAAGCTGCAATTTCCAGGATACAATAACAGTAGGTTAACTCAGATGGTAGATGCAGCTGCTGGAGAAATCTGTATGCAGTCTATTCACATGTTTGGCTCATAATAAAGTAGCACAGAGGGTTAATGTGCCAGCTGCAAAGCCCGGTGTGTAATACACAGGCCACAGATTTGTATTTTATGTAGACAGCTCAGTGGGTTACTGCTTTTATTGCAGAGATCCTTGTGTACCCACAGGTCACACATTATAACCCCTATAATTTAGCTTAATGAGTTATGAACTAACACCAAAGAGTTTCATGCAAATCAACTAAAAGGCATAAGTATAGAACCTTACATTTTTTCTATCTTTCATTATGCTTAGATAGCTTAAAAGTATTACTTTGGGTAGTAATACAGACTTGTTAGTAAGAGCTATATATGAAAGTTGTTAACGCAATTAGTCACAGAGAGAAATATATCTGACCCTCTTACACAACAGTCATATTTCTCGCATACAGAGTTTGCAAAAACTCAAAAAATCTGCCTCTAAATCATATTTTGGCTCAAGAACTTTTGTTTCCTCATGACTTTGCCATAGAGGTGTTAAAGATTCAGCTATGCCCCATCCAGGATGCAACTTGAACAAAGGAAGTCTGATAGTGCATTAAGTGAGGTATTGGGCACACCTGGAACTGAAAGAGACCTCTCTCACAGGCATCAGGTTGCTGCTCTCAACATAATGCAAGCAAATTGCGGTCACTGCTGACTTTGTTCCAGTGAGGATAAATTGCACTGTAGTATATGTACAATATCAGTACATATTACTGAGATTGGTGCAGATCTGGCTCAATAATATACAGCAACTCACTCCTAATGTCCTGAATTGCTTTTCTGGGACTGATCATATTAATGGTGTTTAATGAATCAGAATAAAAATCATCGAAATGCCATTATTTATCTACGGATATCTCTAAAGGTCAACCTGCACTCACAAAGCGTCTTTTAGAAGCATAAAGTAAAGCTGTTTAAGTGCTACACTACTACTTTGAAAAGACATCTCTTACTGCATTGAATACATTTTCTCTGGCAAACTTTGGGTGTACGTGTATGTATGTGGAATTTGTATAGCACAAACTTAAGCAAAGGCAGTAGTGCACTACACAGGGTCAAAAGCAACCATACTATCAATGAGTAATATGAGAGATAGCTGGTTTCTGGAGGTCTTGATTGACAAGGGGATTTGGTCTAGATCCTGGGTGCATGTTTGGAAGAGCTTTGCTGCCTAATTGTTTTATTTTTTACACTTAGTAGTCTCTAGGAAAATAGTGCCCTGACTGGCTGCGGGTACGCCAAGAGCCACCAGAGATGGTGAGCCATTCTGCAAGACAAGTGGGGTACTAGTCGTGATGGCTTTGTAAATGATGTAGCTGGATTTGAAAATGCTTTGGGCCATCAATGAGAGTCTCATAGAGTTCCATCAGGATGGTGACCATGTGATCATGTTTCTTCAAGCCCTGATGAGAAGAGCTGCATTGTGTAGAATGCCATAAGGGGTGCCAGTGTGGAGTCTGCAAGGCCACAAAGCAGAGTGTTACCACCATCCGATTGCAAGGATACGAGAACTGTAGTTATGAAATCACTTTCTGGAAGAAACTGTGTCATTTTTTTTAGAAGAGCGAGCTGGTGCCAGACAGCATTTGATTTTTTGGCAATGTGTTCCTTGAGGGTGTGGTTCATGTCCAGCATGAGACCAAGTGACTTTTCTTTCTGTGAAAGTTGGGGTTTGAAGCGATCCAGATGTATTTCATTCAGCCAGGTTTGTATTATTTCTTGATCGTTTTTGCCCAATAACATTAGTTCTATCTTGGTTGGGTTGAGGTTCAGATAGGCAATGGATATCCAGGTTTGGATGTGGTGCAAGCTGTGTTTGATACATTGAATGCTTGGAGCAGAGACAACTTTCAAGTAGAATTGTGTATTGTTGGCATATTGATGAATCTGGATGTTGCTATCTCTGAATAGAGCCCAAAGGGGGTTTATATAGAGGCAGAAGATGGTAGGGGACATTATGGAAGCCTAGTGGACTTAGCATATGTTACAAATGTTTTGTAGTGTTCATATGAACAAACTAGTGGCGAATAGAAATGTTGAAGGAGAACCAGTGAAAGACATTGCCAGTGAATCCATTTCGAGACTTCAGGGTGTGGATGAGGGTGTGATGGTCGACTGTGTCTAAAGCAGCTTAGAGGTCCATTAATATCAGGAGGCGGGACTTTCTTCATCTGTGGTCAGGAGGGTGTTGTCTGCGATGTGTATGGTAAAAATATTTGTTTAATTTTAGAACCAGTAAAGCATAATGTTGTAAGGACTTTTAGATGCACTTGCTAGTACAAATTGAATGGAAAAATAATTGCAAAAATGATTTGGCCATGGATTTTCCACTCGGTGTCTAAATTTTACCATTTGAGGGGTTAACAAAACCAAATCCAAAGTATCTCTGGCCACATGCTTAAGTCCATCACCAACTGTATGAAATTTGGAGCATTCATCATCTGTAAAAAAAAACCCTACAGTTGGGTTTATCTGCAGTTCACCTTAGTCATTAAAATTACCAATCAGATTATCAAGAGTTATGCATTATTGGCCAATTGTAGAGTTTAGTGGAACAGAAGCACTAGAACAAATGAACATAACTCTTGCCACTCCAATATCCCAGTATCTATTTAGGGTCATTGAAAACACCAAGTTTACACCAGTGGAACATCCTCTGGCTTTTTTAGTGTAAACCTCAGACCTGGCGAATCGTTCTATTTAGGGTCATTGAAACACCAAGTTTGCACCAGTGGAGCATCCTCTGGCTTTTCTGGTTTACACCTTAGACCTGGCAACTCATTGGCGGACCATCCTCTAATGAGAAGCCAGTTCACAATGACAGTCGGTGGTGTGAATGGCAAAGATACTTTAAAATCAGTGCTTCTACATGGACAACCAATGTAAGCATTTAAGCTTTTAAGATGAAAGGAAATAAGAGAATGTCTGGTTAGACCAAGGATACGATGCGCAGCAGCATTCTGAATAATATGTGGTTTAGTTATAGAGTAGACAGGAATGCCTAAAAAAGTGTTACTTTAGTTGAGGCAGGAAAGAACAAGGCTCTGATTCATTGTCAATGTTAAAGGGTGTGGAGAGAAAAGGAATTAACACCTGAAAAATGAGGAAGCAAGTAGTTGTGAGTTTGGTATGTGCAGAACAAATGTGAGAGGAGAGTTAAAGATAACTCAAGGTTGCGGCCGAAGATAGAGGAGAAGAGTTGGGGCCAAGGTAATCAGGCTAGCAGCCAGGAACCATACAGAAGATTTGCAAAAATTAGGTTCTCTGTCTTATCACTATTTAAGGGTTAGGAATTCTCAAAGATTCAATTGGAGCCAGCTTGCATATCCTTTTCAAATTTAAATTGTATGGAGCAGTGCCGGACTAGCCGTAACGGGCATCGGGCATTTCCCTGGGAGGCTCGAAGGGTGAGGGCCGGTTTTGTTACAGGGGGCGGTTTTGCAGTGGTGCTGCAATATCGGCCCACAGTAACAAAATCAGCAAGCGTTTGCAGACTCCCGGGGCCAGACAGTGTTTTCCCAGTGGTTGGCGTGAGAAAATTGACACGGCTGCTCTGGGTTCCCAGTCTGGCCCTGGTATGGAGGAAAAATCACCATCCGCCCAAACACTTAATTGACCTGAGAATAGGCATAAAAAGTGAGATTAAAAGAGCAAATCAGGGCAGTGAAAGGGGCATCATAGATATTGAGTAAGGTGGATTGAAAAGAAGAATGGGTTAACTGATTGTGCTGGATGGAGTGAAAGACTGCATGGAATGTTGCTGAAAGATCTAAAAAGATAAAGATGGCCTCACCCCCTTGGTCCAGCCGCATTCAAATGTGTTTGACTCCTGAAGCAATCATGGTTTCAGTACCAAAGCATGAACCCAGGTTGTTAGGGGACAAGAAAGGGTTTTTCTTATATGAAAGTGAATAACTGCAAATTGACAATGCTGTCTGAGATTTTGATGAAGAAAGGCAGAAGTAAAACTGGTCTGTAATTAGCTAAGACGTTCAGGTGTGGTGTGTGTTTTCCTAACAGATGAACAGCTAGGGCTTGGTACCAAATAGCTGGAACAGCCCTAGCATCTAAAGAAGAGTTGCATAGATTAATAAGCACCATAAACATAGCAGAAGCAAGAGAGTAGGCAATCCTGGAAGGACCTGGGTCAAGGAGAAACCCAGATGAGATTGACGAACGTTTGGAGAAAATCATTAAAGTAGAGACAGAGGTAGAGGAACATGTAGCAGAGTAAGGAAGGGAAGGTAAAGCGGCTGAGACAGAGGCAGTGTTAAAAGAGTGGAAGGTGCTTGTCATTTTAGAATAGAAGAAGTTAAATAGGTCAGAGAACTATTGCTGCTATGGAGAGACCATCACTTTGGCAGAATGAGGATGGATGAAGGAATTATATAGAACAGTGGTTCTCAACTTGTGGTCTGGGGTGTCTGCGACTGCTTAGAAAATTAGGCAACATTAACAGATTAGTAATATATATGTAAATGAAGAATCAAAATATAAAATTGAAAATGTTAAAAATTCTGTAAATGTGAACGAATTTGAAACTGTAGACTACAAATTAAGTTAGTATCCTCAGATTGATTTGTGGGAGACGTGAAAGTGCATCAGACAGAATATAGTATGTACGATGAGTGGTCTCAGTTGATTTTAGAAAAGCTCCAACCTTCCCATTAAAATAAAATGTAAAGGATCATTAGTTTGTGAATTTAATAAAATGTTTCATCATTTCTGTATTTATCTGATGAATGCTTTTCTGTATTTTTACTGTATTGTTTTTCAGTTCAAATATTCAAAAATGCTTAGGCCGGGGTGCCCGGCTTCCAGTAATGACTCAATGCGGTTCCCCAGATTCCAACAATGATTCAATGGGGGTCCTCGAGCTTTCACGTTAATGGAATGACACGTGGAACAGTATAAAGAAAAACAATCTTTGTGGTCAGTTCAGATTCGTTGAAGGGTTCAAAATGAGTATGAATGAGGATGTCAAACAAAATATCTAAAGTGTGGCCAGTGGTGTGTGGAGGGACCGTGAACCCATTAATATAATTACTTGAAGAAATGAAGAAAAAAAATCTAACCAAAGACTCCTTTAGAGATGGGTTCATGTGTTTGGATCTTAAAGTTCTCGAGCAATAGAAATGTATCCTCTTTAAGTTGCAGAGTGAGGAAACTTTCAAGGAAGGAATGAAGCAACATAGTATTGTAGCGTGTGAGTAGACACCCACCTAAAATAAGGAAAAGATGATTAGGTATTTGTTGAATGAGATGATTGCACCTCCAGGGCAGAACTGATGATCAGCACAAGCAATGTTGTACCCAGGAGGGATCTCTAGAATGATATTGGCACAAATGATTCGTAAGCCACATTTCCATTATACACAGTAGATCAAGCTTGGGCTCAGTAATGAAGCAATGAAGTCTGGCTTCAATGGTGCATTTCACTAAGAAGCTAGGGTGTAGACCAGAAGGTTGTTTGTGTTAATAGACTTGCAGATCGAGTGGTTGGTAACATGGGTGTGTGGGGAGAGTTGGATTGGTGGATAGCGGAGGAGAGTGGGAACATAGAAGTCGCTCATGGTCAGGGGGAACTGTTGGGGAGTAGCGCAGGAACTGGCACATCACAGTTGGAACTGGCACCTTTGGGTTGTGGGCGACCGATGGGGTAGTCACTGGTGGGGCTCTGGGTACCAGATTCATCAAGTTCCTTTTCAATTTCTTTAATTTCAAATCCCTTACTTCAAGCATGACAGGTTTGAGTCCAAAAAGGTGGCACACGTAGGTTCTTCCTTCTTAAATCGTCGCCAAAATATGTTGTAATAAAGTATGTCCATTCCATGTAGTTTCTTTATGAAGATTTATTCTAAGTTAAGATGTTATACAGAAGAGCCCCACCAGGAGCAGCCTCCCTACTGCTCAGCCCATCCTCCAACTGACACTCTCTCTCATCCAACATTCCATAACCAGCTCTCACACCAACATTCCACTCCACAGACACACAGGCTGAGCAGCAGGTATAACAGGAACGTTATTAGAACAGGTAGGTTTTGACTAAGGGGAGAATGGCGATAGGTGACAGTGCTATCTCGGTTTACCTGCTGCAGTCGTAGTGAAAAGCTAGCAGTGTTTATAGCTCTAAGAATGGATGGGCGTGCATTAAGTGTGCATTTGGTGCACCAGTGATGCGCCCACTCCACATCCGAGCCAGCATATACTAAAATAGCCACTGAGCTAACATGACTGAGGGGCGTGTCCGGTGCGTGTGTCTCCAGGCAACACCAACATAAGCATGGGTACAGAACGTGTGCCAAGACACTAATGGAGGAAAAAGAAAACAGAAGGCCAGAGTCCTACTGGCTGACCGAGTAAACTAGTGGTAAAGTCAATTGTAAATAACAAAAATGTGGAACCAATAAAGTGAAAGCAAACATTAACAGAAACCTTCAGCTGCTGGTGAAATTAAAATAAACAGCGAAACTTAGACCAGGAGAAAGGTGGAGCCTGGCACCCCAAACGATAGAAGGAAAACAACAATCGAGACAAATCAATAGTAAAAATGCTCAAGAGTGCAATAATCTAGGAAGGCTTCAAAATGTAACCGAAGCACCTTCCAAGATGCTGCGCAACCACGTTCATATGTTTAAAACAGCCAATTAGTCGAGCTTGGGGTATATCTAGGGCTGGCGCCCATACATCATTGACGCAAACACAGGTGCAGGAGGCGTGCCAAGCTGCAGAAGAAGTAAATCCATTGTTTCCGATCAAGGCCTTAATATATGCCCCAATAGTTTTACATTGCATAAAGTGGCTACACATTTGGTTTTACAATTAGTAACACAATCTAATGGCTTCTAAATACCTTACAAAATGTGCACCTTACTATCATAAGAGGTTTGAAAGGACAAAGGGGCATATTACCAAGGTAATGCGATAAACATCGCAAATCGCGCTTATTGCGTTTACATTATCGTCGTCTATCGCTGATTCATATCGCCGTGTTAGCGGCGTATTAGTAACGCTTTGCTGAATGGCGATGTGAAAACCAGCGATAGACGGCGATAATCGGCAATAGCGCGTGAAATCAAGCGATGATTTCAGAGCGCTAAGGGAATGCTTGATAATATGGGAGTGTGGACTTAACCTGTAAATCCACCTCCCATATTACAGATAGCTTAGTCAGGAGTTTACCAGGCGTTAGATTCCGGCAAAAACCGCGGTTAGCGCGGCTTTTTTCATCGCTTCGCGGATCTGCTCCATGCATGTAAATATCGCGAAGCCTTGTTAGCGATTATTTACATGGAGTAATGGTCAGGAACGCCTTCTTTGCATCTCATTAGCGATGTATATCGCTAAGATGCGTGGCGTTACAAAAACGGCAGCTAACATGCGCTAATGCATGTTAGCGCCGCGTTGTTGATAAGGAGATAATATTATCGCCGCTTTTTGGGCTTTTAAAGCCAAAAAAGCGGCGAGATGGCCCTTGATAATATGCCCCAAGGATTTTTAGTATATAGTCTTTGTTTGGCATTAGATCTACCTCATAATACAAGCATAAAAACAATAGAAGCAGTAGCCAGGGCACACCTTGGGAGTGGGCTATGTGAGGGGGAAGTAGTACAGGCCACTGGCTGGTTTCTGGAGTGGATTGGTGAAGAAGGACTTGCCTTCGGGACACCTTCGGGACGCAGTCTGTATGCATCAGCAGCATCCTCTCGGTGCACCTGCGTGGTGTTGCGACTATTAAATGGCCATTGGAGTTCAAGCCCCACCCCCGAAAGGGTTACAAGGAAAGAAGAACAAACTAACAAAAACTGAATTTAAATAACAAGGAGGACAATTGAGGTGCAAACATCCTGCACACTTCCAGGCAGTGTTAGCAGTTAAATAAAATGTGTCAGACAAAAACGAAAATGGCTGCATAAGAAATTGCAAGTTGGAAATCTTTCATTGCTAAGTGGAAGTACATGATGCAGCCGCCCTTGATCACTGGTGTTTGAAGCTGTGGTTAGTTAGGCACGTTCAAAGGTGCAGCAAAACTGCCAACTAAGCCAACTGCGAATGCAAGTTATTAAAATAATTAACAAATCATAAGCAGTACCAGGCACCCACAAAGAAATATAAATAAGAAAGGATATAAAAACTAACCAAAACTGATTTAAAATAGTAAGAGAGCACGTGAGGTAAAAGCACCCCTCACACTCAAAGACAGTATTGAAAAACAGAAAAGATAAAAGCAAATATTGCCGAGCAAAATAGAGGTAACTCAAAGTCAAGTGTTTTCAAATAGTAACCTATGTGATGAATTTGAAGTGTATACTTTTATTCCAGATAATTTCTTAACTGAGGAAATGAATGAGTGTAAATACATTTAAAAAATGGTAAATGGTCGAGCTTGAGATTGAATGAGGGATTAAAAGCGTGAGGAAGTTATTTGGTATTGGAGACAGACTAAAGGAAAGGTGCACTTCTCTGCATTTAATACCTTGTGTGCAGACTGACTGAAGGCATGGATTTGTTATGCGTGAAATCCTTTGTGGTAGTCGTGTAATAAATGCACACCTGCAATTCCTTGCACGGCTGTCGCAGTAAGTGTCCCTGACAGACATTAGTCATGATAAATCGATGTATTCTTATGAGAAGCCTTTAACTAAACGTAGAAAGTGGAAAGTCAGATATCTCATAAGAGATCCTGAGACCAAAACTCAACTTTAAGATGCTTATATCAAACGGTATCTTGCTTGATGAGTCATTTTGAATACGTTCTTATAAAAGCCTTTAACATGAACCTACTAACTAGAACTGTCAAAAAATAATTTAACTAAAATAAGAACACATTTATTTTGATTTGGGAACATTTTCTACTGAAATAGATAAAAAAGGGATGTGACTCCATGCGTGTTGAAGTCATAGACTTGATAAAAGTGGAAGGGAATACAAATGAAAGTTTAGTGTTTTCTGCTCAGTGGGTATCCATTAAGTCCCTCTGTTCACCCTTGACAGCTCCAGGTGGTAGCCCTGATCCCCTCAAATTTCTTTAAAAATGTTTGTGTTTAAGTTTTCTTTGAGTAATGCCACAACTTCACACATTCTTGGTCATTTATTGTGGTAGCACTAGCAATGAGTGATGCAAAACAAATGGCTTAAGGTTTCATGGAGATCTGCAGCATATCTTCTGTGTATGCCAATGGCTTAGATTTAAAACAAGCACATGCTACTCTGCTGTGAGAGCTGGATACCACATAGGTGCTTGACAGTGCTTTGCAGTTTTGGCTCAAAGTTGCCAAAGTGGTCACATTGTTGAAGATGAGCCCATCTAGTAATGCACACTATTTAAAAAGAGCTTTTTTGGCCCAATCAAAGATGCATGGGGGGAAAATAGATTGCAAGGATTGCATGGAAAAATGTTCTCCTTCTAAAAGTACATCTTTCAAAACCTGCACAAGACCTATAAGGGAATTCTGCTGGAAGACTGAGTCTAGAGTAAGAGTAAAGCATCAAGATGATAAGGGGATAATCTGTAATTTTCTGGTATCAAACAGAAGTGAGAAACATAATCAAATTATAAAAAATGCTTTGCACAATCTAGTATGCTAAACGTTTGTTTTATTTGAAGCTAAATAGGGTGAAACCAAACCGCACTGTGGAAAAAGTAGCACAGTGTCCTTTGTTCGCTACCCATTAAGAACAAAAAACAGTTTTCACCCAGCTCCAAACATGTGTCTTCTAAGCCTTTAAAAGTGTGTAAAGTGCCATGGCATGCCAACCCACAACTTAGCAGATTGTTTAAAATAAAATTGCAAAAATTCCAACTTTAGAGGATCTTCGCTTCAGTAGTCACTTGTTAGGTGTCCCCTTTCAGAGCTTCCACCCTTGACACATGCATCCGCTGTCCAAAGCCTGCATCACTACCCCTGCTCCCTGCATTGTCTCTTGCTTAGTGATCCCCCTCACCCGACAAAGCCCCTTTCTCACAAAAACCTCAAACGCTGAGCTCCCCAATACCCTAGCCTCTGCCACCATCTCTTCTTCTGCCACACCTCATTTGGCATTTCAAAGCCTCAGATTATTTTGCCATCTGCGGGTAGGGTAATCTGTGTCTAATAATCAGCAAAGTGTGCGTGCTTGGCAGGTTAAAATGCACTTACTATTCATCTCCAAGCAGATACGCATACTATTGTAGAATTGGACTCAAAGGGGTCGATTCCGATTCGGGCCGGAAATCTCTCCGACCGAGCCGGACCCGGAGAGATTTCCGACCGAATCGGACCTGTGCAGTCCGACCGAACGAGTACGATGCGTCCGTATGCTATCGGACTCGAGTCGGTCGGACTCCCATTGAAGTCAATGGGAGCCGGTCGTACAACGCGTACGCGGGCTCCCATTGACTCAATGGGTGCGAGGCGGACAAGGGCGCCCCTACAGCGGGTACGCGGCGAAGCGATTCGCGCCGTACACGCACAGGTAGGGGGACCCATGGGTCCCCCTGTGTGCGACTCGCGCGGCTACGCGTACAGGGGGTCCGACACGGACCCCCAAAGTACGGCTCCGACAGCTCTTTCGAGCCGGAGTGCGCGGCTCGGTCGGACTGCTCGCGGCGCGCATCGTACTTACCCGGCCGGTGAACGTCTCCATTGCGCGGTGCGAGTCGAGTCCGAGCGAGTCGGTCGGTGCGGTTCGAGCCGGGAACGAGTCGGTCGGAGCGGTCGGGACGCCCGGACGAGTCGGTCGGCGACTCGCATCGTACTCGCTCGGCCGGACCCGCGTACGATTCGGTCGGGAAACAGGGCTCCGAATCGGATCCGGTAAAGCCGAATCCGATTCGGAGCCCTACCGGCTGAGATCGGAATCGGCCCCAAAGTGTAACATTTTTTAAAAAAGCCGATTTGTGGTTACAGGGACGTTATAGTTAGGCTCAGGTTTCACTCGAACAAAACCAAAGGAATTCAGTAGTTATCGTTACTTGAGCTAACTGTAACTTACGCCCTCACAATGCACTGCTTATGACCTCACATATTACATCACTCATGACATGGTCAGTGACATCACTGATGAAATCACTGATGGCATCTCAAATGACATCAATGATGACATCACGGATGACATCATCCAGTGAGTGTTTTCTAAGAATTTATGAGTGCTAAACATATATACTAAGCTACTACAAAAGTTTCATTAGGATACTAGTTGTACTACTAATGAGTAATACTACTTTTGACATCTAATGTTAGTGGCTGTGTGTATCCGTGTGTGAGTGTGTGTCTGAGTGGCTATATCAGTGTGTGAGTGGCTGTATGGGTGTGTAAGTAGGTGTGTGAGTAGCTGTGTGGGCGAGTAAGTTTCTCTGTGAATGGCTGTATTGGTGAGTGAGTGGGTGTGTCAGTGGCTGTATGGGTGGGTGAGTGGGTGTGTTAGTGACTATGGGTGAGTGAGTGGGTGTCTGAATGGTTGTATAAGTGAATAACTGGGTGTGTAAGCGTGCTGTATGGGTGAGTGAGTGGCTCTTTGAGTGGGAGCTTAGTTAAGTGAGTTGGTGTGTGAATGGTGAACCTTGGTTCGACGACTCACTCAGAACTCAGAAACAACTCTGTCGCAGACTCGAGAGGAAATGGAGACTCGATGAAAATTCAATTACTAAAAGCGAATACAAAGAATCTCTTCAGGTTTATAAGAGCCTTATCCTTAGAGAGAAGGCTGCTTATTTTACTGAGAAAATTACAGTAGCCAACAGATGCCCTAAAACTCTATTTGCTATGGTAAAAAACCTGTCCAAACTTCCAGCTCCGCAGGACTCTGCTGTCAGTCAGAAGCAGATACCTTTCAACATAAGGTCAAGGCTGTTTATGACAACTTTTTAAATCAGACGAAGGTTTCGGCACAGATCCCATCCAATCAAGCAGAATACAACCTATAGCGGGAGTAACATCCTCCACCCTGTCCTCCTTCACGGCCTTGACCACCGAACAGATGACCAGAATAATTGGCGTAATCAATTCAGACTCCCCATCCGATCCCTGTCCCCCAAAATTCTACACTTATCACCGGAAACGATAGCAATTCCTCTTACAGTTATTTTTAACGCCATGTTTACCTCTTTGAGTTTTCCAGTAGAGTGGAAGAAAGCCTCTTTACTACCCCTATTAAAAAAACCACTCTGTACACTAAGGACACCCTTAATTACAGGCCTATATCTAGACTTCCCTTTCCGTCAAAGGTGGTTGAAAAGGCCATTAACCTGGAATTGCCCTCCTTTATAAATCTAAATGGAACTTTGGACCCCTCTCAGTTTAGCTTTCGTATGCACCACAGCACGGTGTTGGCACTCATCATGGCTGCTGAGGAGCTTAGACAGACGCTGGAAGGCAGGGGGAGCGCTGCCCTGATCCTTCTAGATTTATCAGCAGCTTTTGATACTGTTAATCATGAGCTGCTGTTGGACCGTCTAGCTTCCATCGGGATCAGGGATAAGGCGCTATCCCTGCTAGGTTCCTTTCTGTCTGGGAGATCTCAGCAGGCCGCACTGGGCAACTATGTGCCACCTTCGTTTTCGCTGCCATGTGGTGTCCCTCAGGCATCGACCTGATGTACATTGACTGCAATGCAACTTTTTTAATCCAGTGCTTGAAAATAGTCCTTGAGGAAAACATCTTTGAATTCAACGGTCAACTACACAAACAAGTGAAGGGCGTAAGTATGGGCGCATCTTGCGCACCTACCATAGCAAACATCTACATGGCCCGATTTGAATATACTAACATCTATAATGAAGTGGCACCATTCTTTGAATCCATCTGGAAATGGTCCCGCTTCATAGATGATGTGTTTTTTATCTGGACAGACACAGAAGAAACGTTACATGAGTTTTTAATCTGGATAAACCTATGTGATACCAACCTACGGTTTATTTCAAATCACAGTAATGTCCAAATAGAGTTTTTGGATATTTCTATTAAACATGTCTCAGGGAAATTAGCTGTCGATTTATTTACCAAACCAACAGCACGTAACACGTTGCTTCATTATGATAGCTTTCACCCTGCGTCACAGAAGAACAGTATCCCTTTTGGGCAATTTTGCGGGTACGCAGAAACTGTACCAGCATTAGGGATTTTGACTCAAAGGCCCAAATAATGAGAGAGAAATTCATAGCACGTGGTTACCCCCATAAATTGGTAAGGGACTCATATAAGAGGGCTAGATTCTATGATCGCCAGCATTTATTAACAACCAATAATAATAAAAAAACAGACAAAGCAGAATTAGTATTTGTCACACGACATTCTATATTAAATGCCCAAATCAGACAAATCATTTCATCTAATTGGCATATTCTGAATACAAATAAAGAAAAACAAGATAAATTGCCTAAACCACTATATGCCTATAGAAAAAACAAGAACTTGAAAGACTTGGTAGTGAGGTCACGCATGCCCCCAAAAAACAGCTCATACAGAGAAGTATTGTAGGGTCCACACCAGTTATCGGAAATTTTAGGTGTGGGACATGCAAGGTCTGCCCACTAGCCTTAGAAACAGATGTTGTCAAATTAAATGGAAATACCATTAAAGCTCAATGTATTTCCAACTGTAAAACAAAAGATGTTATATATCTTTTAGTTTGCCCATGTGGTTTGGGCTATGTGGGCGAAACAGCACGGACTCTTAATGTGCGGCTAACTGAGCATCGCTCTGCGATTCGAACAAAGAAATTCTCAGCCCCACTAGTTGAACATTATAATATGATGAACCACTCTGAAGATGATATAAAATGGTTCATAATTGAAAGAATTTCATCTAAACAAGGCTATAGTAATGAAGCAATAAGAAAAAAACGCGAGGTTTATTGGATCTTTACTTTAGATACTGTCAATAGAGGTCTGAATCTGGAAACACCATGGGAACAAGTATTATTGTTCAACCACTAATATATGGCTGGTTTACTATACTATATGTGCTTAAAAACTAATTAACTAACTTTAGTATAGAAATATGTACCTCTATTGTCATAAGATCAAGTATCTATTTACATTCTTTCTCCAGCCATAGATAGCAACCTGTAATGACATATACATTATCTGTATATATATATGATTGAGTATTTATACTCTACACCAACATGGCGCTGAGGTTTGTTAAGCCCGTTGTCTCTATCTTACCGGCTTGATGAATTAGTTAAATATGTCCAACTCTATCTCTTCTGACTAATGAATGTATTTTTGTATATGAATATGCAACCATACTATTTAAAACTCGATGTTAGCGCATACTTTGTTATTAGTGATATATATCTCTACGGTGATATAAACACTGCTTGTACATTTTACATCGATGATCTAAATTCCATACCAACATGGCGCTGACACTCTTTAGCCCGTTGTTTATTTAATTCTATCTCCTCTGGCTAATGAATGTATTTTTGTATATGAATATGCAACTATACTATTTAAAACTCGATGTTAGCGCATATTCTGTAATTAGCGTTATATATATCTCTGCAGTGATATAAACACTGCTTGTATATTTTATGTCGATGATCTAAATCTCATACCAACATGGCGCTGACACTTTTTAGCCCGTTGTTTATTTCCACACCACATGCTGGTCGCGCATGTAATGTACGTCGAATTCGACGTCATCTAATTAACGCAGGAGGAAAGATAAAATGCGGGATCTCTGGGTCGGCAAACTATCGTCGGATATCCTGCCCTCTTCAGTCCAAGAAGACACGAACTCTTCGTGTTGGTAAGTACTATGCTTGATAGAATAGGAATTGTAGACATATTAGACCTTAGGCTCGTTGTATCTATATAGTAAGGTAGCCGTCACAAGTTTCTATTAATTTCCCCGTTCTCTCGTTTATTTGTTTTTTTTAAAACTGAGGAAGCGAGGTATTTACCACCGATCACTTAGAAATAATAAGGTGGGAGCCGCTATATAAAGAAGATATCATTTTAGTACATCTATCGAGTCTGTCTAGATTATTGACAAACTCGCAACACACTAACTGCATCTTTCCAGATACAATAATAGAACAGTATTTGACAAAGAGACTGTCCCCTCATTTTGAACTATAGACTGTTCCTAATTGTATCTAACCAAAGATACTACATGTGATGTATGTAACTCCTATTTTTAGTTGGTGATAACAGCATTATTTCTTTAATTTATTTTAGGAGATGTCATTTACTGATCATTTGTGATCAACAACACCACTTCCTTTATCTCTATTATCGTCACCTTTCAAAGAAAGATGTAAATGCATTTTTACATTGTACAAGTAAGTTTCAAGTTATATCGTAGTAATGATTTAGTGAACAGAACCACTTAATAAGGTATATGCAATAATGATGGTTTCTGTTATTTACAGATATACTATAAACAGTGACTCACAGTGCTTTTAATATATTATCATCAATAAATACTAGCCATGAGCATCTGCTAATTGGCAGTAAGTATTCATTCACTAGTGAGAATATTATTTAATACACAGCATTATGATGGACTTTAAATGTAATTTTACATCTTCATATTGACAGATTTGTTTATCCTGCTACAGACAACATCTTGCTCATATAGGATTCTTCTCCTCCTTTTTTAACAAAAAGAGAGCCCTTGACCTTATTTACAACAGGTATAGTTGCTAAATATTCCACAATTATAATACTATAACCATTAAGGGTATACTGAGCAATATTTGAGAGTTGGATTTTACCAACTTGGGACACTAATGATTAAATATCTTTAGATTGCAGCACTAATATAGTACTTTATACTCTTCTTCATTTCTTTTCTATATGCACAAATATTATTCTTTGCTTCGGGATATAAGGATACTTCTTCATTAAATTGTTGTCACAGTAATTGAAATCTTGATCTGGTATGCCTTTAAATTCCTTTTGTTTTATAGTTTATTGTCCTCTAGCGCACCTGCACAGTTTATTAGCTAATGAAGCATGCTCTGCTCAAAATAAATAAGAGTGTTTAACCCAGGCTTATAACTAAAAGTTCTTTGACAAATATTCATTATATGTTTATGTTATAGAGAAAGTTAAGACGGTCATTCCTGATGAAGGCAACATTGCCGAAACGCGCGTAGTGGTTTTCTACCGCCTGCTTGGAAATAATTCTTTTTAATAATCCACCTTCTCCATCTTTTGTATCATTGTGTTTTATGGATGATGTATTTTTAACTATTTTTTCGTATTTGTTTGTAATTTATATGTAGGTTTGTCTATATATGTTTCATGAGTGTATATTATTGTACATGTAATTTTGTATTAAATCATTGAGAAGAAGAAAAAATAAAAATAAGAAAGCATGAACAAATAATGAATAAATAATAAAAATAATAAAAAAGATCTTTTGAAACAAAAAACAGAATTCCTGGTTGTATATATGTATGTTTTATTCTGTACTTTCATTGACAATTGTGTTGTCTGAATCTTTAGCCTGTATGAAACACCAAGTATAAATGTTTAGCTTGATTCTAGCTACATCTTTACCCTTTATCTTCCCTGAGCCCTACACTTTTTAATCTTTACATCACCCCGCTGGCCAGACTGATAAAAAGTTATGGCTTTGTCCTTGTATCGTATGCTGACGATACTCAGATAATTGTCTCAGTGAGCGGCTCATCCAGTTCTACAGCCAGTAAATTTCATGATTGCATGAGCCATATAGGGAATTGGATGACAGACAATTGTCTGAAACTGAACTCCTCCAAAATGGAGGTTCTGGTTTTCGGCAACAACCCTCTCATCTGGACTAATAGTTGGTGGCCTGCTCAGCTCGGGCCTTTACCCGCGCCAGTGACAAAAGCTAAAAACCTAGGAGTCATTATGGCCACTAAGGGGCCGATTCCGATCTCGGCCGGTAGGGCTCCGAATCGGATTCGGCTTAACCGGATCCGATTCGGAGCCCTAGTGCCCGACCGATTCGTACGCGCGTCCGGGCGAGCGAGTACGATGCGAAATCGCCGACCGACTCGTCCGGGCGTCCCGACCGCTCCGACCGACTCGTTCCCGGGTCTAACCGCACCGACCGACTCGCTCGGACTCGACTCGCACCGCGCAATGGAGACGTTCCCCGGCCGGGTAAGTACGATGCGCGCCGCGAGCAGTCCGACCGAGCCGCGCACTCCGGCTCGAAAGAGCAGTCGGAGCCGTACTTTGGGGGTCCGTGTCGGACCCCCCTGTACGCGTAGCCGCGCGAGTCGCACACAGGGGGGACCCATGGGTGCCCCCTACCTGTGCGTGTACGGCGCGAGAGACTTCGCTGCGTACACGCTGTAGGGGGCGCCCTTGTCCTCCTCGCACCCATTGAGTCAATGGGAGCCTGCGTACGAGTTGTACGTCCAGCTCCCATTGACTTCAATGGGAGTCCGACCGACTCGAGTCCGATGGCATACGTGCGCATCGTACTCGTTCGGTCGGGCTGCACGGGTCCGATTCGGTCGGAAATCTCTCCAGGTCCGGCTCGGTCGGAGAGATTTCCGGCCCGTATCGGAATCGGCCCCAAAGTTATCCTTTGAGTCACAGATTAATTCCACCACTTCTGGTTGCTTCTTTATTCTAAAAATTCTTAGGAAAATACTTCCTTCAATCCCACTAGAACTAAGGAAAACTGTGGTATCTGTACTGATATCATCAAGACTGGACTACTGCAATGCTCTGCTTACCAGCACATCAAAACGCAGCATACAAAAATTGCAGATAGTACAAAATGCCGCAGCTAGGGTACTCCTAGGAATCCCCAAATTTGACTCTGTAACTACAGCTTTGTCCCATCTTCACTGGTTGCAGGTAGCAAAGCGGATCCAGTTTAAACCTCACTGCATTGCTTTTAAATCCCTGAATAATATGGGGCCAATGCAGCTGGATAATCATCTTAAACCTTATATCCCTGCAAGGCCCCTTAGGTCAGCTGAGCTTGGGAATTTGATTGTCCCCAGAGTGAAAAAAGCCAGGTGGGGTGGTAAGAGCTTTACCACCACAACAGCAAAATTGTGGAACTCTACCAACCTCCCTCAAGAGGAGAAACCTACTAAAGTTTAGAAAGGGCCTAAAAACTTGGCTTTTTAAGGCTTAATTCCAACCCTTGTGAGTTAAATCTGCATGTGCTATTGGGTAGTGCCTAGACACCTCAGGGTATTGCTGCGCTTTACAAATTCATCATCATCATCATCAATGGCTGGATTGGAGAGTATGTGTCGGTGTGATTGGCTGTATGGGTGAGTGAGCAGATGTGTGAGTACGAGTATGGATGTGTGACTGGGTATGTAAGTGGTTGTGTGGGTTTGTGAGTGAGTGTGTGATTGGTTGTATGGGTGAGTGAGTGGCTGTGTTGAGAGGCTGTATGGGTGAGTGAGTGGGTTTTTGAGAGACTGTATAACTGAATAAGTGGGTGTGTAGTAGCTGCATGGGTGAGTGAGTTGTTGTGTGAGTGGCTGCATAAGTGAATGAATAGGTGTGTGAGTGGCTCTATGGGTGAGTATGTGGATGTATGAGTACTTGTATGGGTTTGTGAATTGGTATGTGACTGGCTGTGTGAGTGGGCGTACAAGAGGTATGGGGGTGTGAGTGGGTGTGTGAGTGGTTCTGTGGATGATGTCATCAGAGATGTCATGAGTGATGTCACTGATCATGTCATGAGTGAAGTAATATGTCCCCAGGTTGCAGTGGAAGGAGCCCCAACAGGTACCCCACATTAAAATGTTCAATGGCCCTGGGGAGGTGGCAGTCCCCGGGGCGCGGGGGTCCATGTGACCCCCGATTAGTATCAATAAGCAAGGGGAGGTGGTGGTCCCCGGGGCATGGGAGAGTCCATGAGATCCACCCATCTCTTTTTAAATATTCCGTCTGCATGCCTCCACGACCTGTCCCATCCGGGGTCTTAATAATAGAGAAGCACGGGAGGCCATACTTCTCTTTTGTTTATTTTTCAACAGGAGCTGCTGCTCCAGTGCGGCTCCAGCCGAAATTTGTTTTTCAAAAAATGTTTTTTTGCCCTGGAGGGCTCCCCCCCAAGAGGCCTAGGGGGTCAGGGTATTCCGACTCGGCTCAAGCCAAGTCCCAAGATGGCTGCTAACACTTCCTGATTTGAAGTGTTGGCAGCCAATCAGATCTCTGCACGAGATAGGGAGGGGTCGCAGAGCCTTCGCCTCCCTATATATGCAAATTTGGATTTCGGGTTAATATGTCTAAAGCTATTGAACGGATACACCAAATCACAAAATACCTGGACCAATATCTACCTTTCTGCCCCAAATTTGGTGTAATTCCGTTCAGCAGTTCAGGCTGTAGCCGTGTCTAAAGTTCCTATGGGAATTGGCATGTGGAAAACTTGTTCTGGGATCCCCCTTTTTATCGGCCCCCGCATGACAGATCACCACAAAACTTTCAAGACAGCAGCTGGAGTGAGCGTTATACTAGTTTTGAAAATTTCGCGAGGATTCGTCAAATAACGCCAAAGTTATTGGCAAATGGAAAAAATGTTGTTCCTAT
Organism: Calotriton arnoldi; assembly: GCA_963921515.1. Lineage (NCBI taxonomy): Eukaryota > Metazoa > Chordata > Amphibia > Caudata > Salamandridae > Calotriton > Calotriton arnoldi. Next base: position 1,844,616 of record CAWUFW010001381.1, read on the forward strand.
GGAAGCTACATCCTAAATATAACTACCTACTGGCAACTGTCAGTAGGTAATATGCATATATTACCTACTTCACAAAAAAATAACAAAGGTTAAAGTGATGTTATAGTTAGATGAAAATGTCAGTTAAAACACTCCATTTTAAACAAAAAAAACACTGAAATTGACCAGTTATATTTATCTGAGTTAACTATAACTTGCGCCCCCACCATGCACTGCTTATGACCTCACATATTACATCACTCATGACATGTTCAATGACATAATTGATGACATCACTGATGACATCTGAAATGACATCATTGTTGACATCACTGATGACATCATCCACAGAACCACTCACACACCCACTCACACCCCCATAACTCTTGTACGCCCACTCACACTCATCCAATGAATGTGAAAATTTGCTATAAACTTTTGTCACAAAAAAGTATTTAGTATGCTACATGTAGTGCAAATTTTGTATAACTTTTGTACTGTCAATGAGTACATCTTTTTGCAACATGCTAGGCCTCCAAAAGAGGCATTGTGTGTCTGAAAAGAATGGGCTCTCTGTGAAGACTTTTATACAAGGAGAAGGGGCTCGGCCACCTAATTGAGATACGGATCTGGAGGAAGAGGGTTCTTTGTGAAGAGTTTTGCACAGCATGAAGGCTGTGTGTAGAAGAAACTTGGCCACATACTGAGGTTTGGGTGCTTGGGGGGAGTGGGATATTCGTGAACAGTTGTGTGGAGAGTGAAGGCTGTGCATAGTAGGAAGCTCGTCACCTAATGAGGCTTGGGTGTCTGGAAGGATCGAGCTATCAATGAAAAGCTGTGCCCAGGGTGAAGCCAGTGCCTAGTAGAGCCTTGGCCACCATTTGAGGCTTGGCTGTCCAGGGGGAGTTGGCTGTTCATTAAGAGTTGTACACAGAGTAGTGGTGGTGCGCCCACCCACAAATCCCACCTGATCAGCATGTATTATCCCCTCTGCTGCCTTTGCTAGGCGCTGTGCTAATATTTTCCCCAAAAATTTGGCATCCACATTTATCATTAACAATTGGCGATATGATTTGCAATCAGTGGAATCCCTCCCAGGTTTGGGTAAGACTACTGTATTTGCCTCCATTTGTGAAGCTGGTAATACTCCCGTATCAAATGCCTCCTTATACATAGCTATGTTATTTTAATTTATAACATGCACAAATCGCCCCAGCAGGGGAATCTCAGTACAGCCACAGAACATAGGCAGGGAGGCAACTGAATTCGAACAGATAATCCCAAAGCAGGAGTAGTTATCGCTAAGAACGGCCGTACAAATGCTAGTCTTGTAAGGTAATAGTTGTAGGCACTCACCTTCTAATGGTCAAACTACTCAACAACCATTAATACAATTGAACAGACAAAAACATACAAAAGGGAGTGCCTCAAGAGTCCACCAATTGTATTATAGAGCTTGCTCTCTTTTTTCTCTCCTCCTTTCACGCTGAACACATCATTCTATGGTGTCGATTCCAATATTGTCTTCTCCAAGACCAGAATAACATGGGAGCTGTAGTATGAAGTCTCAAAACAATTCTCTTTATTATTCTTTGAAACATCAATGAAACAGCCCGGCCAACGCATTTTGTCCTCTGAAAGAACTTCATCAGGGCTGTAAAAAATATACATATACACATTTACACACATGTACAAGAAAGTGTGATACAAATTGATCATCATTACATCACATTATGTGAACAATGATACAAAATATAAACACTGGCTCCCAACCAACCCACTGTACATACAAAACATATTTAAAAACAGTACTGTACATCACTTAATGCATGTACATTATTTTTCTATCACATAGTTACACATAATTCCAGCGTTAAAAACCAATTGGATCGACACCATAGAATTATGCGTTCTTCGTGAAAGAAGGCGAAAAAAGAGAACAAGCTATACTACAATTGTTGGCTTTTGAGGCACTCCCTTTTGTGTGTTTTTGTCTGTTCAATTGAATTAGAACGGAGTTATTTTAAGCGCTGTCCTGAAAAGAAAATAATCCGAACATGTTTGAATATGATGCAGCAGTTTGTTCCTATAAGGAGGGGCTATGTAGGAAAAAGGCCTGCCCCCATATTGGGATTTTTTGAGACGATGAACAGTTAGCAGAGCCTTATCCCTAGATCTAAGGATTATGGGAGGTCAATAGTGAGCAGCTATTGAGCTTGGGCCATTTCCTGTCAAGTCATTGTGTGTAAGGCAGCACATTTTTAAAATGATTCTCTTCCGGACCGGTAGCCAGTGTAAGGAGCACAAGATGGGGACAGATGTGGTCCCTGATTGAAGGTTGCAAATGAGGTGAGCGGTTGTGTTCTGCGGTAGTTAGCAACGGCTTCCACAGCAAATCCACATATGTCTAGTAGAATTCAACCGACAGTCCATCATTACCTGGTATTTTCCCTGTGTTCATGTGCTTAATACCCCACCTGATATCCGTCTACACTATTGGAGCATTCAGAAGAGCCCTAGCATCTCATCTACTATAGTCAGGGCCACTAGAATTATGCGATAGTGCAGTGATTTTCGAATAATTGTAAATTTGCTGCATTTGCCACATAATCCATTATTTGCCCCATAATCTGCAGATTTTAACAAAAAAACTTTTGCTTCTAGCTCAAACGGTTTAAAAGTTCATTAAAATACAATGGCATGTGTTGCTGCGCAGTGGAAGGACCTTAGCAAAGGTTGACTGGTCACTTTTCTGTGTTTTATTGCTATATTTGGGTGTTAAACTGGTACTAATGAGGTACAACTAATGTCCAGACAGTGTTAACAAGTTTAAAAATTACTAAATAATGAAGTAATACTATCGCAAAATGTACCGCATGATTTGCCTTTTGCCGCATAATTTACGCAACCTTGCCACATAATTTGACCCTCCCCTGCCGCATAATTCCAGTGAACTTCACTATAGTGAAAAGCGCTTAATCCAATATGGCATCTACGCCTGCCTCATAACTGCCATTGCACTGTGCATGGAGTGCTTTGTAAAATTCTGCCAATCAGTCTAAGATATCAGTTTGAGCCATCAGTAGCTCTCCAGTGGAGGCCTTCAAAGACACAACAGCACTCCAACCATTTTCTCTATTGATTAGCCATGCTAGCAGGTGTCCTGATTTATCCCCTTGTTTGTGTTGGGCTCCAGTATACATTCTGTAGTCATGTTACCCCAGTGTTTCCCGGGTCTCTTCTAGTTCAGCCATCAGTTTGTGTCAAGTCCCCCAAGTCCCTCATCATGTGGAGCCTGCTTATCTACATCCCCTATCTGTTGTTCCAATGCCGTAACAGTGCGCTCCAGCAACTTTCATACCCCATATGACATGGCCATACATTTCCCTCATATGGTTACATTGAAAGCCTCCAATACTACCGCGGCAGAGGACACAGTTCCTACATTGACATCAAAGGGTTCCCTGACTGCGCTTTTGATTTTCTCTTGAAACACATTGTCAAAGAAGGCATACGGCTGAAGCCGCCATTGTGGTATCGTGGCCACATAAGCCTGACCTTGTAGATCTACTGCAAGCGGGGTGTGGTCTGCAAGAGTCTGGTCTAAAAACCAAGCTATTCCAAAGTACACAGCCTGTCCTGGGTGAATGAACATATAATCTATTCTGGAGAAAGTCCCATGAGGTCGAGAGAAGAAAGAATAGCCCCTCACTTGATCATGTTGTGCCCTCCATAATTCTATCATTCATGTTAAGAGTCTCCATACCTTCTTGTAACTCTCTTGAGGACCTGCCTAATGGCCTAGTAGTAAACTTAGAACTGTCTAGAACTCTGCCTCATACGCAGTTACAATCGCCCATCTAAATTATATCATAATGTGCATAGGGTGTTAAAAGACAAACCACTCCCTCAAATAAATCTGGTGTATGTATGTTTGGTGCATATGTGTTTCAAAGTAGTGTGGGTTTGCCACCACTTCGAAATATCTGCCATCAGCATCTTTTAACTCATTCTTCACCTTGAGTGGCACACTTGCTTCCACCCACAGTAGTACCCCTCATTCCGATGATGTGAGGCTGGCATACCACAACCTGCCTCCCCATTTATCCTTTATCTTCTCATGTTCCTGCGGAAGTAGATGTGTCTCCTGTGGCATTACTATTTATGCCTGATGCTTACAGATATAGGACCATATTGTTTGTATCCCCTTGACATTCCAGGATATTGCCGTTATTCCCATTTTGTTAATGTTTGTATCGATCTTGTCTCACAAACCATTTGTGCCGCTGTGTTACTGTGTTATGTGTGGACCAAACTTCTCTCTCTCAAACCTAGCAACAATATCTCTCAATTAACATCAAAAACCTGTACTAAACCCTAAGCCCCCCAACCGTGTGACCCACTCGAACTTGGCCTCCACAATTGACACATGAAGCATCAATCCCTCTCCCCCTAAACAACATTCAAACTTTGCTCGCCTAACACCTAGCTCCTGTGCGTCCCAGTAGCCTCACTACCAGTTTTTGCATACATTTTGAAAAGTATCATTGAGACTGCATACCTCCCTCACCTTTTGCGACTTACGTTTTATACTCAATCCAATGATATGCTCCGCCCCTCGGTCTTACGCATTTAAATGTCGGCAGCCCCCCCATGAACCACAACCCTGGGTGTATGTATCAGAGTCTTGCTCCATTCTGCTGGCCAGTTGTGCTGGATACACTGCAAAGCGTCCTCAGCGCGGTCAAAAAAAATTCTATTTCCCTGCAAATTTACTCAGAGTCGTGAACGGGGTAACAATGCGTATGTCAGACCATGATCCCTTAATTTCTTTTTTACCTCTGCAAACAATCTCCTTTTCTTTTGTGTCAATACGCCTTAGTCAAAATAGAAAGAAATCTGGTTTCCGTAGAATTACACATCCCCCTGTTGCCGAACCACCATTAGAATGTTCATTTCGTCATTATAACTTAGTAATCTTGCAATACTCATGTGTGCTGGGAACCCTGGTTTAGGTCCCCCCCAACCCAGGAATTTTTGTCTGCTCTGTCAACTTGCAAACTCCCTTTTCCTCCCACCCGGGCAGAAAAGTTGGCAACCAAGGTCTCCAGAAATTGTTCCACTGGCGTGGATTCTGTCACCTTCGGAAGACCCAGTACTTTCACATTATTGAGCCATGACCTACCACTACCAGCATCTGAAAGGCATTTCAAATTATGGAGCAGGCTGTGCAAAGAGATGAACCAAGAGCAGTTGCTAGTCTAGATGCGCCCAAGGCTTTTGATACTGTTAACCGGGCATTTATGGACCGCACATTACGACGCTATGACTTAGGGGCAGATTACTTGCGATGGATAAAGCTACTTTACACTGCGAGCAAGGCAAGAGTGAAAGTAGGTGATAGAGTGTTGGAGAGCTGGTCGATAGAGAGAGGGACTCAGCAAGGGCGCCCTCTCTCTACACTGATATTGGCGCAAATTATACGTATCCGGCACACAAACCATGCTATTATGATGGGAGGTAAGCGGGAAATCATCTCATTATATGCTGACAATATACTGTTTTTAGTCCAAACAACGGTCCAAGGTATTGAAAATTTCAAATTTTTCACAAACAAATAATAACATTACCAGTGCACATAAAAAGAGTGAGAATCAGAAAAACAAAAGAAAGCCCTTATAGGAAATATTTTTTAAAGTATACAAAATTTATTCAATAAATAGATAAAAACAAATTTATAACATTGCGCTCAGGAATATTTGATGGTACACATAACAATTATTATACAATACAAAACCAGACAAGTGGCAAACAGAAAAAGATTTTTACAAAGAAAAAGAAATTTCAGAACAACACTGAAACGACAAAAACAAGACAATGTGTCCTTCATTAATTGCGGCCACAGTTGCGTCGACGGCGTTTCGACCTTTGTCATAAATACATGGTCATCATCAGGACATACATTTTTGCTGAGCATCCAAGAAAAATTTCAGGTCACACGATGAATGGGTGTGACAGATACCAATAATTTGGCACTGATCATGCTACCTCGAGTACTACATGTATTACATCACACACCGATACGAATACCGGAATCTTGCTTCTGCAAACTGGATGAATTGCTCCGATTGCTCTTCTGGGGGACAGGAAGGGAACAGATAAGTTTGGAGGTACTGAAGTTACAGTGGGATAGTGGAGGGTTACAGGCACCAACTTCCAAGACTTATTATGGGGCAACTTATATTCAGCATATAGTTCCGTGGTTCCAGGAGAGGGGCACTGATCCAGTGGCAGGGATGTTGGCATGCTTGGTATGACCACGGACACTACTGGCATTGCCTTTAATCCCTTGCAAGAAATGGACAGCTATACCATTACAGGTCAAGACCCTACTGGATAGATGGGGACAACCAACTAAAGGAGAAGGAGACTTGTATATTTATATGCAGCAGCTGATTCCCTGGCACTTTGGGATTAGCCCAATGATGCCATTTCTCCTGAGACATATGGCCTTATTATGAGTTTGGTGGTCCAATGGACCACCAAACACACAGTGGTGGTGTGGCTACCGCCTCACCGACGGTCCGACCGCCCTATTACAAGTAGGGTGGTCAAACCGCCATGGGACCGCTGCTGTCACTAGTGATCCACGATCCCTGGCAGTCTTACAGTGGTCTGAGGCCCCTAATATGCTGGCAGTGCCGCTGCGGCACCACCAAGCATACTGGGAGTTTCCTCACTGCCACAATTTTCATGGCAGTGAGCCCACCATGAAAAGTGTGTAGGTGAGGAAACAGGGAGCCCTACAGGGCCCCCTGTTGCCTCTGTGCCAGGGGATGCATTCAGGGGGCACATGGTGTGCCCCCCTGTGTGCATACACCCCCAGTTCCTGCAGGACATGAACTTGACAGTCCATGCCCTGCAGGAACTGCCTTTCACACTCCCATTGCGGTGCCTTTTTCATAGGCACCACAGTGGGACCGCCAAAAAACTGCCCGCCAGAGACAAAAAAAGTCGTAATTTGGCAGGCAGTTTCCTATGGCTTTGGCGTGGAGGCCCCACACCAAGACCGCCAAAGTCGTAATGAGGCCCATAGTGTTGAGAGTGATATCCCATGTGACATAGGAGACCTGTTTGAGGATGGCTAAATAGTGAGCTATGCGGATTGTTGTGATAAATGAGAGATAGCTGGTTGATGCTTCCTCGTATACGCTGGTTTTGCGGTGGCTGTTCGCAAGGCCTTGGGAGGGTTTCCATGACAACCTGAAACACGTGTTAAACCAGACTCTTCCAGACATGGGAGGTGAGGGCAAACTCATCACTCACATTTTCTCATTGTTGATATCGCACACAACTACCCGTATAACCACAATGAAGACACAATGGGAAGGTAATATGGGCATGGAGATAAGAGAAGGGGACTGGACATCTATAGTTGGTAACTGCAAGAGAGTTACGCGTAATGCACACTTGAAACTTATACATTATAAATGCATACATAGGGATTACATCACTCTACAGTGGCTGCACAGATTAGATTCCTCCAGATCAGAACAGTGTCCTAATAGTAGAATGACAGAGGGGACCTATATTCACATGTGGTGGACATGCCCGTGTGTGAGTGCCTTTTGGGGTGAGGTAATTTAGATTTTAGTAATGCTAGCTGAATTGCAACTATAGCCAATGATCCAGATGTGCTTACTGGGACTAATCATTCATAATAAACATACTAAATGTGCAAAGAAGGTATTGGAACTAGGTCTCACTGTGACAAAGAAGTGTGTAGCACTAAGATGGATGTCCAAACCACTGCCCACACAAAAGGAATGGTTATGGGAATTTGCGAGGTGGGTACAGTCTGAATGTGGGGTACACAGGTTGCAGCCACGGTCCGTGCAGGTAACAGCGGTGGGGCCGCTTAAGGGGGTATTTCGAGGGACGAGGCAGAGGGAAAATTAAATAAATAATTCATTTTCCCTCTGCATCGTCCCTCAAAATACCCCCTTACCTGGCCCTACGCCCCACCTCTGTTACCTGCACAGACTGCGGCTGACAGGTTGGTTCATAATGGAGTGGTACAGGGAACAGGGAACAGGGAACAGGGAACAGGGAGGGAGGCTGGAATGGGATTTATTGGAAGGACGGCTGCAACAGGAAATGGGAGATACTTAACCAGGACAAAATATGGGGGGGACAGTTGATTAATACTTTTTAGATGTATCTGTGATGTTGATCTGCTGTAATGTGATATGATAGTACCAATTATGCTGTCTAAGTGGTCCAATGTCATGTCTGGATTTATATCTATTTGCACATGGTGTGACTCAAATCTCTCCCCTTTTTTTTTAGGGGGGTGGGGAGGGATGGGACAAGTTACTGAACTGTAATTTTATTTTGTTCTTAAAATCAATAAACATTTTTTAAACTGAAAAAAAAAGAGTTGTGCCCAGAGTGATAGATGTGGATACTAGGAACTTGGCCACCTAATAAGGTTGGAGTGTATGGAGGGTGTGGGCTCTCTGTGAAGAGTTGTGCACTGGGCGAAGACTGTGCCTAGTAGGAGGGGTTTGGTGACTTAATGGGGCTGGACTGTCTGGGGGGAGTGAGCCCTCCATGAAGAATTATGCAACGAGTGAAGACTGTGTGAAGTAGGTACTTGGCCATCTAATGCGACTTGCGTGCCTAGAAGCACAGGTCTTTTGTTTAATTATTTTATATACGCAGATATGTTTATGTAATTTATTCTTCACATGTTTCTGTGCATTTAGTAGGTGTTTACATACTTCAAAGGCTGTACCGGTTTGTTCAGTAAATTCAACAGCAGTAGGGTGGATGGTGTCATCAATTATGTCAATTGAAATGTCATCGGTGATGTCATCAATGATGTCAATGATCCTGTCATGAGTAATGTATTATGTGAGGTCATAAGCGGCGCATGACGGGGACGCAAGATATAGTTAGCTTAGATAACTGGTGAATTTCAGCATTTTTTTGTTTAAAATGGTATGTTTTAACTGACATTTCCACTGACCTAAAACGTCACTTTAATCTTTTTTGGGGTGAATTTCTATGTTTTTTTAATGTTAAGTAAGATATTAATACAAGACCTAACTATAACACATATAACACATATTTATATATATATATATAAATATATATATAAACAAACACACATCATATATAGATATCTAAACACGCACACATTTATATACGCAAAATTTAGTAATCAGTTAACCACAGCACAATCCCAAATTTTTACGAGTTTACATTCAGCCATATGATTTTAACAGTCAGCTATACATTGAGTCACATGATCACTCTACCACCGTAGCAACTAGTTTTCTGTGAGCTCATGGTTGACTCATCCCTGGATCATCCCTGCCCATCCCAGGGTTTTAGCTCTTGTGTGGAAAATTCCCTGAGCCTCTCTTAACTGAGCAAGCTAGCAGATCTCAAGTCAAATGCGGAAGGCCTGCTCGCCCCAGAGAGCTTGTGCCTCGGGTGTCCACACACAACCTGCACCCATCAGAGAGCCAGCCCATGCAACTGGGCCATACCTTGCTCCCCTGGCTCGAACTGCACTCTCCAACCTCCAAAGGGACAGTGTACCAAAAGCACCACCGCACATGTATTCAGCTAGGCTGGGGCTGTGGAAGTGACCATCCCAACTCCGCCACTGGCAGCTTCTCTACTGAATGGTGCAAGAACACCCCTTTGAGGTCCCACTGACAATGTTCTCATTAGCGTATTACTTAGTGACTTGCAAGGATGATCTGAAAATTCCTGCCAACCGTGAACTCACCCTGTCACAGGCCAGCATGGTTCACCGACCATCTGGATCCCCCACCACCTGAGAGACAAATTGACATGAGAAAGCGCACAGGCTACCCATCAACATGACATTGCCCTTAGGAGCTAAATGCACCCTATCTGAGAGAAAAAACATTCCCCCCTGCTGCAGCCATGGGAGATACAGTCCAACTTAGATGATCTCAACAACTTGCAGAGCCGTCTGTTCAGACGCTTGGCAGACTCAATCAGCACCCGCACAGAATGACCTCCATGCCAGCACTGCCTGGAAACTATATCAGACTATGCAATGAAGGCTTCTGGAAATCGCTTGGCTAGCCACATAACTTTTGAAACGATAGCCTTTAACAAGTCTCTACGTCCTATTTGTGCCAAGCCATTGCCTCCCAGATGCAAAATCAGCCGAACCAGAGGTGAAAGCCCCCTTGGACCTAGCTTTTCCACTGCTGAGCTTAGGCCCTTTACCCTGAGCCCCACACGACCAAACCATCTCATGCTGAAACCAGCAGCCTTAGCACGCACCGCAAAATCACCAGACCAGTATGCATCTCGAGCCCTCCGGATGATAGAGGGGCTGAATACTCACACCTTTTTAGTGGGCATAGCACCTGCATGCACAGAGGAAGGAAGAGAAGCAATATTAGAAGTCATAGCAAATGCAACCGAACGTATCACCTATAACACTGAGAACACCATCTCCCAATCCTATGCACCTGCTGTCTGTCCAGACCCGCCCTGCCGCAAAAGTGGCCACCCCTATGTGGAATGAGTGTGAGCTGAAAAAAGATGGGTCACTCCTGGGTGCTGCTATAGCAATCCTCAACACCTTAGAGAACTGATATCTGGAGAGAGGGGACCCCTCTGCATGGAGGATAAGTGCTCTGGCTGGACCCTAGAATCGCAGCTCCAGGCAGTCTACCAGAGACTGGACCGGGTAACAGCAGTAGCCCGGGGCCCTATGCAGAACTTTTTGCTCCCCCCCCCTCCAAACTGGTCAGTTTTGTAAGACAGCAAAGTTACAACCAACAACCCCCCAGGCCAACTCAACTGTTCCAGGTGAATGCCCTCGTAAATGTCCTTCTTAGACTGAACTACCAATTCCGCTACTCTAAAAGGCCCATAAAAGGCAAGGCAAAAGGCTGCCTTAAACAGCTGTGCCTCAAACTATGAATGGCAGACATTGGGCAACTTCGAAACCAGGGCAACCAGTCTTTGCACATCAATTGGCCTTCTCGTGTCTTTCCGTCATCACTCCGTCCTCTGCTAGCCCCTGAAGGCCTTTTTCATGGGAACTGAAGAGGATCAGTCCCTGTGCCCTCCCAACTTTGCAAAGAGAGAGAGGGACGCCAAATTCCTTCTTGTGTAAGCTGCTGACTGTCCCTCTTCTTTTAGTTTAGTCAGGAACGCTACTCAGGAGAATTGCTCAAAGATGACTCTTCCTCCCTTGGCTTAAAAAAATCAGATATCTCTGGATTGCTCTCTCATATGCTCTCCTCAACTAAGTAGTTACACTGGCTGCCACAAGGTCTGGTAGAATGGGGCACCAAGCCTTCACAGATGATCCAGGAACAGTGTAGGATGCGCTGCTGTCTCCAGATGGTAACGCCTGAACTTCTGCAACTTTAGGCGAGGCAAAGCATCAGCAGCATTATTGAGTGCCCCTGGACATGCTTCACTCTAAAAGTAATGTCATTCAGCAGGCACAACAAGATGAGCTCTTTGGCGAATCTTAAGACCATGCTACAGTTCGCTTTTTGTTGATTTATCACCCCCACCACTGCCATGTTGTCTGACCAAAGCACAATTGAGCAATTGCTGAGCTGGGTAGACCAAATCGACAATGCAGCAACAATCAGGAACAGCTCCAAGAATGCCAGGTTTTGAACCAATACTTCCTGGCACCACTCGACCAGCAATGACTGCACATACCATTGGTCACCAAGTATGCTGAACCCAACAGTCCCTGCTGCGTCTGTGAAATGACCCAACTCAGAGCTAGCCTGCAGCGGGGTACCCATGCCACAGTCTCATTAAAGCTCTGAAGGAGGGAATCCCAAATTCTCAAGTCCTGCCTAAGCTCCTGCAAAAAAAGTGTCCGATGGTGCCTCTGTTTCAAGCCAATCATGGCCTTTGCAATGGATGTGGAAAAAGGCTGTCCCATAGGGATAACTTGTAGGGTAAGGTTCAGCTGACCGACCAAGATTTGGAGTTGGTAAAGCGCAACCTTACTGGCCACCAAGCACTCCCTTAGTGAGCTTCTAAACTGGACCACCTTATCCCGAGGAAGCCCGTACACGCCTGTCACAGTATCCAGTTCGATGTCAAAAAGGTAATCACTATGGATGGGCCGCTAGTCTTACCCTGGGCCAGAGGTACCCCGAACCACCCCAGTAGGTAAACAAAACCCTCAATACCTCCGTACAATGTGGTGAACCAGTGAGGCATACACCTGTCAAAGTAGAAGGCGCCATCATATTGAAACCCTAGCAAATGGTAATCATCTGGGTGTACAGGCCACAACCGGAAAGCAGATTCAATGTCTTCTTTTGCCAACAGGGCACCCTTACCCAAATGGTATAGCATAGTGATGGCTTGGTCAAAGAAAGCGTACCTTACAGAGCAAAGCATTGAATCAATAGCCTAATTTACAGAGCTCCCTTTTGGGGCGGAGAGTTTATGTATCAAGTGGAACTGGGCACCACCCCCAAAAAAGAGCAGATGAAATCCACAAAGGGGGCAAAATCAAAGGGAGCCCAGGGCACACTCCTTGGAAATCTTCTGACTAGCTACAGCCCTATTAGCATGTATGGACTGCTGATTCTTGCAAAAGGGATCCGCTGCCACCACCCCAGCAGGGATCCTGAAACCATAAGTGAAGCCAACCAAGAGCGTCTGTGCCTCTCTTGGCTCAATGTAACTGTTAAGCCAATGGGTCGAAACCTGAATGTTAACAGGAGAGTGGGTCTTCTGAAAATCAGAGAGGGAATCACTGATTCTGCTGACCCTTTTCTTTCCACTTTTTGAAGCACTTGAACTCTGGATGAACTGACATGCCACAAAAGGAGCAATTGTGTTTGAACTTACAGGTACCAGGTGGTCTCGTGCATGTTTTCCTGTTATAGGCCCAGCAAGTTCCCCCGACCCCTGGCCGGACCCCACCCAAAAGGGCTGAGGTACAAAGGTTTTCTGACCATTATATGGCGCAACCAAGAATTTACATCAGTCTGATCCCAATACAATGTTTTGCAGGTTACCTTCTTCCTTCTAAACCCCCTGCCATAATCTTTCCGTGAGGTGCCCCCAAACTCATCACATGCCCAGACAATTTTGGTTTGGTAACAAGAGAGCTGAGGCCCCAGTCAGGGAGCTTCTCCACTATGACTAAATGAAAGATAGCGAAACCTTTTGCCTAATTCAACAATGTTTCCTCTACCTTCTGCTTGCATGGGGCATGAGAGCAAGTGCTGGAATGCGATCACTCCTTACAATGTTTAGCATCCTCCCTCACTGGAGTCTCAACAATCAGAACAAATATCACCACCAACCCACCATTACAGATCCTTTCGTTCTCCTCCCTGGGGAGAAGATCCCCCAACTGATTGCGCTCAGATCTCACCTCACCCAAACCCATACTCAGCAAAGCAGCAGCTGTTGCACCATTACCTGAGACGGCCGTCACCCTTGCCCTGTCCAGTTGCACTGACAGGGCACTGCTGTAGGCCCTTGGCCTTTTTTGCCTGAGTGACCCCCCTATACAGGTGGCTGGGGAACCACTTCACTCCCTAGCTGATGTGTCTGCTGCACTGGCTGTGGCCGCCCTTGATCACCCATCCCAAACTGGACGACCAGCCTCCTTGCCCTCTCTCAGGTCTTCTCCTCTGGGGCCTCTGTTGCAGCCCCTCCTAACACTTAATTGGTGAGCCAACCTATCTTGGAGAGCCAGGGCAGCACACTAGCTACTAGGTCTGGCTGCGCAGCACCAGAAGTGGACACTTGCCCGCTCCAGCGCTGCTGTGCTGGGACCTGGCATGCTACCTGCCCCCCAGCTGCTATGCAGTTGTCCATCTGCCACACCACCAGCCTGAACATGTGATGGTGTGCCATCAGCCACTGTAACTCTGGATGCAGGTTTAGCATGCCTGACCCGACTGGCCTTCACTTGCCCTCTTCAAGATGGGGGAGGAATGCAGTCCTGGCCTCCTAGGTCTTTCTGCAGGTGCGGCGGGTGCTAGTGTAGCTGTTGCTTCCACCCTGTTCCCACCTAATAGCGCAGGACGCAGTAGCGCCAACAGCTCAGCCATCACATCCAGCCTTTGCATTACATTCTCCATATCCCTGTGCCTGAGATGCAGAGGTAGGGAGTTCCAGGTCTTCGCATCGAAGTAGGAGAAGGATCTTCCTCCAGCTGATGTCTTTCAGATCCGTGGGATAGTGGCCAGGGCCAGATGGACAGAGCAGAGGTCTCTGGTCGGTGTGTAGAAGGAGAGGCGGTCGTTGAGGTACTCAGGTCTGGTGTTGTGCAGGGCTTTGAAGGGGTGTGTGAGGAGTTGAAGGTGATTCTTTTGTTGATAGGGAGCCAGTGGAGGTCTCTCAGGTGACTGGAGATGTGGTTTCAGCGGGGTCTGTCCAGGATAAGTTTGACGAAGGCATTCTAGATGCGCTGCAATTTCTTTTGAATTTTTTGGGTTGTGCCGGTGTAGAGTGCATTTCCGTGGTCGAGCTTGCTGCTGACGAGTGCTGGGTGACAGTCCTCCTGGATCCGGTGGGGATCCATTTGAAGATCTTTCGGAGCAGGCGGAGTGTGTGGAAGCCAGAGGACGATACTGCGTTGATTTGATGGTTCATGGAGAGCGAGGAGTCGAGGATGATGCTGAGGTTACGTGCGTGGTCGGTGGGTGTGGTGGGGGTTTCCAAGTGCTTCTGGCCACCAGGAGTCATCCCAAGTGGAGGGAGTGGAGCCCAGGATGAAGACTTTGGTTTTGTCGGAGTTGAGTTTTAGGAAGCTCTCCTTCATCCAGGCAGCTACTGCCTTCATCCCGTCGTGGAAGTTGCTTTTAGAGGATGTAGATTTGTTTTTGAGGGAGAGGATCAGCTGTGTTTCGTCAGCACAGGAGATGATGTTGAGTCTGTGGTTTCTCACGATGGCTGCAGCGGGCCATGTAGATCCTGAAGAGGGTGTGGATCAGGGAGGAACCCTGGGGGACTCCGCAGCTGATCAATGTAGGATTTGAGGAGAACGGTGGGAGTCTGGCTCTCTGGGTTCGGCCAGTGAGGAAGGAGTGGTTCCACTCTATCACTTTGCCGCAGATGCCGGTGTCATGGAGTCTTGTGCAGAGGGTGTGGTGGGAGACGGTATCAAAGGCAGCAGAGAAGTGCAGGAGGATGAGGGCTAAGGTTTTGCCTCAGTCGACGAGAGAGCGGATGTCTTCAGTTGAGGCGAGGAGTGCAGTCTCTGTGCTGTGGTTGCTCCTGAAGTCAGATTGAGAGGGGTCCAGGGTGTGATTTGCTTCGATGAATTCTGTGAGTTGGGCATTGATAGCCTTCTCAATGACTTTGGCTGGGAAGGGGAGCAGAGAGTTGGGTCTGTAATTCTTGAGGTCCGTCGGGTAGGCAGAGGGTTTCTTCAGCAGGGGGCTGATCTTTGCATGTTGCCAGTCTTCAGGGAAGGTGGTGGATTCGATGGAGCAGTTGATGGTGTGGCACAGTTTGGGGGCGACGGCGGCACCTGCTCATTTGAAAATGTGGTGGGGGCAGGGCTCCTTAGGGTGTCGTCAGCAGTGAGGGTGGTCCAGTTGAGCAGTGTCAGCTGGGATCTTTAGCCTTAGGGTGCGGCGGTTGAGGTTGTGGTGATTGGGTCCTGGATTGCGAAGCTGTCGTAGATGTCTAAAACCTTTCAGTGGAAATAGTTGGCGAGGTTGTTGCAGAGATCTTGGGGGGGGATGTCTGTGGTGTCCATGCAGGGTTTGGCGAATTCTTTGATCATGGTGAAGAGTTCTTTACTGTTGTGTGCATTGTTGCGTTCCTGCATGGCAGTTTTCTTGGTGGTTTTCATGAGGTGGTGGTGTGCGGTGACCGTGATCTTGAGGGCTGCGTGCTCCACTGAGGTCTTGCTGCTCCTCCATCTTCTTTTGGGCTATCTGCAGGTGCGCCTGGACTCTTGGAGGGCGGGGGTGCACCAGCTGGCTTTGAAGGGCTGCTTTCTGGAGGGTTTCTGAAGGGGAAGCCAGTGTGTTGGCGCAGTTGGAGATCCATCGGTAGAGGTTGCATGCTGAGGCATTATAGTCTGTGGTTATTGGCAGTGGGGCTTTGCTGAGGGAGGTGGCGAGTTGGTCTTTGGACATCTTGCTCCAGCTTCTGTGCGGGTCGCGGTGGGCACGGTGGTGTTCGGTGGGTTTGATGAAGGAGAAGTGGACACTGTGGTGGTCTGTCCAATGTAGTTCGAAGGTGTGACTGATGGAGATGTTGTTGCCTGCAGAGAAGATGGGGTCAAGCGTGTGTCCTGCTGAGTGGGTTGGGGGAGACCAGTTGTTTCAGTCTGATGGTGGCGATGTTTTCTAATAGGGATGATGTGTTGTGGTCGTTGAGGTTGTCCAGGTGGAAATTGAGGTCACAGAGGAGGATGACCTATGAAGTCAGCTATGGCTATGCTGAAGGGGGGGCGGGTCTGGGAAATCTGTAGACGAGGGTGCCGTGGATGGTGGCTTTTGGGTTGGTCTGGATCTGGAAGTGGATCTGGAAGTGGAGGAGTTCCATATCAGGTTTGTGGTCATTGCAGCTAGTTGTGAGGTGGAGGGTGTTTTTGTGTACGATTGTAATACCTCCTTCTGGCCAGTTGGCGCTGTACTTGTGGATGATGTTTCGGGCTGAAGTGGGATGCATCTAGGTTTCCATAAAGAAGGTGACGTCAGGGGAGATGGAGTCAAGCAGGTCCCAGATCTCCACTGCATTTCTGTAGAGGGAGCAGTTGTTGAGTAGGATGCAGCTGAGGTGGTCAGGTCCTATTCTTGTGGGTCGTGTGGTCAGTGGGTCTGGTGTGCAGAGGCAGGAGAAGGTGCAGTTGTGGCAAGTAAACAGGCCTTGGGTGTCCTTCGGTGATGCAAGGTGGCAGGCGGTGAAACATCCGGTGTTGAGTGTGTGGAGGGTCCTGGCTTCATAGCGGTGGAGGCCACGGGGGACCAGGGTCCATGGCGCTGGGTGCTGTCCAGGCACGGACGGGTGCAGATAGGCTTGCTTTTGGCGCACCCGCTATGTGGCTGCACAGCGGCCGACATTACGTAGTTGGGGAGGCGGGAAGGCTGGTCAGCTGGGAGGCTGGAATGGCACTGGAAGGAAGTGGGCCGTGGGCAACAAGCAGTGGCGAGGGCAGGAAGGGGGGACACAGAGAAGGGGAAGGGGAAGGGGAATGGGAAAGAAAAAAAAAGCGAACCAGAGCAGAATTAAAAGGACAGCAAAGGCTAAAAAGTAAAACAAGAAAATGAAAACAGAAAAATGAAAGACAGAAAAATTAAAGGCAGAAAATGGCTATGGCAAAGAAACAACAGCAGCACAGAAACAAGAGACAGGCTCACCACTGTGCCACTGGGGATAATGCCCAGGTGGTAGCCTGCGGGTGGAGGAGGGCCTTGAACACAGAACCTAGAGCTCAAGAGGGCAGACCGCTACCAGGTGGAGCTGCGCTGCGGGGGGAGTGACGCATGCTGACAAGGTCATGATCACTGCATCGATCTGCCCCCTTTTTGCTGCATCGGTGCATGAAAACAAAGGATAGGCCAAGCACTCTGCTCTGATCCGAGCCGCCCGTGGCTAAACAAACCTAAAAGGTGGTTAAAGATCCCCTCAGGCTCCTGGACTAGCTGAGGTGCATCTGCAATTCCTGTGCTGCAAGCAGCTGTGTCCCCAGAGACAAAGAAGTGTCCTGGATTGCAGTGTGTGTAGAAAAAGAAAGGGGTCCCATCCAGCGCATTGGGAAGTCAGGTGGTGAGATGTGTTGGCGTAAAGACCGAGCTCCGAACTCACCCACTTTTAAAAAACTGGTCCCCGGCCCGACCCCCGCCGCAATCGCGGGACCCGCAATATCTCTGGGCCCGCGATAACTCAGGCGTGCCCCACATAACCCTTGGCCCACCTCATGCGGGGCGTTCCTTTGACCAGTTTACAGTTGCTATCTGTATGATGCAATGATATGGGATTCCTTGACCTTGGTCTATACAATGAAAATGCTAGGGAACTTATTGATGAGAGCCCCCTGTGTCACTTTTGCACCATGTAAAGTGGTACATGCATGAGGCAGGGCACTCATAACGATTTATGAAGGCATGCAAAGCCACCCCGCATGGCTATGAGTGGCGTCATAAATCATGAGTAAGGCGACACAGCGCAATTTGCTCCATCACTTACTCTGCGCCCGGGAGGCGTTCCATGGGTGTTGCAGTGGGTTTTCCCATGCAACACCCGTGGAATTTGATGCTGCTCAGATTTACAAAGTGATGTAAACCTGGGGAAGTGTAAAATCCGTACGCCTCCCAAGGTGAGGCTTAACGAGGAGAGAGATATTAATTTCTACTTGTTTTTTCCTCATTCCATGTGTGCTGCATTCTACAGCACACTTAGAAAGAGGAAAATGCCTTGTAGGATTGTTTTTGTGCAGGAAGGCCCCTTCCTGCACAAAACAATCCTGTCTGCAATGGAGGCACCCTTGCAAGGTTGCCTACGTTGGCAATAGGCTGCCACAATGACGCCAGTGCAGGCAGAAAGGACAGAAATGCACCGTATTGCTTTAGGGCCTTATTATGACTTTGGCGGTCTCGGAGCGGGGCCGCCATGCTGCCTCCCGCTCTGAGACCACCAAAGCTATAAAAAACCACCTGCCAGAGTATAACTTTTAAAGTATCTGGCGGGCAGGGCTTTGGCGGTCCCACGGCGGTGCTTTTGAAAAAGACACTGCAATGGGTGCGTCAAAGGCAGTTCCTGCAGGAACTGGGGGTGCATGCAGACAGGGAGGCATAACATGTGCGGTGGCACCCGCACCGCCACCATGGCTACGGCAGTCCGATTGACCGCTGTATTCATAATAAGGCCCTAAATACGTTGCATTCTTGCCCTTTCACTTTGGCATAGGGCAGCGCAGTAAGATGCCTTGCTGCGCTGCCCAACACCAAATTGCCATGAATGAGATCCTAGGTTCCACATTTACAAAAAATGTATGCAACGCAGATCAGCAAAAAAAGTTGCTGTGCTGTGTGAAAAGGAGAGAGCTAAACAGCGCCATGTCTGCTAAGATATTGTGCCATCTTCCTCTCCTGTACTGCCGCACTTTATAGTGCCATCTGCCAAAGCACACATTGTTATGCCATAATGCAAGGGTGTGAGCATTGGAAGGGAAGGGGACCTTCCTAGTACAAATACTATCCCTTAACACTTTTCCTACATTGTATGTATGCTGTAAAATACTTAGGCTTAGAACCTTTGTTTTTGTCCTTTTCCTTTATCAAGTACTCTACTATTGACTAAGTGTAAGTATTTTTTAGAATAAAAAGTATGCATCTTTTCTTACGTAAACAGTGCTCTCTCTCAAACGATGCAACTCTTCTACAGTATGTTGTGTTTTCAAACTTTGGGTGTTTACGCCTCGCTGCTTTCCAATTTGTGATATGTATTTGCAGAAGGATGCAGAGAGAGAGAGCTTGGATCAACTCAAAGGGTTCTTTAAAATCGTTTTAAGACTGCATTCAAACTGAGAATCGAAGCACGTTTCAATATTTTGGCTGAACCCACAAATAATTGTCATGGATTTGAAATGTGGGTAATACTGTGATGCCTTCGAGAATATTGAAGAGAGGACACACTGGAAACGTGAGACAGGGCGTCTATGTCCCCTGAAGTAGATGCTGCTTTAAACTGGTGTGCATGGTATGTCTCCTCGCACATGGCTACCTGAGCGTCTGCTCTTTAGATTAGCTCTACAGAGCAAATCGTGAAGCATGACCTCTGACCTGTGCACCCTGCGTGAGACATTAAACATATCCACAAGCTGAACTGGCAGGATGGTTTTTGATGATGCATGGAACATCTGGCTAATTAAATATGCAGTGTACTTGTGATGGCACATTAAGCAAGTATTTGTTTTTCCTTTGAAAAGCTTTGGCTGAACTTTACCCTGAAGTCCTCCAGGTCCCTTTCCGTATTAACACATACCTCATGTGTAGTTCGCAGGTTGGCTAAAGCGCATAACGTGTCACAGCTAGAGCGTAATGGAGAAGAGATTCACACATGAGGTTTTTTTAAACACTCAGGCAAACGTGATTACTTGTTTCTTAATCCATGTCACACATAGCAATGTCTTCGTGATTGCAGCCATTACTGCGCAGGAGAGTGCATTTAAGGTAACATATTCCATGCAGTACATTATAACGTATATAATTTAAAGGCAAGTATTTCCAAAACAATGAGGCATGATAGTGTAATATGAGCGAAAAGTTTCTTCCCCACCGACATATTTTTTAATGTATAGAATTGTCTTTAAGTAGCAAAATAAGTATTAGATTTTTTTTTTAAAGTCTTGGCACAAACGCAGTAGAGCTTGTCGTGTCTGACATCTTCAGCCAACAGCACTTTGAATTCTGGGGCATGTAGTTTCCTTTCGATCATGATATGACATGCATCGACTGACAAGCATACAAAACTCTGCTGTCTAAACGTCTGTAAATAGCTGAACCGTGACAGCCAAGTGCTAAAAACAAATACAAATACAAAGTTAATAATATAGTGCAATTTGCAGCCATGATTCAGCTAGATACGTAGACAGACTAGAAAGGCCATGATGCCTTTATCTGCAAAGAATATCTACATATGTATATAAACAAAGTCCACTTTTGTTTTCAAACGCAAATTTAAAGGCGGATATGCTGTAGATAGAAAATTATCCAAGGTTGAATTGTTTTATTTTTTAAGAAAATACTTGCTTCAACTTTTTATGGTGATATGTGTGTAAACAACGTTATCATTTAATCACTAGGACGATATGAATACGACTGAAATAAGGTTAAAGTGTACTTGCCTGATTACATAATTTATTTACACATTTCATCTAACACTATGAAGAAAAACACATAGCGTCTCACAGAGACAAATGAAACGTTACAAGTTTACCCATATTTACAAACAGAAACTGGTAAATTCGTGACTTTACCTGCATTCTTACTGGTTGCCCCTCCCCATGCATTGGCTGAGTAATGCATATAACAAGACCTAATGCGTATCCATCGTAAAATAATTGCATGGCTCTACGCATCCTCCAACCAATCAAATAGCTCTGCTGATACGAGACGTTTTCTGCTGTTAAATTGCGCGCGGGTATGCAGATCAGATTAAAATGCAATGCATCACGAAGGCCTGAACTTGAAGTATTATTAGCTTATTGGCGTAACAAAGCTCTAATTAACTGCCTTCCCTGCTAGGCAGAGAGAGGCTCCCTACAAATCATCCCTCGCAGGCCTCAATTTGATAAACTTTCTGCTGTTT
Organism: Calotriton arnoldi; assembly: GCA_963921515.1. Classification (NCBI taxonomy): domain Eukaryota; kingdom Metazoa; phylum Chordata; class Amphibia; order Caudata; family Salamandridae; genus Calotriton; species Calotriton arnoldi. The sequence goes on from CAWUFW010001381.1 coordinate 1,865,925, forward strand.
TGACAGGTCGAGCCAACTGCGGCCTGACAAGCAGAGCCTGACAAATGGATTCCCGCTCACCCGCTGCAAAGGGCCGCATGACGTATCTACACGGATCCCTCGGAGCGGGAGGGGTGGGGGGATGGGCTGCAGCTTTTAAACTTGATTGATGAAATTATATCTGAATCTGGTAGATTCTGGACTTCAAAGGCATTTTTTCCTACTTAGAGCACCCCAGATGACGGCTGCATGCTATTTGTTCCAAACTCCCGTACTCAAGTGGTTTGCAAATTGACCTCTTTGTAATAGGGTAAAGGTTCCTGGCTAGATAAGGCAGCCTCATTTTGATTAATTATGTCGTGGAATTAATGTATTATTGCTAACTTCTAGCAGACCCTGCTCCCCGTGACCCTAGGGCCGCTTGTTTGCATGGCTGGTTGTAATTTTCGATGGAGGGTGAGCAGGGGTCACGGTGTGGTCAGCATATTTTAAACAAAGGCGGGCGAAGCGGGAGGCCTCGGGAGAGAAAGGACACACTCCGGGTCGCACAGTGGGCCTGGGAGATTTGTAGACGTCTCAAGGGCATTCTTCTTCAGAGCGCTCCCATTGTAGCTTCTGGAGGTCTGAGAGAGGCAGAAACATTGTGCCATTCTAACAATGTCTCCACTTTCTCAAACCACTTCTGGTAGCATCACACTGCAACATTCTCGAGACCCCGTAATCAACCAATGGGACTAGCCGAACCCATAAAAATGCTACGTTTCTAAACTTTTCTCTACTCTGAAAAAAGTTATTTTTAATCTTCATTATAATTAATAATTTAATATTTCTGTTGTCTAGTGTTGCCTAAAAGCAAGTATATATTTGCTTTTTTTTCCCAAACACCCAAATGAAAAATAATAGAGCTGCCAGAACACTGAGTTTTTGTCAAACCCTAAATTCCCCAAGGGCCTATGTATGATTCACACACATCTCAAGTTGGCCCATGTGTGGTGAGGTTTTTTCATCCTGCCGCGTAATGGTCTTTGTATTCTGGTACTCATAGTTTACATTCTGATTAGAATTGCAGAAAGTCGAGTTCCAGAAGGAAGCAGGGCTACATAGATGCCCATAAACTCCATGAAAATGTGTTACACATGCAACCATTACTGCTTTCTTTTTTTATCCAACAGCATTTTTTAGGCTGTGGTTTTTCAACTCAAATCTATGTGGTAAAGCAGTCTACAAGGTTCAGAAGGCAAAGGGTTGTTTGCTTAAAATCTAATACTGACTCAAAGTTGCACTCTTTAATTAAAGCCATAGACATACTTAGGTTGTTTCGAAATGGTGGATACCCCACGTGTCTCATTCTGTTAGATCTTTATGTCATATTTCATTTGATGGATCACTCTATTCAAATCCACCCATCTTGTGATGGGTTATGTTTAAGGGGTGGCCTTTGAGTGGTTCAGCACCTTCCTTCCAGGAAGAAGCAAATCCATTATTTTTAACCTTTTTACTGATCTAAACCCCAATGAGATCACATATAGGTGCCTCAGGGCTCCTCCCTGTGTCACATACTTTTACATCAATATCTCTGCCCCGTGGAAAATATTATCTGTAGTTGTGGAGTTCCCATGTTCTCCTGTGTGGACAATACTCAGTTGATACTGGGGTCTACCATCTTGGGTCCACAGATTCATCCATCATGCCTGCCTTTCAACACCCAGCTAAGGAAGAAGAACAGTTTTATTACACTAAAAGAAACGAAGACAGAGTACGTTCCTGGGGCAAAAGAATCCCTGTACCTTCATGTTTTTCCCCCAAAAACCTGGAAGATGCACCTGTTTCAGTGACAAAAGGGAAAAGATTGGGTCATTGTGCCACCAGATGAGACTTCTTAGGAAAAATCGACCTTTAATAACCTGTAATTTCAAAGCATAGGTAATGAAAGCAGGAGATGTGTCCAGGTGGACTATGCTAATGTCTTTCAGGGTAAATTGATCAGATGTGTCCCCAAATACTCATTGCTGTCTGGTTCTCAGTGTTAACTATGGGTACCTAGTTTTCAGCATGCCTGGTGTGAGGGAACATGCATTCTCAATCTTAAACTTTCAATTATGGATCAAACTACCCATGAAGCTACACTTTAGTAAGAATCTTCTAGCTTTCTGTAAAGCGCTTAAGATTTATTAATTCTTTAGCTGATTTTTTCTCCTTTTGTATGCATGTCTGGGTGTGGAAAGGAGTGCTTAAAATGCCAGCGCCAAGAAGCCTTGAGGTGTTTGCTGTGCTTTACAAATATTGACACACTGACTCATTCTTGACATGGCACAACTTGACAGCTGGGACACGCGCTCTTCTTTTTGCAAACGCATGTGATAAGATAAAAGATTACGTTAGATGTCTGGTATGACCATTTGCAATATTGCAGCAATCTATAGGGCAGGAAGTGTTTTCCCCCGTGCCGCTAAATTTTGTGCACTTTAGCCATGACAACTTCAGCCAGTCACAGCTTTTTAACCTGTAATGCTTTGCATTCTGTGGATCACTCCTCCTATTATGGTGATTCTACAAAACGAAAATGCAAAGTGACACTAAAGGAAAGTGTGCCATTAAAGGAAAGTGTTGGGCATGGAATCATTTGACAGGTACATCAGCGTTCTTTAATTGTTTCATATTAAGTGTGAGTAGTTCTTTCAGTCCATGTTTCATACTTTGCCATCTAGTGACACCTCAATGTCACACTAACCAAGATCCAATCCTGGTTTAATGCAAACCACTTAAAACTGAACCCGGATAAAACGGAATTAATACTGTTCGCTACTAAAAGTAACCACCTTCCTATCCAAGACTGGCTCAAGAACCTGGATGCCCTAAACTGCTCTCTCGCCCTATCCGACTCAGTTAAGTCACTAGGCATTACCCTGGACAAGAACTTATCGATGAAAAACCACATCAAAAACTCTACAAAAAGTGCGCTTTACTCACTAAAACACCTGAAGAAAATGAAACCAAGACGATTTCAAGACTATTGTCCAATCCCTAGTCCTCTCCAAACTAGACTACGGGAACGCCATACTAACAGGGATGCCAAAAGCTCACCTAGCCCCACTGAGGTCAGTCCTTAACATGGCAGCTCGTCTCATAACTGGGGTAAAAAGGTTTGAACACATCACCCCAACCCTCCACTCCCTCAACTGGCTGCCCATTGAAGGTAGATGTATCTACAAATTGGCCTGCATCACACACAAAACCCTTCACTCACATTCCCCCAACTACCTAAACAGCAAACTGGTTAAAGCTGGAAGATCCCGATCCCTGAGAAGCTCCAACTCACTTCTTCTCATCCCTCCGAAATTGAAAAGGAAAACTACTCAGTCCCGATCCTTTTCTGGTAACATACCCAGGATATGGAACTCACTCCCGATTGACCTCAGATGCAACCCCTCCTTCCCCTGCTTCAAAAGGGACCTGAAACTCTTTCTACTAAAGAAATACTTCCCCGGCCAAGTCAACGAACCTAGACTTCAGTAACCTAGCTGACTCCCAGCTCACTTGTCCATCAAGGATAGATGGTTACGGGACTGTTTTCAATCTCTGGAGCTTCCTCCCTACCCTTCACTGTATGCCCAATCATAATGTGTTGCTCTATCCTCTTGCACCCTTGTGTCCTGCTATGTAACGTATGCCTAATTATTATGTTTAGCTTATATCTTTATGCATCCCAATGTCCTGCTATGTAATGCAACTTGTGTTCCCCTGTGTATGTAAAGCGCTCTGATACCCCCGGGTCTAGCTAGCGCTATATAAAACTTATAAATAAAATAAAATAAATAATAATAGTGCCTGCCGTTATTTATAATATAAATTCAGAAATAAACCTCCCAAAATGCAAATAAAAATAGATCTGATTGAGCCACTCACTACTGACTTGTGACCAGTTGAGATCTCTGCTGCATTCCCCTGCTCTGGAATGTGAAGCGGTGATTCATGCTGCACACGGGCAGTCATTTGCAGAGTGCTTCCTTTCTGACAGACATAAACGCTTCTTGGCGGTCTTCATGTTTAACATGTTATCCCAGGGTGCTTAGAAATGTCATAGCAGTGCACTATAGATGTCTTTCATATTAAAATGTGTAAACAAAACGTACTGTGTGGTTTCTTAACTGCAAGTATAACACCGAAGTACTCTGGCATTCACAAAGTATTTTACTTGGCACCATGAGAATCTGTTCAAATAGAAGAGCCACACTGTTGAAAAGCAGCCTCCCCCCCAACCCGGGAAAGACTTTTCTAACAAGGCCATCCCTGACACACTCAGTATCAGATTCATATATCCACGACTGACCTCATCACAGTACCAGAATCAATGTCTAAATATTAGATCTAGTAGTCTTGAGCTGGGTTGGCGAACCCATTGAAATTATCAAGATTAGCTTTTTTTTTTAAAGAAAGGAAAGTTTTCATGAAGGATGGTCCCACTGAAGTCAATTGGTGGTAACTCATTTGCTGGATCACTGATAGAATATCGAAACAAACAATATTGTGTAGCACAAATATTATGTCAAAAACATAATTTAGAAAAATATTGTGGGGTTTATTTATGAGCCTTTGCACCGCCATTGCGTCACTTTTTGCGACACTGCGGCGGCACAAAAAATGCGCCACGGTGCGCCATATTTACAAAGTGACACATCTAAGCAGATGCGTCACTTTGTAAAGCCCTGCGCTACATTATACCTTCGTCAGGTATAATATATGCCGGGTGGCCGTTTCCCCGTAAAAAAGGGCTGTAGAAGTGGCGCAGTGAAATCTATGAGATCTCACTATGCCAATTCGAGGATACCACTGCGTCAAAAAAAAATTCACACAGCGATGCAACACTTTTCACAATTGAGGCCCTGTGTTGAAAAAAAATATCGTTTCACATTAATATTGTAAAAAAACATACACAAATATTGTTTCTTTATATATATATATATATATATATATTTTTTTTTTACATCGCTGTTGAGATTGCCACAGCTGAGCAGAACGGGAGATACCCACAGTATTGAGCCCCTTATGATTGTTTTATGTAATGATTCTGACGGCACCCAGAAGTGGGGACTATTAACACTACCAGTCCCAGAATGCATTGGGAGTTATCTGCATGGTGATGGTGGAAATAAAAGAGGGATTTTACTGTTAAGAGTCACTGGCGTCATTCTTACATATGGCCCATGATGAAGGGCGTTATTTGCTCGAAACGTGTTGGCCGAAGGAAGGAGGCCGAAGTGGAGTGATCCTGGGTGTGCCGTCCATTTAGGGGTAACCTGTTGTAAACATATATATATATATATATATATATATATATATATATATTTAAAAGTAGTAAATCTTAAATATTTTAATATATATCATTAATAGAATGTTAATTAAATACATCTCACTAATATGTAATACAATATATAAATATATACTTACATAACCACACATACTTATATATATGTGTGTGTATGTCTTATGTATATATACATATATATATATTACACCAGATTGCCTCCACAATGCTATCTCTCTCTCTATATATATATATACATACATACATATATATATATCTATATATATATACATATATGACAGCCACAGTCCTGAAATGATCACACTCCTGATCCAAAAAGCAGGTACGGACCACAAATGCGGTAAAAGTTTCTTCTTTTATTTAATGCAGATTATCAAAGTGCCAGTGCATGTTTCATCCAAAAGCAAGTGCCCAGCATGACGCGTTTCGACTGCCCAACGGCAGTCTTGATCACATGACGCGCTGGACCTATCAGTGCGTATATATAGTGAAATATTTAAAAGCACATGATACATTTCATCCAATTAGTTGTAGACTGAATTATAAACATAGAAAATGGCCAATGTGCGTACATGATATCACTCACTTTGTTAACACGCATTTCAATTGTTTAATCCCATAAAGATTTAATAATTACGACATGTTGCCTACATTTAAGCTTAGTGCTTTTAAATTTATGTCGTGCAACTGAACCTAGGCTATACATCTGTAGATTTTAAAACTTATTCTTTAAAAATTGTTCTTTAAAACAAAACTTATAGCACAATGCTTATTATTAATCAGTTTTAAAAAAACCTTTCAACAACTGAATTGCCAGTACTTTTTCTGGCCTCCTACATTCTTATATTTAATAGTCATAAACTCAGTCTATTCAGTCACTAAATTGAACAACAACAATGTGCAAAATATGCAAAAAAGTGCTAACGTGATAGTGCAAAGTGCAAAAATAAATATATATATATATACACAATTCAATAAATAGCAGCATTCTTATGCAGACGTCCCCTGTATCATTTCTTAATTAGGATCTCTTGTTTTGTTTCATAATTTAATTTTGGTCAATTTCCAGTCTCCAAATTCTCCCATTCATTATATCTAATGGGAAAAAAATTATAAATATATACATTGTTGTTTTTTATGTATTGACTTATTATTGCTATACAGATATTTAGCCGATCAACAACCCTCTAGTTGTCATTTGTATAGAACTCAATTTATACCAAAATAATAATCCCAGGTATGGACCAAATTCCTAATTATTTAATGTCAATCTGGTATGTCGAGGCATAAAGCCGGCAAAAGTCCCGTAAAACCAAGTATATATATATAGATATATAGATATATGTATAAATATATATGTATATGTATATATCTATATCAACACAATTTAAAAAAAATATTTTACATTATGTTATTTTTTTAATTCTTTAGATTTACTACTAGAAAAAGCAGAGTTTAAATAAATATATATATATATATATATATACACGTGTGTAATATTTGGAATTCAATTACAAAACATCAAATTACCAAACAAATAAAAGAAAAAAAGAAAAAAAGAAAGTGATTTACAAAACATATCATAAAAATTTAAAAACAAATATATCAACCAATACTATACAATAAAAATTATAAACAAATATTAATAATAAATATATTTCACCAATATTAGGAAATGTATTGGAGTTTAGGAATTTTAGATATTCTATGCCCACTCCAGTTTACGCAACAGTAGAGAAAGTGAAGTACTTCAGAGGAGTTAAATATATTATTCCCACTCCAAACAGTGCAACAGTAGTGAAAACGTTGGACTTTGAAGGGGTGAAATTTACTATTCCCACTCCAGTCAGTGCAACAGTAGGGAATGCGTTGGACTTCGGAGGGGTTACATTTACTATTCCCACTTCCGTCTGTGCAAAAGTAGGGAAAACGTTGGATTTCGGAGGGGTAAGATTTACTATTCCTACTCCAGTCTGTGCAACAGTAGGGAAAGCATTGGACTACGGAGGAGTAAGATTTACTCTTCCCACTCCAGTCTTTGCAGCAGTAGGGAAAGCATTAGACTTTGGGGGTGTTAAATTTACTATTCCCACACCAGACTGTACAACAGCAGGGAAAGCATTGGACTTCGGAGTGGTAAGATTTACTATTCCCACTCCAGTCTGCGTAACAGTAAGGAAAGCGAATATGTATTTTTATAAAAACAATTAACCAATTTAAAAATTCATAAACAATGTAATAATTAATTTTCAAGTAAAAATATTAGTTATTTCATTATTACTTAATTAGCTTGCCAACTCACACCCCTAAAAACCTAGCAACGATCACCTAAAATATAACTAAAATAAATAAGTATAACACAATTTACATAATTGATAATCAATTATATAATTAACAATTAATGATGTAGCTGTTAATTTTATTATTTAACTCCCCCCACTACAACCCTACAAACCCAGCAGCCCATAGCTAAAATACAAATAAAATACATATATAATTAGTCCACAGTTTACATAATTATTAATCAATTAAATATTTAATTACTCATTAATGTTTATTATTTTTTAATTATTATTTAATTAACTTCCTACCCTAAATCCCTACAAACCTGCAACTAAAAATAACTAAAATAAATCAGTATTACATAATATACATAATTAATAATCAATTCAATTATTATTAATAAGTTAATGATTATTAATTAATTAACTTCCCACCCTATGCCCCTACAAACCCAGCATCCCACACCTAAAATATAGCTAAAATATATATTTATTACACAATTTGCATAATTATTAATCAATGTAATAATCAATAAATTACAAATTAAGAGTTAATTAATTATTACCTAATTAACTTCCCACTCTATACCCCTACAAGCGTAGCAACCCACACCTACAATATAAGTAAAATAAATCAGTATTACATAATATGCATAATTAATATCAATCACATATTAATTAATTTATCATTACTTAATTACCTTCCCACCCTTCCCCCTACTAACCCAACACCCATTACTACACTTTAAATTGTTATTAGCAATTAAATAAAAAAATCTAAATCAATTAAAATTACAAACTATATTAACTATACAAACAATAGCAACACAATTAATATATGAACTAAACACAATTAAATAATTTTAAAAATGTGCAACTATAGGCCCTGATTTCAATGCCGGTCAGACGCGCGACTAGTAGTTGGCGGTTCCATCCGACAAATTAGGATGCGACCGCCCATGAGGCGGTCGGAAAGATCAATTTTTCCATTGCGGCTTGTGCTGCAGCCGGAAAAGGGACTCAACACAAGCTGCATTGGAAAAATGGATGTTTGCAGACATCCAAGCTCATTGTGCCAGGTACCATGTGGTGCCTGGCACACGGTGTATGGATGTTTGGGGGAGAACCGCCGTTGCCCCCGAGGCCTCATAGCAGAGGCCGCAAAGGGGCGTGGGCCCTGCGAGGGGCCCCCAAAGACAGTTTCCAACAGCCTTTCAAAGGCAGTCAGATCGCCATTGAAAGGCTGTATGAAAGGGACATCATAATCCCTACGGCGGTGCCTGAGCAGGCCCTACAATATTGTAGGGGATTACATTCCGACCGACGGTCGGATGGGCTCCTTGAGCCCGTCGGAAGCCTCAGTCAGTCCCTCTGCCCGCTGCCTCCGACCGCCGCATATCATGATGCAGCAGCCTGTTGCCCCAGATGTCGGTTGGACCGCAACGGACGGCCTGTCAATTGCGATCCGACCAACATCATAAACAGGCCCAGAATTATTGAAAATGATATTAACAACAACTTTCTTGACAATGATATTTCTGCATTACAATATTTTTGTATCACAATATTTTTCTCCCCAATGTTTCTGTCTCCCGATATTTACAACTCGATATTTTGTCCAAATACCTCATTTGTTTGGAGATGAAGATGAATCCAATGAAGCACAACCTCAACACAAGGATGAGTAGAGAGGTATGGTTTAAGAGAGTAAGGAAACAGTGATGGTTAACAGCCTTGCAACACCGATCTCTACAGGAATGGGTAAGATTTCTTTATTCTCTGTGCCACTCTGTAGAAAAAGTTACATAAATCAGGGCTTTTTTCAAGCAACTAATATTACAGACGAGGCTGATATTGCTATAAGCAAGTTCCACAGTATTGCCACCTGAGCCATGATGCACTTGTTTCTCCTCCATTTAAATTTAAATTTTGTGATGATCACCGGCCCTTGATCCTTGGATCTCAAGGACCTGCTCTTAATGGGTAAACATATTAAATGCCCAGATATATCTGCATGTCGTCAGCATGCAAATAGATGTTGAAGCTTCCAGATCAGAATAGTATCTCCAGTGAACTAATGAAGATATAAAATAAAACATTGTCAGCGGATCACTCTATGGCACCCACACATTCTACTCGCATGCATCAACGGATAGCTTTCTATCATCATCCATTCTCACCTGCTCGTCAAAAATTAAAGATTGTGAAAACCATCACCTACACCAAGGCCATCTTCTTCAATGATCAGTTAAAGTCCACAGCACCAAAGACTAAAGATAAGGCCTGCAATAGTGTCATTGATGGTGCTCCTTCAACTTCAGAAGCCAGAACCTCATTAGTTATCGCCACCATGACTGTATTCATGCAGTGTTTTGGACAAATGTCAGAATGGCAGAGTTTCTTTAATGAAGGCTTGCCATTCCTTGAACACAAATCTTTCCAAAAGCAGCAATAGCTGGCAGTGTTTTAAACTTCTCTGTTCAACCTTATACCCTCTCCAGGCCCTTTCACACTGTTCAGTAACTATGATCAACCAGAGAGGGTTTTCTAAGGCTTTTCGGTGGCAGAGGCTTTGTGGAAAATTATTGGGCAGCAGTATTTTGGTTAGCCTTCATGATAAATTTAAAACATGGATTTAAAACTGGTGAATTTGTAAGGCACATCTTTGCACAAAAACCCCATGTGCGCTAGAAGTATGTGATGCTGTGGGATCCACGATCTACTAAATAAATTGTAAATCTCAATTTGGCAAATTTTTAAGCTGAAAAAATATGAACATGTTTTAAATAAGCTGCACATGGAATTCAGCACTGATTCTACTAGCTTAGATAACTGGGCTTTTCTCCTCTGTGGGTTGAGATTGTGAGACATTAAAGTGGTAAGAACTTTGCTGAGTTGGTGTTAATGTCCTAATTGATGGAGTTGCACGAATACTTTTTGCCACTGAAGAAAAGAAAAATACACTTTTTTAGGACAGTTCAAAGCTGATGGAAATATTGGATTATTTTTTGTCATGAATAGGTTTTCTTCACCATTTATGCAATTTCATATTTACCTCACATATTTTTAAACATCTAATCTTTTCTTAAAGTGGCTCCTAATGACACACTCACCTTATAATTGTGTAATTAACAATACTGTCTGGCAGGGCTGTTTCTGGCTTGAATAGGGTGCTTTGAAAGGTTCCATAGTGTGGACTTTCTCAACTGAGCTCTAGAAAAGAGGTGTTGAAAGAAAGGTGGAATGGATAGAATAAAAAAGACACATCATTTATTACGAGACTTGTTCTCTGCTTATGCAGTGGTCTACTTTTAGATACACTATTTCACTTTAATTGTTAGAATCATGCTGTTAACAAGGATTGGCAAAGGCAATCCATTTCGTTTTGTTGATGCATGTTCACTTTGATATTAACCATCTTTGGCTAGTTTGGAACTGTTTAACAATAATTTTACAAAATAGCATATGATATAACATTCCAAGATGGCCATCATGTTATGTCTACACACAAGGTGATGTCCATTTGGTAAGAATACAATAGAACTTTGCAGGATGTGTGTCCACAATTACTGACTTTATCAATGCTTGGTCAGCAATTCTACAAGTATGAGGCTGGCAACAGAATGTGGTGGGAGGGGACAGTGTGAGTTGAAAGAGCCGTGTTTGAGGGGCCTGAGAGAACTGGCAGAGAGAGAGAGACAGAGCAGGATGAGGAAGAGAGAATAAGTGCAGGAGGAGCTAAGATGGAGGCTGACTAAAGTGGGAGAGACTGGTGGAAAGAGGACAACGGAAAGGCGTGTGCTCACAATAAGTGTAAATAATCAAATGCTATGGAAACTTGCATAAGGAAAATTGGGTTCCTGACCTCAACTGGGAAAGAATACAAGTCATCCAGTCAAGCAGCTGCGGCCGCTGCAGGTAAGAGCGGTGGGGCCGGCTTGGGGGGATTTCGAGAGATGACCACAAGGGAAAATTAAATAAATAATTAATTTTCCCTTGTGGTCGTCTCTCGAAATCCACCCCCCCAACTGGCCCCACCACTCTTACCTGCAGCGGCCGCGGCTGCAGTCAAGATACAGTGAAATCAAGCTGGCCATGGAATAAAGAGCAGAGAGCTGAAATAGTCAAGTAAGCCATCCAATCATAAAACAGGGGCAGACTCAAAGCTTATTCTAAGTATTGGTAAGAATGCTGTCTGCATAGACAGCTAAGTTTAGTAGCTAGACTGCAAAAATGATGTTTTGTGCATCCATGCAAAAAAAATCTTTTTCTACGGCATGGTGGTCTATTTTGTATCAATAAGTAAGAGTGATACAATGTTAAAGAGCAATGTAACAATGGCTGTTAAGGTGCAAGAAAATTAGCTTTTAATCACATAAAATGTCTCAAAATTTGCTATTAATTGTCACATAACTTCATCATATCTGCTGCGTAATTTCGCCCTTTGTTACTGCCTAATTTCAGGGGTCATGACTATTACCGAGGTCTCTGACTTACTGCTTTTCAGGGCATTCACCTTCGAAATAGGCCAGTTATACAATCAGCACAAACGGTTAGTAGAGCCATGACCTCGTCATGGCAGTTGAAACCACTCACAGTAAAAGGAGTACAACTTCGGGTACATCTCTACTACCAAACCCAGCGTACAAGCTGTTCTAGAGCAACATACAAAACCATACAGAACACTTCATAGAAGACTTGTTACCGGGGTCTCCTGCACAAGAAAGCATACACTGTGTGTCAAAAATGTTAAAATGAGGAACAGATTGCTACATGAACCTAGGACCTGGGACTTTCGAGCCTACATATAGGCGCTGGGACAGCATTCATGAAGCTTGTATGACAGAGAGGGCAGTAGTAAACTGCAGCAGAACCTCGGTTTATGTAACACAGCTGCTGGTGACCTATTATATTGTAAATGAGAGTACGAGCAAACGTCTTCACGTCTTTCCCTGGAATCTCACATTGACTCATTTAGTAAGTTTCACGTGTGCTCATTTGCATATTGCATCCTTTAGTCCGCAGTGCGTTGCCGTAGTTTTGTGGCATAAACTGCTGGCTAAACAAGTGAAGAAAGGCAAGTCGATCGGATTTGTACTGCCAGTTGTTGAAGAGCGACCCTCATGGAATTCTTTTCTGCAGAATCCACTTTCAATATTAAAATGCTGGTATGCTCATTTTCAATTTTATGCCCATTCGATCCTTGACCTCACTGCTGAAACTGTCCCATCTGATTGACATGCTACTGATGTGCGTACCTGCCGGTTGGATACTGAAACCAGACAACCTATTTCAAATCGTACACCAGGCAGCTGTCAAATGGCAAGAGCCTGTGGTCACCTCCAACCAGGGCTGAATGTGGAAGACTGACCCAGAGGTGAAGGACTGCCAATCAACACCAGCTCAATCACTCAGCCTTCTAGTGTTCTTCTCCCATAGGTTTCTCTCTATCCCACATGAAAGGACCCATTTCAATTAATAATGCCTCAGGAAAGCTGATCTATTATTGTTTACATTCTTCTTGTCCCTTGACATGTTTAGCTGTTACAGAAGCAATTCTACCATTAAATAAAGAAACTAAACAAAATCATTGACACACATTTTACTTTTACAGAATAAATACAGTTTTTTGGGCATTTTGTTGCCAGAACGTTCTTTCATAATATACCTATCTTTGCTCACATGTCTTTCACAGATAGAGAAAAGAGAAACTACCTACATTGTAGAATTTCCACATTTCCAAATTTAAGTTTATGGGCAGCGTTCCTGAGTTGCCATATCTGCAAAAATAGGTGTAAACACAACAAAGCACATTTGCAAGTGCTCAAATACTGCTTGCCAGGGCTTTCGCCTCCCCACATAGAAGAAGTATGGTAAGTAGCCTTAGAATGCCCCCACTAGGTGGCACCAAGTTAAAAGAAAATGCCTGAAAGTTGCCTTTTTAGCCTGTGGCAAAAATAAATTTTGCCTGCGGTGCCGAAAATCCTTGTTATATTCCTCACCATTGGAGGATGCTTTTCAACCGGTGTGCACTCATACATTTTCTCCTTTCAGGGCAGACAGTTTGTGGGATATTTACAACACATTTCTGCATTCTGGAATTTCAATCTGCGGTAAAGTCTGCATGCATAAATGTATGCATAGGAATACTCCGGGCTATATACAGCAGGGATAGGTTTCCAGGAATACTCTTGGGGCTGTTTCAGGAATCCATAAAGGTCAGAAGTTTTTTCTTAATGCATGAGTAATTCTGTGGGAGCAAATGTCTCCTTTTCCTCCCCGGTGCTTTTGGAATCGAATCCTATATTACCACTGGCTCTTTATAGAGACAGCAAAAGATGTCACTCACTCAACACATAAGAGAAAATCATACACCTTCAAGATTGAATGTAGGACAGATTGTAAAGGCAAGGGTTGCATCCATAAAAAATACTACTATTTTGCCCGCCATTTATTCCCAATAGTGCCTTAATCCATGAAATTGACAGAGACCACAGAATGTTAATACTGTCACGTCATCTAAACAATCAGAATATGGCATGTGCTGGGTGCATCAACTGGTCATACTCTATTGCATTTAGTACGGCATAATTCTGTTTAACATTAACTGGAAATGCCAATACTTGGTGGCCTTATACTTAGCTGTTAAATGGCCAAGGCCCCAGCTCCTACTTACCTCGACAGGTCCTCCGACCAGTCTGAGGCCCTTCCAGACCCTTCCTTGCTCCCTCGAGGCCCCCTCGTTCTTGCTCTTCTTCTTCTCTCTCGCACTCTGCTCCTTCCTGCCACCCTTCTCTTCATCCCTTTCTCTCTCTTTGTGTCCATTTTCCACGTTGCACTCTCTCTCTGAGTTTCTTTGTGCCCATTTTTGACTCTCCACTCTCTGCCTTTGTGCCTCTTTGTGTCCGTTTTTCCTCTCTCCACTCTCTATCTCTTTGTGACTGCTTTTCCACTCTCCACTCTCTCTCTCTTTGTGACTGTATTTCCCCTCTCTACTCCTGCCTCCGCCCGCGCTTACCCACCTCCCCTTTTCCTTACTTGCATCTCCGATGCATGCCTTCTCCCGCATCCTGTGCTCCAACTTTCTATAACACCGCCATCCGCACCTACCCCCTCTCAAGCCCTATTTAATGGTGGCTGCTCTGCGTCCACGCAGCGGGTGAACCTCTGGCATACCAAAGGTGCGCAAACGGCAAGCCCATCTGCACCTGTTCGTACCCAGCACCACAGACCCTGGTCCAACCGAACGCAGCCGCTACACTGCCTCCAGCCCACATGCACTCAACACCTGACGCTGCTACATTAGAGTCTCACCTCGCTCCATGGTAAGACCTATTTCATGCACTCACTGCCATTTCAAATGCACCAGCACACCAGCACACACTCACCATGAACCACACATGCCTCACCCCGCCTGACATGCATGCTCCTCAACACCAGATCTTACAGCAAACACGGCACCCAGATCTGGGACACCATCGAGACGCACTCCCCGGACATCTTCCTGACAGAGACCTGGCTACAACGCACATCGGCAACCAACATTGCTACAGCCATTCCACTGGACTACAAAATCTCCCACCAGGACAGACCGAACAAATTAGGAGGAGGGCTCCATACACAAGGACTCCATTGCCTTCACCAACTCCACAGACGACGACATAACCTTCATGGAACACATGCACTTCTGACTTCAGACTGGCAACCATACCTCCATCAAAGTCACCTTAGTTTACTAACCACTCGGACCATGCACCACCTTCAGCAAGCTCCTCACAGACTTCATCACCCCGTCACCATCAGCTCAAACAAATTAATCGTACTCAGTGACCTCAACTTCCATCTCGAAGGCCAAAAAGATCCCAACTCCATGGCCCTACTTGAGAGCCTCGAGATTCTAGGACTCACCCAGATCATCCAAGGCCCCACCCACAACGCAGGTCACACCCTCGACCCCATCTTCACAGCCAGCAACAAGGTCAAGTTCAGCCTCTTCACTCAGCTCACCTGGACTGACCACTCCATCGTCCAATTCTTTATCGTCACACCACAACGCCCCTCTGCCAAGACTACCTACAAGGTCAGACGAAGCCAGAACAAGGTAAAGGACACAGACTGGACCAACACCCTCACTGCCCACTAACCAAACCTCATGGTGACTTGCATGCTGACATCAATGCCTTCAGCAGCTGGATCATTGCCAGTGCAGACACCCTAGCCCCCTTAAAAACGTCAAACTACTCAATAGCCAACACATGAGCCAGCTGGTACACCGAGCCCTGGGAGACTCCAAACAACTCGGCAAACAGCTGGACAGAAAATGGAGAAGCAGTTGGGACACCACTGCAATAAACACTTACAAGTCCACACTCAGGAAATACCCAACTGAATGAGGCAAAAAGTACAGTCCTAGCTCTTAGACTGGAAAACAAATCCAACAACGGCAAAGAACTCTTTAACATCGTCAAAGAATTCTCCAACCCCACAGCCACCACCAAGTACATCAGCCCTTCGCAAGAGCTCTGTGACAACCTCTCCAATTTCTTCCATGACAAAATCCTCATCATCTACAGCAACTTCGATCCCCAAGGCCAGACACTCAACAGCCAGCTGCCCATCACCGCCTAATCGGACAACCAGATCAGAAACTGGAAAGCCCTCACCCCGGAAGACACAACTGAAATCATGAGAAGAATCCACTCTGGGGCCCACCCTGCCCCCACCAAATCTTCATTCTAGGAGGAACTCTGATCAGCTCCCACCATACCACTTTCATCAACATCTCCATAGAAAGTGGAACCTTCCCGGACAACTGGAAACATGCAGAAGTCACAGCTCTTCTAAAAAAAAACATGGCAGACCCAAAAGAGCTCAGCAACGATAGACCCATCTCACGCCTGCCCTTCACATCCAAATTCGTGGATAAAGCCATCAACAAGCAACTCTCCATCCAACTCGAACAACAACACCTACTAGACATCTCGCAATCTGGATTGCGTAAAAGCCATAGCACAGAATTTGCGCTCATTGCAGCATCTGACGACATCCGGACCATCATGGACAAAGGTGAAAGCGCCACACTCATACTACTCGACCTCTCCACAGCCTTTGACGCCATCACCCACTGCACCCTCATCACAAGACTCCACAACTCCAGAATACATGGTCCTGCCCTGAGCTGGCTGGCCTCCTTCCTCTTGTCGTGTAGTTCCCACAAATCCGTAGGACCTGCGCCTTTGGGTGAGGTGCCTAGACTGTTTCCAAGCACCCCCGCAGGATATATTGGCCTATAGACCAGCTAGCTCACAGTGCCACCACAAGCCCGCTAACCTGAACAAGGAGCGAATGGTTTCTGGCAACCACTGAACATGACAACCCTGATCCCTCAGGGATAGTAGTAACAGATCAGAACCCTTCCACTCAGTCACTCGTGTACTCTTGTTCTCAGGAAAATATACAGAGAATACACAGTGGATGTTTTCAATATATTTATTGAACCAACGTTATTCTTGTATAGAATACATATGCTGCATTGATCATTAGACAGAAGCAGATGAAAGGGATTACAAGCACCAAAAGAGCAAATAGCAGACACAGTTCTGCCATGGTGCTAAGACAATGTATATATGCAGGGATATAATACAAGGTAGTAATCAGGCGTACTACTACTATGCAATCCCTACTCTGTGTTTGTCTAGAGTGTATGTAAGCGTAGAGCCAAGAATCCCCCCATGGGATGATACAACCCCATTACCTAGCACTAACGAATGTAGGACCCTGTCTTGGTCACAAATTGGACACCCCTCACGGAGATGTCAGACAGCTGCTTGGTGAAGCATCAGCATGCATGGACTCTCGGTGTCAGCTGAAGTGTCTTCTCTGCTAACCTCCTGAAATGCTTCTTTATTTATGATAAAAAGCATCCTTGCGATATACACACAGATTAGCATTGTTGTGAATATGTGGATAGCCCTGTCACCCTGTGGATGAAGATAGACCGAAATGTGTACATCATGGGTAAAAGGCCTTGTACTCGGTGTTTGAGGCATCGTGATAATGTTGCGCGAAGCCAGATGTGTAAACAAAAGTAGTTTCAGAGAAACTAATCCCACATTGTCAAGCACACGAATATGTGCAAAGGTCACAGTGAATAACGTTATTGTGCAAAAAAGAGGACAATGTAAGAAAACAGGCCACGTTACTACATGGGCCTAACCGGTCACATAACACTCTCAGACAGGACCGCCCGAATCAGGCTCCCGCCCTATATTTCCGAAGCCAGGAACCTCATATGGGAGTCCCCCAAGGATCATCACTGAGCCCTACCATCTTCAACGTATACATGGCACCACCTGCCCATTTTATAAGATCCCATGGAATCAATGCAGGTGACAACCAAGTCATCTTCCTCACAAACAACAACCACACCACCAAGACCAACTTTAACACCACCTGCATGTCTAACATAGCAACCAGGATGAATCAGAACTGCCAAAAGCTCACCACAGATAAAACTGAAGTACTGATCTTCGGGAACAAGAGCTCTCCATGGTACTCCTCCTGGTGGTCAACAGATCTGGGACCTACGCCAATATCCACCTGCCACTCAAAAAACCTCGGCATCATCATGGACAACAGACTCACGGTGGCCAAACAAGTGAACAACATCATCTCCTACTGCTTCTTCATACTATGTATGCTCTGCAAAATATTCCATTGGCTCCCCCACTGACACCAGATGCACGGTCACCCAGGCTCTCATAACCAGCAGACTAGACTATGGCAACGCACTCTATGCCGAAATCAAGAACCAACTCATACAAAGACTCCAGACCACCCAGAATGCTGCCGCCAGACTCATCTTCAACTTACTCCGCATAGTACACATCACTCCCCACCTCAGAGAGCTACATTAACTACCAATCCAGAAGCAATGGCGATTAAAACTGCTCACCCATGCATACAAAGCCCTCCATGGTATGTTTGGCCAACTTCGGTCTTGGGAAACGCTCCAGTAGGCATAAAGCCTCTGTGTTTGGCAATGGAATGCTCGTCAGGTCTGTCAGAAATGTAAGGATATTAGTCCAGTAGGGGGCAATGCGGGGGCAGTTCCACACCATGTGGAAAAAGTCTGCCGATGCAGTCTGGCAGCGAGAGCAGTCTGACTGAAGCCCTTGGTAGATGTTATCCAGGCGCGCCGGGGAGAGGTAAGTACAATGAAAATAGTTGAGTTGCGCATACTTGAATTGTGGGTTCCTATTCACCATTTTAGTATATTCCAGTATCTTCCCCCATTCCTTGTCCGATATGTCGTGGCCAAGTGTTTGTTCCCATTTGAGTTTCAGGGGAGTCAATGAAGTTCAAAAAATTGGGGCAAGGGCGCGGTGCATGCATGTCACTCCTTACATTGTGTCCCGTGTGTCACTCATACTGTGAAAACCTCAGAGTGTGGCGGTTCTATCGCCTCGGGGCTCCATAAGCCATGGAGCGCACGACCACTGCTTTGGAGGTTAGGAACGGTCCTTTATGCAGTCCAAAATCATATACTAACGATGATATGGCCCTTGATAGTTAATAAGTTTCACCTTAAGGCAACAGTCCAGATTTCTTTCAACACTTGCAGGTTCACAACCTATATCCGAATTTGCTCTTTCTCTATTTGCAAAAAGGCTGTTTTCTTTGAACAGATTCCTGCTGATTCTTGTCCTGGACAACAGTCTTTATTAGAGGATTGGAGAGTTTATCACATTTAAGCAAAAAGGATGAGTTATAACCTTTTAGTGCCTCGGTACAAAGTAGATTTCGATTTTAAAATTTTCTTTCCAAATGCCAGATCTTTCGTGGTGAAGGGTAAGAAAAAAATATTTGCAGAGGTTTTCATAAATTGAAGTAAGTTATGTCTATTTGTATGTAATGTCATTTATAGTTTTTTTTTTTTACATTAAGCAAAATGATTCATAATTGTTGCATGCACAGTGCATTATGATCTACTACAAGCTGATGTCAGACGTAAAATTAGATTTTCAGAGCTTTAATGCATTCTTTGTTAGTGTGCTCCTAGGCCCACAATTCGGGATGAGTAAATCATTGTTTACTCTTCTTTTCCATGCGTCAAGGCACTGCTCAACCTGGTAACTCTTGGCACATTTCACAGAAAACGTCACATTTTTGGTAACAGGACCAACTACTTGTCACGCAAAAGGACCCACAAATCTTGTCCAGCATGAAACATAATCTAAACATTCACTGGCAATTAAATACCATATCCAGCTGGAAAGCTACAGGGGCGGCCTCTAACCACAAACTTCAAGACCAAGGGGGCTATCCACAGACGTGGAAGCCTTCTTTTTAATCATCACCAAAATCTATGGCACATGTTCTCCAAAGGAAAGTTTATTAGAAAGAAATTGCTACTTAGGAACCATATGTGCGCTCTGACTTGTTAAGGTCAGGCAAGGGCAGGGGAGACTTCAACCTTTCAAATGTGCAAAGTAGGCTTAAATGAGAAATGGAACCCAGGTGCTGCAGAACCTGTCACGAAAGAGAAATAAAAGCAGGTCACTTTTCCTCGTGATCGATATTTCTGTGTATTTTCTCGCAGAGGCTCTAAACATACTTGTTTCTGCTCAACTTTCAAGAAGAAATCTCTGCTCACCAAGAGATGGGAACATTTAAGCCACATGTTGTCCCATGGTACACAACTTTATGCGCTATGAATGTAACTGTAAATCTGTTATTCAGTGATAAATTCTCAGGATCATTGTGTTTCTCAGCAATTTTAATGTGTTGTGATACAGAAGCTGTGGTGCAGGAAGGTAAGGTGAAATTCGTCAGGTCACAAATGTGGTGAAGTCAATAAATTGGGACACATACCCAGGTATACTAGCTCCACATCCAACTGCTACTCAACTAGACAAAGTCCTCCTTCTGTCACTCTTCTTCCACTCTCTAACATGTGTAGCTCTCATCATGCAGCAGGGTTGACTAAATTATGCGACAAGAAAAGCCAGATTATGAGGCAAAATGTAGCACATTTTGTAGCATTACTTCACTATTTTGTCATTTTTAGGTCTCACCTAGACAGTGCATGCGCTGTCTCTTTAAGATGGTGGGCTTGGAGGCCACCCATTACTTACCATTGGTTGGTTTCATTGTCACTCTCATTCCCATAATTCTTATTGTTCAGCTGCCTAAAGCTTCCTTCCTCTTCAGGTGTTTGTCCCTCCCCTGGAGCATGGACGCATTACTTGTGTTCTTCTGCTACTCATTTTTTAACCACTACTTTTTTAATTTATGTTTCAGCACTCTAAAAGAGTTTATCTTTTGGGCTGTCTCTCTCATGTACTTGCTTACCCCTTCATGTTCGTCCTGCCCACCAACCCTTCACTGTCCATCCACTTGCCCCGCCTCTCCCTTCCTCTGACTTTCTGTCATTGTCATCTTCCCCAATGCCCCTCCATACCACCCTCTGTTCTTTTCAACATGCCCGCCCTCCATCCCACACTTCTTCTGAAAGTCATTAATTGAAATTGGTATGTTATTGCTATTTGTACTCATCTGTTATTGGTATGTACTCATGGTTCAGCAGGCTATCTGGAATGTGCATTTTCTCATGACTCTGGAACTTTCTGGAGGGTTTGCAGAGAGTTGTTGATGTTGTGTACAGTAATCTGTATTGCAATTTAATTTAAAACCATTGTAGTTCTACTGTTCAACTCACACACAAAATGTATCAATTTCATATTTATGGGCAAACTAGCTCCCTTATGACAATAGACAGAATCGTTTATCAGCACCAGAATTATACCTAGTCTAAGCATAGCTCTTAGCTTGAGCCACTGAAATTATGTATCATGGAAGACCAAATTATGTTGAAATATAAATGTGTTTATTCATTTTGCTAGTGTATTACACTATGTAAAGTTAGCATTTGCGGCACCATTTTAAGTTGAGCCGCCATTTTGAGCCATGATCGAAACTAACTTCTGTCTCACTCTGTCCGCCTCAGCAGAAAGCAGCTGCGATATTCATGTTTTTATTTATTTTCCAAGGTTGAGCTATGCTGTACTAATGAATAGACTGTTTTTTTATTACATACCTTTCTCACTAGCTAGGCCTTCTCCCACCCTTAGAGTAGCGGGCACAGGCAGGGTAACCTTGAAGCTGAGATAGCATGTACCCGGTCCTGGGATGGTAGCTCATCTCTCTGTAGTTCTTTAGTTCACTAGCTACCAAGTGGAAATTTCCAGTCTGGGTGTGTCTTCAGTGGCTCTAGAGATGTACAATAGATGTTACCATGTTGACAGAGGTCAGTCCCTCTGCAGCAATATAAGGAGGCTGGTCAGACTGGACTCTGCTCGAGTGTATCTCTAATAAATATCTGTGGTTTGTATTCTCTACTGTCTGACTGACTCTTCATTTGTAAAGAAGGCTGAGAGGTGGTCGCGAGTGACCGAAGTGGCCCTAATCGGGTCACTTCCTTCAGTTGGCATCCGAACAGGGACCCCATCGGGTGGCCCATCCTTGGGTGAGGAGGTCAGGCCGCGTCGGGTCGGATGGGCGAACCGGGGATCCCTGCACGAGAGAGTCTTGTACTCGCAGCTGCCCCGTCTGTCTGACCGGGTGGTGACTCGTTCAATGGTCATCCCGACTGGGGTCCTGAATGGCGAAAACCTTGGATCTGACCGTTTGGTCTGAGGAGTCGGCAGTGGAGAATCACTTTGTTTGACCTGTGTGCACCAGGTGAGTTTGCTTTGGTTCTTTGTGGATATGGCGCCATTTTGATTTGTATTTGACGCGTTCTGAGGACCGTCTTTGGAGAAGCGCTTGAATTTGTTTGAATTCTTTGTGAACATGGTACCACTTTGATTTGTCTTTGATGAGGTCTGAAGACCGATTTTTGAAAAGATATTTGCAAATATCTGCCCGGCATAAATAGTGAATTTGTGTTCTTTTGAAAAATGCAGTGTTTCAGTAAGGTGTTTTCTCTGGGCTGTCGTTGTTGTTCTACTGATGCTCGATTAGAAGAAAGTCAGCAGGCGCCTCGAGAAGGCACTCCAAATTTTGACATGTATGTCAAACATGGCATTGGCCCTATTATGTTTA
This sequence comes from Calotriton arnoldi, assembly GCA_963921515.1. NCBI lineage: Eukaryota > Metazoa > Chordata > Amphibia > Caudata > Salamandridae > Calotriton > Calotriton arnoldi. The sequence goes on from CAWUFW010001381.1 coordinate 1,888,617, forward strand.
GTACGCTATGGCACAAATATACGAGGGACAATGCCAAGTTGCAGTGACCGTTGACGGGCACTTTTGATGAACAAAAAATTAATTTCTTGCAGGAAAAATTGTTTGCGAAAAGGAGTAGGCAGTCGATGTTTGATTCCCTCAGAAGCTGGCAGAAAGAGGCTAAACAGAGACGAATGAAAGCAGAGAAAGAGTCCCGGAAGGGGAGAATGCAGACATTGACTCAGAAAGCTGTAGCACATGATAGAGAGAAAATAGAGAAAGGAATAGAGTGTGCTGATAGGAAATTCCGATTACAATGTGAAAAGGCTTATGTTGCTCGAGAGGAAAGTGACACATTTGTGGAGGAATTGTTAGATACTTGACCTCCTCCTCCATATGCCCCGCAGAGAATATACCATGCCATACCCCAGTCCCAGCCATCGGTTCCTTCTGTCTCTGCTGCTTCTGTTTCTTCCACTATTGATCACGCTGTTTTGGCCACCGCGCCTCCTTCCCTTTCTTTGACTTCGTCTTCTACGGCTACGATGACTGCCAGTCTCCCTGCAACCCCTATTGTTTCAGCATCTCTCTCTCCAGCGCTTACACCTACAACGCAGCTGGCAGTGATGTTGGTGCCTAGTACTTCTGCTGGTACTTCTCCCCTGGTACTCCACCCCCCTGCAGTACTGGACAGTGGAACGCCCGTGCGTGGACTAGGGGACGGAGACTGGGCGACAGCTAGGGTGCGGCTAGGACGGATACTAATACGATCTGATGAGGGAGATGAAGAGAAAAGGGTGGTAGCCAATCAGGCCGCTCAGTGGGCTCATCACCCCATTTACAGTGTGGAGGATTTGTGGAGTGTAATGAAAGATTATGAGCCGTTTGTGCAGCAGCATGCTCTTAAGCACATGTCAGCTACCTTGATTGGACTGTGGGAACAGTGTTTCAATGAAGTAGCACCCCAGATTATTTATGATATTAGGGACCATGAATATGCTGCAGATATGGCACCTGGTGAGGTTTTTGGTAATGTCGCGAAGCTGGTTGCTTATCGGAGTAGGTTGCTTGAAAAGAGTCCAAAGGCAGTATCCCAGTTTCCGATGAGGGAAGTCCACCCCATATATCATCCTGAATTACCGGAGCTTCGGGATCAGCAGAATACTGTTATTAGACTGAGGGTAGAATCCCGTTTCCAAGAACAATGGGTGTACACTCCATGGAAAAGGAGTGATGTTTTGTCCCTTAAGACTCAGTTACCCGACCCTAGAAAAAATCCTACTGCATATTATAAAGAATTGACTGAGGCTGCTTCCTCGACAGTAATGACACTCGCGGATATTGAAATGTTCTTTGGTTTACTGGTGCCTGTAGATATTTGGAGACAGGTGCACACACAGGATCATGTTGTGGAATTGGGTGGGACTTGGGATCAGATTAAAGCATGGGGCCAGGAAAGGAAGCCTGGTGAGAACCCTAAGGCTGAGATACTAGCTTTGCCTGGTCGAATTATTACATATATGCACTCTCTTATCGCACCAAGAAGGGTAGATTGGGTCAAGTTAATGGCATGTCATCAGAAGAAAGATGAAAGTGTGTCTGATTTTTTCACTCAGTGTTTTGGGATTTTAGCGGACAGGATTTGTCAGTGGAGGGCGGTGTCCGACTGTTCGTTAATAGATTTGTTATGAACCTGCTTCCTGAGATCGCGGCTCGGCTGCAGGCTTCAGAGAGCACTTGGACTACCTCCTCCCCTTCTGTGATATTGAGTATGGCACAGTATTATGAGCACAGGGAAAATGAGGAGAAGGAGAAGGTGGAGAAAAAGCATAAGGAATTGAAGACGAAGGTGTTGTTGCAACAGGCTTCTCGAGGGAATGGTAGAAGACGTGGTGGTCCGGACCGACAGCTTCCGCATACTAGCAGCAATACTATGCCTGTAGGACTGAATCAGTGTACATACTGTAAAGAGGAGGGACACTGGCACAGGAGTGTCCTGTGCTTTTGCAGAAGGTGGCGGTCTCATGGACGGGGTCATGGAGCTGGTGGCCAGGACAGAGTTCAGGCAGTTGGGACATCAAAGGGTCGCACTGACCAGAACTACTTTGATGATCCTAGGGGCAAACAGTACTACCATGATGACTATGACTTAGACGAGGTGACAGGACTGTCTCACAGCTAGGACAGCAAAGGACAGAGTGAGGGAACAGTTCAGATACCTGTAGATCAGCGCGGTCCTTACGTTACTGCAGATTTGCATGGCTCAGCTAAGGAATGTTTGGTGGATACAGGTGCAATGAAAGCTCTATCTCTCGTTCACTGGTCCCCGGGGCAGCTCTGTCCGGCCATAATAATGTTTCGGTGGGATTATCTGGTGTACCGGTTGTGAGCCCCATTTCCAAACCTCTTACACTGACTATAGGTCCTTTTACTGTGGATTCGCCGTTTTTGTTGACATCTAATTGCGGAGAAAATTTGATGGGCTTAGATTTACTAAAGAAGTTGCATGCAACCATTTATTGTTCCCCGGAAGGTGTTTATATGACGATGGGTCCGAATGTGGTCAGCACTAAGCAGTGCCTGTCCAAAGATGCACCCATCCCTACTGAATTTCAGGACGTGCCGCCTACGTTGTGGGCAGCGGGTGACACGGACGTAGGACTGTTGCAGATACCTCCGGTTTCCATTAAAATAAAAGATAATGCTATCTTGCCTCGCGTTCCTGAGTATAAAATACCGCAGGCAGGGGAACGAGCCTTATTGAAAATTATACAGGACTTGATTGCGTCAGGAGTTGTTGAGGAGACTACTGCTAATGTGTGTAATAGCCCTATTCTTTCTATCCTTAAGAGGGCACCTTCGGGTTCCTCTGATGACCATCCAGACGTTTATCTTTTTGTGATTGACTTGCGCGAAGTTAATAAAATAGTGGTTCCTCAGTTCCCCTGTGGTCCCAGAAATTACTGCTTATCTGACGATGATTCCTCCCTCTGCTACATTCTTTTCTGTTATTGATCTGAAAAATGCATTCTTCAGTATTCCGATCCATCCAGACAGCAGGCACTTGTTCGGCTTTACACTTGCTGGCAGAAGTTTTAGATTCTGTCGAGCTCCTCAGGGCTATACTGAGAGCCCTAGTATATATAGCCAAGCTTTAAAAGCCTAATTGGACTCCCTTACGCTTCCCTCAGGTAATGTATTGCTTCAATATGTAGATGACCTTCTCATCGCTTCTGACACTGAATAGGGTTGTAAAGACAGTACAGTTAAATTGTTGTTACATTTGGCACACCATGGACATAAAGTGTCCCTTTCTAAATTTCAATACTGTCGACAGGAGGTCACCTACTTAGGTCACCTACTGTCGAAGGAGGGTAGGAGATTGACTCCTGAGCGCATCAGTACCATTGTTAAAATGCCTATCCCTCAAACTCAAAAGGATGTGCGCGCTTTTATTGGCATTACTCCTATTGTCGGCACTGGATCCCTAACTACTCGTTACTAACAAAGCCTTTGCTAGCGCTAACCACTAAAGATGTACATGAACCCTTGCCTTGGACGCCTGAATGTCAGCAGTCTTTTGAGCAATTAAAAGTTGCGCTTTGCTCTGCGCCTGTGCTTGGTACGCCTGATTATGCAAAGCCGTTCGTGCTGTACGTACATGAGATGGCTGGCTGTGCGCTCTCTGTTTTAACACAGGCCTTTGGAGGTAAGCAACGGCCATGTGCTTATTTTTCTGCTCTTCTTGACCCTATCGCAAGAGCCCTCCCGAGTTGTCTAAGAGCGGTCGCAGCTGTGGCCATCTCTATAAGGCAATCGGCTGGGCTTGTACTTGATACCGACCTCACAGTCATGGTCCCCCATGCTGTGAACACCCTTTTAAATAAGGCTAAGATGCAGCACCTTACCAGTGCACGTCTGACCGGTTATGAGCTAACACTCTTTGCACTGCATGTCACGTTTAAAAGATGTGCCACTCTGAACCCAGCCACGTTGCTACCCCTCCCTTCTGAGAGTGAGGAAATTGATATACATGATTGTATCTTCCTAATGGAGGAAGAGACGAAAGGATGGCTAGCCTTGACTGACGTTCCCTTATCTGACCTCAAAGGGGAACTATATGTCGATGGCTCTTGTTTTAAGTTACCAGATGGCACTACAACTGCTGCATACACGATCACAACACTGTACACGGTAGTTGAGACGTCATGAGTTCCATATCAGTCGGCCCAAGCTGCAGAGCTCGTTGCTCTTATTCAAGCCTGTGAGTTGAGTGAGGGACTGGCTGTCAATATCTACACTGACCGTCAATACACATTTGGAGTCACCCATAATTTTGGACGGCTCTGGGCAGAAAGAGGATTTTTCACTTCCCATGGGATGAAAATTCAACACGGCCCCCTCATACATAGGCTTTTATCGGCTTTGACACTCCCCAAGAAATTAGCGATAGTGAAGTGCAGTGCCCACAAGACAATTACTGACAATGTGGGTAAGAAGAACACATTTGCAGACCAGATAGCTAAGGAGACAGCCCAAAAAAAGACGAAAAGAATGTTTGTAGCAGGTCCCGCTAGGTGGGTGCCTGAGGTTACCATGTTTGAGGATACGCTGGAAAGTGTCAAGGAGATACAGAGTGAGACAACTATTGAGGAATTAGCAATATGACAGGAAAGCACAGCACTTTTGGATGAGGAGGGGTGTTGGACTGATAAGTCAGGGAAACAGAGATGGATGCTGCCAGATGCATATGTTCTCCCCGTAGACACCATGGCGCATGGGCCAGCTCATATCAGAGCTAAAGGTATTTGTAAGTTGTTAGACCCTGTATGGAAAAATGATAATATCCCAAAGACTGCAGGACACTTGGTCAAATACTGTATGGTGTGTATGATGCACAATCCTGGAAAGGGTACCCCTACACCACCTGGTAATTTTGCACCTCCCACTTTCCCTTTTGAGGTCCTCCAGATAGATTATATCAAAATGGATTGAGTCAACAACTTGAAATATGTGTTAGTGGTTGTTTGCGTGTTCAGTAAATGGGTTGAGGCTTACCCCACAAAAGAAAATACGGCCATAGCGACTGCAAAGGTACTCCTGAAGGAGTTCTTTCCTCGCATAGGCTTGCCCTGTTTGATTTGGAGTGACAATGGAAGCCACTTCAACGCTAAAATGATTCAGTTAGTGTGTGAAGGACTCCATATCAGACAAAAATGTCATGCTGCAAATCACCCCCAGTCCGCAGGTTTGGTTGAGAAGTACAATGGTACTCTCAAACTGAAATTGGCAAAGATTCAGGAGAGCACAGGGTTGAAGTGGCCAGATGCTTTATCCTTAGCCCTTTTGTCCACATGAATGACAGCACATTCTAGAACAGGACTGTCACCCTACGAGGTCGTGTTTGGGCGCCCGGCAAATGTCTGAGGCATCCCGCATCCTCGTAGGCTTTCAGAAATTGAATATCCTTTGCTGGTGGACTATTTGTATGAGTTAACTAAAAGTCTGCGTTCTATTCACCAACAGATCCAGGATTCGCTCCCGCCAGTACCTGAGGGGCCAGGACATGACATTCGCCCTGGGGATTTTGTACTCATCCGTAACTTCCAGAGAAAAAGGAACCTAGAGCTGAGGTGGAGGGGGCCAGTCCAGGAGCTCCTTGCCACCCGCACAGCAGTCAAGGTCACCGGCCGAAAGAATTGGATTCATTGCCAGCATTGCCGCAAAGTGCCTCTACCCTTACCCTACAATCAGTGGGTCCGTGAGGGCATTGGGGACTCTGAGTCTGAGAAAGTCCCGTGATTTGTTCCCTTTTCGGATGCCCAACTCACGTGGACCCAAACAGAGGCTGCAAACGAAGAGATCCTAAAGGCAGCAGTGCCCCCGGAGATTAAGGCAATTCCAGAGTCTTCTTCCACTGGCCCCTCTGTGTCTGACCCCCTTTTTCCTGACCCCTCTGTGCCTGGAGTAGCTAGGTACAATTTGCGCCTCTGACGAAGGAACAGTGCACCAAAGGAAAAGTCAGATTAGCAGGGATGGATTCGATAAGTCAGGCAACAGTAGCTTCGGGAGAGGCGAGATTGGTGCATTGTTCAGACATTGTACAGGGTAAGATGAGTGTACTCCCAGGAGGGGAGTACATTACCCTGCAACGTGGGATACGGATCCTAGCTAGGACTGAGCAGCTCCACCGCTGGTGCTCAAGAGCGCCAATGTTGATGAACAATAGGAGTCTACCAGTGCAGCTCAGACGGACACTGGGGACATTTGCCCCCCCTTTTTTGTCATTAGTTCAATTGCATTCCTTTTTTTTCCTTGTTTACAATGTATCCGTTTGGTCGGCCCATTACTGAGGAAGAGCAGCCCTTTGCACCTCCGTGCCCAGAGCGGGGTTGGTCCACGAAGAGTAAAATAGTTTTTGTATCTATCGTTGTTATTGCACTAATAATAGTATTAGGGATATCCTACCTCCTAGATGAGAAGTATCCTGTACACTCTTTGATTGAGACAAATCCTGTTCCCCCTGAACACATGTGTGTTACTTTGGCAACTCACAAAGGAGAACATCGAAAAACTTACGCAGACAATGTATTTTTACAAATGTTGCATCAGGCCCATGATACGTCCAATGCTACTAATTGCTGGATCTGTGGATTGCTCCCCTCAGTTACACATAAGAGTGATATTTTATTATCGATGCCATTATCCTATCTCGGTAGTTGTGAAGGGTGGTTTGAACTGTTTGCTATAGTGCATTATCACTTTCAATTCTCTGCTATAAATATGACATATGCTGACTCTCGCACTGTGGTAGAATATATACGTTTCCATCAAGGGTTTACTCACATGGGGTTAGGAGACCAAGGGATCCCTGGTACATTGTCTCCAACAGCCTGTATGAATGTATATGAGAAGGTACAGAACGAAACATGGCTTTGAAATGAAATGCTAGATTTCCAAGGGTTCAACACTACTGAATATTTCCGATCATTCCAAACACGCAATATTACTAAGGATAAAGCAATGCCAGTGCCAGCAGTCAACACAACAGCTGGTTTCTGTGTTCGGGGAATTGGGAAGGTGAAAGTGGGAGAGAGTAATTGCAATTACACATATACGCTGAGTACGATTAGTAGCCCGCCTTTGCTCCCACCATATAATGTCTATTTTGTTTGTGGATCCCATGCTTATGTTTGGCTTCCTAGGGGGTGGTCAGGTATATGTTACCTTTCTTTCCTTCTCCCCCCAGTGTATATAGCACCATCCAATTACCATAAGGACCATCGATTGCAGCGTAGGAGTGCATACTTGCCCCGAGTTAGAAGGGTTATTAACACAGAAGATATAGACCAGACAGATACCACTTTGCAACAGTTCACAGATGCCATGAAAGGTATTGTACCCTTTTGGGGCCCCATGTCTAATAGCCTTAATATTCGTCGACTCACAAGAGTTGTCGAAGGGGTCATTAATACGACAACAGGGATTTTGACGAATACCACAGCTGAGCTCCAGGCTACGAGGCTTGTTGCGTTACAAAATCGGATTGTGTTAGACGTCATCCTTGCTGACCGGGGAGGAGCCTGTCGTGTCATAGGCAGTAGCTGTTGTGTATACATCCCAGACCACGCCCACAATGTCTATGCCGCCATACAGAAGTTGCATAGGCTTTCCTCCGACATACACCAAGAAAATGGTACCTGGACACTCTCTGGATGGTTCTGGGGTATATTCACATCCTGGGGTTGGAAAATACTTGCTTTCCTGGCGGTAGTTGCTGGTATTCTCCTCACATGTTGCCTCTGTATACAATGGCTCCCAGCCTGTTGCTCTTATTGTATCACATTCCTTACCCCAAAGCAGAAGGTGTCCATCCATGATACTCCTGCTGTAATTATGACTCAGAAGGAGATAGATATCTTTATGCAGATGGACGAGGATATATTTGAAGACTCTTCTTCCTTTGATGATGAATACATGCAGTGTTCTACATGCTAAAGATAGGTGTTGTATATATACTATGTTGTACTCTCTCTTTTTCCTCCACTTTTTATGGTTAGCTCATGCTAAAAGGAGGGTCTGTTGAAATATAAATGTGTGCATTCATTTTGCTAGTGTATTACACTATGTAAAGTTAGCATTCGCTGCACCATTTTAAGTTGAGCCGCCATTTTGAGCCATGATCGAAATTAACTTCTGTCTCACTCTGTCCGCCTCAGCAGATAGGCCTGCTCCCACCCTTAGAGAGGCAGGCACAGGCAGAGTAACCTTGATGCTGAGATAGCATGTACTCGGTCTTGGGATGGTAGCTCATCCCTCTGTAGTTCTTTTGTTGACTAGCTACCAAGTGGAAATTTCCAGTCTGGGCGTGTCTTCAGTGGTTCTAGAGATGTACAATAGATGTTACCATGTTGACAGAGGTCAGTCCCTCTGCAGCAATCTAAGGAGGCTGGTCAGACCGGACTCCGCTCGAGTGTATCTATAATAAATATCTGTGGTTTGTATTCAGTACTGTCTGACTGACTCTTCATTTGTAAGGAAGGCTGAGAGGTGGTCGCGAGTGACCCGGGTGGCCCTAATTGGGTCACTTCCTTCAATTATTCAACAGAGTTGACTAAATTATCCGTCAAGCAAAGCCAAATTATGAAGCCTAATGTAGCACATTTTAAAGCATTACTTCATTATTTCATCATTTTTAGGTCTCGCCTAGACAGTGCATGAGTTGTCGGTTTGAGTCATTTTGTTTTCTAACAGTAGGCTTGGAGGCCATCTATTACTTACAATTGGTTGGTTTCATTATCGCTCATATTTCCTTGCGTCAATTGCCAAAAGTGTCCTTTCTTCCTCTTCGTGTATCAGTCCCTCCCTGGTAGCATGGGCGCATTACTTGTATCCTTCCACTGCTCATTTTTTTAGGTGCTACAAGAGTGCGTCTTTTGAGCTGTCTCCCTCATGTACCTGCTCCCCTCCATGTTCCTCATGCACACCGACACTCCACTATCCACTGTCTGTTTGCCTGCCCCAGCCCCTCCCTATCTCCATTGTTGTCAGCTTACCCCAGCCCCTCCCTAACACCCTTCTTTGTTGTCAGCTTGCCCCCAGCCCTTCCCTTCAACCCCCTATTGTCTGTGCTGTCTCCTACCCCCCTCCATGTTGCCTCCCACCCCGCCTCTGTGTTGTCTCTTGCCCCTCAACCTGCAATTAATAAAAGATAAAAGCACTATCACATGGCCAGCACTGGTCGCACCATAGAGTTTGTTTGAACTTTTAGCCATGCTGCCCAGCAGCCGTGATTCTGTACAACAAGGCTAAAAAAATGTTGACAAAGCCAGTAGTTCTCTTATTGGCGAGGCCGATTGTCTTTGCCAATGCTTGTTTACAATGAATGTAAAATGTTGGGAAACTTTCTTTAGAGGGCCTGACCAACCTTTTATACTAATTTCTGAAGTGACCTTCATTTGGAACACATGACTGGAATTTTATAGTTGATGAAATGCATTGGCCAGCAGATATATGTTGGAGGGTCATAGCTGACAATGCATATTTCTTTATAGAAACAGTGCAATATGGTTTGTATAAACCATATTTTATGCAAATTTTAAATTAGAGAAAGGAATTTCCTACTATGAATCACCAATTTATCACGTTTAGCCAATCCATTTCAATGGAGTGTTCACATAGGGCAGAACTTTAATGCCGGAGATAAGATGTCTCTATATAACACTGAAAGGTTGAGTGCATTTTAAGAGTGACGCATGTTAGGTGGGGTGTGAAGATAGTGATATGGATGTGAAATGTTGACCAGTGGGTTGGCTGATCTAGGTGATCATGGTGATAGTGGTTGTTGTTTCTGCCTTTTATCTATAAAGAGATCTGTATTCTCCATTTATCCAGCCAAAATGTACTATTGCTGTTGTCTCTTCTTAAGGTTGCAGTATATAAGTGAAATAAACGTGTTGTTTTGCTGATTGCATAGGGTGGCAATATTTTATTAGGATTTTTGACTTCAGTGAGTCTCAATGCAGCTTTACACTTTAATCTCCCATGAGCCAAAAATGGCCGTGGTCAAGAACTTGAGAACCCTAAGAATTGTGGGGACTGTTACCAATAGGTTGCATTTTTGAGTGATGGTACCAGCTCGAGCTAGATTCTAAAAATCTGTACTTTGTTAAACTTAATGAGTTCTATTAGCAAAGCTTGCTTCTACGTAGTAGGTGTGCTTACTCCTGGAAATTCAAGTGTAAGCGATAGTACGGGACACCTACTTGCAGAAAAATATATTTCAGGCCCAGTGTGTGCTTTTCTCCAATCTCCATGCCTTCTTTCATTCGAAATTTGGATGCTCTACCTCATCTAAAAGACAAATTAATTTAAGTTTACTTTACATTTTATGCTGACTGTTAGACTTGGCACCATTGGCGTGGGTCTCCCTTCCATTTCTTTTGCCGTTGCCGCCGGTGTTTTTGTTAGTCTAGATGATTTGGGCACTTTGCCACTGCTGTTCAGTGCCAAAGTGCAAGTGCTCCCTTTGTAAAGTATTGTTGTGGATTAGTGATTCCATGATTGGCTATTTGATTTACTTGTCAGACCCTAGTACAGTGCACTATGTGCGCCCAGGGCCTGTAAATCAAATGCTGCTGGTGGGCTTGCACCCACAGAAGCAGCTTGTAAAATGTGACTCAGGCCTGCCATTGCAGAGCCTGTGTGCAGTCTGGGACTGCCATGTCGACTTGGCAAGTGCACACACTTGCCAGTCGCTAAACCTTCCCTTTTCTACATGATAGTCACCCCTAAGGTAGGCCCAAGGTACGTACCCCTGTGGGCAGGGTGCATTTTATGTGAAAGGTAGGACATGCCCTGATGTGTGTGGCATGTCCTGATAGTGAAATACTGCCAATTTCGTTTTTCACTATTGCAAGGCTATCTGTTCCCATAGGCCAGAATGGGAAGTTAGTTTATAACATCTTATAAACCTAACTGACCCTAGAAACAAGATAGGAAAATAAAGTTTAATATGCCTGCACTCAGAATGTTAAAGTGCATCTTTTAGTGAGGGTGATTTTTACATTCTGTGTTTGAAAATACCACTTTTAGAAAGTAGGTATTTTCTTGCCTAACCATCCAGTGTGCCTCTGCTAGGTTTGTGGATTTCATGTCTGGCTTTTGGATGACAGGGGCTGGAGCAGGGCAGTGGCTCCAGAAGTCTGATGAGTCAGGGCTGGGCTGAATAGGCTTGGTCTGCATTTGGAGTGGTGGGAGGAGTAGCACCTTCACCTGAATAGGGCTGTGCCTGCCTTCCACAATGACGGCTCCGCCCCCCTGTGGTGTGTTTGAAGCCAGGGCTCACACTGACAAGGGAGGTTGTTGTGCACTTGCAAAGTGCCCCACAGAACTGGTTTTGGCTGGGTACAGACACTCTCTGCCTTCAGAGAACAAAGGATTTTGGTGTATAAAAATAGGGGCCCAGACCCCAGACTTTTAGATCACTTCTGGGAAATCAAGAGGAAACCTTTGCCAAGGAAAAGAGTCGGATAAGCTGAGGAGGAATACTGCCCCTGTGCTGTTTGCTGTCTGGGGTCGGCCTGCAGTGGCTGCTTGCTGCCAAGGAAAGGAGAAAAAGGACTTTGCTGTTTGCTTTGTCACCTGCTTGAAGAAAAGATCTCCAAGGGTTTGAAACTGAGCTTGCCTCCTGTTCTGAAGTCTCAGGGACACAAAGACTTCACCACCAGCTCCCCTGAATTCCCTTGCTGGGAATTCCAACCTGCAAAGAGGTGCCTGCTGCTGTTTAGGACCTCTGGAGACTGTTTGTCACTGGGAGCTGGGAAATCGACGCAACACCGAAGAAGCGTGTCGCATCCGCACTGGTTTCTGACGCATCGCGAAGAAACCGTTGTAGCGCCTGCCGCGGCTCAAGAAATCGCCGCCGCCGCACCGATCCCAAAGCAAGCCTACTGTGCGGCTGCATGAAGACACGCATTGTACCGGATCGACGCATTGCATCGAGGCGCCAAGACTGTTGCATCGTTTGGGGTCCGCAGTAAGAAACAGACGCATCAACTCCCCACGCAGTAAGGAACTGACGCATCACCTCCCCTGCGCCGCAGTAAGGAACAGACGCATCACCTCCCCTGAGTGTAAGGAACAGACGGATCACCTTCCCTGTGGACATTTTGTTTGCTTTGCGAGACGCATCTAAGGCACTTGTGAGAAAAGTGTTGCATTTACAACTTGCAGTGAAGTGAACTATTTCTACCATCTGCAAGTCATATTTTTATTACTGTATTGTGGATTTTTGTCGTTTGGTCTTGTTTTGAGTTTAGATAAAGATTACTTATTGTTCTAAACTGGTGTGGTGTCCATTTGTAGTGTTTTCACTGTGTTACTGTATGTGTTCACAAATGCTTTACACACTGCCTTTGAGATAAGCCTGTCTGCTCGTGCCAAGCTACCAAGGGGGTGAGCAGGGGTTATTTTAGGAGTGTATCCCCCTTACCCTGACTAGAAGCAAGGGCCCCTATTTGGACAAAGGTACCTACCTCTGCCAACTAGAGACCCCCATTTCTAACACTGACGATTTCTGAGACTTCACCTATATGATGCAGACTTTACGTGGCTCTCTTTTTAAAAATCATCAAATAGAAAACACAGGCTTCTTTTATCCCCATAACCATCTTTTCCATTTGATGAAGCCTCATTACGTCCATGGCATCATTCCAGGGTGAGGAAAAGGGTTCAAGAAATGTCTTGGGAAAGAGCGCACTTGATTCGTTTGACACCGTAGACTGGGCCTACATGTTTTCAGCTCTCTTGCGGTTTGGCATCCCAGTGTGCCTACTGTGTCTCATTCATTTGTTCTACACAGCTCCCACAGCCTGAGTCAAGATTGGCCAAATTATTTCGGCCCTGATAGAGATTAGCTGGGGTACACGCCAGGGGTGCTCGCTGTCACCACTCTTATTCGCACTAGCGGTGGAACCGCTGGCCCAGCGACTGTGGCAGGGTGGAGAAGAATGAGGTGTACACTTGGGGGACGAACTTCACGCCGTCTCCCTCTATGCGGATGATGTTCTCATCTATATATGAGACATTAGGCAGGAACTTGGTGGCATTGCGGCGGCACTTGAGGAATTTCGCAAGGCATCAGGTCTGGGTGTGAACTGGGCAAAGACCTGCTTGTTCCCCATGAGCCCGGATTGTCCACCACATTTACTGGCGGTAGGGCCCCAGCAAGTGCAGTGGGAACCGTGCACTTTCTGTTACCTTGGAATTTGGATGTATAATACCCACGACTAAATAGACGGTAATCTCACCCGAGCCATAGCCTTCCAGGGACTGCAACTGACATTCTGGAGCATGCTCCCGCTTACAGTGCAGGGCCGGGTCTCACTATCCAAGATGGTGATGCTTCCCCGACTCCTTTATTATTTTCATTACCTACCAGTACAGATACCAAAGTCTACATTCTGGACTATACATAGTATGCTGGTGTCCTTTATCTGGAGAAGCGGGCGTCGACGGGTCACCCTTCAGAAGCTCCAACTACTAGTCGACAAGGGGGGTCTGGGAGCTCCTAACTTTGAGCATTAATATCTGGCAGAAAAACTGCAATAACCATCCAGATGGCTGGTGGGTCATTATTTAACAGAGCTGAGCCTTCCTGCACCAGACCGTGCTGATAGGGCGATCCATGAACTGTTCCTACCAACAGGAAAACTCCTGCCACATTCCAATAAACTCCTAACCATAGCCCATGACAGCTATACCAGAAACCTGAGGCTGTCCCAGACCCTGGCACACATGTTCTGGACCTGCCCAGAAGTACAAATACTATGGAAAGCAGTCACAGATGCCCTGACAACCATCACAGGGAAGGAGGACCCACACCTTATGGAGGTGGGATTGCTGGGGCTCTTCAAACGTAAAAACACTGGGGGAGCCTTCAGCCAGTTTATAGACCTAGCCCTCCTTATCACTAGGAGGGTCATCGACATGAGGTGGAAAGATGCCCAACTTCCCGATCTATCCTACTGGTTTGCGGCCACCTTGAAATGGGGTAAGGCAGAATTGGTGGCGCTCCATCAGGAGGAGGTTAGAGGCCTGCGAAAAACCCCATTGCGCTGGAATGGGATACACTTCTGTATGAGTTGCAGGTGCTCTCTTAAGAGCCCAGAGATGAAGTGGTGGATGGGGAGACAGAGGCCTCTTAGCGTGCCACGGTGCGCTTCAATTCACTGTGTATCTTGCTGAGAGTTAGCCATTGCGTGTAGCTGGAAACTGTTCCCTTATATTGAGAGTACCCTTGCTCTCCTGCCTAATGCTTATACAATCTCGAACCCCTGGTTATCAACGAATAAAGCTGTACTATTTGTTTGGTGCATGGTCAGGGATCTTGGCTAAGGTTGTCTGTAATGACCTGTCAGTTGTGTTTGTTCTCAATACTCTTTACTGATTATGGAAAGCTGAACCAAAATCTCCTGTTGGGTTAAACATCTTTGTGTAAAATGTAAACCCCGTCATTTGTATCCTTATATTGTAATGACTATTCTTTTGTGTACACTCAAATATCAATAAAAATTGGTTAAAAAAAAAGAGAGAGCACTTGATTAATATTTCCAAGAAAAGGAACCCTATGACAACTGTATGTCCAGAAGATATGAGTTGTTGTGCGAGTTTCTTGCCATCAGCCAATACTTGGTCAATTAAAGGACAGGGTGACTTGTTTACTCCGAGCCTGCAATTCCAAACGTTTTCATATCATTTCCATCTGGAAGATCCAGAGGGGACAGACAAACAAAGTTCATGGATTTGCTTCCCATGATTCATAGAGGTATGGTGAAAACCCTGAACCGCCTCCCCTGGGATGATTTCCTGATCCAGGGTGTTCAGTGGGCAGGGCATCCTAAAACAGATATGTTGGCAGCCTGCAGTCCTCTGTGGTCACCAGGTAAGAAATGCTTGGAAGGGTGCTGTTGATGGTAATGGTGCATGGGGCAAAGGGGCGGGACTGAGGACTTTGCATGACTGGATGGTTGGGTGTATGCCAGAGCTGGGCAATTGGGAAGCTAGGACTTACAAAAGTGCGGTTTGGTCCACTTGTCGCAGCAGCAGGAACGTTGGCCATATTTAGATTTTTTTAAGCTTCACACACTTTGCGAAGCTCACAGTGTTTTTTTTCTCAAATATAATTTTGCAAGATGTATGACTTTGCAATCTAGCACACGCATAATGCAGATTTCAGTTCAGATATTTTTTTACACTGTCTGTTTCTCTGCCAGTTTCATTTCTTGCGCATCTTTGCAGAAGGGTCATAGCGGGTGCAGCCAGTCCTGCGAGGCAGTCAGTACCTCTTTAAAAAAGCCATTTACAATGAGAAGGTCAGAGAAGATGAGCCATCCATTCAGCCTCTGACAGTGTCACTTTACGTCAAGGCAAGGTTTTCTCTTAAGGTGACATTTCAATAAAATGTTTAGGATAAACTGGGCGATTTCCCTGAAAATGCAGGATGTCCCTGGGAATCGGTCTCTGCTGATTTATGGACACGTTCCTTTCAATTTATGACCTGCGACGGGACTATATCACTGGAGGATGAGAACGAAATGCCCCTATTAGAGCCAGCCCATATATCCAATAGACAGATTTGCCAAGATTTTGAAAATACTATGCTGTGTAAAAAAGTAATTTTTCTTTTTTTGGCAAGGTGCAGTTGGCTTTGGTAGGAGTGAAAGGATGATGATGCATGCCCAAAAGTTCTGTTTTATGATAGTGCACTTGCTCTACTGCTGGGAGCACGTCAGGCCTTATCCTTGCAATGATATTTTAGCAACATTTATTTATTTATTTATTTTTTAAATGTCGTCTGAAACATGAGTTCCTGGTGATCATTTAAAGGTGCAGCTCCAAGTTGCAGCCTCCCCAGCAGAACTCATGACAGCAATACACTTAAATAAAATGCTCCATTTAATAGAGTGTCTTGTGGTGGTTTACATTGGATTGCGGTCACCCTTGCACATCTGTAGCCTTCCATAGTATCGGCTCACCACTTCTGGAGAATTTAGGCACCCACCCAACCTGTCAACCTATCCATGCCACGCCAACGATACCACAAAGACTCAGTTCAGAACCTATGTCTACCAAAAGGACTAAAATCATTCCTGTATCTCTCCCACTTCACAACTGTCTTCCCTCCTGTCCTCTCTTATAGAGTTAGCCTGAAGTGCACCAAAGACTCCTGTGTCTAACACTAGTAGTCATAGTAAAGCAAGGCTTATTTTACCTGCATAGAGAAAACTTTGTGCACTGAGATTTTATCTGACTGTATTACACTGTGGCCCTTATTACAAGAGGCCCACAATGATATTTCCAAGGCAACACTATTCTGGGCCACTCTAGGTCTCCCTGTGCCTCTGCACCACAATTTTCTGGGACAGCAAACTCTGGTTCCAGTAGTGACGGGCCTAGTGAAATCAGTCCAGCGCTTGTCAGCGGAGCTGCAGGGGAAGAGGGGGTGAGGTCAATTGCTGTGCAGGCCCCCAATAGTGTGACCACCTCACTCCATAGCATTACGGACACTGTTTCTGTTCTTGGATGTTCTTGTGATAACCTTCATCATCTTGGATGCAGATGCTGAGGAAAGCAGAGACCCACATTTTTTTCTGTACGTTCTCAGCCCGCTTTTGGAAAGGTTGTGATTGGCCAAGGAATTCACTTAAAATTTAATATGAGTGTTGGCGCAGATAGATTTTCCGCTCTGATGCACTCTTATTCAGATAAGGTGTGTTTGCCTCAATCTATCTAATTTAACTGTGTTAAAGTGAACACACTTTATTTTATTTACAAACCACAAAAATGCTAGTTAGGCAAGCTTTTAAATGTATAACTCTACCCAAAGATTAATGCCTACATACAAACATCTATGACCCCCATTTCCTTCGCTTGAATGCCATACACTGTAGAATCCCCCACTGCAATCTAGGGCAAATCAAGGTAGAAACACAGTAACACATATTGAAAGGTATACTGCTCAAAAATAGGGAGGCTAACATATGGAACATAACTGACCTCACTTGACAGTCCAGGGCGTAGAATTCCTAATTGCTTGCTGACTTATACAGCCAAACACATCTGCCTTCAAGTTAAGGAGCATGCACTGATGGCTTGATCTGAAATATTGTAATACTAGATGTGTTTGAAAGTGCCTTTGTGCACGGATAGTGTACATGCAGTTCACATGTCGTGCTCAGAAATTCGGTGTGTCTCCAAACGCATCTGCCTTTGAGTGGAGGAGCATGCCTTGGTGAACTGATTTCAAATATCATAATACTAGATGTATTTGAAAGTGTATTTTTATATACATGGGCAGTGTTCATGTGGTTCACATGTCATGTGCAGAACCTTGGTGTGTTCTTTATTGGAACACCGTAGAACGTTTGATCAAACCCGGGAGAGGGAAGTCCTAAATAGTTAAAACGATACTATATGGCAACCTAACAACAAATAGTAGAGAGAAGAGATAAGGGCAAAAAGTCTTCCTATACTTTTGTAACACACTTCTAGTTGGTTTCATCATTACCAGGTGCCCTGATCAACAGCCAGTAAAAACGTGGATTGGCAACTAAAGGTCACCTTTATTCCTTGGGCCATTCTTAGTTAAAATGCTATTCCAACTGGGGAGGCCGTGAGGCATCCGGATGATGGACAGCCCACATGAACCTCACTAAATGCACCGAGTTGAACACCACTGTTGATAGCTAAGATTTAAGAGGTCAGTGGATTTGGAGTAGGAGATTATAGAAGTAACGAGGAGTATTCTATCACAATTGGAATTTCACAACTTCCTGTGGTTGGGGGTTCCTTTGAGTTATGGGAAGTGGTGAGTTTGTCCAGCTGTACAGCATTTACTGTGGTTTCTTTGTCAAATGCTCAGTTTCAGAAGATAGTCTTTTTCGCGGGAACGTTTTATTGCACAAAGGGCAAGCACATTAGAGTTTATATCTTAAGATGCAGAGACTCAGAAGTTCGGCTTCTTTTTTTCTTGAAAATGGTTGTGCCCATGTCTTTCAATGCTTGGAAGTAAAGATCAAAAGTTTGCAACATTTTCTTCCACCTCAATAAGTGGAGTGAATTCAGTGAATGTTCTATGGAGTGATGTATCCAGAGTGACCAATGTCCTATTAAATTCACATGGACAGACTTCATCACCATTTCAGATATTGGTCACAACCCTTTAGTTGTCAAAACTGCACCCAATGCCATCAATCAGGTAGGAATTAAATGGAACAGTGTAACTAATGAGGAAGTCAGAGCATGGTATGAATGTCCAGTGAAAGTGGAAGGACTCTAAGTAATGCAGCATACCATGCATGAAGACACCACAGTAACAGAACACAACTGACTAAGGTTTCATCTTATCAACAAAGATGGAAATTGTGTTTTATTATCCTTTGTATCTTAGGAAATGAACAGATAAGCCATCCCCAAAGCTACGAGCAACAAAAAGCCTCCGCCCAATGTGCTGGATCGATGCAGAAGTGAAAAACAGTTTGCCGTGAAAAAGGCCCAAAAATGAGCTGTAAAATATAAAGAAATGTAAACGACCAGCAGTGAAGCTTCTGGAAAACTAAGTGGGACAGTTTTGACTATGTCAAACAAGTCAAACATGGAAACCAAAGTCAAAGAGCAATCCTGAAACACATTTGATAAAGAATTCAAGATTTTTTGTGATCTCAGCCAAATCAATCCTTGGTCTAAGAAATAGAGGACATTTCTCCCAGATTGACAGTCCTGTCACCTCGTGGCTAATATAATTCAATATTATTCAGCCACTGGTAGCTTGAAAAACGAACAGGGCCAAGCTACCCTCATTCTATAGCACCTTTACTGGCTACCCCTTGAACCTTCAATATTATGAGAGGTACTCATAAAGCAATCCCCAATACCCACCCTCCCTCTCTGAAGAATAAACTCAAACTCACAGGCAGAAATCGAGAAGCAAGCAAGAGGTAGAAATTAATTAACTCTGGAAACTCCTCAAACCAAAAAAGCAATACAGCAAAATAGGTATTCTTTTGTTTAGCCCCAAGACTGTGGGACTGTATTCCCCACTGCTTAACACTAAATCCTAACCTTTATCCTTTCAGGAAAGACTTAAAACACAGCTATTTAGACTATACCTTCCCAGCTGAACTCAAAGTCCACCTCATCGCTGATCTTTTGTAACTGTATCAGTTCTTTACTTGTAAAGTACTCCATTGACTGGAGGCTATGTCTGCGCTACATAAATACTTTATACTCTAAGGAGCATCATCAGTGGCAAAGTAGGCATGATCAACATCATGAAAATGAGATTTTGTCCAACAACATCACAACTATTGAACTTGGCATTCTTGAAAGGTTGGTCTCGAAGCATGCCCTCAGTACTACACAATGTGCAGCAACACCTCTTCTGGAAAGAACCAATGTTCATCTGAAGATACAAATAAGAATAAATAGGCTTTCCTCGTGGATGACTGGAAAAGGCTGCCAAATTCTACTTAATTGATGTGCATCGGAAGGGACTATCTAGATCTGAACTGCAAAGAATAAATCAAATTTGTTAGAAAATGACAAAGCCTTTTTTCACATTCGCAACCTGTTTCCACTGATTTTGATGATGAAGTGGAAGGTTTAAATGTACTGAAGCACACTATAATGAAACAACAATGGAAGACGCAACCAGGCTACAACACAGGGAGTTTTTTTCAAGATATCTTTACTTAGTAGAGGTGCCCAGCATCAGTGCATGTAGGTACTATTGCAAGCAAGGATGTCCTCCCATCCTGTTAGAGGTAACAGAAGATATAGGGAGCCACATTTTGCTTACCTTCATGCCTGCTACTTCCCATTAGAAGAAATTGTATTATATCCCTGGATTAACTGTCCTTGATATGCTCCTAAAAATAAGAATAACCTGGAGAAATGGCCTCTGCATCACCAGAAGGAAAAGAACCGTGATGAGACCCTGTGTCACTGAGATGCCTGCTCCACAACTGAACCCCCGGCCACCAAAAAGGCTGTCAGGCAGTGTAACAGTACGCTGCATCCCATATCCAGTCTAAATTCTCTTCCCTTGGTGAGCACAGGGCTCACAATGCAGCATGCAGAGTGAGCACTGGGCCAGTCACAATTCAGCTGATGGCCAATATTACCACAACTCTATGTGTGAGAGTGAGCACAGAATCATAGCACCACCACCAGCAGGATACTGCACAGCGTCATCTCTACGGTCTCTAATGGCCATAGGCAGCAAATGTCACACAGATCCAGCAGAGCAACTGAGAACTGGCCTGCACCTGATATTTGCTGCTCTAGAATGGTAT
The DNA here is from genome assembly GCA_963921515.1 of Calotriton arnoldi. Taxonomy (NCBI): domain Eukaryota; kingdom Metazoa; phylum Chordata; class Amphibia; order Caudata; family Salamandridae; genus Calotriton; species Calotriton arnoldi. The sequence continues at coordinate 1,908,950 of CAWUFW010001381.1, forward strand.
AGCGAGGTAAGAGGCAAGAAGCTGTCCACAGCAAGTATCTATGAGCTCAGTACTGACTCGTGAGTTCTATGATTTGCTTATTGATCCAGTGGCAGCAACTAGGACCAACTGCATGTGACGCTGCAGGTATGTTGAACCCCAGAAGGCACGCAGCAGCACAGACTTCTGCAGACTTTGTAAGAGAGAGATATGCCAATCAGCTGAGTGCCTCACGATGAATCCCTGACTTCCGGAAACGTCTACTCTTTCAGAGCTTACACCACACCTAAGATGCACAGCCAACTTTAGACCACATGCCCAAGTATACAAAGGGATCGCACTGAATGAGTGAAACGGAAGTCTGTTTATTGAGTCAATGTAATAAGCAGGTATGTTTGGGCGGATTCTTGCAACCTTGGTTCCATAACAGATATAACATGGGACCAACAGGCATCTATGAACATCAGTGTTAGTCCCGAGTGGACGAGCCTTGCAATCTCGAAATGATTAGAAATCAACATTGCAAAGGAATTTATTGTCAGGAGAAAAAAACAAATGTGTTTAATTTGAACTCACTATCAACTTATATCAAGCAAAGGGTTTCCCTCCCAAGCTACGTATTCTGTGTTGCTGTTAATTCATTATGCTACTGGAACAGCTTGCAATATCTGAAAACACGTCTGACCGAGAAGCATTAATCCTTGCTGATTATTTTTGTTAATTCAGTGTGTGATAGAGTGACAGACACACATAGAGATAGATAGTTAGAAAGAGAGTGTGTGTTCTGGGTGTTGTGCTCCTATCCTTGTGGGGATGTGGGGATGATAACACTCAAGGTGGGACTTGATTGCACTGTGGGGACCCGAACCTAAGTCCCCTCAAAGCAATGTCTTCCTAGTAGTAAAAAAATGACTTTCCAATCATCTGTGCCAATTTTGACACAGTGTGTGGGTGTGAAGCACCATTTGAAGCACCGACTTGTGGTGCACCTAACATCTCCTTTGGTTAACATAACAACAAATCCTACATTCCAATGAATCATTCTCATGAGGTGCAATAAACTATCACTTTCTACTAATATTTTGCTTTGCTTTGTCTCGGTTTCTGCAGTAATCACTGGGTACTGTGGAGATGTTGAGGGAATATTAGTTAGAACAGTGTCATGCCACTGCCCAGTGAAGCATGCTAGTCGCTATAATATTGCAGCTGTATGAATGGTAACAGGTGGTTGTAAGAGTGGGCCCTTCCAGAGGACCACATCAGCAGCTTATAAGTCACTGACCAACCACATCTGACAACTCTACACCAGTAGAAAGTGTTGTATAGAAAGTACTTTAGATGATCTGTCATGATATTCTGAGTTGACATAAGTGGTTAAGAACCTCAGCCTTGCCTATCCTTGCAGTAATGTTCCAGGGAGATGATGTCAGAAAAGGGGGAAAAATCAGTGACTTTCCAAAAGCAGTTCAGGAGCATTGATTTTCTCTTAAGGCCTATTTTAGACCACTAAACTGCACAAAAGATGTTCATTTTTTTAACATGCATTTTATAACATATACATAATGCTTAACTTTAACCGCAATTAAATGTCACTCAAAATGTCAGACAAACTTCTTTGAAATGTCACATAGGAACACACTGAAAATATTGAAATTTCACACATTAGCAAACGGAAACTTGATACTATGGAAGATTAATCAAGGGATGAAGAGGGCTGTCTTGCAGGTAGGGAGAGACATGGTGAAAGAAATTAAAGTCCTGTCAGATGTCCTGGAAAACCTTCTAGTGGCAGGGTAAGTGCAAAAGGGTAGATTAAAGGGTACACACACAAATATATATATATATATATTGCACGCATTTATTTAGAAAATAAAGCCCTGGGGAGGTGGCGGTCCCCGGGGCTGCGAGTGGCCCACGTGGTCCCCCCACATTTAATATACATAGCCCCAGGGAGGTGCCGGTCCCAGGGGCTGTGGGGACACGCGCGGGCCCCGCATCTATTTTAATGATTGCCCCCGGGACCTGGCCCACCTGGGGGCTTAAAGAAAACGAAGCGCGGGAGCCCACGTTTCATTTCTTTTTACATTTTCAGCCGGATTTGCAGATCCAATGCAAATCCCGCCAATTTGTTTTTAAAAAAATGCTTTTTTTGGCCGTTGGGGTCCCTAAGCGGTCCTAGGGGTTCAGGGCATTTCTACCCTGCCTCCTTTTCTTAATTTTTAATGTTTTTTGACCTTTTGTCTTGTGACTCAGTTCAACCGAGTCACAAGATGGCTGCCGGCTGCCAACACTTCCTGGTTGAAGTGTTGGCAGCCAATCAGATCACATGCTCGAGATCAGGAGGGTTCGCAGATCCTCTCCGTCTCTACTGGTATATCTGAGAAATGTTTACATTTCTTAGGAACCACTGAATGGATTTACACCATTTAACAAAAAGAGTGCGCTCTGGACCAAGAGCTACCTTTCCGCCAAATTTGGTGTAATTCCGTTCAGCAGTTCAGGCTGTAGCTGCGTCAACAGTTTCCCATGGAAATTAACATGGAGAAAAAGCATTTTGGGACCCCCCCTTTTTTCTTGGCCCCTGCTTGACGAATGACCCCAGAACTTTCAACACAGCAGCTGAAGTGAGTGGGCCATTAGTTTAAAATTTTTTGGAAAGATGCGTCGAAGGCGCCCAAGATTTTGTCAAAAGAAAAAATGCTTTTAGAATAGGAACAAGGTCCTAACATAACTACCTTCTGGCGATCACCAGTATATATACACACACATATAAATACACTGGGGTACTGGGGTTGCCCTGCGGATGCACTGCATCATAGAGCCTTCATGGGGTGTTTGAGAATCTAGTGTAGAAGAAGAAAGATGGCTTGGAGAGATCAAAGTGCAATTGGAGCTGCTCTGTTTCTGGTGGTAATAGAGACTGGGAGCCTTCTCCTGGGAAGGTTGTTAAGGACATGGTTCAGTGGAGCAGTGGAGTCCAATTATAAGACTACAAGCCGTAAGTTGGAATTGAGTGGTGAAAAGAGATCCTCTGTGATGGAGATCAAAGGCTGAGGAGCTACTCACAGAGCACTCATCCTAGGCACCAACTTTGATTGGGTTAAAAAATTGTTTTCACTGTGAGAAGTGGCACTGTCTGAATTTGTGATAAATTTTATTTTCTGAACTGGAGGACATTGATGGAAACTAGCAATAGTCTCTTCACTGGCAACAGAGAAATTGTACAAAGTACAGCTGTAATAACACCACCAACGTTTCCATAACATAAACACACAGAGATAACTCGGAATTTTCAAATTAAAGTCACTTTATTTTAAGTGCATGCAAAAGAAAATCGGTTAGTAAAGTGCCATCCCCCCAGAACTTCGTGATATATTGCAGATGGTACAAAGTGTGAACAGGTTTAATTGAGTGCAAAGTGACTACTTTGTACACTGTTGCTGCCCCAGTCTGTGCTCAAATATCTTGGCACTCTAACGACTAATGTCTAAGAACAACACAGACTAGCTGGGATTCCCATTTCCTCTACAAATCATCTTTTAAAGTAGGGTGCACTGGCACATGACTACACTGACATGATGAAATTAATACATTTAGTAGAAAAAATCTACATAGATGTGCATATCTGACTAGAGTTCGTACCACTGCTTGACATTTAAAAAATAAAATTTATTTTTGAAAGTCTCGCCTGATACAGTGTGCATGCACTGTTGCTAGCAACAATCTATTGTTTCTAAAAAAAAAATAACTAAAAAAGTGCTTTTAGCCCACACCATTGATTAGCTTCATTGTCACTCTTATTTACTTAATTTTCATTGGTGTGCGCTTCTGCGCATGTTGACTTCACTTCGGCTGTGTGTTTTGTTTCCCTTCCCTGGAGCATGGACCAAGTACTGATTGATTTCATGATTAGTGTACTTCCACGCTGCTTGTGCATGTATTGTAATACCTTTTCTGCAAGTGTGTATTGTTTGTTTTTATGTTCTTTTTATTTGCTCCAATGCCACTCTATCTCGTTTTTTAGCTGCTTGTATGCCCATCGTTTTTGCCTCTTTTGTGTGCTCCATGCTCCCCAAACTTCACTTTCCATGAAGCTGGTGTTCTCTGGCTATTCCTATTTGAGCCGCATAACAACACAAATAATTATATTTTATTAAATTTACATGTTGCAGCATTCACTAAAGGTGCGTTTGTTTACGACTTGTCCTCGTTTTTGGATGCATTCTGTGAAATGCCGCCTTCGTTCCCAATTTGGGAAAGTCATTATAAGTTACATGTTTTTAAATTGCACTAACTGGTGATATTGGCGCATGCCTAAATGCATGTGTATGAGGGGTGTTAGCAAGTCATTGGTTGTGCACCTCCATAACACTCCGTACCATACTCATGCCATAGTATACAATAAGAGACCATAACATACCATATTCTGAAATAAATTACTATAACATACCATTCCATATTGTGAAGTAACAGGCCAAATCATACCTTAAAATACCATAAAAATACAATGACAGTCCAAACCATATCATATCATATTATGACATACTAAACAAAAACAGCCCATATCATAACATACCATACATGCTATAAAATGACATACCATAACATACCATGCCATGCCATACATCCCACTCCATCCCATTCCATCCCATACCAAACCATTCAATTCCATACCATACCATCCTGTACAAAGACAGGCCACACCATATCATATTATCACCCTCGCCTCCTTTTACCTCTACTCACCCCTGAACCCTCAAGACACTCTCACCTCACTTTACCTCTACCCACCCCTCAGCCCTTAAGTCACCCACACCTACCTTTACCTCTGCCCGGCCCTCAACCACCAAGTCACCCTCATCTCCCTTTACCTCTACCCAACACTCAACCCTTAAGTCATCCACATCTCACTTTACCTCTACCCATCCCTTTACCCTAAAGGCACCCTTACCTCCCTTTACCTCTACAGATCCCTAAACCCTAACATATTTTTTTCTAAATAACATAAGGATGTTATATAAAAAAGAAATACCTGTGTAGTTATGTACTGTTGGGGTAAAGGTATGGAAAAAGAATGAAAAAGTATTTATAAAGCGGCAAAACAGCTGCTTCCAAAACAAGCATTTGCAATGCAATAGGTCTCGCATTTTTAGAGTTAGAGCTATTTGCGTTGTAAATGACAATGTCTTTACCTATGTGTTTTGTTTTTGAGTGTAGTGGATGTATGAGCAGAGATGCAGCTGCAGCAATGTCTAGAGGGCTCGGAATGGGGGAACTACCATTGGGAACAGAGACTCGGCTGTAGCACTGCCTAGAGTACTTAGAATGAGGAATTACCACTGGGAACAGAGATGCAGCTGCAGCACTGCCGAGAGGATTTAGAATGAGGAATTACTGATGATACCAGATAAGCAGCTAGCAGCACTGTCTAGAGGACTTAGAATGAGGAAATACCGACTGGACATGAGAAGCAGCTGCAGCACTGCCGAGAGGACTTAGAATGAGGAATTACTGATGTGACCAGAGAAGCAGCTAGCAGCTGCCAGTTGACTTTCAGTTATTGAACTGGGCTGAAATGGACACGCACGCTAAATAAACATCTGTGCCTGCCAGTTCATCCAGCACCTAAGTTAAAGTCATTCACCACACCGGAGGCAGACAGTTTCCATCCCACAACCAGTGCCACCTATGCAACTCTCCTGAAGTGTAGCCCTGAGCGCAGCATGTGAAGCAGTATTTGCATCTCCAGCCTCAGTGCTTGTCCCTGACATCACAGGCTTCCAGTGGATAGCAGCACTCAGAGAAGTTAGAGCTGCTGCACCAACGATGCACAAACCAATACCTATGGTCCAGTCAGCAAGCCATGTATTGCGTTTTTGTGCTGCTCTCTGACTTATCACTTAGTACACAGATGATTCATGTGTTTGCTTGTGGTTAATGGATTAATGAGTTTATTCTAATAAGCTGCATGCTGGTACTTGGTTTTTGGAGCAACATGGTTCCTTTCCTGTGACCCTTTTATTCTTGCGATATCTGGGCACTGCTTCATTTCTTGGCATCTTGATTTCACTTCAGCCAATGTCTGCTTGAAACTATCGGTTTGCGTGGCATGCATATGGTGATCAAATAACTGCATGTAACCATGGCACGATGTTCCCGCTCTATACTTTAATTCATCAATCAGTGCTTTTTGGGAGTTTTAGTCTCGGTTCAGTGCAAAGGAAACAACTGGACCAGCGCAGCTGATTAACTTTAAAAAAAAAAGTTTTGAAAAAAGCCTTACTCTGAAAATTGGTCTCCAAACGGCACTGAAAATATGGCGTCCATTTGATTCTGCTGTTTAGGGGCTAGTGTATTAAGAAAATTACACATTTCAATTTTCATTTTACCAGTCGGTTCGTTGAGTTTCCTTGTGTTCATAGCTGCCCTAACTCGTTTCACACAAAAAAATATGTCGACATAAGGAGGCATTTAACGTAATTTGCCTAAACTTGTTGGTTGTTAGTTCTCTGCATGGTGGCCAGACATACCTGCTGCCACTCGCGTTGCTTTTTCATCTCATTGGTTGGGTGTGCAGACCTCACAGGTAAAAAAAAAAAAAAGAAAAAAAAACACGTTTGACAGTGTGCTTTAAGTCTCCAGGTCACTTTAGATTGTGCACGTGGGAAGGAGATGTTGGACAAACACCAAGATACCATATTTACAGACAACTTGATAGACTGTCTCACATCACAAGCAGGTCACTAAAATATTCACGTGCAACACTTCTGCTTCTCAGCATTGGTGGCTCTTCTCAGCGCTTTGAGGGTACCCTAAAGCGATACAACGCTGCAGAAATAAAGCAACGAAACCCCTTATTTAGATTTATATAACTCTTGAAGAGTCTCTTGGAGCAGCCGGGGACTCAACATGATGGGAGGCATAGACTCAATTTTCAACTAGGTTTTGATACGTTTCCGGAACTTCGAGGGATCTGATGTGGACAGAGGTCAAAAAGGAGAGAACTTTCGGTTCCAGCTATGTATTCAGATTGAACAAAGCTTGGCTGTGGAGTTTTGAGCAGTCTGGTCGACTAAAGAACTGTTTAGAGAACACGAAGCAAATAGCATTGCTTAAGTCCAGACGGGGCTGGATAATTTAAATGCCACAGCTACCCTATGGGCAAAGAGAAAAGAAAGGGAAGATACAAGCTAAAGGCTAATCTATATATATATATATATATATATATATATATATATATATTATATATATATTTATACATACACACACACACAGCAAGATTTAGTGACTGCAGAAATCTGATGGTTGAGAGGCAGATTTTGATCAAGGAGGGGGTCATGTTTCCAAACCTTATCTACTGGAGGGAGCTGGGCTCCTAGAATGGGGTTGAATCCTGTTGACACTACAACCTATAACTTTTTGCTCCAGGAACACTACCTGTCCATTAGAAATTAAACTGACATCCACAACTAGTCATCCTGCGACCAACTGTACAGTGCCTAGGTGCAACTGTTAGTAGTGCAATACAAGCCTCCTCGTTAATACACTCTTTCAGCATTGTCCATTACAATCCTATGAGCACACATTCAATGATAATTACCACGTTCAAAATGTAAACAACAAACAACTTCAGCTTGGCACGATCATGCCATCACCCAATGCGAAGGTGCAGGAGTGATGAGCTAGCTCTGCCCGAGGTAGAATTTGAACCCATGACCTTCGTGTTGGGAATAGATCCGTGTTCTCTGAGGTCTCACCCCTCTGAGCCATCTCACTAGATTCTTGAAATGGTTACACATGCAAGTGAGACAAATACCCCACTCCATGGAACAGGCATCAATCAACCTTCTTTAAAGACGGGACCAGCTTGTCATCAACAACCATGTTTTAGTTGGGATTGCTTGAAAGGCGGGACTAGCGCTGTAACTTTCTAGCTCACTAGAGAAATTCACAGGTCTTGTACCAAGAATGCAGAGGTCAAAGCGCACATCGGCAGCACAGAGAAGCCCACCTGTCATTTCAACAATCAGACACATGCAAGGGGAAAACGGTCTCAAAGTCGTGACCCACAAAGATGAAAGAAAAGAGTCCAAAATAACTGTCTGCCTCGCACATAAACTGAGCTCACCCTACTCCGGAAACAGTAGCTTGTTCTGAGAGCCACCAAACATCTTAAATGATAGAATAAATAGCAATTAAGAAAAGAAAACTGAGTCACAGGCACGGCTGACTTAATTCTGCACCAATTGAAGGTTTCTGAACGCAATCCCAGCCCTCATTGTCAAAAAGAAATTAAATATCCTTGTATAACATATTGAACAGTCCCTTGGCCACCGCGTGATGAAGTCGATGAATAATGAAGTTACACCCAGCACCCAAAATCAGAGGTATTTGTCACATAGCATCGAGGCCTGGCAGGATTAGCACTTGGATGAAGGCCATGGATCTGCGCTAAGCCCCTGTGTACAGCAGGCTATTGTCCTCAATCTGCTGTGCATGCCTGTGTACGAATAACTTTAGTGTGTGTATAGAGTACATATAATAGAACATACATATACTAACCAATAGAATACACATAGTACACTAATATTGTGAGAGTGCAAACAAAACTATTCACCTCTAGACATTTACAGGGTGCACGTACACGCTATACACTCCAATGTATGACACCGACGCGTCATAAGCGAGAATAATATATATATACGTGGGTAGTACAAAGCTGCAGGTGCACAAGAGGATACTCCAGCACATAAGGGCAATCAACACTGGTGATCAGTCGTATCCCGTAGCTAGGCATTTTGGTGAGCACCATGGGAAAGATGCTAGTGTCCTCAAATATTTCGTGGTGGACACAGTGCCCCCGTTGAGACGAGGAGGTGACTGAGAGGCTCTTCTTAGACAACTTGAGACAAGACATATACTAGAATTAGATTGTAAAACACCTTTTGGTCTTAATTCTAGTGAAGATTTTTATACTTGTTTATAGCTTTACAATTCCCAATATACTTGTTTATATTTTTATCTGCTGCCTCTGCAATTGTTTTTAAAAATTCCTTATTACTATTTGTATTTTTGCACATTGCAACTTTTTGGTGGCACTTTATTTTAATAGCACTTGCACTTTTTAAGACTAGACATTGAGGGTCGAAAAAGCCCACTTGGGCTGTATTAACTACTCATTCAGCATGTTTGACAAATTGGGATTTCTTAGTACTGTTGGGATTGTTTATACATGAAAGGTTTTATTTGGAAAGCTTTTTTTAAAATGTATTTTATCCTGTATTTTACTATGAGGTCTCGTTTCGCATTCACATGTTTTTAGCAGTTTTGCACCTATTTAAATATTTATTTATTTTTAAGGTTGCATATTTAATGATATTTAATCATACTGTTTAAAATGGATTTAACACCAGATAAACTTATTGTTGTATGCGGTCATTAATGCTGATGAGTTAACTGACTCTTCTATGTCTATTGTTAGTTTAGTCACCAGGTTCAAGCACTGTCACTTTAAATAGATGTAAACTAGGATTAAGCACGTCATGTGATCAAGGCCTTTGGAAGGCCGAAACGCGTAATGGCGGTTGGTGCAGGGCACAAAGCAAAATAAATTATTTGCACCAGCATTTTGGGTCCGCATCGTCTTTTTCCGGATTTATGGAAGTGTGTACGAGACGAGTAGCACGAAAATATATATATATATATATATATACACACACATATACATACACACTGCTGATCCACCCTGTCTTACGCTACACAAACAGAGCTCCCGCGGCTTGCTATTCACAAAGTCAGCCTCCTCCCTCTGCCCGCGGCTGTCAGTGGACCCTCCCCCGCACTCACCTGGAGTTGGTGTCCAGGCCTGGATCCAGCATGTCCATGGGGGTGGGGGTGGGGATGGGAATTTCTGGAAGGGGGAGAGCGGGAGGGCGCTGGGCCCGCCGCGGTCGGGCGCCTTTTATTTCCTGGTTGCTGTCAGGCTGTTGTAGTCACGCGGGTGGCAGGCGGGCCTCCCTCTCCCTCCTCGGGCCGCAGGGACTTGGGGTATCGGCGCTGCTGATCACGGGGACAAACACTCGGGTCATGTGAGGGAGAGGATTGCCTTCCCCCCACCTCCGGCCGGGGAGTCAAGGAGAACACGTGAAAAGGGAGAGCGAGACGGGAGAGAAGGAGCGCGCGAGCTGGCGGGGGCGCCGGGCCAGCCTTCGGAAGGGAAGAACGATAGCGGTGCGAGTGCGCTGGCGATTGCAAAGGAGGGGGCGCGAGACGCCTGCGAGAGAGGAGGGGAAACCAGTGGTGCGTGCGTACCACAGAGGAGTGGGAGGAGGGCGCGCGGCAGCGGCAGGGAGGCGAACGCGCGCTGCTGCGCGTTCTGGCCACCGTCGGGAATGGGAGGAGCAAAGGCGGGACATGCGCCCGCCTTTGCCCAATCGCGTGCCGTTTTTTTTAAAAAAACGCACGCTACAGCCAATGTGGGCTTCTGAAAACAAAACCACACGCACGAGCGTGTGGGTCGTTTTCAGAAGCCCTTTCTAAAGGTCTCGCGCTGCGCGAGCAGGGCAGCGCACTGCAACGCTAGGCACGAGACCTAAAAATGGATATCCAATGACAGCACAGAAAGCACACTAATCCCAGAAAACCTACAGTTTTTTAAACAAGAACATTCCGGACCAGCCTTAAACGCAGACTGTAAGTCAATACTTCTAAGTTGATCGGCCAGTACATTCCATAACTTAGCTGCTTGGAAACCAAATGACCTCTCTCCTGCTCTGCTCTTGTGTATTTTCGGAATAGTAAGTACATTTTGACCAGCAGAGCATAAGGACCTCTGTGATGTGTATCAATTGATTCTTTCCTGAATATAAATGGAGTCCTTTTTAATACCGGCCCGCTGATATACCTTAGTAAAAAATTGTTGTTTAGAGATCTTCATTTTTGATTTGTGTTCTTGGATCATTAGGGAAATAATTTAGCTTTGGTAGACATTGCTGATCTGGGCCAAATTTTTCTAGATGACATTTTAAAAAATGGCGGATGTGTTGTAGTGATGATGTAATATTTCAGGAACCATGAGACCTATATACTTCATTTTGGTGTCAAAACATACGTTTTGAGGGTCAAGTGGTCTTATGGAGACAGAAAATAGCTCCTCAGAGCAACCCTTCAGCCAATTTCCAAAATGGCGGCTATAATAGAGGAAAATAAGATATATATAGAAATGAAGCAAATAATAATGGTTTTCAATCCTTTTATGTATACACCAAACAATGTTTATGATCTGAATATGAAAATAAATAATGTTTATCACTCCTGTTTTAGACACATTTTCATAGTTCACTTTATTTATTTGTTTTCGGCATTCGCTTGTGGTACATTTGTAGAATGTTGAACGTTTGAGAAGAGCATATCGACAGGTTTTGCAAGTACATGTACGTGTAAGTTCTGTGGTTAAAAGCTATAGATATTTCATAGGTTTTAGCACCCTATCAATATCTTCTCAACCAAATTCACACGGATCTTTCTCTACATATGCAATTCCAAAACATTTACATGACTAAGCAGGTCAACGCCGTTTCCTCATCCTGCTTCAACACCCTCCGAATGCTCCGCAGGATCTTCAAGTGGATCCCCACCGAAACAAGAAAAACAGTCACCCAGGCCCTCGTCACCAGCAGGCTGGACTACGGAAACGCCCTCTACGCAGGAACGACGGCTAAGCTCCTGAGACGGCTGCAACGCATCCAGAACGCCTCTGCACGTCTTATCCTCGACATCCCCCGACGCAGCCACATCACACCCCACCTGAGAGACCTGCACTGGCTCCCTGTCAACAAGAGGATAACCTTCAAGCTCCTCACCCACGCACACAAAGCACTCCACAACTCCGGACCAGCCTACCTCAACAGACGACTCAGCTTCTACACCCCCACCCGCCAGCTCCGCTCCACCAGCCTCGCCCTCGCCACAGTCCCCCGCATCCGGAAAACGACCGCCGGCGGCAGATCCTTCTCCCACCTTGCCGCCAAGACCTGGAACACCCTCCCCACCAACCTTCGGCAGACCCAAGACCTACTGGCCTTCAGAAGACTCCTCAAGACCTGGCTCTTCGATCAGTAGCAGCACCACCCCCCTCTTCCCCCAGCGCCTTGAGACCCTCGCGGGTATGTAGTGCGCTTTATAAGTGACATGATTGATTACATATCTTCTGATCAAGCGGAACGCTCTCTTAATGAGTCCGCGCACAGAATATGACGTCGGTGGAAGGTAACTTAGTGGGACTGATCTCTTCAACTCACTGTACCGCAGATTGTCAAATGTGTGACAGTCAGAACTCGGTTTCCACACATGCACAAGGTATTTTTCTACGTCTTTTAAGTCACATTCTTCTTCTGTCTCAGCAAATCCTTTTAGAAACTTCACAGGTTCAGCAGTTAAAGCTCCAAGCTTTGTTCCAATTTTGCTCATAGTGTCATCACTCGTAAGAATATATGCTTTGATTAGAACACTGCAAAAGAAACAATTGATGGACGGAATGCTGGACAATGCAAACATTCACCCCCAGTCACAAAGATCTGGGTTTAATCCATCATTCTTTTGCTCACCACACCACCCCAGTTTGGACCCAGCCATATGCAAATCAGTCTTGACCCTGTTCCTTGTGGGAACAGTCCAGCCCGAACTGCCAAGCCAGGTCCTCCCTGGACCGGAAACAAGCATCCTGGGATCGGTTTCAGGGCATCACCCTTCTTCAGCCAGGCTAGCTTGAATCCAGTGGTGTAGTGAGCACGGGACCCACGTCTGGGCATACCCTTCCCACTTAGGGCGACATATGCAAAAGAAACAATTAATGGACGGAATGCTGGGCATCTCTGGGTCAAGTTTCTTGTGCAGAATATAAAGCAGTATTAAGTGTCCTTTCTTGCCTTTTCCATAACGTATCCATAACTCTGACAATCCTTGACTTATGAACATTGCAACAAATCTAAGTAGCACAATAATAGCATCTGTGTCATTTGACAGTACAATGACTCGATTGGAACCATTTCGAACAGCCCACTCAACATGTGGCACAGCATGAAGGTCAGCTTCCTTTAATTTGCTGTTAAGTTCTTGAACAATATGGCCTGCAACTTTAGAATATATCTCTGCAGGCACCAACTCCTCATTGACAATCATTCCACTTACAAAAATTGGAAATTGAGTGTTCATTGAAGCATTAGCAATGTTTTAGTGAGTTAACATCTCCAAGTTCATCTTGTTCGATGTTGATGACCAGAATTTATCAAGTTGCACAGGTATAGGTGTCGAAGTTTTGATGCAGGCTAGGTCAATTGTTCCACTTGTAGACATCTGACTGATTCTCTCAGATTCTTTGACAGATAGTTCAAGATAACTGTCAAAGACAATGTGCACCTCTATGAAGTTTTGCATGGATGACATCTTCACCATTCACAATTGTGACATATAGACATATAGTCTACAACAACAGCAGTTTTCAATGAGGACACCTTTTCAAATTGAAATTCTTGAGGTGAAAGGTTTTTTTCAAGCTCTTGTACAAGTTTGTGCTTTACTGGTTTGGTTGCAGCATCTCCATCAAATAATGCGTTTTGGAAGAAGATCATGCGACAGAATGTCCTTGATAAATTCACCCATTTCTTTTGCTACATCCATCTCTCTATATGCTTGTGAAAGTTGTTTTTTTGTAATCTGTTTTATTGTGGCTGGTTGGATGAAACTCTTACTATGGCAATTAAAGTGTGGAAGTTTAGCTTTAGTGTTTATGTCAAACAGCTTTTTCTTTTTCTATTCAATTCTCTTCTGCTTCAGTTCTGCGAATAGTTATGAGCCATGTTCCAGGACATCTGATAGACATGTCTTTAGATCATTATCCACATATTGTTTGGTCACAAAGTTGTGTAGTCACACAGGTTCAGTCATTTCAAAGGGGTTTCCTTGCTTCTGCATGAAATGAGGAAGGCTGTCAATATGTTTATTAAAACGTTCCCCTCTCTTTCCCACAAGTTTGTGGTGAGGAACAGTTTCACGATGATCCATTAATTTTGAATTTGTCATCTCTCAGAAACATTGCAAATTGAAAGGACTTCATGGTAAAGTAGCTGCCATTGAGCAACATATTCAATTTTACATGTCTGACCAACAATTCCCTTGGAGCTTTTCTGGTATCTTAGGATCGTCCGTTCAAGTTTCATATCTAAGGTAACAGCATTGAACTTTCCCTCTCTGTTTTTCACCACAAAATGTCTTTGGATGAATTTACTGTAGAGGTATGGATTTTCCACTTCTTACTTCTTCACTCTTTCCAAATACTAGGACCAATATCTCTGGTAGTTTATGCAATCGAATTCGCGAAACACAGTAATCACTGACTACGCAGTCTTCATGATCAGCTCCGAATCACCTTCCCGATCAGCATGCCCCAAGTTTTTCACTAGCGCTATCATGTGTAAAACATTCCCCAGTACTTGCAAAGTTCTGATTTTTCTTCACATTCTTAGACAAACTCTACAAACTTGTTTTTCAGGTTTTCTGTTTTTGAATTGAGTGTATTGAACATTGCCTGGCTTTGTATTATGTCTTTTGAATGAAGTACACCCTGTGCCTTGTTCACTTCTGAGATAAGATATACAAAACCTAATTTGCCATTCATGTTCCAGAAAGCATTCCAATGCAATGTTTCTGCAGCCTCAGATATGATGAGCATGCCTTGTAACAAACGAACATAATGAGTTCCGCTCACTGACTGGGCAGTTTAGCTTCCAAAGGTTTCAGCCTCAATTAGTGCATCGTCTATGCCACATCCACTTAAATAACTTCCTGCACACCGCAACACAACTTTTGTCATGTGGAAAATGCCCATCATTGATTAAAGATCATCAAATTCTACTAAATTGCTCATAGCAATGTCAGCTACAATATGGAAAACACCTTCATCACAGAAACCTGGCAGGGTAGGCTAGTCTTCAAGCTGAGCACACACATTTTGGGAATATTTTAGAGCTATGCATACTGATGCATAGTTTGTGACTGGAGATGGTATTACTGGTAAAAACCGAACCTTTTTCAGTGGGTCGGTACTCTGGGAGATCAGAGCATGAATTCCAGCCAACAGAGGAACTGGCTTTTCTTCATGCTTCAGTCCACACTGAATAAGCAATATGATACATTTATTTAAATCAGCTTTGCAGACCGCAGCATCAGCCACTTTTAAACTTTCTGGCAGACTTTGACATGTTGATGGTTTGTAGTGATTTTGCACATGTTGGCAAGGCAGTTGGGTTATAAGTTTGCAGCTTAATTTGTTTATGCCTACAGCTGACACAGCTTGTTTTCCAGCAGCTACTTCATTGGTAAAGTCTTGAAAAAGCACCATGGCTTTATAATGTGTGCTGGATGTTCCAGAAAAAGAAGAGCTGTCTTCAAAATCAAAATTATCAAGAGCAGCAATTGTAAATCCTTTCCTGGTAAAGTGATTTGGAAGTGGTGAGCTGTTAGATTCATAAGATTTTATAGCATGAGCTGCTAACAAGTTCCTGCTCTGTACTATGTCATTGTAACTTGTTGATACATCAATCCTATTCATTGAAGTGATTAGTTCTCTACTTTTGCACATGTCATAGATTGGGCAGTCATCATGTGTAGCGGAGATTTCTTTTTGCCATGATGTAATTCATAAAACATGATTTGGAAAAAACAGTACATTTGCACAGCACAAGCCTGTCAGTTCATGGGACTGTCTTCCACTTCTTTGCTTATATCTTCAAAACTATCATCAATGTTTTCAGCTTCTGTTCCAAACTCAAGAACTTTAGTTTGTAACATTTTTGCTTTGCTAATATTAAACTATGATGTGAAAAATGTTAAGACAACATCAGGCATTCTTGTTGACTCTCATGATTTGCAGAGCTCTGGGGCATCACAAAATTTGTCATCAATTTCAAAATCTAAATGTTTCAGGATGTTTCTTTAAATGGTTCCTGATGATTTTATTGCATCCTGTGATTTTTTTTGGCAGCAAGAACTTAAGGAGTCAAATAAGCTGAGAACACCATAAGTGGCTCATTCCTTTTGTTAGACTGACAAAAACGAATTCTGTCATTGTACATTCTCACCAGAAATTCCTTAATTTCTTTATTATATATCAATACAGTTTCATCAATGTTGACCATTATTTCTCTGATCTCACTGAGTGTGAACCCATAGCCAGCACTAAAAGGAGGCTTTAAAACTTCATTTACTTTTTCAAAGAGTGCAAACTTAATTGAAGTCTAGTGGTTACGTTGCTGCTGGGAGCTCATTGTTCCTTCATATTTTTTAATGTATACACGCATGCAGTTTGGGTAGGCATACAGATCAGCTGAAAATACATTCACCTGGCTGTTTAGATCAGCTACTTGGCTGAAAACTTAATCTTGGAAGAAACTAGCTGCAGATAAAAACATGTTTGCTCTTTGAGACTCACATACTCTGAACTTTGTTCTTTCATCAATCCCTTTCGCCCCTGTTGTGTCTAAACCACAGATAACACATTAATACAGATAACACATTGCTTTTTGATCCATTTTTGGAGGTGGATGAGGGGTAGCCATCGATCTTCTAAGTGGATCGCCGTTGGGTTTGGTCGCTTTCTCAGAAGACTTGGATTCTGCTATTTTTTTATTAATTTTATCCATTGTATACGACTTGTAGCACTTGTTGTTACAATGATAAAAATACAATGATAAAATATTCAATCCTCTTCACCCATCAGTCTTTTGTGAACTTTAACTTGCCGTATTTCTACAGCATCTCAAACTCTCTTCTGTCCAGCCGCAGTTGATGTTAGCTTTTCTTTCAAATTAGTTTGGTATATGACACATTTTTCTTTGTTGAAGGTGTTCTCAGATCTTGTAGTTAGCAACACTCTATAAGGAGGTAAAGGTTCTCTGCTACCACCTGCTTCACTCATGTTTACAAATCTGAATCAACGGAAAACCTGAAACAAAAACAATATTAAAATATATTACCAATATGATGGTTAAAACACATCATTATAGAGCTGCCATTTTGGAAAATGGCATACGGGTTACTCAGAGGAGTTATTTTCTGTCTCTATAAGACTACTTGACCCCAAAAACCTATGTTTTGACACCAAAATGAAGTATATAGGTCTCATGGTTCCTGAAAGATTATATCATCACAGCAACACATCTGCCATTTTTTTAAATGTTGTCCAGAAAAATTTGGCCCAGATTAGCAATGTCTACCCAATCTAAATTACTTCTTGAATGACACAAAAACACAAATCAACAATGAAAATCTCTGGACAATTTTTTACAGAGGTATGTCAAGGGGCCAGGACTATTTTGTGAATAGCTCTATGCATAATCATTAAGTCTGTACATTTTATTCTTTATTTAACTGATAGCCAGTGAAGTTGGTTTAGATGCTTCCATATAGACCCTTACATAAAGGTACAAATACATAACTGCTTGGCACTTAACTGCATGGTAAAGACTGCGTGATTAAGGTCTGCGTGGTAAAAGCAGTGAGGTAAAGGCTGCTTCACCTCATACAGGACACACGTGTTTTGGGGGCACTGACAGTTGTTTTATGCCCTTCAGTATATTTGGTAGGCACTTCACCTCTTTGACTGTTTGTCACTTCCCTCCCCCTGTACCTTCACACCCTATACTTTAGGTTTCAACTGAGACAGAGCAGGCGCTGTCACTTCCAGGACATTTGGTTTACTTGGGGGGCTTGGAGCCTGCCCATTGCTTACCATTGGTTTTCTTCATTGTTGCCCTCATTTCCTTGCTTCTCTTTAGTCATCAAGTGTTGATGTTTTTGTAGATACCCTGAAGCATAGCCAAATACTGCTTCCCTAACTGAGTGTCCTTACACTGCTTGCCAACTTTCAGAGGTACTTCTTTCCCTTTTACTTACATCCCCTTCCTCTCGCTCCCCCTCTTGCAGTGTTGCTTGCCCTGCCCTCACCCTGCTCCTGCATTATTGCTTGTCCAGACCGCCCCTCCCCTGTTGTCGCTTGCCCCACCCCAAATCCCCCCTCTTCATTGCTTGCCACCTCCTGTCCTGCCAGAAAAACAAATCACCTAAAAGTCACACCAACAGTTGTCAAGATGCTCCAAAGACACAAATGGCACTGCGCTCCCTGCTCTGCATTGCCTTTTTGGTGCTGTCTTCATGCTGGGCCGAAACGCTGAACTTCAACTTGGACGTAAGATAATTAAACATTTTTATAAGACAGAGAATACACCGATACTAAGAAAATGGGGCAGTGATCCATTTTATGGCCATGTCATAGTGCTTTTTTTCTAACTTTCTGCAATGCTGCACAGCAGTCACTCTGCTGTACATCATGGCTAAAAGAAATTAAAACTAAAATAAATGAACACAGCCAATAGCTCTCCCATAGGTTAAACCATTGGCTTTGTCAATGATTGTTTTTCATTTGAGAGGCCCTATTTCTCAGTCTCTACCCAGGGCCCAACAAATCCAAGGGAAGGCCCTGTCCAAATGGCAGCAAGGAAAACTCTTCCACTCAGAAGCCACCTGCAGGCTGAAGCCACATTCATATTAACATGGAAATCTAGCTGCAGGTAACAGCAGTCAGGTGATGATAAACTTTGTCCACTTTCATGAATGGTGACGTTGCCAGGCTTTATGGGCAAAGTTTCAATATTACCCACCTCTACAAATAAGCCTGTTTATGTTGTGGGCCATCACTTCTGTTACTACACAAACACATTCATAAAACCGTCTTGTACTCTATATTTGTTTTCACAACCACCCTATCTTCTCTTCTTACGTCTGAGGAGAAAGCTAATTTATTTGATTAATTTAATTGTAAGAATTCTTTTTTTCATATTTTGAAGAAAAAACATCCAAATCTGTTAGAATGATTCCTTGCTTATAACTTCAGTTACAAGTACATTAAGTACATGTGTTGTCTACAATTGAATATATGATTGTTGGAATCCCTAATTATCATTCTACACACAACATGCTTTGTTTCCACTTGGATGAGCAGTGTGAATTCATCATCTATCATCCACACCATATAATCAGGGCCACTTCAATTATATGATTTTGCGACTGCTGAATTTTCTGCATAATGATGGATTTGCCACAGTTGTCACATAATCCATCATCTGCTGCATAACCTGAAGTTTCTTGCTCAAACGGATCAAAAGTTAATAAAGACTTGGTGACGTTGCCGTGCAGTAGAAAGCCCTTCGAAAAGGTTAACTGGTCACCATTCTGTATTTGAGTGGCAAACTGGTACAAATGAAGTGAAACCTTTCCCTAGATATTGTTAACAGCAAATTAGGATGGATACTGTAGGGAAGTAGGATATGCATTCATGGTTACCCCCACTTTCTGATGGTGTCATTCTGTTTCCTGACTAGTCTGACTGGGATCCTGCTAGTCAGGACCCCAGTCTCTATGCTTCCTCCCTAAATAGGACCATGGTGAGTACTTAGGTTCCCCCCAGATTGGCTACTGGTGTACCCTTGTAAGTCCCTAGTATATGGTACTAAGGTACCCAGAACATAGGTACACAAGGGGTCCCCCTTGGGCTGAAGCATGTATTATGCTACCCATGGGAGAACACTCAAATTGTGACTACAGGCCTGCCATTGCAGCCTGTGTAAGCTGGTGCTAGTACCACTTACGACGGATATACGTTTTCTTATATCTGAGGTCACTACACTTAAAACCTATAAGTCACCCCTAAGGTAGGCCTTTCAATCCTGAAGGCAGGGTGCTTGATTATAAGTGTGAGGGCGCTCCTACATGAGCAGGACACCCCTACAATCACCAGAGTCCATTCTCTATGCCTTGTAAGTGCGTCAGCCACTACGATACATATAGTGCCATGGGTCATTACGCGATGGCTAACTCTAAACTGGCTGTAACGAACCCTGGCATGTTTGGTATCAAACATGTTGGAATCATACCCCAACACTGTAAACGGGGTTGGAGGTATGATTCCATGCACAGTGGGGCTCAAGCAGGGGACGGTAGAACAATAGGTTTCCTGTCACAGGGAGGTGTGGCCACCTCCCAGACAGGACTTAGTGTATTGGGCTTGGGGTGGGGGCGCTTGTCAGCGCCACTAGACTGCTTTGAAGGGCACATTTGGTGCCCTCCTTGAATACTCCAGTTGGAACCAGTTCAGGAGCTGTTGGCTCCCACTCTGGCATGAAACTAGACAAAGGATATGGGAGTATGCTCCCCACTGTCCAGCCCCCTCCTCTGGGAGGGACCCCTGAATCATCCCAAACCTTTCCTTAGGGTACTTAAGGGCTTACCTGTGGGTGGCTCTTCATATTCGTCTTGGGACAAGATTCAGATCCGAAACCACTTCATCTTCAACCGTCTGGGCACTTTGGACTTCGTTGGACTTCACTTTAGGAACCAAGACTGCATCTGGAAGACTCCTGCAGCTCCTGGTCTCGTCATCCTGCCAGTCTTCTGCATCATCTGTGCCTGTGCTCCATACAGGTTCTTCTCCAGGCCTGTGGGCATCCAAGACACCTGAAGGAATCTCCCTTGGAGTGAACGAGTCACTCCCCTGCATCTGCAGGCACATCAACAAAGCTGACTGGTCTGCTGCTCCTGAGCTCCCATGGACTCCGAACGGTTCAGCAACACAGGTCATGGATGGTTCTGCAACACCCTCGAGGCCTGCGCTGTCTTCTCAGCACCTGTTCTATTACTGAAGTATTGTGTGTAGTGTGATTATATCTCCGGGGAGGAGATATTGCAACGTGTTAGTGAGTGTTTATAATAAATAGATTATTTTTATAACTACTCTGTGTGGTTCTTTTTAGTTTAACCTACACTATATGATTAGATCTGGTAAAACAAGCTGCTTCACACTCCTTCTGGACTGTGCCTGAAGGCTGCTTTCCACAGCTACCACTTAGAGAGCTTTCTAAGGTTGTCTAAGAACACTAAAATCACAATAATGGTTGTCTGGATTAGTGCAAGGTGTCCCACTTAAATAAGTGTGCACCATATACTAAACCAGCCTCCTACACATATATTTCCTTTTCTTGATACATAATTGAGTGAACCCTGCAAAATAATTTGGTCCTCCTATGTTGCATAATTCCAGGAGCCCTGCATGCAATTTAAACTAACTAACTCAATGTATACCTGATCAAATTAGATTATGTTGATCTAAATCATATATTTATACTGCAATATCAAAAGAGATGATGTAGTTTATATCAAAATGCTTTATTTCATTGGATCTACTAACAGCCTTTCCATTTCAACCACTGCATCGCCATTAATTCTTTCAACGGAGCAGCTGCTGCCTGTGCAGGTAAGAGCGGTGGAGCGAGGTGGGGGTATTTCGACAGACGATGACGAGGGAAAATTAATTATTTATTTAATTTTCCCTCATCATTGTCCGTCGAAATTCCCCCCCCAACCGGCCCTACTGCCCCACCGCTCTTACCTGCATTGGCTGCGGCTGCAAGAGAGTTATTTTTAAGGAAATCTGCAACAATGCTATGTTTCTGCGAATTATGAGGTAGCACCAATGAAATAACATTTAATTTGAATCATATAAGAAAACTAAATCTCAGAACTCTCCAATTCTGTTTGTCAGTAGATGCCTTTAATGTGAAGCGTTGGCAACTGTAGTATGAAGTGATGTCATAGAACTGGCAATCTTTAAGACATAAGCAAGTCTGCTCGACCCTCCCATGTCCTTACTTCAATTGTGCAGGCCATGTGGTTTCTATCACTAGCAACATGAGTTTGCCATACTTTTAATCATTGTAAAAATTGCGATGTCATGCATAATGTTTAGGTGACAGAACACAAATTCATACTGCATACTCTTCAATGCCTTTAATTGATTGTACTGAAATTGTTCTGCGTCCAAAATAGCGATGTTTCTTACGTCCAGAAGACATTTCCTTGACACTTATGCATGCAAGAATAAACATTGTTAATGAACACATGAATTTTGCATTGTTTCTTCAAAGGTACTTGGAAACTGAGGGGCATATTTACGAGAAAATGTGGAAGCGTGGAGCTGTGCCAAATGTAGCAGTGCCGTGCTCTCTTATCAAAATGCAGTGATGCGCCATATTCACATGAATATGGCTCACACCTGTGTTTTCCCTAGCACTGGCACTAAATTTAGCTGCCTAGCGTCAAAGCAGGCACCCTTGCACCATAGTGCAAGGGTGTCTGCATTGCAGGGAATGGCTGTTTATGTGCAGTAAGATGTCCCTTCCTGCACATAAACAATCACTAATGATGATTTGTTACTTCTGTGTGTGCTGCAGGATGCAGCATACATAGAAGTAGCAAATCTTAATTATTTTTTAGTGATTGTTTATGTGCAGGAAGGGACACCTTCCTGCACATAAACCATCATTAATGGCATTTTTCTCTTTATATGTGTGCTGCATTCTGCCATTCTGATGCCTGTTCTTGCATGGCGTTAGTTTTGGACGCTGCCTCAGATTTACACCTCCTTGTAAATCTGGGGAAGCATCAAAATTGCAGTGAAACGCCCACAGAAACACCCATTGCAAGGCCCTTTTAAGCTAAGTGATATGTGTAAAGGGCCTTGTTTAAAAGGTGGCGTCAAGCCACATAAAGTGGCTTAACACTGCTTTGTAAATATGGAGAAGGGCATATCGCCACCAGAACGTCGCAAAAAGTGACGTTCTGGTGGTGATATCCTCTTGCAAATATGCCCCATGAGATTTACATACAGAGCGCTGGAATCGCTATTTCACCACTCTGGCATTTCTCCGGTAGTTGTAGGCTAAGGGGAAACATTCAGAGCTGGATGGGCTGCCATGACCCAACCATGCACCCAGGGCTATATTCTAGTCTTGGCCTCCTGCAGTGTAGAGTTACTTTGAACATTTTTACTAGGGCTGATTTTAGTTTCCAGTCTGCCCATGTATATAGATGAATGGAATTTATGCCCTGGTTGTACAAACTGTGCATTTACTCCTAGTGGTGGTGAGATGAAATGCATCTTGACAGAGTACTGTTGAAATTTAGAGATTGACAGTGAGTGGAGTTAGGTGAAGAGAGAGTCTGTTTCCTGTAAGCAGCGTTCAAATGATGTCCAGAAAAATATTTTGACCAGAAAGTATTTCACAACAGCAGATAGCAAGTAGCCCTTCCCACTATTTAGCAATCTGTTACCATCTTTAATCATCGGTTTATGAGTTAGAATCCTTGAACTCTCTCTTGGTCTGATGCTAACCTCTTAATAAAGAGATCTATCCAAATGCTTGATGGGGTAGCAAATTTGGATTTAGGCAGGACAAGTGTTGCTCGAATATGAAGTACCTTTAAACAATAAAAGACAAGAGGCGTTTTTGATTTAATTAAACGCAGTGGCCGGGAGAGCAGGCAACAAAGTCGGGGTTTGATGACTGTCTCAAAGCTCATTGGTTCCTGCCGTCTTTTTATACATTACATGAAGTGTCCTAAAGTAATTTGTACATTCCTTCGGAGACAAAAATCTGGGCCTAGTCATGTGGCCATAAATCTGGCCATTTGAGAAGAAGCGCAGGTGTGTCTCGACCATGCGTTGACATAATGTGGGGCCACTGGTATATGTCCAGATGTCCTACATGAGGAGCGTGTGATCACTGGATGTAGTGTGTGTAGTGTGCATGCGAGGTTCTGATTGGCTGTGTGTTCCTAACTTAGTGTGGCATCTGACTTTATAGTGTATTGGAAATGCGCGCCCCTCCGGCCAAACGTGTTTTATTAGGGCCAGTCACCTAAGACCATTGTGGTGTAGCTGTTTATCTGTGGGTTTGTCTAAGGCTTACGTGTCACCCCGCCTGTGATCTGTCAATCATTGCTTCAGGTGTAGGTCGCAGGGCCTGCCTGACCACATATTTTTGACTTGGGTTGATGGGGAGGTCATATCGGGTGGATTTGACAACTGTGATGCGAGTCCATTGTTTTACGTACATATACATGGCATACATTGACATCGTATTTTTCAATATTAACACAAGTAAACAAAATGCCATTCATAAGATGCTGTACATGTTCTCAACAGCTCTGTATTGACCAAATAAACAATGTTTAGACAGTGAAATACAAATGTGCTTCTTGTTCGCAATCAGAATCCTCACCTTTTATGGCTTTCCAACCAGAATGCAAAATGCAGAATTAAAACCGTTGATATAGATTTAGTTCTGACCGTATAGTTATGCTGAGTTTGAGGGTGTCTGGAATCAGGAAACTGTACCACCATCTTCCATCAAGAGAGCAATAGTGAACAAATAGTGGGGGGGGTCTATCTTGCAATATTTGGGGTGATTATCCCTGTTATATTTAGGCTCTGTCAGTTTTGAAGGGACTGAACCAACTCATTACTGAGATGGTCATTGGGGGAATCTTGACTATAAGCACTTTAACCTTTTAAAATTATGTTCATTTATGTGTGGCCTTAATATACATGTAGACCAACTTATGATGCTCGCTGCTATGGTCTGGTAGTTCTTTTATCTGATGATTTGTTCTCCAGGTAATATGAGTCGCCTTCAAAATGTATACTGCATAATTTCTGCAGTCGTATCTAAAGTGGATGATTTGTGTAAAAACATTTATGCTGTAGTACTGTTTTATATCGACTTAGGTCTTTTAACAAAAAAAAGTCCTATTATGATATTGTAAAATTATGTAAGATGAGTTTTTCATCATGTATGTAAGTCGAATGAGTCGAAATATGTTGTGCTGTTTTTTTAAGGAATCTTATTCCTAAATTGGAACAAATTGCTTTGCAATATTGAATAGAGCATCATCGCATCTGTTCACGTGTTTTGAAAGTTGTTTTGGGACAATATTCAGGCATTTCGAGCCGCGGCCACTGCAGGTAAGAGCGGTGAGGCAGTGGGGCCAGGTGAGGGGGGATTTCGAGAGACGACCACAAGGGAAAATTAATTATCACCTGGCACCACCGCCCCACCGCTCAAACCTGAAGCGGCTGGGCGTTTCACGCCATTGAAGAATGAGTTGCTCAACCTTAGGAGTAAGGTGTGCTGGATAAAAAAATAAATTGTGATTTGCAATTTATGTGTAGGGTGGTTAGCTGGCTTTTTTTTATTTAAGCATCACATCCCAATAATTTCCAAGATTTCATATAATAATGACGGCACAGATCCCTTAACTCTGCAAGTGTGACATTACAATTAATGATATTAACTGTGTGTTCTAGGAGAATGAGTTTCAATATTAAACAAAGGGCTCTGGAAAATCATCTTAACATACTGCCATGATAGCCCTATGATACATGCACTCTTGATCAACAACATTGAAATGTGATAGCAGTAGCGCTTTGAAGGTTCTGGCAACACACTATGTGGCACATTAGCAACTGACCTCGATTAGGCACAGCTGCTGGTCTCTTCAAGATTTGTGATACTTGTGAGCAAGATGGCGGCTGCCTAGATTGCCGCAGTGCTCACCTTAACCGGCTCTGGTGATTACGGCTCTGAATGACGGCTAATTGAGGAAAAAGGAAAATCGCTAACCTATTTTCGGCAGTTCAGCATGAGATGGTCTTGGTGCAGTAGGCTCTACGTACTGCTGAACTTTCTCATGTGCTCGAAGAGAGCTCGGCGGGCGTCCACGCTGCTGCTGGCGAGGCTTCTCGGAGCAGGCATTGGGTCCACACCGCGGAGTGGGTGTCAGATCCAGTGATGCTGCCCCGTTCTAACAAAGTGCAAAAGGAAAAGGAGAAAGAGCGCAGGAAGGCGCCGCAAATCACAGCCTCTACGCATCGGATCACCAATGGTGGCAAAGGGAAACTGAAAAATTATGAAAGTGAAACCGAAGTGAAACCACGACTGAAAGCAGGGGGCCGGGCTGAGAAATCAATGTCACAGAAAGACGTCTGGGTCACGAATAGCATGCAGGCACAGGGGGATGCAAAGCAGCCTGTAATCTCAGCAATCTTTTCAGTCGCATGGCGGTCTGTGCTGGCAGGACAGGGGAAGGGTGGCAGCCAGCCACAAGAACCTGGAGAGACTGGAGAGAACAGATCAGTGAGTACTTTGAAAGATATGTCAGAGGATAGTGGCATGCTGGGGCTATTGATATATGCCCAGGAGGGAGGTCCTGAGTTGGAGTTGGGGGGTGATGGTAAAGAGGAGAAATGTGTAAAATGCCTGATACTAGAGGAAACACCCCCCTCTATACCAGCTGAATCCCAGATGAGCACAGGATTGAGAGATCAATCACAGCCGGGTGGTGCGACGGCTTCCCTGTTAAAAATCCGTGACGCCCGACAAAATGCACCTTGTAGTTCGGATTTAAGCCACCTAAATTCTCCAGATCAAGAGGACCATTTTTTTTCGATAACTGATGAGTCTGACGATTCAGCTGTGACTGAAGATGTTTCTGAGGAAGGAAAAAGCTCTAAAGATAACAGCAGTAGTACGTCTGATGGGGCTAAGACTCCAAATACCCTGAAAGGTCTTACAAAGAAATGGAAAACCAGGAGCAGCCTCCTCATCAAGGGCACTGCTGTAAGGGATATCAACAGTGCAGCCCCTGCTCCCACATCCCAGCTAGATTGGGATTACTCTGCGACTCAACAAGTTTACGAGGATGCGGGGGATGTGGTGGATCAACATATAGAACAGACGAGCTCGGCTTCTCCAGGGCCTCCCACTATGGACCTTATATATCATACCTTAAAACAGGTTCAGGGGGAAGCGAGAGCAGAAACTCAGAAGGCACATCTATTTACCAAGAAAATCCAGGGTGCAATCCGGTAGATGAATACATTTTGCACAGATGGTTGAAAGAGTGTCTGCAATAGAAGCCCGCACAGTCGCTGTCGAGGAGGTCACATGTGCTGTACAAATTCAAGTTGACAGTCACGATAGCCAATTGGTGGATGTGCACTGGAAGCTGGAAGAATGTGAAAATCGTCTGCGACGGAATAATCTACGCTTTTTCGGCATTGTCGAGAACGCCGAAGGGTACAATATTAGGGCCTTTATTATCAATCTGCTTAAAGGTGCTTTCCCCGACCTACCCAAGTGGAACTGGGAGACTGAGATACAGTGGGTGCATAGATTCCCATTGATGCTACGAAAAACTGGGCAGCCGGGTCAGCTGGAGAGGCCAAGGGCGATTTTAGTGTTCTTTGGTAACCCGGCTGCCAAGTCTTTTTGCTTAACCCTGCCAGGTTAAAGGTGATTCATGATGGCAGAACCCGCTCGTTCACTTCAGAAATAAAAGCTCGAGTTTTTAGATGAGATCCTATACAGTTGAAAAAGTCTCAGAGGAGGGGGTAATGGCTAATTAGAAGAATGGAGTGGGTGGGCCTTCTGATTCTACTGGGGTATCTATAGCCTAGAGGTTGTTCTCAGAGAAATGTTTTTCTTGTTGTTTGTTTCCTTCTAGGTTGGCTATTTTCCTTTCTCTCACTCTTGGATTTTCTTCTTTCACAGGGGCATAGGGGAGGTGGGTTGGCACCTTAGCAGGAGCGATCACTAGGGTCTTGAGGGACCCGATGCTCTGTTTGGGGTCTGGGATTGGGGGTGGAGGGAGGGTAAGGGTTGGGAGGGCGGGGTGAAGTGGAGTTTAGGAAGGAGGGGGGAGATTATACAACCAGACAAGGATTTTAATGTGAGCAAACAATCGAGATAGGGAATGTGCAGGCCAGGCATATTCCCTTTTTTGTTTTTTGTTTTTTGTTTCAGGTTTTAGGTTTTGGTCCAATTATCGCTTTTTCTAATGAGTAAACTTTGTACTGTATCCCTCAACATATGTGGGCTTAATGACAGCCGAAAAAGACAAAGAGTGGCGTTCGACCTAAAGATTTTAAAACCAGATATATTATGCCTACAACAAACGCATATAGAGAATACTGATAAGAATCTACTCGGTGGGCTGGGATTCCAAATTGTTGGCTGTACAACTCAAGGTAGTCGCACCAAGGGGGTTGCTATCTTGTCAAAAAAGGGGGTCTGTGGGTTTCCGCGAACTTGAGCAGATAGCTTAGGTCAATGGGTTATAACAGATTGCTGTCTTGGCCCTCACACCTTTACTATCTGTTCCTTGTATGGTCCGATTGTAGATGATCCCACTCTTTTTCATTGGTTAAATAGGGAGCTGGCACTCTGGCCTCTCCCGCTTATAATTTGCGGCGACTTTAAAATGAATTTGCCCTATAATGGGAATACTCAAGGGGGAAAGATTTATTTTGGTAGGAAACCTAAAGTTTATAGTGCCCTTACTGATCTGGTGTGCAGTCACAGGCTGATCGATCTGTGGAGGGAGAATATGAAGGCGGACCCTGGGTTTACTTTTTTTTCTGCAACTCATAGGGTCCACATTAAACTAGATTATTTTTTTGTCTCAAAAAGCCTGGCCGCTACGTCTTTGATATCGAACTTCCCCCGGGTGATGTTGGATCATAATCCCCTCATGCTTGAGATCGAAATGACCCCGTATTTTAAAGTAGACCGGTCTTGGTCATTCGAAAGGGCGCTCCTGTTAGACCCACAGTATGTGAGCCATATCCAGGCATGAATCCCTCAGTTTATGTCAGACAATCATGGGAGCACCTCAATAAACATTATCTGGGATACATTCAAGGCTTGCCTACGGGGTGAGACGTTGAGGTATAGCCTGGAGAAGCAGAAAAGAGAGACATTGTTAATTCAGGGGCTATATGCAGACTTAGCCAGAGTCGAGGGAAAGCTGATAGAGTTTATTTCTGCAGGGTCTGGAGTAGAAACAGCACTTTTGGAAATAACTACTGTTAAGGCAAAGATTGTCGACATATCTGTCAAAAAAGCGGCCAGTAAATATTTAGTTTGACGGGAGAAAATGTACGAATATAACAAAAAGGTGGGGCGACTTCTGGCTTTTAGAACGAGACAGATGTCAGTGGGGGGGGGAGATCAGGGAAATCAGAGATCCACAATTTGGCATGAAATCTGACCCTGATGATATTAGGTCTTCCTTTCAGTGCTTCTACTAGCAACTTTATTCTAAAGAGGAAAATGAATTAACCAATATAATGGGGGATTTTGTATCAGCCACATGTGAAGAAGTGCTTGAGATAGAAGATAGGCAGGTGTTGGAGCAACCTATCTCAGCCGAAGAGATTGACTTGGCCATCAGTAATTTAAAATCAGGGAAAGCCAATGGTATGGATTACATTCCTGGAGAATTTTATAAAACCTTTGCTGGTGTGCTTAAAGAGTATATGGTTGAGTTGTTCCAGGAGATTCAAAAGGGAAGCACTCCACCTGAGAGCTGGGCCATGGCTAAAATAGTTGTTTTTGCAAAAAAAGAATAAACCATCTGCGGAGCTGGGCTCATATCGGCCTATTATGCTCATTAACAGCGATTCCAAGATTTATTCAAAAATTTTGGCCACTCATCTCTGTGATTATAGATCGGCTTGTGTCCCCAGTTCAGCATGGCTTTATCCCGGGGAAGGGAACCACAGATCATATTCGTCGAGTCATCTCCCTCTTTGATGCGGCCAGAGTTACACAAGATCCAATGGCAATAATTTTGTTGGACGCAGAAAAAGCTTTTGACCGGGTCTCCTGGCCGTACCTCTGAGCAGTGATGTGAAATAATGGGTTTGGACAGGGATTCATTAGCTTGGTGAAGGCCCTCTATTATAAACCCAGAGCGGAGATCTTTTTAATGGGAAGCCTGTCAGATGAAGTAGCCATAGAACGGGGGACCAGGCTCGGTTGCCCATGCTCCTCCCTTTTATTCGCATTATATATTGCCCCCTTTGATCAGGCGAATTCAGCAAAGTGAGGCAATTAGATCAGTGAAATCGGTAGCGGGGGAGACAAAAATCCTGGCCTATGCCGATGGTTTGCCCATTGTTACCCCCAAACCTAGTAGTGCTCTTTTGGAAATTGAAAAGGAAGCCAAGGAATTTGGGTCATTTTCAGGCTACGCATTAAATCAGGAGAAAACCCAAATTATAATTAATGAAGAGAGGCTCATATCTGATAGGCGGGTGACTGAAGAAGCGCTTTATCTGGGTGTTATTATTAAGTCAGAAGTGGAAAAAATCATGGAAACTAATCTGATACCCTTGATTTATAAGACTAAGCAGGATTTTGAGAGATGGAACAACTTGAGACTCTCACTGATTGGCTGGAGTAATTTGATCAAAATGATATTTCTATCCAAAGTCTTCTATCTTTTTCGGGCTATTCCGTTGGAATTCAGCAATAATTGGTTTAAGATACTTGATGGGATATTATCACGATTTCTTTGGGCGTATGCTAATCCCAGGAGAGCTCTCAGATTTATGACCCTACCGAGAGAACGCGGTGGGCTAGCAGTGCCCAATCTTAAGCTATACTATTGGGCTGCTGTCCTACAGCAATTTGCGGTCCTTTTATATAGGAAGGAGGCCATTGCTGGTCAGGATACTTATACTACATCTATTTATGAGCTTCTCCTAGGGGAAGAAAGTCGAGGGTGTCTACTCTGGCAAATCGAATTTGGGTACTATAAAGGAGTTCTATTTAAGGTTTTAATGACAGCCTTCCGTATATGGAGTAAAGTCCGCAAAATATTGGGTTTGGGCAGACTTAACTACTATACCCCAATACAGGATAATATTCTGCTGCCTGAAATTTTTAGAGACATGTATTTTAGTAAATGGATGACACTTGGAGTCTCTACTCTTGGGGATTTTTTTACTATAAATTCGATTAAGACATTTGATATTATTCGTCAAAATCTTCGGCTTAATCATAAAGATTTCTTTAAACATCAATAGATTAGGGATTTTTTGAGGAAGAAAGGTGGGGGGACCTCTGGTTTTGAAAGAATAGAAGCCATTGAGCTGATCATCGTGGATAGAACCCCAATTGGGGCTTTATATAGAGTTTTGAATAAAATATTGCCGGGTGACCTGTGTAGGCAAGTAAAAGGATGGGAAGATAAGATTAATTAATTTCCAGGCGACCTGGTTAAGTCGCTAGAAAGTGCCCAGAAGCTTTTAATTTCTGCTAACCTACAGGTCCAACATTTTAACTTGTTTGAACCTGTACATAACACCAGGAAAAATAGCAAAGTGGGGAGGGACCAAAGGGGCAAGATGCCCAAGGTGCAAGGCATTCGGGGTGGACCTTGCGCATATGCTGGCTACCTGTCTAGCGTTAGATGGGCTTAAAGCAGAAATTATTGAGTTCCTCTTAAATAATCTAGGGATTCATTTTATTAGGGATTTATCACGAGGGATCTCCAGTTAATGTACAATCCTTTTTGTTTGTGGCTATGGCTGTTTATAGGCTATGTTTGACTACAGCCTGGCTTGACTCTTCGCCGCCGCAATTTTATCAATGGTTTACGCGCCTTTCATCAGTTTATCATTTGGAAAAGGCAATTTATTCTCGAAAAAGTAAAAAGACTCGAACAAAAATGATGAAAGTTTGGCTCCCCCTCAGCAATTGGGAACTGATAAATGACGTAGGGAATAGCGGGGGTAGTTAGATCAGCTCGGTGGGAGCGGACATCACAAATCTGGATTTGCACTTTCTTTCGTCCATATATTTATGCAAGTATGTATGTAAAGAGACTTCCTTTTTCTGTCTCCTTTCTTCCTTTTAGATGTCTGATGTGATCCATAGATATTTTGTAGCTGAAGCACTTTATAGAATTATGTATCGTCATTCTTTTTATGGACTTGATGTATTTATTAAAATTGTCTGCTTGGAGGATGGGGGGGGTAATTATTATTTATATCATGTAAAAAAACAATTAAACATTTAGAACAAAAAAAGATATGTGATACTTGTAATGTTCGATATTCTCAGTCCTATAATGTTAAATTCAAGGGGTGGCACTAAGGGTAGATCATGGTGGCAAACAGTCACTGTGAAATGCTCAGCATGGATAATACAGGTAGGTAGGTTCGAGGACCGCACTATTACACTGCTCCTTCACAAATCTGTTAAGCCTTTAGTAAATACCTTGGAGCAAGGATAATTTTCTTGATGTTTGTTAGACTACAAAGTAGACAACAGAAACATAATATGCACTTACAATAAACAGAAGACATTTATGTTCAAAATACGACACATGATGAACAAGCAACCACAGTAGCCGGTCTACCCAGAAACTATATTGAAGCAACCCAGAATGAACCAAGACACCAGATAGTAGATCTGTGAAACCTACCCAGAATTGGTGTAGAAGAAATCCATGATGAGCCATAAGCACCTATGTAGTTGGGTCTATAGAGGAGTGCCAACTGCAGCTTGTAGATAAAAAGTTGATACACCAAAATGCTAGGGGTAGTGGAAGTGACATCACACATCCTTTGACTTTAATGACATCACAGGAAGTGACATCACATGACCTTTGACCCCAAATCTCCCAGGAATTCATATCACATTACCTTAACTCTGTTGCTGAATGCTTCTCTTGTCCCAAGACTTTTGAAGCTGGAAAACACTTTTCTGTATTTAGTTTTCAGAGTTTTGATTAGGATCAAGAACTAAATAAAATGGAGATGTGAACACTTGTCATGGGAAACAAGAAATCCCCAGAATCTCAAGCCATTGGTACTTGCCACTTGTTCTTAAACAATACAAATCTATCGAAAAAAACAAAAGTTGCACATTTTATTGCCACAGTCAATAAAAATTAGTGGACAGTTTTAGGTGTGGACAGATTACAGACGCCTTCTTTCTTTCAGTATTTTTTGTGTGGGAAGGATGTACAATCCTTGTTTCTATGTTTTAGATTTCAGCAGATTTCAGAAGCTATGTTTCTTTCTGTGTTTAGGTGTGTACAGGCACCAGATGCCACCCAAGGCACTCCACCCCACCCTCACCTATGGCACTAGTGCCCCATCCACCCCACAACCAGGTGCCCAACAGTAATTTGGGGCTGCAACAACTCTCAGTCCCCACTCTCCCACCGAAGGCCCTCCACCCCATTGTTACCCAAAATAAAGTGGGCCATGCAGCAGGGCCCCAATCCCCTTTAACCCACCCAAGGTAGCAGTGCCCCTTCCGCCCCTCCACCCCACCATCCCCCATCCTGCCACCCATGCCCAAAACACAGCTGTAAGAAATTGGAGTATTAGTTGAGGGGGGTTAAGTACCCACTTCAATTAATAATCACAATCCTTGTCAAGGTGAACCTCTAAAGTAAGCTCAACTCCCTGGTAGCTATGACAGAGAACAGACAGGTTTAACTTAGAGGCAATGTATAACTCTAGCAAAATTAATTGCCGCTAAATGCTGCCAAATGTAGATTTTTGTGCTGCTAAATTCCAATTTTTGTACCACTAAATGTACAAATCTATGCTGCTATATCCTGGGGTCTGTACATCTACTTTAGGTACTACCTATATTATAGTGCTGACAGGATCATTGAAAGTAGTGGGGTGTAATACTGGCCCTGAATTGTAGTGAACGAGTGAAGCAAATGAGACAGCTCTCTTCTAATGGTGTTCGGATGGAACTTCTCCCATTGAGAATATTTTTGAAAACAATTGGGTCAAATTGTGCTTTTTGAAGCACAATTTTCACATAAATGTGCCAATCATCCATAGGCTGTGAAAGGGCTTTCATTAAATATTGAAGTCCTTCCACAGTGTGCCTAGCCAATTCAACCTGACGTTGCCCAATTGTTGCTCCAATTTTTTCCTCCAAAATGTGATATCTGTGCTCCTGTATTTCGAAAATCTTCACATTATGCTAGGGTTAGCATTTTGTCATTGGGGCCGTCTTTGCAAAAATTACATTTAATATGCACATGCCAGAATTTTACTACTAGTGCCGTGCATATACCATGAGTGATTCTTATGTAAAAAATTATATTTAGTATGTCAAGGCCACCATTCCATATGTCACAGTACTCCTCCCTTATTACAAGAAAAACCTCAAATGTGATACCAACATTTTGCGAAAGATGCCCCTATGCCAAGGGTTTCCTCAAGTATGCCAGCACCAGCATTTTCCACAGGTGCCCCTTATGCAAAGAATTAACTGTAGCATGCCAATAACAGTATTTTACCCAGGGTGCCAATTATCCCCAAAAACTACCTCCAGTATGCCAGTGTCCGCATTTTGCCACTGCTTCCTGTCATGTGAAGAATTTCGTCCAGCATGCAATTGCCAGTATTTTACCTTGGAAACCTCTAAAAGCCAAGAATTATCTTTATCATACCAGGGCCAATGGCAGACTTCCAAGCACATCACCACATTCTTATCATGCTCTGTTATATTCACTCACTCACACTCACTGGCACTCATTCATTCTCACTCTTTTGCACTTGCACACTATCATTCCCTCAGCTTTGCTCATTCATACACAGTCTCACTCATTCCTACTCTGACTTAGTCATACTTACTCACTGACACTCGCTTGCACTCATCTTACTCTCCCTCCCATAATCTCACTCACTCATTCATTCACAATCACTCACTCTCACCTGCATCCACTCAAATTCACGCTTACTATCACTTACTCATACTTTTTCACTTAATCTAACTTGTATTCAACCATACTTATTCTAACTGATTCTCACTCATTCCCACTCACTCACTCTCTCTAACACCCCCTCACGTTCATTCTTGTTCATTCTCAATCATCTACTATCACTCACTTGCAACAACCCTTACTCACTAATTTCTACTCACTCTGACTCACGCATACTCACTTAAGGATATCCAATCTCTCTCATTCTCACTCACTACATGCCTTTGACTCTCACTTACTTTCAGTCACACATGGTCACTCAGATACACACGCTCACACAAACAAAGCCACTATCACACTATACACTATCAATCTCACACAAACACATGCTGATCCACAAGCATGCACAAAACATACACTTAATAACATTTTTCAGTTACCTCAGCTGCCAGTACAGGTCTTATTACAGATGCTGGTGCTCCATTTTTTATTACACTAATAGTGAATAAGAGACTGGTATCCACTATTAGGTTAATAGAAAATTGGCACAAGAGCGACCTGCCCCTATGTTTTTGGCACTGATTTTGCCTTTGCTGAAGCCAGGGCTCACAAAGACAGTATTAGGGGTCCCAAAGGGTGTACCAGGGGGTCCCAGCTGTAAGTCATGACAAGCCCTTAATTACACCTATGGGTGCCTCAGGGTGTTTCAAAGCAATGGGATAGGGCGATAATGAGATGGAAATGAAGGGATCCGGGAGTCAATACAAATTTAGGCGTGTCTAGGCATGGGAAATGCATGTCAATGAGTGGACGCTGTAGTAGTGGCCCTGAGGGGTGTACTCAAAAGCAATAAATTAGCTACCCACTCTGAACCATAAACAACTAGGGGGGATATTCACAAGAACGTGCGCTAAACATCCCAAAAAAATGTTAACGCAACTTTACACATCGCAGTCTATCGCGGGAAAATAACCCCGTGTTAACGTGGAATTCACAACACGGCGGTACCATGCGATAGTCTCCCAAAAACGCGGACAATGTCCGCGATACAACAACCGCGATGGTGATAAAAACACAAACCCCAACGCAAAAAAACATGCGATGGGCCAAACCGCGATGAGGAAATCAGCGATAAGCAGCGCCAGGCCTGCTATACACACACGGCAGGCGGGAAAATCACTACAAAAGTAGAAAAAACACACAAACACAAAATGACCAACACCGAAGCACCTTGGAGGCAGCCGGAGCAGGCGCAGAGGTGAGCGGAACCCCACAAGCACCCCGGTCGTCGACTATAAACAAAAGCGAACCATTAACAAGCGCATATTATTATATATAGCTGCTGCATATTTTGTATACATACAATGGTCGACTTTTAAAGAATTGTGAAACCTTGTTTAAACTATTGTCACTATTTTGCACTGTTAATTGAGGTTCTTGTTTTCATTGGGACACTATGCACAATTGTGTATTTATGTTTATTTAAGTTTTTGTAATTATACATATTGCTCCTTCTGTTCTATACCATAAAATTATTTATGATATATTCAATCATTAGTACTGGTGGTTCTTTGTCCTCTGACAACCCTAGAAAAACCCTTTTATATTGCTATTACGCGAAATATTAATATTATTATAGATCATATCCAATCCACAGGAGCCATTGTTTCTGAAAGAATGCTATACACACACGGCAGGCGGAAAAATCACTACAAAAGTAGAAAAAACACACAAACACAAAATGACCAACACCGAAGCACCATGGAGGCAGCCGGAGCAGGCGCAGAGGACGAGCGGAACCCCACAAGCACCCCGGTCGACCAGCCTGGGACCTCGGGGACAGGGAAGGGCAAGGACAAGAAGAAGAGGAAGACGAAGTTCAGTCCGCAGGAGAATAGGATCCTGGTCACGGAGGTGATAGAACACCATCAACAACTGTTCGTCACCTCCAATGTGTCATTGGGCACCAAAAATGTAATATGGTGGTCCATCGTGGACAAGGTGAATGCCGTCGGAGAGCACAAGAGGTCAATGGACGAGGTCAAGAGGCGATGGATTGACATCAAGCGCAAAACCAAGGAGAATCTCGCAGTTAACCAGAAGGCAGTAATGCAGACTGGAGGTGGGAGCCCAGCGCCACAGCTGGAGCTGGATGACATGGAGGAGCTGGTGTCGACAGTCATCAGTGTGGACACATTGTAACACAGCATCTCCCCTTCACATTGCAGGGGCACCGTCAACACCTCCTGCAGAGCAGTCCCAGCCACTCTTCACTGATGACGAGGAGGACACCACCAGCATCGACACCCAAGCCCTCCAAGACATCATTGAACTCACCTGACAATCACCTCCAGGACCAGGGCAGCCCAGCTGCATCGAGGAGACCCCACCCACTCCACAAACCACCCAGCAGGAGGCACCCACAACCCCGGCTGTCTCCCAAGACCCCCCCGAACAACACATGGCCTTCCAACACCGTGTGTTGGAGGGCCAGAGGGAGATGGCTGAGCAGGTGCGGTGGGGTTCGACCTCATGGCTATCAAACTGACGCCATCCATGGGTGTCTGAGTCCCATCAGGGACCACCTCCAGTCCCTAACGGACACCCACAGGCCACTTCATGGTCTCCAACAATCCCTGGCTGACATCACTGGAGTCATGACTCGGAGACAAGAACACCTGTCCGCTCAGAGTGGCTCCAGCGATCTCAGCCGTGAGCTGGCACACATGCAGAGGCTCATGGAGGACATGGTGCGGATGGAGGCGGAAAGGATGGCAGCCACCGCTGCACATCAGCAAAATGTAGCTGGGATCTACCATTCCCTGCATATCCTCATCATGGCATTGCTGCCACAAGGTGTGGCGCAGATGAATGCTGCTGCTCCTACACCATCCACATCTCCGCCCCCTGGTGTGTCAGTGCCTCACAGTGCGGCAGGCATTTCCACTCTGGCCCCTGATGTGTCACTGCCACACAGTGCGGCCGACAATACACCTCCGGCCCCTGATGTGTCAGTGGCACACAGTGCCGCAGCCAGAACTGCACCACCCACAGGTGGGGCAGAGAACACATCCGAGGGCGTGGATGGGCTTGAGATCAGGAGGAGGCACTAGCATTCATGTCCGCCACCTGGCCTGTTGCTGCTTGGTGCCGCACATGGCCCCATGACCTTCCACTGACCCCCGATACACTCTGCTGCACTCACCTTGGACCGCGACATGGACTGCCATATCCTGTTTGGTGACCAATAACACGGCGACCAGACTGCGGACTGTACCCTTCCTCTTCCGCTGTACTTGTCATTCCCGGATGGACTCTGGCTGGCCCTCCACGGGCCCATATTGTGAAGTGGGGTTGGCATGGCCCTGTACTGCTCCAGCTGCAAAACTCCACTGGATGTGCATTAAACATTCAGAAACGCACTGCTGTGTCATGTCTTTCATCATTCATGTATTAATGTGTGGATGAATGTAGGGTCAGTGATTCCCCCTAACGTCAATGTAGCTCATCTTGTGGGATTCCAGTCACAGTGTGCTACATTGCCGATTGCGTTCCGGGTGCCGTAGACACTACAACAGGGACACACGCATTAGTCACTTCCTTGTCCGGACATGGACTGAACCACGCCCAGAGCCCCCGAGTCATTGTTGCAAGCCCTGCACTGGTCCGGCGTATGCCAGGCCAGACCACACCGCTTACGCTCTGAGGGGGGGCACATAGCTACAAGTCGCAGGTTTACACGCTAGTGGTCTGCAGGTCACTGGCCTAGTTGTCAGCATGTCACGGCCACTCCCTGAGGGCAGGTTTGCACACTCACCACACCCATCCGGCACAGGCGTCACAGGCCATGTGACCCTGCCAATATAAGGGGCCGACAACGTCACATTCCCCACTGCCTGTGACTGGATGACGGACGTTCCACGATTCTCAATCATAAAGGGGCCATGAGTTGTTGCGCACAGGGTTAGTGGCACCCGGAGCCATGCGGCCATCACGGGCCTACCACCACGTGGCGCTGACTGGGGTTGCACAGGGTTAGTGGCACCCAAAGCCTTGCAGCCGTCACGGGCTACCACCACGTGGCGCTGACTGGGGTTGCACAGGGTTAGTGGCACCGAAATTGCTGAGCGGGTGTGCAGCTTGCGATGATGACGTGTGCACTGATGTGGTCTCTGCCATTGATGCCTCAGGACTCAGCGTTATGTGTGGGACCTGCTGGGCCGCGGTGCGGGTCCGCATGATGTGGAGCATGCCATGGTGGCGGGACCTGGGCCTGGAGCTTGCACGGGCACGTGGTGTGCCCACTGGTGGACACACCGTTGGCGGCAGGTGAGCAGTGGGGCCTGGGTGCGCAAGTGCGGACAGCCAGCGCTGGCCGGCGGGAGGGGGTAGGGTGCGGCTGCATGTGTGCGCAGGGACGGACAGGCGTTGTTGCCGTGTGCAGTGAGATGGACTCTGCCATGATTGACTCTGGCCTCGATTACAGATTGCAGACCTGGTGGCTTGCAGTGTATACCGGCATGTGGTTGGAGACACACCGGTGGCAGCAGGTGAGCAGTGGTGCCTGGGTGTGCGGGGGCGGCAGTGTCCCTCCTTCTCTCTCTCTCTCTCTCTCTCTCTCTCCCTTCCTTTCCTTCTCTCTCTCTCTCTCTCCCTTCCTTTCCTTCTCTCTCTCTCTCTCCCTTCCTTTCCTTCTCTCTCTCTCTCTCTCTCTCTCTCTCTCCCTTCCTTTCCTTCTCTCTCCCTCTCCCTTCCTTTCCTTCTCTCTCTCTCTCCCTTCCTTTCCATCTCTCTCTCTCTCTCTCTCCCTTCCTTTCCTTCTCTCTCTCTCTCTCCCTTCCTTTCCTTCTCTCTCTCTCTCTCCCTTCCTTTCCTTCTCTCTCTCTCTCTCTCTCCCTTCCTTTCCTTCTCTCTCTCTCTAACTTCCTTTCCATCTCTCTCTTTCTCTCTCTGCC
Source organism: Calotriton arnoldi (assembly GCA_963921515.1). NCBI lineage: Eukaryota > Metazoa > Chordata > Amphibia > Caudata > Salamandridae > Calotriton > Calotriton arnoldi. The sequence goes on from CAWUFW010001381.1 coordinate 1,948,357, forward strand.
TTTCTTTCCTTCTCTGTTTCTCTGTGTCTAGCTCCTTTGATGTGCGCATGACACACGTTCTGATTTTGTGCTTTATTTTCCAGGCTGTGACATCAAGATTGTCCCGGACCGACCCAACAGGAGTCTTCCGCATTGGTGTTTTGTGTTGTATTTAAATAAAGTTTTTGGTTGTTACTTCAGTGACTGTTTCTTGTTCTTCTGACCACACATGTGTGTTTCTTGTTGTCATTGTGCGACATCATGCGCTTTTTGTGGCTCTTGTGTCATGCACGGTATGTATTTGTCTGGGGGGGAGTCCGGGGCGGGGCCTGGGAGTGGTGGCGGTGGGTGTTGTGGCCCTCATGGGTCTCCGAGCTGCATGATCATTGTCTCCATGGCATCTGTGGGTCTTCAGATGTGGCTCTGGGCTGGGCTCCCTTTCATACTGCAGGTAGTCGTCCTGCTTAACACCAGCAGAAGGCAGGTGTTAAAACCCTGCTGCTACCGCGGCTTATCGCCTGTTTTTGGTTCGCATCGCAGATCTGGCAGTTCGTTGTGAATGTGGTGTAGTGGTGTTTTCCTGTGTTTTTTTACACGGGAACACCTACTCTGCATCTCGTTAGGGTTAGTTGGTGATGTCACCCGTGGAGGTAAATTTTGCGGCAGTTATCGCAGGAATACTGGCGTTGTCTGCAGTTTGCACCCGCTTGTGAATGGGGCGTTAAATCTATCTCCACTTTTGATGCGTTATGGTGGCGATAACTCAGTGATAAGTCCTTGTGAATATGCCCCTCGGAGTAGGTTTGTTGTCCCTACCCAGACATTGTATAAGAGCAACCTAATAAACCAGGATGAAACTATGAGAACAAGTAGTAGGACTCTTGTGCCTACCAGAAGTATGGAAGATGGTATAGGTATAGAGTTATAATTGATTCCACTTGCTAACTGTGGGATATTGGAAAGTCTTTCTCGTTTTTTATGTAGCTTCTAAAATAAAATGTTAACATAATCTTTTGAACTTTGAAATCACCTTTAATCAACTTGACCCCTGGTGTGTGAATCCACCAGCCAAAGGGAGACTGAGGCGAGCGATCTCCCTGCCTGAGGGCATGTAGGCTGCAGACTCTCCATGTGAACGGTTTCTAGAGGAATTAAAGACAGAAGCCATCGCCCCTAAGAAATTTGTGCCTAAAGAAGAGTGTGCCACAATCGAGATGTTTTATGCTGAGGAAAGTACACCTCCATCAAGAAGTTTGTACCAAGGCAGACCATGCCACTATCATTCAACCCACGCACCTCGGGAGTGCTATGCGACTGCACCTAGGACTCTTTTGGTGGGTGCCCTCACAGGCCCACCAAGTGGAAATCAACGATGATCCAGAAGAGAGCCCTCAGCTAGCCAAAGTTGACACCTGCCTGCAAGGGCATTGGCTCTCACTGTCATTCTGCTGTGGTCTTCCCTATTTCGTGAGTCAAGACTCCAGCCAGTACATCTCTCCGAGAGGCAAGAGTGAAGCAAGATGCATGCTACAGGCTCCCGCTGCCACTACAATTTTACTCTAAGGCCTGCATTGTGGTGAGACTGTAAAACCTGAGACGTACTAAAAGATGAACACTAAGAACTGAACTTATGAGTAATCTGCTCCGATGCCTTGATATTTATCTAAGAGACACCCAACCCCAGGGAAGAAGTCTACCTAGACCTGCATGGGGTGGCACCTGAGAGAAGGGTGAGGTAGGGCAGAATACAAGGTGAAGCAGCCCGGGGCAGCATGAGAATTGTGTCAGTTTTATGTGCTGTGAAGTACAGGTTTTAAGTGTGTAGAATAAAGTTTCTTCTGTTATCAAAGTAAAGCTTAGGTTGGACATTTAGTTATAGCACTGCTGGGTGATTGTTGAGTGCTAAGTTTGGGCACCCTCACACTACCTCCCTGAGAAGCCAGTGACTGCTCACCATCACTACCACTGAGGATCAAGTGCTGAAGGGGTTGTACTTGACCCAGTTTGCAGAGACATCACAGGACATGCACCTGGATATCAGAGGCAAATGACTCCAGGCCCCTACAACTGACTCCTAGTTGCTCCTGCTTGCCCTGTTGCCCCCAGAATGAGATCTGACACTCATCAAAGATGACCCCTAAGTTATTTACCATCAAAGCTAAAGTCAGAGAGGTCTCCAAGACACTGAGGCCATTAGAATGACAGGGTGATAGAGTGCAAAGCTGAAGTCAGAGAGATCTCCAAGACACTGAGGTCATTAGAATGACAGGGTAAGAGAGCGCAAAATTGAAGATTTGTACTTTAAAGCTATTGAAGACCAAATAATTAGCTTGTGTCATATACAAATATGGATGTCTTTTGTGGGCTTACATCTGGAAGTATCAGGAGAGCTGCTGTTCTTGTCAAGTGAAATGCAGAGCTGTGTATCACTCGGGTCGCACTGAAAGGGCAGGGTGTTAATTCCAGATGATGTGGCTGAGTGGCTTGAGGTAGAAATTGAAGAGGATAGGGTAGATACTGTGGAACTTATCACTTCAACAATCAGGGCAAGGATAGAGGGTTGCCAAGTCTGGGTGTTGAGTGCATTTTTCTGGTAATGACACCAGTTATTTCAAGCTAAGATCCATGACTTCCAATGATGCTTCCAAGATGGCCACCGGGTAGGAGCTCTGTCCGGGAGCTCCCCGGCTAGGGAATTCCTTTAGACCTAATTCCTGGAAATTTACCCATCTTTCCGACCCCTACTCCTCCTGGGACCCGTGGACAGCTGACCAGGGATTGCTCCACACCCAAGAGGATTTTCTTCGACCGGTCACTGCACCCACCGCATTTCCTGGACCGACTGGGGCTAGTGGACATCGCCTTGTCTCCTTTGTGAATCTCCTGGTGGGCTCGGGGTTCTCTTCCCGGTCCCCTGCCCTTCCGACCCGTGGCTGCTGCGCCCTTCCTGGTGTCTCCCGGTGCGGCGCTCGTGGAGCAAATTCTGGAGCAGCCGCGGCCTTGGTTGGGCTGCCTTCGCAGTTGTGGGGGATGGGCGGACAGGTCTCCCCACCGGCCATCGCCTGCCTTCCGGGCACGACCTTCGTTGTTTGGCTTCCCTCAACGCCTTCCGGGACGTCCCGCAGCTGCGTCCGGGATTTCTACTGGGACGTACCGCGGGATTGTAGCGCCACAGACAGATCAGCAACGAGAATTCCAACGATGCTGCCGCACTAGACCCCGGAGCCGGTTTTCCGAGGGATTGCGACCCCATGACCACGATCTTGTCTTCCACGACGAGTCATGAGGTAGCGAGTCTTCCGGTCGCCGTGGCTGCCTCTCCTCTTCGAGGTGGCTGCCGGAGCCCCGACTCCGATTTCCCCTGTCTCTACAGCAGGTTGGGTCGGGATTCTACTACCGGACTTCTCTTGACGACCCGAGAGACAGTGGTTCGAGCGACATCGTTTTCCAGCAGCCTTCCTTCCTATCGATCCTGCGCCTGCCTACCCCAACCAGTCCTGCTCCTTGAGGTTGTTTTTTTCTTCACGGTCTTCTTTGGCTTGCATTTTCTGTTGATTTGGGGGTCCGCCATTTTGTGCCGAGGCTGTTGGTGACTCTAACTCTGGGCCCACCATCTTGATTGCCTCGACCGACTCCTGGATCACTGCTTGCCGCCAGTCCACGCCTTTGGTCACCTACCTGTCCATTTCCCCTGGATGGCACCCTCTGGACGCGCTCTCCCCCCAGATATTAATGGCCACTAATGAGGCTCCCTTTTTTTTTCACCCTCTCCTTGTGGTCCCCCCACATTGCCGAGTTGACCTAATGCAGTGATTGAATTTGGCACTGGACTTAGTGACTATGTGACCCCATCTGGGTTATGGGCCCGCTTACTCTAACTTTTTGGGCCCCCACAAGGCATTTCTCTCCCACTGCCGGTCTGCCAGAACTGATCTGCTTCCCAGCCCCCTGTTTCCACTCCCCTCCCCCATTCCCTCTATTCCTCTATTGGGGACTTGTTCTTCTGTGTTTGACTATGCAACTGTAACTAATGTAACCATGAAAAACTGTTATTCTTGTTATTCCTGACCGCTGAGGCCTGAGAAACATGGCTGATGCCCGGTGGAGCTGCTAGACAGCTATAGAGGAAATCGGCCCTGGTTCACCCCCTCGGCCATCACCTACCCAGCCGGACATTGGGCACAGTTCTCCCCGTCTCCCCGCTGAGTCTCCTTCCTCCCCCTCCCTCTGACGAATTACCGTAACATTGTTTTTTGGCTGTGTTTTACTATGCTCTTGTAACGGATGTAATTTGTAATTTGTAACTCAACGATCCTCATGTAAAGCACTCTGATACCTACGGGTCTAGCCAGTGCTATATAAAACTATCAAATAAATAAATAATTAATTAATAAATAAATGACCCTGAGGCAAATAGAAAGCCTAGTAAGCAGAATATACTTCACTGCAGTGGCACTTTCAAGTAACAGCCACAGTAGAACAGTATTGTTAAAAAATATAATCATCACAAGCCATATAATCAGTTATATTCACTGTCTGGATCAACATACATAGATTTGAGATGGGATAATCAATACCTAAAAGTCAATTTAATTGTATTGTAAGGGGGAGAGAATTAGATATTTTTCAATATTGTGAGATAAAAGAAAGTTACATTTGCACCCACATTAATGAAGGGTAATTAGATAACAATTAGAAAGATCTTGACTCTTTACAAGAGCAAGTGTTTAGGTGGAACTTGCTACGGTGCTGCATTATGGGGAACGACCAATTGTGCCTCAATTCAGATTCAAGAGAACATCTTCCTAAGAAGATTGTTAGCAGTTCCAAATTCAACCCCTTCTTATATAGCACACAAAGAGTTAGCAGTTCCCTTTATTGAAGACTGTAGCAGCGTCGCCCCACTTATTGTTTGGCATGGGATTTGGAGAAAATCTCGAACTAAATTTACTCAGGATATTATAGCTGATTGTTTGACTCTTGACTACAGCAAAAAAAATCCCACGGCTGGCATATGTCAACAATCTCCTAAAGGAGCTTGATGAGAATATTGATAGTGACCCCATGAAAGTTTTATGTTATAGTGAGAAGGAACTGAAAATAGGATTTATGGGGGCCAGAGATTCTCAAAGGGAAACTCATGAATGCGCAAAGCAAACAATTAAATTTTACTGCGAAGGGCAAATTGAGACAGGCATACAAAAATATCTGCTCTGGGCACTAAATTTACAGCACAGGTTTTATTTTACCAGACTAAGATTGGGTACTCTCCATTTCTTGATAGCTTTTCCCGACATGGGCAAATGGAACCAAAAGTTACCAAACTGCCCTTGCAACGGTAAGTCGTGTCAGTCAACTCTACATTTTATTCTTTTTGCAATTTCTATAGGGATATCAGGAAGAGCATTTGACACCCTCTTTACAGTTATAAATTATATTCTTATAAAGGTGCATCTAATTTTATTTGTAGTCTGGAAAATGAGAGAGTATGTTATGCTGTGGCTTCCTATGTTCAATTAGCCATTAAAAGAAGCTAGGCTTGCTCCCATCTTGAGGCCCAAGTTTATGAAACTGTAAAGGATATATACTCTTAGGGTAACTCTTTATGTTTCCATGTTTTAGACCACTGCTAGATAAGATTAAATATAATGCAAGTTGTTAACTGCCAGTACAGTATTATCTTCCATTGTTTTATTGTAAAACCCTTTTAGGGGATTTTATAAAATGTTTGATCTGATTTTAATTTTATTCTCTCTAAACTGTGGTAATGATAACTAGAGTACAATGTATATTTACTGTTGATATATTTTAGAATGCTTTTATGGTTTGTATTTTAAGTGAATAAAGCTGATTGAATTGAAATTGAATAGATGACATAGAGATAAGTATTCCATTTGGGTGATTTGGAAAGAAATGTAGTCAACAGAGTCCTGATGAAAAGAAGCAAATGACATAATTGGATACAATTATTTTTTGACCCACAATTTTAAATATTAAGCTATAGAATATTTCTAGCTAATATAAATTGAATTGAAATTAGTTGGAACAAAGGTGACTATCCACTATCAATTGGGAAGGATTTTGAATTATGCCATTGTAATCTATGTTGCTGGTGTTCTCTTGTGTGCGTTCATGAAAGAGTGCAGAAAAGGCCCTTCATCAGAAGACCAAAATACTCAAATTCCCCCCCTTGTACTTGCCCCAAGTCTCTAGATATTAAAATATAGGAAAGTGTTGTATATCGTGTGTCAAGCCACCTAATTGACTCTGAAGGCAGTGCCATAATTGGGTATATGTCCAGTGTTGAGACTGATCCAAACAATTTTTGGCATGGAGTTCTGGAAAGTCTTTAAGTGTGTTCTCATTATGCAATTGTTTAATGTTCTTTATACTGTGGGTCTGCCAGGTTGACCAAGATATTGGTGCCCCCTCCAATCCAGATCCCCCAGTTCTTTCAGAAGGGTGCTATGGGTTAGCTCCTAGAAGTTTGAGTGCTTATTGCAATGCCCTTTGCATGGCTTTTATCACAGGGATAACTGTATGGGGGGTCAAGGGACCGGTGTCTAAAGTTCTGTTCCCCATATGAATGTCCCTTTCAATGTCAACCTATGGGGGGAACCGGTTTCGTGGGTATCCAGTGTATCAATTGTGAAATATGGCGGGCTGTATAATAAGAGGACATGTGAAGTCATAACCCTCCTGATTCAATGTAAGAGTATAACTTATTGAGTTTAAGTCTGGGTTGGTTTGTCCCCAAAATGAACACTTTGACTGAAGATTTAATTTGCATTAGCAACGTTTTGGGAATCAAGATAGGGGGCATGCCAAAGATGTAGTTTGGGTCTATCTGAATGCAATGACCATTTTAACTGCCTGAACATTGCCCCATAGAGATATATGGAGGCTGACTATCTCTCAAAGTTACTGTGTGTCGTTGACTGCAAGCAGTCGCGGCTCCTGGAGGGAGTGCTGCGGGGCGGTGGGGCGGGGCGGGGGAGGGGCAGGATGGGGGTTAGTAAACTCCGGCATACGGCTGAACGGAGTTAAGTACATAAATAAATAAATAAAGCCGAATTACATTGCGCGCGCTGCAACGCCAAATGGCGATGCGGCGCGCGCAATGTAGTTCGTTCTTATTTATTGTTATGTACTTAACTCCTTTCGGCCGTATGCCGAGTTACTACCCCCTACCCTGCCCCCCCCGCCACCGCCCGCAGCACACCCTCTAGGAGCCGCGACTGACTGCAAGGGCTGTATATTGTCTTCCATCATTTTGGACTGACTCTCGTTGATAAGGATACCAAGGTGTTACATCAGTTTTGGCACCCATCTGAATTGATAACTCTCTATGCATCCTCTTGTGGTGACTCAAGACATGGACATCACTTCGCACTTGAACTTCTTCACCTTATATCTGGAACACTGGAAGAAAGTATTCAGGAGTTCCATGAGAGCTGTCAGGGATTCTTCAGGCTCAGTGATGCTCATGAAGACATCATAACCATATAACAGTGCCTTGGTGCTGGTCTTTTGACTTGTTATGCCATGGATATGAGGGCATAGTCTCAGCGCCTTTGATAAGGGTTCCAAAGACAGGAGGAATAGTCCAATACTTTCAGTATATACGGTCATTCGACCTGGTCAATGGCCTTTTCCGTGTCCAGTGAGATGGCATGTGTTTCTCGAGTGTTTGGACGAACATAGCAGGCATGCCAAGGTCTCTATGTGGTTTCTGGACTAGCGTAGTAATGCAAAGCCCACTTGAGAGGGGTGTATTAGGGATGGTATCACTTTGCTCAGCCTAGTCACCATTATCTTGACCAATATTTCAATGTCCAATTATATGATAGATATGGGCCTATAACTCCAACATTCCAGCAGGTCCTTATCCTCTTATGCAGGAGTGTAGTGATTGTTTTGTTGGAGATAGCCCCGAGGTGTGTTTGTCTCTTCTGTCTCCTTACATGCATTGTGAAGCATAGGGACTATCTGCGCTTTGCAGGTTTTACAATTCTCAACAGGTAAGCTATCTTCCCCATGTGACTTACACATTGGGATGTTTGGAGTTGTCCTTACTGATTTTGTCAGGTGGAATGGCCCCATCCACATGTTTTTGGCAACCTTCGGATAACTTGATGTTCAGGAGTGAGTCCAAAAATCTGTCCACTGTGGCTAGATCAATATCAGCTGACACAGTATAAAGATTCTCATGATAACAGAAAAACTCATTTTGAATGTCTTCTGGGTGTGTGAGAAGACATTCCTGTCCGTCCCGAACAGCTTCAATTGCTAACTGGTCTTACCTTTGGCAGATCTAATATGCGATCATCTTTCCTGCATTCTTCCCCCTTCTCATAAGGGCACCATTTCAATGTCATCACTGTCCTTTCTGTTATGCTAGTGTAGTGCGTGTTAATGGGAATTTTTTCCATCTTCAGGTGACGCTGAAAGTTGGGTGATAGGTTAGTGATGTATTCTGCAGTTAATTTCAGTATAGCTGCTTCTATGCATCACCATTCAGCACGGGATTTCTTCTTATTGTTTGCAGTGTCCCTCATTAATAACCCTCTCCATGTCACCTTGCATGTTATCCATGGTATTTGGTGTGATGTGACCGAGTCTTCATTTTCACCCTGATAAGCTCTAATATGTGCATTCAAGTGGCGTTTCTCATCTGGGCTGTTGTAGTTGGAGACCTGCATTTGCCAGTTCCTTCTTGTTGGTTTATAGTAATCTATTTGTTAGGAGAGAGTGATTGGACAGTGATCTGAGATACCCCCTGGTGAGAATGTTGGACCCACAGTGGGACAGGAGCTATGATCCCCTTTGTTCAGAAGAAAATTCACCCTAGATTATATACTGTGCACAGGAGAATCTAAAGATATAGGGGCATATCAACAACGAGGCGATAGACAATTATCGCCGCTTTAGCGTCCGTTTTCGGACGTAAAGCGGCGATAATTCTATCGCCTAATCAGCAAGGTCACGCTATCGCGTGAATCCCTGCACTATCGCCCTTTCCCCCAACGCCCATCCTTGCATCTCTAATGAGATGCAAAGTGGCGTTACTAAGCGTACCCCAGATGGGCTACGTTGTAAATATCGCCGATGTGCACATCGCGATATTTACAAGGCAGCCCACAGGATTATGAGCAGACGTTAGATTTTGGCGAACGGCCGTTTCGCCAAAATCTGACGTCTGCTATAATCCCGACTTACCTATGTTAGCCATAGGAGGTGGATTCTGCTGATACGACCCTGTGGGTCAGTATCAGCAAGTTATCGCCCTTTGCAGGGAACATCGCTGGAAAACCAGCGATGTTCCCTGCAAAAGCGATAACTACTCGCTATCTCTGGGATTTTTATCGCCCTGGAGTAACGCGTTGTTAATAACGTGCTACCAGGGCGATAAATGCCAGAAGATAGCCAGCGATAATATAATTATCGCTACGCACAGCCAGCGATAATTATCGCTGGCCGTTGTTAATATGCCCCTTAGTCCTTGTCAATTGGATGAGCCAGGCTCAATACATCTACAAGCCCATGATTCTCCTTCAAGTTCTTCAGAGGGCCTCTGTCTTGTGCATTGGCCCTGTCTGGTGGGCAGGTATGGTCAATAGTTGAGTCAATCATCAGATTCCAGTCTCCACTGACCACTACTTTTGAATCCCTAAATTCAGTTAGAAGTCTGGATAGATGTGTGAAAAAGGAGTGTTTGTTTTTAGGGGCAAATATTAGGTACCAATTATCAGAGTCTGGCCCAATGTCTTTACAAACACATAGCTTCGACCTCCATCAATGTGCACAGCATTCTGAGTGGAAGCGATTTAGAAATTAGTATGGCAATTCCACATTTTTTGGTTACATTGGATGGTTGAACATTATCACCAGTTTTTGTGGTGGTACAACAGGTGTTGATTACTCTCCCCACCTAGTCCCACTTCAGTTTGTCTGCTTTACTAGTGGATACATGAGTTTCCTGGATCATGGCTACATCTGCATGTTTGTGTATAAAAAAAGTGAGAACTTGTCTTTTGATATAGTTGCTCAATATATTCAGGGGATGAGATTGAGTGAGTGGACGAACATTGGGGGGGCAATTGCATGTCTACTCCGTAGTGAAGGAGTGAGGCAATAGTTGTTGGGGGAGGGTCTCCAGCATATGTGCATGTACACTGCAGCAGTGTAAATCTCTTCTTTTTTATGTAAGGTTAGTTTTGGAGGGGACCTGGGACAGGATGAAGCCAAGGGTTGAGAAGGGCACTGGGAGACAGGGCAGGGGACTGTCTACTCGTGGGTGGATCCCACTAGTGAGTTTATCTCTCTTGAACTATCCCCCCTCTTATACTTAACTTTATATTGCAAGCTTTATTCCTTCACTCACCGACCAGAGCTGCCATCAGTAGTGCTACATGAAGTATGAGAGACGTAATAAAAATATGGCATGTCACATGCTATCAGCATTTTAACAGTAATGTGTTCAAGCCATCTGTGGGGCAAGCAGGTATATAACTACTTACCTAGTTCACATTGTTTCATGAGATTACAGGTGGTGCGTCCCAGTTGCAATCGTTGTCTGTCCAATGATAAATGACATTCATTCACATTATTTAATTCAATACTTGGGAACCGCAAGGAATATATGTTGATTAAATTTCTATTGCATACTCCTTTACTCAAAGTTCATTAATTTAGTCATACATATACATGTACAAGTTCACTAAACAATTGATACATCACATACATAATAACATTGACAACTTAACAAAGCAGACCCAACATTCATCCTTCAATATTATAAAACAAAACTTGGAAGAGCAAGTCATCTGTAATAAGTGGGGTACACATTTCAACACTTATCCTAAACACAAAAAAAGATTGTAACCCTCCAGACTCTTCCCTTACATCCTATTCATTTCTAGGTACACATCGACTGGAATCCATAGTGTTGTCCAAATCACTTTAGGCCTTCATCAAGATGGGAAAGATTGTGGCTATTAATCTGTTACATCTCTGTGAGAAGCTGGGTTTCTGTTGCAGTAACCCCCTCACTTTTTGCCAGACTACTGATGCACTTTGACTTGATGTGCCCTGGGTCCCTGCCAAATAGGTTCCCAGGGCCTGTGTTCTTTCCCCAAAACTAACCCAATTGGCATCTCTGGCCACAGGTCAGCCCCTGGTAAATGGTACCACAGGTACCCGGGGCACTGTGACCAGGGAAGACCTCTAAGGGCTGCTGCACTTATTGTGCCACCCTTAGAGACCCTGTGCCTATACACACACACACTGCCTTTGCTGGCTGCGTGTTTTGGTGCAAAGTGAAGAGTCGACATGGCACACATCCCTGTGTGCCATGCCAACAACCCACTGCCCTGGCATAGATCAGTCACCCCTCTAAGCTGGGTGCCCATACCAGTGGTGAGGGTACAGGTGCATGAGCCCTGTACCCCTACAGTGTCTAAGTCCATTCTTAGACATTATAAGTGCAGTGCTGCCATTAAGAGTATATGGTGCTGGGAGCTTGTCATTACGACACTCCACAGCACCATAATGGCTACACTGAAAACTGAGAAGTTTGGTATCAAACTTCTCAGCACATTAAACCCACACTGATGCCAGTGTGAGATTTAATGACAAATGCACACAGAGGGCATCTCAGAGATGCCCCCAGAAAAACGACCAGCCTCTGGTGGGTTCCCTGACTGGAACACACCAGCCTGCCACCACAAGACATGTTTCTGGACCCCTAGGGTGGGATCCTTCGCTCCCTGAGCCCAGAAACAAAGCCTTTCATGGGCGGAGGTGTTCACACCTCCCCCAGGCCAGGAAGAGCCATCTGTGGCAGGGGAGCTTCAAAGGCCTGGCAGCCTTTGTAATGCAACCCCCAGCCTCTCCTGCTATCAGGAGCAGGCCCCCTTCCTGTCTCCCCTCCTTTTCGGCAGGAAGACAGGCGGGAAAAACTAGCCAGCCCAGAAGGAGTGCCACCTCTGCCAACTCCACCCCTCAGGCACTCCCCAATCAGGATTAGGGATTGTGCTCACTCCCCCATGTGGGGTGAGAGACCAAGGGTGTAGTCACCCTAAAGTCAGTAGCCCATTTGCTACTGACCTAGAGACCCCTAAAATGCCCCCTAAATACAGTATTTAGGGGGAAGCCCTGAACCAAGAAGGCAGACAAGAAGAAACTGCAAGAGAAGAAGAAGAAGGACCGAACAGCCGTGCAGAAGCTAACAAGAGGAAGACGCCCACTGACTTGGCCCCAGCCCTACTGGCCTGTCTCCACCTCGAACCTGCTCTTGCGAAATCCCAGTGCGTCCTACAGCCAGCAACCTCGAAAACCCCGGAGGACCTGCCTGCCTTCCACCTCAAAGACTGTGTCTCCCGTGAGCACCGGATTTGTTCATCTGCAACCTCTGGTTCTGGCCGGACACCGCGGATCCGCCCCATGGTGCACCCGCCGTCCACGGCCCGAGCTCGAGTGGGCAAACACCACGAGGAGGTCCCCCCGGCGATCCTAACCCAAGATCCGGTGACCCCTGACCTGCCTCAAACCTCCAGCCGACGCCTGCAGCCTAAATCCGGAAGGTCCCCCCAACCGCGACCAGGAGCTGGTAAGAAGATCCGACCCCAAAAGGCACCCCTGCACCCAACGCCCCACGGCCTTGGGTGGCCAAACCAACAGTGCCTAACCAACCCCCAACTTCCCAACTTACCTCTCGAAGTGGTGGTTGCACACAGAAGACCTTCGTCCCCAAGCCTGCTGTGCCTTTGCAAACCGGAGGTACCCATTGCAAACAACAGGGCTCCCGACTTCGAAACAGCACCCTGCACCCGGCCGCCCTAGTGCTGCTGAGGGTGCACCTTTAGTGCTACTTTGTTTCCCCATTTGCCCTGAGCTAAAGTCCAGGAGCTTTGCTCCCACAACCAAGTGGCCTGCTCGTCAGCAGCCACCAACCGGAGGCCACCTATCCCCCATTGGATAACATTGGGCCTCAGCACTCTGCACCCAGCCGCCCTAGTGCCGCTGAGGGTGTAACAAGAGTGCCTCCTTGACCCTGGGGGACCCCTGAGTCTGCCCCCAGAACCTCAACTCCCACTACCAAATGCTTACCTCAAAACCAATAACACTATTTTCCTACATAGGATAACATTGACTGTTTTTCTTGGAAAAGTTTCTAAGTGTGGAGTTTGAAAACCTAAAGAAATTCTTTAAAATTGTACTATTTAACCTAAACAATTTTACTTACCTGTTTACAGGAAATGTCCCAGAGCAGTATCCAGGTATACTACTCTGAGTAAGAAAAGTAATCTAAAAAGTAACTTACCTGGTATTTTACTGTAGAGCCCATTCAAGTCTATGTACTGTATTTACAAAGTGTTGCATTTCTATGCAACCATACTGCAAGTCAAAACAAAGTGCATATACACTTACAATTCAAACTGTTTACAAACTGCATTACTACTGTAAAGTATTTATTGCTTACCTGTGCCAGGCTTGCTTGGTTCTAGAAAATAAAATAACTAAAAGAATATTTATTTTTTATACAAAAACAATTGGTCTGAAGTTCAGTCTTTGAGTGTGGGAATTCATTTGCTGACTGAGTGTGTACAGCAAATGCTTAACACTGTCCTCTGATACTGCCTTACTGCCAGTAGCGGCCCGTGGAGGGAGTTCCTTGGGGCAGTGAGGCGGGGCGGGGGGGGGCAGGGTGGGGGGTAGTAAACACCGGAATATGGATGAAAGGAGGTAAGTAAACAATTAAATAAATAAAACGAATTTCGTTGCGTGCGCTGCATTTACTTACCTCCGTTCATCCATATTCCGGTGTTTACTACCCCCGCCCCACCTCACCGCCCCACGGAACTCCCTCCATGGGCCGCTACTGCTTACTGCTCGACCACACTACCACAAATAGAGAGTGAGGTGATAGCTAACTTTACCTCTACCTACCTTTGGGGTTCCACTGGACTCTGTGCACACTATACCTCACTTTGGTATAGTATATACAGAGCCAGCTTCCTACAATCTCATGTTGATGTAGCTCTCTTTTTTTGACCTGTTTTTATCATTTCCCAGGAAATACAATTAATTATTCCTGTAGTATTTCTCAATTAATATTATCAGACTGAGTTCTCTTTATATATTCCCTTTTATTTCCTTGAAGGGAATTTTTTCTCATTATCATGTAGACCTCATCTAGTGTTAGAGCGTCCTCCTTCTCTATGTTGTTTCTCTTTTTATGTATCCCTCAGTCTACATCACGGGTGTAACAGTTCCCTTCTCCTTATTCAGGATCGAATAATCTTTCAAATCTGTTCTATCTGGATTTTCTGCCTACTACTCTCCATTACACCTCACAACATACATTTATAAACATAGGTGCAGGAATGACACAATGTTAGCAAATACTTACATTTCTGCCTTCCACGTCACAAGGTGTCAATGTCAGTAAGAAGAATGCTTTGTCAAAGAAAGTCACCGCCTAAAAGTCACCAGAACAATAGAATTAGTGTCCTAGTGTGTAGATTGCATTGGTGTAGGAGGGACCTTTTTCAGAGGTCTGTGGGTGATGCAAGGATCCCTCTGTTCCCACAAGAGGGGTATTGTTCGTTCTTATTTGTGTTTCCCCCTTAGCAGAGATTATTCTATAAAATTCAATGCAGTAAGTTTATCAGCAAGTGACGAACCTGCATAGGGCCAGACCACAGAACCTTAGGCCACTGTGGAAAGACTAGACCTGCAAACCGTCTAACTAAAACATTGCCAATCAAACTTGGAGTGAGGAAATGACTGTGGACAACACATAGAACATGTATACTGCAGGAAACGGAGACTGGAAAATGTGACAACTTAAACACAGAGCTGTTAATTCTTTTAGCATAGCTTAATACCTATTTGAGAGTTTTACATACTAAATAAAGGCAGGTGCACAGATCTAAAGTCTCATCTAATATATACTATTTCTTCAGATAAATGAAACTCTATTTACCTACCTGTCCACTTTTACATGGGAGGAGGCCTTCTCCTCTATCCACATGTTGGAGTGGGATTTTGATATAGTTAGCATTCTTACCTAAAGATACGCCTACTCTAAAAGGCACACAACAACTTGGTATATGGGAGTACCCACTAGCTATAAAAAGAAGAGAGTTACATAAGCGCAACTTACGTTTAACACATCATCCACTGAGCCAGGCACAAAACTGCACCAAAATTAATTTGTCAGTAGATCCATCCCACCACAAATGTTTAAAGTTCTATGATCAAATACAGTTAACACTGTTAGAACTGGAACAGTGTCCCCATAAAGCACTCCTTTGGGGTAGAATTCCCATTAATTTTCAATTGAAGGTAATCAGAATTCAAACAAATTTTCCTTATATTCTTCGTATTTATTGTTAAACCATGTTACGTCACAATGGTTATCAGGAATATCATCATCACAAATTCTTATGGTTCATATATTCCAAAGTTGTTTTCGGTGCATGAATGCAACAAATTTTAAATCAGGGTTTTAAGTTAATGCTCCCAATGCATTTCGGGACCAAGCCCTTCATCAGGGGAACGTTTTGTAAAGTAAAACAGGTTAAAGTTCAAGGGGATCATTGCCTCCACGAGTTAACAGCATATAATAAATTATATGTACACGTGTGAAAGGTGTCTGTTTTTTAGAGGAACACAAAATATAGTAGACTAGGGTGCATTAGTCAACAATGGCATCATTATATTAAACGAAGCCGAGAGATATTGAATCAAGTGCATCATGTGCAAAAGCGAGTGAGACATTATACTGAATAAAGCTGAATAACGAGATGGTGAATCCAATGCATCGTGTGTAGAACCGAGTTAAACGTTCAAACGTGTGGTTAAAATGTGCAGTGGTGGAGCGTGCACATGACTTGAAAAAAGTAAGAATAACCGTGCTGAGTTTAAATCGCAAAAAGTGTACTATTAGTGTGTAACGAATTAACCGAAAGGTGCTGCCCATAAGTTATAAAAAACCGGGTGAGAACTTACTCAGATGGTCGAGTAATTCTTAACTGTATACAACGAGTCGGAAGTGTTCAACAAGAATCATCCATTTCATTCCAAACTCTGGGTGAAACAATAGATTCAAATCAAAAAACGGTTTTATCGCGCATACTGAAATAGTGTGGCAAGCTAAGTGCAATGTACAATTCTTACCGGATTGTGTACGCAAGAACTCAAAAGTTTAGTCCGCGACCGCGTCCCGGTCAAACCGTCTACAACTTTGCGCAAGTTGAAAGCGGAAGTTTAAACAGATAGATCGACGCCATGTTGGAATGGGGAACGAATACTAAAGTAAACGAACGTGGTGGCCATCTTAAGATGGTGACTATCGGCAAATACACGCGAGTGAACCGTAACGTGAATAGTGAAAGAAAAGTGCACAGGAAGAAAAATAAGTGAATAAACAAATGTATACTGGAAATATTAATATTGTAAAAGAATCACACATGTAAAAAAAATTCTCAATGTACTAAGGGTCATGGTTTCTACATCCTTTGATCATCATCAATACAGTGATAATAAATAACAATGATAAATGACAAAAATCAATGCGACTAGAAAAAATTACTTTACAGGTAGCAACTAAATTCTAAGCGTTCATTAAGACCCTTCGGGTAACAAGCGTCCAATTTCTTAATCCAGTACAGTTCACGCTGTAACAATTTCTTTCTGTTATCAACGCCTTCCTTCACAGGAACAACTTCCAAAACCAAGAATCTTAATTGACTCACATTATGCTTGTGTATGGAAAAATGAGCAGCAACTGGTGCTTTTTCAACATGATTTCTTATGGTACTTTTGTGTTCGGTTAATCGTGTTTTGATTTTCCGTTCAATTTTACCCATGTAAATGAGCCCGCACGGGCACTTCAGAAGATAGATCAAGTTCTTGGAATCACACGTAGCTGTAGTAAATAACCTAATCGGAGTACCCATGGTGGGATGGGTCATTGTAGTGCCTCTGATAATATTATTGCAATGGCCGCAATTTAAGCAAGGTAAAGTTCCTTTGTGGATAATGCCTTTTGGTTGAGATACTGTGTTTAAAAATTCTTTAAGGTTTCTTGTGCGTTGGTAGGCAAACAGTGGTGGATTATCAAAAATGCCTTTGAAATCAGTTTCATTCCGTATCATTGGCCAATGTTTAAGCATAATTTTTTTGATCTGATAACTTTTTGTTGAGAATTTAGATACAAACACAGGTCTATTATTGGCTTTTTCTCTTATTTTTGTAGTCAATAGATCTTTACGATCCGTTTTATCCGCCCTTTCTACTGCTGCTGTTAAAATTTGTACTGGGTATCTTCTCTCCTTGAACTTCGTTATAATCTTGTTTTTATTCATTTCATACAGTTCTGGCTTGGAAGAAATTCTTTTGGCTCTCAATAGTTGTGAATAGGGTAAATGTCTTTTAAGGGCCATCTGGTGACAACTGTTAAAGTGCAGGGTATTGTTCCTGTATGTACTTTTGGTAAACACATCCGTTTCGATCTTGTTGCCATGTCGAGTAATAAGTACATCCAGGTATGTGATTTTTTCCATGCTAGTGGAATAAGTGAATTGAATGTGGTCATCGATATTATTGATGTAATCAATGAATTCTTGTATTTCATCCGGTAAACCACATTCCACATGAGGAAAATGTCGTCAATGTAACGCCAATATTTTAAGATTTTTCAGACCACCAAGGATTAGATAAAATGTTGTCATTTTCAAACCGGTACATGAACAAATTTGCGTAGCTGGGGCTGCGCAATTGCCCATAGAAGTACCCGGACAGTTGAAGAAAGAACTCATTGTTCCATCGAAAGTAGCTATGATATAAAGTAAATTGGAGAAGTTCCAACAAAAAGATTTTTAGGTCTTCTTTGATATCGTGGTTTATAAGGAATGATTCAATCGAATTCCATGCCTCTATTGTGTGGGATTGACGTGTATAATGAACAAACATCAATTGTACATAATGTGATCACACTTTCTTCATCCAGGAAACATTGTGTATTTTGTTCAAAAAGTCTGCTGTGTCGCGTATGTATGTTGTCATCTGTTTAACAATGGGTTGTAAGTGTCTGTCTAGATATTTACCAGTGGGTTCATGGATGGAATTTTGGGTGATACGATTGGGCGGAATGGTGGTTTGTATAGGTCTTTGTGCACCTTCGGCAACATATATAGGTACGGGCTCTTGGGGTAATCCTGAATCAAGTATTTCTTGTCTTTCTCAGTAATCACGCCATTGCTGCATGCGTTGTCAATACTTTCTTTGAGTATTTTCACAAATTCCTCAGTTGGGTTAGTGGGTAATTTCATATACAAATTCATGTCATGAACGTGTTCTTCAACGCTTTGATTGTAAAATGAGGAATCCAAGATGACGAGTGCGCCACCCTTATCAGCTTTACAGCATTGGATATCTTGATTGTTAGCAATTTGGGTAATGGCTTGTTTTTCTTTAATGCTCAGGTTGGTGGCTTTCGAGTTAGGTTTTTTAAACAATTCCTTTATTTCGTTCAATGTGATGCTTTCATAAGAGTCAAAAATCTTATAGCTAGTTGGTGCCATAAAAGTACTTTGGCTTCTCAAACCCATTAGGGTACCTTCTGAGGATGTTAACGGTAAAGTCATCACATTACTGAAAAAATGTTTCAGGCGAAGATTTCTCATAAATTTAAACAAACTGATTTCAGTTTCAAGCTCGTTTGAATGGTATGCCAGTACAAATGATGTGCCTTTTGGTAATGTGGCGATTTGAAATTTAGATAACATGCTATTAGAGATGTTAATAATTAAACTCTTTGGCTCCGTGTCGATTTGGCGATGGGTAAATCTGTGCCTTTTGTTGCCCTTTCCCCTCCAGGTTCGACGTCTGGAACTTGACCACTCTCTAAAAAATGTACTCCAGTTGCAGTACTGGTAGATGGACCAGTCGATGTTTCAGTTCTCATTGGTAGATCTTTCTTTTGTCTATCACTCCTGGGACCCCATCTTTGTGATGATTCGTTCGATGTAGAACTATCTCCATCTGAAGATTGATTAGAAAATGGTCTTTGTTGTCTACGTTGGGCATACACTTCTGCCCAGTTGTAAACTTTCGCCCAACTTATAATCGATGGTATCACGTTTGTATTTCCTTATTTTCCTTTCATTAATTTCTTTGGCGTATGACTCCAATTGTATGTTGATATCATTCAGTGCTTTATCAAGTTCATCTTTGGACAAACTGCTACTTAAATCACGTTGTAGTTGTTTGATTTCTTTATCTAAGTCCTCAATGACCTTAGACAATTCCTCAACTATGAGCAGGATTAAATCGAGTGAACATTTGTTTAGGATTGCGAACCATCGTTCGGTGAATTTTGGATTGTTCTTGCAAAGTGTAGGCTTCAATGAAATCCGTAACCCTCTCGGGATCCTTTGCGCTTTGTGATACCTTATGAGGGTGCCTGCGTGCAACCGCAGATTAATTTCTCGCTTAGAGATGTATAATAGTTGCTTTAACATACTCTGTGTAGATACATTGCTGGTCGTGGAGGGGTCAACCTCTTGAATCAATATATTTGACAAGGACAAGGGAACCCAAATAAAGTCTGCCAGGGACCTTGGGAAATAGTACTTTTCTAGAGAACAGTGGTCCCATGGAACTATCTAGTATGAACAGAATGAATATAGACTCAATCAGTTCTATATTGATAACGACTTATCCAGCCGGACAGAGGTCTACTTTAATGTTTGTAGTTAACAGAGTAAAAACTTTTTCAGAACCAAGAATAAGAGTAAAGCGGGACACAGGCCTGTGCCCTCACTACACATACATAGAACACATACAATGTGACAGCAAAACAAACCAAACAAAAGGCTCAGGCACGGCTGTCGATTTGTCATATATGGCAATAACACATAGGGCCAACAAATCGTCTTTTTACACCCTTACACAATAAATAACACATTTAGGGAGTGTATAGGGTGTGATAGGTGTCGACGGCGTTTCGATCCATACAGTAGGTACAGGATCATCATCAGGACTTAACATAAGCATGCCTGAAATTTAAATTTTAAAAAGCCTGTAACAACATAAAACAAATAGGGATGAAGGAGGGAAAAAGTTACAGTTAGTTAGGGGAAGCAACATAAGCAGTAAATTAATCTAGTACAAATTAATTAAGCTATGCAGATGAATATCAGCACCTGTGGGAATTAATAATACATAACAGTATTACGTTATAGTGAATAACAGTATAACAGGTAGAATGCCACTCTGGATTAAGGATACAAGAAGGCTGTTGCACGGTCCTGTGAAGGGAGATCATAGTGCAAGTGAAAAGGAAGAAATAGAGGTGAGTCATATGAATGATGTGCGTGTGCTCAATAGTGGATGGAACAAGGAACATAAGAGTTAATTAATCTAGTTCGATTAATTCAATTGGCCATGCAGATGATTATTAGCATAACGTTATAGTGAATAACAGTAGAACAGGAAGAGTGCCACTCTGAATTAAGGATACAAGAAGGCTGTAGCACGGACCTGTGAGAGAAAAGGAAGGAATAGAGGTGAGCCTATGGAGGTCGCATAAAAGATGTGCGTGTACTTGAAGGAACAAGGATCACCTGACAGGGGGAGAAGATGTCCCATCCTGCAATTGCGCGGGACCTGTAAGGGAAAGGGCGGAGATGACGGGTGGGAGCCGGAGGAGAGAAGAGACAACGTGAGCAAAAGGGATTAAGGCTTGCCAGTCTCCGTGTCAGAACCACGATGCGGTTCGATTTCCTGCAAAAAGGAAGGAGGGAGTAAGGGGAGGGCAGAAAGGAGGAAAGGCCACGGTGCGGTTCAGAAGGAGCCAGAGAGGGGACCTACCGATGGTAAACGCGTGCAGCGACGGGCGTAATGTAGATAATTCCTCGTGCTGAACCCGCCGATATAGGGCAACCAGTGGTACCTATGGGGGAGGGAAGTCAGGTCAGTGGCCAGAACCGTAGTAAGGCATGGGTGGGCAACCAGGGGCAATAGAGGAGTCTTACCTCAATGGGAATCTCACAGGAGGGTGTGCGCGCCGGAGGCCGGACAGCTAATGAGGGATTGCAGGAGTCGTAGAAGGAAGGGTTTAAGGAGCGTGCGATTGGTGGAGGAGAGGTCAGATGACCAAGGATAGAAATGAAAGGAGGACAAGGACCAATACGTGGCAGACATATTGGAGTGGTGCAATTGGCATCTGATGAGAGCGAAGAAGGACTCCATGCATAGTGGTCAAGTCAACCTATTACAGGGAAGAACAAGGAATTAATCAGGCTATTAGACAGTTAAAGCCACCCATATGGGAATTGTGCATCTATACCTTAAGACTGAACTCTTACGGTTCTTTCGAAAAATTAGGCTACATAGCTATTTTTTGTTAAATCCATTCACTCCTAAGATAGCCAATACTCCATTACGTCCACCATCTACCTTCTCACCATCCCCCAACATGATCCCCAGTGAGATCCTCATATTCGAGAAACTTGTCCTTAAGGAAATCTCACTTTTGGAGAATACACGTCGTTTTATTCCCTTCAATATTACCCTTGATGAAAAAACAGCCATTGCTAACCTACGGCAAAATGATAAATTAATTATTAAACCTGCCGACAAAGGAGGAGGTATTGTTCTACAAGAACTTGATGCATACAAAAGCGAAATTCACAAGCAACTGGCAAATACTGACCATTATTGTAAACTACCTACTAACCCCACTAGAGAACTACAGAACCTGATTCTAGAAGTAACTAATATGGGATTAGACCAAGGTTTCCTCAGTAAACAAGAACACCAATTTTTAAACATCAAAACACCTCGCACACCTGTTATCTATACCCTACCCAAGGTACATAAAAACCAGTACAATCCACCTGGCCGTCCCATTGTTTCCGGTTGTGGCTCAATTTTGGAGCCACTAGGGCGGTATATTAATTTCTTCATCAAAGATTTTGTGCCACTAACTGATTGTTATATCCGCGACAGTATGTCTATGATTAACATTATCGAAAACCACCCCTTCGATCCCAATCTTGAATTTTTGTGTACTCTGGACGTAGAGTCCCTGTACACAAATATTCCACAAACTGCTTCATTAAAGGTTATGGAGACTTTCCTCAATACCCGCCCGCGGCCACATGCGGTCCCCACTCTTTTTATACTCCAATTGCTAGAGATTAGTCTTACGCGGAATTTCTTCCTATTTGAAGACCAGTATTACCAACAAGTGAAGGGCACTTCGATGGGGGCCGTTTTTGCCCCCAACTTAGCCATTCTGTATATGGACTCCCTAGAACAAACTAAAATCCTTACACCACTCAATCCCTTCTACGAAGGCATTGTTAAATGGAAAAGATATATTGATGATATCTTCATGATCTGGAAAAGTAGTGAGGGGACTCTTAACCATTTCTTGCACTGGCTCAATAATAACTGTGGTGGCCTTAAATTTACATTGACCCAAAATAAAGAATCTATCCCTTTCCTGGACCTTAACATAATTCACAGGGAAGGAATCCTTATCACCAGTCTGTTCCGCAAACCGACTGAGCGGAACACACTGCTGAGATATGATAGCCACCATCCACGAGCCCTTCGAGACTCATTACCCTACTCCCAATTTCTTAGAATTAGGAGAAACTGCTCACTCAAAGAGAATTACTTCCAAGAGGCTAAAATACTTAGCAACAAGCTTACCAGTAGAGGCTACCCTCGCAGGTTGGTTCGCAATGCCATGAAAAGAGCTTGGTATTGCCCACGCGACGTCCTTCTTGAACCAAAAGAAAAGACTCCCCAGAACCGCTTAGTTTGTGTTACTACTTTCTCTCCCATCTCCAACAATGTACGCAAGACTATCATAAAAAATTGGGAGGTACTCAATGCCGGCTCACTCAATTTGGAACGACCTTTGTTCGCATTTAAAAAGAACAAAAACATTAAAGACCAGCTAGTCCGGGCCGCCCTCCCTAATACTAAATCCCTGGGTAATCTTAATGAATATTGGGGACTCGCACCTTTGGTTGGGCATGCTAAATGTGGCAATTGTAGCGTATGTGACTACAGCATTGAATGTAAGGAATTTGTATTTGAGAAAACCAAGATCACTCTACATTCCTTCTCGAATTGTAACACGCCTAATGTTGTTTATGCCATATTATGCCCCTGTAAGAAAATCTATATAGGCCAAACAACTCAAAAGATACGCGTAAGGATATGCCAGCATCGCAGCAGAGTAAGATGTAAGACCCCTAATGCACCACTCGTTGAGCACTTTGAGGAAGCACACCACAACGAGAATGATATACGCTGGACTGTGATAAGCGTGATTAAACCACCTCCAAGAGGAGGAGATATCTCGAAATTACTGGACAAAGAAGAATTAAAATGGATTTTTAAGACCAACAGCCTGCATACAGGCTTAAACAGACTTGAAGATTGGACTACTCTTGTTTAAACTAACTGTACCCACTCCTATATAGTAACTCACACATGCTGGTTGAATTACTGAGTCCTCCTTCCGTCGCCACCACTGCTCACTGCACAATTCCCATATGGGTGGCTTTAACTGTCTAATAGCCTGATTAATTCCTTGTTCTTCCCTGTAATAGGTTGACTTGACCACTATGCATGGAGTCCTTCTTCGCTCTCATCAGATGCCAATTGCACCACTCCAATATGTCTGCCACGTATTGGTCCTTGTCCTCCTTTCATTTCTATCCTTGGTCATCTGACCTCTCCTCCACCAATCGCACGCTCCTTAAACCCTTCCTTCTACGACTCCTGCAATCCCTCATTAGCTGTCCGGCCTCCGGCGCGCACACCCTCCTGTGAGATTCCCATTGAGGTAAGACTCCTCTATTGCCCCTGGTTGCCCACCCATGCCTTACTACGGTTCTGGCCACTGACCTGACTTCCCTCCCCCATAGGTACCACTGGTTGCCCTATATCGGCGGGTTCAGCACGAGGAATTATCTACATTACGCCCGTCGCTGCACGCGTTTACCATCGGTAGGTCCCTCTCTGGCTCCTTCTGAACCGCACCGTGGCCTTTCCTCCTTTCTGCCCTCCCCTTACTCCCTCCTTCCTTTTTGCAGGAAATCGAACCGCATCGTGGTTCTGACACGGAGACTGGTAAGCCTTAATCCCTTTTGCTCACGTTGTCTCTTCTCTCCTCCGGCTCCCACCCGTCATCTCCGCCCTTTCCCTTACAGGTCCCGCGCAATTGCAGGATGGGACATCTTCTCCCCCTGTCAGGTGATCCTTGTTCCTTCAAGTACACGCACATCTTTTATGCGACCTCCATAGGCTCACCTCTATTCCTTCCTTTTCTCTCACAGGTCCGTGCTACAGCCTTCTTGTATCCTTAATTCAGAGTGGCACTCTTCCTGTTCTACTGTTATTCACTATAACGTTATGCTAATAATCATCTGCATGGCCAATTGAATTAATCGAACTAGATTAATTAACTCTTATGTTCCTTGTTCCATCCACTATTGAGCACACGCACATCATTCATATGACTCACCTCTATTTCTTCCTTTTCACTTGCACTATGATCTCCCTTCACAGGACCGTGCAACAGCCTTCTTGTATCCTTAATCCAGAGTGGCATTCTACCTGTTATACTGTTATTCACTATAACGTAATACTGTTATGTATTATTAATTCCCACAGGTGCTGATATTCATCTGCATAGCTTAATTAATTTGTACTAGATTAATTTACTGCTTATGTTGCTTCCCCTAACTAACTGTAACTTTTTCCCTCCTTCATCCCTATTTGTTTTATGTTGTTACAGGCTTTTTAAAATTTAAATTTCAGGCATGCTTATGTTAAGTCCTGATGATGATCCTTGTACCTACTGTATGGATCGAAACGCCGTCGACACCTATCACACCCTATACACTCCCTAAATGTGTTATTTATTGTGTAAGGGTGTAAAAGACGATTTGTTGGCCCTATGTGTTATTGCCATATATGACAAATCGACAGCCGTGCCTGAGCCTTTTGTTTGGTTTGTTTTGCTGTCACATTGTATGTGTTCTATGTATGTGTAGTGAGGGCACAGGCCTGTGTCCCGCTTACTCTTATTCTTGGTTCTGAAAAAGTTTTTACTCTGTTAACTACAAACATTAAAGTAGACCTCTGTCCGGCTGGATAAGTCGTTATCAATATAGAACTGATTGAGTCTATATTCATTCTGTTCATACTAGATAGTTCCATGGGACCACTGTTCTCTAGAAAAAAACCTCTTGAATCAAAGCATAAATTCGATTGGTTTCTTCTAAGCTAAAGCCGAATGTTTCGGCACGGTTCTCAGTAATGTTCGAGATTTCTTCGTACGACACAGTAAAATACTAGGTGCTCGCACACAGGTAGGTCAGTGCGTTACTAAGAGATCAATGGATTTGTGCAGCACACTCTTTATTCAGGATAATCAAATAGTAGTTAAGTACACTTGTATATAACGGTTGGGTGCTAATGGGTATCTCCCTCTGACCAAAGGGAGTCAAATAATGTTCAAATACAGTTAGCACTGTTATAACTGGAACAGTGTCCCCATAAAGCACTCCTTTGGGGTAGAATTCCCATTAATTTTCAATTGAAGGTAAACAGAATTCAAACAAATTTTCCTTATATTCTTCGTATTTATTGTTAAACCATGTTACGTCACAATGGTTATCAGGAATATCATCATCACAAATTCTTATGGTTCATATATTCCAAAGTTGTTTTCGGTGCATGAATGCAACAAATTTTAAATCAGGGTTTTAAGTTCTATGATGCCATTTTCCTCCATTTAGGCATTTACAAAGGTAAATCTTAGCGCATTGTTAATTTCCCCAGATCTGGTTTTTGTGTTGTACCAATTGGTCATTTTGCCAGATTTCTTTTTTGTGATGTATCGATTATTCTAATGTTTACTATTAGTACTATGTTATGATCTTATTTTTTTGCCTTCTCTCAGGTCTCTATTGATTGGCCCCATGTCTGCTCCTGAGTTTCCCTGCATGGCTTGGCACCTTAGACACCAACACACCCCTCAGTGAGTCGGATATTTACAGCTAGTCTTTGACTGCATTTTCCAGTGGAGAACAGTTATCAATATTTTCACCAACCTGTAATCTAGTGGGAGACCCCTATCAAAACGTTTAGTCACTGCTTTGATTCCCTTTATACACTGTGGGTATTCTCTATGAAACTAAAGACCCAGAGACAATTTATTCTCCCTAAGGCAGGGTTCTCTAAAGTCGGTCCTGGAGGTCCGGATCCATGCTAGATTTGTAAGAGAACTACATTTATCTAACCTGGGATATGCTAAAAATCTGGCATTGATCTGGCCCTCCAGGACCGATTTTGGAGAACCTCGCCCCAAGGAGATTTCACACTCAGGTCATCCATCTCTACTTCTCAGCTGTCACTCAAACAAAATGGCAGAAGGCGGTACACTACTCAAAATCTGGGGTATATCTGTATTTGTACTCTCAGTTTATGATATGGTCAACAATTTTAGCGTTGAATTTTGCCGACATAAAGTGTGATTGGTCAAGAACAGAATTCTGGATTACTTTGGTATTTTTCAGTCCTGCTTACTGTTAAATTAATTCTGAGGCGAACTTTGGAACCTTAATAACCTTCTGTTAATGATAAATTTTAGTTATAAAAGCAAAGTTTATTTGGGATGGGAATGGACAGACTTTTTTTATTTTTATTATTGAGTAGCGGATGTGCTGAATATTTTACAATAACAATAAATACATATATGTTAATATCATGGTTATTAGTTTTTAAGTGCTTCGGTGGAGGAGATGCCCTTTCAAGACTGGCAGCCACACACTCATTATGCTTCCTTACATCAATGTTGATTAGCATTGATCAGAAACTTGAAGGAATAGGCAAAAAATCATATTCAATCACCCATTCTGGCTAGGCCATAATATAGTCACTTTTCTGGTACTTAAAACAGCAAATGAAATATTCCTTTTCTTCCTTTATCGAAATTAAGGATTATAAAGCTGGTTAATTCATGCATTTCAAATATTTGTGCCTCGTTAAAAAGGGATCTAATTGTAAGCTGTTCTGCAGCAGAAAGGCTTGTTGCCATTTGGCTAAACACTCAAAGAGAGCTAAAGTATGGTTCCAATTCACAATGTGTTGAAACGCCGTTAAATGATGGCTTTCGCTATTCTTCTGACAGGGTAAAGCTTCCATTGGCCCCCTCGGTGGTTTCACATTAAGGATTATGAACGGAGTGGGATGGAGAACAATTATGTCCTTGGGTGTGGGACCTTGGTGTAGACAGAGACTGGCTCAGGACATAAGGGAAAGCTCCAAATATCAGCGGGAAGCTGTCTGGCCCTGACAGGGAGAGAAACAGAAGGTCCAGGTGCTGAGCCTACTTTAGGCTACATCTGAAAATCAAATTTGAATGTAGCCTTACACAAAACAAAAGCAGCTTCACACCTTGGCGAACAAAACCTTTCCTCCATCCCCCCACCACAGTTCCTAATGAGACCCCCTCGGGGACCTCCCACCTCTTAGGTGACTGTTGAAATAATGCGGAAGAAAACAGACTACGCCAAGGTGTTTTTAATTATATGGCAATATAAAGCCAAATGTTCTCCTTTTCCTTTATTGTAAGGTTTTTGTAGAGATTAACACATCAACAGACAGCTCCATACCTGGCAAGGCATATGTGTTTTTTCGAGTCCTGCTCAGGGTTTTCTAATATCACCAGGCAGATGTTGCCTGCTCCCCACGGGGTGTTACTCATGCACTACCAGTGAATGAGCTGCTGCCAGTGAGGCAGACATCTTTCTAAAACCCGGCTCTGCTTATTTCCTGGAGCGCCTGATGGAACGTGTACCTTTCCTCTTTACTTGAAAGTCTGAGCCACTCCTGACTATATTTTTTTCTAATTTCTACACTCAGTCCCCTTTACTTTGGTTGGAGATTCATATTCACCTGCAAGAATTAAATGCTTGGTAATTGGCGTCCACTCATGAGCAACGAGGCAAAAGAATATGAGTGTGACTACTGTAACACCAAAATGCATGAGGGACCTAAGAGACGTTTCTATGTAGCTGAGACCAAAAGGAGGCTTCTAAGTAGCTGATATTCCACTACAATGTGAAACAAAAACCTCGAGTTCAAAACATGCTGAAAGCAGAAAGACAAGAAGGAGCTAATGAAAGCATTAACTTTGTTCAGGAGAATTATTGTTTATATTAGAAATGAATAAGTATCAGACCTGCCAACTAAAACAAAAATGTCATTTTGTGAGGAGGGGATGGGGCCTCGTGCCGAGATGTGCCTAAGAGGAACTTTTGTGACCTCCTCTCCTCCTCACCCCCTCCTCCAAAAAAATAAAAAAAGTTCGCTGAGGCTGGTGCCGATGTCCTGGGGTGTTTTCACACCCCTAAATGGACATCGGCAGTTCCACGCCTCCGAAAACGAGCTTAAAATCCACTGTTTACAGTTGTTTTCAGCTAATTTTTCCTGCCACCGTGTGATATCGGCTCCTGACCGTGACCGTGTGAAGAGAGCCGATATTGTGTGACACACTGTGGCACCGTGTGAGTTGGCAGGTCTGTAGAATTTAATTTTAAAAAGCCAAAACAGATACCCAAATTCTCTGGAGATTGATTTTAATGTATACTTCTTGCAACAACAAAAAAAAGCATAATATTGTTTCCTATGCACACACATTCACCATGCCTTGCAATACACATTGCATTTTATGGCTGAGCATCGTGGTGGTCTGAGAGTTGAGGTGACTCTTTAGTGGCACTTTTGTCCTGGCACTGTGGTTTACATAGGTAATTTTAGTAGTGTACACATCGAATATTTTAGTTCTTGTTCTCTTGCATAGCACCCCATTGTTTCTATAGGCAGCACATAAAATGTGTGCCAATTGGAAAATTGTGTTCTAATAGGATGCTGTGAGTTATACTCAATATTGGGAGGAATTGTTCTAGCTTCCGGGTGGTGTTTTATTTTCCAAATATTTTTGGTAGAGGGCACTCGATAAGTTATGAGCATTACATGACTGGCTAAACATTTTGGAATATATAAAATAAATAACTTACAACATTACGCTGCTTTGCTTCATTTAATCCACGAGGGGTACAAAGTATTAAAAGTGCACATTTTGTTCGAAATCTTTGATCAGCGATTGATGCAATTACTATGGTTGCTTAGCTGCACCCTAGCATTTCAATGTAGCATTGCCTGGCATGTGATGTATAGGTAAAATAATATAACTAAAAGTTTCATGGCTTTGGGTCCCATCTGAAGAACTGAAGCACTTTTATCAGTTTATACCCACATGTACTTTCACCAAATACTTCAAAAACCACTACATTCCCAAATTATATTTGATTCACCCTGACAGTTTGTTAATCCTTTGTTGTGAAGAGAGGAGTGGTACATTCAGTCCATCACAATCCAATTATCACCTTAGGATAATTAAATCTGAAGTGACTGGGAGAGAAACCTCAGTGTGATGCTAAAGTCGGATCTGTTTTCCCTAAATTGTAGTGCTTAACACATGAGAACCAACCTTACACGAACTTAAGGCAACTGTGCCTTTTCTTCCATCTCGGATGTGACATCGTAGCATATCATGTGATCATTTTTGGTGTTATTATTTTTGCTATAATAAAGAATTGTAGGCTTTGCAATGAAAGTACTTAGACTTTCCAAGTCGCACTGAATAAGATGTACCTACGCAAGGACAACCTAACAGTCCCAGATTGAATAATATACTATGTAGCAAGTCATGTCACCTGAATAGACTCTAGAAATGTCCAAGTCTAATGTAGTAGAATGGTGGAGAATCTTCAAATGTATGCCGTAGTAAAATGTTTCCTTCTGCTTGTTCCCTACTGGTGCGTACTCTGTGTAAATGTATGAAGCGCTTTGTTTAAAGTCCTATTAAAGGATGCAATTTCTCTGTTAGGGGCCCTCACCATTCCCTTTCTTAGAAGGCCAATCTATGCCGGATTTCCGGTAGAACTTTACTGAGTTCTTCCTGTATTCTTTATGATTTATATACTTATATTCTTAATTGATTGACAGTCCAGTTTATGCTTTTCTGTTCTGATATTCTTTGAGTAAACTTTTAAACTTTAGTTCTTGTCTGGTGTTCTTAATGGAAATGCATGCAATTAAATACTAACACATAAATTCTAAATCGAAGAGAGACAGGTCAAACAGGGAGCACCAAAGTCCGATAGAGACTACACCTCTCCCGGTCAGAGAACTTAGCACCCATTAAAGAAATAAAAAGGGACACAGGTTTGTGCACTGACATTAATCCAAAAAAGGTTCTGAAATGGATGTACAAATGAAAGTCAAGGGCCAGAAAATAGAGCCAGGTTGCCTTTCTGTTTCCTTATTTGCAGTCTTTGGTGGAGTAGGGCTGCTTAAAATACTACTTTTGTCGAGTAGTGATTTACCAAGTGCAGATTTTGTGTGTTGCAATTAGCACCATGTGAACTCTTTGTGCTGATGTTGCACCGTGCAGACAGAAATATTGGCTAAATGCAGGGTGGTCATTTGTGGTGGCATGTAATATTGTGGTGTGAGGTTTGCTTGTGAGCTGTATTTGTGCTGTTTGACCCGTGCAACCATTCCTGCCCTCTGAGTTATACAACCATTCCTTTGCAGCCCATGATTTAATTTAACTGATAAAAGGGCCTGGAGGATGGCAAGAAGCATTCAACACAATATATGAAGAGATGTGCAACTGGAACCATAGAATAACATGGAATATTATAGAACACCAGTGCCAAATTATCCTGCTCACCTCCCATATAGAAATATGACTAGGATGTCAGTGCATGGAGAGGTCTTTCTTTAATTAATCAATAAAGAAGCCTGTTGAAAGGTGTCCCACACAAATACAATATGTTCATATGTTCACAGAACGTTCTACAGTAAACATTAGTACTGCCAGCACCCTCACGCACACACAACGTATGTCTGTACTTATACAACCATCCCTGATGTTCATTCCGTTGACTTTGTTATTAACGGGTGCACTAAAATCTAACAGAACACATTGAACAGACTTCATCACATCCTCCCATGCACAATAGAGCACCAAAGCCATATAGATAGCTAAGGGTTGCCACTTCGACAGCACATGCTTTACTCACAGAACGATTCTCAAAAACTCGCAATAGCGTCTTAGACAGATCACACCACACTTTCATGTCCCAGGTAGAAGAAGGTGTGTTTAGGGGAAGCATAAAGTCCCAAAACATCCCAGTTGCTGTGAAACTGATTGGACACCCACTCTTAAAGGAGGCAGCCAACAACATAAACTGGTGCTCACCTCAGCTCTGCAGTTGGATATATGCAGTGTTTTCTAGGGAGAGTCTAAAGGAGAGGAAACATGCTCAGGGTGGTAAAGAGGATGAGGAATTCAAAATAGCAAGTCTTCTCGATATGGTCAATTAGCACCTCAGTAAACTCAGTCTTAATTGTTTACGTCTGTGTATGCCAAGCTTGTGCTTCCAGAGACAGAGCTTGGCACACTTCAGGCTTCACTGAATGCCGCGGCTAGACTGATCACTGGCACAAAAAGAAATGAACACATTTCCCCTGCCTTAAGATCTTTAAAGTGGTTACCCTACGAAGCAAGAATACACTTGAAGATTGCTTGTTTGACGCACAAAGCCCTCCACTTCAAAACATCTGGATACCTGGCTTAAAAACTGGAAATATCAGGTGGTGTTAGACCTTCCAGAAGTGCAAACTCATTGCTACTCAAACCGCAGACTTTTCGCAAAAAGAAAACGAGACTCAGAGCCTTCTCGGGCGCGGTACCTAAGATCTGGAACTTTCTCCCACCGGAAATTCGCAGACTCCCCTACACGGCGGCGTTCAAACTTGAAGTAAAAACAATCCTAATGAACAAGTTCCTGCCTTAATTGAGTATGGCTCGTCTGTTGTCGAAATGTCCCTTTTGGCTGTTTTCCTAACAATTGTATTGTCTGTGACTCTTGGCCTTACCTATTAAGTAACCTTTTGCCGTACCGTATTAAGGTATGTTCTGCTAGCATTTATGTACAATGTTATTAGCTCATCATGTTAGCCCTCTTACCTCAATGTTCTCTTACTTTGTCCCCCATCCCACTACTGTGAAGCGCTCTGATACCCTCCGGGGTCTTGTTCCCGCTATAC
The DNA here is from genome assembly GCA_963921515.1 of Calotriton arnoldi. NCBI lineage: Eukaryota > Metazoa > Chordata > Amphibia > Caudata > Salamandridae > Calotriton > Calotriton arnoldi. Next base: position 1,980,565 of record CAWUFW010001381.1, read on the forward strand.
AAAACTTTTTAAATAAATAAAATAAAATAAGGTGAGCTACCTTTGATAGCTAAATCTAAATTGCAGTGGGAAAATGAAAATTTTTAAGGAATGGCTGGAGTTTGCGAGCAGGGAACTATCTACAGTGTAGTATTGGCATTCATATACTGCATAGTCTAACTCCCTTTCCAGATAGTCAAGTAAGTAGCTACTTCATTTGTTAAGCATATTTGTTATTTCTGTAGTACTCTATGTAGGAAGAAATTTGACATTGCACATGATTCTCAGAGGAGTGCCTCAAATGTGTTGTAGCATGATTGTAGCTGTGCAGAAGCATAGCCTGTGGTGGAAACGTGTGCTGGATAGTTGCATTTGCACATACCTTCCATATTATCTTATCGCATTTATATATTTTGGCAACTGAATATGTTGTTATGAACAAGAGGGCTAGTTCCTTCAAAAATCACCAGCAGTGCATCCCAAAATATAACCATGAATCACGGCGACAGCACAACCCAATGATACAAGTGACACCTCAATAGGCATCTGCATCCCAACTCAATAATCAAACCATGGACAACACAGTAGTGGGTCTATGGCGTCCACCAGAAGTAGAGATGTAACTAACAAGGATAATAAAAAACACCATATTAGTGGATCTATGGAACCAACCCAGAAGGGATGATGGTGAAACCAAGGTTAGCTAGAAGCACCACAATAGGGGACCTATGGAACTACCGAGTAGTGTGCCGTAACCCCCAAAAAAAGCAACAGATGCCACAGAAGTAGGTCTGTCCTTTGTGATACAACATTTGAGGACAGAAATCAATAAAGGCCTTGTTTGGAAATAAATGCCTACGTTGTCTGATTTGAATCTGACCCTCCAAGTTTTTGCCCCTCCTCATGGACCCTGCCGTACCAACCCTCGACACACCCAGCTTGCCTCACTACCCCAAATGCCCAACCTCACTTCATTGTTCTGGAAGTAAGAAGGACAGAACATTTTACATGATCAATAGATCACATCACACTAACAGCTGACTGGGGCCACAAAAAAAGAGAGACAATATGGGACGGCGAGACGAATAATGACTTTATAGCAGCATTATGAATTCCAACCCCTATTAAATAGCCTTATAGCCTGCTGCAGAGAGCGATACCAGTTGTTAAAGGCCATGTGGCTCAGACCTATAACGAGGGAGATGACCTTTAACAACTGGTATAGCCTGAGGCAGAAGGGCTATAAGGCTATGAGAACATTTCACCCACGGAGGGTAGAATGTTCCAAATTAAAAAGGGAGAAACAGAAAGACAAGCATTGGAATGATGGAGCAGAAGGCTTATACCAGTCACTATTATCCCTGCGCCACTTCACTGTCTTCAAAGAGCCATTCCAATATTCTAAATAATATTTAAAAAACAGCAAGCTTTAAGAGATGATTGAGGATAGAAAAATGTAATTGTCATAAATATTAAAAGGCAGCATAAGCTGATCAGAGATGCCCAAAGAAATGAAGTTCTTCAGTGTCCATAGGCCAATGCTGGTGCGAGTGGATGAGTCCAAAGGATCTCAGAGCTGGCCACAGAATTTAAATAACAACTATCAAAAACCAAATGTATTATATTGAGCTGTGGAAACACCACGTCCTCGGTTTCATAGCAGTCACTAAGAAGTTTGAAATATTAAACTCAGCCTATAGAACGTCTTAGATATACTAACATTGGGAATGATAAGGAAAATCACAGAAGTGTCTTCTCACACACTGGAAGAAATATTAAGGCCATGAATTCTGAGAAGGAAAGGAAAGGTCAACAGCCAAAGCAATAATTTCAAACATGCCATGCATTTAAAATATCCTGCCTTATAAACATCCCCTCCATTTACACTGTCCAAATATCTACTTATTTTTTTAAAACCCAAAATTATTCCCTTCATGCACGTGAGATCTCTGTGACAATATATGGCAACATTATGGGACAGGGTCGACTATATTTTCAGGGTAGGAGAGCGTAGGTATGCGGCAGGAAAAGGAACATTAACATATTGCAGAACATTCTGTGCCTTTATAAAGATATTTTGACATGCAACACGGAACCAGTCAAGTGAGTACTGTTAGCATCAATAACCCCATCACAGAAATAACATATAATAATCCAGTCTCCAGTCCAGCATTTCTTTACCTATCTTTTCTAATTTTGACACACCTGTGTATGGGGCAAGAGGCTCATCTGATCCTTTCACGCTAAGGATGCCCTCATGGTGCCTCTAATAACCTTGCATGTAAGAGCCAATAAATCAGAATGAACAGGGGCAAATCAAATACATTCTTAACAATTACTGGACATTTAATTGCCATCATATGTTTGAAATCTTTTATTCATTTACGAGATATTTTCTTTGTTGATTCAATACGACTGTGTGGAGAGTTTGCATTTTTCCTGTATTTCTATATATGTGGGCAGGGTGGTTTTGGGAACAATTTACACTTAAATAGGATGCATTCAAAGCTTGCTTGGGTCGAACTACTGATGCTGACACTCAGATTATAGACATGGAGGGGCCACAGTAGCCAAAGCTGCTGCAATGCGCGAGGAAGATAAAGCAGCACAGAGGCATATTTATTTTTAAAAAAAGTCTGCTGCTGTTCTCCCTGTGCTGGAGTACTAACAAGCTGAACAGCACCACATACAAACTTTGCACTGTGGTGAAGCGGTGTGTGTGTTATTTCTGCCATTGGATTTGTATTGAAAGTTTATCTTTCCATTACAAAATCCTGTCCCTAGTCAAATTCTAAGACATTTAGCACATTGTATCTGTGCTGTACAGTGCAACACACATATATTGTGTGGAATATTTGGGGAATTGAAAACATTTCTCCGAGCTAGCATCTTCTTCAGAAGCTGTTGTTTTTATTATCTAAAAGCCCCATCTGCCAATCTAAGAAGATTGGATTTTGCATTAAAAAATGTATGCTTGCGATGATCTTACACTCAATGTAATGCCCTTGACACAAAATGAAACAAAGCAGCGCAAAGTGCTATATGTAAAGAGAAAAAGCCCCCTTTCCTGTGCAAAATAACCTTTTGCACTGGAAAGTAAATACACTTTCAAGACTTTGCATCTCTATGTGCTGCTTTGCGTGACTATGTGCTGGAGCAAACTCTTCTTTAAAAAGCCCCGATGAGTGTGTTTCATGTTGATCTAATAAGCAACAATATAGGAAATTAGGAAATAAATACATATTGTTTTATTTTAGAGAGATGCCATGCCTTTCATATGCAAGACATTGATGAACGCTTGTTGACTTTGAAGCCATGTCAAAACAACTGAGGGAAGTCATGTTTGTTCTAGAAATGGATTGTGCATATGCCGACATTGGACAATTCTTAGAAAACGTCCTTGCTTTGTTAAATTAATTAGTTCTTATCTAACTGCCCATAGACAAGTGGACTGATTTTGTACCTTTTAATACAATTATGTTTATATTTGTGTTGTTTCTTGAAACTCAAAGCATTCTGTTTTCAAGCCCACACATCATAGTATATATTTTATTTTTGGCATTCATCACTTTCGTATTTGAAAACAAATCAAATCAGTCAGGAAATGGGAACCAACTCCATATGTCCACAAGGTTTCTATGATAATCGACTGACAGTTAAACTTGTATCATTATTGAGCTACACAAAGTGATTTGCTACTGTCTATTCTTTTTGATTAACCGTTACCTTCATGATAATATGCAAATCTTTTCTTGAGCTATGTAATAAACATATTCAGGAAATTAATAATGCATAATTTGAAATTATACATAATGCCCTCATGTTAATGAAGAGGTCCATCTCAGGTTCCAATTGAATGGCTCAAGAAAATTATTGTTCAGACTGTGCAGTCTATTTCTGAGTGTTTCCATCCACATTTCTCCAGTAGGTTATTAGCTGCTCACATTGGATTTCTTCTGGTTGGGCTTCTTTTGTAATCTTCACTGAATTTACCAGACTATGAGCTTTGCTAGTACGGTGAGTGCAATTCTGCTAAACTGCAAAATCAAACCTGAATATTCTAGAAACCAATGTTATTACATTTAAGTACATTTTCCAAAGTATGTCAAGATTTTCTTTCATATTCTTCCTTACACCATAAGCATTAGTCCATATATTGTGCAGCAATAAGCATTCTCCTTAGGACTGAACTTCAAACAAGCCTTACAAGGTTCCAGAATTCTTGGTTCCACAACTAGCAACCACTGAGGAACAATGATCTATGTAAACAGTTGTGAAAACAGAAGAATTCAGAGCAGTTGTTTTTGCAATAAGGAATTCATTGTTCTTTTAGCATCTAGGGGGTGATTCCTTACAGCAGCACCTTCAGTCTTGTCTGCAAAACATTGCAACAATGTAATATCATTTAACTGCGCTGCTCAAGACCAGCGACACATCTCGGGCCACTCAGATGTACAAAGATGATTTCCTTGTACATGTTTTTTCTTTAATTCCACAATACAGCAGAACACTGACTATAGAGTAGACCTACTGTACGTCTTAGAGGATCTGACTGTGTCTTTATTCTTATCAAGATCTGGCCACCATCCCACAAGAGATTTCCTTGGCAGCTGTTTCTCTGTGAATCACCATCTACTATCCTCTATGTGTTTGTTCTGGGAGTCATGAAATATTCAGCATTGACACTGAATTTGACAAGCAGAGCCCATAATACCCATGGGTCACAGTTTATATTTACTTCTTCCTGAGACATTTTAAATTAACCCATACTCTTGCTCTGATATCAACAAGATTCAACTTCCGACTAAAAGAATATCATTCATATCTAGTATGACATTTTTTGGATGTTGCTTCCATCGGAAATGCTAAATGGAGAACTCTTATCAGGTTTTGAGATAGATTAAGAGACACCATTTTGAGAAGGGCACAAGCCTTCGGTATACAATCATCCTTTTAGTGGAAACAGCGAACAGTTAACTATGTATTATATGTTATCACTGTTCTCCAAAGTGGGCCATAGTGTTGGAAGCGAGACACCCTGCAAAATATGCTAGTGGACTTAATCAGTGTTCTCGCAATGTCATAGAAATGGGATTGTGGTTCTTCCTTAATTTGAACACCAATTGACCAGGTACATCATCCCCACACTCCATGTTTAATGATGGCCTACAACCCACTTCCATATGTTTCCTGATAGTACCACACAACACCAATAATTTGTTTGAGATAGATATACACAATCTTTCCTGTGATGTGCCTAACATATGGTAGTACTCAGCTGCATTGCAAAGGCAACAAAAAGAACTTGAAAAGAGATTTTGAAGCAGTGGCTAAATTTGAATTCTAGTACAATCACCAACCAAAAATAGTAATTTGTGAGTGTCATCAAACCAAAAAAACACACCTCATTTTCCGGCTGTATGTAATAAAATATGTACTCTGTTTTTAGAAACTCTTTCCAATTACACATTAAGAAATATTAAAGGGCACTCATTTTAGTACTGCCTGCTGATTGCACGATCATGGGTTGCCTAGCCCCACTTTATGATTGACATGCTAAATTACTTGATAAGAGGTACAGTCAAAAATTAATGTTGTTTCAAATAAATAGTTTATTGGTTTGAATCAATCTTTCATTCATGAATGCCAAATGATTACAATGTGTTTTAATAAGAGGGACAGAATTAAGCATTTTTTTCCCAGCACAAGTTAGACTGGGGCATGCAGCCTGTCTCATGCACAGGGTCGAGGCACAAGAAACACACAGACACAAACACAGATAAACACACAAAAACACACGCACACGTGTTTTAGCTGCTGCTTTCCATTGTCTTTTAAGTTCTCCACATTCAGGCATCTTTGCCATAAAGCCGAAGAGCTGGCATTCTTTAGGACCCCGGGGGACCTGTTGTGTTCCACTGGAATGTGGTGAATGGCTTGTAAATTAGACTCCCTAATGAAAACTCGCCGGTGTCCAACTAGACCAATCATCTGGTTAAAATCAGGCAGTAATTCCACTAATTTTACTGCCCTTCTCCCAGCCCTCAACGCCTCATTTAGGAAAAAATGTTTATGTTTCCCTCAAAACACCTGCTTTTTAACTTCAATCCCAGAAGCAATTACTTTTTTTTACTATTTTAGGCATTTAGGATCTAAAATGCAACATCTCTTTCTTTTATAGCCAGAACACACAAATGCCTTTGTTTTGTGAACTTCTTCTTTCTTAATCTAGAGCTATTTTAATGGCAACACGCATATTAGTTATATTTTCGCAGATGCTTTTCAGGGGTGTCAGAATAGCCATGATTATAAAGCAGACACAGACGAAGGCTTTTAGAATGAAATGACCGAGCATGCCCCGTCATTGGAAGAGAAACGCTAAAATGCTAGGATAGTCCCCCAGTCTAATTTGCACCGATCTCCAGCCTATCAAGCTGTCCCTCAATAACACGTGGAAGGTGGTTTGTGACGTTTCCTCATTCCATCCAATCTATCCCTAAAAATGTGAGGGGGTAGATTCTCACACCTCTGATCCATTGTCTGAATTCTGTAGCACATGCTGCACAGATATTTTAGTTTTTGTCACATCCAATTATATACTGCAGAGGCTTCCACAATTTATGCTACTATGGTTGATACACCTATAAATCTATAATTACTTTTAATTATTCAAAACCTATTCATACATTTCTAAAATTATTATTGTTATTATTATTATTGGTATTTAGTAGTAGTAGATTTAGTTTTATTATATATTAATAAGATACATGTTATATTATTAAAATTATGGCCTTTTTCGCATGCCTATCTTATCCACTTCATACCTGTGTCTATCTCAGAAACTGTACTGATAACCAGCAATCTCTTCATCCCACAGAAAGAGTTTCATGAAAACGTTGTCATCACCTTATATTGTACGCTGCATCTTCTTCTTCTTCCTCCACCTCACTTCCTGAATTCTGCTTGATTTGCATGATGAATAGGGTCAAACTCAAACTATCCTTCCATGACATTTTGCAGGTTTAATTGACCTCACCAAGAACCCATGAACTGGCTTGATTGGACCTTGGTCTCTCACACCCTCAATCCTTTAACTTTCACTTTTGCTAAATTTCAATCACCTGGTGACAAATGTGCAGCAGGCATGATAATAAAAGCATGCTGTTACTTTCTGTAATTGTACCCTTTAATGCTTTGCAGTGTGGTCACCATACTAGCAATAGCAGATAGATAGATTGTCTGCATTCATGCTTGTCAACCAGGATATTAAAGTTTATAGCATAAAACAATGTAGGAATTTCATAATATGAGTATCAACTCGCGGATGTCTTTATTCCATTTGGTCCACTTATTTGGTGTTCGGTGGTTCTATGGACGTGTTTGAGTCTTGGTGCTCAATAACTGGTGCAACGCAGGGAGGAGATCTGGGGCTCCCCTTGTGGAGAAGGCCACTGCTATGTCTTACACTGACACTTTCTGACCCTAATGACGTGTGCATTGTACTACTAATTCAATCTTAAAAAACATTTAAATGAGGGTAGAATATTTATATTGTACAATCAATAAATTATCAGAGGATTTCACACTGTGGGTTTTAACTCTATATACAGTTGTGTATGTGCCCTTTTTATTGGGTCAACATGTTGAGTAGTTAATTTTTGAGTTTGCTTATCATTAATTTAACACATGGCGTATACCTCTACCCTAGGTCTACGTCTACCCTGAACCTGTGCTCAAGTTATGAGCAAATAGCGGATTGAATGTAAACTGTCAAAAATTACAAATGGGTGGGGGTGGAGGGGTTAAAAAAGTTTCAGATTCTAAAAAATTTGCAATGAACAAATATGTTGATTCTGCTCCTAGTTTGTGGTTTATATGATAGAGAATGGAACAAAGAGGTCAGATGGTACTCATATTTTGAGTAAAACCATAAGTGAATATTAGAATAATGCATGGTTGTTCTGGCATCCAGACAGGTTTTAGACCCAAAAAATGGAGAACATGGAGATCCGTGTTACCTAGGAGGGCTCAAAGGGTGTTCTTTACCATTAATATTCACAAATTTCAAAACAGCTACACAGTCTTTGTCTGGAAACTGAATTCCAGTTGATTTCCTCTACTTCCACAATGGGCTAAAATCTATTCCTTCATTATTAAGAAATTATCCGTACCACTTTTACTACCCCCAATCTAGACCTTCTAGATAGCCACATTTTCATTTTGTGCTATAGTTTACTACCACTCCCGTTTTCGATCATATTACCTCTCCAGTTATGCTCTTCTCGCTCTTTACTTGATGGTTGAAATCTGTACTTTCCCTGTTTCTCCCCCTGTTTGATACCTTAACTTTGCGGGTCTCTGTCGTTCTCCTGCTAGCAACCTCCACTGTCACTTGTCTTGCTTTCTTTTGCCGCCCTTTATGCAAAACTTAGATTTTTTTCCATGAACTATGCCCTCTCTTGATCTTTGCCGGGACTGCAGCTTAACCACTCACAACAAAGTTCATGTATACTTTGACAAATAGTTTCTTTATGTGTTTTATGGAAGGGGTTGTCTATGCTTTTTTTTTACTGTGCAGTATACTGACACCATCTCCTTTGAGTGGCGCTTTTTAAAGATTTAAAATAAATAAATAAAAACCTCTACATTGTGCACCTTGGAGTGCTTGAAATAGTTGACCCAGCACCCTTTGCACCTGAAATCAAGGTATATCTTCACGTGGATGAGGCTTTATCGCATTGGCTTGCTACAAGGCCCCCTCATGCACACAGCATAAGAGAAATTACCCTTTTACACTGCACAGCACGTTGATTTTAATATGCTTTAGGAGACTGCATGAGGAGAAGCCTTTGAAAAGATGAATACAGGTTGCTGTACGGTGCTAGCAGTGAGTAGTTCCAGGGCTTCGAGACATTCAAACTGTGGAGTTGGTAGAGTGCCAGAGAGTGAGAAGGTCAGATAATGCATGCGGCAGTGGTTGAGAAAAGTAAGTAAATACTTAAAACTTTCCCATTACTACATGAACTGTCAACCCGCTCGCCACCCCCTCCATCCACGCCCAAAGGGCTTGGCAAGGATGGCCGGTTCCCACTTACATGGGAAACTGCGCACTCACTGTCTGAAACCCATTAGGAAGGCAGGGGAAATCCAGCAGCCCCGGGGGGGAAAGGCAGGCTTGTGCTGCCTCATCATTATTACAGCAGAAATTAAACAAGCAAACGTTGTTTAACTGCAGGTCAAAAGAAAAAAAGAAGAAAGCTTCTCGTTCGTTTGTCATAATTATTAACAGAGATCAGGCCGGCCTGCGCCAGCTGTGGAGTTCACAGTTAAATGGAGGTGCTTGTTTTACCTCTTCCCTCGGGCTGGGGAAACATGACATGCTCTACACCTAAAAGCGTTTGGGCCTTCAGTGTAAGCTGTGTTTATCTTTTGGGTAAACATCTAAACAAAAGACAGCACCTTCCATTCTGTTGATTGGCCAAAAGACCATTTTCCTATTCACTTCCAGGTGATGACACTTAAAGGGAAAAATATACCTAAAGTTACCTTAACCGTAAATACTACAACTTTGCATTAGCTGTCACAATATTCTGCTTGACTTCGATTTCATACAACCATTAGGCCTATATAATCTAACTAAAGGAACATATTGCTTTTAGAAATAAAAACTAGTTAAATTTAGAGCACACTGTGAACTTTGTGAGCAAAGATCACGGAAATCAAACCAAAGCCAGGCAAATTCGTGCTGGTTCCACCCAAATCGACACAGATTCCAGGTGTAACGAGTGAAAAACTAAAGTAGCATTGACTGACTAATGATAAAACAACATTTTATATCAGTCCGTTGCTTGAAATATCTGTTAAAGACTGATGTAAAATTCCTCGGCACTAGGACAAGATAGCTGACCCAGCAGGCATGATCTTGCCCCAAGAGAGGAGATGGAATTGTAGCGTCTGGTTGCACACTATACACAGACATGTATACACGCCCGTAAGATGTTCATTGAAATCCCCAAATGAAAGTCCAGTGCAAGGTCGCAGTTGCCAACTCCTGTTTAGTGCATAGCTAGGCAGGTCCTGGGGATAGCTGTGGCCTCCAGTTTTCACTCCAAAAGAGCCAAATCAAAATTGGGAAATGTGGACAACTTTCAGGGATACCTGGGCCTCAATTTATTGTTGGGTCTTTCGTAAAATGCTATTGGGAGAAACCAAATTGACTACATTTGGTTACAAAGTACATTTTGTTTGCATGTAGTGTTGTAGTGAGCCATTATTAAAATCATCACCCTGTTACTACCTAAAAATAATATTTTATTATTGATCACTGTGGTATAGAGAATATGATTATGTCTCCCTCACAACAATCATTGCGGAAGGTTTTAGGAGCTCTATCTCTTTCAGAATCACATCACAAGTCTTCTGTACTGTTGAATAAATCGAACAACTGGTTGATGTCACTCTGAGGTACATTCCACACAAGATAGCATGAACAACTTCAACACAATCCTAATGCACATTTCCTGGAAATGACTACAATTGACTCTAGTTAAACTCCCGAAGTGTCTGGCACTTCTAAATGGGTAATTATGTACCCCAACATCATCAAGTGAAATAATGCCAAAAAGACATTCAAGAAAGCAGTCTTGACCAAGTATTAAAAATCCATGAGTGTGAACTAGTCATTGAACTGTAGAATGGATATACCATCCTCCAACTTATTTTTCTTCACAAAGGACTTTAAGATCTGGAACGGCACCAAAACAGCTTTGATCACAACAATCCTATAATGCCCCAGGCTGACGCTCTTGACTAATCTTGTTCCACCTCTCTGGCCTCTAAATTTATTGAAATTGCCTATACTCCTAATTGGCATATTTACCTTACCTCTCAATCAATCAATCAATCAATCAATCAATCAATCAATCAGGATTAATTAAGCATGGCAAATCACCTGTGAAGGTCTTAAGGCGCTGGAGTTGTTAGCTACTTCGTGGTAATCGGTTCATTTAAACAGCCACGTCTTGAGTCCTTTCCTGAATTCTGGGAGTGATGAGGCGGTCCTGAGGTGCAGGGGAAGGTCGTTCCAAGCCTTGGTCCTCAAGTGTGAGAAGGAGCATCCTCCGCTGTTGCCTTGGCGGATCTGTGGGGTGTCTGCCAGAAAGAGGGAGGGGGATCGTAGGTATCTGGTCGGTTGATGGAAGGTCATGCGTTTGTTGATGTATGCTGGTCCTTCGTTGTACAGGGCTTTATATGCATGGGTCAACATCTTGAACTGGCATCTCTTCTAGATTGGGAGCCAGTGAAGCTTCTTGAGGTGTGGTGTAATGTGTGTCAGTCTGGGGAGGTCGAGGATTAGTCTTGCCACTGAGTTTTGTATTGTCAGTGGTCTGTTCAGGAGGCGTGCAGTGATTCCTACTTAGAGTGTGTTCCTGTAGTACAGCCTGCTGATGAAAAGGGCCTGCGTGACGGTCCTTCTGGTGGTGACTGGGAGCCACCTGAAGATCTTGCGGAGCATGCGTAGGGTATGTAAGCAGGTGGATGAGACTGTGTTTACCTGTTCCTTCATAGATAGCTTGCCGGACAAGATGATGCCGAGGTTGCGGGCGTGGTTGAGTTCAGCAGGCCACCAAGCATCGTTCCATGGTGAGGAGTTGCTCCCAAAGATGAGGACTTCTGTCTTGTCTGAGTTTAGCTTGAGACAGTTGTCCTTCATCCAGTCGGTGACGTGCATCATACATCTGTGGAAGTTGGCTCTGGTGGTGGAGGGGTTTTCTGACAGCGAGAGGATGAGCTGAGTGTAGGAGATGATGTTGAGTTTGTGTGATCTGATGTGTTGGCCAAGGTGGTCATGTATGTGTTGAAGAGGGTGAGACTAAGGGACGAACCTTGGGGCACTCCACAGGTGATTTTCTTGGGGACAGAGGTTAACAGTAGGAGACGGATTCTCTGGGTTCTTCCGGTGAGGTATGAGGTGATCCATTAGAGGGCATCTCCCTGGATTTCAATGTGGTGGAGTCTGTTGATCAAGATGTGATGAGAGATGATGTCGAAGGCGGCTGACAGGTCCAGGAGGATAAGAGTTGCCATTTTGCTGCGGTCCAGGAGTGCCCTGATGTCATTGGGGGCTGTGATCAGTGATGTCTTGGTGCTGTGGTTGGCTCAGAATCTGTATTGTGAGGGGTCCAGGAGGTTGTTGTGTTCCAGGTGTTCGGCGAGTTGCTGGTTTGTTGCCTATTCGAGAACCTTCATTGGAAAGGGGAGCAAGGAGATGGGCCAGTAGTTCTTTGGTTCTGCTGGGTCTGCAGATGGTTTCTTCAGGAGGTGCCTCACTTCAGTGTGTTTCCAGTCCTCAGGGAAGGAGTCCGAAGTGATGGAGGTGTTCATGACTTTCTTGAGCTTGTCGCCAATCACCTTGCTACCAACGTTGAAGATATGTTGGGCACAGGGGTCCGTGGGTGCACCCGAGTACACGGAGCTCATGGTGGAGATTGGGGTTTGAGTTGTGAGAGAGTCCCAACGGGTGAGCAGGTATTCAGGGTTTGTGTTTGTGGAAGTAAGCAGGCTGATACTGTCAATGAGGGGTTGGGGTTTGAAGTTTTCATAGATGACTGAGATCTTGTCATGGAAGAAGTCCGCCAGGGTGTCAAACAGTTCTTTGGAGGGGGTGATGTCATTCTCAGTGTCTACGGGATTGGAGAACTCCTTCATGATGGTGAAAAGCTCTTTGCTGCAGTTTGTGCTGGCTTCTATGCGATCTGCTAGGGTGTTCTTTATTTCTTTCAGGAGGCGGTGGTACTGGTTAAGTGCTGTCTTGTAGGTGGTATTGTTCCCTGTCTCTTTGCTGTTGCGCCACTTCCATTCTAGTTGCTGGCAGTTGCCTTTGGTTGATTTCAGCTCCTCAGGGAACCAGTTAACTCTTCTGCCAGGTCCTTTGGATCTGGCTGGCTTTGTGGGGGCGATTGTATCAGTGCATTCTGTGATCCACTGGGAGAAGTTCTTCGCAGTCTGTTCTGGGTTGGAATTGTGTTTGGGAGGTGGGAGTTGAGAGTGTTGTTCCACCGGTCTTCTGATATCTTTTTCCAGTTTTTTCATGTGGAGCTGGGGAGCATGGTGCCAATGTTGGTGGGTCCTGAGATGGTGAAGTGGATGCTGTAGTGGTTGGTCCAGGTGAGCTGTGAGATGTGGTTGTACTTCACTCTGTCGCTAGATGTGGAAAAGGGGTTGAGCGTGTGTCCTGTGATGTGGGTAGGGTAGATGACAAGTTGCTTTAGGCCAATATTGCTCATGCTTTCCAGGAGGCCAGTTGTGTTAGTGTCGCTGGGGTCCTCGAGATGAAAGTTAAGATCCTCTAGGAAGATGTAGTGCTCAGAGCCAATTGTGATCGGGGAGATGAGGTCAGGGATGCCGTTGCAGAAGCTGGGTTTGGTGTTGATCCTAGTGGTCTGTAGGCGAGGGTGCCTCTGATGGTGCTTTTTCCTTCTGTGTGAAGTTGGAAGTTGAGATGCTCCATTATCGGGGTTGAGTCATCTTAGGAGGTCGTGCAGTGGATGGTGTCCTTGTAGAGGATTGCAATTCCCCCTCCATATTTTTTGGTTCGGTCTCGGTATGTTATCTTGAAACCTTTGGGGCTGGCAATGGCAATGTCCAGTGTAGAGGCGGGGTTCAGCTAGGTCTCTGTGATGAAGATCACATCCGGGGTGAGGGAAGAGATTGTGTCCAAGATCTCTGTGGCATGTTTGCGGAGCAATCGCACATTGAGTAGAATGCACTGGAGTTGTGCTGTGGCGGTTTTGGTCGGCTTGGTGGGCGCAGTCATTGTTTTGGTGTATCCGGCAGTGTTGATTGCTTCGGTGTTGCAGGTGAAGCGGAAGTACTAGCAGGAGAACAGTCCTCTGGTGGTGCGTGAGATGTTCGGCAGCAGTTGTTGATGCGCCTGGGATCCAGGGCTCAGAAGTCTGCCACAGTGTAGCTGCACGGGGTGGAAGAACAAGGATTCCTGGTGCTCGGTGCAGTCTAGGCACGACGGGCACAGATGAGACCTCTAAGTCCATTATATATGGTACAAACTGTACTGAGGGCCTGCAAGTTAAATATCACTATTGGACTGCAGCACAGGTTGTGTCACCATTATAGGCATAGTGCAAAACATGACTGCAGGCCTACTACTTTGACTTTCCTAAACCCTCCTTTTAAATATGAATAAATCACCCCTCAGTAACCTTTAATGCCCAATAAGGCAAAGTGCATGGTATTTAAAGGAAAGACACGTGAAAGTTTGCTGGAAAACATGTCCTTACAGTGACAAGGGCCCGAAAGCTATTTTTCAAGGTAGCATGGTTAGCTGTTCAACAGGGCAGCAGTGGGATAAAATATTAAAAATAAATAATGTTATTTCTTCTTAGGAAATATCTACAAAGTTCATTCTTGGACTTTTCTAAACTTTGTATTACAAGCACAATTCATTGTGAAGTCTGATTTGTGCAAAGTATTTTACAAAAGGTACTTTTCTAAAAGTCATCTTTTTTGGCTGCCAAACGCTTCTAGAAGTATGTTTGCACGAGCTTCCAACTGTCACTCAGGAACTGAATAGCCCTTTTGATGAGGTGAGAACTTGGTCCCAGAGTTTAGACAAAGGCCTTGGGTGTGGGGAGACATTCTGTTCCTCTGACAGGATAACCACTTGGGCAGTACCCAGGAATGTAATTAACTTTAAAGGGGCTTACCCTATCAAAGGAAGATATAGCTAACACCTTGGCCTGCCACCTTCTTTGCCCCTCTGGCCAGCCAGACATCAATCCCAGTGGGAGAGACTATGCCTCAAGAACTAGTTTTGAGTGAGCACAGAGGAGGGGTTGCTCATATCCCTGGCCTCATCTCTTCTGTTGGCACAGGAGCTCTGCATAGGGGATGAAAGTTTCTTCCATGTTGGATGTAGGCAGAGAGGGGCACTGTGGGATTAGTTGTAGTAGAGCGAATCCTGGTAACCTTTTACCGACTGTTTAGGGAGAGGCAAGGAGTCACCGCCACCCACAGGCTTGTGCCAGACATAAATGTGGCACCCCTGGGTATTCTCTTTAGAAGATTCGTAGACCTGTGAAAGACAGAAGAAGGACTGCACCTTTAGTTAACACCTGTGAGGAGATAGTAAAGGATCGGCCTGCTCTCACCTGTACCCAGGACAAAGAAGTGGACTCCAAGGGGAGTTGGCTGACCTCTTGTTAAGCTATTAGGACACAACAAGCCACTAGAAGCCCCTTCCCTGAAGAACCCAACTGACCAACCAACTGGACCTACCCTAGACTCTGCTGGTGGCTTCTTCTGGAGTGAGTCTTGACCCACAAGTGCTGTTCCTGAGTGCCTGGGACCCTTGGTTGTATAAAAGCCTGCTCCTTCTAAAATCCTGAGAAAGTTGGGACTCAGAAGCGTTTTGGCTTGAAAAACCACCGGAGGACTGGGACAAACCTGCCAAGTCAATCCAGCGAAGGAACTTTGCCACTGAACAAAAGCTTCAAGTCGCTCCCACTTAGAGCTTTTTCACAGCAGCAAATCCATTTCAGTGGAAACTTGTGGAGAAGGTGTGCAGCCTTGTGCAGCCCTGTTCGGGCAACAGTTTGAGCCTTGTGCCGCTGGAGGAATCCCCTCCAAAAAAGTCAAAGTAACCCAAGTCAGAGTGTAGAAATCTTCACCAGGTGAAGGTGCCAAAAGTGTCTGGCCGGTGAGGGACCTTCCTTGGGTGAAATGTGAATCTCTCCCACTTGGAG
This sequence comes from Calotriton arnoldi, assembly GCA_963921515.1. Classification (NCBI taxonomy): domain Eukaryota; kingdom Metazoa; phylum Chordata; class Amphibia; order Caudata; family Salamandridae; genus Calotriton; species Calotriton arnoldi. The sequence continues at coordinate 1,996,305 of CAWUFW010001381.1, forward strand.
GTTTTCCACCAAAGTTCAATGGCTTCACTGGGACTTCATCTGACAGCTATCCAGCCTCATGGAGCCCATCTTGGCTACAGCCTGCTTGCTGCCTTGCCCCGCTGAGAATTTTTTACTTCCATTTCAGTGACTAAGTCAGAAAGTAAACCTTCTGACTGGGATGAGCCTGATTTCTATATCTGACTCACGCTCCATTGCGGTCAGCTTTAAATCATATCTAGGTACATGTTAAGTGCAACCAGATGACCGCGGTTGACTCTTAACGCTATTTTCATTTAAAAGTTCAATAATTATTATCTCCGGTTCCCCTTGTTGGATTTTTGTTGTTTTTGCGTCATTTTGTTTATTAAATTAACCTTTATTTGTATAAATTGGAGGTTTTCATTGTATTAGGTTTTCAACTTTGTAACTAGTACTTCTAAAGACTTTACACACTTTCTTAAGGTACGCTGGTTACTCTGTGCCATGGATACCAGGGGTTGAGCTGAGGTTTAAATTCCTGTAACCATTACTAGATCTAACAAGAGTATTGACATTATTACTTGTGGTGGACTACCATCCACCAAAAATAGTAATCCAAGCTCTCACAAACTCCATGGTAGGTATGGTGTAAAGTGGACAGGCTTAACTTAGAGCAAAGTGTAAAGTATTTATGCAGTACTAAATCAGTAATAAACTTAAAATGCGAAACAACACAAATCCTAACCTGGATTAGAAAAATAGAGGAAAATGTAAAAAACAAAATTACACCGAAATGACAAAAATTCAGGGCCATATTAGCAACAAAATGCGATAAATATCGCAGAGCGCGCCTAGCGCGAAATATTTTATCGCCAGCTATCGCTGGAATATATCGCCACGCTAACGCTGTATTAGCAACAATTAGCGCTATGGCGATGATTATTCCAGCGATAGCGGCAAAATGCGAGAATATCGCTGGAAAACCAGCGATATTCTCGCATTAACGCTAAGGTGGATTCAGCATTAGAATCCACCTCCTATACTACAAACAGGTAAGTCATCCTCACTAGCAGGTGTTAAAATCTAGCGATAAACGCGCTTAGCGCGAACTATTATATCGCTTCGCCTGCCTTGCTAATAGGGGTAGTGGGATTAGCGACTGTTTTCAGTCGCTTATAGTAGGGAACGCCTTCCTTGCATGTCATTAGCGATAATTATCGCTGACATGCAATGCGATGGAAAACGCGGCCCCCAACGCCTGAAAGCTGTCGCTAACGCCTGTTAGCGACAGCTTGCTAATAGGGCGATAAAATTATCGCCGCTTTAGCGGCAAAAAGTGCCGCTAAAGCGGCGATAAAGCCCTTGATAATATGCCCCTCAATTAGAGGAACAATAGATATGGATTTGTAAAATTTTAAGCAAAAATAGCACAAAGAAAAAGTGAGGCACCAATGACAGTCAATCATTGCTATAGATCAGGACCTAGGAGCGATTTGAGGCCAACTGTGATGGAGCATGGTTGGATATGCCAAGCAGGTTAATCCTGGTCAAAGATTTTATCTTCCGACGAGGGGCTTGATTAAGGACAGCCGAACCCGTGGTTGCGGTCTGACGACTGCCACACTGCAAAACCACCTGCAGTATTACGATTGGGGTGGTCAGACTGCCATGAGATTGCCGGCACCGCCTGGGCCAGTGGTCTGCAACCGGCTAGAATATGCTTCTGGTGCCACTGTGGCACCACCGAGCATATTACGAGTTGCATTTTCGTCACCCTTGTCATAGCGGTGATCCCACCATGAAACGGATTGCGGAAAGGCAAGCCCCTGCCGGATTTGGTCCGGGGGGGTGGCACATGTAGTGCCCCATGTAATTGCAACACCACTTCCTGCACAGTGTGGCATGTATGTAGGTCTGACTGCTGCAGTCCTGCCTTATAGACTCTTCTATGAGCCTTGCAGACCACCGCAGTCAGACCGCTGCAACAACGCCCACCAGCAAACACAAGGAGATGGTGGACGGAGCGCTGAAACTTTTCAGACACTCACCCCCAGTCACAGATCTGGGTTGAATCCATCATCGTTCTTTAGCTCACTTCGCCACCCCAGTTCAGACACAGCTATATGCAAATCAGTCTTGACCCTGTGCCTCATGGGAACAGTCCAGCCCGAACTGCCAAGCCATATCTTCCCTGGACCGGAAACAAGCATCCTGGGACCGGTTTCGGGCTAACAGCCCTCATCAGCCAGGCTAGCTTGAATCCAGTGGCAAAGTGAGCAAGGGACCCACGTCTGGGCATACCCTGCCAACTTAGGGCGAACAAAGCAAACACAAGGAGATGATGGACGGAGCGCTGAAACTTTTCAGACACTCACCCCCAGTCACAGATCTGGGTTGAATCCATCATCGTTCTTTAGCTCACTTCGCCACCCCAGTTCAGACACAGCTATATGCAAATCAGTCTTGACCCTGTGCCTCATGGGAACAGTCCAGCCCGAACTGCCAAGCCATGTTTCCCCTGGACCGGAAACAAGCATCCTGGGACCGGTTTCGGGCTAACAGCCCTTATCAGTCAGGCTAGCTTGAATACAGTGGCAAAGTGAGCAAGGGACCCACGTCTGGGCATACCCTGCCAACTTAGGGTGAACAAAGCAAACACAAGGAGATGGTGGCCGGAGCGCTGACTTTTCAGACACTCACCCCCAGTCACAGATCTGGGTTGAATCCATCATCGTTCTTTAGCTCAGTTCAGACACAGCTATATGCAAATCAGTCTTGACCCTGTGCCTCATGGGAACAGTCCACCCTGGACTGCCAAGCCATGTCTTCCCTGGACCGGAAACAAGCATCCTGGGACCGGTTTCGGGCTAACAGCCCTCATCAGCCAGGCTAGCTTGAATCCAGTGGCAAAGTGAGCAAGGGACCCACGTCTGGGCATACCCTGCCAACTTAGGGCGAACAAAGCAAACACAAGGAGATGATGGACGGAGCGCTGAAACTTTTCAGACACTCACCCCCAGTCACAGATCTGGGTTGAATCCATCATCGTTCTTTAGCTCACTTCGCCACCCCAGTTCAGACACAGCTATATGCAAATCAGTCTTGACCCTGTGCCTCATGGGAACAGTCCAGCCCGAACTGCCAAGCCATGTCTTCCCTGGACCGGAAACAAGCATCCTGGGACCGGTTTCGGGCTAACAGCCCTCATCAGCCAGGCTAGCTTGAATCCAGTGGCAAAGTGAGCAAGGGACCCACGTCTGGGCATACCCTGCCAACTTAGGGTGAACAAAGCAAAAACAAGGAGATGATGGACGGAGCGCTGAAACTTTTCAGACACTCACCCCCAGTCACAGATCTGGGTTGAATCCATCATCGTTCTTTAGCTCACTTCGCCACCCCAGTTCAGACACAGCTATATGCAAATCATTCTTGACCCTGTGTCTCATGGGAACAGTCCAGCCCGAACTGCCAAGCCAGGTCTTCCCTGGATTGGAAACAAGCATCCTGGGACCGGTTTCGGGCTAACAGCCCTCATCGGCCAGGCTAGCTTGAGTCCAGTGGCAAAGTGAGCAAGGGACCCACGTCTGGGCATACCCTGCCAACTTAGGGCGAACAAAGCAAACACAAGGAGATGATGGACGGAGCGCTGAAACTTTTCAGACACTCACCCCCAGTCACAGATCTGGGTTGAATCCATCATCGTTCTTTAGCTCACTTCGCCACCCCAGTTCAGACACAGCTATATGCAAATCAGTCTTGACCCTGTGCCTCATGGGAACAGTCCAGCCCGAACTGCCAAGCCATGTCTTCCCTGGACTGGAAACAAGCATCCTGGGACCGGTTTCGGGCTAACAGCCCTCATCAGCCAGGCTAGCTTGAATCCAGTGGCAAAGTGAGCAAGGGACCCACGTCTGGTCATACCCTGCCAACTTAGGGTGAACAAAGCAAACACAAGGAGATGATGGACGGAGCGCTGAAACTTTTCAGACACTCACCCCCAGTCACAGATCTGGGTTGAATCCATCATCGTTCTTTAGCTCACTTCACCACCCCAGTTCAGACACAGCTATATGCAAATCAGTCTTGACCCTGTGCCTCATGGGAACAGTCCAGCCCGAACTGCCAAGCCATGTCTTCCCTGGACCGGAAACAAGCATCCTGGGACCGGTTTCAGGCTAACAGCCCTCATCAGGCAGGCTAGCTTGAATCCAGTGGCAAAGTGAGCAAGGGACCCATGTCTGGGCATACCCTGCCAAATCCTGATCTGGCGGATGGTCGCACCACAGGCTTGGCGGTCCTACAGAAGGTGGTGGAGGACCACCGCCGCTGTAGGATCGCCAAACTCGTAATCAGGCCCTTATTCTTTTAAGTCTCAATCAACCACAGAGTACACTTCTAGGGCACCCAGGACCTCAGGGGAGGCACTTAGTGACTCATAGAGGGCGAGGCAGAGGCCAACAGCAAAGTCCATTCATGGTCTAGCTCTACTGGTCAGTTGAGTCCATCTAGGAAAACTTCCCCTGCTGCTTGATATCTCTCTGTAACCACATGGGAGGTCAACCAACTGGCCCATAAAATCCACTTCTTTGTCCTGTGTACAAGAAGTAACAGGTCCAGTCCTTCAGGTCTCCACTCAGGGTATAGACAGTAGATCCAGTCCTTTTCTTATCTTCTACAGGTCCAGAAAGTGTTCTGAATTGGGTGCCTGGGGATGCCACATTTATGGTTGGCAGTAGGTAGTTGGTGTGCTGTCTCCTGGCCCCTCCCTAACTAAAAGGGTTAAGGTTCCTAGGTCCAGGCCTGCTTTACTGCAAACAGGCCAAAAATGCAATGTGTTAGAGAAAATCCAAGATGGCGAAAGTCTTCGGCCACATTGAATCTGGGCTCAGAGAGCTGGGGGTGTTTTTGGGGAGTGTACTATAGTAATCCTAGTGCCTTCTTACATCTAACACTAAAACCCAGTTCGAGGCAGGCACTGTTCTCACAACAAACACAAAGACAGAAGTCTTGTAGGACAAATGTAGGCTCCTTCAGTAAACTAGACAGGTGATGCACAAGCATGGTCTTGGCATCCAGTTCTTTCCCATTCAAGTGTGCTCCAGCTATTACATATGGCTCAACCGAACTGTCAAGCAGGATTTGGACTTTTTTGTCAGAAAGCATGCCCAAAGCCCCCCATTCTTAATATTCTGTGCAGTTCAGTGGAGTCATCTCTGCCCATTCAGGAGAGTCTATTGTTTTCTCCAGGGGATGGGGAGGTTCCAAGCCTATTTCACACATCTTCAAGGTCAAGCCCAGGCTGAGAGCTGGAAAAGCCTAATGCTACTTAGCCTACACAATAACACAATGTTCCTGGCCATGGCACTCTCCTACGAGAATAGCAACAATTTAACAAATAAAGCCATGATGATAGAATGCATGTTACCACAGCCAAGCAACACAAATTTTATCACTAGGCTAAATCCACACACTGCCCACACAATCTTGTGAAATCAAAACTACCTTATTCAACACACACATGGTCACCAGATGTTTCTAATGAGTTATCTTTACCAATGCCTCTTCTCTAGCATATATTCAACAGCTTAAATCTCAGCTTCCTCCAGAGAAGAGTAGGCGCATAGCAAATGAAGATTTACGGTCTGCATGAGCCCTCCAATTTCAGATTTGTTGTAACCAATGAGCACTCAGTAGAGAAGCACTCCCTAGAACTGCCCAACCTGATTACACAACTAAGAATTCAAATGTGACCTTTTCAAAATCAGGAAACATGATTTTTCATCCACTTTTCAGGGATTTTGGAGGAAGTGTTCTCCCAACTCAAAAGGCTTTAACATAAAACAGAGTTCATGAGATATGAAGCAAAGAAGAGTCAATATATGCGACTGAACATTTCTGGCCAAAGACAGAAGTAGTGGCAGGTTTAATATGCTTTCACCCTGAATAGCTCAATTACCTCCAAATGATCTAACGTTTCCAGGATACACCAGCTTTTATGAATAGCGTCCTTTACCTGGTGACTGTCCTATTGTATTTGTGTCAAAGTACAATAATCATGGGGGCTTCAACCTCTGGGTGGATGATAAAAGGCAAAAACAAGTCACTGCCCTGAGAATGAAGCTTGTGGAGCACATGGAATACATTAAGGTCATCACATGTAAAATGGGCAAAAATTATCCCTATTGTGTCATCCAATAAAAAATGTGAAAAAGTTCCATCTCAATTTCCAAGACTTGTCTTGTTAAGGTCGCAACTAGAAAAATAAAGAAGGTGACACGAGCAACTTAGATATGTCTACAAATAAGTCTCCTTGCCCGCAAAGAGTGATTACTTACTGAACCAAAGTGCGCCTAGAATTTCACAATGCCGTTTATGATCATCAGTCATATTTCTGGGCAATTAGACTAATGGAATCCATACTGAAGAACATCAGCAAGTACCCCTTTAACACCTTGGATGAAACCCACTCACCAACACTGATACTACTCAAATTGTCAACCACTAGTGACATGGTGTATAATGATATTCTAATCCAGAGTCTCTGTGACTGGCAAGACATAGGTGCGACTACAAGAAGAATGGTCAATCCTTTACCCTAACAAACATAAATACTAAATACTAAAAAGTATTGTAGTTGAGCAGGGATCCTTCCTCTCTCTACTGCCACATAGTATCAAATTATACTCACCAATCATGCTCAGGGAGTTCCACCACCTACACATGCAACTACGTGCTGTCAATATTTATGTCCACCAAAGTCTGGAAGATAGATCAGGAAACAACAATAGCATGTGCAAATGTCTACAAGACACCAACCATGGTATTGGGGACAGCTGTCTCTTTTTTCTTTTCCTTAGACTGGAGTACAGCAACATAAAAGTCATGGAATTTACATGGCCACAGATGTTGCGCAAGGTCCCAGACCAGAAATACTGTATGTGACCCAGATGTAACTTTTTCGAGAAGGTTCATGCACTATTCTAAACAGCAAATCCCTGATTGCATTTTATCAGGAATTTTTTCTTGTAATTAACTCTGCTAAATTGTGTTTTCCTGATGAGGTGTGTAGCCTCAAACCGCTAGATCAATTTAGCACTGGAGCCAAATTATTTAGGTAAAAATTGGGGCGAACACATATTTGGGTTCCTGTGATTATTGGGGTTCGGCTCCCACATTTCAATGAGGACTATCCTGTAACAAGCAGCTAACACCCAGGCCTGCACCCTTCTTTTTTTCCCCCCAGCCAGTGGGCCTCTTGTCAGATCCTGCTGGAGTGTCAGGATCTGTTTGACAGGTCTGCTGGGTTTATACATAACATTTGGGATGCACTTCAAAGGAGGGAAAGAGAATGCCAGAACAATTTGTGTATATCTGCTGTCAAGTTGCTGAAGGTTCAGTTTGGTTCTACAAGGCTTTTGTTTCTGAGTTTGTGGGGGGTACTGCCTAAAACTGAATTTTAGTGTTTGGTGTGTGAGGACATCATGATTACCATAATACACTCCCCACACACTGCACCAGCACTCAGAGCCCCAATATAGTATGACAGATGTCTTCAGCCATCTTGAAATTTCTCAAAGTGGGTAGGGTTAGCTCCAGAAACCTCTACCTCATTGGTTAGGACATACCCAAGGGTCATTCATTTTCTTCCAATAGCTTGTGCCAGGCATAAATGCGGGATCACCTGGCACCCACTTAAGAACACTCCTGGACTTGTGGAAGATCAGAAGAGGACTGAACCTGCTGTTAGAGAGTTGACAAGAGCTTAGAAGACAGGACCGGCTCTCCCTCTTGTATCTAGATCAAAGAAGTGGACTCCAAGGGACATAAGGCTGACCTCCTGTGAAAGCTAAAGAGACACACAGCAAGCCACAAGAGCCCTTTTCCTGCAACTGTCCAGCTGACCAATGGCAGCCAGGCCTGGACTGACCCACCTGTGGCCTCTGCCTACCACCTTTTGGGCCTCCAAATGCCTTCACAGAGGTGTTTATGAAGTAGAAATGTTTCTTTTAAGACCTAAGACCAGTATAGCAGCTACCCCCTTCCTGTACCTTGGTCTGACCACTTCTTGATGTATTTTTCTTGGGTGGCAGCGGATATTATTCCACCGGTTCGGATTAACTGCGAACCTGCCTTTGGCAAAACTGACCCATTTGTGTTTAGCCAGGCCCTGGCGGCCTCCAGGCCCGCTCCTGCTAATGACCTTGAAGGGGAGCTTGCTGGCTTTACAAGTTGGATATTAAATACAATGGATCGTTTATCCCCTGCCTCCCTCCATAGGCACTCCAGGGAGTCGCCTTCAAAACCATGGTTTACGTCCAATCTGAAAGAATTTAAACAGGAGTGTAAAAAACTAGAGCGCGACTGGCGCAAGGAATTTTGCCCTCTGGCTAAGCTCATGCTTAGAAAAAAACAAAAAACGTATTACAGTGCTATAGCCCATGCCAGAAGCATTTACTATTCGGCCCGCATTGATCTTGCCAGGAATAATGCTAAGGAAATCTTCTCCATCGTTCAGAGCTTTCTGGCTCCAAAAGCCCAACTTAGGGGTCTATTACGATGGTGGGCGGACAAAGTCTGCCCGCCACCGCAACGGCAAAAGGGACCGCCCGACATAGGTGCGGCAGTCCTGCCATTCAAATTAGGATGCGCCCGCCACACTGGCGGGCGCATCCCGCATTGTTTACATTGCGGCGGGCGGTGCTGTAAGCAGCCCCCGCCGCAATGTAAAAAATGCATGTTGTGCATTTGCATGCACAACGTGATAGGCACCGTGCGGTGCCTGCCACCTTGTGCATGCAAATGCAGGGGTGTACCATAGGTACCCTCCATGTGCACCCCCCACTCCCCCCAACATCCTGGGGGTCCGCAACAGGCCCCCAACAGCGAAAACCGCATGCCTTTTCATGGCGGCAACGCCGCCATGGAAAGGCTGCTCTCCGCCTGCATGTTAATATGGATGGCGGTGTCTTGCAGACACCGCCACCATATTAAGCCCCTTTTCCGCCGGGTCGACTCGTCGACGGGTGGAAAAGCGGCGGACGGTCTTCCCGTCCGCCGCGGACCCCCCAGCCATCCTAATGTGGCGGGGGTCATTCAGGCGTGGATGGCGGGTGGATCGCCCCCGCCGGGCCGGCGGGGGCGATCCGCCCGCCATCCTAAGAGGCCCCTAAGCTCTCTCCCATCCTCAGACTCCTGGTGCGAAAATCTTTCCAGTTTCTTTATGGACAAAATTCATACTATTCAGGCCACACTCACCTCCAGCAGTAGGGAAATAGCTGCACCCTTGCCTCCTGGGGCTCGGCCTGTTGCTTCCCATCACTCCCTGTCTGCCTTCGATCCCATCGACTTGCCCAGCTCTCTTAGACTCCTTAAGGGTTTGAAATCAGGCTCTCCATCGGACCCCTGTGCGGCCAGACTGCTGGCAGCCGTTGCGGAGACCGTGAACCCAGAAATTAATAGACTCATTAATATGTCCCTTCAGGAGGCCCTTGTCCCGGCAGTCTGGAAGCAGGCTAAGATTTTACCTTTACTGAAAAAGCCATCACTTGATCATCTGAGCCCAGCGAACTACCGTCCCATCTCCCTTTTGCCCAGTGTGGCTAAGGTGTGTGAAACAGCTAACAGAGTTCATCAAAAGTGTGGGCCTTTTACACCCGGCCCAGTCGGGGTTCAGAGCTTCTTATAGCACTGAGGCAGCCCTTGTGGAAGTCTCTGAGGCCATCCGGGAGTGTTTGGACGCCGGCGGGAGGGCAGCCTTGATCTTGCTTGACCTGTCGGCGGCGTTCGACACTGTTCCACACTCGCTGCTACTCACTCGACTTGCTGAGATTGGTGTATCTGGCACTGCGTGGGGCTGGCTCAAGTCCTTCTTGGAGGGACGGCTGCAACAGGTATGGCTTCCCCGTCTTCTTCATCTCCACAGAAGGTGTCTACGGGGGTCCCTCAGGGGTCTTCCCTGAGCCCCCTTCTTTTTAACATTTATGTCACCCCCCTGGTTCAATGGGCAGAGGATCTGGGCGCCAAGGTAATTGCCTACGCTGACGATACCCGGCTCTTGTTTACATGGGGAAAAAATGAGTGCTCTACCTCATCCGCTAAAAAGTGTCTGACCACAGTTTTTCACTGGTTGGCTGCCGCACAACTTAAATGTAATGAGGAGAAGTCAGAAATCCTCCTTTATGGAAAGTTTCCCCCTCAGTTTAGAGAAATGCTCTGGCCATCGGGCTTCGCCATGCCAGCCTCTATGGGGCAACCCGCTAAGAATCTGGGGGTTTGGTTTGAGGAGAACCTTACGTTCTCGACTCAGATCAAGAAGCTAGCCGGGAACTGCTTTGGGCTACTCAAAACTCTCAGGAAATTCCTTCCACTTCTCCCGAGGGCTGCTAAAGAAACGGTCACCCGAGCCCTTATTTTATCCCGATTGGATTATGCCAATGCCCTGTACGCAGGCATTCCTGGTTATCTGCTTAATAAACTACAAGTGGTTCAAAATGCGGCCGCCAGGCTTCTTCTCAACATCTCCACTAGAAGCAGCGTGAGACAACATCTGCGTGCTCTAAACTGGCTGCCTGTGGCAGAGCGGGTTCATTGCACATCGGGCCCTTTATGTTTTAGGTCCAATCTATTTACAAAAGCGTTTTTCCTTCTACACCCCTTCGAGACAGTTGCGCTCCGTGACTCAACTCCTGGCTCAGGTGCCCCGTTTCAGACTGCAAAGGATGGGTGGCAGCTCCCTTGCCCTGAAAGCTGCCCTAGCCTGGAACTCACTGCCCTTTGCCCTCCGTAGCATTCAGGATCCAACTCTCTTCAAGAAAAACCTGAAAACATTTCTCTTTGTCTAATCTGGCTCTCCCTACTCCTCAAGGTTCGCGCCGGGACACTCTTCAGATTATCTGCGCGCGTTATAAATATAAATAACATAACATTATGAAGACACTAAAGACAATGAATAAGGTGTTTAGGTGCACCTATCAGAAGGGAGATACAGTAGTCCATGAGTGAGATAAGTGCTTGGACCATGTCTCTTATGGGGGACTTAATTATATAGGGAAGGATCTTCTTGAGCACATGTAATAGTCTGAACTCTGTAGCACATATAAACGTAATGGACCCGATTAGCAATGAGCCTCTGCAGTCATGGTGGGATCTCCGCACTGCAGTTTTTCATTGCGGAGATCCCGCCATGAGTGCAGAGATCCCATCACAACTGCAGAGCCTCCACCATGACTGTGGAGAAGGATCTTTGTGAATTGGGCCTGCAATGATTTTCAAAGTTTGATCCTTGTCTACTCTAATACCTATTTTGCTAGCCTGAGGAACTGTTATGCCACCACTCGTCCAACCATGTTGTGTCCAGCACAAAGACTACCACCTCAGGTTTAGCTCCTTTAAGTGTAAGATAGTTGGGCTCGGAACAGAGCCCGTGGGGACCTCTAAAGTGACCTGTTTAGGAGATGATCTAAAATCAGATAATCTCAATGTCTGCGATCTGTCTTGCAGAAACGACATGACCCATTACTGTACTTTCCCACATATGCCACTTTCTTTGAGATGTCTGATCAGAATGGAATGTGAGATGGTGTCAAATGCCATTGATAGATCTAATAAAATCAGGGTGCAGACACCATCTGCTTGTGAATGGCTGTGTGAGTGGTTTTGTGGATGTTATCAGTGATGTCATTTGAGATATCATCAGTGATGTCATTTGAGATGTCATCAGTGATGTCATCAGTGATGTCACTGACCATGTCATGAGTGATGAAATATGTGAGGTCATAAGCAGTGCATTGTGGGGACGTAAGTTCTAGTTAGCTCAGGTAACTATAATTGCTGAATTTCACTGGTTTTGTACGAGTGAAATCTGAGCCTAACTATAACGTTCCTGTAACCTTTGGGGTTTTTTTTTCATTGACTTACTAAGGCTTTTTAATTCTATTTCCTAACTATAACTTACCTGTAACCTTTGTTTTTTTAAGTGAATATGTATATATAAAATTCCTACCACTCCTTATCATAACCCATTGCTGTACCCTAAAACACTTTACTTCCCATCCCTGAACCCTAAAAAACCCTTATGACCCCTAAACACTTCTCTTCTTTGAATTCTAAAACCCCTTCCCACGCCTTAGCACTACCCATCCCTGAAAGCTAAAAATCCCTTACTACCACTTTACACTACTCATCCCTGATTCGTGAAAACTTTACAACCCCTAAACACTACACATTCCTGAACCACAAAAACTCCCTACTACCCAGTAACACTGGCCATCCCTTAACCTTAAAAACTCCTTACTGTCCCTTAGCTCTACCCTTCCCTGAACCCTAAAAACTCATTCCTCCTCCTTCACACTTCCGATCACCGAACCCTAAAAGCTCATTACCAACAACAGAGCATCCCCTGTTGATTAACTGAGCGTGATTACACTATATTGGCAGAATTGTTACTGAATCAACTACTTTAAGGCAACTTTTGTCATTGTTTTAATGAATTTGGAACTGTTTGGGCTATGGATAAATACATTTTTGTTAAAATCTGCAAATTATAGGGCATTTGGTGAATAATATGGTGCTGGTGGCAAATTCATATTTAGACAGAAAGAACTTGGGCCACACAATCGCGTTTTACCAGTGGCTCTCGGTATAAACCGGAACTGATCATTTATTTGGAAAGGGCAAGTTGTAAAAATGAAAAGAAGTTAAGAAAGCTGTGACACACATTTAACAAATTATAGGATGTCAAACTGGACACCCAGACTATTTAAACTGCCTCTAAAATCTATAGTTTAGGGAGATTGTGCCGAAAAATTCACCATTGCCACCATATTCGCATAGTTTTCTTTACAGGGGGTGAACTTACCATTACTAATGTGATAGACCTGGCTTGCTTGGGTAACTATGAAATCATTGTAATATACGTTTATAATTATTATAAAAGTGTAATAATTGACCATTTGGAATACGTTAACCTTTGAGCAGGCTGCGTCTATGCTGTGCTAGTACACTGAAAGAAATAGTATCAGCTTCAGAGTCTGTGTATGTATGAAGAGAACAGATGCAGATCAACTTGGAAATCTTGCACAAATTAATACATTATTTTAGAGGCTTGGTGCACAGCCAGCAAACAATATAAACTTGGATAGAGTTGTCATACAATATGTTTTTTCAGAAACATGTTCAGAAAAGGAAACGTGGTTTGCGTTAATAATATACTTGAATTAAACCCATTTATAAAATACCACGGGATATGGCAAAAAGTATATGCCTCCATTAACAAAGTCCAAAAGTGCCTGAAATCAGCTAAGCGACCATAGTTCGCTTTTAAGTTAGTTTGGCTTTGCCACCGCTGTAAGTGGGCCACTGTATTTAGGAGTCATCGTATCAAGTTGCAGGAGCTGACAGGTTTGCACCTCGCTTGTCAATAGAGGAAAGAGCTGGCTGTTTGCCATCTGAAGATAAGTCCAAACCGGTCCCTCCACTTTCTCAGAACTGTATCGCTTTCCTTTCAAGTCGTTCAACCTTTCACTCCCTTTGGGCTTCTGCCACTCACCTCTGACCCAGTGAATTTCTAAGGCTGAAACACATTAAGTTAAGCATGGGAGGTGGTTAAAAAAATAGTGAGTGGGAGGGAAAGCTTCCAATGGAAAAATAACATTTTGCCCTTGTTCTACTGAAGATTAGCTGAACTCAAGTGACCAGCCCAGCAGCTGGGCTTTTAATGAGCGTTTGTTTAAAAAAGAAAACAGTCCCTTTTCACGTTGGACAGGCAGCTAGCTAATATTGACTTGTTTTCCCCCCCCAAAGATACACATTTCTGTTGAATGCATCACATCACAATGGATAACAATGTACTACTGGTTTTGATCCAGCTCACCCATTGCGACCTGTTTTCCCTAACAAGCAAATGGAATGCAAAATTTAGCGCAATAATGTTTTTCTGTCTCCTGTATGTACATAACATAATAAAATCGAACCTAACAGAGCAACTGTTATGTTCGGTTCTATTATGTTATGTTACCTAGCATTTTTGTGGCACGTGCTTTCCACCAGCGCGAAATGCAATTGCAACTACAAATATGAAAATGGCACGTAGAAAGGAGTGAGGGAAGGAGATTCGAGCAAGATTGGCATTGGAGAATTTGCAACAGCTCCGGCCAGTTTCGTCTCTGCGTGTCTGGTCTTGTTGAGCTGTCAGTTATAGGGTGTTTCACTTTGTAGTGTGTTTGTTGTTCGAAGACTAGGGCCTGACTGGTATATGTCTCTGTGATGTCTCTGTTGTTCAAATGCCATTGTCTAAACTGACCTCGTGACTTCAAGCTACTTTACTATGTCATAGTAGATAACCAGGCTCATAAAAAAGCTGTCATCTATGTCAAGCATTGACCTCTAAAGTCTTTAGGATGTGCAGGTGAATGCCCTCTCGAAGTGCTACATTGTTCCTTACATCAACCTTGATTTGCTATGAGTCACGTATTTGACAATGCCCGGTCTCTGAAAAGTGACATCGAGTGAACCCTGTGAACTTGCCTTTTCTGTAGAGTTCTGAAAAAGGCAAACCAACACTCGTTGACAATTCATTCAGGGCTCCGTTTATTAGAAAAACATAGATTTACACCTCAAAAGTATGTGGAAGCAGAGATCTAGCTCTCATTTTTTAAGCCATTTAATGTGATAAAATCCTGGTGCCCACTGTCCCACCAAGAGTAATCAAGCATGCAAGGATTCGGCAGGGCCACATACAAATTACCCTGGCTTTCCCCATCAGGAGAAAGCACATGCCTGATATTAGAGTTTCTTCATAAGCAGTCACGGCTGCCACAATAAAGAGGTGGTGGGGCGGGTGGAACGGGGTGCTGAGGAGCGCGCGCGGGGGTGGGGGTTGCAATTAAAATAAAAACGTACCTGGAGCTGCCTCCCACCTCCCGCGTCGCACTCAGCACAGTCCTTCCTGGTCCCAGCAAGCACTGGGACCGCATCACGGGCTCCCTGCAATCCCCATGCTGCTCTCACGTGACAGCAGCCCAGGGATTGGTCTGAGCAGGCAAGAAAGATGCTCTGCTCAGACCATGGAGTCTGTGGGGTTTCTCCAACCCAGCTGCACAGTGCAGCTGGGCTGGAGAAAACCTAAGTGCGCATGTGTGTTTTGGTCGGCCTGAGACAGCCGGCCAAACACACATGAGCACTTAGGGAGTGGAGTGCATGTCGCGCTCCTTCTCCCAATGCCCCGCCCCTCCCTTCCCAAGCTGGCTCAGAGCCGGAAAATTAAAAATAAAATGATGACAATGTTTTATTTTTCAATTACTGGCTCTGAGCAAGGCAGGTCACAAGCAAGCCCAAATTAACCTTTGCTTAACCTCTGGTAGTTTGGCACAAAATTAGTCAGGCTTAACTTAGAGGCAGTGTGTAAAGTATTTAAGCAGCACTTCAAACAGTAATAAAGTGAAACCACAAGAAAAATTCCACACCAATTTAGAAAAATAGAGTAAATTTCAATAAATTATTGAACAACAAAAATCCTGCGATGCAAGGTCCTGCGTTGGAGATGCATCGCGCAGCGGTTCCTATGTGGAACTGCAAGGAGATGTGTCGCACTGCATCAGTTCTGCCCAAGAGGCCACAGCTGGGCTAGCAGAGCACCTTCAGGCCCACTTCCAAGGGTCCAGGACTGAGGTGGCACCAGTTGGGGGGCAAGACTCACAGCAGCTAGAGTCCAGGTGCTAGGTTCAAGGTGGTTGGACACTTTTCTGTCCCAGAGGCTTTGATCAGGAGGCCAGCCAACTATCTCTTGGAGTCACTCTTGTGGTCCTGGGTGATGCAGGTTCAGTCTGTTTCACTCAGGCAGCAGGGCGGCAGAGTATCAGGCCAGCAGAGTAGCAGTCCTTCTTGCAGCAGAGCAGCACAGCAGTCCTTCTGAGTCTTCCACAGGTTCAGTGGTGTACTGGAGAGTTGGGACTGTGGGTCCAATATTTATACCTGGTACCAGCTTTGAAGTAGGAGAATATTCTGGAGGTTTCAACCTCCAGAGGTGTTTGGAATTTCATTTCTCCCTGCCCTGGACTCAGCTTGTCTGGGTGCACAAAAGATTAGCGTGAAACCCTTTGTGAATATGCTGAAGCAGAGCCTTTGTGATATGTAAATGTTGTAGATGACAGCTCCACCCCCTATCAAGTCAGAAATGGCCCAACCTGCCAACACATATTCCCCCAGTCAGTAGCGGCCCGTGGTGGGAGTGCTGCCGGGTGGTGACATGGGGCGGGGGAGGGGCAGGGTGGGGGGTAGTAAAGTAAAGTCACCAAATGCGATGCAGCGCGCGCAACAAAATTCGTTTTATTTATTTATATGTCTACTTACCTCTATACGGCCTTATTCCGTACTTTACTACCCCCGTCCCACGTCACCGCCCGGCAGCACTCCCACCACGGGCCGCTACTGCCCCCAGTGTCTCACTGGCTGGGCCTAATAACCGAAGGCCAACTGCGAGCTTCACCGAGTCACGTGACCCAGGATACAGGCACCAAATGGTTGGGTCAAGAAAATGGCAAGTTTCTAAATGTGGAATTTTCAGAAGTGTGACTTATAATTCAACTTTATACTAAAGAGGGTTTTAAACTACAATTCTTTAGACATTAAACATGGCATTTCTACCTGCTCCCAAGTGAAATGTATTATTTATTAAATTTAATAAGGCAACCCAATGAAATCCTATGGGAGAGGTAGGCCTTGCAGTAGTGTAAAACTGATTTGGAGTTTTTCACTACCAGGACAAGTAAAAGCTAAAAGTACATGTCCAACTTTTTCAATACACCTGCACCCTGCACTATGGGCTGTTTAGAGCCTACCCTAGGGGTGACTAATATGCATTAAAAGGAAGGTTTAGGATTGGAAAAAGGTTTATTTTGCCAGGTCGAAATGACAGTTTAAAACTACACCCACAGGTTGCAATAGCAGGCCTGAGACATGTTTCAACGGCTACTAATGTGAGTGGCATAATGAGTGCTGCAGGCCCACTTGTAGCATCTAATTTACAGGCCCTGGGTACATGTAGTACTACTTTACTATGGGACTTACCAGTAAATTTAAGGTGCCAATTGGGTGTAAGCCAACTTTTCCATGTTTAAAGGACAGAACACAAGCACTTTAGCACTGGTTAGAAGTGGTAAAGTGCACAGAGTACTAAAAGCTTTCAAAAACAGGTTCAGAAAACAGTAGGGTGAAGGCAAAACATTTGTGGAGGACCCAGCAGAAAGGGCCAAGTCAAACACTTTGCATGAACTAAATATAAATCTGGGATGGTAAATACTTTTAAGAGTTTGGTGATAGTCAACTATAGAGTATACAGAAAACGTGTTGAATGTCTGTTAGGACTGTGCTGTTGAGTCCATCTGGAATTTAACCATCTAGATAGCCAAAAGATATGCATATTTCTGGAGCATTGGATGTACATGAGATGATGTGTTATGCTGTTCCACTAAAGGACTAAATACAGTGAAAAACAGTGCAAGTCTTATGTGTATGTATGTATAGATCGTGCAGCAGTTATTAAGAAAAAAAGGACACTGATAAATTAAGATGGTATTACTATCCCTTTTCCATGAGGAAGAGGCTTGTATTGTGATAATTTGCAGCTAGGTCCTGTGATATTATCTAACCAGCTGTCCTGAGCCTTGGCATAGCTCTCAATCTTCTTCAAGCCTGCAAAGTCCAGTCAACTATGATGTCCCTGGTTGTGTGCTTAACTTGCCCACCATGTGGAAGGTGCTGATGGGAACCTGCAGCGGTGATGATTTTGTAGAAGGAGAGTGTTAAGGATCCTTAAGGTAGAGAAGGACATGGGGGGTCTAGGGTGTTTGAGAGGCAGTAGAAGTTAAACAAGCGAATCAGTGAAGCAGAAGAGATGAATACAGCAGCAACACAATAGGGATGAATGAGAAAACAGTTTGATCAGTATCAGAGTAGTAGAACATAATTAAATTGGATCTCCTCTAAGAGGAATTCAAATGCAATAGCACTATATTTAAGCAGATGTGCACCTAGTACAAACACCTAGTACAAACACTTATCTTCGTATGGTGTGGTACCGGAATATCACATTCAAAATACTGTTTGACCTTAACTTCATGGCCAAAATTCTGTCAGTTCCAAAATATAGTGGGACAGAAATTCGAGCATATGTATATAACTTTTATATTTTTAAATAATACTAACAAAATATTTGTCCAATTATTTTTATTTAAAATTTAAATTGGTTTACATTTGTATTCATTGGATTGTGGGGTTTGCTGGATATTGGATGGGTATGGTTTAACTTAAAAAAATGAATTTTTATTTTTGCATTTCATTATATTTTTTAATGGAGTTATTCATTTATTAATGTACTAATTAACTTATTTTCAAATAAGATCGGGTGAGTAGGGTTTAATTATTTTTGTATTTTAATTTTACAGAATTTTTCATAAGATGTGTTATTTTTTAATGATTGGTTAAAAATGCAAAACTGCAGTACAAAGACAAGCATTGGTTATGCATCGGATTCGCCTATGGGATGAATAATGAGTTGTTAAGTGCTCCCTGACAAGTATCACGGGAGTGGAGAGCGAAATCTAACAAGCACAGTGCAAGCGCTGTTCAGGCAAAACTTTATCACAAGTACAGCACAAGCGATGTTCAGGCAAAATGGCAAACATTGACACAATGACAAGACCTTTCCATTGAAAGCTTTTAAAAAAATAAAATGTTAAAAAACTCTCACCTCGCGTACATACAGACACTTACTGGCCCCGCAGCACTCAGGAGAGGACTGACAGCATCTTCCGCATCGAGTGCAACAGGCAGATACCTGGAGTTTCGGGCACAAACTCTTCCGCTCTCCGCCCTTCGGTTGTCCTCTGAGAAAACCCAAACGCATAGCCGGGAAGGCAACCTGCAGGGCACTTTCAGAAAAAATAAGCGAGAACAGAATTACAAGCAGTTGTCACAAGCGGTGCTAATTGGAAATGCGCCATTTTACAGCAGCAGTGAGGCAGTGTAAGTATGCTTGCTCACGAAAAGTGTTGTGACAGGTTTTATATGAAAAAGCAGCCATACTGTTATGTACACGGGGGGCCTCCCTCCCGCGGTGTGCTGTGCGCTAGCGGGCCTCGCAGTGCGCGGTACAAAGACACAGGCACACAGTATGCAGGTTACACGCGGACTGCCGGCGCAGCTTCGCCTACTTTATTTATACACGCGCTCACGCCGGCCGGCGTGAGCGCAGGGGCTGGGATCGGTGGACGCGCCAGCAGGGAAAGCTGGTGCGCTGACTGTTACATCCCATCTTAACTCAGTCCTTGACTGGATTACGAAAAGTCTCATAGTTCACTTACTTGGCAGGCAAAGTCTCTCAGGTGGGTGCTTGGTGGAGGATTCTCCCTCAGAGCATACCTGGTGGCCCCTCGGCTGGTGGTGGGTGTGGGGACCTGGGTACTAGGGACAGGAGGCAGATCTGGTGTATTCCCGGCGACTCCTGGACTCCCCGGCAAGGGAACCACCCCTGGATGTTGGTCATCGGCTCTCTGGGGCTCACCCTGGCTGCTCCCGGCCTCCTCAGTGTGGTCCTCGATGGCAGCAGGAGAGATGGGCCTGTCTACTTGTTTGAACCGCGAGATGTTGCGGGTCACTGTTTCTCCTGCTTTCTCGACCGTCACCATGGTCCCTTGTCTGCCGACCACTGTCCAGTGCCCTTGTTCGTACCGATGTCGGAACTTCCCTCCGGGTCTCCGGTCCCTCAGGATGACAATGTCTCCTTGCTGGAGCGGGCGGACTGCCACCCTCCGAGTCTGGCTGGCATTGTTATTACGCTTCTCCCTCCTCCTGAGTGCCCCCTCTTCGTCGAACGGAGGGGGGACCAGCCTGGGGCAGTGGGGATATCATCTCGGCGGGTGCCGTTGAACATTAGCACCCAGGGTGTTTGGCGCGTTGAACAATGTGGCGTGCTCCGATACTCTCGTAGGAACCTCTGGGGTTCTTGTTCGGGGTCATTCTGCTCCGCCACGGCAATACGAAGGGTCTTGTTTATCGTTCTCATGAAACGTTCGATCACCCTATTGGCTTGGGGCCATTGTGGGGTGATGCGCCGGTGCCGGATGCCGTGGTGGTGCATGAATTCGCTGAATTCATGTCCTTCGAATGGGGGCCCGTTGTCACTGCGGAGTTCTTTCGGACATCCGAACATGCCAAATATTTTCTCCAGGGCAGGGCCAACATGTAGGAAAGCCGTTGAGTTCACGACTTCCACTAGCGGATATTTGGAGTAGCTGTCAATGAGGGCTAGTGTGACTCGCCCATCAGGGAAACTCCAAAAATCCACGCTCACTTTCTCCCATGGGCTCTGACCGTGTTCTTCTGTGTGGACGGGTGCTGGTCTCTTGGGGCCGCTTGTTATTTGGCATGACGGGCACTTCTGGACTATTTCTTCTATCCGCGCATCCATCCCTGGGAACCAGACCTTTTCTCTCATTCGGGCTTTCATCTTTTCCATTCCCTGGTGCCCCCCGTGGGCAAGTTGTGTTGCTCGTAGCTGCAGGGATGCCGGAATGATGATGCGGGGCCCTCTCAGGAGGATGCCTCCTTGGGTGAGGCTCAGTTCGTTCCTGACCCTCCACATGTGCATCAGGCTTTCTTTCTCTGGGCTTGACCATCTGTTTGCTGACTGCAGGAACTGACGCCATAGCCCTCCTTGGATAGAGTCCCGAACTTTGATCATGGCAGGGTCTTCTCCGACTGCAGTGGCTATTTCTTCAAGCGTCAGTGCTCGGGGGCACGTCAGTGCCGCTATCATGTCCAGGTGGGCTTTCGTGTCCTCACTGTTCCGCTCCTCTCTCCCTTACCCGGTGGTGTCTGGGTGCCTCGACAGGAAATCGGCCGAGTTCTTGGCGCCGGGCCGGTAGATCACGTCCATGTCATAGTGTTGGAGCTCAATGGCCCACCTCTCAATGCATGGTGGGGGATGGGGCGCTGATCCTCTGAAGAGTGGTACTAGGGGTTGGTGATCCGTGACAACGGTGAATGGATGTCCGCATATGTACAGGTGAAAGTGTCTGCAGCCCCAGCGGATCGCTAGGGCTTCTCTTTCAATTTGCGAGTATCGTTTTTCCGTTGGCGACAGCGCTTTGCTGGCATACGCTAAGGCAGCCCATCTCCCGGGTTCTTGCTCTTGTGTGAGGACAGCCCCTAGACCCACGGGGCTGGCGTCTACCAGTATTTTGGTTCTCTTCGTGTGGTCAAAGTACACCAGCGTGGTGTGGACGAGGAGGGCTTTCTTGACGGCCTGGAACGCCGTCTCTTCGGCTGGACCCCATTGCCACATGGCATCTGCCCGGGTGAGGTTTCGGAGAGGTTCCGCAAGGGTGGCTAGGTCTGGAATGAACCGGCCACAGTATGTGGCCATTCCCAGGAAACTGCAGACCTCCGTTACGGTGAGCGGTGCAGCTGCGGTCTTGATAGCTTGGGACTTCCGTGGATCGACCTGTATGCCTTCTTGAGTGAACGTGTATCCGAAGAACTCAATAGTTTGTTGGAACAGTAGGCACTTCTCCTTGTGTAGGGTGACTCCGTGCTCCAGCAGTCGTTTCAGCGTAGCCCTCACATGCTGGTAATGTTCTTCCACTGTCTTCGAGGGGATGAGGATATCATCACTCACGTTTAAGACTCCGGGGAGTCCGACCAGGATTTCTTTGACCGCGTTTTGGAATATTTCTGCAGCGGACGATATGCCGAAGTTCAGTCTCTTATACATCCGGAGGCCTAGGTGCGTGCTGAACGTGGTTATGTACCGGCTGTCCTTGGCAAGTGTTAGTTGGTGATAGCCAGCGTTCAGGTCCAGCTTCGAGAACCACCTGGAGCCGTTTAGATCGGCCACGATGTCATCCATGGTCGGCGTTATGTGACGTTCGCGCCGAATGGCCTTGTTTGGGAGGCGCATGTCTATGCAGAGTCTGATCTTCCCTGGCTGACGGGGATTTTCCGCGATTACCTTGGGTGACACCCACGGTGTGGGCCCTGACACCTTCTCAATGACCGCTTGGTCTTCAAGCTTCTGTAGTTCTTCTTCCACCAGCGGTCGGAGGTGAAAGGGGAGCCTCCGGTGTCTTAGGGCTGTTGGTGGGACCGTCGGGTCTATGTGTAATTTAATGGGGGCTCTCCTTATTTTGCCTAGTCCCGTAAACAGGTCTTTGAATTGGCTCAGCAACTCTTCCGTCTGGTCCATCTGTACCCTCCTGGCGAACATCACCAGGCCTAAGTCCTCGGCCGCGTGGCTGCTGAGCAGCGTGTCCACCTCCTGGTTAATTACGTGGATGTTGATGGTGATTTCGATGTCTCCTGACCGTACTGGCACAGTCATCTTTCCTTTGAGCGGGAGTGGCGATTCGCTGCCGTATGCGAAGATCTGGGCCTTCGACGGTCTGAGTTCCGGCTTGGGTTTCAGTTTGTTGTACTGCTGGATCCCCATTACAGTCACTGATGCGCCAGTGTCAATCACCGCATTGACATCAGACCCTGCGATCTGGATCATGCAGCGAGGTTGGGGTCGCCTCCTACTCTTCAGGGCTCGGGTGAATGAGACCAGATATGTCTCCCCTTCTTCTTCCGATGTGGACTCGTTCCCTTGGTATGCTGTCTGTTCCCTTTTCTTGCTCCCGGGTTGTGATTTTAGCGAGACTTGCGACAGTTGGCGGACCAGCCTTCTCATTGGTCTGGGCCGGTTTTCTTCCTTGCGTTGTGTCTTCCTCCTACACACCGATGCGAAATGGTTCGCGATGCCACAGTTGGTGCAGGTCTTCCCTTGCGCTGGGCATGAATGTGAGGGATGTTCCTCATACCCACAGTATCCGCAGCGATTCTTCGGGGCCTGTGGCTGGCGATCCCGTGGTCTGTGGGTCTTGTCTCTTGTTCTGATGGCGTCAGTCCTTTCCGATTTGACCGTGACGCTCTTCTCCGCCCCCGCATCAATGCCATGTCCATTTCTTCTGCACGCGCCGCCGACAGGTCGTGAGACCGTGCTAGTACCAGGATATTGTTCATCAGTATGTTCGGCTGCCTCAGTATGAGGCCACGTAGGACCTTGCTGCGTATCCCCAGGATCAGCTGGGCTCTGATTTCTTCTGCGGCCCGGTCACCCACGAGGTGGGTGGCAGCTAGCTCCCTGAGCCGTGCGTGAAACGCGTCTACTGACTCGCCTTCTCTTTGCTTGGCTTGCCTCAGCTTGAAATGTTCGAAGTCAGGATTCATTTGGGGATCGAAATGGGCATTGAGGGCTGTGACTGCTGCAGCGTACTCATTGGGGGGGGCCTGTGTTCGGTAGATGCTTGAACAAGAGGTAGATTTCTTCCCCCGCATAATGGAGTAAAAGTGAGCGCTTTACCGCCCCCTCCTTTTCCCGCGTGGCGATGAAATAGTTCTCCAGGCGGCCAAGCCATGTCTGCCATCTTGGTGCGGCCGTGGAGGGGTCCGCCGACTTGCTGAAAGGGGGCAGGACGCTTGAGGGGGGGTGATGTGGGATCGCTGGCACAGGGGCCTTGGCGGCATCATCTTGATCCCCCATAGTGCTGGACATGGGCCCCGATGTGCGGCCTAGCGAGGATGCTTGCTGCTTGCAGACGGCCTACGGGCACGGGAGATGGCGTAGCGGCACTGGGTGTCGTGTGGGCCCACGTGTGCTCATGTGCGTGGCCCTCACCGGGCTGGTTTGGGTCACCAGTGTGTCCTTGTAGCTCTCCTTGGGGCATGCACGACTCACCCCTTGTTGTATGGCGTCGGTGGTCCACTGGGCCGATGCAGCGGCTGAAAAGCGCTGTGGGGACAGTAGATGCCTCCAGGAAAATAGCTTCTTCCGGGCCCGAGGCCAAATCAGGGAGCACTCGTGGTGGGCCTGCTGTGCTCAGGAGGGGCCTCGTGGCTGTAGCGGAGTGAGGCTGCCAGCTTCACACACTCCTCAGGGCAGGAGCAGGCATGTTCTCTCCGCCCTCGTCGCCAGTGTTATGTACATGGGGGGCCTCCCTCCCGCGGTGTGCTGCGCGATAGCGGGCCTCGCAGTGCGCGGTACAAAGACACGGGCTCACAGTATGCAGGTTACATGCGGACTGCCGGCGCAGCTCCGCCTACTTTATTTATACACGCGCTCACGCCGGCCGGCGTGAGCGCAGGGGCTGGGATCAGTGGACGCGCGCCAGCAGGGAAAGCTGGTGCGCTGACTGTTACACATACCAAGGCCATTTTAAGCCCTGGAGCAGCTCAATTCTTTGATTGATTTTGTTTTGAATACACAAAGTACATATCTGCTAATTATCTGTTACGAATCGATCTTGCAATGTGCAGCCCCTAGTCGGTTTTCAACATTCTAGCGCTCAGAGCCAACATAAACAAATATCACAGGAGTGGACAGGATGTGGCCAGCGGGCAGAGCAGCTGATTGGCGAGCTGGGATCCCGGTTTGAGTCGCAGCATCAACCTGTGATTCTTGGCAAATCACTTAGGGGCAGATTTACAAGCCCCGTGCGCCACTTTTGCGTCACTTTTCACATGTTAAAAATGATGCAAAAGGGCCTTGTAACTTGCGCTATATAAATGTGCAGAAAGTGGCAAAACGTTATGAAAAATAGTTCCCCGAAAGAGGATGTTAACAGTATTTCAGCGACAGGAACTGATAAGGGAAGCAGATGTGGAACAAGCATTGGTAAATGCAGGAAAATTTGCTACAGCCAATAGAAATTGAGGAAAAGTAAGTAGCACGTGCAGGAACCAATGAGAAGCCAGGAAAGAGAGGAGGCAGGATGTAAGTCTCCTTTAAGTTTATATTTAAAACAAAAGATTTTTCAAGCACAGTGCAAGCGGTGTGCATGCGAAACTTCAAAAATGGGGTTTATTAGATTAAATTCAATAATTAGAAAAAAGGGTTTCCTATTTTTGGTTGGCTATTGGTCGTGTACTTTGTTTTTACTGGTGAAATTCACAGATATGCTAGTTATTTTTTTTTGTTTTCACTTCACAAGTTTTGTAAGAAAGTGTTGCAAACACGAGCTCCATATCCACATATTTTAATAGACTCACAACCAGCCGCGGCCGGTGCAGGTAACAGCGGTGGGGCCGAGTAAGGGGGGATTTCGAGGGACGATGCCGAGGGAAAATTAATTATTTATTTAATTTTCCCCCAGCATCGTCCCTCAAAATCCCACCTTACTCGGCCCCACCGCTGTTACCTGCACGGGCCGGGGCTGCTCACTACAGTGAATATTTGCTGTCAGCAGACTCCTGTCATACTCGATAAATATAGCCTTGATTTCCTTCTCGGATGTGTCATCAACATACTTCTGGTAGTAAATCACAAGCGCCTTAGAAATAGACTGTTGGATTGATTAGACACATGGTGTGTGAGTGCTTTTTTGTTTCTTAAACAACTGATCTCTCTGAGGCTCTTCTCTCATAGTGGCACATCTACGCATGGACTGGATGTGTACAACAGTCATATACAACCAAATTTCTTTTCATTGGGTATTTATGGTATTGCAGCCTTGAAAAAGTCCGGAGGATGAAACACATTTAGGCTGTTTTGTGTTGTTGTAACCAATCGCAACATGTACTGAACATGTTGATGAATTAAAAAAAAGGATTCAATCCACGCCTACATTGGACTTCCTTATTAAGGACTGTAGTAAAACAGCAGAGTGTGTGCTTCGGTGCCATTTTTGTACAGACTGATGGATAGTGTATACTTGTAGAACATGACCGCCGCCCTAATCGCTGGAATGATGGATTTTGATAATGATTATTGTGACCATGACCGCCGCCCTTCACATGGACTCAGATCTCAACACCAGAATATATTTGTTTGCCTAGGAGAAGAACTGGCTCAAGAAGTTTGTACTGAAGTATTCTAGGTTTCCTAATTTCCAGGAGCCTTTCTTTTTTTGTTTTTTGTATTAAAGAGATACAGATCATAGCATCACACAATATGTACCAAGCAGCAAAGGCAGGAAAAAAACAATAATCATTATCAAAACAATAATCATTATCAAACTCCATCATGCCAGCGATTAGGGTGGCTCTGTATCACAGCCTGCTGCAATTCCCAGAGGTATACAAACTCTTGCCACCAGGATACCAGGTCTGGCGTAGCCTTCTGGAGCCCAGCGTGGGTGATAACTAGCCTAGCTAATGTAATTGCAAAGTAGAAAGCCTCTCCCTCATCGTACGAAATACTTGAAGTGTAACCAAGGAGTATCATGGATGGCTCAACTCTAACATTAGTCTTCAGAAATGAATTAATAAATTTAAATACCCTGTGCCAGTACTGAGTATTGCTGTCGCAAGTAGCAAAAATGTGTACTGGGTCTGCCTCTTGCGCATTACATGCAAAGCAGTCCGATGTTCCCCTTAGACCCCATTTAAACAACTTATTTGGAGTGTAATATAGATTTTGCATAATTTTGAAGGCATGGGTCTTAAGCCTGGATACATTGAGGATACTCTGTGCGAGGCTATTAGTGTGATAGAGGTTCACTGTAGAAACTTTACAATGTAAGATGTGAGATCGCCTGACTGATAAAGCGATAAATTTATTGATCTCCTTTCACTGGCTCCAGAAGAAATAGAAATTATGAATATACCCACGCCTGGATATCTTGACAAAGTTTTGTAGAAATATGTTATGACTCATATTACTTTCGTTGGGGGGGAAACGCGACAGAAACTCTCTTAGCTGTAAATAACTGTAGAAGGCTATTATGGAAAGTCGATTTTCACTGCTGATGTCTGATAATGAGCCGAGATTTCCATCTCTAAAGAATTGTCCAAGGGACCACAGGCCTCCCTCCCGCCAGCACCTAGGCTAGGCATCTTGCAGCTGGTGAGGGAGGCAAGGGTTATTTCACAGCGAGGTGTAACAATGATATCTTGGTATGTCACATACCCATCAAATATCTTGCGTCACCTAGTGAAACACTAAAAGAATCGTAAACCGTGTGTGCTTAAAATAAGCTGTGTCAACAAGACCTTTAAGAGTTATTACCTGTTGAGATGATGCCAGATACCCGGGAAATAATTTGGCAAGTTCCCAGGTGTCAGTCCCCATAACCTCCAACAGTGTAAATGTAAAAGTCGCTAACAAATAGCTCCCTAATATTGGAAGTGCGAACTGACCCCATTACGCGGTAGCTGAAGATATCTTATGGCAGATCTGGGCGTCTTGTGTTGCCATATATTTTTCTGCCACCACCTTTGATTTTTTTGAAGAAGCTCTTGCAAAGATATAGGGAAATAGACCATGGTTGAATGATCATCTTAATTATATTAGATCTACCTATCAAATCAACTTGCGGTCTATACTACTTTCTGAGCAAAGCTTGGGATTCCGCAGACAGTGAATCACAATTTAGAGCTATCATAGTTTCTATATTAAAAGATATTTTGACCCCAAAATACCTAGTCAATGTGGTGTATCGAGAGTCAGGTTGGTCAGGTTCCCTCTTCATGATAAACTCAGTTTTGTTCAGGTTAAGCTTATACCCAGAGACTTGTCCCAAAATTCTGGCAGCATCTTCTGTTGCCCGCAATGCCTTTGCAGGGGAGGAGGTGAGAATGGCATCATTGTCTGCATACGCCAACAGCTTGGCTTCTCATGCATGCAGCCACAGCGGTGGAATAGCAGAAGATAGCTTAAGAGTCTGAATATATGGATCTAAATATAAAGCAAAGAATAGTGGAGACAGGAAATATTCCTGTCTGGTGCCCCGGTAGATACAGATCGGTGCAGGTAACATCCCCATGTGATCCTTGCCGTTAAAAAGGAATAGAGTATTTAACTTAACTCCTACGCCAAAACCCATGGATGCCATTACTTTCCACAGATACTGCCAGGACACACTGTCAAATGCTTTTTCTGCATCCAACAGGATCATCCCGGCAGGGCATCCCAATCCCTTTGCCACATCCAGAGCAGTTACTGCTAGATTTATATGCAAAGTGGTTATCACTTGAAGGAACAAACCCATGTTGCATTGGGTCTACCAGTGAAGCTATTGCCCCTGCACGTTGAATGGATAAAACTTTTGCATAGATTTTGGAGATGCAATTAATTAACGAGATGGGCAGTATGAACCAGATCCATGTTCTTCTTAATGTATATAGCGCTATAGGTTTCAGCCCAGGGAGGTGGTGTCAAAGCCAGAAAGGCAGGAGAATTAACCAGCTCACAAAGAGAGGGCTCAGAATATTTTCACATTGTTTATAAACTTCTGATGGTACAGTGTCAGGTCCTGCTTCTTTGGCTATTTCTGACTGTGAGATGGCCCTATCAATCTCTGCGCTGGTAATATCTGATCTATTGTTAGCTGATTAACTCTTATGTCCGATAGATAGGTATCAATCATGTCTAGCAAGGCCCAACAGACCTCCCAATACAGATCGGTGTAATACTGTTGAAAAACAGTTAGTATCTTGAGGCTCCCGATTACAGCATTACCCTTGGTGTCTCTTATGTCTGATATTAAGTTCATACTGCTTTTTCCTTAAATTGGAAAGCCAACAAATGGTCCATTTCCTCTCTATTCTCAAAGCAAGATATCTGGTGCAGTCCCTATCCCAGATTATCTTTTTTAGTTTGCCCTGTAGCATTGTCATAATTCCAAATATCCTTGAAATACTAGCTGGCCTGATACACATGACATAATGAGTATTCTAGCTTCTATCTAGTCAACGAATACTGTAATCCCGCTTTGTTAGCCTGCTCATTTTTCTCTTTGCTAGTGGTTTGGCCTAGCACGAACGTTTTTAAGGCATCCCAGACTATAATTGTACTAGTGGAGCCCCTACTGATGCTAATAAATTCACAAAGACATGTCCTCATAAATGGACTTATGTGGGTCTAACAACAATTTGTGATCAAAGGTCCAATGGCAAGGAGCTTGTAAATGAGCCATTTTGCTTCTCTTAATAACTAATTAAACAGAGTTATAATCTGAGATGATCCATGGATTCAACCTACTGGACACCATGGGTAAGAGGTTACTTTTAACAAAGAACATGTAGAGACGAGAGGATGTACCATGGGGAATAGAATAAAAATGTGAACCCCCGTTCTCCCCCCAACAGTTCCGCCAGACATTAAAGAGAGCATGAGTAGTGAGAATCTGCTGAATACTGGCCCTGGACTTTTTAAGACACCATGAATTAGTGTCCAAGGATGTGGTGGAGTCTACCCCAGGATGCATAGACAGACTAAAATCCACACACATAATAAATGGGTGTGGTGACATGCTAAACTCTCTGAGAAGATGAATACAGTATTCCCTGTGCGTGCAACTTGCCACCTCTCATCTTTGTGTAGCTTAACCTGATGAGCAGTCAACTGTTGCCCCTTAGAAACCAGTGCAACCCCCCACTGAGGGGTGCTGGCAGTGAATAATAGTCTAAACCTTATAATTTATAGCACAATCTACTGGTAAGACATGTGTCTTGTATGCAGAGAAGATGAAGTTTAAGAGTACAGAGTTCCTCTCTAATATACCTCACTTTTGCAGGGGCAGGCATACCATTTATATTCCAACTGAAAATCTCAGTCCCCTGGAGGTGACCACTTTTAGTGTTATTTGTCACAGAATAAAAATCTGCTGACATTCCTACACACATTTTCCCGATAAACCTTCCCCGCTTTCCCGCTTTCATACACCTTTTTTATGTTGTAGCTCCTCATTTTAGCCCTGTGGGGCACCTGAACCCCAACATAATTGTCCAAATTAGTGCTCTGTCCAGAGATTTATTCCCAACCTCCATGCCACCCTTACCCTTCCCTACCACCCAGATTCAAACCCATGCCTGCCCTGCAACTAAGTTGGTCTTGTGACCCTTGGAGTGGACCCCCTCCACACCGACAAAACCAACCCATCAAATGTGTTAGGGACCTGACCAGTGACAGACCCCCACCTCCAAGGAGGCTCCATATAATGGGTATTTGTTCCTACATAAAAATATGTCCTGTTCCAGCTATTACCTTATGCCCAATGCTAGTAATCATGTTTGAAAAGTAGGCAAATATAATAAAGAGAAGGAAAAAAGAAGCCCAGAATTTCAATTGCCCCCCCCACATCCCGCCAATCCATTAATAGAACAAGCATTTGCAATGCAATAGGTCTCGCATTACTGAAAGCTTGAGCTATCGGCGTTGCTAACAATAATGCAACGCCAATAGCTCAAACTTTCAGTAATGCGAGAGCTATTGTATTGCAAATGTTTTTTTCTAGCTCCCACACTTACTACTTAAAAAATAAATAGAAATAAAACATTTGCAATGTAGCTCTCGCATTACATTACATTTTTAAAATATACATCCTTGATAAATATGTATTTATAGTTATATAATATATGTTTAATTAATGTGTTTATTATTTACAGTTAGGTTTTTGAAGATTAACCCAAACCCCTCACCCCCCCATAAACCTTTCATACCTTAATCTTTGTGGGATTGTTTTTAGAATAGAAATTTCTAACCTCCAATGTATGCAATTTCACTCATGTAAGCATAAATGGAGTTAAAATAGTAAATCTGCCACTTCCTCAATATATCCACTTTCCCCAATATTTGTAGGTTTGTAATTAAAATACTAAGTCACTGCCTCCTATGTATCAACTTTTCAATTGTTTGTGGGCCCAAAATTAACACAATATGTCTGACCCTCTCATAATTTATTCATTTTCCCTAGGATAAGCTGGATTGGAGTTAGAATAGCACATCTGAATCCCACTTCCAGAAATATACTCGCTTTCCCAATGTCTGTGGGCCTGGACCTTTAATAGTAAATCTAACCCTCCCCTCATTCATGCCCTATCCCCAATGGAAGTGGGAATGGTGTTAGAATAGTAAACATGAACCCCCAAAAATATGCCCTTTCCCCATTGTTTGTGTACATGGAGTTAGAATATTAAACATGATTCTCCCATAATTTATGCACTTTGAACATTTGTAATTGGGACTGGCTTTAGGCTAGAAAATTGCCCCTTCACAAAACATGCATTTTCCATAATGTATTTTGTCCTAGAGTTAGAATATTAAATCTGACCCTCCCATAATACATGCACTTTTCAAAATGTAAGTTGGACTGGAGTTTTGAATAGTGAATATAAACCCCTCCCCAAAATATGCACTTACCCCAAAGTACATGGGCCTTGCAGTAGAAAATGTATTCAGTGTTCCCTAACATAACTACTTGGCACAATGTAACTGGGACTGGAGTTAGCATTGTTCCACCCCATATATATGCACTTTCCACAATAAAAACAACCTGCAAAAAAACAGATTGCTTTAAGTTACTGAGTGATTGCGACTATTTATAACATGCATTCTGTGGGTCATATAATTTACTGGCAATGCAGGGCATGGTATTTGGAAACACTTGACTGCCCTTGTAATTGAGAAGGTGGAGTTCTAGCTTTTATTGTTAAACACACAGCGGTTGGTTTCCACAAGGATACTGTGAATGGGAGGATGTTTCAGATACTGGCTCCCAAAAATACAATGGACAACCGCCAAAAGTTTTTTTCCGTTGGACTGTTGGGACCAATAGGGGTTGATTCAAATAAAAGCTGGATGACAAGGACGAAAATGCATCTTTTCTACAGTGTCCACTACAACAGAGAGGTATATCTAATCTGAAACACCATCTTAACAGCATCCATCCTAGTGAACCAACTGCGTAAACTAGACACACTTTGCGATGTATAACTCAAAAACGCAAAGTAAATACATACATAAATAATTGTCTGGTATGATCAAAGTCTCATAAGGCAGCACCATTCAAAATTCTTTTGAGGATGCTTCACTGAAACAGCCACATTGTTTCTGTCAATGATAAAGTCTGTACTATCAAAACTGGAGGCTCATGCCTGTTGGCACTAACCTACCTCTCAGAAGCATTTGGCATGTTTGATCGTGGCACATCAGTCAACAAAATTGCAAATTCCACAGGGACAGCTAGCTAGCCACATTCTTTGATAGGTCTCCATATTATCTCATCACGTAATCAGACAGTTCAAATCTAGGGCTTAAGATCAACCATAACTGGGTCTGGTGGCTCAGTGAACTAATGCATCCCCTATAGGGGCCTATGTTTAACCCCATGGTCGCCTCATGGACACAGGTTCAAATCCCTGTGGGTCCACGCAGGCTTTCATCCTTTGGAGGTTGATAAAATTCATACCAATGAGTTGGATAACAATAAACATCTGTTATTCAGCGCCAAGATACCCTTGGGTGAATGTGTGCTTTACAAATACACATTATGTCATAAAAATGCCTCATAGATGTATCAAGCCTCTTCCAAATGCATTTTAAACTACATGGCCAGTCCCTCTGAGCCATGGCTGATACCAATAGTATTACATTTCTCCAATCTGTAGATGTCAAATGCCAAAGAGCCACCTTGAGAGAACAATAACCTTTCATTCTTGGGTGCTCTTTGTCAGAGTATCACCTTCCTGGATGCTAGGGGCCAACCTACTTACACATCTAGTGGTTCTCCACAAACAAGTTGCTTTGAATTTCCATTTTCAGTCTTAAGCTGACTGTCAAAATAACTATACATACTTTTCTTTTCCTTCATGTGTGCCATAAAAAACAAGTGGGGATTCCATCGATCAGGCCTCTGGGGTAAAGAAAGTTCATATTGACATGGGCCCCATCTGTTGGTTACAGTGATCATCCAGAGGATGCATTGTTCCAGACTAGTACTTCTGCTCCCTACCTTTAGTCCTAGTTCCCACAAGATGCAACAGCCTTGTCAATGCTCCCACAGTCACTGAGTGACTTTGAGCCTACCCATTCCACTCACCCTTTGTCTTATTGTCTGTGAGCTCACAGTATCCTTCCTGTAACCCTGCCATATACCTTACCTTGACACTCAATGGGACCCAAGCACTAAAGCATCATGGAACATTAATGGTCAGCTCTCAGGACATCACGCCTCTCTGTGTTCCAACTTTGCATGCCAACAAGTCTAAATTTTAGTGGAAGGAGTTCACTCCTGGATGCGCTATCGAAGGCACTACTTCTACTGTGCTCTATGGTATATTATCTTTGTTATTTTTTTAAAACTTCATTTACGTTATGTATTTGATGCTTCAAAAGACTAGTGCAGCACATTTCATAGGTGAATAAAGAAACACACATAAGAAACTCTGCTGCATAGTCGTACACACCGATGACTAAATGTCAAATGTCAGAAATATTTGCGCAATGAATATGTCTGAAATTCCACAATAGCAGTAAGTGAGAATCGGAGCAAATTATTCTAAACCAGCAGAGCGGGGAGCAGCCCTGACCAAGGTGGAAGCACTGGACTCCCTAGTGACGTAGAGCAAAACTCAAGCCCAATATCTCTTTGGGTTGACTTTTTCACATACAATTCACAAATCAAATGGTACCTTCAACATTGTTATATCAATATTATAAAAATATTGGGTGAAGTTTTGTTTGGAGCACCATCACATTCGTAATTAATGTTGGAGTCCTGAGAAATCTGAAGTGGGTGGCAGTATTCCTATCAAAGTATCCTACTAGACATGATGACATGGAAAGTAGCTTACTTAGGTTACAAGACTATGACAAAGTACTTACAAAATTATTCTAAAAGGCTCCTCATTGGGCAGCTCTGGGTCTTGTGGAGGAAATCAGTGGGAGAGAAGTTACATTTTCTGTAGTGGGCTGAGCTCAATATATCCTCTAAATGAAATAAAAATGTATGACATATAGCCTTCAGTCAAGGGTGACACTTATACTTTGGTTGCATGTGATAAAGAACTGCTTATAATTTAGTGCTCCATTTAGTTAGCACACTCTAACTTCAAATGAAGAGTATTGTATAGCATATTAACTAGGTCAAATGCATATACACCTTAGGGCACCATTCAATGGGGTCCAAAACTAGAGAGATCAACTGGGCAGACAATGATGTTTCTGTAGGTTAAAAAGTCAGGCTGGTGTTTCTTAAGAATCTTTATCACCCTGACATATTGTAGAAGACTATGCGCCTTGTTAAGAGGCTTCCAGGACCCATTTGGAAAAAGACTACTGCAGTGTTCAATACCATATCGCAGAACAATATGGTCCAAGTGCTGACTGAAGTTAAAGTCAAAGACAGGGATCCCCAATACACCAAACTCCCATGCCCATTCTGTGCTTTCAATCAGGTCCAGGCATTACAGCACCAAGCACTTCCCATGCACCAGTCCTGCATCCAAAGCAACCAGTGAGATGATAACCATGTCTATTTCAACTTGTGGTTGGTGATCAGATGAACCAAACCAGACCAATAATACTAAGTTTCTGTCACTTGGGCAGGGAGTAATAATACAGCAATGCGTCCACATTAATAAGCAGCAATACGTGTGCCTCACCAGATAAAAACAGCACAGTTTGCCAACCTTAACCCCTCAACAAAGGCAAGCAGATAGAGTTGCTCCAGTCAATCCTAGTTATGTGAAACAATCAACCTCATGATGTCTAAGGCAAAGAGGGAGAATTGATGTCAGGAGCAGAAATGTGTGACACCTCATCAACACAAAATGAAATCAAATCTTTATGTTTCAAAACTGGTACACCTTTGTCCATGTGGGAACAATGTGGCCAGCAAATGAGGAGCTCAACGCCAAGAACAAAAAAGGAAGTCATAGAGCTCATCCCTACTCTATATTCCCCTACAAGCCAAAAGTAATCAAATAAAGCAGTTTCATTGGGAAGTAGAAACATTATCTAAAATTCTGATCCTTCTGCAGATGCTAGGACATAACCCAAACCTATTAATGGCAGGTCAACTGTGCATAGTAGCCAGAGACGAAGAGAGACTAGTCTCTATATATTGATGATAGAACACGTTTGAATAGTTACTTCTTTATGATTTTCATGAGAATTTGTATTGGTATTCAGCAGTTGCAATGATTGGTAATACTTACATTCATCGGATGGATTGGCAGGTTGAAGGCACAGAGTGGTAACTGGTTTGCAAATGGGCTCCACAATGGGCTCTACTACAAGGGCATCATTATATCCCATCAGCAAGACGGGGACCAGTTCCTCAACCCATTTGTTACATAAAACAATCTCTAACCCACCTGGGCCTAGGGCATTGTCGGTCTCCTGATAATCCCCTTTTCCTCTGCAATCATGACTGATGTAGCCATGCGGCGGGACACCTGAACTGTATCATCCGTTTTACAAGGGCCACTTCCACATCTACTGCTATACAGTTTTAAGTAGAACTTGTAGTTTGTTTATTTACATGTGATCATTGAATAGTTCATCCTTTTCAGAGTAGACATTATGATTTCTATTGGGTTCTCTCTCTCTCTCTCTCTCTCTCTCTCTATATCTTTTTCCACATTCAAAGCCACTGATCTCTGGAAACTACACAGTTCATCATATCTGCTGACCGCCAATTGACCCAATATAATTGGTATCTCCCTCTCCACTGCAAAGAAGAGAAAAGCCATGCCGGGAGTAGTATCATACCCAGTCTGGTGGTAAATGAGCAACATCCCCAGCTTGATCAGGTCCAGTTGCACTGTGCTACCTACCGCAGCCTCCATAAAGATGCAAAATTTCCTCATTAAAACAAGTTAATCTGTCACACAGTTGTGCACTGCTGAACATCATGACATAATTTAAAACAAAATATAGGAATATATCTCTTCTCCTCCCAGAAGTGAAGTATCGAGCAATGCTACAATTTTAAATAATCTCTGCCAATATATCTTACATACTAATGGAATGTTAAATGCTAACATGATGAAGGGATGATCCCAGAGCACGTTTGCAAGGATTTCACACTTTCTCTCTGGTGTTTATCCTTGGGAGAAAGGAGCCCATCCTTTCAGCAGTCACATATATAAGAAACAAATGAGGACCATGTAATTCCCACTTTGATTACTTGATAATGTGGCACCAATGCCTGAACCTAATCTGACCTCCCTATGGGGTTATAGAAGTTATAGAGGACCAAGAGACTGACTCCAGAATGAATTAACAGCTACCCAAACGCAGTTTATATTTTTCTAGGTGCTCAGATAACTGCCCCATAAAGGCTTAAAAGCATTTGGCTGTAAACACTATAGTCATATGTGTTAAAAAGAATGATGTTTCCCCTACCCAGGTTCCTATCTGCTACTATTTAGTGACCCTGTTTATCCATGTGTCATTATAGAATCCAATATCAAGTGGCTAATAAATATCAAAACCTCACTGTAACAGTATTGGTAATATGAGAAATATTTTTGTGCCAGATGTTCTATTCACCTTTTTGGCTACCTGTAGTGAAGAGCATGTCCTATCATAAAACCATCCCTGTATATCGGCATACATTTGAACTTTATGAGAATTTACCATCAGCAAGAAATGGATCACAAACATTTAAGGACAAGCCTGCTGCATTTGGTGCTACTTGATGAATAGCCTTTATTATTGGTTATGTTAACACAATCTCCTGCTTGTTCACATAATGAAGTAATATATATCTGAATGGAGGTGATGCCTTGCTCCAAGGCTTCCAGATTCCACAGTGGCTCCTTTTAAGAGGATCCTACATGCTGTAGCACACCTCATTAAGAATAATGCATAGATCACACCCACGCAACTTACAGTGGCTTCCATTGCCTGTCAGCACTATCTTCAAAATCTGCTGCACCATCTACAAATTCTTCACGAGCGTACCCCACCTACCTGAGTGATAAGCTCACCATTTCCACTGACTCTCTGCACACCAGCATTCAGGACATTATTAAACTGATGATGAAGAAGAGTAAAAAAGAAAAAGCAAGGCATCAGTCCTCTAGCTATGTATTAAGGATCTGGAACAATATTCCTGCATCTGTGAGAACACCCAATTCCTGTTCCAACATAGAAAAACTCTAAGGGCATACTCCTTTAAATAATATAGAAACAGTCAAAGACTCTTTCCAGGAGGCAGCTACTCCTCGAATCACTTGTTGACGGGATCTTTGTCTTTGACCATGTACAGTGTTTCTCTGCTTTTGCGTTAAGTTTGTGATATCAATGGACACATAACGACATATTTCCACATGGCACATTTTCATTTAAATATGATTTCACAGAATCTGTGAACCATGTTGGACTTAAAAACATTGCATTGCATACAAACGTACAGTACGAAACAGTGGTGTTGTGCACCATAAGATGAGCAACAAATATAACGAGCCGTCAAGATATTTATGAAAATAGACTTATCTTTCAGCATATCTACTTGATTGGTTATTCTATACCATGACTACAGGCAGCTAGGGATTAAATAATACTTTTTATTGAAGAACAAAATAGTTTGGTAATAACTAGTAGAACTATTGTTAATATTTGGTAGTCAATACGGTACAAACCGCCAGCATGTTAAGTTTTAACATAAAATACATATATGTTGTGCTACCAGGGTTATGCAGAGCTCAGCCACTCATATGTGGATCAATAGTGCCAGTATAGCTATACTCGATTCTTTAATGCTAACTGTTGGTGTGAAAAGGAACATACAATGTGTAAAGTCTTTATGAATTTATTAATTGATCCTCAGAAAATTGTGTTTCATTGTCTAAATTAAACCCATTAGTTGCTGTACCTAATGTGAAAATCCAAATGCTCTCTTTCTCTCTTAAGTGTTGTTCTCTACTGTCCCCTCTGTGTTTTTGTTTGATATATAGTTACCTTGAAATATAATCTCTTTAATATATATATTTTTTAGTTTAAAAGAGCTTTATTGAAATAAGTTAGAACAAAGGTACAACGTTACAGCAACAATTATAGGAACATTACAAAAATAATAATCATTGTATTAGATCATGGTGGAATGAAAACCTGATATAATTACTGTTGTTAAAGGCAAAAGCAAAAACTAGGAACAGTAATACAAAATAGGTACTTTAGCAACTTAGCATTTTACATTTTATGGAGAAAGGGAGACAAGAAAAAGAGAAAAAAAGATCTGTAGCAAATATACTCAGAAAGAAAGTGCAATAACAGGCACTATAGAAAAATCTAATGGCTGATTGGTAATAATATAATATCTTAATATGAACAATATAAAAAGAATGATTCTCAATATTCATGGAGGTTAAAAAACAAAAGTACTGACTTTGTTACGCATTATAGGTGAGGATAAATAGTTAGTGAGTGGAGACCAGAAGGCCTCCTTTCGAAGAAGCTGGTGAAAGGTAGTGGCAGAAGCTCTATCCAGCCTATGATGATAACAGAGAAGGTTCCACCAGCCAGAAAACGTGACTTTAGTGGCATCTTTCCAATTAGAGGTAATAACGTGCATACCAATGGCAAGTAACAAATCCACAAAAGTACCCAACTTGTGAGCACTGAAACCAATTTAGAGAATTACTACCCAGAAATATGGAGTAAATCTCAAAAGAAAAATTAATAGAGAAAATGGAGGAGATTGATTTACAGACCTGTGTCCAGAAAGAAGTAATGTTAGGACAAAGGAAAAAGGAATGTAAATATGTACCAGTAGTGTTTGTGCAGGTCCAGCAATTAGGGTATATATCAGGACTATATTTGGCAATAGATAATGGGGTTAAAAACAACCTCTGATAAAAGTAATATAAAGTTTTAGTGGTGCTAGCATTATAGGAAGTGTGTTGTACTCGTGACCATATAGAGTTCCAAGTGTGTACAGAAAAGGTGTGATGTAAATCTGATTCCTATAAAGTTCGACCTTACTCTTGGGGCGGTTAGGAAGAGAAAAATGAAGATATTTGTAAATGTGGGAGGCCCGAACGGACAGGGAGGTAGATAACGTTTCTATTGGGGGATCCAGTGAAATAGAGGAAGATCGAGAGAGAAGAGAGTTAAGAGCGTTCTTAAAGAATTATACTTGAAGAAGGAAGTAGCGGGCAGACCAAATTTGAATTGGATTTCCTGAGAGTAAAGAAAAGATGTGCCTTGAAACAAATGTTTAACTTGGACTATCCCCTTGACAACCCAATCCTTTCAGAAAATAGTACGGTTAGAGATTTTAATGGATTTGTTATGCTATAAAGAGGAGTCAAGAAACATTTGCAAAGGTGAGAGAGATTTGGTAAAGACCGGGTAAATGATCGATATAAACTGAGAAATGGTTGGGGACTTACATGAACGAGGAGGATGCGCAAAGTTAATTAGTGAAGAAAAAGGAAGGGGATGAATCAGGGAATCCTCCAATTTACGCCAAACCGATATAAAAGGTGCTTCAGTGGGAGAAAGATATGGTAAAACTTGACGTATTAGAAAAGATGAGTGGTACTGTCGAAAGTTAGGAAAATTGACACCGCCCCGATCCTTAGGAACAGATAAAGAGGACAAAGAAATGCGAGTTTCCGATTATTCCATAGGAATTTACTTAAAGTACTATTAAGCGTTTTAAAGAACCTTAACGGAAGCCTCACTGGTAGCATGGACAAATAGAAATTAATAACAGGAAGCATCATCATTTTGATTGTGTCCAATGTACCCCACCACGGTAGATATAAGGGTGACCATTTCCCCGACATATGAAGCACTTTTAGTAGAACATCTTCCAAGTTAAGTTGAACAGTTTTAGAAATTGAAGAGGAATATTTGACCCCCAAACAAGTAATGTAATTGGTGTTCCATTTGAAACCCGTACCTACGAACATGTGTTTTAGGCAATATTTGTTTAGTGGGAGAACTTCAGATTTTGTTTAACTTGTAACCCGACAAGGTAGCGTAAGAAGATAAGATTTAATATTATTTTTACACTCTCTTTCATGTACGTGTGCTGACATATGGTATTTCAAATCATGTTTTTGAAGTCTCTAAGATGTTCTTTCCTTCGTTGGCCTGATAATTGAAGCAACCTACATTTTACCACAGGCACAAGTAATAACATACACAACAAAGGTAGAATTGCAATTCACAAATTCCTCATTCATATAGGTCTTTCTGCTATATGAATCTTGGAAAGAACATTGTTTTTTGTTAACAAAAAGACAACATATACAGTTATCACATTTATATCAACATGTGAGGTCTGGTAAAGTACTTTTTTAATGGAAGTACTTGTGTATTTGCTTGTATGATCAGGCATAAAGTGTTTCTCCGGGTTTTTCCTCTTTTGAAAGTTAATGAGTGTTTGAGAGTGAAGAATTTTGCTACCTCATTATCGAACTTCAGTATATGCCAATACTTGTTAATTAGTTGGAATACTTGGGTGCTTCCTACACTGTAATTTATAATAAACTTGATTTTCTTATGTTTGGATTCCTGAGGCTTTACTTCTCTTTGCTTTTCTGTAAATCCTATCTAGAAATTGGGGATGCTTTTAGGCCTGGGAGTAATTTTAATTATGGCATAGTAATCAGAGTAATTTTGGTAATTTTGCAATACTCTTTGACAAGACTAATGAGATTACACCCACTCGTGAAATTA
Source organism: Calotriton arnoldi (assembly GCA_963921515.1). Taxonomy (NCBI): domain Eukaryota; kingdom Metazoa; phylum Chordata; class Amphibia; order Caudata; family Salamandridae; genus Calotriton; species Calotriton arnoldi. The sequence continues at coordinate 2,036,716 of CAWUFW010001381.1, forward strand.
AGAGTAATTTGAGGGGAAAATAATCCTACCATGAGAGCACATTTAGTGAGAGTCAATGACTTCTTGTGATGCTATTTGAGTTCTGTTGCATTTAGTAGCTTTTCTTAGAGCAAAATGCATCATTGAGTCCATTTTGGATGCGAGGGGGCATTTTTGCGCTATAAAAATAGGGCTAAATGCAGTATTACTCTTCCCATGTAATTCTGTATAATATTGCAGAATGTTCAGGTTATTCCACTTGATTGCGCTACAAAAAATTACGCCCACCTCTAGACGCTTTCTTGGCAGCTTTAGCTACAGTGTTTTTGTAATAATGTTTTTTCAGAAAGCAATCTTCTATTTTCCTAGCTTCATTGTCAAAATCCATAGATAGTTCTTAGACCTCACATCCTTGGCATGGTTTTCAAACAAACATTTTCCCTTCACTCCTCCTGTTTTGCTGAATCTGTTTTTGTTGGCCCTAGGACTCTGCCCCCATTACCACTGCTAACTTGTGCTAAAGTCTTGTGCTCACTCATGTAAACATGATAAAATTGGCCTACAAACACTTGGTATTTTAATTTACTTGTAAGTCACTTGTAATGTGGTATACCATATACCCAGGGCCGGAAAATGAAATGCTACTAGTGGGCCTGCAGCACTTATTTTTCCACTCACTTAAGTAACCCTTTCAAACCTGTCCTAGTCCTGCCATTGCAGCCTGTGTGTGTAAATTTTAAGTTGTCATTTCAACCTGGCAAATTAATCTTTAGCCAGGCCTAAACTTTCCTTTTAAATACGCATAAATCGCTCGTAAGCTAGGCCCTAACAAGCCCAAAAGGGAGGGTGCGTTGTACTTAAAAATCTGGACATTTACTTTTATGTTTTACATGTCCAGGAAGTGAAAAACTCTGAAATTCCTTTTTCACTATTGCAAGGCCTACCTCTTCCATAGGATAACATTGGATTAGCTTATCACATCTATTAAGTGATAACTTTTGTTTGGTAGCAGGTAGAAGTCATGTTTGGTGTCTGAGAAATTATAGTTTAAAACCCTCGTTAATTGTAAAGTCTATTTTAAGTCACAATTCTGAAAATGCCACCTTTAGAACTTTGGCATTTACTTGCACTAACCATTTGGTGCCTGCAGCCTGTTTCCTGGGTCCCATGACTAGATGCAGTTGGCCTTTGTGTAATCCTCCCAGACAGCCACGCAGTAGTGGCCCTGGGTATTGGCAGGATGGGCCATCCTGACTTAATGAGAGGCGCGGAGCTGTCACCTGTCGCACTTGCACTTCAAAGACACTGCCTTCGCTCACAAATAAAGGACTTACACTAGTCTATTGTGATTTGTTGTTTTGGACGGTTGTGATATGTGTTGCCGCACACTATGTCATTCCACAAAAGTATGTCCTCCCCAGGATTAACCGTACCAAAACCCCTCCAAGAAAATACATCAAAGAAAACTAGCTAAAAGGGCACACCACATAATTAGTAAAAGTCCAGTGAAGTCCATTCATATATCTTGAGCAAAGTTAGTCCACAGAATTCATGAGTCGAAAGCACTCAATATATTTCCAAAGGTATCCTTTATTTTATTTCACAGTCAAATGAGGAATACAGCCAACGCGTTTCATCCCAAAGAAACAAGAATGACTTCTTCCAGGCTGTCATAAAGCAAAAAACAATATATTTACAAATACAATTAGAAGATTAAAAGTGCCATTTTGGTGGCCAAGATGGCGGCCAGCTAGGACGTATTTTGCGGTCTCTCCGGCTCCGCCACAGCTATCGCTTTGTTTCGCCTGCTCTAAGTGCTCATCGCTGGCAGGAGGGACGGGGACTGGGTTCTAGAGCACGCCCGGACCCCCTGGAGACACGGAGAACTCCAAACTTCTGAGTTGGGCGCCCTCAAAGAAACGAGAGATTTGCGGCCTGTCCAACGAGGAGGGCCGAGGACAGCAGACGTCATGACTGCCGTGGCCACTACAGCGGCAATAATCATCGCACGGCCCCAGTCGGCTGTGGAGGTCACCACCGCAGAGTGAAGGCGACCGGGGCCGTGTGTGGACGAAACGCATGAGGAAGGAGTGATCGGGCGGCAGGTGAGAAGAGGCACGGGGGTAAGGCGATATTGGCTGTCGTGGCGATGGGGAGGAGCCGCAGCCCTGAGGCCTAGAGTTGCTGGAGCAACACAGCACGCAGCCCAGCGTGAGCCCACACCCAGAGGCAATCCGTGGGACCGAGGCCAGCCAGCGTGCAGTGTGGGGCTGGGGACACACCACGGCAAGAACCTAAGGTGGCCGGCGAGGGGGCCCGGCTGAGTGTGGCACCCTGCCGCCGGCTCCCCCTCAGACACTGTTGGACTGGAGTGATCAGTGGCCCCCCAGTGAGTGCGTAGCTCGGGGGTACCGTGGGGCACCCATGAGTGCGGGGCCCCCCGCTGTGGACGTTGCGGGCGGATAACTAGTGGAGCCCCGGAGGTGGGGGCGGAGTTTGGGCCCCGAAGTTTGTTCGCTGGCTCACAGGCAAGGGGGTGTCCGGTGGTGCCCCTGGTGGAGCGGGCCAAAGCGCATCGTCCCTGTGGAAGACCCCCCCCAGCGCTGTTGTGGCAGAAGCACTTAGAAGAGCGAGGTCCACGTGGTGGACATAGCGCAACTGTCTGCACGGCCGACCCCCCTCTTTGGCGCACAGGACCTCTCCCCAGCAGCGGACCCTCCCTGGGCCTATGCATGGAGTAAGTGGAGCGGCCTGAATTCGCCTCGCCGGAACGGCGCAGCTAACTGGAGCTAGCAGCCTTTGAAGAGTTGGTCCCAGGGGACGCGCGTTCTGCTGCGCACTGGGAGGGACCCCCGGTTACAGCGCGGGCAGGAGTTGGTGGGCCGACGGCACCTGGCTTAAAGACCAAGACCCTGAGACGTACCGGAGGAGCTTGACCGAGCAGAATGACGAGCGCTAGGCTGAAGAAGGAGCGCTCGGTCAAGGAGATGCTTCTGAAGCAACCCACACTGGGGGCCGCCGCAGCGACAGGGCAAGATGAGGAAGGGAGTCTGGGAGGTCAAGAGGGAGCTGACGCCCTGGCTACTAAAGCCTTCATGACCGCGCTCTTCACGTCCTTGCGCGAGGATCTGCAGGTACTCAAAGGGCAACTCGCGGCAGACCTCAGAGAAATCAAGCGTGATGTCGAGGAGATTGGCGACCATGTGGTGACACTGGAGGAACATGAAAATGGGTGCGATGAAGAGTTAGAAATGATGCAGAAGGAGATCCTCCGGCTCAAGGAGCAGCACATTGAGCTACAGGCCCACGCGGAGGACCTGGAAAACCGTTCCCGCCGCAACAATGTGCGTATCCGGGGAGTGAAATCTGGCACCGAAGGAGAGGACATAAGAGAATTTGTTACGGCCCTCTTCAGTCAGGTGTTGGGCGCAGACCACTCAGCAGCAGTCAAGATCGACAGGGCCCTACGGGTAGGGTTGCCAAGGAGTGGCAAGGCCCGCCACCGGACATCTTAGTATGTGTGCATGACTTCCAGCTCAAGGAGCTCATCATCAGGAAGGCGAGGGATGCACACCCCTTGCAGTTCCAAGGTCACTCTCCTTCCTTCACTTTTTCAGGATCTGTCCGCCTCCACCCTGTTCAAACGGCGGGAATTCCACCCAATTACGACGCATCTGAGGGAGAAAGGAATCGCCTACTCATGGGGTTATCCCTTCCGAATTGTCTTCCGCTATGATGGACAGTTGAGGCAGACGCGCTCGCTAAAGGAGGCCAGAGAAGTCCTGGGATTATCGAGACTCACGTCCCCAGAGATGCAACGCAAGGCCATGGAGGGGTCTAGACACAATCGACTCCGCTGGCAGACAGTGGGTAAGTCTGCCTCCGCCCACAAACCGGACACAGCAACTATAGTGAAAGAAAGACAGGCAGTTATCTCTTCGTTGGCCTCTTCTCCTGCCCAGTCGTCTTCCTTCTGAATGCTTAGTAAAGGCAGGTTGAGCACGATCTCGAGGCGGAGTCGGGGACCGCCTCTGTTTGCCTGTGAAGGACTGCCTTGGGCGCTTGTCCCCCTGACCAGCGTTTCCTAGACAAACTGTGGTCTTCAGAGACTTTTGCTTTTGTACTAACTTGTTGGATGAAAGAGCTTCAACCGTTCAATTGTTTGAGGTTTATTTTGTTTTGGGTATCCTGCACCGATCCTAGGGCAACCTGTTTTACCACTAGGCACACCCCCTCTCGACCTCTCTGCGCTGTGGTCACCCCCTTGCACTCTATAATACCGATTGCATCCCATGGGTAAGGATCTTAAGATTGTATGTCTCAATGTCCGGGCCTTAACCACCCTGTAAAGAGCTCTGCCATCCTCTCCCTGCTAGAGCACGCTGAAGGTGATATTTGCATGTTGCAGGAGACCCACCTGCTGTCCAAAGACACAGCCCGCATGCACTCGCGACAATTCCCCCGCCAATATTGGTCCTCAGGAATTGCGAAGAAAAATGGTGTGGCCATTCTGCTTGGGGCGAAATTCGAAGGGAAAGCACTCTCTACCCTCTACGAGGTGAAGGGCAGGGTTCTGGCACCTAGGCTCCAATGGGGTTCTACTCGTTTCACACTGATTAATACCTACGTGCCTAACACGCATCATGAACCTTTTATCATTAGGAACCTTTCAGAGGATTTGGCTTTGCCTGACGCTGCAATAATAGTGGGAGGGGACCTCAACTTGGTCATGGATAATGATAAGGACCGCTATGGCCAGAGGAGTGCGCAGGTAGGGGCGCTCTCCCCTGAGGGTAAACAATGGCTTGTAGACAATGGCTTACACAATGTCTGGCGTCACAGTCATCTCGAGCTGCGGGACTACACCCACTACTCTGCTGCTCACAAATCTTACGCGTGCCTCGACCATTTTTTAGTTTCCACTGCGCTGCTGCCCAGGGCGCGGCAGGCCTCTATAGAGCCACGATCCTTATTCGATCATGCACCGATCACTATCAACATTCAACCAGATGAGAACACACACATTCATGCGAGATGGCATCTGCGGGAGGGCCTGCTGCAATCTCCTAGTACGGTAACGGGGTTACACACAAAGTTAATAGAATACTTACAGCATAATGACAGGGAGGACACCCCGTTAGCAGCAATCTGGGAGACACCTAAACTTGTAATGAGGGGAGAACTTATGGCTGTTTCCTCTGCCGATAATAGAAGACGACGGGAAGCTCGGCAGAGCATCGAACACGAGGTGAGCGACTAGAGGCTATACATAAACGTACGGGTGCGCTGAGGGTATGGAGAGACTTAGAGAAGAAACGGCTCCTCCTAAAGCGCCTACATCTAGATAGGGCGGAATACGCATTACTTCGCCTACGCCACAAGTTCTATCTGAGCAACGACTAGTATGGGAGGCTGCTTGCGCAGAGGCTCCGAGCTAAAACTATGGCGGCGGCCATATCATCGATCAAGCAGCCATCGGGAGTAGAGGTGCACTTAGATTCTCAGATAGTAGCCACGTTTAGGCAGTTTTATCAGTCTTTATATAGGGAGGAGGCCGTAGGACAGCAAGATGCTTGCGCTTACTTAGAGGCAAGTAAGTTCATTCGTCTCCCTGCGGCCCTGGCGATGCAACTTGAAGAGCCCATTCGCCCAGAGGAAGTTATATCGGTCATTGCAAGGCTGAAATTGAAGAAGGCCCTGGGCCCAGGCGGATATCCTGCCCTATTCTATAAAACCTTTTGCGGGGAGTTGGTGCCCGTGCTGACGTGGCTCTTTAACTCTTTTCTGGACAGTGGAGCGGTCACAGACTCCATGGCAGAAGCAGCGATCTCTGTGATTCTTAAGCCTCACAAGGACCCTAGTCTGTGCTGTTCCTACCGCCCTATCTCGCTGCTCAACATAGACGCAAAAATCTTCGCTGATGGCGGGCCTGATTGACCCGGATCAAGCGGGGTTCATTCCCACTCGCCAGGGAGGAGATAATACAAAACGACTCTTACACCTCATGGATAGCGTACATAGGTCCCGTAAGGAGGCCATATTTCTATCAGTAGACGCGGAGAAAGCATTTGACAGGGCTCGATGGTATTACCTGTTTGACAAACTCCGATGCTTTGGCTTCGGGGCGCGCTTTATCCGATGGGTTCGATGTATTTATCACACCCCTCGGGCTTTTGTTAGAGTAAATGGGGTATCTTCGACACCCTTCTCAATCGCTAGGGGCATGAGGCAGGGGTGCCCGCGCTCTCCCCTCCTCTTCACCCTATATATGGAGCCCTTAGCCCAAAGGATCCGGAATCATCCCCGAATTCAGGGTCTCCGATTTGTAGGCGACACCCATAAGATAAGCCTCTATGCGGATGATGTGATCTTATCTCTCTCAGAGCCTCTCACTTCTTTGCCCGCTCTCTTGACTGAACTTGAGACCTTCGGGGAGGTCTCGGGATTTAAAGTAAACCTCAGCAAGTCCCAGGTCCTTAACCTTTCCTCTCCCCGGGCGCACGTAGAGCTCTTAAGAGAAAGATTTCCACTGCAGTGGGCCAACCAACCGATAACCTATTTAGGTATCCTTCTGGCTCCTACATTGTCGCAAACGCTAGGGCTGAACTATTCGGCACTGGTGGACCAGGCGGCAAAAGCTCTGGACAGGTGGTCGAGGCTAAAACTGGCCTGGTTTGGGCGCATAGCAGGGGTGAAGATGACGGTGCTACCACGGATTCTATATTTGTTTCAGACCTTGCCCTTGGTCCCCCGCCTGAAAGCTATGCATGCTTTACAATTGGCTATAAATAAATTTGTTTGGGGGAAGGGGGGGGGGCGCGAATACCCATGTCCCAACTGGTGCAGCCCAAGAGGGATGGAGGAGTGGGCCTCCCGCTAGTACACAGATATCTCCAGGCCTCCCACCTTCGATATATTCTAGAATAGAATCACCCTCTCTCCGAAAAGCACTGGACTTTCATGGACCAAGCAGTGGCCGGAGCGAATATTTGGGGGGAGGTGTGGCTTCCACGTAAGCTGAGGGTGTGGGGCCCTTACTCTTCACCTGTTACCACGGCGACGCTAAAGGTATAGGACGCTGTAGCGCTCAGAAAGGGTCTGACGACATTCCCCTCGCCAATGACACCGATGGTAGATAACCCGGATTTCCCACCAGGTTGTAAATTCGAAGTCGCCCAGAGGTGGAGGGAAGCGGGTTGCAAATGAGTAGGCTCGCTGTTCGACGAAGAGGGCATACTTCCCTTTGCCCAAGTGTGTCTGGATTATGATCTACCCGAGTCCTATGGATTCTACTACTTGCAACTGCGACACTGGGCCACCTCGCCAACCTACCTGCCGCAGGTTTCTCGTCGACTCACCCCCCTTTGAGAAATGGCTTATGGGTAAAAAAGATGATAAAGACTTGATTTCAGAGCTCTACACGTTGCTTGCCACTGGACAGGGAGGGAGGCGCAAAAAAGGCCAACTGCTCTGGGCGGAAGAGCTGGGGAGGGCCCTCTCGGACAAAGAATGGGCAAACATACCTTACAGGGTGCACCATACAGCTTATAGCACCTCCGCAACCGAATCTGGATACAAAATTGCATCTTATTGGTACCTCACACCGAGAAATGTTGAAGGGGCTGTAGGCTGGCCGGCTCTCTGGTGCATTTGCTCTGGCATTGCCCGAGACTGGAACGCTTTTGGGAGGGGGTACTGAATGACATAGATACTGCCTTTGAGACTGAGATTCCACGCTTTCCGGCCTATACACTACTAGGGCTTTCAAACGCGCTGACATTCCCCCTGCGCTCCTTGCAGGGTAGGCAAATGGCTTTGGCATTACTGGCGGCGCGACAAGCAATCCTGGCGAACTGGGGCTCTTCGATGGTGCCGGACCATATGGCTTGGTTACGCAGACTCTGGCTGACTCTTGCCATGGAACGCCTCTCACTAATGCAAGACCACAAGGGTGAAACCTACGCGGAATTAGGGGCCCCTTTTATATATTTACTATCTAAAGAGTTTAGAGAAGTCACATGCCCCAAAAATCTTCAAGTTCTGCATCTGATCTCGGGAGCTCAGGAGACGGTGTCGTCCCATATGTTGCGGGGCAGGTCTTAAGTGGGGTCTGCAAGTTGAGGGTGAGTGGTACCTAAACGATCTTGTATGTAATGGTGTAGGATCCCTTCCTTTACTTTCTTTTCCTTTTGAGGGGGAGGGTGTTTTTTTTTTGTTCTGTTCCTCTTTTCTCATATAGATATTAGTCTTGTTTTTATTGTAGTTATGTATACTCTTGCAATCCAGACAACGCTGTCAGCCCCCGGGTTGTAGGCACTGAAGCTGTGTATATTTGATTCATGCATCCATCCTACGCTGCCGACCAATGTGGTTGTAGGCACACAGCTGTGTACTGTTGTAGGATTGTCTCTTAAAACGAATAAAAAGATTTGTTCCATAAAATTGCCATTTGACACAATTATAAAAAATGATCATTCAAAGATAAATCACCAATAAGGTCAGTTGCCGCACTCTATCACACAAACCAAGTAGCGTTATTCTTTTTTACAACAAGAAATGCTTGGAACAATTGCACGTGAATAGCTCATTCAATCTCATACAGATGAGTAAAGATAATAGTTTTACAATCAAATAGCAATGAAGTGGAAAAGTTGCCCTACTCATTTTTATTAAAACTAGAGTGCAACCTTACAAAAAAAATTATATATTATTAACACTATTATTGATATTTGTCGGAAATGTACCATCTCATGTCTCAGAGTCCATATTCTAATTTGTATCGATTTATACAAGATGTAGGGTTTCAGAACTCAAAATGTATTTCTTAATTAATTAAACATTCCTAAAACAAAGACTATTGGACTCTCAAAACCTAGGAAAATTGTATTATTGGAAAAATAAAATTGTTTTACTTAAACTATCTCATTGTATTATAATATCCTGAGTATACATACATTTAAAACACGAAAACCCATCTGAAAGGCAGCCACTGTATAAATTAATTATTGCAATAAATGTTATTTTACGGTCTCTAAGACCTGCTATTACAAAGAAAATAAAAATGCTATCTCCGACTTTACATACCTATCTCATTTTTGGGTCTCTAACATACACATTACATCAAAGATCCACACATCAGCATTTTTTTATATCTATTAGCAAGAAGCATGGTCACCAAACATCCACTGAGTACCTGTGCATCTTATACAAATAACGCAACTTCTCTCCAGCTTCCATTATTGAAAATTCTATTATTGATCATACCAACAATGCACATTCTCAAATACCCAGTAAATATTCTAATGTCCACCCGAACCATCTTGGCACATTCTGAGCATGTTCAATGGTGTATTGAAAAAACGGTGACCCATATTAGACACATTTTGCACAGCTTCAATAAACCCATACCATCTTGGCACATTCTAGGTAGAGCAAATGGTATTTCAAGAGAAAGGTGTACCGTATTAGACTTATTTTACACAGCTCCAATAAAGTAATGGTTTACTCACATAACATCCAAAAAGGTCCCTACAGGTTATAACCTCTACTTGTTCATCTATCAAAAGTCCTAAAAGGTATTATAGAAACACTTGCTATCTCATTCACACTAATTCACAAAACCAACCATAATCCAGGTGAAACTAACCACACCCATTTCAACTCATTTCTCCTATCCCCTCATATAATGTAATTTAATGTTCAATCTGAGCAAACTGACTCTTATGCATATTCAGCCTTCTCGTACCTGTGTCACAATCCAACCTGCGTATTACTTCCACAATGAGGCGTGTCTCACAACGACACCATGTTAAGAATGTTGTCTTCAAATACACAGTGCCCCGAAAGTGTAATGAACATGTAATGAACACAGAAGTAATCTTATTTCCAACCTAGACATAGACACTAGACCGTAAATAGGGGTGGGCGAAGAATCCCGCTCCGCAGGTGGATTTCCTGGAGTTTTGCCCACTCCGTGTTCTGTGAATAGCGAGAGTTCCGAAAAACTCTGCAGAGAAGAGTTTTTTCTCTTGAGCGGCTCGCCAGCATTAGGTTGGCGAGCACTCGCGAGAAAAAAATCATGCGCTAGACCTCCTCCCGGCGAGGTTTCTCAACACAGGTGGTCGTGACTGCTCACGTTGAGAAATCAGCCGCTCACGTTGAGGAAGCTGCCGCTCGAGTAGAATGTCTACTCGAGTGGCTGAAAGCAGCAGCACCCTCTGGTGTGACACATAGTGCTGTTCGTGCTGATTTTACAGCATGGGACAAACTTCTGGCACTAAAAATCAGTGCCAACAGCGTGACTGAACAGATTCTGCCGCTGGTGGAACTCCACGTTGTGCGGCGGAGTTTTTCTGGTACTTCACGGAGTTCCGCAGAGTAAAACTCTGCGAACTCTGCCCAGGCCTAAGTAAATCAAATGCCTAATGTGTACCAGTCAGTCAGTCATTTTTAAATAGCCAAGCAAGTATTGTTCATATGTAATTGACAAGAACAGTATGTAATCTGTAATTAATTAAACTAATCCGTAGGCCACATAGCTCTTGCGTTTGCAATCATTGACCATTTAGGAATCTCACATATCAATACCCTAAAAGAACCTTATTTTCAACCTAGACATAAACACTTGACCGTCAATTAAATTGTTACTGTGTATCTGTTTGTCAGCCATTTTTAAATACCCAAGCAAACATGATTCATATGTAACATGAACAGTATGTTATATCCAATCTGAATCTATTGTACTAATCCATAAACCATACAACTCTTGCGTCTGCACTCATTGGCCATTTTGGAATCTTGAGTATCAGTACAAAACACTTCAGCCATCTTAAAGTCAGGTAAATTGTGTTAGAATACATGCTTTCCTGGAATATAATTGACGTGTAATCCATATGAAAGAGATGCATACAGCCTTATTGAAGATACTAGGCCGTGGACCACAAAATTCATATATATATAAATCTATCAGCTGTTTTCACATGCCACAGAGATGTAGTTCATGTATAATCAACACGGAAACAACATTGCCTCCAACCTTGGTCACACACTCTAGGCCGCGGGCCACAACACTCATAACTGTAAGTCCATTGGCCATTTTGAAGTGGGCCACACCACTGATAAGTATAGGTCCATCGGCCATTTTAAAGTGTCAGATAGAAGCGCTCATTATTCCAAAAAAGTTGACCATCTTAGAATAGATTACATCAAAAATGTTATAACATATTCTTTGCTATAGAGAAATCAAAAGAGCACATTAGAGTTTGTGTGGTATGTAGTAGGTATCTTACATACACAATACTTAACTTATATTGCAAATCTTTATATAAATTTGCCTACAACTTTAATTCATCTATTTCTTAAATCGAGAACGTTATGCAAAAATAAGCCTTTGTCAATTGTGTACACTTTACATCTCCAATGAAAACTATTTTAATTTATTAGTTGCTGTATTGACATCTGTTAATCTAAGGAGCCATGTAAAGATTAGAAACCAATCTCCATAATCCAAGAACGTAACTCTCTGGTGGTGTTGCTCACATATATTTTGTCACATTCATAAACAATCACATAGACAACATCTTTAGTGCGACAATTGATAAAATTTCCAATTTTGTAAAGCTAAACCGTATGGTGAGACCCTTCTATTTCAGAGAAATTGCAGTTAACAGGAGCAATGCAAACAAAATCCTGACCTTATGATTCCAAGAATGACACAGAAAGGTGACATACCACGGCTTCTACAGAGAACCAAAGAGAGAGTAAAAGCAATTCCCTGCCTGCTCTTTGTGCTACAGCGAGAACGATCCACAATGCTCTCCCTGCTCCTCGCAGCATCCTACATCATGAATAGAACTCTTTGCCTGGGACTTTAGAAAGTAACATTTCAGTGGAACTAACCTGGTCCCTGTATCTGGCCTGCACTCCATCGCAGTCTGCCTGAACTTGTGACTTTCAACTGGTCTTGCACGGCCAGATAATCATTAGTGGCACATTGTGCTTTTAGGCACAATACTTACCTTGAATCTTTAAATTACCTATATTGGGTTCTACTGAATGGATTTTTGATGTCAAATAATTTATCAAAATTAACTCTGTTTTCCAAATTGGTGCAGAATTTTTGTTGTTTTGTGTTTTCATTTGATTACTGTTCAAGTGCTGCATAAATACCTTACACATTTCCTCTAAGTTAAGTCTGACTCCCTTAAATCCAAGCTACCAGAGAGTTGAGCACAGGGTAATTTAGTGACTTTTTAGGGTTTACGCAGAGAAGAATTGTGGCAATTGCTTGATTAGGGTTTCATCCCACTCAGCTAAAAACCCCATTTTTCACAATAGTGTACTGAGTCTACATGCTCTTAGAAATTCATAATAAGACATCTCCGTTATTTGATGTTTTGGATGTGCAGATGAAGCATGCAGCAGACTACTTACTGAGGGTTATTTCCTAAATACTTTATTCTGTGATTTGCTTTCACTGTTTGGACAGCAGACACATTATTTGCTGATTTATAATGTGTGTTCCACATTTAAATCATTTTAATTTAATTTTGACTGAAATTCAACAAGTCATTCTTTATCTCCCTTCAAATTATAAACATGTTGTCTATAAATCTCAACTATAGCATTAGGTTGCCTTCAAATGTATGTAAATCTAACGTCAAGGTTCCCTCCCTCTGAAACCAAGCCTATAAAAAGGGAGACGTAAGGGGGGGACCTCAATCCCATTGCTGTTCCTCAAATTTGTTGAATAAAAGGGTATCAACATACACAATGAAATTATTGGTGATAACAAACTCAACCCCTAACTACCAGAATTTCAGTATGGGACAAAAGATTAGCAAGTCTGATGTTAAAAAACTATCTCATACTGTACAGCCATCACTGTGTAAATTTCAAGTGTAAAGGGATTCAAAAATCCATTATGGCAAGTCACATGTCCACATCCTATGAAATGCACTTCAAGAACTCAGTTGTGGCCTTAATATATGACAGAATTATTTTCACTAGCAGTGAAATTAATATATGAATACATTCTGACACCCATTCAGTTTGGGAGATGTTCCCAGAGACAATGGGTCTTACAGGAGGAATTTCTAAGGTCTTGAGTATTTTTGGCAGGAAATATTTAACAGGAATTTTTGGCACAGGAAATAGTAAGATAGCGGAATTTATCATTATGTAATATTGCAAAACTATGCCATTTGGTTAAAATAGAATTTAATTTTGTTTCAGCGGATTTTAAGTGTTTTATGAGAGCCTTTTTATAATTTGAGGTTTCAGTCAATTGTCGTATTGCCTCTTCATTAGGAATCACAACCTCACCACCTTTATCAGCACTTTGAATTAATATATTAGTATCTTTCTACAGAGATTTTAGGGTCTCTATATGTGCTCTTGAGGGGTTTGGGGCCAAGGTGTTAAAACACTAAGGGACACATGCATCAAACTGTGCATTTGTGATTCCTAAATTGCGATTTTTAAGAAATCGCAATTTAGGAATCGCAAATGCTTATGCATGTAGGAATCGCAAAATAAATTGTGATTCCTACACATTCCTTATTTGCGACTCGCAAATTGCGATTCGCAAATAAGGAATTGCTTCCCATTCATTCCTATGGGCCTAGAGGCCCATAGGAATCAATAGGAATTGCAGGCGTAATTTACGAGTACCAAATAGGTACTCGCAATAGTCATGCAATTTCAAGAGTGCCCTGATGCACCCCTGAAATTGCAATTTCAACACATGTTGCACACACACATGCCCCAAGGGCATGTGTGTGTGTGCAACATAGAACTTTGAAAAATGCACTTTTGTGCATTTTTCAAAGTTCTCACAAATTACCATCAACTTTGAATTGATGGTAATTTGCGTTTCTTAATTGCGAAATCGCATTTTGTTTGGGGTTGTTGCATTGCATTTTGGGAATCGCAATTTGCGATTCCCTAAATGCAATTGCAATTTAAGTAATCGCAATTTTAAAGCATCATCCCAAATCCCAAATGCAAAAATTGGGGCCACAAAGGGGCAGATTCTGCAAATCTGCCCCTTTGCGACCGCAATTTACAATGATGCATGTGGCCCTAAATGTGCAGTTCTTTCAAAACTTTCAAAGACTTCTATGTTGTCTTCATTAGATAGTTTTCGAATAAATAAGGATTTGAGCTATCTATGGCATCATCAGTATACATATTCAGTTGTTTTGTGAATGGAATGAGTAGTCTCTATTAAGAGACATCAAGTTTTGTATATCTGTTAAGTCTTGTAGAAAATAACTAGAAAGTTCTAATGCAGGACAATTTTTGATTTTTGTTTTTGAAGGAGAAATAAAAAATTTTTTTTGAGTTTTAACAGTCTGACAAATATTAATGAGTCAATTTTTTTAATCAGAGTAATATGCTCTGAATGTACCAAGGCTAGTCTTTTTGTTTAATATTTGCACTTCCATTTTAGATAATGACCTTCATGGTAGGTTATAACTATGCTCACATTATCTTCTTCTCCGGGCAATTCTTCGATCTCTTCATTCTCTCGCCACTATTTCTTTCTTCTATTGTATTTATTAAAACCTCCTTTTTGGTATCTTTTAATTGATCTTTGTGCTGTTCTCAAGGCCAATTGTTTCCTTCAGATTTTCGGATCCTCTTTACTTCCTCTAAAAAAAGAGACATTAGTAATAGAAACAAAAGATCTCATTGAAGTTTCACCATCACTAATGACACATTTAAGGGAGTTGCTGGAATCACAGTAAGTCTCTACAGATTTAGAGGCCTAATTTGCTGGTCTCACTTCAGGTACCATCTCCCCATTGCAATACAGATTTGCAAGTTTTTTTGTATTTATATTGTGTTGAAATACTGCTTTGAACTCCCACATTTTTACATTCAATTTGTCCCAACATTCTATGGGGTCAATCACCTATGTGACCAACCAACAGTGTGGTCAACCCCTGCTGCACAGCAGGTGTCAGCCAGAGGCTATAGCCCATCCAACCTCTCATGAAGCCACTCACTGTGCAGCGAAACCCCTTCAGCTAACCCACCATGCTGCTGCAGGGACAGTGTAGGTGCTTGCCAGCCCCATGCCACTCAAGGAACTTTGCATGGTCTTGCCCTGCACAGGTCTCTATGCCAGCAAACCCCTTTGTCATTAAACGGGCTGCACATGTCTTCTGGCTTTTTTCCTTACTGAACCGGCTCTGTTTGTTGGGCCGGGCCTATGTTGCACCCTCATCTTCCATTGCCCCACCTGTGTACAGCCGTGGGCTCTAGGAGCAGGGAGCTGCTCCAGCCCATGCCATTGAAACAGCTATGCCTAGCCTGTGGCTGTGCACAGAGGGTTTTAGAAACAGGACCTGTCTATGGCACAGCTATGCACCAACCCTCCAGTACCACAGTGCTCATTTTACACAGTCTTTACATTTCATTGGTAGATTGTGATTTTTTAGGTTGAAACCGGCCAGACAGCTGGTTGCAAATACATATTGGGGACATGCTGAAAGCTTCCCTAGGAATGCGTTCCGCCCATTGCTTACCATTGCTTTGTGTTTTGTAACTCACACTTCTTTGCTTTCTATTTGCTTGCTTTACTTGTTTTAGGCTGCCAAGCATGTCCTTGTCCCTCATGTGGGGCATAGCCTGTTTACCTCCTCTCTGACTGGCTCCTTGTATTCTTCCACAAGTGCTCACCTTCTTGGAACTCTGCTTTTCTTTTTCATGAGGCACTCCATGATAGTATGTTTTTTCAATTGTCTCCCTTGTATGCTAGTTCACAGCAGTAAACAAGCTGAAATTTCTTTGAAAACTTTTCCTGCCTCCTATTTTTCTCCTGGAGTGACTCTGAGTATTTCTGCCACCACCAGTTCATCAATCTCATATGCTTGTGAGGAACAATGTTCTATCTACAAGCTTGTTTATTTTGGTCAGTGTTCTTTGCTAATAGCATCACTTAAACAATCTTCTTACTCAATTTCATGCCCATGCATAGGTGCTGGAAGCAGGGCAGTCGGGGGTGCTGGAGCATCCCCAAAACTATACTGGTGGTCAGATGTGAATGGGCAATAAACAGGTCATTAAATTTTGTTTTTATCTTGTCACATTTGCTGTGCATTTAGAGACATAGGTCGAATGTTAAGCTCTGTCTTCCCAGAGAGGTTCTTGTTTACTTTTCTTTCTCTGACTACAAAGTGAAATGATTTATGTGACAATCGTGGTGCGTACTAGGGGTGTGAAAGGAAAGGCTGTAGCGTGTTTTTAAATGTCAGTCAAAGAACTGTACAGATATTTCAGAATGTATCAGAATTAGGAAAGCACAAATGGAGCAGAATGTTTGTAATTCTAAAGTGTGGTGGGAACAAATATTTTAATACAATCAAAACAAATCAATACACTGGATGATGCTGATTTCCACACATTATCGTTAGTGCACTGTATAGGTATGTCAGCAAAACTGCAGGTCTGTTCAAATGTAATGGTAATTTCAATTGAAAATGTGTTGTCTGTAATGGCAGTGCACTACCACACAATGCATTCTCCACTCTGCACCACTCCACTCTACTCCATATTATGCCACTCCACTCTACAATACGCTACACCACTCCAGTCTGCGACACTCTACTCCCCTCTATGCCACTCCACTCTATGCCACTCTACTCTATGCCACACCACTTGATGACACTTTATGCCACTCCACTCTATGGTACTCTACTCCACTTTACGCCACTCCACTCTACACCACTCTGTATGCTACTCCATGACCATTTACTCCACTCCATGCTATGCCACTCCACTCTATGTCACTCCACTCTATGACATTCTACTCCACTCTAAACCAGTCCACTCTAGCCTACTCCACTCTACACCACTCCATTCTATGCCACTGTGCTCTAAAACTCTCTACTCTACTCCACTCTATGCTTCTCCACTCCATGACACTATATGCCACTCCACTCTATGACATTCTACTCCACTCTACACCACTACACAACACTCCACTATACGCCACTCTATTCTATGACACTCCAAGCCACCCTACTTCACTCCACTCAATGACAATGTACCTTACCCTACACCTCTCTACTCTACTCCACTCTACTCCACAGCACATCATGCCATGCCATGCTACTTCACTCTTCGACACTCTTCTCCACTCTACCCCACTTCCCCCTATGCCTCTCCACTCTGCGACACTCTGCTTCACTCTATGCGACTATACTCCACTTTACACTTCACTCTACGCCACTCCACTCTTTGATACTCTACTCCATTCTACATCACTCCAATCTACACCTCTATATCACTCCACTATAGCCACTCCATGACAATTTACTCCACTCTACGCAACACCACTCCAATCTACTCCACTCTTTGACATTGTATTCCACTCTAAACCACTCCACTCTATCCCACTCCACTCTACTCCACTCCACAACACTCTGCTCCACTCCACAACACTCTACTCCACTCCACTTTATGCCACTATGCCACTCTGCTCCACTCTACTACACACGTCTCCACTCTACTAAACTCCACTCTATGACACTGTACACCACTTCACTCTATGACACTCTACTGCACTCTGCTACTCCACGCTACTCTATGCCACTCCACGACACTCCACTCTATACCACTCCACTCAATGACACTCCAAGCCACTCTACTCCTCCCTACGCGATTCCACTCTACTCCGCTCCACTATGTCACTCCACTCTATGTCACTCTTCTCCATTCCATTCTATGGCACGCTACAACACTTTATGCCCCTGCACTCTACGCCACTCCACTCTACGCCTCTTTACTTTATGACACTCCTGTATACGACTCTCCACTATATGACACCCCACTCTATGACACTCTACTTCAATCTACAACATTCCACTCCTCTCTACAATACTCCACTCTATGATACTCCACTCTATGTCACTCTACTTTATGACAATTTACTGTACGACAGTCTAATCCACTCTATGCCTCTGCACTCCACTCCACTGCATGCCACGCCCCTCATGGCACTCTACTCCAGTCTACGACACTTCACTCTATGCCACTCCACTCTATACCTCTCAACTCTAGGATACCCATCTCCAATCTACACCACTCCATGCCACTCCACAACTCTACTCCACTCTATGCCACTCTACGATACTCCCCTCTATTCGACACTTCACTAAACTCTACTCCCCTCTATTCAATTCTACGACACTCCATTCTACGACACTCCTGTCACCCCACTCAATGACACTCTACTCTACTCAACTCTACAACACTACTCTATTATAGTCTACAACACTCTACTTTCCTCCATGACACTCCACTCTTTGACACCCTACTCCACTCTATCCCACTTCTCTACTCCATTCCAGTGTACGACACTCTAATCCACTCTACGACACTCCACTCTATGACACTCTACTCCATTCTACACCACTCCACTCCTTTCTATGCCACTCCACTCAACGCCACTCCACTCTACGCCACTACAATCTACGACACTATATACCACTCCACTCTACAACACTCTACTCTACAACACTCTTCTCCACTCTACGCCACTCCACTCTACAACACTCTACTCCACTCTTTGCCACTCCACTGTACGACACTCCACTCCACTAACTTTGAGCTATTCTAAACAGCAGCCACGCTGGTGTACAACGTGGCTAAAACACATTGACGAAGACAATAGCTCTCAAATAGGTGAGACCTATTGGTTTTGCCAATGCTTGTTTCTTTTATGTTTTCCATAATCTGCACACAAAAAACTAACAATAGACATGTTTTCTTTCTAAATGGAGTAAACTCTTAACTTTGGGCTCTCCCACAGTCCTCATATCCCATCCGTCATGTATTTTTTCATAACACAGGATCCGATGCCAGGTATTGTGTAAAGGCCAGTGCAAATAAAAAGTTTCTGCTTGTGGCAGCCCATCAGGTTTACCAGATCTTCAAATGTTCAAGGGATCTCCAGACCCTCATTGGATGAAGGGAAAAATGCTACTTCTTTTTCAAATGTATTATCCATGAAGGATTTGAAAATCTGAATCTGTGAATATTATTAGGATAAAATGTGAGCATATACTCAATATTGGTGTAATTCTGTTTACCAATTTTTGCTGCAGTGATGAACAAATATTTATTGGGAGCTTGAATGGCAATTGCATTTTGTATTTCTCCCTCTATAAACCTATGAGCCCTGTATGTATCACCACAAAACTTGGCATGTCAAAATTTAAGTCTGGAGACAAAACCCGATTTTTTGCAGATTTGTCAAACAGCCCGAAAGTTATTAGAAGAGCAAAAAATTCCTTTGCAATGGAGATAGATGGATAGATAGATAGATAGATAGATAGATAGATAGATAGATAGATAGATAGATAGATTAATTAGGGAGGGCTAACACCCAGCCCATTGTCCTTAGAAACGAGAGACGTAAGGGTTATTAGAAAAACACAGCTTTGGGTAAGGTGCGCAATACTGCTTTTCTGGGCACTTAGGGGCATATTTACAAGCCCCTTGCGCCACTTATGCGCCGCCGTTGCGTAACTCATGTGACGCAGCGGCGACGCAAACCATGCGCCACGTTGCGCAATATTTACAACGTGACACATCTAGGGAGATGCGTCACGCTGTAAACCCCTGCGCCACATGAAACCTGCGTCAGGTTTCATAGGGGCGTCCCAGAGCTGGGTGGGCGTTCCCTCGCAGGTACGCCACGTAAAAGTGATGCAGTGAAATCTACAAGATTTCACTGAGTCACTTTTACGCCCATGCTGCGTCAAAACCCTGCGCCTGCTTGAAGCAGGCGTAAGGATTGACGCACCATGTTAGGGATAGGGCACCCCCGAGCATTGCTGGAGCTGCGTCGCGCTTGTGACGCGACTCCAGCAATGCGCCGCCTTTCCGTCGGGGGATGCGACACGCATCTGCCAATCTGTGCGCCACGGCGCGCCGCATTGTAAATGCGGCGCATCGGCGGTGGCGCAAGGGCAAACTTGCATGTCGCATCTTTCCTGGCGCATCCCTGCTGATTTGCAGGGATGCGCCAGGGAACGTAAATATGCCCCTTAAGCGTTAAAACTGACAACTGCAATTTTTGTGCTTCTGGATCATTTTCCATGTGCTGTGTGACTTGACTGAGAGACCACATAAATATCTTTGTAATACACCAGAAGGATTTTACCAGTCTTACCTACAACTGAGAGTCGTTTGTAAAAGACCTATGGGCATTTACACCTCGAGTAACTTGAGATTCGATCTTTGAAAGGCATTTTATTTGACGAAAGGCTGTCAAAGAGGCAAGCTTTGCATTTCCAATATGCCATATCACAAAATTAACAAACTACGTTGCAGTTCAAAAAGGGCTTTGGGAATTGGAATATCAAAAGTGCAATTCTTAAAGCTCATATAAAAAGAAACACTTAGAAGGCAATCCCTCTACTCCTTGTGTTGCAAAGAAATGAATCAATTCCTTCCAATATCCTTTTGCTATGTGACATGTATTTTGGTGTAGTGGTGCCTATCACCTAAAGGGCTCGAGATTGGTGTGCAGTTTTAGCTATAGAAGTATTTTCTGTCTTGCAGGCTTCTCTCGCATCATTCTCATCAGTTTGTAAGAACAGCTTTAAGCAAGGAGTCACAGATTAAATATTGCCTCATAAATATGAAGTATTAAAGAATCAATTCAGCACTTTGCCCTGTGCAGAGCAAACCCTGACATGATTACAGAGGCTTTGCAAACAAAGGGCTGAGCTGGGTTCTAGCCTGATGATATATCTGGGCCCAATTGTCCTCTGAAAACCCATAGTCAGCTATTGAAGTTGTTAAAGTGCCACACCTGTAGCTATAGCTACCATGTGACTAGGTCAATGCTACGAGAACTTGTATTTGTAAAAACCAATGTAGACTGAAAAGGAACTGAAACATTTGTTATGACAGCTGCTTGAATGCCGGGATTCAAATAAAAGACATAGGGGCATATTCTCAAAGACTTATCGCCGAGTTAGCGGCACTTTATCCCAGCAAAAGTGGCGATAGACTTATCGCCCCATTCACAAGCTGGTGCTAACAGCCGATATCGCCAGTTATCCTGCAATAGCAGCCGCAAAAAACATTGCCACGGATGACACCGGCAACTAACGCTAATGAGATGCAGAGTAGGCGTTCCTGTGCAAAAAGCCGCGATAACACCACTTCGCAATATTCCCAGCGACCAGCCAGATCGGCGATAAGATCCCAAAACAGGCGATAAGGCGCTTTAGCAGCAGGGTTTTAACACCTGCTCTTACCTGGTGTTAAGTCGGACGACAACCTGCACCATAAAAGGGAGCCCAGCCCAGAGCCACACCTGAAGAACAACAGATGCCATGGAGCTACTGATCATGGGGCTCGGAGCCCCAAGAGGGCCACAACACCCACCGCCACCACCCCCAGGCCCGCCACCCCCCCACCGCACCCACCCGGGACTACCACAGAGGCAGCGCAGACAAAGACAGCGGACCTTCAGAAAACGCACCAGCCTCACAGACTTAACACCAGAGGATGTCATTGCCCACTACAGGCTCATAAGGACAACCATCCTCCGCATCCTCACCCATATTGCCCACAGGCTGACGGTACCAACACAGCGGACAACCAATATCCCTCCGCAGACAAAGCTGCTGGCTGTGCTGCACCTGTTGGCCTCTGGGACCTTCCAACCAACAACTGCCAGAGTCGGAGGAGTCTCACAGCCAGCCCTATCCAAGTACCTCACACCTGTCTTGGATTTGGATGCCATCATCAGCTTGGTACACCAGCACCTTTACTTCCCACACACTGCGCAGGAACAGCTAGGGACCAAGCAAGGGTACTACGCCATAGCTGGCGGCTTCCCGCACGTGTTGGGGGGAATCGACTGCATACATGTACTCCTCGTCCCCCCTGCCGCCACTGCACACAATTACCTCAACAGGAAGCACACGCATTCCATCAATGTGCAGGCAATAGTGGACCACCGGGGACTCTTCACCAATGCCGTCGCCAACTACCCAGGCAGTGTGCATGATTCCTTCATCTTCCAACAGTCCATCATCAACCAGCGCTTTGAGGCTGGCATCTATGCAAATGCAATGCTCGTCGGTAAGTACCAACTGAACACACCACACACCTCAACTCCACCAACATACAACTCACAACTCTGGGAATGCACACGTTACAAAATCACATACAACATGACAAACAACATGCCCACATACAAGACACGACAACACAACTTACTGTGGTAACCTGGGCTAGCCATGTACACAAGCCAACAACGGCATGGCACCACAGCCACACAATAGCAGAATGTGGGGAGAGGTGGGAACCAGGCATGTGTGAAGGAGGCAAGTGGCCCATGAATGAGAATGTACACAATGCCAAGTGTGGCGTGGATGTGCTGGACAGACTTGAGTATGCAGACCACAGACATTTCCATGTCGACATACACTGCTGGTATTTGGAGTGTAGTGGACAGTGGACGCACACATGTTACCTCAGCCAGTGGGGAAGATTGCGGAAATGTAGCTTGTTAAGTCCCCCCCTGTAAGCGTGAGCGGAGTGGGCTGGCCCGGCGTACGCCAGGCCAGCGTAGGGGTGTGAATAAAAAGCACTTTGCTCTTGGCGTGGTTCTCTTCCGGAATGGCCAACGTGTCTGCCAGGGCGGCGCCTCTCAACCCGCCACGAGGCCAACGCCGTGAGCGGTGGTGCCTGCGATCCTGTGCGCCTGCTGCACCCCAGGCCGCTGGTCCCCAGACCTGTCTTGGCCGCCCCTGCGCACCCAGGCCTCACTGCTCACCTGCCGACACCGGCGTGTGTCAAAGAGGGCCCACCACGTGCCGGTGCAAGCTCCAAGCCCGAGGCCCGCGACCTTGGCAGCTTCCTCAGACCATCACTGGCCTCCGTGACACAGGCCCCCAGCACTCCTTTCTCGTTGACGTACTCCACCGCTGCCTCCGGCCTACAATGCGGTGAAGTAGGTCACACATTTGGAACTGAGTCTTGATTAATCAATGGCCGAGTTCATATCATTGTACGCAAGGAGAGGAGTAAGAGGAAGACGCGGTTCAGTCCGGAGGAAAAAAGGATCATCTTTATGGAGGTGATCGAACACTACCAACAACTGCTCTGGTGCCACTAACTCTGTGCATCGCAAGCCAACGACACGTGGCTGTGGGCCCCTGCTGACCGCTGCCTCCGGCCTACACTGCGCTCAAGTAGGTCACACATTTGGAACTGAGTCTTGATTTTTTTATGGCAGGGTTTATACCATTGTACAGGCCTCATCGCAGACTGCATCCCTTTTCAGCTCTGGTGCCACTAACTCTGTGCCCCGAAATTCATGGACACTCTCTGGTTGAACTTTGGTGGCGTCTGAGTCTATGGCCTGGGGGTTGTCTTCATCATCATGTAGCTGATACTGACTTGGTGTTAAAGATGAGTCTGTAGCATTCATCTCCTCCATATTGCCTGTTTCTGCTTGGTTCTGCCCTCTGCATCATGCCCTGGAAGAACACCTTCCACTGTCCCCCGAAACACTCCGCGACATTCACCTTCGACATCGACGAGGACCCGCTCAGCTCTCGTGGCCCTACCTCAGTGCACCGCAAGTCACCGTCCCGTGGCGGTGTGCCTGTGTCGGCCGCAGTGCATCCGGGGCCACTAACTCTGTGCAGCTCAAGTCATGGACCCTGTCTGATTGAATATTGGATGGCCTCTGAGTCGATGGCCTGGGGGTCATCAACGCCATGTGTCTGTGGCCCTGCACTGACCACTGCCTCCGGCCTCAACTGTGGTCCACTAGGGTTCACACATCAAATCGAGTCCTGACCTGCCCGGATGACGCATCACCGCTGGTTGCACATGCCAGGACCACCTCCAACCAACAACTGCCAGGGTCGAAAGAGTCTTACAGCCAGACTATCAGAGTTGCTCACACCTGTTTTGGATGCTATCATCAGCTTGATACCCTGCTCAGCTATTCAGGTGCCACTAACTCAGTGCACCACAACTCATGGACCCTTTCTGATTGAGTCTTGTGCTGGGGACAGCTCACGCAACAATGTCACCTCAGGCAGTGGGGAAGACCTGGGACGATGATGAGGAAGATGAGGCAGGTGTAACACACCCCACTGCAGCTGGGACACAATCTTAGACAATTTCTTCACATGAGCACGCTCAGCTCTGGTGCCCCTACCTCAGTGCACTGCAACTCACGGACCCTTCTGATTGAATATTGGGTGACCTCTGTACTTGCTCCGGCTACCACCATGATGCTTCGCAGTTGTTTGTGTTATGTTGGTGTTTTCTGTTTCCGCTTTAATAGTGATCACTGTTCAAGTTGTTGCCAGCACCAACCACTGCCTGAGGGCTGGCTCACACTCACCCCACACCCATCCAGCAAAGGCGTCACTGGTCAGGTGACCCTGGTAATGAAAAGTGGCCAGGCGCACGTGCCCGTAGCCAGTTCAACTAACTATCAATGTGTGTCTGTGTGCTCATTACATATGCATGATGGCCCCGGGCCCTACCACATTACATTGTGCTGTGTACAGCGGACGCAACCATGTCATCTCAGGCAGTGGGAAAGACCTTGGACATGTAGCTTTGTCGTCCCCCCTTTATACGTAAGAGGAGTGGACTGGGCCGGCGTACGCAAGTACAGCGTAGGGGCGTGAATGATTATCCCGGGGCTCTGGGCGTGGTTCAGTACTGGAAATGTGCAAATGCGTGTGTCTCTGTCGCAGTGTGGGTGTCCGTTGGGGAGTGCAAGTGGTCCCTGATGGGAATTGGACACCCACGTATGTAATCTAGTTTGGCTGCCATGAGGTCAAAACCCACCCGCACCTGTTCAGCCACCTACTTCTGGCAGTCTAACACCTGGCCTTGGAATGCGATGTGTGCTTCGCTGAGGTACTGCGAGCCAGCTGTGGTGGTGGGTGCTTCCTGCTGTGTGGTCTGTGCAGGGGGTGGGGTCTCCTCGATGCAGCTGGGCTGCCCTGCTCCTGGAGGTGGGTTGCCTAAGATGTCCATGAGCTGTTGTAGGGCGTCGGTGTCGAAGGTGTGGAGGTCCTCTTCATCATCACTGATGAGTTGTCTGGTCTGCTCTACAGGAGGTGTTGATTGTCCCTCTGCAATGTGAAGGGGAGATGCATTTTAACATTGTGTTGACATGTATGTTGACGCATTGTTCTAGTTTACATACAGACTGCATGACAATGTACATTGGGACTGTTTGGGAGGAGCTGACTATTTGATGCGGGACAGTGGACATTTGAATTACATCACGGATGTGAGGTTGTACACGTAGATTTTCATCTCACAGTTTCCTGCTATGCCAGATGTGATTGGCCAGTTTCTACGCACAAGCGGAACCAGTTGCGTCCTCTGTTCTGTAGTGAAAGTGTTGCACTTTGTACCACATTGTCGTCAATGTTGATGTGCTGTTATTGCTATGTGTGTGTGCTGCATTGTGGGAGAGTCGCCCCTGCAGCTGTGATTTTGCTGCCCCTTATCCCTTTGAGGCGGTGTGCCTTTGACTTGGAAAATGGAAAAGGAAAATGGAAAATGGAAAAGGAAAGTGGCTCTGTATATACTGTACCCAAGTAAGGTTCAGGGTGTACAGAGTCCACAGTCCCCAGAGGGTTGACAGAGGCTAAAGTTAGATATAACCTTACTCTCCAAAGTGGTAGCTTGGTCGAGCAGTAAGGCAGTATCAGAGGACAGTGTAAAGCATTTGTTGTACACACTCAGTCAGCAAATGAAGCCACACACTCAAGAACTGAACTCTAGGCCAATGGTTTGTATATAAAAAAATATATGCTTGTTTTATTTTAGAACCAACAATAGGATCAAAATATACTTTCTCAGTATGAGATGCTTTGGTTATTCACCTTACAGATAGGCAGTAGACTTTTTTGATAGTGGTTATCACAGTTGGTGCAAGAGGCAACACAGGGTCAAATTCAATGCAACATTGAGCTCAATGGAAAATTATGCTTAATTCCAATTGATTACTTTGCAGAGCACTTTTCTAACCACAGGACTGGATCCTGGATTCAGTCCTGGGACACTTCCTGTAAACAGGTAAGAAAAGCGTTTTGGTTATTGTAGTGATTTTTGAAGAATATTACTATATTTCAAAAGCTGACACTTAGAAACTTTTCTGGGTAAAATTACCAATGTTATCCTATGAAAGGAAATACAGTGTGCAAGCAAAGTATGTTTACGTTACTTTTGTAATCCAGTGCTGGACTCCTAGGTTCAGCACTGGGACATTTACTTAAAACAGGTAAGTAATTACGTTTTTGTAGTTTGTTCGATTTTTAAAGAATATTTGTAAAATACAGAAATCGACACTTAGAAGAAATTTCACAGAAAACCAGTCAATGGATCCCTATGAAAGAAAAGTGAGTTAGCGGTAAGTAACGTTGCGATTACTTTTTAGGGCCAGTGTTGGGCACTCGGGTCCAGCACTGAGGCCCCTTCTAATACTAGGTGAGTATTTTCGTTTTCGTGTCTCGGTTGATTTTTGGTGAATATTCTAAAGTTTCAGAACTCCACACTTAGAAGAAATTTCGCAGAAAACCAGTCAATGGAACCCTATGGAAGAAAAGTGAGTTATCGGATTTCGGGTAAGTACTTGACTGGCAGGGTTAAGGTTCTGGGTAAGACTCAGGGGTCCCCCAGGATCAGGTAAGTACAGCTTTTACACCCTCAGCGGCACAGGGCGGCCGGGTGCAGAGTGAGAAGGCCCAATGTTATCCTATGGCAGGCGGGGCCCGGGTTGGTGGCTGCTGGCAAGCAGGCCACGCGACTGTGGGAGCTGGGCTCCTGGTCACTTGCTCAGGGCAAGTAGGGAAGTAGGTTAGGATAGAGGTTGCACTTCCAGGGGCACTCGGGCGGCTGGGTGCAGGGTGCTTTGAGCCGTCGGGCGCTCAATGTTAAACAATAGAGGTCGTGAAAGGTGAAGAAAGGCTGCAGGCTCGGGGACGGTGATTCTTCAGGGACGACCAACACTTCAGGAGGTAAGTTGGGGTCTTGGAGGATAGGTAGACACCCAGGAGTTGGGCACAAGGGGCCGTGGGGCGCCGGGTGCAGGGGTGTCTTTTGAGGTCGGGAAATCTTACCCCCTGCTGGTCGCGGTTGGAGGGGTCCCTTGTCCTGAGGCTGCAGGCGTCGTCTGGGTCGTCGAGGAGGGTCCTTGGCCACTGGATTCCAGGTCAGAATCGCCGGGGGACGTCCTCGAGGTCTCTGGTCACTCAGGCACAGGCTGGACTCGGCGGGTGCAGAGTGTGCAGGTTTCGCGGCTCCGTGCCAGGGCCGGGTCTTTGGTAGGTTTTCTTTTGAGCAGTACCACTGCTCGTGGGAGTCCCTGGGTCGAAGGCTGTAGCACAGAAGTCAGGTCCTCCGGGGTTTGTGAGGTTGCTGAGGCCGGGATTCCGCAGGAGCAGGTTCAGAGGTCGACAGGCCGGTAGGGCTGGGGCCAAGTCAGTTGTTGTCGCCTCCTTTTTAGCAGCTGCACGGCTGGTCTTCTTGCTTCGTCTTCTCTTCTTGTTTTTCGGATTTGGGAACTCCGGAAGGAAGGTTCAGGGAGCCCCTAAATACTAAATTTAGGGGTGGTTACAGGTAGGTAAGGGCAGGGACCAATGGGTCCCTTCCCTGGGGTGGGTACACCCCTATTCTGTTCCTCTCCAGTGGGAGGGGGCAGGAGCCTGTCCCTGGTTGGCCAGGTCCCCCCATCCTCAAGATGGCGGGGACTCGAGTTTGTGCTTCACCTCGCCTCCCCCACCTTAGGGGTGGAGTTGGCAGAGGTGGGCACAACCCATTTCCTGCTTCTGGTTTTCCCGCCGGTTCTCCCGCCAGGAGTGGGGGTAGAACCAGTGGGGACCAGTTTGCT
The DNA here is from genome assembly GCA_963921515.1 of Calotriton arnoldi. Lineage (NCBI taxonomy): Eukaryota > Metazoa > Chordata > Amphibia > Caudata > Salamandridae > Calotriton > Calotriton arnoldi. The sequence continues at coordinate 2,064,605 of CAWUFW010001381.1, forward strand.
GGAAGCAGCAAATGGTCTGGGGAAACTCCAAAGGCGGCAGGCCTTTGAAGCTCCCCCTGCCCATCCTGGGGAGGAGGCTTTGGCACCTCGTCCCGGGATGTGCATTGTTTCAGGCCCCTGAGAGCAGAGGCTCTCGACCCAGGGGTCCAGAAACATGTCTGGTGGTGGCAGCCTGGGCAGCCACTCAGTCCGGACACTGGAGGTCGGGTTGGTTTCAGGGGGCATCTCTAAGATGCCCTCTGGAGTGCGTTTACATTAAATCCCACACTGGCATCAGTGGGGGTTTAATGTGCTGAGAAGTTTGATACCAAACTTCTTAGTCTTCAGTGGGGCCATTATGGTGCTGTGGAGTTCGTAATGACAGACTCCCAGCACCATATACTCTTAATGGCAGCACTGCACTTACAATGCCCAAGAATGGACTTGGGCACTGTAGAGGCACAGGGCTCATGCCTCTATGCCCTCACCACTGGCATAGTGCACCCAGCTAGAGGGGTGGCTGACCTAGGCCAGGGCAGTGGCTTGTAGGCATGGCACACAGGGATGTGAGCCATGTCGACTCTTCACTTTTGTTCTGCACCAAGACACGCAGCCTGCAAAGGCAGTGTGTGTGTGTAAAGGTGCAGGGTCCCTAAGGGTGGCACAACAAGTGCTGCAGCCCTTAGGGGCCTTCCCTGGTCACAGTGCCCTGGGTACCCATGGTACCATTTACCAGGGGCTGACCTGTGGCCAGGGATGTCAATTGGGTGTAGGTATCAATGCAATTTTAGGGAAGGAACACAGGCCCTGGGTACCTGGTTGGCAGGAGCCCAGGGCACACTCAGTCAAAGTACAGCAGCCATTCAGCAAAAAGTGGGGGCATACCATGTAAGAAAGATGGCACTTTCTCACACAACTCCCCCCAAACGAAAGATGATGAGACTAACCTTGCCCTATGGAGTCTTCATTGTCTAAGTGGAAGAACCTGGAAAGGCCATCTGCATTGGCATGGGCAGTGCCAGGTCTGTGTTCCACTTCAAAGTCCATTCCCTGTAGGGAGATGGACCACCTCAACAGTTTTGGGTTTTCTCCTTTCATTTGCATTAGCCACCTGAGAGGTCTGTGGTCAGTTTGAACTAGGAAGTGAGTTCCAAACAGGTAGGGCCTCAGCTTCTTCAGGGACCAGACCACAGCAAAGGCCTCCCTCTCAATGGCACTCCAACGCTGCTCCTGGGGAGAAGCCTTCTGCTTATAAAAGCAACAGGTTGGTCTTGGCCTTCATCATTGGTCTGGGATAGGACCGCTCCTATCCCTAGCTCAGAGGCATCAGTCTGCACAATGAACTGCTTGGCATAATCTGGTGCTTTTAGAATTGGTGCTGAGCACATTGCTTCTTTCAGAGTGTCAAAAGCCTTTTGGCAACAGACTGTCCAGTTTACTTTCTTTGGCATCTTCTTGGAGGTGAGTTCTGTGAGGGGAGTCACAATGGACCCATATCCCTTCACAAACCTCCTGTAGTACCCAGTCAAGCCAAGGAATGCCCTGACTTGGGTCTGAGTTGTTGGAGCTACCCAGTCCAGGATAGCCTGGATCTTGGGCTGTAAGGGTTGTACCTGGCCTCCACCAACCAGGTGGCCCAAGTACACCACAGTGCCCTGCCCTATCTGGCATTTGGATGCCTTGATAGTTAGGCCTGCAGTTTGCAGGGCCTTTAAAACCTTCCCAAGGTGGACCAGGTGATCCTGCCAGGTGGAACTGAAGACAGCAATATCATCAAGATAAGCTGCACTAAAGGACTCCAACCCAGCAAGGACTTGATTCACCAACCTCTGGAAGGTGGCAGGGGCATTCTTTAAACCAAAGGGCATAACAGTGAACTGAAAATGCCCATCAGGTGTGGAGAATGCTGTTTTCTGTTTGGCTCCTGGGGCCATGCCAATCTGCCAGTACCCTGCAGTTAAGTCAAAGGTACTCAGGTATTTGGCTGCACCCAATCTGTCTATCAGTTCATCAGCTCTTGGGATAGGGTGTGCATCTGTCTTAGTGACAGAGTTGAGACCCTATAGTCCACACAAAACCTCATCTCTCTCTTTTCACCCTTTTGATGAGGTTTGGGGACCAGAACCACTGGGCTAGCCCAGGGGCTCTCAGAGGGCTCAATAACCCCTAGCTCCAGCATCTTGCTGACTTCAGCTCTGATGCTTTCCTTAACTTGGTCTGACTGACGATAGATCTTGTTTTTGACAGGTGCACTGTCACCAGTGTCCACATCATGGGTACACCAGTTTGTCAGACCAGGGGTCAAGGAAAAGAGCCCAGCATACTGCTGCAAGACTTGCTTGCAGTCAGTCTGCTGTTGGGCAGTGAGGGTGTCTGAAAAGACAACTCCATCTACTGACCCATCTTTTGGGCTGTGGGAGAGGAGATCAGGGAGAGGTTCACTCTCAGCTTCCTGTTCCTCATCTGTCACCATCAGCATGGTGATGTCAGCCCTGTCATTGTAGAGTTTTAGGCGGTTCACATGGATAACCCTTTTGGGTGTCCTGCTGGTGCCCAGGTCAACCAGGTAGGTGACCTCACTCTTTTTCTCTAGGATAGGGTAAGGGCCACTCCATCTGTCCTGGAGGGCCCTTGGTGCCACTGGCTCCAAAACCCATACCTGTTGCCCAGGTTGGAATTCAACCAGTGCAGCTTTTTGGTCTTACCAGTGCTTCTGAAGCTCCTGGCTGGCCTCAAGGTTCTTGGATGCCTTTTCCATGTACTCAGCCATTCTGGACCTTAGGCCAAGCACATAGTCCACTATATCTTGTTTGGGTTCTTGGAGAGGTCTCTCCCAGCCCTCCTTTACAAGACAGAGTGGTCCCCTCACAGGATGGCCAAACAGAAGTTCAAAGGGTGAGAAACCTACCCCCTTCTGTGGCACTTCTCTGTGTCGAAAAGCAGGCATGGTAGTAGGACATCCCATCTCCTTTTGAGTTTTTCAGGGAGCCCCATGATCATGCCTTTCAATGTCTTGTTGAACCTCTCAACAAGGCCATTGGTTTGTGGATGGTAGGGTGTAGTAAACTTGTACTGCACCCCACACTCCTTCCACATGTGGGTCAGGTAAGCAGACATGAAGTTGGAACCTCTGTCTGAAACCACCTCCTTAGGAAACCCTACCCTGGTGAAGACACCAATGAGGGCTTTGGCTACTGCAGGAGCTGTAGTAGTCCTAAGGGGAATAGCCTCAGGATACCTAGTGGCATGATCCACTACCACCAGTATGAATTTGTTCCCTGAGGCTGTGGGAGGTTCCAGTGGACCCACTATGTCCACACCTACCCTTTCAAAGGGAACCCCCACCACAGGTAGTGGTATCAGGGGGCCTTTGGATGGCCACCTGTCTTGCCACTGGCTTGACAGGTAACACAGGAGCTGACAAACTCCTTCACCTTTTGGTGCATCTGGGGCCAGTAAAAGTGGCTAACTAGCCTTTCCCAAGTTTTGGTTTGGCCCAGATGTCCAGCTAGGGGATGTCATGAGCCAAAGTTAGGAGGAACTCCCTGTACTTCTGGGGCACTACCACTCTCCTGGTGGTTCCAGGGTTGGGGTCTTTTGCCTCAGTGTACAGTAATCCCTCTTCCCAATAGACTCTGTGGGTACCACTGACATCTCCCTTGGCTTCTGAAACAGCTTGCTGCCTCAGGCTTTCAAGAGTGGGACAGTCTTGCTGTCCCTGGCACAGCTCTTCCCTAGAGGGTCCCCCTGGGCCCAAGAGTTCAACCTGGTAAGGGTCAAGCTCTAGGGGCTCAGTTCCCTCTGGGGCTTCCAGGTTCTCTCCCTGAGGAGAGGGTCCTGCTCTTTGTGACTGTGTAGAAGCTGGTCCGCCAGTCTTCTTTCCTTTTCTCTTGGTAGGCTGGGCCATCATTTCAGGCTCCAACACTATCTCTTCACCCTGCCTTTTGCTCTGTGCTCTTGTTTTTACACACACCAATTCAGGGATGCCCAGCATGGCTGCATGGGCCTTTAGCTCCACCTCTGCCCAGGCTGAGGTTTCCAGATCATTTCCTAGCAGACATGCAGCTGGTAACTTCGGAGAGACCACTACCTGCTTCAGGCCAGTAACCCCCCAGCCTAATGTCACCATGGCCATGGGATGACTAGTGGTGACACTGTCAGCATTGGTGACTGGGTACGTTTTCCCAATCAAGTATTGCTCAGGGAAACCAGTGTGTCCCTCACCATAGTGACACTGGCACCTGTATCCCTCAGAGCCTCTACTCTAGTTCCATTCACCCAGGGGTATTGCAAATACTTCTTTAAGTTGGGTGGCCACACAGCTACAGTGGCAAATTCCACTTCCCCTAGGGAGACCAGACTTGCCTCAGTGTGTTCCCAGATTTGCTCAGGGTACACTTCTGATCCCATCTGTAAACTTGCTGCCCCAGGAGTAGCTGTACTGGGTGCCTTAGGGGCTTTGTTGTGGGGGCAAGTTTTGTCTACAGTGAGGTGTCCTGACTTCTTACAGTTATTACACCAGGCCTTCAAGGGATCAAAGTTCTTCCCCTATAGGGTTGAGGCACACAGGGAGTAGTTTGGGACCCACCCCCTGAACAGGTTTTTGGGGCCCTTTGGAAGACTCAGACTTTTTATCTTGGGGATTCTCACCACCTTTCCCCTGGGGGGTTTGGTGACCACCTTCTTTGGTCACCCCCAGTGGTTGTCCTTGTCACCCTAGTCTTGACCCAGTGGTCTGCCTTCTTTCCCAATTCTTGGGGAGAAATTAGACCTAGGTCTACCAAATGCTGATGCAACTTTTCATTTGTGCAATTACTTAGTATGTGTTCCTTCATAAACAAATTGTAAAGTCCAGAAAAATCATGCACATTATGTCCAGCTAACCAGCCATCCAGTGTCTTTACTGAGTAGTCCACGAAGTCAATCCAGGACTGGGTCTGGGTTTTGTGAGCCCCCTGAATCTAATTCTATACTCCTCAGTAGTGAGCCCAAATCCCTCAATCAGAGTACTCTTCATGAGGTCATAGGACCCTGCATCTGGCCCAGAGAGGGTCAGAAGCCTGTCTCTGCAGTTACCAGAGAACAGTTCCCACAGGAGTGCCCCCACAGAGGTTTCTTTACTCTTCTTATTTCACAAGCCCTCTCAAAGGCTGTGAACCATTTGGTGATGTCATCACCTTCCTCAAACTTAGGGACAATCCCTTTGGGGATTTTAGGTTCAGAAGTTTCCTCCCTATCCTTATTTTTAGTATTGCTGCCACCATTGATGGGTGCTAAACCCATCTCCTGTCTTTCCTTCTCTAGAGCCAGGAGTCTGGTCTCTAGGTCCAGTCGCTTGGCCAACCTTGCTAACAAGTTGTCCTCCTCACTGAGGCTATCCTCAGTGTCCTCTCTGGGACCAGGACCACCTAGGTGGCCCCTAGGTCCCCAGAGGTCTATTCTTGGAGTTAAGGGTGCAGGGACCCTATCTTCCCTAGGAAGTGATGGAGGTGGGTTACCATCCCCATCCTCCTCATTCCTTTCCTCCTCTGTTGGGTCATCACCATGCTCAGAGGGGTGGGCTTTAGCATACTCAGCCAGGAGCTCCTGGAGCCCTTGTTTGGTTGGATGCTGGCCCATTGGTATATCTTTAAGTTTGCATAAGGACCTTATCTCTTTGAAAGACAAATGAAGATAAGGGGTGAGGTCGAGATCCTCAACCAGTTCCTGTATGTCATTATTATCTTCACTAATAGCTGGGTTCTTGTCTTGAGACATTTTTTTAAAAAAATTCTAACCCCTCTAACCTTGGCTATAGTGACTTTTTATTTTCTAAGATGCTACAGGGACTTAAGCAAGGCCCTAACAAGACTTTTAGTAATTTGGTAAAAAAATGCCAATTAAAAAAATCAGAATTCTAAAGGCAATTTAAGAGTTCTGTCGTGTGATCAGATGGTAACCAAGTAGTCCAACAAATGCAAGTTTGTATCCCACCGCTGATCCACCAATGTAGGAAAGTGGCTCTGTATATACTGTACCCAAGTAAGGTTCAGGGTGTACAGAGTCCACAGTCCCCAGAGGGTTGACAGAGGCTAAAGTTAGATATAACCTTACTCTCCAAAGTGGTAGCTTGGTCGAGCAGTAAGGCAGTATCAGAGGACAGTGTAAAGCATTTGTTGTACACACTCAGTCAGCAAATGAAGCCACACACTCAAGAACTGAACTCTAGGCCAATGGTTTGTATATAAAAAAATATATGCTTGTTTTATTTTAGAACCAACAATAGGATCAAAATATACTTTCTCAGTATGAGATGCTTTGGTTATTCACCTTACAGATAGGCAGTAGACTTTTTTGATAGTGGTTATCACAGTTGGTGCAAGAGGCAACACAGGGTCAAATTCAATGCAACATTGAGCTCAATGGAAAATTATGCTTAATTACAATTGATTACTTTGCAGAGCACTTTTCTAACCACAGGACTGGATCCTGGATTCAGTCCTGGGACACTTCCTGTAAACAGGTAAGAAAAAGCGTTTTGGTTATTGTAGTGATTTTTGAAGAATATTACTATATTTCAAAAGCTGACACTTAGAAACTTTTCTGGGTAAAATTACCAATGTTATCCTATGAAAGGAAATACAGTGTGCAAGCAAAGTATGTTTACGTTACTTTTGTAATCCAGTGCTGGACTCCTAGGTTCAGCACTGGGACATTTACTTAAAACAGGTAAGTAATTACGTTTTTGTAGTTTGTTCGATTTTTAAAGAATATTTGTAAAATACAGAAATCGACACTTAGAAGAAATTTCACAGAAAACCAGTCAATGGATCCCTATGAAAGAAAAGTGAGTTAGCGGTAAGTAACGTTGCGATTACTTTTTAGGGCCAGTGTTGGGCACTCGGGTCCAGCACTGAGGCCCCTTCTAATACTAGGTGAGTATTTTCGTTTTCGTGTCTCGGTTGATTTTTGGTGAATATTCTAAAGTTTCAGAACTCCACACTTAGAAGAAATTTCGCAGAAAACCAGTCAATGGAACCCTATGGAAGAAAAGTGAGTTATCGGATTTCGGGTAAGTACTTGACTGGCAGGGTTAAGGTTCTGGGTAAGACTCAGGGGTCCCCCAGGATCAGGTAAGTACAGTTTTACACCCTCAGCGGCACAGGGGCGGCCGGGTGCAGAGTGAGAAGGCCCAATGTTATCCTATGGCAGGCGGGGGGCCCGGGTTGGTGGCTGCTGGCAAGCAGGCCACGCGACTGTGGGAGCTGGGCTCCTGGTCACTTGCTCAGGGCAAGTAGGGAAGTAGGTTAGGATAGAGGTTGCACTTCCAGGGGCACTCGGGCGGCTGGGTGCAGGGTGCTTTGAGCCGTCGGGCGCTCAATGTTAAACAATAGAGGTCGTGAAAGGTGAAGAAAGGCTGCAGGCTCGGGGACGGTGATTCTTCAGGGACGACCAACACTTCAGGAGGTAAGTTGGGGTCTTGGAGGATAGGTAGACACCCAGGAGTTGGGCACAAGGGGCCGTGGGGCGCCGGGTGCAGGGGTGTCTTTGAGGTCGGGAAATCTTACCCCCTGCTGGTCGCGGTTGGAGGTGTCCCTTGTCCTGAGGCTGCAGGCGTCGTCTGGGTCGTCGAGGAGGGTCCTTGGCCACTGGATTCCAGGTCAGAATCGCCGGGGGACGTCCTCGAGGTCTCTGGTCACTCAGGCACAGGCTGGACTCGGCGGGTGCAGAGTGTGCAGGTTTCGCGGCTCCGTGCCAGGGCCGGGTCTTTGGTAGGTTTTCTTTTGAGCAGTACCACTGCTCGTGGGAGTCCCTGGGTCGAAGGCTGTAGCACAGAAGTCAGGTCCTCCGGGGTTTGTGAGGTTGCTGAGGCCGGGATTCCGCAGGAGCAGGTTCAGAGGTCGACAGGCCGGTAGGGCTGGGGCCAAGTCAGTTGTTGTCGCCTCCTTTTAGCAGCTGCACGGCTGGTCTTCTTGCTTCGTCTTCTCTTCTTGTTTTCGGATTTGGGAACTCCGGAAGGAAGGTTCAGGGAGCCCCTAAATACTAAATTTAGGGGTGGTTACAGGTAGGTAAGGGCAGGGACCAATGGGTCCCTTCCCTGGGGTGGGTACACCCCTATTCTGTTCCTCTCCAGTGGGAGGGGGCAGGAGCCTGTCCCTGGTTGGCCAGGTCCCCCCATCCTCAAGATGGCGGGGACTCGAGTTTGTGCTTCACCTCGCCTCCCCCACCTTAGGGGTGGAGTTGGCAGAGGTGGGCACAACCCATTTCCTGCTTCTGGTTTTCCCGCCGGTTCTCCCGCCAGGAGTGGGGGTAGAACCAGTGGGGACCAGTTTGCTGGAAGCAGCAAATGGTCTGGGAAACTCCAAAGGCGGCAGGCCTTTGAAGCTCCCCTGCCCATCCTGGGGGAGGAGGCTTTGGCACCTCGTCCCGGGATGTGCATTGTTTCAGGCCCCTGAGAGCAGAGGCTCTCGACCCAGGGGTCCAGAAACATGTCTGGTGGTGGCAGCCTGGGCAGCCACTCAGTCCGGACACTGGAGGTCGGGTTGGTTTCAGGGGGCATCTCTAAGATGCCCTCTGGAGTGCGTTTACATTAAATCCCACACTGGCATCAGTGGGGGTTTAATGTGCTGAGAAGTTTGATACCAAACTTCTTAGTCTTCAGTGGGGCCATTATGGTGCTGTGGAGTTCGTAATGACAGACTCCCAGCACCATATACTCTTAATGGCAGCACTGCACTTACAATGCCCAAGAATGGACTTGGGCACTGTAGGGGCACAGGGCTCATGCCTCTATGCCCTCACCACTGGCATAGTGCACCCAGCTAGAGGGGTGGCTGACCTAGGCCAGGGCAGTGGCTTGTAGGCATGGCACACAGGGATGTGAGCCATGTCGACTCTTCACTTTTGTTCTGCACCAAGACACGCAGCCTGCAAAGGCAGTGTGTGTGTGTAAAGGTGCAGGGTCCCTAAGGGTGGCACAACAAGTGCTGCAGCCCTTAGGGGCCTTCCCTGGTCACAGTGCCCTGGGTACCCATGGTACCATTTACCAGGGGCTGACCTGTGGCCAGGGATGTCAATTGGGTGTAGGTATCAATGCAATTTTAGGGAAGGAACACAGGCCCTGGGTACCTGGTTGGCAGGAGCCCAGGGCACACTCAGTCAAAGTACAGCAGCCATTCAGCAAAAAGTGGGGGCATACCATGTAAGAAAGATGGCACTTTCTCACACAACTCCCCCCAAACGAAAGATGATGAGACTAACCTTGCCCTATGGAGTCTTCATTGTCTAAGTGGAAGAACCTGGAAAGGCCATCTGCATTGGCATGGGCAGTGCCAGGTCTGTGTTCCACTTCAAAGTCCATTCCCTGTAGGGAGATGGACCACCTCAACAGTTTTGGGTTTTCTCCTTTCATTTGCATTAGCCACCTGAGAGGTCTGTGGTCAGTTTGAACTAGGAAGTGAGTTCCAAACAGGTAGGGCCTCAGCTTCTTCAGGGACCAGACCACAGCAAAGGCCTCCCTCTCAATGGCACTCCAACGCTGCTCCCTGGGGAGAAGCCTTCTGCTTATAAAAGCAACAGGTTGGTCTTGGCCTTCATCATTGGTCTGGGATAGGACCGCTCCTATCCCTAGCTCAGAGGCATCAGTCTGCACAATGAACTGCTTGGCATAATCTGGTGCTTTTAGAATTGGTGCTGAGCACATTGCTTCTTTCAGAGTGTCAAAAGCCTTTTGGCAACAGACTGTCCAGTTTACTTTCTTTGGCATCTTTCTTGGAGGTGAGTTCTGTGAGGGGAGTCACAATGGACCCATATCCCTTCACAAACCTCCTGTAGTACCCAGTCAAGCCAAGGAATGCCCTGACTTGGGTCTGAGTTGTTGGAGCTACCCAGTCCAGGATAGCCTGGATCTTGGGCTGTAAGGGTTGTACCTGGCCTCCACCAACCAGGTGGCCCAAGTACACCACAGTGCCCTGCCCTATCTGGCATTTGGATGCCTTGATAGTTAGGCCTGCAGTTTGCAGGGCCTTTAAAACCTTCCCAAGGTGGACCAGGTGATCCTGCCAGGTGGAACTGAAGACAGCAATATCATCAAGATAAGCTGCACTAAAGGACTCCAACCCAGCAAGGACTTGATTCACCAACCTCTGGAAGGTGGCAGGGGCATTCTTTAAACCAAAGGGCATAACAGTGAACTGAAAATGCCCATCAGGTGTGGAGAATGCTGTTTTCTGTTTGGCTCCTGGGGCCATGCCAATCTGCCAGTACCCTGCAGTTAAGTCAAAGGTACTCAGGTATTTGGCTGCACCCAATCTGTCTATCAGTTCATCAGCTCTTGGGATAGGGTGTGCATCTGTCTTAGTGACAGAGTTGAGACCCCTATAGTCCACACAAAACCTCATCTCTCTCTTTTCACCCTTTTGATGAGGTTTGGGGACCAGAACCACTGGGCTAGCCCAGGGGCTCTCAGAGGGCTCAATAACCCCTAGCTCCAGCATCTTGCTGACTTCAGCTCTGATGCTTTCCTTAACTTGGTCTGACTGACGATAGATCTTGTTTTTGACAGGTGCACTGTCACCAGTGTCCACATCATGGGTACACCAGTTTGTCAGACCAGGGGTCAAGGAAAGAGCCCAGCATACTGCTGCAAGACTTGCTTGCAGTCAGTCTGCTGTTGGGCAGTGAGGGTGTCTGAAAAGACAACTCCATCTACTGACCCATCTTTTGGGCTGTGGGAGAGGAGATCAGGGAGAGGTTCACTCTCAGCTTCCTGTTCCTCATCTGTCACCATCAGCATGGTGATGTCAGCCCTGTCATTGTAGAGTTTTAGGCGGTTCACATGGATAACCCTTTTGGGTGTCCTGCTGGTGCCCAGGTCAACCAGGTAGGTGACCTCACTCTTTTCTCTAGGATAGGGTAAGGGCCACTCCATCTGTCCTGGAGGGCCCTTGGTGCCACTGGCTCCAAAACCCATACCTGTTGCCCAGGTTGGAATTCAACCAGTGCAGCTTTTTGGTCATACCAGTGCTTCTGAAGCTCCTGGCTGGCCTCAAGGTTCTTGGATGCCTTTTCCATGTACTCAGCCATTCTGGACCTTAGGCCAAGCACATAGTCCACTATATCTTGTTTGGGTTCTTGGAGAGGTCTCTCCCAGCCCTCCTTTACAAGACAGAGTGGTCCCCTCACAGGATGGCCAAACAGAAGTTCAAAGGGTGAGAAACCTACCCCCTTCTGTGGCACTTCTCTGTAGCGAAAAGCAGGCATGGTAGTAGGACATCCCATCTCCTTTTGAGTTTTTCAGGGAGCCCCATGATCATGCCTTTCAATGTCTTGTTGAACCTCTCAACAAGGCCATTGGTTTGTGGATGGTAGGGTGTAGTAAACTTGTACTGCACCCCACACTCCTTCCACATGTGGGTCAGGTAAGCAGACATGAAGTTGGAACCTCTGTCTGAAACCACCTCCTTAGGAAACCCTACCCTGGTGAAGACACCAATGAGGGCTTTGGCTACTGCAGGAGCTGTAGTAGTCCTAAGGGGAATAGCCTCAGGATACCTAGTGGCATGATCCACTACCACCAGTATGAATTTGTTCCCTGAGGCTGTGGGAGGTTCCAGTGGACCCACTATGTCCACACCTACCCTTTCAAAGGGAACCCCCACCACAGGTAGTGGTATCAGGGGGCCTTTGGATGGCCACCTGTCTTGCCACTGGCTTGACAGGTAACACAGGAGCTGACAAACTCCTTCACCTTTTGGTGCATCTGGGGCCAGTAAAAGTGGCTAACTAGCCTTTCCCAAGTTTTGGTTTGGCCCAGATGTCCAGCTAGGGGATGTCATGAGCCAAAGTTAGGAGGAACTCCCTGTACTTCTGGGGCACTACCACTCTCCTGGTGGTTCCAGGGTTGGGGTCTTTTGCCTCAGTGTACAGTAATCCCTCTTCCCAATAGACTCTGTGGGTACCACTGACATCTCCCTTGGCTTCTGAAACAGCTTGCTGCCTCAGGCTTTCAAGAGTGGGACAGTCTTGCTGTCCCTGGCACAGCTCTTCCCTAGAGGGTCCCCCTGGGCCCAAGAGTTCAACCTGGTAAGGGTCAAGCTCTAGGGGCTCAGTTCCCTCTGGGGCTTCCAGGTTCTCTCCCTGAGGAGAGGGGTCCTGCTCTTGTGACTGTGTAGAAGCTGGTCCGCCAGTCTTCTTTCCTTTTCTCTTGGTAGGCCGGGCCATCATTTCAGGCTCCAACACTATCTCTTCACCCTGCCTTTTGCTCTGTGCTCTTGTTTTTACACACACCAATTCAGGGATGCCCAGCATGGCTGCATGGGCCTTTAGCTCCACCTCTGCCCAGGCTGAGGTTTCCAGATCATTTCCTAGCAGACATGCAGCTGGTAACTCCGGAGAGACCACTACCTGCTTCAGGCCAGTAACCCCCCCAGCCTAATGTCACCATGGCCATGGGATGACTAGTGGTGACACTGTCAGCATTGGTGACTGGGTACGTTTTCCCAATCAAGTATTGCTCAGGGAAACCAGTGTGTCCCTCACCATAGTGACACTGGCACCTGTATCCCTCAGAGCCTCTACTCTAGTTCCATTCACCCAGGGGTATTGCAAATACTTCTTTAAGTTGGATGGCCACACAGCTACAGTGGCAAATTCCACTTCCCCTAGGGAGACCAGACTTGCCTCAGTGTGTTCCCAGATTTGCTCAGGGTACACTTCTGATCCCATCTGTAAACTTGCTGCCCCAGGAGTAGCTGTACTGGGTGCCTTAGGGGCTTTGTTGTGGGGGCAAGTTTTGTCTACAGTGAGGTGTCCTGACTTCTTACAGTTATTACACCAGGCCTTCAAGGGATCAAAGTTCTTCCCCTATAGGGTTGAGGCACATAGGGAGTAGTTTGGGACCCACCCCCTGAACAGGTTTTGGGGCCCTTTGGAAGACTCAGACTTTTTATCTTGGGGATTCTCACCACCTTTCCCCTGGGGGGTTTGGTGACCACCTTCTTTTGGTCACCCCCAGTGGTTGTCCTTGTCACCCTAGTCTTGACCCAGTGGTCTGCCTTCTTTCCCAATTCTTGGGGAGAAATTAGACCTAGGTCTACCAAATGCTGATGCAACTTTTCATTTGTGCAATTACTTAGTATGTGTTCCTTCATAAACAAATTGTAAAGTCCAGAAAAATCATGCACATTATGTCCAGCTAACCAGCCATCCAGTGTCTTTACTGAGTAGTCCACGAAGTCAATCCAGGACTGGGTCTGGGTTTTGTGAGCCCCCTGAATCTAATTCTATACTCCTCAGTAGTGAGCCCAAATCCCTCAATCAGAGTACTCTTCATGAGGTCATAGGACCCTGCATCTGGCCCAGAGAGGGTCAGAAGCCTGTCTCTGCAGTTACCAGAGAACAGTTCCCACAGGAGTGCCCCCCACAGAGGTTTCTTTACTCTTCTTATTTCACAAGCCCTCTCAAAGGCTGTGAACCATTTGGTGATGTCATCACCTTCCTCAAACTTAGGGACAATCCCTTTGGGGATTTTAGGTTCAGAAGTTTCCTCCCTATCCTTATTTTTAGTATTGCTGCCACCATTGATGGGTGCTAAACCCATCTCCTGTCTTTCCTTCTCTAGAGCCAGGAGTCTGGTCTCTAGGTCCAGTCGTTTGGCCAACCTTGCTAACAAGTTGTCCTCCTCACTGAGGCTATCCTCAGTGTCCTCTCTGGGACCAGGACCACCTAGGTGGCCCCTAGGTCCCCAGAGGTCTATTCTTGGAGTTAAGGGTGCAGGGACCCTATCTTCCCTAGGAAGTGATGGAGGTGGGTTACCATCCCCATCCTCCTCATTCCTTTCCTCCTCTGTTGGGTCATCACCATGCTCAGAGGGGTGGGCTTTAGCATACTCAGCCAGGAGCTCCTGGAGCCCTTGTTTGGTTGGATGCTGGCCCATTGGTATATCTTTAAGTTTGCATAAGGACCTTATCTCTTTGAAAGACAAATGAAGATAAGGGGTGAGGTCGAGATCCTCAACCAGTTCCTGTATGTCATTATTATCTTCACTAATAGCTGGGTTCTTGTCTTGAGACATTTTTTAAAAAAATTCTAACCCCTCTAACCTTGGCTATAGTGACTTTTTATTTTCTAAGATGCTACAGGGACTTAAGCAAGGCCCTAACAAGACTTTTAGTAATTTGGTAAAAAAAAATGCCAATTAAAAAAATCAGAATTCTAAAGGCAATTTAAGAGTTCTGTCGTGTGATCAGATGGTAACCAAGTAGTCCAACAAATGCAAGTTTGTATCCCACCGCTGATCCACCAATGTAGGAAAGTGGCTCTGTATATACTGTACCCAAGTAAGGTTCAGGGTGTACAGAGTCCACAGTCCCCAGAGGGTTGACAGAGGCTAAAGTTAGATATAACCTTACTCTCCAAAGTGGTAGCTTGGTCGAGCAGTAAGGCAGTATCAGAGTACAGTGTAAAGCATTTGTTGTACACACTCAGTCAGCAAATGAAGCCACACACTCAAGAACTGAACTCTAGGCCAATGGTTTGTATATAAAAAAATATATGCTTGTTTTATTTTAGAACCAACAATAGGATCAAAATATACTTTCTCAGTATGAGATGCTTTGGTTATTCACCTTACAGATAGGCAGTAGACTTTTTTGATAGTGGTTATCACAGTTGGTGCAAGAGGCAACACAGGGTCAAATTCAATGCAACATTGAGCTCAATGGAAAATTATGCTTAATTACAATTGATTACTTTGCAGAGCACTTTTCTAACCACAGGACTGGATCCTGGATTCAGTCCTGGGACACTTCCTGTAAACAGGTAAGAAAAAGCGTTTTGGTTATTGTAGTGATTTTTGAAGAATATTACTATATTTCAAAAGCTGACACTTAGAAACTTTTCTGGGTAAAATTACCAATGTTATCCTATGAAAGGAAATACAGTGTGCAAGCAAAGTATGTTTACGTTACTTTTGTAATCCAGTGCTGGACTCCTAGGTTCAGCACTGGGACATTTACTTAAAACAGGTAAGTAATTACGTTTTTGTAGTTTGTTCGATTTTTAAAGAATATTTGTAAAATACAGAAATCGACACTTAGAAGAAATTTCACAGAAAACCAGTCAATGGATCCCTATGAAAGAAAAGTGAGTTAGCGGTAAGTAACGTTGCGATTACTTTTAGGGCCAGTGTTGGGCACTCGGGTCCAGCACTGAGGCCCCTTCTAATACTAGGTGAGTATTTTCGTTTTCGTGTCTCGGTTGATTTTTGGTGAATATTCTAAAGTTTCAGAACTCCACACTTAGAAGAAATTTCGCAGAAAACCAGTCAATGGAACCCTATGGAAGAAAAGTGAGTTATCGGATTTCGGGTAAGTACTTGACTGGCAGGGTTAAGGTTCTGGGTAAGACTCAGGGGTCCCCCAGGATCAGGTAAGTACAGTTTTTACACCCTCAGCGGCACAGGGGCGGCCGGGTGCAGAGTGAGAAGGCCCAATGTTATCCTATGGCAGGCGGGGGCCCCGGGTTGGTGGCTGCTGGCAAGCAGGCCACGCGACTGTGGGAGCTGGGCTCCTGGTCACTTGCTCAGGGCAAGTAGGGAAGTAGGTTAGGATAGAGGTTGCACTTCCAGGGGCACTCGGGCGGCTGGGTGCAGGGTGCTTTTGAGCCGTCGGGCGCTCAATGTTAAACAATAGAGGTCGTGAAAGGTGAAGAAAGGCTGCAGGCTCGGGGACGGTGATTCTTCAGGGACGACCAACACTTCAGGAGGTAAGTTGGGGTCTTGGAGGATAGGTAGACACCCAGGAGTTGGGCACAAGGGGCCGTGGGGCGCCGGGTGCAGGGGTGTCTTTTGAGGTCGGGAAATCTTACCCCCTGCTGGTCGCGGTTGGAGGTGTCCCTTGTCCTGAGGCTGCAGGCGTCGTCTGGGTCGTCGAGGAGGGTCCTTGGCCACTGGATTCCAGGTCAGAATCGCCGGGGGACGTCCTCGAGGTCTCTGGTCACTCAGGCACAGGCTGGACTCGGCGGGTGCAGAGTGTGCAGGTTTCACGGCTCCGTGCCAGGGCCGGGTCTTTGGTAGGTTTTCTTTTGAGCAGTACCACTGCTCGTGGGAGTCCCTGGGTCGAAGGCTGTAGCACAGAAGTCAGGTCCTCCGGGGTTTGTGAGGTTGCTGAGGCCGGGATTCCGCAGGAGCAGGTTCAGAGGTCGACAGGCCGGTAGGGCTGGGGCCAAGTCAGTTGTTGTCGCCTCCTTTTTAGCAGCTGCACGGCTGGTCTTCTTGCTTCGTCTTCTCTTCTTGTTTTTCGGATTTGGGAACTCCGGAAGGAAGGTTCAGGGAGCCCCTAAATACTAAATTTAGGGGTGGTTACAGGTAGGTAAGGGCAGGGACCAATGGGTCCCTTCCCTGGGGTGGGTACACCCCCTATTCTGTTCCTCTCCAGTGGGAGGGGGCAGGAGCCTGTCCCTGGTTGGCCAGGTCCCCCCATCCTCAAGATGGCGGGGACTCGAAGTTTGTGCTTCACCTCGCCTCCCCCACCTTAGGGGTGGAGTTGGCAGAGGTGGGCACAACCCATTTCCTGCTTCTGGTTTTCCCGCCGGTTCTCCCGCCAGGAGTGGGGGTAGAACCAGTGGGGACCAGTTTGCTGGAAGCAGCAAATGGTCTGGGGAAACTCCAAAGGCGGCAGGCCTTTGAAGCTCCCCCTGCCCATCCTGGGGGAGGAGGCTTTGGCACCTCGTCCCGGGATGTGCATTGTTTCAGGCCCCTGAGAGCAGAGGCTCTCGACCCAGGGGTCCAGAAACATGTCTGGTGGTGGCAGCCTGGGCAGCCACTCAGTCCGGACACTGGAGGTCGGGTTGGTTTCAGGGGGCATCTCTAAGATGCCCTCTGGAGTGCGTTTTACATTAAATCCCACACTGGCATCAGTGGGGTTTAATGTGCTGAGAAGTTTGATACCAAACTTCTTAGTCTTCAGTGGGGCCATTATGGTGCTGTGGAGTTCGTAATGACAGACTCCCAGCACCATATACTCTTAATGGCAGCACTGCACTTACAATGCCCAAGAATGGACTTGGGCACTGTAGGGGCACAGGGCTCATGCCTCTATGCCCTCACCACTGGCATAGTGCACCCAGCTAGAGGGGTGGCTGACCTAGGCCAGGGCAGTGGCTTGTAGGCATGGCACACAGGGATGTGAGCCATGTCGACTCTTCACTTTTGTTCTGCACCAAGACACGCAGCCTGCAAAGGCAGTGTGTGTGTGTAAAGGTGCAGGGTCCCTAAGGGTGGCACAACAAGTGCTGCAGCCCTTAGGGGCCTTCCCTGGTCACAGTGCCCTGGGTACCCATGGTACCATTTACCAGGGGCTGACCTGTGGCCAGGGATGTCAATTGGGTGTAGGTATCAATGCAATTTTAGGGAAGGAACACAGGCCCTGGGTACCTGGTTGGCAGGAGCCCAGGGCACACTCAGTCAAAGTACAGCAGCCATTCAGCAAAAAGTGGGGGCATACCATGTAAGAAAGATGGCACTTTCTCACACTACAGTGCTGAGATGTTGCAGACTTGGCTAATTTTGGCTCTTGTTCGTATTTTGGACTCTTGTGCATGGTTTATCCGCAGATGTGTTGTTGACGTCAGGGGTTGTTTGTGCATGTGGATGTGTCAGAGTGTGACCTGCTCCTTTCCGGATGTGTTCCACACTCAGCCACCCCAGTGTCGTGGCGTGCACCATGTCATGATAATTGGACTGCAGCCATGCTATTCGTCATGCAGTGTCACTTGCATTGTCATGGTGGCTCACAGACACGCAGCTTTGCTGGTTTTGACACGTGTGCATGGGTTGGTTGTGAGATTGGTGCTGTGTGGGGAGGGACCCCTTTGTGCCCATAGTGGACGGGGGCCTACTTGCTGTTTGTATGTGTGCTGCAGTGTGCCAAGGGGATCAGGGACATGATCCAGAGTCATTATGGGTGTGCAGTGTGCTCTACTTAATTGTGCATGTGTGCCATTGTGCCCCTCTACCCCCGTCCCCCCAGTTCCTGTTTGGTACTCACCCTGGTGCTGTTGTGTCAGGTCATGTCGAGCAGTGTCCGGACCCCCAACTCCTGCCACCGTCTCCCCACTGATGACTGTGGCCACCATTTCCTCCATCTCATCCAGCTCCTGGTGTTCCGCTGGACTGCCACCTCCAGTCTGCATTGCTGCCTGATGGTTGTCAGCGAGTTTCTTCTTGGTTTTGCGCTTCGCATCATTCCAGCGCCTCTTGACCTCTCCAATTGTCCTCCTCCTCACTCCGACTGTATTCACCTTGTCCAGGATGGACTTCCATATTGCATTTTTATTTGCCAATGACACGTTGGAGGTGGCGAACAGTTGTTGGTGGTGTTCTATCACCTCCGTGATGATGATCCTGTTTTCCTGCGGACTGAACCTCGTCTTCCTCGTCTTCTTCTCCTTGCCCTTCCGTGACCCCGAGGTCCCAGGCTGGTCCTCCTGGGGGCTTGTGGGGTTCTGGTCGTCCTTTGTACTTGCTCCGGCTTCCTCCATGGTGCTACGCAGTTTGAATTATTTTGTTTGTGTTTTTCAGTGCTTTTATAGTGCATTTTCCCGCATGGCGCATGGGAATAGCAGGCCTGTCGCTGGTTATCGCTGATTTTTTTATCACGGTTGGCCACGTCGCAACTTTTTTCGCGTTCGTGTTTCGCGGTTTTTTGCGTGAGACTATCGCATGGTACCGCCGTGTTGAGAATACAACGTTAACATGGCGTTATTTTCCCACGATAGGCTGCGATGTGCAAAGTTGCGTTAAGCTAATTTTGCGGTAATTATCACACGTTCTTGAGAATATCCCCCATAATAATTAAAATCCTATACAGATCAAAATCATGGAGAACATTGAGGAAACATTTTTCCAAACACAATCAATAGAATAGTGAGATAGCATACAACCTCCGTGGAAAACGACCAAAAACCTGCAGAACAGCAACCCATAAAAACAATCAGAAGGTACTCAAATAGGCTTTAGCACTCCTAGGTATTTTTTCCAGACGATGTGATCTCCAGCCGTTTTATGGCCAATAACTGTTCCACTGTTCAGAGGCTAATTGCTTTTGTCATAGGGAGCTAGCAACATACGCCAGTTGAGTGTTTCATCATATGGTGAACAGTGCTAATGAGGTGTCTGCTCAAAAAATGGGTGTTTGGTGAACCACAAAAATGTGTGCGGGCCTCTGGTCTTTAAAGGGCTGCTGCTGATTCCCTGGCCAATAAAAAAAGCTGCACATTAGGTCTTCGGCTGATTAATTTATTTCTTGATGTAGAGTTTGAATGTAGTCATCAGGAATAAATAATATTGTCACTGAAGTCTTCTGGCACGTAGGCCATGCCAATTAACAATGTTTATAGCTCTGATTTTAAAGTGACTGTCAGGAGCTAAGATCACGTGCCTCCAGAATCATCATGGGTGTGCACGTTTTCTAAAGAGTGTATTAGTAGCAATACGCATTTTTTTACGTACGCTTTTTTGACATTCGTCGTGACCTGCAAAAGTGAGAGAGAGAGTGAGCAAAGCATGTTTAATAATTCGCTACAGACTTGCAGGATGTCACTGCTACGTCTTAATTAAAATAAAGAGTCACGTCCGCATTCACTTTCAAATATTTTAATTTCCGAATCTCGCTGAGCCAACGCGAACCAGCTCTACTCTGTCTGCTGGCTAGTCTTTGTGAAGATCTTTTTTTGTCATTTACGTTGTCGCTGGAGTTTTGCATATCCTTGTGGACAGAGTTAACATTATCTCGTCTGAGAAAATTGTATTTAATAGCCGTTGAAGAGGTAGCAGGTACACGGTTTCTGTTATTCAGATTTGATTATCTAGTGACACGTTTCAAACGTGCTTTGTTTCCATGCCATTATATCAGGGCGAATGTTTCCTCTGGTGATTGTTTTTTAATAGACAGCTAGCCCCCGACCAATATGTTTCATTTCTGCAGGCGTTTCTTCTGACATAATGGCGGCATTTGTGTCTTTTCTTTTCGACCTGAGCGCCTCATGTTACACCCCTGAGGATGGTATCGGGCCTGTCTCTTATCTTTCCTGGGCCCCGGTCGCGAGCCTTTGAACTCTGCTTTTTATTGGCGTGGAAGAAAGTGAGTTTGGAAGTGTCAGAATAGTGTAACTGGTGATCTATGGGGCCGAGTTGTTTGTTTCTGAAAGGGCCTGCCAACCGCTGTGCACGTCTTCTTCCACCCTCCCTCCCGGCAGTCCCTTCAGGTTGCGAATGATTCATCAGCAAGCTTTTGGAAAGGGGGGAGAGGCCTGCCCTCGGGTCTGTGGCCTTTGGCCTTTCTAAAGAGAGGGGCACGACTGAGAGCAACTGTGCAAGCGCCACTGCTGCAAGTTCCAGGCATGTGAGCCACAGGAAAAGGCCTGCATGAATACAAGTGGAGGGTGGGAAAAAGTTTGAACTGATAAACGTTAAGGCTATATATTCGAGGGCCTCGTTGGATCAGCTAACGCCAAAGGTCAAGGGTCGTATTTATGCTTCTCCCCCTGACCATGTTACAGTATCTGCTTATTAAGAGCCCATGGGGATTTAAAGTTACTGACCTTTATGTGCAAAGGGGGCAAACTGCAAGATTAGTTGGCCTTAAGCCTCTTTTGAGCCTGCTTTGTCAGACTATTTTCAAATGCAAACAAATGATTCGGTCAACAGGGCTTGCACTTTTCCTGGGCGAAGAAGTATTACATTTATAGACACAAATATTAGAGCTACCACATACATATAATGTTTTATTTAATTTAAATTGGGGCTTTGCAAATCTGTTATTTTTATTTGTGCTGAAAGTGGCAACAAGCCTTAAAATCACTGTTCCCCATTATTCGAAGCTCAGAATTCGAAAACCTTTTATTAAAGAAAGTTCTTTTGGGTCAGCTTGCCCACAATTAGCTGAGTATGTTTCCATAACGTATCAAACTCTTCACAATGACAATGCGTTTCTGTAAAGGGATATGGGAATGCCCTAGTTGTTAGAGGGTCGAAGAATCCTACGTCCCTGTCAGTCTACTGTTGTCAAATTTTTAGTTTTTCCTACTTAAAGGCTATATTTCTTTTAAATACACTATTTCATTCGAGGCGTTTGACTGTTCCCTAGGACTTCTTTGAATATATACCCTCTTTTATTCTGTCCTTTCACAAAAAATGTGTTTGTTTGAATTCTAATGTGTGTATCGAAGGCCTCCAGCCTCTAATCTGAATAATAACTTTAGTAGTCCTATGTACATTTTTATAATTATCAAAATATTCACAGGTCTCTCTCATACAGCTAGCTGTACAGTGTATTTAGGTTGTTCTTATAAAAAAAATGTAATATACTAATTTGCACTATTTAACAAGCATTTTGGGAACCCACTGATGAGACTAGGGGTACGAAAAGATTTTTTTTTTTGTTATTGCCAACAGGCATTTGTGACGTTTTCTGCTTTTACACTTCTTGTATTTTGCATAGAATTCTGATTTTATTTCCCTTTGCCAATGCAATGTTTTATATTGCATTGCAAGTTCATTTTGACGCTAATGAAACCCAGTCAAGCCACACGTGTCTCATGCTATTGACATATTTGCCTCAAATTTCTATGTTGACAAATACATGCCGAATTTTCCTCTGGAAGTTTACATTATTTGATATTATCTATGCAAAATGGTATTGTGGAGAAGGACCAGAAGGCCTCGATTATGAAGAGGGAGAGTAGTATAGTACCCGGCAAATACTGGTATCACTGGGTATGGGATTTACTGTGTGCAATAAATATGTCATATTGCGAGCTTTCCTTTGGAAAGTGAGAAGTTACATGTGAATTAAGTGTTTTCTATATTTATTTCCGCATATATTTGAAAAACCCCAGTTTCATGCCGGAAGGCTGAGACCTGAGATAGTGGCTGTGAGGTTATGTTCTAGAACATAAGATTTTGTTTTCTAATGGAGAATACGCTTGTACCCGTGAGTTTGGGATTTCGTGATGTGTTCCCTTAAGCTGAGGTGCAAGTTAATGTAGAAAACATGACCATCTCTGGCCATTGCTAAGATCCAGAACTGAACCCGGTATTTTAAAGCGTCACCCGTGAGGGAAGCAATCTTTGTTACAGTGAGTTTAGGTTTTAAGTAAAAAGCCGACATGCAGGTTTAAAAGAAGAAGAGGCAGAATTTTATATGTCTTTGTCTGAAGTTGCCCCATGAATTGGCTACCAATAGAAATGGTTCTTAAGCTGAAGCAACTATTACAGAGGTTAGGTCTGACTAAGCCAGGAAACATTTTTCCTAACAGCCAAGTTGTTCCATTGCATTCCATCAATGACTGTGTCCGCTCCACAAGCTTTGATCAATTTCTACTAGATGAGTTGCATACCACTTGCAAAATAATGCCCTAGATTCTCTTCTGAACGTGACCAAATCAAAGCACTGCACTGCACAGAATAAACAATGTCTCAATCACAGACACATCCAATAGACAAGCAGATGTGTCCAACCTTACTTCCTTCCAGATTTGTTCTGAGCAAGGCTGGATGGCCTTATAATATTAATCACTACAGGGAGCTCTACAAGGTGCAGAATGAAAGGTTCCTCTCCATTGCATTTCTCATAGTTTTTAGGTCGAGCCTAGCACAGCGCGCATGCGCTGCTCTATGGGGAGGCTTCTTGTAAGCACTCCAAAACTTCCTAGAGACTTTTACGTGTGGATTTGTTTACACCCACACATGTAATTGGCCATTGCGTATGGCTTTCACAAAATGAAAGCACGCAAATGGCCAAAGGCGTGGGTATGTCCCGCCTTTTCTTTCAATGTTCACTCCCATAGCCTATGTGTCTCGGGAGCGAGCGGAGTGAGCAGGCGCCATCTGTTTCTGATTATGTTCCAATTAGCGCGTTCGCGCGTTCGCGTTCGCCGCGCTGCCCGGCTTGTTTTTAGGTCTCGGGGCACTGGGAGTTTATTAAACCAAACAACGGGCTCTGCCCCCTCCATCGGAGTAGCTTTTGGACTCGAAGAGATCTTTCCTAAATGATCCCGCACACCTCCCGTCTTTGCCCCCTTGGCTGTTCTGTCCCTGTTGAAAAGCCACTTTCTGCTGATTAGTAGCCACCGTTTTCTCCTTTCGGAAGGAGTGTTCGTGGTTTCCTGTTGTTCGTTCCTTGGGACAAAGGCAATGAATCTGGGTTTACAGGCACGTTCACGCTTTTGTCATGCGTGCAAGGAGCTAGTAATGTAAGTAAGTTCCTTTGGTGCACGCACATACCCTATTTTACATCTTATTTGAACGGAGTTCAAACGGCCACAACAGGGCACCATTGCTCTACTGTGCCTGCCTGTAAGTTTCGCTCAGCCATTGCAGGAGGGCTTTCTTCTACGAACTCGGATCAATTTGTTAAATTAATCACCTTCTCGGGCACCAGTCTTGCTAGACCACGTGCGCCGACCTCAGCTCTTCTTTCCTAAAAAGAACTCGTTAAACAGGCATACACTGAAGGGAACAGAAAAGAAATGTAGATTTAGTGCCCTGAAGTAACCGAAAAACGGGACGTCCAAACTCTTCAAAAACTTCCAAGCTAAATAAAACAAGTATTGGCAAAACCCGTAGGTCTCATTTTTAGTTGAACTTTTGGCTTTGGCAATCAAATGGGTGGGTTGCAGGGTGGATAACAGGATGACATTAAAAAGTGCTATAAAGCAGCCAGCGCTTGCCGCTTTTTAGGTCCAGATTGACACAGACGGGGTGGTGGGAGAGGGGAGAATATACGGAGACCGGGGAGGAGAAACGGGAATGTAGGATAAGTTATTTAAAAAAAACAAGCATTTGCAATGCAATAGGTCTTGCATTTACGTGAGTTTGAGCTATTGACATAGCAAATGACAATGCCTTTTATTTTTGTTTCCGTTTTTAAAACATAAATAAAAGGCATTGTTATTTACTATGCCAATAGCTTAAACTTGCGTAAATGCGAGACCTATTGCATTGCAAATGCTTGTATGCTTTTGTCAGCACCCCCGCCAGTGTGCATCTGTGGGATTAACAAGACAAAGCGCCACCCACTTTGCGATTCTGTACACATTTGTTTTGCAGTGTTACGTAAGCAAATACGCTCGCAATAACACGCCTTTATTGTGACAAATCAACTTCTTTTAACTTGATAGTCAGGACTGCTTTAATTTGAATCTCACATTGTGGGTCACTCATCTTAGCTCATTTACATATTTGATCGAAACTTTGGTGTTCAGCGTTGAGTACTGAAATTATTCCGCCATTGTTATGTAAAAAACAGTCCGCCTTCGCAGTAGACATGTTTTTGCGGTTCCCCTTTTCGTTAACTTTTTCATGCTACCGAAACCTCCCACGATACAAGTGACACATTATTTTATTTAAATAGTGGGGTCCGGTGTGCATTATGATTATGAAACCAGTATAATGGACTTCTCTAGTCACACCCCCTCCCCCCATTGCCCTCTCACTGCACTGTCTTTATGTTTGAACAACCATCTTGGAACTGGTTTTCCCAGAAAAAAACACAAACCAAATCTTGGTAGATTTCCGAGTACTGCAGACTGCATCGGCCGGTGTTCTACGGAACACCGGAACCTTAGAAGATGCGAATCCCCAAGTACATCACGGGCACTCTCTTTAAACAGAAGGCGGGAGCTCCGCAGTTTTCAGTTTCTTTAGACATGCATCATTCATTACAATGTATTAGTTTGATTTATACTTTCTCTCCGAGTAAAGAAAGAAAATCCGCATTTCTTGCACATTGGCATAAATATATACCCGATTATAAAAACTGGAGTGAACCCACAACTGGTAAAACACTTTAGGTATTGAGTGCACTGCAACAACAAACATATTGTTTACAACAGTTAATGTGTCCAAAAAAGCTCCTTAGACACTATTCTTTTCCAACTCGTGGACAAATAAGAAAGCCACGAAGTATAACTTCTCCAAAAACCAGCTGAAATCAGCATGGGATTTAAAAGGCAAATGGCACAGCTGCTTTTGGCGGGTCCTTCAGGCTGCGCGACACCCTCCCCCACCGTCTGGCATTGCTGCTGCTGCTATTGTATAATCCACCAGTCTTAATAATAGTTTCTAAAGAGTCCCAGCAGTCTCTGTACGGCGAGCAAGAACACTTTTTTTAAGGAGCTGCACTAATAGCTAACACTTATAAGGTCCCAAAGGCGAGACCTATTGGCTATGCCAATGCTTGCTGTTAATGTGGTTAATGTTAACCTGCTGCTAAAATAATATGGTGATCTTCCACACTCTGTTTGCTATCATCACCAAAGTGCTAATTCTCTGAGTCCTAAGCCTTGCACATACACACTCTAACGAATAAGTGCATGCCATTTTTACCATACAATTAGGCTTGATTTGTAGGTAACATGTATGTATTATAAGGAAAACCTACCATGTACATCACTACCACATCAATGAATTCAAAGCAGCCCTCAAGGTCCACTTAGGTACATTCATCTATCTTGCACCATCTATGAAATTACTTGCATAACTTTAGACCACTGGTAAGATCCCAAAAAACTATGAATATAGAGACCTTGAATAGTAGTCTGTTTACCACAAACTCCAACCAACTAAGGGCCTTTTCACAATCAAGGGGATGAGGTGCACTGCCTTTGACTGCAACATTGTGAAACTTCATTTTTTGCAAAGACAGGTGAAGTTGCATGATTTTGTTAATATTGATACATATGATGTCGATGTACACCATGTTATATGTACATATAATGACGAGCATCTACGTTGTTGAATTCATCCAATATGACCTCCCCCTCAACCCAGAGTCAGAAATACGTGATCAGGCAGGCCCTGCGACCCAGGCCTGAAGTAACTGATTGACAGAACACAAGTGGGGGGACACGGATCCCTTGGACAAATTTGCAGACAGGAAAACCCAGAACGATCCCACAGATAGGCAGCAACACCACAATGGTCTCAGGAGACTGGCCCCAATAAAACACGTTTGGCCCGAGGGGGGCGCTTTCCCCAAAACATCATAAAGTCAGGTGTCACACTAAGTTAGGAACACACAGCCAATCAGAACACAGCATGAATATTACATGCAGTAATCACACGCTCCCCATGCTGGACATCTGGCCACATACCCACTGGCCCTTCATTGTGTCCACATGAGGTTGAGGCCCACCTGTGCTTCTTATCAAAAGACCAGATTTATGGCCCTGTGACTAGGCACTGATTTCTGTCTCCAAAGGAATGTACAACTGTTTTATGACACGTCGGGGCATATGTACAAGCCCCTATCGCCACCACAACGTCACCTATACTGACGTTGTGGTGGCGATGGGGGCTGCACTTTATGTACAAGGCAGCGTTAAGCTACGTAAAGTGGCTTAACGCTGCCTTGTACATAAGGCCCCCTTTCACGCTATGGTTTGCGTGAAAGGGGTGGCCAGTGGGTGTTGCGGTGGGCGTTCCACCTCAACATCCATTCATTTTGACGCTTCCCCCTATGTACATGGGTGGCGTACATAGGAGGCAGCGCCAAAATTAAGACTAGGTAAATCCTGTTCTTAAGTTGGCGAAACGAGGAGAAATGCATTATTTCTCCTCGTTTTTGCTTTTTCCATGTGTGCTGCCTTGTGCAGCACACATGGAAAAAGCAAAATGCCATGGTTTGTTTATGTTCAGGAAGGTGTCCCTTCCTGTACATAAACAAACTTTTTAAAAAAAATGCCATTTTGTCACTTTCATGTGTGCTGCATGAAGCAGCACACATGAAAGTGACAGCATGGCATTTCTAGGATTGTTTATGTGCAAGAAGGGACACCTTCCTACACATAAACAATCCTCCTCAGCATGCAGACACGTTTGCACTCTGGTGCAAGGGTGCCTGCATTGGCGCTAAGTTGCTAAACTTAGAGCCATCGCAGGGGGAAACGCAAGGCTGCACCACATTCTTGTAAATATGGTGCAGCCTTGTGTTTCAGAAGTGGAGGAGAGAGGCGTTAAGCCAGGAAGGCTAACGCCTCTCTCCTCCACTTCCTTGAACATATCCCCCCCTCATGTAATGTATAAAATGATGGCTGTAACCAATGTGCTTTGAGACAGTCTTCAGATCCCGCTCTGTTGCCTGCTCTCCCGGCCACTTCATTTAATTAAACCAGTTGTTCCTGGTTTGCCAATTGCCTCTTGTCTTTCATTTTTTCAAGGTAAATTCATATTCGAGAAGCAATTTCACTAGAGTAAATTTCACCTTTTTACCTGCTGCTGGATGTCCCTCCTCACAAAAATATTGCGTAGTAGGGAAATATTTAGGCACCCTTCATTCCCCCCCTCTGGATGTCCAACCTCTTAGGGGATGCAGGTATGCTACAGGCCATTTCAACTCTTCATGAACAAAAGGTTAGTTGTGGCGTGTGGCTGCACTTGTGATTTAGCAACCCTGGTTGGCAGTGGGAACATGTTTCCCGCTGATGCACACGGCTCATTTCTATTTCCATTTTTAAAACTTTACCAACATTACACTTTGTGATGCTGGGGAAGTTTACCTAAAATCTGTGCAGAGTTGCGAATTGTCAAGGTTTACATCTTTGAGTAACCCTTTTAATAACCCCCATGTTCTACTATGCTGTTTGTGTGCATTGCCAACTATAAACTTAGTAAAGTGTTCCATGTCGAGCAGATGGATGCTCAAATCAATGAATGAATGCCCTATTACTTACCGGTAATCTTCAATACTCATGGACCAGTTGTCCTCGTCCCATTCATTACTTGTGGAGATAACATCTCCCAGACAGAAAAAAAAGGAATACTGGGACCCTAACCCCTCTCCCCCCCACTGGGAGTACATAACCAGTACTTACCCAGCATTCCGCCTGAACTGCCAAGCCACCAACAGGAAGGCCAGCCATCCGGGAGGAAGGGAGGGGAGTAATGGATGGGACGAGGACAACGAGACCAGGAGTGATGAAGATTGCCGGTAAGTAATAGGGCATTACCCCCAGGTCCCTCCAGTCCTCGTACCATCCATTACTTGTGGAGCATACCAAAGCCAGGAATCCGGCCTTCCTAACCCCCAAAGAACACCCAGGACACCACACCAAAAGCAGCATCCCAAGTGAAGCAAACGGAAGAACCAGAGGAAAAGACAGTCAGGAGCACAGAGACCGCAACACACCCAACCAAACAAAGGGCCGCTCCACCCAGAACAAGCAGGAGACGACCCAGGAGAATGAAAAACAACAAGGCCACCCCAGGCACCGTCACCCAGAGGGCAGCCAACCCACACCGGCAACACCCCAGAACCAACAACGGAGGAGGAGCACCTGCCAAGGTAGCACCAGAGACTGCCAACCATAGAAGGACAACTAGGAGGCCACAGACGGAAGAAGACCCAAAGTGGCCAGACATCCCAGCAAAGCCAGGGACAGACCAAAAGGGACACAACCAAGGCCCCCGGAAAGGGAAGCCACAACAGGTAATAAGGAGGCAGCCAGGCACAGAAAAAGGACAAGCAAGGCACCCAGGCCCCACCAGCCCCAACCCCCAAAAACCGCAGAGTGGAAGGGAGCACAGAAAACCACCAAGAAGGCAACCAGGCAAGGACAAACAAAACCAAGGCTGGAAAGGAAGCACACCACAGGGACCCCAATCCCCAAAGGCCAAGCCCCAGAAGGGAAATGGAGGCTGAAACAACCACACCATCAGTGCAACAGTCACCAGGAGGACCAGAACAGACTGAGTGCCCGACAGGACATGAAAAGCCTGCAAGGACGCCCACAGGGCCAGAAAGCCGCCATGCCCAGCACCCCTAAGCAGCCCCCGAGACACGGCAGCTGAACCTACGGAGAGCTTCCCAAAGCAGACAATGGAAGGAACGCCCAACAATGCCGAAAGGCCACACAATCAATCGTAGAAGAGAGCTGAAGGGAAGCAGGGGAAGACCCAATCACCCCCCCACCCCCAACCAGGAACAAAGAGCAACAGGGCCAACAACCAGACCAACCCCATCACCACCAGGGAGGCCCACAGCAGGCCAGCCCAAAACAAAAAAAGGAGAGGGGCTGCCAACAGGGCCCAGGCCTACACCCAGAGGACCAGCCAAGGGCAGGACCACACAGACCAAACCAGGAAGGGAGGAGGCATAAACCAAAAAGCAAGCCCCCACCAACCCAACTGACCCAGCCCCCAGAGAGCTCAGAGGACACCACAGCCACTGAAAACCCTAGAGGAGCATCAGGCCCAAAGGCAAGAACGCCTAGTAACAACCACCAGCGCCAGCACAGGACGAGTGCCAAAGCCCCCATACAGGGAGAAGGAGCCAGGGCACCGGGACAGGCCAACAGGGCAAGACTGAGAAACCCACAAAAGAGCCCAGGGAACACCGGGACACAACCACTGGAACCGTGCACAATAACGGCACCACCACGACCAGACGGAGGCAGGCCAGACGAGCACCAGAACAGGAGACGCCTGAAAACCAACCAGGAGGACCAGGAGGCCAGACGCACAAACCCCACCAGTACAGGAAAAAACAGGGGGAAAGTCAGAGGCCAGAACCCAGCGAAGCAGAACACCCAACCAGGAAAGAGGCCAACCACAGGGCCCCAGCAAAGGAAAGACACCCCAGAGAGGCGGACACCACCAGCCCCAGAATCCGACTGAACTGGAAAAGGGCCCAGAAAACCGTGACGGACATGATAGGGGCAAGGCAAACCCCCAAGACCACAAGACCAGGGGAGCCCAAAACTAAACAGGCATGTCACTGGAAAACCCTGCCCCAAGCAACACACACCAAGGATGACACCCCCAACGACAAACCCGGGGGTCGACCCAAGGCGGAAAACATCACCGGAGATGGACAAACCCACCGGCCACCATAGACAAGCTGAACAACACGTGCATTGACCAGCCACTGTACACCCCAGACCCCCACAACCGGGACGAGGGCCACTGGACACCATGCCAACCAGCCCAAACCAGGAAGGGGAAACCCCCAACCGAAGAACCAGCCAACCAACTGGCAAGGAGGGCAAAGGACAACCCCCAGGAACCATCCCAAGTGAGCACCGACACCAGCCGCAGAAGGACCAAGACAAAGATCCACGCCAACCCCAGAGCAACCGGGGACTGAAACCACCAAGGGTCCCAGAGCCCCAGGCCAAAAACCTGGCAGGAAAACAAGCACCATGCCAGAACCCCAAGGACAGGGGAGACAAACAGGGCAGCACCCAGGCCCCCAAGAAGCCAATGACAGAACCACAGACCCGCCAGCAGAGACAGGAGCAGGACCCACCGCTGGCCACTAGTAAGCCAGACCACAAGACAGGAAGGTCAACAACAGCCCCAGAGAGCAAGCAACAGCCCGCAACCCCCAGGCCAGCAACACAGGGCCACCAGCAAAAGGAAGAAAGGAAAGGAGGCAGAAGGCCCCGGCACAGCCCAAACTGCTGAAAACAGAAAACCCTACACCAAAAAAGGCTGGTATAGCCGTTCCCAGCACGGGATCAATGAGTCCTCCAACATGGCACCCCCACAGACCCGGAAAGAGAGGCTTAGAACCAGAGAGCCACACACCAGAAAAAACACCAACCCCGAAGGTAAAAATAAAAGTCACTGGAACCAGCCACAACCCAGGCCCCAGAGACAAGACCCGCAAAACATGGGGAAAAAGCCAGGGCAGAAGAGAAGCAGCCTGTACGAAGATGGCCACACCACTGCCCAGCCCACAGTGGGGGAAGACAGGCGCAGAAGAAACCAAAAGGGAAGGGGAAGAACAATGGCCTGGGCCCCCAGCCATGCCAGGCACAGAATCGCTGGACCCCAAGGGAACCGGAACACCCAGACCCAAGGAAGACGTCAAGAAGAGGAAGGGAAGCAAGAAAAGTCCCAGGCAGACACCCAAAAGGCGCCCCCCTGCCCCAGGCACCAAGGTCCAACGGCAAGCACTGGACACACACCCAGGAGACAAGCCCACCCTGAACCAGGAAGCACCCAACCATGAGACAGGGGTAGAGGCAACACCGCCACCCCAGGAAGACAGTCCGGAGGACACACAGCCACACCCCCTGAGGGAGCAGAGGCTGGAAGGCAATAGGCCAGAAATTGATCCACGCCGCAGCAGGGCAGTCAAAAACCCCAGAAGCGCTACAAGCCCTGACACAACCTCAGGAGGAGGAGGTACTGGGGACACCAGAGGACGAACCTCCAACCACAGTGTCAAGTGCAGGGAAATCCAGCAGAAAAGTGGGCAGGAACACCAACAGACCAAGCCCAAAACACCCACACCAAGCAACAGGCGTAAACAAATGCGCAAAGACACTACTCCCACAGCCGGGACACAAACCCAGCCACAGAGGGACAAAAGACACAGCAGGGCGGAGACACAGCCACCAAAACAGATGACAGAGCAAAGAAAGCCCGGGCAGAAGCCACCGTCCCATCGGTCTACCAAGCAGGCCAGGGGCACCACCAGCACAACCCCGAAGCCGCCAAGCAGACTCCTCAGCGCGTCCAGCAACCGGCCCAGCCATCAGGAAGATGAGCCAGAGCGCTAGGGCAGAAGACACACTACCCTTTGGCAACCATGCAGGCAGGGACACCAAAGAACACCAGACCCCCCCAGACTCTGGCTCCACAGCAGCAAATAGTAAGAAACAAAGAAAAGGAAAACCGCTATGTGGTACTCGCCCCCGGGGCTTGCAGAAACCGGACCACAGCGTCATCACCACAGTCCCACCAGCCAGACCAGGCACGCACCAAAAGCCACAGTGCCTGGACAGAAGACACCGGCTTCCAGGAAACCGGGCAGTACAGGGGGCATCACCAGTACAGCCCCCAAACCGCCAAGCAGGCTCCACAGCGTGTCTTCCAACTGGCCCACCCATCAGGAAGATGCGCCAGAGCAGAAAGGCATTTTCACACCACTCGCAACCAGGCAAGCCAGGGGCATCACCAGCACGGCCTTTGAGCCGCTAAGCAGCTAACACAGTGCGTCTCAGAAGGAAGACGCAGCCTGCAACCCAGAAACCACTGGGAGGGCCGGCACCAGCTGCAAAGTGGTGGCCGGCAACAATATTGCCCCCCGGAAAGCCCAGGAGGCTGGGAGACACACCAACAAAAACTCATGACCAGCCAGCCTGGCAGACAGTCGGAGACAATGAAGACCACCACTCCCTCCAGCAGGAGCAGCACGCAGAACCTCATACCAGTTCTGTCGGCAGACAGAAAAAAGAAAAGGCGGAATGGTGGGTAAGTACTGGTTATGTACTCCCAGTTGTAGGGGGTGGGGTTAGGTCTCAACATTCCTCCGTTCTTTTTTCTGTCTGGGAGATGGTTATGTCCACAAGTACTGGATGGGACGAGGACTGGAGGGACCTGGGGGCAATATACGATTACAACGGTGAATGCATTTGACAGAGGGGTTTGATGAAGAGAGCTGCATTATATATTTGTTTAAAAAACACTTTCCTACAGTCTTGCGAGTTCTATTTTAGCTATTGATTTTGATTGGAATGCAGCCCTCTAGGGTGTCAAAAGATCATACAGCGTGCGACAACACCCATGCCTTCCTCTGAGGATTCCATATCACGGCTGTAATTAAGCCACCAAGCACCTTGCATGGCAGTAGTGGATGTGGGCAGTCAGCAGATACTACAGCAATAAAATATCTTTAAATGTATGTTTTTTTTACTTATGCCAGTGGCATCACACAGAACAGTGTATTTGTTTCAAAAAGAAAAATAGATGAAGAAGAAATATATAGGGGATAACCCCTATAACACGGCCATTGTAAAATGTGAATTTACCTTTCAACCTAAAGGCTTCAATGTAGTGATTCATCCATCATAAACTCATATAATGTGAGGTTGAAGTTTTGCCCACTTGCCCGATTTGCATGTCTAAAACAGTAGTTCCTAGTAAATGCAATTTAACTAGCTATGTGCTGAAGGACAATTATCAAATCTTCCTTTGGAAAAAATAATACTTGTGCATAAGTTATGCTTGACTCACAAAGCGTGAAAAGTCTGAATGCATGCGAGCTGGGTGTGTGGTGCACTTTTCATGGGTAAGGGAATCCATGCAATTGTGAACAGTACCCCTACAGTCATTAATATGCTTATATTTACTTTGCACTGTGTTCCCCACGCTCACTTATCTACGTTTAAAACTCAAACATGAATAAACCAGGAGTAAGTGGTGTAGAACATTTAGGAACCTGTACCATAACTTTGAGTTTTCAAGGTACGTGTGCATGAAGGCAACACTGAAGGAAAGACGTTACAACGAAAAAAGAACATGAAAAGAAACATTTCAGTTTTTATTATCCATCAAACCTTACTAATGTGTTCTGTGACTAGAACATAGATTACGTATAGGTAGGATACAGAAAATATATGTACTTGTCGACGATGTGTACATGTTGCCAATGGATGCATAAATAGCACTGGTAGAAAATGATTCCAACCGATTCTTAATTATAACTGTTACATTTTGCCATTTTCCCTTGATAAATGCTACTGAACTCCCAAGATAAAAAGGCATCATATTGGACCGAAATAATATATTCCCTTTTGACTGAGCATCCACCATGGAAGAATTCCTTTTGTAGATCTTAGTTGGCTTAACCTGACCTAAATCGACAGACTAAATAGCAACATTGAAGTTTCTGAACTGTCATCATCTTCATCATCGTTAATATCAGGCCTACTCAGTTGATAAATAAAAACAAATGTGTGAAGCCAAAATAACACAATGTCCCCTTGGCTCACCAGTGCAAAATCGGAGAGATCCCATGTTGCAGTTTTTTACTGTGGCCATAACTCAGAGTCACCCAAAGTGGTATTGCTTGTGTGCATAAAGATTTTTTCTTCATGGTCGAAGCTAAGTATGGAGCAACACATTTTTGCTCTTTTATCTTTTAGGGAGTTAGCAGAAATGGTGGACATAGATTTACTTAGGTCACTCTAACCATGGGTTTTAGTTTGTTACTGGTATCTGGGTTGACTTTTGGTTTCCATCACTTAGGAGATATCCCTATGATTTTTTTGCCCTGAAACAAAGGGACACTTGTTGCCATTTGAAGCCTCTGGAATATGTAGTCATGTTAGATCATTGTAAAATACTCTATGAAAGTTGCAAATGAAAAACATCGGTTTTTGGTGCAATTCAAAGAGAGGACACTGAGACAAACAAAGAGGGTAGGGTTGGAATAGAAATCAGGGGATGACATGGATAGCAGTTAAGACCTGGCAGTGAGGTATACATCTGTGACTAACTTTGAAAAGTGTTAGGACATAATAAGGTATGTTGCGCTGTGTTGGTTGGAAACTCAGTATGAGGCAACCTGATATCCTCATGGGAATCTGAGAACATACATACAGTACATATAATTGATTCACATGGATAATCGTTTTTGTCACCCATTCCTTCATAACTCAGTGCCATATTACAACACTTTTTAGCCTTGTGTGTTACTCAATCTTAAGAAGGGTTGCAATAAACCTTCTATTTGCTAAATAATATATTGCCTTTCCTGAAACTTAATAGCACCAAATAATTCTGTTGGAAATTTGTCCTTTTTGCTGGGTCACCCCAGTTTCGTTGGCCTTTCGGCTTAACCCCATTTTTGCTAGCTAAAGAATTCTGTACACGTTACTCCTGCTAACCAGTTGAAGGAAGTGACCCGAATAGGGTCACCCGGGTCACTCGCGACCACCTCTCTGCCTTCCAAGAAATGAAGAGTCAGTGAGACAGTAGAGAATGCAAACCAAGTTATTTATTAGTATTGCGCTGCAGCGGAGCCCAGTCTGTCAATGTAAAGAACTAAGGCAACCATTCATGGAATGATGATTAACAATAATGTATAAACAATAATAAATGGAAAGAACCAAGGCAACAACAGCTATTTATCAAAAGTACAAAATATCATTTATTTAAATTCTTGACAATGTGACGATCTATAATCTACACACACTCACTTTCATGTCTATCAATCATACTTCCATGCATACTCATGTCAATATAAAAACATTGTTAAAGTGGTGACATTTTCCACAGAATTGATGGATAGGCACAATGTATAAAAAATGGATTCAAATAGAACACAGTGGCACAAAATCAAATGACTGGTGCACCACTTTAACAATGGTTTTATATTGACATGAGTATGCATGGAAGTATGATTGATAGACATGAAAGTGAGTGTGTGTAGATTATAGATCGTCACATTGTCAAGAATTTAAATAAATGATATTTTGTATTTTTGATAAATAGCTGTTGTTGCCTTGGTTCTTTCCATTTATTATTGTTTATACATTATTGTTAATCATCATTCCATGAATGGTTGCCTTAATTCTTTACATTGATTGATTTTTCCCTACCTTAAGGAACCTCACCTAAATAGTAGGGGGCCTCTTCTTTTACGCTTGCGGAGCCCAGTCTGACCAGCTTCATGAGATAGCTGCCGAGGGACTGACCTCAGCACCCTTGGTAAAACATAATATGCATTTCCAACACCCCTAAACCCTGCCCACTCTGGAATTTTCCAGCTCAGGCATGGACGAACTAAGGAGGTACAGAGAGATGAGCTACCACCTACGGAACGGGTATATCTTATCACATTCTCAAGGTATCCCTGCTCAAGCTCGACGCTCTTCAATGCGGGAATAAGGCTAGGAGAGAGAAAAGGCATGCGATGGCAGAATAAACTATTCATTAGTACATTAGGATTCAACCTTGAATACGATACAGAGAAATAACTCGAAGGTGCCTTTTTGCTGATGCAGACAGTAAATGAGACAGAAGCTTACTTTCGATCATGATACAAAATGGCGGCTAAAGCAAAATGGTGCCGCAAATGCTAACTTAACTCGCACAATGCTAGAAGGAGGCGGCTAGGCGTATGTTCAGTCCAACAGACCCTCCTTTTAGCATTTGCTAACAATTTTCGTCTATTCTAGCATAACGAGAAAATCATTTATTGAAAACAATACACATACATGTTAATATTCAAAAATGCCTTCATCGATGCTCATTAGATCATGGCCAGCTTGCATCATCATAGCTGAGGGCTTAGTGTCATGCCCTAGGGCCTTAGGTGCAGGTGTTAATTTGCTAACACAATATGTACAGCAGGCAGGGAGACAATTAATGCACAGGCAACAAGTGAAGATGGCACCTGCAATGGCTACCAGGAAAAAGAGTATTTTCCAACACCAAGATGTTATCAAACCCCAGAACCAACCAGAAAGGGACCAGGCGCCATTCTCTTGGTGGATATCGGATGCAAGTCGGTGCAACTTCTGTATTGCTGCATAGACAGTCGGGGCATGATCCGGTATGTAGACACAGCAGCTACTACCGATGACGCAACAGGCCCCGCCCGAATAGCAAGGAGTCTAAAACCATCCAGTTTTGAAGAGCAACAAGTCTCGTAGCCTGAAGCTCAGCTGTGATGTTGGTCAGTATTCCTGCTGTAGTGTTAATAACTCCCTCCACAACTCTTGTGAGCCTGCGAATGTTAAGACTATTGGACATGGGACCCCAGAAAGGCAGAATACCCTTCATAGCATCAGTAAACTGCTGCAGGGTAGTGTCTGTCTGATCTATGTCTTCTGCATTGATAACTCTTCTAACGCGGGGCAAGTATATGCTCCTACTCTGTAATCGATGGTCTCTGTGATAACTGGATGGTGCTATAGATACTGGGGGTAGGAGGAAAGAGACATAGCATATACCAGACCACCCCCTGGGAAGCCATACATAAGCCTGGGATCCACAAATGAAGTACACATTATGGGGTGGAAGTAAAGGTGGGCTATTGGTCGTGCTCAAGCTATAGGTATAGTTGAAAATACTCTTTCCCACCTTAAGACTCCCAAAACCTTGGACACAGAAACTAGCTGTCGTGTTAACTATCGGTACTGGCATTGCCTCATCCTGAATAATATTATGCATCTGAAAGGCCCTAAAGTATTCCATGACATTAAAATCCTGAAAATCCAACATTTCATTTTGGAACCACGATACATTCTTTTTGACTTCATACATATTCATACAGGCATCTGGATGCAAAGTATCAGGGGCCCCTTGTTCTCCCGGAGTAAAACCCTGATGTACACTGATATATTTTAACACAGTTGCATAGTCAGTATACGTCATGTTCATGGCATCAGCATGGTAATGGATATACACCATGGTAAACAGTTGGAACCAGGCTTCGCAACTCCCCAAATAAGAGAAGGGTAAGGACATCAATAGATCATTTTTATGCATCACAGACGGGAGTAAGCCGCAAACCCAACAATTAGTAACATTTGAAGTGTAATGTGCCTGATGGGGCATCTGCAGAAAAACATTATCAACGTACGTTTGTCTATGCCTCTCCTTATGAGGGGCCAAAGTGACAAATACATGCTTAGGGGAGACAGGAGTAGTGCCAATCAAAGAATGCACAGGATATTTCTCTTCAAGGAACCACATAACTCCCAACGCAGTTATTAAAGAAATCAGAACAATTATCACAAAGACTGCCTTGCTTTTAGTGGACCAGCTAGACCAACCAGGACCATTTTGCTCAAAATGTGGGGCTGCTAAGGGCTGCTCTTCGTCCATAATGAGGCGCCCAAATGGGTAAATTTTTACTATTCTTTTTCTTTTCCTTTTTATATCAGACTACCAGAGGAAGGGTCACACAATGGAGCAAACGACGGCAAAACAGAGGAGAGAGACACAAAACCCCAGCGTCCTTCCGAGCATCGCTGGTAGACTCCGATTGTTCATCAACGGTGGTGCTATTGAGCACTTATCGATGGGGCTACACGATTGCAGCCCTTTACTTAAAGGAATCCGCTTCACTCAGGATAGGACACCCTCCCTCCTGGGAAGACACCCTCAACTTATCCTGTCCAGTGTCTCGGCCAATGCACCAATCTCCCTTTCCCTAATCTATCGTTGGTACCACGGACAGGGTACATACACCCTATTCTTCATCCATGAAGTCCATCCCTACTAATCTGACTTTTCCTTTGGTGCACTGTCCCTCCGTCGGGGGTGCAAATTGTACCTAGCCACTCCTGGCACTGTGTCGTCGCTGAAAATGATCTGAAACTCAGTGGGGTCAAGGGACTGAGACTTAAGCTCCTGTGGGCCAGATGGAGGTGGACCCCGGGCAGCCTTTGCTTCTGGGGGGACCGCCTCATTCAAAACAGCATCATTCTCCTCCTCCATTTGCGCCCATGTCAGTCGGGCGTCAGAAAAAGGGACAAAGCGTGGGACCCTCTCCGTCTCGTGGTCCCCTATGCCATCGAGGACCCACTGGTCGTAGGGAAGAAGTAGAGGGACCTTCTGGCAATGAGACGAGTGGATCCAATGCTTCCAGCCATCCACCTTCACTGCCGTCGGGGTGGCAAGGAGGACCTGCAGAGGTCCTTTCCAACTTGGCTCCAAATTCTCCCTCCTTTGGTAGTTCTTTACCAATATGTAATCACCGGGTCGGATATCATGGCCTGGACCCTCGGGTGTTGGCGGTAGAGCCTCGTGAATCTGTTGGTGAATAGAACGCAAATTTTTAGTCAACTCGCACAAATAGTCCACAAGCAAAGGGTATTCTATCTCGGAGAAGCGACGAGGCCGTGGAACGCCACAGACATTTGCGGGACGGCCAAAAACAACCTCATATGGTGACAACCCTGTTCTAGAGTGGGCTGTCACCCTTGTGGACAACAGGGCTA
Source organism: Calotriton arnoldi (assembly GCA_963921515.1). NCBI lineage: Eukaryota > Metazoa > Chordata > Amphibia > Caudata > Salamandridae > Calotriton > Calotriton arnoldi. The sequence goes on from CAWUFW010001381.1 coordinate 2,103,305, forward strand.
GGGGTAACGCATCTGGCCATTGCAATCCTGTGCTTTCTTTGATCTTTGCCAACTTCAATTTGAGAGTACCATTGTACTTCTCAACTAACCCTGCAGACTGTTGATGATTTGCTGCGTGAAACGTTTGCCTGATGTGCAAACCATCGCACACCAACTGGATAACCTTTGAGTTGAAGTGACTTCCGTTTTCACTCCAAATCAAACAGGGCAAGCCGAAGCGCTGGAAGAACTCTTTTAAAAGGGCCTTCGTCGTTGCTATGGCTGTGTTCTCTATAGTGGGGTAAGCCTCAATCCATTTTCTGAGCGCACAAACAACCACCAACACATATTTCAAATTATTGACTCATTCCATTTCGATGAAATCCATCTGGAGAACCTTGAAAGGGAAGGAGGGTGGTGCAAAGTTACCAGAAGGTGTAGGGGTACCTCTCCTAGGATTATGTACCCTGCAGTCCATACAGTACTTTACCAGGTGAGCAGCTACATTAGGGATGTTATCATTCTGCCATACAGGATCTAACAATTTACATATTCCCTTCGCACTAATGTGGGCTGGCCCGTGCGCCATGGTGACCACAGGGAGTACGTATGCATCTGGCAACATCCACCTCTGCTTCTCTGATTTGTCAGTCCAACACCCCTCATCATCTAAACGTCCTGTTCTTTCCTGCCATATTGCTAACTCCTCAATTGTTGCCTTGCTTTGGATTTCCTTCACATTCTCCAATGTGTCTTCAAACATCGCATTATCGGGTACCCATCTAGCAGGACCCGCCACAAACAATCTTTTCATTTTAGATCGGGCTGTCTCCTTAGCTGTCTGATCTGCAAACGCATTTCCCCTTCCTACATCATCAGTAACTGCCTTGTGGGCACTGCACTTCACTATTGCCAACCTTTTGGGAAGTGTCAGAGCTGACAAAAGCCTGTGTATCAGCGGGCCATTCTGGATTTTCAATCCATGCGAGGCCAAGAACCCCCTCTCTGCCCAGAGTCGCCCAAAATTATGAGCGACCCCAAAGGCGTACTGGCTGTCAGTATAAATATTGACAGTCAGTCCCTCACTTAACTCGCATGCTCGAAGGACAGCAACTAGCTCTGTAGCCTGGGCAGAGTGATAAGGAACACGTAATGTCTCGACTACAGTATGCAGTGCAGTAACAGCGTACGCGGCGGTGGGGGTGCCATCTGGTAATTTAAAACAAGAGCCATCGACATATAGTTCCCCTTGTGGGTCAGATAGGGGAACATCAGTCAGGTCTCCCCCATCCCTTCGTCTCTTCCTCAGTGCGAAAGAGACAATCATGCATATCTCTGTCCTTACTTTCAGAAGGGAGGGGTAGTAACGTGGCTGGGTTCAGAGTGGCACATCTTTTTATTGTGAAGTGTGGTGCAAAGAGGGTCAATTCATAACCAGTCAGATGTGCACTGGTGAGGTGCTGTGTCTTTGTTTTGTTCAAAAGTGTGTCCACAGCATGAGGTACCATGACTGTGAGATCGGTATCAAGGACGAGCCCTGCCGATTGTCGGATAGAGACAGCCACGGCTGCGACCGCTCTTAGACAGCTCAGGAGGGCTCTCGCGACATTGTCAAGCAGAGCAGAAAAATAAGCACACGGCCTCTGCTTACCTCCAAAGGCCTGTGTTAAGACAGAGAGCGTGCAGCCAGCTGTCTCGTGTACGTACAACACGAACGGCTTGGCGTAATCTGGAGTGCCAAGCACAGGTGCAGAGCAAAGCGCGACTTTTAACTGCTCAAAAGCTTGTTGACATTCTGGTGTTAAGGGCAAGGGTTCATGCACATCTTTAGTGGTTAGCTGCAACAGCGGCTTTGTTAGTAAAGAGAAGTTAGGAATCCAGTGACAACAGTACGAAGTAATGCCATTAAAGGCCCGTATATCATTCTGAGTCTTAGGGATGGGCATTTTAGCAACAGTGCTAATACGCTCAGGTGTTAGTCTCCTTCCCTCCTTCGACAGTAGGTGGCCTAAATAGGTGACCTCCTGTCGACAATATTGAAACTTTGAAAGGGACACTTTATGTCCGTGCCGTGCCAAATGTAGTAATAATTTAACCGTTGCATCTTTGCAACCTTCTTCAGTGTCAGAAGCTATTAAGAGGTTGTCTACATACTGTAGCAACACGTTACCTGAGGGAAGCGTGAGGGAATGCAATTGACTTTTCAAAGCTTGACTAAATATGCTAGGACTTTCAGTATACCCCTGAGGGGCGCGACAGAATCGGAAACTTCTGCCGGCCAGAGTGAACCCAAAAAGTTGCCTGCTATCTGGGTGAATGGGAATGCTAAAGAAAGCGTTTTTCAAATCAATCACAGAAAAGAATTTTGCAGTGGAAGGAATCATCGTCAGAAGGGCGGTGATGTCAGGGACCACTGGGAACTGAGGGACCACTATTTTATTAACCTCACGCAAATAAATCACAAATCGATAGACATCAGGATGAACATCAGAGGAATCCACGGGCGCCTTTTTAAGAATGGGAAGAATAGGGCTGTTACACACATTCGCTGCTGTCTCTTCAACTACCCCTGACTTAATCAAATACTGTATAATATGCAATAGAGCTCTTTCCCCTGCCTGTGGTATTTTGTACTGAGGAATACGAGGCAACATAGCATTGTCTTTGACCGTAATAGAGACCGGAGGTATCTGCAACAACCCTACGTCCGTATCACCTGTAGCCCACAACGTAGGCGGCACATCCTTGAATTCAGCAGGGAGTGGCACATCTTTGGAAAAACACTGTTTGGTACTAGTCACATTCGGTCCTATTGTCGTATAGACACCATCCGGAGAACAAGAAATCGTCGCCTGCAACTTCTGCAGCAGATCTAATCCCATTAAATTTTCTCCACAATTTGTCGTCAATAAGAATGGCGAATCTACGGTAAAAGGGCCAATAGTCAAGGCAAGGGGTTTAGAAATAGGGCTCACAACCGGTACGCCTGAAAAACCTACCGAAACATTATTCTGGCCAGACAGAGCTGCCCCGCGGACCAGCGAACGAGAAACAGAGTTATTCATTGCACCTGTATCCACCAAAAATTTATTTTCCGAGCCATGCAAATCCGCTGTGACATAAGGACCATGCTGATCTACTGGTATCTGAACTGGTCCCTCACCCTGTCCCTGGCTGTCCTAGCTGTAGGTCATCCCTGTCACCTCGTCCATATCATAATCATCATGATAGTATTGCCTTCCTCGAGGGTAATCAAAATAGTTCTGATCAGAACGACCCTGCAACGACTCATCTGCCTGGACCCCATCCCGACCACCGCCACCATGACCCCGTCCACGAGGACTCCGTCCTCTGGGGGCCGCAACTTTCTGCAACAATTCCGGGCACTCACTTCGCCAATGTCCCTCCTTTTTACAATACGCACATTGATTCAGCCCCACCGGTGCACTATTCCTGCTAGTGCGGGGCAACTGTTGGGCCAGACCAGTGCCACACCCTCTACCGTTCCCCCTGGCTGCCTGCTGCATCAACACCTTCGTCTTTAATTCTTTGTTTTTCTTCTCCACCTTTTCCTTCTCCTCATTTTCCCTATGCTCATAATACTGTGCCATACTCAGTATCACTGAAGGGGAGGATGTAGTCCAAGTGCTCTCCGAAGACTGTAACCGAGTCGCGATCTCGTGAAGCAGGTTCGTATCTGTTAACAAACAATCGGACACCTCCCTCCATTGACAAATCCTGTCCACTGAAGTCCAAGAACACCCCTTCAAACCTAGAAAAAAAATCAGATACGCTTTCATCTTTCTTCTGATGACATGCAGCTAACTTGTCCCAATCTACTCGTCTAGGCGGAATGAGGGAATGCATGTAGGTAATAATACAACTCGGCAAAGCTAGTATCTCCGCCCTGGGCTTCTCACCAGGCTTCCTCTCCTTATCCCATGCCCTGATCTCATCCCAAGTGCCACCCAAATCCACTGCATGGTCCTGCGTATGGACCTGTCTCCAAATATCCACTGGTACCAATAGACCAAAGAACATTTCAACATCCGCCAACGTCATCACTGTTGATGAGGCGGCCTCCGTCAGCTCTTTGTAATATGCAGTTGGATTTTTTCTAGGGTCCGGCAACTGACTCTTAAGAGGTAAAACCTCACTCCTCTTCCATGGAGTGTAAACCCATTGTTCTTGAAAGTGGGCCTCTACTCGCTGTCTGATAACTGCATTTTGCTGGTTACGCAACTCTGGTATCTCAGGGTGAAAAATAGGATGTACCTCCCTCATCGGAAACTGGGACAATGTCGTTGGCGTTTTCTGTTGTAACCTACCATGATAACCAATCAGCGTGGCAACATTACTAAAAACGTCGTTAGGAGCCATGTTGGCAAAATACACACGATCCCTGATGTCATAAATTATCTGAGGTGCGACACTATTGAAACACTGTTCCCAAAACCCTATTAGTGTGGCCGACATATGCTTGAGGGCATGCTGCTGCACAAATGGCTCATAATCCTTTACCACACTCCACATATCCTCCACGCTATAAATCGGATTCCGGGCCCACTGTGCAGCCAGATCAGCCACCATCTTTTTCTCCTCATTTCCCACATCAGTTCGAATCAGCACCCGCCCCATCTGTTCTCGTGCTGCTGCCCAGTTCCTGTCGTCCGGTCCACGTACCGGCGTCCCTATACTCAGCAATGTCGGGGAAGGGACATTTGAGGAAGACACAATAGTCGAAGGGGCAGGTACTAATGTTATTAATGGCTGTGTTGAGGGTGTGAGGGACGGAGAGAGAGCATAAGCAGAAACAATAGACGTAGCAGGGAGACTTGCAGTTATTACGTCCGCAGCATGTGAAGCTAGAGAAGAAGCAGGGGTTTGCTGTAGCCGAAGCAGCTGGGTCAAAAGCAGAAGAACCAGAGATGGAAGCAGGAGGGGCAGAAGACGGGGACGTTGGGACAACAGGGTATATCCTCTGTGGGGCATAGGGAGGCGGAGGTTGAGCGTCTAACAGCTCCTCCACGAATGTATCGCCTTCTTCTCGGACGACATAGGATTTGTCACATTGCAATCAAAACTTTCTATCAGCACACTCTATACCTTTTTCTATTTTCTCTCTATCATATGCTACTGCTTTCTGAGTCACTGTCTGCATCTTTCCTCTCCGGGCCTCTTTTTCTGCCCCCATGCGCCGTTGCCTAGCTTCCTTTTGCCACACCTGAAGAGAATCAAACATCGATTGTCTACTTTGTTTTGCAAACAATTTATCCTGCAGGAAATTCAGTTTTTGTTCATCAAAGGTACCTGTTAGTGGCCACTGCAGTTCGGCATTGTCCCTCGTATATTTGTGCCACAGTGTACTAAACATAATAGGGCCAATGCCGTGCTTCGTATACATATCAAAGTTCGGGGTGCCTTCCGGAGGCGCAGGTTGTCTTTCCTCCAGTCGAGCATCAGCAGAACAACAACGGCACCCCAAACACCACAATTTGCTCAAATAAGGCATCTTAATATAAGACACTTTAACTCCTCATACAAAACAAACAACTCACAAGTATACCCCCTATTTCTTTTTAAATGAGTCGGCCCCAAGACCACATCAAACAAAAGGGAACCAAAAGTCAGTCCTCAGACTGCACCAAAAAGACAGACAGGCTCAAGCCCTAGGCATTTTAAAGAGTACGCCGAATTCATTATGTTGCCTGGCAGCGTGTCCGCAGACACTCTGGGGTCGATTCCGATCCCGGCCGGAAGCGCACCTAACAGTATTCGTCCGGAAAAAAAACCAGCCGAATGCGTGTTTCCCGACCGATTCAAACATTCGTCCGGACGAACAAGTATGATGCGTATAACAACCCAGTTTCCGAGCGAGCCGTACTTACCCAATTCAGCTCCTGTTCCCCGCCCGAGCCGGATCCGTAAACGCTGAATCGAGTCGTACGGAAGCAAATACACAGCACCTTCCGGCCGGACGAGTACGATGCGCACTCCGTACGCGCCGAACCCGTCGTCACGTCCGGGACGTTTGAGCATCCGGGCGAGCCGTACATAAGCTCCGTTTCGCGCCACAAGACGATCCACGGCTACGAGACGAACAAGCCTGCTACGAGTACGAGTCGAAGACACGAGAAACCCGAACGAGACGATCCAAGCATGAATCCCATTGCGCAGGTCCTACCTATACTCTACATCTATTACCGGGACCGGCACGGACGCGTACGGCGCAGACGGTAAGTCAAACACCAACAATACAAACAAACGACAGGTACCCGAAATATGTCACACACACATAGGGATGCACAAATGACGTACACTAGCAACATCAGAACCATAGGGGTGGGATAGCCATCACCAATGCCATACACACCCATAGGGGGCTGGATGCCTGCCACTACCACCACCCCACTCAGGGGGCTGGATGCCTGTCACTACTACCATCCCCACCCTTAGGGGATGGATGCCTACCACTACCACCACCCCTACTCAGGGGGCCTGGATGCCTACTGCTACCACCACCCCTACTCAGGGGGCTGGATGCCTGCCACCACCACCACCCCTACTCAGGGGGCCTGGATGCCTACCACTACCACCACCCCTACTCAGGGGGCCTGGATGCCTGTCACTACTACCATCCCCACTCATAGGGGGATGGATGCCTACCGCTACCACCACCCCTACTCAGGGGGGCCTGGATGCCTGTCACTACTACCATCCCCACCCTTAGGGGGATGGATGCCTGCCACTGCCACCACCCCTACTCAGGGGGCCTGGATGCCTACCACTACCACCACCCCTACTCAGGGGGCCTGGATGCCTGTCACTACTACCATCCCCATTAATAGGGGATGGATGCCTACCACTACCACCACCCCTACTCAGGGGGGCTGGATGCCTACCACCACCACCACCCCTACTCAGGGGGGCCTGGATGCCTGTCACTACTACCATCCCCACTAATAGGGGGATGGATGCCTACCACTACCACCACCCCTACTCAGGGGGGGGCTGGATGCCTAACACCACCACCACCCCTACTCAGGGGGGCCTGGATGCCTGTCACTACTACCATCCCCACCCTTAGGGGGATGGATGCCTACCACTACCACCACCCCTACTCAGGGGGCCTGGATGCCTACCACTACCACCACCCCTACTCAGGGGGGCTGGATGCCTGCCACTACCACCACCCCACTCAGGGGGCCTCGATGCCTGTCACTACTACCATCCCCACCCTTAGGGGGATGGATGCCTACCACTACCACCACCCCTACTCATGGGGGGCTGGATGCCTACCACTACCACCACCCCTACTCAGGGGGGGCTCGATGGCTGTCACTACTACCATCCCCACTAATAGGGGGATGGATGCCTACCACTACCACCACCCCTACTCAGGGGGGCCTGGATGCCTATCACCACCACCACCACCCCTACTCAGGGGGGCCTGGATGCCTGCTACTACCACCACCCCACTCAGGGGGGGCTCGATGCCTGTCACTACTACCATCCCCACCCTTAGGGGGATGGATGCCTACCACTACCACCACCCCTACTCATGGGGGGCTGGATGCCTACCACTACCACCACCCCTACTCAGGGGGGGCTGAATGCCTACCACTACCACCACCCCTACTCAGGGGGGCCTGGATGCCTACTACTACCACCACCCCAACTCAATGGGGGCTGGATGCCTGTCACTACTACCAACCCCACTCATAGGGGGATGGATGCCTACCACTACCACAACCCCTACTCAGGGGGGCTGGATGCCTGTCACTACCACCACCCCTACTCAGGGGGGCCTGGATACCTACCACCACCCCTACTCAGGGGGGGCTGGATGCCTGTCACTACTACCAACCCCACTAATAGGGGGATGGATGCCTACCACTACCACCACCCCTACTCACGGGGGCCTGGATGCCTACCACTACCCCCATCCCCACTCATAGGGGGATGAATGCCTACCACCCATACCACCCCTAAACATAGGATGGGAAATGCATGACACAACCAGCATACTCCAACATAAGGAATGTCTGAAAATACATCCCACCAACACCATGACAAGCGTGTGTAGTCTGTGTCAAATGCCCACAACACTGAACATGTCATTGAGCATACAATGTGACCCCCTATCACATGTGTCACACATAAATGTGTGTGGGCTCCACAATGCAAGCAGACCATGACCACTGTGGCAATGGGGTATAACACCCCATCATCACAGTGACCAAAAGGTAAGTGTGGGGTCCATAGCTGAAGCACATTTTGAACATTGTGGCAATGGGGTCTAAACCCCCATCATCACAGTGACCAAAATGTAAGTGTGGGGTCCATACCTGAGGCACATTTTGAACATTGTGGCAATGGGGTCTAAACCCCCATCACCACAGTGACCAAAAGGTAAGTGTGGGGTCCATAGCTGAAGCACATTTTGAACACTGTGGCAATGGGGTCTAAACCCCCATCATCACAGTGACCAAAAGGTAAGTGTGGGATCCATAGCTGAAGCACAGTTTGAACATTGTGGCAATGGGGTCTAAACCCCCATCATCACAGTGACCAAAATGTAAGTGTGGGGTCCATAGCTGAAGCACATTTTGAACACTGTGGCAATGGGGTCTAAACCCCCATCATCACAGTGAGCAAAAGGTAAGTGTGGGGTCCATAGCTGAAGCACATTTTGAACATTGTGGCAATGGGGTCTAAACCCCCATCATCACAGTGACTAAAAGGTAAGTGTGGGGTCCATAGCTGAAGCACATTTTGAACATTGTGGCAATGGGGTCTAAACCCCCATCATCACAGTGAGCAAAAGGTAAGTGTGGGGTCCATAGCTGAAGCACATTTTGAACATTGTGGCAATGGGGTCCAAGCCCCCATCATCACAGTGACCAAAAGGTAAGTGTTGTCATGGAAAAAGCTGTAACTGCCAAACAGCATGGATGATCCCTGGTCACAGAACAACAAATACATCAGTGGCAAAGTAGTGCTTGTGTCCCATAGCAACATACATTGGGTGAGGCAAAAAGTGCAGTGCCAATAAGATATACCTTTGGACATGTGCAGACAAACATCACCCATGGGGGCTGACATTGGCAACATTCCTCAATAACACAATGACAGAAGTGACCATCATAATGCAGCCCCACATATCTGGAGCAATGGACACACAAATGTAGATATCCTTTGGAGACTGTAGATGTCAGGTGAACAAATACCATACCATGGCAGCAAAGGGACATACAAACCATGATCATTGTGCTGACTGATGACCTAGGAGTCCCAGGGACAGCAGGGGAAAGCCAACAAACAACATACAGCCAATGGCACACTAAAGATATGCCAATGCAGTGGTGCAGATGCACAAACACAAACAGGCAGCCTCACACTGCAGATCAAACACAACAAGTGATGGGGGGGTGTGCCAGTGTCCCCAGGCAACCACACAACACATGAGGAGGCCTGAATCACAATTACACAGATGTGTATACAGTGCCACACAAAAGTAAATCATGGATCGGATTCCCCTATGTGGGCAAACAGGCATTGTTAGATGAGAGGGAGCCCAAATTACACATGACACACAAGCTTGTCAGAACAGCAAATAACACAGCAAGAGACAGACCCACCACAGCACTACCCCCAGGGACCCCACATCGTGTTGACCGTGGCCTGCATGATAATCCCACTGTGATGACAAAGCTAGATGTCGTTCACACTGTGAACCACAGTCATGTGTCCTGAGCAACAAACTACCATCACACCTACACAAGCACAAATCAATCAGCACGGCCTGTCAGCCAAGGCCAACATGGAGCTAGGGGTCTAGCCGTGCAACAACTCTCATTTGCAAACACTCAACACCACACACCTTGATCTCCACCAATGTGCAGCAGTGAAGCTCACATGGACTGGTGACATTGCACATGCACCCATGACAATCCCAGGGGTGGTTGTGGGAACTAAGGTGCAGAAACCCATCACACCTGGCCAGTCAACAAGACTCGTGAATGTCTGACACACTGCACAGTACGCTGTACATGGGCATGACGTGAAATCCACCACAATCAATGTGATCCCGGACACAGTCACACACCAATGAAGAAGTCAAGGTCACCCACAAAGAACACACATAGACAACTTCCAACATTGCAGCTCTGACCCAGAGGAGTGGCAGCAGTCACACACACAACGTGTCACAATCACTGAAAGCTAACACAAACTGTAAATTACATGACTTGTGTAACCAACAAGTGCCAAGGGAATCCTGACTGTGTCTCATCTGCGTTTGCCCACAAACTCAGCCCTGACAGCAAACACACCTATGGATGACACCCTGATGACCAGTAATGTGCCATGCACCCACATCCCAGAGAACCCAGTGCGAAGATTTGCGTGGTACATAGGTCAACTCAGCAAGCATCACAAACAGGAACATCACTAGGGATCCCAGCCTGTGGTGCAAAATGGAAGTGACCACACACAGACATGCTCACACAACACACACCTTGGGCTCAGGCAATGTCACGGAATTACACACTGCCATGAGGGCACTCCACTCCTGTGTAAGGAAAGCTGTGCCATACGTTGTCTCTGCAGGGCCCTATCATATCAGCAGTACACTTGGTCACTCAGTCAACAATTAGCACAAAATGAAGGCTCTCGTCACATCAGCCTGGTCATGGGAGTGTCACCGACACCATCTGCACAGATCCAACACACATGTATAGCAAGTTGCACTGATCACACAGATGAGTCCTTCCCCATTGATGCCCAAACTTGCATGTCCAGTGGAGATGGTCACACAGTCAGGGAAATAGACATATTGAACAATGGCAAGCACAACAGATGTGCAGGGGTGTAAGCCAAAGATGTGATATTGCAAATAAAAGTATGAAATCCCATTGCCAAATATTGAAAACATGACACCCTCATATTGCTGCAAAGGATGACATGGATACACACCAGGATAGGACACATTCCCCCTGGACCACATGGGGTCCTGCACAGTAACACTTCATTTCCCTGATATCAAAAATCACCATCAGTGCAGCAAGGGCACGGTTAGCAACATCAACATCATGTACATCAGAAGCAAAACCACTAGAGAACAGAAAGTAGCTTTATTCAGCATTTGTGTGTGAAGAAGTGAAAGTCCAGAAATATGACAAAGGCCAATGGCCAGACCATAACAAGAGTCCAAACAGGGTGACAGTGCCAGATGTCACCCTTTGCATGCCTGCACAGCTACACACCAGGGACATTCCCCTCGGAGGGGCATACGGGGGGCAGGCCAGGCACCACAGGGACAGGATCAGGGCTCACCAGAAGGAGGCAGGGAAGGGGTGGTGGGTGCTGGAGAGTCACTGACAACTGCAGTGGAGGTGTCTGACATGGTGTGTGCCGGCACAACTGGGGGGCTTGAGTCAGATGGTGTGGGTGCCGGCACGACTGCAGTGGGCCATGCAGATGGAGTGGACAGGTTCCCCAAGTCAGACAGGGTGGTAGTGGACTCCACTGCAGTGCCTATCTCCAGGGGAGTAGAATGGGGTTCAGGTAAGGTGGGCAGGACAGAGGGGGAGGACACGCTCTCCACACCAGTGGCACGAACAAGCGCAGCGGGGGTGTGGTGCTGGAAGAGCAAGTGGTAGGGGAGAAGGCCGGATCATTTTGGGGATGGTGTATCTGTGGGTGGGGGAACCTGGGGCAGGGTGTGGTGGGGGTACCTGTGGAGTCGGGGCCTGAGGGATGGAGGAAGGAGACTTGGTGGTTGAGCTGCAGGGTGGCGGCGGGGTCTTGCTCTTCCGGGTCCGGGGGACTTGCAGATGGGGGCCTCAGTCTGTCTGCGCCTGGGGGAGGGTGTCCGGGGGTGAGGGGCACTCCCCTCTGTGTGGGTGGACTTCCTCTTCCCCCTGTATGCTGGATCAGCTGGATTGGAGGGAAGAGGCCGAGGTCACAGAGGAAGAGCTGCTGTGTAGGTGGGGTTGCAGGTGAGGCAAGGGAAGGGGCCTTGGAGGGAGAGGTATCGGAGGACTGCGGAGTGACTGTGGATGCCTGTGTGTGTGTATGTACCCCATCCCCTGTGGGTGTGGTATCAGTCCCCTGAGGATGCCTGCGTGCACGTCTTGTTTTTGTAGTGGGTGTGTCTGTGCTGCTCGTGTCTGTGTGTTTGGGTGAATGTGCAGGTGTGCATGTGCTTGGGACAGGTAGGGTGCCAGGAAGTGTGGATGGGGCAGATGTAGGAGGGGTGAGGGACTGTTGGAGGAGGGACACTGCTGCCATCAGGGAGGAGTCCATGGACCTATTGCTCCTCTGTAGGGCAGACATGCCCGATGAGATGCCCTCCATAAACGACACCAGCTGAGTCAACAGAGTGGTGTGGGCATGGAGGACACTCAGCATTGCTGTCTGCCCTACATAGAGCTGGCGAAGGAGGTACACAGACTCCTCACTCAGGGCAGCAGGGGACACAGGGGCAGGGGCTGCGGTGCCTGGCACGAAGGAGACACCCTCCCGAACACGGGAGCCTCCACGGACCTCAGGAATGGGAGCCGATGGGAGGGCGGTGGTGGTGGTGGTGGTGGTGGTGGTGGCGGGGACAGCAATAGTAGCTGGGGTGTGGTGGCTGCTGACACCCGCCTCCACAAGGGAGTCATCCTCCGAGCTGCTGTGGTCCTCAGCTGAGGTGGATGGTGCTGAGGACTCCTCGGTGTGGCTCCCCTCGCCCTCCGTGCCACTGGGTCCCTCCGACCACTCATCGGCTGCTGACCCAGTCTGGCTCAGCGGCTCCTCCTGGTCCGTGGAGCTGTCCCCTCCTGTGGCCGTGGATGTATCTGCAAACAATTAGGGAAACAGACAGACATCAGTCACCTGCACTGACCGCACAAAACCACAGTAAGTACAACACATTACAGAGCAAGCCCTGGCATCCTTAGTTGAACATTGCCAAAAGTGCCCAAACAGAGTAGGAGAAGCAAATTGTCAGTCTGATGGTCAACCATGGCACTCACATCCCTCCTGGCCTTGCACCCATCGGTCTGGTGTCTGTCGGATGGCAATACACCAGTGTGGACACATGCACCACCTACACAGTAGTTGGACAGTGCAGAGAACACGGTGAAGTATGTGAACATGCACACATCACAACTCTTGCCACTGAGTCAGTACAGGTGTCCGGATAAAGGGATGGCCAGAGTCTATTTTGAAATGCATGTGATGCATACCAGCACCAGACACCATGGTGCACCCATGTCCTGATAGTCAATGCCACAATGGGGTGCATGTAGCACATGTCACTCCCCTGCAGGATCACTCTTAGGAAGTTTAACGCCATGGCACAGGCATGCCTGCAAAGTCATACATCACTGTCTCCAGTCACATGGGCAGGGCAGCCAGACAACAACAGTCTGCACTGTGTCACAATCCTAGGTCATGGGGAATGCAAGTCCAGTAGCTGACAAGTGCACAAGTCATCGAGAAGACCGTCAACAGACAGCTTGCCGCCTTCCTCGAGACGAATGGATCCCTCAACCCCTCGCAGTCCGGGTTTCGGGCCAACCACAGCACCGAGACCGCCCTTATCGCAGCCACCGACGACATCAGAACCCTAACCGACAACGGGAAACAGCTGCCCTCATCCTCTTGGACCTCTCTGCGGCGTTCGACACCGTCTGCCACCGCACCCTAGTGAAGCGCCTCAGCAACATCGGAATCCGAGAGAAAGCACTGGAATGGATCATCTCGTTCCTCGCCGGAAGAACCCAGAGAGTCCGCCTCCCCCGTTCAGATCCGAAGCCACCGAAGTCATCTGCGGCGTTCCACAAGGATCCTCACTCAGCCCAACCCTCTTCAACGTCTACATGAGCCCCCTCGCAGCCATCGCACGCCCGACACAACCTCAACATCATCTCCTACGCCGACGACACCCAGCTGATCCTCTCCCTCACCAGCGACCCCACCACCGCCAGAGCCAACCTACACGACGGGATGAGAGACGTCGCCGACTGGATGAGGAACAGCCGCCTTAAACTGAACTCAGACAAGACGGAAGTCCTCATCCTGGGCTCATCACCCTCCGCCTGGGACGACTCCTGGTGGCCCCCGGCCCTGGGCACCGCGCCCAAGCCAACGGACCACGCACGCAACCTGGGCTTCATCCTGGACTCCTCCCTGTCGATGACCAGACAAGTCAACGCCGTCTCATCTTCATGCTTCAACACCCTGCGCATGCTCCGCAAGATCTTCAGATGGATCCCCACTGAAACCAGGAAGACCGTCACCCAGGCACTCGTCACCAGCCGACTGGACTATGGGAACACCCTCTACGCCGGAACCACAGCCAAACTTCAAAAGAGACTCCAGCGCATCCAGAACGCCTCCGCACGACTCATCCTGGACATCCCCGACACAGCCACATCACCGTGCACCTGAAAGACCTGCACTGGCTCCCCGTCAGCAAGAGAATCATGTTCAGACTCCTCACCCACGCACACAAGGCCCTCCACGACCTGGGCCCAAAGTACCTCAACGACCGCATGACCTTCTACACGCCCACACGCCAGCTACGATCAACCAGCCACGCCCTCGCCACCGTACCTCGCATCCGCAGAACCACCGCCGGAGGAAGATCCTTCTCCTACCTGGCAGCCAAGACCTGGAACTCCCTCCCCACTCACCTTCGGCGAACCCAGGACCATCTCTCCTTCTGGAAGCAGCTCAAGACCTGGCTGTTCGAGCAGTAACTTACCCCCTCCCCCAGCGCCTTGAGACCCTCCCGGGTGAGTAGCGCGCTCTATAAATGCCGTGATTGATTGATTGATTGATCCCCCACAAACCACATCATCTGAACTCTCATTTGTCCACGTCATACCAATTGGACATATGGGAGACATGAAACACAACCCTCGGAACATGAGCACCTCACAATCTGCTGTGAATGGGAAACAGCTGCCTGAACTGCACAGTCGCATACTCCAGTATGCACGGTTAAGTGATCAAACACCTATATGTCACACAAGTATCGTCTCCTATGGTCACATCTCCGGTGGCATGCTGAGCCCTAACCGCTAAACACCCCAGTAGTCCTGACAACAAAGCCACAGCACAATGACACAGAGGCAGACACCTGAGGGAACATTTCACTGAGCACAACGTGTCAGCTGATACACGGGAGTGGGAGTACAGAGTGTATTGTATGGCCTGGAGTAGGCATGACTGTCCTGCTCCACGTGAAAGAGGGATGAGCCCTGGACAGTAGGCAGGTGGCTAAGCATGTGTGACACACTTGATATACATACTCCTGAGGCACAAACATTGTTCACAACCGCAGCATGGGTGTGTGCCAAATACCCCAGGTACATGTGGTGAATCAGATCAGCAATTGGACCACATATCAAAGTAACACGCAGATTACATGTCAGAACCCAGGCATTGTGTAAGCAATGGACCCACCCATGAAGCCCACCACAGAGTTACGGGTACAAATGCTGTCCCCCACCTTGAGCTAAGCAATATGCAAGGACACAGTACCCAAGTGACACAATTTCCTGACTGTAAGGGCCACACCTGGGTATCAGATGAGGAGTGGGCAGTGCACAATTGAGGGACATGGGTCCTGGACCACATAACTGATGTACTGTTGAAGTTTAACCAGGCCAGAGGAGGGCACATAGCATGTCAGACAAAGCTCACAGTGCAGTCATGGACTCACCCCCTCCTTGCTGCTGTCTGCCCTTCAGCTGCCCATCCAGATCAGGGAAGACCACTGCCAGGATCCTGAGAATGTGGGGGGTCAGGGTCCGTGTCCGCCCCTCCTGCGAGGAGGCGACAGCTTCAGCTGGACCCTTGCGATCCTCCGGGTCCAGCCCCGAAGGTCCTGCCACCTCTTCTGGCAGTTGCGGATCCGGCGCTTGTAGACCCCCACAGACCTTACTGCCCGGGCGATGTCCAGCCATATTTCCTGCTTCTGGTGGGCATCAACCTGTGAGGATGACAAAGTGTAAAGGCCATTACTACAGATGCAACAAATCCGTGCATCACACATTTGGATATACATGTCTCAATCACAGGGGCACATGTTGTACATGGGCAGTGCAAGGATGGCTATGAACAGTTTGCCAGCAGTTACTACATGGTATCATTGCCTGGGAAGTCAAACCTTGTTTAAATGCACTGTTACTGCACTATACCTGTTCAGTGCATGTAACTACACACTATGGGGGTGAGAACTACTCAGTGAGCCTGCTAGCCAGTGGCGTGCAGACTGTAAGTCTGGCTAGTCAGACAACATGCACATTTGTAAGGCAATGGACCACACTCACCTGCTCCCCTGGTTTCCCATACAGCTTGCTGTACTGTGGAAGGAGGCTGTCCAGCAGGGCCTGGTTCTCCTCAAGGCTGAAGGCTGGGGCTCTCTCCACAGTACGTGCCATTGCAGGATCCAGAGGATGCAGAGACAGCAGCAGTGGTGGTGGCAGATGTCGTCCTGGAGCATGTAGTGCAGGCAAGTGAGCTCTCAGGGGAACAGCCAGCATTATATGTGTGCTGCTGAGGCAGATACCGTCCCATGTGTCCAAAGTGATAGGTCCAAGTCGTTTGCATCTTATGAATCTGGCCAATCCATGGAATTGCACCACTTACACACGCCCACAGCATCCTTCAAAAGTTAAACTTCATGACACCCATGCATTTGCAACATTGTTGTGGGTGGCCAACTGAATTCACAGCATCAGACTCGTTCAACTTTCGAAAACGCGTCCGTTGCCATGCCAGGCCATAGCCAATGCGTGCGCACCGATCGGTCCATTGCTGTACAACGCGTATTCCGGGTACAACACGTACCCGCACACAACAGATGCAATGGGCCGGCCGGGCACACCGATCGGTCCATTTCTGTACAACGCGTACCCGCTCACAACAGATGCAATGGGCCGGCCGGGCACACCGATCGGTCCATTGCTGTACAACGCGTACCCGCACACAACAGATGCAATGGGCCGGCCGGGCACACCGATCGGTCCATTGCTGTACAACGCGTACCCGCACACAACAGATTCAATGGCCAGTGCGTGCACACCGATCGGTCCATTGCTGTACAACGCGTATTCCGGGTACAACGCGTACCCGCACACAACAGATGCAATGGGCCGGCCGGGCACACAGATCGGTCCATTGCTGTACAACGCGTACCCGCACACAACAGATTCAATGGCCAGTGCGTGCACACCAATCGGTCCATTGCTGTACAACGCGTATTCCGGGTACAACGCGTACCCGCACACAACAGATGCAATGGGCCGGCCGGGCACACCGATCGGTCCATTGCTGTACAACGCGAACCCGCACACAACAGATTCAATGGCCAGTGCGTGCACACCGATCGGTCCATTGCTGTACAACGCGTATTCCAGGTACAATGCATACCCGTACACAACAGATGCAGGGGGCCGGCCGGGCACACCGATCGGTCCATTGCTGTACAATGCGTACCTGTACAGGTCAGTCGCATATGTCACCATGCTTGTCACTGGTGAACGTATGCCAGCCACATATACCTGCCAGAGACCCAGGGGCACACCTACAACACCACACCCAGTCTACACTGTTTCCTAAGGCATGTAAGGCTGCATTACATTTTCTGTGTATGGGGGTTAACATGTGGTTTCTGTGGTGACACTTGTGGGCAGCCACACCCAGGCTGTGCATGTGTTAATGGGGACAGGGTCCTTTGTGTGTTGTGCACATGACCACTGTGATGTGCAACAGTTCATTTCGGAGCATGTGGCATGGTCACATTTCCAGGTTGTGTATGTGAGGTGAAATGTCACATACCCCCTGGGTCCCATGGGGGAAGGCATGTACGTCACAGGGTGACCCATTGCCACAATAGTGATGTCCCTCCACAGTCTGTGTGCATGTTGTGTTTCCGATGTCTCTGATTCCATGTGCACGATGGGAGACAGTCTCCACATCAACGTTGTTTGTGCATGGACTTTGATGTTGTGCGTCACTGGCGTCCATGTCTGTCCTGCGTAGGCGACAGGGGCCACTACCTGTGGGAGTCATGTTTGTTTTTCTGACGTGTACATGATACGCCATGTAATGCCAGTGTCCATGTGGCAAGACAGGGTCACTGGGAATCTACCTGTCAATGAGCTGTGATGCCTGTGGCGCATCTGTCCAGACATGTCACTGTGGTGTGTGTGTGGAACGTGACAGCAGTAAATGGGTACTTGACACAGCCTAATGGTTTCCCATAGCACAACCTGGAACCTGTTGTCCACACATGTTGTACTGAGTAGTCAGATGATGGCCATGTAGGTGCGAGTTATGTGCGAACAGAACGGCACACACATCAAGTACTTGTGTCTCGTAATTATGTATCATGTGAAATTGAGTATGGTGAATGGCACATATGTGGGGTGACTGACAATCTTTCTTTCCTCAACCTATGCACTGCAGGGCTCCAGCTGTCCATAGACCATTCCCTGACCTGGCAACGATGGTGGAACGTGACAGCATCCGACGGTACCGCTTCACCAGGCAGGAGATTGAGGATTTGGCAGTGCGCTTGGCACCACATTTGCAACCTGGCCGGCCGTACCCTACGGCGCTGACCCCCAAGGTGAAGGTAATGGCAGCCCTACACTTCTTTGCCACCGATACCTTTCAACACACTGTGGCGACTGCCGGTGGGATGTCACAGACTATGTTCAGCCGTGTGCTACGCGATGTTTTGGAGGCAATGTTGAGATGCCTGAACCAGTACATCTATTTCCCTACACGTCAACAACTCACTGACGTCAAGAGTGACTTCTATGCCCTGGGGAGGATGCCACATATCATTGGCTCCATTGATGGGACACATGTGGCTTTGGTACCACCACAGGCACATGAGCAGGCATACCGGAACCGGACACATTACCATTCGATCAATGCTCTGGTGGTATGTCTTGCAGATATGACCATCACACATGTGTGTGCCCGTTTCCCTGGTTCAGCACACGATGCCTACATGATGAGGAGTAGTCGCATCCCGAGGATGATTGCACAGATGCAGAACCAGCGTGCCTGGCTTGTCGGTGTGTACTGACTTTGTACCATTGTGTGTGTTCTGCTCTGTAGTATACCGCCCACTTTTCCAACTCAGCTAATGTGCACTTGTCTGTCCGTAGGTGACTCCGGATACCCCAACATGCCGTGGTTGCTGACAACCCTCAGGAACCCTGTGACACCAGCCCAGATGCGCTACAATGAGGCACATGGTCAGACCAGGAGAGTGAGAGCCGCTTCCGCTGCCTGGACAAGAGAGGAGGGGCCCTCCCATATGCCCCAGCAAAGGTGTGCAAGATTGTCATTGTCTGCTGCATGCTACACAACCTGGCAGTGCGGAAGGAGTTGCCTCTCATCCTGGATGACGATGACCAACGTCCGCCACCTGTGGAGGATCCTGGCCTGGACCACGATGCCAGTGATGATGATGATGATGATGGTGATGTCCGCACACAGCTCATCACCAACTTCTTCAGCTGAATGTGAGTATCCAGGGAGATGCAATGTGAATGATGTGAGTTTGCATGATATGTGTGGATGGTGCTCTGGTGCTGTTTGAGTGTGGCCATGTGCTACTTGACTGGATCCGTGCAGCAATGTGTCCTTACAGGTAGTATGTACTCCCCAACAGTTTTGACATGCTAACTTGGTTTTGTGTAGTTGTCTTGTGACATGTATTGGGCATGAGTATTGCAGTTCTGTCTTGTTCTTCAGTGGTTTTAACTGTGTGTCATGTCTGTCCTTCACAGGGTGCTTACTGAGTACTTTGGTCAACTTGGATCCCCCGACACCATGATTCAGCTTTCAGGGTGGCAGCAGTAGTTTCCCTACAGGTGATGTGCCACACACCCCTGGACTTCATATCTTCTGCACTTGTTGAGTGTGTGGCCACTGCCACATGGGTAAACCTTGCATTTGTAGTGGAAACAACATGTTGCAAATGTGTAATAAACCTGTGCTTCACTTTGGGATGTGCGTTGTCTGTGGTCACACATCTGACTGACATTTGCTTACTGCACCTGTGGGCTAGTTGACACAGACTCTGAATAGGTGTGGTGTCTGTGCATTCCACAGTATTTCCTGGCAACATCACTGTAGGCGATGAGTCCGATGGCCCTGGTGTCTCTGTGTTGTGTAGCCCTAGTGGTGTGTCTCCCTCATATGTGTCACGTCACCATGACTCACATGACGGTGTTGTACTTGCTGTAGCAGTTAGCATACACAGTGTAATTTAGCAGATCATCATCACCATAACAGTATCCACATTTGAATAACAACAGAGGCAAGTATGGTGTACTAGTGATTTTATTTACAGAAATGTGTGTGTGTATAGTGCACATGATGGTGGGTGCTGTACATTGGGATTGGGATCCAAAGTTCCCAGATGAGTTGGAAGTCTTGGTAGCAGAAATGTCCTGAGTGAAGTCCACAGTCATATGATACATTAGTCCAACTTGAACTCCCCATGTCATGTGGGAGAGTTGTGTTGCATTCGACAGGGTGAAAAGTTTGCACACAAAGGAGATTTTCCGGAACAGGTGTTGGCTTCCTGGGGGATGTACGTGGCCATCAACCTCTCAGTTTTCCTTCCTCGGACGACCCCTCTTCTTTGGGGGGGACCCTCACGTGCAGGCTGCGGCGGTGCAGGGGAGTATCCGCCAGAGTCCTCCTCCCTCCCTGTGGCGGTGTCAGTTGTTGCAGCACCAGATGTTGTGGGCACACAGGGAGGTGTGGCCATGTTGGTGCTAATCTGGCGGAGGCATGTCAATATGTCCCTATGCACCGCTGTGAGTTCTTGCAATGTGTCCCACTTGGGCTCCATGCGAGACATGTGTGTCTCCACACGGGACATGTGGGAGTCCAAGCGGGCATGATGGGCATCCTGCTGCTGTTGTATGTCCTTGAGGATCCCCACTACCTATCTGACCTCTCCGGTGCTATCCTGGTACGCATCAGCGATGCGTGCCAGTTGTGGGTCATCATGCAGTCCAGACCCCTCTGCAAGCAGCGACCTATGTCTATCACCCCTCCCACCACCCCTGGCGACACGTGCAGGACCTGCGGTGGCACACACAGGTGACCCAAGGCCCCCTTGGGGGTTGTTAGTGGTGTTGTTGTCCGATGCTCCACGGTGGGCCTGGGGCCCTGTGCTGTTATCATCGGTGGTCCTTGGTCTGTCCGTGTCGGCGGGGGTGGTCTGTGTGTTGGCAGTTGTTGGAGGGGTGGGTGCAGGGGGTGCAGATGTTGGTCCTGCTGGTGCTGCATGATGACTCACACCGGAGGTGCCAGGTAGGTCTTCGCCATCCGAGGAGGGCAGAGGCTGTTCCACACCAGTGAGCTCAGTGTCCCCCGGAGCCTGGGACAGGGACTCCTCCTCGCCTGCTGCTGTGTCCCGATCATCATCACCTGTATTTGGATGAGACGCACATTGTATGTTATGTTTCTACAGGCATCAATGGTTCACACACCTGACAGTTGTGACTGTACCTCTGGATGCGGGCATATACATTGCATTGTCCTTAATTGTCACAGTAAGAGGTTGATATTGGTGTAGCACATTGTCCTGCATACCTGGGGCATTTCAATGTGAATGTTGAGGTGTGTGCATGGCCAGCATTGGTTGTATTTGGTGGACATCCGGCCATCCTTCTCCACCTAGCCCAGTTATCCCACCATGAAGCATGCCACCCTTGCAGTGGGTTCAGGTTGACTCTCAGGATGTCATTCAGTGGTGTTCTGCTGTTTGTTGGTGCTCAGTTCCCAGCAGGGCCTTGTGCTCCCCACAGCAGTACCCAGTGTCAGCCATCTTGTCAGTCCTTATCCACTCCCTGTGATGTGAGCATGGTTCAGAGTGGTGTAGATGGGCCAATTGTGTGGGTGAGCAATATCTGTGACTCCAACTCCCATCATGCTATTGCCTACACCTCCCTTCCCAGCATGCCCATACTTCCTTCCTTTTGAGTGGACTTCACTGTGTGTGAGTGTGACAGCAATGGCAAGATGGCTGACAGTGTGGTCCTGTTGTTTGTTGGTGCACAGTTCCCAGCAGGGCCTTGTGCTCCCCACAGCAGTACCCAGTGTCAGCCATCTTGTCAGTTCTTTTCCACTCCCTGTGATGTGAGCATGGTTCAGAGTGGTGTTGATGGGCCAATTGTGAGGGTGAGCAATATCTGTGACTACAACTCCCATCATACTATTGCCTACACCCCCCTTCCCAGCATGCCCGTACTTACTTCCTTTTGACTCTGCTTCCCTGTGGGGTAGTGTGCCTGTGCTGACAGGAAGGCTGACAGTGTTGTCCTTGCGTTTGTTTGGCTACAAGTCCCAAGAGTGTCCCTATGCTTCACACAGCATTACCCAGGGTGGTGGTTCTTTGTGGGATCTTCATTTGGTGTGTGAGGCATTGCATTCTCCCAGGTGGGTTATGTGGAGTTTGTGTTGAGGGGGTGTGTGAGGAGAGCTGCTTGTAACTATGGTCAGTGCTGTCAGTCCTCCTTCCCACCCAGCCAGATATCCCACCATGCAACGTGCTTGCATTGCAGGGAGTGCAAGTTGGCTTTCAGGATGTCAGGCAGTGGTGTTCTGCTGTTTGTTGGTGCACAGTTCCCAGCAGGGCCTTGTGCTCCCCACAGCAGTACCCAGTGTCAGCCATCTTGTCAGTTGTTTTCCACTCCCTGTGATGTGAGCATGGTTCAGAGTGGTGTTGATGGGCCAATTGTGAGGGTGACCAATATCTGTGACTCCAACTCCCATCATGCTATTGCCTACACCCCCCTTCCCAGCATGCCCATACTTTCTTCCTTTTGAGTGGACTTCACTGTGTGTGAGTGTGACAGCAATGGCAAGATGGCTGACAGTGTGGTCCTGTTGTTTGTTGGTGCACAGTTCCCAGCAGGGCCTTGTGCTCCCCACAGCAGTACGCAGTGTCAGCCATATTGTCAGTTCTTTTCCACTCCCTGTGATGTGAGCATGGTTCAGAGTGGTGTTGATGGGCCAATTGTGAGGGTGAGCAATATCTGTGACTACAACTCCCATCATGCTATTGCCTACACCCCCCTTCCCAGCATGCCCATACTTTCTTCCTTTTGAGTGGACTTCACTGTGTGTGAGTGTGACAGCAATGGCAAGATGGCTGACAGTGTGGTCCTGTTGTTTGTTGGTGCACAGTTCCCAGCAGGGCCTTGTGCTCCCCACAGCAGTACCCAGTGTCAGCCATATTGTCAGTCCTTATCCACTCCCTGTGTTGTGAGCATGGTTCAGAGTGGTGTTGATGGTCCAAATGTGAGGCTGCCCATTATCTGTTACTACGAGTCCCATCATGCTCTTGGCTACACTGACTTCACCAGCATACACAGGATTCCTTCCTTTCTGTGAGCTTCCCTGTGAGGTGGTGTTCTAGTGGTGGCTAAATATCTGACAGTGTTTGTTAGTTAGATTTGTGCCACTGCCTAGCTCTATTTGGTATTGGGTTTGTACATGTCATGACACAGTTACATATCACTATGACATGGCATGTATTGTGTTTATCTGACTGACATACACTTCTTGGGATGATTATCTTTTGGTTGCTGTTGATTTGCTAGGGGTGCATGGTTTGACTATCCCCTTGACAGTGATGTGTGTGTATTGGCACACAATATTGTATATATAAGTTGTGTACTCACCAGGCTCTGGGATGTTTGTTAGTCCATATACGCTCACTGGTGGTAGGATGGCCCGCACCTTCTCCTCCCAGGGCCTGAGGTATACTGGTTTGGCAGGAGGGCCACTGCCGGTGTGCTGGCTCAGGAGGTAATCCTTCTTCAGTAGGTTCCTGACCCTCCTGCGCACATCATACCACCTGTTCTGGATGTCTTCCTTTGTGCGCAAACATGGTGATTGTGCGTTCACCCTGTCGACGATCCTCGCCCAAATCTTGGTTTTCTGTGCCATGGGGGTCTGTTGGACCAATGTGCCAAACAACTGTGGCTCTACCCTCAGGATCTCATCTACCATGACTTCCAATTCACTATCTAGGAACTTTGGATTCTTCTTTAGGGGCATGGTGATGGGTGGTGGTGGTGATTGATGTGTGTGTGTGTGTGCAGGTGAGGGTGTGTGTGTGTAGGTTTTGCTGTGTGTGTGTGAGGGCGCTATTTGTTGAGGTGCTAATGGTGTGTGGCTTTTGTGTTGGATGAGCTGTGTGTGTGTCTGCTGTCTGCTGGTGTTCTGTGCTGGCAGGTCAGTGGAATTTGCAAAGGATCATGGTAGGGATTTGTGGCCTTTATGTAGGTGGAGTTGGGGGTGTGTTCTTGTTCCATTTTTTCCCCCCCTGTATTTATTGGCTTTGTCATTGCTTGTTTGGCCCTCTTTTTTTGTATTTTTTCATTTGTGATTATTGTGCATGTAGGAGTCGTTCTTCTGACAGAGTAGGACGTTGCAGTTATCTCGTGCGCGCCTCTCCGAGTCGTTCCCGCTGTGTTTCAGCTCAGTTTCATATGCGGCGTACGCGTCGGTCGCGGTCTATTGTGTTTGTTCGGCTGTGTTTTGTATGCGTGTCGGTCGTACGGCTTGGGCTCCGTGCGAATCGGTCTGCTTTTGCACCCATTGCATCGTACTGCGCGGGTCGGTGTTCGCGGGTACGTTTCGTTCGGGTTTATTCCTGGTGCGTGTCGGTCGGTTCGATTCGCGTGGTTTCCTGGCCGGATAGCTTGTTTCCGTCCGGGTCGGTCGTTCGCCTTGAGTTCCGAACGAGTCGGTCGTGATTCACATGCATTTCATCGTACTTCCCAGGTCGGGCAACGCCGGTACGTGTCGGTCGGACTATGATCCCGTACCGAGTCGGTCGGTATTTTTTCCGGCCCGAATCGGATTCGGCCCCTAAGTGTCTAAACGGTCCGCAGACCAAACAAGTTCAAACAAGCCAAGAAATGGTCTTCAGACGCGCCATATTCACCAAAAGTCAAGACAAACCCACCTGGTGCACGCAGGTCGAACAAAGTTATTCTCCACTGCCGACTCTTCGGACCAAACGGTCAGATCCAAGGGTATCGTCTTTCAGGACCCCAGCCAGGATGACCACTGGGCGAGGCACCACCCGATCAGACAGGCGGCGCAGCTGCGAGAACTAAGCTCTGTCTTGTGGGGATCCCCGATCCGCCCATCCGACCTGACACAGCCCCGTCCTCCACACCCTTTTGCGGGCGAGATGGGTCAGCCCGATGGAGTCCCTGTTCGGGCGCCAACTAAAGGAAGTGACCCGGATAGGGTCACCCGGGTCACTCGAGACCACCTCTCTGCCTTCCAAGAAATGAAGAGTTGGTGAGACAGTAGAGAATACAAACCAAGTTATCTATTAGTATTGCGCTGCAGCGGAGTCCAGTCTGACCAGCTTCATGAGATAGCTGCCGAGGGACTCACCTCAGCACCCTTGGTAACACATAATATGCATTTCCAACACCCCTAAACCCTGCCCACTCTGGAATTTTTCAGCTCAGGCATGGACGAACAAAGGAGGTACAGAGAGATGAGCTACCACCTGCGGAACGGGTACATCTTATCACATTCTCAAGGTTGCCCTGCTCGAGCTTGACGCTCTTCAACGTGGTAATAAGGCTACAAGAGAGGAAAGGTATGCATGCGATGGCAGAATAAACTATTCATTAGTACATTAGGATTCAGCCTTGAATACGATACATAGAAATAACTCAAATCTGCCTTTTTGCTGATGCAGACAGTAAATGAGACAGAAGCTTACTTTCGATCATGATACAAAATGGCGGCTAAAGCAAAATGGTGCTACAAATGCTAACTTAACTCGCACAATGCTAGAAGGAGGCAGCTAGACGTATTTTCAGTCCAACACAGTGGTAAAGTGCTTGAGCTCCTCCTTGCAAAATGGTAAAATTGGGGTACTCCAGATTAGCGTATTTAACTTTCCTCCAGGTCCCTAGAATATGGTACCCACAATTTACCCAGGGCCTGTAAGTTAAATGTCACCTGTGGGCCGCAGCACTTATTGTGCCACACACTTCTGTGACAATTCCAATATAACTGCAGGACTGTCACCAGTAGCCTGGCTGTGCAGGTTTAAACAGCAAAATAAACCCTTTTGACAGGCCTCAACCTTCCTTTTAAATATTAATAAGTCACCCCTAGGGTGGACCCTATTGCCTACAGGTTAGGGTGCATGGCATTTAAAAATAGGACACATATAAGTTTAATATTCCACATGTCCATATAGTGAAAAAGCTATTTTCACTGTAGCAAGACTGACTGCTTCCATGAGCAAACACTAGATTACATAACAACACCTTATAAAGCTACTTGTGGTTGGGTAGCAACTAGAGAAATATTTTGGGGACTCTTTCTAATAGTTAAACAAAATCCAATTTAATGGTAAAGTCGATTTTACTAACTATTACAGAAAAGGTACTTTAGAAAAGTTACCTCTTGCATGCCTAAAGCCTCTGGAGGCCTTTCTGTAATTATTTAACTGTCATCCGTAAGCTTGATGGCTCCCCGGTGGTGAGGTGTGAACTGCTCCCACGACAGGGACAATGGGCCTAGGGTGTGGGGATGTGTTGTCCTCCCCTCGACAGGATAGTCTGGGGCTGTACCCAGACCCTTGGTGCACCTTAAAGGGACCTCCCCTGTCACAAGCAGATCGAGCTCTCACATGGACCTGCCTCCCCTTTAAAAATTAATATCTCAGGTTCCCTTTATTGGATTTTTTATCATTTTGGTGTAATTGTGTTTATTACATTGTACTTTATTTTTCTAATTCAGTTTGGGTTTTATTATTTTACATTTCAACTTTATTCCTGTTTTAGTACTACATAAATAGTTTACACATTGCCTCTACGTTAAGCCTGTCTGCTCTGTGCCATAGCTACCAGGGAGTTGAGCTCAGGTTTATTTAGTGACTTTAATGGTTCACCCTGACAAGGACTGTGACAAGGATTGTGATTATTACTTGAGTTGGGTTCTCTCCCCTCTCAAATATTAACACAATTTCTTACAGCTACACAGTGCTCTAATAGGAAACTTACAGAAATTAAGGGCTTGATTTTCTTTTCATATTTTTTATTGAATTTTCTACAGACACACAGCATGTCATAACTGAATAAACAAGGCAAAAAATAAAACCCCAGAGTGATGTCATGTATGAACCTGTGGGCAACAATGCACCGTGACTCGGATTTATCCATGTATCCTCGATAGATGACCAGACTGCACAAGACAGCGATCGCATGGAAAATGCAGAGCATCCACCAATAGACCTCCATCACAGCCTCCCGAGACCCTCCCCATCCACCCCACTTCGGTATATAGCAGAAAGTTGGGCCTCACTGTGGTGTGGGTAAAGGGGAGATATCTATTGGAAGAGTTGTAACATTTAGGAAGCTGTGCAGCCGGGGACCATATGTCCTTGGTCTGGCTAGCCGAGGCAGGGTTGAGTGGTAGTAGCCCAATTGTTAATTTCAATAAATCAGTTCCAGCAGCCAGGACTTGACCGTCAGTGATCGATTTCTGCCCCACACACGCAATCCATCTTTTCTCCAGCAAAAGCACCACAGAAGCCAATCGTTGAAACCCTGTGGGAATAAGGACATATAGACAAGCAGTTCCCTCTGCGATGACAGCTGTAAATGTATGTCGAGCATTAGTAGTTCAATCCCTAGTTCTCTCTAAAATCGACTACGGGAACGCCATCCTAACAGGGACTCCAAAAGCTCACCTAGCCCCACTAAGGGCAGTGCTGAACATGGCCGCTCGACTCATATCTGGAGTGAAAAGATTTGAACACATCACTCCAGCTCTCAACTCCCTCAACTGGCTTCCCATGGAAGGGAGGTCTATTTACAAGCTGGCCTGCATCACACACAAAACCCTTCACTCTCCGGCCCCCAACTACCTGACCAACAAACTGGTTAGAGCAGGTCAATCCAGAACGCTTAGAAGTTCTAACTCACTCCTTCTTATCCCTCCAAAACTGAAAAAGAAAACCACCCAATACCGATCGTTTTCTGGCAACGCTCCCAGGAAATGGAACGCTCTCCCTAGAGTCCTCGGATGCAACCCCTCCTTCTCCTGTTTCAAAAGGGACCTGAAACTCCATCTCCTTAACAAATACTTTCCTGACCAACGTCAACTAACCTAGACTTCAATATCCGAGTTGACTCCTCTCTCTCGACATTCAAGGATAGTGGTGACCGGACTGTGTTAACCACCTTCGTTTGTCTTCTCTCCCTCCGCTGCACTGTTTATCTATTTTTCATGTTGTATTTTTTATCTCTATTTTGCTTCCTTACTTCCTTCCTACTATGTAATGCAATTTCCTTTGGTTTTTTACAGTGTGTATGTAAAGCGCTCTGATACCTACGGGTCTAGCTAGCGCTATATAAAACTTTTAAAATAAAAAAATAAAATAAAAAGTGATAAGTGTTGGAATATCTCCTCCCTGTAAGTGTACATGGGGGGCAGGACCAGGTTGAAGGAAAGAAGTCAGCTGTGTGGCATGGCACTTCTAGCAGGCTGATCGTTAATCAGGTCTCTCTTCTCAAGAAGCATCAGGGTGCTGTAGAGTTGGCATAAGAACTTGAATTGAAGTAAGCGCAACCTTTTGTTAGGGGAAATTGCCCCCATCTGTGCACAACTGTAAAACTAGACCTTATCTGGTAGCGAGGTTTGAAGATCAGATTCCCACTTTGTTCTAGTGCTGGTAGCCAGGATAAGGAGTGTATAGTAGTGTAAACTTAAATGACAATGTGTTTGTTAAAAGTCAAAGCAGCAGTGCTGCACACGGATAGGTTACTGTGGAAAGGCCGCCCAGAACACTGCTCTCAGTCTGTAGTACATTAGTTGGTCTAGTGGGGTGTAAGCATGTCTGTTTTTGATGAGGGAATAAAGCTTCCTTCAGGGAACAGGTTCACCAGTGCTGCCAGACCCCTACTAGTGAATCTATCCCGGAGTGTCCTGTCTTTAGTGAGTAGGTATAGTGTGTGATGTGTAAGCGATTGCATGGGAACATATAGTAAAGGACATGCAGAGCGTTTGCTGATTTTTTCCCATGCTAGTTGCATGCAAGCCTCTGAATTTATCTACAGGTGGTTCCGGGCTCCGGGTGCTTAGTGCAGTCATTAGCAATAATGGGGCCAGTGGGAAGGACTATTTTTTTTTAAAGGTAAACATATGTGTGCATATTTACGTATTACTTATTTGTAAATCTACATGTACCTCTCCAGTTGTTTGTTATTCACCATTCCCGATTGAAGATTCACACCTAGTCTCCAACCCCCTAAAATGTAGGATGGAGCCTCCTCCAACTGAACGTACCAGCGTAAGGTTACTACTAGTAACTTTTCATCTTTTGGTGATGATCTCTGCCACTGAGGTGAAGATGCCCACAGTTAAAAGATAGAAGAGGCAAACATATCCAGCCATTGCATTATGGATTGTAGAATGTGAGTGGTATGGGATTGAAATTAAAAGGAATCTGGTTATGTTATGTAATTTCATGTTATGCTATGTTATGTTGGGTATTGCAGCACAGGGCTTTGCTGTGTTCTCTTATGCTATTTTAATTGCCAATAACATACACATTTCGAGCTGAATCATCTCTCAGCATGACCATTAGGGGAAGACTAGAAGCGAAGAGAAGAGGTTAGATTTGGAAAAGTAATCAATGCGTCAAAAAGAGAGTAATCATGGCTTGAGAGTGAGCATAAACTGTAGAATTGACAGTAAGAGCAATTGTGATCTGACAATAATTTTGAAAATGAAGCTGGGGTAAGAGCAGTGAGTAAGGTCCACTGAACTGACAGAGAAAACCTAGCAGGCAAGTAACTGTGGACGAAAGTAAAAAGGCCCTTTCGCTTCTTCTCCCCATTCATTGCGATCTCCTACTTTTTCCTTCTTTTTTCTAGTCTTCACATCTCCTTGTCAATTCCGCCTTGCTCCTCCTCTTACTTTCTTCTGTCTTTCTTCTGTCTCCTTTTCTTTTTCATTCTAACAACTACTTCTTCCTCTTGCCTTCGTTTCCATTCTCACCCTCTTACTCCACCTTTCTCCTACTCTCTTATCTGTATTCTGATAGCATCTGTTGCTTTTCATTCTTATTTTCCATCCTTTTCCACTTTCTCCTCCTCACTCACATCACATCCCAATCTTTCTCGATCTTCCTTCTGCTCCTTCTTTTTCATTGATTTCCCTTCAACACCTCAGCTTAACCTGTGTTATGACATCTCTACATTGTTGGACCTTCTCCTCATCCCGTCTTCAATGAGCTTTCTGTCTTGAACTATGCTTCATTTGGTGGGATTGTAGCAAGAACACTCATTTATGGACAAAGATGCTCTTACATCTTGCACCAGGACCAGTTCACCCACGGTGTTATAAATTAGATACATTTCAGGCTACTTGCCTTTCAATTGTTTCCACAGTCAAGTGCTTGGTCAATAATGCCGGACAAGACATCTGACTGATGTATTTTATGGGTATTGCCATTCTTCAGGGGAGAATCTTACTACCATATGAGAGTGCTTACATGCTGCTTATTTATTATTGTGGTAAAATATCAAACACATATGATGTGAGCAAATGACTCCGACTACCGATACCAGATTCCTCTCCAGCTCCAATGGAGCCGATATAAGGATCCCACAGGTTGAGGTGAACACTATCAAATATTGCAACATTCTTACCATAATGCATTATGATATATGTGGTTCAGTTAATGCACATTTAGATTATATTTGCAATCATACACTGGCTCATTCAAGCTTGAAATCTCCTCGAATGTGCTCCATGTTTATTGTCATTCTTTAAAGGAGAACATCTCTTCCATCCAGGGTGCTCATATGCTTCTTACGTCTCATTGTGGTAAAATACCAAAGGAAGCTTGACGAGTGCCGCTGGCTCAGATAATTTATACACAGCCTGATTTAGATTTTATTTTGATGGACACTTGTAGTACAACTGGCTTACTTCTGTGTTTCAGAAGTAAACCAGGAGTACTCCCGGCTTACTCTTAAAATTCAGGAGTAAGCCAAAAATACTGCAACAGTAAGTAAAATCTACTCATAACAGTTTTTAGCGAATGTGTCCCATAGAACTCCCTTCCTTCACCAACTTGGTTAGATTTAGACACATTTAGACATCTTGCATTGGCGTCCACTCGCTTTCAAGTGTTGCAAATCCTACAATGCAATATGGACGGGCGCGGCCGGCACAGGTAACAGCCGTAGTGCAGGGGCGGGCGGGGAGGGGAGCAAGTTGACAGACAACAGGATATGGAAAGTAAAATAAAAAAATCACTTACCTTGCGCTCGCCGCATTGCATGGTAAGTGGCTTTATTAATTTTTGTATTTTACTTTCCCTATCCTGTCATCTGTCCACTTCACCCACCCAGCGCCCCATTCCACCGCCTCACCATTGTTGACTGTGACGGCCGCGCCTGAGTATGAAGATGCAGTTTACTCACCTTACAGTCATTTTTACAGTGAAGTACTTGTACAGGCATGTTGAAGCTCTCCTACCACCATTGTATTATTATCTTGCTGTTCTTCATAGGAGAATATTCTTTCTATTGGAGAGTGCAGACATTACAATTTGTTTCTGTGAAAAACTCCAAAAATCGCGTGGTCAGTTGTCTGAGCCACTGAATCAGATCATTTCTATTCGTATTTCTTCCTGCTCACAAAGAGCCCATTGAGAGATCTCACAGAGTGCTGTGTGCACTCTCCCTTGATTCACGTGCACTCCCACAAAGGAATTTATTTGCTACAGTTCAGGTTATTGATATTTCTGTTATTTCAACTGCATCTACCATAATGTAACACTCAAAAAGAGTAAGTGAAGTTAGAAATACAAT
Source organism: Calotriton arnoldi (assembly GCA_963921515.1). Lineage (NCBI taxonomy): Eukaryota > Metazoa > Chordata > Amphibia > Caudata > Salamandridae > Calotriton > Calotriton arnoldi. The sequence continues at coordinate 2,135,200 of CAWUFW010001381.1, forward strand.
ATTTCACTTCTGTTTCTTAATTTTAGATAAAATGTATGCCCTGCTTAGAGTTATGAATATTTGTCTGTAGTAATCATTTGAAAATATAAATAGGTACTGAGGTCTTCTTCTAGCGACACGGGATGCCACATTGTTGCATATCCATATTCTGTGGCAGAAAGGTTACCATAAACTTTTTTCAGCTGCTGTGTTAGTGTGAGTTGTCCTATTTCAACAAATAATATGTTGTTATAAAGATTTCCAGCCCAACAGTCATTTAGTTTTCAGGTGAGGAGCTGGCCCCTATTATGACGAATGCCTCCTTGCGTGGGTGAGGGGTCGGCGTTCTTAAAAATGTAAACTAGTACAGATACACACAAATGTGTGCCTTGATACTTAGGAATCCCGTGCCTCTTGCTGTGGATCTCAGTATTCAGATTTTCAATTCCACAGGGAGGGTGCACTGACGGCCATTAAGCCCCAGTCTCACTCCCTCCTTCATTTGTAAAAATGTAGTAATCATTTCAGAACGAAAAGCTGCTCTGAGCTGCCGACGTGTATTATGCTGTGCTGTATAAGAACCCTTGCTCACTTTGCCACTGGATTCATGCTAGCCTGGCTGATGACGGCTGATTAGCCAGAAACCGGTCCCAGGATGCTTGTTTCCGGTCCAGGGAAGACATGGCTTGGCATGAACTGGGGTGGTGGAGTGAGCTAAAGAATGATGATGGATTAAACCCAGATCAGTTGACTGGGGGTGAGTGTTTGATTTGCTCAAGCGCTCCGTCCATCCCGTTTTGGTATCGCTTTGTTCGCCCTAAGTTGGCAGGGTATGCCCAGACGTGGGTCCCTTGCTCACTTTGCCACTGGATTCAAGCTAGCCTGGCTGATGACGGCTGATTAGCCAGAAACTGGTCCCAGGATGCTTGTTTCCGGTCCAGGGAAGACATGGCTTGGCAGTTCGAGCTGGACTGTTCCCATGAGGCACAGGGTCAGACTGATTTGCATATGGCCATGTCTGAACTGGGATGATGGAGTGAGCTAAAGAATGATGATGGATTAAACCCAGATCAGTTGACTGGGGGTGAGTGTTTGATTTGCTCAAGCGCTCCGTCCATCATCCCCTTTTGGTATCGCTTTGTTCGCCCTAAGTTGGCAGGGTATGCCCAGACGCGGGTCCCTTGCTCACTTTGCCACTGGATTCAAGCTAGCCTGGCTGATGACGGCTGATTAGCCAGAAACCGGTCCCAGGATGCTTGTTTCCGGTCCAGGGAAGACATGGCTTGGCAGTTCGGGCTGGACTGTTCCCATGAGGCACAGGGTCAGACTGATTTGCATACGGCCATGTCTAAACTGGGGTGGTGGAGTGAGCTAAAGAATGATGATGGATTAAACCCAGATCAGTTGACTGGGGTTGAGTGTTTGATTTGCTCAAGCGCTCCGTCCATCATCCCCTTTTGGTATCGCTTTGTTCGCCCTAAGTTGGCAGGGTATGCCCAGACGTGGGTCCCTTGCTCACTTTGCCACTGGATTCAAGCTAGCCTGGCTGATGATGGCTGATTAGCCAGAAACTGGTCCCAGGATGCTTGTTTCCGGTCCAGGGAAGACATGGCTTGGCAGTTCGGGCTGGACTGCTCCCATGAGGCACAGGGTCAGACTGATTTGCATATGGCCATGTCTGAACTGGGGTGGTGGAGTGAGCTAAAGAATGATGATGGATTAAACCCAGATCAGTTGACTGGGGGTGAGTGTTTGATTTGCTCAAGCGCTCCGTCCATCATCCCCTTTTGGTATTTCTTTGTTCGCCCTAAGTTGGCAGGGTATGCCCAGACGTGGGTCCCTTGCTCACTTTGCCACTGGATTCAAGCTAGCCTGGCTGATGACGGCTGATTAGCCAGAAACCGGTCCCAGGATGCTTGTTTCCGGTCCAGGGAAGACATGGCTTGGCAGTTCGGGCTGGACTGTTCCCATGAGGCACAGGGTCAGACTGATTTGCATATGGCCATGTCTGAACTGGGGTGGTGGAGTGAGCTAAAGAATGATGATGGATTAAACCCAGATCAGTTGACTGGGGGTGAGTGTTTGATTTGCTCAAGCGCTCCGTCCATCATCCCCTTTGGTATCGCTTTGTTCGCCTCTAAGTTGGCAGGGTATGCCCAGACGTGGGTCCCTTGCTCACTTTGCCACTGGATTCAAGCTAGCCTGGCTGATGACCGCTGATTAGCCAGAAACCGGTCCCAAGGATGCTTGTTTCCGGTCCAAGGAAGACATGGCTTGGCAGTTCGGGTTGGACTGTTCCCATGAGGCACAGGGTCAGACTGATTTGCATATGGCCATGTCTGAACTGGGGTGGTGGGGTGAGCTAAAGAATGATGATGGATTAAACCCAGATCAGTTGACTGGGAGTGAGTGTTTGATTTGCTCAAGCGCTCCGTCCATCATCCCCTTTTGGTATCGCTTTGTTCGCCCTAAGTTGGCAGGGTATGCCCAGACGTGGGTCCCTTGCTCACTTTGCCACTGGATTCAAGCTAGCCTGGCTGATGACGGCTGATTAGCCAGAAACCGGTCCCAGGATGCTTGTTTCCGGTCCAGGGAAGACATGGCTTGGCAGTTCGTGATGGACTGTTCCCATGAGGCACAGGGTTAGACTGATTTGCATATGGCCATGTCTGAACTGGGGTGGTGGAGTGAGCTATAGAATGATGATGGATTAAACCCAGATCAGTTGACTGGGAGTGAGTGTTTGATTTGCTCAAGCGCTCCGTCCATCATCCCCTTTTGGTATCGCTGTGCTGTATAAGAACAGCAGTGACTGGTGTCCGCGCTGAGTGGCGTGGCTGGGAGGAGAGAGAAGGGGAGACTAACGACTATGGCGGGGTGAGCAGGGGGGTAAGAGTGGAGATTAACGATTACAGCAAAATACAATTACCAAAATTAAAAAATAACTTACCCTGCCCGCCCTGCCGCACCGTCGCTCTTCTTCTTCTTCTCGTCACCAGCAGAGACTTCCAGAATCCTCTGCAACCAATCCTGATGCTGCTCTCATTCATGAGAGCAGTGTCACGATTGGCCTGAGCGGAGTCGATCTACGCTCCCAGGGAAACTGGGATTCTGTGCCTGCTCTCTCCAACCCAACAAATGTACCTGGGGTTGGAGAGAGGTTCATTGTGCACGACACTGTGGCCTGCCCGAGACAGCCGGCCAAACCGTCCTGCGAACTAATTCACAATGCTCTCCACTCTCCCTCTGTGACTGCCCCTCACCAAAAGCCGCACCCCAAGACTCACCCGGGAGAGAAAAGTTAAATGATAATAAACCTGGTTTATTATCATTTTATGTTTCAATTTTTGCAGCTGCTGGTGGGGGGTGATGCTCCTCCGCCATAGCGGAGGAGCCGCCGCTCTATAAGAAACAAGTGATATTCCCTCAAGTTGATCCGATTGTCTGTGCAGCTGCTTATTTGAGGAATTTTGCTTGCCCTGCAGATCACGGGCACATCCTAGTGTGTGAAACCAGTAAGATGATGTCTATCGAATTGGACAGGATGTGACAATGTTCTTGATTAGCATTAAACATTTTTGTGATTCTCTTTGTTATAGTTGCGGTGTTAGAACCTCATAAGATACCTCGTAGTAGTCAGTTTAAAAGAGTTTGTATCCATGTTTATTCCCCATGGCATATATGATGCTTAGGATTTTGTTAGCAAGTGGGAGGGTTACCTCTGTCACTCTGTTGGCCACCCGAATCGAGAGATTGATCAAATGGTTAAAAAGCTGTAAGTGTACTAAAATTAGGGGTGACTTGTCTTGTCGGGTGTTTCTACTACAGCATTAGATTCAGGGTGAGAAATGCAAATTCACAATCTTAAAATATTGATTTACAAAAGTGTAACTGTTTTGAAACTGATAAAAAATATAGCCATGAAAACATCAACTCACCCACCAATTGCTTAGGACAACATCACTTCTCAAACAAACACATGATACTACATCCATAGTTACATCTATAATGTGAATGGTAAGGTGATAGATAATCTCACCAGTCGTACTAACAATGTTGTTTGTGATGTTATTAATCACATCATGTGTGAGGACACAATGAATCAGTAGTGGCTGCTACCGGACCCGGGTGGTGAGGCTTGGGCAGGGAGGTGGGGGGACTAAGGAAGTTTTAAAAGAAAACACCAGTGACAGCCGGCTGGCCGGCCGCCGCCTCTCCTACATCCTCTTCTTCCTGACTCCAGTCCCACAGCAGGATGCAGGAAGCAGCAGGAAGCACCCAGCTCCCAGCCTCCCGATAGACAATCACAATGCTGCAGTGCAGTGTTGTGACCAGTCTGAGCACTGTGGATCGATGCTCAGTCAGGAATGGGGGCCTGGGCATGTTCTCCACGCAGGCTGTAATGCAGCCTGGATGGAGAAGATGCAAAGTGTGCATGAATGTTTTGCCGGCCTGAGGGGACCGGCCAAACAGACATGTGCACTTAGGAGTGGGCAGACCACTCCTCCCCTGCTCCTTTGTCGTCAGAGCAGCCTCACCCCAAACGCAAAGCTGCAGCAGAAGGAAACATAAAATGATAATAACATAAGTTATTATCATTTTATGTTTCCATTACTTCACTGCTGTGAAGCAGTAGGGCTATGCTCCTCTGCCTTAGTGGAGGAGCCACCACTGTGAGGAATGCATTTTCTTGGACTAGTTATGATTTTCATGACCACAAGTTATGTTTTGTAACTGTATTGTTTAACAGTGTTCCGGAAGTGTCTTTTTAAACATTCATTAAGGTGTTATCAGTGAGCCCAGGAAAAGAGGCTCTCTCACCTGATCCAGTGTGAAGCTGGGCAAAAACCATTTTGATTATACTCATATCATTTTCATCATATCTCAATCTATTTCCTCTCCGGGCCCATGTCAAACACTAAGCTGCCATTGGTCCTCCAATGGATCTTTTGTGTGAGCTAACAGGGACTTGATTTAGAGAATGTGGCAAATCCTTATGAGGACCAGAAATAAGAAGATGCCGAATTTATACTGACAACAAACAACTTTTGTAGGCATTAAATGATAAAAACTTGCGACAAGGAAAATTCACACCAAGAATGACCCAAATACGATAAAGTTTGCTCATGTATAACATTTATCTAAGCCTCGATTTGAATGGTCAAGAAACACAGATCACATTTAAGATTCTTTTACAGATATCACTTAGTACAATTAGTCACACAATGCCATACAGAGTCAATAAAATAGACATGCTGATTACCCAGGGAAGAAGAGAGAGAGAGAACATATGGAAAGTCAAATTCAGCATTTAGGTTATACAAACCAAATATGCGGAGTTGAAACGTAAGGAGTCACAGGAATGAGTCCATAACTCTCCAGCCGAAGAGTTATACCTGCACACTTTACCAGCCGGCAAAGTATAGGTTGAGTCAGTTCAGAAAGTTCAGTTCAAATGGGTTTGGCATAGGAAAAATAAATCAGAGTTCAGTCCGACAGCATGCCAGGCAGGGAAAAAGATAACCAGCCCCCTCTCCTCCTCCAAGGGGGCAATTGTACTTCCAAAAGTTCTCAGTTTACGCCAACAAAGTATCCTTTCCCATCATTCGATATGATTTCCATTGGTTGTCCACAGTAGGCTGCTCATGGTGTGACCAATACCACACTAAGAAATCTGGAATCATTAGGCAATCCTTTTGCCAAATCATCTATTTCAACAACTTTATAATTTCCATCCTCTCCTCGGAAGTAAGAAAATTCACTTGTTCACTGTCTGTCCATTCCCAGACGCTCTCTCAGGGTTTGCAATTATATTGATACATTTCTGTCAAAGTGTTGCTGAATCAGAAAAGAACCTATTGTTCTCATGCGTAAAAGAAACTTCATGAAAAGTTCTCATAGCATCTGAAATGACTACTTCAGTTAAATTCTGCTTTTCAAAACGAGTAAAAGAAAGCATTTGAGGTCTACATGAAACTTGCCGAATCGTTATCATGTTAAGGTTAATTTAAAACACACATTAATATGAATAATTCAATTTTCTTAATTAATTCACTCATTATTCTTTACTTCAGAAGTTACATGACAATATTAGGTACCACTAAAAAAATATCTTGCACATTTTTATTTTTCAAAACTGATTAATATGCGTGTCAATTTTGTTATTTACGTTTGTATCACATATTGCTAAGATAAAACTGTGAATCTTCATATTATCAAGCATCTTTAAACCTAAACATTTAAATCATTTTCAAGTGTTTCATTAGGTAAGCATTAGTTTCATCTATCACATTTAGAAATCATCATCACATTTTCTAAGTTAATCATGTTTGAAATATTCAACACGTGTTTTCATTACATGTGCACATTACCTTTTCTCTCTCTTTATTTAAGTTTGTTTCACATTTTGACGTTTTCAGAACATCTCTGCATGCTTTTACGATGCAGTAGAAAATCTCAAGTTTTTCATTTCCAACCATTTTGCAAGTTTATTATCAAGATTATTGTCGTAAATCTCATATAATGGTGAGAATTGATAGAGGCAATCATCATTAAACTTTTACTCTTCATCACACCCTACACCCTAGTAAACCTCTTCCCGTATTTGTAAATCCAGTGCCTCCCTTCGATACCCCGACCCTTACGGTTTTAGGGGTAGTATTTCTCAGATGCCTGTAGCTCTTTACATGAGCTTGATTACATAGAGACTACATAGTATTTGGTCTATTGATCATCATTACTTAGCCCATCTAGAGCATTGGGAACCTCGAGCCAAGCCACCATAGCTTCCACGAGCACACCTTTCTCTCATACTACTGGGGCAAAAAGAATGCCACAGCCTCAAATGTCATCATTAGAGACCAAACCCGCCAGACGTGGGAAGCGCTCCACAAATGTGAATACATATTCTAGACTGGCCGCAGAACACAACAATTTTTTCCCATTCTACCAATAAAGCATTTAATCTCTAATACTGTGTGGCCAGTCCTTGTGGATACTGGACATTTATGGTGTTGATATGAAAGATTTTCACCACCTAGTAAGCACCGACCCAAAAACAAGTCAGCCTTGCATCCTGACACCAAAGGGTGACAAAGGGAACATTAAATGTAATAGGAAATGTTGCTCTCTGCTACAGCAAAAACATTGAATGGATTTACAACAAACCTGTCATGAGAGTCTTACGAAAAAGTAGGAGATTGCTCTGAAAATGTATTTTTTATTTGATGTTAATCCGTTCAGTTGGCTTTGAGATATGTGCATTTGAAAAAGGTATTAGGTGGGTTTGAAAGAGTTAGTTCCTTGGTACTTAAATTAATGTGCTGAAAACTCACAGATTCTGTCAGTAACTTTTGAATTGTTCATGAAATAATTATTTTTTTGGCTACAAAGGCGTGAATTATTTCATTCTGTCTTCTTGAAATTCAGACTTTTGCAAAAACGTATGAGGTTCACACCCTTGGGAAAAACAAATTCACACGGAAAAGGGAGAACCAATGAAGAGTTCTAGGCTACAAAGGAATAGGCAGGTACTCAGGCCGTGGAAAAAGTGCACAGAAAATGAAAAAAATACATTTGATGGATGGTAAACTCATAAAATATGAGCGCTCATTGTTGCCACTTTTTATTTGGACTGGGACTAATTTTCTGATCTGTGAAATGTCAGTGAAGGAGTTTGGTAGTTAAAAGAAATTAAAAAGAAATAAACAGAAAAAGGAATTAGGTATTCAGGCTACTTGTTGCTTGCAGGTCCTCTTGCTTTGCACAGGTGGTTGTCCACAGCACAGGGTCTACGTCCAAACCATGCAGCACATGGAAGTGCACCTCAGGGGCTGGAGGTATGCAGGCACGGCCGGCACAAGTATGAGCGGTGGGGGCGGTGACGTGGGGTGGTGGGGGGGTAAGTGGACAGACGACGTGATAGGGAAAGCACAATAAAAAAAATAAAAAAACGACTTACCTTGCGCTCGCCGAAAAGGTAAGTGGTTTTATTAATTTTTTTATTTTACTTTCCCAATCCCGTCGTCTGTCTGCTCCCCCAAAAACCGCCCCACCCCTGCCCCGCCCTCCCCCACCCACCACTGTTACCTGTGCCAGCCGCGCCTGGACGTTTGAGATTTTGCATGCAGGCCCTAGCCACAGACAAGCTTCTGCATCCAAGACCCGCAATGCATGGCCAGGGTTGGACAGACCGGTGATTGGAAACACAGGCAAATGGATGCAGGGCCTGGTGTTCATGCCAAGACCTGCTTCCTACACCTTCCACACACAGCTGAAGGAAGGTTGTGATGGGGGTGAACACAGTGGCCTTTGCCATGAGTCCAACCACTATTGATCATTTTTTTTTTTAAATAATCTCATAAAAACACTAAGAAAAAAACCTTTCGGGAAAAAAAGTAATGGCTCACCTAATGAAAACACTGTAACTTTCACGTGTATAAAAGATAAGCAATTTAATGAGAAAAAATACAGCTAAAGTGACATAACAGTTCCACAAGAAAATCTATCAAACCCTGAAATTTGCCAGTTATGCTGCACTACCCATAGCTTGCACCTGGGCCATAAAAGCTAGCACTGAAATATGCAATTGATGAACTCACTACATTTATACAATAATCAAGTGGACTTCACATCTAAACAAAGAAATTATACTACATCTAGAGTGAGGCTAACAATAATGTCAATGGTAAGGTGGTATGTAATGTCAACGTTTATGTATTCAATGTCATTTTTGATGGTATTTATTATATCATGTGTAAGGTTATGAGCAGTCCTTTATTTTCAGTTATATATTATGTTACATATTGTGCTGATTTATTGCACAGGGTGCAGTGGTAAAAAACCCTTGCCTGACAACCCATGAAATATGGGATTAATTCACAGATCTCTGTGAAAAATTATTATGAGCCCCCAAACCACTCATAGACCATTATCATTCTCAGGCCCTTTACAAGACCATTGCCATTGCAGTACTGGAGGACAGATTATGTAGTAAGAATAGGCAAGTTATGCTATATTATACAATTCATTCTCTGGCAGCAATTATTTTTATCCATTTGAGCTAGAAACAGTATTTTAAATTGAAATATTCAAATTATGTGGAAAATTATTTGGCAAATGTGGTAAATCCACAGCACAGCCACAAATCACATAATTCAACAGGTACTGACCATTGTCCATTGTTTTACCTCAACAATCTATTCATTAAAGATAAACAAAACCTAGATATTTTAGTTACAATCATTGCCCATTCTTTGCTGCACCTTGAAGATCACACGTTCAAAAGTCTCTCCTTTCAACAGACAGAATGCGTTTTTTTTTTCATTTTAAATCTCGTTATTGAAATTTGCAAGGATCAAATAACGGACTATAACCACAAAGCCCAAAGGACATACCTAAAAAACCAGTAGAGCAGTGGCGAACAATCGGAAGCATATATATAATAAGGTGAGTGAGCATCTTCAACAGTCCACTAGATCATACTGTAAAGCAAGTACGTACTTTGTGGGGAAAAGTGGGAATTTGTAGAAGAGGATGAGGGGGCACCAAGGAGGGAATAAACAGGGAAGAAACGGAACAGAAAACAAAAATTTAAAGACACAGAGGAACCTCAATGATATGTATAACGAGGCTGAGAGATACTGGTAGGCGAGGGAGCAGAATGTGTTTTTAACAACACATTTTAAGACATTTTATTCGTAACTACACAATCATACAATCATGTATTTTTCCTTATTTCTTTTTGACATACAACCAAACAATATAATGAAGTATTTCACTTTCTATTGTCATTAAACATTTTTCTATAGAAAAAAAACGTCTTTTACAGATTAACTACACCAAAATAAACATGCAATATAAAAAAATCAGTAACAGACAACATGTCTAAAATGGTTTTAAGTTGCCATCTCATGATTCCGGTGACATTTCAAAACAATTTAGCCTTCGGCCTTACGGTTTATGATGTCACCAGAAACAGTCAAAGTCAATATTGGAAACATATTACACAGTTATAGGCCATCTTTCGATAGATAGATAGATAGATAGATAGATAGATAGATAGACAGACAGACAGACAGACAGACAGATAGATAGATAGGATAGATAGGATAGATAGATAGATAGATAGATAGATAGATAGATAGATAGATAGATAGATAGATAGATAGATAGTATTTGTGATGCCGCCCTAAAAAGCGTTGCACTCCTGTAAACAACTGTAAGCTTTTCTGTCTTTTCTGCAGTCTTGTTCCTTAGCCTAAAAGCTATTCAGTGTCTTTGTGTCTGGTCAGCAGTTCTACGTTAGTATCTTCATTTTTTTTAAAAACATGGCACTAAGTGGTTCTGTGATAAAAAATAAAAAAAACTATCATTCTCAATAGTAAAATCTCCTATTGTGTTCTTGTTAATCTGATAGAGAATTAAAATAATACTGTAACATGAGTCGAATTGCTGTACACCGCTGGTATGACTGCTTTTCAGTGCTAATGTCAACTTTCTTTGAAGACAATAGCATAAAAAAGCTGGCTCAGCAGTTTGAATCATGTCATCTTCTTAGAAAACGTCACTGAGACTCGAGGATTCTGGTTGGAGGCTGGAGACAGAAGACTGTCAGAGGAAGTGGAAGGTGGCGCCCCGTCGGTAGGGTATGCCCTCATCCAGTCACCTTTGTGATTATAAATAATAAAAAATTTTGTTCGGAAGTACCTTCTGCCAAACTCCACAAAGCACCCCCTAGCAGGTCATTGATGCCGGCTCAATCAGGGTCAGCACCGACAAGCTGGGTCCTGCCCCGGGAGTTCACTGGGAAAAATACAAATTTCCCTGCGATTTTGTTTCCAGCTTTCTTTCGTTTGGAAGGCCCCCCCTCATAAACACGCAGGGCAATTTTCCAGTACATTAACCCGAGGAGTTCCACAAGGGAATTACTGAAGAGAGGGGTAAAAAAAAAGGCGGCCTTGGTGAAGATGGATGGGCCTGGAATAAGAGCGGGCAGTTTTCCCACTGTCCTGCCCTGTACACCTAGGACAAAGCCTTCATTGAGTAACATGCTTGACATCAGCCTCATAAACTAGTAATGGGTACAAAAGCAGTGACACTTGAAAGTACCAGTGCCTGCCCTTTCTCTTTGCAGCTGCACAGGGGGGTTGGACCCAACAGTTGCACCCTTTTGTTGCTGCAAAAGACAATGGGTGCAGATAAATCGTGTTGCCTGGAATTCACCGTCTCTCCTCCCAGAAGACATTACCAAGCCAGTCGGATGATATCACACCGGGGCAGTCTTCCATCTTGCCCTGCTGGAAGCATGGGTGTGGGAGAGTGGTGGGAAGGCGTTTTTTATTTAATTAGTACTTGTCTCCCTTCAAGAGGACGGTTCCTTCTTGTGTCCCTGATTTGTTAGTTCCTTCTTTGTCTGTTGTGGGAAAAGTGATAGAGAAAGAAGGAAAAGAACTGAGATTGAACTTTATATCTGTTAAAATATATATATAAAACTAACCTGGCAATTGCAGAATGTCCTGCTCTGGCTGGAAGCTAAACATGGCGTGCAAATTAACTTCAGCCCGCAAGTCTTACAACGCCTTAAACACGATTTATATTTTTTCAGCAATTTCCCCTTTTGCAGCATGTGGTGTGACCCCAATTAAAACTGGTCAGGTAGATAGCGATTGGAAGAAGCGAAAGTACACTCAGTGCTAGACATGTTTGCTTCTCTCTCAAAATCACAGTTGTGACTGTTGTAAGAAATTCCCACGGGGGAGAAAATGTGTTTTGCATTTCAGTTATGTTTATTGAAATAAAAAATCTCCATCAGAAAAAAATACTGAGTCAATCAATTAAAACATTTACTGGTCTTAATTGTAGGTGTCAAATCAATAGGATGAAATCATAAGGTGTATGTAAATTCTGAATCTAAGTCACTTTTTTTAGAAGGGGTAAATTGCTGAGACACTTCAAAGATGAATTTCACGGTCACCTAAAAGTGATGCTAAGAAAGGAGAGGCTGTACCATGAGTGAAGAAGTCCAGGAGTGAGGTGAGGTGACTACTGAAGTCTTTTATATGCCATTTCCTGCAATGTGGCATGTTATGCTGTGCTATATTGTGTTTTGTTATGGCATATGATAGAGTGTAGCATGTGTGTGTTGAGTGAGTACCCATGTTCACTCCATTTTATTATTATTATTATTATTAAGAAGTTTGTAAAGCGCAATGGTTACTCCCAACGGAGTGTCCCCGCGCTAGGACATCTGAGAGCCCCGTAACACTGCCACACTAATCAACTATCTGCATATACCTCTCAGCAAGGAAGGCAGCAGAGTTACTGAAGACCGCCCCCGAATCACGGAAGAGCCAGGTTTTCAGTTTCTTACGGAACAAAGGTTCTGACTCAGATATCCTCAAATCCAAAGGGAGCTTATTCCAGGCCTTAGCTGCCAGGAAACCAAAGGATCTTCCGCCAGTCCTGGCCCTCCGCACCTTGGGCACAGTCATTCTCACACTGCCAAGAGATCTCAAATTCCGGGAGGGTTGGTAAACCGACAGAAGGGGGGTCAGGAAGCGCGGCCCCCTTTTCCTGAGGATCCTATGGCTGATGCAGAGAGCCTTAAATGTAACTCTAGCCTGGATTGGGAGCCAGTGTAGTTTTTTTTAGAGCTTTTCCACCTGAAACTTAGCATGCCTGTTCACATGCAGACATCAGTTCATTCAGTGTTTTCTCAATGCCTCCTCATGACACCAAGCACTCCTGTGTCTTCTCTCTCCTTTTTCTCCCTTTTCCATTACACTCCTTTCTCTTGTGAGGTAATCAAGTCTTTGATAGACCCCAAGAAACTCGGGGACAATTGTGATTCTCAGCAGGTCTACATCTTTCGCTGATGCTTGGGCTGTAAAACAAAACTGTATGTGTTCTTAACTTTGTATACACAATATAGCAGAGTTTCATACCGCACATTTACAGAAGTTCTGACTAGGCCTACAATGCAGTCATCTGTGCTACAAAATGAATGGCACAACCTCATAAAGTGGCAGTTTCTCATTACAGTTCTTAAGGTTTGGATGAAGAGCCCTTATCTTTGAAGAGTTTGTTGCCTTAGGCCCAATGAGGGGGACACAGTCTCTTTCAAAGTCCATCTTACTATTGCTCTCTGGTACATAAAGTGATCTAGTACAAGGAGGCCTGACTTAAAAATCAAGAACAATTGATGGTTGGGATGCTTTCAAAAATCTCAGCTGCTGGCAACCACTTGGGACCACATTCCAGGCGATTTTTTTTTTTCCCCCCCAGAGTGCGATTTTTTACCCAAAGCGACACAAACCCTCATAATGCACAGGATTACAGCAATCCTGCTATGGTTTACAAAGATGGAATACAGTAACCTGCAGTGAATGTACCCAACGAAGTTGTTATTGTCTTTTTTGAAGACAATATTAATGTTGCTCTCAAAGAGATGGTATAGACTGCCTCAGTACAAAACACAAAAAAGGTGATGGCTGCAATCCTATGACCATGGGACCTATGTCTGGGCATATCAGTTGCACTCATGGTTGCTCAGTAAAACAACAAACATTGATGAATGGAATGCTTGCAAAAGTGTCAGCATTGGCAATTGCTTGACTAAAAATTGCTGCATATGACCAGAGGTCTTGGACATTTGGTGTCTGTGAGTTGGGGGAGGTTGCTAAGTACATCTAAAGTCATGTACAGCTTATTTCGCCTTGACAGGAGCAGGGCACAGGGTCCGGCTATCAGCCAGGCCCTGTTCTGACTGACCACTACATATACATATGTCCTGCACATCTAACCTGGGCTTCTATTGGAATTCCATAACGCATATTAGCAAGCCCATTATCGCCGTTTTAGCGGCAGTTTCCTGCCGCTAAAACGGCGATAATTTTATCGCCGGTCTTGCTAATATGCCCCAATGTTTGCTAAAAGAAATATTTTCGGTAGTGGATAACGAATCCGGGGGCATATTATCAAGGGCTTTATCGCCGATTTAGCGGCACTTTTTGCCGCTAAATCGGCGATATTTTTAACGCCCTATTAGCAAGCTGTCGCTAACAGGCGTTAGCGACAGCTTTCAGGCGTTAGAGGCCGGGAATTACATCGCCTTGCATGTCAGCGATATTTATCGCTAATGACATGCAAGGTAGGCGTTCCCACTAAAAGCAACTGTAAACAGTCGCTAACACCACTAACCCCTATTATCAAGGCAGGCAAAGCGATAAAATAAATCGCGCTAAGCGCGTTTATCGCTATATTTTAACACCTGCTACTGACTATGACTTACCTGTTTGTAGTATAGGAGGTGGATTCTAATGCTGAATCCACCTTAGCGTTAATGCGAGAATATCGCTGGTTTTCCAGCGATATTCTCGCATTATGCCGCTATCGCTGGAATAATCATCGCCATAGCGCTAATTGTTGCTAATACAGCGTTAGCGTGGCGATATATTCCAGCGATAGCTGGCGATAGAATATTTCGCGCTAAGCGCGCTCTGCGATATTTATCGCATTTTGTTGCTAATATGGCCCCCGATTCCCTGGATCCTCAAATTCTCGGAGATGTATGAAACATGGCATGTCAGAAATTAGACAGATGTGTGAATTATGGGAAATATTGTGCAAATACATCAAAATGATGCAAAAGTTATTAGCAAATCTAAAAAAAACTTTTCAATGCAATGGGAAATTAATAATTACCGTTATGGGATGGCATTGAAAAGAAACGTTGATTAATAATACATGTATTTAACGAAACTGTAATAATAAATTCATATTTGAAGATTTATAACTAAGGTGTGAAGCTCAAAGTTCAAGTTTCAACCACGGTACATTAAAACTAATATCAGAAAAACACTGTTCACTGCCTCCTAGACTGTATGCTGCAATTTCTTTACAAAGGTAATTACTTTTCTAATTGTCGCAGACACATTCAATGTAATTTCATCATACTGTACAAAATTAAAAACTTGATTCCTGGTTTTGGTTAAATACCGTTTTAAAATAAATATAAACATAAAAATGTCATAAACCATACATGCAGATGAGTATTATTTCCTTTTTCTTCCAAAAATATTTTATTGAGATTTTGTGGTTTACATCGTGACAAAAGACAAGGTAAATGGTATTCGGCAGTCATGTCACGATTTTGACAAACTCAATATAGTGCAGTAGTGTTACTTGACAGTCGGCACAGGGTAACAACAAGCAGACTTAGAGAAGAAAAAGAAGTAACATTCTTTGTCTCAAATGGAGGAGTGGTACAAAGACTCAATTTGAGCAATGAGTAATGTACTATTGAATTGTGCATGCTCTTCGTGTGCAGTGCTACCAGGCACGGCCGAACAGGTTAGAGCAGTGGGGCGGGGGCAGGGCGGTTGGGGGGGGAGTTGACAGATGACGGGATAGGTCAAATTAAATAAGAAAATAAATAAAACCACTTACCTTGTCGGGTCGGTGGCTCCTCATCTATCGCGCTCCACAGTGGCCTAAGGGTTGCCAGTAGCTGACTATGCAAGAGGAACTGGTTTGGAGGAATATTGTAATCCTGGCATAGCTGATTAAATGTAAGTTTCTGAGTGTCATGAAAGAGGCCTCCCACTGTTTCTAGAGCGCTCATGCCAGACTGTCAGCTGGTCGGCAGTAAAATGAAGGGGCATGACTGGGAAATAGGGAAGCATCTGCTTTGTTAGCTGGGAGACCCTCGCTAGACATTTCCGGTCGATCCACACATGAAGGGACCATGAGCGATGCAGTTTGATGGTGAGGTGGAGGAGCTGACGACGTATGTGTAAGGGAAGAGGGCCTTTCCGCGTGCTGGTTTCATAAAGGTTCACACTCGTCAGCCACTGCACCGTGAGGTAATAGGTCTCCAAGGATGGTGCTCCCAAGCCTCCTCAACCCACCAACAGTTGGAGCTTATTAGGGGCCACTCGTCGTCTCCTACTGTCCCACAGCAGGTCCCCCAGTAACCAATCCAGGTCTAGGAAGAGCCATCAGTTGGGAAATACCAGAATACCGACAAAGTATTATAATAATCGGGGAAGGATAATCGCAGATAAGTATGATATGTTATTTTATGCAATCATGACTCACGCAATGCTTCGTCTCTTCTAGTCATGGCCCCTCATCACAATAATGAAAAAAACTTATTTTAATGTTATTGTTAGCCAAGTTGTCATGTGGTTTGTGGCCTCCTGGTCTGTTTTGCTACGTTGGCTTAGGCCTGGCTGCCATGATGCTTTTTTGCGCACGTTACTTTGTGCCTTTATTTTTCCAGCCTCTGCTTCTGCCCGGCTATTTTAGAACTGTCTGCATTTCTGCCTTTCACCTTTTCTCCTGTTCCCTTTGGGTTACGTCTGCACAACATGTACAAGGTCGAAAAACAACGTCCCTTGTTCTTGCTGATCTGGCCAGTCTCTCGCACTTAGACATAACACTAAGTACAGCTGCTCTGGAGAAATTCGTGTGCTTTTAATATTGTGATTTCACGGTTAGAGGCACTTGGAGAAAAACCTTTCCAGAAAGAAGAGCTGTGCTTGTCTGATGATGTAAACCTTGCATCTAGATATTGAGGTATGGGGGTTCGCCTGACAATGCCCAGAGGTCTTCTGTTTTTATAATAAACTAGCTAATAGCACGGGGAGGGTGGTATGGTCATTTAGCCCTATATCCACTGCTTTATGAAATGCTTTCCCCGTTTGTATTCTATGGAATTGTAACTATGCTTATTATTTTATCCTTATGCATTATGCTGATAGTACTGGCACGTGTACTGTATCTTAGAGCACGGTAGTTGAAATAAACATTTTAAACCATACAGTGTCTCTTATTACGCACGTTGTGGACAGGTATGAGTGAGTTATGAAAGGGTGTCCTTGCTCCCGCGAGTCCTGAGAGAGAGAGAGACCGTGTTCTGGGTTGTCTAATCATTGGTAGCATCGTTGCTAATGAGACGCTAAAGCTAGTCGGATTGGGATTGTGGGTACTAAGGTGCATGGTTGGTTCACCACTATACTCCGAGGTCCTATTATCCTGTGCATAGCTCCGTGTATGTGCAGAATCCCTACAACATGGCGCAACCAACGAGTGGGCTGCTTATCTGCGAGACGCTTGAGTAGTACTTGTGCTTGTCCACAACCCCCTTCGCAGACACTTCCGGAAGCGTGTGTGAGGGTAATACCTCCTATATTGACGTTTTTATAGGTTCTTTCAAGCTTGAAGTTAACAGGTTTTTAAATAAAAACCCTATATTGTGCTGCCTCATATTAGGTTGTCGAATATTGTTTGCCTTAAATGGCTGTTCAAATTGCGGCACATTGCCGCGCAGCGCTCCGGGCTCACTTGACAGTGTATGGAGTGCCTGACGCGGGTGTCGATCTGATCTTTGTGGTACAAGCGGATCCCGCTTACTACTTTGAGGTGTTTTACTCTTGGGTCACCTTCCCAGCGGTGGATGGGACGGATAATGTGTTCCATGAATATACAGCCACCGCTACTCCTATAGTTTATAGGCCTTATCAAAATCTTGAAGTACCGCTCACGGCATGGCAACACCGTGTTTGGTTTAATGGCGCCCTACCCCAACCGGTTACCCCGATTCGTTTAGGCCCCTTATCGATTGAAGGGGCCACTTGGCCAGTTTTGGCCGGGTATACCCCACATCCACATTATATGACGCTAGCAGTTGCTGAACTGCATGACTTGCATACGTCTTTGATACGTGTGCATAGGGCTTTGGTACAGTATGTTACAGGCAACATCCAGGGAGCCCCGCCTGGAGTTGCGGCACATCCAGCTGGAGCAGGCGGTGTGACCATAAGTCCCGTCATGGTTAATTCGGTGATGGGCAAGCGCCCACAAAATAAGGACGATTTGCCTTATTGGCTTGCAGAAAAATTTGACCAGCTGGAGGCAGTTTTTCCAAATACTTCTCCTGTGGAAAAACACAGGATTTTGACGATTAGTTTGCCAAAAGACTTGATTCCCGAGTTGACAGAATGTAACAACTGGGGCAAGGTATTCGCAGCAGTATATGCGAAGTGTTTCGGCACTCCTTCCATGACGGTTCTCCCCTCTGTAATTAAACGAGTGCAGGATGAGCATGGCCCTGAAGCGGCTGTGGAATTAGGGATGAGACTGGTGGGAGTGTTCGATGTAGTAGCTGATTTGATCCTTGTGAATTTCAAGGGCGATGCAGTTAACTTTCAAGTAGCTAATGCTTTGGCTTTGATCCCAGAACCGGACAAGCCGCACGAATTACCGAAAATTATTGCACAGGCTTACAAAACAATTGGCCGCAATAGCCTGGGAGTCAAGCCTTTTGCTAAACCGCAAACACAATCGCAACAACAACCAAAAACTCAATCTGAGAAAGATGAGAAACCGTTCTTTACTAAAAAGAGCTGGAGGTTGAAAAATCAGGGTAAGCATCAGAAAAAACCAGGGTCGCGAGGCGCATCCCCGGTTTCCGTCTATTCTGAACGCACTTATGATTTGCGCGATAGGGCGAGAATTAAATCTCCAAAGAGATTTCAAGTCCCTGATTCGCGTTCTCCTCGTTCTTCACAGGCACCAACAACCTCACAGGCTGGTGGAGGAGATCGCCAGGGTGGAGGAGGGGGTCGGGAGGCTCCACAGGGACGAGACCAGCCTCGACGGCAGGGCCGGGCGAAACCAGAAGAGTTTCAACGTTCTCACCCACAGTTTCAGAAGAAAAAAGTTGCAGCTGTAACAGCGAGGTATGCCACAGACGGTGAGAACGGGACTCCTGGGTTGGACGTGGGCAGTGACGCTCCTAGACAGCGCCGCGGAAGTTACCATGGTGCGGGAGGCGCTGCGTCCTCATGTAGAGGAGACGGCAACTGAAACATTCATTACTGTCAAGACGGCAGACACCAGAGTGGCACCCCCTGACAGACTATATAATATTGTCATTCAGATTGGGGGTGACATACAGCGTGTTATTGAAGGGATTTTTTGGGAGAATCTGACCTCTTCTTGCGACGTTCTGTTGGCGGAGGCGGATTGGCCGCCCCCATTCGTGCTTGCTGCGCGTAGAGGGGAGGAGGTAGTCCTTCCGAGCTTTTCTCGTCATGTCCCTGGGGACAAAGCGGAGGCTCTCACAGCCGAGTGGGCTGCTTCCCTGGCTCCAGCGTTATACCGCAACCACGTGGGCTGGGATGAAGACTCTCCCCCCCATGAAATTCCTTTGCGGTCGCTGCCACAGCCAGAACCCCAATATCCCATCAAACGGGAAGCTAAAGGTCCCGTTTCCGAAATTCTGACACAGTTAGAATATCAAGGAGTTTTTGAAACATGCGTGTCACCCATGAATAATCCCCTTTTCGCGGTTTCTAAACCCGACGGATCATACCGCTTAGTTTTGGATTACCGACATTTGAACGCCCATTGTCGGACCTTTGCGGTACGAAATACACACAGTTCTGCGCTTGTAGACAGTCTTGTTCGTAAGAAATATAAAACGACACTTGATTTATCCAATGGATTTTACACGCACAACTTGTCCACGGAGTGCAGCCAATGGAGCGCTTTCACTTCCGGTGGTAAACAGATCAAATTCCGGCATTTACCCATGGGCTACAAAAACAGTCCGGGTGTATTCGCTGCCCGTGTTGTCTCTTTGTTAGACGGCATAGACCCAGATGCGTGTTCGTACGTCGATGATATCTATCTGACAGACGACGAATTATACCCGCATCTTTCCCGAGTGGACCGCATTATTCTTGAATTTGCGGATTTAGGTTACAAATTTAACTTTGCCAAATCTCACATTGCTGAATTTACCGTTTTGTTTTTGGGCTATGAGCTCAACAATGAAGGTTAGGTCTTAGCCCCCCATTTTTTGGAGAAATGCGCACTTTTGTGCCTTCCAACCACTTTGAAGAAGCTTCAGTCTTTACTGGGTTTTCTAAACTTCGGGCGTACTTACATTCCCGAATATGCCCAGCGTATCAAGCCACTTTATGCCTTGATAGAACCTAACTTTTCGAAGTCATGCTGGCTTCCCGAGCATTCTTCTATTCTGCAGTCTTTGCAGTCAGATCTGCTTGAATCTAAATTCTTGTTGACTCGTGACAACCACACAAACCTGGTGATTAGAATCATTCCGGGGGCAGTGGGTTTCACGTACTTAACCTTTAACGAAGGTGACACAGTACCGATCGCATACAAGTCACATCTTTACACTTCCGCAGAAATGCGCTTTTCCTCTGTGGAGAAAGTTTTGACTGCAGTGCAAATGGCGATTCTAAAGGAACGCGCACTGGCACAGGGGAAACGCATTCTGGTGGTAACACCATATCCTGCCCTAGAGGCAGTGACGAAAGCAAGTGTACCGAACTCTAAAGCTTTGCACCCCGTTGGATACAATGGGCAACATCTTTGACGTCCCCGGATGTCACTTTTATCTTTGATTCTTCTCTACAGACTCAGGAGTTTTACAGTATGAATTCGTTCATCCTCCTCCTCTGTCCTTGCTACCGCTTGAGGAATACGAATGTATTATCTATACCGATGGTTCGGCACAACCGGCCACGGGTTCCAAGCATGCTTATTCAGCTGCGTGTGCTATTGTTGCAGGTACCATGGTGAACGGTAAGTTCAAATCAACTGTAGTGCACACTCAGGTACTAGGAGACAGTACTGCACAATTGGCCGAGCTGCGCGCATTGTTGCTTGCACTTGAGTTCGCTGATCCGGATGTGACCACTCTTATTGTGTGCGATTCTTACTACTGTGTTCAGTCTTACAATGACAATCTAATCTTTTGGTCGCAAAATGACTACAGAGACGCAAAAGGTAGCACAATTAAGCATAAAATGCTTTGGGTTCGAGTGGCAGATTTGAAACAACGTCTGCCACTCACACAGGTGATTCACACTCTTGGCCACCAGCGTGTGGGCGCACACGCTGTAGGTAACGGTTTGGCAGATGAAGCTGCTAAATCAGCAGTAGCCACGTGCTCAGTCGCAGCAGTTACAAGATCCATGACTAAAATAGATAATGATATTTTGGCAGCTATTGCAGCGACAAAGGAAGGTGCTAATTACCCTAGGGGTTTCCCTTCCAAATACTCTTATCAACTAGGTCCCGAACAGGCTCCTTACGTAAGAATTCCAGACGTTGGTGATCGGCTGTTCCCAACGCGGACCGCAGACTTTCCTTGATAACGGCCGCACACGAAGGCATGGCTTCGGCTCACGCTGGCGTGTCTGTGACGGTTTCCATCTTGCAGCAGCGTTACTGGTGGCGTGGTTTATATAAACAGACCCGTACTTATGTGCTTTCCTGTGATGTTTGTCAACAGATTAAGCCTTCCACGGTTACACGGCCACCACAGACACCGCTCTGCATTTCTAACAGACCTTTTGGGTGTGTTTACCTGGATCACTGCGGTCCATTTTCTTCCGACACTGCATATAAGTACATCTTGGTTGCAGTGGATTCGTGCACACATTTCATCTGGGTTTGGCCACAACGGAGTGCTGACGCTCGAAATGTCATAAGGGATTTGCGTGTCTTTGTGGGAAATTTCGCCTGTGGCACCTTCCATTCTGACCAAGGTCCGGCATTCGCCTTTAAGGCGTACAAGGACGCAATGGGTTCACTGGGGGTGCGGGTGAAATTTTCGTCTCCATATCGGCCTGAGGGCAATTCGATTGTTGAACGAATGAACCGTGACTTAAAGCAATCCTTGACAGCTAGAGTCTTAGGTACTGGCAGGAACTGGCTGGCCCACTTGTATACCGTACAACGTGCACTTAATAATCTCCCTAGAAGACCTCCGGGTGGGCGGACCCCATACGAAATGCTCTTTGGCATACGAATGTTTGTGCCCGACCTTGATGGTCTAGACATGGCAGCGCAATCCGCAATCTTTGATGTAGGTAACCATTCTACTATGTTACAGGACTTACAAGAAGCCCGAGACAAACTTGCAATCGAACATTTACCTTCAGCCACAGACGCTGCGCTGCAGATTCCGGTTGCCGGCTGGCTTCCGAAGATTGGAGATCTGGTCCGAGAGAAGGTGGAGAACAAAAAAGAATTTGGCCCCTCTCATCGTGCACCGGTTCCAGTCCTTGGCTTGAAGGGAACTCGTACAGTCATCTTACCACCGCTTCCTGGTCGCAAAGAGAACAGATACATCTCAGTGGAAAATGTCAAGCTACAACATCTGGCCGATCCTGAATAGTGTAACACCAGCGGTCTCTTGTCCAGTCATTTCCCGGACAAATGTTTGTGGCCCTCCAGCCCGAACGGTCACTGATGTTGCTATTGAGATGGTAGATTTGCCTGATCGCTTACTCGAAGACCCGGACTCCCCCTGCAACGAGGAGACTGAGTATACCTACCCCGCCACCGAGTCGGTGGCTCACCTACCAACAACGCCACTGAGCCCAACACATTATTCCTTTGACTCGGATTCCACCTCATCACTTATCCCGTCCAGATTCAGTATTTTTGTATCCTGGTTTAGAGACAATTTTTTGATTCCCCCCTGGACATACATCTGGTTGGTACTATTCCTGAATTTTCTGTTCATGTCCATTGGCTTTGTCACAGTTTTTTTTCTACTCATCAATGGTCACTATTTACCAGAACGCTCTGCAGTGAACTGTGTCGCTGGAACTTTGGCTCCACATTCTTCATCTCACATCATGAAGCGTAACCTTCAGCTTTCCCAGTCGCTGATGGCATTGTATGGGATGCGGTAAATGTCCAAATTCATGGACCGACCAAGATTATTAATGTACCAAATGTCCTCCGTGTTTCAATGGGTGATGTCGTTAAAAGTAATATTCATTCTGACGATTGGGATGTGCATGCAGTTGAATCATTATTTACTGATTTGAAATATTATGCTGCTTTTAATGCTGAAGATTTGTACATGAATTCTGCAAGTTATGCCGATTTGTATTGTTACCAGCATTGGGGCAACCACTTTGTCCATAAACCACGTGCACTGCGGGGTCCTTTTAACTACACCCAATGGGAGCATTGTCCAACCCCTTTGCCAGGTAGCTCCCAGACTCTTAGAAATAAGTTTACTTATTTTACAGACTTTGATAGATCGAACCCTGGGTCCTATTATTTTAAATTAAACACTTCATCCACACAGAAAATCATGTTGACCCACACCAAATTGCTATATTCGGGTACCTTTCTGAACGCCTTAGCTGTGGGTGGTTATGAATACTGGCAGGACACCATTGACTTAAAATCTATTTGGGGGACAAAATCATGGCAGGTGCAAGGCACAGAAGCCTTGCATCGTGCTTGCCTTATCCCGGCCCAAATTTTTTTTTTAAATAATACCATCTATCAGACTACGTGTTGGGGTTTGGCTACTTCCAAACAATTAAATGCACCTTCCATTCCTGTATTGTCTTCCGCTCCCAACACAAGCTTGCATTTCAATGTTTCCCTTACAGATTTGCAAGCTTTGTTTCAGAACAATTCATTTAATATTTCCACGTTTGTTCAGTCACCCTGGTTGGCTTGGCGATTTCATGACTCAGCTTCTGGTTACAAACAGGATAAGCCAGACCCGCGGTTTTCTGACTCTCGTACTGTTACAACATATTCTGTTGGTAAATTATGTAAACAGTGGTTGCAGCACTCTTCTTTAGATTCTGTAAAGCAGCATTTATCCCTGCTATCAGGCAACATTGATCTGTCCGATTTTGTTCTGGGGCCTCGTGGCCCTCGACCTAAGAGGTTCATTTATGAGACTTACAATGAACTCTGGAAGCTTTCGCAAATTGAAGCTGCTTCCCGTCTAAGGGAAATAGATCAAGCTAATTTAGAAAAGGTGCTTGCTGTTGTTGACAATAGTATTAATACCCTGTCTTCCCGCATTTACACATTAGAGAATATTGTTTCCTCTGTTGTTGATATTGTACAAGATGATGTTTCTGTGTTGTATCATGGTCAGAATCAATTGCGTTCAGTGATGCAGTTTGCATGGACTTTGCAAACACTTAAAATGGGTAAAGTTCCTTGGCACTTTTTGAACACCTCTGCCTTATTCCTGCCTTTTAATTTAACTGACAAACAGCAGTTCATGTCCATGAAAGATGCAGCCTACACTCTGTTACATATCGAAAAAATAGAGCCCTTACCATTCTCTGTGGCGGAATTGGATTCTGCCGTGTGGCTAGTTCACGGGGTTATCGCCTTGCCTTTTTCTTTATTTGAATTTAGTTCATGCATGAAACATTATCCTGTGGGCCGTTTTCAGCCCTTGGGCAGTGCCTTCCTGCATGAACTTTGGTCCCTACCTTTCATGTATAAATGCCTTAGGGACGGTAAGGAAGTTTTTCTCACAGGGGAGTCATGCGATTCTACTGTGGGTCATTCCCTTATTTGCAAAAACATTAAATTGCACGGAGCTTGTAACGTTTCGGCTCCGAATCTTGCTTGTGTTTTAAAGGGCATTCCTGCTCCTGCAATTTCTCCTACTTTCACTGTGCTTGAAAATGGTAGCTATCTGCTTCTGAATAATCAGGACTGCTGTGGCATGCTGGCCGGCATACCCTATATTGTTACAGTTTCCCACAGGGTTGTCTGCTGCAAAAATTTGCTTTTTCCTCCCCCGCACGACATCATAGATAGTTCCATTTGGCCTTCCATTCCTACTTTGAAGGCGGATTTCAATAAATTGAGCAGAATAAAGGCACTATTATTGAACCAGGAGGTTATGCTCACATCCGCCCGGGAGACATTCATCCTCCAGGTGGCTAGTACCCACAGTGAAATACAGGCCCTTTTGAACACTAACCTCCCGCAACATTTCGGTGAACTGATTCACCGTGTTTTTAATGCATCATGCACCGAAGGTCTGGTGCACTTTTTTAAAGTTGTGGGCTCTGGCCTTGTAACCTCCTTTCAAACTATCTTTGGTGTAATACCGGCTTTTATTCATTCCATTTTTTCCAGCGTCTTTGGCGGCTTTCCGTTGATCCTCGCCTTAGCGGCTGGTATACTGCTTTTGGTCTGTTTACTACGCAATGGCTGCACCTCCTTGGGCCCTTCTCGACCCAGGTCGACTCCAGATGCTCTGTGAGCGCATCGTCGCTGGCTTCGGCATCCTGCCATTGGCGACACTCAGTGTGTCCTATAGACTTTCTTTTCGCTTTGCGTATTTGACTTGCGTGCAACCTGTGATGTCTTGCATCAGATGTCCTTTCTCGTGGTCCTTGGATTATTGCCTCTCCAATACGTCTCTGTCTCGACCGGATTTTCTCCTGCTGGTGGGTCCCTTAGAGGCCCATGAACGGGACTGTTCCGGTGCAGGCTACATGGCGCGTGCGGCTGCACTGGGGATTTTGGCACAATGGGATATCTGGGCGGCTGCTCAGAATCTCCTACAACAAAGTTATATTGAGTATCACGCAAGTTGTCCCGCAATGCTGTTCGCTGCTCCCTCTTGCAAGGAACATGACTGCAGTTTTGATTTATTGGACTGGATGGCGTTGCTTTTTTCCGACGATTCCAACGATGTCCTCTTGGAAGGTGTGGCGTTTTTCTGCACTTACACTCTGTTGGATTAAGGGGACCTTCGCTTTCCGCGACCTGCCTCGCTGGATTTTTTTTTTATTCTACTGTTTTTTTTCTCTCCCGTTCGTTGTCCTTCATGGGGACTATTCCAAAACAGACATTTCTGTTCTGCTCCATCAATTTGAACTCTGCCTTCGTCCTATGTCTTGGCCAATGGACTGCCCAGGGGAGGGTGTCATGTGGTTTGTGGCCTCCTGGTCTGCCTTGCTACGTTGGCTTAGGCCTGGCTGCCATGATGCTTTTTTGCGCACGTTACTTTGTGCCTTTGTTTTTCCAGCCTCTGCTTCTGCCCGGCTATTTTAGAACTGTCTGCATTTCTGCCTTTCACCTTTTCTCCTGTTCTCTTTGGGTTACATCTGCACAACATGTACAAGGTCGAAAAACAACGTCCCTTGTTCTTGCTGATCTGGCCAGTCTCTCGCACTTAGACATAACACTAAGTACAGCTGCACTGGAGAAATTTGTGTGCTTTTAATATTGTGATTTCACGGTTAGAGGCACTTGGAGAAAAACCTTTCCAGAGAGAAGAGCTGTGCTTGTCTGATGATGTAAACCTTGCATCTAGATATTGAGGTATGGGTGTTCGCCTGACAATGCCCAGAGGTCTTCTGTTTTTATAATAAACTAGCTAATAGCACGGGGAGGGTGGTATGGTCATTTAGCCCTATATCCACTGCTTTATGAAATGCTTTCCCGTTTGTATTCTATGGAATTGTAACTATGCTTATTATTTTATCCTTATGCATTATGCTGATAGTACTGGCACGTGTACTGTATCTTAGAGCACGGTAGTTGAAATAAACATTTTAAACTATACAGTGTCTCTTATTACGCACGTTGTGGACAGGTGTGAGTGAGTTATGAAAGGGTGTCCTTGCTCCCGCGAGTCCTGAGAGAGAGAGACCGGGTTCTGGGTTGTCTAATCATTGGTAGCATCGTTGCTAATGAGACGCTAAAGCTAGTCGGATTGGGATTGTGGGTACTAAGGTGCATGGTTGGTTCACCACTATACTCCGAGGTCCTATTATCCTGTGCATAGCTCTGTGTATGTGCAGAATCCATACAACAAAGTCTGGTGGCTTAGTGGACTAATGCATCCAATGTAGGGACCTATGTTTGGTCACAGGTTCGAATCCCCGTGGGTCCACTCTACCTTTCATCCTTCTGAGGTCAATAAAATGAGCCAATGAGTTAGGTAACGATAAACATCTGTTATTCAGTGCCTAGATAACCTTCTTGGTCACCATGTGCTTTACAAATACACGTATGCTATTTGTGGATTAGCAAACACAAACTGGAAAAGGCCTCAAATAAATTATTTTTGGTGAACAACTCACAATGCATAACACGGCTTACGTCACATGCTATGTTTAAATCTTGACTATTTTCTTCCTTTACTATTGACAAAACTATGTATTCACCATGCCGGGTGTCATGCTTGTGGTGTACAGTGTGTGTTGCTTACCATAACTGGTGAATTTGAGAGCTTTTTCCTGTTTGTGTTTGCTGAACCATAACTAACCTTTAACAGTGTTTCATTGAATTTAGATGGATTTTTTTTAATGATGGACTTCATTCATTAGCCAAGTAGCCATTCAATGCATGGTATTTGGCTGTGTGCAGCACTGATCCACAGCAGAGCTAGGTCCTGACCCTGTACCTCTATGGGCAACCAACTGTGGCTTGACATGGCCTTTCGCCATGCATAGCAGGTTTTAGTTGCGGGGACTGACCTTTGGCCATGCCAATCACTGTTCAGAGTGACTAAATCCCACTGCACGAAACCTTTGACCATGCAAGTGTTGGTCAACCACAGGGCCTGAACTAGGACACGGCGCAGCTCACAACCCACAGTGATCAACTAACCCCCTCCACGCAGGGCCGTTTCTACCATTAGGCCAGACTAGGCGGCCGCCTAGGGCGGCAAAAGGGGGAGGGCGGCAAAAAACATGCGTCCTCTCTTTGAGAGGAAAGTGCTTGGCAGTCAGCGCACACATTGTTCCTCGGCCTCTGGGTGAGCTCCTGCAGGGCTCTCTTTTCCGCTCCTCTGCTTTGGTGCCTGCGGGCGGCTGGTAGTGCCCTGCTCCCCTCTCTGATGCCTCCTACCTCCCGGGGGACTCTGGGCTCAGGGGCTGAGGGCAGGTGGTGGGCTCCTCTCTCATTGCGGGCGGCGCAGCATTATCTGCAGCACTGGAGTTTATCCCAGCTCGGAACCCTCCTCCTCAGACATTCAAAGTACTGCTCACTGCTAGCTTGCAAGCACCGGCTCTGCTTTGGTTCCGCATTCCTGGGAGCCCTCGGCCCTGCCACTGCTCTGAGGGTGCCCCCTGCCCTGGCGGAGCCGAGGGGCACGCAGCTGTGCACGGCCACGGCACAGAGAGCATTGAGACACTTAAATTACCTGTCGCCTGAGTCCAGGATTTACAGATATTTCGGTTCTTAAAACACGGAACTGAATAGGGTGAAGTTTGAAATTTCTTTTCAGTGAAATACGGGAAACATTAATATCCTACATTCAAATAATAATGATGTTACTATGTGATGTGCATTGTACAGTATGCCGCAAACCTCACAACCTAATAGAGCCACGGTTTACATCGGATTTGAGAATACGACTGCCCAAACCTCTCCAGTCTCTGTATTTTTTTTTACTACCTCTAAGACCCTCCCCTTTCCTTTTTAATGCAAACTCTTGTTTTGCCAAAAGTTAAAATGAGCTGTCTTGGGTGAAGATTGTCTAGGTTCCAGGACTGCACGATGCCCCTAATCTGAATTGTATGACAGTAACCAGCACACCATGAATTAACATTTTTACATTTTGAAAGTGTTTTTCACTTCACACTTTCTCCAAGGTGCACCCTGATTATATTTTCAATACATATGTCTAATCAGTTCTAAGTATACTTTTGGAGAAAAAACATTACTTGGGGGTGGGGTGGGGTGGATCCCTATGTGGGATGAAATCTTTACTAGGGATTTGACAGTCCAGACTAGATAGAGAGGCACCAAAGCAGGCCTCTATTCCCCAACACCTGGATGACAGGGGGAGAGAGTGATGGTAGTAAAAGGGAGGGGCGGCATTTTTCAGTTCTCGCCTAGGGCGGCAAAACACCTAGAAACGGCCCTGCCTCCACGCATGGTGGTTCTTTGGTCTTGCAATAGAGAGCACATACTCAGAGCAACATAAAAAGTTGAATAGGCAATGAAAGCCCTTCTAAAATTTGTAACTGATTCCAGGGCACACCCAGGGGGACATTTTTAGGTGCCTATGTCTGCACCCCCCAAATGTGTTGGTAGGCCTTGGACTATTTTTTGAAGGTGCACATTCAACACAACCAAATTAACGTCCACTACCTGAGATTTCGGTATCTGTGAACAATGAAAGGGGACCTAACACATTTCCATGAGTTTCATAATACATGGTCTATATACAGAGGCCGCAGTCTAAGGGTGGCATCAAAAAGTAGTAATAGTCCTCAGCAATCAACAGACGGACAGTTTTGAAATGTTTTTAATATTTCTGGGCCCCTGTGAGGGTCCCTCTCATTAAGGCTTGGAATTTAAGACATTCTCACACTGCCCCCTTATGTAGCGTTTTAGTTTTTTTTTTTTATGCGGGAGCCATGCCCTTCAATGAAGAGCACAAAACAAATGTAACACTTGCGGCCAGCCTATCACAATCTTTGGTCCACTCTCTCAGTTGTGAGGTGGAAGACCCAACATGGATGAAAGGAACCAAAAGTCCCTTCGTTAAATGGGGGGGAGGGGGATATTTTATTTTACTCCACAGATGGTCCATGTAGTGGATTTGTAGACCTTCTGTGGTATAAAATGCCACAATATGCAAAAAGTGTTAACAATTTAAAGTCCCACTGCTATGTTTTTGAAATGCTACAGATTTACACCAAACCATCTAAAGGTTGCTTTCTCAGTTCGTTCTACTTTCATACCAGATTTGGTGTAAATCCATTCAGCAGTTTTGGCTGCAAGTGCAAGCTAAATTTTCGATTGGAGCTGTAATTGGAAAATACATCTTTGTTACAACCTCTTCATTATTTACAGAATTCCACAAACGTTTGCATGCTGGACTCTAGCTGACATCACTAAGCGAGTGTCAAATGTGTTGCAGATCAATTAATGGGGGCCACAGCTATACGCAAATCAAAAAAGGTATTTGTAATGGCTAGTGGGGCTGAACCGCAACTACACAGAGGTGGCTGCCACTGTGTAATATTTAGTGTCCCAGCCATACGGGCATACTGGAACACAGTCTGACTGAGTACCTGTGGCTCTTTAGACCCCATGCACCATATTATTTTTGCCATAAATGACTGCAACTCCCACGTGTAGGATGGGAAGCAGACGTCCTTTGCTTCCCCCACCAAAAAGCACCCACAAGGACACAAAATGTTGGGCCACCTAATCAATTGTCCACATTCCACTCCGTACTTGGGGCTTGTTATCCTATTCAACGGTTAAGGCCGTATAAAGTATCACAGTTGGGGGAGTTTCTACAGATGTATATGCCATACTACCTGTAAATATTTTCCGAACCTTGCTCTGTAAATGAGGATTCCTCTTTTGTGAGCACTAAACACACTCTTTGTGCCCTTAAAATATTTTACATATGTAACATCTAAATAACTGCTATTGTGAACAATCAATTCAATTCCATTTGCACCTTGCAGCAGCTTTTGTAAAAAGAAATGCACTTATTAGTTTCCGCAGATATTTTTACATAAACAGTAGAATCTCTCATTGTAATATAGCACAATATCCCCCCAAAAAACTTGCATACACAGATTGGGTGTAGCAGGAACAATTGATAACTGTTCAGCTGGAAACTTTCAAAGTGAGGCCATAGACAGATTAACACCTGCACCACAGCGTTGCTGTGTCTTGAATGATGTATTATTCATCTCCCTGAGGGTTTTTTTCTTTAAAAAAAAAAAAGACCGATCGCAGTACATTATTGATTTGTACTTTTATAGAAAGTTTCCCATCAAATTACATTCCCACGCTTCCTTCTCTGTCCTTTCAGAATGGAACAACACAAGACATCTGTTTTCAGGATCAATTCAAGTAGCCTTTTGGCCAGTTCCCATCTTGGACTCAATATCATGTATTCAGTTTTTCCTCCATTGAACTTCCACTGTTTCTCAGGCCGTGACACTGTTTACGCATCTGTTCAGTATTTTTCACTTCATTTGTGATAATCTATTGATTTAATGACAACCCGCCGATCATAAGGATATTGTTAGAAAAAAACGGGCTTTACATCTGATAGATGGTTTGACCTGGTGGAAGTATTGCGATTTTGCACTGACATTTGCATCACCATTTGTCACAATGTAATATTTGTGCTGTTCAGTTGGCTGTTTGCAATTGTTAGTTGGTCTAAACGATGGTGCACCTTCACAAGCGCAATCTATGTCATCTTTAAAAAGATATGTAACCCTGCAGTGTTGGCGCAGGAGTAGAACCCGTGGAGACGAGCACGAAATGAGGGCAAGTGTGGTGAGTGGTAAAAAAGAGAGACAAATATACCCTGAATACTTGTGGCCCTTGAATTCCGATGAGCCTGATAACAATAGTTACAGACCTCCTCGGAACTACAAATGTTGGTTTCTCACACAGGGGGGAACTTTGGGTATTAATGTGAAAGCACTGATTCCAATATGTTATTCTTCAAAATGATTAATCCACATTATATCCCAGTCCATTCATTTACTAGGACCAGGGTCGGACTGGGACAGAAAATACCAGTAACAAGCAGTGGTAATGCATCGGTTTCGCCTATGTGATGAATAAAGAGTTGTTTTCATCAATCATCGTCCAGAAGAAGGAAAGAGCTCCCTGATAGTCAATCGGGAGTGGAGACAGCGGCGGTCCATGCAGGTAAGCGTGGTGTGGTGGGGCGGAAAGGAAGGAAGCAGACAGACGAAGGAATATAGAAAAATAAATTAATTAATAAATCCTATTCCATCATCTCTCGACATCCCCCCTGCCTCGCCTGCCCCGCTTACCTGCACGGACCGCTTCTGAGTGGAGAGGATGGGGTGCAGGGGCTAGAGCTGCTGACTCGAGGGCTGGGGATCCAGGTTCGAGTCTCAGCGGCAATAGGCAACATCCTGTGATTCTATGCAAATCACTTACTCTCTAAAATTGTTATATAATTACGCTGCAATAGTAAAAGGCAAAACTTTATGAAAATATAGTTCCACCAAAGTGGATGTTAACAGTATTTCGGCTGCGGAAAACTAAGAGAAGCAGACTAGGAACAAGCATTGGTAAATGCAGGAAAATATGCTACAGCCAATAGAAATGGAGGAAAGGTAAGTGGCATGCACAGGAACCAATGAGAAGCCAGGAAAGAGAGGAGGCGGGATGTAAGTCCGTTTTAATTTTATATTAAAAACAATAAATTTAACAAGCACAGAGCAAGCGCTGTGCAGGTAAAACCTAAAAACTGGCCCCGCAGACCATAAAACAGGCCCACAAACATCTGAAAAACAAGCCCACACACTGACTTTCAGATCAGCCCATCGAGCACTGCCTGATTGCCCGATAGGCCAGTCCGACCCTGACTAGGGCACCATGAAATAGTAATTCTGGGAGGGTGAAATAATGAGGATTTTAACGTGTCATTCGTAATGAGGATCATAATGGCCTTTAGACCAGTTAAATTATCTGTAATTTTTTCTAATTAACATGTCTACATGCTAAGAGTGTC
Source organism: Calotriton arnoldi (assembly GCA_963921515.1). Lineage (NCBI taxonomy): Eukaryota > Metazoa > Chordata > Amphibia > Caudata > Salamandridae > Calotriton > Calotriton arnoldi. Next base: position 2,167,499 of record CAWUFW010001381.1, read on the forward strand.
TTCAGAATTACAGTTTCTTTTTGGAACTTAACAGTCAGAGTAGCCGAAACAGAAAAAGGGGAACCAGGTTTGAGTCTGGCTGGAGGCTCAAGCATACTGTAATTCTGGGAAAATCACTTGATCTCCCGGTGCCTAAATTAAAAAAAAAAAAAATTAAATATGAATGTGTCCGTCTGTAATGCAACTGGTGCTCATATAAAGCACTCGGATACCTTTGGGTCGAGTTCACACTATATAAAGCTGCAAAAAAAAAAAAGAGTGAATCTCAAAAGCTCCTTTACAATGCAAGCAACAGTTCAAGTCAGATAGTTTGTTTATGTGAATGATGGATGCTTGGTTTTGCATACCTTTCAAATGGGAAGAAACTGTGGACAGAGAATCATGAAACAACTGAAACTGTCAGTGTCACATTTTAGTGATCTTGACGCTTTACCTGCTTATTAGCCATCTCCTACTGAGAAAGATCTGACTGCCATCACTTCAGTGCTTTCCATGGCCAGCACTCATGAACTTTGGTGCTGTGTTATGTAAAGGGTGCATTGTCCCTGTTTACGCCATGGTGCGTCTTTAATTGGTGTGCAGGATGCAAACAGGGACTCATTACAGATTCAATTTACAAAGAGTACTAAAATCAATTAATTTGTGTGATATAATGATTAACATATGTAATTTGGTGCTATATCGCCAACTCAGGGTTCAGGAGATGTTAATAAATCACAGTCTTCGGCCTTGTGGTTTGTGAACATCACAAGAACCCCTCAATGGCAGTATAGACACGTATTACAGTTACCAATTATGAATTCTCTCTCTATATATACACACACACACACACACATGTCTACTAATAAACACACACATGTGTTTGTGTGTGTGTGTTTAGAGCATTTGAGACTTATGTGTTTGCTATTCCTTGTTCACCTGAGACTCCAGATATGTTTGTCAATGTTTTGGGGAATGTGGGTTATTGGGAATAATGTGCTAATATTTAGAATGTGTTTTATGCAACAATGTGTATTATTAGAAATCAAAATTTAAATGCAAAGCGCATGGGAATGATATTAAAAACATGCATTCTAGAATTTGGTTTTCTTTTGTAGCACATTGAACCCTATACAGTTGGGTTAACAAGGCATACATAAAGATAAAGAATAAAGTACAATGTGGGGCAGTGTAAAATTTTACTGACAAGGTTCTGCATTTACAATGTGTATATTTCTATTCAATGAAAAGAACAAAGGTTAAGCATAAGTTATAGTTAGGAAAATTGTATGTATTCTTTTAAACAAACCCAGCTTAAACTATACAAACATTAGATATTCTTAAATTATAGTTACAACTTAAATTAAAAATTTACGCACCACCTGTTATAAATTAAATTTATAAACTATGCACCGTCTTCAATTTTGCACACATCCGTAAGCAGTGACCTCTAACATGTGAAATCATAGCATTCATGACAACAGTTATGGCATCTCAAATTGCATCATATCTGAGAACACAGTATGTGGTACAGTGGTGAATTACACTTAATGTAGTGTGCCGAGTGTGGTGACAAGCCTGTACGGAGGTGTGTGACTTATAGTAAATTGAAGGTAGTGCATAAATTATAAAGTAGAGTGGCAGAGAGTATCGTACAGTGTAGCGTTGTGCAGTGGAGTGTCGTAGAGTGGTGTGTTGTACAGTGGGCAGTAGTACAATGTCATACAGTGTAGGAGAATGTTATATAGTGGAGTGGAATGTCTTAGAGAGGAATGGAGTGGCGTGTGCTAGAGGGTCATACAGTGCAGTACAGTGTCATAGAGTGGATGGGTATAGAATGGAGTAAAGTGTCATATATTGGCATAGTGTGTAGTAGAGTGTAGTTGCATAGAGTTCAGTAGGATGTTGTATAGTGGACTGGTGTAGAGTGGAGTGTAGAATAGTGGCGTGGAGTGGGCAAAGTTAACGTACAGTTGAGTAGAGTGGAGTGGAGTTCACTGGAGTCACGTAGGATAGAGAGGAGTAAACTGTAATACAGTGGAATGTTGTGTTGTACAGTAGAGTGGAGTGGAGTGGAGCAGACTGGTCTGAGGTATCATAAAGTGTAGTAAAGTGTACTAAAGTGTCATAGTGTGGAGTGCTGTGTGGTACAGAAGAGTGGAGTGGTATGTCATAGAGTGTTGGAAAGTGTCGTACAGTAGAGCAGCATAGAGTGTTGTACAGTGGAGTGGCATACAGTACAGTGTTGTTGAGTGTGGTAAAGTGTAGTGGTATAGAGTGTTGTAGAATCTAGTTGCATAGAGTCACGTAGATCAGAAAGGTATACAATCAAGTAGTGGAGTAGAGTGGAGTAGATTGGAGTAGTGTGTCAAGAGTACAGTGGAGTAAGGTGGGGTGAAGTGGCATAGAGATAGTTGCCCAGTGTCTTAGAGTGGAGTATTGTGCCATAGAGTGGTATAGAGCTGAGTAGAGTGTCGTACAGTGGCATATATTGGAGTAGAGTTTTGTACAGTGGAGTGTATGGGAATACAGTGTAGTACAGTTTCGAACAGTGGCATATAGTAGAGTGTTGTAGAATGTAGTTTTATAGAGTAGAGTGTTGTAGAGTGGAGTGGAGTACATTGGAGTGTCGGACAGTGGCATTGGGTAAACTGTTGTACAGTGTAGTTGAGTGGAGTGAAGTAGCATATATTGGACTGAAGTGTCATATAGTGAAGTGTTGTATCATATAGTACAGTGCTGTGGAGTGGCATCTCATATAGTACAGTGCCATGGAGTAGACTACAGTGTAGTGGTGTAGCATAGAGTAGACAGTGCGGTACAGTGGAGTGGCATAGAGTGTTGTAGAGCTGAGTGGCATACAGTGCCATTAAGTGGAGCGATGTAGATTGGAGTAGAGTAGTGTGTTATAAAGTAGAGTGGAATAAATTCTGGTGGAGTGGCATAGGGAAAGTTGCATAGAGTGTCCTAGAGTGGTATACAGTTTGGTAGAGTAGCATAGAGTGGACTATAGTGTTGTATAGTGACATAGGCTGGAGTAAGGTTTTTCACAGGGGAGTAGTATAGAGTGGAGTGGAGTTTGGTCGAGTAGAGGTTCATAGAGCAGAGTAGACTCTGCGACACTGCACTCTATGCCACTCCAATCTATGCTACTCGAGTGTTGCATCAAAGAGTGTCATATCGTAGAGTATTGAGGTGTACAGTGTCATGACATAGAGTGTTGTGGTGTAGATTGGAGTTGCATACAGTGGAGTGGCATTGAGTAGACTAACATAGAGTGGAGTTGCGTACAGTGGAGTGACGTACAGTGACTTGGGGTAGAGTGGAGTAGCATAGAGTGGAGATGCATGCAGTGGAAAGCATAGACTTGATTGACGTACAGTGTATTAGTGTACAATGGAGTGGCGTAGAGTAGAGTGGCACACAGTGGAGTGTCGTACAGTGGAATAGCATAGAGTGGAGTGTAAAGTGGAATGGCATACAATTGAGTGGTGTAGAATGTAGTAATGTACAATGGAGTGCGATACAATGGAATAGCATACAGTGGAGTGGCCTTGAGTGGAGTGGGGTACAGTGGAGTTGGGTAGAGTGGCATAGCATACAGTGGGGTGGTGTACAGTGGAGTTGCGTACACTGCAATTGTGTAGGATGAATTGGCAAAGAGTGGCATGCAGTGGAGTGTCGTACAGTGGAGAGGTGGAGAGTGGAGTGAAGTAGCATATAGTGGAGTGGCATACAGTGGAACATTGCACAGTGGAGTGGTGTAGAGTGGAGCAGCTTACAGTGCAGTGTCATAGAATGGAGTGGCGTTGAGTGGAATAGCATACACTGGAGTGGTGTACAGTGGTGTGGCATAGAGTGGAGTGGCCAGAACTGGAGAGGCATACAGCAGAGTAGCATAGAGTGGAGTAGCATATAGTGGAGTGGCGTACACTGGAGTGGTGTAGAATGGAGTGGGTAGAGTGGTATAGCATACCGTGGATTGGCGTAGAGAGGAGTTGCATGCAGTGGAATTGCATAGAGTGGATTGGCGTACAGTGTATTAGTGGCCGTGTGTCCCCTCCCCATAAAAATAGTTTTTTAGCCTCGAGGTAGGCTCTATGGGGCTTATAATGAGTAAATGTGGCCCAGCCATGATTTTATATATTTTTTTCGATCACAAGAGAGTCTCTCCTGATCGCAGATTTTTTGCCATTCTTTCCTTCTTTAGCTCCAAAGGGGTTCCATCTGGTTCCTCTCCCCCATGGTATCTCTACCCTGCCCCCATATACCTTTTTTTTTTTTGCAACTTCAGGGCAGGGGACTAAGTCCCCAAGTCCTGTAATGGCTGCCATTAAAAATGTTCTCATGTTGCTGGTAGGCAATCAGAGCGCTCACAGGAGTCTGACTCCCATGGGAGATAGATGGCCCAAGGGAAATAAAGCTCCCTGGGACAATCAGAACACTTTATTTTTAAATCGGTGCCCCCTCAAGAGTCTCATAGACTCTCAGGAGCACAACTGTCAAAATATACATTATTTTTCACCCTTAATATCTTGAAAACTACTGAACAAATTTACACAATAACAAAAAGCACAATCTGCGACTAAGATCTAGCATCCTGCCGAATTTGGTGTAATTCCGTTCAGCTAATTTTTGCTATAGCCTTGTCTAAAGTAGTCTATGGAAAATTCATAGGAATTTTGCGTTTTGGGACCGCCCTTTTTTTCTCAACCCCGCTTGACAGATCACCCCGAACCTTTCCAGGAAGGAGCTGAGGTGGATGAACTTTATTTGGAAGGGTTTCGTGAAGATTTGTCAAATGGTGACAAAGTTATTAGCAAACCAAAAACTGCTACATCTATGGAAAAGCTGACCTAACTATAACTACATAGTGGCAACCGCCACCGTGAAATATATTATATATATATATATGTATGAGTTGAGCTAAGTTCTGCACAACGCCGGCCACATCCACCACTCGGGCTGGTGCAGGGTAATGGGTGCAGATCCTGTTTTCAATATCCAAAAACACTCTCTGTGTCGCCTCTTCACAGAAAGAAAGTCTGCACTCAGCATTCAAAATAACGCCACCAAATTTATTTTGGTGGATTTATTTTCAATGCTTAGTGCAGGCTTTCTTTGTGTGAAGAGGCGACACAGAGATTGTTTTTGTATATATTACCTACTGGCGGTCGCCAGTAGGTAGATATAGTTAGGACCTAGTTTCCATAGGGAGAGAGTTTTTTCATTTGCCAATAACTTTGGCGTTGCTTGATGAATCCTCACAAAATTTTCAAAACTAATACATCACTTCAGCTCCTGTCTTGAAAATTTCAGGGTGATCCATGAAGGGGGGACTGAGAAAAAGAGGTGGTCCCAAAACGCTTTTTCTCCATGATAATTTTCATCGGAAACTTTAGACACAGCTACAGCACAAACTGCTGAACGGAATTACACCAAATTTGGAAAAAAGGGTAGCTCTTGGTCCAGAATGCACTCTTTTTGTTAAATGGTGCAAATCCGTTCAGTAGTTCCTGAGAAATGTAAAGATTTCTCAGATATACAACTGTGGCCATGGTGGATCCGCAAACCCTCCCGATCTCGTGCCTGAGATCTGATTGGCTGCCAACACTTCAACCCAGGAAGTGTTGGCAGCCATCTTGTGACTCAATTGAACCGAGTCACAAGAAAAAAACATTTAAAAAAAAGATAAGGGGGCAGGGTAGAAACACCCTGACCCCCATGGCCCTTCTGTGGGCATCCTACAGGGACACCCCAGGGCCCAAAAAGCATTTTTTTTTAAAAAACAAATTTGGTGGGAGTCGCAGTGGATCCGTGAATCCTGCCAAATTTTTTTTTTAAATGAAGAGCGGGCTCCCGCTATTTATTTAATTAGGCCCCCGGGTGGGTCAGATCCATGGGGCAATTTGAAATAATAATGCGGGGCTGCATAGGACCCCGCAGCCCCGGCGACGGTCACCTCCCTGGGGCTAATGCAAATTAAAATACGTGGGGGGGCTCTAGCCCTCACACACAGCCCCGGGGACTGACACCTCCCCGGGGCTAATATAGTAAAAGGCGGGGGCATGCGCCACCCCGCTTCCCCGGGGACCGCCACTTCCTCGGGGATCTATGAAAATATGATGTGTTAACGGGCTCCAGCAGCCCCCCGCTCAGCCCCAAAGGACCGCCAAATCCCCGGGGCTAATATATTAAAATGCGGGGGGCTACGTGCCCCCCTGCTGCCCCTGGACCGCCACCTCCCCGGGGCTGTATGACAATATCATGCATGGGGGCTCCTACCGTCCACCCAGCCCTGGGGACCATCACCTCCCCAGGGCTCTGCAGAAGATGGGAGGGGGGACACGCGGCCTCCCTCCCGGAGCCGTAGATGGCCTTCAGGACCACCACCCCCCCCAGGCCCGGCTCCAGCAATGTCACAGGGTGCCCACCCCTGGAACATTGCAGTTCGCTATGGGATGGCGGGAACATTGCGCCCGCCATCCTATAGCAAACAGTGTGCTCCACTTTGAACAAGCAAGAGCATTATGCTCTTGCTTGTTCAAAGCGGAGCTCACTTTGCTTTTTACATGCAGGGAGCTGCATGTTAGCAGCTCTCTGGGTGTAAAAAGCAATGCGGGCTCCCGCAGGAGGTGGGAGCCGGCTGGGACCACGGGGGCCTTCAGGCTCCCCAACCAGCTGTCCGTGCCCCGGGGGATGGGTTCCCCGGGGCCAAAAATGGCCCGGGAGTGGGGCCACACGGCCCCCCCTTCCTTTCATTAATAAAAAAAGAAAATGAAAGGCCGGGCCCGGGGGATGGGATACCCGGGCCGAAATCGGCCTGGGAGGGGTCCATACGCCCCTCTCTTGTTTTTCAAAATAAGAAAATAAAGAGTCATAATGGTTTAGGAAGGGGGGCCACGCAGCCCCACATACCTAAGAAATAGGGGGGGGGGAATCCAGCAAATCGCTGAGGCCCTGCCCCCTTTCTCCACTACTCTGCAATCGAGCCTTAGTTGGGGGATGAAGTCCCCTTTGCTGCTGAGGGTCCATATGAGCCAACTGGCCCACCTGTTACTTCCAGTAAGTCCCACACAGTGGAATTGCTGAAAGGTGGTCGAGGGCCATGCCCCTTTCTCCACCACTCTGCATACGAGCCTTTCGGCATGCTGCTGGTGGGGGATGAGGTCTCCTTGCCTCCTGAGGGCCTCAGGACTAAAGTGGACTTCATCCCCCAAGCAGCAGTGCGCCAGGAGGCGCGTTTGCAGAGTGGTGGAGAAATGGGGCTTGGCCTCTGACCACCTCTCAGCAATCCAGCTGTGTGGGGCTTACTGGAGGTAACAGGAGGGGTATTGGCCCCCAAGGATCATCAAGACCCAAGGGGACTTCATCCCCCAAATAGGAGTGTGCCAGGAGGCATGTTTGCAGAGTGGAGGAGAAAGAGGGCGTGGCCACCGAAAACCACTCAGCAAACCCACTGTGTGGTACTTGCTGGAGGTAACAGGATGAGTAGTTGGCCCTCAAGGACCATCAATAGCCAAGGGGACTTCGTACCCCTACTTGTAGTGCTTCAGGAGGTGCGTTTGCAGAGTGGTGGAGAAAGTGGGTGTGGCCTGCTATCAGATCTCAATAGACCTGCTGTATGGGACTTACTAGAGGTAATAGGAGGGGTACTTGGTCCCCAAGGACAACTTTGTGGGCCAACTACCCCTCCTGTTACCTCCAGTAAGTCCCACACAGCAGGATTGCTGTGAAGTTGTCAGAGGTCCCACCCCTTTCTCCACCACTCTGCAAAAGTGCCTCCTGGTTCACTACTAGTTGAGGGATAAAGTCCCTTTGGCTCGAGAGGGACCTTGGGGGCCAAGAAGCTCTCCTGTTACCTCCTGTAAGTCCTACGCAGCGGAATTCCTGAGAGTTGGTCGGAGGCCCAGCCACCTTTCTCTACCATTCTGCAAACGTGACTGCTAGTTAAAAAACCTTAGAAATTCACTAAAAAAAACAAAGGTTACGGGGACGTTATAGTTAGAAATTAGCATTTAAAAAACCTTAGAAAGTCACTGAAAAAAATAAAGGTTACAAGGATGGTAAAGTTAGCAAATAGAATTAAAAAAACCTTAGAAGTTCACTAAAAAAAACAAAGGTTACAGGGCGTTATAGTTAGGGTCAAGTTTTACTCATACAAAACCAGAGAAATTCAGCCGTTATAGTTACCTGAGTTAACTATAACTCACGCCCCCGCAATGCACTGCTTATGACCTCACATATTACATCACTCATGACACAGCCAGTGACATCACTGATGACATCACTGATGACATCTCAAATGACATCAGTGATGACATCAGTAATGACATCATCCACAGCATCTCTGACGTACCCACTCACACCCCTATCAAATCTTTTATACACCCACTGTAACTCCCACACAACCATTCACAAACCCATTCACAGAGCCATACCAGTACTTACACAACCATTCACTGATTCATAGATCTACACACACATCCACTCGCTCACCTACACAGCCACTCATACACCCACTCACTAATACAGCCATTGACATATCCACTTGTACACCCATACAAATACTCACACACTGAGTGATTCACCCATAGAACTACTCACACTCCTAGACACTCACTCATATAGGCAATCACACAGCGACTTACTCACCCGAACAGTTACACACCCACCCACTTACTTAGCCATACAAATAGTAACACGTAGTCACTCACCTATACAGTCACTGAAAGAAGCACACACTCATCCATATAGCAGCTCTCACATTCACTCACTCATGCATACAGTCACTTATATACCCAGTCACTCATTTATACTGCCTTTCACATACAGAGTTACTCACCCATACTGACACAAGCACTCAATCACCGACACAGCCATACACTCACTCACCCATACAGATTCTCACACATGACCTAAGTACCCCATACAGGCACTGACTCACCCACTCACTCATCCATACAAAGTAACACACCTCCTCACCCACACACAGAGACACACAGACAACCATAATGGTAGTCAGACAACCAGTCAGTCACCTATATAGCCATTCACGTACCCACTAACACACTCATACATCCACTTAGACATCAACTGACAGACAGATACACACATTCACACAACCAGTCACTCATCCATACATTCACTGAGACACCTAATCACTCACTTATACAGTCAGTCATGCACCCACTGAGTCATCCATACAGTCACTCATACTCCCACTGATTCACCAATACACCTTGGTATATATATTTAACACTCATAAACTTTTCAAAAACATTCACAGTCACTGGATGATGTCATCACTGATGTCATCAGTGATGTCACTGACCATGTCATGAGTGATGTAATATTTGAGGTCATAGGCAGTGCATTGCAGGGGGCGAGTTATAGTTAACTCAGGTAACTATAACAGCTGAATTTCTCTGGTTTTGTATGAGTTAAATCTGACCCTAACTGTAACGTCCTTGTAGTCTTTGGTTTTTCCGTTTTGTTTATGCACTTGGTTTTAATGGGTTAAATAAATAATCACTGAAGATTTACCTTCTGTGCGTGGTGCTGTGATCTTTCGCCGATTCCCTTGCTGAAGTCGTGTTTGGGAACGGAGGTTGGAGGAGTTTGGAGACATATATATATATATATATATACACAAAAGTTCAATGCGGTTATGCAGGCTTGCATCCTAACCGCAGGTGGTGCAAAGAAGGGCGCCAACCGTTAGCGCTTTTAAACTACTAAAACCTCTCTTACATTCACAGAGAGCCTGCACTCGAGGACTTTAATATATTTATCATGTGAACAAGGCCGTTTACAGCCGAAACGCGTTATGGCGGATTTGTTATAAGTGCGGAATAAATAATGTATGCACTAAACCTGGGTCCACTCTCGTTTTTCTCCACGGAGGAGACCGAAGCAGGCGAGGATTCTGATATATATATATATATATATACAAAAGTTCAATGCGGTTATGCAGGCTTGCATCCTAACCGCAGGTGGTGCAAAGAAGGGCGCCAACCGCTAGCGCTTTTAAACTACCAAAACCTCTCTTACATTCACAGAGAGCCTGCACTCGAGGACTTTAATATATTTACTTGTTTATTGCACCGAGCAACATAGTAAGGTCCATTTTAAATACATCAAGCACCAAGTAAATCCAGTTTTGATAAGAGACGCGTTTTGGCTGAATCTCAGCCTTTCTCAATCTTGTTTAAGTGGCAATTAGGTTGCTTATTATATACTTCCACATTGCTGGATATAAAAAAATAATTCCAATGTTCACCTGCAGCACAAATAAAATACAATGTAACTTTTAATCAAATAACATTTGCATCTCGAGCAGCAATTTGTAAGTAAACCTAAAATAGTCGCCCGTAGGTAGTTATAGTTAGGACCTAGTTTCCATAGGGAAAGAATGTTTTGTTTTGCTAATAACTTTGGCGTTGTTTGACGAATCTTCACTAAATATTTAAAACGAGTATGCACCTGAGTTCAGCTGCTCTTTGGAAAGTTTCAGGGCAATTCATCAAGCAGGGGCCGAGAAAAGAGGGGGTCCCAAAACACATTTTTCCCATGCAATTTCCCATAGAGATTTTAGACACAACTACAGCCAAAACTGCTGAATGGAATTAGAACAAATTTGGCATAAAACTAGCTCTTGGTTCAGAAAGAGCCCTTTATTGTGATATGGTTTAAGTCCGTTCAGTAGTTTTCGAGATATTAAAGGAAAAATAAATTTGTATATCTAGAGGCACGGACCCTGCCCAAATCCAACAGATCTCGTGCTGAGATCTGATTGGCTGGCGACATTTCAACCAGGAAGTGTTGGCATGCATTTTAGGACTCGGACTTAGTTACCTTAGGAAATAGATTTTTTGGCTTGCTAATAACTTGCTGACAAAGCTTCACGCAATTTTCCAAAAGAAAAAAGTTCATCCACCTCAGTTCCGTCTTGGAAAAATTGGTCGATAATGTGTCATGCAGGGGTTGAGAAAAAAGGGGGGAGTCACAAAAATGCAATTTCCCCATGCAGTTGCCATAGGGGTTTTTGAACAGCACTAGTGACCAAACGGCTGAATGGAATTAAATACACCAAATACAGCAGAAACCTAGATCTGCACTCAGAAGGTGTGATTTTTCTGATTTGACGTAAATCTGTTCAGCAGTTTTTGAGAAATGAAGGTTAAAAGTTTATGTATATCTGGACTTTTACGTTTGCTGTTCTTTCACAGGAGCCCAGCAGCCAAGCAACTTCAAATAATAAAGCAATCTAACTATCCAAGGTTTTTTTTCCCATCAGCCACCCTGATCCAGTGGGAGCGAGAAGCTACTGTGAGTCCTATGGGAGCTTTCGCTCTGATTGCCTGGCCACAACATGAAGAGAAATGTTGTGGCTATCATTATGGGACTCAGGCAATCTGTCCCCATGTTCTGAAAATAAAAGAAAAGATATAAAAGGGCAGGGTTGGGGTACCCTAACCCAAGAGACCTTGCAGGGGGGTCCCAAAGGGACATCCCCCAACCCCGGGTCAAATAAAAAATGTTTTATTTTTGGGATGCAACGATCCCACAGGAGTCCAACAAGAGCAAGTGCCACTCCTAAACTCCCACGAGAGTTACATGGGCTGCGTTAGCACCTCCAATACTCCAACAGGATCAGGAATTTGTTTTTAAAAAAAGAAAGTGGTTGGTATCTGTTTAGGTTGGGGAGACAGGCCGGAGGCGCAGGCTAACCAGGGGGTGGGTGAAGTGCCTGGCTGCAGGCCTGGCCCTGTGGTCAACCTCCTGCTGTGCACGGCCAAAGGCCATGCATTGCGGGAGTTTGACATAGTTACATATGGTAATACAATTTAACTTTATGCTATAAAAACCTTAGAACTGAAAAATCCTTAATTTACACTATAGTTAGGTGAATGTCAGTGTAAACGTAGCATTTACACTGAACAAACACTGAAATTTACCAGTTATAGCTAACTCAAGAAACTATTGTAATTCGTAGTGCAACAACATAACAAAAACAATGTGAATTTACTTTCAACCTTTTTTGACTTTGTGCAAATACAGTTTACTCCATTCCAGATTCCACACTCTGTTAAATTGGTACAAGTGGGTTTTTTCTGTTTTTTTCATCAGTGCAAATTTTCTGTAATAAGGCTCCAGCCTCCCCTGCTTTGCACCTTTAGGAAACACTAAAATCATGCCTGATGTTGTTTGAAGGGTGCACCATAGGCAACATTGATACTCCAAAGGCACCACCCACTTACCGGACTCAAGTGTTACTTCTATCAAAGGCGATCAAATTCGTTCCAGGTGTGGGAATCTAGGGACATTGAGGCATCTGAAAAAGATGTATGCAAAACAAACACTTTCACAAACATTACATACAACAATTTGACACATTATAACAGTGCAAACTGAATCCTGATCCGAAAAGGGCTGACTTTTTTTACATCAGGAAAAAATGTTTCCCATTACAAACATTTTGGGAAAACTCCTTCTTGAGAACATCAGCTTGCTTTCAACGCGAGCCTTTGTATGCCTCTGCACCCATTTACCAGACTCTGGCTCCTAATTGGTTTGAAATTGGAGGGGTTGGTTTTATTGCACACTCACTCTCATTCCTTTACCCATCTGTGACCTGTCTGTGTAGTCACGTGTAGTAGATCATTTCACAGACAATAGTTATAGATTCCTAAACACCAGCATCTGCCCTCACTCACTCCCAGTTCCCACAAATGGGGATTTGCAAGACCGCAGCATATGTCCCAGAGCAGTTCGTCAATACTACCTTCGTGGGAAAGAGGAATCGATCTGGACTCGCACGACAGGACTACTCATGAGAAAAGGCGCAACATGGTTTGACTGTAGCACATGCGTGCGTGCCAATATGCGGCACTCTTGTAGACAATACTAAAAGCAAAAAGAAAAATACTCTTTCGGAGGAGTTAATTATCAGAAATTGAAATAAAAATAGAGTTATTGAAAAAAGGCCAGAGGAAACAATAGCAAATTGAATAGATGCCTTGAGTTTTATGTTCAATAATGAATGGTGGCACAGTATGGATAATGGTGCGACTGTGCAGTGAACAAGGAAATGAGGTAAAAGCAGGTAAAAATATGTACCCTTAAAACAATAAATTACAACAGTATTAGATCATGTCTATATCGTGAAACCGCACAGCAAACCAGGTGCGATGGAATTGAGTGCATCAATAGTTTTACGGAAAAACATCCCGAGGGGCCTTTAAGAAAGCAAATGATTTTAGTTTTCGTCAACTTTATTTGTGAAAACAAATTGCCTGTGATATTTTGAAAGCCTGGTTGGGGTAGAGGGGGTGTCAATGAGCACATCATCCACATACACTAGTGATGCAATGTCCTGGCCTCCCCATCATTGTACATATGGTAAACAGAACAGGAGTGAACATACAGTCTTGTCTCACAAATGAATAGCTTGCTAAAAGGTCAGAATTGGGATTTAGGACCCCTTCATACTTTTGTCCAGCCAGTCACTATCTATATGTCACTGAGCTAATTTATTTTTGTGCTTGACCTCTTACTATTTTTATCACATTCTATTTTCTTTTTTCTTCTCTGCCACTCCTTACAAGATCGGGTTCATCCTTTACTTGTCTGCGGACTCTTCTTTCATGTTTTCTCCTTACTCCTTATAGTTTATAGTTTCCCTTTTTGTTTCCTTTTAATCGTTACTTTACTTTCTTAACTTTATTTTGGTCTATATGCTATAAAAGTAAAACAAATACAATTACATGACATGAATGAAACCCCATAAAATATTAAGAAGCAAATAAATACAGTATACATATGACAAGATGACTGATTTTAGATAATAAAATACAGTAATTAAAATAAGCAAACGTTTAGAGGCACTTATTTGCCTAATTCTCTATATTGCAAATAAAAACCGGGACACAGAAAAACCAGGCTTTGCTTAACATCAGTTTTTAAAATGCGAAAAGCAATTTTATAATCCCTATCTATCATTTTCTATTCCAGCTGCCTAGTGCTATCCTTTTTTTTGCATTCCCTACCACCGTTTATTTTTCAAGTGTCATGTTTTCTGCACTTTTTTTGTTCATGTTGTTTTCCCTTTCGCACCTCTTCTGCCCTCCTATTACCTTGATTAAATTCCCTGAAATTCATTACGCTCACCGTGCTCCAAGATCGTTTGCTTTTTTTTTCTCTATTTTATCGCTCTCAGTTATTTTCTTGTCCTGTCCACTTTTACCATCCTTTCTCTTGTTCTTGCTCTTTTTTCCCCTGTCCATTGTGCACTAGTGCTGGAGAAGTTACAAGTGCAGAGAAGTTTGTTTGAGCCTCTAAAGTTCGGAGCACAAGAGACACCTAGGTGAGGCAGAGACAGGCTTCTGAGAAATGAGGCCTATTAGTCTTTTGACAACCTTATCCAATGAAATATGCACCTACTTAAAAGACGATGGGCCATATGTACAAGGACTGGCGAAAACTATCGCTAACATTAGTTAGCGGCAGTTTTCTTACCGCCGTGTACCGCTGAAAACTATCGCCATGTTAGCGACGTATTTACAAGCCGTCGCTACATGGCGATAGCTTCAGGGATCGGCGGTGAAAACTGCCGCTAACATTAGCGTGATGGCGATAGGAATTCTGGCGTTAGCGAGCGAAAACCAACGAAAGGCCCATTAGCGGCAAAAAAACGCATGTTAGTCAGCCCAACGTGAGTTTTTTTTGCCTCTATTGGAAAAAATAGCCTATCAGTCGACCTCCAATAGAAAATAGGCAAAAAAAACAATGAAATGCAGAATGGAGCAGCCAGGGCCAAGTGCAGCACACATCAACAACCCCCTCAAGCCACCCAACATCCAGGATGACCAGTATGAGAGCCTGGATGCCTCGCAGGACCTGCACCTGGAGGCTGGATGCCTCGCTGGACCTGCGTCTGGAGCCTGAATGCCTCGCTGGACCTGCGTCTGGAGCCTGGAGTGGGATGCGGAGGAGCTGTGGAGTCGATGAGCCGTGGTAGTAGACATTGAGGCGCGGCGATCGCCCGTACCTGGTGGTGAAGTCTGGCAGGTCGCATGGAGACACGTTGCTGACCTGTGTGAGAAGACCGCCTTGAGCCCCTTGGAGCTGTGAATGGTAGAGGCGCTCCTGCGCACCAACGTAGGGAGGTCTGCATTGCATACTACGATCCACCACTACACCGGGGTGCAAGGAGGGGATTACCACCAGTGGGCGGCGCTTCTCTGCATCACAGGCCGGATGATGTTGCGCTGGCTGGATGCTGTGGAGGGTGAGGCCCCTGAGCTGCGCCGAACTTGTGTGGTGGGAGGGCTGCAACTTCACGCCTAAGGGGCCCTGCTGCATCAACTGCATCTGGAGGTTCACCAGCAGACTTGTCGGCGACTGCTAGACCCAGGCTTGTGAAATCCCACCTGGCTGAGGCTCCTGCTGGCTGAGTCACAGATTTGGAGAGTGCAGCGGATTGCACCACGGGGTCAATGTCCAGGTAAGGAGAAGGTGGGACGCATAGCGGAGGAGACCCGGGGGTCGAGTTGCCCAGGCCTAGCACCTGTAGATGACACACCCCCAGTAGCGGCTCATCCGCTATAGCGGAAGAGCATCGGCCCACTGCTTTCAAGCAGTGCAAGAAGAGGAAAAATCCTCACATGATGATAACTTCCTGATGTAATCGTGCTATGTTTCCTTTGCGTGCAGGAGGGTGGATAGGGCTGCTCCACTCACGGAGCAGGGCAGGGGTGGAGTGTCATGCCCACTCAAGTGCTCAATGACTGGTCGGCCCACTCAGGCCGCCCAAAGCAGTCATGCGCACTGTCCTGTTCGCAATGCAGGCTGCATTACAGCCTGCATGGAGAACATGCCTACCCCTCCAGCCCCTGGCTGAACGCCTTATCCCAGCGCCAATGACTAATCCCAACGCTGCATTGCAGCGTTGTGATTGGCTTAGGGGAGGGAGCCTGGCTGCCTACTTCCTGTTCCTGGAAGCAGACTCAGGAGAGCAGGAGCAACGAAGACACAGGACCCGGCCTTGAGGTAAGATTTCTCTCATTTAAATATTTACAACACCCGCTCACACACACACCCCCGCGTCCACGCCCCATCCAGTGTCCTTTCCGGCGTTTCCCACCTCCCAGCTGTCCAGTCCTCCCCGCAGCACTTCTCAATGACGGCCGCTGTGCGGCCATGCGCAGCGGGCGTACCACTGGTGTGCCAAAGGTATATATGAAGTTACGATGCATACCATTACATCACATTTCATTACACCGCATACTAATACTAGGCATATTGCAACAGTAGGGAAGGTGTTGGATAGCGGAGATGTAAATATTACTATTCCCACTTCAGTGAGTGCAACCCTAAAACTAACCCTTGCACCCCAAAGCAAACCCTGAACCCTAAAATTCATCTTTGAGCCCCCAAAACACACCCTAAAAATCATATTTGACCCATATGCACACCCCAATTTTCATAATTGACCCCAAAACACAACCCAAATTTCAAATTTTACCCCATAATACACCCCAAATTTAATCTCCGACACCCGAAACCCATACCCACCCTACAATTAAAAAATATCCCATTACTGACCTCACAATGCGTTGTAATGGAATGCGATGTAAAGGCACCTGCGTTGTTGGGGTTGCGTTGTAAAGGCATTACGATGTAATGCCTGTGTTGTAATGGACGTCTCCCGTGCCAAAGGCAAGCCATAGGCAAGCCCGTCTGCGTCCGTCTGCCCCTGGAACACGCTCAGCACCAAGCACCCTTCCTCTCGGACACTCCACAGCTACGATGCCAGCACCCTCCTCGTCATCAACCCTGGATGCCACATCACGTGCCAGGACCAACCTCTATTCCGGACCGGACATCGCCATTGCCACCACTGATGGCTGCTAAATCACCCACTAGGACCACCCCGACCGTCCAGGAGGAGGCATTGTCATCACCTACAGAAGCACACTCCGACTGACAACGCACTCTAATGACTCAACGTTGACCATGGAACACCTCAACTTCCAGATCCGGACCAACCCCAAGCCCATCCTCTGCTGCACCCTCATCTGCAGGCCCCCCCGGGCCATGGACCCCCATTCTCCGATACCATTGTAGACCTCATTGCACCCCAGGCTCTCCCATCCACCGACGACATCCTACTCGGTGAACTCAAGTTCCACCTGGACAACCCCAGTGAAGGGAAACACCACCCCCTCCTGGGTAAGTTCCCCAACATCGGACTCAAGCAGCTAGTCACCGCAGCAAGCCACATAGCAGGACACACGGTCGAGCACGTCTCCTCCGCCAGCGTGAACTTCAACTACAGCCACACCACCGGACTCTCCTGGACCGACCATCTTTGTATACATCACCTCTTCACCATGCCCACCATACACCACCACCATCATCACTCCCCTTCGCAGCTGGATCAACTGAAGAACGTCTAGTCAACTCCCTCAACAACACCACTCCGCCAACGCTTACAGACGATGACACCGCAGCGCGCAACCGCCACCAATGGATCTCCAACTGCGCCGACACCCTGGCACCCCTCAAGAATGGCACTGCATCAGTACCTTACGCCTGCCTGATGGCAGGCACAAGGGTGACGCCGTGCCACAGGGATAGGCTGGCCCCAAGCATTGCTGGAGTTGCGTCATGGTTGTGACACGACAGCAGCAATGCGTGTCTTTAGCGCAGACAGATACGTCAGGATTCCAGACGTATCTGTCATTACTTGCGCCATGGTGTGCTGTCCAGTGAATACAGTGCATCCATGGTGTCGCAAGAAGGGGGTAGTGAAAAGTGTTGCAACGCTATCTTGTCGCGACTGACCGCAACAGACGCTTGATTACATTCGTACCACCGGACCTTAAAACTGGTCTAGAACGCAAGGCACAACAATGATGTTGTAAGAATACTGCAAATGCAGTCAAGAAGATAACCTGGAAAGCCAATGAGCTAGATGAGAACAATATCTATATAAATACACACAGTTAGAATGCCAACAAAAGCTCGGCGGGAAAAGCAATAGAAGAAACTACAGTTTCTATGCAGAAATGAGACAGAAAAGGGGCAAAATGCAGAAAAAGTGGTGAAAGAAAAAAGAGCTACTGTGATCATGGCTACAATGCAGACATCTCCTGATCTGGAATAAATACCACTCTCAAATAATTTGAGTAAGGGAAGAAGACAACACTCTCAGAATTTTTTATAAGAAATATCAGACAAAACCCTTATTTACCTGTTCATGGAGGAGATGGCTATATTCTGATCCTGCACCATTGCAAACTACAGTTAAACAGTTTCTTTTGCCCTGAAGAAGTCCGAGAGGACGAAACGCGTTGGCTACGGTCTTTTTCCATGTCATAAGGAAGACAACAATAAAGAATTTTGAAGACTCTACTTTGTTGAATTGCCATTTTGTGTATTTTTATGATACATATTGTTAAACTGATGTGTTATAATTGATATTAGCGGAGAGTGCTGGACCTTATGATGTTCATGATTTAGAATATACTTTTGTGTATTTTGGAGATCTAGGGAATTGGATCTCAGGTCATGGGCACCTCAAACTTTCTTAAATAACTTTTTCTACTACGGATAGGTGCAGTCTTTCTTTGCCTCAATTCCTATCTTTCATAAAATAGTTGCTATCTTGTCGCAGAGCTGCAACACTTTTCATGACTGAGGCCCAGGAATACGCACTATCTTATTGATGGTGCGCATTCCTGCCCTGTAGTTTTGTTGCAGGGCAGCGCAGCAACATTGCTTGCAGCGCTGTCCAGCACCAAAACCTGATGAAAAGAGGCCCTAAGTGTTTTCTGGTCTTAAAAAACTGCCTCTAACTGCAGTTAGCAGCAGTTTTTTTGGTCCTCCAAAGTCCAGGAATCACCTTGTAAATATCGCGAAGTGGGGTTAGCGGCCCTTTTTGCACGGGAATGCCTCCCTTGCATGTCATTATCGCTAACAGAAGTGGCGATCTTTAGAATGGATGTTTTTACCGGAAAACTGCCGCTAACAGAGGTTAGCGGCAGCTTGTACATAAGGCGATAAAAATCTTGCAGCAAAACCGTCGGAAAAGTGCCGCTAAAGCGGAGTTACCTCCTTGTACATATGCCCCTTAGAGTGGGCTTTGGGTCAACCTCTTGCACATGATTGGATGGCTTTCTTGTCTATTTTAGTTCGATGCTATGTGTTTCCTCCACATTCTTGTTTTTGTGTCATGGAGCACAGCTTCTTTACCACTGTTTTTATTGGATAAGATGTAACCTTTCACTGATGACATCCGGGCATTTTTTTTTCCAGTTGTGTTTTAGCACTCCAGGAGGGCACATGGCTTTCCTCAATCTCTTCATGTTCAGCCTCTTCAATCCATTTTGAAATGCTTTTACATACATCTTAACAAAAAACATTCAAAGACGACTGACATGCACACTTATGGCAATCATTCTACGGAAGAAAGTATTGGTAAAGCCAAATGTTTTGAGCCTGAATTTGGAAGGTAAGAACTTTTTGCCTTGCCAATGCTCGTTTTCTCATTGAAACTCTTATATTACTAGACGGGTGTTCCAATTTGGTAATCAGTTAAGGATTAATTCATGCTATTACTGCTTCAGCAGCCATCCATCAAATGGAGAGGTTCTCAAAAATCAATCTATTCTTTGTGAATACAGTTGCATTGATTTCTGGGGAAATTCCAAAAATATTTGGAAGGGTCTACCTTTTCTCTTTTAGCCCAGAGACATTCCTATTTGGAATGATCTAGAGATGCTGACTTGTCTCAATATGTCTGAGCTATTGAATTGCTTGAAATCAGCCACTTATCTCAGATGATCTCGTTATAGCAATACTATTCTGAGACCCGCCACTGGATGCTCATGCTCATCTTCAATCTTTACTTTCAGGTATTTTCCCTCTGAAATTAAAATGTGGATCGTTCCTTTCTGTTAATAAACGAATATAAAATTGATGTCTCTGTGATTTTTTACCATAACCAATTTACTATTTGGAAAGACTAATACTAAAAAAGCAAAGATGCTAGAACTGCAACCCCATATTGATACAATTTTCTGCAACCTTATCAGTCAGACCTGTGGCCTACATTCTACACAGAGATGGTCAGCCTGCAGAAGCTGGATCACCTATTTCTGGCCGCTCATGTTTGAGCTATCTGTCTTCTGTGAATGCTGGATCTCCTGGTGTCTTTGAGGTGGTTGACCCTGGGATGCTAATTTCATTTCTAGGAGGCAGATGGGCTTTGTTAGGTGACTTGAGACATTGAAACACTTAAGGCCTGAGTACGAGTCTGGCGGACTCACGGGGCGTGGAGGTCCAGCCACTGCCGCACCGGTAAACAGACCGCCCCATTATGAGTTGGGCGGTCAGACCGTCCTGGGACTACTGATGCCGCCAGGAAACCACCATTCCCTGATGGTGTTGCGGCAGTCAGAGGCAGCAATGTGCTTGGCAGGACCGCCGAGGTCCCGCCAAGCATATTACGAGTTTCTTCTCTGCCGGCGGTATCATGGAGGTTCCTCCTCCATGTACACCGTGGCAGAGAGGAAGCAAAGGGGGCCATCCCTCCACTGCATGTGGATGCACACAGGGGTGCATAACATGTGCCCTTCTGTGTGCATGCACACCAGTTCCTGCACGGCATGGACTTTTGAGTCCATGCCGTGCTAGAACCTTGTTGTGCGGTCCCAATGCAGTGCCTTTTCAAAGGCACTGCCACCTTTTTCAAAGGCACCGCTGCCTTTGAAAGAGGCACCACCACAGGACCGCCACCGCACCCACCTGCCAGACCACTTTAAAGTCATAATCGGGTGGGTGGCGGCGAGTCTCGGGGTGCAGGGGCACAGCAGTGGCGTACCGCTCGCTCATGCACCACTGAAACTCGTAATCAGCCCCTTAATTAACTATATGCATGACCTCCAACTACCAGATGCTAATGATGCTCAAATACCTGCATGTGCCTTTAGAGCTGGACATTTGCAGGCGCAGCCTGTGCAGGTAAGAGCAGTGGGACGGGGTTGGGGGGAATCAACAGA
Source organism: Calotriton arnoldi (assembly GCA_963921515.1). Taxonomy (NCBI): domain Eukaryota; kingdom Metazoa; phylum Chordata; class Amphibia; order Caudata; family Salamandridae; genus Calotriton; species Calotriton arnoldi. The sequence goes on from CAWUFW010001381.1 coordinate 2,188,546, forward strand.
CTACGAGGTAAACTTTAATAAAAAATAAAAAAACACTTACCTTGCACTCACCGAATCGCCGAGTCCAAGGTATGTGGTATTTGTTTTTGAAAATTTAAGTTTACCTCATCGTCTGGCGACTCCCCCCACACCACCCCCGCTCCACTGCTCTTACCTGCATGGGCCATGCCTGGACATTTGCCATTTGAAGAATTGTTACTCAGTGATTGAGGCCTGGATTCTAACTGCATGCTTGAAATGTAATCCATCTCAAACACTTTCTTGTTAATTTCGTTGGAGCAGGTCAATTCCGCGCATTTATTCTGACTAATTTTGCTTGCCAGAGAGGGCATTGCACCTTCCCAACAAACATTTTCTCACTAGGCAAGTTTCAGAAATGTATTTTGGTATGGTATTTCAAAAGCTACTTTGTTGCCTTTTCAGGGTACTTTAATTCTTCCACGCACTGGGTTATGGGTTCGAAAAGATCACCTCAAATGTAACCTTTATATTGGGTACCTCTGAAATTTCTGGTCCATTTTAAATTGGGGAGTTTACTCAATAATACTGCTGAAGTGAGACAATCATCATATATGGATAATAAATTATTGTTAGCAGGAGGGTTTTTTTCTTACAGAGAATAATTATGCGTTTCTTTTGAGATCACAAAGGTTTGCAAGCACAGCTGGTGACCATTGGAAGTGGTGGTCTGTAAATGCCCACACAAAATTACAACAAACATGCAAGCAAAGCAAGCAAGTCTGACAGCTTCAGTAAAAAAAAGAAGCATTTTATGGCACCATTTTCACATACTTTTATTAAAAAAGCCATTGGTTCGAAAGGTTCACTCTTGGAATATTTCAATCCTTTCATAGTATGACATGCATGTCTGATCCTCGCCAGAGCCACATTGTGTTCACCCTCTCAATTAAGGATTTATAAAAAGGTTGCAAAGTAAGCACTTTAGCAAAAATTGGCTTAACATGTCTTGACTGTGAAAATGCCCAATTGTCACCTAAGGTCTAGGTGCCATCACACAGCCAGTTAAATTCTGAGCATTGCATGTCATCACATGCAACTATCAACTAATCAGATTTTAAGATATATTTTAATAGACATCATTAGAAAATGTGCTGAGTCAGTTAAGCTAACTTACTAAGGGGCATATTATCAACAGCCAGCGATAATTATCGCTGGCCGTGCTTAGCGATAATAGTCCTATCGCAGGCTATCTCTGGAAATTATCGCCCTGGTAGCGCGTTATTAACAACGCGTTTCTCCAGGGCGATAAAAATTCCAGAGATAGCGAGGTTATCGCCGTTTGCAGGGAACATCGCTGGTTTTCCAGCGATGTTCCCTGCAAACGGCGATAACATTGCTGATACGACCCTGTGGTCGTATCAGCAGAATCCACCCCTATGTTAGGGATGGCTAAGTCAGGATTTTAGCAGACGTTAGATTTTGGCGAAACGGCAGTTTTCGCCAAAATCTGACCTCTGCTAAAATCATGTGGGCTGCCTTGTAAATATCGCGATGTGAACATCAGCGATATTTGCAACGTAGTCCATCCGGAGTACGCCCAGTAACGCCCACTTTGCATCTCATTAGAGATGCAAAGATGGGCGTTGAGGAAAGAGCGATAATGCAAGGATTCACGCGATAGCGTGACCTTGTTGATTTAGGCGATAAAATTATCGCCGCTTTTCGTCCGAAAACGGACGCAAAAGCGGCAATAATTGTTTATCGCCTCGTTGATGATATGCCCCTTAAAAGGGGAAATAATCGGACAGAGTCCCGATCGGATGTGTAGAAGGCCACCCAGCCCACCACATACAAACTCGCATCTCTTCAAGCACTGACTCTTCTGTCTGATGCATGTTTCACAGTGGCAGAACTGTCAACGCCTACCGACCTGAAGTTTGAAACTTTTCAGAGACCATGTTCTCTGCATCATAGAATTCTGGCAAAACATACATTGCTAATGATCATGCACTTGGATATCTAATGGCTACAAAAAGCTGTGGTTGTGAGAGGAGCATCACTGCCAAAAAACCACACATAAATTGAGATTATTATTATTATTATTATTAAGGAGTTTTATATAGCTCTGGCCAGACCCGAGGGTATCGGAGTGCTTTACAACAATCGTACAATAAACAGTAGCAAACATATTGGTTCTGAAGTCTCAGCGCGCTATACAACATTAGTCCTGTAGTACCTAGTTATGTGCAGGTTGTCTTGAGTTGCACCTCTTTCAGGGAGGGGGGTCGAGCAGGGGTCCGGGGGGGAGGAGGAGGTAGAAATCTTATCGTCACAGTGTCAGTGTGTTGCAATGTGCAGGCTTGTGCGCTTCGGCGGAGGCTATCGGTTCAAGAGGGGACGATTGAGGAAGAGATCTTTGAGCTGTCTTTTGAATTTTACGAAGGAGGGGATCGTCCTGATGTGGGCTGGGATGGTGTTCCAGATTTTAGGTGCGTTTCCAGCGAAGGACCGGGCAGCGTTTTTTTTCTTTGCTTGTTTTCAGGGGTATGAGTAGTAGAGTGTTGGAGCTCCTGAGGTTCCTTGTCTGACCGGCCTTTTTGAGTTTGGAGGCCAGGTACTCAGGTTTCCCTGTGTGCAGGGCTTTGTGCGTGAGGCATGCAGTTCTAAAGCTGGCACGCAATTCGATTAGGAGCCATTTTAGTTCTCTGAGTGCAGGAGAGATATGTTCATATTTCTTGACTCCGGTGACCATTCTGGCTGCTGCATTGAGAGTTGTTTTGAGGGGAGCTAGGTGGGATTTAGCTGTCCCTGTGAGGACTGCATTCCCGTAGTCAAGTCTAGACAGCACCAGTGCTTGAGTGGCTTGTTTGAGGTCTTTAGGCCGGATGAAGGGTTTTATTTTGTTGAGTAGCTTCAGGTTGAGGAAGGCGCTCTTTGCGGAGTTCTTAATGTGTTTGGATGAGTCCAGTTTTGGGTCAAGGGTGATTCCTAGCGACTTTACCGAGTCTGCTAGGGTGAGATTTCCGTTGAGAGCATCAATAGCTTTTAGCCATTCCGCGATTTGGGGGTTCTCTTCTTTGATTGAAATGAGGAGGAATTCTGTTTTGTCTTGGTTAAGTTTTAGGTGGTTTATAGATGGGCAGTGTTTGACTTCTCTTAGAGTGTCGTTGAGTCTCTGAATGTCCTCAATGGAGGAGGTTTCAAGATAGATCTGTGTATCGTCTGCATATAGGTGGAAGGGGATGTTGGCTTTTTTGAGTATGTTGGCGAGGGGTTCCATGTAGATGTTGAAAAGTTGCGGGGAGAGCACTGAGCCTTGGGGAACACCCCTGCAGATGGGGTGTAGGTCGGATGTGAAGTTTTTGATTTTTATTCTTTGGGTGCGGTTGTGTAGGAAGGAGGTGAACCAGTGTAGAATCACCTCATCTACACCTACCCTTTCTTGAAGAACCTTAATGAGTAGACTGTGGTCAACCGTGTCGAAGGCTGCCGATAGGTCTAGGAGAATGAGTAGGGAGCATTGGTCCGTATCAAGTGACTTATGGATATCGTCTAAGACGTTAAGGATCGCGGTCTCAGTGCTGCAACCTTTTCTGAAGCCCGATTGGTGGGGATCTAGAAGGTTGATGCTGTCCATGTGTTGAGTCAGTTGAATGAGAACGTACCTTTCTAGGATTTTGGATAGGAGAGGGAGGTTGGAGACGGGTCTGAAGTTGTTCAGATCATTGGTATCCAGGCCTGGTTTTTTCAGTAAAGGGGCCAACTTTGAGGCAGTCTGGTATGACTCCGGTTCGCAGGGAGCTGTTTATGATCTTCCACCAGAGCAGGGCTAGGGAGAGTTTCAGCTTTTTGGTCAGTTGGGCAGGTATAGGATCAAGGACGTGCGATGACGATTTGGAGGTGGAGATCAGTTTAACTATCTCCGCTTCCGGAATGGGGTTGAAGGATTTCCAGGATTTTATGGGGTGCTTTGGTGCAGTGTCTTCCGTCCCTTGTGAAGGGCTCTTGTAGGGGGGACTGTGGTTGTTTGCCAGTGAAAGCTCAATCTTGGCGATTTTGTCATTGAGGAAGTCGGCGAAATTGTCGCAGAGGTCTTTGGAGGTCCGAACTGAGGATGCAGGGGGCTTGGAAGTTTGTTGCCTAATGATGTTAAAGAGTTCTTTGGGCCTGTTTTTTGCGTTGTCCAGAGCGTTGCAGAAGAATGCAGATTTTTCATTCTTGATGTGTTTTTTGTACTTCCTGTGAGCTGATTTGAGTTGTTCGTGGAGGATTGTGGACGGATTGTTCCTCCAGAGTCGTTCTGTGGCTCTTAGTTGTCTTCTTTCGAGGTTAATGTCGGTATTGAACCAGGATCTGGATGGAATGTGCCTGGTTCTTTAAAGTTTCATGGGGGCTAGTTGGTCCATAATGGACGTCATAGTTGTGTTGTAGTGAGAGGTGAGTTCTGTTGTGGAGAGATCATCGGTGGAAATGGGCAGGAGAGAGCTTACCTTTTCCTCTAGGTCTGCTAGGGGAATCTGAGTTAGATTTCTCGTCCATTTGGGTGGGTCTTGGGTGGGGGATTGGTATAGGATCGATTGGTTGATGTGGAATAGGATGTTGTGGTGGTCAGACCAGTCGACGGGGAGGATGTGGGCGATCATGACTGAGTCGCGTTGGGCAATAATGGCATCTAGGATTGCTCCTCTGTTATGTGTTTCAGCTGAGCAGTGCTGGGTAAGGTTATTGGTGTGTAGAAGGTCATTCAGGGTTTTGATTGTCGCGTTGTTTTCAGCATTCCAGTGCAGGTTGAGGTCGCCCAGAATTAAGTTGTTTGCGTCCCGAAGTGAGCAATGAGCAATCAGGTCGGACAAGTGATCAACAAAAGCGGTGGTGTTGCCAGGCGGCTGATATATTAGATGGCAGGGTAATATTTTGTTGTCATTTGTCTTAATGTTGGCGGTTAGACATTCAAAGGTGTTGTAATTGAAGGTGTCCATTTCTGTCACGGCGAAGTTGTTTTTGTGTATGATTGCTATGCCCCCTCCTCTTTGGTCTTTTCTGTCTTTGTTGATGATTGCATAGCCTGGGGGCACAAGCAGGTCCATGATTGGAGAAGAGAAATCATTTAACCATGTCTCGGTGATGAACGCGATGTCTATGTCATGGGTGAGGATGGATTCTGCTAGCTCTGTTGCATGTTTGGTGGCAGATCTGCAGTTTATGAGCATGCAGTTGGTGGAGGGCCCTTCTTTTTGTGATTTTTCATTAGGGGGCCCTGGGGATGTTAGTAAGGAGGGCAGGGGTCTTGGGGATCTCGGAGGGGAATAGTCTCTTCTGAATCCAGTAATCACTTGGATCTTGGATTTTGGGGTGACAATAGAGGGAGTGTCATAAGAGGAGGCAAGAACTGCTGCTTCATTCTCGGACATTGCAGCTCTAGTTCTTTTGGCTCTCTGTATCTGGTTCGAGGGGGGGGTTAATACACGGCTAGGGCCAGGAGCCTTGGAGGGTCTTTGGTGTGTGGAACTAGACAGAGTGGGAGTCAAGTGAGGGTGTTGGCTGGGCTGTCGCAGCGTGGCGAGGTTAGCTAAGATTTCGTTGAAGCCCAGGATTATAGTTTCTAGTTGGCTTTCCAGCAGGGCGAGACGCAGCGCCGTCTCTTCAAGGGTGGGGGTGTGGGAGTTCTGGGCGGGGTCATCCCGAGAAGGGAAGGGCTTGTCATTGCTATGTTGCCTGTTGGTGCTTGTGCTGTCAGTGCTGACTCCATTCGGGGCCGCGGGCATGGGGTGTGGTGTGTTGTGTCGTGATTTCAGCGTCCTCTTGCACGCAGGTAGAGAGAGGAAGTTGGGAGTCATTGACTTCGGGTAGGGGATATTCGTTGACTGTTGGAGGAGGTGGTATAAGGGGGAAGGGTGCGGGTGACGCATTGCAGGGGGTTGGAGGGCCTTGTTCGAGGGGGCGACGGGGGTGGGTGCAGTAGACGCTTTGCAGGGGGTTGGAGGGCCTTGTTCGTAAGGGCGGAGGAGCGGATGTTGCCACGTGGGGAAAGGTTGGTGTTGTTGGCAAAGGGCGCGGGATTGATTTGCAGGCTTTCCTGGTGTGCCAGGCTGTCAGGGGATAGGGAGTGGATCGGGCGATGGGGGAGATGTGAGTGAGAGGGGGCGTTTCGTATCGAGGGGAAGAGGGAGTCAAAAGCCTCAAGGTTGTCGTTGTTGGCTTGGATCAGGACTGTGCCGTTGGAGTAGATGGTCACCGAGGTGTTACCACTCCGCATTGGGCGGTTGGGAATTGAAAAAGTCAGTTTGCAGCTAAGGGGAGTGTTAGTTGTTTTGGAGATGTGGAACTGAGATTTGAGAGTGGAGATCCAGTTTTCCGGTCTATCTGTGTGGAAAATGAGATCCATTTTTATCTGTCCTTTGGAGGAGGAGTGATAAATGTCTGCGAACAGTGTTTCTGGGTGTTGTCTAATCAGTCTGTGTTTGAAGTTCCTTTTCGGTGAAAGGTTGGGGGGGAAACTGATCGAGAAGGAGTTCAGGCCGTGCGGCTTTAGGTACTTCTGGGTGGAGGGGCTGGTGGAGGTTGGCGTGGCAAATGGCATTTTGTCTTAGTTGGACGGGAGGATAGCTACTTTTGAGGTATGGTTGTAGTGCTACCGTGGGGGGGGGGTCGGGGGCTTTTTCAGATGGTGGATGTTAAATAAGGTTGGAGGCCGCCATCTTGGGGACATGCAGCGCGCAATGTGGTTCTTCGTTTGGGATTGTATGATACTAGTGATCAGTAGCGGCCCATGGTGGGAGTACTGCCGGGCGGTGACGTGGGGCGGGGGAGGGGCAGGGTGGGGGTAGTAAACTACGGAATACGGCCGAATAGACGTAAGTAGACATATAAATAAATAAAACGAATTTCGTTGCGCGCGCTGCATTGCCAAATGCTGGGTCCATGTTTGCTTTACCATATGATGTCACATCACCTGAGCAGAGCGGCCATCTAAGTGTCAGGCACCCCAGAGATATCAGGGTGTGGGCGCTTCTGGGGCCAATTTTAGTAGATATTACCGGGGTGATATATCTGGGATTTTGTATTCCATGTATTGTTCTAAGCACTATTGTTATGTGAAGTGCTTCAGCAGTATGTGGCCTCGTTGAGCCGCCATCTTTGGGTCAGTCAGTCAGGCAGCTCAGTCCTGGTGCGTGGCCACCTAGGTGCCTCGTAGGTGCACTGCTACCCAGTGCTTTTCGGCTGTGGGCGATTCTTGGGTAGTTGTTTGCACTTGTGCTCCGGGTAGAGCGTAGCGTGGTGCAATACCGCTCCTCACGCTTTAGATAATGAACGCGCATCGGAGGTGTCTGCATTCACGGATAACTTTAGTCAGAAAGCAGCATTCTCAGTATTAATGAGGACCTGCTAAATTATAAGTATGTGTTTCCCACCCCTGAGATATTTGAATTTCCAGGCATTGCTGTTACAGTGACCTGACATGGCGCTTTCTGTTTCTTGATAATCGATCTAAGCACCCTTGTGTTATTTAGGGAAGGGTTGTATGAGAGAGTATCGGTCCTGTAAAATAGTGTGGCACAAAAATATTGCTATCAAAATATCGACAAACAAAATATTGAAGTTAAATACATACAGTGAAAAGTATTGAGTATAAAAAGGATATATATTTAAATATAATTCAAATTATTGTCATATTTTTTTAAATGAATACATAAAAAAATAACCTAAAAATATAAAATAGTGTAAAGATATGTGTAACTTTAAAATACATTCAAAAATATAAAAAGTTCAACATTAAATTACAAATTAAAATGCATTCATTTTATAAATATATTTCACATATAATTAATTAGAATATTTAATATTAATTTCTATTAAATAATACAAAATTAGAAACATATGTAGTAAATTTATAAATAAAAAGAGTCCTCCTGAAAGAGTTTACAACGCACAGCCCTATTACATCCGGTGCACAAAGGTGTTCAGACAATGCCTCGAACTAATCTCACAGTTCTGCTCTTCATGCAGAAATATTGTTGGCACTCTAACAAGGTACCGTGCAATACTATAAGAACTAATTTCTGCAAACTTCTGTAAACAAGGATGAGTATTCAAAAACATTGCATCTGATGTCAATACATTTTGTTGACTATAGCAGCTAATGTTATCATGTTTACTAATACAATGGGAAAAATGAAAATAACACCCAAGTGGGTAAACATGCACATCAGCTCGTTAATCTGTCCATTGATAATCTTCAGATCGAAGTAAAGTGCATCAAACTTTGGGGAAAATGCCTACATGCGGGTCACATTTACCATCCTAATTCCTGTCCCCCCAAAAATGAGGAAAGTGCATAGATGGGTCGGAGACTTCAAATGTATTTTTCCAGTTTCAATTAAAAACAAGCATTGGTAATGCATCTGTTTCGCTTATGTGATGAATAATAAGCTGTTTTTAACAACTACCGTCCAGGAGAAGGAAAGAGCTCCCTTACAAGTTTCACTGGAGTGGAGAGGATGTGGTGCAGTGGCCAGAGCTGCTGACTCGCGAGCTGGGGATCCCGGTTTGAGTCTCAGAGGCGCAACATCCTGTGATCTTGGGCAAATCACTTAATAAAAAGCCAGGAAAGAGAGGGGGCCCCTTTTAAGTTAATATTAAAAAACAAATGCATTGCAAACATTCAAAGGGAAGAACAACTCCATAAAAAATGCATTGATTGTGCAAACAATGAACGCAACAAATCTTCACGTTTAGAGCGTGTAATAAATAAACTTTACACATAAAATGGTTTAGTGAAAACGCCGGACAATAAAAATAAGTAAAGGAGTGGACTGTGAACTAGTTAATGGTTAAGCAATTCATGAACATAATGGGTTTAAACGACAATGTAAACTATTTGACAGAGAATCTATGACCTACCCCCAAAACATCTTTGGTTCTGATTTCACAAGCACTCCAATCTGCTCCCCGCTGTCTGCTTACTCACACTTCTGATTGACCTCAATAGCTCTTTAATGAGCCTGTCCCTGGGTCTGTTGCGAGCCCTGCTCTCATACACCTCCTTCACCAATACCCTCACCCCTCTCCCTTTCCCGCCACTGGAGGGTGTGAACACATCATGTAGCCTGTGTCCTCTGACTAACTCATCAGCACTCGCAGCATAATAGGACTGCGGTCACAGTTTCACATCCTAAGCCAACTTTGCGGACTTCCACAATTGCAGAAATTTCAACCCATAAAAGTAATAATTTCAAGAGCTACTCCACCTGCCATTCTTTTAAAAACACATACATTCGCATAAGACAAAAACGAGGATGTTTACACGTCAATGGTGTGTGTGCCAGCATATTATGTTTTTAACTACATTCTTTCACATCCGGTTCGCTTTCTGTGCTTTTACAAAACAGCACATTCATTTCTGTAAGCTCAAACAACTGTGTCGCCAAATTATAAATAAAGTAAGAGGGATGAACACATTCTGACGATAGCGTAGCGGGTTAAAGCATCTGTTGTAGCGCCCATGAAGAACCAGCAGATAACGAGTTTGGAACCCCCCAGATGCAGCTCACCCTTTAATCCTTCCCAGGAAAATAAACGCAATACTATCAAGGCCTGCAACTTTACCTACTGTTAATTGCAGCACTGCAGAGGCACAAGAAAGTGCTATGTTGTATCTTGACTCTGATGTTATTCTAGCCCTGCCAATGGAATCTTGGTGTAATGACATAACATGGAATGTTGGGAGTGAAATAGACACAGTTGGCTGGGCTGAGCAGCATGCTGGCTGCTCCTGGTGGGGTCTTGTTCTAATCTTCCTGTGATCTTACAACTATCCTGAATAAACCTCTCTGAACCACCTCTACCTGCGTGGACTTGATCACAACAATTTTTGGCGACGATCCTGAAGTGAACCTGCATCTGTCACCTCATCAAACCTCAAACAACTTTTAGGTACAGATCAACTCTAGTTAACCTAAGGCAACTGGCATTCATGACCCCACCAGTGACCTCTACATCGGTCGCCCTTTTTCCTGTGCATCTGGGGAAGTGCTACTTAAGGAGCTGCCCATCCAGTTAAGGGCGTCTACTCTCCAGAGTCCATCTTTACGTGTCTGAGAAATCCTATGCCTACTCGTGCTGTGCCTTCAGCGAGGGTAAGCCTGTTTTACTGTCTTCAGCTGCCACACTTCGACGTCTACCGGTCTGGTGAAGAAGTGTGCCTTTTCACTTGTGCGCTAGCCAAGCTGTCTTTCCTGTATCGTCCACTTCTCACAGGCACAAAGGAGTGTGCATTTCTACATTGTCTACACTGTCTACTCAAGCGAGGTAATTGGACTGCCTTTTTGTGTCCCAATGAGGTGTATCTCATGGAGTTTACTGTGGCTCTTTTCGCAGTGAGCGTTTTCTACACTTTGGGGTCGATTCCGATTCGGGCCGGAAATTTCTCCGACCGAGCCGGACCCGGAGAGATTTCCGACCGAATCGGACCCGTGCAGTCCGACCGAACGAGTACGATGCGGCCGTATGTTATCGGACACGAGTCGGTCGGACTCCCATTGAACTCAATGGGAGCCGGTCGTACAACGCGTACGCGGGCTCCCATTGCCTCCAATGGGTGCGAGGCGGACAAGGGCGCCCCCTACAGCGGGTACGCCGCGAGCGCTTCGCGGCGTACACGCACAGGTAGGGGGACCCTTGGGTCCCCCTGTGTGCGCCTCGCGCGGCTACGCGTACAGGGGGTCCGACACGGACCCCCAAAGTACGGCTCCGACAGCTCTTACGAGCCGGACGGCGCGGCTCGGTCGGACTGCTCGCGGCGCGCATCGTACTCACCCGGCCGGGAAACGTCTCCATTGCGCGGTGCGAATCGGGTCCGACCGAGTCGGTCGGAGCGGTTCGAGTCCGAGCGAGTCGGTCGGAGTTGTCGGGACGCCCGGACGAGTCGGTCGGCGAGTCGCATCGTACTCGCTCGGCCGGACCAGCGTACGGTTCGGTCGGGAAACAGGCTTTCGCATGGCTTTTTTCCCGACCGAATGGTATTGGGTGCGCCTCCGACCGAGATCGGAATCGGCCCCTTTGTCTGTGTGCTTTTGAACTTGTGCTTCAACTTAAACAGTCACGGCTTCAAACGGCCCTGAGGAACTTACTCAGAGGAACTGGGCGAGTTATTTGCTACATTAGGAGCAGCATCTGCATGAGGAGCAACAGCTTGGGTAAAGGCATGCACGTATTTGTGAGGGCAGAGACTGTGTGTTTTCCCTGCGAGTGGGCGCGCTCTATTTTTGTCGTACCCTAAATTGGCCCCACTATGATAAACGCCATGGCATTGTTTAAATTCAACCCCTATGCACGCGCACCTCACCGTTCTTCTTGTGTCGCGTGGAGCGTGGGTGAATCCTTGGTGACGTTTTCCCCTCTTCGTTGCATGATGACGCCCTTCTCTCCTTGTTCCCCTCAGCTGCCTGGTGAGTCCTGCATGCAGCAGCGCTGCGTGAGCCACCCGGCGCAGCGTGATACAGCGTGCCGCCATATTGGGGATGGACCTGCCTCATGTTGTTGTCAGTGCTGCCAACCACGTCTTCATCGGTTCTGTGGCATTGTTTGCCGTGAGTTTGCCGATTGTTTCTCGATTCTCTTCGCAGTGGAAGAACGTCAACGTATCATCTTTCAGAGGGTAACGGATGCTGTTTTGAACACCGGTGGTGAGTGGCAGTTTGATTTTTGTTTCTATTTACTACCACCCGGTGACAGTATCTATTCGTCTTCCTCACGTTCTAGACCTGGATTTTCGACGAGCCATATTATCCGATACAGCTTCCAGTTTAGACTGTGTCCTCCTGTGACACTCTGGTTGTGAAGCCAAGCAAAATTATGCACCAGAGACAACTCGTTTTGAAAGACTGTGGGAGCAGCTCTAACCATTGTATGTTTATGGATTGAACTTAAACCGTTACACGTGACGAATATTTGGGGATGTATACATCTCCAAATGGGTAGAGCTTATGCTGGTCAATTTCTTTTTCTGTAGCTCATGAATTCTATTGATCCAATAAGTTTACTCTTTTCTGTGGTTGAGGAGTCAGAATTTGAACTTTATTATTATTATATCTACCAGCATTGTTAATTTATTGTTTTTCTCTGCTTTGCCAATGTCATGTAATTTTTTTTGTCACATTTCTCAGCACATTGTGTTTTACAGTACTTAAAATGTTTTGGATTTGGTTTTGTACTGTGCTCTCCCCATCCCTCACTAGAGGTTTGGTTCTCACAGATTTTTTATTTGGTTTCAATTGCTCATGGACCTTAGGTATTCACCCTGTTCGTACACACTGTCAGGGTACACGCTGTCAAGAGTCCATCGTTTTTCAGGCTTACTTTTAGTGTTCCTACACTAGTTGTTTTCTGAAGCTCGGTGGGTTGTTACTCACTGGTGTTATGTACTACACAGTACATCTCTTTTCCAATTGGTTTATGGACCTCAGGTATACACCATGTAGGTACACGCTATCATGGTACACGCTGTCAAGAGTCCATGCATGCTTTAAGTTTCCCTTCACGGGAATCGCAGAGGGTTTCAGTCCCATCTGCTCATTGTACATTCGTACACTTCCCACATGTGCACAAATTTACTCTGACTTCCTACTGGGAGCTATGCTAGGGTTTTTAGTCCTTTTCGCATTATTATATGGGTCCCTATCCATATCTGTTTGTCTCGTACACGTCTCACATGTGCACAATTTTATTCTGTCTTCCTCCTGGGAGCTATGCGAGGGTTCTAGTCCTTTTCACATTATTATATGGGTCCCTATCCATATCTGATTCTTGACATCGCTCTACCTCTTTGCATTATTATATGGGTTCCTACCCATATCTGTTTGGTGACTTCGCTCAACCTCTTTTTGTTTTCACGATGTCAAATTTTAAAAGGACTATGGTTTCTATGGGTCTTAGTCCCATCTGTTACTGCTGTAATCCCTCATCATTTAAGGGTTTGCTTTCGGGTTATAGTCCTCCCGAACCTCACATATACTTATGTTTTCATTTTATTGAATTTTTTTTCATTATTAATATGCACTGTTGTCTTTACATTATATTTTGTTATTATGTATTGATGATGGTGTTTGACTTGGGTGAGGATTATCCTTTTACTTTTCCTCATTTCCTTGTTTTCTTTCTTCTTTTCTGTTCCTTTTTGTGATGTTTTCTCCTGGTGTCTTGTTTGGATTCTGAGCTTTCCTCTGCTGTTCTGCCTAGTTTTCTTTCTTTGTGTTTTCCTCTTCCTGTAGTCTGGAGTTTTGTTGTTTCTTTCCTCTCCTGCCTTTTTTCATTCCTGTTCTGGCCAGTGGGTATGTTTTGGGGCAGTTGTTCGTTGGTTTCTTCTTTTTTCTTCTCTGACTATTCATTTCTTTTCGTTTTTTATGTGTATAGAAGAGAGGGTGGTTCTTATGTCTTGGTTTTCCAATCTTCTTTGCCTCTTTTATCCTTTTCTGTTGTTCTCTTCTCTCTATGGTTTCATGTTTCTTATTTCCTCTGTTTCTCTTCTTCTCTCATTGTTGTTTTTTTTATATGTAGAAGAAAGGGGGATATGTTGTATCTTGACTCTGATGTTATTCTAGCCCTGCCAATGGAATCTTGGTGTAATGACATAACATGGAATGTTGGGAGTGAAATAGACACAGTTGGCTGGGCTGAGCAGCATGCTGGCTGCTCCTGGTGGGGTCTTGTTCTAATCTTCCTGTGATCTTACAACTATCCTGAATAAACCTCTCTGAACCACCTCTACCTGCGTGGACTTGATCACAACATGCTAGTTATAGCGTCTTGTTGCCATTTGGCATGTTGGTCAGTTCTATAAAATAGTGTAACAATAAATGAAACAAATCTGCCAGCAAACTGCACGGAGCAGAGCATTACCAGAGCACAGCTTTATCTTATTTTTAGAAGTGTGACAGCAATGGTAAAATATTACACAGCAGGCAGTAAACATACAACCCTCAGCAAACACGGAAGCCCTGGATAAATATATAAGCAATGGTAATGCATCGGTTTCTGCTATGTGATGAATAAAAACCAGTTTTTATCAATCATGGTCTGGGACGAAGTAAAAAGCTTCCTGACAAGGAACACGGAGAAGAAAGGATGTGGCACTGTGACCAAAGCTGCTGACTTAACAGCTGGGGATCCCGGTTCGATTCTTTGCAGCGCAATATCCTGGGCAAATCATTTAATCTCTCCATAAATTGCTATATAAATCTGCTGCAAGGCGGAAAAGCAAAAAGAGGCAAAACTTTATTAAAAAATAGCTCCACCAAAGTGGATGTTAACAGTATTTCGGCTACGGCAAACTGATAAGAGAAGCAGATGAGGAAGAAGCATTGGTAAATGCAGGAAAATATGCTACAGCATAGTTTATATGTTTGGGGCTAGGGTGAGTCAAGATTTGTTACACTACATTGTGCTAAAGTAGTGTAGAGATACAAATTACGTCAGAGTCAGTAAGGACTATAAATTAAATTACAGTACATTACCAAAAATTTAATAATTTAAGAAATGGAATTACAAACATTTAAAAAAACTACAAGTTTTTAAACTATCTTACCTTTGGAAAATAAATTAAAATAGTTTTTAGAAATTAAAAATGACAGATTTTTACATTTTAAATATTTAAATTTTAGTTACTTCCAATTCTTAGTTATTGGTTTACCCACAGATTCCACCAATATAGCACACAAACAATTACTAGAATGCCTTTTATAAAACACGTTTTTAAATCTTAATATTATTTAAACATATAATTAATCAAATGTCAATTACAAATGCATAATATTGACACTAATCAATTAATAATAATATTTATGTAACTATGAAAAAAAGACTGCTCACCCAACCCTCACAACAGGCACAACTCAAAACAAAAATGTAATACATAATTAAAAAAAATTCAAACACTTAAATATTAAATACAAGGTAAAAATGTGTTAACTAGTTATTGTAATATTCAATTAACATAATATTTTATTAAACAGTGGTACCCACCCAATCCCCAAACCTGAAATTAAAATGAAGTCTGTAAATAAAAATGTATGAAACATATAAAAATAAAAAAGATTTAGATGTATAAAAATTTAACATATTAATTAACTAGAATTAATTATTATATAGTTAAAACACAATTCACCCAATCAACATAACACATAAAACTACATTACTGTTATTCTTTTAAATGAAAATAAATGTTACAATAACATATAATAAAATAAAAACATAAAAACATAATACAACCCAATAAAGAATCACAATAAAAAAATTACTTGTTGATCCTGTTTGTTGTTCTATAATTAAATAAGTTCCTTGTGAATCACCCTCATGCACCTGTGGGTCAGTGCACTATATAAAACTGTTAAAAAAAATAAAATGTTGAGTCAGTCATTCCTCCTCTATCCTTACCAGCAAGATCTCTAACATCTATGAAAACTTCGAGCTCCAACTGGACCCCTTCACTCTTGCAGCTGCCCTACCCATCACTTTCAATGCCCAGAGGGCTACCCTCACCACATGGCCCACTATCACCATTCAAGAAACTATGCTCACCATACACTTCTGAGAACCATCAGAACCATGCCCTCATCGTTTATTCAGTAAAGGACTAGAACCCACCAGCTCAGACCCGACCTGATCCTGAATAACTGGATCAGCACAGCCACCTTCCTAAATACCTGGAAATACGCCCTAGTTCTCCCACTCCTAAAGAAACACTAAACAAATCCTAAAACACTAGCAAGCTATTGGCCCATCTCCCTGCTGAAAGTTTTGATCAAACATCGAGCCGCCCTCCTCAATGACAACAACCTACTCAACACCACCCAATGCAGATTCAGACCCATCCACAGCACAGAGAACACCCTCATTGCTGCCAGGGATGACATCTCACTGATCATGGATGGAGACACCTCATCCTTCTGAATCTATCTACTGCCTTTGATACAGTCTCCATTTCCATCCTTATTCAATGCCTACACTATGTCACTATTCAGGGACCAGTTCTCCGCTGGATCTGCTCTTTCCCACAGGCTGCTCCTATCTCACTCCCAAAGCCTGGAGCCTACCCCTGAACATCACAGCCACCTCCTCAGTTCTTAGATTTTGCAGAAAACATGACTCTTAAGGTAGTCTCGGCCCTTGTTTACTCCATGCGGCTCCTGCTTCTCAGCGCCAGTATACCCTCCCAAGTGAGTTGTGTTCTCTACAAATGGCCGTAACATAACACATAAAAGTTGAGGCTGTAAAGATCTGGCTCGTGAGTGATGGTGGTATGTTTCTGAGTAACTCTGCTCACATTGCTCATCTGCACACAATAACTATGATCCTTGTAATTAGAGAAATTATTTTTGTATTTCTTTGACCCGGGCTTCTCCTCCACATTACTTTAGAGTCACATGGCTGCATTTTGAGGCAAGGCACGCTCTATTTTTTCTTTAGTTTCTTCTGATGGGCTTGTTCACACTGTCCATGTTTTAGGAGAGTTTCATCTCCATAGCGATGACCCAAATAATGCACAGGCCTATGCATTGACTGATACTTTCATTGCTTTGAACTTTCAGTTGGTCTCTTCTCTGACTCATATAAAAGGCCATCTATTACAATAGGTATGTCTCTCCTAATTACCTATTTGGATCATCTATTCTGCATTTTTATTTTAAGGATTATGATAATCAGCAACTGCAGCATTTTTATTTTAAACCTACACAGGCTTGGAGCAATAATTGTGAACAGTCCCCAATTAAAGCTTTAGCCGCATCCTACCCCTCAGAGGAGAGCTTTTTTGAGGATAATATCAATTGCGTTAATAACTGTCTCTTGTCAATAGTTAATAACTTCGCCCCTCCTAAAGTGAAAGCTTCAGGTCACCGCTTTGTATTAATCCTATGGTTCTCACAGGTCTTGTGAAACAAAAGAAGCAAGTGTATAACACTGGAAGGAATATGGAGAAGGAATTACCTCCTTTTCGATAAAGCCATATACAAGGAGGCGTTTAAAAAGTATCATAAATTTATCAGGAAGACACAGGCAGATTTGTATATGCAGAAAATTAATTAGACCCCCCTAATGGCTCCAAGGAAATCTTCACAGTTATTAAATCTTACCTAAATCCTTGGGCGTGCAACCCTGCCATTACTCCATATTGACTGCACAACTTGTAAGAGTGGGGATCGATGGGCTGGCCCTCAACTGGATAAAATCTTTACTTTCCAACAGAAGACAATTAATTACAATCTCTCTTCTTAGGTCAAGTACTAAAGAGATAAACCATGGAGTTCCACAGGGCTCCTCATTGATCCCAGCATTTTTTTTAGCTATAAGTTTTCAGCGTATGGCCTTAGGGTGATTTCATATACTGGCGATGTACAGCTGATGTTCTCATTGATAAAAAAACTCCCATTTCTAAGGAAGCCTTTAAGCCATGCCTCACTCAAGTAGGTCAATAGATGAAAAGCAGTTGTCAGAAATGAAACTTGGTCAAAACTGAGAATTTGATCTTTGGGCGGCCCTCAGTCCATCTGGTCACCTGATTGGTGGCCAAAAGAACTGCCCTTTGCCCCTATTAACATGGTAAGAAATCTGGGTGTCAAGTTTGATGCTGAGTTATCCTTCCACCCTCATATATTGTCCACTGCTGACTCCTCTTTTTCTTTGTAACACTCTTTAACCCCTTCCCTGCTCATGACGAGCTCAGCTCGTCATGCTGCACGGTCGGGCTGTGCGCATGACGAGCTGAGCTCGTCACGACCACGCCCGCGATCGGAATGTCCAGCACCTGGGCGGAATTCCGATCGCAGCGAAGGCGTTAAAGAGATTTGCGGACATCTTGCCTACCTCAGTGCAAAATACAGTCATACATGCTCTGGTTGCATCCAGATTGGATTATTCTAACTCATTTATCTTGGTTTTACTTAGTGTTTGGTTACACAGCTTCATCTAGTGCAAAATGCTGCAGCCAGGCTGAATTTGACTGTAACAAGTCATCAACATAAAACACCACATCTCAGATCCCTACACTGAATCTTTTTGAGCAAGATAATTCAATTTAAAATCTTAGTCCTTACATACTTAGCTTTTAATGGAGCTGAGCTTGAAGGAGCAAAGAGAGCTGAATCCAGCGCAGATGATGGCAGCATTTCTTCATTACACTCAAAGGGAAAAGTACACTTTTTCAGTGGTCCCGAACCTGCACACCCCTTCTTTCTTCCACCCGCCATTGCGACCGGTGAATCCTCTTCCAGGTATGGGGGTGCGGGAGCCATGACCGGCGGATTGCCTTTATCGATACCCCAGTGGTCCCGAGCCTGCACGCCTCTTCTCCCTTTCACCCGCTTTTGTTTTTGGATCTGCGTCCCCCCCCTTTGACTTTGACTTTTTTTTTGCACTTTTATCCTGCTCCCTGGCTTCGCATCTATGGACTGTTTGACTCTTTGAATTTTGCTCTGCCCGCCATTTTGTTGCTGGCCACCGTCGCTTCCCAGGACCCTGACCCACCATCTTGTTTCGACCTCTGTCCTTTCCCCCTTGCCTCCGTTCTCCCCCTGACGATTCGCTATCGTTTTTCTCCCGCTTTCTAGTAACTGAACGTTTTCTCTTTTCGCCCGATTGCCTTTACTCCCTCCCCCTCAGATTCCCTTCCCCCTCCCCACCTATTCTTTTACTCATATTCCTGTCCACCTTTCCTTCTCTGCCTCTTATGATTTGTCACTTACTTTGAAATTTCTGTGAAAAATGTTTAATTTATTATTCGTGTAACTCGCTGTTGTTCCTGATGAAAAGCGCTCTGATACCTTCGGGTCTAGCCAGCGCTATATAAAACTCAATAAATACAAAAATACAAATACCTGGTGTCTTCAGAGCAGGTAGCCCCTAATGTGGTCCACCAAGTAGCTGCTGTAGACAACAGTGGGTGTCGATCTTTGGTGGCTCAGGTTCCCTTTGAGTGGGGGGTCTCAGGGTCCTTGAGATTAACTGTGAGTCCATCAATGCCTGTGGATTGTCTGCTGGAAAACTACCTGGAGCATACCACCTAGAAGGATGTTTTTCTGTCCATGTTGTGATGGAACAAGAGGACTGATTGAAATGTGAGCGGACACAACATGTTAACTCTTTTGTGCATGCTCACCCAAAACTCTCTCTAAAAGCAGGGTATGTATTTTATTTAATAGAAAGTGTTTGGGCGCTCTAATAAATGTCCAAAACTCAGGTCACTTTTGGAGATGTTGGGATTGCCTGAGTGGTGTGCTTGACCACACGGTCCATGGCAGCATGTGAGGGAGGTCAGAAGGACCTGGAGCCTGAAAGAGTGGCCCAGGTGCCTGCTAAGAAGAGGAAGGGCAAGGGGCATGGAATCCTGCTCCTCAAATTCCCACATTCCGGGAGGAGGGTGAGCCTGAGGGGAACTCCCCAGAACCTACAGGGGAAGATGTGGCCAAACTGGGAACCTGCCTGAGCTGACCCATTGGCAGCAGGAAGGAGGTCCCTCCAGGGAGAAGTTCTGCGCAGCACAGAAGGAGTGCCCTACTCTTGTGGGTCTTTGGAAACAGGCTGAGACCCAGACATCTGGTGACACATCTGGAACTCACATGATTTCCTGTATAGCGGGCCTAAGGTTGCTGAGCCTGGGTCAGCCGTGTACTGGTGGTACCCCAGCTCTTCAGAGCATTCCTACTGGGTCTGACTCATTATGTGCCTCTGGCAGGTCATTTGGTGCAAGACAAGACATTTGACAGCCTTGTCACACACTCTATGGGCCTCAAATGCAGAAGGCATCAGATGCATTCGGCTCATCCTGTCCTACCTGTCAGGCAAGTGGCAAGACAGGAGGGTGATGTAAGGCTCTCCTGAAACCTTTTCCTGTTGTGAGCACCCCTTTTGAGCGAGTGGGCATTGACATTGTGGGGCCTCTGGATCCCAAGACACTCATGGACAACAGGTTCGTCCTGGTCTTGGTGGACCATGCAACCCGGTACACGGAAGCTGGGGAGAGGATGTGGTCTCACGGCTAGACTGCCGACCTTGGAGCTGGCAAACCAAGGTTCGAGCCTCGGGTCGATTCCACATCTTGTGATTCTGGGCAAATCACTTAATCTCCCTTTACCTTCTGAAAAAAATAAAATAAATAATGAATGTTTCCTTGTGTAACGTAACTGGTGCTCATGTAAAGCACTCCAATACCTCCGGGTCGAGTTTGCGCTATATAAATCTGCAACAACAAAAAAAAGCTGTCTTTCTCAGGATAGTGACTGTGCCCTCTGTGACCAGGGCACTGATGGGGATCTTTACCCATGTGGGTTTCCCCAAGGAGGTGGTATCTGACCGTGGTACCAACTTCATGTCCTTGTACATGAAGGCCTTGTGGAAGTCATGTGGAGTAACCGACAAGTGCTCCACTTGTTACCACCCACAAACCAATGGGTTGGTTGAAAGGTTCAACTGTATCCTCATGATTCTGGGTCTCTCAGAACTCATGAGGCATAAGTGGGACATCCTCTTGCCATGCCTTTTATTTACTTGCAGGGAGGTATCGCAGAGGGGGGTTGGCTTCAGCCCTTTTGAAATTCTGTATGGGCACCCTGTGAGAGGACATCTAAGTATGGTGAAGGAGGGCTGGGAGCAAGCTCCTAGGAAGCCACCCCAGGATGTATTCAGTTTTTTTATTCCATTTTATTTCATTATTTTTATAAAGCCAGTGCATGCCCTAAGGAGTCTTGGCGCTAGAGTCAGCACAGAGGCCATTTACATTTTGGCCTTCCGCAACCAGACAGTCGGCTTCTGGAAACTCGCCCAGGAGAATGTGGAAGCTAACTGGGGGACATGAAACGCTGGTATGACCAGAATACCACTGTGGTTGAATTTCAACCTAGTCAAAAGGTGTAGGTGATGACGCCGGTAGAGCCCCATGCTCTGCAAGACTGCTAGTCTGGTCCATTTGAGGTGAAGGAGCACAAGAGTGATGTCAGCTACCTGGTGGACTTGCAGGCTCCTAGAAACCCTTTGAGGGGCCTGCACGTGAACCGCCTCAAGCCACACTTTGAGAGGTCAGAGCTGATCATGCTCTTGGTCACAGATGATGGGGTAGAAGAGGAGAGTGAATCTCTCCCCGACCTCCTGTTTTCTAAAGAGCAGGATGGGTTAGCAGAGGGTGTGAGCCTCTCCCCTACTTTGACACTAGAGCAGCAGAGAGACTGGCGCAGTTGCTGGGACAGTTTTCATCTCTGTTCTCACTTACCACAGGAGGCACCCATTGGTGCACTCATGACATTGACACTGGGGCTAGCCTTCTTGTTAAGCACACCACTTACATTTGTCTGACAGAATGAGGGCCAGCATCAAAGAGGAAGTCTCTAAGATGCTGGAGTTAGGGGTTTTTGAGCCCTCCAACATCCCTTGATCCATTCCAGTAGTTCTGGTCCCCAAGGCTGATACACCCAGTGTCATAACTGAACTTTGATTCTGTGTAGACTACCGTGGCTCAATGCAGTCACTAAGACTGACCCACACCCCATTCCCAGAGCTGATGAGCTTATTGATCAGCTTAGAGCTGCCAAATTCCTCAGCATGTTTGATTTAATGTCTGGGTACTAGCAGATTACCTTGACCGCAGGGGGCACAAGAAACATCAGCATTCTCAACACAACAAGGGTGCTACCAGTTCTGTGCCATGCCTTTTGGGTTGAAGAATTCCCCTGCCACTTTCCAGAGGTTGGTCAACCAGGTACTGGCTGGGTTGGAGAACTTCAGTGCTGCCTACCTTGATGACATTGCAGTATTCAGCTCCAGTTGGGAGGACCATTTGCACCACCTTGGAGAAGTGTTTTGGGCCCTGCATAGTGTGCGCCTGACTATCAAGGCCAGTAATTGCCAGATAGGGCAGGGATATGTGGTTTACTTCAGACACCAAGTAGGGGCAACAAGGTGCAGCCCCTGCAACCAAAAATGAATACCATTCTGGCTTGGGTACCTCCCAAGACCCAGACAGAGGTGAGAGCCTTCTTAGGTCTCACTGGTTACTACAGGAGATTCGTCAAGGGATATGGCACCATTGTTGCCCCCTTGACAGAGCTGACTTCAACGAAGCAGCCACGTCAGGTGATCTGGACAGAGGTGTGCCAGACCGCTTTTGACACCCTGAAGGAGGCTATGTGAATTACACTGGTGCTCAAGGCTCCTGATTTATCCAAGGAATTCATGGTGCAGACTGATGTCTCAGAGCATGGCTTGGGGGCCGTGCTTTCACAACTAAATGAAGAGGGCCTAGATCAACCTGTAGCCTTCATGAGTAGGAGGTTACTTTCCACGGAATAGAGGTGGAGCGCAATAGAAATGGAAGCTTTTACTATAGTCTGGGTGCTGAAGAAGCTAAGACCCCACTTATTTGGGACTCACTCCCGGGTTCAGACAGACCACAGGCCCCTCAGATGGCTAATGCAGATGAGGGGTGAGAATCCTAAATTATTGAGGTGGTTCATCTTCCTATAGGGAATGGACTTTACAGTGGAACATCCTCCTGGAACAGAGCACGCCAACGCTGATGGTCTTTCTAGGTTCTTCCGCCTTAGTGAAGAGATCTCCCAAGAGGTTGGGCAGAACTCCCCACTTTCTGCTGGGGGGATATACTTTAGACCTGGCATCTTTTGGCATGGTTTCCACTGTCCTTTTACTTCTTACCTCCTGTTTCTGATTGTGTGCTGGACTTTGTTTGTGCTGGTTTTAGGACTCTTGGCATTTTACTACTACTGACCAGTGCTGAAGTGCATGTGCTCTGTGTCTAAAATGTAATGGCATTTAGTTTCACCATGATTGGCATATTTGATTTACTAATAAGTCCTTAATACAGTGCACTACATGTGCCCAGGGCCTGTGAATCAAATGCTACTAGTAGGCCTGAAGCACTGATTGTGCCACCCACATGAGTAGCCCTTCAAACCTGTCTCAGGCCTGCCACTGAAGAGCCTGTGTGTGCAGTTTTAAACTGCTATGTCAGCCTAGCAAGTCCGCATACTTGCCAGGCCCAAATCTTCCCTTTTATTACATGTAAGGCACACCTAAGGTAGGCCCAAGGTAGCACCATGGGTAGAGTGCAGTGTACTTAAAAGTAAGGACATGTGCTATTGAGTTTTACATGTCCTAGTAGTGAAAAACTGCTGAATTCATTTTTCACTACAGTAAGGCCCATCTCTTCCACAGGTTAGTATTGGAGCTGCCTTGTAACACTTTACAAATGTAACTTCCAAATGGGAGCAGATAACAAATTTGAGTTTGGTGTCTCTGGACTCACAATTTAAAAACACATCTTTTAGTGAAACTGGTTTTTAAATTCCAGGTCTGAAAACGCTACATTTAAAAGGTTGGCATTTTCTTACTTTAACCATTCTGAGCCTCTGCCTGTCCCTAGAATACACATCTGGGTCAGGGTGACAGCTGGGCTTTGTGAATTCACTCTAGACAGTCACACACAAAGGGAGCTGAGATGTGCCCTTCATATCCTGATGGCCCATCACCAGGCTGATAGGTCTTCCTGAGCTAGAATTGTGGGAGGAGTTGACACTTGCACCTGAATAGGGTGGTGTCAGTCCCCTCACAAAGAGCTGCATACCCCCACCCCCAGAATCGATGTAGCACATTCTCGACATTGACGCATCATCGACATTGCGTCACCTTCTGGAACCGAGGTCTCACACCAACAACCGGCTCATCACCTCCTTTGCACAATGCATTGTCCATGAGTGGCAAAGCTTCAATGACCTTGCACCACATTAATGAACCAACCTATCACCTGCATTTCGATGCCTCACCTCCTCTGCACCACGCATCATCTTTGATTTCTGATGCATCCAAGGTACTGTAAGGGGGTCTGCGTGATTCCTGTATCTGGCCTGCGCTCCATCGTGGTTGGGCTGAACTTTTTGATTTGTCCCGGTCAAGCACAACCAGATAGCCCCAGTTGGAGCTATAAAATGCTAAGCACTGCATTTTGATTTAATCTTTAAAATTCATATCTTGACTTGTATATGTTGAATTTTTGTCATTTTTGTCTTTTTAACTCAGATAAATGTTGGCTTTTTTTCTAAACAGGTGTGGAGTACGTTTGTGGTGTTGTCACTGTGTTGTGTGTGTGCACACAAATACTTTACACATTGCCTTTCTAGTTTAGCCTGACTGCTCTGTGCCAAGCTACCAGAAGGTGAGCACAGGTAAACCCTTAGGGGGATATTCACAAGAACGTGCGCTAAACATCTCCAAAAAATGTTAACGCAACTTTACACATCGCAGTCTATCGCGGGAAAATAACCCTGTGTTAGCGTGGAATTCACAACACGGTGGTACCATGCGATAGTCTCCCGAAACCGCGGACAATGTCCGCGATACAACAACCACGACGGTGATAAAAACCCAAACCCCAACGCAAAAAAAATGCAATGGGCCAAACCGCGATGAGGAAATCAGCGATAAGCAGCGCCAGGCCTGCAATACACACACCGCAGGCGGCAAAATCACTACAGAAGTAGAAAAAACACACAAACACAAAATAACCAACAGCGAAGCACCATGGAGGCAGCCAGAGCAGGCAGAGGACGAGCGGAACCCCACAAGCACCCCGGACGACCAGCCTGGGACCTCGGGGACAGGGAAGGGCAAGGACAAGAAGAAGAGGAAGACGAAGTTCAGTCCGCAGGAGAGTAGGATCCTGGTCACGGAGGTGATGGAACACCATCAAGAACTGTTCGTCACCTCCAACGTGTCATTGGGCACCAAAAATGGAAAATGGCGGTCCATCTTGGACAAGGTGAATGCCGTCGGAGAGCACAAGAGGTTAATGGACGAGGTCAAGAGGCGATGGATTGACATCAAGCGCAAAACCAAGGAGAAACTCGCAGTCAACCAGAAAGCAGCAATGCAGACTGGAGGTGGGAGCCCAGCACCACAGCTGGAGCTGGATGACATGGAGGAGCTGGTGTCGACAGTCATCAGTGTGGAGACTGTGGCAGGAGTTGGGGGACCGGACACTGCTCGACACGACACAACACAACAGCAACAGGGTGAGTAACCACCTGGTACTGGGGGGACGGGGGGAGATGGCCACAATGGCACACATGCACAATCAAGCAGAGCACAGTGCACACCCACAATGACCCTGGATCATGGCCCTGATCCACAGATTGACACAATGTACATTGCCATGCTGTCTGAATGTGAACATGTACCATGCGGCTACATACATGTGGACACATTGTAATACAGCATCTCCCCTTCACATTGCAGGGGCACCGTCAACACCTCCTGCAGAGCAGTCCCAGCCACTCTTCACTGATGACGAGGAGGACACCACCAGCATCGACACCCAAGCCCTCCAAGACATCATTGAACTGATCCGCCAATCACCTCCAGGACCAGGGCAGCCCAGCGGCATCAAGGAGACCCCACCCACTCCACAAACCACCCAGCAGGAGGCACCCACAACCCCGGCTGTCTCCCAAGACCCCCCCGAACAATACATGGCCTTCCAACGCCGTGTGTTGGAGGGCCAGAGGGAGATGGCTGAGCAGGTGCGGGTGGGGTTCGACCTCATGGCTACCAAACTTGACGCCATCCATGGGTGTCTAAGTCCCATCAGGGACCACCTCCAGTCCCTAACGGACACCCACAGGCCGCTCCATGGTCTCCAACTAGCCCTGGCTGACATCGCTGGAGTCATGACTCGGAGACAAGAACACCTGTCCGCTCAGAGTGGCTCCAGCGATCTCAGCCATGAGCTGGCACACTTGCGGAGGCTCATGGAGGACATGGTGCGGATGGAGGCGGAAAGGATGGCAGCCACCGCTGCACATCAGCAAAATGTAGCTGGGATCTACCATGCTCTGCATATCCTCATCATGGCATTGCTGCCACAAGGCGTGGCGCAGATAAATGCTGCTGCTCCTACACCATCCACATCTCTGCCCCCTGGTGCGTTAGTGCCTCACAGTGCGGCAGGCATTTCCACTCCGGCACCTGATGTGTCACTGCCACACAGTGCGGCCGACAATCCACCTCTGGCCCCTGATGTGTCAGTGGCACACAGTGCCACAGCCGGAACTGCACCACCCACAGGTGGGGCAGAGCACACATCCGAGGACGTGGACGGGATTGAGATCAGAAGGAGGCACTAGCATTCATGTCCGCCACCTGGCCTGTTGCTGCTTGGTGCCGCACATGGCCCCATGACCTTCCACTGACCCCCGATACACTCTACTGCACTCACCTTAGACCGCGACATGGACTGCCATATCCTGTTTGGTGACCAATGACACGGCAACCAGACTGCGGACTGTACCCTTCCTCTTCCGCTGTACTTGTCATTCCCCGATGGACTTTGGCTGGCCCTCCACGGGCCCATATTGTGAAGTGGGGTTGGCATGGCCCTGTACTGCTCCAGCTGCAAAACTCCACTGGATGTGCATTAAACATTCAGAATCGCACTGCTGTGTCATGTCTTTCATCATTCATGTATGAATGTGTGGATGAATGTAGGGTCAGTGATTCCCCCTAACGTCAATGATGCTCATCTAGTGGGATTCCAGTCACAGTGTGCTACATTGCCGATTGTGTTCCGGGTGCCGTAGACACTACAACAGGGACACACGCATTAGTCACTTCCTTGTCCGGACATGGACTGAACCATGCCCAGAGCCCCCGAGTCATTGTTGCAAGCCCTGCGCTGGTCCAGCGTATGCTAGGCCAGACCACTCCGCTTACGCTCCGAGGGGGGCCACATAGCTACATGACGCAGGTTTACACGCTAGTGGTCTGCAGGTCACTGGTCTAGTTGTCAGCATGTCATGGCCACTCCCTGAGGGCAGGTTTGCACACACACCACACCCATCCGACACAGGCGTCACAGGCCATGTGACCCCGCCAATATAAGAGGCCGACAACGTCACATTCCCCACTGCCGGTGGTGACTGGATGACGGATGTTCCACGATTCTCAATCATAAATGGCCCATGAGTTGTTGCGCAAAGGGTTAGTGTCACCCGAAGCCATGCGGCCATCACGGGCCTACCACCACGTGGCGCTGACTGGGGTTGCACAGGGTTAGTGGCACCTGAAGCCTTGCGGCCGTCACGGGCCTACCACCACGTGGCGCTGACTGGGGTTGCACAGGGTTAGTGGCAGCGAAATTGCTGACCGGGTGTGCAGCCTGCGATGATGACGTGTGCACTGATGTGGTCTCTGCCATTGATGCCTCAGGACTCAGCGTCATGTGTGGGACCTGCTGGTCCGCGGTGCGGGTCCGCATGATGTGGAGCATGCCATGGTGGCGGGACCGGGGCCTGGAGCTTGCACGGGCACGTGGTGTGCCCACTGGTGGACACACCGTTCGCGGCAGGTGAGCAGTGGGGCCTGGGTGCGCAAGTGCAGACAGCCAGCGCTGGCCGGCGGGAGGGGGTAGGGTGCGGCTGCATGTGTGTGCAGGACGGACAGGCGTTGTTGCCATGTGCAGTGAGATGGACTCTGCCATGATTGACTCTGGCCTCCATTACAGATTGCAGACCTGGTGGCTTGCAGTGTATCCCGGCACGTGGTTGGAGACACACCGGTGGCAGCAGGTGAGCAGTGGTGCCTGGGTGCGCGGGGGCGGCAGTGTCCCTCTCTCTCTCTCTCTCTCTCTCCCTTCCTTTCCTTCTCTCTCTCTCTCCCTTCCTTTCCATCTCTCTCCCTTCCTTTCCTTCTCTCTCTTTCTCTCTCTGCCTTTCTTTCCTTCTCTGTTTCTCGCTCCTTTGATGTGCGCATGACACACGTTCTGATTTGGTGCTTTTTTTTCCAGGCTGTGACATCGAGGTTGTCCCGGACGGACCCGACAGGAGTCTTCCGCATTGGTGTTTTGTGTTGTATTTCAATAAAGTTTTTGGTTGTTACTTCAATGATGAGTGACTGTTTCTCGTTCTTCTGACCACACATGTGTGTTTCTTTTTGTCATTGTGCGACATCATGTGCTTTTTGTGGCTCTTGTGTCGTGCACGGTATGTGTTTGTCCAGGGTGGGGTCCGGGGGGGGGGGCCTGGGAGTGGTGGCGATGGGTGTTGTGGCCCTCATGGGTCTCCGAGCTGCATGATCATTGTCTCCATGGCATCTGTGGGTCTTCAGATGTGGCTCTTGGCTGGGCTCCCTTTCATGCTGCAGGTAGTCGTCCTGCTTAACACCAGCAAAGGCAGGTGTTAATTCCCTGCTGCTACCGCGGCTTATCGCCTGTTTTTGGTTCGCATCGCAGATCTGGCAGTTCGTTGTGAAAGTGGTGTAGTGGTGTTTTCGTGTGTTTTTGCACGGGAACGCCTACTCTGCATCTCATTAGGGTTAGTTGGTGGTGTCACCCTTGGGGGTAAAATTTGCGGAAGTTATCACGGGAATACTGGCGATGTCTGCAGTTTGCACCCGCTTGTGAATGGGGCGTTAAATCTATCTCCACTTTTGATGCGATAAGGTGGCGATAACTCGGTGATAAGTCCTTGTGTATATCCCCCTAAGTGTGTACTACACTGATCCTGACTAGACTGTGGGTCCCAGCTTGGACAGGGTGCATACCTCTGCCAACTAGAGACCCTATTTCTAACATATGTCAAATTCACGACTATTAACAATTCCTAGGATTAAAAGGGAGAAAAAATGTGTGCATTTTTTTGCTCTCCTGGCTACAAGACTTTTGAATGAACTGCCTGTTCCTTTATGTGGCATTGACAATAAAATTTTCTTTAAAAAAAACAATTGAAAACCCCGCTCTTCAGATCTGCTTAATCAATGCTCACATAATCTCAGTGTGCCTCCTCCTACTTAATGTAGTGTCAGGATGCCCACTTTGGGTAGCTGTCTCGCTTTACAGGTGACCTATTCATTAATTCATGCATCAGTGCTGTCTTTCATCTGTGTGTTTGATAAATTGCCTTTGTTACAGCCTGTGCTGTACAAGCACTGTACATTAGAAACCTTTAAAATGAAGGTGCCTATGTTGTGCTTTTTCTGTCTACACATCTACTGCCTTGTTGTACCTGTCCTATGGATGTGAGTGAAGGATGGCTGCTGATGTCCTTGTTGTGCGTTTTCTGTGTATAGGTTAAGACTGCACGGATTCTAACTATTCCACGCCTGCTCTGTGTGAAACATCCACAGCTTCTGGCATGCTGTGCCTTTTCTATTGATGTGGGTGGAGCTTGCACTGCTTCTGTCCACCCTGAACCAGCTCTGAGAGTTAGGGGGACATGCAGTCATGATCTGTGATATACTCATAGTGTGTCTGTGAAGATAGTACCGTTGTTGTATGCTGGTGTGTATGAAGTAATATTGCATTGTTGCTGCCCCTTCTTTATTTGTTCGGTTTGAGGGACTTTTGACCTATTCCTTCCTGTTGGTGCTCTACCATTTGTGTGTTTAAAGTTTGCACAGCTACAGCGATGTTTACTTGTTCTGGGTGAGAACGATATGCATTACTGCTGCCTTACTGTTCCTGGTATGTGTAAAAGTAGAGTTTGAATTACTGCTGAGAGTATTGTATCTGTTTCCGTGTGTGGATGAGTAATCTTTCAGTGCTGTAGATGGTGTTGCGATGAACTGTGTCAAGGAGTCAGGGAATCTTGAAATGTTGCTCTTGATTTTTACCATTGTGTATGAGCAACACATACTACAGTTCCCACGGTTTTAATTAGCTTATCACTGTGCTGAGAATTATTTATCAACTTGATTCAGTATGTACAGGAACAGAATTAATAGTTGATTTTAATGCTTGTTTTGCGTTGATCTGTAGGTTTAAGGTTGGTTGTTGGCTTTACTAGGGCTTCATGAACTATTTACCATTTGGTGGGTGTAAGTAGAAAACATACTTCACTGTCAACCTTTCTTCTAATTGGTGCCTTCCATCTTGGTACTAGAAAGGTCAGTACTGTAAGTGCTCAGAATTCCAATGTACAGACCAAGCAATTACTATATATAAGATTGACTCTGTGTCCCCGCAGCAGGCTCTCCAAAGGCATGCCATAATGAAACCTTTCTTCGCCTATTCAGGCCTCAGAAGAGCTTGGCTCCATGGATGGTTCTCCTCTCTTACCCCATTATCGTTATACTAGAGAGTAAGTTATGGCTCTGCTTGGTACAAGTATAGAAGATAATGGATTTGGCAAGGATTGCCCTTCTAGCAAAGTCTCTAAGCTGAATAGTGAAATCAGTCTCTATGTAAGAGAATTGTCTTTCAAGGGGCTTGATTGTATGCTGATTAATTCTTGTTTGCTTTCTCGCCATACACATGAGATTCACTTACTCATTCAATTTACCTATATTGTTTATTATGGAATCATGTCTCAGAGATTCTTTGGGACCCAATTTAGCTTTTGCATCGATACCAGATAATCGCCATTAATAGACAAAATCATCTAGAGGGCAGACTTACTATTATCTTTCACTTTCATTTGAATTTAACTCTTTGTGAATGTGCCCCTACCAGAAAGAGCTTAATCTTTAACTTTTTCAAATCTCCTTGTCCTCAACTATCTCCTTGAGGGGCTGCCTTGTATGTTGCTTTCTGGGGTGGTATCATTAATCGATTATTCAGTAATTGAACTGATTATCTAGAATATGCCTAACCAACTAAATTTAACATTACTTTGGACTCTCGATATTTGGTTTGATCAGGCAGAGAATGCTAATACAAATGCCTTTACTGAAACATTCAGTCCATTGGGGCTGTCCTAATTAGTACATTTTCAGACTTATAACACAGGACATATGGTAGATGTTATCTTTTCCACCAATGACCTATTAGACATTTCTGATCCCCTTGATGTACCAATGCCTGATGATAAGGAGATTCCCTTTATATTTGGGAGACCTCGGTGAAACCTCACCAGAGGTGCACGAAACATTGTTGGACTACAATAAACTGAAACTATTTCAAAAAGACCCTTGAATTTAATTCAATTAAATTCAAAAGACTTTATTCGGATAAAAATACATATCCATAAAAGTGCAAGCAAATAAAAACATAATCGTCGCAATACATCAAAACTGAATTTAAAAATTGGGATAAAAGAACATACAAGTAAGCAAAGTTCAACAAGAGCACATAGAATTGCGAGAACGCACAGCCGCTTTAAAAAAGAGCCAACCCGAAAGGTTAGCTCTTCCTCTTCCAGAGTAATAATCTTCCCATATGCTGCCTTATAGTCCATCACAGATGTGGCCTTAAAGTATGGAATTAAAAACCTTTTGGTGAATATTAGATAGTAACTACAAAAGAAAAGGAAGTGCAGCATTGATTGTTTTTGTTGACTATTACAGGGGCATGGCAAATGGTCGAGGTCAGGATTATACCCTGCGGGAAAACATAGCAGAAATTTCACTGCATCGATCCTCAGCCGAAAGAGTAAGCCCCTTTCCCACCGGCCAATGGGTTTTAAGAGGTAGCTCGATGGGGCGTATGAGATGTTCTCAATACGCATATATCTAGCAACAGACGATTTCTTACTCTCTTTTTCAAATCTAGCATTCCTATAAAGTGCATAAAGAGCCGATTGCAGGGATTTCTTGCAAGTGGTTCCAGAATCTAAACAGTTTAAAAATAGATGGCCATAATTCACACTTGTTAAACTTTTATTTACGGCAGCCAGCCATGGTATTTCCTTGCCCCTATCACATTTTAAGCAATCTAATATAATCTCCCTAGTTAATTGGGCCGCGGGGTTGTTCCAAATTTTAAGCCAAAATAATGCAGGGTGAGCCTTAATAAAATCTTCGATATAGGGCAGATTCATGGTGGCAGGCAGTTCATGGTGGCAGGCGTACGTTGAAGAGGAAATAGGGGCACCCAGGATTTTGCGACAAAATCTATTCTCTTCATCCTGGATCCTACCGCAGTTAGTAAAACCCCATACTTCTGCACCATAGGTGGCCGTTGGTATACATTGCAGTTTAAAAAATTTAACAGTGGCAGAGACAACCTCAGTATTCCTGGGCTTGGGGAGGCCGAGTATTGAGTT
The DNA here is from genome assembly GCA_963921515.1 of Calotriton arnoldi. Lineage (NCBI taxonomy): Eukaryota > Metazoa > Chordata > Amphibia > Caudata > Salamandridae > Calotriton > Calotriton arnoldi. The sequence goes on from CAWUFW010001381.1 coordinate 2,220,531, forward strand.
AGTGGAACTGGAGAACTTTCTCAGACAATGGGCGACATGTTCGGACCACAGTCCGTTGGAAGCAAACACCAACCCTAGGTAGGGGAAAGTGCGAGTGCTTTGTAAACTATCAGAGTCTAAAACAATTGTTCGATTAAAATGCTTCTTCAGTCCACACGCCATTAAAAAAGATTTTTTTAAATTGGTACATAGGTCCAAACCAGCCATAAAATCAACAAAACCCTGTGTTAAAATACGTAAGGCATTTAAAGTACGGCCCATTAAACCGCATCATCTGCGTATAGTAGGGCAGGAAGTTTGTTGCCATTAATGTGGGGTACGTCGCAGGTGAGAGTTACCAAGGATTTATTCAAATCATTAATGTATAATATAAATAGGAGTGTGGCCAGGACACAGCCCTGCCTGACCCCTCTCCCAACTTTTATTTCATTGGAAACCTCACCTTCCCTACTAATGCGCACCCTGGCATGTAAGTCTTTGTGTAGATGAGCCAAAAAGTATACTAAGGGCTTGTCCAGGCCATATTTCAGAAGAATTGTCCAAAGCCGTGACCTGTTAACAAAGTCAAAGGCCGAACTAAGATCCATAAATGCAAGGTATATTGTTTTTTTTTAGCTACATTGTATTTGCCAATAATCAAGTTGAGGTTGAGGCACTGCTCCACAGTGCCAATATTACTTCTGAACCCCAAATGACAATGATGGAGGATATGATTCTCCTCGGCCCATGCCCTGATCCTGTTATAGAGAACCCTCCCTAAAATTTTCAAAGTATTGTCGATCAGGGAGATCGGCCTGTAACAACTAGGGCTGGTGCGGTCCCCCTTTTTAAAAATCGGCACAATGATGCTGGTGGACCAAGTATTGGGTATAATAGAATTTGCAAGATTATTAAAAACATTCTGGAGTAGGGGTACCCAGAAATCAGGCTGGCTCTTAATTAAATCGATGGGCAACCCATCAGGGCCTGGGGCTTTACAGCCCATGCTCTGATCAATGGCCTCCTCTACTTCTGATAGATTGATTGAAACCCCAATAGTTATAGTATTTTCATAAGTATTAATCGATGGTGTGTGGGCTGAGTAGATTTTAGAAAAATTTTATCTCACAGTCCACATTTTAAAGAATGGTCTACAGTCCAAACCCACATGCCTTAATAATTGTAAAATGACTTTAAACACCTTCACTCATTCTAAATTAATACAGCCATGTATAGCCTCTCCTTCTACCCTGTGGTATTTTGGCTGAAGATTTGGTGACTTGTTTGAATATATTGAATTGACACTTCAATAAATTAATAATTAACCTTCTAAAGGGTATTACTAACTGAGAGCGCACCATTGGGGTTTTGGTGCTAGAGGTGAAGGTGCCTGACTCGTTATCCCTATACCCTGACTACAAGCTTGATGTTCTTACAGTGACTAGCATCGAAAGGTAGTTTAACTGTGGCCCATAGAAGATCACTGAGAAGCAATATCAAATATTAATTCTGTTATCTCATGGCTAGAGACCAGCTAGAAAAATAGATAAATTATTATTTTTTATATTTATTCTAAGCCCAACTTAATGATGAAATTGGGTTTTTGATAGATATTAAGGAAAAGGGACATTTAGAAAGTTAACTTTCCCCTCCTTGATGATGTGTGAAAACTGCTCCCAAAACAGAGATAATGGCCTGGGTGTGGGGAGGTATGTTTGCTCCCCTGCATGAAGACCAGTTGAGCTGTACCCAAGAACTTAACTTATTTCAAAGGGGCCTCACCTGTCACATGCAGTTGGCAGATGACTCCTGAATAGGCCTCTTCCTTTGTACTCCCAGTCAAGAAGGCACCAACCCCAATGTGGGTACAGATGCCCCCAAAACTGGTTTGGAATGAACAGAGAGGAGGGACTGCTCATTACCCTGACCACGTTTAAAGGTGGGAACACAGGCTATTCAAAAGGGGAGAAGGATGGGTATGGTTATCACTCAGAACTTTTACCATATTAGGGAGCCAGAAGAAACACCACCCACAAGATAGTTTAGGCATGAATGTGGCACCCCAAGACACCTTCTTCCAAACACTCTGGACCCGTTGAGGAACCGAAGAAGGACTGCAGCTGCAATTAGAGACCTCTAAAGAGACAATGAAAGGCTGAGCCTGCTCCCACTACTACCCAGGACAAGCAAGTGAACTACAAGGCTCCATTGACTGACCTCGTGAGAAAGCTACAAGGCCAGAATAAGTTGCAAGAGACCTTTTCCTGAATAGCTCAGCTGACCAGTACAAACTGGATCTGACCTGGACCCTGCTGGTGGCCTCTGTCGGAGTATGTCTTGACCCCCAAGTACTGTTCTTCAGATCCTTGGGCCCTTGGCTGTGTATAACTGGACTTCTCCTATCACCTCTTGAAACTTGGGCCTTAAAATATTTTAGACCTCAAGAACTCTGCAGGACTGAGACAAACCTGACAAGCCAATCCTCCCAAGGTGAGAACTTGCTGGGTTGAAGAAACAGGTTCTCCCCCGCCTGGAGCTTCTCCACAGCAACAAATCCATTTCAGCTGGACCTGAGAGAGAAGGTATTTAGCATTGTAAGACCTCATCTGGCACATTGCCCTACTAGCGGGGGGTTTCCGAGCTCCGAAGTTGAGTGAAAGGTTAAAATATAGACTGGGCAAAGGAACCAAAAGTATCCGACCAGCGAGAGAACTTTCCTTGGTGTGAAATATGAATGTCTATATTGGAGCTTTTCCCACCAAACTAACAGCTTCTATGGAACCTCGTCCAGCACCTATCAAGCGTCTATTCTACGTCGTGGAGCCCTTCTTGGTTACAGCTGCTGCCTTGCCAGCTGAAGGTTTTTGACTTTAATTTTTGAGCATTTTTGAGGCCAAGAGCCATATATAATCTGATGGATGGCTCGCTTCTTCACCAGGGCGATGGAGTGAAGTACAGCAGGCATCATGGCAGATCCTGTCAATGCTTATTGCAGTTTGGTACTTGGCTCCGTCAACATGATGGAGCCCTGCACCAAACTGTCTTCTTTTTTATTTTCAAAAGAAGATACCAAAATGTTATTTTTGTTTTGGAAATAAAAAAGAAAATGCTCCCTCATGGCATTTTTCACTGCCTCCTACAGTCAGGGTTTTACTGGCAGTGAAGGGAAGCCAAAACTAATCACTAATTCCGCCCATCTAAATTAGGTGGGCAAAATTAGAGGTATGCCTCTGACGGCCCTTACTCCACAGGGCCATTGGAGATGTTTAATCATGGGGAGATGGAGTAGTTTATGCAGGAATTAAACCAAAGGTCTGCCCCCACCTAAATTTGGAGGGTGGGCCATTATGTTGGCAGTAAGCATACTCCATCACCGTTGTGATGGAGAATGCTTTCCGCCAACATACAAATTGGGCCCTATGTTCCCAGGTAAAATCTCCGACCAGGCCTAACCTGGTTGGTGTATCGAACTCACTCTCCATTGCGGTTGGCCTAAAAAAACCTCCTAGGTCCCATTCTACTGTTACAAGTTGACCCACATTCGGTCTCAGTGGTTTTGCTGCTATTTTCACTTAAATCTTCTAAAATTCATATCTCCATTTCCTCTTTTAGATTTTTGTTGTTTTGGTGACGTTTTCTTCATTAAATTATTCTCCATATTTATACATTGGAATGATATTTTTATTGTGCTGTGTTTTTTACATGTTTTGTTATTTCTAAATGCTTTGCACATTTTAAGCCTGTCTACTCTGTGCCGTAGCTACCAAGGTTTGAGCTCAGGTTTAAACAGTGCTTAATTTGAGCTGATGCTTAGCACTGCACCTAATCCTCGGCACCCGTGCTTATAGCACCAGTTAAGGACACTCTTATTTAGAAGGCACATGATTTTACCCAGACTCACAGGATGTTGAGCCACTCCGAGACTCGAACCGGCTTCTCTAGCTCCGAAATCGGCAGCTCTACCCATTAGGCCAAGTCCTCTCCTGGTTAATAACTGCCGGGACTCTAGTCAGGAAGCAGTTTGCACCAGCACATTTCTCCTGTTAGCGCTGCCTCCTGAGGAGAGCCCCGGCACTTTTTATTTTACAAGTTAACCACTGGGTTTAAATCACTGAAAACTTTTAGTGGCTTTATTACTTGTGGTGGACCTCTGTCCCCCCAAGTAATAACCCATTTGCTCACAGCTACAATCAATTGGAATATGCGGTCCACTATTGAAGTGTTTTTACTCATTTATGATCAATCGCACTCAGTTGGATACCTTGAAACCTTATTGTTCTTCAAGACTCATCATTGAGTCATACACTTTTTTAGTATTGTATGATCCCATTGGCTAATCCTATCAGAATCCATGGATTCTCCATGATGTTGTATGCCAACAACACATAAATAGTGGTCTCGTTCATTGAAGGTAGATTGGATGAGACGTCATTTGGTTAAACTTAATGACAAGAAAACTGAGCTTTTGTTGTTAAATATTGCTTCCTCATTCTAGTCCTACTCTTGGTGGCAAAGCAACTTGATCGTACTCTTGTTCCTAGGGAATTAGTAAATAAAAACCTAGGTGTATGTTTTTATTTCTGTTTATCATTCACCATGCAGAGAAATACCCTTTTCTCCTGTTGTTTTTATCATTTGTGCATGTTGTGAAAGACACTCCCTCTGCTTCTTGCAATGCTGTCATGGCACAGTTTTGAAAGCCATCATTCATTCCTGAATAGATCATTGCAACTCTCACCTTACAAAGTTGCATTACACAGTTGTGAGAGGTAGGTTTCTGTCCCAAATTGATTATTGCAACTCTCTTCACTGGGACACATAGGGGCCGATTACGATGGCATTGGAAAAGGCTCCTAACGGGATTCGGATTATCCGAATCCGATTTGGAACCTATGTTTCCGACCAAATCGGATACTGTTCTGAACGACCATTTATGATGCAAGGAGACCGTTCAGGCTGTCCGATTCGATTCCGAGTGGCATTCGGACAGCCCGAGTCATTTGGAGCCGAATCGTACAGCTCTATGGACACAGTTTCCAACCGAGCGATTACGATGTCCGAGTCTGACAGCCATTCCAATTCGGTCTTACTGACACGAAACAACTGTCGGAATCTGACTTTGGGAGCCCGTAGCAGGCCCCCCTTCATCGGTAGGCCTCCGAATGGGGCCTGTGGGGGTACCCAAGGGACCCCTCTTTACAACCATGCACAGCCACAGGGTGCAAGGTTTTCCCCAACCACCCCTTTTTTCAATGGGAGCCTGTGTTCTCGTTCGGAACACAGGCTCCCATTGAAGTCAATGCGAGTCTGACCGAACGATGTTCGGAAGCATCGTAATCGGTCGATAGGACTCGCAGAACCCGATTCTGTCGGAAGAGTGTCCGAAACCGATTCGGTTGGAAGAGTTTCCGACCAAAATTGTAATTGGCCCCATAGTTGGGTAGCTGATCATACTTTATAAATGTATTTCATCATCATCATGATGTGTCGGTTCTGTTCTGTGAATGGCTGCCAGTCATGTACCTACTCTGTGTGCATGAGGGAAATATGCCAATCTGTTGTATGTTCTATACCTGTTCTGTGTGTCAGTGAAGCATTTGCTATTGCTGCCTGAACTGGATCTAAGGACTGAGTGAAATGACTTGCACTTCTGTTGTTCATTAAATAGAAGACCTGGGCTACATCTAAATTACACCTGTGTCATTCATATAATTTTCAAGAGTTTTCTGTTATGCCGGTAATGTAAAAAACCTGAAATTGTGCCATTACTCCACATTGTGTAATTATGCGATGTTCGCATTAAAGTGTACTGCAAGCATGCAGGAATGACGCAAACGGTCAAAGGTCAGCTGCTGCTGCTGCTCATGCCTCTTGTGTTTTTTTAATTGTGAAATGCATAAACGTGTCAAAAATTGACAAGATAAAATATAGAAGTAAAAGAAGGGTTTGCAAGTTGCATAGTTACATTTAATTTCACATAGTTTTCCTGCAATTTCACGAAGGCAAATTACAAAGGTTTCACACACCCCTATACAATACCTATTTTGCTTCTGGAACTACCCATGCTGCACCTTCTCAGTGTGTGAAGAGCTTGCATTTATTGCTCTCTGTGCTGCGCTTCCTGTGTCAAAGAGGCATGCACTGCTGTAAATCTTCGGTGGCTTTGGGTACAACTTGAAATGCTGCTGCCCCCCAATTCAATACCAGTTCTCGCTGTGAGTTCAATTTGCCTTCTAATTGCCTGAGCTGTAATTAGTCTGTGTGAGATGACATCACACACTGGTGCCTCCTTCCCATGCTGCACATATTCAGTGTGTGAACGAAGCCTGTCTCTTTTATGTTACCTGTTGTATCTGCGTGAAACTTTGCTTTGTTGCTGTCTCTAATGTACCAGTTGTTTATGTGTTTTAAGTTTGGCCTGCTGCTGTTGTCCATGCTGTTCCTTTTCTGAGTGCATTGGTTAGTAACAATGTTCCTACCCATAGTGTATGTGAGGGACGATTGCATTGCTTCTACTGGCAGTGCTTTGTCTGCTCATGACGTATGATAAAACGCTACTCTGCGATGGGAGCATGCGTTGCTGGTCACTGCCAATATTAAAACTCTTGTGAATGTTGGGGTGAGGCTTGCACTGCCTTTGCCGTTTGAGTTTGTGTGTTTGAATCCAGTTCTTAATTTGAGGCTGTGGTTTCCGGTGCTCGGCACAGGCACTTATTTGTCAGCACCTCTGCGTGTGGCAGTCTGCCACAAGCTGGCGCTGTCTGGCTCATTTAGAAATGACCACAACCAAATTAATGTGGACAGATTTAAGAATTGATAAGCTGCATCTATCAATAATTGGTAGGTGTAATGTTCTTAAAATGGTTATGTTTCCAAAGGTACTTTATTTATTGCGCTCTATCCCCCTTGAGGTTGAAGGTATTATTTTTAAGAAGCTAGACTCATTGTTTTCAAACTTTATATGGCAATATGGGAAAATTAGATGGTCATTAACGTTCCTAACCCTTCCCCAGGAGCGAGGAGGTTGGGCGGCTCCGAATCTGATCTTTTATTACTGGGCTACAATGCTCCAACAGATGGGAATCTTGCTCACAGAGGATAAGGGATACGTAGAACAATGGGAATTTGACGATGCTCCCCCATCTATACATGAGTTGGCTATCGGTAGAGTAGCATAGAGGGGGCTATTACGACAGCTGCAGGCTAGCTACTATAAGAAAACACGTTGTAAGTGCCTCAAAGCAGCTTGGAATGTATGGCACAAGGTTGGTAAGCTGTTTAAGCTACCAAGGTACCACAAATATACACCTTTGTGGCGATCGCCCCTTTTCCCTGCGTTTTTTATGATGGGATGGGAAGGCAATGGGAGCAAGGTGGTATACGTAAAATAGGGAATATTTTTTTACAGAACTATTGGCTTCATTTGTCGAGTTACAGGAGGCCTATGGAATAGACATTAGGTTGTATTTTAAATTTGTCCAAGTTAGAGAATTTATTAAACAACTTAAGTGCGAAGTACCCTTTTCAGATAAAATCCCTCTTATAGAAGCCATCACTCATAAAGATTGTCGGATAAAACATATCTACAAAATTCTGGTAGAATCTACTCCGGACGATAGGGTGAAAGTAGAATCTAACTGGGCTAGGAAGCTAGGGGAAGATGATATTGATCTATATATGTCCATTGCATTAGCAAGGAAGATCTTCCTTTCGGCCAAATTGAAGGCTCAACATTATAAAACTGTCTTTAACCTCTATTTTACTCCGGCTAAGTTATTTGGGTGGGGGAAAAAGGAAAATGATACCTGTCCAAGATGTGAGCAAGGCCCAGCAGATGTGGTTCATATGTTTTAAGACTGTGAAAAACTCGACTATTTAAAGAAAGGAATTGAAGCTTTTCTGCGAGAAGCACTGGGGCGGGAAGTTGGTATCTCTCCACCTATGATGCTCCTAGGGTACAATGATAAAGCTCAACTAGAACAGACTCAGATATATATATATATATATATATATATGTATATATATATATATATATATTTTCGGTTGTAGGAGCCTGCCTGTTGATTGCAACAAAATGGAAAGACCCAGACCCCCTACCTATTATGCTTGCTTTGACCGGTTACTGCACGTCTATAATCAAGAAAGAGCTTTATATAACTGTAAGGACAGACGCTTCAAGAAGTGAGGTAGTAAGATTTGGGGCCCTATGGTTACTTGGGTTATGGTGGGGATGGATAATATGGATTGGTTTGCCTCTGAGCCCCCACGGCGATTAGCCCCTATTAGGCAGTTAGCTTTTTGATCACACCTAGGGGCTATATCCGCACTAAATTTGTACAATGCTGTAATTTCTGACCTCTTGTACCCGATAACATAGGTTTTGTATAATATATATCTCCTTTAGCCTATATATGTATATGAATAAATTAATTAACTACAATATTTTAGCTATTTTTATTATGGCTTAATGAATTGTGGCCACACTATGAAATTTGTATTACATTTGGGTTTTACTATCCTGAATGTACCGTATTCTTGGACCACCATGGTTAAAAATAAAAATAAAAAATAGAAATGACCAAAACAACAGTTAATTATTAATTAAATATACATTAAAAACGAGTATTACCTGCAGCCCAAGCCATTCTTATAGCTTGGGGAGCCTGGAATAGTCCAATTTGTCACACTTGTAGGGGTGTGATGGTTAGCAGTTGTGTTGTTACTATCATTGGGATCATGGCAGGGACAATGTGTGGTGCATGCTGCAGTGGCCTCCTGATGAGAGCCCTGGCACTTATTATTTTACAAATTAAGCCCTGTTTGAGTCTCACACTTATGCTCTCTGTGCTAAAAAATCATAAGTGCTGTGAAGGAGAGAAGATTGCACTGCTGCTCAGTATCCTGTACCTTTCCGTGTGTTAATAAATATCAGATATTTGCTTTGTCAAGGATTGGTTAATGATGACGCTAAATGGACGCTAGCGACAAAAACTAGTAGATAACAGGTGTCTTTCAGTCGTAACTGGAAAAAAAACCTTGCCCAGTGCATACGAAGGTGTAAGCACCAACTACCTGTTGGGTCCAGATCGGAGCCTTGTACGGCGTTGCACCAATCGACACAACGACACAAATAGGATAATATCAGAGAATGACCTGCTTCATTTATATTGTGCTATTTATCAAAAATCCATTTTCAATGCACTGTGCCAAGTGAAACACATTTGCATGCTTTCCTACATTGGCTACCAATGCACACCATGGATAAGAGCTTAGTATAAGCAGCACAAAGAATGCTATCAGCCTTATTTTCTGATGACATTTAGATAAACCGAGGCATGGCGAGTCAGAAGGACAGAGACAAGGTTATGAAGATAGCGACAGGACTGGGAATAGAACAGAAGAGAGAGCACTGACTTTTCATGAACTGTAACAACAAAAGTTACTTCTGACGAATATAGATTTGAAATCACTGAGCAGATTTAGAAAAGCGCCTACTGGTTGGTTCTCTCTTTTGGCAAACACAGCTTCACTTCACCGCAGTTTAGAATGTTAGGGCCCTAATGGAACTGGGCCAGTAATGCAGTTTTAGGCACAAAGTAACAAGTAAGCCACAATAGAATTACAATTTGGGTGTCAATTGAGCCCAATGTGGACGTTTGACCCCCAAAATTGGTACAGTTAAATCTGCCACAAATTGGAAGGACACTTTGCACAAAAAGTTTTTTTGTACATCTTGGAATAAGAGAAAACGTGCACAATTTGTACATAACAGCTGAGCAGGCTGCAACTCGGAATGACTGCATATTACGTACAACTAAATTACTACATCCATTGCTAATGATAATGAGCGGGTGCACAATTTGCACACGTGATTACCGGCCGTGGTATGAGGCCTTGAGTGTCTTTGTCAATGCTGTTTTCCTGTAATAATAAGAAAGTGATGCAAGCTCCTTTTTAATTCCTCTCTAGCACTCCTTTAACATTTGCTCCAACAACTATCTATCAGTAGTTCATGCATAGTAGAAATAAAGGCTGAAACATTACCACTCATACATGCACTGGCGTCATCGCGCTGTTTGCACAATGCCACACCACAAACAGTACAGTTCTTGACCCGGTGCTGGATGCACTAATTTATTAAGAGAGCTGTCTGTGATGAGACACATAGGGCTCACCAAATGAAGATTAATTAGGTGGGACTTGCTTACTGACCTCATATTGTGCACAATTGCATAAGCACGGACAGAGGCCCGCAAGAGGCATCATGTCTCTCTTCCTCCATGTACTTTAACAGTGCACCCTTATTTCAACCCCTGGCCCTTAAAGTTCATGGTTTGGGGAGCAAGTAATCTTTGTGCATTACAAATGTGTCACAGGGAGAGTAGGCAGCATTGTTATGGGAAACGTGCCTCCTACTCTGATGCCAGAAACACGTGTTCTAATTGTGGGAGTTATTAGAGTTGAACAGCAGTCATCCTTTCAATGTTTACCAGCTGCTCAAAGTTATCCGTAGGGGAGCATTCCCTTCTTTCCTTGCAAGTCAAAAGGACAATTCTCCAGCTAGATCTGGAAAACACCACAGTACTTCTCCCCTTCTGAATAGCACTATATAAACCTGGTTGTTCTGTCATGCTGTGAAGAAACATTGTAGAACAGCCTCCCAATATCGTGAAGAGTTTGGTAGAAATTGTTCTAGATCTGTAGCTTGTTTTGGCCTGAATGCCAGTTAATCGCTGAAACAGGCTCATATAATGATAACTTCTAGAATCAGTACGGCACTGTTGATTGGCAATGAATTGAGCCTAGTTCAATGCAGATAAGATTGGACACTGCAAGTATATCTCCCTTACTTGAGTATACCAGGATCGTCTTATTCGCTTGTGACTTCTGACAAAGCTTGTTATTAATGCCATGGTTTTGAGGTGAAGCGTAAAGGGTGAGGTATTTAACAATCCCAGTAAATACAATTACACCTGGTGGTGAGGTGTTTACTACGTGCAGGAAATACATAATATTCCAAGTTCTGCCAAGTGTTTTTTCTGCAAACATTTTGGTAGAAGTGACTTGCGGAAATATGGCAGGGAAAAATAGCGAGGTACAATAATCACACATATTCAGAATTCAGATTTCTTCACAAACTACTTGTAGGAGATTGGGTAATTAGTTGTGCGGGATGTGAGGCCTGCACAAGTAATAGGTCCACAATTTCCCCTTACTGGGAGACAAGCACCCCATTGTAGTGCTTGACTCTTTTATGGTAGTGAAGCACAGCAGTCAAAGGCCTACTCAGGGGAGGTGGTGTAGGCTAGTAATCACCACTGGCACGCAATAATAACATTAAATAAATGATTGTCTAGTCAGTGCTTTTTCTTTAGAAAAGTATATTTATTACAAACACACTACTAAATACTATGCCTTAATTTACAAATATATACACAAGGCAGATAGATTACATTATAAAATCACATCTGAACTCCCTAGAGGGTCATGACCTGCAAAACCACAGTGCCCCACACTTATACTAGACAGCACATCACAATATAGGAGGGTATCACTTTTAAATAAGCAGGCTTATTGGCTTTGTCAAGGGTCATCACATTAAAAAACAAATATTTCACATGTTAAAATCACCATAATTTCATACAATCAATAATAACCATGTGTAAATGCAATAATCACTGTTAATAAAGCATTGCAAACATTGATAAATAATCACTGTCAGCATAAAGGGCAAATAAACATTGAAAATAACATAAAATGTGTCTGCATCTTTTTTTTATACACCTTCAGGCCACAAAAAATGCAACCACAGAACCAGACGCTAGGGGGCACTGCACTCACAGCTGTAGAGCAAAAACTCCAGCCTTGGGAGTGCTTCAAACTGAATGTGAATCCTAGGGTGGCCATAGTTCCTTTGACTTTGCAGACTTACGAGCACTAACATGGTGAAACTAACTTTGGGGGGAGCTGCTGTAGTCCTGCAGCCTACCTTCAACATTCTCCTTTTCTCGTTGGTGGTGTCCCGCTGTCCTCCACAAGCAGTAGAATTTTGGGCTTAGTAGAGTCCGACTCCCTCCTGGGAGGGTGCATAGCCAATTTGCAGTTTCGCCGCACCCAGGTTCCATTACTTGCCTCTTAGGTGGAGGGGGGTGGAATGACACTCACCTGGTTTCTCTTGGTTGTGGGTGGTCAGTAGAAGGAGTTCTGCGCCCCCGCAGACATTGCTAGGCTGGGGTTTGGGATCCCCGGGCCTCCAAGTCTCTGGGGAGGGGGCACAACGCACACCGTTCCCAGGGTTCTTCATTTCTAATGTCTCCTTGCATCAACTCCCGGCCCTGCGACCCCCCACCCCACCCCGCGGTTTTTGGACTTCGGACAGCTCTATGTGCTCTGTTTCCTTGTTGGGAGGGTCAGAGATCAAATTCTTCTCTGTTCGATATCTCAGGTCCCGTTGGGTTGTTTTGCATGATCTTGGACACATTCTGCTCCCGGTGGCAAGCCCTAGCCATCTGTAGCCTTTTCCTCAGGCCTCCTGGAGTCTAAGGCAGCACACTTTGCAGGCAGTTGATTCAACTGGCTCCCTGCACCAGCCTTTCTCCTTTTTCCATTCTCTGGTGCTTCTCTCTTCCTCTGTGGGTGCAGAAATCCAGTTTTTTCCCTAACTGGTCCTTAGGAGGTGTAAGGGGACCAGCTTCCCTCGTTCTGGGGACGAACCCACTGGTCTGGGGTCAACTGAAGTCAGAGTCCTAAGTCATCAGGGCGTTTCTCCTTCCATTTGTCCATGGCTGCTGCAGCAGTCACAGTTCCAGTCAAAGTCACAGCACAAAAACCACAAAAGCCCTCTCTCTCCCCTGTGCAAGAGTTTTTAAATGAGGTTGTAAGGGCCTGGAATCCAGGCAACCCTGGCCAATCCTAGTCTGCCACATCACCCCGCCACTTTTGTCCCAACCCTCCTACACATCATGCTGGGACAGTCCAAGATGGCACCGTCCAGAAGTCGCTGGTCACATCTCCTTGGGGAGCCTCAGCACCGTCCCTCGCTGGCGTCACTGCCAGGGCCTATTGCACTAAAACTTCATAAAGGAGCCCCCTCCTGTGTGGGCTGCAGTTGTCTGGGCTTCCCCATTCGTTCAGTGGGCCTGGGTAGTCCCCAGCTCTGTTGCAGTGTGACAGCTTATTAACAGATGCAGATTTTCTTCCCCAACCTTCCTCCTCAGGAGCTGAGGGAAGCACTGTTAATGACTTATTGTGTGTGGGTAGACCTTTGTTCCCTCTGCTTGGGTGAAATGTAATTAACTTATCCCAGCAGGATGGCAAATGGCCTCAGCTCTGATCCTGAGCAGGACCAAGGAAATATGAAAATTCTGGACTACCCGAAGGGTACATATATGATTTTGGGACCTGTATATATAAACTGGGCGCACACTTTCTACCCAAGTTTTCTACCTCAAGGTACTTTGCAGGTCTAAGGGAAGCAAAACTGCACTCGAAGGCAGCTTTTCCCCCTGTGTATATAATAAACTGTCACTCCAGACAAAACATAAATCATACTGACTTTCCCTAAGAGTGCCTACTAATATTATAAGGCCTACCCCAGGTCAACACGTAACCCTACAGACTCACCTCCGTGCCAGGCTACCTGTGCGTGGTTAACGGGTAGCGCACAACAGTAGTCTCACATGCGTAACCCACACTCCTGTGCACATGCATGTGCACACGTGTTCATGTGTAACCAGCCAAGTGCCCCCTATTCTAGCTAAATTGCATCAGCCTTATCTTAAAAGGTGGACACTGGTTGTAAACATGCACAGACTATTTACTGTGTGATTACTGTGGATGAAACAATTGCAGTGAGACTGGCTCACAGTCAAAAGTCCAAAACGGGGTGAGCAAAAAAAGCAAAAAATCAGGCATACAATGGGTGGAACCCATTTTGCAACACTACTGTTTGTACTGGGATCGGAATTCACTTCTCAGTTTTGGCCTCAGGACCAAAGTCTTTAGCAGCACCAGAACTTATCGCCAACTCATTTTTTACATCTTTCCTACCCCCAGATTTCAGGGTAAATGATGTGGTGTAGTACGTGAAATTTGACTCCAAAATTTTGTTTGACCATAATACTGCGGTTAAAATATTGTCAGTTTTCAAAATATCGTGTGACTGTATATCCAGAGAAAGTCAATAATATCAATATTTGAAATACTGAATAAAAAAATATCATGGTGTTCAATTTTATTTATTATGGTATGTTTTTACTTAATATTAAATTAAATTTTTCAATATTATTTGTAAATGTATTATATTTTTTTATTTTGTTTACATTTTTTTGTTTTGAAGTTGTGTGGTATATTGAGAATAGGATGGATAGTCTTTTAAGTTTTAAGAAACTGTAGTTTTAATTTTATTATTATTTGTAGTTATTATTTCAATAATATGCAAAATATAAAAATGATAATATTACTCTTTTGGTTTGTGGTGTTTATAGAAGGATAGGGTGGGCAGTTTTTTAATTTTATTATATATTCATTGTTTGAGTGGGTAGTGTTTAATTTAAAAATATATTTTATTTTTATAATTTTGTTTATTTGTTATTAATTATTTTCCTTTTTAAAAACACTTTTTTATAATGAGATATTTTTAGGCTATTGGGTGAATATTGTTCTATTATTATTATATATTAATTTAACAGAGCCGTTATTATTAAGACATTTTATTTAAATGAAATAAGTATTCAATAGTTATTGATTTATTTTTAAAATTACAAAGAAAATTGGGGATCATTTTATTAAAATAATAATTTGATACTAAATTCTTTAAGATTGTAGGGTATTGGATGTGTACTGAAACTGTATTGATAAACTGACTTCACATTTGAGGGTGTAAATAATGTTACATTTATTTTAGCCATATATATACTTCCCCCAGTGTAACTGGAACTTGGGTTAGAATAGGAAACCTGCCATATATCAACTTTACCCAAGGTTTGTGTGACTGGACATAGAATAGGGTATATGGCCCTCCCCTAGTTTATGTACTTTTCATGGTGTTAGTGGGCCTGGAGTTAGAATAATAAATCTATCCCACTGTATACATTTTCTCCAGTGTAAGTGGTATTAGAAATAGGATAGTAAATCAGCTCCCTCCCAATATATGCACTTTCCCCCATGTAAGAGAATAGATTGAATAGTAAATCTGAACCTCTTAAATTATACACTTTACCAAATATTTGTGGCTTGGAGTTGGAATATTAAATATGTTCCATCCCAAAATATATGCACTTTCATCAATCTTTTTTGGACTGGAGTTCGAATAGTAAATCTGTCCACTCCAAAATATATTCACTTCCCTACTGTAAACTTCATTGGAATTAGAATAGTAAATCTGAACACCCTTGTAATTTATGCACCTTACCCCATTAATGCTAGACTGGAGTTTGAATAGATAATGCAATTTCACACAGTGTTCAGAGGATTGTAAATAATTTATGTACATTTAACTGCCTACTTTTTATTTTCATTTTTTGTTTTTTGAAATCCTTATGTGTATATCGTTACATTATCTGTAAAAACATTTTGTTTACAAAAAATGATTTCTTAAAATATATTATTTAAAAATTTGTGACAGTAACATACATTAAGAGTGTGTGTTTATATATACTCCTGCCTTTTTAAAAACATACATTTATTAGCAATTACATATGCTAATATTGTGAACATTTTTAAAGGAAATATAATAATTGAGTTAATTTTTTTATATATGTGTCATTATGTATTTTTATGGAAAATAATTGATTTAATTTATATCCTAATTTTAAAAACACTTATGGTAAAAATGTATATCTATTTTACATTAAGTATATTTTTCTAAATTGTATTTTAAATAAATAAAACTAAATAAAAATACATATGTAAATCAGTGCTTAACATACTATTGAATGCATACAATGTATTTGATTTTTAAAAAAGAATTAAACTTATAATTAAGATCTAAATGATAGTAACTTACCTTTACATATATTTTGTAATATTATAATTTCAATATTATTGCACACTTTATTTGTGTACTTTACATAATACTCTCAATCTCATGCCCTCATCCTAGTACCTGTGAGGTATTACCTTCGCTGGGCACCAATGTTTTGGAAGGACTATTTGGGAAGGCTTATGAAGTTGTATCTGGTATTGCCTAGTGTTATTTTATTTAAGTTCTTATTTTACACACACCTTTGAAGTTACGTTATTTTTATTAAACAGCAATTTATGTTTTTTATAAACTTTGTGAACACTGACTCAAATTTTATGGGATGTTGATGTTAAATACATCTTAAACTGGTAATTTTACAGAATGGGCTAATTTATCATCTTTCATTTGAGTGGCTTTGTCACTGGCCTTTCCTACAGTATAGTCATTCAGGAGCTGGCTATGTTATATTGAAGAGAAATTTATGGTTCAGTAGTTTGATAAACGTTCTAACCAATGTAAATTGTTATTGGGAGAAATAATGAACTGCTGGATGTCCAGTGGTTTGCATCAAATGAGACAGTGGTCGCAATTCAGTTCAAAGACTACATTAGTCCATGTCACTAATAACCACCATCCGTCCTCTCATTTACACCCTATGTTGTGGTCTCTAAACAAAAATCATTGGTTCACAACAGCTAATCATACACAATGGCTCATTCAACTATATCTAGACTTTGGGGGTCATTACGATGGCGGACGGGCTTCAGTCTGTCCGCCATCGTCCCGGGGATGGGGACCGCCCGCGTATATGGCAGCGGTCCCACACATGGAGAGTTAAGATGCGACCGCCACAACGGCGGTCGCATCTGCAATATTTAACATTGAGGCGGGTGCTTCTAGCTGCAGCACCCGCCGCAATGTTAAAAATGCTCCTTGAACAATTCCCTGCACTACGTGGCAGGCACCATGCGGTGCCTGCCACATGGTGCAGGGAAATGTAGGGGGGGCACCTTAGGGGCCCCGCAAGTGCATACACAAACTGGCCCTGGTCAAGGGGGGCCTGCAACGGGCCCCCAAAGTACATCCCCGCCAGCCTTTCCATGGCGGTTGAACCACCATGGAAAGGCTGGCGGGGATCCTGCATCTCAATCAGGTGGGCGGTGCCTGCTAGCCACCGCCACCATTCTGGGGATGTGGGGCGGTCCAACAGGCAATCGGAACGATTGCTTCTGTCGGACCCGTGGTGGTTGGGCTTTCCACCCGCCAGCACACTGCCCGCCATCACAATCTGACAAGCGGAAAATGGCTGCATGATGGTGGTGAACCCGCCACCGACAGCCTTTCGGTGGCGGGTTCACTGCTATCGTAATCAGGCCCTAAATTATTACACATCACAATAGCACCTAAGTCACATAAGTACTGATAGGGCCTCCTTACAAGTCCTGCGGTAATCCAATTCAGCCAGGAACAAATGAACTCAGATGAAATGGCATTATAAACTCCAGCATAAATATTTTGGTCTGGAGTATTTCGCCTGACATTTTTGTGAAGTACTCGAAAAAACATGTGGAAAATAGTGTGGAAATACCAATTCATGGATGTCATTCTCTAAAATCCATTAGCCTGCACTTCAGCTTCCACAGAATTGCCATTGCCCCAGTACCATTAACTCTGGATAAGTGTAGAGACTAATACTGGGCAGTGTCGGCTCCTCCGCTAAGGTGGAGGTGCGTCACCCCACTGCTTTAAGAGCTGTGCAGCAGAAAAATTAAATGATAATGACCTGGTTATTATCATTTTATTTTTGACTTCTGACTGGGTGAGGGCGGGGTGGGGCAGGGATGGGCTTATGGGGAGGAGTGATTTGCCCACTCCAAGTGTGCATGACTGCTTGGCCGGCCCTCTTGGGCCGGCCAAACAGTCCTGCGCACTTTGCATCTTCCCCACCAGGCCTGCTTTACACAGCCTGCTGAAGAACATGCAAAGCCTCACAGTCCCCACCTGAGCGCCAAACCACGGTGCTCCAGCCAATCACAACGCTGCATTGCAGCATTGTGATTGGCTTAGGGGAGGGAGCCTGTGTGCTTTTAAGGAAGCAGAGGAGAAGGCGGCTAAAGGGACCAAAGGGGAGAGATGGCTGGCCGGCCGGCAGCAAAAGGTAAGTGGATTTGTAAAAGAAAATGTTATCCTCCTGCCACCCCCTTCCCCTGCCAGTCACCACTGACACTGGGCAGAAAATCGCCCAACTTGTACTGGGCCACATACACACTGTGCATTTCCAATGCAAACTATCTCATAGCCTGAACTATTCTTCCTCTGTTTCACATGGCAAAGAACATCAAAATACGCTGATTGAACAGAAATGAGTGGAGAAGGGACAATAGTGGCGGCTGGCATCTACGGGGGCGGGCGTGCACATGTAAATAAAATAACAAAATATAAAAATAAACAGGCGCGCACAAATAAAATCAAAATATATAAAAAAACACTTACCTCACTACAGGACCTCCTCTCTCCGGACCTCACCGCGACTGCAGTGCAGGCCCCAGCAACTCCCTTGACCAATCAGGGTGCTGCTCTCACCAGCATGAGAGCAGCACCCTGATTGGAAGGAGCAGCCTGTCTCGGCACTCCACAGAGCTCTGGAGACCTGCACTTGCTCTAACCCAGCCGTTTTAAGACCGCTGGGTTAGAGGTTTCAAGTGCACATGTCTGGCTGGCCGTCGCAAGATGGCTGGCCAAAAAGACATGCGCAGTTTGAAAAGTGCACATACAGCCCACCCTCCTCCCTGCTGCTGCTCTCACTAAGCCACGCCCTGACTCTTGGTTTGGGACAGGAGGCTGAAAAATAAAATGGTGATGAATTACCATTTTATTTTTCAGCTCAGGGCTCGGGGCATTTAAGTGGGGCGGCACTCCTCCACTCCAATGGAGGAGTGCCGCCCCTGAGGACAGATAAGCATTTTTAGTAGACTAGAATGGAAATCAGTGACTAAGGATAGGGCCCAAGTCAACTGATTTAGAATTAGGAGTAATTGATGATAATTCGTAATTTATTTGACTTTATAGTTATGCCCACTGAAGGATGAATGCTAGTTAGAGGTGGAGGAATTGTGTATAGATAGTTCTATTATATTTTAATGGGATTTTTTTTTACTTCGATTTTGAAACTCTTAGATTTGTGTATAATTTTATGGCTCATATTTTAGACAGCAAGCTAATCATTTTATGATAGATGGGTATGTATACTGAATACAGATATAAACATAACACTGAATTAGTATAACATTTGGTAAAAAGTAAATTCCTTTGTAAATGATTTATTTTGACTAAATCCATCTTTGTTAATCAAGGGTTGCAAAGTAAATTATAGCTTTTTGGACAGTGCCTAACTACTACAGGCCCAAAGTAAACAACATATGCACCACACCTACAACCATCATGGAAGGTAGGCAAGGCATAAAGAAAAACAAACAGGAAAGCTATTTATTGTGTCTGATTCAGTGTTTCTGTTCTCTGGGTTATCATTTTAATATTGAACACTGCCAGTGCCAAGTTGAACACACATGTTTAGCATGGGTTCTACTGCTGCCTACTTCAAAAACTATATCCACGAGGTGGCAATCTAAAGAGCAGCAGTCACAATATTTCAGGATTATGTCATTTGCTCTGGCAACTGATTTTCTTGTTTTTTTTTAGGATTATTCTTTCCAACTAACCATTTTGAAATCAGCATGCAAATACATATTTAAGAGATCAAGTGTGTCACTTATAGTTCCTGAGCAATACATATTTATATATAAACAAATGTGCGCTCACTGTTTGTGTGAATATACACTTATACACATGTGTTTTTATATGTGTTTTATGGCTATATTTATATATACGTCTATATATAGATATAAATATCTGAACACACACCTACATATTCCGATTCAAACATTTTCAACAGACATATCGGCTGGTGCATTGCTTCAAACAAATAATGCTTTGCAATTAAAGCAGGATTGACAAATATATGAGCGTGGCAAGGTGCAGTGTTGTTTTTTCTGTTTCCTCTTGGCACATTCAATAGCTGAAGTGGTGGGGCACAAGAGGGGGCAGAACATAGAGCTGGGGCATGGCCCCCATCTGGCCTCTCTTTAGCAACACAACAGTTTAAGCACGGTGCCTTAAGTGCTGATGAGTAGCAAGGGATGCAATGGAGAACAGACAAAACCAGGCCAGAGAAGCAAAGGACACGTGAGTGGTGGAATAGGGGTGCAACACAGACAGCGTGGAGGAGCGGGACACAGGAGTTTCATTGTGGAACCAGCACACGAGGAAGACGGAAAGAAAACACATGCATTCACATGGCTTGCTGATGGAAAAGTAGTTCACAGGATATGAGCAGTGGAAGGATACAGGTCATCCAGTCAAAAGGATGTGAAGAAGCTATGTTCCAAAGGAAGAGCATGCACAAGAAGAGGAAGCAAAGTCATTGAATAACAAGCAAACAAATGAGATCGATAAGAAAAGCCTACCAATGGTAAGCAGTGGACCTACCCAAAAGCCAAGAGCATGTATTGGTATTGTCCACAATAGGTCTTTGACAACACGCAGCTAAAACGTATTTCAGAGTGCATAGAAGTTTACTATTGAACCATATGACTCATGGTTGTTTTTCTCTTGTTTGGTTTTTGTCTTTCCATGGGATTATGGGATTTGTAGTCTTTACTGTTGTTCATTACAGAGCCTTTACTGAAAACTGGGATGCCCTTCTTGTTAGGAAAATCTGCATTCAATCACCTTCTTTGAGTGAATTCTTGCATGTGTTGTTTGCTGAAACACAGGGTAGATAGTAGTACGAAGCTTCAGTTCTGCAATTTTCAACACATGAGATGCCAATTCTCAAAATATCTTCTGTATCAATTTATTGAATAGCTTGACTTTCTCTGTAAGAGTCCTTTAGCTATAATTGAACCAGGGACTGATAAAATGTTTGTACATCATTAGTATCGATTGTAATAGATTTGTTGCAGCCAAAGGTCGATTTAATGGGTTTGTTGGAGCCAAAGGTAGACCATATAGATTCCATTGACTGGGGTAGTAAGAAGGTCAGGCTCTGCTTGACAATTTCTTGCAGCTTTATTTCTCATTTTTTGTTTTTTTTTGTTTAGTAATTTTTTGTTAAATTTACAGAAAAAGAGAACATATAATAATCAAATGAACACATTATGAATAAAGTACAATGATTAATTTAAAGAGAGGAATATGAACAGTAGAGGAAAAAGACAGAAGAGGAAAGGAAGAGATATGGAGGGGAAAAGGAGAAGAAAAGAAGAGAGAGAGTTAGAGATAGGAAGAAATAAGAAATTAAGATGCAGGTGCATGAGTAGCAAGATAGGAAGTAAAGGGTAGCCAAAGTAGGTCGAATTTAATTTTCTGAGAAAGCGTAAGAGAGGAAACAGTAGTAATTCTGTGTTCATCGCAAACAAAGTTCCACCAAGTTAATAATGATAATTTAGAGTTATCTTTCCAACAAGACAAAATCACTTTAAAAGCTATAGCAACAAATAAGTCAAACAACAAAGTAATATGATTAGAAACATCAAAATCAGGTGAGGAGGAACCTAGAAAAACATTTTGCATTGATAATGGAATATTACATTTGAATATTATCATACATTTGGACCAAATAGACTGCCAGAACTTTAAAACATTCGAACATTCATAAAGTTGATGAAGTAAAGTCCCAGTAGATTCAGAACAAGACCAACATAAGGACGAGGAGGTAGGGGAAAACTTGGAGATAGAACATAGCTCTACTATAAATGAAGTAAAGGGATTGAGTAATACGTGCGGCAACAGAAGTTTTAAAAAGCTTGAGCCATAATTTATCCCAAGAAGAAATAGGGAGTGACATAGATAAGTCTGTTTCCCAGAGTAATTCGACAGGGGATTTAGGTCGTTCAGAAACATGAGATAACAACAACTTATAAATAAAAGCAGCTTTAGGCCTATGCTTTCGAGAAACACTATATAACGGTGATGGTGAAGTAATTAATGAAGAGGCTAAAGGGTAATTGTTGGAAGATAAGGAAGACTGCAACGCCGTTGATATTAAAAGATATTCATTAAAAAATGAATCAGGTAAATTATATTGTAACTGTAAATCCTGGAAGGGAATAACAGAATTATGTTGGATTAATTGATGAATAAAAATAATTCCCTTCTCCTTCCAATGCTTGTAGTAAAATGATTTACGTTTATATTTGATAAATTTATTGTACCAAATAGTGGAGGACAAAAAACATTGATATGAGTCTAAACCATCAGAAAAAATATTATATAATAATTGTCGGGAGTATTTTAAAATAGGATTATCTGATAGGAAGGAGCAATTAGACATATATATTATATCTCGAAAAGAAAAGTCTTTTAATAGGGAACGCTCAAAAACAATCCAACGGGGGATAGGGATATCCGCAAAATCATAAGTTAAGGCAAAAATTGACGAATTAAAAATGCAGAATGATAAGATTTAAAATCTGGAAAACGAACACCCCCTTCTATTTTGGGACGTTTGAGTTTACTGAGGGCAATGCGGGGGTGTTTATTATTCCATAAAAACTTTGTACAAATAGAATTTATCTGTGAGAAATACGAAGCAGGTATTCGAAAAGGTAACATGGAAAGAGTATATAGGACATGTGGCACAATCATCATTTTGATAGTATCTAATCTACCCCACCATGTCAAATAAAGGGGGACCAAGAAAGAAGGAGTGATTGTATTTTGGTAATTAGAACATTAAACGTATAACTAATGGTGTTAGAAATTGTGGAGGAAAACCAAATACCAAGGTATTTAATTTTTGTGGGACACCAAGTAAAATTAGTCTTATTAAACATATATTGATAGCAAAGAGAGTTTAAGGGTAAGACTTCTGTTTTGGAAAAGTTCAACTTATATCCAGAGATACTAGAATATAACCGAACTTCATCCAAAAAGGGGGAGGGAGGAATTAGGATCAGACATATATACCAGGATATCATCAGCGTAGGCTGATAATTTTGTTTCCATAGAATTATGTGAAAAACCAGAAATACCTGAATTAATTCGAATACGCTCAAGGAAAGGTTCCAGACATAGTACAAATAACAGGGGTGATAAGGGACAACCTTGGCGTGTGCCTCTATATAATGGAAAAGACTTACAAAAATGGTTATTCTCAAAAATACTAGCACGGGGGAAAGAATATAACAATTTAACATAAGAAATAAATTTTGGACCAAAACCAAACCATTTGAGTGTATTGATCATAAATTGCCAGTTTATGCGGTCGAAGGCCTTTTCAGCATCCAGAGACAATGCTGCAAGAGGGTATTTGTACTTTTTTCCGAGGGAGATAACATTAGCAAACATGCGAGCATTGTCAGAAGCCAATCTGCCTTTAATAAAACCAGTTTGATCTGTTTTAACCAATAGTGGGATGATACTCTCAAGGCGAGTGGCGAGGATTTTAGCGAATATCTTACAATCATAATTGATTAATGAAATGGGGCGATAGTTTTTACACAGGGAATGATCCTTATCAGGTTTGGGAATGAGGACAATCAAAGCCTCCATAAGCGAGCCAGATGCTTTGGAGTCAACAATGAATGAGTTAAAAAGGGCCAAAAGTTTGGGCGCAAAAATAGAGGAAAAAGTAGAAAAAAATTCAACAGAAAGACCATCAGGACCAGGGGCTTTTGATCTTTTTAAGGATTTAATGGCTTCCAGTATCTCTTGAATAGTAACCTCATTTTCTAATAAATCAAAGATATCAGGAAGCGAAGGAGGTTTAGGGAGGCCAGAAAAAAAGGTATGCACATTTTGAGCAGAGGGATTCGTATCGTCAGAATATAATGATTGATAATAATCATGAAATGCAGATGCAATATCTTCATCAGAGGATGCCAAATTATTAGTTGATTCATTTAGAATAGGACCTATATTTTTACGTTCAGATTTAATTTTTAAGTAGTTGGCCAACATCTTACCAGCTTTATTTTGACCACCGTGGTATTTAGACTTAATTTTAAGAAGAACATTACATGCATCAATCGTGGCAAGTTTGTTAAGAGCAGATTTGGCTTTAATCAGTTCATGAAGAGCAGAGGGAGATTTAGAAGTAAAGTAATTATGTTCCAACAGTTTAAGTTGCTGTAATAAATTGGCATACTTAGCTTTAGCAGTTTTCTTCTTTTTTGCTGAGTATGAAATAGCAAAAGCACGGAAGGAAGCCTTAAAGGCATCCCAGTTATTAGTAATGGAGGTGTGCAAAGGGTTGTTGATAGTAAAAAATTCATTAATAAAGGTAGTAGCTTTAATAACAAAAGTATTGTCAGTCAGCAAAAAATTGTTAAATTTCCAACGACCAAATTTTGGAGGAGTCAGGGAGAGGTCAAGGGAGGAAAAAACGGGGGCATGATCAGAAATAAAAATAGATCCAATCTCAGAGGATTGAATGGATGGGAGTAGGGGCCTACTAACCAAAATATAATCAATTCTAGAACGAGTATGGTGAACGTTAGAAAAAAAGTAAACTCAAGAGTATCAGGGTTACAAGTCCTCCAAACATCATATAATGAACGAGAGGCAATGGCAGATTGAAATGATTTATGAGTTTTATCAGGATTAAATTTGCATTTGGATTGTCTATCCGAAAATGGATCTAACCATTGATTAAAGTCCCCAGCAACAATAATATTTGGACCATCAATAGAGGATAGTAATATCTTAATGTTATTCCAAAAGTCTGGGTCTGGCTTAACAGGGCCGTAGATATTCAGTAAGACAAGTTCTTTATTTTGTATAACAACCTTCGCCATTACCCAACGTCCATCAGTATCACATTGCGTAGATAAAATTTGCGCATGAATCGATTTATGAAATAGAATAGCTACACCACCTTTCCGATTAGAAGCTGGAGAGTAAACAACTTGACCCACCCATTGTCTTTTCAATTTAAGTGATTCAACATCATTGCAATGCGTTTCTTGAATAAAAGAGACATGAGAATTCAACTTAGACAAATGTGAGAGTACCTTTTGCCTTTTGACAGGGTTTCCCAGACCACGAACATTCCACGTGACAACATTACACATAATGGAGGGAAGGGAGGGCAAGACATGAATGGAGATGATACACTTCAGGAGAACAACTAGAAGTAAAGAAACACCATTTAGTAGAAGAATACAGAAAACAAAATGTACAACAACATTTAACGATAATAGGCATAAGCATTAAGCAATAGATTAAAGAAAAATAAGCACTAAAAAAAGTATAATGAAAGACACTTATATATACAAAAAATCGATAATAAGACTGCACCAAAACAAAAAAGTAAAAAAACAATAGGATGCTAGAGGAAGAGAAAAAGAGAGAAGAGAAAAAAACAGAAGAAAGAAGAAAGTAAGCAGATCAAGGAAAAGAATCCAGATCTGAAGATAAACAAGCAACAAGAAAATTGGGACATGGTGACGACGAAAGCAGAGACAGCGATACGAGTAGATAAAAAATAATAATAAGCCTCAGAAGTAAAAGAATGAGCAGTAGTAATAGGAAATTAAGAGTAAAGGCAGAGAGAAAGAAAAAAGAGAAAAAGAACAATATCTTTAAGGAGGAACAAGCATGAGGAAGAAAATAGGATAAGTATAGGCGCAACATCAACCGTTAACTATTAGAACAGAGAGAATATAAAACATTAATTTTCCATATTTCGAGGAGAGATATTATTGAGAAAGAGTCTCAGTTTAGCAGGATCATCAAAAGAACGTGACCTTCCTTCGTGAGTAACTTTGCAGAGACATGGGTGAAGAATACCATGTTGAATGTTTAAGTGTCTCATCTGGGGACGGAGAGCCAGAAATTCCTTACGGCGTGCATTTGTTGCATTTGAAACATCTTGTGAAATGAATATATTATGACCTGACCATGTGAGGTTTCGTTTGGATTTAACCGCTTTCAAGACATGCATCAATTCAGTGAACTCTAAGAAAAGCATGATGATACCTCGAGGTTTGTTAGAGTTAGGTTGAAGACGACCTAAACGATGCGCCCGTTGTATGTTAAGGGGTGATGAAGATTGAAGGTCTAAAAGGTCCGTCAGGAACTTTTTCAGAAAGGATAACATGTCTGGACCTTCAATATTTTCTGGTAGGCCATAAAGGCGAAGGTTATTCCTTCGATTACGATTTTCCAAGTCTTCGGTGTGTATTTTAAGATTGTGGATTTCTTGCTCCAAAAGAGGGATTTTAGTAGAAATATCTTGGAGGTCCCCAACACGTTGCTCAAGTTCCAAAACCTTGCCCTCCATGATAATCCAACGGTCTTCAATTTGTTTCAGTTTTTCATTAGTGGTGACCATGAAGGGTTGAAGGCCACGCACCTCCTCCAAAATTGAGTCCAGTACAGGATTTTGTGAAGTATGAATGGGGGAAGGAGGGTCATTCTTATGTCTCTTAGGTTTAGCGCCTGAGGAGGATGATCTAGAGGAAATGTGAGGATCATTCGCCATCTTGGACTGTGAAAGAGACCGACGAGTAGTGCTTAAGAGTATACGCATGCGACCCATTCACCGCAGGAAAGGAAACAGGAATCGTGACCGTCCACGGGTAAGCACAATTGATGGAATGAGAGGAAGCACTGTAATATATCGCTGAGAGAAAAAAAGAGTCGCCGTCACAATACAGCAATACGATAGGCACTGTGCAAATACTGTGTGAAGATGCGAAAAATGCGCCTATTTAGACATCAAAAAAGTGGAAATAGCACATTCATTGCACAACAGCATCAACAAGGAGCTCATTCTTCACGCCTGCTCCCGGCAATTGCCTCAACCTTGGTAGAAGTAAGCTGAATTTATTATATATTCCTTCCCCCTCTTTTAAAAGGCTGCCACCGTGGTGAGTAACAACATGAAAGAAAAAAATGGAAAAATCTTCTCTGTTATCCTAGTTTACATCTCTCTTAGTGATACTCATAGCGAGAAAGAGAAGGAATAGCCTTTATCAAAAAAAAAAGAACTCTGTTTTCCCATTTGGACTCCTCTTATAGTAGTAGGAAATGAAAATATGGGCATTATTCATTTTAAAGGAAGTAATTCCATCCTAAGAGACATACCAGCAGTCTATGAGGAAAAACGGCATTTGGACCGAAGCACAGAGTTGAAACGCGGGCGCCGCGATTCAAAATGGCGGTCGCCCGCGATTCTGTGAGGAAAATACTGCCGTTGCAGGTTCAGGCTCCAAGATACATCCGAGGGCAGGAAATACCGGCTATTAGGTGCGCCACGGGTTCAGGAGACCGGGGCCGCCGTTTCCGCCCGCGAATTCGGACACCTTGAGGCAGAAATATGCAGGAAAGCTCCGCGTCCTAGCGGAGCTCACATAACGTCCGCCATCTTGCTGTTGCGTCCAAGCCACGCCCCCTTTATTTCTCATTTTTAAACTCTGAACCTCGGCCTTTGAGTTCTTTCATACTTAAAGTTTTGAAATCTACTCCATCCCCTTAGCTATGCCCAGAATTATGGCAGCTTCAAATACATACTATATTGGTCAAACTAAAAGGCAGTTCTTCACATGACCTTTTCATAACCTGTAAAAGCAGATCCAGTGCAGAAATATGTAAAGTAAATAATAAAATGGTTGTTTTCCCAGAAGAGGAGGCCAACACCTGCTGTCGCTCGGTAGCATATTTCGCTCTGTTGAGTAATTTCATCTATCAGGCTGATGTCAAGAAGGATTACTGAGTTCTCAGGGCCATGAATAGGCAGTCTTGGTGTATGACATGTGATGAGTTGGGTGGTCTTTCTTTGACCCTCGTCAGTAAAAAGTTCATTAGTGCAGTTGATGTGATCAGACGTTAAAACAATGTTTCACTGACGATGTAATTGACAGAGTTCGGTTATAGACGAAATAAACTCAGGAAGAATGGAGGTCAAGATTAAAATGCATGGAACAACACCCAAGACCATTAATCTGAAATGTGCAGACGTAATCTAAAACTTTGTGAGTGAATGAAATCATAACGGAACAAATGAAGGAAAGGAAAAATCAGTCTGGATAATACAATAAAAGTGGTTTAATATTATCCTTCTAGTGGACATTTTATCAATGCATGGCCTATCTTTTCCACAATTTCAAACTAGAAAGCATAATGGAAAGAAAATTTTGATTTAAAACTAAAGTTTTCAGAAGTTTGCAGTGTTACAGTTTGTGGTACATGTAGCTGTTAAATGGTATTTTTCAAGCTTGTCAACACCTTGCTTTGCTTTTTCTCGCTGGTGACTGAAACTGTCTTGTTTCAAACTTGTGCACATTTTGTACTCGAGTGCATATCTTGCTTAGTTGTTCCTCACTAGTGACCCAACTCTGAGCACTCGCATACAAATTGCTTGCAAAAGTCCTGATATTTTTGTGAGAGCCGCTCCATGCAGAATTATGGGAATTTCACATGGTTTTCTTCGTTTTAGCAAAGTACCTCGTAAAGAAACACTATGCAGCTGTGCGCACCCCTAGACTAACCGTGCAGAACTAATTTTAGATGCAGCTTTACTTGACTGTTCTTGGTTCTTCTGTTCAGAGGATGAACAAATGTGGATAAAGTGTGATTGTCAACCCAGAACTCCATACATCAACATAAATACCTGTGTGGCACAATGGTGTCTGGATCTTAGTAGGGTTGGCCAGACTCATTGTTTTATCTAGGCATTTTAATATTTATATTTACAACAGTAGCAGTTTTTGTTCATTTAGCACTTGCTGTCTTTGCCCTGCATCTAATTCGGTAGCAATATGGAACACAATACCATCGCGTTTATCCCTCTAGATCTCGTGGTCGGGTACAATTCATACCTGAGTAGTAAAAGGAACACCATTGATTTGCTCTTGTCTTTCCTAAACCATTTTAAAATCGAGGAAACGCTGCTATGGAAAGGCACTAGAGCACAACTGAAGCTCATTTGACATGCAGCAAGGTGCAATCTTAAACTTTCTTTGCAGTACCTCTAACTTCATGGCCCAGTCATGAATCTACTGCAGCTACCTTCAGAAATATATTTCCTTTTCATAAGCTATACTATGGTCATTGGTGAAGTGCTCTTAGAGCGGAAGTTCTGTATCAGAGTCCTTCTGTGTCACTGAGCATGCAATAGAAAAAAGTTCACAAACATGTTTGATTCTGATCTCTAAAGTTCACCAGGAAGTTAGTTCTTCGTAGAGGAGGAGGAGTATTCGTGCGTCTTCCCAAAATCTAAGTTCTAGAATACAATTGTATCCGTCACAGAGGAGGTGTTGGTGCATGGCAGAATTTTAATGGATTGCACTAGGAATGAAGACACTGTCAATAGACTAAATCACCATTCATCATGAGAAGCTGGAATTTACCCCACAGCCCTTGGCAATGCCACATGGTATTGCAGGGTTGACCAGCTGAGGTTTTCTGTTGTGTGTGTTGCTTGGAACCTGTAAGGCACACTCCTAGTCATATTCAGTTGCATGCTTTGTCCATACATCGGTCGCACAAGTTATGACAATTACTAGCGCGGATTCAAGAGGCCCTCCAGACTACCTGTGGAAGCACCAGAGAATCTTTCTCAGAAGTGCTGTGCCACGAGAAAGCAAGACCAAGGATTGAGGTTATTTATTTTCTCACAAATACTCCTTTCTCACAAGTTAAGATTCTATTCCTACTACATAAGTAGAAATATCTACAATTTCGACTGGAAATCTTAAGCAAACAAAAGAACAAAAAAGTGGGGGTGTTCAGAAAGAAATCTGAATTTCAGTTCAACTCATTTACCACCCATAATGTGAAATATTCTTCCTTTCACCGTCTACCACTGTCCTATCTTCCAGGTCTCTGCATCTTCAGACACTTTCACAACACCATTCTCCCACAGTCTCACATGTCTGCCATTCACGGAGAATGGTCTGATGTCCCTTCCTCTTCCCCTCGAAGCACCCCCTCCTCTTCGGAGCACCTCTGGTAAATACTCTGGAGCTTTAAGTTATGCACTGTGGTTAACTCTCTGTGAGACTTTTCTAACCTTCTCTCATACCTAAAACATTTTTATATTTTTGTTCCAGCCTTTTCATTTATGGTATCTATTTTTACGAGAACTGCTGGACTAACATTTAAGCCATTTAAAAGTGCCCCTATGCTATCATACCATTAAACATGCACTTTCAATTGAGCTTTTTTTGGTAATATTATCTATAAAAAAATGAACAGAAAACCAAAAGCACTGTCAGATTGCCTTTGGGGGAATTGATTTTGGGTGGTGTGCAGAAGTGAACAAGGTCAGACATTGCACAGTTTCCGAAACGGGGTCTTGTATTTAACGACACTTTATCCTGTCCAAAACGTCTCCTCCGCGGATGTTGTTAGAAAACTTGAGCACCCCTCTCCTTAACTTTTAAATTAAGCCATTGTTATGTGCACATATGAACTATCTAAAACCAGACTACATCTCGAACAAAAATAGCTATTCATCTGATGAGAATAGTGACACTAACAGAAGAGGTTCAGCTAGCAGTGATTCTAGCAATGGTAGTTGGGGAGGTTCCAATCAGAGAAAAAGGAACCAACAGCGCTATCCCAATTATAACATGCAGCACCCTTATGGTCCACAACCACCATACTGGCCTTTGCCAATGTACCCTCCTAATCGACCACAATTTTATCAAATTGAAAACCCCCTTTTTTAGGCAGAGGTTGGGGCAGAGGAAGAGGGCGCAGAAAAGGAGGGCAGAAACAGGTTCAGTGGCAGGACGATCAACAGATTGGGATGGACACCCGGAGCAAAACACGGGGCAGAGCAGTATAGTAGTGAACTTATCACAAAGACCACTGACCGATACCGAAGAAAGAGTATTGGAAAAAGGGCTTGGTTTTGTCCCCACTCCAAGGGTAGACAGATTCCAAGAACAATGTGAGATTCACAATCTTTTCAGGAAGATTCGATTGAGAGCATACTTTCATGATACAGTAGAAACTAGTCAAACCGGTCCAAGTGACTCAGGACTACATAATCCCTCCACATTTACTCCGACTATGAATATGGTACCAACAGAAGTAGTGACTTTTGAAAAAGCGGTGTTAAAGGAACTTGAGAATGCCGACACCCCGGTCCCCTTTCATAATCTATCGAATCAAGAACGTTTAGCTATTAAATCACTAACGGAGGACCTAAGCATTACCATAAAACAAGCGGACAAAGGAGGAGCTACTGTCATACAATCAACTAAGGATTATGACATTGAATGCCTACGCCAACTTCAGAATAGGAAATTCTATACCCCTATAACAACCGATCCCACGATCCGTTTATTGAAAGAAATTACCTCAATGGTTTTTGAAGCAGTAAATAATGGTTGGATAAACAAAAAAGAGGCTGAGTTCTTGGTCACACAACATCCTAAGACTCCATACTTTTATACCCTCCCAAAGATACACAAGGGAACTACCCCAGTCCCAGGCAGACCCATTGTGTCAGGAATAGGCTCTCTGTTAGAACCCCTGTCTAAATTTTGTGATCACTACCTACAACCTCTAGTAAAACAGACCCCTTCGTACGTGAAAGACACCTCCGATGTCTTGCGGCTGATTGAGGGTTTGGAGGAATCCTCTGACATTGACTTATTAGTCACCTTGGATGTAGAACAGCTATACACTAATATCCCACAGAGAGAGACACTGGTAGTGATAGAATCAGCCTTGATGGACACTGAATGGTCATCAATTACTCCAATCTCCTTCATTATGCAATGTGCCACTTTAG
Source organism: Calotriton arnoldi (assembly GCA_963921515.1). Classification (NCBI taxonomy): domain Eukaryota; kingdom Metazoa; phylum Chordata; class Amphibia; order Caudata; family Salamandridae; genus Calotriton; species Calotriton arnoldi. The sequence continues at coordinate 2,252,282 of CAWUFW010001381.1, forward strand.
CACTGACAGAAAACTTTTGAATTCAACAAACTACTCTTCCACCAGTCTCAGGGTACTTCGATGGGAGTACCTTTGCACCTAGTGTGGCATGTCTGTACATGGCGGCATTTGAACAAGAAGTGGTACAGCATATTAACAACCCCTTCGCAGCTAACCTGAGACTGTGGAAGAGATACATAGATGACATCCTTATTTTTTGGAAGGGTGGAGAACAGACTTGCATTGAGTTTTGTGATTGGATTAATACCAAGAACCAATACCTGAAATTTACCCACACAATTTCTAGCAGTGAAATCCCATTCCTAGATCTTACCATCAGATTAAAAGAAGGAAAACTGGACACGACCCTATATAAAAAGCCCACTGATATGAACAGTCTGCTATTGTATAGCAGTTATCATCCTAAAACCCTAAAGGATAACCTCCCCTTCAGCCAATTTCTACGTATAAGGAGAAATTGTAGTTCCACACAGGACTATAAGACTGAGGCTGAAACACTGTCCACTAATCTACTGAATAGAGAGTATCCTCAAAAACAAATCAATTTTTGTATGAAACGTGCCAGAAACAATCATCGCGAGAGCCTCCTTGAGGTTAAAACTAAAGAATTAGACAATGCCCTTACCTGTGTCACTACCTACACACCCAGATCGAATATGATCAAAAAAGCTGTTAATAAACACTGGGGTATTTTGAACACTGGTGATCTAGAAATCCAAAACCCAGATTTGCTTTCAAAAGAACGAACAATTTGAAAGATATGCTGGTACACACGAGACCCAGGATTAGATCCACTACTAATCAAAGGCGTCTATGGGATCTTCCACCCATTATAGGCCATTTCCCTTGTGGATCATGTGCTGTCTGCCCCCAGACGAAACCAATCAAGGAATTGAAACTCACAGACAGGTTTACATGGAGGATTACAAAACATACAAATTGCAACACACCACGCTGCATCTACCTACTGACATGCCCCTGTGGGAAAAAGTATATAGGCATGACCATGAGAACCATCAAAACTAGAATAACAGAACACAAAAGCAATATCCGCTGTCTAAAGACCAACACGAAGCTCTACACTCACTTTACGGAACATCAACATTCTCCTGAAAGTATAAACTGGGTGGTACTGGAGGCACATCAACAGATTACACAAGTAGATCTCTTCAGGATAGAACAAAGATGGGTCTATCGTCTGGACTTGACTCACTGTGGTCTTAATGACGAAATTCCCTGGTGCACTTTAAACCATCGTTAGCCAAGTTGATAATAAGATACTAAGTGTACTAATGGGCTTCTTACCCACCATACACCAGGACCCCTTCTAGGGGTTCGGACATCACCTATTAAATACTTTTTTATTATTCCACTTGACGATGTCCGTTAACAGCGTGTTTGGGGCCCTCATCTTGTTTTTATCTACCTTATGTACACACCTCTCTTTAAATCTTTGTGAAATAGTTAGGACTCAAGACTGGCTAATGTGCAATCTGTTCTACATACCTATCCTTTCTAGATTTGATTAGAAATGAAGACTGGTTGGTGGGGTACATTAGCCGTGGTGCATCAGAATACACACCTATTTTATAGCATTAATTAACTCCTGAGTATTATTGACCTTATTGTATAATGACAAAATCTGAATGGCCAATTTGACCGCTATTTCTCAATACCAACTCCAAGATGGCCGCCATATTCACGTGGTAGCAGTAGCATTGTAAACCTACTCCAAGATGGCCACCATTTTCACCTTGTAGCGTTAGCACGTGATACGATCACATGACCCTTACAATACACCAGCTGGAATTGATCGGCTCTCCCGCGCTCTCGACTCCCTCTCCAGGGAAGGTATTTAAACGGCTGGTTTCGAGGAAAGGATACCTTCCTGGATGTAGCGAAGTGGGGTAGGTCGTCCGTTTGACTCCGAATGGGAGTAGGTAAGTCGGCACGCATGATTGTAGCCCCTCTGTCACGATGATTGGAAGCCTCGTTGTCATCAGCAGTATGTTGAGGTGAAGGAAACCAGTGCCAGAGTCTTTAATATACCTTCCGGTGGGGACTCGTGGGGACTTCTCGCCAACTTTCTGGTAATGGCGTCATACACAACCAGGGCTCGGGGGGTATATGGATGCAAGCATAACCTTTGCCTTTGCAACACCGACGATGGTGTGCCCCTCTGGCTGTCCATGGATTGTGTGGATGGTTATTTGTTGTTGATTGGGTGAGGAGGGGTCACGATGGCTCCCACCCTGGTGACACTCGGACCGACCGGGACCCTGTGCCTTGTTAACCGCTACTCATCAGCTGGCAATGACATGATGCAGAAAATCATTATACTTATACCTGGTTTTTATACATCTTGTTTTCATCAGTCTAGAGACACCACTTATTGTGTCTTTCCTTCGCTACAACCGATGAGGCAATATCTGATACCTAATTAGGTGAGTTTATTAAACACACTCACCATCACGGGTTCCTTCACATGTGCACATTATGTTTTTATGGGGTTTTCTATGAAGTCACTCAACGCCTTGAATTATAAGAGCATGTCAATCTTTATTCACTGCAGTATCATTGACTTATGTGATACTTACAAGATATAACGTTTTTGTTGTTCTTGTTTATACTACAGGTTATTCCATTTCCCATAGGAAATGTCCTAGAGGGACTACTAGTGGTAGGTAGCGTTGCGCCTTGCCACCTATGTGTAGATAGTTTGTTTTAATTTACACGGTCCTGAAGAATCGCTAATGATCACTCCTTGACAACAAATAGCGAGAAACATGTCGACCATTTGGGAGTTGAGTATAATTTTTGTTGCATAAAAACAAAATAAAGAATCACCCCTCCCTATTCTTTTTAATCAGGTTGGGTCCCTCGCGGAATAAATTCATCACAGAGGAGTCCCATACCTGTTTTATCATCACTTTATACATCTACACTCATTCTGGCCCCATACACCCACGGCACCCATACGGCGTGGAACAGAAGATCTCCGAAAAAGAGCCCCTTTAAGGGTGCCCGTCGGGCATTGCAGCGCCGGCCCGACGAGGAGCAGGCTCAAATGATGAAGCATGACACCTAGCTTGCTGGGTGTGTGAGGGCCCTAGTTCCAACAGGAGGAATTCCCCCTATCCTCCTCTTTACCTGTAGTATATATATCTTTCAATATTCTTACTCTTTGAGTGATTAATATATCATACAGGAACTACGTACTCTCTTTTTTGTAAACTTTTCTAACCTTCTCTCATACCTAAAACATTTTTATATTTTTGTTCCAGCCTTTTCATTTATGGTATCTATTTTTACGAGAACTGCTGGACTAACATTTAAGCCATTTAAAAGTGCCCCTATGCTATCATACCATTAAACATGCACTTTCAATTGAGCTTTTTTTGGTAATATTATCTATAAAAAAATGAACAGAAAACCAAAAGCACTGTCAGATTGCCTTTGGGGGAATTGATTTTGGGTGGTGTGCAGAAGTGAACAAGGTCAGACATTGCACAGTTTCCGAAACGGGGTCTTGTATTTAACGACACTTTATCCTGTCCAAAACGTCTCCTCCGCGGATGTTGTTAGAAAACTTGAGCACCCCTCTCCTTAACTTTTAAATTAAGCCATTGTTATGTGCACATATGAACGTGTAGGTGATACCATCAGCTGCACCGCACGCCGAAGGGGAAACGGCATCTCAACATGAGGCACTGTTTATAAGCAGGCAATTGCCTGTGGAGATAAAACTTACTTAACATTTGGCCCAACACCCATAAAATCCGAGTCTCAAGTAGATCTCTGAATTACAGAGAATGATTTCCTGCCGGTATGTGTCGGAGTCTGAGCAGGAGTCCACACCAGATGCATGCTGCATTGAATAAAGAACACACACATCCATTTAATCATCGCTATTTTACGAGGCAATTGTGAATTATGCTCCTTTTGCATTTTGTAATTAGAGGGCGGAACAGATGGTAAAGGCTTAGTTGAAAGTGATATTTCCATCGAAATAACCCATGTCACCGTTTGATTGTTTGCAATTATGGGGAAGTTTGTCAGTTCAGGGCACCAGGTTTCTGTTCCGCTGAGCTGCACAGAGAGGACGCGCTACCTAGGAAAACTGTTTTTTTAATTTTATTTTCGAATAAAGACCTGCGTTTAGATGTGTTCTGCTTCTTTTAGAGAACTGTGAACCGTATGCGCTGCATGCGCGAGGGGGCGCCATCGAGCACGAATTTTCGAACTGTGGATGGCTAGAGAAAGAAGATTACATACAGAATCCCCAACTCATTCGGATCAAAAACGTTTCTATTCATAGTTTTGATTAAATATATTTCCAGCAGTGCAGTTGCCTCCCTAATAGGTTAATGTTTATTCTTTTTCTCAAAAAGCGCAAACTGCAAAACGTAATGAGGTGAGCTGAATACATAGCGACTAGACCATAGGCATAAGGGGATATTACAGTTCCAGCAGCAGGTGGGACAGCTCTGACGTAGGCTACTTAGCTTATAACCAAGTACCATAGTACAGGTTATACACTTGCATAAGAAGAGGCGTCACTGACGTTTGATGGTTGCACAAGTTACATGGGGGGTTTCGAAATTCAGGGTTTGAGGTTTAGGGCTGGGCGGTCTTGGATAAAATAACCAACTCCCATAGGCATTTTTGAGGTCTAAGCTACAATCATACTGCTGAGACAATGGTTAACAATATACAGGTGAGAATTTTGACAAGGAACTCACGTTATTTAAAAATCAATGTGTGGGAGGAAAATAGTTTTCTTCTTTAAAAATCAATGAGAGTTTCTGGTGCTTGAAAGGTACTTTTCTATACATACTGTTTTTGAAGATGAACTGGGTTCCTCCCTTCCTTCCGTCTTTGTCAGCTTTAATATCCGCACCTGACCCTTTACCTTCATGCAAGGCAACGTGATCACGTGACAGTACGTGCATGTCCCACCTCCTTGCCTATTCATCACACTGTCAACATCTCAATTATTTTAGCCCCACCTGAGAGTTTGTTCCACCATACATACATACCATTGTCCTGAAGCTTCTCTATCCCACCCAACGCTGTGCCTCTTTCTCTTTGGACTTTATTCAAATGTCTTAATTCAAAATAATCTGGTGAATAAACTGAACAAATCCAGGATAGTATGAAAAGAATGGAAATTGCATGAGTAAATTAGAACACTTCTGCAATACCTATGCTTAACATCTTTAAATTCCATTACTCACTAATATATTTTTCTGTACTTCTATGGGAGATTGCCGGCAACCACACTGTCACTGCCCTCCCCGTTGTTTTCCCGCACGTCCGGTTCATCCCTTCCACAGGAAGTAGTGTCCAGGGTTCAGGCTGCTTGGCTTTGAAAATCCTGCACTTCTCGGCCCTTGTTTCTGAATCACAGGAAATGACACTCCGCTCCCTGAAGAAATATCGTTTCTACTTTCCACTAGAAAAAAACACTCTTTCTCTTTCTGTGATGTTATTTCTTACATACACCAACCATAACATGTTTATATCTTTTGGAGGAGATTGTGTGAGAGTCAAGCTCTTCTATTACTATGTGATATGTTATTTAAATCTATTCACGGGTGCTTCAAGAGGATGGAGAAAATTCCAAATAATTGTCTTTTTACCTTATGCTGTGCTTCATTGTCACTCAGGTGATGTAGATTTGCCATATGGCCCCCCTACCCGAGCCTTTAAAGGCCCCGGGACCCCATCCCCTGAGGCCAGATCAGTGACTGAGTCCCAGAGAGCCCACTCCCGGGGCACAGTAGTTTCCCTGCCAGCACTGCCACGGGCAGAGAAACATATACTTGCTCCTGTCTGGCGGGAGCAATTTTAAATCTCCCGCCAAATGGGAGCAAACATGGAATTGTACTCCCAGCCAGCAGGAGATTTTTAAAATGCTCCTGCCGGCTGTGAGCAGACTTCTGTTCTGCTGCGGGCAGGGAAACAGAACACATATTGCTATAAAGATAGCTGCTCTCTTCAGGCAGGAGCAATGCATGCTTCTGCATCATGTGGGTAGGCATCTGGTACTGCGGGGGCTCTGGGGCTCGCCCTGTAGCCACCAACGTGGTACTAGGTTGGTGCCCTGCGTGGACATCCAGCCTATAAAGTAGAAATGCCCCAGGGGGTGGGGTTCCCGGGGTCAAAATAAGTTCAGGGAGAGGGCTATGGAAAAAACTGGACCCTTATATCTAAAAAAATTAAATTTCTCTTCAATTCTATCACAAAATGAGCAGTGAGGCATACGAACTACCTATGCGCACAACAAAGCACATCCATGAACTATTCAGATTAGTACCAATACTTTCCGCTATTTACACATCGCTCAGCCTACTGATTTTGCTCCTCCCCTACCCCCTTCTTGCTTCGTTTAATTTTCCTTGGGACTTTATTTCTTCCCTTGCCTTCTCCCCTTCCTCTTTTCCCATACCTCACTTCATTCTTTCACAATGTGGGTATAATCAACAATGCTTTGCTCTAGACAGCAGCCCCTATGTCACACCCATGAGTCTTACATTGTGCCACCCCATGTTACATGTGTTGTAAGCATTGTATATAACTTAAATGCTTTGTCTTTCTGTACCCTCAAAACCAATAAAATACTTTGAAATGAAAATGGCACCCAGCGCCATCAAACTCATCTGGGCAAAATTACAGCAGGTACATTGTGAACATCAGATTTTAGGCAATATGGACAAAGCCCACAAACATGAATGCACAAACACTTAGTAGAGTTACCACTTTCAGGTTGGTGCTCTCATATTGGGTCATTTGAAAGGGGTCAGAAAGATCTTCTTAATGGTGTCGCTCTTTCCATACCCCAGTCACTGGAGAGGAATAAAGCAAAGGGTAGATGGTAAAAAAAGAGCAAGAAGGCAACATGTACACAAAATTCTAGTGGGTAATTAAAACGAGGACATATCAGCATCAAGCACTACCTAGACAAATTTACATTCAGAACACATCAGATTTTAGTCACTGTGGATGCAGCCTACAAACATGAATGCACAAAAAGCCGATACAGTGGGCTGCTCTCAGGCTAGCACTCTCATAATGGGCCACGTATATGTTTTCAGAAGTACTTACTAGTGATGTTTCCTCTCAAGTATCAAGCCAAGAAGGGTGCTGTAGGAAAGGAGGATCTATTTCTATGGTTACCCCCACTTTTTGCATGGTGCTAAGCTGTATTTGACTAGTTTGACTGGGATCCTGCTAATCAGGAACCCACTCTATCTGCTTTCTCCCTAAATTGTCATGTGCAGAACTTAGTTACATCCCAGATTGGATACTGGGGTACCCTTATAAGTCCCTAGTATATGGTACCCATGTACCCAGGGCATAGGTACCCCAGAGGTCTCCCATGGGCTGAAGCATGTATTATGCCACCCATGAGAGACCATTCAAAATGGAACTACAGGCCTGCCATGGCAGCCTGTGTAAGTTGGTGCTTGCACCACTTACTACAGATATAGGTTTCCTCTATCTAGGGTCACTGCACTTGAAACCTATAAGTCACCCCTATAGCAGGCCTTTTGCAATCCTGAAGGCAGGGTGCTTGGTTCTAAGTGAGAGGATGCCCCTGCATGAGCAGGACACCCCTGCACTCTACGGAGTCCATTCTCCCGGGTTGTCAGTGAAGCCGCCATATACTATATAGAGGGGCGCCACGTAATTACACGATGACCATCTCGAAAACAGCTGCAACGAATCCTATCATGTTTGGTATCAAACATGTTGGAATCATACCCCCACACTGTAAACGGTGTGGGAGGTATGATTCCAAGCACTGGAAGAGCCCTCCGTTAGGCTCTCAGTGTTCCCGGTACCAGCCTGCTTGACCCGGACACCAAAAAATGGTTGCTGCCGACCAGAGACACGATTCTGCCCTCCTGCTGCTGAGCCAAGCTCGAGCAGGGGAAGACAGAACAATAGGCACTCTGTCACAGGGAGGTGTAACCACCTCCCAGACAGGATTTAGTGTATTGGGATGGGGTGGGTGCGCTTGCCAGCGCCATTCAGTCTGCATGAGGGGCACATTTGGTGTCCCTGTGCATAGTCCAGTTCAAACCAGTCCTGGGAGCCATTGGCTCCCGCTCTGGCGCGAAACTGGACAAAGGACATGGGAGTAACCTCCCCCCTGTCCAGACCCTCCCCTGCGAGGGTCCCCTGAATCTTCCCAACCCTTTCCCTAGGGAACTTAAGGGCTTACCTGGGTGTAGCTCCCTAGATTCGTAATGGGTTAAGGTTCAGATCAAACACCATTACTTTTCTACCGTCTGGGCACCCTGGACTTCGCAGGACTTCGTTGGGGCCTGACTTTGTCTCCCTTCCAGTCTGCTGCATCGTCTGTGTCTGTGCATCATACAGGAACCTTCCAAGGCCTGTGAAGCATCAAACACACTTGAAGGAATCTCATTTGGAGTGAAGGAGTCACTCCCCTGCATTCACAGACACCGCAACTAAGTTGACTGGTCTGCTGATCCTGAGTTCCTCCGGACTCCAAAGGCTCTGCAATACAGGTGGTGCTTTCCCACAGCTCGCGAGGCCTGCCCTGCTCTCTCACCAAGTTTGATGCCAGTATCTCTCGTGGGGGTTGCAATAACCGAACCCCTGTGCACCGCGTCAACTTGCAGTTGCAAAGGCTTGTTGACTTCTTTCCAAGAAGATCTTCAGGCTCCATGTAGCCCCAACCTCGCGCACCTCCAGCAACCAGAATCTTCAGCCACACCGCATCGTGTGCATCGTGGCTTGCATATTTTGGTGAGCTGCTTGATGTCCTCTCGCGACTCCAGTGCCTCCGGCCTGTGGGTCCACTTGAGGGTCACACTTATTTCTTTTAGGCTCCCTTTATTGCTCGGGGCCTGCCCTTACTCCCCTGCTTTTGGTGAGTCCTTTGGACCTTGCTGGTCCAGAATTTGCTCCTTCTTTGATTCCTTCGTTGGTTGCATTTGCCAAGGCTTGTTGGTGCTCCCGCCGGACGCCAACCCCTCAGCACTCAACATCCTTTGTGGCACAGCTCGTGCATGGCTCCTGGTCTTTCTCAGCATCACCTGGTCCTCACAGCTGCAGAGTCAAGGTCATCGTCATCCACCCTGCAACACCCGACATCGGAGGGCATTCGTCTTCCAAGGCTCCTGGTCCCCCCTGAGTGACAAAGACTCTGCCCCCTCTGCTTGCAGATACCTCTCATCTTGAATCCACCTTTGGATTCCACTGGACACTTTCTCCTTCTGCAACAGCGGCACTTTCCTGAAGTCCTCCATTGGGTTCGAAGGCGGTTTCTGACACCACTTCACACGTATGCACCCTGCTTCCCTGGTGTAGGTAACATGGATACCAGGGTATCCACAGGTGGGCTGGCTCTCCAACCTTCTGTCTTCCACAGGGTTTCTTCAGGGTCCACTGGGAAGGGTCCTTAATCTTTTAAAATCCAACTGCGACTTACACGCAGAGTTGTAAAGAGCACGCAGCCGTGTTCCCACACTGCACACGCTCTCCATGGGGTCCCTATCTACTCACCTTGGGTGGTTCCTTGGGTCCCCAGCACTTCTACGTCCTCTCAAACCTGTCTTGATCCGAGTCGTGGTTCTTATACCACTTTCTTAGTATATGGGGGCTTATTTACAAGCCCCTTACGCCACTATTGCGTCATTTTTAACATGGGAAAAGTGACATAAAAGTGGCGCAAGGGGCTTGTAAATCTGCCCCATGGTTTGGTCCCCCCCGGGGCCCACTGTGTATTTTGTGCTATTTACTGTGTTTCTTTGCTAAAGTATTGTGTGCATTGTGTTTATCTCCATGTAGGAGATATTTGAACGTACTGTAGAGTATTATATAATAAATTCATATTTTTATAAATACTTGGTGTGGTTCTTTTTCACTTAATCTATACTATAAGATTGCATTCTGGTGAAACAAATTGCTTTACACTCCTTCTGGACTAAGCCTGAAGACTGCTCTCCACAGCTACCACTTAGAGAGCTTTCTAAGGTTGTCTAAGACCTCTTAAATCACCATAAGGGTTGTCTGGACTGGTGCAAGGTGCCCACTTACATTAGTGGACATCATATACCAGGCCAGCTTCTCACATTGGTGTGCAGCGGTTGGGATTCAAGCTTGCATTGTTTTACCAGATAAATCTTTGTATTGATTAATTGAAAAACCATCACTACTGCTAGGCACATTTAATATAAGCGTAGAATAAGTAAGTTCTACTGAACTTAGGGTTGAGTAAGTTAAGGGTCTAGCACACCCTTTCTCCAACCTAAGAGAGTTTAGTTCCCACTAGGTTAGGTAGGTGCAACACCAAACCACACTTAGTATGTCTTCCGAAGGAGATGCCAGTGGCTCTCTGACTACTAGATACAGTGAACTTTCGTTCCAAGAACTGAAAGCACTGTGTGCCTCTAGAAAGTTGAAGACAGGGAAAGGAGCCAACACTCAACGCCTCCTAGAGGTGTTACTGTTAGATGACCTCAGGAAAACCAATGGGTCAGATGAACAGGAAAGAGTGGGTGGGGCAGGGACTGAAGATAGGCCAGGAGGGGGACCCCTCTTTGACTTAGAATCTAACCCTGACCAGGTGGAGCCTGATGACTCCCACATGAACAATTCAGACCTCCCAGAGGAGACCACAGGTGGCTTAGAGGATGCCCCCTTTGATCCTCCTGGGAAGGTGCAGAGTAGACCAAGGAAGTCTAGATCCTCCTCTGCAGAATCCAATGGTTCAGGGCAGTCAATAGGGACCTCCATTTCTAATAGAAGCGGGAACTCTTTGGATAGGGAGTACCAACTCCTTGAGCTTGAGAAAGCTAGGCTTAGGCTCAGGCAAGAGCAGTTGGCCCTTGACAGAGAGACCCTGGAAGTCCAGAGAGCTAGGGAAAAGTCGGGACTAGAGTCTCATGGTGGCAGCAACAATGTGCCTAGAGTTAAGGAACATTCCTTCGAACATAGGAGCCTGAACATGATTGTACCTCCCTACCATGTTGGGGATGACATCCACAAATGGATAACTGCTTGAAAGAGGGCCTGTGAAGTTCAGAGGGTCCCTTAAGAGCAGTGGGCAGCTATCTTGTGGCTCTCCTTTGCGAAAAAAAGGTAGAGATATGCTCCTCACTGTTAGAGAAGAGGATGCTGATAATTAATCAGTTTTGAAAAGTGCTCTCATTGATGGGTTTGGCTTAACCACTGAACAATACAGGATTAAGTTCAGAGACACCCAGAAAGCACAGACCTAGGACTGGGTAGATTTTGTGGATAGTGCTGTTAAGGCTCTGGAAGGTTGGTTGCTAGGCAGCAAAGTGCATGACTACCAAGGATTGTATAATTTGATTATGAGGGAGCAGATCCTTAATAATTGCTAGAACCAGCATTTCATCAGTACCTAGTGGACTCAGATCTGACTTCTCCCCAAGAAGTGGGAAAGAAGGCAGATAAGTGGGTCAGAAACAGGGTGAAGCAGAAATACCAGAGCAATAGTGGTGACCAGAAGAAGCAAGATTCTTCTAAATCTCAAGATAAGGGTGGGGACAAGGGCAAAGACAAGAAAGAGTCTTCTCAAGGGCCCCAAAAACCTGCATCTTGGGGGGAGTCACAATCCAACAAGAAAGGCAAGAAGAAACCTTTGTGTTACTTTTGTAAGTAAAAAACCCATTGGACAAAGGATGCTAATTGTCCAAAAGCCAAGGAGAACACTCCTACTACCACTTCCCCTTAGGCAACTGCTCCCCCTAGCACAAGTACAAGTGCTGGTACAGAAAACAAGGGATTAGTGGTGTTAACCTTGGGTTCTGAGGTGGGTTCTGACTTAGTCAGAACTCCAGCTCAGGCTGTTTTAGTCTGTGATGGTGGCATATATCTTGCCACATCAGTCCCAGTAACCTGGGCAAGTACAGGCAACAGCCTTTGATCAATGGAAAAGAGGCCATGGCCTACACGGACACAGGGGCCAGTGTCACAATGGTGAAAGAAAAACTTGTGTCTCCTGACCATATCATACTTGGACAAATGTACCAAGTGACCAATTCTAACAATGTCAGGACTGACCATTCCTTGGCAGTTGTTAATTTCAGCTAGGGAGGGGTAACTGGACCTAAAGAGGTTGTGGTATCTTCAGACCTACCTGTAGATTGCTTGTTGGGCAATGATTTGGAAACTTCAGCCTGGGCTAAGGTATAGTTCAGGACTCATGCAGAAATGTTGGGCATCTCTGCAAGTGTCTTTGCTGTGACCAGGTCACAAGCAAAGCAGCTTTCCACTGAACAGGCCCTGGATCCTGGAACAATGGACCAGGTGCCTTCCAAGAAGAGGAGCAGAAAGGGTAAGGCTGAGCCTTCCACCCAGACTCAGAGTGAGGATCAGTCTCTTGAGGGAGATGATCTGAGCCTCTGTGAAGGAATGGCCCCAGATGAACTGGAACCTGATCAGGTTGAGTTCTTGGGGAAAGGGGACCCTTCAAGAGCAGACTTGAGTATGGAGCAGCAAACCTGCCCCTCACTTGAACCCCTCAGACAGCAAGCTGCTGCTGAGGCTGCTGGGAATGTCAGTGGGTCCCACAGGAGCTACTGGGATGAAGGACTTTTATACACAGAGGGTAGAGACCCCAAGCCTGGTGCCACCAGGAGGTTGGTTATACCCCAGAGGTTTAGAGGCTTCCTAATCACCCTTGCACATGACATTGCTCTGGCAGGACACTTAAGGCAAAGTAAGACATGGGACAGGCTTCTCGCTCACTTTCACTGGCCCCACATGTCTGAGGACACAAAGGAGTTTTGTTGCTCCTGTGCCACTTGCCAAGCCAGTGGCAAATCAGGTGGCACCACAAAGGCCCCCATAATTCCACTTCCAGTGGTTGGGGTTTACTTTGAGAGGGTTGGGATTAATATCATTGGTCCCATGAACCCTCCAACTGCCTCTGGGCACAGTTATATTCTAGTGGTGGTGGATCATGCCACTAGATACCCAGACACCATTCCCCTTAGGACCACTACAGCTCCTGTGGTAGCAAGGGCCCTCTTAGGAATTTCTTCCAGAGTGGGCTTCCCTAAGGAGGTCTTAACTGACAGAGGTACAAATGTCATGTCCAGTTATATCACTGCAATGTGGAAAGAGTGTGGTGTGAATTACAAATTCACCACACCCTACTATCCTCAATGCAATGAGTTACTTGAAAGATTCAACAAAACCCTAAAGGATATGATCATGGGCCTCCCAGAAACTCTTAGGCGAAAAATGGAATGTCCTTCTACCCTGCCTTCTTTTTGCCTACAGAGAGGTCCCTCAGAAGGGGGTTGGCTACAGCCCTTTTGAACTTCTGTTTGGGCATCCAGTTAGGGGTCCCTTGTGCCTGGTGAAGGAGGGATGGGAGTTACCTCTCAAACCTCCCAAGCAAGACATAGTGGACTATGTACTTAGTCTGCGCTCCCGCATGGCTGAGTACGTGAAGAAGGCAAGTAAAAACCTGGAGGCTAGCCAAGAACTCCAAAAAGCTTGGCAAGGCCAAAAAGCTGTCCTGACTGTCTACCAGCCAGGCCAGAAGGTGTGGGTGTTGGAGCCTGTGTCCCCAGCAGCTCTCCAAGACAAATGGAGTGGACCCCACACTATACTTGAACAAAAGGGTGAGGTCACCTATTTGGTGGACCTTGGCACTGCCAGAATTCCCTATAGGGTACTTCATGTGAACAGGCTAAAACCTTTTGTTGACAGGGCTGACATGGACTTGCTCATGGCAACTGATAAGGGACAGGAGGAAGAGAGTGACCCTCTCCCTGATCTCTCACAAAACCCTGATGAAGGATCAGTTGATGGAGTGGCCTTGGCAGGCAGCCTCACTGATCAGCAGCAAATTGATTGAAGTAAGGTCCTCAATCAATACAGGCAAATGCTCTCTCTGACTCCAAGTCAAACCACCTGGTGTACCTATGAAGTGGACACAGGTAAGAGTCTACCTGTCAAGATTAAAATCTACAGGCAGCCTGACCATGTCAGAGATTGCATCAGGACAGAGGTCCAAAAGATGCTGGAGTTGGGAGTGATTGAGCCCTCAGATAGCCCTTGGGCTAGCCCAGTAGTCCTTGTACCTAAACCTCACACCAAGGGTGGAAAAAGAGAGATGAGGTTTTGTGTGGACTACAGGGGACCCTATGCAGTTGTCAGGACTGATGCTCACCCAATTCCAAGGGCAGATGAGCTTATTGACACTTTGGCATCAGCCAAGTTCTTAAGTACATTTGACCTTACTGCTGGCTATTGGCAAATCAGGCTAGCTGAGGATGCCAAACCAAAAACAGCATTTTCAACCCCTAGTGGGCATTATCAATTTATTGTAATGCCCGTTGGCTAGAAGAATACAACTGCCACATTCCAAAGGTTGGTGAATAAAGTTCTCACAGGCCTGGAAGCCTACAGTGCAGCATATCTAGATGATATAGCTGACTTTAGCTCCACCTGGGAGGATCACCTGGTCCACCTGAAGAATTTTCTGGAGGCTCTGCAGAAAGCAGGCTTCACTATCAAGGCTACTAAGTGCCAGATAGGGCAGAGCAAGGTTGTGTACCTGGGGCACCTGGTAGGTGGAGGCCAGGTTCAACCACTTCAGAGCAAAATTCGGACCATAATGGAATGGGTTTCTCCAACTACCCAGACTCAGGTCAGAGCTTTCTTGGGCCTGACTGGGTATTACAGAATAGTTGTGAAGGGATATGGGTCCATAGTGACTCTCCTGAATGATCTGGCATCCATGAAAATGCCCAAGAAGGTTCAGTGGACAGTTAGCTGTCAGAAGGCTTTTGATTACCTCAAGCAGGCAATGTGCACTGCTCCCAATCTGCAAAGTCCTGACTACTCTAAAACATTCATTGTCCAAAGTTGCATATGAGTTGGGGGTAGGGGTTGTGTTGTCACAACTTAATGCAGAGGGCCAGGATCAAGAGAGAAACGTTGGTCAGCTATAGAGAGGGAGGCCTTTGCTGTGGTCTGGGCCCTGAAGAAGTTGAGACCATACCTGTTTGGCACTCACTTCATTGTTCAGACAGACCATAAGCCCCTCTTATTGCTTAAACAGATGAAGGGTGAAAACCCCAAACTTTTGAGGTGGTCCCCTACCCTACAGGGGATGGACTATACAGTGGAACATAGACCTGGGAGTAACCATGCCAATGCAGATGGACTCTCCAGATATTTCCTCTTAGAAAATGAAGACTCAACCGGGCAAGGTTAGTCTCATCTCCTTACATTTGGGAGGGGGGTTGTGTAGGAAAGTAGGATCTGCTTACCCCCACTTTTTGCCTGGTGCTAAGCTGTATTTGACTAGTCTGACTGGGATCCTGCTAATCAGGACCCAGTCTATCTGCTTTCTCCCTAAATTGTCATGTTCAGTACTTAGTTACATCCCAGATTGGATACTGGGGTACCCTTATAAGTCCCTAGTATATGGTACCCATGTACCCAGGGCATAGGTACCCCAGAGGTCTCCCATGGGCTGAAGCATGTATTATGCCACCCATGAGAGACCATTCAAAATGGAACTACAGGCCTGCCATTGCAGCCAGTGTAAGTTGGTGCTTGCACCACTTACAACAGATATAGGTTTCCTATATCTAGGGTCACTGTACTTAAAACCTAAATGTCACCCCTATAGCAGGCCTTTTACAATGCTGAAGGTATGGTGCTTGATTCTAAGTGAGAGGGTGTCCCTGCATGAGCAGGATACCCCTGCAGCCTACGGAGCCCATTCTCCCGGGTTGTCAGTAAAGCAACCATATACTATATAGAGGGGCACCGTGTAATTACACGATAACCATCTTGAAAACGGCTGCAACGAATCCTATCATGTTTGGTATCAAACATGTTGGAATCATACCCCCACACCATAAACAGTGTAGGGGTATGATTCCAAGCACTGGAAGAGCCCTCCGTTAGCCTCTCAGTGTTCCCGGTACCAGACTTCTTGACCTGGACAGCACAAAATGGTTGCTGCTGACCAGAGACACGATTCTGCCCTCCTGCTGCTGAGCCAAGCTCGAGCAGGGGAAGACAGAACAATAGGCATCCTGTCACAGGGAGGTGTGACCACCTCCCAGACAGGATTTAGTGTATTGGGATGGGGTGGGTGTGCTTGCCAGTGCCACTCAGTCTGCATGAGAGGCACATTTGGTGTCCCTGTGCATAGTCCAGTTCAAACCAATACTGGGAGCTGTTGGATCCCGCTCTGGCGTGAAACTGGACAAAAAACATGGGAGTAACCTCTCCCCTGTCCAGATCCTCCCCTGGGAGGGTCCCCAGAATCTTCCCAACCCTTTCCCTAGGGTACTTAAGGGCTTACCTGGGTGGAGGTCCCTAGATTCGTCGTGGGATAAGATTCAGATCAGACACCATTACTCTTCTACCGTCTGGGCACCCTGGACTTCGCTGGACTTCGTTGGGGCCTGACTTTGTCTCCTTTCCAGTCTGCTGCATTGTCTGTGCCTGTGCATCATACAGGAACCTTCCAAGGCCTGTGAAGCATCAAAGACACTTGAAGGAATCTCCCTTGGAGTGAAGGAGTCAATCCCCTGCATTCGCAGGCACCGCAACTAAGTCGACCAGTCTGCTGGTCCTGAGCTCCTCCGGACTCCAAAAGCTCTGCAACACAGGTGGTAGTTTTCCACAGCTCCCGAGGCCTGCCCTGGCCTCCCACCAAGTTTGAGGCCCGTATACCTCGTGGGGGTTGCAATAACCGAACCCCTGTGCACTGCGTCAACTTGCAGTTGCGAAGGCTTGTTGACTTCTTTCCAAGAAGATCTTTGGGCTCCAAGTAGTCCCAATCTCAAGCACCGCCAGTGATTAGAATCTTCAGCCACACCGCATCGTGTGCATCGTAGCCTGCATCTTTTGTTGAGCTGTTGAGGTACTCTCGCGACTCCAGCGCCTCCGGCCTGTGGGTCCACTTGAGGGTCACACTTGTTTCTTTTGGGCTCTCCTGATTGCTCGGGGCCTGTACTGACTCTCCTGCTTTTGGTGAGTCCCTTGGACCTTGCTGGTCCCGACGTTGCGCCTTCTTTGATTCCTGCATTGGTTGCAATTGCCAAGGCTTGCTGGTGCTCCCTCCGGACGCCAACCCCTCAGCACTCGACATCCTTTGTGCAATTGCTCATGCATGGCTCCTGGTCTTCCTCTGCATTGCTTGGTCCTCACAGCTGCAGAGTCAAGGTCATCGTCATCCATCCTGCAACACCCGACATCGGAGGGCATTCGTCTTCCAAGTCTCCTGGTCACCCATGAGTGACATAGACTCTGTCCCCTCTGCTTGCAGGTATCTCTTATCTTGAATCCACCTTTGGATTCCACCTGACACTTTCTCCTTCTGCAACAGCGCCACTTTCCTGAAGTCCTCCATTGGGTTCGATGGAGGTTTCCGACACCACTTCACACGTATGTGTGGTGTAGGTAACGTGGGTACTAGGGTATCCACGGGTGGGATGGCTCTCCATCCTTCTTTCTTCCACGGGGTTTCTGCAGGGTCCACTGGGAAGGGTACTTAATCTTTAAAAATCCAACCGCGACTTACACGTTGAGTTGTACGGAGCACGCGGTCATGTTCCCACGCTGCACACGCTCTCCGTGGGGTCCCTATCTACTTACCTTTGGTGGTTCCTTAGGTCCCAAGCACTTCTACGTCCTCTCGACCCTGTCTTGATCCGAGTCGTGGTTCTTATACCACTTTCTTAGCATATGATTTTGTCCCCCCCTGGGGCCCACTGTGTATTTTGGGCTAATTTCTTTGTTTCTGTGCTAAAGTATTGTGTGCATTGTGTTTATCTCCATGTAGGAGACATTTGAACGTACTAGAGAGTATTATATAATAAATACATATTTATATAAATACTTGGCGTGGTTCTTTTTCACTTAATCTATACTGTAAGATTGCATTCTGGTGAAACAAACTGCTTTGCATTCCTTCTGGACTAAGCCTGAAGGCGGCTATCCACAGCTACCACTTAGAGAGCTTTCTAAGGTTGTCTAAGACCTCTTAAATCACCATAGGGGTTGGCTGGACTGGTGCAAGGTGCCCACTTACATTTGTGGACATCATATACCAGGCCAGCTTCTCACAGGTGCCATTAGAGAGAGATAGACGAAGGTTAGTTGGTAGGGAGAAGAAAGAGTTGTGGCCTAAGTCACGGGCTGGAAGTTATCTAGTGGCTGGAAGGAAAGCTATTAGCATCAAGCCATCTGAGACAAAGTTACAAGCAGTACATCTTAAGATCTGAATACACTGCATCCTGATTAAAGTTCACTAACATAAATTCACTAAATCCTAGTAGAGTGGGCTGCTGACAGGCAATGCTACTACATAGGGTCCTGTGGAAAGTGCGACGAAGGCCTGGTCACAGTTTCTCCCTCTTCATACCACAGCCAAACTTCGAGAGACAGATTGACCAATTGATAAGTGTGATGGAAGGGCAAGGGCCAGGCCTGTCACATGGACCAGATTCTATTCTATACTAGGAAGGGGGAACTCAGCAGCACCGTGCTCATGCGAGACAAAGTTATATGCTGTACATCGTAAACATCAGATATTAGTCACTCTGGGCAAACCCCACAAACATGGATGCAAAAAATCATTGCTCACAGGCCAATGTTCTCACATCAAATCCTGTTGACAGTACCAGATGGGCCTTGTAAGTGGTGCCACTGGAGAGTGATAGACAAAGGGTTGTGTGGAGGGAGGAGCAAGTTGGCAGGCTTAGGGATGTGAATAGAGAGCTAGCTTATTATAAAATAGGGACCTAGCAGCAGCAAGCCTTTATGAGGCAATGTAACATGAAGTACATTATAAACATCAGAATTTGTTTGCACTGGATGAGTCCCACAAGCATGAAAGCACAAACAAATTATCTTATTTACTACTGTGCCATGCTGAATTTGAGTTTTTACCACTGCCCAATCCTGAAGTAAGCCTTCCTTGTTCATAGTAACCACCCTGAGAGTCAAGTGACTCAAAGGGCTAACTTTTCCTGCCAGTTGGAATGTACCAGTGTTGTGCTCCTGTCAAGTATAGGTTTTGTATTGGAAGAGGACTGTCTCAAAACAAAAGCAATGCTTTAATTATTTTCCTACTTAGGATATGTTCTTTACATTACAGCAGGTTGAATATGTAGAGAGTTAAAAGTTACTTCCAAGGAGCTGTCATTTTTTAGCACAAATTCTGGTCTGTAAATGTTTGTGTTTAGGGATTTACATGAAAACCCATGGGTGGTTGCTTAGGAATGCCCATGTAACACCCACGGTATACCCACTTTACGCAAAGTAGTGAAAGGTATTGCATTGCGCTACTTTGTATTACTTAAGACAGCTGTTCAATGCAAATCATGATTTGTGTTGGAAAGTAAATGAGTTTATGTCAGTTTGTGATGAAACCATGGCACAAAATGTTAGAAAATTCTGCCCTTTGTTTTCATCATTAGTGCCATACAGCAATCCTAGCATCATGAATGGATAGATTAGATTAAACTTGGATGTAAACCCCATCAAAGAACCACTCATTGCACCCTTAAGCATTTGTATAGAACCTTTCCACCTTTTGACCAGGCTGGAAAAAATGTCTCAATGTTTTCTGCTTATTGTGCATGGTTGGATAGCTATCAGTTGAGGTGTTAGCTATGAGTAGTATGTTATGATATCATGCATAAGGCTTGAAAGTGTGCTCCAGATTTGATGTACATCATATTGCACTGTCTTAAACATGAATAGGTTTGCAAAAGAATATGAGATAACTTTCATGTTTTAAATGCAAAACAGTATGACCATACACTGGAGGAACAAGTAAGAACACAGCACACCTGTGAAAAATGTATACGATTCATGAGGACTGTAACTTCTATATCTCTGAAGACTGATTCCACTAAATGTGAATTTTTGATCCAAATAATGAATAAACATATCCATGTGTTGCAAAATGCCCATCTCTCAATTGCAGGCTTTACTTGGCTCCGATCGTGGTGGTCAAAATCTGAGATGACACCTAGCTCCGAGATGTCCATAACCTCCAGCTCTACATAAACTGACGCACATTCTAGGACTTTGTCTTAAATTGGACACATCTTCTCCTTCCTAAGGAACACAATACCCCATCCCATATACTTCAGTATAAGCACCTTCACTGTACAAGAGCATTCAGCTGCTTTGGCTTCAATGAATCACTCCCTGTTTTCTGGTACTTTAGAGCCCTCTCTTAGAGTTTGCTCGTGGAGGCATTGATAGACAGGCTGGCGTTAATATCTACATTTTGAGTATTATCTGCTGGGAAATGGCAAAAACACAAGTAATTCACATTTTACATAAAAGAGTTTAAGATTCGATTGCCCAAGGTATCAGTCTTTTCGTAGCAGCAAATCCTAAATAACCAAAGGAGCCTAAAACAATGTGGGGATTTTAATTCGCTTTAATTCTCCTGGGTAACTGGTAAATGCAAGAGCAACATCACACATTATAAAAACTAACAGTATAGTAAACTGTGCTTGTAGCATCCAATGCGACATTTAAAACAGATTTCACTGTTACTGTTGAACAGCGGCGGTTCCTCCGTTATGGCGGAGAAGCGTCGCCCCGCCTGCTGCGAGTGCAGCAGGCACACACGTTAATAAAATGGTTATAAATAGCATTTTATTAATGTGTCCCAGGCTCGCGCTGTGGCACATCGCGATGGCAGGGGGCGGGGCTGATTAGTGCAATTGCACTATTAATGCAGCCCCCTGCCAGTGTGCAGGTCAGATTAGCCAGCTGCCTACAGCCGACCAATTTGACCTGCGCACTTCAGAGCCTTCAATCCCAAGGGTGAAGAACAGCCGAGGGATTGCAACTGCAGGTCTTCAGCCTCAAAATGAGCGCTGGGTTTGCCTGCTCCAACCAATCCTGTAGATTGGTTGGTTTTGCGTTGTACAAGGGCAGAAGTCTTTCCCTTTCCGCCCAAGTCAGCGCCGAGAGGAAGAAGGAGACTGCATCCAGAGCTTGCGCTGCAGCGAGGACACAGAAAAGAGCGTCGGGCGGCAGGCGGAAGGTACGTTCTTTGTATTTTTTTTAATGTTTATTTGTTGTCTGTTTTCCCTGCCTCCTCCCCAACTCCCCATCGTCTCCACACCCCCATTGCCCCACCAATCCACCCCCACACCAGCCGCTACTGCTGTTGAAAGCCTGGAATTTGGTACATTCCATAGTATTGATATTACATTTTCAGACATTGTTTCACTGAAACTGTACAAATGTAATGACTGCAGACAAACATTTTTTACGGGCCTATCTGGAAACAAAAATGTTTCGAGTTCGGTACAACTCCATATTTTCTTTACCAGTTGTACTTTTTAGGACTGGGTTTTGATAGCTCATATGTCAAACAGAACTATTGCTAACAGAATACATAGCGTGGTCCTTGGGTCCACCCCCTTTAAGCCACTGGCTTTCTTCAATCAGTCTTTTTCAGTCATTGACCTAAAAAAATTGCCAAACACTTTCCAGCCAACTATGCTTAGCTCGGTAGAGTATTAATCACCTACTGTTAGTGGCTGTTTGAGTGCATCCTTCCACTTCCTCTCAAGTGTTTTCACTGACCTGCATTAGAATCTACTTTACAACTATGTCCTACTCTGAACACTCCTGCTGGGTTCCTTTCGGGTATCTTGCTCCAATGTACTAATGCTTCACAGTAGTGTAGCAAGGATGCCGTAGTCCCTGGCGCAAGCAAGGAAAACGACCCCATGACTGCTGTTTCAATAGTTAAGTATAGCAAGGAACATATCCAAGGGGTCCCTCAGGGCTCTGAGCCCCGGTGCCAATGCACCTGCTGCACTATTGATAGCTACGCCGCTGATGCTACATATGTTAGTATATTAAACCCAGATCTATTGGCTTTCTCAATGCTTGTTTAATATTGGTCATCCGTATCACTTCTGTTGTACCGCGTGCTGGAAGAGATGTGGTCTGGCATAGGTTTCCATACCACACTCCGTACTCGGGTCTTATTTACAAGCCCCTTGCGCCGCTGGTGCGTCACTTTTGTTTTATCCCATGTTAAAAGTGAGGTAGGGGGGCGCAAGGGGCTGTAATCCAGTTTTAACTGGTCTGAACATGCTGTAAAGGTCAACGTACACAAACTCATGTATTGAATGGACATACTGCAATGAAAATGTTACCAATGAATTGCCCCTTGGTGCCAAGTCCTCGTTACATGAAATACCGAAAAAAACATATCACGCCATGATATTCAATTTGTTGTTATTGTTTTCTGAATTACAGATGAGCTACCTCTTAAAAAGCTCAGAGATGTGCTTTCAGATAGTGACGGCGCCATTATTTTTAGGAGATGCTAAAATGAACGGGATTGCGCTGTGTGTATCCAAGGCCGTCACAGCGCCTATAGGTTTCAGTCCATTAAGACCTTTCGATGCTGCAGGTACCTGCCCACCCAGGTAAGGTTTTCTTTTCCGTGTCAGATAAGACCTTGGCATTGTTAATGCAGACAGCTTGAGAAGGCGCTGAGTGACATGTTTACGCAAAGGCCAGTTTTGAGGTCTAGGAGAGACCTGTTGGAATAAGCGCATGAGAGATAATAGCGCCGAGGCGGGACGAAGGCAGCATCAGTGTTGAATGTCAGCAGCCTGAAACGCTCTGATGGAACAGCCCGACAACAATGCGGCGCGGAGGGGCTTAATGCGATGTGCAAAGGCGACAATAAGCCCTAATGGTAACTGTAAAATGAAACATTATGCGAGCCAGCAAAAACGCAAATCGTAATTGCTTTCCTTTTTTCCACTTTAAGTGCCTACCAAGGTTAAGGGAGCAGGGCTGCTAGGCCGGGTTGATTTGCACAATCATAAAAAGCATACATATCTTTGTTATTCTTTTTAATTTTGGAAATCGGAGCCAGGCAATGTGTGACATTTTATTCCCGCTTCTGCTGCACCTCAAAGGCAGACTGATGAGTAATACAAATCTCCGCGCTGAGGCCTTTCAGGAGCAATATTCGGGAACAAATGCTGATGCAGTTGGATGTGGAGCCACATTTCTGTCTTTTCGGAATGGCTCGCAATTAGACAAAGCTGAATCTTGGGAGCATTTAAAGCCACCGGGTAGAAAATCCTCCATGGTGCCAATGGAAGGCGTCTATGTTTATGTTTGTGAGCACGAGGCGCTGGCTTCTCCGAACCCTGTGTGTTCTGCCGCTTCCGCTCTTGTACTGTCTGCAGAGTCAAGGGGACCGGAAACGAAAGTGCTCATTTGAGGATGGTCTGTGTCGGTCTAGGCAACAGATTCTTTCACGCCTCTTTGCTCAAGCACAGATGCAAAGGGCAACTCGCTGGGCATCGCTAAAAGACATATTAGCCAAACTATAAACCCACACTTTTCCTATCTTATACAGTGATCTTATATGTAAGAATCGGTGACTCTATCTCACAGTTCTCTTTGCTCGACTACATGCTCAAGCATAGTTACACGTGACACAATAAGAGCATGCCTCTGGTCACCGCACCAGGGGAAGCTCTTCTGTAATTGCGGAGGAGCGTCGCCCCTCTGGTCAGTCAGTCAGCGGTCAAGCGAAAAATAAAATGACTGCTGACTGACTAAGCCGATGCCAGCAGTGTAGGAAGGGGCGGGCCGGGCACAGCAGGAAGGAGTGGTAGGCGCACTGTAAGTGCGCATGTCTGTTTGACCGGCCGTCTTGCGCTCGTAGGTTTCTCCAAACCAGCTGCGTTGCACAGCCGGAGAAACATCACAGGCTCCTAGGCACTGTCTGAGCGGCAAACCACGCCGCTCAGACAAATCCTGGCGCTGCTCTCATGCTAGGTATAGAATGAGAACAGCGCTGGAATTGGGTGGGGAGCCTGTGCCCCAGTGCATGCTGGGAGGAGTGCCGGAGAAGAGAACCAAGGCAGCCGCGCCGTCGGGTAAGTTAAAAAAAATATATTAATCCCCCTAATCTCCCGTCTTGCCCCCTCACTTTAATATTGTGCTGCCGTCACTGCACCTCTTATGGCACAAAAGCACTTCCCATATCGAGCACATTATAAATCCGCAATCTACCAAGCACAACCTACAGAACAGAGAGTCCTCTGCCCATGCCTGCCAACCTCTTGCCTCAAAAATGTGTGTGAAGTCATGTGTTTAAGAGGGTGATTCATTAAGGGAAATGAGGAAAACACGTTTTTTTTTAGCGTAATATAGGTTTAAAAGTTGGTGCCTTCATTAAAGTCTATGTAGGCATTATGTTAATCAGGCAGGTGAATAGAAGTAACAGACAGGTGACACACATCAAAAGTGTGAGTTGACAGTTACGCTCTCCTCTGAAATGTGCCCCAGGGTCACATTAGGGCTGTAAGGCCATATAGAAATCCAATTACAATACATTCCCTTTGCATTCAACACACTGATATTGTCAACAGGGGTACTACCACTCAGCCAATTTGGTGCCAACTTTTGGAAAGTATTCAACTTCTCACTAGGAACCTGCTTGAGGCCAACAATATATTGGTCATCCTTAAATCATTTGGATGTAAATGGCTTTTGACGTGCAGCAAACAGTTGCCAGTTGATAATGCCATTCCTCAGAAACGCCTACCTCAGGGCAGCCAGGATATATCCAGAATCGGATCCTTTATGGAAGAGCTACAAAATTTCACAAAACAATTATAGACAGACATGTCGAACCGATAAACAACAATATCTTCAGCAACTCTAGTGCTCCCTTCACTACGCAAGTAAGAGCCGTACCCCAGAAAATTCTGGGGGCGTTAGTAAATAACCAATCTAATGGAAATCAAAGCCTGGGAAGCACAAACATCGCTGAGCAGGACTGGACAATGTTTCTTGCCGGTCACTTCCAGGTGGATGAGCGGAAGGCATCACCGGCGACAAATCCTCCCTGGGAACAGCAGGATATCCGCAAGGTGTGCAGCAAAACCCAATAGAAGAAACCTCCATCTCTCCCATAAAGCTAGCCAAAATTCTAACCAGAGCCAGATTGGATAGAGCTCCGGGCCCAAATGGCCTGCCACAGGCCCTGTTTAAAAAGAACATATTCCTCTGGTCCAAGGAGCTAGCCAGCCTGTTTGATTACTCCCTACGCAGCTCAACCATACCCGATTCTTGGTGTGGCGCGATTATCCAACCTATTCATAAGTCTGGCTCAAGATCAGCTTCAAGTAACTACAGGCTGATTGCACTATTGGACAGCGAGGAAAAGTTCTTTGCCAGTCTGTTGTTGGAAGACCTGAAGAGTTGGACTGATTCAAAAGGACTGCTACCAAAAAATCAAACAGGGTTCGTGGCAAACTCAGGCACATTGACAAACCTCCTAGCTTTATCCATCTTCATCGACAAAGCAATCACATCTGCTACGGTGCTTTTCTGCTGCTTTGTGGACTTCAAAGCAGCATTTGATCATATACCAAGGGAGTCTCTCTGGGCCAAGCTAATCAACTGGGGAATACCAGCTAAATTGCTGCAGCCAATCATCCAGCTCGACACTAACACATGGATCCTAGTTAAGATCGGCACCTGATTGCACCTATCCAGAAAAATTCCAACGACAAGGGGAGTGAAACAGTGATGTGTGCTAGCCCCACTGCTTTTTAGTCTCTTTTTAGCTGATCTTTCAGCAGACTTGGATACAACAGTCACTCCCCCAGGATTGGCGACGCACAGTTCTGTAACCTTTTATATGCCGATGACCTCGCTCTCTTTAGCTGTACAAGAGTCGGACTCCAAAAGCTCTTAGTCACTCTACACAGTTACTCCACCATGAACAAATTGGAGGTAAACCTTAAGAAAACCCAAGTGGTCATATTTGGCAAAAGCTGTACAGGGGTGGGGGGTGGCTGGTCAGATGACAATGTCCAAATTCCAGTTGGCAAAACCTACAGGTACCTGGGAATACACATCGACTCAAAGGGCACACCAATTAAACAGTGCCACGAAATTGCCATGAAAGCCACAGCCTCTTCAAGTTAGCCTCTCTAAGCTCTCCAAAAAGCTGTCTGGTCCCAACTTAGCTTCAATGCTGGAAGTAATGCGAGCCAAGATAGGCCCCACCCTGTCGTATGGTTTTGAGATCTCTCTTGGCAAGCTCAGTACCGCACTTAATCAACATGTGATCAAAATCTATAAAAGGGTGCTCCGACTGCCAAAAACTTCATCTGCTGCTCAGATCTGACTTGAGCTAGGTCCTGTAAACTATGTTTTGCAAAGCAGGGGGGCCTTTCTCAAACTTTGCCACAAGCTGAGACAGGCCAGAGCTGGCTCACTTGAGTCCCTGTTATGGACTGATATCAGCACCAATAACCCTGGTGGGTCACACAGCTGGTATTTCAACGAATGCAGGTTACAACTATCAGCAAATGACCTGTGGTCTCTCAATCCTGGCAAAAATGCTTTTAAAATAAGCATCAAGAAGCAAATCCATCTATGTTCCAGAATGTTAGCTATAGAGACTCCAGCCAAACATAAGCATGCATGGGCAGTAATGAATTCTTATCAGCTGTCCCCTCCCCTGCCACACTTGGCTTGTTCTTACTCCCTACACCTAAAGCAAAGATTCTTGGCCCTCAGGCTGGGTGAGTGGCCTTTCTTGAAACATCTACCTTCATGGCGGCACTCCTCAGACGATCTTGTGTGCAGGGTATGTGGCAAATCAGATGAATCTCATGAGCACGTTGTATGCATTTGCCCAGCGCTGTTGGCCCTGCGCAGAACAAAGTTGAGGACCGAGTGGAACAAACTGGGAGTCTGAACCTGTAGGCAGGGCATCATTGCTGCCTTCAACCCAGAGAACATGGGTTTAAACATCAGCTTTACAACCTTCATCCTTCTGGCTTATCGTCAGTTCATGGTCCCCCAAGCCTCTAATTCAATCAAGGCAAATTGAGGTACCCGCCACCGCCGGTCTCAACCGAAGGCTCACAAAAGCAGAAGCTGCGGGTGCTAGCCGACTGCTTGAACTGGAGGCTTGGCTATTCCTTCTTCGCCATTATTCCCGAGCCACCCTGATTCCCTAGATTACATTGCTATAGCAGACCACGGATCCTTCTCGCTTTTCTAGACTCTTCTTTTTAAACTATCTTACCCCCAGACTAATGATCAGCTGGGCCACTTGGGTTTTTAAGACCCAGCTTGTATTCTTCCTTCTCCTTTTGCGAGGCAGTGATATGGGGTAGTCCTTTTTCAAATTTAGACACATTGGGCATTTGGCATATTTTGTTTGACCAACGGGAAAATCCTGCTAACATAACAAAAATGTCATCAATGTCCTGTTTTATCACACAAAAATTAATAATTCAGTTTCCAAGTCTTCTGCTCTTTCTATTAAAAGTCACGTCATCAAAAAAGTAACCAACACAAGGTGTAGGTGCAGGAAACAAGATAGTACCACAGTGTCCTCACTCAACCTAAAGCAGCAAACTAAAGGCATGAGATGTACTGACTGTTCAACGTCTGAGGATTGTTGGTAAATCACATATTTTCTTCTCCTCCTCAACCACCTATTCCTATCTCTACCTTCTCTGCTAACCTTTCTTGTCCAGTAAATAAGCAAAATATCTGATTAATCCAGATGCTGAACTAACAGTAAAACAAATGCTACAACCAAGTTTGCACCATTCAGGAAACCATATACCATTGGTAGACGTGGCCATAATTAGGGTGCATGCGTAGGTAGCGTCATGGCCACTCGAAATATGCAAAAACGAGAGATCAAATTATGCAGCCGGGCTGTATAAGTAAGGTGGTAACAGAAATTCAAATTATGCAGATGTTATGCAATTAGAGGGAAATTATGTGGCATCATCTGTGTCATTAATGTCTAGTTGTTTTGGCATTTTAACTCACATTCATTCAAAAGAGTTTCCAAATGCCACAGAAAATACATGTGAGTCCCAAGAAATAATACTACACATTTCAGTAGATGCTGCTACAAATGTTATTCCCCAACAAATAATTATTTTATATTACATTTAATCACAGAAACACTATCTTAGTAATATTGTCCTTTCATCCCATGTAAAAGCAGGATGGTGGTTATATCTCAGCAATTGTAAGAGTCAGCAGGATGTGGCCAGGTGCGCCAAAACCAGGAAGGCTAACCCTGGACAACGCAAACCGTCCAGAATTATTAGGAGGTATCCTGATATTTCCCTAAAAGTCCACACAAGTCCCCAAGTTTAAAGTTCTTGAATAAACAAGGTGGGCAAAACGGTTCCTTTCTCCCACTCATATGTGAGCTGCAGTGTCCAACAGACTCATTGTGTGTATGCATTTATTAATGGAAACCCAAGGGGTGTCCTGTTGCTGAATCAGAAAGTCACACACAAAAACATTACCAGCATTCAAACGCTAATAACCATGTTTTAAAAAGCTTCCTAAATTTAAGAAGGCTGAACTTGTTTAGATGTGCAATGGCAAGGAGCCCTATGGTTTATACCCAAGTAAGAAAAAGATCAACCACTAAACCAATGCTTGAAAATCCGGGGGCCCACAAGAGATGAGCCAAAGGAGTGCAAAAAGCCCTTGATGGGGAGTAAGGTTGAAATGCTTGTTTAATAGCGTAATGCACAGCTTTTTATCAAAGATTTCTTGGCCACTGGCAACCAAGGAATGCTGTTGGATGGTCCTGGAATGTGAAGCATCAAGTAAGTATAGGACGCAAACAGACTGAGTAATATTGTGCAGTCTGTAGACATTGTTGGAGAAATTCCAGCACTCCAAAAGACCACATTAGAATAATTCATGCGGGATCCTACCAGAGTCTGCATTACTGTAAAGTGGCAGGAAATAGAATGGAAAGGAAAACATTCCAGAACGTTCTCAAAAAGTAGCAAAAGATATTTGATACTTTACTGGCCCGAAGGAGGTAAGGTAACAATGATCACAAATGGACCTCAGCTTGTGAAGTGACGAAGATGGAGTAAGGGAACTGGTCGTTTATGATGGCCTTGAGAACTTGATGATTGGAAGATGAAAGGATTGTGGGCACCAATGAGAACATAAGTCTTCTCAAAATTCATTTTTAAATAATTAGCATTCATCCTCTCAGCAGTAGCCAATAAACATCATCTAAACGTTGATACGACTGAGACCCAAAAACCATCAAGCTGTAAAACAACCTGCACGTTATAAACAGAGGTCGTAAAAGTAGAATATAAGGAATGATGAACATCACAAGTGAAGTGACATATAAAGTAAGTTGGATGAAGTAAAGCACTTGTGGCACCCACTAGTAGGTGACTGAGCAGATGACTGAAAAGGATTGATGGATGAAAAGGAGGGAGAATGAGTGTTTGGAAACCTCCATACAAAAATGGAAAATGGGCTTAAAAGTTCTTTAGCACACATCCAGCACTAATAAGGTGTGAATGTGCGGCCCAGTGGAACACCTCGTCAAAGGCAAGCTATAGGTGAAAAAAAGATCAAAACAGGCATTCTTCTTTGATACAAAATAATTCTCAGTTCATGTAGAACTGTGACAATACTGACCACTGTCCAATAATTTATTAGTACTTAATCAACTGCAACAACAAGAAGCTGATGAATGGAATACATGAATTATTCTCAGCTACTGACAATTGCTCGGGGCGCTTCCCAGTCCATTGTTTTGGGCCCACCTTGTCACCTTAGTTTGGACCCAGCCATATGCAAATTATTCTTGACCCTGCTCCAATAGGAACAGTTCAGCCTGAACTGCCAGGCAGGCCAGCTTAGGTCCTCCCTGAACTAACTAGAATAGAAGCAACCCAAGACCAGTGTTACCCTGATTAGGGCTCATCAATCGGGTATAGCTTGGTTCCAGTGGCAAAGTAAGAGCTACGTCTGGGCATACTCGTCGCACTTAAGGCATCAACTGCATCAACAATAAAGTGATGGATGGAATGCTTGAATTAATCTCAGTCGCTGGCAATCACTCGGGCCGCATCCCGGTCCATCATTTTTCACCCACCATGCCACCTCAGTTTGGCCCTAGTCAAGTCAGTCTTGACCCTGCTCCATTAGGAACAGTCCAGTTCAGTGATGACCTGACATTCCCTGCTAGACAGTTCCCATTGGAGCAGGGTCAAGACTGATTTGCATACGGCTGGATCCAAACTGAGCTGGCATGGTATGCAAAATAACGATGGAATGGGATGCGGCCCGAGTAATTACCAGTGGCTGAGATTAATTAAACCATTCCATGCATCACTTTTTTGTATAATTCAGTTAGAAATCAATCAAGTCACTTAGCTGGCTTGAAACAACATTCATTGTCGATGATTCTGAAATTGCCTATAATAGGAAATGGCATTTTAAGCTACTTTTCTTTGGATTAAAGGCCTTTTCTAGAGATGACAGAAGAGATAATGGGGGAGGGAATGGGGCCACATAGGAATTTGTGGGGACATAAAAGAGCTGCTTTTATTTTTACAAGACTCATATACAAGAAATGAGCTGAGCTAAGATTAAAAAGTTAGCCCTACTGAATCTATGTTATGCTGGTGTCCTAGCCAAAACAATGAAAACAGTGTAAGGCTCATTTCACCACATGGTATCTTTTTATCCTGAAATATCATTGCTTACTTATAAAGAAAATGGAAAATGCGTGAGAGGACATTTACCTCAAGAAAAACAACTAAGAACAAGAGTTTCTGGGATCTAAAAGAAATTGTTGGATTCACGCAGAGTGGTGAGGACGGAGGGCAACATGGAGGGGCAGGATTTACTGTTGTTCTGTCAGCAGAATAATCTACCATCCACACAAGTGCAGGTTGCTAGTCTGCCTAGGACTTGATGCATAACTCAACTAAGATGTGCCTGACTGACACACATCCATCGTTTAGAGTCCTCAAAAGCATGAGAGAGACTTGGGGTGTGAATTATTGTTTAGAATTTGTCCTACTTCTCCCTAGGAGGAGAAATGGAATTTGGACCTTTAAAGGCTGTGTAGTTTATGCCTAGGTTGTCAACTTTGAATGCTCTTCAACTGCTTAGCTCATTCATTAAGTGCATCTGTACAACAGTAGACGCTATCATTGCCTAAAAATCCTGTATGGCTCCCGCTTGTCACTGATTTAAATCACAGATTCATCTGTTTGCCCTTGTAGAATTATTGACTTACTTGCCAGTATGCCTGCCTTACTCGTGTTTTCATATGGATTAGTTGGCCTTCTGTCACTAGCCCCATTGTGGTATAAATGCACAGCCTACCGTGCAGACCCACTGGCTAGTTTAGAACTATGTAGCTGCCCATGGGGCATATTCACCAAATCATTTTTGAATACATAAAGTAGTACACCTGTAGTACTTCTTTACGTACTCAAACACGCTGTTCAGTAATCTCTGGTCGGAGATGTCTGCTTACTCCTGCTTGCCTATGTGCAGAGTTCTCCACAATAAGTGTACTGAACTCCGCATGTAGAGGTTTCTGATTTTTGGTGTAAATGTCGGAGGGTCAAACCGTGGTAGGAAAATGTGGAGTATCTACTACTAAATGGGTGCAGTTAAGGGAAAATTAAGAAGGGGCATAAGAAGGCATGTACAAATGCTAAAACACATCCACAAAATGTCACTTGCTAATCACAAAGATAGACCCATATCTAGTCTAATGTACTGCCGTTGAAACAGGGTAAAATCTAATCCTGCAAAGGCCAGGAGTAAGTCAAATTAAAAACATGGCCAATCACTAGTCCTGCAAGGCACACTCCAAAAAAATCAAGAGAGGGTGGGAATAACACTAGCTCTGCAGAACAGAAAAATAGGAAAATGAAGAAAAATATTTATCTATTTCAGGAAAGAAAAAAGAACAAAAAGTTACATTTTGATTTTAACTATAGAAAATATTTTTTTAAATAACTGTCAATCAACAGTGAAAATAGCTACACAGAAACAAGGCTTCAGTCACAGTCAACTTACCTGCTTATGAAAGGGGATTGTCAACATTCAGGACTCCAGCAAACCTATAAACACATGAAACTCTTTGCAGCATAAACCAATCACACACAGATTGTCCACATAAGAAGGCAAGCTACAGGCAAAACCATGTTTTCACCACGTTGATGAAACATGATGAGGAACTAATGTTAAGGAGAACAAAAAAGTCTTTTAGGCAGAGGATGAACGTTTTTGGCATGTCCAGTGAAGCAGTCATTGTGAAATACCACTTCTCTCCAGATGTGATCCATGACATTGTTGCAGACTGGAACCGGGACCTCATTCCATTTACAACTCACTCTCAGACCATTGTAGGACATGTCAAGAACTGCCTGCACTCCAAATCCTGGCCACTGGACTACTCCAGAGGATCAATGAGGCAATCAGTGACATCACTGAATTTCCCATCATTCATCTGGAGAGTAAGTGATATTACTAGTTTTCATGCCAAAACCGTCTTTAAAAGAAGAAGCCAAGAAATAGAACTTTATTTCCTATCACCCGACAGAGATAAACTGCTACTAGATTGCCACTATAGATGACACATTCCTCACAAGCTCTTTATGAAAGCCTTTTTGCACATTAGCTGTGGAACTTTATAGGGACCTAAGCTGTTGTACTTTTAATCAGATGGTACTGTATCCTGCTTTTATCTTTTTATACTTAGTGTAAAAATTGAATTGAATCGGGGGTTGTTATTTGTAAAGAAGCGTTGTGGGACTTGAAAATATACGGGGGTACATTCAAACGAGACAGACATTTTAATTCTTGCGAGCATCCCGTTAAAGCCGCCATTTTTAAGAAAGCGCTCTAGCCATCGGCTGTGTCCATGCTCATTTAGCGATGGAACGTGCAGCAATAGAGGTAAACTGCTGCTTGATAGCCACTATAGATGACATATTCCTAAAAAGCACTTTACGAAAGCCTTTTTGCACATTAGTTGTGGCACTTTATAGGAACCTAAGCTGTCCTAATTTTAATCAGATTGTCCTCTATCATGCCTTTATCTTTTTATCCTTAAAATTGAATTGAATCTTGGGGTTGTTATTTGAAAAGATGGGTTGTGGAACTTGAAAATATACTGGGGGACATTCAAACTTGGCAGCCATTTTTATTCTTGCGAGCCTTCTGCTAAAGCTACCATTTTTAAGCCATTATCGCTCTAGTCGTCGGCTGTATCCAGCCTCATTTAAAGCTGGCCACAGCAAGGAAGCGCAGGGAACATGCGCAGCGGGCTCGTGCAGCAGGCGCAACAAAGGCAAGCCCGTCTGCACCCGGACGGGACTAGGGGCCAGCTACTATGCCCAAAATTATACTTATTCGTCAGATGAAATCAAAGGCCTCCAATTGGTAAGCCACCGATTAGACCCCTACTCAAGCTGAAACTGCAAAAATTAGAACTTTCAAAAGTTACCGCTCCTACTGCTAATCCTGCTGGATCAATGGATCCATTACTTGCCAACGGGGCTAGGAACATTAATCACACTATTAACTTTCCCACTCTGACCATTTATTGATTATGTACCTCAATACTCAATCCCTAGCAAAACATCAAACAGTGATCGTCCACCTATTAGGATCCGATTCACCAGACATCCTTTTCTTGGCTGAAACTTGGGTTACTGATGAATCCTCACCTAACATCCTAGCTGCCCTCCCAGAGGACTATTGCATACTTCATGTCAATAGGCCAGCCGGCTAAATAGGAGGTTGCGTAGCCACAGTGATTAAGAAACATCTCAGATTTTCTAAATTCATTCAGCTAAACATCCCTGGGGTTGATGGATATAACTGAAATACTCGACTTCACCACTCATATGTATCCTCACCTACAGACCTCCTGAATACATGCAGCACTTTCCACAGCTACTCACTTAGTTAATTTCCCCATTCTCCATCGACCATGCAAAAAAGTTTGTTAGTTGGCCATTTTAGCTACTGGGCCAATGACTATAAGAGAGAGCAGATGTCTATGGACCTCTCAGACCACCTCAGTAGCTTAAACCTTGAACAACACCAACTCACATTAAAGGTCACATACTGGACCAAGTTTGGTCAACTAATCTACTCTTGTTTAACCTCACGATATCCCCTTGTGTGTGGTCCGACCACTATCTTATTCAATTTTCATTGACAAGGCTGTCCCGCCAAAAACTGCTAGCACGTCCTGGAATACTTTCCAGGAGTTCGTCTTGGGTCAACATGAACTCTTTCTGTGACTCCCTGGCAATCTCTTGATTTAAATCATGGCATTGATCTTTATGGAAATGCGCTTGCTGAATGGCTAATGCTTGCTAGTGATATTCATGCCCTCCACGTAAATCCAAACTGGCCAGACAGCACAACACATCTATCTTGAACTGCACCAGTGAAAACATTGAGGGTCATTGGGGGCCAAGAACCCCTATTGCTGCTACAAGTAGCGGGATTGCTGAGACTAGGGGTGAGCACGCCAGTAAACTCCGACCCGCCAGCGGGTTGGTGGAGTTTTTGCCAAACTCCATGTTCTGCACGGAGCGTGGAGTGGCAAAACTCCGCAAACTCGGCCCATGGAGCGGAGTTTACCCCCCAACCCTAATCAACCCCTAATCATGGCATCCTGCACTCCTCCCCCCTTCCAGGACCTACTTAATGGCAGCTACAATACAAGCAAGCAGCGGACGAATGCAGCAAGCTCGCCGCTTGAGCGCCAAAGATGAGCCTGTCGGCCCTTATCCGCACCTGGGCCTCACCCAGCACCAGGAACCCTGGTACGCTCACCACTCTCCAAAACTCTGCAGCACACCTTAGGTCAGTAGACCCCAGACATCATTTCCCCAGCTGCTGCCATGCCATGCCTCTCACCACTGGTTCCTACTGGTTCTGCCCCTGCCCATCCGGCCTCATATCCAGACGCCGTCTCCCGCATTGTGGGACTCCAGATGACCCTCTGCCAAACCACATCTCCCAGCAGCGTCTGCTGCTGGAAGGAGTGCCCGGACTGGATCCTGCTGGTTCTTCCTCCGGCCCTTCCGGCCTCATATCCAGATGCCATCTCCCACATCGCAGGACTCCAGCTGACCCTCCACCGAACCAGAGCTCCCAGCAGCCTCTACTGCTGGAAGGAGAGCCCAGACTGGTGTCGTGATTGTCAGTAGCACTAGACAGACAAAAGCCACTAACCTCCTTTTAGCAGCCAGCAGGGACGATGACCTGTAGAGAAGCCTCCCTACTCCCCTGAGCGCAACTCCCCACAGTGTAATGGACACAACTATGAAAGACAGCACCCTGGGGATAAAATAACAAAATGTGCTGCCGGGAATACTTGATTCCTAGGTCTGGTCTAAGGTATCTGTATTTTCTCCTTTATTGCACCTCACTGCAACGGGGGGGAACAAAGAGAGAAATCAAGCATGAAAAGAATCCGTACAATCACACAATTTCAGTCAACTGATATAAGACATACGATTCACTCACAAGGAGCCCTGCCGCAGCTGTGAAATAATAAGGTCAATATTCCTTCAGAGAGAGTAAACGATTTTCAATTAAATGTTAAGAACTGCAAAAAACAATTAGGACCGCAGCATCACCACGGAGCGATTCCTTCCAGCAGTTAATCCTCACAGCTAGAACACACCATAGTTCCGCAAACAAGCAAAAACTGCTTCCAAATACTCAAAATGTAATTTGGGTGAAAACAGCACTCTCAGCCACTGCTTCACGCAAAAACAAGGACGCGCTGTGTATTAATTACCAGCACGAGTTCTTACTCCACAGGGAATACCTCAAGACTAAGGTTTGCTCAATCGCACGATACCTGTGACTGTTCTCGCTCCCAAAGGAAAGGCAATCCGGAGTGAAACACACAAGAGTCTCTCATGTGGAATCCCCGGACCGCGCTACAATATCCACGAACAAAAACCAACGAAGATTGCAGCGTTTCCCAAATCTCCTCCGGCGGGAAGGAAAGCGTCCGCACACGTGGGAAACTTGATTCACAATGTCAAGCACCTTCCCATCACGGAGGAGGTGCTTATATGGAGGCGTTTCTCGACCTGGTTGTTCTGTTTGTTCCGGCGAGTTCCCGCTGCCTTCTGGGAGTTGTAGTGCAGCGGGCTCCTCTTCCATTTATACCCATTCCCATTCTCACAGGTGGGCCTACTGTGGTGTAGCTGTGCCGGATTGGACCCTATACTGCTCAGAATCGTGACAGAACCCCCCTCTCAAGGATCGCCGACTCGGCGGTCGACCAGGCTTTCCTGGATTGTCTGTATGGAATTGTTCTAATAGTTCAGGGCAGTGGAGATTCTGAACTGGTTCCCAAGTCCTATCCTCAATTCCAAACCCTTTCCACTCCACCAAATACTGTATTCGCCCCTTAACCACTCTGGAATCTAAGAGTTTCTGGACTTCATATTCCTCCTGTCCATCTATTTCCAAGGGGGGAGGCCGAACAGGTAGTCTCATGCTAGTAGGGCATGGTTGGAGTAGAGATACGTGAAACACTGGGTGAATGTGCCACGACGGGGGCAAGGTTAATCTCATGGCTACAGGGTTGATGACTTCTTCTATACTGTACGGCCCAATGTATTTGGGTTTTAATTTGTCTATTCCCTTCAGATGTATATTCTTTGTAGCGAGCCAAACCTTATCCCCCACCTGATACTCGGGTGCTGTAGTGCGTTTTCTGTCAGCAAAGTGTTTTTGCGCTGTTTGCGCTGTGGTGAGGTGTCTTTTTGCATCGAGTAACACCGCTCTCAGATGAGCATGATGCTCGTGTACGCTTGGGAGTTTGGACTCAACGGGCCATTCAAAAGGGAGCATGTTGGGATGATGTCCGTAAAGACAATAGAACGGGGAACACCCCAGTGTGGAATGCTCAGCGTTATTATAAGCGAACTCCGCCATCCATAGTAATGTAACCCAGTCTGTGGTGTTTTGTAGCGTAAAACAGCGGAGATATTGTTCCAGTGTCTGGTTAAGACGTTCTGTCTTCCCATCTGTCTGGGGGTGGTAGCTGGAGGAAAGACGCGCATCAATGTTCATCGTTGCACATAAGGCCTTCCAAAACGAGAGGTGAACTGCGTTCCCCTATCGGTAATCAGAACACTAGGTATTCCATGTACTCTGACCATGTTTTGAAGAATAACAATGGCCAATTTGGCGGCTGTTGGTAATCCTTGCAATGGTATGAAATGTCCCATCTTCGTTAAGTGGTCTACTATTACCAAAATAACCGTGTTACCCTAGCAGGGGGGCATCTCCACGATAAAATCCATTGATACGGTATGCCAGGGTCGAGGAGGTACAGGTATTGGTTGGAGTAGACCTGTGGGTTTGGAGTGACTGGCTTTTCCTTGTGCACACACAGAACAGTTTTTTATGTATTCTTTGGTATCCGCCCTCAGAGACGGCCACCAAAAGGAACGCTCAATACAGGCAACTGTCTTGTATATTCCCATGTGCCCTCCCAACAATGAATCATGAGCCCATGTCAGCACTCGTAGCTGTAGGTCAGTGTTGGGTATATATAAGGCGTGGTGATGATACAACAGACCATTTCTCTCTACCCGATGTTCGGGGTCCTCCCTGAGCCATGCCTGTGCGTCGAAATCAGCCAAAATTACTTGGACGTCCTCTAGAAAATCCTTCGAGGTGAATAATGCAAGGGTTTGAGTTCGGAAAGCCCCCTCCGCAAGTATCAAAGGGGGTTCGGGGTTCTCGGATAACATGTCTTTTAAGATCTTAAACGAGTGTTCGGCTTCATCCCCCCAAATAAAGGGAGTGTTCTTCCTTAACAAGCAGGAGATGGGATGGATGATCTTGGAGAAATCTTTTATAAAACGCCTATAATAATTGGCGAAACCCAAGAAACTTTGTACGGATTTTACGTGAGTGGGGGTTGTCCACTGAGTGATTGCTTTGACCTTGCCGTTGTCCATCTGACAACCATGTGCGTTGATGATGTATCCTAGGAAGGCTACCTCTTGGACGTGGAATAAGCATTTCTCCAGCTTAGCATACAGTGAGTGTTGACGGAGCCTGTTTAATACTTCCTTTACATGAATTAC
Organism: Calotriton arnoldi; assembly: GCA_963921515.1. Lineage (NCBI taxonomy): Eukaryota > Metazoa > Chordata > Amphibia > Caudata > Salamandridae > Calotriton > Calotriton arnoldi. Next base: position 2,290,273 of record CAWUFW010001381.1, read on the forward strand.
GTGTTCTTGGAGACTAGAAGAATAGATGAGGATATCGTCTATGTAAACCACACAGTACATGTCCAACAATCCCCTTAAGACCTCATCCATGAAATATTGGAACGCTGCCGGGGCGTTACAGAGCCCAAAGGGCATCACCCTGTACTCAAAGAGTCCAAACTTCGTCCGGAATGCAGTCTTCCATTCATCCCCGCTTTTTACTCTGACCAGATGATAGGCCCCCCGAAGATCCAGCTTCGTGAAATAACGAGCCCCCTTGAGTTGGTCCAGGAGCACAGGAATCAACGGTAAAGGATACCGGTTCTTGATGGTCACGCGGTTTAGAGCTCGATAATCGATACATGTTCGGAGCTCTTCACAATCCTTCTTAGGAATAAAAAAAAGAGGGGAGGAAACAGGTGAAGAGGAATGTTTGATGAAACCTGATGCAAGGTTCTCCTCAAGGTAATTTTTCAAGTACAGGGTTTCGGGTTCTGTTAGCGCATACACTCGACTACACGGAATCTCTGCCCCAGGTATCAATTCTATGCGGCAGTCATAGACTCGATGGGGTGGAAGTTGCGTAGCCTTCTGTTTATCAAAGAGAGACTGATATTCCCTGTATTCATCAGGCAAGAACAATGTACAACAATACCAGTCTTGTGTACATGCCGTGGCTAAAAGACACGCTTGTGTGTCTACCTTTTCTCTAGAAAGGACTACCTCCTTCTTGCAATGTTCTATGCAGTATTCAGAACTCAGGACAACAGTGCGGGCCGCCCAGCTCACTACAGGGTCATGCAGGGTCAACCATGGCATGCCAAGTATGAGACGAAACTGTGGCGCGTCTATTAGATCGAACTGGATAAACTCATAGTGTTCCGTACCAAACCGCATTAAGAGGGGAAGGGTATGAGAAGTGACTGGTCCCGACGTCAGCGTGGATCCATCCACAGCCTTCACGTATTCGGGGTACTTCTTCTTTTCCCAAGGAACACCGATGGTTCGAGCATACTTTTGGTCCATATAGTTTCCCGTCACACCGGAATCCACTAAGGCATCCACTTCTTGCAGGACGTCTGCAGTATCCCAAAGTAAAACACTGATATTCAAATGGGCGACCGCTGGTTGTAAAGTATTGGCGATTACTGAAGAGATCGATGTCCGTCGTTCGCCCGACCCAGAGATCTCCTTCTGACTCGGGCTCTTCAGTTTTCCGGACTGGTTCCTACTGGATCTGCCCCTGCCCCTCTGGCCTCATATCCAGATGCCGGGTCTTGCATCGTGAGATGCATGCTGGGGGAAGTGCGGGCCAAGGGCGGGTTCGTCAGAGCCTGGAAGAGGATGGGCTGGGCCACCACTCTTTCACCTAACCCCCAGCTAAGGTAGCGTGCCCGCCTTCCCTGCCCCTGCACTGCTACTATCCCTGCCTGGCCACTGTGATGCCTGCTTTCCAGGTCCCTGCACTGCCTGCTGTCCCTGCACTGCTGATACCCCTGCGCGGTCACTGCGATGCCTGCTGTCCCTGCCCTGCACTGCCACTCCCCCTGCCCAGTCACTGCACTGCCTGCTGTCCCTGCTCTGCCACTCACCCTGCCCGGTCACTGCCTGCTGTCCTGGTCCTCGCACTGCCCGTTCCAGGTCCTGTCCGGCTCCCAGGACCCCCAGGACCACTTACCAGGACCTCTTATGGAGGCTGCTGCGGACGAGCGCACCGCACCACTGGTTGGACAACGCACAGCACCAGGACCCCTGGCCCACCTGCCACTTGACGGTACACCACCAAGGACTTCCTGGAATTGGACTCTGGATGCTGAAACAACAGCTACATCTCCTCCTGCCCACAACCCACCAAAGGACACTTCTCCTGCTGGCACTGCCACTTCTTCTGCAACACAACCTATGAGAGATCCCACATCACACCTGCCAACAGGACCAAGAACACCCCGCAACCACTCCATTGTATCTTGCCTGCTCACTCTGCAAACATGCCACAGAAATCTGGGACACCATCACCACCCTCTCCACGAACGTTCCCTTCATCACCGAAACTTGCCTCAACCCTTCCTCGAACCCTGACATCACCATGCCATTTCCGAAGGCCACAAGATGATACACCAAGATCATTCCTACAAACAAGGCAGAGGCATCATCATCATCTTCAAGGGAACCATCAGATACACCATCACCAATGACGAATCCACACCTCTCATGGACACCTCAACCTCCTACTACAAACTTATGCGTAGACCACGATAAGAGGCACCGAGCAACTTTCTGCAACACCATCCCCACCCTCATCATCCCCCTAGCAATCTACTCTCACCACTACATCTTACTCGGTGACTTCAACTTCCACATCGATGACCCCAGTGATGCCAACTCCACCACCCTCCCGGAGAACCTGAACAACATCGGCCTTACCAAACTGGTCACCGAACCCATGCACACACACACACACAACCCTATTTTCAAATCCTGCGACAGAATCAAATTCAGCCACACCACACAACTCACCTGGAAAGACCACACCATCACCAACACCCAGCACACCATCACCAGACGTACCGCAGCTGGAGCAAGGTCACTGACACTCGATGGTCACAGGCCTTCACCACCTCCCAACCCGAGGCCTCAACAGACCTCGACCAGGTCGTCCAGAATTTGCCGCCTGGATGACCGACATAGTTGCCCCACTGAAACATATGAAGTCCAACAAGACCTCCAAACATGCCACTGGTACACCCCAGAACTCAGGACCATTAAACGTAACTGCCACCAACTGGAGAAATGATGGCGCACCACTAAGAACCCCTCCAACAGAGTCGCTCACAAAACAGCACTCAGCAACTATCACCGGCACATCAAGGAAGCCAAGAAAGCCACCATCACCTCCTGCACCGACTCCACAGCCAACCACACAAAGGAACTCTTTAAAATAGTCAAAGAATTCTCCAACCCAACAGCTACAGAGAACACCATCCACTCCTCCCAAGAACTCTGTGACATCCTCTCAGACTACTTTCACAGCAAGATGACCAACATCTACAACAATTTCAACCTCCAACCCGCCACTCTCAACCCTGATGACCTCAACCAACCAGCGAACATCAGCCAAACCATTACCTCGTGGTCAACACTCACAAGCCCTGCCCCCACCAACCTACAACATCGCAATGAACCCAATCAGTACACAACTCATCAGCATCCTCAACACCTCCATCTCCACAGCAACCTTCCTGGACAGATGGAAACACGTAGACGTCAGAACCTTCCTAAAGAAAGCCCCCACTGACCCCAACGATCTCAAAAATTACCGTCCGATCTCCCTGATCACCTGCCCAACCAAAGTACTCGAGAAAGCCATCAATCAGCAGCTCACCGAATTTCTGGAGCAAAACCACCTACAGGACGCCTCACAATCAGGATTTGATGCCAACCACATCACTGAGACCTCGCAGATTGCCACCACAGAACACTCCTCGACTTCAGAGAAACTGTGACCCTGATCTTCCTCGACCTCTCCGTCTCCCACAACACCCTCATCAACAGACTTTACAACTTAGGCATACAACAAGATGCCCTCAAGTCGATTGCCTCCTTCCTTACAGGATGCACACAGAGCATTCAACTGCCTCCCTTCACCTACGCACCCAAAGACATCATATGCGGCATTTCAGAAGGATCATCCCTCAGCCCCACCCTTTTCAACATCTACATGACCCCCCTCGCAGACATCACCAGATCCTGTGGACTCAACATATTCTTCTATGCAACGACTCTCAAATGATCCTCTCGCTCACAAAGACCCCTCCAACACCAAAACCAACTTCTGCAGTGCCATGACCAACGTAGCCAAATGGGTGAGAGACAACCACCTCCAACTCGACTCTGACAAGTCTGAAATACTGATCCTCAGGAAGAACACCTCCACATGGGACCACAGCTGATGGCCTGCAGAACTCGGATGTACACCACACCCACCGACCATGCACGCAACCTCCGCATCATCCTCGACAACCAACTGACCATGAAATGAAAAGCCAATGCAGCCTCCTTCTCCTGCTTCCACGCTCTTTGCATGCTCCGCAGAATCTTCAGATGGATCCCAACCAACACCAGAAAGACCGTCACTCAGGCCCTTGTCACCACCTCGACTAAGGCAATGCCCTCTATGCCAGCATCTCCACCCATCTCCTAAGAAGACTCCAGACCAAACAGAACACTGTATACAGACTTATCCTGGACCTCCCCAAACAAACCCACATCACCCCTTACCTGAGAGACCTCCACTGGCTCCCCATCCAGAAGAGATGCCAGCTCAAGATCCTCACGGACACCAACAAAGCCCTCCACGACCTCAGACCTACGTACATCACCCATCGACTGAACTTCCACCAACCCTCCAGACACCTATGCTCCTCATTACTCGATATCGTGTACACAGCCCACATCTGTCATAGCCACAGCAGTGGCTGCTCCTTCTCCTTCATCACTGATAAGACCTGGAATGACCTTCCGCTCCAGCTCTGCACAGCCTCCTCGCTGGCAGACTTCAGAAAGAGACTCAAGACCTAGCTCTTCGACAGAAACACAGCACCCAGATACCCCTAGGGGGGACAGTGTTGTGCATTACAAATGCTAATTTATTTATTTATTGATTGATTGACCATGGTAGGAGCTTTCACCTGAACCCACTGCGGGTTCTTCAGCAGGCCCCCACACCCCCATGCAAATACTGTCAATGCCCTCAACACCCATGCCCAACACACATGTCACACAAGCACTAAAAACGCCTACACACCACCTTACACCACACTAAGCCTGAGCAGAGCTCACGGAGTTTCACTTCATGGAATTCTTCAGAGTTACCCCAAAACTCTGCAGAATTCCACAGAGTTCCGTGAGCTAGCAGAGTATTGCTCGGCCACCCTTAGTCATGGTGCTGCCCTGAAAACGAACAAATCCTGCAACAAAAGAAGAAGATTTTGACACCTGCATGATAGGGAAAACTACCAATTTCATCTGTCAAGAACTGGGGCACAGTAGATCACTTCACAGACAGAGCACCACACCGGCAGAGGCCTCCACCCATGCTGCATTTCTTTGCTTACACATTCTGTTAAAGAACGCCTAGCAGATGTCTGCAAGAGTCACCCTCTGCCACTCTCAATCATCTGTTGCTCTCTCCAACAAGAAAACAGCACGACAAATCAAGGATAGGAAGTGGGACAACAAGACAACGCAACCCTTGCCAATGGTATGCACACACTTGATCTCATTCAATATATAGAAGGCCTTAACTCCCGAATTAAAAGACAGGCCCTGTTTCAGTGGCTAAAAGAGATGGTATTGTTACAGTAGACATACTCCTATGAAACTGACATCCAGTGGCTCCAATCCTTTTGGTTGTCATCTCCATTTCACGTCACCTATAAAACAAAAACAAGGGTGGAAGGGGGTGGCATTTTGCTTCTCTGCGGGTTAACAAAAACATACGAATTAGAGGCTAAGTGTGAAGACAAAGAAGACAGACATTTAGGGCTTGAAGCACTCACAGATCTCTCCCTCACTGGAGAGCAAGTTACATGGGGAGGAGCGATGCTGCTGTAAGTTTACTGATGCATACAACAGCCACAGGAGGTGGGTTAAACCTTGCTCAGCCATTCACTTTTTTGGATACAACAGTACTCACGTCTCTGATGTTGGAGAGATGTTTCCACTCCTAGAACAAACAGAACAAAAGCCAACTGGAGATGCTGTGAGACTCAGGTGCTGCTGTCCATGAAAGATGTATGTAGGCTCCCCCGGACGGTGCTCGGCGCTCCTAGTGTCAGCTGTGAGAGAGGGAGCAGTTGATATGATGTCCCAGAAGTGTTGGGCAGTCAGGTCGGTGTTCGGGCAGGGCTCAGAGTGGTAAGCGTGGCAGCGATAAGAGAGTGGTGCCGGGTGTGAAACTTCAGCCCAACTCTCTATGCGCTATGCTCTTGCTCAGAACAGATGATGGGAGTCCCATGGTCCAGAGCTGGTGGCACCAGATCTATGGAATGCCACAGACCTGAGCTGCCACAGATGGGGTCCCCTGCAACGGTACCGGTATGAGTGGATATGTGTGAGCCTGGTCCAGTGTCAGTGGGAATTCCTCTGGGCCTCTTGCTCTCCCCGATGCTGGGTGTTGTTAAATTTCAGCACTTCCGCAAGACCGCAACTAGTGCTGACGACATCACTGGCCGCGACACCAAGGCCCGAGGGAGCCAGAGGAGCCAGAGGAGCTGCAGAGGTAGGTCCGGCCTATGATGGCCATCTTACAGGTTACTCATAATTACATTAATCAGACCAATAATCAGCTCATTAATAGGCCGGGTGAGTTGCTGGAAAACTCCGCTCCGCCGGTAGAGCAAAGCTTTCCACCCACCCCTACACCACACGCCACATTAAATCCTGGCCGATAATGCCCCGACCACATCCCACGGGGTATGGCCTCTCGTTGGGGACCGTGGGGGTGCCTCAAGGCCCCCGCGGTCCTTGCCATCTCCCCGCCTCCTGCGGGAGCTGGCATTGCTTTTGGACAAAGGGAGCTGCAAACAAGCAGCTCCCTCTGTCCAAAAGCAATTCTGCTCAGCTTCATGGAAGCGAGAGCATTTTTAATGCTCTCGCTTCCATGAAGCAGAGCAGTGTTTGCTATGGCATGGCAGGAACAGTGCTCCCGCCAAGCCATAGCAAACTGCAATGTCCCGGGGGTGGGTACCCCAGGACATTGCTGGAGCCGGCCCTAGGAGGGATGCAGTCCCCAGGGCCATCTACGGCTCCACGCAGCCCCCCTCCAACATTAATTAAGCCCCGGGGAGGTGGTGGTCCCCGGGGCTGTGGGGGCCGCACGGTCCCCGTATGTAATTAAATATAGAATTGCCCCGGGGAGGTAGTGGTGCTGGGGGCTGTGTAGGGGGCTGGAGCACCCCACGCATTCTTTTTTAGGTCGAGCCTAGAGTAGCGCGCAAGCGCTGCTTCTGGCGAAGACTTTATGTAGTGGGGTTTTCAAAGCTGACCACACGCTCGTGCACAATGGCCTTTTCCGTGCGGTTACCCGCACGTTTCAGGCACGATGCACGAGCGTGTGGTCAGCTCAGCAGGCTGCCGCGCTCGCTCGCCCCCGCTCCTCTGTCACGCTGCTGACGTCTCTGATGTCCAGCGCTTCACTTGTTTACCTCGAGGCAAGCGTGTGATGAGTGGATGCGTGTGTGTGCGTGAGGCTGCAGGAGTGGACGGATGGCGGATTTCACAATCGCCAGGTAACCCGATATGTTTTACTTTTCCGCTGCCCGGGGGTCAGATACCACAGCCGGGACGAGCCGTGACGTCAGCCAGGAATGAGGGATATAGGCAGGGAGGGGGCAGTAAGTAGGGAACCCGGTTCGAATCTCGCATCGGCTTACCATCTTGAAATCCTGGGCAAATCATTTAATATCCCTATACCTAAAAATACACAAAAATGAATTTGTTCTTGTGTGATGTAAGCAACTAGTGCTCATATAAATCACTTCGCATACTTCCAGGTCGAGTTCGCGCTACATAGCCTAGCCCTTCCTTTATTTCTTTAACCAATAAAATTTCTCTTCCCAGAACGAGGCTTGGAACGCACTTCTCCTCCCGTGTGACGTTTCTGCCAGCTAGCTTAGAAAACCCCTGCCCACACAATTTAATCTGTGCTAAAATGAAAAAAATAGTGAAATAATCCCACTGCAAAATGTGCTCCGTCACGCCGCATAATTTGACTTTCGTGCTGCATCGTTTAGTAAATGCTGAAGCACAATTTGGTGCTCCATGGCTGCCTCATTGTAGTGCCTTGAACAGAGTGCCTTGAACAGCCTACGGGAGTAAAGAGCGTCATGCATCGCTGCCCTTGGCGATGTGTGCAATGCAGTGTACAGTTGTGTGTGTCCTTCTATCTCGAGCCCACTTCTCCTAAAGTGTGCCCAGCCTCGGGTGTCACCCTCGTTCTCTCATCTAACTTCTTCTTAGCGCCTAAAAAGAGGCTGGGAATTTCACGTAAGAACGAGTCACTCGTAAAATACACGAAACAAATATTTAATAACTAGATTATTCAGGTGCTGGCGCGTGGTTTGCAAAGACCACCCCCACACCGGACACTGTAACAGACTCCTTTGAGCATAGCGTCAATTTGGAAATAATCACAAGCTAAAAGGCAGCTCCCCGTACCTCACACTGTCCCACCAAGGACAGATTTCACCCTTGGGGGACTTGCTATTGGTCCGTGCGCGAGTATAAAGAGAGGCTGTATCCAGAGCCCACACCAGTGCCCTGGTGTCAGCAGTAGCACACTGAAGCTGGGCTGTGTGGGCGCTGGGCAGTCTCCGAGGTCCTTCATACAACTGCTGGCACTGGTGAGCAGGGCACGAGGATGCTTCAATAAAGTAGGAGTCAATCAGAAGAGATCCCGTGCACTCGAGCGACGTCCGTGCGTTCATCAGGGGATAGCAATTCTAACAAGAAGAAATGTGATGAACTGAACTGAAAAATGGGCTTCCTGTATGGTAAAAATGTATCCATCACCGAGCGACAGTGTTGTCCCAAATGTCTTAACAATATTTAACAGTATCGTGATGAATAAAGAAATCTCTAGAGGGTCAAACTTGAGTTCATAAAGGTCTATGCGAAATGCCAGTGCAGCATGCATATTATCAAGATCTCAACGTGTCTTCTAACTCGAGTCTGATAAAAAAGTTCATCACATTTCTTCTTTTTAGATGGCTCATATAGAGCATTTTTCCAAATTGTCTGTAACCAGTGCATTCTGTGATACCTCTCTTATGCTATGTTATGCTATGTGGGATTTGTATAGCTCTCTAATCACCCGTAAGAGTATCCATCTGCCATACTTTCTCATCTTGTTAGGTTTGTGTCGAAGTCTTTGTATTATTCACGTCTTTTTATGTATGGTTATGCCTCTGTTTCTATAAGTCTTTGTCCTTTTATCCGTGGGTATGTGTGCCTAGATTTGTGCCTAGCTGGATATGGTCATATGGTCTGTGGTTTGCCAATGCTTTTGAGGGATTGTGTGTGCGGTTTTTGTTACAGTAGCTGTCTTCACCATTAGCATATCATGTTTTGTTCTGTGGAGAAAAGCTGTTCTTGCCCAACATTTGCTTCATGATTGGTTGGATGCTTGCTCACAGTCAGAAAACAAGCATTGGCTTAGCCAATAGGTCTCGCCTTTGGGACCTTGTAAGTGTTTAGTTATCCAGCACAATATCCTTGGTGCAACAATATCAACTGTTGCATGGCTAAACACTTATAAGGTCCCAAAGGCGAGACCTATTGGCTACGCCAATGCTTGTTTAATATAGCCCTGGTGAGGTGGTGGTCCCTAAGGCTGCGGGGGGCCACGTGGCCCCCACGTTTTTGTGAGTTAGCCACGGGGTGGTGGCGGTCCCCGGGGCAGCGTGGGGGGCTTGAGTCCCCTACGCATTATTTTGTAATATAGTCCAGGGGATGTGGCGGTCCCCGAGGCTGCAGGGGGGGCTGCATGGCACCCCCCGCATTTCCTTTGTGTTCAGCCCTGGGACCTGGCCCACCCGGGCGCCTAAATTAAACAAAGCGCGTGATCCTGTCATACTCTGACCTGCCTATCCTAGAATAGCACAATCTGTCATTTAACTGTGAATAGGCTTCTTGCAAGTACATCAGTCTTGTCCCAAAGGACCACATTGCCCCCTTTGTCAGAGAGTCTAATCACACAATTTTCTGCACTGCTCCATTTGTTTATGACACATCTAAACATTTTGTCTGGATATTCCACTGCTCTAGTTTTTGCATACACTTTTCTTTGTATTTGTCTCAATTCATTGACTAACAATTCCGAGAACACTTCTATACCATCATTCATATTAGGTGGTATAAATCTAGATTGTCCTCTAAAGTTTGTGTTACCTCCTTCCCCAATGTCAATTCCTGCACTTTCCAACAGTTCCAATTCATTAGTCTCTCCACTGTTTGGGGGTTCATCCAAAGTTAACAATGTTCCCAGACCGCGGGCATCACTAACTGTTAGTCCATCCCCAGTTCCTTCAGTGCGAGTTCTACTTTCGCTGGTTTCAGGTTTCATGCTAAAGAATTTTTTCAAGCTCAATTTACGAATAAATTTGTAAAGGTCCACTCTTGTTTGAGCATAGTTAAAACCTGAAACCTGTTTGTTTTTATGAATTGAAAGTGAAGGCTCGTACTTCCTAGTTGGTTTGATTATAAAAAAGAGTTGTTGTGAAGTAACCAAACGTCGTGACAAAGGTGCCAGGAGCACCGAAACGCGTTGGCGTTGTTTAATTCTGCTGAATAAACATCTTTAGCAACCACCTTGGAGTGCCGAAGTTTTCCTGTATGTGAGGAGGACGCTGGAGCGATTTAATTGCTGCGCGCGGCGAAGCATTGCTTGTTCGGCACCACCGGCGATCAGGAAGCCCGGAAGGTAAACTCACCGAAGCAGGAGGAATCTAAATATCTATCTATCTATCTATCTATCTATCTATCTATCTATCTATCTATCTATCTATCTATCTATCTATCTATCTATCTATATATATATATATATATATATATACACATATATATATATATATATATACATATATATATATATATATATATGTGTATATATATATAAATGGTTCAGCATCTCTAATGTGTTCAATTAAATTATTCTCATAAACACATCTTTATGGCCTTGCACAAATGGATGACAGACAGGTGAAAGGTAAGTTGAAGTGATGTTTGCTGAAAAAAACTTTACAAATAAAAGTGCTTTTATGTACATTAATAGTGGTGCGATGGGTGGTAGGTAAATTGTTCATGAGAATGGTGTCTGCAGTTCAGGCCCCTAGGGTATCAGGGGGTCGTCTGCGTGTCCAGTTATGCAATTAGATTGAGGTTGTGGTAGTGAGGTGGGAGCAGGTCGGATTGTGTGTGCTGAAATTGGGTTGTTGACAGGGTTGCTAAGAGGGGCTGGCCTTATAGGTCGGTGTTGTTGCACAGTTAACTGAGGGATAATAAAGGGCCATGCAGATTAACTCAGTCACCTGTGTGTGTGATATGACCTGTATTATCTATATGGTTGATGCCTTGCATCCTCCTTCTTCTACAAATGGAGGTACCACTGTTGAACTTTCACCATGTTTCTTAATCTTCTTGAAGAGAAGTGTCTGTTTCTCAGTCGATCTTGGAATCTATTACTGATGGGTCTTGATGTTTCACAGGTCTTCTTATTTGATGATTATTCCCCGCACAGAGGCTTGTTCTTGGTAAAACTGATCCTCCTCGAGGATTCGATATGCCCATTACAACACCTCCCCCCCTCAGGATGCGTGAACATCTGACAGTGCCAGCAGGTTGTCTGCATCACTGAGGGTTGACATCTGGGAGGATGTGGAAGGAAGAATGGGGAAGAAGTCCTCCTCACCAGGGGTTTCTCTGCTTCTTTCTCAAAAATTGTGAGATGATCAGAGATTTACTTGCACTGAAGGTTGGAGAAAGAGAATCCACAGTGGTAAGGACTGGATTCAGAAAAGTCCTACATAGCGGTATGAGAATTTTGGCTTTGTGGCTGTTGCCTGGGAACACAGGAGTTCCTTGGATGTGAAAATGCTGACCGCATTGAAGTCTTTTTAGAGATGTTCTCCTGAGTGACACCAACAATCTCCTCCTTTTTGCCTCTGAAAGCTGTAGCCAAGGCAACTTGGAAGAAGATATTGTGTCCAGTCATCCTCAACTTGTGGATGTTATGATATCATTATCAGGCTCTTGGTCCTCAAGATCTAAAAGAAAATGTTAATATATTTAGTAAGTTTGTGTAAAATAGGTAAAAGCAACAGATGGCACTTTAGCATGCATATATAAAACATTCAAATTTAATTCGAATTTTATGCATTGTTAATTATAAGTTAATATATGCCCATACCTATTCCTGCCACAGATACATCCTTTATGGACGGTCTTCTAGATGCCAGCTGCTGAAACTGTATCCTCGAAGATGGTGGTGGACAAATGTCCTTAAATCTAACAGCAGATATAAAAAGCAAAGGAAAATTTCAGTGTTGTTACATTGGGAATGCAGAGAACCGTGCTAGGTGACACAAATGGTATGAATCTGAATACAGTTACATGCATAGGAGTTTTTTGTCAGTGGAAAGACACTTGTTAGAAATTAGGGTAAAAATAAGTTACAAATGGATCGAGATAGTAGTGCATGAGTTGTCGTCACAGACTACCTGATCAATGGATGGTGAAGGTTCACATTGCTTCTTGCAGGATGTCCTCTGATGTCATCTGATAAGTCAGAAGTGCTAGCACACCAGAATCTATTGTACCACTGAAGTTGTAGAGATAGACATACACAGAGTAAGGAAATATCCTTACACAAATAGTATCAGTGTATAGTAAGATAGTATTGATAAACACCGCATAAACAACCACATAAACTCCTGCATCACATCTAATGGGATAAAATTCTTATTTCTAGTCAAACATGGAAATGAAGTGAGAGAGTGTTAGATACTGTTATGAAAAACATCACTCCACAGTTGTATACAATAAGGACATGGGTCGACAGAGTGGGTGACAAGAAACAAACACATATACTTAACAATGAAGGGCCTCATTTATGAGGTTTTGCCGTAGGGCAGCGCAGCAGGCCTTCCTGCTGCGCTTCCCTACGGCAAAAGAAAAGGGCAGGAATGTGCCGTATCTATAAGATACGGCGCATTCCTGTCCTTTTCCCCTGCGCCGGCGCACAATGGGCTGCCGTGCGCCAACGCAGGCACCTTTGCACCATGGTGCAAACGCAGGCACCTTTGCACCATGGTGCAGGGGTGCCTGCGTTGCGGGGATGATTATTTTTGTACAGGAAGGGAAACCTTTCTGTACAAAAATAATCACAAGAGGCTTCTTCCTCTTTCTATGTGTGCTGCAGAATGCAGCACACATAGAAAAAGGAAAAACGAGGAGAAATAAAGATATTTCTCCTCGTTGTGCCTCCCTTACGCCTCCCCTGGGGCAAAAGCTTACGCCTCCTCGTTTTTCCTTTTTCTATGCGTGCTGCATTCCGCAGCACACATAGAAAGAGGAAGAAGCCTCTCGTAAATCTGGGGCAGTGTCAAAAGGCCATGGATGTTGCTGGGAACGCCCCCAGCAACACCCATTGCACGCCCCTTTAACGCAGAACACTGCGTTAAAGGGACTGATATTTATCAGGCAGCATTAAGCCAAAAACAGTGGCTTAGTGCTACCTGATAAATATCACGCAGGCTTCTGCGCCACACAACGTCAAAAAAAGTGACGTTCCGGAGGCGCAAGGAGTTTCATAAATGAGGCCCGAAGTTTCTACGGAAGGATGAATTTAGAGACATGAGGACCGAGAGATTAGACATATAGGTTCACACTTTAGATAATTTCTTTTACACATGCTGAATGTGGAGTTTATATTATGTTATTAATAATGTGTTAAATATCCTGACACTTATGAAGAGAAAAATAGCTGTATACTAATTACAATTGATCTTGCTAAAGACTTACCAGGGTCTGACATTTGTCTGTTGTCTGTGGCCAGTCCTCATGTACTAGCTGGAGCAGAAGAGGTGACGTTAGTAATTGGGGGATGGCCCACACCGAACACTGAACCTTCAAATAAAAAATGACATAATATGAACAAGCTAAATAGACACATATTTAATTTCAATATAAGTATATGCTTAGTACATTTTGTTTTTACATATGGCGTAAACAGATTAATGTCAGTGTTTTGGTACAGCAAACAACGATGTATTTTAGTGACAATGATATCAGCAACTCATAGTGTGTGAGTAGTAGGGATCCTTTTAGACACGGGGCCGGGGTGTCAACCTTGCATGGTAGGGAATGTTACCGCTGCAGCTGTTGCTACTAATATATTTGGTAGGGTAATTGTATGAAGAGAAGTTGGAGAATAGGAAGATTAGTATAATCAATTTACATTATAAAGATGGTAGGTGAAGCTGATTGTGAGAAACATTTGTTTATGGTGTGCCTATCTGGGAGGAGTGAGGTGAGTGTGACATGAGTGTGGAGTTTAAATTCAGTTGAAATGTAGATGTGTTTTGGGTTCTTATCTGGCCTGATATTGGGATTTCACTGAGCAAGCTAGCCATGTAATAAGTCAGGGTGCATGGTGAAGAGCATATATGAATCGAGGGGGTGAAACAGAGACAAGACACATTGGACCCCCTCGATCCTTTGGTACTTATATCCCAGAAAACATCTCCTTCACTCATGTCCTCTCATATTACAACTTCTTTTTAAGATTTCTCATGATGTGTACATCCAACCTCTAATCCATTGACAGAGCTTTTCAGCCCTTGCAACATAGCCATCTTCTCTGATTTACTGAGGGCGTATGGAGGCAGCCCGTGTAATTTCCTGTAATGATCAAAAATCAAGGTAAATACAAGGCCTGCTGCCTCCTGTTTGAAGTTCTGTGAAGTTCCTCTTTCTCTTGAGCGGTGTAAGCTGCTTTGCTGAGGTTGTAGCAGGGTTCTGCAGCCCGCAACGTAAGGCCAAGGGGAAGAGGGCAGAGGCTAGTTTGTGAGTCCTATTTATGAGATTTTCAAGTATGTGTGATTTTGGTGGGGTGAATGCTAGCTCCCTGCACTCTCCCATTCAGACTTTTCCATTGACCTTCAGATGTGCAGAGTATGAGCATAACCTACTAGGTATGGCTTTCTGCAGCACATAAGCATAAAAACTGGCTTTTGGTCAAGTCAGGCATGAAGCCACCATGTGTACCCCAACCGCTTTATCAATGACCAAAATAGCTTCCTATACATCTGAATCCCTTTTCCCTAGTTAGGCAAAAGTTTGAAAGGCAGTCTTTGCAAGCTTATTCAATTTTATATAGCAATAATGATTTCTAGGTTCATAACTATAGAGCCTAGTCAAATTGCATAACTAAAAATTTTGTGATTTGTTTCTAAATTTTGTTGTAGGCACGGAATTAAACTTCTTTTAGCAGTGCTCAACAGGATTGACCTCCTGGTTTGACCCTGTACCCAAATTCAGATGTGGCCAATCGTCATTGTGCACAGACTTTAGCTTTCCTCAGAGAAGGTTGAATTCTGGTATGGCCTGTGATCAGACCTTACAAGCAGCTTACTGTGCGGCCAACCCTAAATGAAGCCAATCTCCACATTTGCATGGCCTTCAAGAGTGAACACTGAGGGTTGGCCACAGGCCTGTCCTGTGATCAGACCCTGCATCCAATCAACCAAACAGCTGACACCCTCTGCGCACACATTTTGGTTGTATGCAGTGAAGGTTTGCTGTAGTACCTGATTACAAGCAACCTGCAGGAGATCACTATATCACATGACAAAAATTGTACATCCACTAAATTGACTACCACTTTTATCATCGTGGCAGGTAAATGTGGAGTTAAGAATAGTAAATCTATATTTATCTATAAATACTACCATGATGATGTAGTTATACGATACAATGACTGCAATTTTTAGACGGATATTGTTGACCTCAATATAGTGACCTACACCTTATAAGCAGACACTAAACTCATCTCACCTTGTGGCTAAGCTGCACTTTGCACGACCTTGGCCAGGACCTGCACCCAGCCACTGTTTATTCAGATTTGTAACCACTCATACTGGTGACTGGCAGAATATATGAGCAGCTATTGAAGCAAGCAACACATCTCCTTAGCTCTTGACAAAAGCTTCATGTGCAATCAATTATCAAGAGGCTGAAAATGCATTGATGAGTATATTTAGAGGGATAGAATAACATAACAA
This sequence comes from Calotriton arnoldi, assembly GCA_963921515.1. Taxonomy (NCBI): domain Eukaryota; kingdom Metazoa; phylum Chordata; class Amphibia; order Caudata; family Salamandridae; genus Calotriton; species Calotriton arnoldi. The sequence goes on from CAWUFW010001381.1 coordinate 2,306,091, forward strand.
AACAGTGCCCTATGCAGTGGCGTCACTAGGGAGGTGCGGGGGGTGCGGACCGCACCGGGTGACACCATCACATGGGGTGACACCTTTCCCAAATGAGACTATTTACTAAATAGTCTCATTTGGGAAAGGTGTCACCCCATGTGATGGTGTAACTAGTGATACCATCACATGGGCTGACACCTTTCCCAAATGAGACTATTTACTAAATAGTCTCATTTGGGAAAGGTGTCACCCCATGTGATGGTGTCATGGGGTAAGTTACAGCACTGGGTGACACAAACCCTAGTGACGCCGCTGGCCCTATGATAAAGGAAACACATGCTGGATGTATGTGGAAACAAAAATTAGAAGTGGAGGAAATTGGGTAATTATTTGCAAAGGATGTGAGTCCTTCACAAGTAACAGGTTCACTATTTGTCTTATTAGTGGAAACCAAGTATCCAAATGGAACACTCTCAGGGTAGTGAAGCAGAGCAGTCCAAAGCCTACTCAGGGGAGGTTGTGTGGGTGAGCAATCCCAATTCACTAGCACACAACTACAATGCTCAATACATGATTGTCCAGTGAGGGCTTTTCCTTTTTTTAAAGGAAAAGTACTTTTCTCACACACTACTAAATGCTATGCATTAAATTACAAATATATACATCAGATAGATTGAAATACTTTTGGTGGCACCCTTATATCATATTACACCCCTACTAGACACTGAACCCCATATTCTCAATACCCCCAGTATACCAGATGCAACATCATAATAGAAGGGGGTGTAATTTTAGTTAAAGCAGGCATACTGGCACTGTCATGGTGTCACCACATCAATGGCAATAATAATAGGATATACTTTTGTCAATGTAACATATTATAATGGGTGTCAGGGTATATAAGGCAGGCTTGTCGGTGTTCTCAGGGTGTCACCACATTAATAATAGCAACCATATGTCATGTTTCAATATGAAACCACCATTTAAATTAATGGAAACAGTACAATCAGTCATTAGAAGCATAAGCACTGCTCATCAGTAGTACTGTCAATAAAGAATTTGTATTCAAAACTACAATAATCATATGTGTCAGAGTGTTTATTTACACTCTAAAGGCCATATAATGCAGCCATGGGACTAACCATAAGGGTTCCCCACACTGTAGAGCCCAAGAGCAAATGTCCCAGTACTTATAACCCTCCTGGGGTCATAATTTTAGAGCCTCATAAGAAAACATTCCAGGAGGGTTCTGCACTCCTGCAGCCCCTCACAATACTAGTCACACCCTCGGTGCTACCTCTACCATCATGGGGTCACCACAAGCACTAGCAAATATGTAAATGTACCCATACGGTTCATTATTGGGCGCTCCATAAGCGATTCTGTGCATAACAGATGAGTGTGTTGCCGGTCTTTGTTTTTTCTTGTGCGTAGCCTTGCATTGCACATTTCAGTTATGTGTTTATTTAATTCAGTGGCTTGTGCCCACCGGGCCCCCAGGTGCATGAAGGGAGTGAGGGCAGTATGGGGAGCCCACTCCAGCTGGCTCCCTGTTCGCACGTCACCTCTGATGCAGCACTCAGGCGCCGGCAAATCTTCTGTTGCTCACGCAGAGGGAGCAGCTTCTTCCTCTTGCTCCTACCTGCTGTGGGAGCAGAGATTTTGGTGCCTGGAGTGCCCACCACCCCTGGCACGGGCATGGGAGGTAGCAACGTACTCAGCAAACTGCTCCCTGTCTCAGTGGATGGGGTTTCCGAGGCAGGAAAGAAGGGGAAAGTATTGTGTTAAATGCAGCCCATTCTCCTTAACAAAAAGGGATGCCTTTATAGAAAAAGGTTTGCTTGTTTTAAAGGTTTGTTTGGGAGTCGGCAGGGGTCCACTGTGATCTCTTCCCTTTACTAATGGATTACCTCTGGCTTTGAGGATTAGATATCTTCTCCCTTGTTTTTCAACCGAAATTGTGGTCTCAAATTATTGCGAATCACAATTTGGAAGGTATGCTCTAAACATACACCTTTCAAATTTAAATTTGCTGTGGGTTTCTAGACCCATTTTGAGATTTGGTAACTAATTACAGAATCAGAAAATTGGTTTAGCACATAACAAAAAAGTTATTTTGTGGTCGCAAGTTCTGTGATTTAGCAAATCAAAGGGTTTGCAATCTCCAATTATCTTAGTACATCGAGCTCCAGGATGTGTGCTCTGACCTAGGAGAAATCACTGCACAACGTATAGATATTGGACAGCGGGCAGTCACAAGAGAAATTTAAGCAAGATAATTTATACCCGCAAACAGATGTTCGGAAGGGGGATCTTGAAAGAAGAGCACTGCAAGAGCCCTGCTTTCATTCAGCTGGGCCCTGTCGTGTAGCACACTCACAACTTTTAACCCTTGTGGGAATAATGTGTGCTATATGAAAAAATGCAGAGCTTCTCCCAATTGTAAGCCTCATACCTTGCACACATACAAGTGAAGATGAAATGTACTATGCATTAGTTGGGTCTGCGTCTGGGAGAGCAGGGTAAACTGGGACTTTCTTTTATATCACCGACTATGTAGGCAGACTAGTTTAGTTTCATATGTCATTTGAAGGTTAAAAACTAGAAATCTGGTTGTTGATATTTTTTACATTAAACTGTTTTCTCCAAGAGCGAGCTGTTCTTCCTTGAAACAAATAAATACATAAATTTGAGTCTAAAGAACTACATGTGAAAAATCTTATTCGCATTTTTCAAAAAAATAATAAAAAAGTGCCCTGAGATGTCATGGGGAAGCTAATAAAGTCTCCAATGTGAGGTGCCTTAGCTCTGATTGTATCACCATAGCAAAATGGAACAAACATAAAATGTATATCAGATTCTTTACTCAGGCAAGAGTGCTTATTTGCGATGTCATATTTTTAATCACGTGCAACAAATCAAGATTTTATTTTATATGTATAATTTATATGCATGATATTTAAATGGTAAACTAATTTAATTCATTTACTACTTGCTGGATCTGATTCAGAGAGATTTCTAAGTCAACAACTGATCCAAATCTGCATAGATATCAGTTATCGCTATCCTCAACTCACAGACTGGGATACTTTTGCTATAGATTAGATATTGTGGTAGGTCGAGCAAAGAGAAAGTACTCAAATCAAGGGGGGACTTGATGATATCTCTTAATACTAACATTCATTTGTCTCAGGGAATGACAGAATGAAAATGTTCTAGCTGTCGTAACGGCAAGTTTCAATTCTATTAAAGAATTGGAGGTGAAGATTATGCTTTAGCTTCCTCCGTTTTCTTTTTACAGCAGCTATTTAGTAACATCAAACAAAAACTACCATTCCCGAAAACACTTAGGAATGGAACAACAACAACAGCCAATCAACTGCCAACAGTCCCAATCAAGCCCTTCAATTGTGTTGTAACTGCCTCTTTCGTCGCGCTGTCATGCCACTGCACTGTCTTCATGGATCCTGTTTACCAGTTTCAGTCCCTAGGAAAGAGAGAGCCATTGGTCAATGGTTCCAAATACGACCACAGGCATGAACATAATCATAATTTTCAACTTAGCAATTGCCTTAAAATCCCACTCCAGCATCGCATTAGTATACAATCAGATAAAGTATCAGAAAACGCAATACTTACTAGCCACGGGGAGGGCAATGCGGATAAGATTCCCCACCGGGTGAGATAATCCTCGCCTCCGAGTCCTTAATAGAATTGAAACTTTCTGTTACAATTTTAGGAAATGTTTCATTCTATGTCAGGACCGGAGGCAAGGATTATGCAGGTTCAAAGCTTACTCCCCACCAAATAAGCCATATCCAGCACTGATTAAAAACAGAATCTTTTAAAGGTTTAGTCTGAGGACCTGTCTGCCGCATTCACAATGTCTTCGAAATGGATGCCTAAGCTGAATGCCTTCGAACTCATAGCCCCCTTGCCTAATGTGCACTGTATGCCTTGGAGTCAATACCAACTTCCTGCATGACCCACCCGACCTAGTGGGCTATGGTAGGAGAAGAGACCGCCTTATGCAGTTTACGCTGAGCAATAAGGAGTTGCAGTTCACCTGGCGGCCTAAACTCCTCTGACATCTCCTTATATGCCTTTAAGGCACTGACCATACAAAGCTTCAGAGAATCCAGGAAGGCTGGATAGGTAATGATTCTGGTATGGGACTTAGTCCACCTACTGACTGTAAAAGACACTCCAGATGGGGAAAACATTCTAACTGTAATATCCAGGGACTATTCATCCGAGACTCGTCTGCAGGATACCAGGCATAGGAGCATGGCCAACTTCACTGTAAGTTCCTTTTGAGACAAAAACCTGTTAGGATGCCAAGACAAGAATAAGCTAAGCACCTGATTCACATCCAAGAGCACTTAGTAGCGCGGTTCTGGTAAGAGGGACAGGCGGATCCCCTGAAGGAGCCGGCAGACAAAAGGGTTTTCCCCCAACGGGGCGCCCTCAATCGGCGCGTATCCCGCAGAGATGGCCATATGGAAGGCATTATTCGAGTGATAAGCCAAGTCCTTTTTTGACAGACTGGCGACAAAATTAAAAACCTGTACTGTATTGGGGACCACAGGATCAGCACCCCATCGCGGGCACCGAGGTGTCCATTGTGTCCATGTCGACCTGTACCGCTTGACTGTACTTTCGGCCCAGGACTTGTACAAGAGGTCATCAGCCTGTCTCGAAAGGCCCAGGGCCATCCATCGTCCTCTGTAATCCACCATGCCATCAAGCACAAACAGCCCTCCAGCACCATCCAGTGAGGAATCTGGTCCGGATTCAGAAGAAGAGTCTGGAACAGCGGCTGACGGATTGGAAAATCCCAAGAAAGTTCCATCAGAACTGGAAACCAAACTTGAGATCTCCAAATGGGAGTGATTAGTACCACTTCCGCATGCTCTTTCCTGACCTGGGCAGAGGCCCAGGTGATCATTGCAAACGAGGGAAAAATGTAGCCTTATTCTTGACTCCAGTCATGGAGGAACGCATCAATCACCACTGCTTGCGGGTCCTGCCTCCAGATGAAGAACCTGGGCAGTTGATGATCCAGCCAGGAGGCAAACAGGTGAACAGAAAATAGGCCCCAACAGTCCTTGATCATGGAAAAACCTTACGGATTGAGTTTCCAAAGGCTGGAATCCCATTAGTGGCAGGAATGCCATTCGAGCATTGGATTCGCCCGTCTGCGGAGGTACTTTGCTGTGACCAATATATGGTGCTCTAGGCAGTATTGTCAAAAATTGTCCGTCAGATCTGACAGTACTTTGCATTGAGTTCCCCTCCAGGTACATGATGTATTGGACTGCTGATATGTTGTCCGTCTTGAGGAGGACGCAGGATTAAATCCTGTCCTTGGGCTAACAATAGAGTAGACCACAAAGGAGCCATGAGCTCCAAGCAATTGATATGCAACCTGTGTTCTTGTGGTGACCATGAGCACCCTGTGGAAAACTCCCCACACCTTGCACCCCAACCTGACCTGCTGGCATCGGAATCTATAACTAGGTCTGGAGTTGACCCGAAAATTGCTTTCCCATTACATGCTTCCATGTGGGAAAGCTACCAACCAATTTCCTCCTTCGCTTTGTCTGATAGGGGTACAAACTAAGAGTAGGTGAGCCCCTTCCACAAGTGATAAGCTTTCTTTGAGGCGTTGTAGGGCCCAATTGTGGAGGGGTCCCGGGAAGATGGCCTGAATGGACAATGAGAGCAAGCCCACCATGTAAGCGATCTGTCGCGACGAGGTGCTTTGCCTTGCCAGTGTTTTCCGCAACTCGTGCCGGATCTTCGTCACCTTCTGGAATGGAAAGCTCAATAAGGCTGTGGTTGAGCCTATCACAAAGCCCAAGAAGGTAGTTCTCTGAGAGGGGGCCAAGAGTGACATCTTCTCATTGATCACAAACCCCCAGATCCTCCAGAAGGTTCACTGCCATCTGCAATTTGATCGACAGATTCTGAGGGCACTGGGCTAGTAGGAGCATGTCGCCCAGATAGACGATAAGTTACATCCCCTGAGCCCGAAGGTGTTCCACTACTGGCTTGAGGATCTTCGTGGAGCACCAAGGGGCTGATGAGAGCCTGAAGGGCAGAGTGAAAAATGTAAATGATTGCTGACGCCACACGAATTGGAAGCAACACTGATGGGGTGGATAAACTGGAACCATCAGTTAAGCATCTTTTAGGTCTAGATGGACCATCCAGTTGAAAGGAAGCAGTACATCTTGGAGGAGGTGAATGCCCTTGATTTTGAAGTGGTGCTAGACAAGTCATACGTTGAACTCTCCGAGATTGATAACTGACCGTTGGCCCCCATCGCTTTTGTCTACCAGAAATAGGTTGCTAATAAAACTGTTGGGATGTGAAGTAGCCAGGCATACAGCCCTGTTGTCCAGGAGGACGTCTATCTCCATGTCTATGAGCGTGCCCGCCTGAAGCGAGAACTGCATTGGGCGTGTCCAGAATTCTTGACAAGTGAAACCATAGAATTCGATCTGAAACCCCCAAACCATCTGCAGTACCCACGCATCTTTTGTTATGGACATCCATGCATGGAAAAAAATCGACAGCTGGCCTCCTACTTTTCATTGGAAAGAAGGGTAAACACTCGCCGTTATTGGACGAGGAGGTGTTGTGTTCTTTGAATCCTCTTCCATCGAAGCGCTGGCCTATGGATGGGTAGAAGGTCACACTATGGACTGATATTGCCACTGACCTCTCCTGGAGCCTTGCCCCCTGGAGTGGAATTGGGAGAGTTCACGGCCCACCTGAGTGGTCCCTGCCCGTGGGCTGAAAATTCCCTTGATGGATGACTGGGCCTTATCCAAGGAAGTTAATGTGGCCACAAACTTGCCCAGCTCCTTGATAAAGGGCTCCTCAAAGAATCTGCACTAGGCCACCACCCACCCGAGGTCACCAAGCTTTGGGTCCACCTTAATGAGCAAGGAACAGCAGCATTCCATGGATAGTGGGTGTAAGAAAGTGGCTCTGTAAATACTGAACCAAAGTAAGGTTCAGTGTGCACAGAGTCCACAGTCCCCAGAGGTTTGGCAGAGGCTAAAGTTAGATATAACCTTACTCTCTAAAGTGGTAGCTTGGTCGAGCAGTAAGGCAGTATCAGAGGACAGTGTAAAGCATTTGTTGTACACACTCAGTCAGCAAATGGTCTCACACACTCAAGAACTGAACTCTAGGCCAATGGTTTGTATATAAAAATATATGCTTGTTTTATTTTAGAACCAACAATAGGTATCAAAATATACTTTCTCAGAATGAGATGCTTTAGATAAATACTTTCATTAGGCAATAGACTTTAGAATGCAATAGTTACAGTTGTTGCAATAAGCAACACAATTTCAAACACAATTTAACATTGAGCTCAATGGGAATTTCTGGTTAAATGCAATAGATTACTTTTTGGATTACTTTTCTTACCACAGGACTGGATCCTAGATTCAGTCCTGGGACATCTCCTGTAAACAGTTGAGTAAAAAAGTTTTGGTTACAGTTGTGATTTTTAAGGAATATTATTGCATTTTAAAAGTTGGCACTTAGAAACTTTTTCACATAGAATCACCAATGTTATCCTATGGGAGGAAATTCACTTAGCAGGTAAGTAGTGTTATCGTTACTTTTTCTTACTCAGTGTTGGATCCTGGATCCAGCACTGGTGCATCTCCAGTAAACAATTGAAAGAATGCGTTTATGTCACACAGACGATTTTTAACAAATATTTGTAAGTTTCAAAAATCGACACTTAGAAACTTTTTCAGCAAAAACCAGGCAATGTTATCCTATGGAAGGAAATTCAAGTTACCGGTAAGTACAGTTATGATTACTTTTCAGGGTCAGTGCTGGGCACCAAGATCCAGCACTGGGATCTCTCCTGATAACAGGTGAGTAATTTCGTTTTCGTTGATCGGACGATTTTTAGTGATTATTTTAAAGTTTCAAAACTCGACAGAAGAAATTTCAGTGTAAACCAGTCAATGTTACCCTATGGAGAAAATGTAGGTTATCGGTTTTCAGGTAAGTACTCGACTGGCAGAGTTAAGGTTCTGGGCATAGACTCAGGGGTCTCCCAGGGTCAGTGATGCACTGTTGTTGCACCCTCAGCGGCACTAGGGCGGCCGGGTGCAGAGTGTTGAGGCCCAATGTTATCCTATGGGGGATAGGGGCCTCCGGTTGGTGGCTGCTGGCGAGCAGGCCACAAGGTTGTGGGAGCAAAGCTCCTAGGGTTTAGGTCAGGGCAAATTGGGAAACAAGCCAGCACAAAAGGTGCACCCTCAGCGGCGCTGGGGCGGCGGGGTGCAGAGTACTGTTTTGGCGTCGGGTGCCCTGTTGTTTTCAATGGGGATTTTCGGTTTTGGTTTTCAGCTGCAGGCTCGGTCCAGGAAGACTTCCAGGAGGAACCAACAGCTGGGCAGGTAAGTTGGAGGGCTCGGGGACGTAGGTGCACCTCAGGTTCCTTTCTCCAGGGCGCAGGGCGGCTGGATGCAGGGGTGTCTTTTGAGGTCAGATTTCACCTTACCGGGCCACTCGCGGTTGGGGGGGGTCTCGTGCAGAGGCTGCAGGCGACGTCGGGGAGTCCTGGAGGGGTCAACCCACAGTGGACTCGGACTCTGGAGCGCTGGGGGACCTCGCTGGGAACGGTGGGCCACTTGAACTCGGGCTGTAGGCGACGGGTGCAGTAGTGGTACCAGGCGTCGGGTTTCTTTTTCCTCAGCAGGCTCGGAGTCTTTGTTTGGTGTTTCTTTTGAACAGAGCTGCTGTTCACAGGAGATCCGGTTTTTGTTGAAGGCAGTCAGTCCTCCCCGGGGTTCTGGAGGTCGCTGGCTGCAGGACAAGAAGATTTTTGGCGCAGGATCTCTGGAAACTGCAGACGGGCCGGTAGGGCTGGGGCCAAGTCAGTTGTTCTCTGCAGTCTCCTCTGCTGGGCGTCTTCTTTCGTCCTTTTTCTTCTTAGGTTGCGGGAATCTGAGGAAGGAAGGTTCAGGTTGCCCCTAAATACTAAATTTAGGGGCGTTACAGGTAGGTAAAGGGCAGGGACCAATGGGTCCCTTCCCTGGGGTGGGCACACCCCTATCCTGCCCCTCTCCTGTGGGAGGGGGCAGTAGCCTAGTCCTGATTGGGCACGGCTCCCCATCTTCAAGATGGCGAGAGCCCGGAGTTGTGCTTCACCTCGCCTCCCCCACCTGAGGGGTGGGGTTGGCAGAGGCTGGCACATCCCCTTTCCTCCCTTGGGGTTTCCCACCAGTCTTCCCGCCAGAGAGGGGGTCAGAACCGGTGGGGGCCAGTTGCTGAGTACAGCAAGTGGCCTGGAGAAGCTCACAAAGGCGGCATGCCTTTGAAGCTCAATGCAAAACACACAAGCTGATGGACGGAATGCTGCACATTGGCAAACATTCACCCCCAGTCACAGATCTGGGTTTAATCCATCGTTATTTTGCTTCACCACGCCACCCCAGTTCAGACATAGCCATATGCAAATCAGTCTTGACCCTGTGCCTCATGGGAACAGTCGAGACCGAACTGCCAAGCCATGTCTTCCCTGGACCGGAATCAAGCATCCTAGGACCGGTTTCAGGCTATCAGCCTTCATCAGCCAGGATAGCTTGACTCCAGTGGCGCAGTGAAGCTTCCCCTGCCCATCCTGGGGGAGGAGACATAGCACCTCGCCCAGGATGTGCATTGTTGCAGGCCCAGGAGAGCGGATGGCTCTCCACCCAGGGGTCCAGCAACATGTCTGCTGTGTGGCAGCCGGGGCAGCCCCTCAGACAAGATGTGAATTGTAGGTTAGGTTCAGGGGGCAACTCTAAGTTGCCCTCTGTCGTGCATTTTACATTAAATCCCACACTGGCATCAGTGTGGGTTTAATGTGCTGAGAAGTTTGATACCAAACTTCTCAGTCTTCAGTGTAGCCATTATGGTGCTTACAGTGCCCAGGAATGGCCCTGGGTACTGTAGGGGCACAGGGCTCATGCACCTGTGCCCACACCACTGGCATAGTGCACCCAGCTAGAGGGGTGACTGAGGTATGCCAGAGCAGTGTGTTTGTGGGCATGGCACACAGGGATGTGTGCCATGTCGACTCTCTGTTTAGTTCTGCACCAAGACACTCAGCCTGCAAAGGCAGGGTGTGTGTGTCAGGGTACAGGGCCTCTAAGGGTGGCACAATAAGTGCTGCAGCCCTTAGGGGCCTTCTCTGGTCACAGTGCCCTGGGTACCTAGGGTACCATTTACCAGGGGCTTACCTGTGGCCAGAGATGCCAATTGGGTTTAGGCTTTAGTACAGTTTTTAGGGAAGGAACACAGGCCATGGGTACCTGATTGGCAGGGGACCAGGGCACACCAAGGAAAAGTGCATCAGTTATCAGGCAAAAAGTGGGGGGGTTACTGCAACAGAAACCCACTTTCCTACAGTGGGCAGTTGTCCTTGCCCAGAAAGATAATTGCTCACTGTGCCGAACCCGAGAGAACATCAGAGGATATAAGGGAGCCCAAAGACTTGGCCTCTTCTGCCATGTCTAATATTTTAGTAAGGGGCCCGATTATGTCCAACAGCTCATCCTGGCCTGATCTCAAGGATCTATTGATGCCCTTCTTGGAGTCATTCATGAATTTCGCCAGGAAGATGGCCCTCCTGGAGTCGATGCCAGGAGTCAGGACAACCTTGTCCTCCAGAGCGGGAAGGGAACATTCTGCTTGTAAGCAGCCATGAGCCTCCTTTTCCATTGGCTTCTGCAGGCACCCTGCTACATAGCTCACCACCTTATCCACTGGGGCCAAACAGGGGGCCTAGGGTGGAGGATGTCATCAGGGTCCAACATGTCCAACCCTGCATCCAGGGGAGAGGGCTCAATGGGGGAAGGGTCTTGGGAAGGGTGCCAATGCCTCAAGGGGCCTGCCTCCTCGGCAGAGTCTCCTTGGGAGTTATCATCAGGGAGGTATGGCGAGCACAACTGCAGAGGCTCAGGGAAAGCCACAGAGGGTGCCAGGGGCAATATAAGGGGGTGGGGCAGGGTCAAGAAGGCTCTTTTGAGATGGGCAAATGCGTCATGCTCCACCCCGGCCTCTCGCCTCTTTTTTGGTGGTAGTGTGGCCTGCCCCTTTGGGGGTTGAGAGGAACCAGACGGCCCAGGGGCCCCTTCAGGCTCGTGGTTTAACCTGGAAGCCCTGGCACATTCTCACACTATTTCAATCAATCAATCAAACATTTGTAAAGCGCACTACTCACCCGTGAGGGTCTCAAGGCGCTGGGGGGGGAGGGGTGCTGCTACTGCTCGAATAGCCAGGTCTTGAGAAGCCTCCTGAAGGTTAGTAGGTCCTGGGTCTGCTGTAGGAGGATGGGGAGGGTGTTCCAGGTCTTGGCGGCAAGGTGGGAGAACGATCTGCCGCCGGTGGTCGCTCTTCGGATGCAGGGGACGGTGGCGAGGGCGAGGTCGGCGGAGCGGAGCTGTCGGTTCCTGGTGTAGAAGGTGAGTCGTCTGTTGAGGTATGCCGGTCCGGTGTTGTGGAGCGCCCTGTGTGCGTGGGTGAGGAGCTTGAAGGTGATCCTCTTGTTGACGGGAAGCCAGGGCAGGTCTCTCAGGTGTGGTGTGATGTGGCTGTGGCACGGGATGTCGAGGATCAGGCGAGCAGAGGCGTTCTGTATGCGTTGTAGTCGTTTCAGGAGTTTTATCGAGGCTCCTGCGTAGAGGGCGTTTCCGTAGTCCAGCCTGCTGCTGACGAGGGCCTGGGTGACTGTTCTTCTTGTTGTGGTGGGGATCCACCTGTTGATCTTGCGGAGCATGCGGAGGGTGTTGAAGCAGGAGGACGAGACGGCGTTGGCTTGCTTGGTCATGGAGAGTGTTGAGTCGAGGATGAACCCCAGGTTGCGTGCGTGGTCGGTGGGTGTTGGTGCTGCTCCCAGTGCGGATGGCCACCAGGAGTCGTCCCATGCTGAGGGGGTGGAGCCGAGGATGAGGACCTCTGTCTTGTCCGAGTTCAGCTTCAGGCGGCTGTTCTTCATCCACTCGGCGACGGCTTTCATTCCGTCCTGGAGGTTGGTTTTGGCGGTGAGGGGGTCCTTGGTGAGGGAGAGGATCAGCTGGGTGTCGTCGGCATAGGAGATGATGTTGAGGTCATGCAGGCGGGCGACGTGGGCGAGCGGAGCCATGTATATGTTGAACAGTGTCGGGCTGAGGGATGATCCTTGGGGTACGCCGCAGATGATCTCGGAGGCTTTGGAACGGAAAGGGGGGAGGCGGACGCGCTGGGTTCTGCCGGAGAGGAAGGAGGTGGTCCATTCCAGAGCCTTGTCTCGGATCCCTGCGTTGTGGAGGCGTGTGCGTAGGGTGCGGTGGCAGACCGTGTCAAAGGCGGCTGATAGGTCTAGGAGGATGAGGGCCGCGGTTTCGCCGTTGTCCAGCAGGGCCCTGATGTCATCGGTGGTGGCGATGAGGGCAGTCTCGGTACTGTGGTTGCTGCGGAACCCGGACTGGGACGGGTCCAGGATGTTGTTCTCCTCGAGGTAGCGGGTCAGCTGTCTGTTGACGGTCTTCTTGATGACCTTCGCTGGGAATGGGAGCAGGGAGATGGGCCGGAAGTTCTTGAGGTCCCTCGGATCCGCCTTGGGTTTCTTCAGTAAGGCATTGATCTCGGCGTGCTTCCAGCTCTCCGGGAAGGTCACGGCCTTGAAGGAGATGTTGATGGCCTTGCGGAGATGGGGTGCGATGGTGGTGCTAGCCTTGTTGAAGATGTGGTGTGGGCATGGGTCTGACGGAGATCCGGAGTTGATGGTGTTCATGATTTTGATGGTCTCGTCGTCGTTTATGTTGGTCCATATGATCAGGGGATCGATGTGGGTTGTGGCCGTGGGGTCTGAGGTGTCGGTGGTTGTCGGGGCGGTCAGGTTGTTGAAGCTGTTGTGGATGTCTGCGATCTTGCGATGGAAGAAGGTGGCGAGGGAGTCGCACAGGTCTTGCGATGGTGGGATGTCGTTGGGGTTGGAGCTGGGGTTGGAGAGTTCCTTCACGATGTTGAAGAGCTCTTTGCTGTTGTGTGCATTGTTGTCGAGTCGGTCCTTGAAGGAGGCCCTTTTGGCGGATCTGATGAGGTGATGGTGTCTGCGGATGGCGTTATTGTGGGCTGCGTAGCTGTCTGGTGTCTGTTCGCGGTGCCATTTCTTCTCTAGTATGTGGCAGGTTTGCTTGGAGGCCTGGAGGTATGCGGTGAACCAGCTGGCTTTCTTGTTAGTGTGTCTGTTGGAGGGTTTCTTGATCAGGGCGAAAGTGTTGGCGCAGTTGTCGATCCAACGTCTGAGGTTACGGGCAGCGGTGTCGGCGTCGGTGGGGTCGGCGGGTGGGCTTCGGGCGAGGGTGGTGTTTAGCTGGTCTTCGGTGATTTTGCTCCAGCTGCGGCGGGGGATCTGTTGAGTGCGGTGGTGCATGGTGGGTTTCCGGAAGGTGAAGTGGATGCAGCGATGGTCGGTCCAGTGGAGTTCGGTGGTGTGGCTGAAGGTGACGTGGGGGCTTGCGGAGAAGATGGGATCAAGCATGTGGCCGGCAGAGTGGGTGGGCATTGTGACGAGCTGTCTGAGTCCGAGGTTGGCGAGGTTGTCAATCAGGGGGGTGGAGTTGGTGTTGTTGTTGTTCTCAAGGTGGAAGTTCAGGTCTCCGAGGAGGATGTAGTCCGTGGAGGCGAGGGCGTGCGTGCTGACGAAGTCGGCGATGGAGTCGCTGAACTGGGGCCAGGGTCCGGGGGGTCTGTAGACGAGAGTTCCTCTGAGGGTGGTGTTGGGATCGGTGTGGATCTGGAAGTGCCGGTGTTCGGCGGTGCTGAGGGTGTCGTCGGTGCTGGTCGAGACCCTGAGGGTGTTCTTGTGGATGATGGCGATTCCCCCTCCTACTCTGTTGGGGCGGTCCCTGCAGGTGATCTTGTAGCCGTCGGGATGGCAATGGCGATGTCGGGTGCCGAGGAGGCGTTCATCCAGGTCTCTGTCAGGAAGGCGACGTCCGGGGAGGATGTGTCGAGCAGGTCCCAGAGTTCGACGGCGTGTTTGCGTGCGGAGCGGGTGTTCAGTAGTATGCATCTGAGGTGGTTGCGACCTGTCACGGTGGGTGGTTTGGCGGCTCGGATGCTGGTGAAGCTGCAGCTCCGGCAGGAGAAGGGTCCTTTGGTGTGCTTCGGGGCGGCCAGGAAGCAGGTGTGCGGTCGTCCGGTGTTGAGTGCATGGAGGGTGTTGGCGTCGTAGTGGTGTCGGGTGTCGTGGCATTCACGGGGGCCAGGGGGTCTGGCGCTGGGTGCAGTCCAGGTGCGGACGGGCGCAGACGGGCTTGCCTTTGGCGCGCCTTTGGCACGCCAGCTGCGCGCGTCCGCTGCGCGGAGGGAGGAGCAGCTGGGAGGCGGGAGCGGGATGACGAATGGGCAAGCAGGGGGGCGGGGACGCAGCAGCAGGAAAAACGGGCGAAAATCAGGGGCACAGAAGAAAAGGGGAACAATAGCAACAAATATCACGGACAGCAAAAACAGGATACAAAATACAAACCAGGGGCACAGAGGCTAAAAGGGAGACAACAACAGCAATATATCACGGAAGCAATACAGTGAAACAAAATGCAACCGAGGCACAGGGGCCTCGAACCTACGGCGGTGGCAGAGAGCAGAGGGACACGGGCACAAAGGTGGTGCTGTGCGGCGTGGGGGAGCGACCTACCTGAATCGCGAGGCATTGTTCTAAAGGGCCCATAGCCTCTACTGCTGCCCTGTAGATAGAGACATCTACTGCCTCATAGAATTCATCCTGCGATGGTAAGAAAGAGAGGGAGTCCCTTTCAAAAGGCGTGCTATCAGGCGTCTCCATGAAGTGAGCACAAAGGGACCCACCAAGGGAATGCTAGCAGGCACAGTGCTGTCGGTTTTGGTATTGGCGGTCCAGTAAAGGTATGTGTTTGGGCCAAGCCACATGCTTTAATGGGTCTGAGCTCGGGGACACCCCCCCTGTGCTTTATCTCTGGGGATGGCCTGGGATTGTGTTCACAACTGGGCTGAGCAGCCTCCGATGTAAATACAGACCCCATGGGGCCTCTTGAACTTAGGGCAATGCTGACCCATAAAAGGGCATCCAATTTTAATTTAGTGCAGCACATATAGACCCTGGCATGTGGGCGTCACTCTCCAAGCCAGGACAAAGATCCTGAGGCTACTGCAATGCACGACTCCAGATCCGCTTCCGACGAGATTCGAAAACTGCGTGTCGTGGGCCGGGAGCTGTGCTGACCACAGCACCACCTGGTGGGCAGAGGACTGCACCGCGCTGTCCCAGTAAATATTGTCAACAAAGCTGGTTGCATAGGAGCGTGATAGCATTCCTGCAGCCTAATTACAGTGCGCACAGTGAGCATAAAGCCTGAAACACACAGAGAGAGGAAGAAACATGACTTGTCTCTAGCTGCGAGCAGCGAAGAAAGAGGCAGTTACAACAGAAACAAAGGACTTCACTGGGACTTTTGGCAGCTGATTGGCAGTTGTTGTTGTTCCATTCCTAAGTGTTTCTGGGAATGGTAGTTTTTGTTTGATGTTACTAAATGACTGCTGTAAAAATAAAGCGAAGAAAGCTAAAGCATAATCCTTGCCTCCCGTGCTGACATAGAATTAACATGTCTGAGTGACTTTGACCTATGGGGACAATGCCCTAGATGCTATTGCCGATCTTTAGAAATGTTGCTTGCAACAATATTGAACATAGGCTGACATTGACTTTATTGAGAAACGTGTCACTATGCAATGTATGCCATGTTAAAAACACACGGGCATATTCTCAAGGACTTATCGCCGAGTTAGCAGCACTTTATCGCAGCCAAAGTGGCGATAAATTCATCGCACCATTCACAAGCAAGTGCTAACAACCGATATCACCAGTTTACCCGTGATAGCAGCCGCAAAAAACATCGCCACGGCTGACACCGGCAACTAACGCTAATGAGATGCAGAGGAGGCGTTGCCGTGCAAAAACCCGCGAAAACACCACTCCGCAACATTCTCTACGACCAGCCAGATCGGCGATAAGATCCAAAAACATGCGATAAGGCGCGTTAGCAGCATGGATTTAACACCTGCTCCTACCTGGTGCTAAGCCGGACGACAACCTGAACCATAAAAGGGAGCCCAGCCCACAGCCACACCAGAAGAACAACAGATGCCATGGAGCTACTGATCATGCAGCTCGGAGCCCCAAGAGGGCCACAACACCCACCGCCACCACCGCCAGGACCCCCACCCCCCCAAAACCCACCCGGACTACCACAGAGGCAGCGCAGACAAAGACACCGGACCTTCCGAAAACGCACCAGCCTCCGAGACTTAACGCCAGAGGAAGTCATTGCCCACTACAGGCTCAAAAGGACAACCATCCTCCGCATCCTGACCCTCATTGCCCACAGGCTGACGGTACCAACACAGCAGAGAACCAACATCCCTCCGCAGACAAAGCTGCTGGCCGTGCTGCACCTGTTGGCCTCTGGGACCTTCCAAACAACAACTGCCATAGTCGGAAGAGTCTCACAGCCAGCCCTGTCAAAGTTCCTCACACCTGTCTTGGATGCCATCATCAGCTTGGTACCCCAGCAACTTTACTTCCCACACACTGCGCAGGAACAGCTGGAGATCAAGCAAGGCTTCTACGTCATAGCTGGCTTCCCGCACGTGTTGGGGGCAATCGACTGCACACATGTACTCCTCGTGCTCCCTGCCACCACTGCACACAATTACCGCAACAGGAAGCACACGCATTCCATCAATGTGCAGGCAATAGTGGACCACCGGGAACTCTTCACCAATGTTGTCGCCAACTACCCAGGCAGTGTGCATGATTCCTTCATCTTCCGACAGTCCATCATCAACCAGCGCTTTCAGGATGGCACCTATGGAAATGCACTGCTCGTCGGTAAGTAACAACTGAACACACCACACACCTCAACTCCACCAACATACAACTCACAACTCTGGGAATGCACACGTCACAAAATCACATACAACATGACAACCAACAAGCCCACATTCCAGACACGACAACACAACTCACTGTGGCAACCTGGGCTAGCCATGTACACAAGCCATCAACGGCATGGCACCTCAGCCACACAATAGCAGAATGTGGGGAGAGGTGGGAACCAGGCATTTGTGAAGGAGGCAAGTGACCCATGAATGTGAATGTACACAACGCCAAGTGTGGCGTGGATGTACTGGACAGACTTGAGTATGCAGACCACAGACATTTCCATGTCGACATACACTGCTGGTGTCTGCAGTGTACTGGACAGTGGACGCAACCATGTTACTGCAGCCAGTGGGAAAGAATGCGGAAATGTAGCTTGTTACATCCCCCCCTGTAAGCGTGAGCGGAGTGGGCTGGCCCGGCGTACACCAGGCCAGCATAGGGGTGTGAATAAAAAGCCTGTTACTCTGGGCGTGGTTCTCTTCCGGAATGGCCAACGTGTCTGCCAGGGCGGCCCCTCTCACCCCGCCACGAGGCCGACGCCGTGAGCGGCGGTGCCTGCGATCATGTGCGCCTGCTGCACCCCAGGCCACTGGTCCCAAGACCCATCTTGCTGCCCCAGCACACCCAGGCCTCACTGCTCACCTGCCGACACCGGTGTGTGTCAAAGAGGGCCCACCACGTGCCGGTGCAAGCTCCAAGCCCGAGGCCCGCGACCATGGCAGCCTCTTCAGACCATCACGGTCTCCGCGACACAGGCCCCCAGTACTCCTTTCTCATTGACGTACTCCACCGCTGCCTCCGGCCTACACTGCGGTCCAGTAGGTCACATATTTGGAACTGAGTCTTGATTTATTTATGGCAGAGTTCATACCATTGTACAGGCCTCATCGCAGACTGCATCCTCTTTCAGCTCTGGTGCCACTGACTCCGTGCCCCGAAATTCATGGACACTCTCTGGTTGAACTTTGGTGGCGTCTGAGTCTATGGCCTGAGTGTTGTCTTCATCATCATGTAGCTGATACTGACTTGGTGTCAAAAATGAGTCCGTAGCATTCATCTCCTCCATATTGCCTGAGTCTGCTTGGTACTGCCCTCTGTGTCATGCCCTGGAAGGACACCTTCCACTGTCCCCCAAAATCCTCCGCGACATTCACCTTGGACATCGACGAGGACCCTCTCAGCTCCTGCGGCCCTACCTCAGTGCACCGGTAGTCACCGTCCCGTGGCGGTGTTCCATGTGCCGGCCACTGTGCATCCGGGGCCACTGACTCCGTGAAGCTCAAGTCATGGACCCTTGCTGTTTGAACTGTGAACTTCTGATTGTCTGATCACTGTTGTAGTTGTTGCCAGCACCAAACACTCCTTGAGGGCTGGCTCACACTCACCCCATACCCATCCAGCACAGGCGTCACTGGACATGTGACCCTGGCAATAAAAGAGGCCGGGCGCAGGTGCCCGTAGCCAGTTCCACAAACTATCTAAGTGTGTCCGTGTGGTCATTGTGTATGCATGAGGGCCCCGGGCCCTACCACATTGCATTGTGCTGTGTACAGCGGATGCAACCATGTCACCTCAGGCAGTGGGTGAGACCTGGGACATGTAGCTGTGTCGTACCCCCCTGTAGGCGTTGCAGGAGCGGGCTGGCATACGACAGTCCAGCGTAGGGGTGTGGATGATCACCGTGGGGCTCTTGGCGTGGTTAAGTGTTGGGCTTGCCAATGAAGTACCTAATGCGTGTGTCTCTGTTGTAGTGTCGGCGCCACCCGTCTCGCAATGGACAAAGTTGCAATGTAACATGCCCCAGGAGTGCGGGCTCGGCCGAAGGGATAAATGAATGAGCGCAAGCCCGCTCGGGGTCCGGGATCATACATGCCAACTGTTGTGTGTGTATCGCTATTGCCACAGCACATGCCAAAGGTCTTGCCTCGACCGCATCGCGAGTTCAGCCAGCCATGGACTCTACATCTGTGCCCGCCCTATCCTTACCATAGGCCTACACACACGTGGCCGCTCACCTTCAACGTACAACATCACAGTGTCGTTGTCATGCTTGTGGACATGTGCAGACAGGCATGACAATGGTGTGCCGTAGGAGTGCAAGTGATGCAACCGCGCAGCGCACACAAGTAATTAGGCTCGGGGGGAGGGAGGAGCAGCAGTGAGGCTACGTTATACACATTCATGGCGCTCATTTGCTACAAGCAGTACATGTCACACAGGAATCACTATGACACACATATCACACGCCAATCAACTAGTGAGCCTGCCAACACATCATGCAGAACCAACTATTGACTCATGTCTCTCTGCACTGTCACAGGTGATCAAGGATATGCACTCTGCCCTTGGATGATGACACCCCTCCGAGCCACGAACACCCAGGCCCAGAGGCAGTACAATGCGGACCACAGACACACCAGGGGCATCGAGGAACGCACATTTGGCGTGTTGAAGTCATGTTTCAGGTGCCTGGACATCACAGGTGGGAGGCTCCTGTACAGCCCAGACATCGTGTGCAAGATGATCGTTGCATATTGTGTGTTGCACAACATATGTGTACGCACCAATGCCCCATGGTTACGAGTGCCAGATGCACCGGACGATGATGAGGAAGATGAGGCAGGTGGACCACACCCCACTGCAGCTGCAGCAGGAATAGCCCGTAGGAACAACATCATTGACAATTTCTTCACCTGAGGACGTCACATTGTGACAGTCCTTAGCAATCATGAGACAGTACAAAATGGCCACAGGCACAGCATGTGCAAATAAATTCATTTCAACACACATTCCCTGAGTTTCTGTATGTGTGCTGCAGTGTGGCACGGGGATCAGGGACATGATCCAGAGTCATTGTGCAGTGTGCTCTACTTAATTGTGCATGTGTGCCATTGTGCCCATCCTCCCCAGACCCCCCAGTCCCTGGTCGGTACTCACCCTGTTGATGTTGTGTCAGGTCATGTTGAGCAGTGTCCCGATCCCCGACTCCTGGCACCGTATCCCGACTGATGACTGTGGCCACCATTTTCTCAATGTCATCCAGCTCCTGGTGTGCCGCTGGTCCCCCACATCCAATCTGCGTTGATGCTTTCATGTTGGCATCGAGTTTCTTCTTGGTTTTGCCCTTCACATCATTCCAGCAACTCTTGACCTTTTCTATTGTCCTCCTCGACACTCTGACTGCATTCACGTTGTTCACGATGTGCTGCCATATTTCCGTTTGTGTTGCCGATGACACAGTGGAGGTGACGAACAGTTGTTGGTAATGTTCTGTCACCTCCGTGACGATGATCCTGTTTTCCTGCGGACTGCACCCCGTCTTCCTCTTCCTCTTCTCCTTGCCCTTCCTGGGGTTCCTGGCTGGTCGTCTGTAGGGCTTGTGGGGTTCGCGTTGTCCCCTGCACTCGGTCCGGGTGCGTCCATGGTGCTACGCAGTTACATTTTTTTCTCTTTTTTTTTTCTCTGCTTTTATAGTGCATTTTCCCGCATGTCGCGTGGGAATCGCAGGCCTGTCGCTGGTTATCGCTGATTTTTGTTTCGCGATTTGGGACATCACAACTTTTTGGGCGTTCGTGTTTCGCATTTTTTCGGCGCCGCGTTAATTTTTACACTGGCATTTGTCGCGTTATCGTGAGACTATCGCATGGTGCCGCCGGGTTCAGAATACTGCGTTAACACGGTGTTATTTTCCCGCGATAGTCTGCGATGTGAGAAGTTGCGTTAAGCGAATTTGACGATAGTTAACACACGTTCTTGAGAATATCCCCCACAGATATTTACTGGTAGTCATTATTTGGGCACACACAAACACTTCAGCACATTAATCTAGCTAGAATAGGTTGCGAAAATAACTTGGTTTACGGCAAGTCATGTTTCCTAATGTTAGGTTATTTTGGTGCGTATATGGTGCAGTCGCTCAGTATCCTTGGACATTACATATGTGCTATCTGCAGTATTGTTTCTGACCTGCTGCAGCAGGCCCCAGCGATGACAGCAAGGCACTGGGAATAGCGAGTATCAGCATGCACTGGGAAACAGCTGCACTGCTCGGCTAACCTCTGGGACAATCTGCACTCAATATGTGTTTGGACAGGTTTGGGTAAGAATTGAGGTCACTGCTCTGTCAGAGAAACATGTCAGCTTTGCCTGTCAAAAACTGGAAATGAGGCAGAGCCGTCTTTTTTCCATTTCCTGCCAAATAACTTTTTGTTTTGTGTTTTTTTTATGTTGAACGAGGTCAGAGTTCAAACACCTAAAAAGGAGCAGGTTTTCCGTTTGTGGCACCAGCAGTGTCAGATGTGGTGAAGAAGGTGGCGCCATCATTATTATTTCGCTGTTATCATAACCTCTAATCACCTTGTGCTGCCAGCCCGGATACCTCTTGCACACCAATGAACTGAAACAAACTGTGAACAAATGAAAGGCATCAAGGGAAGTGGTGAGAGCAAAGAACAGTAACAATATAAAAGTATCATGACTGACCCACCGTCTGCACAAACAAGCAGAAAATGTGAGAAAGTACACTTTGCCTTTCATTTGTTCAGTCACTCAATTAACACTCAATTTACTTTTTAGAAATGTGCCGCTGTTTTGGTGAATTTATGACACAAGTAATCCTAAAACTAAAAAGGATTTTGGGATTTATTTTAAGGATTACACAGTTGGCTAAAATATGTATACTCAAACAAATGTAGAATGTTTTTTTTTTTTTTATTTTTATTTTTTTTTTTTTTTTTACCCCATAACGCATCACTGCTGATATGCTTGCATCTCTTCGCTGAGAATTCCATATTATTAAACACATTGGAAAAGTCCGGATTTTTATTAATATTTCAGCTTTTCTCCTGATATGCTGATTGGATTTATGAAGTGCTCTTTGAATCGCGATGACATCTCATAAGACTGACACCGGTGGTTCTGGTGTGCGCATACAAGTGATGTGTTGGTGGGGGGATCTCAATAAGTGGGGAGGGAGCTGATTATCAACAGCCCCTTGGATGCAAGTCAAGCCGGGAAGAGTTGATGCTCCTCTCATCCAAGTGCAATCCTGCCAGCGTTACACGCCGGAGGCAAACTCTGACCTAGTTCACTCTGTTTGTTACAGAATTGTTCAGTGAATGATCAAATGTACCCATGTTCATTTTAAAAGGAAATCCGGCACCAACTGATACCATATAAAGAGAAATATGTGTTTGAGGAGCGGGTGTGGTAGGAGAACTGTAGATCAAATGCTCCCCTCTATCCTCACGTGATTTCACCCAAAGAAGTCTGAGTAAATGTGTCTGTTGTGGAAGCATTTTTCCACAGCTATATTTTATGCAATAAATAATTATGAACAGAAATAGATTTTATGATGGATCCAATATGCAAATGATGAATTAATGTGATTATGATTTAAACAAGTATAATATGAGGTATTGAAGTGTGTTTATTAACATAAGTTAGTTATGCCACATTTATGTGAAAACTCCATCTTGGATAAAATGGATGCTGTATCTGTCATTCACACCCTAATTCACCCCCTCCCATCATCTCCCTCTGCTCATTTTCTCTCCTCACTAGCTCTGCAGAGCGAAGACAGCTGATATAATGGATCATTCCTACAGTTATGAATACAAAGCATTCAATTAATTTTCCAGTGTTCATGATGTGTTGCAACATCCAAGGTCTTTTTGCTGTTGTTCCGCTGTGTAGACTGGTCCTATTCATTTGTGTTAACTGATATTGTGGAAATTTTTACCTTTTGTTTGAACATCTCCGGAAGGCAATAGCAAGGAAGATGCTGGGTGCTTTCTTGAAATAGGATGGTTAAGATAATGACGATATACCTTCTGATATCCTTAATAATTGTTACCTACTTTCATGCCCTGATGAACTTTCTGTTTTAGCTAATTTGCTATGCAGGATTGTGTATGAGTACCCCTTGATTCTGGGGGTGAGCAAGATTTGTGAGAACCATATGTGGTAATTTGCCTTTTGAGGAAAATATTGTGTTTTTTGGAATTTTGGGGTGTCTAAAAAAGTTTTCTGCTCCCACACTGTCACCATACTGCATAAATTGTGCTCCCAAAGGCAGATTCATCATATGTGTAAGTCTATGTCACTTTAATTGGTATTGAAGCATTGTTCTATGCCAAAAGTCCTACGCTTAGGGTACACAAATAGAAGAATGTGCTCAGATGATAGACCAACTGGCCCAGACATGTAGCCATATAACTGGGAAAGTATCACTTTGCAGAGAGACTAGAACAAACAACTTTCTGGCCAACAACTCCAAAATCAACAGTTACTATTTAGTATGCATCTACTGCACAGTCTTTGGGCAGTACAGACTGAGGAGCAGGGCAAGTTAATGCTACTGAAAAACCTTTATTCAGGTAGGTAACCAGCAATATCTCTGGTCTTCAACAGTGTTTTGCTCAAATGCCTGTCTTGAAGTTGCTCTACAACTTCTCATCGTGGATTGGTTTGGTGAGGTAGCTAGACTGCTCTGCTTGGGAGTTTTCTCTCTCAGTTAGAATTGTTGTAATGGAGTGAGGGGTTTTGACGGAAGCCTGAAATTCTCCACTGTTGCTTTCAGATGTTTTGTTACAGTCATTGAGGAACACCCACTGGGTTATACTTTTACAGGGAAGCCGTGCCTCAGACTGAAATCATGTTAAAGAAGTTTGTGTTTTTCAAATAGACACCCACTTTCTAGAAGGTTCTACTTTTTACCATGTTAGATTTTGTCTTAAAACCTCCCCTCAGTAGGCCTAATTTAAGAAGTGAATTCTCACGGCACATTGATACCAACCTTGGAAAAATGAATATGCACAACTGGAACAGTAGTTCAGAGAAGCTCCAAGGAGGCATGTACAAATGCAAAGAGAAAAACGAAGTCCAAACAAATTGGTCAACTGTGTTGACTCAGAAACTACATAGAAAACCCAACCACATATGACAATCTCAAAAACACCTTGGACTAATTCACATAGGTAACTTACACTTTTGAGTAAGTTTACACTTTGAAGTAAATTTACTACATTCAGTACTCATAAACCCAGAGTGTGAACTTACTACAAATGTGTAAGTTACACGTCTCCATCCCCTGAGTATTCAAATTGGCTTACTGTTGTGTGGATGGGTGACGTCCCTCCCTAAACCCCTAATGCTATCAAAACCCCTATGACTCCTCTGTAATACAATCCCCTTTTGTAGTGAGTCTGCCCCTTCTCTAAGCCACTCTTCTGTATCCCTACCGCATTTACTACTAAAACCTATACTTACTTGTGCAGAGACTCCCTAGTCGAGGCAGAAAGCACACATAAGTATAGGTAATGCTATGATGTAAAACTTTGCATGTAGTTTGTGAATTGCAATTTTAATGGGAGAGGAATCCGCACAGGCCAATAAATTCTCCCTTGTAATTTATCATTTTTTGTAAGCAAATCTTTATAGCAATCAGTAATAAAACTACTATAAGTAATAATGTCATAAACAGTTGTATCACAAATGTAGATAGAACATTATAAGATATATCCATGAATTTCACTATTGATTTTTATTTTCATGTGGTGCGCCTTCCAAATATAGTTGAATTCATTTACAGTAAATCTATTCACAAATCAAGGAAACAAGCGAAACGCTGCAGTAATCTCAAAGCACATTGTCACTAGTCCACTTGCAATAGGGGATGCATTCTCATTTAAAAAAACCCTATCATACTATGAGCCATGTGAGGCGTTCAGAAATACAAGGTTAACTTGGATGAGAGAGCAAGTGAGCCTTGGGTTGTGAGGTGGCAAGACATCAAAACAATCAGAGGCTAGAATGTCACAGTTGGTTGTTTTTTGAAAGGATCCTGAAAGAGCAACCTCCCAAATACTTTGTGGTCCTTATACAGAAGGAAAGCTGTCTTCCAAACGACTTGGCCAGCAAGCATGTTTTAGACTGGCAATGGGGTCAGAAGGTAAAACATAATTTTTGAAGAAGGATAAATCTCTGTTTGTGTAAAATAAGTGGACAAAGACCACAGCTATGTCGACTAAATAGACCACATAAATACAAACCTGTCCCTGCATACTAACCATATATTCTGTTGCACAATAAACCAAATAAAATAAGTTGATGATTATTACTTCCATTTCCATAGTATGTATGCCATTATTTTCTCTTAGGACCATACATGTACATTTTATTAACTTTTTCTCCAGATTCTCATTACTCCATTATATTTTGTTTTTACTCTTGTACCCTCTTTGCCTTGCCACCGCTCTTCAGAATTCATTTCACTTTCCTTATCTTTGAAACGTTTATTCCGAAACATAATGTTGTTACCGTGTTTGCATTATCTGTTGTGTTCGCCATTGTGTATCCTGTACTTTGTCTATGTTGTACTAGGCACCAAAAGTTAGTTAGACAGAGAGTGCTGGGATACAAACTCGAACTTGACGTGATGATATCTTTGCATATCACTAGAGATGAGGGAGTTTGAAAATTCTGACGATTCTCACCAGTACACAGTTTTATGCAAAGTTTGCCAATTTCGCTAAGCCTGAAATTGACAAAGAACCTTACTTAGAATTGGCAAATATGGAACATCAGCCAGAAAATGTGCGGAGGTAAAATGTTTTGTCTGCCACAATTCAGAGTGAATTAACGTCAATGGTACTGTAAATACGGTGGATTAGGCATCTGCCATTTCCATGCAGATGTCCAGCTCTGCCAAACTCTAAGTAAGGGATAAAATATATTAATAAGAAAAATTAAAAAATGGTTCTGCTGCTCTGCTTTTACACACCCATGCATGAGGCACGAGGCACTATACTCTGTTGTCTTTGTCCAATTGTGGAAGTCTTAGGGCAGAATGTCCCGGAGTGAGGAAAGGAGGCAGTGTGACAGAGTAGCTGCCATTTTCCTTTCTCATTTTCACCTGAATGGCAGGGGGGGAACACAGGCCTCTTCAGCCTAATGTTCTGTCTGTGATGGGTGAGATATCAGACTCATGAACTGGGGAAAGTGAACTATTTGAAAAACTTGGTAAGTCTTTGTAAGGTGCAAAATTCTCTGCACTCACCGTGTTATACTTTAAATTTCACCCACCGCACATATCACACAAATATTTAGCTCTACAACCACTCTGTAGAGCATGGTGACACATATCTGAGAGTTAACCGGTCAATAGTTTGAGAATCAAAGGGGCAGATGTATCAAGCAAAATTGCGTTCGCAAACGCCGAAATTCGCAGAATTTCGGCGTTTGCAACGCAATTTTGCTTAGTGGTATGTATTAAGGCAAAACTGCCTCGCAAACTAAGGAATCGCAAAATTTGCGATTCCCTATTTTGCGATTGCATTTAAGGAATCGCAAATTGCGATTCCTTAAATCCAATGTAAGAAGCACCAAAAAAGTGCAATTTGGCCTTAAGGAATCGCAAATTACCACCAACTTCAAGTTGGTGGTAATATGCGATTTCTTTGAAAAAAGCACTTTTTAGCATTTTTCAAAGTGCCATGTGGCGCACATACATGCCCTTAGGGCATGTATGTGCGCCACATGTGCACACATACATATTTCAGGGGTGCAACAGGGTGTCAAAAGGACACCCTGGCACCCTTGAAATTGCATTCTCAATTTGCGATTCTCTAATTGCGATTCGCAAATTGAGAATGTCTTCCCATTCATTCCTATGGGCCTCTACGCCCATAGGAATGAATGGGAAGGTATTCCTTAATTGCGAATCGCAATTTGCAATTGGCAATTAAGGAATATTAAGGAATCGCAATTATTATTGCGATTCCTACATACATAGCATTTTGCGATTCCTTAATAGCAATTCGCTAAAATTCGCTATTAAGGAATCGCAAATGCAATCCTTGATACATCTGCCCCAAAGTCTTGTAATTTGTGTGCATTCCCGCACTCAACCATTATTCTGTATACGCTACACAAGAATCCGAAGTGCACACATTTCCTGAAATATAGGTTGGCATGAATGGTCATGTTCAATTGTTCTTTAGGATCCCAGAAGAAGGTGCAATTAAAGCACACACTAATACAGTGACATCAAACACTGGCAAGAATGGTTTGAACTTTTTGAGGACTTTTAGGAAGAGAATAGAAGTTATGATAATTGTATTGCGTGAGTTTTATGACTCGCGTACATATAAAGGTATCTGACGGTTTAAGAGTTTTGAAATGTCTGTGCTTTTAAGGATCTCAATATGAAATAAAGAATCCTAAGCTTTGGGTTGAATATTAACAGTAAATGAATGTTGTATATGTCCAGCAATAACAATGTCAATGTCTCTTATGTCACTCTTCATGTTTACCCACCAATGCAGCTCAATTATCTGAACCTGAACTACTACACTGGCTACATTAACATGCAATCGCTGTAGGCATCCAGAAAATGCCCAACATGTTCCACTCATGAACAACAGAGATGCGGTCTATAGAAGTACATTGGATACAGACAGTCAGAGTAAATGTTCTATACGGTCCACCCAGAAGTGACATGAGAGCAGCCCATGGGCATACACAGAATAAAGGCAGCCATTGTAATTTATATAAGAGTCTGTCCAGGAGGCAGAACAATGATCTGCAGATATGCACAAGAGAAACACAGTCATAGTGAATGGTCTTTACAGTCTACACAGGACTAATAGATGGACAATTTGTAGCCATCCACTTTTTATAGACAACCCTAGTCCCTAAGATCTCAGTTCTGCGTGCAGGTTCATATAGAATCTAGAACAATATGACAAACATAATGGGTTAAATCAGGGAGGTTATGGCTTAATGCCTCACTTACATAAGTACCATTTAGCCCTTTGTCATCAACAATTATCAGCACAGGCAACATTTTACATTGTGCTGTTTGTGAGCCCCTCAGAAGCGACAGAGGAGCAATCCCTAAATGCTCCTGTAAACGTCAGCCTCGATAAATGCTCTATCTGGTCCATCCCGGAGTAACAGAGAGGCAGCCCATGTCATACACTGTTTACATGCAGCCAGGATCAATGTTCTCTAGTTGCCCCCAGGAACTATAGAGGTGGAATCCAGAGCATGCACTGATGCCAAAAAGCCAAGTAAGTTCTCTATGGAGTCAATCTGTGAGTGACATGGTGGAAACAACATAGTGCATACCTGTCAACCCTTGTACTAATAGTCTTGGTTGGTAGTACAGCAATTCTCCTGAAGGTGAGTAGTGGCTAAGGGAAGGGTAGATGTGAGATCATTGTCAAGGGGCAGTGGCTTATCCCTTTGGCTCTAACAGACTCAAACAGGAATGGCCCCACAATAAGATGGCCCTTATACTTTTGTTCTTCCCAAAGCTGGATGCCAAGACTGGATGCCTTAAAAGATCTGACTTGATTGTTACAAATGCCGCAAATTCCAATGTTGTCAAACAAAAACATGTACGATTTCAGACCCATCCCCGACTTTCACACTACATCTAATCTGCGTACTGGAGGAGATTTGATTAGCTTGGAAGATCACTTACCACTTTTTTTTTTTAAATAGATAAAACAATTAATGGTAACCCTGGGCAAGAATAGATATGTTAAGAAAGGGTATGATGAAGAGCTGACCTCCTCCTTAGCATTTTAATCTTCTAATGAGATTTATGTCAGTGCTTTCTCTGGGAATATAGGCTTTAAATCATTAGGGAAAGTTAAGAACTAAACAGAAATTCTGGTGGAAACTCAATTACTACATGAGATTACAGAGAAAATGATTAAGGATCTTTTGGCAACTTTTATCCCCTAACTCTGTAAGGGATCCCACATGAAATTAGTGGAAGATTAGTCTATACATTGTGGATTTTCTGGATCAGGACCTATTGGATCTAGAATTAGGCTCCCATGTCAAGTGTACTCTGGGTCTTCACGTCGAGTTTGGCTACTCTTAACCTTCATAATGAGTCTATAATAAACCAGCTCTAAAAATTCTCAACTGGCTTTTAGTAGGGCACTGATCCTGCATACCTACAGAAGCTGACACCCCAATATATGCCCACCAGATATATTCTCTTAGGGTTCGGCTTGCCCATTGACTCATCCAATGATCCTTTACGAGGATGAAGCACAGAAGCATATTTCATGATATTCAAGGTCAGAGACTAAGAAATGCCCTCATGCTCAGTCTAAGCGATGAACTCAAGACCATGAAATTTAGAAACTTACTGAAAACTGAACTCTTCATCCCTGCTTTTAGTGGAATTGAAAAAGAGTGTGGGTTGTGTTGAAAAAAATGGACATGGGTCTCACTCTTCCTGACTGGATGCTAACTTCCCAATCCAGCAATCAAACTACATTTCTTCAGCTGATAGCACTCAAAAATAGCATTCTATGCTGTACAGAAAATACTGATAAACAAAATTAATAAATGCCTGTGTCTGGAAAGGGCCACACAAAATGTATGCACATGTCAATGATCACCATTCAGGAGAAGTTGCAGTGTATACTGGTCCTTTTTGGACAACCTGTAATTTTAGAGGATGAGGTTATGCAGTTTCTGTATTTAATCTAATTTAAGTCGTTTAGTGGGTCGTGTACACTCTTTGTCTCTTCAGTAGTGATAAAACAGCAATTTTGGCAAACCAATCTCTTAGAATTGAGCCCTAAAGCAGCTGTAATCACACTGCAAGAGTTTGGGCTCAGACTAAACGGACCGTCACTCAGTGACGAGCGTGGTTAGATGACGTTTACTTTTGGGTCAATGGGGTAACTACATGTGAGACAGAGCCACTTTACAAGTGGCCTTAAGAGCTGACAATCCTGCTCCTACCATCTAACAAACAGCCATCCAGGAACTTTACTACTACAAATTAGTAAACAGAATTATCTTCCCAATAACTCTTTCGTGGCTTTGGAGTTCCTTGCTCTTCCTCAGAGCCTTCCTGTTGTAGGGAAGAGAGACTTGGTGCAGCACAATCATTCCATTATTAATGAACACTGGTGAGGGTCAACGGTGACTGAATTTCCCCTACATTTCCTGAAAACTCAGTTCATATTTCTTAACCAATTTCTTAACCTATGAGTTGCATTTTAATGTGGAACACCCAAGAAAGAAAGTACGAAGTTCCTGTGTGATGTATTAATCACTCGAAAGGTAAGAGTTTTAGAGGTGCTACAGGTAAAGAGGAGGATAGGGGAATTCCTCCTGTAGGAACTAGGGTCCTCACACACCCAGCAAGCTAGGTGTCATGCTTTATCATTTGAGCCTGCTCCTCGTCGGGCCGGCGCTGCAATACCCGACGGGCACCCTTAAAGGGGCTCTTTTTCGGAGATCTTCTGTTCCTCGCTGTATGGGTGCCGTGGGTGTGTGGAACACCCCTCACCTGGATGCTCTAATTTGAGAGACATGATCCCACTCTGCACTATGTGTGGAGTTGCGCAAAACTCCACGAAGTGTCACGGAGCAGAGTTTTTTCTCTTGCGCGGTTCACCCACGGTAAGTTGGCAAGCGCTCGCAAGAACAAATTATGTGCTAGACCTTCTCCCGGAGATTTCTCAACTCGGGCTGTCACGACAGGTCGCGACCGATCATGTTGAGAAATCTGCGTCTCGGATTGAGGAAGCAGCCGCTCGTTTAGAATGTCTAGTCGAGTGGCAAAAAACAGCAGTGCCTTCTGCCGCGACGCGGAGTGCCATTTGCGCTTATTTTACAGCGCGGGACAAACTCCCGGTGCTTAAAATCAGTGCGAACAATGTGACTTAATAGACTACGCTGCTGGTGGAACTCAGCAGACTGCGGCAGAGTTTTTGCACCACTTCGCGGGGTTCCACGCAGTAGAACTCCGCAAACTCTGCCCAGTCCTACATGCCTCACATGTTGGGGTCAAACAAAAACTTCCCAAGATGGGTATTAAATATGCCCTAATATTCCCTGCTAAGTGAAAGTAATACCCAATCAGAGTTTCTTGTTCTGCACAACTCCAGAAGCAGCCTGGGAGTTGGAAGAACAATTCGATCAGACAGCTCATTCACCTTCACTAGGTAAATAAGAGCAGTAAAAGAAAAAAGAAATAGGCAACATAAAGAAAACGGGCTATGTGCTAACCAGTGGCATACTGCTTTCATTCTTACTCAACAGAAATCTAAGAAAAAAATCTAAACACGTAGCTCTGGCTGCACTAGCAGCCTCCAGACCTAGATCCATAGACAACTTGATTGACACAACGAAGCAGAGTCGATTCACCAGTGTCATTGATTAGCTTAGACATTGAAGAACTCCCAGAACTAACCCATTAAACTGCAGATGACTACCAGTAAACACCAGCATTAAGGTTTTTGCAACTCGGAGACGGTGATGAGGGTGGAACTACATGATAATCAGTTTGATTTGCTTAAAGTATAATCCATCGTCTCACCATTTGCTACTAAATGTATTTTGCTCCTGGTCATGCTCCTATAGCCGACAAATAGTAATAATTACATATATGTTGCATTTGATATGGACTGGGTTAGAGATACTTGTTCCTTTTAAACTTCGGTCAGAAGCTCTACAACCTTGTTAAACTGGCAGCCTTGTCCATTGCCTGAAATGTTGTTACTGACCCGTTTTCTCTCTTTGTTGTAATCCACAGTGGTTGCGCTTCAGCATGTGCTTTAACACCTCACCTTTTTCTCTCTTATCTAGCAGGGCATTGGTACAGATGTGTTCTGCTAAAAGTAATTATTTTGCTCTGTCTTCAAATTAATAATTAGAGCAACTTACTTACTTTGCTTCTTACTTCCTTCCAAAGCACCTGTACCCCTTACATGCTGTATAACAAAACTCCTTTTGCTCAACAGGTTTGATAGTCGTTCTACAAAAGGGTGCAAAATACAGCACTTCTGCAGAGGTATGTAGCTTAGTCAGTGAGATTCAGCAGGTGTGAATCTCAAATTTCCCAATTAAAAAAGCAGTGGGCTGCAGGGCGGAAGGGCGGAAGGGTGAGACGGCCAAAGTTCGGGTTGGAGTGTTTCCATGAGGAATATGGACAGTACTGATTTGCATTAGGTGGGCCTCTGTCTGCAGTGGGTGAAAAAAGATGGGTTAGAATGCTACCCTAAGCGATTGTCTTTGGTTAGAATATTCACAACTATTCATCCTTTTTGGTGTTTGAGTGCCAGTGGTATGCCTGGAAACCTGAGAGTGGCACAGCGTTCCAAACTTACTACTGCCAATGTATCCAAATTCCAAAAAGTCATACATTTTCACCCATTCAAGGAGTAGTTCTATGGGTGCAAATTTACTATGCTATAATTGGTAAACCAGTCACTGGTGCCTGAATCACAAACTTAATTTACATGTTTGAGCAATTTACACTTATGAGTAAGTTTACAACTTTTTGGCTATTTACAAACTCTGAGTATAAATTTACTCCAAAGGTTAGCTCACATGTCTCCACTAAATTGAAGGGCTTTGGGGCTATTAACAAACTGCATTTTGTAGTACATTTGTAGTACTACAATATTACTACAAACATACTTAAAAATGTGACTACCAAACTGCCCTTATAAAATATACTAAAAATAAATTGGTACTTTAGAAGTGCGGTTTGTGAATTGAATTGACTAGCATTTTGTAGTATGTTGTACTGCTATAGTAGTACTACAAAATGCAGTTTGTGAGTGGCACCCAGGCCCTTCATGTAAACACTAAAGAAGCCATGTAAACCCTGAATGTGGCCTAGATTCTTATCGTAGATGGAGCAATGTTATAATCTATCAAGCCAATGATAAAAGGTGCTTGTACATCACACATCCTAAACTGAAGTTTTTAAAAGGGTTCCCATATGTGATAATAAAGTAAAATGTTCGCCTAGGATCACACAATTTGAGAAAGCGAGAAAGCCAGTATTTAATCCAGGTTATCTGGTTTCACATTTTGAAATTCAGCAGGGGATGTACATCTCTGTCTCTCTTTCCTGTTTTACAGCAAACAGGCTATGCACTAACTCTGATATTTTTCTAATCAATGTATGAGCTATAGACACAAAAAACAAACGTGCAGACAGACCCCTTGAACCTATTTTCATTCTAATTGTGCTATCCACATCACAAACACTAAATTAGAAACTATGAATTAGTACTGTTCGGAAACACAGAACGGCAACCACTGTTCTGTGCTTCCAAATTTTACTCATAGGCCTGTTGAGTTAGTGCATGCTCTATTGGAAGTGAAGTTTCATAGAAAACATGTCCATGCCCCTTTAGCACGGAATCATGAGACAGTCCATGTGCTAATGTTACACAGAATTTGATAGAATGAAAAATTTCCTAGCTAGCGTAACGGAAAGTTTCAATTCTGTTAAGGACTCGGAGGCGAGGATTATGCCTTCTTTCTTCACTTTATTTCAATAGCAGCTCATTTAAAAGATAACAAAAAAACTACATTTCCCATGAACCCTTGGGAAAAGGTAGTTTAGAAAAACACATGGTAACAGCCAATC
This sequence comes from Calotriton arnoldi, assembly GCA_963921515.1. Lineage (NCBI taxonomy): Eukaryota > Metazoa > Chordata > Amphibia > Caudata > Salamandridae > Calotriton > Calotriton arnoldi. Next base: position 2,339,489 of record CAWUFW010001381.1, read on the forward strand.
AGGGCATAACAACAATGTCCAATCAGGAGGCTCATGGCCCCAACATAGTCCTCTCTCACTAGCCCTTTGCCCTCTTTCGTCGCGCGAAGCCAGCCGTCGGATCACCTTCATGCATCCTGTTTGTTTACATCAGAACCTACAAAGACAGAGAACATATTACCATCTGAGCACAAACTACAAAGCCTGCGAAATGAAGCAGTCAATGTAGTTAGTGCACAATAGAACAAACTTGTCCCACCAAACCCCTTATAGACAAGCAAGATTACTTACTCAAATACTGGGAGGGATGTCCTTCCTTGGACCCTAGGGTGGGATAATCCTCGCCTCCGAGTCCTCAATAGAATGGAAACTTTCCGTTACGCTAGCTAGGACATTTTTCATTCTATGTCAGGACTGGAGGCGAGGATTATGCTAGTTCAAAGGAGGTGAGCCATGTCCAGCACTGGCTTCAAATAGAACCTTTTAAAGGTGGATTCCGAAGACCAATCTGCCGCGTTGAGGAAATCCTCTAAACGGGCACCCAAGCCAAATGCTTTAGAGGCCATTGCCCCCGTGCCAAATGGGCTCCAAAGTGTCGGAGGCTAATGCCTGCTTCTTGCATCTAACAATGGTAGGTGACGAGACCGCCTTAAAAGGCTTCCGGAGTGCAAAGAGTAGTTGGCGTTCCCCTGGGGGACGAACCTCCTCTGTCATCTCTTCATATGCCTTGAGGCGTCTAACCACACACAGTTTCGGAGAGTCTGGAAATTCTGGGTAAGAAATAACCCTAGTATGACACTTCGTTCTTCTGAGAAGAGTGAACGTCACTCCATTAGGAGTAAACATCCTACTTGTGATGTCTAAAGCTCTGACATTGGAGACACGCCTGCAGGAGATGACGCAAAGGAGCATAGTCAGCTTAGCCGATAACTCTTTCCTGGAGAGAAAACGGTTCGGTTGCCAGAACAGAAACAAGTTAAGCACTTGGTTAACGTCCCAAAGAGCGGAGTAGCGAGGCTCTGGAGGTAAAGAGAGCCGAATACCGCGTAACAACCTGCAAACCATCGTGTGTTCGCCCACAGATGTGTCATTAATCGGCATATGTCCGGAAGATATGGCTGACCGAAAGGTGTTTATCGACCTGTACGCCATGGCATTGGAAGCCAGTTGTGCCAAGAAATTCACGACATGCACTACGTCTGCGACCAGGGAATCAAAACCCCGTCGCAAACACCAACTGGACCATCTGCCCCAAGCGGATCTGTACCTCTTGACACTGCTGTCCGCCCAAGCCTTGGACATGAAGGTTTCAGCCTTCTGCAAAAGGCCTGGGACCTCCCATCGTCCCCTGAAATCCGCCACTCCATGAGCCACAATGAGTTCACCTGCACCAGAGGATGCAGAGCTTTGTCGGGACTCAAGAGGAGGGTTGGAAAGTGGGGGAGTAGGATTGGAGAATCCCAGGAAAGTTCCAGAAGAACTGGAAACCAGACTTGCGACCTCCAAAAAGGGGTGATTATGACTATATCCGCCATCTGTTGTCGGACCTGAGCAGTCGTTTTCGTGATCATCGCGAAGGGAGGGAAGGCGGACCCCTTCTCTGAGCTCCAGTCCTGGAGGAAGGCATCCGTGGCCACTGCCAGAGGATCCGGCCTCCAGCTGAAGAAGCGGGGAAGCTGATGGTCCAGTCTCGAGGTGCACAGATCCACCGAGAAGGGGCCCCAGCGGTCGTTCAACATCGCAAATATGCTCGGATCGAGCTTTCAGAGACTGGGATCCCTGAAATTGCGGGACTGAAAATTTGCTTCCTGATTGTCTCGTCCTGGCAAGTATTCTGCCATGACCAAAACCTGGCTGTCTAGGCAGTACTAAACACACAAGATGATGGACGGAATGCTGCACATTAGCAAACATTCACCCCCAGTCACAGATCTGGGTTTAATCCATCGTTATTTTGCTTCACCACGCCACCCCAGTTCAGACATAGCCATATGCAAATCAGTCTTGACCCTGTGCCTCATGGGAACAGTCCAGACCGAACTGCCAAGCCATGTCTTCCCTGGACCGGAATCAAGCATCCTAGGACCGGTTTCAGGCTATCAGCCTTCATCAGCCAGGATAGCTTAACTCCAGTGGCGTAGTGAGCACGGGACCCACGTCTGGGCATACCCTTCCCACCTAGGGCGAAATGCAAAACACACAAGATGATGGACGGAATGCTGCACATTGGCAAACATTCACCCCCAGTCACAGATCTGGGTTTAATCCATCATTATTTTGCTTCACCACGCCACCCCAGTTCAGACATAGCCATATGCAAATCAGTCTTGACCCTGTGCCTCATGGGAACAGTCCAGACCGAACTGCCAAGCCATGTCTTCCCTGGACCGGAATCAAGCATCCTAGGACCGGTTTCAGGCTATCAGCCTTCATCAGCCTTCATCAGCCAGGATAGCTTGACTCCAGTGGCGTAGTGAGCACGGGACCCACGTCTGGGCATACCCTTCCCACTTAGGGCGAAATGCAAAACACACAAGATGATGGACGGAATGCTGCACATTGGCAAACATTCACCCCCAGTCACAGATCTGGGTTTAATCCATCGTTATTTTGCTTCACCACGCCACCCCAGTTCAGACATAGCCATATGCAAATCAGTCTTGACCCTGTGCCTCATGGGAACAGTCCAGACCGAACTGCCAAGCCATGTCTTCCCTGGACCGGAATCAAGCATCCTAGGACCGGTTTCAGGCTATCAGCCTTCATCAGCTAGGATAGCTTGACTCCAGTGGCGTAGTGAGCACGGGACCCACGTCTGGGCATACCCTTCCCACTTAGGGCGAATTGCAAAACACACAAGATGATGGACGGAATGCTGCACATTGGCAAACATTCACCCACAGTCACAGATCTGGGTTTAATCCATCGTTATTTTGCTTCACCACGCCACCCCACATCAGACATAGCCATATGCAAATCAGTCTTGACCCTGTGCCTCATGGGAACAGTCCAGACCGAACTGCCAAGCCATGTCTTCCCTGGACCGGAATCAAGCATCCTAGGACCGGTTTCAGGCTATCAGCCTTCATCAGCCAGGATAGCTTGACTCCAGTACTGCCAGAAACTACCGGCTAAGTCCGAAAGAGCTTTGGATCTGGTGCCTCCCAAGTGGGTTATATAACGGACCGCTGAAATGTTGTCTATCTTGAGAAGGACGCATGATTGCACTGAGTCTCTCATCCAGCAGCGGACAGCGAAGGATCCCGCCAGAAGTTCTAAACAATTGATATGCAACTTCTGTTCGTCGGGAGACCACAATCCTTCCGTAGAGAGGTCCCCTCACCTGGCGTCCCAGCCTGACCTGCTGGCATTGGACTCTTTGACTAGATCCGGCGCTGAACCGAACATTGCGCGGCTGTTCCAGGCCTCCATGTGGTCCAACCACCATTGGATCTCCTCTCGAGCCTCGCTGGACAGGGAAACCTTGTGTGAGGAAGGATACCCCTTGCGAAGGAAATATGCCTTCAGACGCTGTAGGGCCCGATAGTGGAGCGGTCCCGGGAAGATGGCTTGAATCGATGCCGATAAGAGACCCACCACCCGAGCCAATTGGCGGAAAGACACCTGTTGTCTGGAAAGGGTACGTCTTAGCTCGTGCCGGATCTTCGCCACCTTCGTGGAGGGAAGGCTTAGAGTGGAGGAGGTGGAGTCTATTACGAACCCCAAAAAAGTCACAGACTGAGAGGGCTGTAACAGTGATTTTATCTTGTTGACCACAAAGCCTAAGCTCTGAAGCAGATCCACCACCATCTGGAGATGGGCCGACAGCTGGCGAGGGCAAGCCCCCATTAGGAGGAGATCGTCTAGCTACACAATCATCCGTATGCCTCGAGCCATCAGGAACTCCACCACCGGTTTGAAGCACCAAGGGGCTGAGGACAGGCCGAATGGAAGAGCAGTGAAATTGTAAGTTTGATGGCGCCAGATGAACTGGAGAAACCGCCGGTGAGGAGGAAAAATTGGGATTACCAGATAGGCATCTTTGAGATCTAGACGCACCATCCAATGCAGAGGACGTAAGACATCTCTGAGGAGGTGAATACCCTCCATCTTGAAGTGGCGGTAAACCAGCCACTCGTTTAATTCGCTTAGATTTATAACTGGCCTCCGGCCCCTGTCGGTCTTGTCGACAAAGAGTATGTTGCTGATAAAGCCCCTGGGGTGCGGTGAGGAAAGGGAGATGGCACCCTTGTTGAGGAGGGATGTAACTTCCTCGTCTACCAGGGCAGCTTCTTGGAGTGAAAACTGAATGGGACGGGGCCTGGGCTGCTGGACAGGTTACCAACATAATCTATGTGGAACCCCTGTACGCATCTCGCGTGATGGAAACCCAAGCCTGGAAACAATTCGCCAGCCGCCCCCCTATTTTTAGTTGGGAAGAAGGGAGAACACTCACCCGGACTTGAGGCAGATGCTGCTCCTTGGAAACCTCTGCCCTTGCCACGACGTCCTCTCGTGGGGTAGAAATCCCGAATCGGGACTGATCCTGATACTGGCCATGTCTGGAGCCTTGACTCCTTTGGGAATTCTGGTGAGACTGGCGGCCGGTCGAGCGGCCCCTACCGCGACCAGCCCCGTGAAAAACACGAGGGAACACCCTTTTAGTGGTTGTTTGGGCCTTGTCAAGTGACGTGAAAGTATTGACAAATTTGCCAAGTTCTTTTACAAAAGGCTCTCCGAAGAGGCCTCCTTGTGCAATGGCGCCCGCCTCAGAATCTGCCAGGTCCCACAATTTTGGGTCGACTTTAATGAGGAGGGAGCGGTGGCGCTCGGTGGACAGGGCGCAATTAGTGTTGCCCAAAAAGATAATGGCTCTCTGAGCCCACCCTGACAAAGTATCCAGAGAAATTATGGAACCGGATTCTTTGGCCTCCTCGGCCATATCCAAGATTTTCGTAATGGGGCCTAAGGCACCAGGAGCTTGTCCTGGCATGCGCGCCATGACCTGTCAATACCCTTCTTTGGGTCCCTGATGAACTTCTGTAAAAAAGTGGCCATGCGAAGGTCAATTTCCGGGGTAAGTGCCACCTTCCCTTCGAGGGAAGGGCGGGGGCACTCTGCCCGGAGGCAATTACGGGCCTCCTTTTCCAGCGGCCTACGAATGCGACCCGCCACATAATTAGCAACCTTGTCGGCCGGGGCCCATTCGGAGGATCGTGGGTGTATAATATCGTCAGGGTCAAGCATGTCTGACGCGTTCTGGGTGGACTGGGAAGGGCGGGACGGAAACCATGGCCTGGATGGGCCTGGTTCATCATCTGCATTTCCTGCCGCGTTTAGATCAGTGTTGGGTTCAACTGGCGGTGGAGTAGGGGATTTCCCTGTAGGCAGGACAGGTTGACTGTCTAGAAAGGCTTGGTTAAGCCTGGCAATTGCGTCTAAATCCACCCCTGAGTCGCAGGACCGTTTGGGTGGTGGTGGGGCTTGTTCCCCTTGTTGTGGTCCCTCTGGGCCGAAGGGGGGGGAACGGACGTGGTGGGTTGGGGATTTAGCCTCTCAAAGGCTTGGGCAATCTGGGGGGAGAGTCTCTCCTCTAACGGAGTCATGGCCTCCGCCACTGCATGATAAATTGAGGTGTCAACTGCCTCATAAAACTCATCACCCCAAGGGAGGTCAGCAAGAGGGTCCTCCATGTCCTGGTAGTCCTCTTGATACTCCATGGCTTATCAGGTGAAATATAGGGTCAGGGACCAATTAGGGGTGTCTGGGTAACAGTACACCAGGCTTTAAGGTAGTGACTATATTTCTAAGGGCTGAGTATCAGTCTGTCCTTTGGTGCGAGTGTCTCGCAATTTAGGTGGGGTTTCTAGCCCCTGGGACACTCACGCTGGTGTAAATAATTCTTTTTACATAGGAATATTAACCCTGTCACAAGGGAGCCGGTCCGGGCAGTGTCCCCACAGCCCTCTATAGGCCTTAAAGTACAGACCCACTTCAAGGTGTAAGCAGTGCAATGATACAGACTCTGCTCCCAATTCCACTGGGCAGCAGAGCGTTAATTTAACAATTCAGTCGATCGGCTGCTCTTTTGAAAGCTGCACGATCGCGTACTGACCCAGCAGGTCGTCTAGCCTCAGACCGGCCGCTCGAGGGGAAATGCGCGCAATGACAGAATTCCAGAGAATCTGAGGTATTCAAACATCGCGCTGCACTCCGCGTCGCCTCCCACGCCCCCTGGCGGTGGGAGGTCGACGCTACGAGCAAATCACCAGCAACAGCCACGTAGGAGCGAAAAACGCTCCCGCGGCAAAAAGTACAACGGAACAAAGGAAAATTAATGCCGCAGCAAAGCACCAAGCGCTCAGCAGACAAAGCACATTACACAGAGCAGCAGCAACATGAGAAAGACGCGGTGCACAGATGAGTTAAGCAAAGGCGCTTTATGGTGAAAATACTAAGAAGAGTCTCTGAAGTGTAGTTTGTGTTTCTGTATAGACATTGAACTGATGATTCGTCTAAAACCTGTTCTTCCCTTGATAGTTGCCAAGTAAGTGAAGAAAGTGACAGTCTAACAAACACGAGACACGATTGTCACTCAGAATGCACAGACAATGTAGGTATGGGGGGTAATATGGTTCCAATGGGCATGAGAGGTAAGTGAGCAGCCACAAACATGATACAAGGGTGACAAGTGTAAAAAAAGTGCCCTCTGCTTCCCCTGTTTATGTGCAGGTGTCCTAACCACAGGCAGTGACGTCACACACAAAGAGACAGATGAACATGTTATGTTATGTTATAACAACTTATAAAGCGAGCAAATACCCTTAGGTGTCTCGGCGCTACATGGGCGCAAATAACAGTTTACCTGACATGTGTTTTTCCCCTTCCTCTTCCTCACTGGATGGTCTCGTGATAGGTCTGTGATATACTCTGACCAGTAAAGTAAGTCTTAAGGGGGGAGTGATGGGTCAGCTATCAGCTCCCTGGCAGCCTGTTATGTCCACCTTGAAATTCTGTAAGATATGAAGGCTACATTTTGGAACAGATAAAGACTAATGTAGACCACACTAGATTAAGTATATGTGTCTGCTCAGAAAAGAAGAGGTGATGTGAGTAGCCTGAATATTGAAAATTGGCCAATGTGCTATCTATCACCAATGAGTTTAGACTTTACAGTCAAGCCATAGAGTTTCTCTGTGTGGTCTGCAACCAAGCTGTTCAAGTAGCTGACAGGTGTTTGCTGAATGAGTGTCACCTTGGGAATGTTCATTTAGTTACTTCCGAAAAAAATCAGCTGAACTGTAGAAAAAACTCATCCCATTCTGAAGTGAATTAAATTTTAACCTCTGGAACTACATATTGAGGACTTTTATTAAACTGCAAAAGAGTATGCAAGTATAAATTAACAAATATAAATGTTGATTATTTTTAAATTCCCTCTGTAAACATACTGTTTTCAAAAATATTTGACGTCTGTCAACAAAAATATTTTTACTGTTTTCTTACCATAACTAAAATTGATTATCAATATTGATGTATTTTGTATTAGTGCGATTGTAATCATATCTGTAAAGTGCATTCATGCTGATTGTCTGACATAGTACAGACTGATCAAAACAAAAAAATGCTTCTTTTTTTAAATGTGTGCTTTGCTCATCGCATATGTCTCATAGTAACATCAAAGTCCTTCATCTGAAATATAGAGAACAACTATTCTAAATGAACGTTGTGGAAGTGCTATGGCAGACATTTTCTGGTGTATTGAGAACTGTTTTCAAACTTTAGATTTCTTTGCACTGGTAAGATCGTTGAACGATTCTGCTTTACTGTACACATTATATGTCGGAATATCTTAGCTAATGGTTTACTGAATATGAGGAAGGGAAGCGTTTTGATAAGGTGTTGATAAGGGATCTCCAGTGGTCATTGGATCTTTGTGTTGGAAAAGGCAGCAGATCGCCGGCCTGGATAAGGGTGCAAGAGGATAGGCTGTACACACAGATAGCAGCTCTAGGCTTACCTTATATTTGACTTTGTCATACCTAAGGGCTATTGTTAGTGTGAAGGTGATAGCCCTAGTTTGACTTCTAAACTGAACGGTAATTGAAACACTCAACAGCATCCAATTTAGAGGGTGTCATCCATTGGCATCACAAGTTTTGCTTTCATCATTACACTTTTGTAGTATGTAGAAGAAACATTGTCTGAAAAAAGAATGAAACACAAGTTAGTGAGCACATTTACAAAATAAATGCACGCAAGGCTGATTAAAAAGCAGCATGGATATAACTAAGACTTGTCAGGCAAGGGGGCAGCAGATTGAGAAGGTGAGAGATCTGAGCAAATAGTAAAAACATTTTAACAAACATAATTGTTTTATCTGATATTTCTTCATAGTGGATTAGTTAGTAAAACATTCAGAAGACATGACTACTCAAAAAGCGTAGTTCAATGTCACTTTTTACTGATAGTTTGTATCACTTATTTGGCTGTATCTTGCGCCATGTGTGGTATCTTGCGCTGTGTGTGGTCTTTGTCACTGGAAGGCATAGAGGTCTCTATGCGGGATATCATCACAGTTTCTTATTCTTAAAGGTTTTCCCGATAGTAATCAAGCCATGTCTTTTCTCGTTCATGTTTTGACACAACAGGATACTTCTGTGAAGCTACATAAATACTTCCTTGACAGTTATTTTGGGTACTTGACAATGCTGATTGTTAAGAGTCCTGCCTACACTAACAAAAAGTCCTTGCTTATCACTGTATTGACACTATTTCCTGGACTATGACAAGGGTCAATTAAGAAAATCCTAATGATTCAATTCGAAAGTTCAGTCTGTTCTATACTCATTTGTTCCTTCCATCTGTTTTTTTGGTCAAAATTTTGGTGACAGACTTTTTTGCGTTGGTGTTACTTCACTTATTTGGAACAGCCGCGATGCAAAAATCAATTTTGGGAGTTGCAAAGCCACACAAATCCCGATTGCATGGCTTTGTGTGGCATTGTAAAAAAAAAGAAGAACTTCATAGCATTACCTTGAGTTACCTTGTGTGAGGGAGGAATTACATGGGTGCTGCATGGCCATTTGCATGCATGCACCAATGTATTCTGAGGCAAACCCAAATTTCCAAAGACTTGTAAGCATGGGTTTTCACCAAATTGCTGTGCCTACCTGAGGCTAGGGTAACGAGAAGAAATATCTTTATTTCTCCTCGTTATTTCCTCTTTGCATGTGTGTGGCATTCTGCAGCACACATGCAAAGAGTAGCCTCAAAGGATAGTTTTTGTGCAAGAAGGACAAAAATAATCCAGACACCTTGCAGACACTCTTGTGCCTTGACGGTGCCTGAATTGGTGCTAGGCAGCCACAATTGCGCCATCTCCAGGAGAGAGCAGAAATGCCCCACATCTTTGAAAATATAGCACTGCTCTTCTTTCTCTCTTTAACACAATGCAGCACAGCAACTGCACTTGCTGAGCTGCGTTGCCTGAAATGTTAGTAAATATGCCCCTTACTGAATATTACTCTACTTTGATCCAACTCCAAAGCACAGCTGTTTCTCTTTAGCATAAATAATAAATATACTAAACAGTGTGCACTGAATCTTTTAAACCCATTACCAGCCCCTGATTCAGATGTGATGTAGCACTTTCCTCCTGATACAGTTGTTATTAAAGCATCTGCTTTTATCGTCTTCTCATTCTGTATATAATACTACCTCCTTTTACTCCGGGTGACAAAGTCCACATTAGGAACTTCCACTAGTCTTGCTTATGATTACTCACAGTATTAGTGATTTTTGGCATGGAGGTAGTTATACACACACACACACACACACACACATATGTGTGTACATATATATATATATATATATATATATATATATATATATATATATATATATATATATATATATATATATATATATATATATATATATATATATATATATAGCATATTATTGCTCCTATTGCTCCTCAAGAACCCCGCACATGTTGATTCATCCACGCGTTTCCAGCGGGACAGAAGCAGGCAGCACGGATTAGTAAGTTTCCAGCAATCTTCTTTATTTATTCAATTGGTTTCATACAGTGCAACAAACAAACAGTTGACCTACACGTTTCGGTGTTAGCCTTCCACAGGGTCATAGAGTACCAAGGTGTAGAGTGTCAATTTAAAGGAACAAGTTTTTCCCACCACCAATAAAAAACACAACATCTGCATGGGACATTTATCTCATTTTTTAAATTAATTATTTTATTTATTTAAGAGTTTTGTATAGTGCTGGCCAGATGCGAAGGTATCGGAGCGCTTCACAACATTAGTGGCGACGAAGTTACACGATAAAAGCAGTAATACAAGCATTGATTCGTGAAGAATCGAAAGTATCTGAGCGCTTTACAGAGTTAATAGCAAAGAAGTCCCAAAATATAACAGTAGTATATACAATGACTCGTGACGAGATCCGCTCTCAGAGAGATCAACAGTATAGCAGTAATATATACATTGAGTCGAGACGAAGTCCTTTCGGGGAGGGGGAGACCAAGGAATGAGTCAGGGGTGGGCAGGGTGGAAGACTTAGTTATAAAGTGGCGGTGAGTTGCGGTGGGCAAGTTTCAGCGATAAGGTGGCAGCTATCCATTCGGAAGAGACTGGTTGAGGTAGAGGTCCTTGAGCTGCTTTTGAATTTTAAAAAGGAGGGGTTAGTCCTGATATGGATTGGGATGGAGTTCCAGATTCTGGGCGCATTTCCTGAGAAGGATCAACATAGGGTTTTTTGTTTGTGCGTTTTCGGGGGAATGAGGAGTGTAGTGTTAGTACTCCTAAGATTCCTTTACTGGCCGGCCTTCTTGAGTTTGGAGGCCAAGTATGCAGGTTTCCCAGTGTGCAGGGCTTTGTGCGGGATGCAGGCAGTTCTGAAATTGGCACGCATTTCAATTGGGAGCCATTTTAGTTCTCTGAGCGCAGACGAGATGTGTTCATATTTCTTCACTCCGGTGACCATTCTGGCTGCTGCATTAAGAGTTGATCTGAGGGGAGCTAGGTGAGATTTTGCTGTTCCTGTGAGTGTTGCGTTGCCGTAGTCTAGTCTGAACAGGACTAGGGATTGGGTAGCTAGTTTGAGGGCATTGGGAGCGATGTAGGGTTTTATTTTATTGAGTAGTTTTAGGTTTAGGAAGGTGCTCTTTGCGATGTTCTTGATGTGTTTGTCCATGTCTAATTTTGGGTCCAGAGTGATTCCCAGCGATTTTACGTAGTTGGCCAGGGTGAGATTGCAGTTGAGAGCATCGATAGCTTTTAGCCATTCTGTGATTAGGGGGTTCTGTTATTTGTTGAAAATTAGGAGGATTTCCGTTTTATCTTGGTTGAGTTTCAGGTGATTGAGGGATAACTAGTGTTGGACTTCTCTTAGAGTGTCATTTAATCTCTGGATGTCATCAATGGAGGAGGTCTCTAGATAGATCTGCGTATCATCCGCATAGAGGTGGAAGGGGATGTTGGCTTTTTTGAGTATGGTGGTGAGGGGTTCCATGTAGATGTTGAAGAGTTGTGGGGAGAGAACTGATCCTTGGGGGACCCCCCTGCTGACGGGGAGTGAGGTTTTTGATTTTTATTTGTTGGGTGCGGTTCTGCAGGAAGGAGGTGAACCACTGTAAGACCACCTCTTCTGTTCCGACTCTCTCGGAGTACCTTAGTGAGTAGTTTGTGGTCAACCGTGTCGAAGGCTGCAGATAGATACAGGAGTATGAGTAGACAGCACCGGTCCGTATCGATAGATTTGTGGACATCATCTATTACATTCAAGATCGCTGTCTCTGTGCTGCATCCTTTTCTGAAACCCGATTGGTGGGGGTCTAGGAGGTTGGTGTTGTCCAAATGTTGGGTGACTTGCAGGAGAACACATCTTTCCAGGATTTTAGCTAGGAATGGGAGGTTGGAGACGGGTCTGAAGTTATTCAGATCGTTTGTGTCAGAACCCGTTTTTTTTAGTAGTGGCGTGACTTGTCCGATTTTGAGACAATCAGGCATGACTCCGGTACTCAGGGAGCTATTAATGATCTTGGTCCAGAGCGGGGCTAGGGTGCGTTTGAGTTTTTTGGCCAGTTGGGTAGGAATGGGGTCCGAGAAGTGTGATGATGGTTTGGAGCTGGAGATCATTTTGATGATCTCTGCTTCGGAGATGGGGTTGAAGGATTTCCAGCTGTTCGGTGGGTGCTTGTGTGTGATGTCTTCTGTCCGTGGGAGCGAGCTTCTGTTGGGGGGGCTGCTGTGATTGTCCAGGGAAAGCTCAATGTTGGCGATTTTGTCATTGAAGAAATTGGCAAAGTTATTACAAAGGTTTTTGGAGGGCTGCATTGAGGATGCAGGGGGCTTGGAAGTTTGTTGTCTGATGAGATTGAAGAGTTCTTTGGGTCTATTTTTGGCATTATCAAGGGCATCACAGAAGAAGGAGGTTTTCACTTTTTTGATGTGTTTTTTATAATTCCTGCGTTCTGATTTGAGTCGATCAAGGAGGATTGTGGACGGGTTGTTTTGCCAGAGTCTTTCTGCAGCTCTTAGTTGTCTTCATTCGGGGTTTAAGTCAGTGTTGAACCAGGATCTAGATGGAATGTTCCTGGCTCTTTTTAGTTTCTGGGGGGCAATTTGGTCCAGAATGGAGGTCATTGTTGTGTTGTAGTGTTCGGTGAGTTCTGTTGTGAATAGGTCGTCTGTGGAGGTGGGAAGGAGTGAACTTAACCTTTCTTCCAGGTTATCAAGCGGAATCTTTCTTAGGTTCCTTGCCCAGTGGAGGGGTTCCTGAGTATTAGGCAGGTGGGGGCTAGATTGGTTGATGTGGAATAGAATGATATGATGGTCTGACCAGTCAACAGGTAGGGTGTGGTCGATGGTGACTGCATCTACTTGAGCAATGGTGGCACCTAAGATTGAGCCTCTGTTGTGAGTTTGCTCTGTGCAGTGTTGAGTGAGGTTGTTGTTGTGTAGAAGTTCGGTCAGGGTTTGGATCAACGGGTTGTTTTCCTCGTTCCAGTGTAGATTGAGGTCACCTAGTATAATGTTGTTGGAGTCGCGGAGTGCACAGTGAGTTATCAAGTCGGTAAGGTGTTCTCCGAATGAGGTGGTGTTGCCAGGCGGGTGGTAGAGGAGATGGCAGTATAGTCATTTGTTTTCCTCCGTCTTAATGGTAGCTATTATGTATTCGAACGTGTTGTATTTGAGGGAGTCAGTTTCCGTTACGGAGATATTGTTCTTGTGTATGTTAGCGATGCCCCCTCCTCGCTGTTTTTTTTCTGTCTTTATTGATGATTGAGAAGCAGGGGGCACGAGCATGTCGAAGGTTGGGGAAGAGAACTCATTCAGCCATGTTTCAGTGATGAACGCTGTTAGATTTGGGGGTCTCTAGTTGGCAGAGGTAGGTACCTTTACCAAATAGGGACCCTTGCGTCTAGTCAGGGTAAGGGGGTACACTCCTAAAATAACCCCTGCTCACCCCCTTGGTAGCTTGGCACGAGCAGGCAGGCTTATCTCAGAGGCAGTGTGTGAAGCATTTGTGAACACATACAGTAATCAAGTGACAACACTACAGATGGACACCACACCAGTTGTATATTAAAAATAAGTATTCTTTATATAGATTTAACACAAGACCACAAACGACAAAAATCCACAATACTGTACTTCAAAAATGGTAGAATCAGCTCAGTTCTCTTTAGATGGTAAATGCAACACTTTGAGTTCAATGTACCTTTGGCTGCGTAACGCTATACAACGAAAGTGTTGCAGGGAAGGTGATGCGTCGGTTCCTTACACGCAAGAACGGTGATGCGTCGGGTCCCTACTGATGCGTAGGGGATGCGTCGGTTCTTCTCGGCGTGGGGAGGTGATGCGTCGGTTTCTTACTGCGCTTCTGTGGCGATGCGACCAGCAACGCCGTGATGCGATGAAGATCCGGTGCAATGAAACAAAGATGGCGTCTTCTTCTTGATGCAACACGATGCGTGCACGCCCGATGGCTGTGCGGCGACTCAATGATTCTTCTGAGCCACGACAGGCCCTGCGACACGCTTTCCGGTGATGCGGCGGCGTCTGATGCGACGTCGAGCCTCTTCTCCGGCGATGCGAGGCGCTTCGGCGATGCGATGCGACAGCTGCAGCGGCGACACCCTTCTTCAGCGATGCGACGACGGCGGCTGCGGTGGCGACACGCTTCTCCGATGATGCGGCGGCGTCTGATGCGACGTCGATCCTCTTCTCCGGCGATGCGAGGCGCTTCTGTGTTGCGAAGCGGCAGCGGCGACACCCTTCTTCAGTGATGCGACGACAGTGGCTGCGGCGGCGACACGCTTCTTCGTGAGTCGCGCTTTCAGCTCCTTGCGACACGCAGTCCCTCAGAAGGCCCAACACAACAGCAGGCACTTCAAAAGAATTCTTGGGGAGCTGGTGGGTGAAGTCTGTTGTCCCTGAGACTTCAGCAGGAGGCAAGCTCTCTCTCAAGCCCTTGGAGAGCTTTTACAAGTTGATGAAAGTACACACAAAGTTCCTTTCTCTTTTCTTTGGCAGTCAGGCAACCACTGCAGGCCAATCCCCCAAACAGCACTCAGCTTAGGGATAGTCTCCTCCTCAGTTTCTCTGGTTCCTCTCCTCAGCAAAGGTTCTTCTTGTTTCCCAAAAGTGATCTAAAGTTCTGGGGTTTGGGTCCCCTCTTTTATACTCATTTTCCCTTTGTTCTCTGAAGGCAGAGAGGCCTTTGCCTAGTCCAAACCAGTTCTGTTCAGTCCTGGAGCACTTTGTTGACAAGACTCCTTCTTTCCTTTCACAGTGTAGGCCAGGGACATCAGACGCACCACAGGAGGTGGAGCCAGCATTGTGGAGGGAAGGCACAGCCCTATTCAGGTCCCAGGTGCAACTCCTCCCACCCATCTACATGCAGATCTCTCTATTCAGCCGTGTGCTGACTCACCCTGTCTCCTGGAATCCGCCAGCCCCTGTCACTCAAACTCCAGACAAGGAATACACAACCTAGCAGAGGCAGGCTTGGATAGTTAGGCAAGAAAATACCTACTTTCTAAAAGTGGTATTTTCAAACACAGAATGTTAAAACCAACTTCACTAAAAGATGTATTTTATCATTCTGAGTTCAGGCATACTAAACTCGAATTTCTACCTAGTTCCCTGGGTCAGTTAGGATTATAAGATGTAATAATCAAACTGCCCATTCTGGCCTATGGGGAACAGGTAGCCTTGCAATAGTGAAAAACGAAAATGGCTGTAATTCACTATTAGGACATGCCACACACACCAGGGCATGTCCTACCTTATACTTACAATGCACCCTGCCCTTGGGCCTACCATAGGGGTGTCTGATATGAAGAAAAGGGAAGGTTTAGGGACTGGCAAGTGGGTGCACTTGCCCAGTCAACATGGCAGTACCAGACTGCATACAGGCTCTGCAATGGCAGACCTGAGACACACTTTTACAGGCTGCTTCTGTGGGTGGCACAACCAGTGCTGCAAGCCCACCAGCAGCATTTGAGTCACAAGCCCTGGGCACAACCAGTGCACTGTACTAGGGTCTGACAGTGAATCAAATAGGCCAAACATGGAGTCACTAATCCGTACATCAATTTATAACAGAGAGCATATGCACTTTAGCACTGATCAGCAGTGGTAAAGGGCCCAGAGTCATAAAACAGCCAACAACAGGTCAGAAAAAATATAGGAGGAGGGCAAAAAGTTCAGGGATGACCCTGCAAAAAGTGCCAAGTCCAACAAACGCGATGTCTATGTCATGTGTAAGGATGGTTTCTGCCAGTTCTGTTGCATGTTTGGTGGCTGATCTGCAATTTATGAGCATGCAATTGATCATCCCAATGTTATTGAGGTTTTTTTCTAGCGGGGCCCTGGGGATATTGGTGAGGAAGGCTGGGGGTCTTGATGTTCTAGGAGGGGAGCGGTCTCTTCCAAATCCAGTGATGACCTGGATCTTGGAGCTTGGGGTGACAATAGAGACTGTGTCGTAAGAGATGGCAAGATCGATCGCCTCTTCCATGGACATTGCAGCTCTTGTTCTTTTGGGTCTCTGTGGCTGGTTCAAGAGGGGTGTCGTGTTCCAGCTGGGCCATTGAGCCTTAGGGGGAATTGAGTGTTTAGTGTTGGTGAATGTGGGTGTAGAGTGTGGGTGTTGGTTAGACGTTGGGGGAGCGGAGAGTTTCTTAAGGATTTTGTTAAGGCCCAGAATTACCGTTTCAAGCTGGCTTTCTAGAATAGCAAGTCTCTGAGTCGTCTCCGAGGAGGAGGGGGTGGGGGAGTCTGGGTTCGGGCTGTCCTGAGCAAGGTAGTCCCGGGAAGGGGAGAGCTTGTCGTTGGGGGACTGACTTTTGGTGTTAGTGTTGTCTCTGTTGTCCCTGTGGGTAGACATGGACAGGAGGTGGGAGTAAGCACGTCGTGATTCAGGCGGCCGCCTATTGCGTGCTGGTAAGGGGAGGGGGTTCTGGGTCCTTGACCGAGGGTCAGTTTCCCTCGTTGTTTGTTGGGAATAGTAATCAGAGGAGGAGGGGGGAGGAGTCAGTCAGCGGGGGTTGGAGAGTCTCCTCTGAGACATATTTCCGATTAGTTGTGGGGGGAGGTGGGTATTATGCACATCAAGGGAGGGATGGGGGAGGAGAGGTCGGTGATCGGGGGCAGATGTTGGCGTTTTTGGCATACGACTTGGGATTATGATGTGAGATTTGCAGGGGGGTCAATCTGTCTGGGGATAGGGGGTTGCTCGGGTGGGAGTAGCGTGAGTGAGTGAGGGATTTTCGCAGCAAGGGGAAGAGAGAGTCAAATGCATCTAGGTTGTCGTTGTTGGCTTGTATCATGACTGTGCCGTTGGTGTAGATTGTCGCATAGGTGTTGCTGTGGCGCGTAGGACGGTTTGGGATTGAGATTGTCAGTTTGCAGCTGAAGGGGGTGGTAGTTGTTTTGGAAATGTGAAGGTGCGTTCTAAAGATGGTATTCCATTTCGCGGGGCTGTTAGTATGGAAAATGAGGGCCATTTTCGACTGGCCTTTGGAGGAGCAGTGGTATATGTCAGCGAATAGGGTTTCTGGGTGTTGTCTGATCAGTCTGTGTTTGAAGTTTCTTTTCGCTTTTAGTGAGAGGTTGGGGGAAGATGATGGAGAAGGAGTTAGGGCCATGAGGTTTCATGCAGTTTGGGGGAGAGGCGCAGAGGGAGGTTGAGGCGGTAGGTGTCATTTTGTTTCAGTTGGAAGGGTAGCTGGTTATCCCGAGCTCTACTCAGTCTATAGAACTTAGATGGGTAGGGCTGGGAGGAGTTAGGTGAAGGTATTCCTCCCAGTGGCTTAGGGATAGAAGGAGATGAACTCTTTCTCTTTCAGAAAGTACAAGCTCCGCATTCGAGTCTCCGGCGCAGGATATTTGGGTTTATTGGTGTAGTAACAGCCTCACTGAGCCTCAGGTGCAGGACGGCTCGGTAGGAGTATTGCCTCTCTGATTAGGTAGGGGTGTTATCCCTTAGAGGACCCCCCCAGGCTGAGAGTATTAGAGGGGGTGGGAGTGGGGACGTAGGAGTGTCAGGCCCCCAGTGGTGTAGTAGCTACCTCTCTGACCCTCAGGTGCAGGACGGCTGGGTAGGAGTATTGCCTCTCTGATTAGGGTGGAAGTAGGGACGTAGCAGTGTCAGGCCCCCATTCCTTCATTGGAGGCTTAGGTGTGATTTTATGTGGGCCTCCTTTCTGACTAGGACGGACGTGTTCCACCTTCAGATCAGTGGTGTGAGGTATCGGCCTGGGTGGTAATATGCGGGTTCCTCTAGGGGACAGGTATCGAGTTGCCGTTGCAGATGCTGACCCACGATGCAGCGATTCTGTGGAGATTGATCTAGGGTCCAGGGGAGTATGTGCGTGTCATCTGGAGAAACTTTCAGCAACTTGGTTTGCAGTAGTTGTTTTGTTAAACCGGTGAGTAGACCCTTCTTTCGTTTCATGGGTACTCACCGGAGTTCATGTCCAGATTATTCATTAGGTCAGGAGAGGTGTGTCCTGTGGACATTTCTATTGTGAGAAGGGGGCTCCTCACTTCCTCGGAGCCGCCATCTTAGAGTCAGGCGCGTTCTCTCGGCTGGTTTATAACCTTCAGTGTTTTCTTTTGGTTTAAAGTTCTGTCCCTTTTAAGTGGGTCGTATCTCTCTTTACTGTGGCTGACCCGCGTTATCTGTTGCAGTGTGTCTGTGGTCGGGTCCCGGGGAGTATGTGTGGGTCATCTGGGAAAGCGATGCTGGAGCCACCATCTTGGGGACAGGTAGTAATTGCGACTGCCGAAATTATTTAGAAAAACTGGAGAGTGGACCCTTATTTATATTTCAAGGGTACTTTCGTTTCAAGGGTACTCACCTTTTGCAGCGTGTCTGTGGAAGGGTTCTGGGGAGTACGAGTGAATCATCTGATTAAAGCCGTCCCGGAGCCGCCATCTTGGGGACAGGCAGTAATTGCAACTCTTTCATTATTTCCTTGAATGTTTAAATGACAAAATGTCAGTATCCCTTACTTTTTTTAATTCAAACCTGAGGTACACTTCGTACAATGATTTCTTACAGGGGAATTTTTTAAGAATTGATGGCTTTATCTGTGTCAAAACCAATTTTAGAATTTTAAAATGTACCCTTTTCTGTGGAAATAATATATATATATGGGAATGATTAAGTGTATTTGTGAAATGCCAGTTTTACATTGCCTATCATTGGTGAGTGTGAAAGTTTGATACCTGCAGAGCAAATAAGCTGAGTTTCTGGGTCCCCCCAAAATCCGAGTAGGTGACTGGTGTCCTTCTATGGGCCCAGTGCCTGCAGACATAAGAAACAGTAATGGAAACAAAACAACCAACTTGGATTGAAAGATTCCAACAGAACAAAGTTAACACATTACACCTAACTCACCCCAGCCCCTACTTCTGCCCCTGAAGTATCATTCCCCCTCAGTCCACAAAGAGCTAACAAACAACCAAACCAACAAGAATGAAAAAGAAAAGGGGCTGTACATGCTTCTTTGTTGCTGCTGCTCGCAAGATAAGTACTCATACCTTTTTTTCCATGATGTGTGCCTGTTGAGCATGTTGTTTGAATAGACTGGGTGGCTGATTGGGCGGCTGTACCCCCCCTCTCCCCGCCCATTAAGCAGTATTGAAATTTATGAGTATTAATTTTAGTATATTTTTTTTTCATAATTTATACACAACTTTGTTAGTATTGACTGTTGCCTGCTTATACTGTAAAGATTCTCCACCCTTATACTAGGGCTTTCATCGATTACGGCCTCTCTTAAATGCCCCCTTTCCTTTTTTTTTCGCTTACTAACTGTTAAAGCTTGTACATTAGCTGTTAATGAGGTGGAGAGCTTCCGTCTTTGCCTTGTAACACTAGCGTGATTAGGGAATCAGACGGAGACACTCTCGCCTCCATCCAATCCATTTTTCAACTTTGTTCGGCTCCTTCGGACCGAAGAAAGCTTCCATAACACGGGACCGGCGTCTTTCAAATGCTGATCCCGTGCTGAGAGACGCACTGCTCCTGCGTCTCCATGGTGACCCTGCGGCCTCAGCTGAAGCTCGGCGGGGGCCGCGCAGGGTTACCGTGGCAACAAAAGACAATGGAAACCTCCGTACGAGCCTGAACAGGAAACAGGCTCACGGAGGTCTGGGCTGATTAATTAACAAGCGTTTGGCAGTTAAAATACCAAAATAAATAAGCTGACTCACCTGAATGCCCCACGATAACTTCTACGCCGATTAACCATTCGTCTTCCTTGCTGGTTACCGGCTGGGCTGCACTCTTCATTTTCATATCTAATAAAAAAAAAAATTCAAGAAGGATCAAATGCAGGTCAAGGACCATGAAAATAGAAGAAGGGCTCACACATTAGGCCCTGAATTCCCTCAATTAAAGGAAAAGCCCTTAGCAATGCATGACAACCATTTTGTTGAACCAAGTTAGGTTACTATAACAATTAAGACGGCCATTTTTCATGCTTAACATTCCTACCTGTTTTGACAGTTGGAACCTCACTTATCTTTTAGCAGTTTACTGTGTCTGACCTTAAATTTAGTTATGTCTTCAGAACCCTCAACCAGCTCCATGGAAGATAAATTAGAAGGACTAATTAATAAAGCCCTGGATAGGGTAATGGGGTCACTTGATGACACCATTAATAAAAAATTGGAAGCCCTATCATAAAAAGGATGGCCATCCTCAAGACCTCAGGAGGAGGCCACGGAGTCTGATAAAGGGCAAAGAAAAAGACCAACGAGCGACAACCCTCCTAAAATTGCAAAAAAAGCTAAGAGCTCCATCCCTATCACTGTGACTTCACGCTGTGGCGGTGACAATGACAGTGCCTTGGGCACAATAGATGGGCAAGAAAAAGGCCCGGTTTCATCCATTCCCATCGACAGTGACGATGGCCAGGAGGATGAGATTAACCCCTCCTATTCCTCTGACTTTGAATCTGAGGAAAAAGCTGAAATAAGAAATGTGGACACTTCAGGTGAGGCATCAAGGGCCTCAGGGTCTAAAATGGGAATTGTAGACCCCTTTGGGGAGTATATGTTTGACACCCTCCTCATCAACATCCCCTCTCCCCCGAGTGGGTCCCCTCCCAACATATAAGTGAATACCCTTCTTTCTGGCTCCGTAAAGAGATTCCAAAGGAGGTCAGGTATCGGCTGAGATCTGAGTGCCCTCGCCCTTCTCTCCCTGATAAGGTAGCCTCAACCCCAGATCTGGATAATAAAGTAGTGGCGTTCATCGCCAAGAGCGGGAGAGATCCAAGTAAAGGCCTTGACAAGGGTCTAAAATCTTGCCAAGATAGACTCTTGGATATCACGGGCCCTCTAACTAAAATGTTCGAACTAGCCAAAAGAGCTTATCTTGATAACACCCCCATAGATCCAAGAGAGCTGCACCAGTGGGCGCAAAGGGCAATTTGCCTACTCGGCAATGCAAATACTGCACTCTCAAACGAGAGGAGAAAGAGTGTCCTTTTAAAAATCGACTCTAAGCTAGTGGAACTAGCTAACAAAGAAGGGGGAGCTTCCTCTCAAGGCCTCCTCTTTGGGGAGGAATTTATCAAAGAGATGGCCAAATATGTAGAAGTGTTTAACTCCATTCAAAATCTCAAAAAGATATTAAACGAGTTTTCCACGATAAGGTTTTTGGAAGGGCCGGGAGAACACGGGGTCGGTTCCCCGGCTGTGGACAATTTTCGACAAGACCCTTCATGGGACGAGGAGGAAGATCCTCCCAATCTAGTTTTGCAGGTCAATCAACCTTCTATCCTCAAAAGCAAAGATTTTGCGGCAGAGGCTTCAGGGTTGAACGAAGGCAAAGAGGCTTTTCAACAGGTAAGATTTACGAAAGACCTTTCAGATATCCCTATAAAGGTAGGAGGAAGACTAGCCCAATTCTGTGGGAATTGGAACATGGTGAGCCAAGACCCTTGGGTACTAGATACGGTCAGAGGGTACAAGATAGAATTCATAGACTTACCAATACAAAAGAGACTTCACCGAGAAATATTGTTCTCCCAAAAAGATTTTGCCTTGGTGACACAAGAGGCAAAAGATCTATAGAGAAAGGAAAAAGGAAAAGGTGTCCTGTGCTACTCTATGTGTGGGGACAGTGTGTCCTCATCATGATGCCCTCACACACCCCGAAGGATGTCATGCTTCATCATTGGGCTTTTGCTCCTCGTCGGGCCGGCGCTGCAATGCCCTACGGGTCCCCCGAAGGGTCTCTTTTCGGAGATCTTTTGATGAAACAAGCCGTTAGGTGCGTGCGTGTGAGTGGAAGTGAGGTCTCAACTAGTGTGTTAAAAAATGACTGGAGGGAGAGTGGCTATTATTTATTAAAGTGGTCCCTCTGTCATTAGTAAAAGGTGTGTGGTGCTGCTAGTGGGATATTATGTCCCTCAGTAGCTAGATATGAGTCCTTAGTGGGTGTCTCTAGTGGTCGACATGTTTCGCGCTATCTGTGGCATCTGGAGGAGATCCAAAGCGCTTCTTCAGGACCAAGGTGAGTTTAAATAAAGTATCAGTAGCGGCCTACATTTTTCAGTGCTGCCAGGTTGATGGAAAGGAGTAGCGTCTCTGAAAAGAGAAAGGGGTAGGACAGAATATGGGTATAGCTCTAATGTAAAAATTGTGTATAGTCCAGGTCTGCCATTGGGGGGGCCTGGTGCATATTACCATTAGCGTGAGACTTATCGCTATAGGTCAGCATGGGTGTATGGATATCTATATTATGTTATTATTTACAATGATGTAAAAAAATAGAAAAGATAATAAGTAAATGAATACAAAGAAAGAAAGAAAGAAAGAACATAATCAACATGTAGAACATCGAGGATGAGTTTGTCGCTCTTTGGTCACAAGTATCATGCAGTGCTGTATCCAGTAGTAATTGGTCTATACACAACTTATACCGAGTGGATAATCGGTGAAAAGTTGTCTGCAAAAATGTAGTTAAAGGTTAAAAGTTTAAACTATGAATATCACTAGAGGGGCCCCACCATTGATGGCAAACCTAAGAACACTGTTCCTCTTCATAATAAATGAAAAACATAATCCTCACCCCTTGTTTCTATAATTATGGCCTCATGAGATCAGTGAGGGCCGATGGGAACTGTAAAAGAACAGGGAAGGAGGCATTGTTTACAAATTCCATTCATTGTAAAAATCACGTTATCAATGTTCACAAACAGAAAAGGAAAATCACACACTGGTCCTCTTTTGTGATTTTTATCCTGCAAACTAAGAAAAAAAAAATAGGAAAATTCTTTGGGTTCTCATATTGTATTGATGTCATAGATCGAGAGATTCACAAATTGTGCATGTCACACTCGGGCACTGCAAGGGAAAGGAAGGAAAAGGAAGAACATACCGGCATATTGCTAGCGCTATATTTATCTTACTTCTCTCACATTTATCCTGGGAGTGGTTGAGAGTTTAGTTCAGGCCCAGTGTTTCTTTTTTCAAAGGAAAAGATTTAAAGACTAGGAAGTGACAAAGCGCAAGCGTTATCCTTGTAGTACTCACGGTTCTCCCATTCAGCTGTGCTGCACCACCTGCATGCCTCTCTCTGTCTCCGCTGGTATTCAAGCAGTTTTTGCCGCCCTTTTTATAGTGGGAGTATGCTACTAATTAAGGAGTTAATAGGAGAGTGTATAGTGTTGTGTTTGGGCGCCATCATGTAGCGGATGGCTTTATTGTAAAATCGTCTTAAGTCCTGGTATATTGTGATCATCGTTGGCCTTGTATGTCACGTGAATCATAATTTATGACATTTAAATACCACCGGAGTGGTTTCTAGGAGATTGATCTAGATTTTGGTTGTTATTGACATAATTGTTTTTCTACTACGCTAATCCGAAATTGGTCGTTTTTTTGAGGGCCATTTTGAAGTGGTGTTTCTGGTTACTATATTTTTTCATAGTTGGGCATAGAGTTGTCTTTTTCACAGATTCCGCTTCTGGTTACTTTGTATGTCCAAAATTTCGGATATATGTCATGATAAACTGCTGGGGTTTGTTAAAATATTGATATATACAGGTAAGGTGATTATGGTAGTTTTACCATCGGTATGTTTATCGTACTAATTCAATCCAGGGTATTTCATCATTTAGGGCCTTGGTGTTAGTCCATAAGCGGTGGACCCATCTTTGTTCTTTTTGGAAGAGTGTTCTGGTTGACCATGCAGGATTTGATTCTATGATAGTCCAGTTTACTTGATCTGGTGTGTGCCCAGTCTCGATATAGTGTCTGCTCATTTTGGTGGTATTCTTTTTACATCGTATATTACTTCTCTGTTCGTTTATGCGTGTTCTTATGGCTCTGGTTGTCATTCCTATGTATAAAAGATCGCATGGACATTTTACCATGTAGACACAGTTCTTAGTATTGCAATTAGTGTGCTTTTTTTGCGTCCACTCCTGATTGTTCATTTGTAAAGTTTTTGTATGTTTTGTCAAGGGGCAGATGCTGCACGTGCCGCATGGGTAATGTTGTCCTTTTACTGTTGGTAGGTCCCACAGTGTCCTTTGAGTGTCCAATTGTCTGTTTTGGGGTCTCGTGTGGATAATGCTATTTTTGATATTCTGTGTTCGTCTAAATGCGAATCTTGGGCATTCCATTTGTGTTCCGCCTGCGTGTAGGATATTCCAGTGTTTCAGTAAGATCTTTTTTACTTGATTAGATTGGGGTGTGTAGGTGGTTACACATGTTATTGTATCATCGTTTTGTTTTTCCACAGTTTCTAACAGAGCTTCTTGGTGGTTGTTACGTGCGCGTTTTTGTGCCTTCTGTATAATCCTCTTGGGATAGTTCGTCTGTTCCAGGTTATGGCTAAGTTCTGCTGCTTGTGCATCGTAGTCCATGGTGTTGCTGCAGTTTCTTCTGAGCCTTAAGAATTGCCCAAAGGGGAGATTCTCTCTGAGGGCTTTTGTATGATGGCTGTCAAAGGTAAGCAGACTGTTTCTGCCAGTAGGTTTTTTGTATGTTTTCGTCAGTAGTTTCCCATCCTTCAGAATGATTAGAAGGTCCAGAAAGGGGATCTCTTCACTTGAGGAGGTCAGGGTGAATTTAAGGAAAGGGTCCTGGTCGTTGATCCAATTGTGGAATTCTATGCAACGTTCCTTTGTGCCTGTCCATAGTATGAGGATATCGTCTATGTACCGCTTCCACTCTTTTATTTCTGGTTTAAAAGGGTTGGACAGTGGAAGGATGTGAGTTGCCTCGAAGTAAGCCATATATAGGCAGGCTAGACTAGGCGCAAAAGTGCTGCCCATACAAGTTCCTTGGATTTGTTGGTAATGTTGATCTTGGAATTTGAAAAAGTTGTTCTTCAGTGCTATTTCCGCACATTCCAGGATGAAGTTTGTCGGTTGTGGTTTTGTCGGATCGTGGTTTCTCAGGCTTTCTTCAACTGCTCTTAGTGTTGCTTCTTGTGGGATGTTCGTATACAATGCCTCCACGTCAAGGGTTACTAGTAGCGTGATTTCCTCTGGATCTCCTATTTGTTCTATCAAGTTGATGGTTTCTTTGGTATCTTTGAGGTAGGATGGTGTTGCTTGTACCAGTGGTCATAGGAAATGATTGCAGTATTGGCTGAGTTGTTCAAGGAGAGAGTTGATGCCGGACACTATCGTTCTGCCAGGTGGTGGTGTGATGTTTTTGTGGATTTGAGAAGAACGTAGAAATATGGGGTTGTTGGTTGAGAGTTGACTAGGAATTCTGCTTCGTTCTTACTTATCCATCCATTTGTTCGTGCTTCACCTACTGAGATGGTGATTTTTCTAGTCAGAGAATCTGTCGGATCTGTGTCTATTTTGCGATAGTATCTGTTGTGAGCCAGTTGTCTGTGGCATTCATTGTTGTAGTCGTCAGTGTTAAAAATCACGATGGCTCCACCTTTATCTGCAGGTTTTATCGTGATAGATTCATCATTGTTTAGGTCTTGAAGAGCTTTTCTTTCCCTTGCGGGTAAGTTGTCAAAGGTTTTCTTTGGTTGAAGGTGACTTATGTCTTGTAGCACCGCTTTTTCATATGTGAGGATCACTGCACTTGTCATCGCTGTTGTGGGTGTGAATTTGGATGGCTTCCGTAGGCCAGTATCTTTTGTGGGAATGTCCATATTGTTCGTATCTTTTGTCTGGAAAAAGGATCTCAGACGCAGTTTCCTGAAGAAGGCATGTAGTTCACCAGTGAGTCTGAATTCATCCTCTCTCGGGGTGGGTACAAAGCCTAATCCCCTTTGTAGGGCTGATTCTTCTGTTTCTGTCAGGGTTCTGTTTGATAGGTTAACCACTAATTTTTCTTGGACTGGCTCCTTGTCCTGCATTGTTCTTCGTCCTCCAGCCATTGTACTTGTTTTTGTTCATTTTTCCGCCTGCCTCTTCCTCTGCCCCTGCCTCTGTTCCAAAAAGGAGGGCGTTGTTGTTGGTAGAATGGGAGAGGTGGTGGTGGGCCATGGTAGCCAGGATACCATGGTGGCGGTGTACCTTGATAGCCTGGCATTGGGTAGTTAAACATATGTGGTGTCGGTAGGATTCCTCGACCACCTTGGTGATTCTTCCAGCTATCATTGCTGGAGTTGCTGCTCGATCTCTTTGATCTGGTTGAGGTGGTTGATCCGTCGTCAGATGAGGTGTCGGTGATGTTGCTCACATAGTCTTCCCTGGTGTATGGATATATCTTCTCTCTCTCAAAATTTTTGATATCTTTCTGTAGTTTTGATATCCTCTTCTGTAGAAGATATTCTTTGTGGTCATTCATTTCAGAGTTTATCTCAGCTAGTCGTGTTTTCCAAGTAGATATACTGATGGTTGTTTTCAGGGCATTTTCTGCGATAGTTATTTTAATTATCAGTGCTTCAGACAGGCGTTTTGCGGTATTAATTATGAGTACCAGTAGGTCGCGTGTGCATCTCCATGCCACTTGGCTCCAGTCTTTTCTAAAGATTAGATCTTCTAGGAAGATTCTTGGTGCTATGTTCACAATGAGGCGATTTGGTGCTATATTGGCCCGTAGGTATTCCGTCATAATGGCCCCATGCATTGCTATTTTTACTTGTTATTTCTTAAGGGCGGCTATGTTGTTCCAGTCACCTTGTGGGGTGCTTGTTGATGCTAAGCCATCTATTCCTAACAGACTAGGTGTTCTCAAAATCTCTGATACTATGTCATCATCGAAACTCAAAACTGTTTGTTCTGCCATGTTGCAAAAACAGTGTGATTGAGTTATGAAAGAAACTAAAGGATGCAGATATAGATACGTCCCTCGGCTGAACCGCCGTGCTAAATATTCCTATTTATCCAAAAGAGAGGGGGGGACGGTGGAAGCTGATTGTTAGGTCCAGTGACCCTTGCTCCCGATTGGTAACTGGTATATAAAGGGGGGTCACTGTTCCTCAAGAGGAGAGTTCAAAGTGGAGAAAGAAAAAGGAAAAAGGAAAAGGTGTCCTGTGCTACTCTATGTGTGGGGACAGTGTGTCCTCATCATGATGCCCTCACACACCCCGAAGGATGTCATGCTTCATCATTGGGCTTTTTGCTCCTCGTCGGGCCGGCGCTGCAATGCCCTACGTGTCCCCCGAAGGGTCTCTTTTTCGGAGATCTTTTGATGAAACAAGCCGTTAGGTGCGTGCGTGTGAGTGGAAGTGAGGTCTCAACTAGTGTGTTAAAAAATGACTGGAGGGAGAGTGGCTATTATTTATTAAAGTGGTCCCTCTGTCATTAGTAAAAGGTGTGTGGTGCTGCCACCTCAACCAGATCAAAGAGATCGAGCAGCAACTACAGCAACGATAGCTGGAAGAATCACCAAGGTGGTCGAGGAATCCTACCGACACCACATATGTTTAACTACCCAATGCCAGGCTATCAAGGTACACCGCCACCATGGTATCCTGGTTACCATGGCCCACCACCACCTCTCCCAATCTACCAACAACAACGCCCTCTTTTTTGGAACAGAGGCAGGGGCAGAGGAAGAGGCAGGCGGAAAAACGAACAAAAAGAAGTACAATGGCTGGAGGACGAAGAACAACGCAGGACAAGAAGCCAGTCCAAGAAAAATTAGTGGTTAACCTATCAAACAGAACCCTGACAGAAACAGAAGAATCAGCCCTACAAAGGGGATTAGGCTTTGTACCCACCCCGAGAGAGGATGAATTCAGACTCACTGGTGAACTACATGCCTTCTTCAGGAAACTGCGTCTGAGATCCTTTTTCCAGACAAAAGAAATGAACAATATGGACATACCCACAAAAGATACTGGCCTACAGAAGCCATCCAAATTCACACCCACAACAGCGATGACAAGTGCAGAGATCCTCACATATGAAAAAGCGGTGCTACAAGACATAAGTCACCTTCAACCAAAGAAAACCTTTGACAACTTACCGCAAGGGAAAGAAAAGCTCTTCAAGACCTAAACAATGATGAATCTATCACGATAAAACCTGCAGATAAAGGTGGAGCCATCATGATTCTTAACACTGACGACTACAACAATGAATGCCACAGACAACTGGCTGACAACAGATACTATCGCAAAATAGACACAGATCCGACAGATTCCCTGACTAGAAAAATCACCATCTCAGTAGGTGAAGCACGAACAAATGGATGGATAAGTAAGAACGAAGCAGAATTCCTAGTCAACTCTCAACCAACAACCCCATATTTCTACGTTCTACCCAAAATCCACAAAAACATCACACCACCACCTGGCAGACCGATAGTATCCGGCATCAACTCTCTCCTTGAACCACTCAGCCAATACTGCGATCATTTCCTACGACCACTGGTACAAGCAACACCATCCTACCTCAAAGATACCAAAGAAACCATCAACTTGATAGAACAAATAGGAGATCCAGAGGAAATCACGCTACTAGTAACCCTCGACGTGGAGGCATTGTATACGAACATCCCACAATAAGCAACACTAAGAGCAGTTGAAGAAAGCCTGAGAAACCATGATCCGACAAAACCACAACCGACAAACTTCATCCTGGAATGTGCGGAAATAGCACTGAAGAACAACTTTTCAAATTCCAAGATCAACATTACCAACAAATCCACGGAACTTGTATGGGCAGCACTTTCGCGCCTAGTCTAGCCTGCCTATATATGGCTTACTTCGAGGCAACTCACATCCTTCCACTGTCCAACCCTTTTAAACCAGAAATAAAAGAGTGGAAGCGGTACATAGACGATATCCTCATACTATGGACAGGCACAAAGGAACGTTGCATAGAATTCCACAATTGGATCAACGACCAGGACCCTTTCCTTAAATTCACTCTGACCTCCTCAAGTGAAGAGATCCCCTTTCTGGACCTTCTAATCATTCTGAAAAATGGGAAACTACTGACGAAAACATTCAAAAAACCTACTGACAGAAACAGTCTGCTTACCTTTGACAGCCATCATACAAAAGCCCTCAGAGAGAATCTCCCCTTTGGGCAATTCTTAAGGCTCAGAAGAAACTGCAGCAACACCATGGACTACGATGCACAAGCAGCAGAACTTAGCCATAACCTGGAACAGAGGAACTATCCCAAGAGGATTATAAAGAAGGCACAAAAAGGCGCACGTAACAACCACCGAGAAGCTCTGTTAGAAACTGTGGAAAAACAAAACGATGATATAATAACGTGTGTAACCACCTACACACCCCAATCTAATCAAGTAAAAAAGATCTTACTGAAACACTGGAATATCCTACACGCAGGGGGAACACAAATGGAATGCCCACGATTCGCATTTAGACGAACACAGAATATCAAAAATATGATTATCCACACGAGACCCCAAACAGACAATTGGACACTCAAAGGACACTGTGGGACCTACCAACAGTAAAAGGACATTACCCATGCGGCACGTGCAGCATCTGCCCCTTGACAAAACATACAAAAACTTTACAAATGAACAATCAGGAGTGGACGCAAAAAAGCACACTAATTGCAATACTAAGAACTGTGTCTACATGGTAAAATGTCTATGCGATCTTTTATACATAGGAATGACAATCAGAGCCATAAGAACACGCATAAACGAACACAGAAGTAATATACGATGTAAAAAGAATACCACCAAAATGAGCAGACACTATATCGAGACTGGGCACACACCAGATCAAGTAAACTGGACTATCATAGAATCAAATCCTGCATGGTCAACCAGAACACTCTTCCAAAAAGAACAAAGATGGGTCCACCACTTACGGACTAACACCAAGGGCCTAAATGATGAAATACCCTGGATTGAATTAGTATGATAAACATACCGATGGTAAAACTACCATAACCACCTTACCTGTATATATCAATATTTTAAGAATCCCCAGCAGTTTATCATGACATATATCTGATATTTTGGACATACAAAGTAACCAGAAGCGGAATCTGTGAAAAAGACAACTCTATGCCCAACTATGAAAAAATATAGTAACCAGAAACACCACTTCAAAATGGCCCCCAAAAAAACGACCAATTTCGGATTAGCGTAGTAGAAAAACAATTATGTCAATAACAACCAAAATCTAGATCAATCTCCTAGAAACCACTCCTGTGGTATTTAAATGTTATAAATTATGAGTCACGTGACATACAAGGCCAACAATGATCACAATATACCAGGACTTAAGACGATTTTACAATAAAACCATCCGCTACAAGATGGCGCCCAAACACAACACAATACACTCTCCTATTAACTCCTTAATTAGTAGCATACTCCCACTATAAAAAGGGCAGCAAAAACTGCTTGAATACCGGCGGAGACAGAGAGAGGCATGCAGGTGTAGCACAGCTGAATGGGAGAACCGTGAGTACTACTAGGATAACGCTTGCGCTTTGTCACTTCCTAGTCTTTAAATCTTTTCCTTTGAGAAAAGAAACACTGGGCCTGAACTAAACTCTCAACCACTCCCAGGATAAATGTGAGAGAAGTAAGATAAATATAACGCTAGCAATATGCCGGTATGTTCTTCCTTTCCTTCCTTTCCCTTGCAGTGCCCGAGTGTGACATGCACAATTTGTGAATCTCTCGATCTATGACATCAATACAATATGAGAACCCAAAGAATTTTCCTATTTCTTTTTCTTAGTTTGCAGGATAAAAATCACAAATGAGGGCCACTGTGTGATTTTCCTTTTCTGTTTGTGAACATTGATAACGTGATTTTTACAATGAATGGAATTTGTAAACAATGCTTCCTTCCCTGTTCTTTTACAGTTCCCATCGGCCCTCACTGATCTCATGAGGCCATAATTATAGAAACAAGATGTGAGGATTATATTTTTCATTTATTATGAACAGGAACAGTGTCTTTAGGTTTGCCATCAATGGTGGGGCCCTCTAGTGATATTCATAGTTTATACTTTTAACCTTTAACTACATTTTTTCAGACAACTTTTCACCGATTATCCACTCGGTATAAGTTGTGTATAGACCAATTACTACTGGATACAGCACTGCATGATACTTGTGACCAAAGAACGACAAACTCATCCTCGATGTTCTACATGTTGATTATGTTCTTTCTTTGTATTCATTTACTTATTATCTTTTCTATTTTTTTACATCATTGTAAACACATAGATATCCATACACCCATGCTGACCTATAGCGATAAGTCTCACACTAATGGTAATATGCACCAGGCCCCCCCAATGGCAGACCTGGACTATACACATTTTTGACATTAGAGCTATACCCATATTCTGTCCTACCCCTTTCTCTTTTCAGAGACGCTACTCCTTTCCATCAACCTGGCGGCACTGAAAAATTTAGGCCGCTAGTGATACTTTATTTAAACTCACCTTGGTCCTGAAGAAGCGCTTTGGATCTCCTCCAGAGGCTACAGATAGCGCGAAACATGTCGACCACTAGAGACACCCACTAAGGACTCATATCTAGCTACTGAGGGACATAATATCCCACTAGCAGCACCACACACCTTTTACTAATGACAGAGGGACCACTTTAATAAATAATAGCCACTCTCCCTCCAGTCATTTTTTTCACACACTATTTGAGACCTCACTTCCACTCACACGCACGCACCCAACGGCTTGTTTCATCAAAAGATCTCCGAAAAAGAGACCCTTCGGGGGACCCGTAAGGCATTGCAGCGCCGGCCCGACGAGGAGCAAAAAGCCCTATGATGAAGCATGACATCCTTCGGGGTGTGTGAGGGCATCATGATGAGGACACACTGTCCCCACACATAGAGTAGCACAGGACACCTTTTCCTTTTTTCGTTTTTCTTTCTCCACTTTGAACTCTCCTCTTAAGGAACAGTGACCCCCCTTTATATACCAGTTACCAATCGGGAGCAAGGGTCACTGGACCTAACAATCAGCTCCCACTGTCCCCCCCTCTCTTTTTGATAAATAGGAGTAAAAGATCTATATGCCAAAGAGGCAATATGAGAGGGAAAGGAAATAGGCTTC
The DNA here is from genome assembly GCA_963921515.1 of Calotriton arnoldi. Lineage (NCBI taxonomy): Eukaryota > Metazoa > Chordata > Amphibia > Caudata > Salamandridae > Calotriton > Calotriton arnoldi. The sequence goes on from CAWUFW010001381.1 coordinate 2,371,479, forward strand.
GTGAGCAATGTCTTTCTAGTAGAAAAGAAAGACAAAAGGATGAGACCTGTAATAAATCTAAAATATCTGAACCAATGGGTGGTTTACCGTCATTTCAAAATGGAGGGAATCCACCTTCTCAGGGATGTTCTAAGGAAAGGAGATTGGCTAACTCGACTAGATCTAAAAGATGCATATCTGACTATCCCTATCTGGCCCCCACATCAGAAATTTCTCCAATTCATCTGGGAGGGCAAACTCTGGCAGTTTTGCAGCCTCCCCTTCGGACTTTCATCAGCCCCTTGGTGTTTCACCAAGGGTCTACGCCCAGTAGCAGGTTGGCTAAGAAGCAAAGGAGTATGATTAATTTTATACCTAGACGACATTTTAATAATGACTCAATCCAGAGAGGTAGCATCACAACACACGGACCTCACAATAAAACTCTTGGAACACCTGAGGTTTGTTATAAACACCCAAAAATCGCCCACCACTCCAAGCCAGGTCACCCAGTTCCTGGGTTTTACAGTAAATACAGTTCAAGCAGAATTGAAATTGCCTGGGGAAAAGCTGAGAAAACTTTGAAAGGAGTTAAGGAGAATTCTAAAGAAACAGGGACATTAGCAACGGTGCTGGGCCTCTTGTCCTCGACTATCCAAGCCATATATCCAGGGCCCCTGTATTACCGGGCCCGACAGAGACTCAAAGCCAAAGCCTTGAGATCAAATAAATCCTATTCCTAGACAGTTCACCTGGACTCGGACTCAAGGAAAGAGATACTCTGGTGGCTGAGGAATGCAGAGGGGTGGAATGGCAGGGCCCTTTTTGGGGATGAACCGGACATAATAATAGATTTGGATGCGAGCTTAGAGGGATGGGGTAACACATGTGGGGACTCATCGACAGGGGGACTCTGGACAGTTCAGGAGAAGGAGTTACATATCAACTGCCTAAAACTACTGGCAGGATCTTTGCAATCCGGAGCTTGACCAAGGGCTTAATGAAGTGTTCAGTCATGTTTCGCATGGACAACGTATCTGCGGTGAGATACATGAACAAGATGGGTGGCCCTCACTCCAAGGGACTGTCAACCTAGCCAAGAAATTTTGGGCATATTGCCTCAACAAGGGCATCTCAATGATTGCCAAACATATTCCGGGCTTGAACAATGGGGTCGCAGACTGGTTCTCCAGGAATTTCAAAGATTCCAGCAACTGGAGACTAGACAGGGAAATTTTCCTGACCATTCAGTCGATCTGGGGACCCTTTGGAATAGATCTGTTTGCAGACAACACTCAACTACCCAAATTTTTCAGCTGGAGACCGGACCCTCAGACCTTGGGGGTAGATGCGTTCCTTCAGAATTGGCACAGTTTAACACCATATTCCTTCCCTCCTTTTGCCATGCTTCCACGACTTCTGCTACAAGTTCGCAGGAACAGGGAGATAGTAGTAGTAATAACACCCCTCTGGAGATCCCAGGCATGGTTTCCAATCCTGATGGAAATGAGTGTAGACTTTCCTATCCTTGTACCTACCTTCGAGGAAATAATCACAGGTCCTCAAGGAGAACGTCACCCCTTGTACATCAGGGCCTTCTGTTGCTGATGGCATGGAGTATTTCAGGAGGCAGTGGCAGCTGCCAGGACTTTCGGAGAGCGCTTTCAGACTCATAACAGAATCCTGGGCACCTGGCACAAGGAAAGCTTATAGATTGGCTTGGCGTAAATGGGTTTGTTGGTGCCTTCGATGGAACTACAATACCATTTCAGCTGATCTAGATCAAGTTATCAACTTCTTATCTGAGATTTTTGCTTCAGGTCTGGCATATCGAACTGTTAATGTCTACAAATCGGCCATTGCAGCAGGGCACTGCTTGGTAGACGGTACCTCGGTAGGTCAAAATTTATTAACTAAAAAATTCATGAGAAGTATGCGTGTTTTAAACCCACCATTAGCCAAATATACTGCCCTATGGGATGTGAGGGATGTCCTCAGAGTAATTACATACTGGGGTGAGAACTCTACACTCTCATTAAAGAAACTATCTTATAAACTCACTGTTTTATTGTGCCTAGTCTCCTTCAGACGAACATCAGACGTTAAAGCATTAGATATCACCAGTAGGGCATACCAGCCAGAAGGAGTCTGTTATTTCTTAAAAAAACTAACTAAAACGATGTCAACTTCTGTTTTCTACCCCTTTTTTCCACAAAATGAAAGCTTGTGTGTAGTGAAGTGCCTGTTGGAGTATGAAAGAAGAACCGTTAGGTTAAGAGGAAATGCTGAACAACTGCTAATATCCCATAGCACTCCCCTTAGAGCAGTTTCCGCTCCCACCTTAGCAAGATGGGTGAAGGATGTTATGAAAGATGCTGGAATAGATATTTCCATTTTTGGTGCACAGTCTCTTAGAGGGGCTTCAGCGTCCAAAGATTTTATTCTGGGTGGTGGCCTTCAAGACATCCTTAGAGCTGCGGACTGGTCCAATGAATGTATTTTCAAAAGCTGTTATTTTAAACTGGTAACAAATGCTATTGATAAGCTGTTGAACACACTTTAAACTTGCATAATGTTAGCCTCCATGTCATGCCATAAAGTTAGATTTTCACAGCCTGGTGGGCAGAAACTCTGGATTTTATTAAAGACACGGAGACCAAGATTATCCCTCCACTAATAATCCCACCCTGGGAATTTAACTAAAGTGGATGTTCTTTTGTGTTGCAGATTAAATATTTCAAAGAATTTATGGACGACTACACTAAAGTTTTCAAAAAAGAATGTTAAAGTTATCTTGTTCGCTGCACAAAGAAGGGAGAAGACTACGTGTGCATGGACTATATACTATGTTAGAATGTTTTTGAAGTTCTAGATCTCTTCATTGTTGCTGCTGTGAGCTGTGCGATAAAGAAGATTTGCATAATCTTATCCGCCGTGTCTTTAATAAAATCCAGATTTTCTGCCCACCAGGCCGTGAAAAATCTAAATTTTACATTGCCTATCATTGGTGAGTGTGAAAGTGTGATACCTGCAGAGCAAATAAGCTGAGTTTCTGGGTCCCCGAAAAATCTGAGTAGGTGACTGGTGTCCTTCTATGGGCCCAGTGCCTGCAGATATAAGAAACAGTAATGGAAACAGAACAACCAACTTGGATTGAAAGAATCCAACAGAACACAGTTAACACCTTACACCTAACTCACCCCAGCCCATACTTCTGCCCCTGAAGTATCATTCCCCCTCAGTCCATAAAGAGCTAACAAACAACCAAACCAACAAGAATGAAAAAGAAAAGGGGGTGTACATGCTTTCTAGGTCCCTCTGCCCAAAATCCGATAGAGGTCCGGGCCCCCTGAGTTCCATCATCAGTGCCAGACGTGCTCTGCAGCCTTGTATCATTCAAGTAGTCCAGGTGTGCATTGATGCTGCAAAGAAGAGGAGGAGATTTTTTATTTTTGATGCTGAATTACGGCCATTGTTTCAGGTAGCCACTCCAGCGTTGTCGCTAGGAGATATGTATTGAGGGTTGGCTTCCTCCAACTGGTTAGGGACACATGAGCGTGTTTCTCAGATTGTTCTACTGCGCCAAATGTGTTTTTGCTGATTTACGAGTGGCAGGAGGCGTGTCCGGTCAGTCCTCAGTCCTGCAGAGAAGATTTCCCAATCCCAATCTTGCTCCGGGAGTCAAAGAATAAAGATTTCCAATTGAAGTTGACCCATAGCCTGGCTGGGTACATCAGAGTGTAGGTCAGATTCATGGCCTTCAGCCTTTGCTTTACCTCTTCAAAAGAGTGTCACTCTTGCTGCACAGCCCTCATGTAGTCTGGAAGGTTCACTGATAGAATATCGATGACATAAATATCGATGTTCAAAATATTGAGAAAAAAAATATAGACTACAAAATATTGACTCCTATACCTAAACAGGTAAGTACAAAAATATTGAATCAAAAATATCGATGTGAAAAATATAGATGTAAAAAATATCAATTTAAATATATATATAAAATAAAATAATATATATTAAAAATATTAAATATTAATATTAATTTAATTTTTTTTTTTAATATACATTGTAACAAAATATAACAAATAAACTTAATTAAAAAAAGATAAACACACAAACATAATAATTTATACATATATATATATATATATATATATATATTTACTCTAAAATAATTAATAAACTATTATCTTTGATTTATTTTAAAACTTTAAAATTATATAAAAATAAAATATATATATATCAATAATTTAAAATATTAAAAAAATTATATAATAAATTAAAACAGTAAACTATTAAAAAAATATTTAAACTTAAATTTCCCAATACAATCAGTGCAACAGTAGGTAAAGTGTTGGATACAAAATAATTAAATTTACTATTCCAATTCCAGTGAGTGTAACAGTAGGGAAAGTGTTGGAAAGCGGAGGGGTAAAAATTACTATTCCCACTCCAGTGAGAGCAACAGTAGGGAAAGTGTAGGATAGCGTAAGGGTAAAAATTACTATTGCCACTCCAGTGAGAGCAACAGTAGGGAAAGTGTTGGATAGCGGTGGGGAAAAATTACTATTCCCACTCCAAAGAATGCAACAGTAGGGAAAGTGTTGTATAGCGGAGAATTAAAAATTACTATTCCCACTCCAAAGAGTGCAACAATAGGAAATTGTTGGATAGCAGAGGAGTAAAAATTAAAATTCCCACTCCAAAGAGTGTAACAGTAGGGAAAGTGTTGAATAGCGAAGGAGTAAAAGTTACGATTCCCACTCCTGTGAGAGCAACAGTAGGGAAAGTGTCAGATAACGGAGAGGTAACAATTACTATTCCCACTCCAGTGAGTGCAACAGTAGAGAAAGTGTTGGGTAGCGGAGAGGTAAAAATTACTATTCCCACTCCAGCGAGTGCAACAGTAGAGAAAGTGTTGGATAGCGGAGGTATAAAAATTACTATTCCAGCTCCAGTGAGTGCAACAGTAGGGAAAATGTTGGCTAGCGGAGGGGTAAAAATTACTATTCCCACTCTGGTGAGTGCAACAGTAGAGAAAGTGTTGGATAGCGGAGGGGTAAAAATTACTATTCCAACTCCAGTGAGGGCAACAGTAGGGAAAGTGTTGGATAGCAGAGGAGTAAAAATTACTACTTCTACTCCAGTGAGTGCAACAGTAGAGAAAGTGTTGGGTAGCGGAGAGGTAAAAATTACTATTCCCACTCCAGCGTGTGCAACAGTAGAGAAAGTGTTGGATAGCGGAGGTATAAAAATTACTATTCCAACTCCAGTGAGTGCAACAGTAGGGAAAATGTTGGATAGCAGAGGTGTAAAAATTACTGTTCCCACTCCAGTGAGTGCAACAGTAGAGAAAGTGTTGGATAGCGGAGGGGAAAAAATTACTATTCCAACTCCAGTGAGGGCAACAGTAGGGAAAGTGTTGGATAGCGGAGGGGTAAAAATTACTACTCCCACACCAGTGAGTGCAACAGTAGGGAAAGTGCTGGATAGCGAAGATGTAAAAATAACTATTCCCACTCCAGTGAGTGCAACATTAGGGAAAGTGTTGGATAGCAAAGAGACAAAAATTACTATTCACACTCAAACAGTTAAAACAAAAATAAAAAACATTAAAAATAAAAAAAATACAATATTTAGAAATGTAAAATCAAATATATTAAATATATAAAAAGAAAAAAGATTATAATATTAATTACATATAAAAAACCTACAAATAATATATCATATAAAATAATAAATACAATTATTAAAAAAAAGTATTTTAAAGTAGAAAATATTTACAAACTAATAAATTAATCAATACATAAATGTATTTATTATATTTCCTACCCTATAACACCACACCAATAACAAAACACTTCAATATTTTTAATTATTTTTTTCCCAAAATTAACATTACTTACTCAATTTTAAAAATATTATTAATAAAAAAACTAATGAACATTCATTGACTACACACACTTTAACACTATGATATCCACAACACACACCTAAATTAAACTCTAAAATAATAAAACACAATTAAAACTTATTTATAAATTAAAAACTATTACCATTAACAACTAATAATAAAGTAATTAAAATGTATTTAATACCCACCATTTACCCCATTAAAAGTAAAAACAACAGACAAAAAGATAAACAATTACCCAAAATACATATCAAATACTTAACATTAATTAACAACTATATATCAATTACTTCAAATTCACATTTCAAAGCTTTATTCGGTTTAAAAACAGAAACCATAAAAGCATACTACATAGACACATTTAAAAATTCATAAAATTCATTTTAAAATTACCGATCTAATTTACAAACCCAAAAGTACCATCAACAGAACGTGCTATTTACATGATGTATGCAATTTTATGATTTTTAGTACAGTACTATACAGGAGACTATATTTAAAATAACCAAGCAGTTTTTTACATTTCCGAAGATCAATAACCATAAAAAGGGGATAAAGTGCAAACTGTGCAATAACCACCATTTCCGGTGAGAATTTGACTCTAAAAGTGCACTGTAAAAATCAAAGAGCAAAGACCCAGAAACACAGGGTATGTTCTTAAAACCTACATCATTTAGTAACCAGTTTACTAATTATTTTCTCATGTAACATCAGTCTAGAAACATTTAATCAGATTCTCGGCTTTTTCTTTCCCTGAATCATTGAATATCATTTTGTGACCCAGAGTCCTCATATAACAGGGCCTCCAAATGAGAGTTGTTGCGTCTTATTTTAATTGCCTCCTGGATAAAAGCCACTACTGCACTACAAACATTTAGATTTACTAATCCACATATGTATTCGAAGGCAGGTTTATATGAAAATAGCCTCTCACTTCGAAACAGGGGGCGTAGATATTCTTTCCTGATCCTTCTATAAAAATCACAAAAAAGGATAAAATGCAACGTTGTTTGGTTTGATATACCGTCACATGGGCACTTTGGCAAAATGCGATTCCACTTACCCATTTTTGGATAAGCTATTAAAAAATGGGCCAGTCCCATACGTAATCTTGTGAGATAAAATCTATGTGATAAGTTTGTGACCAGTATTATGATAAGTTTGTGACCAATATTAATTACTTAAATACAAATTACTTCCCACCCTTTACTCCTATAAACACCAAAACACACACCTAAAATTAATTACACAATTACCATAATTAATTACCAATTAAATAATTAAAATTAATTAACATCCAATTATTAATTAATCAATTAAAAATAAATTACTTCCCACCGTTAACACCTATAAACACCACAACACACACCTAAAATTAAATACACAAGTACCATAATTAATTACCAATTAATTAATTAAAATTAATTAACATCCAATTATTAATTCATCAAGTAAAAATATATTACTTCCCACCCTTAACACCGATAAACACCACAACACACACCTAAAATTAATTACACAATTACCATAATTAATTACCAATTAATTAATTTAAATTAACTAACAACCAATTATTAATTAATTAATAATACATTACTTTACACATTTAACACTATAACATCTCAATTAAACAAATATTAATAAATAAAAAATAATCAAAAAATTTAATATAATTAAATTACTTCCCATCCTATTCCCCTATAAACCCACAACCTGCTACATAACTAAAAACGCAAAATTCAAATAATTTTTTTTTTATAACTACTAAAAATGTAACACATATATTAAAAATAAAAACAATTCTTATACAAAAAAACATACAACACATACATAAAAAAATATACACTAAAATACATAACATTAATAAACAAACGATATTTTTAACAACTATATTTTTGCAAACGATATTAAACACTTCGATATTTTTTAAATCTATATTACTCACCTTAAGTCGATATGCTTGATGACGATATTTTTGATGTCGATATTTCTGACCCACGATATTTGCAACTCGACATTTGTGCAACTCGATATTTGTGATTTGATATTCTGTCTATGCACCAGTCTGGAAGAAAACAAGTTACTTACCTGTAACTTTGGTTCTCCAGTATTGGTAACTTTCATAGATTCCCATAGTTTGTATCATTCCCCGTCGTCGGAATGGGAGTCCCCGGTAAATAAAAAATACCATAGTAGTAGGTACAAAAGAAGAAAAAAGGCCTAGGCCTCATCTCATTTTGTAGCATATCCACCTCTTTTTGTAAAAGAGACCAAAAACACTGAACAACCAATCAGAACAGCCTCACCCCATAGAACCCTCCTGAGAGAGCCTCAGATTTTCGTAGCCGTTGTATAACAGTATAACAGAAGATGCTAGAGGCTGAGCTTTCCCAGGGGAGGAGGGTGGGCGCATGGGAATCTATGAAAGTTACCAATACTGGCGAACCAAAGTTACAGGTAAGTAACTTGTTTTCTTACTCCAGTATTGGAACTTTCATAGATTCCCATAGCTTGTATCAGAATAGCCAGCAGTTAGGAAAAAAATGCACATTTTGTGAAATAATACATTGTATAACCTTGCAAGATGTATAACGTCATAGGGATAACAGTTACCAAAACAGTAGACAGAAAACATCGTTAGATACAAAATGTGCAAACGCAATAACAGGAAGGAGGGTTAGAGGGGAAAGCTCACCGCTTATTGGAAGAGATTCCTCAGGACCGCCAGTCCCACTGCAGCATCACTTCGTGTGGAAGCATCTAAGCAGTAATGCTTTGTGAAAGTATGGGCACTGCTCCATGTTGCTGCCCTGCAAATGTCTCTGATAGGCACTCCCGCGAAGAGAGCAACAGAAGAAGAAATGGATCTGGTAGAGTGCGCCCGGACCCGCCCTTGTAGGGGCTTACCGGCCGCTTGGTGACAGTATTGGATCGCGCTGGCAATCCATCGTGCAACCCCTTGCTTCGAAAGAGGAAAACCCTTGCGAGGGGTACTGAAAGCAACAAAGAGCTGTGTAGATATTCTGAAATCTTTGGTGCCCTGGAGATAGAATTTCAAACACCTTTGAACATCCAAAGAATGAAGAGCCCTTTCCGCTGGAGTAGAGGGTCTAGGAAAATAGGATTTGAGAATGACCGGCTAATTCAAATGAAAGTCAGAAGGGACTTTCGGGATAAATTTGGGATTGGTCCTCAGAATCAGAGTGTCCTTTTTAAACTGCAAGAACGGATCTTCGATAGTGAGAGCGTGTAGTTCACCTACCCTCCTGGCTGATGTTAAAGCGAGAAGGAGGGCCACTTTCCATGAGAGGAATTTAAGGTCCGCCCTATGAATTGGCTCAAAAGGCGGCCTCATGAGTTGAGTAAGGACTAAGGGGCGGATTCCGATTCGGGCCGGAAATCCCTCCGACCGAGTCGGATTCAGAGAGATATCCGACCGAACTGGACTCTAGCAGTCCAACCGAACGAGTACGATGCAGATGCATGCTATCGGACTCGATTCGGTCGGACTCCCATTGAAGTCAATGGGAGCCGGTCGTACGAAGCGTACACGAGGTCCCATTGACTCAATGGGTGCGTCGCGAACAAGGGCGCCCCCTACAGCGGGTACGCATCGGTGCGACTCGCGACGTACATGCATGTATAGGGGGGACCCGTGGGTCCCCCCTGTGTGCGACTCGCGCAGCTACGCGTACAGGGGGGTTCGACACAGACCCCCGAAGTCCGGCTCCGACTGCTCTTTCGAGCCGGACGGCGCGAGTCGGTCGGACTGTTCGAGGCGCGCATCGTACTTGCCCGGTCGGGGAACGTCTCCATTGCGTGGTGCGAGTCGAGTCCGTACGAGTCGGTCGGAGCGGTTCGGAGCCGGGAACGAGTCGGTCGGGGATTTCGCGTACGCTCGCATTGTACTTGCTCGCGCGGACGGGTGTTCGAATCGGTCGGAAACAGGGCGTCCGAATCGGATCCGGTAAAGCCGAATTCGATTCGGTGCCCTACCGGCCGAGATCGGAATCGGCCCCTAAGTTGAGCTGCCACAGAGGTGGTGGAGGTCTAACTGGTGGGAAAAGTCCTTTTAAAAATTGTTTCACGATTCTTGCCGACCAGAGGGAAGGACCAGAAGAAGTTCGTCTGAATCTAGAGATAGCTGCCAGGTGCACTTTGATAGAGGAATGAGCGAGACCTGACTTAGCTAAAGTCAAAATGTATGGCAAAATTTGATGAGGAACAGAGGAATAAGGATGAATGTTCTCTTGCCGGTACCACAGGCAGAAACGCTTCCATTTCAAGCGATAGGTCTTATTCGTACTTGGTGCATGGGCCTGAGCTAACACCTCTCTGCATTCTTGAGAGATATTTAAATTTTGAAACTCTCTGTGCTCAGGAGCCACGCTGTTAACTGAAGTGAGCTCGGATCCGGATGTACCACTTGGCCCTGGGACATCGTCAACAGAGAGGGAATTGGGCGCAGATGAATTGGATGGTCCAGGGAGAGCAAGAGAAGCTCGGTAAACCAAAACTCGCGGGGCCACGCCGGGGCCACCAGAATCATCCTCAAGGGTTCCGCTTTGAGCTTCTTGAGAAGCCTTGGAATAAGTGGAATCGGAGGAAAAGCGTAAACAAAGGCGCCTGACCAGGCCATCGAAAGCGCATTCCCCAATGATCCCTGATGGTGTTCCCTGCTTGCGTAGAGTCGGCATTTCTTGTTTCCTGGGGTGGCAAATAGATCTATGGACGGAGTACCCCAGAGATTGAAAATTCTTTCCAGAGTGTGATTGTCTAGTTCCCACTCGTGGCTCACCGATTTGAGGCGACTTAGTGTATCCGCCGTCTTGTTGAGGGCACCCGGAAGATGCTCCGCCGAAAGAGAGATCTGATGTTGTATACTCCATTCCCAAAGCTCCTGAGCTTCCTTGGATAGCAGACGAGACCTTGTTCCTCCCTGTTTGTTCACATAATTCCTTGCCGTCGTGTTGTCCGTACGGACCAGGACGGTGGATCTGTGGATCCGCGGAAGGAAAGCTTGTAAGACCAGACGAATCGCTCTGAGCTCCAACAGATTGATGTGGAGAATGCGCTGCTGGGGTTGCCATCGGCCGCTCACCTGAAGGTCTTGTAGTACCGCTCCCCAGCCTTCTAGAGAGGCGTCTGTTGTAAGTATTAGAGGAGCTGGGCTGACTGTGAAGGAGAGACCCTGAGAGATATTGTCTCTGATCGTCCACCAGTTGGCAGCCTGTTTCATAGGCTGAGTTATCCTTACTTTGTTGTCGAAAGAGCCTTCTGCTTGGCACCACTGCAAATCCAGTTGTTCTTGGAGAGGGCGCATTCGTAGCCTGCAATGCGGAATTAAGGGAATGCAGGATGAGATCGATCCTAGAAGGGACTTGTATAGGCGAACTGAAAGTGACCATCTCTTTTGCAACTGACGGGCAGAGGCCATTAGTTTTGTCTGCCTTTCCTCTGATGGAAACGCTTTGCAACAAGTTGTGTCCAGAACAGCACCTAGAAACTTGGCCGATTTGGACGGGCACAGGACTGACTTTTCCTTGTTGAGCTGAAGCCCCAGGTGACGGAAGAGTTGAGTGCATGTTTCGACTGCTTCTGATGCTGCCTGAGAAGACGGTGCCTTTACCAACCAGTCGTCCAGGTAAGGGAAAACCTGTAGAGTCTGTCTCCTGAGAAACGCTGCTACTGGGGCTAAGACCTTCGTGAATATCCGGGGTGCGGATCTGATTCCGAAAGGCAGGACCTTGAATTGGAAGTGGCTCTTGGCCACTGTAAAGCGTAAAAACTTCCTGTGGGCCGGGTGGATGGGGACATGGAAGTAGGCGTCCTCGAGATCTAGGGTGGCCATATAATCTCCTGGATTGAGGAGCCGCAAGATGTCTTGTAGGGATACCATCTGAAAAGAGAGCTTTATGAGATAGGTGTTTAGCTCCCTCAGGTCTAAAATTGGGCGCCATTTTTCTACGGTCTTTTGGACAAGAAAGAACCGGGAATAGAATCCCTTGCCCCGCTGAGATAGAGGCACCGGCTCTATCGCTCCTTTGAGAAGTAGCTGGTGGGCTTCTATACGTAGAAGGTGTAGATGTTTGGATTCGGTGGCGCGAGGGGCTCTGGATGGTGGATGGTGTTGAAACTCCAGTGTATGGCCTGACAAGACGATATTGAGAACCCACCGGTCCGATGTTATAAGTTGCCAGTTGTGGAAGCATTGTGATATCCTGCCCCCCACTGGTGTAACAGGGGACGAAGGAACAGTAGGAAGAGCCGGGAAGCCGCTACTGGCGCTTAGAGGAATCCCTCCCCTGGCGCCCTTGTCGTCCTCTAGATGATGGTCGAGAGAAAGACGACGATTGGCCTTGACGCTGTGAATATTGTGGCCTGTAGGACTGAGAGGGTTGCGAGTAGGAGGAATAGCGCTGCTGTTGGTATCCGCCTCTGTATGAAGAAAAACCTCTTCCTCTCGCTCCACGGAAAGAAACCTTGCGGTATTGCAGAGTCCCAAGGGACTTCGCAGTGTACGTGTCCTTCTTTATGTCTTGTAGCGCATCGTCAATGTTCTTCCCAAATAGCATTTCTCCATCGAACGGAAGATCCAGGATCTTATTTTGGACTTCCTGACGATACCAAGTTGCCTGAAGCCAGCCTTGCCGTCGAAGGACTGCTGCTCCTGCGAGAGAGCGGAAAGCCGTAGTAGCAATGTCCATTGCACAATCAATTATTTCAGAGGATGAACGTTCCCCCTCCTGCAAGATCTTCTTGGCTTCAGCCTTTGCTTCCTCGGGTAGCTGGTCTAAATACGGGGATAGATCACACCACATCTGGCGATCATACCGTCCAAAAATAGCCAAGGCATTGGCCGCTCTGACCAGAAGGCTGGACATAGAAGAAAACCTCTTCCCAACATTATCTAGCCGTCTTCCCTCTTTATCAGGTGGCGTGGTAAGAGGTGCCGCCGGATTTTTCGATTTTCTTTGCGCCGCTTGGGAAATTACAGAGTCCGGTTTCGGCTGGCTGACCAGACAAGCGGGGCTATCCTCTGGAGCTTTGTTTTTCTTCTCCAGACGAGAAAGCACAGGCACGACCGTTGATGGCGACTTCATGACCTTTATCCCTTCATCCCAGACATGGCCCACTATTGGGATAGAGCGAACAGACTTCCTGTAAGGTTCTTTGAAGTCATATAAAAAACATTCCGATGGTACCGATGGAATGGGCAGGTGGAAACGTTTAGAAGCCCTTTCCATTAAATTGTGAAACCCTCCTATATCAGCTGGAGGAGAATCTACCGGATCAGGAGTTGGAGAGGCGGGATCCAGAATAATGTAATCATCCCATTCCCTATCCGGGTCTGGGATTGTGATAGTGCCCTGGTCATCGTCCGATGAGACGTCCTGGACAGTGACCACGTTCTGTCGCGGTTCCGTTAGATCCTGTACCGGAGTTTGAGGGAGCTGGGGTGCAACCGGACAAGGAGGTTGAGATGGAGGTTGAGTTGGAGGCATTTGCCCTGTCTCTTGGCCGGAGGACTGAGACGGAAATCTCCTCCTGTAGTCCGACAGCATGAATTGTAGGTCTGAAACGAGTGAGGATGGCATGCAGACCATGTCCTGCTGATACTGATCCTGGGACCTAGATTGCGGCACATATTGTTGTTGCTCCATATAATAGTCGTCAGAGTCCGAGTCCTGATACTTCACATGCAGTTGAGATGGGCTATCTGCATCACCATAAGGTCCGTCATCATCCTCAGAAAACTCCTCTTCCAAAAGGAGTGCAGGAGGCAGGGGTGTTACCTTCCTTGGGGAAGTCATTTCCGGAGTAATGCGACGCCTCCTTATAGAAATTGCCACATTGTGAATCGTCGACGGGGTCGTCGACGAGGTCGTCGACGGAGCCGCCAACGACGAAGATTGAACCGTCGACGACGAAAGGGCCACTGTCGACGGGACCGTCGTTGAGAACGTCATCAGTATTAAGCTGGAAGCTGTCGACGTCGTCGTCGACGTGGTCGCCGTCGACACCATCATCGTCGACATCCTCGTCGACGTGGAAGTAGTCATCGTAGACGTCGATGACATAACAAAAGGTACCACAGTCCGTGGCATCGTCGTCGAAGTCGTCGTCGACGAAGTCAATGGAGACGAAGAAACTCTCGTCGACGAGCCCGTCGACGGAGCCAAAGTCGATGTTGGTGGAATTTTCGAAGCCGTCGTCGACGGAACCGATGTCGTCGTCGACGAACTAATTTTCCTGTCAGCTTTCACCTCAGGTGTGACAGAAGCTGGTTTTTTGAAATTTCTTTGTTTCTCAGATGGTGGAGAAGAAACAGAAGACCCATGGCTCGTCTTCTTACTTGATGCCACCTCAGTAACCAGTCCTTCCCTCTCCTTTACACGTCGGTGAGGAGATTTGATCGGACTATGCCTGTCAGACCTATCAGAGGTCTTTTGTAAGGCTTTGGCAGGGGTCTGAAGAAGTTGAAGGTGAAAACCTACCCGTTTTCTGTGATCTCCTTAAAGATGTCGCAGAGGAGGCATCATCACTGTCACTTGAAACAGGATCTTTCCGTGACTTCAATTTTTGTAGCCAGGTGAGCAGACGTCCCTCACGGTCCCGCAAGGTTTTTGTAGAGAAGGTCCTACAAATCTTGCAGTCCGTAGCCTTGTGGTCCGGATACAAACAATAAATACAGTCTTTATGTTCGTCCTCCACATAAAGCCTCTTTTTGGAGCAGGTGGCACAAGCCTTGAACAGAGCCTTCTTTTCCTTATCAGACATAATGTAGATTTGAGAGTTGAGAAGTTGAAGAATGAAGAAAAACTGAGCAGAGCTCAGTGGAGACTCCCTTGCACAACGTGCGGTAGAAAATCTGAGGCTCTCTCAGGAGGGTTCTATGGGGTGAGGCTGTTCTGATTGGTTGTTCAGTGTTTTTGGTCTCTTTTACAAAAAGAGGTGGATATGCTACAAAATGAGATGAGGCCTAGGCCTTTTTTCTTCTTTTGTACCTACTACTATGGTATTTTTTATTTACCGGGGACTCCCATTCCGACGACGGGGAATGATACAAGCTATGGGAATCTATGAAAGTTCCAATACTGGAGTAAACAACATTATCTCTCTGTTTTCAAAAGTGATAGCGCCGATCTCAGGGGCAGTCCTGAGAATGGAATCCCTGTCATGGTAATTGAGAAAATTAGTTATTATTGATCAAGGTAGGGAATTGGGAGGGGTTTTCTTCAGCAGGCTCCATGTGCCTGCTCAAAGATGAAGCACTGAGAATGACTGTTTTTGGGCACCCATGTTTGCAGCCACATAGTAAGGAAAGCATCCATGTCCCAGCCCTTCAACTCCTCTGGAATGTCCACTCTTCTAACATGCCCTCCCTTCAACATCATTGGCCCTTTCCTCCAGGCACTTAGTGGTAGCTGATAGCTGAGTCAATGTGGCCTCCATGGCTTGCTTTTGATCCGCAACTTCAGAAAAGTTTGCTGCAGCTTCTTTAACCCTTTCTGCCATGTTAAGGCAGTCCCTCTGCAGCAAAGTTAAGTTTATTTGCATTTCTTCCATTTTTCCCTTGAACACCGATCTGGTATCCTTGATGGCTTTCAATATTGTGTCTGTGGCAGAGAGAGACACGGTCATCCGGCCCTAGCTGTGAGCCCCCGAGATCCATTGTGGTGCCCTCTGTAGCATCATGGTAAACCTGTCCATTTTATGTCTGGTCTCCTTCACCATCATCCTGGCCACATGCTGAACATCTGGTCCGCATCTGGGACTCCAAGCCCAGGCACAAGGTTTGTGGCATACTTCCCAAAATTGCCAGGATTTAATTCCACTTTTAGTGAAATGTTATAGAATTTCATGGCATTACACAATTGTGGGGCTAGAAAGACAGGTTTCCGCCAAGGAGCACTAATTCAATATTAGGGGACAGGGGGAAGACAATGGCCTCATTTGTCCACCACTAGAGCTCAATGTCGTCAGTGCTCAAAATGTGGCTGGAGGGGATGAATCCGATCCATTGGAAGAGCCATGGCCCATTGAATATGGCAAGTGGTGGGGGGAGAAAGAATCCCCTGGACGTTGACTGACGAGAAGAGAGGTGGGCAGAAATGCCTTCCTTTACCCAAAAGTATTCCAGGGCCCAATGTGTGTCAGGTCATAAGGCCTGAGTGAACCATGCCCCACTGCAGACTGAGGAGGGCTAGGAGGAAGGGGTCAGCAGGAAGCAGGAAACTCACAGCACAATCGCATGTTTCAGGGCACCCCACTATACCACAGTTTGGGAGGCAACTCAGTACCTCTTCCTGTGATTGGGTGGCTTGTCTCCCTCCACTGAGCCACACACTGTTCCAGTCCCCAGCAGGAGAGAATTCTTCCATTTGTTGAGCTCCCATTCTGGACACAGCTGCTCCAGCGCTGAGGCAGCCTCTCCTGTATGGTGCCCCCATATTGGAGGACCCGGTCATCATCCAGGTCACATCGGAGCCACTCACAGACTGCTGCTGGGCTCAAACAATGGTGGCTCCCACTGAAGCGGCACCCATTCTCCGAGTCTTGACTGGGCATATTTACTGCAGGTATTGGTGGATGGTGAGGTGAGATGTTAGAGACATGAAATTAGGTGTCTGCCATCTTGGATATCAAGCCATGCCCCTCTCTTTGAATTCCTAGTTCAAAGATATGAACTTAGTGTCTTATCTGTACATTTTCCATACTGAAATATCTTTCAAAGCTTTACTAAATTCACCCTTTCCTGTGGCTGTAATTGATTGATTGCCTGGTATTTCTTAAGCGCTGCAGCTACCCAGGAGTGACATAATTTTCCCAGTTAAATCCAGAAGCAAACAGGAATCAAATGGTGAAGAGTCATGTCTTCCAGAGCTTCTGACAAGAGAGAAGATTATTACTTAATTTAATCTAAGCTCCAACTGAAGTCTATTCCAAAGAATATGAGTCATGCTATAAATGGCTCTGCATCCCTGTTTCGCTAGCTAAGTCTTTGGCACCACTGCTAGCATTTGTCTGCCAAATGGATTTGCTTCTAGGGACATATTTCTCACTTTTTCTGCTAAGGTACAGCCTTGAACAGCATATGAAGCCTTGAACAGAGGTAGGCTTCATATGCAAGACACAGGAGCTCAAATCATTTCCTCTTCCTTACTGACAGCCAATGCAGTTCTTCCAGATGCATAGATATCGCTGAGGATTTAGGGAGACTAAGGATTAACCTGGCTGCTGCATTCTGAGCAATCTGGAGGCTTCATAACAAATACTGTAGAAGGCCTAGATACAGTGCATTTCCATAGTCCAATCATGATTCAATAAGAACTTGGACAACTGTCTTCCTCAAGGTGGTAGGCAGCAGGGGAAAGATCTTATATGGCATATATAGCATGCATCGGCTGATAAAGCAGAGTGAAATCACCTTTTTTATATGTGGGGAGAAGGTTAGCTGGTTGTCCAGAAGAATCCCCAGATTCCCTGTGCTTAATATAGGAATAGGAGGGTTACCTAGCTGTCCGGCCCACCACAAAAGGCTCTATTCAGAACCTGCTCACCAAACAGCAGTACCTCTTTAGTGTAAAGCAAATTTCTTGCATCCAGCCTGCTAGTTCAATCATAGAGGCCAAGAAATTTCTTTCATATGCCTCCCAGATGCCTCCGCAATCTGAGCAATTTGGGTTTCATCTTCTTAGAACATCGAACCCAGCCAATAGGCTCTAACAATGTTTGCTAAAGGGGCTACATATATATATATTTAAAAAAAAAAATTGAGAGGCTAGGTAAAGAGCCCTGAGGAACACCACTCCCAATAGTGTAGGGAGTAGATTCAAAGAGAGGTCATGCCACCAACTGAGCTCTGTTTTTAGGAAAGGATGTAAGCCACTTTAATACAGTACTCATCAAGCCAACTTCCGGAAGTTTGTTTACGAGTACTGAATGAGAAACCATATCAAAGGCTACAAAGAGATCTAAAAAGACCAGGGCCGCCATACTATACTGGTTCAGGATCTCTCTCAATTCATCAACCTCTGCTACTAAAGCTGCTCTAAAGCCTGACTGAGTAGGGTCCAATAGTGAGTTATCTTCAAAAGATTTAGAAATTTGAAGATTCACCTGCCCCTATATGACTTCTGCAGACAGTGGGAACATTGAAATTGGCCTATAGTTAGCTAATGCCACAGGATCTGCATTGATATTTTTTTAGCAGGGGTCTTATGATTGCCTTTTTCCATTAGCCTATTTTCAGAGAGGTTGGTGGACAGTGATCCAACATTGAATCGGTTTTAATTTCCAGTGGGCATTTTTTTACTTTAGGATAATTAGCGGATTAAATTCTCTCAATGTATTTTCCCATTCACTGTACAGTTTTCACTATTCCCTGTGTCATGCATATTTAAAGTGTCCTGAGAAAACAAAACATATTTTTTTCTTACAATAAACTGCAAGTTCGTCACACTGTACTTGAGAATGAGAGGAACATTATTTTCAGCCTCCTGATATATGCTTCTTTTTAGCTATATAAAATAAAGCTCACAGGTGGGGTTGTAATTGGTGAAAACGTCTTTTTTGCAATGCTGCTGTGCTCAAGAGGAATAGTGTTGCCTACTCTTGCAGCTTGCATAAAATAAAATGCGGGATTAAAATGCTTTTACATGGATGGGGTCAGATCTGCTGTAAAAGGTAATTCACTTGAACCCTGATATACCCATCACATCACTATGCAACGGGTGGATTCAGAGCAGAGCTTCAAACGAGAAAAAACGTCCATGAATTAAGGTTACAAACTGCTGTAAATTGGCTTTTGGTAGCATGCCATGGATCTAATTCTCAAAGAATTCTCTCTCCCCTGTTTCATTTGAGTATGTGTAACCTATGATGCAAAGTTTGGTGCTGAAATGAAACAAGATCTTTCTAGATAGCAAAGAGGCATGGTTTAGTAGCTATGATGTTAACGGCGGAATGAGGAAGTTTGTGCTATTTCTCTAGCTTCCTCACTTGATCTCATTGAGTGATCCTATGCAACTAAATATAATCTCCCTGGACATTGTGAGAACTTAAAAATAAGCTAAATGGTGACCCAAATCATTATCTGAAAAAGTGCTTAGCTCCTGTTATTTTTGTTTCATACTTCAATTGTTTTCTGCAGATATTAAAAGCGATAGGGTTGGCCTCATTGACATGTCCATATGTGAGCATGGTGCATTGTTCTGCTCAGTTTATTGTCAATGGTAAGGAATCAACGCCCTTCAACAATCAATTATTTCTCTAGTAAGGACCAATGATGTACTTATCAAAGCCAAAGTTAATTCGCACAAACCATATACGAGTGTGTCTATGGATATGACTGGTGATGCCTTGTCTGTAGAAAATGAAACCCATAATGAGTTCCTGTTTACATGTACCCACATTACAGCATTCAGCACTTTTCTTAGTGGATTAAGTAGACTGCATTACTGGATTGGCAGAACTACTGTTCGTGTGTGGCAAGACTCAGACTTCAAAACTCATAACAAACAATAACATGATCAGGCTGCCAGCCACCTTGTTAACATGACTTCCGCTTCCTCCAGTAGCAGCACGCATTCTTGGCTGAACCCAGGCTACGATCACAGGAGATAATTCCTTCGCCTCAGAAGATGGATTTATGTTGCTTAAATAGCCATCAAACAAATAAGCAGCAGGTGGAGGTAACTGAAAAGTGCAGTAAGAGACAGACCTCAACTTGCATTGGGACTCTGCCGCTCCTTCTTTCTTAGAATAAGGTTTTAAACACGAGGATTCCCAAAGAAACGGTGGAATTCAAATACTTTAATTTATATTTCCCTATCTTTTTCCACGTCTTACTACTTCATTTTCAGATTTTTGTTCAGAATCTCTCTTGTAATATTCAAAAACTACTCACACTCTAATCTGGATGCCAAACTTCTCTTTTTGGACCCTTACACCCTCAATACATTTTAAAAATCCTTTTAAGGAAGTACTATGTGACTGCAATATCCTTATAATATTATAATTTCCATTATAAAATAAGTTATGAAACCCATGTGACACACTGTGCGACTGGGCAATTCACCTTGCATTATTTGTTACGGTACTCAACTGTAGAACTTAGAAGAGGGTTGTTTAGCCTTGGTCTGTGTGGGACTGATCCACCATAAGTGGCTTTGTAAAAATCCATCCATCCATCCTCCAAACTTCACCCTCCACTCACCCATCCATCCGTTGGCCTACCCTCCTCATCCACTTATACATTAATCTATCATTTTACCCACAAAGTGGCCTTCATACATTCATCCATCAATTCAACAAATCTGATTCATCCAACCATGCACCCTTCATCTATTGAACCAATCCCACTCATCCATCCACCTTGAGATTCCAAAATCAATTCACCTGCTGTTCTGTCTGTCCATCTGTCATCCATCCATTCATCCATCCATCCATCCATCCATCCATACATCCAATCCCTTCCGTCCATCTATTGATTCTTGTTTCCATTACCTGCTTTTCCTCCTTCTGACAAAATACCACCAGGGCGCACCAGTTATTCCTAGAAAGCTGGGTAGTTATAGAATATCAGGATACAGTATGTTCCTTCAGAATCATTTAAACACCTTAATTAGTTATGGAGTCTAAGAAATTGGGTCGTTGGTTGACTGGGGTGTGAGCCCTTGTCAAGCAACAACAACAATCCTTGTGAGTGTAAGGCACAAGCAAACATCAAATTAACCTGTGCTCAACCCCCTGTTAGCTTGGCAGAGAGCAGTCAGGCTTAACTTAGGGGCAATGTGCAAAGTATTTGTGCAACACTTCAACCAGTAACACAGTAAAAATCCACCACTAAAGGATCCCACACCAGGTTAGAAAAATAGAGTAATTTAATTTTTTTTTAAAAAGACCAAAATGACAAAGCTCCAATCAGTGGAACCAGAGATATTCAGTTTTAGTTAAAAAGCTCTTAAAGTGGTCACACTGGACCGAGACAAAGTCACAAGTTCAGGCCGAACACGATGGAGTGCGGGCCGGCTACAGGAACCCAGTTAGGCCCACTGAACAAAGTACCTTAAATCCTGGTTTGCGAAGCATTGGGAGGATCTGCGGTGAATATGTGTCACACAGCCAGGGTGATGCGTCAGTTCCGAGGTGCTGTGAGGGTGCGATGCGAGCTCCTGCGTCGTCGTAGAAGATCCTGTTGAGGGCTTGTGATGCTCAGTCTGGCGTTGAGGATGCATTGCACTGTCGATGCATTGCACAGTCGACGTGGTGTCGGTTCCAAGGAGCTGCGAGGCTAAGATGCGGAGTCTGTCATTGTTGTCGAGGCTGTCGTTAATGAGGGATGCGAGGGCCTGCACTGAGGATGCATCACACAGTGGCAGTTCCAAAGAAGCCTCAGAGGCAATGTGGGTCTTTGTGATGTTTCCGATCCACGCAGCAGGGTGATGCGTTGGTTCTGCTCGAGATTGCGCCAGGCAGCAGAGGAAATGCGTCGGTTCCACTGGATCCACAGAAGTTGGCAGAGCGCTGACGCCCACTCCCAAGGGTCCAAGCCTGGGGTGGCACCACTTGGCAGGGTAGACTCACAAATGGCAGAGTCCAGCTGCAAGATTGTTAGAATCCACTTGTGTCCCTGAGGCTTCAGATCAGGAGGCCAACCGACTAGCCCTTGGAGCCACTCTGGGTTTCTGGTTTCAAGAGATGCAGGTCCAGCCCTTCTCACCCAGGCAAGAGGGCAGCAGGTCAGCACATCAAAGCAGCAGTCAAGAAAAGTGGCAGTCCTTTCAGCAACGCAGCAGCCCTTCATCCTGACAGAGTATCCACAGGTTCAGAAGTGCACTGAAGAATTGGTGTCTGAGTTCCAAAATGTATAAGCCTTTGAAGTAGCGGTGAAGCTTCTAGAGGCTTCACTTTGAAGTGTGCAGGTGCCCTGCCCCCTGCCCTGGCTCCAGGCTAACTACAGGGGGTATGCAGCCCTTTGTGTGGAGGCAGGACAAAGCCTACTCAAGTGTAAGTAGGACTGCACCCAGTCCCTCCTGCCTATCCTGCCAGTGATGACCCACCCAAGCACACCTCAGCTATCTATAGTGTGGCTGTCTAGGAGGAATACACAAAGCCCAACTGCCAACTATACCCAGTCATGTGACCCATAGACAAGCTGTAGTTCATTAAATGTGTTAAGGCAGGAAAATGCCAACTCTCTAAAAGTGGTATTTCCCAAATTGTAATTTTAAATCTGACATCACCATAAGTTAGGATTTTTAATTCCAATTCCAAAGACACCAAACATGAACAAGTTACCTGCTCCCATTTTGAAATTACAGCTTATTAAATGTAATAAGGTAACTCCAATGTTATTTCATGGGAGAGGTAGACCTTGCAGTGGTGGAAATTTAATAGTTTTTCATTACCAGGACATGTAAAACTTAAAAGAACATATCCTACTTTTTAAATACATTGCCCCCTGCCCTCTGGGCTGTCCAGGGCCTACCCTGGGGTGACTTATATGTATTTAAAAGGAAAGTTTGGGCCTGACAAAAGGGTTATTTTGCCAGGTCCAAATAGCAGTTTAAAACTGCACCCACAGGCTGCAATGGCAGGCTTGATACATGTTTAGAGTGCTACTTCAGCGGGTGGCACATTCAGTGCTGCAGCCCGCTAGTAGCATTTAATTTGCAGGCCCTGGTCACAAGTAGTGCCAATTTACTAGGGACTTACACGTAAATTAAATAAGCCAATTGGGTATAAGCCAATGTTACCATGTTTTAAGAAGTAAGCACATGCCCTTTAGCACTGGTTAGCAGTGGTAAAGTGCCCAGAGTGCTAAGGCCAGAAAAAGCAAGATCAGCAAAAATAGTGGGGGTGAAGGCATAATGTTTATGGGGGAAGACAACCTTAAGACTGGCAGGTCTAACAGTGAGCCTGATAAAGTGCTATAGAAATCCTTCATTCAAGTAAAGCACGCTGTGTAGAATGGTAAGAAAAGGATATATATTTAAGACAATATTCAGTTCGCTTTCTAAAATTTAGAGGGGCAGACTTTGCAAGGGTTTCCTGCCTTTTTGTCTTATTTTCTGTGTGGTGTACAGTAACAAGTAACATTCCTCACAAAGTGCATCATTTTTAGTTTGGCTGGCGGAGTTTACTCCATCAAGAAGGTGGAGGACCACACCTCTCCCATCCCAAGGGACCTCAACCTGCCAAATTTAGAGTTGCCTGCCAGCTCTGCAGACAACTCTCTACACTGACAGGATCCACCGTCAATGTAGAAAAGTTAGATAGACAGTACCATCAGCCATGATGACTGACAGTCAAACTTTTCAAACATTTCTTGTTTTTCAAAAACAAACTCCCAAAGCGGGAGCTTGTTTTTGAAAAACAAGAAACAAATGTCCCTAAAACCCTGGGTGCTATTTCCTGGTGGCGATGGACAGGAAAAGAATTACTTTACACTGCCCCTATATTTAGGGTGAACAGTGTAAGGTCATAGCGCCGATGATGTAAAGTCCTTCTGCCACCAACTCGTACTCTGTTGGGCATTTGGAGGAAGTGTTCTGTCAACGAAGCCAAAGGGGGCTCCAACGACAGAATACAATACTTATGGTCCACCGACCTCTAAGTGAGGCGGGTTGACTGTGGGTTTGTTGGGCAGGGTACTCTGTTGCATTTGCGATGGAGTACCCTGTCCACCAAACTATTAATCAGGCTAAATGTTTGGCATAATAGGGACACTAGGTGATCTCATCCTCCATGTGTTCGTTTAAAGATGGGGTAGGTTCCAATGAGTGCTTTGCACCCTCTGATGGAGTTACATATTATTAGTACAGCTAAATATTAAAGCCTTCCCTCTGGTAGTTCTGGGGCTGATTCATCATCTTCATCTTATTTGGACATACTTACTTACGTATTTGACCTTTCGAATATGCCTCACTCACTCGGATCTAGGGTCAAGCAGCCAGGAACCGAGATATATAAGCACTGTCACAATGCACAAAATAATAGCTTCAAAATGATGGTGGCTTCCAATCGGAGGCAGGTGAGTGAAGTCCTAATGCCCCTAGTGAACAGCTGCGTTGGCCTTTAAACTGCCATGGATTAATTCCCCAGTAACCAGATCATATCAGCAGGCAGTCCTGAGCTCTATGACCTCTGCATACCTTCCATTTATCAACTTTGTTCTGCTTTTTTTTAATAACCTTATCGTATTGATTAGTGCACATATTATACAGGCATTGGAGACCCCCTAATGCCGATAGCTTTACTGGTGCAATGCTATTAAGTCAGCTATCACATCTCGGCATAACGCTCTACCCATCATGCTGAAGCTGAAGGGGGTGCAACTATTAAACCAAATCAAGTGGTGATAGAAATACTTTTTTTTTTTTTTTTAAATAGTTTTGTATTGAAAAAATGAACACAGCATGAAAAACATTAGATAAAAATATTAACAGACAGTATATGTCAACAGTTAAAATCTATTATAGTAAGAAAGAAGAAGATATTTTAGAATGGGAGAGAGAAACTAGTAGTGAACATTACATTATTGTGTTAAAGAAATGTGTTCCAAATATAGAGAATGTTATATTTGACTATTTTGATATATAGAAGGGTAGAGGGAAAAGAGAAAAAGAAAAGACAGAAAAAGAAAGAGAGAGAGAAGCGAAGTAGAGAAAGAAGGAGAGAGGGGGAAAGGAAAGGAAGAAAAAGAAGAAGTAAAAGCTTCCAGAAGAAGGGCATTAGACCAGTGATGAGCGAGAGGATAAAAAAGAAGTAAAAGGTAACCATAGCAAGTCCGACTTATTCTTTGAAGCAATAGCAGAGTATGAGACAGAAGCAATTCTATGTTCATCACAAATCAAATTCCACCACAATAAAAAAGATACTCCTGATTTATCCTTCCAACATGTTAATATAACTTTAAAGGCAATAGCAATAAATGGATCAAGTAGGATAGTTTTTGAAGGAACTAGATCAAAATCAGTAGAAAGAGTACCTAGAAAATTGTTATGAACAGCAAATGGTACATTATATTTAAAAATCGAGAGACATTTTGACCATATAGCTTTCCAAAATTCATGAACTTTAGGACAATAATAAAGTAAATGCATTAATGAACCTTCCTCGGAGAGGCATGACCAACATAGGGGAGAGAGCGAGTTGTCAATTTTCAAGTGGTGATAGAAATACTTTAAACACCAAAAGAACCAGTAGTGATCACTGAAATACCACACTATCGCCGGACAGCTTCCCATGAAGAGAACACACTAATGGAACTAGATACATAATTTAAGCAGCCCAACACATACAAACATTTATATAGGCAATGGTATAAATCTCCTAGAGTCCCTATGAAGAAGCCTAGAGAAAACCCCACCTACACTGCCATATATATGAGGCCAGTGCTTAATTTGTAAAAGGATAAGTGCCGGGGCTCTCGTCGGGAGGCCACTGCAGCTTGCACCTCACATAACCCATGCCAGCGCTGCCCATGATAGTACATACACAGCTACTAACCTTCACACTCCTACAAGTGTGACAAGTCAAACTATTCCAGGCCCCCCAAAGCAGAAGAATGGCTTGAGGGGCAGGTATTAGTCATTGTTAATGTAAATGGAACAAATAAACCGCTGTTGTTGTGTTCATACCGAAATTAGCAGGTCAGCGCCACCATGTGGCAGACTGTCATAGCCCCGGTGCTGACAATAAGGTGCCGGTGCAGAGCACCAGTAAGCACCGGCTCAAATTAAGTAATGAGGCCCATGCATGTACACATGAGCCATTTTACAAATAAAACGCACAGGAAACAGGGTAGTTAATGATAACATAAGAGAGCACACTGTGTTACCACTGTCATTCTGTTATGTCCCTGGTGTCCTCCTTAAATGACTTTTCGCGATTCATTTACTCAAATCTGCTTAAAAGCGTGGAATAGAAAGGGAACTGAATTCTGTGATTAAAACATTTTGAAATATGATAATTGACCCACTATGTCAGGATACTCACTGAAATCAAATTCCAAACTTCCCACCTATTCTACAAAAGTTTCTTTTGAGGAACGAATGAGGTATTAATACCTAACAATTAGTGTAAGTTATAGGTACTCCAATCTCTTGTCCTTCTTCTTGTCACAGGATAAGTAGTGTACATGGAAACTGCAGATTTCACGACAGAAGTATCAAGTGAAATAGCTGACAAGAACATCCGCAATGACAAATAGTTTTATGGCTCGGAGGGGTTCCCTGTGTTGACTCTTCCAACAACTTGAATGTGTGAAATAATTAGAGCCATAATGAAAGCTTTGAAATGCATGAGCTTATAGGCTTAGCTGTGGCTTGTCAGCACTGAGCAGTACGAGCCACAACTTGAAAACCACATTAACTAAAGAAATCACTTTTTAACAAGCCTCTTCTCGCTTTTTTATTTCTAGGATCATTGTTAGATGCTTTTCCTAGGATCAAGCCTGGATCAAATCTTTAACCTGACTAGTAGATAAAATTGAATAATGCACAGATGTCATTAAGCTGCAGTACCTATTATAACCCCTCGCCTATACTATTGGCAGATTTGAATGCGTTTTATGACATTTGAGAATTTTAGCACTCAATATACAGTACCTTGATAACGAGAACTGCAAGCCTGTATCCTCTATGGATATTGCAGATCAGAAAATGTAGGTTTTGATCATTATGGTTTGGAAAAATAGTAGTGCTTACCTTCTGATCATTTCTCTCTTTTCTGGTGGGAAGAATTTATCATTTCGAAGCTCATCTAGACCTTGATGATAGTGCGAATATAGGATGCAATGAGTATTTGAAAGTGCTTATGCACCAACACCAATGATGATCTGAGCACAAATTGCACTTACTAAGGTTTCATACTTGTCTTTACCGAAAGATGAGCTGCTGGTAGACATTAGGCACTTGATAGTCCCCTATGCCAGGGTAGACCACAGAAAGGGAAATTGTCTCTCCAGGAGTGCCATCATGCAGGACACTTTCATTCATGCACCTACAAACACAGAGCAAGAACATTAATGTACTCACATGCACATGTTTTGCACCCGCCTGCCTACAAAAGAAGGGCTCACATGACACTGCTTTCATTGTGACCTCTGCTCCCACCTGCTTCTCAGCTGCTCCATCAGGCAGCTTGCACATGCACACTACGAGTACTCTCCTTTCAAGGCCCTGTACTGACACACACACAGCTTGGCTGGTAGTGTAGCTGCTGGAATTACAACCAATCACCATGTGGCTTTGGTTGTGTTGTAGGTTCCACTCTGCCAGTTATACTGCCAGTTATACATGTCGTGATGCCATGCCATTGGTTTGGCTGGCCTTCAATTGGAGTGTACAGAGTAAAATGACACTGTGTCCTGCAATGTACAGGAGAGAGCATCACTAAGCCCCATGCCCAATTAATGACCAAGTGGGCTGGGCTCCACTTCTGTGAGCTACTTACTAGTACTGGGCAAACTACGGGTAGCTCATAACTTACTCTTTGGAGATCCCTGCGTTAGAAATAGTAAACCGCAAGACCAGAAAATGAGGCTGGTGCCTAAGTCAAATATGCCTTCTAACAAGCTACTAGTTCTAGGGATTGAGCCCACTATTTGGCTTTTTGTTTTTCCCGATTGACAGAATGTTGATGTAGCATTAGGGCTTTTCTGCTTTTCAAAATGTAACTCTGGGTGCCAATTGAGTGCATTAAGCATAATTAGGCCATCCCGACTTAAGTGTTTATTTGTTGTGGTTTTTCAGTGGTGTTTTCCCAGTGTTTTAACACATTTTGAAATCAGTGCTTATCAGTGTTTACTCAACTGCCTAACCCTCGAAATAGACAAAAACTGTGTTTTTTCACTGTTTACAAGATATGTTTTTGTGGAGTGATTGTTATAGAGCACATATTTAATTTAATTGAGAAGTAATGCAGCATATCTAGTGTGTTCCTGTTGCTATAGTGTCCAATGGACTCATGTTAGAATATTTTAAGCATAGAAAGCCTATATATATGCACTCTCATTCGCATGACATTCTTCCTCTTCCACATCACATTACCTCTCACACTCACTCTTTCTCTTTTACAGGACATTAATTATTAGAATAGCAAGAATACTATATTCAAATGCTTTAATAAACAAATTCTTGGACATAGTTTGGGCTCATTCACCTACTCCTTACTGAATGTTATGACATTTTAGGGGTTGCCAATCATGCCAATGGCATACTACCTAGTGAAATCTTGAAGGTTTGAATGACACACGATTAATTTGTAGCCCTGCATTCTAAGGAACTAGAAACTTGATTCTTTAAGCATGCTCACCACTGCTTATCTGCACTCTTTGCCTGACTACATTAAGGTGACAATGAAAGCTGCCAAATGTCGCCAAGGTAAATATCTCACTTTTAGTCAGTTCTGACAATCAGAAGTCAGAATACTTTGTATCATGGGACTTGAAATTGTGCTGGTACCATTGTACCTATGGGCTCAAAAAACCACAGCAATAAAGTGTGGTTAGTTCAAAAAGCCAGAGTTAGATGAAGGTATCACACATTACAATGGGACACCTTGTAGCTATGAGTTTTGTTGGTATGCGAAAAGTCTTTTCACTGCTATTCTGTGTGCAAGGTGACAGCACTCTAATCACAGATACATGTCACTACACCTTTCATTGAATCTTTGAAGCCTTGTGTTTTGGCAGGTGATCTGCCATCAATACAGATTTGTTAGACAAGGAGGTTGATGCATCAAACGATTTTGCCTATTCTGTTAGTTAAATATTGTTATATTTCACCAATCAGTGAAAGAATTAAACACTGCCAAAAGGTCAAATATGATTTTAATATTCCCATATTCTCTACAGTGTTTAA
Source organism: Calotriton arnoldi (assembly GCA_963921515.1). Taxonomy (NCBI): domain Eukaryota; kingdom Metazoa; phylum Chordata; class Amphibia; order Caudata; family Salamandridae; genus Calotriton; species Calotriton arnoldi. Next base: position 2,400,249 of record CAWUFW010001381.1, read on the forward strand.
AATAATTAGATCAGACTTAAAACATGATTCTAATCCACGCACCTTCAATCCAAGCACACCAAAATGGGAAGAAACAAACAGAAGACACAACAATATTTTAGTGACATCCCAAAACAACAATAATCTTAGAGCAGTCTTTCTTGCTGCAACCTTGTATAACACAGTTACATGTGTTGGCCCCTTGATAAAAAAATGAAAATTACTCATTCTCTCTCACTTTCCTATCTTTGAATGGAATTTTAGTTTGTGGTTGTCCAGGTATTCAACAGAGTTTATATTTTCACACTGATGAGAGTTGTTTCCCTTTCCATAGTGGTTTATCAGTTATTATAGGTTTAAAAGTAAAAGAGAATAACCAAGACATAATCCATTTTAACATTCAGATGAAACCAGCAGTAAACACGCAACTGCTAATGAAGCCATCATGTACTGATTTATTGCAAGTTAATTTGTATACCACTTCATACCTCGGACCTAAATGCTCACAAAACAACTCTGAGAATAAAAGGAAGAAAAGATCTATTGTTATCAATCTTCAGGCCCCAGATCTACAAGTGGCACATCATCTAAACTAATCTGTATTCCAGAAGGCATAAAACTGTCCTCTATAAGGGCCAATTAGTGGCCTTGATTCCTCATAATCAATGTACTGTCTAATACTCTGTGGCCCATCTGATTCTATTAAATCATCTGCAAGATGGGGCAAGAGGATGAACATATATGATGTTCTGGATCAGGCTATTCCTCTTGAATGAGGGACAATAAACTAGGTTCAGCGGAGTCCAGCTAGAGAACTGTCTTATGTGGACTACCTCAGGAATCCTTGTTGACTCCACTCCTGCTCAATATGCACATGTAAGATGTGCTTGTGCATATCATGTAAGCCCAATGCTATACTGGTGCAGACCCTTCCTCTTCAATCAGAGTAAACACATTAGGTATAGCGGTGTCTAGCTTGAGAGCTGTCTTAAGTGGGATACAAGTTGAATGCTTATTGACCATAATTCTATTCAATGTACACATCTACCCCTATGGCTGGGTCCTCGAAATCTACCATATTAATTTCAAGATATATCCTGTGGATACTCAAATACACCGCTTTCCTTACAAATTGCCTTACAAATTGCCTCAATCATATATTCTCTTAGATGAAGTAAAGCTTCCTTTGCTTGAATGGAGAGAACCAAAGGTATCCATCATAGGCACAATCTTCGCTTTTCGTGTAGTGCCCTGAACTAGGGCATGACCCATCTTCAGAATTAGGTCAAGGCCGAGCAGTATGATTAAAAGAAAACATGGGTGTCCAACTCAACACTCATCCCCCTCTCCTTGCAGATTACTACTGTAGTCACCATAGGACGTCACCTGCTGAGAAAACTGTCCCCGCTTTTAACCACGAAATTGAACTAAGAGCCTGGCCCCTTATAATTTGAAGAACTGCTATATAATGTACACCTGTACACCAATTAGAAAGATGAAAAGAATGCAACAAGTCAAGAATCGGAAGTCTGAATGTAACTAAATCTCAAACCATGAGCAAACCACTTCCACCTTGAAATCATGCCAGAGGTTAACGGTACAACAAGGAGATTATTTTTAAATATTCTGTGTAAGAAGCCCTCTCTACTTCTAAAATATGTCCACCCTTATGGTATTCAAAAGTAACTTCATTCTAAAACATGCTGCTCGACTGTGCCATAGCAAGACTTAAACAAGCATTGCCAAAGCCAAAATGTCTGGCATCGGCTGACAGCCATCTGTCAATTATTGTTTTAATTTGGATTGGTTTCTGTGAAACTCTAATGTTTGGGAATATGCTGGGACCATTTCAATCTAAAAAATCAATTTGCTACAGGCAAGCAAGTTTTTTTTTTCTAAACAAAATTAATATTACCATAGTACTCCCTGGTACTAAAGGGCATTGCTTTGTGTGTGGATGCATCCTTGTGAAAGGGTGGCATGCCGAAACTCACGGGGGATTCAGCCAATGGCTTAAGTGGACTCATATATTGCCCCTTAATGTATGCTGGAGTGTTTGGAAGAAAAATGCGAATGACACCACCCACAGACTAATGGATGAAGTCTGACTGAAACCCCTATAAGTAACTATATTATTCACATCATTTTAGTAAAATCAAAAGATCTTGGCTAAAACAAATCTTAAAAAGTCAATCAGTCTAGCATTGACTGCAAGCCTCTTGCCTTTGAGAAAGGGAGAAAGGGAGAAAGAAAGAAAGAGAGAAAGGGAGAAAGAAAGAAAGAGAGAAAGGGAGAAAGAAAGAAAGAGAAAGGGAGAAAGAAAGAAAGAAAGAGAGAAAGAGAGAAAGGGAGAAAGGGATAAAGAGAGAAAGGGAGAAAGAAAGAAAGAAAGAAAGAAAGAAAGAAAGAAAGAAAGAAAGAAAGAAAGAAAGAAAGAAAGAAAGAAAAAGGCAGGCAAGAAGGCAAAAAAGAAAGATGGTAAGAAAAAAGGCAATAAAGATGGAAAGAGAGAGAGAAGGAAGGAAAGTGAAAGTGAAAGAAAGAAGGGAGGGAAAGCAAAAAGAAGGAAAGAGAAAGAACAAAAGAGAAAAAGAAAGAAAAAAGAGGAAGAAGAAAGGAAAGAGAGAAGGAAGGAGAGAAGAAAAGAGAAGGAAATAAAGAGAGAAGGAAAGAAGGAAAAGGAAAGAGAGAAGGAAAGGAGGAAATAAAGACAAGTGAAGAAATAGCAGAAGGAACGAAAGAAATAGAGAAGGAAGAAGGTACCAAAGTAGGAAAGAAACAAGGAAAGAAGGAAAGAAAGACATAAAAATTAAAGAAAGAAAGAAAAGGAAAGAGAAAGAAAGAAACGGAAAAGGATAGAATGGAAGCAAGAAGGAAAGAAGAATTGAAAGAAGGATAGAGAAAGAGCAAAAGAAAATAAGAAGGAAAGAGAAAGAAAGAACAAGAGAAGGAAAGAGCGATGGAAAGAGTAAGAAAGGAAGAAAGTACAAAAGAAAGAAAAAAGAAAGAAAAAAGAGAAGAAAAGGATTGAAAGAACAAGTAATGAGAGAATGCAAGAATGAAATAAGGAAAAAGAAAGAAGGAAAAAGAAAGAAAGAAGGAAAAAGAAAGAAGGAAGGAAAGAGAAAGAAGGAAGGAAAGAAAGAAAGAAAGTAAGAAGGAGAGAAACAAAGAAGGATAGAAAGAAAAAAGTAATAAGAGGATGGCTTAATACTGAACAGCTTCAAATGCACACAATCTGGTATGCTGTGAAAAGAAAAGAAAAACACATGCCAAAAGGAATTTACAACAGCACTGGCAGGAGACGGGATCTGATAATGATGGAATGTGCATCAGAAGCATCCTGCTATCACGTCAGGCTCTAAACACAAATGTAACACTAAAGTAATTATAAAGTAAAAACAAAAACACTGGCACTGAAGGAAACTAGCTTGTGTGCGGACGCGCTCCTTGTGAGAGAAGAAAATGCAGTCACTCAAAGTGAAGTTAACCATTGGCTTAAGCAGGCTGATGCACTGCCCCATTCTATATGTTGTATGGGCAGAAGCAAAATGTGAATGACACAACAACAGACCAACGAATGAGAAGAGGTGGCTGAAAGCCCCTATAAATAAGTATATTATAAATATTTTAGTAAAATCCAAAGGCCTTAGCTAACGCCACACCTAAAAATGAATACTATACGAAGAAAAAACACTCAAAATTCAGATTTTCCCAGAATGGAATGAGTTGGAAATATCTATAAGTCCTGAAACTGCTCTTTTCAGTGATGCATTTGCAGCATCACTTCCTGAGCAGAACTACCATCATGTATATGTGGATGAATCGAAGTGGACAACGAGTACAACACCAAAAGTCTCACGTCATTCACTAATTCCCATTAGATGTCTCATGCCTCTCACCTGCTTCCATTGTATCTCTTCCATACCCTTTATTTCAGGATCCGTTACCTTAAAAAGGACCTGATTCCTTTACCACTCCCTTACCACTCCATTTGCATGTTGACCTAATACTATGCAGTTATTTTCCATATACTGTATCTGTACCCACATTTTCAATTCTCTCTTATGCCTCACCCATGCTTTGGTAAAAAAAAAATATGTGTTCCCTCTTCACCCATGCCATGATGATGGCCCTGTACCAACCTCTCAAATATGCAATAGCAAACCTGCTTTTGCCCTCACATGCCTTCCCAGTGACATTGCTCCCATCAAATGTGCCCTGATGTATTGACTCATGCCTCACACTTTTAGCCTCTACCCACCCTGATTCCTCAACAATGACCTGGCTGGGACTTCAGAAGGTATCCAAGCCATATGTGCTCCAGTTCCAGGCCATGCATGAGAGAACAGTGTAAGCATCATTGAGGGGTGATTGCCGGGCATAAGTACGATTACAAATATATTGTCAAAATATAGTACAGCCACTGGAATAATGTAATATCACAAAAAAAGTCAAACTGATAAGTGAGCACAGACCCTGTGCTATGTGTTGGTATCAATGCCTATTGACTATTGTGAGGTTCCACTGATATGGTTTCTTTTCTGTGAAAGGCTTTTGTTAAACCTGTCAGCTTTATGGTGGTCTTGCCCCAAGCTTTTTGCCTTACTTCTCCATAATTGTTCTTATCTCGTTCTTGTTGGCCTTAGAACTCTGGGCACTTTATCACAAATGCTAAAATGTGTGTGCTCACTCCTTATAGCATGGTAACATTGGCTTGTCCCCAGTTGGCATATTTAATTTACATATAAGTCCCTAGTAAAGGGGTGCTACATTTACCCAGGGCCTGTAAATTAAATACTACTAGTGGGCCTGCAGCACTTGTTGTGCCACCCACTTAAGTAGCCTTGAAAGCCTGTTTCATGCCTGCCATTGCAAACTGTGGATGTTGTTTTAAACCTATTTCGACCTGGCAATAAGTGATCCCAGGGTAGGCCCGAAATAGCCCACAGGGCAGGGTGCAATGTATTTAAAAAGTAGGGTATGTAATTTTAAGTTTAACATGTTCTGATAGTGAAAAACACTTACATTTGTTTTTCACTAATCATAGTCCTGCTTCTCCCATAGGATAACATTGAAGTTACTTATTACATGTATTAAGCTGTAACTTCCAAATGGGAGCAGGAAAATATTTCATGTTTGGTGTCTTTGGAATTGTACTGAAAAATCCAATTTTATTCGGATTTTGAATTACAATTTTGAAAATACCACTTGAGAAGGATGGCATTTTCTTGCCTTAGCTATTAAGTGCTTGCAGTCTTCCTGTCTCTGAGTCATGTGACTTGGCGTATTTGCCAGTTGGACTTTGTGTATACCTCCTAGACTGCCACACACAGTAGAGACCTTAGGTGTGCCTGGATGGGCCATCACTGGCAGGGTGGAGTGCGGATTTAGGCACAGCCCCACTTACAGCGGAATAGGCTCTGTCCTGCCTTCACACAAAGAATTGCAGACCCCCTGTAGTTAGTCTGGAGCCAGGACAGAGGAGACAGGAAACCTAAGCACTTCAAAGCGAATCCTCTAGAGGTTTCTCCCGAAAAGAAGGCACCAGGTATAAATATTTGACCTCACACAGCAACTCCTGTGGCCCATCACAGCGCTGACCCTGTGAACCAGTTCGCCTGTGACAATGTGTCATGGATCAACAAGAAAACAAACCTGCATCTTAAAAAACTCAAGATATTATGGAGTAATGAGGATTTAGCCTCAGTATCAAAAAACACCACTGTCAGATTGAATCTGACAGCTTTAGAAGAACAGACCCAAATTCTTCAGTGCACTTTTGGACGTGCAGAAGACTCTGCCAGGAAGAAGGACTGCTGTGCTGCTGAAAGGACTACATTCTGCTGGACTTCTGTCCTGAAAGACTGCTGCCTGCTGTGCCTACCTGCTGCCTTCGTGCCTGCGTGAGAAGGACTGGACTTGCAACTTGTATCCAAGACCAGCAGAGTGATTACAAGGGCCGGTCTCTTGTAACCAGCCTCTGGACTCTGGAACTGTGAGTCTTACCCTGGCAAATGGTGCCTCCCTAGACCCTTTGAAGTGTACCTGAAGGCGCTCTGGCAGCCCATCTTTGGAACCAGCAGAACCGACACATCTCCTTTGCTGTGCAACCCTGAGCAGAACCTTTGCTGCATTAACTTTCCTGCCACCAGGACTTCGCATTGCAAGCCCTCATCTTCTTGTAGCCATCCGCTGCGCAATGCATCCTCGACTTAGTACTTCGCATCGCAAGCACCCCTTTGCTGACAGCCTCCTCGACGATGAGCAGGACCTTGCATGGCAGCCTCGCAGTACCCCAGAACCAATGCTATGCAGTGTATCTCTAACCCAGACCTCGCATTGCCTCGGCTGCACAACATATCTTTGATGTGGGACCACGCAACATTCCGAAACTAGGATTTAAGATACTCTTTTTCAGTGGCTCTCTGCAGCCCACATGTGCCACTTCATGGTCAGTCTAAACTTGGGATTTTGTCCTGGTCCAGCATGACCAGATAACCACAGTTGGAGCTTTTGTGCTTTTCGGCGCAATATTTGTTGTTTTGTCTTATTTTATTTATTAAAATGTACTCTATTTTTGTAATATGATGTGGGATAATTTTTTTGTTGTGCTTTCACGTTGTTACTGTTTGAAACGTCACACAAATACTCTGAGTTAAGTCTGACTGCTCTGTGCCAAGCTAACAGAAAGCTGAGCACAGGATAATTTATGGTTTCCTTATGAATTCACCCTGAGAAGGATTGTAGTTTCTGCTTAAGTAGGGTGTTACCCCTCAACAGTAACCCAATTTCAAACAGCTTTGTTGCACTGTCAGGATGTTCCACCATATGGAAGCATTTCTAACATAAAGTTCTGAAAATTGAGTTTACTGCGTCACTTTAACAAAGGACTTCATCAGTGAAGTGCAAAGAGCACACATATGGAGAGAACCTAGCAATGCCAAATAATTCCACAATTGTCAATAATAAAAATAAAAGCCAGAGGAGAAAACGTTTTCCATAACTCTGATCTGTATTCCAGAATCTGTCTTTCATAATTTATTCCTACTTCTGAATTAGCTAGGTGACACTATCTCAATCTAGAAACATCTGATTCCTTTCGTTTGGTTCGAATAAAATATGGAACTGTTACTAGATGTACCCATGAGTTTCAGGCTGAAGACAAAACCATGTGACTAGGTGCATTATAACTTTGGGCTCTGGACATACGATTTGGCATCCTTTTGCAGTCCATGTCAACAAGCTCAACAATCATCTACATGTAGTTCTGTAGCATGGTCATGTTTTCCTACATGACCTTCTGCAATGACGTAGCAGAATAGTGCTGAAGATGAGAGAGCCTGCCCTACCACTCTCTCCTGAGGGGATATCACCCCTGAAAACAATGCTTTTCCCAGGCAGCAATAGAAAGCTTTTTTATTTAGTTGCACCGTTCCCACTATACTCCAAAACAGAATATTTAAAAAGGTGACAATTGAGGCCCATATGCACAAACGCTTAAACACACTCTCTCATCCTACAGTCCTCCACACTAGCAACAGTGACAGGAATTCGAGTTTAATGAATTCTCATGGGGAATGACATGTTAACTTGGCAGCAATGGCACTGTTCCGTTACACATAGGGCTGACATGATACACATTCTATAGTACGACATCTATACATGAAAGTCTATGATGTCCTCCAGGAGAGATTTATCGGGAAACAACACATTCAGGGAGCCTAACAAAAGTACATGTTAATGCACACAAATAAAAGGTGTCGTTTTTTTCTAGATGCTAGTTATTAACAAACAATAAAAAAACACTAAACTAACTAAGGAAGAGACCGTTAGGTGAAATATAAAAATATATTTATTTAACAAAAACAACTCTTTCCACCCACACCACCCAAAGCAGAGCCACGATCACTCCTTAAACGCAGGAAAAAAAACACAAATCTAAACTAACCATTCCCCAAATCATCTGACTCGCAGCACCTGCAACAGGACCACTCACCACACTAAACACTAAAAACACAAAACTATCCTCTTCCCCAACTCATACCACTCACACTGCACACAACAGAAACCTTTCCCTCTGTAAATCCTAAAAACAGAAATCTTTTGCCTTCCCAACACATTCCACCGACACCACCACCCACAGACCTACCCACCTAATGAAAACAACACTCTAAAATGCATACTCTTTTTTTATCTACTCCTGGCTCTGTCTTATATTTGCCAGGCGCTCCAGCACATTATGAATGAGGATCTCTGTAGGTGTGAGAGCAGGAGGTATAATTGGCTGCTGTTTGGGGATATAGTAGTGTGGCACAGCTGTGTGGCACAGCTAATGTACTGACTGTGAGTCTCAAGTTATCATTAACTCGTAGATCTGAATTTTGCTGCAGGCATGATCCAGAACCTACTAGTCTTATTCCCGGTCGACAGTGTTGCACACATCAAGACTGTGCTTGAGAGGTGCATCGATTAGCCACCAAAGATGGCAGATGCAATGTTACTAAGTACCCAACCCAATGCCCGAAATCATGCACCATCCTGCATTGCCCAGCTTTGTTTCATATCTACTACTACCGCACCATCCAAAACAAAACTATGTGGGCTGATCTGTGGGCGGCAAGTCACTGGAGCAACTGAGGCACAGTGGGCATGTGGTCAGTGTTATCAGCTGGCAGTAGAGGCATATCTGGAGCGGGGCCCGCTGGTGGGCTGCTTAGGGCCTGTTTTCTGCTACCTGGCAGCAGGGGCAGATGGTGACATTTGAAAGTGGTGGGCGTAAAATGATTGTCATACTGCACCGTAGCGAGCGAGCCCGAACAACCTAAGGGTGGTTTGGGGGGGTTCTCCTCCCGAGAAAATTTTGATAAAAGAGAGGAAAAATTGTGCATTTTCAAGCAAATTTGAGAAAGCAGGAAGGTTAATAAAGCAATTGTGAAAGTGCAGTTATTACATTAATAAAGAGATGTCATATAACATAGGTAGCTGCTTATTCAGTATAACCACAGAGCTTCATAACAGACTTCGAGATACAATGCATTTCTGAGTACCTCAGAGATGTTTTTTATTTAACAAACAACTAAACAGGTTGCAAAGTAGCAGCATTCAACATATTGTTTACTTTTTGTATATAGAATCAGCACGTCTGTCTTAAAAAGAGAAGCAAACTTTTCAATAACTTGAACGTTAAAGTCTGGGATTTTTTAACTAGCTTGCTCTCTATAGAGAGCATTGCCAAAGCATTCAGTCTTTCCTCAAGCATGTTGTTCCTCAGGAATGTCTTAATCCTGTTTAAGGTGGAAAAACATCGTTGTGACTCTGCTGTTGTCATAGGAGTGGTAATCAAAGTACAATGTATAAGGTTTGGTGCAATAATATCAAATTTCAGTATAAATACATATATCTTGAGCAGTATCGCAATATATCTCCAACAGCTCCCCTTTGCACAACATGACTGTTATTGCCCAAAGCACAGGGCTAAGGGGCTATTAGTAAATTCCATCCACTGAGGGTACAATGTTCAGAATGTGCACCCACCCCAACCACCATGTAGAGTGACCACATACATAGCCCTAACTCCAATCTAAAAAAATATAGCATCAGTTTCCTTACTTTTAACAATGGTGTTTGCTGGGTCGTAGCCAGGGTGAAAGAGCAGCAAAGGAGGTTGGGGCCTCTTGTTCTTCGCTGAAAATTTGCCCAAAAATTAGGTAATGGTTGTCAGGCTTTACCAGGTGCTGAAAATAAAAATATAACAATTTAGGGTAATGAAACAAAGACTGGGGGAAAAAAACATAACGCTCCAATTTTTACCTTGCAGTTTGCATGCAGCTCTTAGATGACAGTTAATAGCTCACTGTTGTATGTTAGGATTTTAACTTACAAACTGCAAGTAACAAAAGGATCTCTCTGACAAAAGCAGTGACTCACTCACCTATTTACATCATGCGCATTTTGTGATCTGCATCAAAGCACAGGGCTAAGGGGCTATTAGTAAATTCCATCCACTGAGGGTACAATGTTCAGAATGTGCACCCACCCCAACCACCATGTAGAGTGACCACATACATAGCCCTAACTCCAATCTAAAAAATATAGCATCAGTTTCCTTACCTTTAACACTGGTGTTTGCTGGGTCGTAGCCAGGGTGAAAGAGCAGCAAAGGAGGTTGGGGCCTCTTGTTCTTCGCTGAAAAATTGCCCAAAAATTAGGTAATGGTTGTCAGGCTTTACCAGGTGCTGAAAATAAAAATATAACAATTTAGGGTAATGAAACAAAGACTGGGGGAAAAAAACATAACGCTCCAATTTTTACCTTGCAGTTTGCATGCAGCTCTTAGATGACAGTTAATAGCTCACTGTTGTATGTTAGGATTTTAACTTACAAACTGCAAGTAACAAAAGGATCTCTCTGACAAAAGCTGTGACTCACTGACCTATTTACATCATGCGCATTTTGTGATCTGCATCAGGCACATTAACCTTCTGCGCTACGGCAGGCCTTTACAAGTTTAAGACTGGTCTGATTGGGAAATGTGGGCCACGTTTTCAGCTATCGTGATCGCTAATGGGGGCCACTGTTATTTTGGTGCCCCGGCCGATTGTTTGTCCCAGGCTGACCCTGGCCCTTTATGGAAGATTTATGTAATTCTAATACAAGCAACTGCTGCTCATTGCTTTATCAACACAATGCAGGATGGAAGGGTGGGAGGGGCAAGCAACATAATGCAGGCAAGCAAATTGTGTGAGAGGAGGAAAGCAACAATGGAGGTAAGCTATAATGGGGGCAAGTAACAATGGGGCGAGCAAAACAATGTGGGGTGGGAGGGGCAAACAATGCAGAAGGGGGAAAGCAACAACGCAACAAAAACAACAAAAAAATGAATCTGACCATGGGTAATGTAATCTAGTGCTCATGTAAAGCAGTCCAATGGATTTGTGTTAAAAGTAAACTTGGAGTTTCATTCACTCATGACAGGGTCAAATGCAGCTATACTATTTGTTCAATGCTGGGAGTGCTAATGAGCTGCATTGATCCATGAGGCTATTGAATATTTGGTTACACATTCAGAATAAAATGCCTTCCTTGTTGTGCACTGAACAGGCTAAAGAGCAGATCCTGGCAAGAATATTTCAACATTCTACCAGTGGCATTTAAAAGGTGGCATTTAAAAGGTGCTATGGGCTCTTTAATGCAAGCAAAGAACTCCAGGCGTGGGTGAAATTACCGCGCAGCGCTCTGATATCAGACGGGTGTGTACCAGTACTCATTGGGAGGCTGTATCCTGTATGTCAGGGCTTCTTTTGCTTGCCATCAAAAAGGGAGAGCGTGGAGGTATGCAGCACAGTGCACTCAATATAAGCACAGTGGAGGAGAGCAAAGCAGACACAACACTAGGCAGCAGCACATACAGTTCACAGAGAAGAGACAGGAGGTTAGGGACAATGACAGGCAGGTGATACAGTTCTGATGGAGGACACTTCAAATGGCATTCATTCCTATCAGATAGCCGGTAAAGGGGAGCGTCCCCAGCAGGCCTCTACAGCGTCCCCGGTCCCCTCTCTCCTCCCGATGTGATGCATGAGCCTCGAGGATAAGTACCAGGGATGGCCCAAAGCAGTAGTCACAGACTGTGGGGTTTCCTTCCTGCTTCAAACAGTCTCACGCAGGCACATGCAAATCACTGCCAGCGGCCGAGCCTAGGTCCCCTCCAAACCGACCCCAGGAACTCTCTGCTGCCGCGCAGCAGGGCGAGGAAGCAGCAGAAGTAGGCCGAGGCTGCGGGCACGACTGCAGAGCCCACTGCTCACTTCAAGCGACCCCGCACCTCCTCATGTAAATTGCCATTAGTGGCCGGGCCTAGGCCCGATCCGACCTCCGGACCCCAATGCTGCCGCACAGCAGGGCAGAGCAGTAATGGGGGATAGGTCGACCCTCTTGCCTCTCAGCTGCCTCTCAGCAGACCGTAGCAGTTACCCAGCTGCACAATGTCGCCTAGTGACTTCCGTTCAAGGGCCCCTGATCTGGAGCTTTTAAGGTCAATGAGCTGTAGTGCAAGGACCGCCGACCTCTAAACGCGACCACTTTCCGCAAGTCCGAGATGCCACCGTCCATCGGGCCTAGGCCCGAAGACCACTCTCTGAAGGGCTCAGGGCCGGGTCCCACCTACTCGCAGGCTAGTAAAAGACCTTTATGACTAGAGCGCAGTTGGCGTTGGTGCCACTGCACCTGCTGCACCACTGACAAGGCTCCTGGTTCCTCTCTTCGCCCAGAATTCATTACCCCTTAGGGTAAGGCCATTCCCATGCGTGAATGCCGAGCAGCCACAGAGAGAAGCTTTCCTCTCATTAGGCCACGCTTTGAAAGTGAGAGCGGGATACAGCAGCAGCCCAGCGGATTCACTTCCCAGACACAATAGTACTGACGGCACAAAAGGACGAACAGGACATTTTTAATCTGCTGATTTTAGGAAAACATGTGGATTGCTTCAGTTAAATCATACTGAACGCTCATTGACGTGCAGGGATTTATACCGTGGGAGCGGGAGCGGCCTATGGCGATCAGGCGCTGCCAGAAACTTCAACACCTCCAGTCCTGCTGCCAGAACTGTAATTTACAGGCCTGGCTGGAGGTGTTGAAGTTCTGGCGGCGCCTGATCGGCAGGTGCGCAGGCCCGCGGCGCAGGGGATTCACCGCCAATCGCCCTAGCCTACAGGAAAAGAAAAAAAAACATTAAACTGACAGTCTGAAACAAACTGAGGGTCCACCACCACCCGACCACCCACACCCAGCTGAGCGGCGGACTCCGACTCGGAGTCTGTCTCGGACTCGGACTAAGTAAATAAATGTTGTTGTGCCTTATAAGTTATCTACTCTAGTAGTCTTGACTCATGACATACTTTTTCAACACAAGACAAGAACGTCGATGATCAGGATCTTTTTGGAGTGAGGTCGGAATAAAATGAAATGAATGACGATCGTCACTCAGTCACTCAGTACGCACTAGGAGGAGGACGAGGTCTCTCTGGTGTCGACTCGTGTGGCACTGGCATGGTGACGCGTGACTGACGAACTGACTGCACTAACGATGGCCAATCACAGTGCGGCTGCTGCAGCAGTGCTGTCCCACCCACGCGCGGCACCCAATGTTTTAATGCCTACCCTCAGGCTCCGCGGTCACTCTGCCAATCCAGACGCTGCATTAGCAGCGCCAGGATTGGCTAGGGCACGGAGACGGCCCACCTATTAGAGACCGGGGGCTGCTGCATGAAGCAACCCTCAGCCTCTCGGGTCCCGACTCCCCCCTCGCTCTCCAGGATGGCATGGTAGTAGGAGGTGGTGGCTGTAGTGCGCCTTTTCGGGCTGGTCATAAAAATGACCAGCCCAAAATCAAGCAGGCGCACTATTACAGCTGCGCTTTAGTAAGCGCTGCTGTCACTCAACCCTTGCTGCCGCAGCCAGCCCCGCCCCCAGCCCGCTTCAGTGCCGATTGCCTGAGACTGTCTGCCACCAGTGCCTACTGCGAGCGGAGCGACGTCACGAGCGAGTAGTTTATTTATACTATGTAATACTACTTAATTATGACTCAACTTAGTTGCTTGCGACTGTGAATGGGGCCATGTGGCTAGTGGGGCAACGCCCTAGTGCCCCAATGGACGCACCGCCTCTCCTGTCTCTTTGGACATGGGGCTGCAGATAGATCTCTGTCAGTGCCTGGTGCCATAGGCGTCCCCGAGGGGCACCGGTCAACGATAAGTTGGTCAGCCTGACGCAGATGTCTGGGGCAGGCCCCTTTAGTCCCTGTTTACCCCCCAGAGCCCCTGGTATGTTGCAGTGCCTGGTGTATATCATGTGGGAGGGGATGCCCCATGTGCTGCTGGAGACTCCCTGATCCCAGGATTCTTCTGCGGGAATAAGGGAATCAGGCGAATTTAGATGTGACACTCCAGACATGGACCAACCAGCATAAAATATGGCAGTATGTATTAATTGAAATAGTTGATCTTACTGCACATCCAAGATAAACACTCTTAAGCGTTTCACGGTGCTTGTATATCCAATCTCAAACTCAAAGCAATAAAAATTTGATAATGTGGCCGACATGTGAGTGCTGCCAGAGATAAAACTCTGAACCAGTGATCTCTGCTCACATCATAGTGCTAGAAAACCAGGATTAGACCAGAACAGCTGTGCGGTTTGAATTGTCTGTGCGTCCATGTCAAAATCACATCACCAATCTGGGGAAGATTGATAAATTCATGCCCAATGCTCTGCTCCAGTTGGGACAGACCCCATTTACCTCTATGAATATGCCTGCGGGCTGGCCACATCGACTGGCTCCACTGGCATCATAATACAGGCTAAACAAGACTTTCACACAGCACTTGAGAATAAGAGTGTTGAAGTCAACTCAATGTGGCACTACTACACTAGGATCTACTGCATATAGATGACAGAGTGATTCAAGCTGAGTGCAGAATATTAAAGTTGGAAAACGGAGTACACTACAAACAATAATTTCTCATCTCATTGCACCTGCCAAAATCCTTGTTGAGAGAGCGGAAGACGCAGAGTGCCACGATACAGAGGGCCACATCAGGTGCACCACTCTGCGCACCCTTGGTTTTCTGGAGGGAATAGAGGAACTTCATCCAGATTTGCTCCTTGAGCACTGACTGAAAGACAGTGTATCATCTGACAAGCAGTCCCAATATTTTGTCATTGAACAAACTCACCGGACGCTGGTTCCGAAAAGGCCACCAGGGAATCTGCCCAGTGCCATGACTGCTAAGATCCTAAACTACAGAAACCATGATCAGACCTTTCGGACATTATGAACTCTTGGCGAAATTCATCATGAATCTCAAGTTATTAGAGTGTTCCTGGACTACACAAGACCAACGCACAGCACACTTCGTCACGGACCCTTGCTCGTGCCTGACCACATCACACTTTCTTTCGGACCCTTGCTGGCCCTGTGAGGAGGGGGTACGCTGCATGAGAGATGCAGGAGCACCATAAGTACTTCGAAGCAGTCCCGCAGCGGGGAGACCAACGCACAGTGCACTTTGTCACTGACCCTTTCCCGTGCTCGAGCACTTCGCACTTTCTTTTGGACCCTTGCCGCTGCCCTGTGAGGAGGGGCTACGCTGTGTGAGAGGCGCAGGAGCACCATAAGTACATCGAAGCAGTACCGCAGCACGGAAGACCAACGCACAGCGCACTTTCTCACGGACGCTTGCCCGTGCGTGAGCACATCGCACTTTCTTTCGGACCCTTGTCAGCCCTGTGAGGAGGGGCTACGCTGCGTGAGAGGTGCAGGAGCACCATAAGTACTTAGGGGCAGATTTACAAGCCCCTTGCGCCACTTTTGCGTCACTTTTCCCATGTTAAAAGTGACGCAAAAGTGGCGCAAAGGCCTTGTTAATCTGCCCCTTAGAAGCAGTCCTGCACCGCAGGAGACCAACGCACAGCGCACTTTGTCACTGACCCCTGCCTGTGCCCGAGCACTTCGCACTTTCTTTTGGACCCGTGCCGGCCCTGTGAGGAGGGGCTACGCTGCGTGAGAGGCGCAGGAGCACCATAAGTACTTCGAAGTAGTCCCCCAGCGGGGAGACTAACGCACAGTGCACTTTTTCACGGACCCTTGCCTGTGCCCGAGCACATCGCACTTTCTTTCGGACCCTTGCCGGCCCAGTGAGGAGGGCCTACACTGCGTGAGAGGCGCAGGAGCACCAAAGTACTTCGAAGCAGTCACGCAGTGTGGGAGATCAACGCACAGTGCACTTTGTCAAGGATCCTTGTCCGTGCCCGAGCACATCGCACTTTCTTTCGGACCCGTGCCGGCCCTGTGAGGAGGAGCTACACTGCGTGAGAGGCGCAGGAGCACCATAAGTACTTCAAAGCAGTCCCGCAGCACGGGAGACCAATGCACAGTGAACTTTGTCACGGACCCTTCCCTGTGCCCGAGCACATCGCACTTTCTTTCGGACCCTTGCCGGCCGTGTGAGGAGGGGCTCGGCTGCGTGAGAGGAGCAGGAGCGTCATAAGTACTTCAAAGCAGTCCCGCAGCACAGGACACGCGCAGGGAGTGTCCGGGCTCAGCCCGGGCCAAGACTGGGCCAAGACGGGCCCATCTTAGCCCGTCATAGACCAGATAAGGCTGGGCCGAGCCACTCCTCTTGGCCTGTTCTTTTTATGGATTGTCCACTTTTTCTTGGGGGCAGAGGTGAGTCTCTCCCTTCTGCAAGCATAGCGGCCTTTGCGTGGAGGGAAATAGTCTTATCTAGAGTATAGCGACAAATGACTTTGTTGACAAGATAAGGCCCCGCAAATTTAAAATAACTGAGTCTTAAACACTGGCTGGAACTCAGTATATAATTTTCAGACCAAGGGCTGGCTCATCATTTCTGATTTGGTCCTAACAGAGAGACGTTGTGGTCCCCGAGACCGCCGGGACAAACAAACCGAAAATTAAAATATAACACAGTTTTTAGCACTCCTTTGCCAGTTCGAAAGATGGGAAAGAGAAAGGCTGTGGCTTTACCAAAGCCCACAGGGGGGCCACGTCAGACATTAATGAACTACCTAACAGGGGCGAAGGGGTCCATTAAAAAACAGATTACCTCTGTGGAAGAGACTTTGATTTTAGAAAAACAGGGGGGAGGGGTGGTATTGAATACTGGGACCTCAGCAGGAAAGGATGATTATGAATGTCGGACTGAGGTTTCAAATGGCCAATTACCCTTGAATGTTATGTCCAAAACGTGTCTAATCATATTTACGTTAGCGATCAGGAGTGTGATTCCCAACCACCATCAAAGCGTCCCAGAAATCCAGAGATAGTCCCTAAAATTGCTGAGGATAATTATATAGAAATCAGGCCGGAACCATTAAAAAAACACAAAAAAATGGTTAAACGAGGCAAAACAGAGATAGGACAGAGGGGAAAATCTTTCATTAATAGTGAAACTAACAACACGAAGGGCGATTTAAGTAAGTTAATTGATAAAATAGATGATATAGATAAATTCATCAGAGATGCTACAACGAACTTATCAATAAGAGTGGCTTTAATTGAAGAGGCTGTAAATAAATGTCCAGGAATTTTAACACGTCATGATAATAATAATTTATCAATTAAGCATACAGATTCAGTAAAGCTCACGACTAGCGTGACAACACTTTTACAGAAAGATATACAATCAGTAGGGACACATTGCAAAGAATGTATTTTAAGGCTCGGTTCTATGCCTTTGACTGAATCCTCAAAGACAATAGAGGATTCAACTCAATCAAATAAAAACATAGTTAACCACAACAATGGAAATAACTTGAGGGGGCATACAATTACAGACTTAAGACCTAACCAGCTCAGCCCGCTTCTACCTCTAAATAGGCAACAGCCAGAAATGACCTCGTTGGATCTTCCACCAGCAGTTACACCTTACATGGTAATTCTGGCTAATGTACCTAGATTACCGTCCCAGGCGTTAGAACCCTGGGACGCCTTGAGAAATAAAGCTTTGTACTGGCTGGGTACAAAAACAGGTCTAACAGAGGCACTTTTTGCCGAATTTAAAATGGCAAGAAGAGTCAACTGGATTGGCAGAGATCGCAAAAACCTCCAGGGTGATTGCGTGGTATTATCATTTAAAACCACAATTAGTTCAAGCTATCTTGAGGAGAGCAAACAATCATTTCATTACGACCAGTGACATTAATATAGTACCTTTGGGATATTTTTACCAACCAACAAATTACTACACACAAGAACAGATAGGAGGGTTTTTCATGAAAACATTTACCATACATATGACGTTCCTGTTTCTAATCGTTTTGATATCCTGCCCACCTTAGAGGAAATTGACTGACTAAACGCGATAGGCATACATGCTGTACAAACAAGGGACGGCATTTCACATCAAACACCCAATGCATTAGTACCAACTCCTGACCCGGTTCCAAATCGGGACACAGGCTATAAACCTAATATTTATATAAGCTCTCAAGCCTTTTCTTGCGTAGAGGAAGGTACTGTGCCCCCTACACACAGCACAATGGTTACTCTAGATAAGTCCTGAACTATAGAGACAATTCTTATATCAATGGATTCACCTCACAAAATAAATGATATGTATAACATAGATAACAACAGGAGGGAACTTTGCCATGTTCTATTTTGGAATGTGGCAGGTATTTGACCTAAGTTTACTAATTCCTTATGGTTAGAATTTGTAGGGAAATTTAACATATTGTGCTTCCAGGAAACTTAGGCAGAGAACATTATGCACATTAATGGGTATAAAACTTTTCATACCGCTGCGGTACCATCCACTTACGGCAGAACTACGGGTGGTTTGTGCACATATGTTTCCAATTATGTCAATGTCAATAAGATTGAATTGAAGATATCAGAAATTTATTACCAGATTGTGACATTTGACGTGGATAAAATGCACTGCATAGTTTTGTTGAATTTTTATAATAATGTCCCGTCAGACCAGATTGTGGGGTATTGAGAAAATTGAGGAGTGATCTGAGTAACACACAGAATGACATTGGGAAGGATGTGTGCGTTATCTGGGGTGGGGATTTTAATTCTGCCCTTTGCCCACATACTAAGGGGGATATTTGTGGAATCACGTCTGATGACGGATCTAATTATACCCATTTTCCACACACAACGCTTGGGGAATATTTAAATGATATTATCTTTTTATCTGATCTTGGTTTTGCCAGCTATTTATGCTCTCCGCCAGTCCCCTTCAGTTATACTTTGAGCGGTAGAGGGTTGTGTTCGACTATTGATTACATCCTTCTGTCAAGTAGGCATTCTAGCAGGCTGAAAAGCTTCATCACTCACAAAAAGGCGCTGAGTGACCACTTTCAATTAAGCATTACCTTTTTATTTCCAAATGACGTGATAAACATTAAGGGTAACTCGGATCATGTTGTTCAGAATATAGTTCTGAACAAAACAAATGGCTATTCGTTATGCTGGCCTATGGTAGACTCAACTGAATTTACAAGGTCGCTATTAACAAACTGCAAGTCCGCCTTTTTAGTTTGTCTTGATGAGACTACACCCCACTCTGAAATTTTAAAGTCATTTATGCAGATCACTAGAGAGGTTAAAGGGGCCTTATTCGTGGAGAACAAAAGATCTCATAACAGAAAACATGGTTGGTTCGACGCATAAAGCACAAAAGCCTATAGTAATTTGAAATACTCTTTACATAAGCCTATTAAAAACCCAGAAGAAATCACAATGGTCAGGGGGGTTTATAAACACGCGCTTAAAGAACGTAAAGGTGCGATAAGAGATGAAATATGGTCAGCATTGCACAAAGCCACTTTAGCGAGAGATAATACAGCTTTTTGGAAGGCAGTAAATGCCCCTTTTTTGGCCCCTCGAGATATACCAACTATAGAGATAGTCATTGCTGAGGACCAATGGGTGAACCATTATTCAAAAATGTACAACGATACTGTACAAGAAACACCAATGGTTATGGCCCAACAAACTGAGGAGATAACGCCACTGAACTACTACCCAATTGATGTATACTTTACTTTAGAAGAAGTCAACCGTGCTATGAATGCAAGCTTGGGTAGAAAAGCCCCTGGCCCTGATGGAGTCCCTGTAGACCTCTATAAATCAAATTTGTCCCTCTGGGTGCCCCTGCTAACACAAGTAATAACAGCATGTTGTGTTTCTGGATTCATAGCAACATGGTCGGAATCTATTCTGGTCCCAATTTATAAGAAGGGCGGCCGTCACAATCCTGTTTGTTATCGACCAATATCACAGTTAGACTCCTTGGTCAAGGTGGGGGGTCGTATCATGCTGAATAGACTACAGGACTGGGCCAAAGATAATGGCATTATAACTGAGCTACAATATGGTGTCCGACAGGGTCTAGGTACGGTCGAGCAGGGACTAAACTTACACATTATCCTGGGAAAGTGTACACGGGCCAAGCAGGGGAGGCTATACCTGGCATTTGTAGATACAACAGCAGCTTTCAACTGTGTTATACATGTTAAACTATAGAAGATCTTAGAAGATATGAGTGTGTAAACCCCACTTATTGACTTCTTGAGGCAGCTATATAGTGACGCAAAAGCGAGGGTTCGGTATGGGACAAGTGGGGAGTGTACGGCTATGTTTACAATACGGAGAGGGGTAAGACAAGGATGCATTTGGCTCCTTTTTTATTTACATTGTATATTAATGAATTGGGTAAAATTTTAGCGAAACAGTGCCAGGACTTGCCACAGATCGACAAGCGTTCCATACCCGCCCTATTGTATGCAGACGACGTTGTCTTAGTGTCTAGTTTTTCAACATTTATGCATAACTTGGGCCTCACAGTGAACACCTCCAAAATTTTTATCATCAAATGTGGAAAAGATAGCGCAAAATGTAAAGTCATATTTATCGATAATCACAAGGTAGAATATACTAAAAGATTTTTTTTACCTAGGCATTCTTTTTGACCAGAAGGGGACATGGTCCCAGGCTGTTAAAGTAAGAAAATGATTATTTATGAAAGCCACAGCTGCATTAGCCAACTTTGCCAGAAAATTGGAAAGACGACCTGTCGTCGAATTATTACATATTTATAAAGCTAAATGCATACCAACGGCTATGTATGGTGCAGGTGTTTGGGGCTATGTAGATTCCCAGCTTCTGCAGCTAGTCGAGAATGCCTTCCTTAGCTATTTGCTGGCAGTCCCAAGTAGTACATCTATTTATATATGTCATTCCGAATTAGGGATGCCGTACATATCTGACCTTATAAAAATACAACCCCTCTTACAATGGCACAAGATATGGTCCACATCAAACACCAGTTTTAATCGAGATATTTTAAATGATAGCCTAAAATTACAACGGACTACTAGTATCCCATGGTTAAAATATGTTAAAAAATGTTATGAAAGACCTTGGGCATCCACAATATTTTGATGACCCTGGCAGTATAATTACAGTCCTGAGAGAAACTTTTAAAACAATTTGTTTGACGCTTCTGGAGACAAATAAATTCTCAAACACAATATTAAAGCCAACGGTACAGGAGAATCAAAAGTTAACTACTCATAGTATACAGCCATATCTTAAAACCATTATTGGTGGTTATGACAGGATGGTGTTGACCCATTTTAGACTAGGGAACTTCCATAGGCTAACTAGTTTCCCAGTCATGAACGATTGGTCTAGCACCATGAGTATGTGCCCATGTGATGATATGTTTCTGCAAATAACAATGCATGTTTTTTTATTCTGTAAATTTTACTCCGTGCCAAGAAAGAGGTGGATTTTACCAACTTTAAGATTAATTGGTCTTAGACAATGACGTCCTGCGTTTCTAGCATTACAATTTTTAGAGAATGAAGTTTTTACATGGTCTATAGCCTCTTACTTAAAAAGCGTAAATAAATATAGGAAATCTATTGGTACATGATTTTTCTAAAATATGATATTTACAGTATGGTTTTTTAATTCATGTTACAATCAGCATTTTTTAATGTTTTTTCTTTGGATTGCTTATAATATTATGTGATATATTGTGCTTTTATGGTTTTTTTTCTTTCAAAAATCGAATAAAGCTCATATTGATTTGATTTGACTACACAAGACAAGTACAAAGTCAGAGAAAACATTTGACAGCATTAGTGGAAAACTTTATCCAATGAATTTGAAATATATGCTTCTGTACCCTGCCAAATTGAAGGAAGTCTATCAATTGAAATCCCTTTTATTTGATATTCCTGAAGCAGACTAGGAATGGGTTAAGAGCATAGGGCTCCACTATGCGACATCCCGACCACTCAACATAACTCACTCAGCAAGGAACTCTACATCTGCAAAAAGATGAGGATTAAATCTCCCACTTACCAAGATCACAACAAACAACTACCAGGGGCAAAACTGAGGAGTACTTCACGCACCACATCCTCTGACTCTGAACCATCATGGACTCATGGTGAGAAGACATCACACGGACAGAGCATTCCTGAATTGTCGGTAAAAGATGATACACATGTAATCAAAAAGATGAAACCACGCCTAAATTATCTTGAAGCTGCAAGATCCACAGGCACCACACCAAAACTGCATATAATATATATGTTCTATGGCTCGTGAGCTGGAGAAAGAGGTGTTGTGGTGTACCATATGACTAAGTTATGAATCGGGGATTACTCAGTGCTTCTCAGACACAAAAGCTCACCACTAATTATAAGTTTTACTTTCACTGTTCAGGGGATATAAGTTGGGGTCCTGGTGGAATATATTCGTCAGGACACTCCAAATACGGGGGGAGTTGGGGGTTAAACCTTCCTCCACAATTTTTAGCAGATACTTTCATTGCTGAAATATCGGGAGACTAGCGGTTTTTCATGTTCTCTGTTATGCAGTTCTAATAAAGTCTCTACAATGTCAGATATTACTCCCAATACTTACCCCATACACAGTCATAGCTGAAGTGGTAGGGCTTGAATACCCCACACAGTTTAGGTGTCTCTCCTGGTATGTCATGTATCTCCTAGATACAATCAAAAGTGGAGCAATTTTGAAAATGGCAAAGCAATATGTCCCGAATGGGCTCATGTTCCAGAAGATGCACTTGGTGGGCACTCAACGCATTTTCTTGGCCAACTGGAAGGCTTTTCATTCTGGTTTTGCGGGAAGCTCTAAATGAGTGACCATACTGCCTAAAAAACATTTTCCCATTCATGTCACATGCATTTGGACCACCTGTCAAGGCAGTTATCTGATGATATAGACACAGTCTCTGGGATTGCTCTGACGTTCAATGTGTATATTCCCTCCCATCCTCGTACCACAGAATTCACCTTTTTCCGTTTACTGGGCTCAACATTTTTGGAGGCACCCTAGGATACTGCTTGTGGTAAAGGACTTCAACAGCTTTATGGACACAACACTATATCAATAAAACCACCCCCATTAAGCCAAAACCGATACATAGTCCATTTGTGTCCTTTTTATCTTCATAGTCCCTTTGCAATGTATGGAACAATTGGCACCCTGTTCAAAGACAATACACCTTTTTCTCATACACCCACAATTCCTTTTCACAAATTGACTACTTCTTCCTCCCAGCACCGTGTAGGCCTTGTCACCAGCTGTCATATACATCCATATAGCCTCTTTGACCATGCTCCAATAGAAATCACTGCAGGACAGAACACACCTATACAGTAAGACATGCGGCGTCTTAACATGTGGTGGCTTGGTAGAAACTATGTCAGAGGGCCCATCAGGGAATACATTGCACAATACTTTACTATTAACACAAACTCAGTGGCATCCCCAATCATATTACGGGAGGCTCTTAAACCTTTGGTAAGAGGTGAAGCTATTAATATCCTGTCTCATGTTAAATGTCAAGATATTGACAAAATTGACAAGCAAGGAGAGAAACAAATAAACCTTCAACAACAGCCCAGGATGTAAGATCCGACACAGTTATACATGACCTCTAGCTTGTGAAAATGCAATATGAACAATCACTTCCTAGTGTAGCAAGAATAACACAGTGGGCATCACAGACCCGGCTAAATGAACATGGTGACATAACAGAGAAATTATTGTACTGGCTCTGTTGCAAAAGGCATATGGAGGGGGTGGTTCAGATTGACAATAACACATTTTGTCACTCAACATAACAACATAGCGCAGGCATTTTCCCAGTATTACCAACAACTTTACGTATCTTAGGACATTGAACTGCCTAACACATTGTTCAGATTCATGGATAATGTACCCAAAAGCACGCTTGACTGAAGCAGAGCAGGCCATGTTAGACAGTGAAATCAATTCTGAAGAAATATCAGATGCAATTAGCCAACTAAAAATACATAAAGCACCTGGTCTCAATGGGTTCCCGGTAGAATATTTCAAACCACATGCATTCCTAGTCACTGAGCCACTGATAAGGAAAAGGGATCCTTCTCTAAAGAGATATGTGAGTCTACCAATACTATAATAATCAAACCTGGTCATCCGGCTTTTGCATGCACGTCTTACAGACCAATATTACCAGTCAATAAAAAAGCTAAAATCCTTGCAAAAACTTTTGTTAACCACCTGCGGACAATAATTCACAGATTGGTGAAACGTGATCAAAGTGACTTTATGTCACATAGAGTCACCATGCACAAAATTCGGAGAGGGAACAATGTTATTGTATTGTCTCACATGATTGCTGGGCCCCTGGCATTGTGCTTGGCAGATTTTGAAAAGGCATTTGATAAACTTAGGTGGGACTGCCTATTGTCCCTACTTTATGGAATTAATTTTGGGGTGACTTTACTTGCTTACATCAAAGTACTTTACAATAATGCTACCACAAGGCTATGCATCAATGGCTTCCTTTAGAATACCATACAAATAAACACAATTTTATAAATTCCCACAACTGAAATATGCTTTATATCCAATTTTATGGCAAGTGGATTCAATACCTGACTTCCACTCTTTAGAAGCCAGTCTCGCAATGGAAGATCTTGTGGACAATCATAAGATTAAGACTTACCGCCTATACAAATCCATCATAATGAACCCACCAGACAACTTCATAAGCTTTGTGCGGCATGGGAGACCAATGTGGGTTCTATGAAACAGTTAGAATGGCAAGAGGCACTAGCAGCTCCTATAGAGATTTATTGTGGCTAAATTCCACCTCATACAATTAAAGTACCTGCCTCAATCTTACTACATAAGTCTAAAATTATTGCAAATTAAATGCAAATCCTCACCCCATGTATCAAATGTAATGCTGAGGAAGGGAATCTGTTACATTCAGTCTGGAGTTGCAGCCCTCTAAGGGGGTTTTGGGGGGCGGTGGCAGGTTTATGCAATGAGGTTATGGAAACATACATTTAATTAAACCCATGTATTACCCTGTTGAGCATACTGAAAGACCTGGCCCTTACACAGTATTAAAAAACTGCTTTTTAACCTACGTCTAATGGTTCCAAAATGAAACACAGCCCAAAACTGGTGTAACCCCACTGCAGTGTTGGGAAATGGAAATATAGTCTTACTTAATATAGATAGTTGGAGTGACCTACACATTAGGCAAGGGGATGCCCTCAAAAACACGTTAAAATCTGGCAGGCATCAGCCTAATTCCAGAGTCTGGTAGAATAATTGTACATCATACTTACTCAAGAAAACTGAACAATCAGCAAATATATGAGATTTTGGTTTTAATACATATGTAACTGGGAGCATGTAATGCACAGACACTGTGGACCTTCTGTTCTTTTTGTTAACCTTATCTCTTTATTGGTATCAACAATGGTTGAACTGTACATGTATCAAAATCCTCCTCTATTGCTCCTCATTTTTATATGTCCCGAAAAGCATTACAAATAAAATAAATGAAAGAATTTGTATTTTAAAAAGTCTGTGCTTGAAACTGGCGGAGAAGAGGGGGAAGGTAGGTAGGAATAGGAGAGAAGGCATACAAGAGACGTTGGGTTGTAGTCACACACCGACTGGTATTTTATACTAAAAACACATCTACTGTTACTATCTGCTCTTACAGTTGCCTACATTTTTTGCTTTTAAATGGATTTCACATTAATGGTAAACTTTTTCTGAAACTGAAAAAAATACCCACGAATCTATCTTGCAACAGATGTGTTATATTTACCACACAATGTAATAATGGTACAGAACCTTTATCTTACTAGAGCCAAACAGAGTTGCTAAAGCTTCACAGCAACACCAAACAGATATATAGTTGATTAGAAATGGTTGGGTACTGAGTTAGGGGAAAAGAGAATTCATTGTTAGGTTTGAAAAATAAAGCAGTTGTCATTAAGAAAGGAATTTGATATTTCACTCTAGCAGTCAGTTCCTGCCTTTCTGCCTACTAGCTCCTTGGTGGGAAAGACACTTATCTAGTGATATCACTAACATCCACAGTATTTGCACATAAGGATTGACATATCCTATCCGTCGTGGGACTATGGGCAGTAAAATCTGTGTTGTCAGCACAGGAGTGGGCACCAATCTCATTTCACCACCTTCCTCAACGTGAATGGTGAACAATAGTGTTCCAGTGCTTGGCTGAAGTGCTGGAAACCAGGGTGAGGCATGAAAAGGTTGGCAAAGTCAGTGTTTCTCTCTGAATTCACATCATGAAGAACAAATTTTGTTTTTCAATCTAGTGACACAAGAGCAGACATTACATTCAGGAGTCACTACATTGGAACTACCAATGTGACTAATATGTTATCCCCATGCAATTTTCTATAGGAAGATATAACAGCGATATCGCAAAAATGACTTTACGAAATTACACCAGATTTGGCAGAAAGCTAGATTTTGACCCAAGAAGCATGCTTTTTGTGACTTAGTGTAAATCTGTTCAGTAGTTTTTTTATCAATCATGGACCATAATGTATGCATAAATCAAGCCACGGAGGATACCCTGAACCCAACAGATCTAAAGATAAGATTAGATTGGCTGCCACCAAATCAACAAAGATGTAGTAGCAGCCATTTTAGAACTCGGGGACTTAGTCTCCTAACCTCAAAAAAGGAACATGCAGGAGCTGATGGTGTGATCCCAGAGGGTACCCTCCTCCCCTGGGGCAAAACAGTATTTTCTTTTGTCAGGGCTGCATTTTTAATTTTGATCCCTCCCGGGTGGGGGTCATGTGGCCTTCCCCGCTGAACCATTACACTTCCCCCGAGACCCCATCACCTAAGGTCACAACAAATAGAAAAATGCAGTGGGTACCCCGATCCCACCTGGGACACCCACAGCACATGCAGACCATGGGGCTATGGGGGAGCCACATGGCCCCAGCTGCACTGCCGTATCTTCTGCCTGCACCTATTCGCAGTACAACGGGAGCCTGCTACATTGTTTTTCTCCCACCCAGAGGGAGCAGTTTTTCTCTCTGCTCCTGCCAGGTGGAAGCAAACCTGTTTTTTTCCTGCTTGGAAATGTGTGGTCAGGGAGTTGAAGTTCTCCCTGCCCTTGCGGTAGGGAATAGTAATGTCTCTGGGATAGCATCTGACCTCGTGGGATGGTTCCCTGGGGCCACTGGATGGCTTGGGAAGGGGGCAGCAGAAGCACCCCTCACTGATATGAAGAACTCGACCCCAGGTACTGGGATCCCTTAGACCCTGAAAAGGCTTGGGGGGAGGAGGGGGTTGCATGCCTCCTTCCCTTTATAAAGTGATTTTGACCCAGGGGATGGGGTCCTCTGGACCATGAATTGTCTCAGGTTGGGGTTGCATGTCCCTCCCCCCAAATAAAAATGAATGAAGCAGTGAATGAGAAAAGAGTGGAGCAGCCGCTAATTTAAAATTCACTGCTCCAGCTGGGAGCACTCATAATGCTCTGAAAGGTTTTTAAAATTATATATATTTGATGCTCTTGGTCCCCATATAAGTGGCAGGGGCACAAACAAAAACTTTTTCTAAATGTTGTGAAGGGCTGCAGTAAGCATAGCAGTCCCTAACAACATTTGCTCTTCATCTGAAGTGCGTGAGCCTTGTGGTTAGTTTTATGGCTGCATTTTGTGACCTGGAAAGTGTTTGAAAAAACTCTAAAAGACGTTAATGTTTTTTAAAATGCTTTCTTGGAATTATTTTGTGACAATTGCTATTATTAAACATTGAAATGTGTGGATTTATAAAATATATTTTTTATTATAGGTATTGGGGACTTTTTGACCTTTAGTGTAAGTTCTTTGTTTTAAAGCTGACCCTCGCTGTGTAATATTCAGTCAGGATTTCTAGAACTTTGTTGGTGGAACAATAGCTTAGCAGACTGAATGCTGGTTGAAGAAACCTTTGTAAAAGGTTAAAGGCACAATTGCAAATGTTCTACATATCACTCATCATTCTACTATAATTAAATCCACAGAAGTGAATTTGGATTGTAAGGAGTGCTATGTACATGCTATACCAGGAGGGGCCAGGAGGGGCTGCTACCGATCGGGAGTGGTGGGGCGGGGTGGGGGTGCGGGACAGAATGAAATAACAAAACAATAAAAAACACTTACCTGGGCCGGCCGGCACCTCTTCTAGGTCCTCTTCTTCCTTTCTCCACCGGCTGCAGGAAGGAGCAAGAAGCACCCGGGCTCCCAGGCTCCCCATAGCCAATCACAACGCTGCAATGCAGCGCTGTGATTGGTCTGAGTGCCGAACTATGGTGCTCAGACGGGGACTGGGAGGCTTTATATGTTCCTCACCAGGCTGTGTAAAGCAAGCCTGGTGGGGAAGATGCAAAGTGTGCAGGACTGTTTGGCCGGCCCAAGAGGGCCGGCCAAGCAGTCATGCGCACTTAAGGAGTGCAAACCACTCCTCTCCCTGCTCTGGCCACCACCACCCCGAGAGCCACTCACTTCCTTTCCTATTGAAGTCAGTGGGACGACGCTCCTCCGCCTTAGCGGAGGAGCCGCCACTGTGCTATACATATTTAGTGCATATAAAATTACATTGTTATAATTGGTGATGTGTGCTACGCACATGCCAAATATATTTAGTGTATTTCAAACATGTATCATAACTATAGGATATGTTATACAAATCAGTGCTGAAACCAACCATGATGTCACTAGAATTGACACACAAGATTCCTGCTAGGGGCAGAACCCATAGGATTTCACATGCTGTGAAATTTGGGGGCACATGTAATCTGTGCTCAAGCTAG
This sequence comes from Calotriton arnoldi, assembly GCA_963921515.1. Lineage (NCBI taxonomy): Eukaryota > Metazoa > Chordata > Amphibia > Caudata > Salamandridae > Calotriton > Calotriton arnoldi. Next base: position 2,428,940 of record CAWUFW010001381.1, read on the forward strand.
TTGTCAGAGGGAGGAGAGCCTGCACTCATGCTCTTATGTGGCTGTAAATGGAAACATGATGCTATGATAACTGCGCCTGAGCAAATGATGGTCGTGGTAGGCAATTTGAGATTGTACTTGGAAAGTGACAGCTGTACTGCTAGCCAACAATAGCCTTGCACGTCTTCTATCTTATTTGCACCTTTTCCATACCATGGCAGCACTCTGTGGTTGGTAATTTGAATAGAGTTTTATATGCATCAGTATCCTTCCTCTCTATTTCATTTGTATTGCTTTTATGGTGGGTGTTTTGAAGTTAAGTAAATTCCTGTAATATCAACAGTGTCAACTGCCATGTGACATAACTCGTTGTGTTGTCATTAAGGTCCAAGGTCATGTGAGATCACTTCCTGTGAATTCTTGAGACAAGTAAAAAAGTGTGATGTCACTTCCGCTATACCTGGCATTTTGCTGAATCAACTTCCATCAGGTTGGGCACAGGGCTTGTCCTGTGGTCAGGCCCTGCACCCTACCTCCTGTGTTCCAAGTAAAGACAAAAACTCTGGGGCATAATTATCAAGCAGTTGCATCGCCAATGCGCAGAGGTGAAGCAACTACTAAGCAAGATTTATTAAGCCACAAAAGGCCACCCGAGTGGCTTGATATATCTAGAGTTACGCAACACAGTGCAAATAACTGCATAATCTCCCACTTACCAAGATCACAACAAACAACTACCAGGGGCAAAACTGAGGAGTACTTCACGCACCACATCCTCTGAACCATCATGGACTCATGGTGAGAAGACATCACACGGACAGAGCATTCCTGAATTGTCGGTAAAAGATGATACACATGTAATCAAAAAAGATGAAACCACGCCTAAATTATCTTGAAGCTGCAAGATCCACAGGCACCACACCAAAACTGCATATAATATATATGTTCTATGGCTCGTGAGCTGGAGAAAGAGGTGTTGTGGTGTACCATATGACTAAGTTATGAATCGGGGGATTACTCAGTGCTTCTCAGACACAAAAAGCTCACCACTAATTATAAGTTTTACTTTCACTGTTCAGGGGATATAAGTTGGGGTCCTGGTGGAATATATTCGTCAGGACACTCCAAATACTGGGGGAGTTGGGGGTTAAACCTTCCTCCACAATTTTTAGCAGATACTTTCATTGCTGAAATATCGGGAGACTAGCGGTTTTTCATGTTCTCTGTTATGCGGTTCTAATAAAGTCTCTACAATGTCAGATATTACTCCCAATACTTACCCCATACACAGTCATAGCTGAAGTGGTAGGGCTTGAATACCCCACACAGTTTAGGTGTCTCTCCTGGTATGTCATGTATCTCCTAGATACAATCAAAAGTGGAGCAATTTTGAAAATGGCAAGCAATATGTCCCGAATGGGCTCATGTTCCAGAAGATGCACTTGGTGGGCACTAAACGCAATTTCTTGGCCAACTGGAAGGCTTTTCATTCTGGTTTTGCGGGAAGCTCTAAATGAGTGACCATACTGCCTCCCGGGAGGCGTTGCATGTGTGGAGAGGGGTGTTCCCACGCATTCACTCATGGATTTTGGCACATTCCCAGATTCTTGCATCCTGTTAAGAAGTCCCGGGCCATCAAAGACTTCACCTACCAGTGCCTGGGCTCTTCTGCTGAGAGCCCTGACTTGCCAAGTGGTGCCAAATCCAATTCCAGGGCCCTTGGAAGCGAACCTGGTGGGAAAATCCATACATCGACTCTTAGCGTCCATTTTCTTGATGCAGCAGTGCCGTGCAGCTGAAGAATCTACAAAGCACCTGAAGAGCAACCGAAAAATCGACACAACGCCTGCTTTGTGGCTGAAAGATCACCACATCATGAGTCCCGAGCACTGTGTCACCGTTGTCCGTGGCACCCTGCTCCAACTCCGACACAGTCCCTGTAGCACAGCTGAAGAATCAGCGCAGTGCCTGACCGGCGGCTGAAGAATCGACGCAGCACCTGCTTCGCTGCTGCATGGACGCAGAGCGTCTGGATTTTCGACACATCGTTCCTCGACGCTGGTCCGCAGTAAGGAACGGAGGCCGCGTGTCCGGAGACCAACGCATCACCTCCCCTTCCATTAAGGAACGGACGCATTACCTCCCCTGACAATAAGGAACCGACACATCACCTCCCATGCCTAGCCGTAAGGAACCAACACATCACCTCTTCTAGCATTAAGGAACCAACGCATCGCTTTGCTTTTCTGGTGCCTCACCTCCCCTGCGCTTGTTTCGTCTTTCAATTTTGACGCATCTAAGTTACATTGTGCTAAAAAAAATGCATCAATAGATTACTATGGACTGAACTTATTCAACCTCTGAAAAGTGATATCTTTACTTGTGTATGTGGCATTTTTGTCATTTTGGTCTTGTTCTATTCAGATAAATATTGGCTATTTTTCTAAACTGGTGTGGACTAATTCTGTTGTTTTTTCACTGTGTCACTGTGTGTGTATGTACAAATGCTTTCCACAATGCCTCTGAGATGATCCTGACTGCTTGTGCCAAGCTACCAAGGGGTGAGGAGGTGTTATCTTAGCTGTGTGACTCCCTTACCCTGACTAGAGTGAGGGTCCCTACTTGGACAGGGTGCAAACCACTGCCAACTGGAGATCCCATTTCTAAAACATGGTATTCAAGTATTACATGCCGAAACACTGGGTTTCACAGGACCATGTGTTTTTGCAATGCCACAAAACTTTGAATGCAGGGTAAACATGTAAAACACCGTAGCTTTGGGTGGTACAGAATTAAAACCCACACGGCACACTACATGTTGCTGGCAGGACTAAGATTGGTAGCAGTTTTCCTGAACAAGTATCCACATTTGTGAAAGATCAGTTTGCTTTATGCATGTACAACGATGTTCACAATTGATGACAGCAAGCCCGCAGTCTTAAAAAGCGACCGAAGAATTATAAGGCAAAAGAATGTTTATGCCAAATTAAAGTTCATTAAGAAACATGTTTAATACTTCGTGACCCTGTTTTGAGTTGCATATATGCCATCGAAGAATTACACACTTTGGGGCTTATTTACAAGCCCCTTGCGCCGCCGGTACGGGCCGCCACTTTTTCCCGTATTAAAAGTGACGCACCAGCGGCGCAAGGGACTTGTAAATAAGCCCCTTTGTTTCGTGTAATCGATTTCGTTTTCTTCCAAAATTTGCGTAAATTCCCAAATATCAGAGCAGCGTACACGTCATACGCCGTTGCAGAGGCCTGAGGCAACACACCTCCCTTTTCCCTGAGCCGGTGCTTTGGGACTCACTGGACTATGAAGGTCAGGCGCAGGGAAGGTCTCCTGTTATAATTACGCCGCGGCTGCATTTTCGCCCCCTCCAACAAAACATGTGAACCAGGCCCGGTTCCTCTGTCACTCCTAATGGATTTTCTCTCCCCCTCTACGGCCTGCGCTATTGCTATCTTTAATGTAACCACGTGCGGACCAGCTGACTCCAGTGTCGGTCTTGAGACCTTGAGCCTTTTCAAAAATAAACGTGAGGGCTTCACTGTTGCTCCGGCTGAATGCAAGGGGGAAGGGGCGCGTTTGGCCTGGTCTGCGACGGGGAAATCATATCTTGGAAAATGAATAACAGATCTGTTGACTTGGACTAATGCAAGATAAATGTATTTGATCTAGATCGTATAAAAGATTCATGACACATGTATAGGTCAAATTACCTCTAAATATTCGATTTCTTTACTGCAGCTGAGAATTTAAGCTATACGCAGTTTTCTAATAAAAATCGTATTCCCATTCCTGTGGGCCCCCAAGCTGTCTCGTGGCTTTTATGGCTGTGGAAGATCAGATGGCTCGTGGCAACGTTGCCTATTAAAGAAGTAATTGGTGCATTGTAAATAACGCCTTAGTGGGAGAATCAGAAACTGCTCTGGGTCCCAATAAAAATTGTACAGTTTCCAGAAGGTTGAAGATTGGACTCACAGGGGCAGATCTACAAGGAAGTGCCGCAGTGTGGCACCGCAAGCCCTTTGGCTGCACCACGCTGCGGCACTTCCGAAGCACAGGGATGCGACATATTTACAAGAATATGTCGCATCTCTGTGCTCTCCCCTGCGCTGGCGCACAAACTGCAGCCATGCGCCGGCGCAGGCACCCTTGCACCATGGTGCAAGGATGCCTGCGTCATGGGGAGATTGTTTTTGTGCAGGAAGGGGCACCTTCCTGCACAAAAACAATCACTGCAGGCATTTTCCTCTTCCAATGCGTGCTGTAGAATGCAGCACGCATTGAAAGAGGAAAAAACGAGGAGAAATGAAAACATTTCTCCTCGATGCGCCTCGCTACGGCACCTCTAGGGTGGCGTAGCTTTCAGACGCATCTCCAGAGTTACGATTTCTCGTAATTCTGGAGATGTGTCTCGTTCCATGAGTGTTGCTGGGAACACCCACAGCAACACCCATGGAACGCCCCTTCACCGCAAAGTGCTGCGTGTGAAGGGGCCGTATTTACAAGGAGAGGAAAAGTCACGCAGGGTGGCTTTTCCTCTCCTGGTAAATATGGAGCAGCCCCCTGCGCCACCAGTACGTCACAAAAAGTGACGTACTGGTGGCGCAGGGGGCTTGTAAATCTGCCCCAACGGGTCTAAAAAGGTGCGCAGTGATACGTACATTTTTTTAATGTTCTTTTTAGAACCCCCTTTCTTCCTTACCACACACCTATTACTGGCAGAGTTATTAGCCTGCGCTTGTAACTCGTGGCTGATATTACACAATTAGTTTTACCATAAACTTTATGTCACTCAGAAACGGACTGAGTTTCTGGTCAGTTGTATTCTGGTACCTATACTCCCAATGGTTTTATTGTCAAAGAAGACTACAGCTTCCCACAACATAGGCTTATGCTACAGTATGTTCTGTGCTACATAGAGGCCCCAATTCACGGCGTCCGCTCAGCTAAGGTCCATTATATACCTGTGAGGTGATCTAACTCCGTGAACTGTTAATAGCTTCTCACCAATTTTTATACCAAAGTCCTATCTTTCGCATTGAGCCATGTCAACAAATGCATTTCTGTACAATGCGCTAAGGGCTGGAAACAGGGGCCCGATTTATCATCAGTTTGTGCCGATGAAAACGTACCAAATGACCCAAAGTGTCGCAAAGTGTTGAATTGGGACGTACTTTCCTCTGGAACGCTGCCTAAAAGTACAATAGAGTAGCATATGCACTAATTTGCACTACTTTGTGTCAAGTGGGCATCCCATGGGTTGTTCATGGACATTCCAAAGTTACCATCCAATGTTTTTGATGCAACGCCCTATCTACTAAATTTATTGACAAGGCTTTGAACCAAAAAAATTCCACCTCCCCAAAGCAGGTGCAAGAATGGAGAAAGGTTTTCTTTTCTCCAAACCTTTCTACCTTTGCAGGTGTGCTGTACTGTACAGCACACTAAGTAGGAAACGTTTAAAAGTAAGTCTAAGCATTGTATTTTGTACTAGAAAGGAATCCTTCCTGTACAAAACCTTAGCTAGACTCACACAGACACCTTTGCACTATGTTGCAAAGGTACATGCCTGGCTCTATGCAACAAGAAAGTGTGCCAGCATTGGAGAAGAGAGGAGCAGCACCATATCTTTGTAGATATGTCTTGCCCTCTCCCTTTCATATAACACAGTGGAGCAGCTTTAGGTGCTGTGCTGTATTGTGCTAAGAAATAGTACATTTGTCCTACTGTCTCCTGTGACATAAAGTCACTTGTTTATCCTAAACAAAGTACAACTGCATTATACAGCTATGAGTCCATTATTGTACTGCACTAGCAAACAATCTGAAGAGATAATATTTTACCATCATTTGAGACCTCAACTTCATAATTTTTTCTTAAATCGTATTCCTTCTCTCTATGATCTTTACATCGGAAATCCTTCTGAAGCAAAGCAGTTTTTAGGTGTCTAGAAAATATATATACTCACTAGTTCTCATATATTTTTCAATATTTTGAATTACTTAATAATGTAGCATCTCTACATGTTTATATCTTATGGACATTTCAATAAAATAATAGAGAAAGATGCAGGATAAATCTGCAAGCTTAGATTTTGTACCTCGTAATAATACCAATGTCACTTTTATCCCAAAAAATGCTGCAGTCATAATTGCAACAAATACGCAGAAATCTTCCAGATATGCATCTTTGTTCCAATAGCCCCTCTTCTCTTTCCAGTTTCCCATAGGAGAGCATACCTTAGTGGTCCCTAACCTGTAGCTCATTAGCAACATACTGCTCATGGCAGGAAACGGCCTTTACTACGCGGGCTTAGCCATGCGTGCCGCTTCCATACAAGCTGGTCCACGCTTGCCTTAACCACTCATATGCCTTAAGAACGATTATGTGTGGTTAAGGCAAAGCGTGGTCCAGATGCCGAGCGGATGGGCGGGTGAGGAAGACAGGAAGAGGAAGGACGATCAGGAATCAGGAGAGGACGTGGTGAGGTAAGTGGGGCTGTGTCTTGGGGGTTGGGGGGTAGTCTTTCGGGGTGGGGTTTAGGTTTTAGGACACAGGAGGGGGTCGGGGTTGTTTGTAGGACACAGAGCAGTTTTAGGGTGGGAGGGCTGGCTGATGGTACTTTAGGGATGTAGGGGACAGTTTTTAGGGATCAGGGTGGGGAGGCTGGGGTCGGGGTAATTTTTAGGGTGGGGTTAGTTTTTAGGGCTAAGGGCGGTGCGGGGAAAGGGGACAGTTTACAGGGCAGGGGCAGTTTTAGGCCTCAGGGCAGGGTGGGGCTGGATCGGGGTACTTTAGGGATATAGGGGACAGTTTTTAGGGATCTGGGGGACTGGGGTTGGGGTAGTTTTTAGGGCAGAGGGGAGGATAGTTTTTAGGGCGGGGCAGGGGAAACGGGACAGTTTACAGGGCAGGGGGCAGGAGTATTCTCAACGGCGTATTCTCAACACGCGTACTCAGCGTATTCTCAACACGCCGGCAACAGGCGATAGTATCCCGATAACGCGTCAAATGTCAGTGTAAAAATTACCGGGGCGGCGATAAAAAAGGAAACTTGAACGTGAAAAAAGTTACGATGGGCCCAACTGCGATAAAAACATCAGTGATAAGCAGCGCCAGGCTTGCTATTCCCACGTCAGGCGGGAAAAATCACCATAAAAACTGCAAAAAAAAATAAAATAGAAAAAACACAAACTACTGAGAAGCACCATGGAGAAAGCTGGAGCAAGTACAGAGGGCAACAAGTGCAGCACAGCCAGCAGCTTTGTCTGCGGAGGGATGTTGGTTGTCCGCTGTGTTGGTACCGTCAGCCTGTGGGCAATGTGGGTCAGGATGCGGAGGATGGTTGTCCTTTTGGGCCTGTAGTGGGCAATGACTTCCTCTGGTGTTAAGTCTCTGAGGCTGGTGCGTTTTCGGAAGGTCTGCTGTCTTGTTCTGCGCTGCCTCGGTGGTAGTCCAGGGGGGGAGGGATCCGGGGGGTGGGGGTGGTCCTGGTGGTGGTGGCAGCTTCTGGACCACGCTTTGCCTTAAACTTCCTGTTTGTTTTTCTGCAAACAGGCCCAAAATGCCATGGGTCAGGGCATTTCAAGATGGTGAAAGTTTTCAACCAAGTCGAACTTGGGCTCTGAGAGTTGTGGGTTTGCAAGGGGAGTGCACTATGGTAATCACTAGTGCTCTCCCATATCTAACACTAAAATACAGTGTTAGACCTGGCACCATTGGCGTGGGTCTTCCCTCCATTTCTCGCTTTTTGTCTCCTCTGTGTTTGCTGGTGTTAGATGCTCTGGGCGCTGTGCCACGGCCATTCCATGCCACAGCGCGAATGCTCCCTATGGTAAATTGACTGTATGATTTGATGTTCCCATAATTGGCTCATTTGGTTTACCTGTTAGTCTCTAGTATCGTGCACCGGGTGTGCCCAGGGCTGGTAGACCAAATGCTGCTGGTGGGCCTGCAGTGCTGATTGCGCCACCCACGGAAGCAGCTTGTAAAGTGGAAAGTCGAATTTGGTATGCCTGAGCTCAGAATATTAAAGTACATCTTTTAGTGAGGGTTATTTCTATATTCTGTGTTTGAAAATACCACTTTGGGAAAGTGGGTATTTTCTTGCCTAAATCTTCCAGTGTGCTCTGCTGTTATGTGTATTGGCCATCTGGTTTTGGAGGGACAGGGTAGGCTGAACCCGACCTGGGTCGAGTAGAGGAATCTGCAGCTGGAGTATGGGGAGGGGTGACCCTTTGGTCTGAGCAGGGCTGGGCCTGGCAAGGTCAATGATGGCTCCAGCCCCCACTGTGTGTCTGATGGCAGACCCCCTCTTCCTCAAAGGCAGGATGCCGCCTCGTAAACAACGTGACCCCAGGACCTCCCCGAACTGGTTCTGACTGGGTTCAGTGACTTGTGACTTTTGAGAGAACAAAGACTTGTGGGGTATAAAGATCTGCGCCAAAACCCCTACGTGGTGTGTTACTTCTGGATGTCAAGACGAACCTCTGTCCGTGTAACTAGAGGGAAAGGACTTTGAAACTTTCATCCATCTTGCTGAAGCAACTACCCAAGGGCCTGATTTGAGCTTGCCTCCTGCCGAAGTCTCAGGGACATTAGACTTCACCCATCAGCCTTCTGAATTCCTATTGAGAGGGGTTCTACTCGCAGGTGAGGCCTCTGTCGAGAATTCCAGAGCCTCTGGATCTACTGTGGGGAACGCGGGCTGAGAATCATCGCTATCGCTATTGTGGGCCGCTGCAGCTGAGGAGCTGTTGCTGCTGAGAGCCCGCATTTGTCTGTCCTGGGAGAATCATCGCTATCGCTATTGTGGGCCGCTGCAGCTGAGGAGCTGTTGCCGCTAAGAGCCCGCATTTGTCTGTCCTGCGAGAATCATCGCTATTGCTATTGTGGGCCGCTGCAGTTGAGGAGCTGTTGCCGCTGAGAGCCCGCATTTGTCTGACCTACGAGAATCATCGCTATCGCTATTGTGGGCCGCTGCAGCTGAGGTGCTGTTGCCGCTGAGAGCCCGCATTTGTCTGTCCTACGAGAATCATCGCTATCGCTATTGTGGGCTGCTGTAGCTGAGGAGCTGTTGCTGCTGAGAGCCTGCATCTGTCTGTGCTAAGAGGATCATCGATATCGCTATTGTGGGCCGCTGCAGCTGAGGAGCTGTTGCCGCCGAGAGCCCGCATTTGTCAGTGTTACGAGAATCATCGCTATCGCCATTGTGGGCCGCTGCAGCTGAGGAGCTGCTGCCGCTGAGAGCCCGCCTTTGCCTGTGTTACGAGAATCAACGCTATCGCTATTGTGGGCCGCTGCAGCTGAGGAGCTGTTGCCGCTGCGAGCCCGCATTCAATCACCATCTCCGGATCATCGTGAGTGCACGCCGCGGACCGCTGCAGCTGGGAGCTGTGGCCGCTGCGAGTCCGCCTGTCATCATCGCGGCTTCCTCCCAAAGCTGCGTGCCGTGCCCCCTTTAAATCTCAGGTACATTGTGCATCCCCGGGTCGCGTAGACCCCGGCTCCGAACTAAGTTCGTCTCACACGCTTTTGAGTGCTTTGATTGTCTTTTTAGTGAACTTATATTTACGTGCATTGTGGCTCTTTGATCGTATCTGAGCCTTGTGTTAAGCTGATATAAAGATGCTTATTTTTCTATAACTACTTGTGTGGTGTCCCTTTGTGGTGTCTTCACTGCGTTATTGTGTATGGTCACAAATGCTTCACACACTGCCTCTGAGATAGGCCTGTCTGCTCGTGCTACGTTACCACAGGGTTGAGCAGGGGTTATCAAAGGGTGTAGCCCCCTTACTCTGACTTAGGAAGAAGGGTCCCTACTTGGACATTGGCCAGCCACTGCCAACTAGAGACCCCCATTTCTAACATACAGTTTGAAGCGGGCCCTCAACTCACAATAAACTAGGAGCCAAAAGTCTGGTGCGACAAAGGCACCCAGACAGGGGTTACACAAGAATTGTCCTGGCATCCTATTTCCTTTCTTTTAAGTTCAAAAAAGTGTAACATGTTGCTCAAACAGACCTGTCAGGCAGAATATGACACAGTGGTATCAAGTGAAAATTCTGCAGACCTGAAGGAGTCATCCCTGCCCTTTCAGGTCAACCCATTGTGCAGCTCCTGGGAGAAATGTCACTCGTCATTCAAGGTTGAGGACAGGCTGTCAGAGGCTAATGGTAAAAAGACTTCTGAACGCTCAGGCTGGTAAAGGGTAGCTTTATAAAAGTTACCTTTCCTTAATGCTTATTAAAGATCTGACGTCACCATTGAATTGGATTTTTAATGGCTATTAAGAATAATGGTTTAAATATTTTGTAGCTGGTCCATTTCTCATGTTAGCACTATTAGTCTTTTAATATGTAATCTAGTTTTCTAAATAGGACAGCTGTACCTGCCACAGTGAAAATTGCATTTAGGGCCTTGTCCTTGTAGAGACATATTAACGTACATTTTTTTACATATCCCACTTTTAAAAACTATGCATCCTACTGGGCAGGCTACAAGGCATACATGGGGTGACTTACTAATATTAAAGACTTTTATTTACCTGTTAAAATGGTTATTTTAATAGGTTGCACTGCATATTTTACACTGGCTGTAAAACTACATTGGTAAGCCAGAAGCCATGTTTTCCTTTGCCACACTACTGCATGGCACAATAAGTTCTGAAGCCCACAGGTGACATTTAACTTTTCATGGTATGGGTGTGTTTGCACACCACATATATGGGTTCACAGAAAAGTGCAAATCAGGGGTAAGCCAATTTCTACATGTCAAATCAAGTCTTACTTTGTTCGGTTGAATACATCTACCATAAAAGTACAGGAAAAACAATAAAACAAGTCCATTTACAATCCTAAAATGCATACATACAACTAAGTACTGATAAAAACATGAGAATCAGTTCAGCAGTTTCTGCAATTTGATGACACTCAGTAGAAATTTCACCACAGCCCAACAAATTTTCCAATAAGGGCAGTGATTGAATACAAACCATGGCTTCTTTACAATGCGCAATGTTCGCATCTCTCAAAATATGCAGCAAGAAGCTAAGTCTAGGAGAGACATTGGGCCTAATTTAGATCTTGGTGGACGGGTTACTCCGTCACAATGGTGACGGATATCCCGTCAGCCGAAATATAAATCCCATTATATCTTATGGGATTTATATTTCGGGGCCGGGAAATCCGTCCCCGTTGTGACTGAGTAACTCATCCGCCAAGATCTAAATCAGGCCCACAGTATTTACAAAAAAACAATAAGTGCATTGTGAAAAATGATAATTACAGGGGCATAATGGTAAAATCATATGATATGAAGTCGGTGACGGAAAGGCCACCATAAAGTTCAAAGTGTTGAATCTCAGACATGTTAACAGGTGTCTATGGAAACTATTTGGAACCCAAACTAAATATGAGTCAACCAATGGGCTGGTGGTGTGCCAAGAATAGTTGCTCACGGAGGCCTTCCTAACTTCCTTGCGCATTCTTGATGAACGGCATAAATGAAAGAATCTCTCTTATAGGATATGCTTGAAAGAGATAGGAAAATCACTGTGATTATCAAAAATGTCAGGTGTGACTTAGTTCCTTGCTATACATCATCCAGGAAATTTTATTTGCCACATCTAGTCATGGGCAGTCTTCTACTTCCTGACACTAAAGTTGTTTGAGGGGGGAGGACCAGACTAACAACCACTATAGGACAGGGTAGAGTCTGATGGCGTTGTTTAAGTTGTCCAGTCCCAATTCAGCATGGCACAAATATGTGGAGGTACATTGGGGGACCTACAGCAGACACCTCAAAAATCTACTCTCCACTTTCTGTATAATGTCTTACTCCCGTATACCCCACAGCCCGGCACCATATGTAGTGACAGAGAGACATCTGGTTCTATAAATCGCAGCAAGCTCTCTGATGGGTTTGAAGCCTAATTTAAGTGCAAATTTCAAAAGCGCCCCTACACTTCTCCCAAACATTGCTGCCCTATTACGGCCTCACATAGACCAGCCATCAGAGTCATGAAAAAGAACATCCAAATTGAAGAAGATGGAAACAGGGCAAATCTTAAAGCGGCTAACAATAAATGACTTGCTTTTAAATTAATTTCTTAGGCCCAAAAACCAATATGTTTATCTTAGATTGGTTTATGGTACAATCAAGATAAAGTTTTAGATCCTATCCAACAACCTTTGGAGACCAAGCAGGGTACGAGCCATAAGGATGACATCGTCAGCATATAGGACTGCAGGAATGGGGCGAGAGTCAACGAATGGAACATTGATGTAATGGTTCAGGAGATATTTTTCCAGGCCATTCATGTATAACAGAAGCAGAAAGGGAGCCAAACACAACCCTGCCTGACTCCTCTAAGAATCTGGAAGCATTTAGTTGTCTCTCCATTAGTGCCATACCTGACGCCCGCAGTTACATGACTATACAGTTCCCTTAGAAAGTATACAATGTTGGCCTCAACCCCCAAATCAATCATGGTGTCCTACAGTTAGCTTCGATTCACATGGTCAAATGCTGAGCTGAGGTCCAAAAAGCAGTATAGACAGAGCTACACTTTGCAGCTGAGTATATATTGGCATAAAAATGTAGGCACTGCTCTAATGTTCCTACACCCGATCTAAAACCATATTGAAGGTCCGAAATGACATTGTTTGCCTTGGCACAGGATTTCTGTAATCTAATGAAATCCTGACCATTAGCTTGGCTGTGGAATTGATCAAAGAAATAGGGCGGTAGCACTTTGTGTCCCCTCTGTCACCTTTTTGGAAAATCGGTGCAACTGTGACATGAGACCGAGACCTATGGGGGCCCATGACCGCAACAGCATGCACAACATTAGTGAGAATGGGTGCCCACAGATGAATATTAGCCCTAAAAAGGTCATCTGGGCACCGCCATGGCCCAGTGCCTTACCCATCAAACTTTTGGTTTTAGCACTAATAACATCTTTGGTGTAATTGGCAATCGATTAGTAACAAGCCCTATAACCCCCATGGCCTCATAAGAAGAGGTGCCACCATTATAAACACCTGAGAAGCGTGAAAACCAGTCGTCGGCAGAAATAACTATATCCAGCCCCGTATTAGTTGAATCATTAAAAAAGGATGGTTAACCACTTGCCAAAAGCCTATACTATCCTTTGTTTGACCGGACTTTAGCAGAGTTTCATAAGCCTCTTCCCTGATCTGTTTCTTTCTGGTACCAACTGCATTAATGTAAGCCACCAGACACAAGCGTATATCTCCCTGGATTCTGGGGGTTGATTTTAAGTCTGATCACAATTATTAGTGAGCCCTACAGCACTTGCCATTGAACCAGCACACAGCCTTGACCTTCTGGGGCTTACAAGGGGTTGTCAACAGCTCCTTGACGGCTACACATAGACCATGGTAACTACCAAGGATATCTGTAACAATTGCTTCCTCATCTAGACAAGTCAGGATATTGGACTTAGTTCCAGTGACCAGAGTGGAGAGCAGATAATCTTTATCAACTCTTAACCATTTTTGTACAACACCTTTGTTCTTAACATGGGTGAAAGTTAAATCTGAAGAATCAGACTCAGCTTCTGGTGGCCTCCTATGACATGTGACTGAGAGGACACAATGGTCGCTAAACACAGTTTCTGCAACTAAATAATTGGAAAAAAGGTGAATAATATCCTATGAAAACTAAATAAAATCAATTAATCTACCGCCTTCCCTGCAAACATATGATGGCTTTAAAGAAGGGTCAGGGTGTAGCAAATCCAAAGCAAAATACAAACTATAGTTAACGAGAAGATGGTTAAGTGCACCCCCATATGGGGAATGACAAAAATGGGTTAATGCCTCTGCAAAACAGTCGGCTAGGCTACAGAACTGAGAACCTGATTGATGACAGATTTTAATATTAAAATCACCGAACCACAGCAAAGATATTGGTTCCTTCAAAGTGTTGATAAATTTGTCCAATTCGTATGTGAAAGCAGTCACTATCTCAGTGCTGTGTATGTTGAAATAATTGCTATATAAATTAATTAAGAAGAAGTTCATGGAGCATGAATTAAACCACAAAAGTTGAAAATGAGGAGAATCTAAAAGAACCATTTGACTGCCCCAGGGAACCCTACCTTAACTAGAGTTAGCAAACCCAACTTGGCTCTACTGACATGTGACGGAACTGCCAACGTAAAAAAAGAAATAAAAACATCTATGTAGAGTGACTCAAGGGCCCATGTCTCCTGACAGCAAATAATATCAAAATCCTTAATTAAAAGTAACCAATCAGGATTACCCACCTTGGAGCCAAAACCTAAAACATTCCAAGAAGCAAATTTAAAAACAGGGTTATCGCCCAAAATCCTAAAATCTCCATTTGTAATGGGCCCTACAAAAGCAGGCACATCAGGTGTGCCCGTACAGTTTGAGTCCAAAGGGATTGGCAGATCAGATATATGGTTGGCCCGGGGTGGGATGGTTATGAATCAAATCCTCAGCAACTGGACACACATGTATAGGAGTGGAGAGAGTTCTGCATGATTGTCAATCATTAACATCACAACCGTACAATCCATCAAATCTATTATAGACTGACACAGAAAAATGAGAGGCCACAACAACTTCCTCATAGAAATTCATAATAGAACTTGTGCAGAGCTGCAGTGGGTGATAAAAATATCCTAAAGGAAGGTCTGAAATACTGCTGGCATTAGGTGGAATAAATCTCAAACAATTTAATAAGTCTTGAACTACAAATTAGCTTCTAAAGTTGATCATCACACAGTCATTAGTATCCAGCTTGGGAGAGTTACCAACCCACACAACCCTCCTCCCTATGGACATTTTATCATGTAACCAATATCTAAGACTAGAGCTTCCCGAGAGCCAATAGACCGCCTTATTTACCAACTGGTCGTGGTTCTTAGTTGAGGATGGACTACATTTTGGCACCCCTTTTAAAATGATGGTGTATGTTGTGGCAACTGGTAGTAAATTTCGACTTAATTGGAGGATTTAAAACTGGGGATATGAGGGAGGTGTTAAAGCATTAATACCAGGTAGGAGACCAGTTGAATACATTTTCGCTACCTAAGTTGAGTCGATGTTCTGCTCAAGAGTAACAGGAGCAGTAATACAGGAGTCCAACCAAGCCCTGGGAATTGCCGTAGAGGCATCATGCTTATTAAGAACTTTGACAGGTACCTGGGGTGGCTGTAATTTGGCTAATTGCAATTCAATAGAAGCCAGTCTGTTAAGGATAGAGTTCATAAAAGACGTTAATTGGCACTGGAGGGACTCCAGAATACAGTTAGGCGGAGTGAGGCCCCTCAAACCGCCAAACCCATTCTGCAAGTTGTTTATACTCATCAGGCTGTATAGCCATGTCAGCGGCTCTAGGAACAGTTTTCTCTTTCCCCCATTGAGTTGGTTTGATGTTCTTCTTCCTTTTTTGCTGGGGAGAAGGAACAAACCTTGATCACAGTTACCCCCCCACGACCTATAATAGGGCCAGCCATTCTCACAGGAATTTGCAAGGGGTCAGAAGAACAGGCTGATTGTCCACCCTCAATCATCATTGCAGAGACAATCAGAGCAGACTGCGGATGGTGGGCACATGGGCCGTCTGACTTATCTTTAGTTTTACCCAAAGTTTTATCAAGGCCTGGCTTAACCACAGTAGGAACACACTCTTCAACAGAGTCAATCTCTTGATCAATCACCACCTTAGCATTAGTCAGGTAACTTGCAATGGTATTCGGAATTGACAGATCCTTACTGATGGTAGTAGATGATTTCTTTTTAGCCATAGTCCTCACAGAATCCAAACATGCAAAATAACTGGGAAGAGGTCACAGCCGATCAGGCAATAAAGATGGATGGCCCAATCCAGCCTTGGCCGGCCACGGGTGGGCACAGATGGACTCACTCTTGGCACAGTCCTCGTCCGGGCACGCGCCCGGACGCATCCCACGCTGCAGGAAGCAGTGAAGTGCTTAAAGCGCTATACTCCCCTCCTCCTCCTTGTGCAGGCTGCTAGGGGACGTAGTCCCATCCCAACAGCAGTGAAGGAAACAAAGTCTGCTGTGTCCAGCGCTGCAGGAAACAGTGAAGCACTTTAAAATACGATGTGCCCCTCCTCCTCCTGGTGCAGGCTACTGGGGGGTGTAGCCTCACCACAGCAGCAATGAAGGAAACAAAGTCTTCTGCATCCAATTTCTACATATTTAGGGATCAAAGTACATAGATTGGACACTGGACAGCAGTGACTCAGTGTGTAAAGTCTAAAATCCAGCAACATAATTCAACAAAAAATGAGGGTAACCACGCAAAAAGAGGTATTTTGTAACAGTGCTCACTAGTTTTGTTGGCACGCAACTGTTGCTCATTGCCCACAAAACGTTGGGAAACCTCTGGTATTCCCCGCAATTTTATATGGCACAGCCCATTTCTTACATCAGAAGTATATGTTTCAAATGCCACATTCTCAGCTCCCCATGCCGTTTTGTTATTATAGTTAATAATTGTCCTCAGATTTTGCCTAAATGCAACTCCCAATACATATTTCAATTTGCATTCAGCTCATAAGAAGTGAGTAACAATGCCGGCTTGTGAGCAGTTAAATATTCATACAACATAACATGTCAAGACGTGTTTAACAGTCTGTCCTAAAATGTGGACATCTCCTGTGGCGCATCACCACCAGGAATCAAAATATTTAATCCAAACACTTATATGCTGGTACAAATGCAAACAATCCTCCATCAGTCTCTTTCAAATGTTTATCTTGACTTTAATAGCCCATCCTCTCTTTCTGGTCTGCTATTGCACTGTGATTGTTGTAGGTACATATTTCACAATTTTCGGGTTTCACATATTAAACTGTATTATTATGGCGAGTAAAGTGGTGCTAAACGACTGCAGGAATCTTGTGCGTTGTGAGCGTTTTTCATTTTAATTCAATTGCTTCGTAAGCAAACCAGGAATATTTGATGGGTCCATATAAAATACAATATCTATTTTAAATTTATATTTTGATCTCACTTTTGTATGTTTTTACTTCAAGTAAAAACAATTACACGTTACGCTTGTACCTACAGAGCACTCTCGTTAACAAAAATACATAAGAATGTAACTTTGCAAAATGCAGTCGAGCCACATTATGATGCCCATTAAACGTGTTTCTCCTCGATTTGTGGAGTGTCTTTCTGATGAAAATGAGTCTATTGGTTATTATGCAGCCTCTGGAGGAGAAAATAATACGGAGGGGCTTATTTACAAGCCCCTTGCGCCACCTTTGCATCATTTTTTACATGGGAAAAGTGACGTACAGGTGGTGCAAGGGGCTTGCAAATAAGCCCCAGTGTTGTGCAAACAGCAATGAGTTATAAATGAAAAAATAATAAATAAAAAGGGTGCTGCTATCCACAATGGAGGTAATGGTGTGTCCCAAGCCAAGACCACATGTTCGAAAAAGGCTTTAATAAATTATGCATTGGCAGCAGTTTATCAGGACTAAAAACCGTGTAGCCTAACTACTTTACTGCCAAACATGTAGCTGTCTATCTCAGCGCTTTTGCTTGTACAATAATTAACCCCTTCGATGCTAGGCCTTTCCCCCCCCTGTGCTAAGCCTTTTTTGGCTATTTGGGGTAGTTTGCGCTTAGGCCCCTGTAACTTTTGACCACATAAGGTATCCACGCCAAATTTGCGTCCTTTTCTTCCAACATCATGGGGATTCTAAAGGTACCCAGGGTTTGTGGATTCCCCTGGAGGGGCCCCAGAAATTAGCCAAAATACAGCTAAATTGTGTTTTTTGGGGAAAAATGGGAAAAATGGGCTGCAAATGAAAGCGTCTGGGTTTTTCCCTGCAAATGGTATCAAAAAGGGTTTGTGGGGCTGAAATCACCATTTTCCCAGATTTTAGGGAATGACAGACTTTTGGCAGAAAACCAACATTTTTACACAGTTTTGGCATTTTTCTGGGACATAGCCTATTTTTGCTATTTTTTGTGCTTTCAACCTCCTTCCAGTTAATGGTAGAAATGGGTATGAAAGCAATAATGGATCCTGGAAAGCTATACATTTTAGAAAAGTAGACAAAATTCTGAATTCAGCAAGGGGTCATTTGTGTAGATCCATCAAGGTTTCTTTATAGAAACCTACAGTTAAATATAGGAAAAAAACAGCCTTTTGTGTCAACGTTTTCACCTGTAACTTCTTCTAATTATGACAGCTCTTTGAAAGCAATATACTGTTACATCCGCTGGACCTTACTGGTTGTGGGGATATATAGGACTTGTAGGTTCACCAAGAACCTGACGAACCCAGAGTCAAAAACTGAGCAGCAGTTTGCAATGGCTTTTTATTATGTCCCGGGTATATAGCAATTATTGTGGGAAAATGTATACATGGAAAAATCGGTATGAAAGACACCTATGTATTTCTGAAATGGGAACAAATTATAGAGTTTAGAAACAGTAGATATTTTGCACATTTTCGAAATTGGGAATACTCATACTAGCATGAGAATTATCGGTCATTTTTCAAAATGACTTCTTTTTTACACAATGTCTTTCATTTGGAAGGCAGAAATGCATCGAAAAACAATAGGTAATAACAGTTGTTTTACAAGTCTCCCGATAAAAATGGTACCTCACTTGTGTCTGTAGGCATAGTGCCCACGACATGTTGGCTCAAAACCCAACATGAACACACAACATTTTCTCAATGAAAAATTACCCTTTTTTTGCAAAGTGCCTAGCTGTAGTTTTTGAACCCTAGCTCTCCCGGCACCTAGGGAAACCTAGCAAACCTATACATTTTTGAAAACTAGACACCCAGGGGAATCCAGGATGGGGTGACTTGACTGCCTCCCACCAGGTTCTGTTACCCAGAATCCCTTGCAAACCTAAAAATTGTCAAAAAAACACATTTTCCCCACATTTCTGTGGTGGAAAGTTCTGGAATCTGCGCGGATCCACAAATTTCCACCAACCCCGCGTTCCCCAAAGTCTTCCGAGAAAAATGGTACCTCACTTGTGTGGGTCGGCCTAGTGCCCGCGGCAGGAAACTGCGCAAAACGCAACGTGGTCACACCTCAATTTCGCAGTGAAAAATGACCCTTTTTTGGCAAAGTGCCTAGCTGTAGTTTTTGAACCCTAGCTCTGCTGGCACCTAGGGAAACCTAGCAAACCTATATATTTTTGAAAACTAGACACCCAGGGGAATCGAGGATGGGGTGACTTGACTGCCTCCCACCAGGTTCTGTTACCCAGAGTTCCTTGCAAACCTAAAAAATTGTCAAAAAAAACCACATTTTCCCCACATTTCTGTGGTGGAAAGTTCTGGAATCTGCGTGGATCCACAAATTTCCACCCACCCCACGTTCCCCAAAGTCTTCCGAGAAAAATGGTACCTCACTTGTGTGGGTCGGCCTAGTGCCCGCGGCAGGAAACGGCAAAAAACGCAACGTGGACGCACCTCAATTTCGCAGTGAAAAATGACCCATTTTTGGCAAAGTGCCTAGCTGTAGTTTTTGAACCATAGCTCTGCCGGCACCTAGGGAAACCTACCAAACCTATATATTTTTAAAAACTAGACACCCAGGGGAATCCAGGATGGGGTGACTTGACTGTCCTCCCACCAGGTTCTGTTACCCAGAATCCCTTGCAAACCTAAAAAATTGTCAAAAAAAACGCATTTTCCCCAGATTTCTGTGGTAGAAAGCTCTGGAATCTGCGTGGATCTACAAATTTCCACCCACCCCGCCTTCCCCAAAGTCTTCCGAGAAAAATGGTACCTCATTTGTGTGGGTCGGCCTAGTGCCCGCGACAGGAAACGGCGCAAAACGCAACGTGGTCACACCTCAATTTCGCAGTGAAAAATGACCCTTTTTGGGCAAAGTGCCTAGCTGTAGTTTTTGAACCCTAGCTCTGCTGGCACCTGGGGAAACCTAGCAAACCTATACATTTTTGAAAACTAGACACCCAGGGGAATACAGTTCGGGTGACTTGACTGCTTCCCACCAGGTTCTGTTACCCAGAATCCCTTGCAAACCTAAAAAATTGTAAAAAAAAAACACATTTTCCCCACATTTCTGTGGAGGAAAGTGCTGGAATCTGCGTGGATCCACAAATTTCCACCCACCCCGCGTTCCCCAAAGTCTTTTGAGAAAAATGGTACCTCACTTGTGTGGGTCGGCCTAGTGCCCGCGACAGGAAATGGCGCAAAACGCAACGTGGACACACCTCAATTTCGCAGTGAAAAATGACCCTTTTTTGGCAAAGTGCCTAGCTGTAGTTTTTGAACCATAGCTCTGCCGGCACCTAGGGAAACCTAGCAAACCTATATATTTTTGAAAACTAGACACCCAGGGGAATCGAGGATGGGGTGACTTGACTGCCTCCCACCAGGTTCTGTTACCCAGAGTTCCTTGCAAACCTAAAAAATTGTCAAAAAAACCACATTTTCCCCACATTTCTGTGGTGGAAAGTTCTGGAATCTGCGTGGATCCACAAATTTCCACACACCCCGCGTTCCCCAAAGTCTTTCGAGAAAAATGGTACCTCACTTGTGTGGGTCAGCCTAGTGCCCTTGGCAGTAAACGGCGCAAAACGCAACGTGGACACCCCTCAATTTCGCAGTGAAAAATGACCCTTTTTTGGCAAAGTGCCTAGCTGTAGTTTTTGAACCCTAGCTCTTCTGGCACCTAGGGAAACCTAGCAAACCTATATATTTTTGAAAACTAGACACCCAGGGGAATCCAGGATGGGGTGACTTGACTGCCTCCCTCCAGGTTCTGTTACCCAGAGTCCCTTGCAAACCTAAAAATTGTCAAAAAAACCACATTTTCCCCACATTTCTGTGGTGGAAAGTTCTGGAATCTGCGTGGATCCACAAATTTCCACCCACCCCGCGTTCCCCAAAGTCTTCCGAGAAAAATGGTACCTCACTTGTGTGGGTCGGCCTAGTGCCCGCGACAGGAAACGGCGCAAAACGCAACGTGGTCACACTTCAATTTCGCAGTGAAAAATGACCCTTTTTTGGCAAAGTGCCTAGCTGTAGTTTTTGAACCATAGCTCTGCCGGCACCTAGGGAAACCTAGCAAACCTATACATTTTTGAAAACTAGACACCCAGGGGAATCCAGGATGGGGTGACTTGACTGCCTCCCACCAGGTTCTGTTACCCAGAATCCCTTGCAAACATAAAACAATGTCCAAAAAAACAAATTTTCCCCACATTTCTGTGGTGGAAAGTTCTGGAATCTGCATGGATCCACAAATCTCCACCCACCCCACGTTCCCCAAAGTCTTCCGAGAAAAATGGTACCTCACTTGTGTGGGTCAGCCTAGTGTCCACGACAGGAAACGGTGCAAAAAGCAACGTGGACACACCTCAATTTCGCAGTGAAAAATGACCCTTTTTTGGCAAAGTGCCTAGCTGTAGTTTTTGAACCATAGCTCTGCCAGCACCTAGGGAAACCTAGCAAACCTATACATTTTTGAAACCTAGACAGCCAGGGGAATCCAGGATGGAGTGACTTGACTGGCTCCCACCAGGTTCTGTTACCCAGAATCCCTTGCAAACCTAAAAAAATGTCCAAAAAAACAAATTTTCCCCACATTTCTGTGGTGGAAAGTTATGGAATCTGCGTGGATCCACAAATTTCCACCCACCCCACGTTCCCCAAAGTCTTCCGAGAAAAATGGTACCTCACTTGTGTGGGTCAGCCTAGTGACCGCGGCAGGAAACGGCGCAAAACGCAACGTGGACACACCTCAAATTCGCAGTGAAAAATGACCCTTTTTTGGCAAAGTGCCTAGCTGTAGTTTTTGAACCCTAGCTCTGCTGGCACCTAGGGAAACCTAGCAAACCTATATATTTTTGAAAACTAGACACCCAGGGGAATCGAGGATGGGGTGACTTGACTGCCTCCCACCAGGTTCTGTTATCCAGAGTTCCTTGCAAACCTAAAAATTGTCAAAAAAACACATTTTCCCCACATTTCTGTGGTGGAAAGTTCTGGAATCTGCGTGGATCCACAAATTTACACCCACCCCGCATTCCCCAAAGTCTTCCGAGAAAAATGGTACCTCACTTGTGTGGGTCAGCCTAGTGACCGCGGCAGGAAACGGCGCAAAACGCAACGTGGACACACCTCAATTTCGCAGTGAAAAATGACCCTTTTTTGGCAAAGTGCCTAGCTGTAGTTTTTGAACCATAGCTCTGCTGGCACCTAGGGAAACCTAGCAAACCTATATATTTTTGAAAACTAGACACCCAGGGGAATCGAGGATGGGGTGACTTGACTGCCTCCCACCAGGTTCTGTTACCCAGAGTTCCTTGCAAACCTAAAAAATTGTCAAAAAAACCACATTTTCCCCACATTTCTGTGGTGGAAAGTTCTGGAATCTGCGTGGATCCACAAATTTCCACACACCCCGCATTCCCCAAAGTCTTTCGAGAAAAATGGTACCTCACTTGTGTGGGTCAGCCTAGTGCCCGTGGCAGGAAACGGCGCAAAACGCAACGTGGACACACCTCAATTTCGCAGTGAAAAATGACCCTTTTTTGGCAAAGTGCCTAGCTGTAGTTTTTGAATCCTAGCTCTGCTGGCACCTAGGGAAACCTAGCAAACCTATATATTTTTGAAAACTAGACACCCAGGGGATTCAAGGATGGGGTGACTTGACTGCCTCCCACCAGGTTCTGTTACCCAGAGTCCCTTGCAAACCTAAAACATTGTCAAAAAAAACACATTTTCCCCACATTTCTGTGGTGGAAAGTTCTGGAATCTGCGTGGATCCACAAATTTACACCCACCCCGCGTTCCCCAAAGTCTTCCGAGAAAAATGGTGCCTCACTTGTGTGGGTTGGCCTAGTGCCCGCCACAGGAAATGGCGCAAAACTCAACGTGGACACACCTCAATTTCACAGTGAAAAATGACCCTTTTTTGGCAAAGTGCCTAGCTGTAGTTTTTGAACCATAGCTCTGCCGGAACCTAGGGAAACCTAGCAAACCTATACATTTTTGAAAACTAGACACCCAGGGTAATCCAGGATGGGGTGACTTGACTGCCTCCCACCAGGTTCTGTTACCCAGAATCCCTTGCAAACCTAAACAAATGTCCAAAAAAACAAATTTTCCCCACATTTCTGTGGTGGAAGTTATGGAATCTGCGTGGATCCACAAATTTCCACCCACCCCACGTTCCCCAAAGTCTTCCGAGAAAAATGGTACCTCACTTGTGTGGGTCAGCCTAGTGACCGCGGCAGGAAATGGCGCAAAACGCAACGTGGACGCACCTCAATTTCGCAGTGAAAAATGACCCTTTTTTGGCAAAGTGCCTAGCTGTAGTTTTTTAACCCTAGCTCTGCCGGCACCTAGGGAAACCTAGCAAACCTATACATTTTTGAAAACTAGATACCCAGGGGAATCCAGGATGGGGTGACTTGACTGCCTCCCACCAGGTTCTGTTACCCAAAATCCCTTGCAAACCTAAACAATTGTAAAAAAAAAAACATTTTCCCCACATTTCTGTGCTGGAAAGTTCTGGAATCTGCGTGAATCCACAAATTTCTACCCACCCCGCGTTCCCCAAAGTCTTTCGAGAAAAATGGTACCTCACTTGTGTGGGTCAGCCTAGTGCCCGCGGCAGGAAACGGCGCAAAACGCAACGTGGACACACCTCAATTTCGCAATGAAAAATGACCCTTTTTTGGCAAAGTGCCTAGCTGTAGTTTTTGAACCCTAGCTCTGCCAGCACCTAGGGAAACCTAGCAAACCTATACATTTTTGAAAACTAGACACCCAGGGGAATCCAGGATGGGGTGACTTGACTGCCTCCCACCAGGTTCTGTTACCCAGAATCCCATGCAAACCTAAAAAACTGTCAAAAAAACCACATTTTCCCCACATATCTGTGGTGGAAAGTTCTGGAATCTGCGTGGATCCACAAATCTCCACCCACCCGCATTCCCCAAAGTCTTCCGAGAAAAATGGTCCCTCACTTGTGTGGGTCGGCCTAGTGCCCGCGACAGGAAACGGCGCAAAACGCAACGTGGACACACCACAATTTTGCAGTGAAAAATGACCCTTTTTTGGCAAAGTGCCTAGCTGTAGTTTTTGAACCATAGCTCTGCCGGCACCTAGGGAAACCTAGCAAACCTATACATTTTTGAAAACTAGACACCCAGGGGAATCCAGGATGGGGTGACTTGACTGCCTCCCGCCAGGTTCTGTTACCCAGAATCCCTTGCAAACCTAAACAATTGTCAAAAAACCACATTTTCCCCACATTTCTGTGGTGGAAAGTTCTGAAATCTGCGTGGATCCACAAATTTCCACCCACCCCACGTTCCCCAAAGTCTCCCGAGAAAAATGGTACCTCACTTGCGTGGGTGGGTCAAGGACCCGCGACAGGCAAGGGCCTAAAAACCATTGAGGCGACATCAAAATTACCTATCACAAACCAACCTGGTTTTGGATGGGGGTCCCATGAGTTTTTGGCCCGGGGCTCGGCATCTATCTAGGGAAACCTACCTAACCCACACATTTCTGGAAACTAGACACCCAGGGGAGTCCAGCGAGGTATGGCTTGCGTGGGTCCCCCATCATTCTCCTACCCAGAATCCCCTGCAAACCTCAAATTTCACTGAAAAATTTATTTTTTCCTCACATTTCTGTGGCAGAAAGTTCTGGAATCTGCGTGGATCCACAAATTTCCTCCCACCCAGCGTTCCCCCAGGTCTCTCGATAAAAATGGTACCTTACTTGTGTGGGTGGGTCAAGGACCGGCGACAGGCAAGGGCCCAAAAGCTATTGAGGCGACATCAAAATTACCTATCACAAACCAACCTGGTTTTGCATGGGGGGTCCCATGAGTTTTTCGCCCGGGGCTCAGCAGCCATCTAGGGAAACCTACCTAACCCACACATTTCCAGTGGATTTTTCAGCGAAATTTGATGTTTGCAGGGGATTCTGGGTAGGAGAATGATGGGGGACCCACGCAAGCCATACCTCGCTGGACTCCCCCGGGTGTCTAGTTTCCAGAAATGTGTGGGCTAGGCAGGTTTCCCTAGATGGCCACCGAGCCCCAGACCAAAAACTCATGGGACCCCCCATGCAAAACCAGGTTGGTTTGTGATAGGTAATTTTGATGTCACATCAATAGGTTTTGGGCCCTTCCCTGCCGCGGGTACTTGGCCCACCCATACAAGTGAGGTACCATTTCTATTGGGATACTTGGAGAAATGCTGGGGGGTTGGAAATTTGTTGTTACTTTCTGCAGTGAGAAAATGTGGGCACAAAAATGCAAGGAAAATGTCACTGTCACATTTTGAGGTTTGCAGGACATTGTGGGTAAGATAACTTGTTGGGATCCACAAGAGAGACATCACCATGCACTCCCATGGGTGTTTAGTTTACGACAAAAACTACCGTTATTAGGTTATTCTTAAATGAAATGTACAGCTTGGCAGAGAGACAAGACTGACAAAGATTACTGCACAGCCATCTATTCCTCAAGCACACACACATACTGGTTGGATTTGGCACGAGGGCGAGTGATGGTTCAGTATATAAAATTGTATTAACAAGAGATTTCACAAAAATGAAATGCACTGTCAATAAATGAATGGACAAAAAAACTGAACCAGTGACTCGCAGCTCGTGAGCTGTAAAGCCACTTCAAGGCACCAACCACTTTACAGGCCATTCACACACCTTTCATACATGATACACACAAGACCATTCACACCACCAGGCACAAAACCAACACATTACAACATTCACAAAAAAGGACAAGGTACACCCTGCTTGACAAAAACAGAAAAGACACATTTTTATGCACAACCACCTATTCCTCAAGCACACATACATACTGGTTGGATTTGGCACGAGGGTGAGTGATGGTTCAGTATATACAGTTGTATTAACCAGAGATTTCACAAAAATGAAATGCACTGTTAATTGAAAGGACAAGAAACTGAACCATTGACTCACAGCCTCGTGAGCTGTAAAGCCACGACAAGGCACCAACCTCTTTACAGGCCATTCATACACCTTTCATACGTGTGACACATACAAAACCATTCACGCCAGCCGCGGTCCCAGCACATTACAACACTCACACCAACAGACAGCGCCATTCAAGGGCCCATCACTTTCACACGCCCACATTCCTGACACAGCAACCACACCAGCTCACGGATTGCGTTGAGTGGCGTTTGGCTAGCAGTGTGTGTAGTGACCAGCAGCTAGTCACTACTCACACACCGCCAGCCAAGCGCCAGTCCACGTACACCGCCAGCCGAGCGCCAGTCCACGCACACCGCCAGCCAAGCACCAGTCCACGCACACCGCCAGCCACGCGCCAGTCCACGCACACTGCCAGCCAAGCGCCAGTCCACGCACTCCGCCAGCCAAGTGCCAGTGCAAACACACCGCCAGCCAAGCGCCAGTACAAACACACTGCCAGCCAAGCATCAGTACAAACACACCACCAGCCAAGTGCCAATCAAAACACACCACCAGCCAAGCCCCAATCAAAACACACCGCCAGCCAAGCGCCAGTCCACGCACACCGCCAGCCAAGCGCCAGTCCACGCACACCGCCAGCCAAGCGCCAGCCCAAACACACCACCAGCCAAGCGCCAGTACAAACGCTCCGCCAGCCAAGCGCCAGTCCACGCGCACCGCCAGCTAAGCGTCAATCCAAACACACCACCAGCCAAACACCAGACCACGCACACCACCACACAAGCGCCACTCCACGCACACCGCCATCACATTTAGGAATTTTTTTAATATAAATAAGAAAACACAAACAAATTGCAAATAGATATAAATCTACTAACACAAAATCTGAAACTCAATACACTACACAAATGCCAACCTTGAAACTGAACCAAAAATATTAAACAATAGAGGCCAGGCAGTTCACTTTACCACCCATGGATGCTCCCAAAAATTCTTTTGCGTATGGTAAATTCTAAAACAAGCAGGCACACACAGCCCAGGGTTAGAAGGACACTCGGGGCAGTACATACGAGTCTCCTTCCGCATACCTCTTCGCCAACAGACTCTACATCTCCTACTGGGAAAGTCTTTTGAGGGTGTGGGAGGAATGTGATCAGGAAAGTGGCGATCTTTCAATCTAGCAACATCCTCCACCACTCCAACTCTAGGAACACTTGCCTGTTCCACTAAAACAAGGCTGCCTATTACAGACTCTTAAAACTTAGCAAAAGTCATCTTTGACTCAGGACAAGAATCCTGGAACACAACAAAAGCATTAAAGGTTGCCAAGTGGAAAAGATGGATAGCCAACTTCTTGTACCAAATGTAAGCCTTACGAAGAGCAGCGTAAGGTTCCAACCTCTGATCTACTCTGTCAACACCACCCATGTGCTTATTATAGTCTAAAATGCACACAGGTTTGCGCGCTTCAGCAACCTGACCCAAAACAGTCACAGGTGCAGTGCTTTCATCATGGATGGTGGTCAGCATGTAGACATCTCTCCTGTCTGAAAACTTCACAGCTAGAAGCTCCTCGCAACGCAACGCACTGCACTGTCCCCGCACAAGCTTTTGACAAGCAAGTTCTTTTGGGAAACCTTTACGGTTAGAGCGGATTGTGCCACAAGCAACAGTGTCCACTTTGGCCAATTCCCTGAACAACCGCACACCAGTGTAGAAGTTATCTACATATAAATGGTGGCCTTTGTTAAAAAATCCTCTTCCAAGTTCCCACACAATTTTCTCAGTCACTCCAAAAGTGGACGGACAACCAGGGGGGTTAATCCTGGATTCCTTACCGGTGTACACCCTGAAATTAGAGACATATCCAGTCCTACTGTCACACAGCATATACAGCTTAATTCCATAGCGTGCCCTTTTACTAGGAAGGTATTGCCTAAAAACCAAGCGGCCCTTGAACAACACCAAAGACTCATCCACTGCAATTTCTTTCCCTGGAGCATAGATCTCAGAAAATCGATCAACAAAGTGATCAATGACAGGCCGAATCTTAAAAAGACTGTCACATTCAGGGTGATCTCATGGCAACGCTAAACCATTATCGACAAAATGCATCATCCGAAGCAGAAGCAAATACCTATCACGACTCATGACTGCCGGAAAAATAGCAGTTGCCATCAAGGGACTAGTAGACCAATATGAAGACATTGATGGCTTCCTTAGCAAGCCCATCAAAAAAGTTAAACCCAAGAACTTCTTCATCTCTTCCAGATTTGTGGGAGTCCACCGGGTAGCTCTAGAGTGGGGCTTAAGACTGGCACTGTTGTCCCTCAAAAACTGTTTGGCATTCAAATTAGTCTGCTCAAAAATCTCTGCCAAAAACACATCGTCCATAAACAACTGAAAAAAAAAAATTATCGGCAAAAAGTTTTCAGTATTCATTCTACACCCTGGAACACCAGTAAAGTCTGGCAATGCCGGCTGCACCATGCCTGGGGCAACCCAGAGGTCAGCACTTTCAACGGGAAGCCTTGCAGCCCCAGGCTGCAGCCCAGATGCCTCTTGCCGCACTATACCAACGGGAAGCCTTGCTGCCCCAGATGCCTCTTGCCGCACTACACCAGCGGGAAGCCTTGCAGCCGCAGGCTGCAGCCCAGATGCCTCTTGCCGCACTACACCAACGGGAAGCCTTGCAGCCCCAGGCTGCAGCCCAGATGCCTCTTGCCGCACTATCGGCACATCAATCTCCTCTCTAACACAGGCACTTCATCCGCACTAAGAGTATCTTCAGTATCCGATGATTCCATGTGGAGAGAAAACTCACTGCCTGAATCGTCCCCTGCCTCCTCTGACTCAGATGCAGAGTCAGTCTCTGAACCATGGTCAGAGGAAGACTCAAAAAGCATTCCAACAACCTGCTGAGCAGTAATCCTGCGGCTAGCCATTATCCTTACTAAGAAAGGAGGCTGCACAAACAAGTCAACAACAACCAACACTGTGCAAAACAAGTAAGTAAAATAATGTGTGCCTTTATCACAAAGATCTATATACTCAAAAACTATACAATTCACTTACAAGAGACAGCTACACTCACCAGCACCTACTCTGCAGAGACACAGCAAAAACGATATCCCACTAGAAAGAAAAAAACAAAACCAATTACTCACAAGACAACAAAATACACATCGAGCACAAATGCAAAAAGTTTTTGACACTCAAAAAACAGAAGCCAAACATACTGCTATTATTACACCATTTGCAAAAAACAAATTCATGCAGAGAAATTAAACTCATTTACATTGTACAAAAAAAAGTCTCTTACCAAACACATGCAACTACACAAACAGCAGAACCACCAGTAACGAAACCGCAACCTGGAACAGTCTAAAGAGCAAAAGCCTTCAACTAGAACAAAAAAGGAGAAATAAAGCATTACAATTGCAATTCACAAAAAATAAAACAATTAACATTATAACATGCTATGTTACTACCCAAATGGTCAATCGGCCAGATGGGCCTTCAAATAGGGCTGAGAAAAATAGGGGGTGATCTTGCCCAAGGGATCGGGTGAGGTTGTCTGCCAGGCCAATCTGCCCCCCAGGTGGGGCAGAAAACAGCAGACAGAAATTTGCCCCCTTGCAAAAGTAATAAATCCCTAGTGCCTAGTAGGGTTTTCTGCCTCCCCTCCCGCCCTAGGGCAGAAAGGCCAAAAAAAGGGGCAGATCTGTCCCCAGGAAGCAACCATGTCGCTTCCATTACTCGCAAAACAAAATCCCTGGTGCCTAGTGGGGTTTTCTGCCCCCCCCCGGGGGCAGAAAGGGCAAAAAAATAGGCTGATCTGCCTCCAGGGGGGGCAGAATACACATATAAAAAAATCTGCCCACTGGAAGCGACCCTTAGCCAAGGGGTTGCTTCCATTTTAATTTAAAAGAAGTCCCTGGTGTCTAGTGGGGTTTTCTGCCCCCCCCCCCCACCGGGCAGAAAGGCAAAAAAAACAGGCTATTCTGCCCCCAGGGGGGGCAGAATACGCATACGAAAACAATATGCCCCCTAGCAGCGACCCTTGCCCATGGGGTCACTCCCATTTCATTTTTAAAATGAGTCCCTGGTGTCTAGTGGGGTCAAATGCCGATCTGCCCCCAGGGGGGGCAGAATACACATTTTTTTTTTTTAATTGCCCCCTGGAAGCAACCCTTGCCCAAGGGGTCGCTTCCATTTTTATTTAAAATAATTCCCTGGTGTCTAGTGGGGGTTTGAAAGGCCAAAAAACGGGCCGATCTGCCCCCAGGGGGGGCAGAATTCCGATTACAAAATAAAATGGCCCCCTGGAAATGACCCTTGCCCAAGGGGTCACTCCCATCACAATTTAAATAAATGCCCTGGTGTCTAGTGGGGGTTTCTGCCCCCCCGGGGCAGAAAGGCCAAAAAAACGGGGTGATCTGCCCCCAGAGGGGGCAGAATATCCAAACAAAGAAAATTGCCCCCCTGGAAGCGACCCTTGCCCATTTAATTTGCAAAGGTAATCCCTGGGTCTAGTGGGCTTTTCTGCCCCCCCTGGGTCCAAAAATGGCCGAAACAACGTCCGATCTGTCCCCAGGGGGGGGCAGAAAAGTCTTCATTGAAAATTGCCCCCATAGGAAGCGACCCTTGCCCAAGGGGTCGCTTCCTTTCGCAAAAAAACCATCCCTGGTGTCTAGTGGGGCATTCCTGCTCCACGATCGCGACGCTGTGCGCGATCGTGAAGCAGGAATGCCCTGCATTGAGACATCAGGGGAGAGGAAATACTTTTTCCTCTCCCCCGATGCCTCAAGGCTTCCTGATTTC
Organism: Calotriton arnoldi; assembly: GCA_963921515.1. Classification (NCBI taxonomy): domain Eukaryota; kingdom Metazoa; phylum Chordata; class Amphibia; order Caudata; family Salamandridae; genus Calotriton; species Calotriton arnoldi. The sequence goes on from CAWUFW010001381.1 coordinate 2,459,731, forward strand.
GCCCCCCCGCCCCACCGGAGACAACAAACCTACCTCCTCTCTGGACGCGCTGGAAAGAAATGATTTCCAGCGCGTCCGGCGCTTCCTGGTGACGTTGGCGCTCTGACGTCATGGGGAAGCGTGGGGGGGGTCGGGGGTGGCAGCGGAAAGTCTTCCGCTGCCATCCCTCTCTGTGGGGGCAAGATCGATGCCCGAGGGGGTGGAGCGCCAGCGCTTCCCCCAGGGGCTGTGCTCATGACGGAGCGGTTCCGTCATAAGCACAGCCCAACCGATGCTCATGACGGAACCGCTCCGTCATGAGCATCGAAGGGGTTATTGTGACTGCCTTTGAAAGACGCATATTAACGCCTATGCAACTTATTTCTTTTGTGTCATCCAACTTTCGTTACAGTGCTGTATTTTGCAAATAATCACTGTACACAATCTTAATGGTACACATACAAAACCCCAAGCACATGCTCTTGTTCTGGACATAAAAACTCTTCACAATGAACACACTAGCCTATTGGCTTTGAAAATGAATGTCTTAACATATTTTTGTGATACTCTTTTGCAGCTGAACGGTGTTTGCCAACTTTGGATGCTAAACAAAATAAACTAGTCTCTTCTTTTTGAAGTTGGATATTCGTGACGAGTATCATAAATTGTCTTGCAAACTCAGATCGCAATTAATAATGTTGACACTCTTAGCTAAGCTTTGTGTGCTTTTGAAACACTTCCTTGATAAAAATACTCAAATAATTGACACAGTGCATGTTTACTTGAATGGCAAGTATATTGGTTGATTTTTAGGGTTTGTGAAGCACAAACAAGTACTAAAAGAGGTAGTAGTTGAAGCAGAAGTCTAAAGTTTGTGGCAACAATAACAGTGAAATCAAAGCAAAGCACGGATAAAAATGCGAATTTTGTCTTTCGTATAGTTTTTGGTTAGTAGTTATAGCGTTGTATAGGGGTATAGACATATGTTCCTGGAAGCATTGCAATTTAACCTCTCAAGTTTGTGATCCTCCCATGATAATGAAATGCTGGTGAAACCTTTTTACAGTCCATTTACCCAGCTGGAACAGTATTTCCTAAGAAAGTAGCAATTAATTTGGAATATTGTAAGTGATGCGAGGTCAGACACTTTCATTTAAGCGTATTGACTGAAAGGTTTGTCACTAGTGCCTAGCCCCCCACCTTAGCCCCCCCAAAAAGTGTCTCCCACCCAAACACATGGACTAAAGGTATATGGCGCTGTTCCAGAGACCTTGATGTCCCCTATCATTTCTTCAGTGGCAGCACTCAACAATTTGAGCATCTATGTGTGTGCACAAATTCACAACCTATTCATAGAGGCCAATATATGTGTGTCTGTCAGCATAGCTACTTAAGGTTGGGCTAGGCTGCTGCAAATGGCCTACTAAGTCCACAGGTGTATAAGGAATAGTCTTCAATTCATGTGATTCTAAAGAAGCAACAGTAAGTTCTGCAGTTGCTAAAGCACGTTACAATTTTATTTTGCTTCTTTTTCTTAATTTGAAACCTTCATCTTTCATTTTGAAATTATCACTGCAGGCTACAGTTCTCGAGATTGATTTCTTGACATACATCATAATCGAGGTCTCTAGTCCATAGTGCTGTATGGTCCAACAAAGCTCTGATGTCACCACTGCAACACTGCAAGTTTGAAAACTAATCGTACTACACTTGCACCTATGCTATGTAGGGTAACAAAATTGCCTTATTTTCTTGGACTGTCCTGTTGTGTGGACTTCCCAACACATTTTCTTCATGAAGTATGTTATGGCTTACTTCAGAGAGGGACAAAGAAGAATGTTTAAAATTGTCTTTGCCAACAGAACTCATCTCTCATGCTCAACACAGACTCTGGATGTTTTAGGAACACAGCCAACTTCTCCATGTGCAGATTCCTCATATACAGACCACCCGGACCCCACATCAACTTTGTCAGCGGCATTACAGACGTAGTTGCACCCCTCATCATCAACACCAGTACCTTCATTCTCCTCGGAGTCCTTAACTTTCACCTAGTAGGCCGCACTGACCCAAACTCTACAGCCGCTGTAGAGTTTGGGTCAGTGCGGCCTACTCCACCACCCTGATCGACACCAACTCCACCACCCTGATCGACAACCTCGCCACCCTCGGACTCAGACAGCTCGTGACTACACCCACCCACGCCGCCGGCCACACGCTAGACTCCATCTTTTCCGCATGCCCACACGTCTCCTTCAACCACACCTCCGAACCCCACTGGACTGACCACCACTGCATCCACTTCACCTACAGGAAGCCCACCACGCACCACCGCACCGAGCAAATGCCTCGCCGCTGCTGGAGCAGAGTCACCGAAGACCAGCTAACCACAACCCTCGCCCTGAGCCCACCCGCCGAACCCTCCGACCCCGACACCGCCGCCCGCAACCTCAGACAGTGGATCGACAACTGCGCCAACACCCTCGCCCCGCTCAAGAATCCGCCCAACAGCCACACCAGCAAGAAAGCCACCTGGTTCACCGAAGACCTCCAGGCCTCCAAATGAACATGCCGAAAACTGGAGAAGATCTGGCTCCACGAACGGACAGCGGACAGCTACGCCGCCCACAAGAGCGCCACCCGCAGTCACCATCACCTCATCAGATCCGCCAAAAGGGCCTCACTCAAAGACCGCCTAGACAACAACGCACACAACAGCAAAGAGCTCTTCAACATCGTGAAGGAACTCTCCAACCCCAGCTCCAACACCAACGACATCCCGCCGTCGCGAGACCTGTGCGACTCACTGGCCACCTTCTTCCACCGCAAAATTGCCGACATCCACAACAGCTTCAACACCACGACCGCCCCGGCAACCACCGAGACCACTGCCCCCACAACCACCAACCGCCTGCTCTCCTGGACCAACATCAACGACGAGGACACCAGCGAGATCATGAACACCATCCACTCCGGCTCACCGCTAGACCCGTGCCCTCACGACGTCTTCAACAAAGCCAGTACAGCCATCGCGCCCCATCTCCGGAAAATAATCAACATCTCCTTCGAGACAGCAACCTTCCCGGAAAGCTGGAAGCACGCCGAGATCACCGCCTTACTCAAGAAACCCAAGGCAGACCCCAAGGACCTCAAGAACTTCCGACCCATCTCTCTGCTCCCTGTTCCCCGCGAAGGTCACCGAGAAAATCGTCAACAAACAACTGACCCGCTACCTCGAGGAGAACAACATCCTGGACCCTTCCCAGTCTGGCTTCCGCAGCAACCACAGCACCGAAACCGCCCTCATCGCTGCCACCGATGACATCAGGACCCTGCTAGACAACGGAGAAACAGCAGCCCTCATCCTCCTGGACCTATCAGCCGCCTTCGACACGGTCTGCCACCACACACTACGAACATGCCTTCACGACGCCGGGATCCAAGAGAAGGCCCTGGACTGGACCACATCCTTCCTCTCCGGCAGAACACAAAGCGTCCGCCTCGCCCCCTTCCGATCCAAAGCCACCAAGATCATCTGCGGCGTACCCCAAGGCTCCTCCCTCAGCCCAACGCTGTTCAACATCTACATGGCACCCTCGCCCACGTCGCCCGACAGCACAACCTCAACATCATCTCCTACGCCGACGACACCCAGCTGATCCTCTCCCTCACCAAAGACCCTCACACCGCCAAAGCCCACCTCCACGAAGGAATGAAGGCCGCCGCCGAATGGATGAGTACCAGCCGCCTGAAGCTGAACTCGGACAAGACGGAGGTCCTCATCCTTGGTTCCAACCCTTCAGCATGGGACGACTCCTGGTGGCCAACATCACTGGGAACAGCCCCGACACCCACCGACCACGCACGCAACCTAGGGGTCATCCTCGACCCCACCCTCTCCATGACTAAGCAGGTCAACGCCGTTTCCTCATCCTGCTTCAACACCCTCCGAATGCTCCCCAGGATCTTCAAGTGGATCCCCACCGAAACAAGAAAAACAGTCACCCAGGCCCTCGTCACCAGCAGGCTGGACTACGGAAACGCCCTCTACGCAGGAACGACGGCTAAGCTCCTGAGACGGCTGCAACGCATCCAGAACGCCTCTGCACGTCTTATCCTCGACATCCCCCGACGCAGCCACATCACACCCCACCTGAGAGACCTGCACTGGCTCCCTGTCAACAAGAGGATAACCTTCAAGCTCCTCACCCACGCACACAAAGCACTCCACAACGCCGGACCAGCCTACCTCAACAGACGACTCAGCTTCTACACCCCCACCCGCCAGCTCCGCTCCACCAGCCTCGCCTCGCCACAGTCCCCCGCATCCGGAAAACGACCACCAGCGGCAGATCCTTCTCCCACCTCGCCGCCAAGACCTGGAACACCCTCCCCACCAACCTTCGGCAGACCCAAGACCTACTGGCCTTCAGAAGACTCCTCAAGACCTGGCTCTTCGATCAGTAGCAGCACCACCCCCCTCTTCCCCCAGCGCCTTGAGACCCTCGCGGGTATGTAGTGCGCTTTATAAGTGACATGATTGATTGATTGACAGCCCTTCTAAAATACCTTGGGAAGCTTGACATGCCAGCAACTATGACTTGGACAGACCATGGAGGGAGACTCCACCTTTCTCGTGAGTCTTGACATCGAGAGTCTGTACACGAGCCTCCCCCAGGATGACACGATTGAGGTTATCAGTAGGGCTCTAGCAGAGGCCAAATGGGAATATCGGACCCCAAAAGCATTTATTATAGAATGCGCCAAACTGGCCCTCAAATAATTTTTTTTTTAATTTGAAGGTGACCTATTCCTACAAATTAACAGGACCTCAATGGGCAGCACCTTTGCCCCCAGCGTGGTAGGACTTTATGTCTATGACTTCGAGAAGAAGTATATCCTCCACGCTGAGAACCTGTATGACAGTCATATCACCTTCTGGAGTAGGTATATTGACGACGTCTTCCTGATTTGGGAAGGACCCAAAGATGAGTTCCAAGATTTTCTGGAGTGGATCAATGGACTGGACAATAATCTTAAATTCACTAGCTCCATTGATGAGAATGAGATGGTCTTTTTGGACATAACCATTACGAAAGAACATGGCAGACTAGAGACCAAAACGTACCACAAGCCCACCTCCAAAAACAACTTACTAAAATTCGACAGCTTCCACCCTCGGGCCCTAAGAGAGAATTTGCCTTATGGCCAATTCCTCCGGCTAAGGAGGAATTGCAGTAAATTGGAGGATTTTCAAACACAGGCAATGGATCTTTTGAATAAACTAAAGACCAGAGGATACCCAGACAAAATACTTAAAACATGTAAGAAACTGGCCCGCAACCAACCACGAGATGTTCTTCGAGTAGACAATCCACGGCCCACTAATGAAATCCCTCTTACCTGTGTGACAACATTCAGTACTATCTCTAACCAAGTCACTAAATCTATCAATAAACACTGGGGAGTACTACAGACAGGGAACCTGAAGTGAGAAAAACCTTTGTTTTCTTTCAGGAGAGCAAGGAGCTTAAAAGACTCCCTCATCTCCACCCGCCCTAGAAAGGAGTTCAAGGCTCAAACAAGCACAGTTCTCAACTCATGGGGCCTCCCAAATGTGACCGGACATTTTCCCTGTGGGAATTGTAGTGTGTGCCACCTGACGTCCTCAAATAAAAGTTTGGATTTAGAACCCAATAATACCTGGGTACTTCGAGCACACACTAATTGCAACTCGACTAATGTAGTGTACCTGATAACATGCCCCTGTGAGATGAGATACATAGGGATGACCACCAGCAAGGTTAAGCAACGTATCTGCGAGCACCGCAGTAACATTAGGTGCAAGAGAAACACCACTAAAATGACAGACCGTTTCCTACAGATAGGACACACTACTAATGACCTCAGATGGAAAGTCATTGAACAAATCAGGACTAGTGGGAATGTACAAAAGACACTATTAGAAAAAGAACAAAGATGGATTTATAGACTTTTCACCCATAAACATGGCCTCAAAGACAACATACAGTGGAACACACTGAATAAGAGATGAGTCTTCGTGCAGTTAGGGCTTTTACCGGTCCATGACTTGACCATGCCTCCAACATGCCCCATTGGCTATTTCCTGTTGAGTTCATGTGGTTAGCAATACCACATTAGCCCCTACGATTGGGCAATTGCCCCTCACTGGGCCATGATAAAATTTGTGTTTGTCATATTCCCAAAAAATCCCTCCTAGATCGTACATATAACAACTTTCCAGGTCGCGCCTCTAATTTAGAGATTCTTAGTGATGGGTTTCCTGGGGTAAATACAGAATCGATTTGAAAGAGGTCTGCACACTCACACTAGATACATCCAGAATACAGGTGGTCCGCTAAATGGCACTATGAGCAATTTTTCCGTAATTGACAAAACATGAGTCTAAGATATTTTAATTTTGCGCACTGAGAGCAACCAATCAATCAATCAATCACAGAATTTGTAAAGCGCACTACTTACCCGCGAGGGTCTCAAGGCGCTAGGGAAAAAAAAGGGGGGGGGGGGGTGCTGCTACTGGTCGAACAACCAGGTCTTGAGTAGCCTCCTGAAGGTCAGCAAGTCTTGGGTCTGTCGTAGGCTTAGTGGAAGGGTGTTCCAGGTCTTGGCGGCGAGGTGGGAGAAGGATCTGCTGCCGGTGGTAGTTCTTCGAATGCGAGGGACGGTGGCGAGGGAGAGGTCGGCGGAGCGGAGTTGGCAATTGGGGACGTAGAAGAGGAGTCGTCTGTTGAGGTAGGCTGGGCCAGTCTTGTGGAGTGCCTTGTGTGCGTGGATGAGGAGTTTGAAGGAGATTCTCCTGTCGACGGGGAGCCAGTGCAGGTTCCTCAGGTGGGGGGTGATGTGGCTGTGGCGTGGTACATCGAGGATCAGGCGTGCGGAGGCGTTTTGTATGCGTTGCAGTCGCTTGATGAGCTTGGCCGGGGCTCCCGCGTAGAGGGCGTTCCCATAGTCAAGTCTGCTACTGACGAGGGCCTGGGTGACTGTTCTTCTTGTGTCTGTCGGGATCCACCTGTAGATCTTGCGAAGCATGCGGAGGGTGTTGAAGCAGGAGGATGAGACTGCGTTGACTTGCTTGGCCATGGAGAGCGTTGAGTTGAGGATGACTCCCAGGTTGCGTGCGTGGTCGGTGGGTGTCGGGGCTGCTCCCAGCGTCATTGGCCACCAGGAGTCGTCCCAGGCTGAGGGGTTGGAGCCGAGGATGAAGACCTCTGTCTTCTCCGTGTTCAGTTTTAGTCGGCTGATCTTCATCCAATCGGCGACGGCCTTCATTCCTTCATGGAGGTTGGATTTGGCGGCGAGGGGGTCCTTGGTGAGGGAGAGGATCAGTTGAGTGTCGTCGGCGTAGGAGATTATGTTGAGGTCGTGCTGTCTGGCGATGCGTGCGAGCGGGGCCATGTAGATGTTGAACAGTGTTGGGCTGAGGGACGATCCCTGGGGTACGCCGCAGATGATCTCGGAGGCTTCGGATCGGAATTGTGGGAGGCGGACTCTCTGGGTTCTGCCGGCGAGGAAGGAGGTGGCCCATTCCAGGGACTTGTCTCGGATCCCTGCGTCGTGGAGGCGTGCGCGTAGAGTGCGGTGGCAGACAGTGTCGAAGGCGGCGGAGAGGTCCAGCAGGATGAGGGCTGCGGTCTCACCGTTGTCCAGCAGGATCCTGATGTCGTCGGTGGCGGCGATGAGGGCAGTCTCAGTGCTGTGGTTGCTGCGGAACCCCGATTGGGATGGGTCCAGGATGCTGTTTTCTTCGAGGTATCGGGTTAGCTGTTTGTTGACGATCTTCTCGATGACCTTGGCTGGGAACGGAAGCAGGGAGATGGGCCGGAAGTTCTTGAGGTCTCTCGGATCCGCCTTGGGTTTTTTGAGTAGGGCGTTGATCTCTGCGTGTTTCCAGCTCTCTGGGAAGGTCGCGGTCTCGAAGGAGAGATTGATGACGTTGCACAGGTGGGGTGCGATGGAGCTGCTGGCTTTGTGCGGACTATGAGCAATTTTCCGTAATTACCTTCATTATGCGCCTGTATCTCACTAAATAAAAAGGAACTATAAGGGTTAGACAAGGCATGAGCCTAAGGTATTTTCATTCTGTGCCCATAGAATGCGTCTCGCACGATCAGGAGCAGATATGGTTAATCGGTACAAGAACCAGCATGATGCGCAGCCGTCGCCACGCCCGAAGTGATGACGTTCGCCTGTCGCCATGCCCACCCGTGATGATGGATGCGGAAGCAGCCAGAGAGACCGGCTGCTCAAATAGACCCGTGTCGGCTACCTCTTTTCTCTGGGATCCTGAACCGGGACCAAGTAGGTGCCGCAAGCGGGTGTTTGACGTTGATGAAGTAAGTGATAGGCATGGGCGGTATTTGCGAGCATTAATAACCAGACGGGGTTGTTGCTTAAGGGCTCTGAAATTAAATTGTTTTTGTCTCCCCAGAGTGTGACAATAGGCAACACCCCCCCGGCTGCGTCCATGGGGTATCGCAAATTTACGATTCACGTAAGCTTTGACTAATATTTCTCCGCCACTATTTTTGAAGGATTCACTGGTTTTTAACCAGAAATACCACGACAGGGATAAACTAAAATTCCACGGTCAGTGGTAATTGTCAGAGAAAGCTTCACCTCAATTATGGACGCGGTATAAAATCTAATGCCGCGTATAGCTTCTCTTTCTAATGAGGATGATTGAGCAATTGGCACTATCACTCCGGTTTATCAAAACCACACATTGATTGCCACGAGTGTGGTTACATGTATGCACTACAGTCATAGATGGACTGTGTTTTGCCCGCAACACTCGGTAGGTTACACGGGTGTAGGTTATGAATGTAGATCCTGGCATGTGGATCTTTTCACCGCACCTGATGAACCTAGCTATGTGTTTACTACCGTGGAATGTATGATTGGCCTGAATGTAGTTTGCTTGTTATCATGTTGTTTTCTCTTTCAGAACAAAGCGTTGATGAACTAACCGTAAGTTTTGCAGTCAATTGAATCACTTCATGAGTGCACCTTAGCGTGTGCACTCAGTTCTATATCTCACCGGTCCAGAAGAAAGCCTTGCTACTACGCATCCAAAGGCTGAAACATGTAGACCTTGTCACCATTTTTACAAACGGATGTCTGTGACCAAGAAAGTCACAATTGACATCCACCATTTTTACTTTTAACCTTGCCCTATAACCCCACTATTAAAACTCTCTTGAGGAGTTACAGAGGCAATTTTAAAATCACTTGCACTTTTTCACTCACTCCAAAGAAAAAACCCGCTCCGCTGTAATTCAGGCGTCGCAGCACACCCGAGAGGCACTTGGCCCCTCGGGTGGGAACCCTATGATGAAGCATGCCACCAACTAGGTTGGTGGGTGAGGGTTCTTTTTAAAAAAGTATCTCTTTCCTTTTCTTGACCACAGTAATCTTTCCTAGGAATTACTCCTTCTTTGTTGTTATTATTTATTCTCTAGGGGAGCAGGAGTAACTTCCAGTAGACCCTTTCTCTCTTTTTGTTGAGCTATATTTGTACAGACCATGCCCATGTCCATTTCAGTTACTCATCTCTGACCACCACAGACCTACCACCGCACAAACCACCTGCCAGAGCTGGAAAAGCATCACAGAAGAAGGATGGGCTTCCACCCTCACCGTGCACTTGACCAAGCACACAAGTAACTTGCTGAAAGCCATCAGCAACCTCACCAACTGGATCACAGCTTGCGCTGCCAGCCTGGCTCCCCTCTAGCGCAACCTAATTGCAAGAGACTGACTACAGGCCAACTGGCGAAACTCCACTACAAGCAACTAGAGCGCAAAAGGAGAACAAGCCAAGATACCTCAAATAAAGACATCTGCAAATGATTCCTAAGACGCTTCCACCAGAAGATACAAAACACCAAGCGCATAGCTCTTGCAGATCGCAGCGACACCAGCACTAACAGAAGCAAGTAATTCTTCGCCATCATCAAAGATTTCACTGTGCCTTTTGCTGCCTCGAGCAAATCACACCTTCACAAGACTTCTGCAACAAGCTCTCAAAATTTTTCTGTAACATAATCATCTCCATATACAGCAACTTCCATCCTCAACCGGACCCCGTCACCATCAGAACACAACTTCCTATCAGGGCCAATGAACGAACCCTGACCTTGTTGCCCACTGTCACTACCATTGAAATTGCTGCTTCAATGACGACTATTTACTCGGGAGCCCATCTGACCCTTGCCCCATCATGCCTTCTCCAAAGGACTCCTACAGTTCAGCGAAGCACTAACATCCATTCCCAATACCTTCATCGACTCAGTCACATTTCTGGACACCTGGAAACATGCCACCATCATGTCCCTGCTCAAGAAATCATCTGCTGACCCAGCTACCCTTTACAACTACATATCCATATCCTTCCTACCATACCTGGGGAAGGTCTTAGCAAAACTAATCAATTGATGCCTTACCACCTCCTCAATACCACGCAGTCGGGATTCAGGCCCAACCATAGTATAGAAACAGCCCTCATTACCTCCCTGGATGACATCCGCATGATCCATGATAGAAGAGACATGGCAGCCCTCATTCTCCTGGACCTCTTTCCTGTATTTTACACATTCTTACACCCCATCCTAATCAGGCACCTGCATGATATGGGCAACCGAGGACCCGCTCTGCTCTGGATCTCCTCCTTAATGGATAGAAAATAAGCTGTCAGCCTGGCACTTTACTCCTCAGAAGCCCACTAACTCATCTATGGAGTGCCTCAAGGTTCATCGCTCAGCCCAATCCTTGTCAATGCATACAAGATCCCTCTGCCATTGTCTTCAGCGCACACAACATCCTCTCCTACACCGATGACATGGAACTCATACTCCACCTCTCAGCCAAAACCCCCAACAAAGAAACAAATTCATTGCATGCATGACCAAAGTTGCTAACTGGATGAAGGCCAACTGTCTCAATCTCAACACCGACAAGACAGAAGCAGTGATATTCGGCAAGAACACCTCACCCTGGGACTCCAACTTGTGGCTGGCTGAAATCGGATCCACAGCCACTACCCATGCAAGGCACCTCAGAATAATCACTGACAGCAACCTGGACATGACTGCATCCTGCTTCCACACCCTAAAGATGCCGAGGAAGATATTCAAATAGCTCCTAAGCCACACCAGAAAAGCTGTTACTCACTACCTAGTCACCAGCAAGATGGACTACGGGAATACCCTCTACACCGGTATCACCAAGCAACTCACTAGAGCACTACAAACCATCCAAAGTTCAGCAGCCAGACACATCCTCAACCTCCCACACAGGATTCATATCACACCACACCTCAGGGACCTCCTCTTGCTCCCAATACACAAATGCACTAATTTCAAACTCCCCCCACACACATTCAAGGCACTACACAACTTAGGCCCCACCTCACTGAACAGTTGCATCTCCACCAACCTCCCAGACACCTCTGTTCCAGAGGACTCCTACTTGCACACATCCCACGCATACACATAACCAGAGCAGGAGGATGGGCGCTCATTTGCATCGCTCCTAAAGTGTTAAACTGCCTCCGACTCCACATTAGAGGATTCTACTCTCTTCTTGAATTCTGCAAGAAGCTGAAGACCTGGTTTTCAATTAACCAACCTACCATAGACAAGGCTAGGCATACACACCTGCTCAGCACCAAGATTCCCTTGCAGATGATAGTGCGCTTTACAAATACATGTAACATAACAAGGTGTCAGGTGCCCTCTGGTTTCCAGGCAAGCTTCAGAAAGGGGCATGTGACTATCAGGCATAGTAAGCACTATATACATGTATTAGTGGTGCATTGGTTTTTATATAGCACTTTTTACAAGCAATTTAGCAACATACATGACTGTCTGGGTGCCAGATATCATTTTCATTTTTGTGTCAGATCTACATTGTATTTTCTCCGTATTATTCCAGATAACTGCAGATCTTAGGAACTTAAATTGTATTTGTTGATGAATGCAGTAATCTCAGTTCTTCTATGCCTTATAGTCAGTGCACAAATGTTATTGTGCTTCAATTTCTATAGCATGCCTGACTTTTTAGTTTTGAACATCTGCTCACCCTGTCGGCAGTGTTAGAAATACATCCATCACTGATATACATGTGTGTGTTTGTGCATGTATGTGTGTCTGTAAGTGTAATAGCTCACAAAATACTTCTATCCTGGCCAGTCATATACAGCTTTATCACTACTGACATATCAAGAAAGTTCTTCCAAAGCACTGTTAGTCTGACCAACACTGCACTGATCTGTATGTAAAACATCCACCAGGGTCTCATAATGCTCTTCTCTATGTATTATCATTCAGGACTGAGACATACATAGAGCTCATAAAATGAGCCATGCACAGATATTACAGAATTAAGTCATTCACAGACCTCTCACAATTCTCCCCTACAAGGACTTACACCATGTATTTACCGAACGTCATTGACGCATTCTCAGGTCTTCCATGCTGTACCTCTATATTGATCTGCACAATGCACCATATTCCATTACTGAGACATCCACAGAACTCTGACATTGCCCACCATTTTCACTATTCACTGAGGCATTGTATTGTTCTGTAGTATCTTATAGTATTTGTATAGTACTTAGTACACCGATATAGAGCGCAGAAATGCTTGTCTACAGTTTTAGCATGCTACATCATGTGTATGGTTGGAAGAGTGTCGTCTTTGCTTTGAACCTATGTGGGAAGGTTTTCCATGTCGCACATGATGACCACCAAGGTGTGGTTAGTGTCATGGGATGCAACACTTAGCAGTGTGATGGATGAGAAAGCGTGAGAGATAGATGAATTTTTTTTAATTATGTGTTATTCTGCCAGCTCTAATTTAATGCAGGCCCTTTTGTTCACAGTTTATCTTTTATGTTCGCATTCCGATTTCTTCGACTGGCTGTGGCACAAAGACGTCCACTCTGTGATCTTATTGATCTACAAGATGTAAGAGATGTTGATAAAGAGTGCGTGGGGACAATAATTTTTCCCTTTAGCCTACACTACTGTCCTCCTTTATATGATTGTGACTATGAAATATCAATTTAGTTAATGTGGTTATTACATTTCATCTGTACACTAACATGCTGCCATCTTGCTCGGCGCTCAGCTACGCTACGCCTTTTTTGAGTATTTTCAGTTGCTGGAGTCTATGTACTAGTGATGATGAACAGTGTTAAATGTTGCTGATCAGTCCAAAAGCCCTACAACGGCCACTCCGTTTCTCTCCACTGTGAGTTTTAGGTTGTCCCATATAGATAGATAAGATGACTGTGCCTCTACCTGGTCTGAATCAAGATTGTTAATCTGATATCAGATTAGTTTCCTCAGTAAAATGTGAAAACTGTTTAAAAACTGCTCTTTCGAATAGGTTGCCTAAGAGCGGTGCCATTGGCCTGTAGTTTGCTGAATTGGATGGTTCTAGAGTCTTCTTCCTGAAGATTGGTCTGGAGTTTTTTTGCTTGGATGAGCAAGTGTCTAGTTCAAAAAGCTTTTTAGTAAGCTTTGAGCTACTTTCCCTGCACAGGTTGTGCAAAGGATAGCTTTATAGTTCTTTTGGGTGGGTGGTAGGAGGGGCGTAATGAGTCTCAATGTGATCCTAATGAGCTGCTTGCATTGATAATATTCTAGAACTGTTTTATAGAGAAGGCATTGAAGGTGGTTAGAAATGAGAGATTAGTGCTGCCAATCATCTTGGTGCTGCTGTCATGCATGGGAGGAGTGCTAGCTCTTCTGTACGTAAGTTCGTTTTCTATCCTTTCATTTTATGAGCTCAGTCCCATGAATATTTCGCCACAGAAGGCTTGCATGCGTGTCGACTCTGCATTCTGGCACTCCTGATTCATGAATTCTGCTAGAATCTTGTCTTTTTGGCACACAATGCCTTTAGAATTCCCAGCCAATTCTTTACGGTAGACCTCCTGACCAGCGATGGATGAACATATGATTACCTCAGGCCCTTCTGTATTCACATTTTTGAAGAACATAAACAATGTGACCAACAATATCTTGTCTGTTGGATCCCTACATAACACTGAGGAACTAAATTGGCTATCCATTACAACAATTAAAGCTCTAACTCAGAGTCAAATACAAATTCTGGACATGATGCTAGCTGTATGGGCCTTCTTTGCAATTGTGACTGTTCATGTTTCATTTTAGTTTTAAATATGCAGTCAGTTTTAAGTGCACCACTTGGTAAAATATAAAAAGTTTTTTAAAGTTTCAGTTTGTGATTTTTGCCTTTTTAGGTCTCGGGCCTAGCGTTGCAGTGCGCCGCACTGCTCGCGCAGCCCGAGACCTCTTGTATGGGCTTTTGAAAGCAGACCTCACGCTCGTGCGTGTGGTTTTGCTTTCACCGGCTGCCATTGGCTTTAGCGTGTTTTAAAAAAAAAAGTAATGCACGCAATTGGGCAAAGGCGGGCGCATGTCCCGCCTTTCTCCGCCCATTCCCATCGGTGGCTAGCACGCGCAGCAGCGCGCGTTCGCCTCGCTGCCGTGCTCCCTTTCCCCCCCGCTCCTCTGTGGTGCGCGTGCACCACTGGTCATTATGTAGGTTGAGCTTTTTCTTCACAGTCTACTGTGCTTGTTTTCCCAGCCAGACCTGGCAACACTGCAGCTGATTGCTTTGCATGTGGAGGGGAGAGGCGGGCTGCAGGCTGACTGGCTCGGGGGGAGTGCCCGGGCTGGGAGGATTGAAAGGGCACAGGGCCCCCGGTGTGCTGCCAGGGCAAAGGGAGCTGTCCAGAGTCCTTCTGGGTGCCAGAGGATTCCTGCCCCTCCCTGAGTGCCGACAGCACCAACCCAAATACACAGGAGCAACTGTAAGCAGCCCACCACCTCCATCAACCTGCTGCATGCACCAGCCATGTCAGACTACCAAGTCTCCGTGCAGCAACTCAACGACCTGCTGTCCAATGACAGTGGCTGCTACAGCCTGCCCAGTCAACACTTCAACGAGGTCTACCCGCGGATCTACGTGGGCAATGCGTGAGTAATGGCATGCACCTGTTACTGCCCTTCGGGGAGCTGCACTCACTCACCCGCCCCCCTCCTTCTCCATGAATGACAAGTCTGCCTCTGCTCTGGGGGCGTGCATACATACGCCTGTTAATGGCATGCAGTAGGTACACACCTTTGGCCAAAAATGCCAGCGCCCCTTCAAACCAGGATTAAAATCCCTCCTCACCTGCATGCAATAGCACGGAGACACCTCTCAGATCTCACAACGAATCATCGTGGTTCTACTAAAGGAGACTTGGTATTGCTGTCACTTTTTAAGCGTTTCCAATTTTGTTAGCAAGGCGTAGCGATGCACAGGGAAAAAAACGTGCTTTGACCAAGGTCACACTCCTTTGCTGTATTGGGAAACAAATATGACATACATCTCCAAATCATACAGTTGCCAATTAACCACACGATTATTTAAACACCCAGTCCACTCCCCTACCCATCTTATTCCCTCATCTATCTTATTTGCCCGCCTCTATGCATGTAGCGATCAGTTTCATTTGAAATAATGCCACTTAAGTCTGGTCCCCTATGCCCCTTTGGAATTTGCATTTAGAATTAAGATAATGAGAATTAACTAATTTAACCAGGATCACGCCGTTTAGTCAAGGGAAAAGCTGGTCCTCCGGGATATACACTCAAGAACTTGCTTTAGATCACGTCACGAGGTGCTCATCGGTCACATGCACATTTGTATGTGACCTTCCTTCTGTCCCCTCACCATACTTTCAGCCTGACATTTCTCCCTAGACACACAGTCTCATTCATGCCACTTCTACAGGTTACCTGCATAGATTTATTGATGCACTGATTTGCCATCCAGGCTCTCCCACACCCCAAGCACAGCACGTCTGGCATGACGCACGCCTGTGACACTAGTATCGCGGATTCTCCCCAGTGATAACCTTCCCTTCTCTCGCAGGTATCACCACGGAACGCAGCAGGCTCTTGTGCATTCCGTGCCGTAGGTCACACCTAGGTTTGCCACGCCGGACAGGTAAAGGACGGCCAGACGCTATTTCTGTCGCTTTAGGGGAGGAGAAACGCGGAGGATCGGAAATCAGTCAGGAGGCAACGCGAACGGTGGCCGCAAATGTATAAAAATAGCACAGGGAGCAAGCAGTAAGTGTGAACTGCGCTAGACTTTCTAGCTCAGTCAGCAAAATGAAATTACACCATTTGTTGAAAGTGTATTTCAAGCGTGTCTCGTTTGCTTAATTTATTCATGGCAGTGAATGTCACTCATTGTCACTGTTTTGATCATGGTTGGGGAAGAGTAGAAAGTGGGTCTATCAGGTGGTCCGATATATGGGCGTTATCCAACCTTAATTTCAGGTGCAGTTGGAGTAATGGTCATACCATTCCTGTGAGCCTTTCAGTAAACAACCGGGTAAGGCCTGCTTTGGTGAACCCGGAAGGCTTCCTGAAGTTCAGACCGACTGGAGCATTTGAGATTTACATTTGGCTAGATGGCTAACTAGGTGTTCGCTTTGGAATCCAAGTGCAGCAATCCTGTAAGTGCGTGGCCTTTTATCAGCTTACTACATGATGCAGAGTGGACAGCTCGCTGGCACAGCTGAACTTAATTGCCTCTGCACTCGGTCCAGCCTTTCAGAGTGCAGGAAAGACTTCTGTGATCCGTATCACACTCTGCTAACAAGCAGCAGCTTAGCAAGGGTGCCATGGGCCCCAGTGCAAGCAATGTAAATGCCCCCCCTACTGTTGTTTGTATTAAAAACAGGCGTAATCGGGTGTCAATGTGCCCTCTTAGTCCTCTGGGTCCCTGTGCCACTGCACCTGCCGCACTATTGGAAGCTTTGCCCTAGCTAGCAAGTAAGATGCATTGTTGGTAGCTTCGCCCCTGCTATAGCCGGTCGATAGAAGAACTGGCACAATTTTGTGGATAGATTTTGGTGTGGAAAGATAATATTCTGACACTTGGTGGGACCCTGGTGGTTCTCTCTGCTCCCAGGGGTGATTTGTGACATCCCCGCCTAGCAGTATTGTGTAAGGAATTTTAATATAATAACGGTGGTTTGAACAGAGGAAACGACTTGGCGAATTCCGTTCAAGACACATAGTAGAACCCTCCATAAATTGGCACAATGTCCACAGAGCAGCGGCCTGCAAACACTTTGCCCTATAGATATGCTCTAGAGCCAGACAACCAGGTCAGCAGAGCTGCTTTAGAGCCAGAGAACCAGGTCAGCAGAGGCGTTGTAGAGCCAGAGAACCAGGTCAGCAGAGCTGCTCTAGAGGCAGAGAACCAGGTCAGCAGAGCTGCTCTAGAGGCAGAGAAACCAGGTCAGCAGAGCTGCTTTAGAGGGAGAGAACCAGGTCGGCAGAGCTGCTTTAGAGCCAGAGAACCAGGTCAGCAGAGCTGCTCTAGAGGCAGAGAAACCAGGTCAGCAGAGCTGTTTTAGAGGGAGAGAACCAGGTCGGCAGAGCTGCTTTAGAGCCAGAGAACCAGGTCAGCAGAGCTGCTTTAGAGCCAGAGAACCAGGTCAGCAGAGCTGCTTTAGAGCCAGAGAACCAGGTCAGCAGAGGCGTTGTAGAGCCAGAGAACCAGGTCAGCAGAGCTGCTCTAGAGGCAGAGAACCAGGTCAGCAGAGCTGCTCTAGAGGCAGAGAAACCAGGTCAGCAGAGCTGCTTTAGAGCCAGAGAACCAGGTCGGCAGAGCTGCTTTAGAGCCAGAGAACCAAGTCAGCAGAGCTGCTTTAGAGCCAGAGAACCAGGTCAGCAGAGCTGCTTTAGAGCCAGAGAACCAGGTCAGCAGAGGCGTTGTAGAGCCAGAGAACCAGGTCAGCAGAGCTGCTCTAGAGCCTAAGAACCAGGTCAGCAGAGCTGCTTTAGAGCCAGAGAACCAGGTCAGCAGAGCTGCTGTAGAGCCAGAGAAACTAGGTCAGCAGAGCTGCTGTAGAGCCAGAGAAACCAGGTCAGCAGAGCTGCTGTAGAGCCAGAGAAACCAGGTCAGCAGAGCTGCTTTAGAGCCAGAGAACCAGGTCAGCAGAGCTGGTCTAGAGCCAGAGAACCAGGTCGGCAGAGCTGCTGTAGAGCCAGAGAAACCAGGTCAGCAGAGCTGCTTTAGAGGGAGAGAACCAGGTCAGCAGAGCTGCTTTAGAGCCAGAGAACCAGGTCAGCAGAGCTGCTTTAGAGCCAGAGAACCAGGTCAGCAGAGCTGCTGTAGAGCCAGAGAAACCAGGTCAGCAGAGCTGCTGTAGAGCCAGAGAAACCAGGTCAGCAGAGCTGCTGTAGAGCCAGAGAAACCAGGTCAGCAGAGCTGCTTTAGAGCCAGAGAACCAGGTCATCAGAGCTGGTCTAGAGCCAGAGAACCAGGTCGGCTGAGCTGCTGTAGAGCCAGAGAAACCAGGTCAGCAGAGCTGCTTTAGAGGGAGAGAACCAGGTCAGCAGAGCTTCTTTAGAGCCAGAGAACCAGGTCAGCAGAGCTGCTTTAGAGCCAGAGAACCAGGTCAGCACAGCTGCTCTAGAGCCAGAGAACCAGGTCAGCAGAGCTGCTTTAGAGCCATAGAACCAGGTCAGCAGAGCTGCTGTAGAGCCATAGAACCAGGTCAGCAGAGCAGCTGTAGAGCTAGAGAACCAGGTCAGCAGAGCCGTTGTATGTAAATAGCTCAAACTTGCGTAAATCCGAGACCTATTGCATTGCAAATGCTTGTTTTACTAGGAGGCAGTATAAGTGGGTGAAAGGGTGGAGGTGCATGACCTTTCAAATGTAAATGATTACACCAAAGTTTTAAAAAGGCAAACTTCTGTACCTTTTTAGCCCTCTTCCAGCCCCAGCACACAGCCCAAATGAATACCTCTCAACAGCCTATGGCTACTACTCCTACTAACCTTCCCACCTCTTACCTCATTGCAGACTGGCCAGCTGCACCCTCCACTCTCATCTGTCACTAATAACTTTAATGTTAAGACTTTTATCAACCTCTTCTAGACAGAGGAAGAGAACTTACCTAAACAATCTCTTCCTCTTCACACCCATCTCTCTCTATATATTAGCTTGAGCTCTATTCCTCATCCCCATTATACAGTTTTTTCTTTCCTGAACTACCCACTCTTCCTACTCAGGGTCGGATTATGAGTTTATGTGCTACTTATTGCACCTGATAAATAATTATACCACGAGGTATGTTATTTATCAGGTGCAATGAATAACACCTATTGCGAGTTGGTGGGGAATAACATGTGGATTTTGGTGTTTGACGCACCAAAATCCACATGATACTGTAAATAACTTATGCTTTTCTCCGATTAAATTTCGGCAAGTTTAACATGCAGAAATTTAACGAAGGTTGCAGGGGTGGCTCCTCCGTTATAGCGGAGGAGCGTCGCCCCACGGAAATGCCCCCAGAGATGAAAAATAAAATGGTAATGAAGTTAATTCTATACCATTTTATTTTTCGTCATTCCACCCCGAATGGAGTGTCAGGACGTGGCGGGCCTGCTCAATGGCAGCAGCAGCAGGGAGGAGGGTGGACTGTCATTGCACTTATTTAAAGTGCACGTCTCTTGTGACAGCCAGCCACACATGCACACTTTAAACCTCTCTGACCCAGCTGTCTTAAGCAAGCTGGGTTAGAGAAAGCAAAAGCCTCCAGTGCTCTTGTGAGTGCTGATAGAGGTCGCTCCCACCAATCCTGGTGCTGCTCTGAAACTGTGAGAGCAGCACCAGGATTGGTTAAGAGAGTTAGCTGGGGCCCTGGTGTTACGAGGGAAGAAGACCGGAGCGAGGAGGATGCAGCTGCAACGACGGTTACTGCATTTTTATTTTATTTACTTAATTGTTTTGATTCTATGAAACTACCAACTCACAACCCATTTGCCTGCCTCTCCACTCGCCAATGTTGGCAGCCGCCACTGACAGGTTGAGGTATTTAACTCATCCAATAATTATCTAAAGCGTTAAATATAATAGGTCAGAATATAACAACCAACTCATAATCAGGGCCTCAAACTTTCTCCTCCGCATCGTTTGCAACTTCACACCTCTCTCGCTTAAGCTAACAGCATGTCAATGCATGTTCAATGAACAAGAACAGACAAAGCTTGTTCAACATCATATCAGACTCTAAACCAGACTTACGATTTGGTTGCACCAACTTTCTTCTTATTTTACCTTAAACAAGAGAACCAATCTGTCATAGTCATCAGTACAGGACTTCACATAATATGTACATTCGGGCCACGTCACTCGTTATATATCATCAATATTTGGTGAACAGCATAATGAAGCCTTGGTTTCTGTTACATCTGTCCAGTAAAAATACCAATCAAGATATTGCAAGTGATACACTGCCGAAGTCAGGGATTTACCATCAACAGTCAAAGTGTTAAAAAAGTACATCAATGAAGTAGCTGGACTTTATCAGTAGGAAAGGGTGGCAGGAATTATTCCTACCTCATCATTCAGTAAGTCTTTCAGATGCAAACATTTAGACTTCCCAACACAGATCATCAATTTCATTCAGGGTGACTGATGGTGATTTATACAAAAGTCCAAATTACTGAGTATAACATCCCACCTATAATAGATACAATATCACAATATGAGGGGGTGTCAGGCTTGCTGACTTTGTCAGGGTGTCACCACATTAGTATAAAAAGATTTTTTTTATAATTTACTATTGAAATACCATTGAAATCAATGTGGATAATACCAACATTCAATACAATTCATTGTGATAAGAAACTTTCCATTGTCAATCAATATTGTCAGTAAAGCATTATGCAGAATAAAAGTGTCCTAGAATATTATTCATTTACACTGCTGCCACTGCAGCTTTAGGACCAACCAGTAAATGTCCCTGCACTCCAGTGCCTGTGTACAACATTGCATGTAACAGGAATTGTTAAAAATCTAAAAAGCCTCTCATGGAGTGAAGGATTTAATCCCCAGGGAGCTTGGGGATATATTTCTGGGCGGCTGCTGCACTTCCTACTGCCTCCAAGGACATTTCAAAAATGTTGGTAGAGCCCCTGCTCACTCTTGGGGCACCACAAAATTACCAAAATTCATTATTCTGAGCCATTGCATAGGCTTAGTGAGCTCTTCCAAAGCCAAACTGATACTGTCCATGAATATTTGATGAGTGGTTTCCTGCTTTCCCACTGCAGGAAGCCATAACCTTTTTACACAATGCGGCTTCATGCCATGCACTCATTTAAAAAAAAAAAATAGCAGGAGCACAAACCCATTGGTCACCCTGGTGCTGTCTTTTTGATGGGGCAGCACAGGGGACCCTTTCCCGCATTGCCCAGCCAGCTCCCTGCCCCACTGGCATTGCTTCTTGTGCTGGCATGAGAGCTGGTATCAAATACCTCCTACCTGCATCCTTGCAGACAGGCAGTGGTTAGGGTGCACACAGCTCTCCCCAGGCATGGTGAGGGGGGGTTACACACCACGGGGGGAGCGCAGTGGCATTCACCCGTTATTTCTGTGTTCTCAGGAGATGGGGTCCATTGGGACAGTGTGTTCTTGCATCAGGCCTCAAGAGACCAAGGTTGCTCAGGAGAGGGTGCCGACATCAACCACCTCCCCATTGGAAATTAATAAACAAGGTTGTGCTGACCGCTGGAGCCATGTCCATTCCCAGGGGGATTTAGGATTTTGCAGTGGAGTGCTCCTTTTACATAGATGGCAGTTTTCTCTTGCCCCTTAGGGCCCATTTCACTGATCTGCTTCATTTTCCACCTGGGGACCAGCTCTAGCCTCCCAGGAGCATTTTCCTAAGGTCCCCTAAATTAGCATTTCGTTGGACAGCTTGAATTTTAAGGCTCCATTTACCAGACCTATCCTCTGCTTTGGCTCCTGATTCTCTCTTCTGCTTGAGTGGTATCCTCCATGACTCTTCCACAGCCAGCAAGCAGAAGACTCTTCCTGCTGCATTCCCTAGGTCTCATATCCTTCTGGCTACTTGCAGGACACATGGTTGTTTGATGACTCAAGGGACAGTCCAGGGTCCGTAGCAGGCCCATTCCCCCCTATTGTCCTTCACTGGGTGTATCGGGATAGTGCCACTGGCCCTTGTGAGACCCATCCTAGTTCTGGGTGTCGACTGAAGCTTCAGCATCCCAAAGTCGATCCTTGCAGAGGTTTTGGGGTTTTCTACCTTCCATCTGGACATTATTCTGGTATCGTAACTCCAGGTTCAGTGTCTTCTCAAGTGTCTTAAGTGTCTTTCTCTTGTGAAAAGAATTTTGAATGGGATGGAAAGATCTGGAAGATAAGCACCTTTGCCCAATCCTAGAGTGCCACATCTTCACTCCACCCCGGCCCCAACCCTACTGCACAGCATTTTGGGACATTTAAACATCGTGACTTAAAGTGCTCAATGACAAGATGTTCCCTGATTGCCTCAGCCCTGTCTTTAACAGACAGAGCTGCTTGGTCCCTTGCCACCAAAACCTCAAAGGGGAGTACCTCATGGGTTTGCCTTCAGAAGCGTGGCCTTCCTCCTTTGTTTCGGTGGGCTTGGGCTTGGCCAGGGCAGATGTAGTTTGGTGAGTTAATTAACACATACAGATTTCCTCCCCACCCCTGCCTTTCTCAAGAACTGAGCCAACACTGGTAGTCACTGCATTGTGTGGAGAGGTTTTTGATCCGCCTTCTGACCAATATTTAACTTGACCCAGCAGGGGGACAAAGGCCTGAAATCTTATTAGGGCTGAGCCAGGAAAATATGACAATTTTTAAACTGCCATAAAGAGTTCAGACATCACAAAACTGACAGTGGTTTGGCACTCAGTGTACCTATTTAAATCGATACCTGACTGGTAGCTCTAAGCCTAAGTATGGTAAACTGTGCAGGGGCACAGAGTTTGCCCATTAGGAGTAATGCAGTGAGCACACAGCCATCCAGTAAGCACTACAGACCTACACTATGAATGCCCACTCACATTATAACGCATATACAGGTTAGCAGCAATCCCTGAAAGGTCCCTTCTTCAACAGGCACTGGGCTGAGGTAGACAGTAGTCTCACAAGCTCACCTGAACAGGTCTTCAATTATATGTGCTCACAGGTTTGCGTGTGACCAACCCATAGCCTCATACTATAGATGAGCAACTGTGGCATTATCTTAAAAGGCGGACACTGGAGTTTAGCACTCTCAGTTCATTTCCATTGAATTTATTGTAAGACTCAGTTGATGAAACTCGCACACAGCAAAAGTCCAAAACCAGGTAGCCAACAAGCAAAAAATCCAGCAGAATTAAATGGGCAGAACTTATTTCCTACACTACCTTACCCCATTAGCTGCTCTAATACATACACCCTCTCATTAGAAGCCATTTGTTGAACAAAGTGTGAGCCAATCATGCCTGAGCAAATCAGTAAGAGTCAAATTATCACATCAGACATCAAAGGAATAAAAAATGGGTTTGGATCACTATTTTCTAATGAGTCCTCTGAATCTGCTTTGGTCTTCACTGAAGCACTCGTGGGCTTTCAAAGCTTTGCGGTATGTGCTGCAGCCCTCTCTACTCTATCTTTCTGATTTATTGGTCAGCCAGAAGGTCAGCCCTGTCAGTTTCTTTAGGACTTGCAGCATTTCCCTGCAAAATGAGGGTTAGTGCTCAAGGCATGGGATGCATTGCCACCCAGGTTTCAATCAAAAACCAAGCTTCTTTTGCCTCTGTGAAGAAATGTATCTCCCCTTCCACAGTTATTTTCAATTTTGTGGGCACAGCAGCATGTAGCTGTTACCTAGATTTAGCTTTTTTCCCTCCTCTATGAACAATGTGCATTTATGATGAACCGCCAGGGTATAGTGCACGAGTATTAGAACTATAGCTTTATCAGATTCTTGTGGGCCAATACGTCTGGTATACTGCTCAACATGACCTCTGACTCTGTAATTCAACAGCCTTGAAAATGATCGGGTGAGTCATGCATGCCATATAATGAAAGTGAAAGGTTTTTGGAAAACACATACTTCATCGTCCAAGTTTCTAGGAAAAGTTCCACACTAAAGCCCTCACCTCCCACTGCCAGGCCAAACAAGTGAATGTTGTTGTACCTGGAATTGTCCTCTTCATCCTCTTCTCTGTATGAAAGAAACTGAACCCTATCAGTAGACCCCTCCTCTTCACAGTGTGGCCATAGTCTTCTCCATGGCTGAGATCCTTTCAATAATTTTACATTGATACGTTCTAAGCTGTCCAAGATCTAGGGCTACTGAGTCAGTCGTGCCTTGCACGGGGACCTGGATTGCCATGAGAATGCTATAGAACATTTCTGCAGTCATAGACTTTGCAGAAGATTCAGCCACTTTGCCCATACCCACAATACACACCATGGGATAGTCGTGTTTGATTATGATCCTATCCTACTCTATAGGAAGCATGTTACAAAATACCCTGAAACTTGCCTATGGTATTCAGGCTTTATGCCATAAGGTACTCTGTGTGGGTCCACATAGCTCTTCCGGTTTGAAAAAGTTTGAGTACCTTAACACCTCATAAAGTAATATGTGAGCAACAAAACACCTGCACCTACCAACTTGTGCTTTCAGCCATGCTACATGGGGGATGTCAGCGTCGGGACAAAGCAAGTCACAAGAAAACGCATGAAGAGAGTGAGCAGCTCCAGTGATGCTTAGCTGTGTTACAAGCAGGCAAACTAAATTAGAGGGGATGTCCAAAAAAGGAAAGGAGTGATGCTCCAGATGTAGGCAAAACTCTGTACAGCTTCATTTTTTTTATTGAAGCTGCAGATCCACTCTATAGGAGATATTTCCCTCTCCAGCACCACTACAGAGGCTACAAGGCCTAGCCACTTTTGTCAGCCACCAGGTCTCCTGCATCCAGAAGATGAGCACATGTAATTTGATGGACTCACACTACCTTGTCTGCAGGCCCCCAGCTGACACTACAATTGGAAGAGTTCTGTGAGCTTCCACAGGCATCACAAAAAGCTCCTTGGCCACCGGGCACCACTCATGAAAGGGAAGCATGAGCAACTGAAGATGGACCATACAGCATTCCCACGGGGAAGCAGGACAGGAAGCTAGTGTGTATCCTCTAGTGAATGCATTACCGCTGAAAAACACATGTACTGTGTGGCCTCATGTATTTCCCCAATAGCTTCCATCTTGTGAAGCATGGAGAAACTCTACTTCACCTAGAGTCCTTGCTTTGGGCACAATGCTCTTGCAGCTCCCTACAAACCAACATCTGCTTGACTATCCCCGAATGAGGCACTGTAGAGGTGGACCAACCAGGAATACTCTTTATAGCTGAAACCTGGTTTTGAGAAGGCATGTTACAGGTAGTCCACAAGACCAGCCCTCTGCAATATTGAGTGCTTACGTGTTACCACTAGGCAAAGGCCAGAGGAGGCTTAATGGTGAATCTCAAAGAATCATTACAAACAACCACATTTGAAGTGATACTCATGATAGATGTGTCTGCTTCACACGCACACTAGCCATCACATGTGCATTCCTGCCCATATGTAGACCACTAAGAAACAAATTAGCTACCATATAGGCCTTCATAATAAGAAGTCACACATCTTTCTAAAACCAAACCAAATTCTTCATAGTTGGTGACCTGAATATTTGGTTCCATCAACCATCCCTCTCACAGGGCCATTCGCAGAGCCTGCCACACACTCAGTGCAATCTTCACCTTGCCTGGACCCATCATAATCAGAGGGAACAAACGTTTTATTATGTTTTGACAACTGCTTTGTCTTATTCACTCTAAATCCCTTTCAATACCGAATGCTGCCACAACATTACCATCAAACAACTAAAAGCACTGGAGCAAACTCAATCTCGCAAGCATTGATTTTCACCACTGAGTCTTCTAAGCACCTTTCAAAATAAAAATAAATCAATTCTACAGTTTGTTCTCCAACATCTTTGACTAACTCACACCCTCAAAACTTCCATTCACCCTAAATATTACATGAAACACCTTTGGCTGCACTTCCATGCCAATAGAATAAATTTAGAAACATGCTTTATCAAAACCTCCCCCAGAACTCAACATCATATACAAATTATCAATTGAGAAACCTGAAAGGCGACATTACTCAAACCTGATTGTACTGCCAATGGGGCTGGGAAGATATCCCATGCACATCCTGTACCTTCAGACAAGCAAAGCGTTTGGAGCAGTCCCGGGTTCAAATGGATGTGAACGCTCACTGCACTGCAGCGCCTGGTGATGTCTGTCTATATTTCCATGTGTGCTGTATTGCTCTGCTGGGTGTCTGTTGTCCTATGTAGTTGAAAAAATAATTGCAGTATCCCTCACAGATCACTTGCTATTCCTCCTGGAGTAAACTAGGGCCTTCTCACCTCCCTTCTCAGCCATTTTGGGGTGTTCAAGATCAAAACTAGTAACTGGATGGAAGAGGATCTGGAGCTGGTCTTAGGGTGGCTCAGGAATGGCCTAACATCCTCTTCCAGTTTGTTGCATTTGG
This sequence comes from Calotriton arnoldi, assembly GCA_963921515.1. Classification (NCBI taxonomy): domain Eukaryota; kingdom Metazoa; phylum Chordata; class Amphibia; order Caudata; family Salamandridae; genus Calotriton; species Calotriton arnoldi. Next base: position 2,486,230 of record CAWUFW010001381.1, read on the forward strand.
GGGAAAACACCACCTCTATTACATCATTCTCAACTTCAACTATGTAGTTCTCCACCTACATAGCAGATGCAGGGAAATCCACCACATAGGCATATTAACTAGGGGAAAGAGAGAGAGAGAGTGAACCACACAACACTTTAAAGTAAAATATCACACTGGGAAAATGTAAGTGTAAAATGTTTAAAGTAAGATACGTGGGTGTACTACTATGAAATTGTTAGATGTCTTTCCAAACATACTAACGGTGGGGCGCCCTGATCTGAGAGGGGATGAATGGTTTTTATGATTTATACCGATGTATGAGAAGATGTGTTGAATAAATAAGTGATATGTTTGCAGATGCATATTACATTTATAATTACTAATTTGGTTGCCGTATCACGATGGTGCAACACTGGTCTCTCAGGATGGTATATCTGAGTGCTGTAATAATCCAACTTATTTAAAGCAATTATTACTGCTTCTGATTCTCGTTATCATTTTGATATTGGGAACATATGTGCCACCCTGAGTACTGTGGTAGAGCCTATAGATCTCACACTTGGATATGAGGTCTTTAAGAAGTTAAGGGCCAGATGTATCAAGATAGTTATTTGCGATTCCCTAATTGCGAATCACAAGGATTCGCAATTAGAGAATCGCAAATGGCATGTATGAAGGTGTATAGTACACCTTTTGCGATTCCTAGGGGGTCGCAAATGACCTACCTCATGAATATTAATGAGGTAGGTCGCAATTTGCGACCCCCTAGGAATCGCAAAAATCACGGGGATGGTGGCCTGCTGAGATCAGCAGACCACCATGTCCGTGATTGCTTTTAAATAAAGCAATCTTTATTTTTGTAAAGCAGCCCGTTTTCCTTAAGGGAAAACGAGATGCTTTACAAAACGAAAAAGGAAAAGTTTTCTTTTCATTTTTAAAGAGCAGGCAGTGGTCCGTGGGACCACTGCCTGCTCTTAAAAATTGTTTTACAAACATTCACACATTCACACATACAAACATTCACAAAGAGGAAGGGGTCCCATGGGGACCGCTTCCCATTTGCGAATGGGTTACCACCTACTTGAAGTAGGCGGTAACATGCGAATGTTTTGCGATCGCGAATGCGGTCACAAAACATTCATACATACCGATGCGATTCGGTGTTAGGAAGGGACGCCCTAAACACGCTCCTTCCTAATACCGAATCGCAAACCCATTTTGCGATTCGGTAACAGGTTACCGAATTGCAAAATTAGGTTTGCTGCATCGGAAAAGCAATTTTTGCGTTCGCAAACGGGCAGATTCTGAGAATCTGCCCGTTTGCGAATGCAAAAATGCTTGATGCATCTGCCCCTAAGTGTTCTGTAGTACCGAGGGAGGTAAAGAAAGTTATCATTTGGCAGTGTGCTCACTCCTTGCATGGCTGGTTCATCCATATGGGATACTTGCAATGTAAGATGCGTCTCCTGATATACGTTATAAAACAATTATCCTTTGTTGTAAAATTGGTTGTATGACAGAATATCAGCCACAAAAATATTGCAGTATGGAAATATTGTTGTCAAAATATCGACAATCAAAATATTAATTTGAGGTAGATATAATATAAAGTACAAAAATAACTAAACTACTGTGGTCCAAAATATAAACATTATACTAATGTAAATTATATATTTTTGTTTGTCTAACTTCAATCCAAAACCATTAACAAAATAAAATAACAAAAACACTAATCTAATTACAGTTCTGCAAACATTAGAGAGTATCCACACATTGTTGGGAGGGTTCAGAGTTATTATACTAACTCCAATCTAACAAACATTGGGGAAGGTGCATACATTGTTGGAGAAGATCATAATTAATATACACTTTATAGATAAAACGACCCATTCAAATCCAATACACCTCACAACCCATGAAATATAACAAAATAATACAAATTATCATAGTAAATAATATTTTAAACTTTCAAATTTTGAAAAACAATAAAAAATAGTAATAGTATATTTATATTTTTGTCAGCAAGATTTTTGTAATTAAGATATTTGACTACAGCATTATACATAGGATTCGTCAGGCAATATTTAGTTGGAATATCATAAAATCAAGTTTATTTGGGGATCTCGAGGCAGAACTAAGCAACAGGATTCTGACAAATATTTGAGATTTGATTATGAGCCATTGAACAGAAGGCCACAGCTACTGATAGGTCAAGTGGTAAACAGCATAATTTGAGAGTCATTTGGTGTGGTATTATCCAACTGTCCTATTTCAATAGCTACGGCAATGTTCCACTTTTGTGTTATTTGTTCACAGTCAATAAAGTATACTAAAACCTCCGAAGAGTGTATTTCCCTTACACACTGTGAGGTTTGATCTTGGGTATAATTAAACGTTTATATTATGTTAAAGTTGTGATTGGGGATCATTTCTCGAGTTTGCACTCCATAGTAAAAGAAATAATTCTTTTATTTAAGAGCCTGTGTGTGCTTCCTTCTACGCCTGCCAAAGTAAGGTATGCAGTTAGGTGGTCCACATCAAGAATGAAAACTTACTTTACGCAGGGCTGCATGTCAGTCACTGCTGTCATTCCAGATCAGTCGTCTCTGCCAGAATTCTCCTCTCAGGCCCCCAAGGGAACAGAACAGAGTTTATATGATAAAACTATTGTGCTGGAGATGCAGCTGTGTGGCCGTGTTATGTCTAAACGATAGGAAATATTGCTGAACGAACAAAGAAAACAGTACACTATGGGGCCGATTCCGATCTCGGTCGGAGGCGCACCCAATACCATTCGGTCGGGAAAAAAGCCATGCGAAAGCCTGTTTTCCGACCGATCCGTACAGCACACCGAACGAGCAAGTACAATGCGCACAACAGCAAAAAATCCGGCCGAGCCGTACTCACCCAAACCAGGTCCTGTTCTCCGACCGAGGCGAATCCGGAAACGCCGAATCGAGTCGCACGGAAGGAAAAATGCAGCCCCGTCCGGCCGGATAAGTACGATGCGCTTCCCGTACGCGCCGAACCCGTCGCTACGCACGGCACGTTAAAGCATCCGGGAGAGGCGCACATAAGCTCCGATTCGCGCCACAACACGATCCACGGCTACGAGACGAACACGGCACCGACGAGGACGACGCGAAGCGACGAGGACGAGGCGAAGCGACGAGGACGACGCGAAGCAACGAGAAGGACGAACGACACGAACCAACCATGAATCCCTTCGTCCCGATCATACCAATATTCTACATCTACTACCGGAACAGGCACGGACGCGTACGGCGCAGAAGGTAAGCCAGACACCAACCACAAAACACATACAACACGTACACGACACATCACACACATACACGGGGATGCTGAATATACTTACACCAGCAACAGCAGCACCATAGGGGCGGGATGCCCATCACCAATGCCACATATGCACACAGGGGCCTGAATGCGCACCACCACCCCTACCCAGGGGGGCAGGATGCCTACCACTACTACCACCCTTAGCCAGGGGGGCTGGATGCCTACCACTACTACCACCCTCACCCAGGGGGGCTGGATGCCTACCACTACTACCACCCTCACCCAGGGGGGCTGGATGCCTACCACCACTACCACCCTCACCCAGGGGGGCTGGATGCCTACCACTACTACCACCCTCACCCAGGGGGGCTGGATGCCTACCACTACTACCACCCTCACCCAGGGGGGCTGGATGCCTACCACCACCCTTAGCCCGGGGGGCTGGATGCCTACCACTACTACCACCCTCACCCAGGGGGGCTGGATGCCTAACACTACTACCACCCACACCCAGGGGGGCTGGATGCCTACCACTACTACCACCCACACCCAGGGGGGCTGGATGCCTACCACTACTACCACCCTCACCCAGGGGGGCTGGATGCCTACCACTACTACCACCCTTAGCCAGGGGGGCTGGATGCCTACCACTACTACCACCCACACCCAGGGGGGCTGGATGCCTACCACTACTACCACCCTCACCCAGGGGGGCTGGATGCCTACCACTACTACCACCCTTAGCCAGGGGGCTGGATGCCTACCACTACTACCACCCACACCCAGGGGGGCTGGATGCCTACCACTACTACCACCCTTAGCCAGGGGGGCTGGATGCCTACCACTACTACCACCCTTAGCCAGGGGGGCTGGATGCCTACCACTACTACCACCCTTAGCCAGGGGGGCAGGATGCCTACCACTACTACCACCCACACCCAGGGGGCTGGATGCCTACCACTACTACCACCCTCACCCAGGGGGGCTGGATGCCTACCACTACTACCACCCTCACCCAGGGGGCTGGATGCCTACCACCACTACCACCCTCACCCAAGGGGGCTGGATGCCTACCACCACTACCACCCTCACCCAGGGGGGCTGGATGCCTACCACTACTACCACCCTCACCCAGGGGGGGCTGGATGCCTACCACCACCCTTAGCCTGGGGGGGCTGGATGCCTACCACTACTACCACCCTCACCCAGGGGGGGCTGGATGCCTACCACTACTACCACCCTTAGCCAGGGGGGGCTGGATGCCTACCACTACTACCACCCACACCCAGGGGGGCTGGATGCCTACCACTACTACCACCCTCACCCAGGGGGGCTGGATGCCTACCACTACTACCACCCTTAGCCAGGGGGGCTGGATGCCTACCACTACTACCACCCACACCCAGGGGGGCTGGATGCCTACCACTACTACCACCCTTAGCCAGGGGGGCTGGATGCCTACCACTACTACCACCCTTAGCCAGGGGGGCTGGATGCCTACCACTACTACCACCCTTAGCCAGGGGGGCTGGATGCCTACCACTACTACCACCCTTAGCCAGGGGGGCTGGATGCCTACCACTACTACCACCCTTAGCCAGGGGGGCAGGATGCCTACCACTACTACCACCCACACCCAGGGGGGCTGGATGCCTACCACTACTACCACCCTCACCCAGGGGGGCTGGATGCCTACCACTACTACCACCCTTAGCCAGGGGGCTGGATGCCTACCACTACTACCACCCTTAGCCAGGGGGGCAGGATGCCTACCACTACTACCACCCACACCCAGGGGGGCTGGATGCCTACCACTACTACCACCCTCACCCAGGGGGGCTGGATGCCTACCACTACTACCACCCTTAGCCAGGGGGGGCTGGATGCCTACCACTACTACCACCCCCACTCATAAGATGGACAATGCATGACACAACAAGCACACCACAACCTAGGGAATGCAAGATAAAGACATCCCCCCACCACCATGACAAGCGTGTGTAGGCTGTGTCAAATGCCTAAAACACCGAACATGACTTTGAACATACAATGTGACCCCCTAGCACATGTGCCACACATATATGTGTGTGGCACCCACAATGCAAGCAGCCCATGACCATTGTGGCAATGGGGCCTAAACCCCCATCATCACAGTGACCAAAAGGCAAGTGTGGGTCCATAGCCGAAGCACATTCTGACCATTGTGGCAATGGGGTCTAAACCCCCATCATCACAGTGACCAAAAGGCAAGTGTGGGGTCCATAGCTGAAGCACATTTTGACCATTGTGGCAATGGGGTCTAAACCCCCATCATCACAGTGACCAAAAGGCAAGTGTGGGGTCCATAGCCGAAGCACATTCTGACCATTGTGGCAATGGGGTCTAAACCCCCATCATCACAGTGACCAAAAGGCAAGTGTGGGGTCCATAGCTGCAGCACATTTTGACCATTGTGGCAATGGGGTCTAAACCCCCATCATCACAGTGACCAAAAGGCAAGTGTGGGGTCCATAGCTGAAGCACATTTTGACCATTGTGGCAATGGGGTCTAAACCCCCATCATCACAGTGACCAAAAGGCAAGTGTGGGGTCCATAGCCGAAGCACATTCTGACCATTGTGGCAATGGGGTCTAAACCCCCATCATCACAGTGACCAAAAGGCAAGTGTGGGGTCCATAGCTGCAGCACATTTTGACCATTGTGGCAATGGGGTCTAAACCCCCATCATCACAGTGACCAAAAGGCAAGTGTGGGGTCCATAGCCGAAGCACATTCTGACCATTGTGGCAATGGGGTCTAAACCCCCATCATCACAGTGACCAAAAGGCAAGTGTGGGGTCCATAGCTGAAGCACATTATGACCATTGTGGCAATGGGGTCTAAACCCCCATCATCACAGTGACCAAAAGGCAAGTGTGGGGTCCATAGCCGAAGCACATTCTGACCATTGTGGCAATGGGGTCTAAACCCCCATCATCACAGTGACCAAAAGGCAAGTGTGGGGTCCATAGCTGAAGCACATTTTGACCATTGTGGCAATGGGGTCTAAACCCCCATCATCACAGTGACCAAAAGGCAAGTGTGGGGTCCATAGTCGAAGCACATTTTGACCATTGTGGCAATGGGGTCTACACCCTCATCATCACAGTGACCAAAAGGTAATTGTTGACAAAGAAAGAGCTGCAACTGCCAAACTGCATGGATCATTCCTGGTCACAGAACCAAAAACTCATCTGTGGCAAAGTAGTGTATGTGTCCCATTGCAACATAAATTGGGGGAGCCAAATACTGCAGTGCAAATGAAACATTCCTTTGGCCATGTGCAGACAAACAACACCCATGTGTGCTGAGACCGTCAACAGTCATCAATGACACAATGACAGAAGTGACCATCAGAATGCAGAACCACATATTTGCACCAATGGGCACACAAATGCAGATATCCTGTGGAGACAGCAGATGTGAGGTGAACAGATACCATACCATGGCAGCAATGGGACACACAAACCATGATCACTGTGCTGACCGATGACCTAGGAGTCCCAGGGACAGCAGGGGAAACACACCAAACAACATACAGCCAATGGCACACCCAAGATATGCCAATGCAGTGGTGCAGATGCACAAACACAAACAGGCAGACCAACACTGTCATCATACACAGCAGGTGAGGGGTGGGGGTGCCAGTGTCCCCAGGCAACCACACAACACATGAGGAGAGCTGAATACCAATCATACAGATGTGCATACACTGCCACACTAAGGTAACTCATGGATCCAAATCCCCTATGTGGGCAAGCAGGCATTGTCAGATGAGAGGGAGCACAAAACACACATGTCACACAGGCACGTAGGAACAACAACTGACACAGCAAGACACAGACGCACCACCCCCAGGGCCCCCACAATGTGGTGACCCTGGGCTGAATAAAAATCCCACTGTGATGACAAAGCTAAATGTCGTTCACACTGTGAACCACAGTCAGGTGTCCTGAGCAACAAACTACCATCACACCTACACAAGCACAAATCAATCAGCATGGCCAGTAAGCCAAGGCCAACATGGAGGCAGGGGACTAGCTGGGCAACAACTCCCATCTGCACACACTCAAGACCACACCCCTCGACCTCTGACAATGTGCAGCAGTGAAGTACACATGCACTGGTGACATTGCACATGCACCCATGACTATTCCAGGGTGGTGGGTGGGAACCAAGGTGCAGAAACACATCACACATGGCCACTCAACAAGACTCCTGAATGTCTGACACACTGCACACTACGCTGTACATGGACATGACGGCGATACCACACCGACCAATGGGACCCCAGCCACAGTCACACACCAATGAAGAAGCCAAGGTCACCCACAAAGAACACACATAGACAACAACTAACATTGCAGCCCGGACCCTGAGGAGTGCCAGCAGTCACACACACAACGTGTCACAATCACTGAAAGACAACACGAACTGAAAATCACATGACAGGGGCAAACAACAAGTGCCAAGGGGAAACCTGACTGTGACCCATCTGCGTCTGCACACAAACTCAGCCCTGACAGCAAACACACCTATGGGTGACACCCTGATGACCAGTAATGTGCCATGCACCCACATCACAGAGAACACAGGGAGAAGACTTTGGGGGAACATAGCTCAAGTCAGCAAGCATCACAAACAGGTACAACACTAGGGATCACAGCATGCGCAGATAAATGGAAGTGAACACACAGACATGCACATACAACACACACCTTGGGCGCAGGCAATGTCACACGTGTACACACTGCCATGAGGGGACTCCACTCCTGTGTGAGGAAAGCTGTGCCATATGTTGCCTCAGTAGGGCCCCATCATGTCAGCTGAGCACTTGGTCACACAATCAACAATTAGCACCAAATGAGGGCTCCCATCACATCAGCCTGGTCATGGATGTGCCAACGGAATCATCAGCACAGATCCAACACACTTGTATAGCAATGTTGCACTGACTACACGGATGAGTCCTTCCCCATTGATGCCCAAACCTGCATGTCCACTGGAGATGGCAACACGGTCAGGGAAGTAGACAAATGCAACGATGGCAGGCACAACAGATGTGCAGGGGTGGAAGCCACAGATATGAAATTGCTAATGTAAGTAGGAAACCCATTGCCAAATACTGAACACATGACACCCTCAGATGCTGCTATTGATGATATGGATACACCACATGATAGGACACATTCCCCCTGGACCACATGGGTTCCTGCACAGTAACACTTCATAATCATGAGACCAGATATCACCATCACTGCAGCAAGGGCATGGTTAGCAGCACCAACAACATGTACATCTGAAGCATGAGCACTAGAGAAAAGAAAGTTGCTTTATTCAGCATATGTGTTGATTGAAAACGACGTCCAGAAAAAATAGAGCAAAGGCCAATGGCCAGTCCATTGTCAAAGTTCAAACAGGGTGACACTGGCAGATGTCACCCTATGCATGCCTGCACAAAACCAGGGACAATCCACTAGGAGGGGCAACCGGGGGGGCAGGCCAGGCACTGCAGGGACAGGATCAGGGCTCACCAGGGGGAGTCAGGGAAGGGGTGGTGGGTGCTGGCGAGCCACTGACAACTGCAGTGGAGGTGTCTGACATGGTGTGTGCCGGCACAACTGGGGGCATGACTCAGATGTCGTGGGTGCCGGCACAACTGCAGTGGACCCTGCAGATGGAGTGGACAGGTCCGCCACTGCAGTGCCCAAGTCAGACAGGGCGGTAGTGGACTCCACTGCAGTGCCTACCTCCAGGGGAGGAGAATGGGGAACAGGCAAGGTGGGTTGGACAGAGGGGAGGACACCCTCACCACATCAGTGGCACAGACAAGCGCAGCGGGGGTGTGGTGCTGGGAGAGCAAGTGGCAGGGGGAGAAGGCCTGATCCTCTTGGGGATGGTATATCTGTGGGTGGGGGAACCTGGGGCAGGGTGTGGTGGGGGCACCTGTGCAGTGGGGGCCTGAGGGATGGAGGACGGAGACCTTGTGCCTGAGCTGCAGGGCGGTGGCGGGGTCTTGCTCTTAGGACTCCGGGGGGACTTGCGGGTGGGGGCCTCAGTCCATCTGCGCCTGGGGGAGAGTGTCCGGGGGCGAGGGGCACTCTGCTCCGTGTGGGTGGGCTTCCTCTTCCCCTGGGATGCTGGAGCAGCTTCATCGGTGGGGAAGAGGCCGAGGTCACAGAGGAAGAGCTGCTGTGACTTTGGGGTTGCAGGTGAGGCAAGGGAGGGTGCTTTGGAGGGAGAGGGAACTGAGGACTGCACAGTGCATGTGGATGCGTGTGTGTGTTCCAGGGCCCCATCCCCTGTGAGTCTGGCTTCAGTCCCCTGAATGTGCGTGCGTGTGCGTTTTGTCATTGGCGTGTGTGTCAGTGTGCTGGATGTGTGTGTGCTGGTGTGTGCCTGTGCCGGTGTGTGTGTGCTTGGGACGGGTAAGGTGCTGGGGAGTGTGGATGGAGCAGAGGCAGGAGGGGTGAGGGACCGTTTGAGGAGGGACACTGCTGCCGTCAGGGAGGAGTCCATGGACCTATTGCCCCTCTGTAGGTCAGACATGCCCGATGAGATGCCCTCCATGAACGACACCAGCTGAGTCAACAGCGCGGTGTGCGCATGGAGGACACTCAGCATGGCTGTCTGCCCTACATGGAGCTGGCGAAGGAGGTACACAGACTCCTCACTCAGGGCAGCAGGGGACACAGGGGCAGGGGGTGCGGTGCCTGGCCCAAAGGAAACACGCTCCCGGACATGGGAGCCTCCACGGACCTGGGGAATGGGAGCCGATGGGAGGGCGGTGGTGGTGCTGGTGGTGGCGGGGACAGCAACACTAGCTGGGGTGTGGTGGCTGCTGACACCCGCCTCCACAAGGGAGTCATCCTCCGAGTTGCTCTGGTCCTCAGCTGAGGTGGATGCTGCTGAGGACTCCTCGGTGTGGCTCCCCTCGCCCTCCGTGCCACTGGGTCCCTCCGACCACTCCTCAGCTGCTGACCCAGTCTGGCTCTCTGGCTCCTCCTGGTCCGTGGAGCTGTCCCCTTCCGTGGCCGTGGATGTATCTGCAAACAATGGGGATACAGACAGACATCAGTCACCTGCACATAACGCACACACCACTGTGAGCACAGCACATCACAGAGCAAGCCCTGGCATCATCAGTTGTACATTGCTAAAAGTGCCCTAATTGAACAGGAGAAGTCAATTGTCAGTCCGATGCCAAGCATGGCACTCACATCCCACATGGCCTTGCACCCATCTGTCTGGTGTCTGTTGGATTGCAACACCCCAGTGTTGACACATGCACCAAGTACACAGTAGTTGGACAGTGCAGAGGACACGGTGTGGCATGTGGACATGCACACATCACAGCTCTTGCCACTGAGTCAGTACAGGTTTCCGGATGAAAGGGATGCCCAGAGTCAAATAGGAAATGCATGTGATGCATACCAGCGACAGACACCATGATGCACCCATGTCCTGATAGCCAGCGCCACTATGGTGTGCATGTAGCACATGTCACTCCCCTGCAGGCTCACCAATCAGTAGGCACATGCCATGGCGGAGGCATGACTGCAAAGTCATACATCACTGTCTCAGTGATGTATGACTTTGCAGCCAGACAACAACACTCTGCACTGTGTCACAATAGTAGGTCATGGGGAATGCAAGTCCTGGAGCTGCACAAGTGCACATGTACATCCCCCCCACAACACATCCTCTTAACCCTCATCTGTCCAGGTCATACCTATTGGACATATGGTAGACCTGTGACACTACCCTCTGAACCTGAGCCCCTCACACTCTGCTGTGCATGGGGAACAGCTGCCTGAACTTCACATTCACATGCCCCAGTCTGCATGGGCAGCTGATCAGACACCTATGTGTCACACAAGTATCGTCTCCTATGGTCACATCTCCAGTGGCATGCTGAGCCCCTACCAAGAAACTCCACAGCAGTCCTGGCGACTAATCCACAGCACACTGACACAGAGGCAGACACCTGAGGGGTCAAATCACTGCGCACAATGTGTCAGCTGATACACGGGAGTGGGAGTACAGAGTGTATTGTATGGCCTGGAGTAGGCATGACTGTCCAGCCCCACATGAATGAGGGATGAGCCCTGGACTGTAGGCAGCTGGCTAAGTATGTGTGACACACGTCATATACATACTCCTGGGGCCCAAACATTGTTCCCACCCGCAGCATGGGTGTGTGCCAGATACCCCAGCCACATGTGGTGGATCAGCTCAGCAATTGGACCACAGATCAAAGTAACACGCTGAATACATGTCAGAATACAGGCATTGTGTAAGCAATGGACCCACCCATGATGCCCACCACAGAGTCAGGGAAACAGATGCTGTCTCCCACCTTGAGTCAAGCAAACTGCAAGGACACAGTCCTAAGTGACAGAATTCCCTGCATGTAAGGGCCACACCTGGGTATCAGATGAGGAGTGGGCAGTGCACAATAGAGGGACATGGCTCCTGGACAACATGACCGCTGTACTGTGGCAGTTTAACCAGGCCCGAGGAGGGCACATAGCATGTTAGACAGAGTACACAGTGCAGTCTTTGACTCACCCCTCCTTGCTGCTCTCTGGCCTTCAGCTGCCCATCCAGGTCTGGAAAGACCACCGCCAGGATCCTGAGCATGTGGGGGTCAGGGTCCGTGTTCCGCCCCTCCTGCGAGGAGGCGACAGCTTCAGCTGGACCCGTGCAATCCTCCGGGTCCAGCCCCGAAGGTCCTGCCACCTCTTTTGGCAGTTGCGGATCCGGCGCTTGTAGACCCCCACGGACCGGACAGCCCAGACGATGTCCTTCCATATCTCCTGCTTCCGATGGGCAGAAGCCTGTCAGGATGACAAAGTGATAAGGCCATTACTACACATGTAACATATCCGTGCATGACACAGTTGCATATACATGTCGCAATCACAGGGGCACATGGTGTACACAGGCAGTGCACGGCTGCCCATGGACAGTTTTCCAGAAGTCACTACATGGTATCATTCATGGGGAGTAAAACCCTGTTCAGAAGCACTGTCACTGCACCATACCTGTCCAGTGCAAGTCACTACACACTATGGGGGGTGACAACTACTCAGTGAGCCTGCTAGCCAGTGGCGTGCAGACTCTCAGCATTGCCAGTCAGACAAAATGCACATTCAGAAAGGCAGTGCACAGGACACTCACCTGCTCCCCTGGTGTCCCATACAGCTTGCTGTACTGTGGAAGTAGGCTGTCCAGCAGGGCCTGGTTCTCCTCAAGGCTGAAGGCTGGGGCTCTCTCCACAGTACGTGCCATTGCAGGGTCCAGAGGGGCAGAGACAGCAGCAGTGCAGTGGCAGATGTCGTCCTGGAGCATGTAGTGCAGGCAAGTGGGCTCTCAGGGGAACAGCCAGCAATATATATGTGCTGGAGAGGCAGATCCTGTCCCTTGTGTCCAAAGTGATAGGTCCAAGTCGTTTGCATCTTCTGAATCTGGCCAATCCATGGAATAGCAGCACCAAAACACGCCCACAGCATCCTTCAAATCTTCAACTTCATGACATACATGATTTTGAAACATTGTTGTGGGTGACCAACTGAATTCCCAGCAACCGACTCGTTCGAAATTCGAAAACGCGTCCGTTGCCAGGCAAGCCCATTGTCAATGGGTGCGCACCGATCGGTCCATTGCGGTTCAACGCGCACAGGGGTACAACGCGTACCCGCACACATTGAAGGCAATGGGCCGGCCGGAGGCACCGATCGGTCCATTGCGGTACAACGCGCACAGGGGTACAACGCGTACCCGCACACATTGAAGGCAATGGGCCGGCCGGAGGCACCGATCGGTCCATTGCGGTACAACGCATCACTGTACATGTGACTGGCATAGGTCAGCATGCCTGTCTCAGATGGACATATGCCAGCCACAGATAGCTCCCAGGGAGTGAGGGGCACACCTACATCACGACAGCCTGTCCAAACCTTATCATAAGGCATGTAAGGCTGCATTTCCTATTGTGTGTATGTTGGTGTACATGTTGTCCTGTGGGTGTCACCTGTGGGCAGCCACCCCCAGGCTGTGCACGTGTTCATGGGGACAGGATCCTGGGTGTTACGTGTACGTGACCACTGTGATGTGCAACTGTTCATATCTGTGCATGTGTCATGGTCACATTTCACAGTGGTGTTTGTGTATGTCATGTCACATACCCCGTGAGTCCCATGTGGGACGGTATGTTTGAGCCAGGGTGTCCCAGTGGCACAATAGTGATGGCCCTCCACAGTCTTTGTGCATGTAGTGTTTACAATGTCTCTGATTTCATGTGCACAATGGGAGACAGTCTCCACATCCACGTTGTGTGTGCATGGACTCTGATGTTGTGCGTGTGTGTCACAGACGTCCATGTCTGTCCTGCCATGGCAAGTGTGGCCACTACCTGTGGGGGTCATGTTTGTTTTGCTGTGGTGTACACATGATACTCCAGGTGATGCCAGTGTCCATGTGGCATTACAGGGTCCCTGGGAATGTACCTGTCGTTGAGCTGTGGTGCCTGGGGCACATCTGTCCTCACATGTCACTGTGGGGGGTGACTGTGACACGGCATCATGATATCCAATGGGCCAACCTGGGACAAATTGATGCCACCTGTAGGACCGTGTTGACAGATGTTGCCATGTATGTACCATACATGTCCTTCCGGTACTGCACACTTCATGTAGTTGTGCCTCATGATGATGTATGTTGGGATCTTGAGTGTGTTCAATGCCGCATATGTGGGGTGACTGACGATCTTGCTTACTTCTCCTCTGCACTGCAGGGCTCCTGATGTCCATCGGCCATTCCCAGACCTGGCAACGATGGTGGAACGGGACAGCATCCGACGGTACCGCTTCACCAGGCAGCTGATTGAGGATTTGGCAGTGCAGTTGTCCCCACATTTGCAGCCTGGCCGGCCGTATCCTACAGCGCTGACCCCCAAGGTGAAGGTGATGGCAGCCCTACACTTCTTTGCCACCGGTACCTTCCAACATACTGTGGCGTCTGCTGGTGGGATGTCACAGACCATGTTCAGCCGTGTGCTCCGCGATGTTTTGGCGGCAATGTTGCTCTTCCTGAACCGGTACATCTATTTCCCTAGACTGCGACGACTCACTGACGTGAAGAGTGACTTTTATGCCCTGGGGAGGATGCCGCATGTAATTGGCTCCATTGATGGGACACATGTGGCTTTGGTACCACCACAGGCCCAGGAGCAGGCCTACAGGAACCGCAAGCACTACCACTCGGTCAATGCACTGGTGGTGTGTCTTGCAGACATGACCATCACACACGTGTGTGCCCGTTTCCCTGGTTCAGCACACGATGCCTTTGTGATGAGGAGTAGTCGCATCCCCAGGATGATGGCACAGATGCAGAACCAGCGTGCCTGGCTTGTCGGTGTGTACTGACTTTGTGCCATTGTGTGTGATCTGATCTGTAGTATTCCGCCCACTTTTCCAAGTCAGCTGATGTGCACTTGTCTGTCCGTAGGTGACTCGGGATACCCCAACATGCCGTGGTTGCTGACACCCCTCAGGAACCCTGTGACACCTGCCCAGATGCGCTACAATGAGGCACATGGTCGGACCAGGAGAGTGATTGAGCGGACCTTTGGTCTCCTGAAGAGCCGCTTCCGCTGCCTGGACAAGACCGGAGGGTCCCTCCCATATGCCCCTGCGAAAGTGTGCAAGATTATCATCGTCTGCTGCATGCTACACAACCTGGCAGTGCGGAAGGAGTTGCCTCTCATCCAGGATGACGATGACCAACATCCGCCACCTGTGGAGGATCCTGGCCTGGACCAAGATGCCAGTAACGATGATGATGATGATGGTGATGGTGATGTCCGCACACAGCTCATCACCAACTTCTTTAGCTGAATGTGAGTATCCTGAGGTGTCATGTGAATGATGTGAGTTGGCATGATGTGTGGGTGGGGCTCTGGCGCTGTTGGAGTGTGTCCATGGGCTACTTGACTGGATGTGTGTTGCGATGTGTGGTTACAGGTGGGCTGTACTCCCCAACAGTGTTGACATGCTAACTTGGTTCTGGGTGGGTATCTTGTAACATGTATTGTGCATGAGTTTTGCTGTTCTGTCCTGTACTGCATTGCTTTTGACTGTGTGTCATTTCTGTCCTTCACAGGGTACTTTCAGATTCGTTTGGTCAACTGTGTCCACCGACGACGTGATTGCACATCCAGGCTGGTAGCTGTTGTGTCCCTACAGGTGATGTGCGCCACACCCATGGACTTCCTTCCGTCTACAGTTGTTGACTGCGTGCCCGCTACCAGGTGGGGTTACCTTGCATCTGTAGTGGTTATGGCATGTTGCTACTGTGTAATAAACCTGTGCTTCACTTAGTGATGTGCGTTGTCTGTGGTCACACATTTGACTGCCATTTGCTTACTGCACCTGTGGGCTACTTGACTACAACTGGGAATGGGTGTGGTGTCTGTGCATTGCACCGTCTTCCCTGGCAACATCAGTGTAGGCAATGAGTCAGATGGCCTAGGTGTGTATGTGTTGTGTAGCCCTGGTGGTGTGTCTCCCTCATATGTGTCACGTTGCCTTTACTCACATGCCTGTGTTGTCCTTGCTGTTGCAGTTCGCATACACAGTGTAATTTTGCAGTTCATCATCCCCATAACAGCACCCACGTTGGAATCACGACAGAGGCAAGTATGGTGTATTAGTGTGTTTATTGTGATACATTTGTGTAAATAGTGCATAGGATGTGTTGTGCTGTACATGAATCTTGCAATCCCAAGTTCCTAGGTGAATTGAAAGTCCGGGTAGACAGGATCCCCAGTATCGGGGCCACAGTTGTCTGACACATTGGTCCAACTTGTACTCCCCATGCAATGTGTGGGAGTAGTGTTGCCGTCAACAGGGTGAACAGTCTGTGCACAAAGGCGAACATCCAGAACAGGTTCAGGCTTCCTGGGAGTTGCGCTTGGCCATCGGCCTCTCACTTTCCCCTCCTCGGACGACCCCTCTTCTTGGGGGGGGCCCTCAAGTGCAGGCTGCTGCGGTGCAGGGGACTCTCCGCCAGAGTCCTCCTCCCTCCCTGTGGCAGTTGCAGTTTGTTCGGTACCAGATGTTGTTGGCACACAGGGAGGTGTGGACTGGTTGCTGTTCATCTGGCGGAGGCATTGTAAAATGTCCCTGTGCACCGCCGTCATCTCATGCAGTACATCCCACTTGGACTCCACGCGGGACATGTGTGAGTCCACACGGGACATGTGTGACTCCACGTGGGACATGTGGGAGTCCAAGCGGGCATGATGGGCAGCCTGCTGCTGTTTGATGTCTCTGAGGAGCCCCACTACCTGGCTGAGCTCTCCGGTGCTGGACTGGTACGCATCAGCTATGCGTACCAGTTGTGGGTCGTCATGCACACCAGCAACGTCTGCAAGCAGCGACCTCTGTCTCCCACCCCTCCCACCACCCCTGCTGACATGTGCAGTGTGTGCAGTTGCACGCACAGATAACCCTGGTCCACCTTGGGGGTTGGTGGTGGTGGTGGTGTCCATGGCCCCAGGTTGGTCCAGGGTCACTGCGCTGGTGTTGCTCCTTATTCTGTCCATGTCGGCAGGGATGGCATTCGTGGTGACAGTCGTTGTAGGGGTGGGTGCAGGGAGTGCAGCTGGTGGTCCTGCTGGTGCTGCAGCTGGTGGTCCTGCTGGTGCTGCATGTTGACTTGCACCGGATGTGCCAGGTTGTTCATCGTCCGAGGAGGACAGAGGCTGTACGACGCCAGTGAGCTCGGCATCCTCTTGAGCCTGGGACTGGGACTCCTCAGCGTCTGCTGCTGTGTCCCCATCATCACCTGTTTTTGGGAGACACAAACAATGTATGTCATGTTTCTGCAGGCATCAGTGGTTGACACACATGACAGTTGTGACTGTGCCTCTGGGTGCGGGCCTGTACAT
Organism: Calotriton arnoldi; assembly: GCA_963921515.1. Classification (NCBI taxonomy): domain Eukaryota; kingdom Metazoa; phylum Chordata; class Amphibia; order Caudata; family Salamandridae; genus Calotriton; species Calotriton arnoldi. The sequence continues at coordinate 2,503,506 of CAWUFW010001381.1, forward strand.
TGCATTGTCCTAAGTCGTCACAGTCAGGGGTTGATATTGGTGTGGCACATTGTCCTGCATTATTTTCGCATTTCTATGTATTTTCTGGGGTGTGAACATGGTCTGCATTGCTTGTGTTTGGTTGACAGCCAGACCTCCTTCCCACCCAGCCAGCCAGTCAGTTATCCCACCATGGAACGTGCTTGCGTTGCAGGGAGTGTAAGTTGTCTCTCAGGATGTCAGTCAGTGGTGTCCTGCTGTTTGTTGGTGCACAGTTGGCAGCAGGGCCTTGTGCTCCCCACAGCAGTAGCCAGTGTCAGCCATCTTGTGAGTCCTTCTCCACTCCCTGTGATGTGAGCATGGTTCAGGGTGGTGTTGATGGGACAGTTGTGGGGGTGAGCTATGTCTGTGACTACGACTCCCATCATGCCATTGCCTCCACCCCACTTGCCAGCATTCCCATACTTACTTGCTTTTGTGTGGAGTTCAGTGGGTGTGGGTGTGAGGGCAATGGCAAGATGGCTGACAGTGGTGTCCTGCTGTTGGTTGGTGTGCAGTACCCAGCATGCCCTTGTGCTCCCCACGACACAGCAACAGTGTCAGACATCTTTTATGGGCCTTTCCACTCTCTGTGGGATGTGCATGCGTGAGTGTGAGCTTGCTGGGCCATGTGGTGGGGGATGTAGGGCTGTGAGTACGACTCCCATCATGCTATTGCCTCCTCCCCCTTCCCAGCATGCCCATGCTTCCTTCCTTTTGACTCTGCTTCCCTGTGGGTTGGGCTGGCTGTGCTGACAGGATGGCTGGGAGTGTTGTCCTGGCAGTTGTTTGGCTAAGAGTCCCAAGAGTGTCCCTGTGCTTCACACAACATAACCCAGGGTGGTGGTGCTTTGTGGGATCTTGTGTTAGGATGGATGGCATTGCATTCTACCAGGTGGGTACTGTGGAGTTTGTGTTGGGGAGGGTGTGAGGGGAGGTGCTGGTGACTGCAAGTCCCCCTTCCCACCCAGCCAGCCAGATATCCCACCATGGAACGTGCTTGCATTGCAGGGAGTGGAAGTTGTCTCTCAGGATGTCAGTCAGTGGTGTCCTGCTGTTTGTTGGTGCACAGTTGGCAGCAGGGCCTTGTGCTCCCCACAGCAGTAGCCTGTGTCAGCCATCTTGTGAGTCCTTCTCCACTCCCTGTGATGTGAGCATGGTTCAGGGTGGTGTTGATGGGCCAGTTGTGAGGCTGAGCAATGTCTGTGAGTACGACTCCCATCATGCTATTGCCTCCACCCCCCTTCCCAGCATGCCCATGCTTCCTTCCTTTTGACTCTGCTTCCCTGTGGGGTGGGCTGGCTGTGCTGACAGGATGGCTGGGAGTGTTGTCCTGGCAGTTGTTTGGCTAAGAGTCCCAAGAGTGTCCCTGTGCTTCACACAACATAACCCAGGGTGGTGGTGCTTTGTGGGATCTTGTGTTAGGATGGAGGGCATTGCATTCTACCAGGTGGGTACTGTGGAGTTTGTGTTGGGGAGGGTGTGAGGGGAGGTGCTGGTGACTGCAAGTCCCCCTTCCCACCCAGCCAGCCAGATATCCCACCATGGAACGTGCTTGCATTGCAGGGAGTGGAAGTTGTCTCTCAGGATGTCAGTCAGTGGTGTCCTGCTGTTTGTTGGTGCACAGTTGGCAGCAGGGCCTTGTGCTCCCCACAGCAGTAGCCAGTGTCAGCCATCTTGTGAGTCCTTCTCACTCTCTGTGATGTGCGCATGGTTCATGGTGGTGTTGATGGGACAGTTTTGGGGCGGGCAATATGTGTGACTGCGACTCCCATGATGCTATTGGCTACACTGACTTGGCCAGCATACACAGAATTCCTTCCTTTGAGTGGTCTTTACTGTGTGTTGGTGTTGTTGTGGTGGCTACATGTGTGGATGTGTTTGTTAGTTCTATTTGTGCCACTGCCTAGCTGTAGTTGTGGTTGTGTTTGTACATGTGTTGGCACAGTTGGATGTGACTTTTTTGATGGCATGTGTTGTGTTTCTCTGACTGACATACACATTTTGGGATGATTCTGTTCTGGTTGCTGTGTGATTGCTATGAGTGCATGGTTTGACTCTCCCTTGACAGTGATGTGTGTGTGTTTTGTGGCAGTATATTGTGTACATTTGTTGTGTACTCACCAGGCTCTGGGATGTCCTCTAGTCCATATATGCTCACTGGCGGTAGGATGGCCCGCACCTTCTCCTCCCAGGGCCTGAGGTATATTGGCTTGGCAGGAGGGCCACTGCCGGTGTGTTGGCTGTTGATGTAGTCTTGCTTCAGCAGTTTCCGTACCCTCCTGCGCACGTCATACCACCTGTTCTGGATGTCGGTCTTTGTGCGCCGACATGGTGATTGGGCGTTCACCCTGTTGATGATCCTCTCCCACATCTTGGTTTTCTGCGACATGGGGGTCTGTTGGACCAATGTGCCAAACAGCTGTGGCTCTACCCTGAGGATCTCGTCTACCAGGACTTCCAATTCACAATCTAGGAACTTGTGATTCTTCTTGGGGGGCATGGTGATGGGTGGTGATGGTGAGTGATGTGTGTGTTGGTGTGCAGGTGAGGGTGTGTGAGTGTGTGTATGTGAGGTAGGTATTTGTTGGTGTGCTGCTGGTGTGTGGCTTGTGTGAGGGATGAGCTGTGGGTGTGTGGTTGCTTTCTCTTGGGTGCTGGCAGTGGAATGGCATTTGCAAAGGCTCATGGTAGTGATTTGTGTCCTTTATATAGGTGGAGTTGTGGGTGTGTCTTTGTTCTCTGTCCCCACCCCCCCCCCCAGTATTTATTGGCTTGGTAATTGCTTGTTTGGCCTTTTTTTGGGTGATTTTTCCTTTGTGTTGTTTATGTATGTTGGAAAAGTTCTTGTGACCGAGTCGGACCCTGCATTGGTCTCGTACGGTGTTTTCCGTTTCGTTCACGCTGTGTTTGTGCAGTTTTCTATGCTGCGTACGCGTCGGTCGCGGTGTTTTGTGTTGCTTCGGCTCGGTTTTGTATGCGTGTCGGTCGTACGGCCTGTCCTCCGTCCGACTCGTTCGTGGTTTTCGCGCCTTGCATCGTACTTTGCGGTTTGGAGTTGGCGTGTACGTTTCGGTCGGATTTGTTCCGGGTGCGTGTCGGTCGGTTGGATTCGCGTGTTTTTCCGGCCGGATTGCTATTTTCCGTGCGGCTCGGTCGGTCGACTTGGTTTCGTTACGTGTCGGTCGGATTTTTCGCGCCTTGCATCGTACTTGGCGTGTCGGGCGCCACGGGTACGTGTCGGTCGGTATTTTTTCCGGATCCGAGTCGGTCGGTGCTTTTTCCGGCCCGAATCGGAATCGACCCCTTTGTTGTTATGTATTCCCAGCAGCCTTGTACAAAATGTGTAGACAAAATCCCAAGAAGAGTTACTGAATAACAAACAACATGTAGAGCGTAATATTGAAAAATTTAGTAAAAACAAATGTTTTATATGTGGCTATGCAGGGCAAGTAGAGGCATCCTAAAATGTGTGAAACACAAAACTAAGGGAGAACCAAAGTGGGCCAAGAAGGGAAATCACTACACCCCCTCCTTGGTCATGAAAGCCACTCTGCTACTAACAGAATAAGAAAAACCAAAAAAGCCAAGCAAATTCAATGCGATAACAAAAAATAGGTTTTGATCAATGTCATTGAAACTTTAGAAAAGGGGCCGAATTAACTCGAAATGAAGGCACCCAAGATTTCTTCAACATAGTCATTGCGTTTTAAATCCAGGACGAATTCAGCTTTTGCAGACGATGATTCCGGAATAGCCCCATTCAGAAGTTCCAAAGAACAGAATTCAGTGCTTAATTTGTAAAAGTGCCCAAGGCTCTCCTCATAAGGCCACTGCAACTTGCACCACACATTGCCCCTGAATTGATGCCAATGATAGTAACACAACTACTAACCATCACATACCCACAAGTGTGACAATTCAGACTATTTCAGGTCCCCAAAGCTAAAAGAATGGCTTGGGTGGCAAATAATAGCCACTGTTAATGTATATTGAATTATTAATTATCTGTTGTTGTAGTCATCTCTAAATAAGCCAGAGAACACCACCATGTGGCAGACTGTAACAAGCGCCGATGTTGACATTTAAGTGCTGGTGCCGAGCACCGGAAACGACTGGTTCAAATAAGCACTGGAACAGATATGATCCTCGTTATCAGCTGATGCTGAGAAAGTATTTTCTAGTGCTGCATCTGTGTTATTAGAGCCAGAGTTCCGAAGTCTAGGAGGCATAGCATCCATTTCCCAAGAAGGGAGTGTCTCATAGCAGGCATCTTAAATCAACTGCAAGTTCATGAGACAGCTTCGAAAATGGGTCATTATCGGACTCATCAATCAGTCCATGTCCATAGGAACAGTCAATTGCATTGCAAGACAAACATCGAGTGTCCATTTGAAGGGACACCATAGACAATGAAACACAGGTTGCACGTAGGTAAACCAGGCGGGTCTGAAAGGCAACAACTAGTCAGTGTTCAGCTGCTGGAGCAATGGAGCACCGAGAATCGTATCATGCGATGCGCTCACGGCACAGCTGGACTGGTGGTAATTCCATGACCAGTGGGCTTCGAACAGAAACAGAACATCCATTGTGGAGAGCAAACATAGAACCAAAATGTTGCAAATGAGGAATAACACATAGAAAATGCTCCCAAAAACACTTGGAAAAAGAGAATGTATAAAATGTCTAAAGAGTTTCTGGAAGGTACTGACTAAGCCAGTTCCAATTGCTTTAAGAAATTGTGCTATACTGTCAGTATTGGATGCATTCAAAATATGATGCACAAGCTCGCCAAAATGCTGTGGGAGGTTGGTGTTTAACAGTTCAAAAATTTCTCGGGCAGATGCTATTGCCTCATCTTTTTGAAACAATAAGGCTAGCCTTCAGAGTTGGAATGGATATGGATATCCAAGGCACTCTCCTGTTAAACAATGGGGCCGATCCATTAAATATTGAGCCAATGATCAATTCTATAGAGTAAAATTGTAAATATGTATTACTATTTACAATTTTGAAAAATTATCTATTGTCTTGTAGGAATATTAAATGTTATCCTTGCAATGTACAACACCTTCCACCTATTGGTTTAAATTGGAATAGTAGTAGTAAATATAAACCCTTTAGTGTCCATCACCTCTCCCAAAGTGGTTTAGATTGGAGTGGGAATAGTAAATGCACCACCTTTTAAGGCATATTTTTCAAAAAGTCATGAAGCGCAGCACAGCAAGTCACCTTGCTGCGCTGCGTGACAAGGAAAGGGCAGGAATCTGCAGAAAACAACACACAGAGAAAGAGGAAAAACAAGAAAAAATAAGAATATTTGTCCTTGTTACACCTCCCTTGGTTTCGATGCCTTCCCAGGTCTACCACTAATGGAAAATCTGGAAAAACACTAATATCCATGGATCTTGCATGGGAACACCCACATACCACCCATGGAATGCCTCCCTGGGGCAGAGTAACACAACATAGGCATTTGCTCTGTGTTGAGTCAATCCAGATTTATCAAGCCACTCAGGGCCATGCAAGGTGGACTTGCGTAGCTTGATAAATCGCACTTAAGGGTTGTGTTGCTTTTGATCCCCGTTGCGTGGCACACAAGTGATGCAACCCTGTGATATATATGCTCCTTAGTGTCCAACACCTTCCTCAAAATAGTTTAGATTGGAGTGGGCATAGCAAATCTAACCACCTTTAATATCAAACACCTCCCTCAAAATGGTTTAGATTGGTGTGGAAATCTTACATTTAACCCCTTAAGCGCCAAAACCCCTTTTCCAAAATGGTTTAGACTGGAGTGGGAATAGTAAATCTATCCTTTTTAGTGTTCAGCACCTTCCTCAAAATGGTTTACGTTGGAGTGGGAATAGTAAATCTAACCTCATTAGTGACCAACACATTCCCCAAAGTGATTTAGATTGAAGTTGGAACAATGAATGTTACCCTTTCAATCAATCAATCAGAGTTTTTGTAAAGCACGACTAATCACCCGTTAGGGTCTTAAGACGCTGGGGGGTGAGGGGCGGGTTTCTGCAGTTTAGTCGAAGATCCAGGTCTTGAGGTCTTTTCTGAATTGAGGCAGTAATGGTTGTTGCCTGAGATGTAGAGGAGGGAGTTCCAGGTCTTCGTGGCGAGGTATGAGAAGGGTTTTCCTCCAGCCGAGGTCTTCTGGATCTGTGGGACAGCGGCCAGTGCCAGTTGGGTGGAGCGGAGATGTCTGGTGGATGTGTAGAAGAGGCGGTGGTTGAGGTATGCAGGTCCAGTGTTGTGGAGGGCTTTGTAGGTGTGCATGAAGAGCTTGAAGGTGATTCTTTTGCTGACCAGGAGCCAGTGAATGTCTCTCATGTGACTGGAGATGTGGCTGAGGTGGGGGATGGCGGAGGCGTTCTGGATGTACTGCAGTTTCTTTTGTAGTTTTTTGGCAGTGCCGGAGTAGAGTGCGTTGCCGTAGTTGAGCTTCCAGCTGACAAACACCTGGGTGACCGTTCTCTTGGAGTCATTGGGGTTCCACTTGAAGATCTTCCAAAGAACGCAAAGTGTGTGGAAGCAGGAGGATGATACGGCATTGATTTGGCTGGTCATTGAGAGTGAGGAGTTGAGGATGATGCCGAGGTTATGTGCATGGTTGGTGGGTGTAGGGGGGTACCGAGTGCAACGGGCTACCATGGAGTTATCCCATGCTGAGGGAGTGGTGCCCAGGATGAGGACTTTGGTTTTGTCGGAGTTGACTTTGAAGCAGCTCTCCTTCATCCAAGCGGCTACTGCCTTCATCCCATTGTAAAAGTTGCTCTTAGTGGCTGTAGGTTCGTTGGTGAGGGAGAGAATCAGCTGAGTGTCATTGGTGCAGGAGACGATGTTGAGTCTGTGGTTTCTGACAATGGCTTCAAGCGGGGCCATGTAGATGTTGAAGAGGGCGGGGCTCAGTGAGGAGCCCTGGGGAACATGGTACTTAATTCTTTTTCAAACATACATGTCTGATGCACAGTACTGTACAAATCTTTATAATGCAATTTTGTAGAATATATTAATTAGTACCTTTTATTATATATAGTTATATTTTAATAGTACTATTTAATTCATACTTTACATATATATTTGTTCAATATGTTGTTTAAAATATTTTAAACATTTTAATACATTTTTACATGCATTTTTTAATACTTTTTATTACATTTTTTAACATCCCAATTGAGTTCCATAGGAAGATATTGTCCATTTTTATTTTCATTGCTACCCAGTCAGTCAGTCAAAATTGCTTTATTCAATCAATCAAAATCATAAAAGCATATAAAATACATACTAATCCAAAAAGATAAAATATGTAACATTCATCGACCATCAATAGTAAAATACAGGGCTAAAAATTCCATGTTAAAATAAACAACGTACATAGTTAAAAAGGAGAAAATCTACTACACAAGAAAATTGATACAATCTTAAAAACATCAGGTGTTTGGTGAACGACAGAAGAACACATAATAGATCAAACACATAAAGAATTACTTTCTATTGTTTCTTGCTCTGACTGCTGCGACTAAAAACTAGCAATATTAAAAATTTCCCAGGGCTGTTCAACATCTGCAGATACACTAGGGCCGGTCTAAAATGCAAGAAGCCTTTGTTTTTTAAAATTGGAAAAATAAAACGCATTTGCAGTTGCAGGTAGTGATCGCAGAACATCATAAAGTGCATAGTGTCTTGCCTTGAGAAATTGTCGCAGGAACAAGGGCCCAGATCCTCTTGCCTGCTCCAACCCAAGGGCTCAGTCAACAAAAAATGTAGGAGGTTAAACCTCAATCTAGTCAATAGAAAGCGATGTCTCAGTTTAGTGACTATATCCAAATAGGGCTCTAACATACTTGAAGTTTTTAAGATCTGGTGGGTTCAGACTGTAGGCTTTAATAACTCTACAGCCTCTCTTTCTGCAGTTGCAAAACGCAAAAATGCAGACTTTCCCCAACCCACATCCCTTTTACATAATTTTTCTGGTTTATCGAAAACGTCTGGGCGACCTAGTTTCCTTGCAGGACTTTTCACGTAATTAAGCCATGGGATCCTATCAGCCCAGTCCAAAGTCATACAATTTCTAATGATCTTCCTGTTTAGTTCTAATTCTGGATTATACCAGATCGAGATCCATTTGAGAAGGGGGGACATTTTAATTACATCGGTCACATAGCCAATTCCCAGTTCTTCATGTATTATATAAGAGGATGTGGATTGGGGGACTGAGAGCAGGTTTCTTAAGAATTTGTTTTCTACAGTTTGAATCTCAGGACAATTTATGAACCCCCAGATGTCAGAGCCGTAATTGGCAATGGCTATACACTTAGATTTATATACATTAAGCATTGCCTTCATAGGTTTTGCGCCCAGTCTACGAGCAAAGTCAAGTATTGAACATGCAGAACGGGCCATGGCAGTTCTTTTTGCCCTCCTCTGTGGGACCCAAGAACACTTCTTATCGAATAAGACACCAAGGTACGGGAATGAGGGGACCCTGGTTATTTCATTTCCATCACAACCAAACGTCTTAATTTTGCTGGTCTTTTCTCCCAGACTCATAGCATGTGATTTAGAAAAATTTACATTTAGTTCCAGAGAACCCATAAAGTCGGCAAACGAGGATAATAGGTGCTGAAGCCCCACGGCAGTACGTGCCAGTAGGGCCGCGTCATCGGCGTAAAGCAATGCTGGGATCAAACGATCCCCCACACGAGGAATATCCTCGGCCGCTCCACACAAGACCAAGTCTAACTTGTTAATGTAAAGAGTGAATAACAGAGGGGCCAGAATACATCCCTGTCTGACTCCTCTTTTTACATCTATCTTCTGTGTCAAATTACCCACTTGGTCAAATCGTACTGCGGCTGAAAGATCACTATGCAGGTCAGATAAAAAGTACACTATATTTTTGTCCATACCCATTGCTAATAACGATTCCCAGAACTTGGATCTATTTACTCTGTCAAACGCCGAGGATAGATCCATAAACGCAATGTGGAGGGTCAATTTTTTGGCTACAGTATACTTTCCTATTAAAAGGTAACGATTAAGACACTGATCCAAGGTGCTTCTACCTTTCCTGAAACCGTATTGGATGTCAGACAATATGCCACGATCGTCAATCCATCCGGTTAATTTATTTAACACCACCCTCCCCATCACCTTGACCGTGGAATCAATCAGGGATATGGGCCTATAGCACCCTGGGTCCCCTCTGTCTCCCTTTTTAAAAACCGGAACAATGATTGATGTAGACCAGTATTTGGGCATTCCCTGTTCACAAGCCGCATTTAAAACATTAGCCAATAGTTTAGCCCAAAGAGAAACGTCTGATTTAAAAAGGTCGACTGGAACCCCATCTGGACCTGGGGCTTTATTACCCGTCATTTGACTTATGGCCACAGCCACTTCTTGCTCCGAAAAATCCATATTGTATTCAGTAATCGAGCACGAAGGTCTTATAGTCACCTGGTCATGCTGGCTGTCATAGATATGTTTAAAATGGTTGAACCAAAGTTCTTCTCGGATATTGCACTCAACAACATTGCTCTCAAGGCCAGAAAAAAAGGGTCTATTTACAATTTCCCAAAATTTGGAACTGTTCTTGATTACATCAACGGACATCAGGTCTTCCCAGGCTTCTTGTTTAATTTCCATTTTGCATGTGTGCCTGGTCTGATTATACTCTGCCCTTGCCCTAGCTATTAGACTTCTGTCCTGGGGTTTCTGTTTTATGGCACGTAATAATTTCTGGTGGGTGGAAGTACATTTATGATAAAACCACGTCTCTACTTTACAGGTGCCACTTTTATTAGGTAAAGAGAGGGCGCTAACTACTTGATTACATATCCTGTCAAAGGCTGCGATAATCACCGCGCCCCCCAGTAAACTATCTTGACAGATAGTAATCTCATTCCCCACGGTATTTAACAAGTCACGTAGGAAAGAGTCTGGGACCACCTTGGCCCATTTCAGTCTACGGCCTTGGTCCCTAGTTTTAATTATGGAGGTCCTGGATCCTAATTCTGCAACATCTGTGATTTTTAAACAACCTTTTAAGCTGATAACAATGGGATTATGATCACTATATGGGGACCATCTCGCGGTATAGTCCAAAACCATGGGAATCAGAGTGGTGTTAACAAATATGAAATCAATAGTGGAAAACAGGCCCCTACCTTTAAAAGAAGGGATCCCCACACCAACTTCTGCTGTATTTGGGAGGGCCAACCCAAAGTCAGCTAACAATTCCTCTAAGAAACCCCCTTGGGGAGAGTGTTCAAAGTGAATATCTGAGTTACCCCCTGGCCCCAGTTCATCAAAAACCTGACACCTTTTATCACACAAATGAATATTACAATCTCCAAGTAAAATAATTAAAAACTGGTTAACTTGATTCTCCCTGTAATGGTCTAAAAAGCGATTAAGACTGCATAAATGTTCATTTACAGATTCCTTCTGAAATGAATTATAAAAATTTAGAACCAATATTTTCTGGGCGTGTAGGGGGCTAACCTCAACCGCTAGGCAGTTACCGGACCCTGTGTCCAGTTTGCGGTGACTGCCCCTCACTTTAAGGGAGATCATCGTTAATAGACCGCCCCTAGCACGGCCTACAGCCGAGGTTTGGGCCACCTCCTTATAGGTTGCATAACCATCCAACCAAAAACTATTTTCGGGGTCCCATGTTTCCTGAAAGCCCAATATGTCGTAATCCCTGAGGGGAACAATCCACTCAGGGTCATCCTTCTTCGCTTTGAGACCAGCTAAATTCCAGCTCAGAATATTCAAAGGGTCGGCCCCCTTTTCCATTGCCGTTATCGGGATACTAGGGCTAGAGGTGTTCTGACTCGGGGACATCTGTACCAGTGTGTCATTATGGCTAATTAGTCAGTCATTAACATCTAACTGACTCAATGGCGCAAATCTATTGGCCAGTTCTAGTGCGTCCCCCCGAGGCCTCAAGTCGGGAACAGTCCCAAGTATTTGGGAACTCATATAATCTTGGTTTTGGGGCTGATTAAGAGTATGCTTCTGCTTCGCCCGATACATACTACTCTGCCCCATATGAGTCCTTTCTGGATTTTCTGTGGGGTTTCATCCTCGATATGTTAAACTCTCAGTAATATAGCTCGTGGGTGGACGATAAAAAAAACCCAGAGGAAGCGCTCTAATCTCACCCGGTCCAGGGGTACCAGACACTTTAAACAAAAATGTTGCTACATTAATCTGGTTAAAATGAATGACAACGCAATCTCCCTCAGTTGACTTCACACCCTGTCCAACCCACCTCACACGTCTAGCCATGATGATATGAGATGCAGCTTTAGCCCCTCCATCTGGGATCCTTGTGCACCAGTGCTTGACCTTACGAAGCAGGCCATCTGTGGATTCACTCACATTGATTTTTAAACAAGGGACCCCTACTAACACAGCTGTCAAAGGTGTGGCCTCTGGGAGTAAGTGAAGCCTGCATTGGTTTTCTTGTACCTTTAGGGACTGGTTATGCTGATTAAGCTGCACTTTCTTAATCATGGTTACTGGCTGTGCGCGCTGTGAGTGTAACCCCTAACAACTGTGAAGGGCAACAGAGAGTGGTGTGTTGTTGTTAGTAGCTAAGTTGTCAAAGTCTAATGTAGGACACCCTGGGTGTACGGTCTCATTTTGGGTCCCAATGGGCAACTCTGTTTCTAGTGGGCCTGTAACGACTCGGGCCTTCAGACCCACCTTGCTCGGGGCAATATCCACATGCATTCCCTCATTGGGGGACCTTATTTGGCTTAGATGCTCATCTATAGAGGACAATTTAGTCAACATTGGCTCCAAAACATTTTTAAAACAGTTCAGCAAATCCACTTTAAGTGCCCCCAAAAGAGACTCAAGATATAATTGAACAGTTTTATCCACGGCGGTAGCAAGATGGGATTTAAGCCCGTCTTCGCTGCCAGGCGGACCAGTACACACCGAACCATTCTTCCCCTCGGCACAGGATCAACAGTATTTATACCCTATTTCGGGCCCTTTCTGCGTTTCCTTTTAGGTATAGTCCCAGATCCAGATCCAAAGGTAGAAGTGGCTCCTCTCTCCTTTCGACATTAGCCAAACCAGAAACCAGATCCAAGGCCTTATGCTGAATGACACAGTCCCCAGCAACAATCAGCTCCTCCGTCACCCCTGACTCGGGGACAGGGTTAACGTCACTAAGTGGGTCGGTGGTTAAGCTGAGTAACGCTTTGTCCATTCCGGATCCTCCCCCTATGCCCAGCTGTTCCTCGACTACATGTAGTTCCTCATTTATTGCCCCGACTGCTGTCGTCAGATAAGACATTATGGAGGCACAATTCCTGGGTATTTTTGCCTTTACTTTCCCCCCCTCAGGATTAGGAGGTAGTTTTCGCTTACCCATATTATGTTATGTTGCGGGCGTAAGAGACCTGGCCCAGTCCAGTCTCTGCCGGACGCTGACGGGTGCAGACGGGCCCGCCCTTGGCCTGGGCTTCACCCGGGCACGCCCACGCGCGTCCCACGCTGCGGGAGCCCGCGCCGCTATTTAAAGTGCCTCCGGGTGCGAAATGCTGTCAGGCGTGTCGGTGGCCGCAGGGGAGGCTGGGACTGATGGTCCTTGTCCCCCTCCTCCTCCTGTGGCAGCAGGCAAACAAAGGAGCAGTGAACGTGCTTCCCGCGCTGCGGGAGCCCGCGCCGGTATTTAAAGCACCTCCGGGCGCGAAATGCTGTCAGGCGTGTCGGTGGCCGCAGGGGAGGCTGGGACTGGTGGTCCTTGTCCCCCTCCTTCTCCTGTGGCAGCAGGCAAACAAAGGAGCAGTGAACGGGCTTCCATTGTACTCTATTAGTGTCATTTTGGGGTGGGTTTCATTCGTGTTGGCCGTGGTTCCCTGTTGCTGTTCAAGGGACATGGTAAGATCTTATTAAAGTTGTATTTAGGGTTTTAGAGGTAGGGGGCATCTGGGTAGGTCTAGTTAATGTGGGTTATGGAAAAAGTTTTATTTGGTAAGTTTGTTTAGTGGTAGTTTATTTTGCGCTGTTATGTAGTGTAATACGGTAATTCCAACTATAGTTTGGTAGTAGTAGTCTGTAATTGCACTTATAGTTATGTGTTGTAGTAAGTTTGTAGCATGACACTGTTATGTTTCTATTGTACTTTGGATGTATGTTTTGTGAGGGTGGGTAGGTTAAATTTTTTTACAGGTTATGAAGTCAGAGCGGAATGTTTGAAGCTAATTTTTAATGCTTTTAAAAAACAAATTAATTTAATTTAAACCAACATTATTTTTTAATTTCCTTAATTTTTCGGCTTGCCTGGACAGTTTTTTACTTAAAAGATTTTAGGTTTTTTATGGATTTAATGGCTGTTTAATACTTTGGTGGAATTAATTTGGACACTTCATTTTTGCTTTTTTGGGGTTTTTTACTTTTTATTTTTGTGGATTTGGATTTAGTGAGGTGGAGATGAATCAAGAACTTTAGCTACACAACTGTAAAAGTGATATTTTTTATTTATTTTTGGGTGAGAAATGCTTTATTTTAATATGCATATGTATTTTGCTTTTGCTACAACTGAAAAGTTTTCTATAGTATGTGTGTATTTTAAATTTTTCAGCTGCTTTGTATATTTTTTACATGGCATCTTTTTCATTCTCCTAGTAATATTTTCAATTAAATATAAAATGTAATGCTTTCTAACAGTTTTTTTTCTACTTTAATAACATATTTTTGTTATAGACTATGTTATGTTAGTCTGATATTTATTTTAAAGTGTTTATGTTTTAGTGGTGTTAGGTTTTGCAAATGTTTTGGGGGTGGAGCTAGCTGCCATGCCATGAGCAGCAGCGTTACAGAGCTCTCCCATTCCCCCAGGGCCTTCCTATATTATTTGCTGCCAGGGCCCCACCTGCATGTGCAAGGCTGCCAGATGGGGCCTGGGGAACGAGCAGTGGACTGGGGACTCCAAGGGGCTGTGTTTCTGTCTTCTGCAGTGGCTGCTGCTGCTTCTCACCATCCAAGATGGCAGCTGCGAGGTGATCATGTCTGCCATATACAGCCGAGGGTGGCAATGGTGCTCGAGTGGGTCTTTTGGCAGATGTGCGTCCAGAGGACCTGTTCAGTGTTGGAGGGAGCTGCGCAAGTGGCCTCCCACTATTTTTGTGAGCTGTGCTGCTAACTGTTCATTGTAGTGGGTGGTGCACTGTGGAAGAGCACTAAGGAGGAGATGAGACTGACATATGGCCTTACCACTCAGTACCTGGTAAGGACGTCGCTTTCTTCATTTACCTCCCCTCGCTGATGCTGTGTCCCCCCTTGTGCCTTCTGTGGCTCTCTTCTCTCTCCCTGCTATACGTCTCTTGCCGGCACTGTGGACTGCTGCTTAGTGGCCCATATTGAGTGGGGGCACCCGTCCCCTTGTTTCTTGGACCTCACTGCTTGGAATCATACACCTTTGTTCCTGGGGGTTTGCATGCACATACCATCTGGTGGGGGCTACCCATGATGCACTTGGTGGATTAGTTAACAGCACTGGCCCCCCCTCCTTGGTTGATAACGCTTCTGCACACTGCTCTGGCAGCCCTCTCTCTGGCTGTACGCTTGTACCTAATGGGCTGTCACAAAATCCTTTCCCACTCCCCTATTACACTTTTGGGCCCGTGACTGGACTGCTGTTTGGGAGCTGGGCACTTGGACTTGTGAGGACCCCTTATCTGGAGAGGCTGTTTGTTCCTTGTTTCCTTTACTTCTAATCTTGCCCCTCCCGGCACGATGGGATGCACACACAAGCCCAGAGTGGATCCTCCAGTGTTCCCTACTGCAGAGGGAAGCGCGATTCCATGCCTCCCTTGCGAGTACTGACCAGGGACATGATGCTGGATACAAGCTGGATGCTATCCTTGCTGTCATATACTACATGAAGGAGGCGCTGGAAACTAAAATTGACTCACTCATTCTGGATCTGAGCCTCTTGCGGTACGACCACCAGAAAATGGCTGATCAAGTGCACACAATAAAAACTAACTCCTGTCACAAAAGAGCACACTTCTACCCTCACCACCATGTCTGAACATATCAGAGCCCTTGAGAATAAGATTGAGGACCAAGAGGGCAGAGCCAGACACAACAACATTAGACATTTTGGATTGCCAGAGAACATTGAGGGGAGGGCTCTATGGTCACCTTTCCAGAGGATTGGCTGCAGAGGTGGTCAACCCTGAGGGTCTATTCTAATTCTATGCCCTTGAGAGAGCACAAAGGGTGCTGTCTCACCCCCCTGTGCCTGGCGCACTGCAGAGGCTGATTGTTGCCTATCTTCTTCACTTCTGAGATCATGATTCCTTACTGAGACAGGCGTGCACTTCTGGACCCTTCCTGGCAGAAAATGTGCAGGTATCAAATCTTCAGTTTTACACAATAGCAGGTCAGCAGCTCAGAGCATCTTTCAAAGCAGGGAATAAAAGGCTTTGTTATCTGTCCATTTCATTTACACTCTTGTTCTTGGCCACACTGTGGGTACAATTTAAGGTAAATCAATCTTCTTAAATAATCCCTCTGATGTCTGGGACTGTGTTCACATGTGCAATACTCAAACCTGCTAGGAGCAGCTGCTGGATATCCCTGCACCCTTCAGGCACAAACACATCTGATCGAGGAGGCACAAAGATCTTCAACCCTAACAACAACTAGCCTGGGCTGACATGGAAAAAGCTCTGTCTTCTGCTGCACTGGTGAGCACCACTGCTGCGTGGAGGGGAAATGACACCTCCTCTGTCGATGACTATGGCTTTGGAACTGAGAGTGTCCCTGGCTCAGACTCGAGTGTCTTGCTTCCCGGGATTTCACCTAGAACTGCAAATGACAATATCTAATGGTCCCTCCTCTCCGCTCCTCTCCCCTCCTCTCCCCTCATGCTCCCCTTGGGGACTGGGCACTTATTAGATCTCCTTATGCATGCTCGACTAAAGCTATCAATAATCCTCTGTGATGGTTATGATTCACGGTGGGAGGCCCTGGAGATGGGGCCAGTTCTATTCTTGCTAAGTGATTACTTCCCCCTCTTCTAACACACATGGGCCCACACCCTCCAAAGCACAAGAATGAAGCTTACCTACACAAGGGACCTTCCCCTTACAGCTTTGTTATACCTCCCCTTGAGTGTGACTGATCGGGCTGCATAACTGGGTCAAAAGGGGCATGACCGCTGACTGGTATACAAACAGACAACTGCTGAGCTTCCATGACCTCCTAGAGGAGTTTGCGATTTCCCTGAAACACTTCCTACAGTTGGATGTGGTGGCTTCTTCCATGCAGTGTGCCTCAGGAGATGTTAACCATGAGCCTATAGAACATGGTTGCTTGAAAAATATCTGTACCATTACTGATCACATACGAGCAATTACTCTCCTCAATCGATCACTCTTGGCTCATGCTAAGAGCAAGTTGACTGGGCAGCATGAGTGATGGGCCACTGATATTGGCCTAACACTTATGGATACTGACAGAACTAATATCCTAGTGTACACCTCTTGCACCTCCTGCAATTCCCGATTTCAATAAATCATGTATTATTATTTTAAAAAGGTGTATCTGACTTCCAAATAGGTAAACCTCATGTTCCCTAGAGCACAGGCGGTCTTGTTGTCAGCTGAAGGGGGCGTTGTTTTACCATATGGTGTGGGAATTTGCAGTTTTTACGTCCTACTGGGATAGAGTCATGAACCTTATTGACGTCTCCTCTACTCACAACTTTGACAATACCCTCTGCAGTCTGCATGTTGGGACTGTTCCCTAAACCTGAAGCCAAACTAGTAACCACAAGATTCGCAGGCCTGACAAGATCTTATCTTGGCCTGACGACAGTTGGCTATGTTTTGGAAGTCTCCCTTGGGCCCTACCCTTAGGGAGTGGATGAACTGACTAAATAGGCAGAAAGTGAGTGGGCTTTGCTGAACTCTGAGGCACAAAGGGGTCTGCGCAGTCCCAATCATGCAACGGCGAGGGAGGCAATTCTCCGGGACTGCCTGCTCATAGGCGTGGAAGGGAGGCTGTGTTCTCCCTCTGAGAAGAAATCCTCTGAGGAGTAGCATCTTGATACCTGCTAGCTCTGGTTCCCCTGACTTGTCAAACAATCTGTCCCAGTCTGTATGGTGAGGTTTGGTCAAAAATCGATAGAGTCCATCCCCTGGAGCCTGCTCTCCTTTTTCACCCTCCCCCCAGCATTTCTTTGGACTATCCATAGTTTGGAACCACCCCGATGATATTTAGTTCAAGAGTTTGGTATTGTTTCTGGTTGTCTTGTTCCCTTCATCCCCCCTTCACCCATATGTCAGATCTGTTCTTCTTAGATGCATAATATTTATTTATTTGCCTTGTTACTTTTACTGTTGATTTCAATATGCACTATGTCATTTCTTTTTTCAAAAGGATATGTTATATCTAAAAACCTATATGTTTTATAAGCATTTTGTTCTATTTTAGTTGTGATTATATTGGAATGAAGGTGGTTTATAATAGTGATTTAGCTATCATTTCTAGGTAGTCAATTTGTTTGGTATTTACAAAGTGTTTCAATTATAGCATTTTGTACATTTCCCTGGTTTGTATGGTTATTTTAGGTTTCTTTTGGTTACCTGACTCTTCTCTCCTTAGTTGTTGGTGGCTTTGTTCTTTTTAGAGGGCTTCTCTGAATTTGGAGTGTTGGCTCGCTTCTTCCTAGAGTGGTTTAGAAGGCACTGTGTCATCCATCCACTGCTTTGTTGGTTTCGGCTTGTTAAACCATGGTGCTGTCGTAGACATTCCACCATAGTAATTTGGGTTGGTGTCTGTGTCCAGTGTGTTGCGGTGCAGTCTGCCAACCCAAGTGTCTTCAAATTACTCCATTAATGGACTTAGCTAACCACTACAAAATGCTAATAGAATTCCCATTTTGAAATAAAATGAACAAAAACTATGGTCCTGATTTAGATCTTGGCAGACTGGTTACTCCATCACAATGGTGATATCCCGTCCACCGAAATATAAACCCCATTACATCCTATTGGATTTATATTTCAGCGGATGTGATATCCGTCACCTTTTTCATGGAGTACACCCTCTGCCAAGATCTAAAACAGGCCCTATATCTGTTCTCTATATCTGTTACAGGTACATATGCCAGTGCTATTATTTTTTTAATTTTAAAGGGAAACTGGGTATTTGCTGCATGTTCTGCACTTGGTGCAGCATTTTGCTGCTCTTTCCAAATACTTTCATTAAACTGGTAATAGTGGCCTTTAATAGCTGGGTGTAGGTATAGTTTGTATTGTTTGTATCATTGCCTGTTCAAAGTCTATTATAGTTTTGCGTGGAGAGTTGTTCCTTTGATATGAGTTAAATGTTCATAGTAAGTTGAACTTTGTGAGGCAGCAGTGCACAAATGAGGGGTAAGCTAGTGTTATGGTATTCATCATACGTGGTGTGTATCTCTTTGAACGGTGGAGGGCATTTTATAGAAGTTCTGTCCATCATGAACATTTCACATTCGCTCAGTCTTATGAGATTATTTTCAGTTGCAAATATAATTATTATTTTGTTGTTATTCTGGTTGTCCGTGGGAGAAAAGGGTCTTCATTATGTGTAGTGGTTAGAAGTTCTGGAATCTGCGTGTCTTGATATCTTCTGGGGGCAGCAGGTGTGTAACTTGTGGATTTTATTAGTAAGTGATATTTGTGGTTTTAAAAAAGGGATGGCAGATAGTTGACTTGAAATGTGTGCTTATACTTTAGGGAGTATGGGGCTGATTACGATGGCGGGCGGACTTGGTCCGCCCGCCACCGAAGCAGTGATTGGGACCGCCCGCCAGACATGCAGCGGTCCCACCACTGTGATTAGGATGCGCCCGCCATAATGGCGGGCGCATCCTGGGCCTTTAACATGGCGGGCGGTGCTGCTGGCTGCAGCACCGTCCGCCATGTTAAAGGTGCTTGCACTGCATTTCCCTGCACCACATGGCAGGCACCACGCGATCGCTGCACTTGGTACCCCCAAGTGCAGCGACCCCCCCCACAACGGCCCCCAATCCCCGCTAGCCTTTCCAGGCCTCTACACAGACACATCCTAATATGGCGGACAGTGCCTGCTAGGCACCGCCACCATATTAGTGGCCCTGCTCCGCCCACCAGGCAATCGGTGCGATTGCCACCGGCGGAAAAGCGGCAGACGGACTTTGCGTCCGCCACGATACCCACCGCCATCCCAATGCGGTGGCGATCGTTCCGCCATAGTAATGAGCCCCTATGTCTTTTAAAATGTTAGTAGTGGGCTCTTTGGAACTAGTGTTTACTTCTTTTAAACCTTGAAGTACATGCATTACTTCTATCTCTGTTACATTTGGAGGGTGGTTGTGTTCCATAAGATTAGTTAGAATATAGTTTTGCATTGTAGCCCTTCCATTACAAGCTTTTGCAAAACATTTAGTACCTTTCCAATTTATGTTCTTGTATGTGTCTTGTTAGTTTCTTGAAGTCTTCCATCTGGTTTTAATTTGTGCAGTCCAGCTGAGTGTCATTTTCTTACAGTTGTGAAGTATTTCCTGTGGAAAATAGGGAAGTGTTGTGCTCTTTTCATAGTGTTTTCTTGATTATATTTATATCTTTGAACAACAATTCAAAACACAAAGTTGTCAATAAAATTTACAGTAAAAAACTAACTAAAACAGTTGTTACTTTTTATAATGGATGCTAATTAGAGTTTCTGTTTAACTTTGAAATATGTTGTGGCTAATTAGTATTTCTATTTTTATTTTAAATATGTGCATGTGTTGCATTGTTGTATTATTATTATTTTTATTATTATTATTAATAATTATTAATATACATCATATATGTATTTCATTTATTATAATGGGTGCTGTAATATTTTTGTTTAGTGAAATAATGTTTATTTTTATGAAATGTGTTTATTTTTAATAATAAATGTATGGTGAATATATATGGTTGTATAAGTGAACAATTTTATCTTTCATGTCTTAATGTATTTTTTGTGTAGTTTATTTATTGTTCTTTGTGTATATATTTAATTTATAAGAGGGGTTTATGATGTAAATATTTTATTCCTTATATTTTGTGACATTATTGCAGTCAATATATATATATATATATATATATATATATATCACGAAGAAATCCCAATGTTACGACAAGCACTCCGGCGCAACACACATATATATATATATAATTTTTATTTATTTATATTGTGTATATATTTAAATAGAAGTTGATATTTTGTCTTTCGATATTTGTGTGCTCAATACTATTAAAATTTGATATTTTTGATTAAGTATAGTATGGTGATATTTTTGTAATCAATATCATTTTGGCAATATTTTGGGAGTCAATATTGTTTTCCTCGATATTCTGTCATGGAATCATCTGCAAAAGATAGAGTATTGGCTGGCATGTTTCAAGCAGGATGCTGACTGAGAAATCCTTGGGTATCTTTAAAGTAAACAAGCAGTGTGGTTCTTTTAGGATAGGCGTAAGATTTTAAAAATTTGTTTGCATGAAGGACCATGACAAGCTGTTCACCAAGTCAGAATCTGCTTTTTATTCAATTTTTTGTAGTGTTTGTTTGCAAAGCCAAGAGACCTGAGTCAAGGTGAACACGTTGCACTCTTGAAAAAACATTGGGGAAACTCAAGAAAATATATCATCAAGCCAAGTCCATAATCATTATGAGTCCAGATATTTGTTTTTAGTCTTCTTGCTTATTTATTTAAAATTCAGAAAGATATATGTCTGTTATTCTTATTATGTGTTTATTTGAGAAAATTCTTTCCTTAAAAAAATAGGAATAAAAAACATTTTGTTCATACAATAATCTTAAAAGAATAGTCACTTAACAAGTTTTTATACAATCATTATGAGTCCAGATATTTGTTTTTAGTCTTCTTGCTTATTTATTTAAAATTCAGAAAGATATATGTCTGTTATTCTTATTATGTGTTTATTTGAGAAAATTCTTTCCTTAAAAAAATAGGAATAAAAAACATTTTGTTCATACAATAATCTTAAAAGAATAGTCACTTAACAAGTTTTTATACAATTACGGAGGATATTGATTCATCTTGCCAACTTCAGTTCAAGGTGAGCAAACCCTTAACAATGCCTTAATAATCAACTTAAATTTATCACAATTCATTGCACAAATACAAAATTATAGTGCTCCACAATCATTGTATGCTCAAGAAACGTGACACTCAGTTTAGCAGTTTTATACTATATATCCCTTATCCCTTGGATATGGCAATTAACTTGAGACAAAAAGCGCCAAGACTCTCCTAAAATAGATTAAAATATCATCTACAATGTGTAGAGGCTCCTAGGATTCAGATCTTGTAGTGATCCACCAATTGAGTCAATCACTGTAAGCAGTTAATGATATAAAGTTTTAAAGTGCAAGTGCTTCCTTAGAAACATAAAAACAGTCTGTGCAATCATAGGGACTATATACCTTTACAGTTGGATAAAAAGCAAGGAGCAATGCAAATAAATCACTGAGACTTCATAGTAAGTTGTATAATTTATCAAGTTCTGGCTTCACATGTAAAAACTTACACCATATATTAACTACTCTAATTACACATCATTTGTGCTGAACCATGCTACAGTATAAACTCAACTTTAGAATGTCAGTTCCATATTGAAATGTTAAACCCCTCTGCTTCTACACAAGCCCTATAGCAAATAGATAGCTACTCAGGCTGGACACTAAATAAGGGGAGGTGTCACTTTTTAATACCCTTAATGCTTCATGGTCTTGCCTGAAACCTAGACGAATACATAAGGGACATAGCCAGTTACATCTTGCATAGGCAGCATTTTCTTTGGTGTTCCTGTGGCACATAGTACAAATACCATCTCCAGAATTAGCACTGCCCTTTTTCCATTGCAACGTATAGGACTCAATTTCTAATACATTGTAACGGGACTTTATGCACCATGTCTTGGCCAACTGGGATTGGGTGGCATCCAGGACCCTTTCCCTCAGTTTAGAGCTTTGATGTAAAACAGCAGTAACATATTCTCAAAAAGTAAAATTTCAGTTGCCTTTTGGAGAGCATAGTTAAGCTTCAAGGGTCAGTCCAAAATATCCAAGGGCCCGGTTTGGTAAGCCAAGATTCAACATGCCAGAACCATTGAAAAGTTGTGCCCACATCTAGTTCCAAGAGTTCCCCCATGCCCTTTCTATATGGCGCAATCTCCTGAACTGTCCAAATCCTCACCCAATAAAGGAGAGGCCTTAAAACTGCTACATGTTCTACTCTCTTGAATGCAACATCACGAAACATAGGGATAAGGGAAGTACTTTTTAAGGACATGTAAAAGGGACCTTACAAAACTGTTCTCACTTAGCGCCAATGTTTCAGCAATAGCAGGGCCCCAAATTTTGGTGCCATTTAGGGAAGCTGCTTGTGCTTTTAGCTGATAGAGTTCAATGGCTGGCGAGATTGCTCTACACAGTGTTGCCTGGTGTTTTTAGAGATTGCCATAGCTCTATGTTGGAATACTGCTCGTAGCTTTTGAATATGCAGAGTCAAGGATAATTTACTATCAATCATAATACCCAGATATTCAAATCTTGATATGCCCACAAGCATGCTCTGCTGCAGACATAGACCCTCTCTGAAGGGCTTATGGGCTCTGATCACCATAAATTTGGTCTTGATAGCATTCATTTCCAGAACCTTGTGTTCACAATGGGCATTAAAGATGTATAAAAGCTGCTGTAAGCCTCTCGATGTTTGTGATAACAGAAGGGTATCATCTACAAATAAAAGTGCTGGAACCGGGGCCCCTTCTAACTTAGAAGAGCCATTATTGCACTCTAGGAGAGCCCTAATAACATAATTCACATAAAGTGAGAAGAGTGTAGGCGCAAGCACACAATTTTGTCTCACACCCCTATGTATATGGATACGATCAGTTAGTTGCTCCTGAGGTCCCCAACGAACTTGGGCATAGTTCTCATGGTGTAGTCTTATTAATTGGGTGAATAGATCCTCTGGAACTCCTAGCTCCTTAAGATAAACCCATAATGAACCCCTTGGGACTAGATATAAGGTTGCCTTTAAATCTACAAAATTAATAAATAAATGGCCAGCCCTCAGCTTTGTATACTTCATAATAATAATATGGAGCCTAAACATTGGTCTACTTTTTCATAAATAGGAATTATCTCAGCACCTTTCCAGGTATCAGGTACCGGAGCTCCTGAAGCTATAGAGTTACATAACAAGTTGATGTATGGGGTCCATATTAATAGATCGTGCCGCAATAGCTCCCCTGGGATTTTATCTGGCCCAGGGGCCTTGCCCAGTTTAATGACCTCAATAGCCAGTTTTGTCTCCTCCAAAGTAAAGTCAGATTGTTTTGGTATGTCCCTTGCTGTATGTCCACGGAGAGATTTAGAAAGCGCTGTGAAGTGTGGGTCATCATCATGATTGCCATGTGAGTAAAGATCAGCAAAGTGTTCCACCCATTAGTTTGGATTTAAGTAACATTCAATCTGTGAATCTAATTCCTTACTCCATGAGCTATAATTTTCCAAAAGGTCCTGTTGGATCCAGACTTTGTTGCCTCAACTAAGTCCAACCAATTAGAATAGTACAAGTTATGCTCAGCTACTACCAGTGCTCTCTTATACTGCTCCCTGGCCACATGTAACTCAGACGGGGATTTCAATTTTAGGACCTTCAATATATTATTTTTTTTGCTCTACAATCCTCTGTATACCAGGGATTACTCAAATTGTTTTTTGTTGGAAGTGTAGTTTAGTTTTTGACTGGGCTTCAGTTAAAAGTCATTTTAAAATGGCGGCCAAATTATTATGAATATCAACTATAGGGATGTCAGAAACAGGAAGGTTGATAAAAGGTGCCAAAGCCTTAGAATAAGTATAATAAATTTCAGTAAGAGCAGCCATATTTTCCAGTATCAAGGGCCACTTAATTGACCTAGGATCATTTTCTATCATTGGTATTACAGCAGGGAGCCTGATAGAGACACCCAGTTCTTCAATCAAGGATCCTGGCAACATTAGTTGTTACGGGTAGTGATCGCTAACTTCCCTGACATCTATCTTAAAATCAATCATCTTGTCCCATAAGGAGACTCCAATCAGAAAATAATCAATTTAAGATCTTGTCACACCTTTCTTAAAAGAACATAGCTTGTCCAAATTGGATCTGCCATTACAGGCCTGCAGGCCATTTGCTAAGGTAAAAAGAGCCATCTACATGGTGGGCACCATACAAGGGACAAAGCAACTAGGGTCAAGGGAGGGTATACCCCATGTATCATCCTCCTCCTCTGTAACCAAATTGAAGCCACTACGTGACTCATGTGTAATATCAAAATCCCCACAAATTAAATTCATGCCCTTTGTTTTTATGGTTTTTATGAAATTTTCCAATGCAATTAGGGTGGGAGATTCCATGTGCCTCTGTCTTGGCCTAATGAAAACATTAAAGAAATACAAAGTGGGCCCCTTTGGAATGCAGATTTTTAGCCCGAGAATATCAGGTGAATCAATGCTCAAGGCCTCTATACGTACATTCAGAGCTATTTTAACCCAAACAACAAGGCTCCCTGACACCCTACCTCATGCGGAGGCAATTGCGCTAATGAAGAATGTTTTTTATCCTGCTTTGTAAGGTGGATGTGTTAATTAGGTTTCCTGTAGCATATAAAGATGGAGCTACTCAATGTAAACCTACCAATCAGGGTCAGAGAGTTTTTGTCAAAGCACTGCGATGTTCCACAATAGTATATTTAGGGCCTCAGCAGATTGGTAGCAATTTGTTTAGAAGAAGGGTTACCAATCATTGCATCCTTATTCTGTACTACAGAGATCTTGTTAGTATAAAAGGCTACCAGACTTGATTCCATCAAGGCATTAGAGCTTGGGAACAAGACTAGATCTTGGTGCTGGAAGGGCATCATGCTGAACAAGCCTACTTGATGGGGGGCGGGGGTCACGGCAGAGCAAGAGAGTCAATCTATCGATTCCAAATTAGACAGGGTGTAATTTGTGATTGCTTGAGAGTGTATGTTCCTAGCAAATGATGTAAGTCTCTTAAAGGGGAAAATGTTAACCTGGGCAATAATTGCGGGTGCAATAGGAGGTATAACTGAGGAATTACTTTTTTGACTCATACTACCAGCTAGATGAGATGTAGCTATATATAGATAACTTTATTTCGGCTACCAAGCCATAAAAGTTTGCAATCAAATATGATCAATATTTTAGACATTCTTTTTTTTTTTTTTGGACAAAGACAAGACTTTATTCGGAGTACATAAAATGGAAGAATTGACAAGCTTCACGGACAAGTAGACATTCTTATTTACACAAGTTAAAACTGTACATAAAATTTGAAGATAATTATTACGATGACAATACATGTCGGCACTATGTACAACTTTGTGTTATATGCATTTAATATTGATTAATAATCAAATGATTTATGCAATAAAAACCCTATAACAGTGGAAAAACAACCAAGTACTATTAATAAGCCTTTCTAAAAATTAGGTGTTCAAAGTTTATAATTACTTAAGGCCTTATTTCTTTGATTCCAAGCACAGTGAAGGTAACAAGATACCGCAAAAACTATTTGTTCTCTTATATCACTTTTCAGTAACCTTGCAGCTTCCCAATAGTGCCTCACTCCCATGAGTTTACATATGGCAATCAACCATTTCTTACGAGCTGTTTTATAAAGGGGACAGAAAAACAAAAAGGGATCTTCTGTCTCTACAATTTGTGGACAACTTGGACAAAATTTGGAATTGAGAGATATATTTGACCATTTCGAAGTATGAGCTCTAAGTGGAAGAAGACCACATCTATATTGTACATATAAGCATTTAGCCTGAAAGGGATGAATTCTATCCATATAGGGTCCAACCTTTTTCCACATTTATGATTCAAAAACTGTCCAGATATGCTACTTTGCTAGTGGACTCTCCATGTTCGCTTCAAGACTTCCTCCCAGTATAGATGCTTTGCTTTCTGTGCATTTCCTTTGGCAATCAGCTCTGGTGGCATCCACAGTTCACCTATTCCTATTCTTTTTGATGTTTCTCTTATTGCCTTCAGCCCGGGTGTACTCACGTCCTTGTCAAGAGCTGGCAGATCCTTTGCAGTATCCCTATATATCGCTAGTTCTTGAGTAGACCAATGTCTAATCCAGCATAGCAACGGTTTAATCAGGATAGTTAGGTGTATTGAATTTATAGCTAGGTCTATTCTCAGTGTTGTAATGGGTGAGCTTGGGGGGAGTTCAAAAAGAGCCCTGATAAACTTGTTCTCAACTTTAGTCAAAGTTTCTGATTTAACGTAGCCCCATATCTCAGCTCCATAGACTGCCGCTGTTAACGCCAAAGTTCTATTTCCTGTATTAGCAAGGGAAACTGCACCCACAGAGGCGGCCTTATTTTCCTCCCTATTGCAGAGGCTTTCAGGTGTAGGGTGGCTTCACTTTTTTCCAACTGTGCTCCCCATGTTAGATTGTCTGTTAATCTGACACCCAAACAATCAAAATGTGAGACCTTCTTGAGGGGCACCCCCTCTATTGTCACATTCCCTCTATAAGATCTGTGGGGATTTATAGACATAAATCTGGATTTAGTTGGGTTCAATTCTAAGCCCCTTTCTTCAAAAAAAGCGACAAAGGCATTCAATTTGGATTGAAGCCCCATTGGTGTTCTCGAGATTAGTTGGGTATCATCTGTGAACATCAGGATCAGGATAGGCACTCCTGCTAGTTTAGGGGCATCATGTCTACATTCGGCGAACTTTCTCCAGATGTAGATATATTTGGTTTAAATTGTACTGGTGAATGGTCGGATAAATGGGATCTAAGTTCCATTGCTAACAGCTCATCGACCATGTCTCCAGTTCTCAGGATAAGTCTAATGTTATCAGATGCTCCTGTGTCACCCACAATACTCACAGCTTCTACAATATCGGAAATAACTAGAGACCAGCATCAATGTTTATGCCTAATCCAATGTATTCCTTCCTGCGCATAAACAATCACTAATGGTGATTTGTAACTCCTATGTGTGCTGCATTGTACAGCACACATAAAAGTTGAAAATCGACATTTTTTTAATGATTGTTTATGTGCAGGAAGGGAAACCTTCCTGCACATAGACAATCCTTCATGGAGATTTGCTATTTCTATGTGTGCTGCACAATGCACAACGCAGCACACATAGAAACAGCAAAAACAAGGAGAAATGAATAATTTTTCCTCGTTTCCCCATATTAAGAACAGGTTTTCCCTGGTCTTAATTTCGGCACTGCCCCATAATCATGCCACCCTTGCAAATAGGGGGCAGCGTAAAAAATCAATGGGTGTTGCGGCGGAACGCCGACCACAACACCCATTACCCGCCCCTTTCATGCTAAGTGGTGCATGAAAGGGCGTCTTTTTCACAAGGCAGCATTAAGCCACGTTAAATGGCTTAACGCCACCTTGTAAATAAGGCGAAGGGTTTATCGCCACAGGAACGTCATAAAAAGTGAAGTTCATGTGGTGACAAACTTGCAAATATGCCCCTAGATGTTTTGACCATGTGCTGTTACTCAAATCCACCCCTGACATTCAATACGCGCCACCAAAGTTCTCACTAAACCGTTTTATTCTTCAGGCTCTACTGTCAGCAAGTCAATTCATGAGCTAAGCTCTTTCATCAATAGCTAGCTCACTTTGGATTTTACTTCCCAAATCACCAGTACCACTACACACTGGTGACGACAAAGGGGAAAACCTGTTTGTGCAGAGACTAGAGGGAACTACTGCAGTAGGCTCAGCAGGAGATTTGCTATGCGATTTCATCATCTCTCTTGAAGGATTAGCTGCCATCTGGGTTGTGTGGACATGAGTATGACTCACGTCTTCTATAGGGGGTTCACCACCTTTGCCCTCAGCTTGGTTAGGGGTAGGTATTGGGGAGTCCTGTTTGCCGTTGTTTTTTTGTAAAATTGGGTTATTTTCGGGTGTCGAGCTCCCTCCACATTCCTATTGTCCCCAAGCGTGGTCTCAAACTCTTCGAATAAATTATCGATCACCAATATAGTACAATTATCACCAGTACTCTTTCTGATTTTTGGTGTTTTGCCCTTGCTGGTAGCTGGGTCTGTTGCCTTGCGTTTGACCATGCCCATGGAAAAAGTGCTATCCGTGTGGCTAGAGAACACGAAGATTTAAAATGCCAAAAAAGTACACTTGCTGATGGAGGTTGCACTTGTCCCATCAACAAGCCACAAGAGACCTTCAAGGGTCAATTATCAATGCTAACAAGTTCAAATGTCGATACGCACAGCACCTGAGCAGCTATGAATACAGTTCATTAGCGGTTGCTAACATCCAAACTAATTGGTTACACACTAGAGTACCTGTCTATGCTTCTAACGGCTCAGGAAGTAAAATCCAAGATGGTGGCCAGCCTCTTCCGAGCTATGAAGCGCAAGGACGTGCTCGTCCTTGGCCCAGCCCCGGTGAGGCCTGCGTATGTCCTGGGCAGCGAGGATTGAAAATGCGCTTTATAGTGAAAAGTTCAAATCCTCCTCAGCCCCTTGGAATCCTGGGACAGGGAGTCCCTTCATTCATCTGGCAGCCAGCGTCCCACGCTGCGGGGATTGAAAATGTGCTTTATAGCGTCAGGTGCACACAGGGCCTCCTCCTCAGCCCCTTGGAATCCTGGGACGGAGTACATTCACTCATCTCACGGCCAGCGTCCTGTGCTGCAGGGATTGAAAATGTGCTTTATAGCACCAGGTGCACACAGGGCCTTCTTTTCAGCCCCTTGGAACCCTGGGACAGGGAATCCTTTCACTTGTCTCGTGGCCAGCGAAAGATATATATCTGCTGATTGACATAGATTTTATAAATTAATTCAGCAATGTTCAATAAAATTGCTTTTATAGATTTAGAACCAAGCAGCCAGCACATTTCACCTGCTTCATCTGGTTTGTTGTTCACCATATGCTTGATTTTAGCAGAATTTCTGTAGTAATATGCTTAAGGATCTTTAGCTTGCATTTATTGCTGTCATTTTCCTTTTTGGCATATGTGGAACATCCTCCCTCAAAGAGGTTCAGTCAAATATTTCTGTGATAGCCAGCACTGTTCCATGTAGTGTTGCAGTGCCATTTTGAGTTCCCTAACCACAGAAGATGGCAAATAAAAGCTTGTTATTTCACAATGGAGTAGACATTTGATGCAAGTGTTATGAGCATTGAACAAATTGCACTTTTTCATATTACATTTGTTTGAATCTTAGATCAAACCTTCAATAGAACCCTTCGATATCTGCTAAAGAGAAGATCAGAGAGTAGATCAGATTTTACTTTGAAAATCCCCATTCCTATTGTGTTTTGCATGAATGGAGTTTTAGCTGCATAATCAGGGCCGGCTTTAGCACTGGCTGTGCTAGGTGTGACAATATTTGCTGGCGCCATCAGTGATCTCCTTCCTCATGGATTCATTCACTACCACCCTCCCAGGGTGCACCTCATCTCTCCATAGCCCCTCTCTTACATGTATTTAATTTCTTTATAGGTGTCAGGGCACTTTATCATACACGTTTGTAAATAAATAAATATATATGAAATTAAACATGTTATGTGAATTTCTAAAGCGTGGCTAATCACCTGTGAGGGTATCTAGGTGCTGAGAAGGGCAGGCCTGAGGGGGGAGGAGGAGATCATGCCTGTTTAGTCTGGAAGAGCCATGTCTTGAGATTCCTTTGGAATTCCATGAGGGGGAGATTCTGAGGTGTTTCAGGAGGTCGTTCCAGGTCTTGGCTGCAAGGTGTGAGAAGGAGCGTTCTCCGCATCTGGTCTTCTTGAAGCAAGGGAGGTGTGCTCTTGCCTGGGACACAGATTAAAGGTGTCTGGTGAGTTGGTAGAAGTTGAGTCGGTAGTTGAGGTAAGCTGGACCAGAGTTATGGAGAGCTTTGTAGGCATGGGAGAGTAGCTTGAACTTACATCTTTCCTAGACTGGGAGCCAGTGGAGATTGTTGAGGTGTGGAGAGATGTGGTTATTTCACGGAATATTCAGGATGAGTCTGGCAGCGGCGTTTTGAGTGGTTTGGAGTCAGCATAGGGCATGGGCTGGGTATCCAATGTAGAGGGCATTTCCGTAATCAAGTCTACTTGTGATAAGAACCTGGGTGACCGTTTATCTGTTGCTCAGTGGATGTACTTGAAAATCTTGTGTAGCATTCCAAGAATGTGAAAGCATGATGAGGAGACCACCAAGAGGTGTCCCAGAGGAGTGGTTGTTGCCAAAGACAAGAACTTCAGTTTTGTCTGGGGTAAGCTTGAGGCAGTTATTTTTCATCCAGGCAGCAACTGCGCTCATGCAGTTGGCAAAGTTTGTTTTGGCAGTGCTGATTGAGTCGGTAAGTGAGCTGATGAGCAGTGTGTCACTGGTATAGGATACTATGTTGATGCCCTGGGCTTTGACAATGTCCGCAAGAGGCGTCATGTAGAAGTTGAAGAGTATTGGGCTAAGCGACGATCCTTGAGGGACTCCACAGATGAGTTTCTTGGGGTCTGAGGTGTAGGGAGAAAGTCTAACTCATTGAGTTCTGTCCATGAAGAAGGAGAATATCCACTTGAGGGCCAGTCCATGGATACCCATATGCTGAAGCTTTCTGATGAGTGGCTTGTGGGAGACCATATCAAAAGCTGCGGAGTGTTCAAGGAGGATGAGTGAGGCCTTTTCTCCTCAGTCGAGGATGCTTCTGATGTCATTGGTCATCACAATGTGGGCTGTCTCTTTGCTGTGGTTGGTGCGAAACCCTGGTTAAGAGCTATCTAGGAGTTTAAGGGGTTCTAGTTGGTCTGTGAGTTAGGTATTTATGGCTTTCTCAATGACTTTAGCTGGAAAAGGCAGGGGCGATATGGGTTAGTAGCTGCTGAGGTTGTCCCACAGCTGGCTTCTTCAATAGAGCGTTGACTTCTGCATTTTTCCAGCAAGATGGGAAGGTGGCAGTGTTATGGAGGTGTTGATGATAGGGTTGAGCATGGGGGAGATGAAGGTTCTTCCAAGGCTGTATATGAAGTAGGGGCATGGGTGTGAGGGGGCTTCTGAGTGGATGGTATTCATCAGGGCAGTGTTTTGTTCCCTTTGAGAGAGGATTCCAGTTGCTTAGCTACTGTTTGGCAATGAAGGAGGTGTCCAGCTGGTCGCGGGTGTTTGTATCGGGATGCTGTGGGTCAAATGTGTTGTAGTTCTTGTCAATCTTCTGTTCAAAGAAGTTTGAGAGGTCATTGCAGAGTGATGGGGATGGGATAATGCCATTGTTGGCAGCTGCAGGATTGGGGAACTCCTTGACAATGGAGTTATTTGGAGTAGGCTTAGAGTCTGAGAGTTAGGGCCTTTTTCCTTGCATCCCATAGTCTTAGGTAGTAGAGGTAGAGGGCGGCTTTGTATGTGAATCTTGTGGTGGTGTTTTTGTGGAGTTTCCATTTTCTCTCAAGTTTTTTGCAGTGGCGCTTGGATTTCTGAGGTCGTTTGTGTACCAGGATGGTTGTCTGTTGTTTTTGTAGGTCTTGTTTCTGGTGGGAGCAGTGTGGTTGGTGCAGTCGGTGAGTCTTTTACTGAAGAGCTTGGCGTCGACACCGAGGTTCCCGGTACGGTTGTGGTAGTGTTCCTGTAGGATCTTGGTCCAGTTTTCCTAAGATATTTTGTCCCAGTGTCTTGACGGTGCTTTGGATTATTCTACTGCGGTGACTTGGTGAGCATGTATTTTGAAATGTATGATGTAGCGGACGGACCATGTGAGTAGGGTTGTGTGGGTGGTGATGATCCTATTGTTGGAGGAGAAAATAGGGTTAACGGTGTGGCCTGCTGTGTGGGTTAGTCCTTAGATCAGCTGGGTGAGTCAGAAGTTGCTGAGGATGTTGAGAGGGCCATGGAGTTAGAATTTGTTGTGTCATCCAGTTGGAAATTGAGGTGCCCGAGGAAGATGTAGTTGGTTGATCTGATGAAAAGGGGAACACTCAAGGCTGCGATGTAATTGCAGAAATCCACTTGGGGGCCTGGGGGAAGGTTGGCGAGAGTTCCTTTAAGGGTGGTGTTGTAGTCCATTCGTATTTTGAAATGGAAGTGTTCTATGAGGTTGGTTGGTATCCAAGTTCGTTGAGGTGGTGCAGTCAATCGTGTTTTTGTAGATGATCTAGAGCCCTCCGCCTGGTTTGCGGGTTCGGTCCTGGTGTATGATTTTGTAGGTGGGTGGGATGGCTGTGGCGATGTCCGGGTTGAAGGCTGACTTGAGCCGTGTTTCGGTCAGGAAGAGAAGGTTGGGTGTGCTGCTGTTGCGGAGGTCCCAGATTTCAGGGGCATTTTTCCTGAGGGATCAGACGTTGAGGATCATGATGGACAGTTGGTACAAAGTGGTGGTGGCGTGCATTGGTTGTTTGGAAGTGGTGGTGTAGGAGTTTGAGGTGTCACAGGTGAAATCACAATGGGCGCAGGAGAAAGGCCCTACCATAATGCTGACTGGTGTGTTACAGCAGCGTATTTGCCAGTGTGTATTGCTGATATCGCAGAGGATAGCGGAGGAGTATTGGCAGCGTTTGTTGGCTGTGGTGGCGGCTGTGGTGGTGTGTTGAAGGATCATGGGGCCAGGGTTCCTGGCCTTGGGCATGGTTGAGGGGCGGATGGGTGCAGATAGACTTGCCTTTGGCACACCTGTGGAGAGCGTCCAATGCGCGGTCGCCTCGCGGCCTGCATTAAGTAGGTCCTTGGGTGGACGGGGCTTCTGTTGGCAGGAAGAATGGTGAGCAGGAAAAATCCGGGTGGGAAACCTAGTCAGCAGTGGTGTCACTTGACCAAAAGGCAGTAACTGGATCGGCCTGTGACAAGCAGGAACTGGAGGCCACTGGCAAGTGGCAAACTAGGTGCCCAGGTGCCTACTGTTGTGGTTGCACTGCAGCCTGCATTACGTAGGTCCTGTGGTGGGTGTGGCTCCTGTTGGTGGGAAGAACTGAGAGCAGGAAAAGCCTAGGTGGGAAAACCCAGGCAGGGGCAGTGTCACTTGGTCAAAAGGCAGAAACTGAATAAGTCGAGAAGGCCCATGGAGTTAGGGTTTGTTGTGTCATCCAGGTGAAAATTAAGGTCCCTAAGGAGGATGTAGTTGGTTGATATGATGAAAAAGGGAGCGAAGAAGGCTGTGATGTGATTGCAGAATTCCGCTTAGGGGAAGTTAGGCGACGGTTCCTTTAAGGGTGGTGTTGCAGTCCGTATTTTAAAATTGAGGTGTTTCATGAGGTTGGTTGGTGCCTGAATCCATGGAGGTAGTACAGTTAATCGTGTTTTTGTAGATGATTGAGAGTCCTCCGCCTGGTTTTTAGGTTTGATCCTGGTGTATGATTTTGTACGTGGACAGGATGACTGTGGTGATATCCAGGTTGGAGGCTGGGTTGAGTCATGTTTCAATCAGGAAGAGAAGGTTGGGTGTGTTGCTGTTGAAGAGGTCCCAGATTTCAGTGGAGTTTCCCTGAGGGATCGGACGTTAAGGATCATGATGGACAGTCGGTGCAGGATGGTGGTGGTGTGCATCGGTTGTTTGGAGGTGGTGGTGTCGGTGTCTCAGGTGTCGCAGGTGAAATCGCAATGGGTGCAGGAGAAAGGCCCTGCCAAGGTGCTGGCGGGTGTGCGGCAGCAGCATGCTTGCCCGTGTGTGTTGTTGAGATCGCAGAGGATAGCAGAGGAGTATTGGCAGTGTTTGTTGGCTCCGGTGGTGACTGTGATGGTGTGCTGGATGGTCGTGGGGCCAGGGTTCCAGGCCCTCGGCAGGGTCGAGCGTAGATGGGCTTGCCTTTGACGTACCAGCTCCCTGCATCCATTGTGTGGTCGGGTTGCAGCCTGTATTAAGTAGGTCATGGGTTGGGTGGGTCTTCTGTTGGTGGGAAGAACGGTGAGCAGGAAAACCCAGGCAGCAGCAGTGTCAACTGGCCAAAAGGCAGCAACTGGATCAGGCTGGAACAAGCAGGAACTAGAGGCCACTGGCAAATGGCAAGTTAGGTGCCCAGGTGCTACTGATGTGGTCGCACTGGGGCATGCATTAAGTAGGTTTTGGGGTGGGCAGTACATTTGTTGCCATGAAGAACGCTGAACGGGAAAAACCCACGTGGGAAAATCCTGGCAGTCACTGTGTCACTTGGCCAAAGGCGGCAACTGGATCAGGCTCGAACAAGTAGGAACTGGAGGCCAATGGTAAGTGGCATGCTAGGTGCCTAGGTGCCTACAGATGCGGTCATGCTGCGGCCTGCATTAAGTATGTCCTGGGGTGGGTGGGGTTTCTGCTGCCTGGAAAAATGGTGAATGGGAAAACCCAGGCAGAAGCGGTGTCACTTGGCCAAAAGGTAGCAACTGAATCAGGCTTGAACAAGCAGGAACTGGATGACACTAGCAAGTAGCAAGCTAGGTGCCCTGGTGCCTACTTTTGCAGCCACACTGCGTCCAGCTTTCAGTAGGTTCTGGGGTGGGAGGGGCATCTGTTGGCGAGAAGAGGGCTGAGTGGGAAATACCCGGGCAGGAAAACCCAGGCAGCGATGGTGTCACTTGGCCAAAAGGGGTCAATAAGGGGTACAAGGTGTTGAAGTCATGTTTCATCCATATTGGTAGGCAGTATATTTCAGGAGTGCTTGGTCTGGAGAAGCACAACACTGGATTTGAGATGTAACACAGCAGTTGGTTCGGCTTTACTAATAAGACTTTTTTATACCCAAACATAACTTTTTTAGTAATAAAAGTGGAGGGAACATAAGGTTTTAAATTTATGCCACTGAGTTTGCATGCAGCTCTTTGATGTCAGTGCATAGCTCACTTTGCTACATTAGAAGGATTGTAACTTATAAACTGCTAACAAAAGGATCTTGGTAACAAAAGCAGTAACCCACTGAGCTAGCTACATAAAGTCCAATTCTGTGATCTGCATGTTAAATGTGCTTTGAAGCAGGCACATTAACCCTCTGGCTACTTTCTGATGATTCAGTACTTCCAGACAAAACTCATATCTCTCTGCAGGTACATTATTTACCAGAGTTATCTGGACAATTTTATTACTGTCTGAAAATTGCTGGGCACATCACGAACACTTTAGCAAGTGCTTTTAATGCTGCAAGATATTTCATAACACAGCACCACAAACTTGATGCCTAGTGTGGTGGCACCAGTCACACAACCAAGACTGTGAAGCGCTCCAAATTACATAGAGTTTCCGGGCAACATATCAGAGTACATGCCTACTACAGTATAGTGTGCAGTTTGTGATATAAGAAAGTTGTTTGGTGCAGTGCTTAATGAGTAAAAGAATGTGTTCCGGAGCCTAAAGCTTTGCTTAGAGACCAGTGGCTGGTGTATTAAATGTCAGTGCCCCACATACCAAGGCTGCTTAATCTTGAATCGACTTCATGCCTCTTTAATCCACTAGCAGACACTCCCTGCCCCTTTATTTCTTGCAGGTTACTGCATTCTCCCTTTGTGATAGTTTTCCAGTCTTTCTCTTCCTCCTTCTTTCCCCTTTGTATGTTTTTCCCTCTATGTAAATGTCTAATGAGGAAAAATAAGAGCCAGTTCCCAAAAATGAGTACACGAAGGCTCCGCCGTCAACCACCGGCTCATTTTAGGCACTGGACAGGTGTACTGTGTGAGGGTAAGTGAAGTGCTTTAATCATGGTGCGGCAAACCTGTAGGTGCATATAATCATGAAGTGTTGCAGGAAAATGTGAAAATAGGGTTGATTGCCCTACAGATAAGTACTTTTTATGGTCTGACTTGACAGCACAGCTGTCGCCACACAATTAAGTGAGCATCAATAGAGAGGCTTTGGCTCTGCCCACATGTTGGGACCCAGGGGTACATCTTTTGATTGGGCAGTAGTTGTATGCTGCCACCAAAAAAGTACTGTTCATTTATCCAGCTAGATGAGATTCAATTTTCAGGGGCATAAACATTACATGGTAATGCTGTAAAAGTGTCTTGGATAACAAGATATTTTATGGTGTTTGCCTTTCTCTGGCAGCAGCAGAGATTCCGTTAGCACTAGATATATTGGCATTGCCAATGCTTGTTTCATATTTGCACCTAGTCCAATCCATTTTGTACAAAGAAATGACATCGACATGTTTTGTTTTCCTTTGCTATTTTAAGGAGTCATAGCCCTATCTGAGATTAAACTGAGCACTGTGAGCAAATATAAACAAGGTAATGAGGTGGGTGCTGATGGGAAGCAGGGGGTGGAAGAGCAGGGAAAGAGTAGGGTTAAAGTCCACCACTGCAGAAAGTGCTCCACAACATGACGTGTGCAGTCCTTCCTTTCTAAGGCATTACAAATCAGCTTAACATGGCGAATAAAAGCCAGGGCGGACTGAGTAGATGTCTATTGAACTGACCGCACAAAATTTGCAGCGACATAAATAAACAGCCATTATTGGTTGATTGATTGAACAGCCATTATGCCCCACTTACTTTTTAGTAGCATTAACTTAAGTATGAGCAGTGCCTATTATGTGCTTTCAGACATTCCACATCATACTCTGCTAGCTGGCACCTTAGACCTTGCCTTCATTTGGGAACAGAGTAGTGGGTTCCTAGTGTGTTACAGAACAATGGATCTGAGGAATACACAGATTACAATGCACAGCCCAATACTCAGCCTTGCTACCAACACCTGATGTATGAATGGCTATTTTGTCGCCTCTTTTCACCTTCAGATAGAAACGAAAGCACTTGAGAAAAGTTTACTGCCCAAGTCCAGCACTTCAATTTCTACAGCTACAGTTTCTAAGATTAAAACATTAAGACAGGGATATTTGCATAGGAGGTGCAGTGCAAGGTGGTCCATGCACCTTAGTGGTGCCCTATCTCAATCTAGGGTCTTTACATATCTGCGAGAAGTTTAGGCTAAGTGACATTTAGAAACCCCCTGGGAAATAATGTATGGGCCCCTCATTTTGTGCCACATCCATGGATGTTGAGGACCTCAAATAGATTACTGGTACTGTCACACTGCAATGATTAATGTATCACTGATTTAAGATGGGCAAAGCAGAGGGTACGGTGATAACAGCAGTTTTAGGGCCAGATGTACAAAGCTTTTTTTCATTTGCAAAAAGGTGTTTTTTATTGTACAAAGGCCCAATTTGCGATTCGATAAACTGCTATTGAATCGCAATTTGGATTGTGTTTAGGGCATCCCTTCCTAATACTGAATCACAGTGGTATATGTG
Source organism: Calotriton arnoldi (assembly GCA_963921515.1). Taxonomy (NCBI): domain Eukaryota; kingdom Metazoa; phylum Chordata; class Amphibia; order Caudata; family Salamandridae; genus Calotriton; species Calotriton arnoldi. The sequence continues at coordinate 2,540,829 of CAWUFW010001381.1, forward strand.
AATGTTTTGCAACCAAAATGCCCTTAGGGCCAGATGCACATTGGTAATAGTTTGCGATTTCCAAATAGCACATTATTGTGATTCGCTATTTGTTAATCACAAATACCAGTGTACATATGTGTCTTTGACACATTTTGCGATTTCCAGTGGGTATTCATGATGTAGGTCTCGGTTTGTGACGCATAGGCAATTGCAAAAATCACAGGGATGGTGACCTGCTGGGGTCAATAGACCTATGCAAAAGAAACAATTGATGGACGGAATGCTGGACAATGCAATCATTCACCCCCAGTCACAAGGATCTGGGTTTAATCCATCATTCATTTGCTCACCACACCACCCCAGTTTGGACCCAGCCATATGCAAATCAGTCTTGACCCTGTTCCTTGTGGGAACAGTCCAGCCTGAACTGCCAAGCCAGATCCTCCCAGGATCGAAAACAAGCATCCTGGGACTGGTTTCAGGGCATCACCCTTCATCAGCCAGGCTAGCTTGAATCCAGTGGTGTAGTGAGGATGGGACCCACGTCTGGGCATACCCTTCACACTTAGGGCGACATATGCAAAAGAAACAATTGATGGACGGAATGCTGGACAATGCAAACATTCACCCCCAGTCACAAGGATCTGGGTTTAATCCATAATTCTTTTGCTCACCACACCACCCCAGTTTGGACCCAGCCATATGCAAATCAGTCTTGACCCTGTTCCTTGTGGGAACAGTCCAGCCTGAACTGCCAAGCCAGATCCTCCCAGGATCGGAAACAAGCATCCTGGGACAGGGTTCAGGGCATCACCCTTCATCAGCCAGGCTAGCTTGAATCCAGTGGTGTAGTGAGCACGGGACCCACGTCTGGGCATACCCTTCCCACTTAGGGGGACATATGCAAAAGAAACAATTGATGGACGGAATGCTGGACAATGCAAACATTCACCCCGAGTCACAAGGATCTGGGTTTAATCCATCATTCGTTTGCTCACCACACCACCCCAGTTTGGACCCAGCCATATGAAAATCAGTCTTGACCCTGTTCCTTGTGGGAACAGTCCAGCACGAACTGCCAAGCCAGGTCCTCCCTGGACCGGAAACAAGCATCCTGGGACCAGTTTCAGGTCATCACCCTTCATCAGCCAGGCTAGCTTGAATACAGTGGTGTAGTGAGCACCGGACCCACGTCTGGGCTTACCCTTCCCACTTAGGGCAACATATGCAAAAGAAAGAATTGATGGACGGAATGCTGGACAATGCAAACATTCACCCCCGGTCACAAGGATCTGGATTTAATCCATCATTCTTTTGCTCACCACACCACCCCAGTTTGGACCCAGCCATATGCAAATCAGTCTTGACCCTGTTCCTTGTGGGAACAGTCCAGCCCGAACTGCCAAGCCAGGTCCTCCCTGGACCGGAAACAAGCATCCTGGGACCTGTTTCAGGGCATCACACTTCATCAGCCAGGCTAGCTTGAATCCAGTGGTGTAGTGAGCACGGGACCCACGTCTGGGCATACCCTTCCTACTTAGGGCGACATATGCAAAAGAAACAATTGATGGACGGAATGCTGGACAATGCAAACATTCACCCTCAGTCACAAGGATCTGGGTTTAGTCTATCATTCTTTTGCTCACCACACCAGTTTGGACCCAGCCATATGCAAATCAGTCTTGACCCTGTTCCTTGTGGGAACAGTCCAGCACGAACTGCCAAGCCAGGTCCTCCCTGGACCGGAAACAAGCATCCTGGGACCAGTTTCAGGTCATCACCCTTCATCAGCCAGGCTAGCTTGAATAGAGTGGTGTAGTGAGCACCGGACCCACGCCTGGGCTTACCCTTCCCACTTAGGGCAACATATGCAAAAGAAACAATTGATGGACGGAATGCTGGACAATGCAAACATTCACCCCCGGTCACAAGGATCTGGGTTTAATCCATCATTCTTTTGCTCACCACACCACCCCAGTTTGGACCCAGCCATATGCAAATCAGTCTTGACCCTGTTCCTTGTGGGAACAGTCCAGCCCGAACTGCCAAGCCAGGTCCTCCCTGGACCGGAAACAAGCATCCTGGGACCAGTTTCAGGGCATCACCCTTCATCAGCCAGGCTAGCTTGAATCCAGTGGTGTAGTGAGCACGGGACCCACGTCTGGGCATACCCTTCCTACTTAGGGCGACATATGCAAAAGAAACAATTGATGGACGGAATGCTGGACAATGCAAACATTCACCCTCAGTCACAAGGATCTGGGTTTAGTCTATCATTCTTTTGCTCACCACACCAGTTTGGACCCAGCCATATGCAAATCAGTCTTGACCCTGTTCCTTGTGGGAACAGTCCAGCACGAACTGCCAAGCCAGGTCCTCCCTGGACCGGAAACAAGCATCCTGGGACCAGTTTCAGGTCATCACCCTTCATCAGCCAGGCTAGCTTGAATAGAGTGGTGTAGTGAGCACCGGACCCACGCCTGGGCTTACCCTTCCCACTTAGGGCAACATATGCAAAAGAAACAATTGATGGACGGAATGCTGGACAATGCAAACATTCACCCCCGGTCACAAGGATCTGGGTTTAATCCATCATTCTTTTGCTCACCACACCACCCCAGTTTGGACCCAGCCATATGCAAATCAGTCTTGACCCTGTTCCTTGTGGGAACAGTCCAGCCCGAACTGCCAAGCCAGGTCCTCCCTGGACCGGAAACAAGCATCCTGGGACCAGTTTCAGGGCATCACCCTTCATCAGCCAGGCTAGCTTGAATCCAGTGGTGTAGTGAGCACGGGACCCACGTCTGGGCATACCCTTCCTACTTAGGGCGACATATGCAAAAGAACAATTGATGGACGGAATGCTGGACAATGCAAACATTCACCCTCAGTCACAAGGATCTGGGTTTAGTCTATCATTCTTTTGCTCACCACACCAGTTTGGACCCAGCCATATGCAAATCAGTCTTGACCCTGTTCCTTGTGGGAACAGTCCAGCCCGAACTGCCAAGCCAGGTCCTCCCTGGACCGGAAACAAGCATCCTGGGACTGGTTTCAGCCAGGCTAGCTTGAATCCAGTGGTGTAGTGAGCACCGGACCCACGTCTGGGCATACCCTTCCCACTTAGGGCGACATATGCAAAAGAAACAATTGATGGACGGAATGCTGGACAATGCAAACATTCACCCCCAGTCACAAGGATCTGGGTTTAATCCATCATTCTTTTGCTCACCTCACCACACCACACCACCCCAGTTTGGACCCAGCCATATGCAAATCAGTCTTGACCCTGTTCCTTGTGGGAACAGTCCAGCCCGAACTGCCAAGCCAGGTCCTCCCTGGACCGGAAGCAAGCATCCTGGGACCGGTTTCAGGGCATAACCCTTCATCAGCCAGGCTAGCTTGAATCCAGTGGTGTAGTGAGCACGGGACCCACGTCTGGGCATACCCTTCCCACTTAGGGCGACATATGCAAAAGAAACAATTGATGGACGGAATGCTGGACAATGCAAACATTCACCCCCAGTCACAAGGATCTGGGTTTAATCCATCATTCTTTTGCTCACCACACCACCCCAGTTTGGACCCAGCCATATGCAAATCAGTCTTGACCCTGTTCCTTGTGGAACCTGGTTTGGTAGTTCGGGCTGGACTGTATCACAAAGGATATTTGAATTATCTATACTTCTGTTATCTATGACTTAAAGGTCTATGGTACTTACCTATGAGAGTGCTTAACAAACGGTTCAATTATATATATGTTGGAGCATAGTAGTTTTCTAATTTGCATTTAGCACCTTTTGGCAGTAGGGTGTTTGAACCAATAGAGCACCTTAACTTAACTAGCATTGTTGTTCAAAAATATATTCACACATGATTTGATAGCTAATAACATAGTGATATCTGAGGTGCGGTAGATTTCCACAAGAGGAACCACTACTACCCTTTTTTCTTAGCAAAACAATGGTACATTCCATTGTGACTCGCTATTAGGAACGGACGCCCCTTCCTAATAGCGAGAGTCGCAAACAATATTTTGCGAGTCACCAACTCGCAAAATAGCATTTGTACATGCCAGGACCCTCTTTTGCAGTCGCAAACGGGCCGAGTTCCTGTTTGCGACCACAAAAAACGGCCATACATCTGGCCCTTAATGTTCTATATATCATATGCTTACCAATAAGAGAAATGCAAGACTTCGCACATGGGGTTCTCAAGTCCTTTTTTGCAAGGCTCCTTGGTTTGATCTGACAGCAGTATAGTTCACAACTCCAGATTTTATCAGAAGTTCAAAGTCAGCCTGAAAGATGGTATTGTTCATTTGCCAAAGACAGTTCTTTTCTAAAGCGCACTCTTGAGTCATAAAACACAAGTCTTTATCTTGTAAAGCGCTTCCCCGAAAGTCGTCATGGTGATTGTTGGTCAGTCTCACTCTTAGTGCAGAAACCCCATTTTGCTGCTTATTTTCTCTTTCATTTTTTGCGGGATCTGACGTGGGAAATTATGTCAAGAAGTGCTAGTAGTCATCTGGAGTGGATCACGAATCAAGGATCACAGCGGATGTGCATGAACCCAGCATTGCACAGGTAAGTTGCTGAATTGGGGAAGCAGGTCCTTTCCTCACTGTTTCAGGAAGCCAAGCACCCGCCTCATGGTTGGGGCGTGGTATTCTACCCACCCTTGCAAAATGGCCCCAACCACCTGACCAGCTCAATCAATCAATCAATCAGGGGTTTGTTAAGCGCGACTACTCACCAGTGAGGGTCTCAAGGCGCTGGGGGGGGGGGTGCAGGATCCAATCCATCAAGGAGGGGTCTGTCGAAGAGCCAGGTTTTGAGGTTTCTTGCGAAGATGGGAGCGATGTTGTCTTTCTGAGGTGGAGCGGAAGGGCGTTCCAGGCTTTGGCCGCAAGGAAGGAGAAGGAGCGGCCTCCCGATCTGGTCTTTCTGGTGCAGGGGACCACGGCGTAGGAGAGCTGGGCTGATCGTAGGGTCCTTTGGGGTGCGTGAAATTTGAGTCGGCTGTTCAGGTATGCTGGTCCGGTGCCATGGAAGGCCTTGTGTGCATAGGTGAGTATCTTGAAGGTGATTCTCGCCTCGACGGGGAGCCAGTGGAGTGTGCGCAGGTGCTGGGAGATGTGGCAGTGTTTTGGCAGGTTGAGGATCAGTCTTGCGGCGGCGTTCTGGATGTTCTGTAGCTTGCGGGTGAGGTTTTTGTTTATTCCGGCGTAGAGTGCATTGCCGTAGTCTAGTCTGCTGGTGACCAGGGCGTGAGTGACGGTCTTTCTGTGTTCGAGGGGGATCCATTTGAAGGTCTTACGAAGGAGGCAGAAGGTTTGGAAGCAGGAAGACGAGACAGAGTTGATCTGGCAGTCCATTTTGAGCTCGGAGTCCAGGATGATTCCCAGGTTGCGTGCGTGGCCGTGGGGGTTGGCGGGTTTCTGAGGGCAGGGGGCCACCAGGTGCCGCTCCAGGCATCGGGGTTTGGGCCCATGATGAGTACTTCTGTTTTGTTGGTGTTTAGTTGTAGGCAGCTGCTTTTCATCCATTTGGAGACGGCTTCCATGCCTTCTCGAAAGTTGTGTCTGGCGGTGTTGGGTTCGTTGGATAGGGAGAGGATGAGTTGGGTGTCGTCTGCGTACGATACAATGTTGAGCCCATAGGTTCTGACGATGTGGGCGAGCGGAGCCATGTAGACGTTGAAGAGCGTCGGGCTGAGGGAGGAGCCCTGGGGGACTCCGCAGGTGGTAGGTGTAGGGTCCGAGAGGAAAGGGGGTAGTCTGACCCGCTGCGTTCTGCCGGAGAGGAAGGATTGGAGCAGTCGAGGGCCTTGTCCTGGATTCCTGCGTCGTGGAGTCTGCATATTAGGGTGCGGTGAGAGACTGTGTCGAACGCCGCTGAGAGGTGGAGGAGGATGAGGGCTACTGTTTCTCCTTTGTCCAGTAGGGTGCGGATGTCGTCTGTTGCGGCGAGGAGGGTGGTTTCCGTACTGTGGTTTTTTCTGAAGCCGGATTGGGAGGAGTCGAGAATGTTGTGCTCTTCGATGAATGTGGCGAGTTGGCTGTTGATGGCTTTCTCGATGACTTTCGCTGGGAACGGGAGCAGGGAGATGGGTCTGTAGTTTTTGAGGTCGGTGGGGTCCGCCGAGGGTTTCTTCTGGAGGGGGTTGACCTCGGCGTGATTCCAGTCATCGGGGAAGGAGGCGTTCGCCAGGGAGCTGTTGATGGTATGGCGAAGCATGGGTGCGATGGTGTCGGCGGCTCTGTTGAAGATGTGGTGGGGGCAGGGGTCCGTGGGGGCCCCTGAGTGGATTGACTTCATTGTCTTCAGTGTGTCTTCAGTGGTGAGGGCTGTCCAGTTGTCAATCGCTGGTTTCCAGGTGTCGGGGTGTTTGGTGAGGGTTCAGTGTGTTGGTTGTCTTTGTCGAAGTTGTCGTAGATGCTCTTGATTTTGTGGTGGAAAAAGGTGCTGAGTTTGTTGCAGAGGTCTTGTGATGGAGGGATGTCAGTAGACTCGCTGGTGGGTTGAGCGAACTCCTTGATGATGTTGAAGAGTTCCTTGCTGTTGTGCGCGTGGGTGGAGATTCTGTCTTCGATCGCTTTTTTCCACGTTTCTCTGATGAGTTGGTGGTGGGCGTTGGTGGCGGCTCTGAAGTTGTTGTGGGCTTCTGTGGATTTGGTGTTCCTCCAGGCCTTTTCGAGGTGGCGGCAAGTGCGTCTGGACTCTCGAAGTTCGGTGGTAAACCATCTGGCTTTATTGGCGCGGGTATTGTTGTTTTTCTTGAGGGGGGCTATGGTGTTGGCACTGTCCGAGATCCATCTATGCAGGGTTCGGGCTGCACAATTTCAAGTGTGATTACAAAATCAAGATGGAAGGTAAGCAGGGGGCATGACTAATAAGTGAGGTAGGGAATATGGCCCAATGGACGCCTTAATTCTTGACAAGTAGACATGGGGGAACAAGGTAATAAACCTGGGGAAGAAGCCAGGGCACATAGAGGTGGTTAACTAGGACAGAATGTTGAAGGTCACAATTGGCACAGGTGCTGCCGGAGGTAACAGCTTGCCCCGTCCTCACCACCCCCTTATTGCTTGCCTTGCCCCCTCCCAAAATCATAAAGCATTATGAAGTGGCAAGAGCTGACTGTGTTATAGTGCTTTTTTTCTAACTTTTAGCCGTGCAGCACAGCAGCTGCGCTGCTGTACAACATTGCTAAAAACACATTGTCAAAGCCAACAGCACTCGCATAGGTGAGATCTATTGGCTTTGCTAATGCTCATTTCAATATTTTTTAAACATATGAATTGTAGTAAATTGAAAATCAATGATTAAAGGCTAAGAAACTTGGTGTTGAGGTTCCTCATAAAGAACGGAATATGTCAGCTTGAGCGACTCCCTTTCCATCCAGGTTACATCATCATGGCTCTTCAATTGCCATGCAATTAGGACGCCAGTGTTTCTCCTTGATGGTGACAGGTATTTTCAGGAAATTTTCCCATGAAGGTGCAGCTGGTGGGTGTTTAAACAAAGTATGCCGTATTTAGGCCTTTTACATCATTCATTATCCACTGTTCCCTATTTAAGGAAAGGTGTCCACACAATTTAAAGTAGGTCTGTAAACCACCAATTAAATAAATCTCTCCTTGGATTCACTCGATTTAACATGCTATTGTCATTATGCAGGTATTCTTGTCTAAGCTAATGGAAGAGAATGTGAGAATGTGCATAATTAATCTCTCACATGTTTTACAGTCTGGAGTTACGAATTGCTATGGCACTAAAGGTTTTTTATTTAGATTTGGGGATGACATTCCTACACACACGAACTGTAAAATATGTGTGGATGTTAATGCTACTACTGGTTCACCTCTCTGAAGCTGTGAATTTAGAACATGACGACAATGGATGGTTCGAGTATTTAACTCCAACGTGCCTTACTTAATGCCGTAGGAGAAAACCTCTCTATCTCTTTGTTAAAACTGTCAAGTGAGGGTCTAACAAGACTCAATAGCACTTCATTCCATTTATATTTGCCCCCAATAATCTTAAATTTTCATCTAAAGGTTGGTTTTGTTCTAATTGTGTGCTAATACCACTGATTTATAAAACAAAGTACCTAATATATCTATTCAGTACCAGACAATTCACCTGGCACAGCATTGAGCCCCACCTGCTCCCTTCCCAGAGTCCCACAAAGCCTTTCTACCCATTATGGGGGAAGCAAATTGTGGGAATTCCCTACAAATGTCAAAACGTTGCCTACAAAAATGCCAATTTCCTGTTGTTGTTCATGGTGGATGAATTCAGTATTTGTGCCTCTGGTCTGCTGGCACCCAGGAAACCCTACAAACATCGGGCATTTCTGAAAATGAGAGATTCAGTGAAATCCAGATTGGTGTGACTTACATTAATTCCAGTATGTTTACTTTAGGTGTTAGCCATAGATTCAAATTTTGAAGGCATTCCAGACAAGAATTATTCCTAGGATCCACACAAACCACACCACTCTGGGTTCCCCTACTTATCAGCTTTTAGAAATGATTGAGATCTTGAGAACGCACTAAAACGGTCTCCAAAAATGAAAGCCAGTAAAGTTAAAAAAAAAAGGACTTCTAGAAGGGGTTTGGGTATTTACTCATGCAATAGACCCACCCACTTTAGTAGGGTACTGTTTGTATCAGCTGATGTGTGTGAATGCTAGGAGTAGGACTTTCTACACAGATTCTGGAAATTTCCCCTCACAGAATTGACCAAGACATGATATGACATTTCATTTTTATTATGGCCTGAAAATATATGGGCACATCAGAAACTCTTTAGCAATGTTTTTAATCCTGAAAGGTATTTCAAAATATAGCACCCCACGATCTAGGAGCCTGGTGCTGTGCCACTGGCCAAGCCACAATGGATGTGCAGAGCTCCGAATCACATAGAGTTTCTGGGCAACATATCAGAGACAACTGCCTCCAACAAAACTGAAGTCTGATTTTCAGGAAGAACACCTCTGAATGGGACCACAGCTGGTCTTAATCTTGTAGGTTACAACTAGAATGTTTCTGCTTTAGAATGGTTCATTGCTATGCAGTGGAATTCTGAATAGCTAATCGTTTAGACTGTAGGGCTCTCGTGGGAACTCAGAGTGAAGCTAATGCACATGAATGTTTAGCAACTAAGTTGACACTTGTAGATAGCACCTTGCCGACTGTGGGGCAGATTTACGTTCCCTGGCGCATCCCTGCAAATCAGCAGGGATGGGCCAGGGAAGATGCGTCACGCAAGTTTGCCCTTGCGCCACCGCAGATGCGCCGCATTTACAATGCGGTGCATCGTGGCGCAAGGATAAGCAGATGCGTGACGCATCTGCCGGCGTAAGGTTGGCGCAGTGCTGAAGTTGTGTCGCAAGCGCGACGCAACTCCAGCACTGTTCCAACCTGCCCTATCCCTAACATGGTGCGTCACGCCTTACGCCTGCTTGAAGCAGGCGTAAGGATTTGACGCACCAGCGTCGGAAAAGTGACTGAGTGGAATCTTGTAGATTTCACTCAGGCACTTTTCCGAGGCTTTACTGCACCGGAACGCCCCCCCCTGCGCCGGACCGCCCACATGAAACCTGACGCAGGTTTCATGTGGCGCAGGGCTTTACAACATGACGCATCTCCCTAGATGCGTCACATTGTCAATCGCCCGCAGCATGGCGCATGGTTTGCGCCGCCGCTGCGTCACAAAAGTGACGCAACAGCAGCGCAAAAGTGGCGTAAGGGGCTTGTAAATCTGCCCCCGTATGTTCACAGTGGGAATGACTTAAAATCAGCATGGATTGTTACATGTGTTTTTGTGTTTATTACGTACGTGTTCCTAGTTAGAAGAGGAGTGCGCTGCCCAGACTGGTCCAGGCTATCTTCTGCAACCATGCCTATTCGCTGTGAGCAACTGCTGATGGTGATTTCTGTCACCTACTACTTTGTGGGTGTCTATTTTCCCTTCAATGGTTATGGCTACTACGTGACTATTTCTTAGCTAAACTTTGAACAGATGTTACTGTGACTGTTTGCTGATGCTGTTTGAGAGAAGAGATTTGGATGAGTTTCCAGAACTACTCTTCATGAGAAGTTTGACTTCAATCTGATCCTATTTCAATGCTCCTCTCAATCTTGCTCTTTCCCAAAAGGACTCTTTATGGGTTCTGGTAGGTTAGGATTCTCTTAGAGTAGAATAGGCACTTAAATTCCTTTATGGAACACGCTGTAATTTTCTTGATTGGCTCTAACCATGATTTATTGATATTACTGTAAACAGATTTATATAATAATAAATAATAAATAGGTTTTTGAAGTGCAATCTACTCACCCGGGCCGGATCTCAAGGCGCTGAGGGAAATGGGGGTAGGGGGGGCAGGGGGTTCCGCAGATCCTGGATGTTCACTGAGTTCCATCAAAGAGCCAGGTCTAGAGGTCCTTTAGGAACTTAGGGAGTGATGCAGTCTGTCGTAGGTGGAGTGCGAGGGAGTTCCATGCCTTGGCCGGGAGGAGGGAGAAGGAGCGCCCTCCTGTTCTGCTTGTCTTGATCCGAGGTATCGTTGCGATGGAGAACTGGGCTGAGTGGAGCGAACGCTGGGGAGCGTGGAACACGAGGTGGTGGTTCAGGTTGGCGGGTCCGGTGTTGTGGAGGGCCTTGTGTGCGTGGGTGAGGAGCTTGAAGGTGATTCTCTTCTCGACAGGGAGCCAGTGTAGGGTCCGTAGGTGATGGCTGATGTGGCAGTGGCGCAGTAGGTTGAGGACTAGTCTAGAGTCGGTGTTCTGGATGTTCTGGAGTTTGCGGGTAAGGTTCTTGTGGATCCCGGGGTAGAGTGGGTTGCTGTAGTCCAGTCTGCTACTGATGAGGGCAAGTGTGACAGTTTTCCTGTGTTCGGGGGGATCCACTTGAGGGTCTTGTGGAGTAGACGGAGGGTGTGGTAGCAGGAGGAGGTGATGGCGTTGACCTAGCGGCCCATTTTGAGTTCGGAGTCCAGGATGATTCTGAGGTTGTGTGCGTGGTCCGTGGGGCCTGGAGGGTCTCTGTGGGTGGGGGGACTTCAGGTGTCGTTCCAGGCATCGGGGTGTGGGCCCATGATGAGTATCTCGGTTTTGTCCGTGTTGAGTTGAAGGCAGCTGTTCTTCATCCATCCGGCAACAGCTTTCATTCCGTCTTGAAAGTTGCGTTTGGTGATTTTGGGTTCGTTGGATAGGGAGAGGATGAGTTGGGTGTCGTCTGCATACGATGTGATATTGAGTAAGTGTGCTCTGACGATGGATGCGAGCAGGCCATGTAGATGTTGAACAGGGTCAGGCTGATGGAGGATCCTTGTGGTACTCGGCAGGTGGTTGGAGTCGGTTCTGAGAGAAATGGAGGGAGTCTGACTCGTTGCGTTCTGCAAGAGAGGAAAGATAGGATCCAGTCGAGGGCCTTGTTCCAGATTCCCGCGTTGCAGAGAATGCGGGTTAGGGTGCGGTGAGAGACAGTGTCGAAGGCCGCGTAGAGGTCAAGGAGGATGAGGGCCATGGCTCTCCTCTGTCAAGGAGGGCGCGGATGTCGTTTGTTGGTGCAAGAAGTGTGGTTTTGGTGCTGTGGTTCTTCCTGAAGCCTGATTGGGAGGAGTCGAGGATGTTGTTTTCTTTGATGAAGGCGGCGAGTTGACTGTTGACGGCTTTTTCCATGACTTTGGCCGGATAAGGGAGTAGGGAGATTGGTCTGAAATTCTTGAGGTCGGAGGGGTCCACTGAAGGTTTTTTCAGGAGAGGGTTGATCTCGGCCTGTTTCCAGTCATCGGGAAAGGAGGCGGTCTCGAAGGAGCGGTTGATGATACGTTGAAGCTCAGAGGCGATGATGTCTGCGGCTTTGCTGTAGATGTGGTGGGGGCAGGGGTCCGTGGGGGCCCCATAGCGGGTAGTCTTCATTATCCTCAGAGTGTCTTCGATGCTGAGGGCGTTCCATCTGTCAAGTGTTGGCTGCGTGCTGCTGGGAGCGGTGGGAGGGGGTTCCTTGTGTGGGTTGTTGTTGTCGAGGTTGTCATAGATGGTCTTGATTTTGTGATGGAAGAAAGCGCTGAGTCTGACGCAGAGGTCCTGGGAGGGAGTGATGTCTGTGGACTCGCTGTTGGGTTGGGCGAACTCTTTAATGATGCCGAAGAGTTCCTTGCTGTTGTGTGCGTTGGTGGAGATTCTGTCCTGAAGTGCTTTCTTCCTGGAGAGTATGATGAGCTTGTGGTGGGTCGCGGTAGCTGTTTTGAAGTTGTCCAGGTCTGTCGGGGTTTTGGAGTTCCTCCACCGTTTTTCGTGTCGTCTGCAGGTGCGTCTGGAGTCTCGGAGTACGGTGGAAAACCAGCTGGCTTTCTTGGCGTGGGGCTTGCAGGCTTTCTTGAGGGGAGCAATGGTGTTAGCGCAGTCGGTGATCCAGTTGTGTAGAGTGTGGGTGGCCTTGGTGGGCGTCATCGTTTGTGGTGGTGGGAGCGGAGCTGCCGAGGGTGGCCGCGAGCTGGTCGTCGGAGATCTTGTTCCAATTCCTGCATTGGAGCTGATGCGGGCGTCTGCGGGGGATGTTGGATTTGAAGGTGAAGTGAACACAGCGGTGGTCCGTCCATGGGAGTTCGGAGGTGTGGCTGAAGGTAATGGAGTTCCCTGCTGTGAAAATGGGATCGAGGATGTGCCCAGCTGAGTGCGTTGGTTCGGGTACGATCTGCTTGAGTCCTATGGTGTGGAGGTTGTCCAGGAGGGAGGCGGAGTTGGAGTCCTGGCGGTTGTCGAGGTGGAAGTTGAGGTCTCCTAGCAGCTTGAAATCGGTGGAGGTGATGGCATGCGGCGTGATGATGTTGGTGATGGAGTCGGAGAAGAGAGCGCAGGGTCCGGGGGGTCTGTAGATGAGGGTGCCTGGGAGGGTGAAGGACGGGTTGGTCTGGATCTTGAAATGGAGGAGTTACATCAGGTCTGGGGGCCCGTCGGAGTAGATGCTCAGCCGGAGATTGGCCTTGTGGGCGATGGCGATGCCTCCTCTGGGGCAGTTGGGGCGATCCTTCTGGGTGAACTTGTATCCTTCAGGGATGGCGATTGCGATGTGTGGTCCGGAGGCAGCGTTCGTCCAGATTTCGGTGAGGAAGGTGATGTCCTGGGTGGTGCTGTCGAGGAGGTCCCAGATTTCCGTGGCGTGTCTGTAGAGGGAGCGGACGTTGAGGAGGATGCATCTCAGGGTTTGGGGTGCAATGGAGTTGTTGCTGGAGGGAGGTGGAGCGTCCTGGGTCTCGGCGACGGTGAAGGAATGGCGGCAGTGACGGCAGATGAAGGGTCAATGGGTGTCGAGGGGTGAGGAGAGCTGGCAGTTGTGGTTCTTGCCGGCGTTGAGTTTGTGGAGCGCTGATGAGCTGTAGCGCTGGTGGGCCGAAGGACCAGGGGTCCTGGTGCAGGTCGCAGTCGGGTCACGGACGGGCGCAGACGGGCTTGCCTTTGGAGCGCCTTCCGCACACCAGCGGCGCGGCCACACAGTGGCCTCCATTAAGTAGAGGTCGGGGGAGGTCGGAACAGCTGGGATGCGGGAGCAGGAAAAACGCGGGCGCGGGAGGGGCCGCGGGGGCAGCAGTGGTGGAGACCGGCAAAAGGGAGAAAGTTAGAAAAAGGAGCTAAGGGGAAAAAGAAAGCAAACAATGTCACAAAATAAAGAAATAATCACCAGTCGAGAAATAAGGCAAATAAAGCAAGAAACAGGACAGCAGGAGAAACAAAAGAAAAGAAAACAGAAAAAGAAAAAAAAAGTATTCACAAGCAGACCCGGGCGGGGCATGGGGGCCTCAAACCGTGGTCTGAGCGGCCAGGAGCAGAGCACTACCAGGGGGAGCTGCGGGCTGTGCGCTGGGAGAGCAGGAACTCAGGGGGTTATGCTCAACTCAGCGCGCAGCAGCCTCCGTTAAGTAGAGGTCGGGGGAGGGCGGGACAGCTGGGAGGCGGGAGCGGGAAAAACGAGGGAGCAGGAGGGCCGCGGGGACAGCAGCGGCGGAAACCGTCAAAAGGGAGAAAGTTAGAAAAAGGAGCTAAGGGGAAAAAAGAAAGAAAACAATGTCAGGAAATAAAGAAATAGGTAGAACAAGTCACCTGTTGAGAAATAAGGCAAATAAAACGAGAAATAGGACAGCAGGAGAAACAAAAGAAAAGAAAACAGAAAAAAAAAGTGATCACAAGCAGACTCGGGGGCCTCAAACTGTGGTCTGAGTGGCCAGGAGCAGATCACTACCAGGGGGAGCTGCGGGGCTGTGCACTGGGAGAGCAGGAACCCAGCAGGTTAGTATCTGATTTACTAATTTGAATAAAGAGACCAAAACCATATACTAAACTCTTATCGATAAATAAAGGTTTTCAAACTGATCCATAAACCTTGAACTAAATGACTAAATTTATGATGTCTATTGAAATGATTTTGATTGATGCTCCATTCTAAAATCGTAGCAAAGATTCATTGCACGTGAGAAGATTTCAGTGGGGAGCTGGAGACCGCTATTGTAAGTTACGGGTTGAACTGATTAACTTAAAACCTTTTCGCGCCTGCAATATTCCACAAAATTAGAAAAAAAACAATCTCTAGGAGAAATCAAAGATAATTGGGAGCATAAATAAATATTATCTAATGCTATTGACTCTTGTTGGACCTCACATGGCAGGTGTCACATAGTGATAGAAATGTTTCCTCTGTCCTAATCATTAAGGAAGACACGTAGGAGAGAAAATATTGAAACCGTTCTTTGTCCCCATGTTCCAAGTCCACAACTTCAGAGAGATGAGCCAGGAATAGCATTAACATCCACACGCATCCCAGAGTTGGTGTTGGTAGGAATATCATCCCCAGCAATAAATAAAAAACCTTTTGCGCCATAGTCATTTTTAACTCCAGACTGACAAGCATGCAAAAGATTAATTATGTTATAAATGACTCAAGACATTCTCTTTTATTAGCTTGGACATGAATACCTGCATAATGGCGGGACAATAGCTGTTGAATTTAGTGGACCCAAAGACATAATTATTTGATTGGGGGTTTACAGTCCTACTTTAAATTATGTGAACACCTTTGATAAAGAATGATGTAAAAAACCTAAACAAGGGGCCCATTTTTTAATCTCCGACCAGCAGGAAGCTCATGAGAAGATTTTGTGGGTATATGTGCCATCATGAAGGAGAAACACTGGCGGGAGGGAGTGGGGCAATCACCAACAGGGTGGAGAGGATGGGGCAAAAAGAGAAGCAGGGAAGGGGGTTTACAAGGCAAGCAAAAACAGTGGGACAAGCAAAACAAAAATATGATATCAAGCAACAACGGAGGCGGGAAGGATGAGCCACGCAACTACTGTAGGGGAGGTGGGTTACCAGGCAAGACACATCAAAGGGGCAAGCAACACAGAAAAGCAATATGACGCAACCAGCGCTGACCACATCGTATCACTTTTTTCTGGAAGGAGGGGGTGAAGGGATGTGCAAGCAACAGATAACGAGACAAGCAACATACAACAGGGCAAGCAACAGACAATACACAGGAAAACAAGAGACAATGGGGCAATCAACAGACAATGGGGCAAAGAAGAGACAATGGGGCAAGCCACAACCAATGGAGCAAACAATAACTCAGAGCGGGATGGGTGGATATGGCCTCCAAACTAATGCATTGCTGCAAGATAAGAAACAAAAGTTCCTCAGATGTGCGATGAGCAGTGGAAGGACACACACTGGCCAATGAAGCTGTACTTGGCCATGATTCAGGGGAGGGACAAACATACAAAGAGGAAGTGAAGCAGGCCTAGGCTAAGAAAGGAGAAGCAAACAAATTAGAGTGATAATTTACCCTACCAATAGTTTGCAATGGGCAGGCTCTAGTCCCCCTGTAAGTAAACAAAATGTCTCTAAAGCAAAAGAGCATCCGTTGTCTCAGGTGAGACCTAAATAGTGGCTTTCCTGAATATAAGATATTGTGTCAAAACTCTTTTCAAAGTTAAAGCTGGTTTTAACATATGGATAGAGATATATTTGCCCATTTTATTACAATGCTTTTGGATTTTTTCAAAGTCTTAACATGTTCTGTAATCCATGATTGTTTTCCTATGAGTGTTGATGGAGCAATTATTTTCTTTGCTAATTGTAATGGAAGAAGTATGAAGACAGAGTCACCAAGATGCTGACATAAGCGCTACAGTGGGGAAGTGTTCAGGGATGGAGAAATAGCCCAGAAACTTCTCACAGATATGTAATGACCCTAGAGCTAACTAGGGTGCCACTGAGGTGCTTAGACCCCCCTGCACTGCATGCCCAATGCAAATATCCCTCTTCAATGTTTTAATCTAAAGAGCTGTAGCTGTAGAAATTGAGGGGATGCACTTCAGCAGTAAACTTTCTTTGAGTGCTTTTGTTCCATCTGAAGGTGAGACAAGCTGGCATAACGGCCACTCACACATCAGGTGATGCTGGCCCAGCTGAGTGCGTGGCTATGCATTGAAAATCTGTTTATTCCTCAGATCCATTCTTCTGTAACACCCAAAGAACCACTACTCTGTTCACTTAAACAGATGAAGGCAAGGTCTAAGGGGCCAGCTAGCAGAGTATGCTGGTGGAATTGCCGTTCATTGTCTCATAGACGCGTAAAAGCACTTAATAGGCACTGCTCATACTTTAAGTTAATGCTACTAAAAAGTAAGTGGGGCATAATGTCTGTCCAATCAATCAATCAATCAATCAATCAATCAATAATGGCTGTTTATATATGTCGCTGCGAATTTTGTGCAGTCAGTTTAATAGACATCTATTCACTCCACTTTTATTCGGCATGTTAAGCTGATTTGTAATGTTTTAGAAAGGAAGGACTGCAGATGTCATGTTGTGGAGCACTTTCTGCATTGGAGGTGTTAGAAATGTGGATCTCTAGTTGGCAGTGGCTTGTGCCCTGTCCCAGTAGGGACCCTTCCTTCTATTCAGGGTAAGCGGATTACACACCCAAGATAACTCCTGCTCACCCTCTTGGTAGCTTGGTACGAGCAGTCAGGCTTATCTTAGAGGCAATGTGTAAAGCATTTGTATGTAAGCACACACTAACACAGTAAAAACACTACAAATGGACGCCACATCAGTTTAGGAAAATAACCAATCTTTATCTAAGTAAAACATGACCAAAATGACATAAATCCAACCTACACAAATCAAGATGTCACATTAAAAAGGTTCAAAATTGTTCCGTCCATAAGAAACTATAGATGCATCACTTTTATCACAAAGTAACTGGGATGCGTCAAAATCAAGAGTTGAAAACAAGTGCTGGGGAGGTGAGGCGCTGGAAAAACAAAGCGATGCGTCGGTTCCTTACTCCCAGGGGAGGTGCTGCGTTAGTTCCTTACTGCCGAGGGAGTTGATAAGTTGGTTCCTTACTGCAGTGCAGAGGAGGTGATGTGTCGGTTTCTTACTCTCAGGGGAGGTGATGGTTGGTTCCTTACTGTCGGGGGAGGTGATGCGTCGGTTTCCGGACACGCGACCTCGATTCTTTACTGGTGGGCCACGTCGATGAAGAACTTGGTGCACAGGTGCGATGCGTCAAAAATCCGGACGCGCTGGGTCGATGCAGCGGCAGTGTAACTGGTAATGCGTTGATTTTCTAGCCACGTGGCAGGTGAAGCGCCGATTTAGTCCAGAAGTATTCTGATTTTGGGGTGTCAGAGGTCCAATTCTTATACCGCTTTCTGCCTTTGAAGTAGGCAAACTTCAAATGAAAGTCATTGTAGGGCCCAAGACCCTGCCTTTCCCTGGCCTGGCTTCCAGCACACTACAGGCGGTGTGGGGGCAGCTTTGTGTGAGGACAGACACAGCCCTATTCAGGTGTCAGTCACAACTCCTTCCACCACTCTAGCTCAGGAAGACCCTTCAGCCTGGTAATGGGCAATCAGAATATGCAGGGTACACCTAAGCTCCCTTTGTGTGAATGTCTAGAGTGGATGCACAAACAGCCCAACTGTCAGTCTAAACCGTGGCTTCCACAAGCAGGCAGAAGCACAGAATGGTAAAGCAAGAAAATACCCACTTTTTAAAAGTGGCATTTTAAAACACACAATTGAAAAACCAACTTCACTAAAAGATGTATTTTTTAGTGGTGAGTTCAGGGACCCCAAACTCCAAATCTATATCTCTTCCCAATTGAACGTTACACTTGTTAGAGGTTACAAGGCAGCTCCAATGCTAACGTATGGGAGAGATAGGCCTTGCAATAGTAAAAAAACTAAATTGATAGTATTTCACTATCAGGACATGTCTTGCTTTTCACATTCACTGCACCCTGCCCATGGAGCTACCTTAGACCTACCTTAGGGGTGCCTTACATGTGTGAAAGGGAAGTTTTGGGCCTGGCAAGTGTGTGCACTTGCCAGGTCGACATGGCAGTTCAAAATGACACTCAGAGACATTGCAGTGCCAGTTCTGAGACATGGTTGCAGGGCTACTCATTGAGGTGGCACAATCAGTGCTGCAGGCCCACTAGTAGCATTTGACTTACAGGCCCTGGGCACACACAGTGCACTTTACTAGGGCTTTCCAGTAAATCAAATAGGCCAATCATGGATAACCAATCATAATCACAATTTCCACAGGGAGTACTTGCACTTTAGCACTGGTTAGCAGTGGTAAAATACCCAGAGTTCTAAAATGAGCAAAAACAAAATGCAGCACACAGTCATAAACAGGAGGTAAGAAACAAAAAGACAAGGGAAAAACACATAAAAGATGCCAGGTCTAATACGTGTCCCCCCCAGCTGAAAATGGGGAGAGCTACCCAACCTCCTGGGAGTTCCCATCGCTAAGGCGGAAGAACCTGGACAGACCATCAGCATTGGCGTGTTCTGTGCCAGGGCGGTACATTCTCTGTAGGGAGATGGACCACCTCAACCATTTTGGGTTATCACCCCTCATCTGCATTAACTATCTAAGGGGCATGTGGTGTGTCTGAACCCGGAAGTGAGTCCCAAACAAGTAGGGTCTTAGCTTCTTCAGGACCCTGATCACAGCAAAAGCTTCCCGTTCAATTGCACTCCACCTCTGTTCTCAGTCAAGTAGCCTCCTACTAATAAAAACTATGGTTTGATCTAGGCCCTCTTCGTTTAGCTGTGAAAGCATGGCTCCCACTCCATGCTCTGAGGCATCAGTCTGCATCACAAACTCCTTGAAGAATTCAGGAGCCTTGAGCATGGGTGCCGTGCACATGACTCTTTCAGGGCATCAAAAGCGCTCTGACATGCCTAAGTCCAGATCGCATGACGTGGCTGCTTCCTTGAAGTCAGCTCAGTCAAGAGGGCAACAATGGTGCCATACCCCTTGACAAACCTGTGGTAGTACCTAGTGAGACCTAAGAAGGCTCTCGCCTTTGTCTAGGTTTTGGGGGTGCCTGAGCCAGAATGGTGTCAATCTTGGGTTGTAGGGGCACCAACTGGCCGCTTCCTACCTGGTGCCCCAAGTATACCACAGACCCCTGCCCTATCTGGAATTTACTGGCCTTCATAGTGAGGCCGGCTTTCTGCAGGGCCGTCAACACTTCCCAGAGGTGGTGCAAGTGATCTTCCCAACTGGAACTGAACACTGCAATGTCATCTGGGTAGGCAGCACTGAAATCCTCCAGCCCAGCCAGGACCTGGTTGACCAACCTCTGAAAGGTGGCCTGGGGGTTCTTCAACCCAAAGGGCATAACCCAGAACTGGTAGTACCCCGCTGGTGGTGAAAACGCTGACCTCTCTTGTGCCCCCTCGGTCAAGACAATCTGCCAGTACCCAGACGTTAGATCAAATGTACTGAGGAACTTGGCATCTCCCAACCGATCAATGAGCTCATCCACTCAGGGGATGGGGTGTGCGACAGTCTTCGTTACAGAATTGAGCACAGGGTAGTCCACACAGAACTGCAATTCTGGAGTGGCACCGGGTGCACCAGCTTTGGGCACCAAGACCACTGGGCTGGATCAAGGACTGCTGGAGGGCTCAATCAGCACTAGAGCTAACATCTTGGACACCTCCTCCTTGATCCTAGCCTTCACTCTGACCGTCAACCTGTAAATCTTGTGCTTCACAGGTGGACTGTCCCCAGTGTCAACATTGTGCATGCACCAATGCGTAAACCCTAGTGAGTGAGAACAGGGTGGCAAACTGCCTCAGCAACTGGCGATAGTTACCCTGCTGCTCTAGGGTCAGTGTAGGGGAGAGGACCATGCCTTCCACGGAGCCATCCTACTCCTTGGCAGATAGGAAGTCGGGGAGAGGTTCACTCTCCTCTTCCATCCCATCATCAGTAGCCAACAGCATGGTTAACTTAGACCTCTCAAAGTGGGGTTTGAGGCTGTTCACTTGTAGGTTCCTCAAGGAGTTCCTGGGAGTCCGCAAGTCCACCAGGTAGGTTTGGGGTCCCTGGCCTCAGTGTACAGAAGCCCATGCTACCAGTAATCCCTGTGGGTTCCACTGACATCTCCCTCTTCTTGCCTATCAGCTTGCTGCCTAAGGCCCCCAAGAGTAGGCACTGCTTTTGCCCTTGGCATAGGTCCTCTCTGGAGGGTCGCCCTGCACTTAAGATTTCTGTCAGGTCAGGCCAGACTCAATCAGCTGCAGTTCCCTCCTCAGGGACCAGGGCATCTCTCACTGGAGAACCATCTCCCTGGTCTTGTGACCTCTTAGAAGCTGCCTTAGCAGTCTTCTTGCCCTTTCTCTTCTTTGTAGTCACTTGGTCCACTGTTTCAGGATAAAAGGCCCCATGATATGCTGCCTGTGCTCTGGTAGTAGCACACACCCACTCAGGGAGACCCAGAATTTGTGCATGAGCCTTCCTCTCCATCTCTGCCTATGCAGAAGTCTCAAGATCATTTCCCAACAGGCACTCCACTGGAATGGCAAGGGACACAATCATCTTGTTTGGGCCAGTAACCCCTCCCTATTCTAAGCTTACCAACGCCATTGGATGGAGCTTAGTCTCATTGTCAGCACTGGTAACCTGGTGACTGACACCAGACAACATTTGTTCTTGGGAAACCAGTCCAACTGCCACCATACTGACACTGGCACCTGTATCAGTCAGAGCCTCTATCCTTGGTCCTATTGATCTTTGTCCTTTGTCTATACTTCTCTAAGCTTGGAGGCAAGACAGCAAGAGCTTCAATATCCATTCAACCCAGGGAAACTAAAGTAGTCTCTCTGCAACCTCTGGCCTCTCCAAGTACATCTTTACCCCCACTCCTATGTTAGCAAATCCCTTGGACTGTCCCCCATTGGGGGACTTTTTGGAGCATGCTGCATCTCCTTTCTTATGACCTGCCTGATGACAGTCATGACAGAACCTAGAAGCCTTTACTGGATCCCAGTGTTTACCCTGCTACCCCTTAGTTTTGGACTCAGAGAAGTTTCAGGGCCCACACTCCTGAGAAGTCTTTTGGGGGCCTTTAGAGAATTCCTTCTTCTTATCTTGTTTGTTGCTTACCTCCTTCCTCTGCTGGGAAGTCTGTGAACTCTTTTTCTGAACATTCCCACCATGAGTCTTTCTGGACACCCTGGTTGTGACCCATTTGTTAGCTATCTATACCCAGCTCTCTGGGAGAAGAATCCACCAAATACTGATGCAATTCTCTGTGGTACAATTAGTTAAAATGTGTTCCTTCATAAGTACATTATAGAGCCCATCTTAAGTGTCCGCCTCATTGCCTTTGATCCAGCCCTCTAGTGCTTTAACTGAAGAGTCCACAAAGTCCACCCATGTCTGGTTTTGACCTTTATGAATGTCTCTGAACTTTACCCTGAACTCTTCTGTAGTGAGTACAAATCATTCTATCAAGTACTCCCAAAGTAGAGAGCCCCAGTGTTGGCTTGCTATCCTCCTCATTCTACAGGCCCTCTCAAAGCCTGAAAACCATTTGTCAGTATCATCACCATCACTAAACTTGGGGATAATCCCTTTGGGGACTTTAGGGTCAAAGGATTCCTCCTTGTCCCTGGTATTATTATTGCTGCCACCATCTTTGGGCCTAAGGCCCAACTTAACCCTTCTCTCTTCAAGGGCTAGTCTCCTCTCCTCAGGTTCAAGCTTTCTCTTCTCCAGGGAATCCTACCACCCTTAAGAATTCCTACCACCACAAGAAGACCTACCACCCTTACAGTGAGGGGACTTCTGTCACTTCCCACTGTTGAGGGGGGCCTGGGAAAGGATGGATGGATACCGTCTTCTCCATAATTATTCATCTGTGCCAGGGCTTCTTCCTCATCCTCTTCAATATCATCATCTGAGAAATGGCCCTTCCTCTCTAATCTCTCTTTCTCATAAGAGCTGACGAGCCTCTCCAAGTCTTACTTCTTAGCTGTTACTTTGTAGCTAATGCCCCTCACTTTGCACAACACCCTCAGATCCATGCTCTTCAGGGCAGGAATGACTGCCAGGCCAAGATTCCGACCAGCCTTCAATGTGCTTAACTTTTACTTAGTAGTTGGAAACTTATTAAAAATTTAGAAACACTTTTTAAAACTTTTCCAATCTGACTAAGGGCCTGATTTAGATCTTGGTGAACAGGTTATTCCGACACAACGATGACGGATATCTTATCTGCCAAAATGTAAAGAAACCCGTATTTTAAGATGTACTAAATGGAATGGAGGTCTACACAGGACCTTAACAATCAGAAAAATTGAAAAAAAAAATTGAAAACATTCTTTTTGATGCTAAAGTCAATTAAGTGGATTTCTTATGCAAAATCATTTATGACCTAGTGATACGGTGAAACACAGGTTCAGGATCCCCACCACTGTAACACCAATGAAGGAAAGTGGAATATTATGTGTTATGGCTGGTTGGCCTTGACATGTAATATTATCACAATACACCAAAGATGGTCCATAGATTCACACTAATAAATAGTTAGCTCTGTCTTGGTAGAGTGGCAAAGAGCAGTCAGGTTTTACTAGAGGAACATGTGCTAAGAATTTCATAGTACCAGCAATGAGTGATAAGTAATAGACACAACTCGAGAGAAATCTGACACCAAGTTATAAAAATAGAGTATTACTTTCTTGTTTTAGACATGAAAATGAATGGAATATCATACATATAACTGGAGTTGAAGCTTTTTGAAGCAATAATAAATCAGTGTATTAAAATACATAGGGGCCGATTCCGATCTTGGCCGGTAGGGCTCCGAATCGGATTCGGCATAACCGGATCCGATTCGGAGCCCTATTTCCCGAACGATTCGTACGCGCGTCCGGACGAGCGAGTACGATGCGAATTCGCCGACCGACTCGTTCTGGCGTCCCAACCGCTCCGACCGACTCGTTCCCGGGTCTAACCGCACCGACCGACTCGCTCGGACACGACTCGCACTGCGCAATGGAGACGTTCCCCGGCCGGGTAAGTACGATGCGCGCCGCGAGCAGTCCGACCGACACGCGCCGTCCGGCTCGAAAGAGCAGTCGGAGCCGTACTTCGGGGGTCCGTGTCGGACCCCCTGTATGCGTAGCCACGCGAGTCGCACATAGGGGGGACCCATGGGTCCCCCCTACCTGTGCGTGTATGGCGCGAGTCGCTTCGCCGCGTACCCGCTGTAGGGGGCGCCCTTGTTCGCCTCGCACCCATTGAGGCAATGGGAGCCTGCGTACGCGTTGTACGACCGGCTCCCATTGACTTCAATGGGAGTCCGACCGACTCGAGTACGATAGCATACGGACGCATCGTACTCGTTCGGTCGGGCTGCACAGGTCCGATTCGGTCGGAAATCTCTCTGGGTCCGGCTCGGTCGGAGAGATTTCCGGCCCGAATCGGAATCGGCCCCATAGACAAAATAACATTGTGATCAATTGCAAACTCCACTAGTGGCAATCGGCCACTTGCAGGTTGAGCTACTTAGAACCCTTATAGGAGTAAGGTCATGTGGGCCCCAGGACCAGGCCACAGCAGTCAAATCAAATTTACCTAGCTCATGGAGTCCGGGTGCAGAGTTGTTCTGGCTGTCCTTGGTGCTAAACAGGAGCCGTGAGTGGTGCTGTTTTTACCGCTTACACGGTGCTGCAAGAAACAAAATGCAAAAACACAACAGGTACACAGTGTAGGAAAATGTGTTTCTGTTGCCGTACCTCCTCACCTTTTGTCTGATTTCTGATACACTTTGACTGAATGTGCACCGGGTCCCAGCTAATCAGGTTCCCAGTGGCTGCGTTCATTCCCAAAACCGTACCTTTTCTTCCACAATTGGGACACTTTTGACCCACATGTAAGTCCCTTGTAAAAGGTACCAGTGGTACCAAAGGCCTTGCGACCAGATGTTCTCTAAGGGCTGCAGCATGTATTGTGCCACCCTCAGAGACCCCGCTCCTAACACATATATACTGCCATTGCAAGCTGTGTGTTTTTGTGCAGACAAAACTTAAAAGTCGACATGGCACCCTTCCCTATGTGCCATGCCCACAAACACTGCCTGTGGCATAGGTAAGTCAGCCCTCTAGCAGGCCTCACAGTCCTAAAGCAAGGTGCACTATACAACAGGTAAGGGCATAGCTGCATGAGCAATATGCCCCTACAGTGTCTAAGTCCATTCTTAGACATTGTAAGTGCAGTAAAGCCATATGGAGTTCATGGGCTGGGATTACTGAATGCTATGAAGTCTGGTATCAAACTTCTCAGCAAAATAAACCCACACTGAGGCCAGTGTTGGATTTATTGCAAAATGCACACAGAGGGCATCTTAGAGATACCCCCTGGAAAATGACTAACTCCCTAGAGTTCAGCCTGCCACACACAGACATGTTTATGACCCCCTGAGGTGGGAGCCCTTGTGCTCTCGTGGGTCAGGAACAAACCCTGCTTGTGGTGGAGGTGCTTCTCACCTACCTCAAGCAGGGACAGCATTGAGGGTGGCGAACCTCAAAGGTTTCCTGCCCTTTGTTATGCTAGTCAGGGCCTCTCCAGCCAGTGGAGATGCCTCCCCGCCTGTCCAAGCCCCACTTTTTGTGGCAAGGTCAGCGGGGAAATTAGTAGTCAGGAGAGGTGTGTACTCTCTCAGCCAGGACTATCCCTACAGTGTTCTGAGCTGAAGTGTCCCCTCCTTTGAAAATCCTCCACGTTGGATGGGAAGAGTTTAGCCAATCAGGATAGGGGATGCCGCCTCCCCAAAAGGAGGGGACATACAAAGGGTGTAGCCACCCTAAAGGTAAGTAGCCCATTGGCTACTACCTGCCAGGGCCTGTAACGCCTCTAAATTCAGTATTTATTGGCACCCCTGAACCTTGATCCTCAGATTTCTGCAACCTACGAAGAAGAAGGACAAAGAAGACGCCATGCAGCAAAGCTTGAAGATGACGACTGACTTGGCCCCAGCCCTACCGGCCAGTCTCCAGCTTACAGAGTCTGTGAAGAAGACAATGCCTGTCCTATGGCCAGCGACCTCCAAGAACCCCAGGAAGACTGCCACTCTTCAACAAAGACCAGATCGCCTAAGGAGCGTGTCCCTGTCCAGAAAGCTGCAACTTCAAGGACTCTGGATCCAGGCGTATCCCCGACCCCGGCACACTCTGCACCCGAAGCCCATGGCCTGAGTCTGAGTGGCTCACCTGTCCAGTGAGGTCTCCCCAGCAATCCTGACCTTGACTCCATCAGAGGCTGATCTCTCCTGGACCCCACGAAGATGCCTGCAGCCTCATCTTGAAGAGTCCCCCTGATTGCGACCGGCTCCGGTAGAGAAAATCTGACACGAAAGGGCACCCCTGCATCCTCAGCCCCCCGACTTTGGGGAGTCCAGCCGACTGTGCCCAAGCCTCCTTCGATAACTCAACTTGCCTGCCCAGCCGGTGGTCACCTTCATCCAGCCTCCTGGTCCGACCCTGCAGCCTTTTTGTTTACCCGACGCTGATTTGCTCCCTGCACCTGGCCGTCCCTGTGCCGCTGGTGGTGTAAGCTTGGTGCTGCCTTGCAGCCCCCCTGTGCTTGCTTTAATCCCCAGGGTATGTGCCCTGGAACTGCGGGTACCTACCTGCAAACCACACCTCTTGTGGGTGCCCCAAGTCTCCATTGACTAACATTGGGCACAGTGACCTCTGCACCCGGCCGTCCTACTGCCACTGGTGATGCAGTATCTACCTTGATCTGACCCTTGCCCAGTGTTGGTCCAAACTCCCGAAGACTGTTTTCATTCCATAGGATTGCATTGCATTTTCTGCCTATTGCACTAAATGTCTATTCCTTACATTTGATAAGTTTACTACTGTCTGATTGACATTGCCAAAGTATTTTTTAATACTACTATAAAGTATTGACTGCCTTTTAAACACTGCATTTGAAAAGTATAGCTTTTCTTGAAACTGTTACTTATCTGCAAATACGTTCCTCTTGTTTCTAAAATAAAATAACAAGTAATAACTTTTTATACAAAACAATTGGTCTCGGATTCAGTCTTTGACTGTGTATAATCATTTCTTGCCTGAGTGTGCACAACAAATGCTTAACACAGCCCTCTGATAAGCCTAACTGCTCGACCACACTACCACAGAGCTTTTAGTATTATCTACTTAAGCGTCTGTAAGCCTCTGGGGATCCACTGTACTCTGTGCACACTATACCTTACTTTTTTATAGTATCTAGAGAGCCAGCTTCATACATACAGCTGCTGACATCGGAACGGTGTTCTCTGTAGCTGCAGCATCGAGTGTGGAGTTCAGTTATCGGACTGATGACCAACAAGCCTTGGCTGCAGTAAGCACAATGAAAAGATGTACGAACTTTACTGGGTCCGGGGGAGTAACAAAGTGGCCTGAGACTATGGGCAGGTGAGATTACAACGCCCACAATGTACAGAACCAGCTGGATTTGGGCGAGCCCTCAAAAGGCCCAATGGCCAGCGATTCTTTAGATCCGGTGAGCATTTTTACCTGAAGTTTGCAGGGGACTAGTGTCACTAGTCTAGGGCAGAATGAGGGTGCTTCTGGCTTTCACAAGGGTCCCTCTCTTCGGGAGTGTTGGGTTTTGGACAAGGACAAGGGTCGTTCACTCAGTTCCAAGTCTGTTGCATCAGGGGCCAAGTATCCCTCTTTTGCTTTGTTCTGGTGGGCAAAGTCCTGTTGTTGACAACATGGGTCTCCTCTTGGTCCTTCCTTGAAGTAAATTATTCAGATCTGTGGTTCTGGTGTCAGGGGGGTCCCTTAAATCCTAGATTATGGGGAGTTTGGGGTGTGGGAGCTAGTAGCCATTGGGTAGCTAGTCCCTGCAGCTAGTTCGCCCCTGAGATGACCAGATCCGGTGGTGTAGGTCACCTTTGCTACCCAGAACCCACTATTTCTGCCCTCCTAAAAATGGCAGAATTCTATTTTAGGTTTACAGACCATGCTGCCCAACCTAGAGGTGTGGCCAGCTTTCCTGGGGGTGTATAACTCCAGCACAGCTAATTCCCCACCTTGCCTACGTGCAAGTGCACCTGGGGCAAGAGGAGGGGTGTTCATCCTCAGGGGAACAGCCCAGATGCATATCAGATGTGGTGTAGCCTCTGAAGCTCACCGTTCTGATGAACCAATTCACTAGCCATCTGCGGAGAAGTGAGGTTGTGACCTCCTTCCTGCCTAGTCTTTGTCTCTGACTTCTGGGAGTGATCACACTGCCTTGCAGGAGGTTAGAATCTTGTCTCGGTGGCAGCCGGTGAGGGAAAGCGCGGGCTGGTCAGTCAGAACACAGTAAAGCTGGGGGCAACCAGGGGGTAACCTCTAAGGTGCCCTCTGGGTGCATGCCACGTCACACAGGGCATGAGAATTGTGCCGGGGGTGAGAAGGCACGCGGATTGATACCAAACATGACTTATTTTAGTGGTACAATAATGGAGCTGCCAATCTCAAGGGTGGCCAGTTGGCAGCCCATGTTATCCTATGGACCGCTAACACATATAGTGGTTTCCAATGGAGAATGTTACTCAAGGGACATATAGGCTTGCACTTGCATGTCCGCAAATTAAATATAATGCGCTCTGCTTCCAGGGCTGAGGAGGCCTTCCTTAGGGGCACAGTGTTTTTGACTGTGCAAACATGGTGAGGGAACAGTTGAGTTTGAGCAGTTTGCACTGCTCCTGCAGTCTGCAATGACAGGCTTGCTGTCAGTAGGTTGCATGGGTCGTCCCGGGTGGCACAAACTCGTGCTGCAGCCCTGGGGACCCATTTAGCAGCAATGCCCTGAGTATCTCTGGCACCATCTACTATGGACTTATAAGAGGGTAAAGCTTTTGCCAATTTGGGATTTCCAAGTCGACCATAACAGTTTTAGGAGAGAGCACAGGCAATGGGTTCTGGGCAACAGACTCCAGTGCACTATCAGAGTCATAACCAACAGCATTTGGAGCATAAAATTGGTGGTGACCATACAAAATGGGGCACATTCTTACAGAGAGCACAAGCACTTTAGCACTAGTTAGCAGTGGTAAAGTGCACAGAGTCCTAAAATTAATTCAGCAAACAGGATGGGTGAAGGCAAAATATTTTGGGGAATACTACGCCAAGGGTGCCCAGGTCTAACAGCCACTGTTGGTGAAATGTCGCACCCACCTCAGTGATATAACACAAAATAATGAGGTGCACCTCCAGAACAAGGGACACAGTTAAAATTGGTGCAGCAGGTGCAGTGTCACTTGGGACCAGTGCCTTGAGGGGGCCATTAAACCATGATAACTGTTGTATTTTACTATCCCAACAACAATCAAAGGGGTCATTTTTCTTGCTTGCACTAGGGCCCATGGCATTCTTGCTACCCTACTGTGCAGAACGTCAAAGTTGGGCCGCTGAGTCTCCCATATCTCACAGATCTTAATTGGCCTTGGGCTGAATGGGGTCACCCTGAAGGTTTGGGGTCCCCCGCGCTGCAGGTGCTGCAGGAGCTTGTGTTACACCCATGATCCACCCCATGTGGGCAATATAGATACAGCGTATGTGTGATGGGGCAATCAGGCCACCCTCTGGTTGTGGTTGAGGCATGCACCTAGTAAAGAAATGCCATCCAACTGGCCTACTATTTCCTAGAAGTTGATTGCTTGATAAGGTAATGATAATCCTCATTATTCTAAGTGTAATGTTTGTTCATTAGAGACGTGGGTAATTGAGAAGTCTAACATTTATTATCCATTGACCGCTGGTGTTTTGAAAGGAATAGTTGTATGAATGACTGGTACAGATTGTATCAAAAATAGGAATTTGTAACCCATGGTATTTCTTCATTCAGAATGAAAATAACATCAATTTATTTTGCATTGTTCACAATAGTCACATAACTTTGTGGGTACATTTACTAGTGGCTGCGGTAACTAAAAAGTATATCGTTTTGTATCGCAGCCAGGGCATCAGAAACAGTTCTTGAATCACCAAATAGCAATATATATCACTAGAAATATATACCCAGCAGAACTTCCAAAAATGGTTTCATAGAGAAAATAAAGTGTTATGTTCATGTAAAAAGTGTGCGAAAAGAATAAACAAAAATAAAAGCTACCAAAAATGAATATTAGAATTAGGCAATCTCAATACTGGCTCAATGTGATTTAGATTTCTCATCTCTCTGAAGTCTTTGGGCCAAACCCACCTAACAGACCTCTTCAAACTCAACTCCAGCCACCCCCTCTATGTCATTACCAATGACAGTGGTCTTACAATCCTACCTTTTGACCAAAATTATTCCACTGCACCTTCCTGAGTGGTCGGCTTTTATTTTGAATACAACATTTCACCCACTAAACCAGGTCTGTGATACTCCCTACAATGTACTGTACAAGCCCTCCCTTGGACACCTGATCCTCACTTCCTTCATATGACAAGCTGGAAAGAGCGCCAGTAGCAATCAGGCGTTCTGCACTTCACCTAGCCATTCCTTCAGTCATTAATTGTCAAATGCATCTAACATTTCCTTTTCTGATCAGCGTTTTGTGCTTCCAGTGCTGCCGAACCCCTCATTAACATAGGCCCATTGTCAACAAAGACAGGTGATATGGATCACGCGGCATTAGGGGAGTCTTAGGTGATACGCGGGCTGGAAAGGGTAAACAGGAGTCTTTCCCTTTCAGGGGGGAGCCGTCGAATGGAATGCACAGGTAAAAGCCGGCCTCCCACAGGGCCTGACACGGATAGATTACTTCTTAATCCACTTTGTCTTCAGACATCCATCAAGGCAACATGAAACACCTTGAGGACAGGAGGTTTTCAGAGGAGCTTTAGTTCTGGAGCCGTGAAGGAGAGCCCAGGCAATGGGAGGGCTTGCCCCGTCTTGCTTTTGTTTCCGTCAATCGAGGGCTTCAAAGAATAATACACAAACTTGGTCATGATCGAGTCTTAATACATTTTTGTTTCCATAATGAAGAGACCTTCACCCTGCAGTAACTCGGCTAAGCTGGGGCTAATGCTGGTGATAATGCTAATTTATAGAACAGAGTATTGTCACATACATTCAGGCATTCCGATTTTTATATATTATAATTTAGCCATACTGAACGTGTAACCAGAATGCAGCACAAACTGAATGTCACCGTAGGTCCAGGAAGTAAACATCGGCATGGAAAAAACCCAACTCACTTGACGTACTTACTCACACTCTGTAGTGAGAACCTTTTCTTTCTATATATTTTCGTCTACGGTAAAATCTTTAAAAAATATCTGTGGAATTTCCCTGGAATTCTGAACCTTCCCATGTCCATGTGTGAGTATCTCATTTACTACAGGTTTTTTCTTTGTTTTGCATTCTTGGATATGTAGTTTTGATATAATGAAATAAACAGGACTACAAATCGCAGAAAGCAAAGAAAATAACTTGGGGTTGTGATTTAGAGTTTGGCTGATGATGTACCCTGCTGTCAGACCCTCTGTCTTCCTGCCTCATTTGGAGACAGACATGTTGATAGAGCCCCTGCTGGCTCGGTCAGTGGAACACTTCCTCTGGCGGCTGGAGAAAGTAAGGGTCGAAGGACATTACACTGCCTGCCCTATTTAGGGTGGACGGAGTAATGTCTTTCTTTTCCTGTCCATCACCACCAGGAAAAATCTGGCTGTGGTGGACAGGGAAAAAAAAATAATGGCCTCACAATGCTGATACCTGGGCTGCAGCTTTACTGTGTGTACAGGACAGGTCAGCCATCACTGAGGCTACACATGCCGTTTCTAATGTGTTTGAGGGCTCAATTATGTCAATGTTTTCTCTCCCTGTGCTATGTGTTAGTGAAGCTTGGTGAAATCTCTCTACTATATAAAAGTGAAAATTACTGCTGTTGTCGTGCATGATACCCATTTTGTTTAGGTCATAATAGGGTCAAAGGAAAAATAAACTTAAAGGAAGGGTGGGGGTCGGTTTTGTAGCGGTGGGGGCCGTTTTTGTTAATGGAGGGCGGTTTTGCAGAAGTTCTGCACTATCAGTTCCCAGTAACAAAAGCAGCAAGCAAGCGTTTCCAGCCTCCCGGGCCAGGCAGTGCTTCCACAGGGGCTGCTCCGAGAAAATTGCCAGGGCTGCTTTGGGTCCCCAGTCCGGCCCTGATAATACTTATTTATACATAAGGCCTGGTATAAGGAGAAATGTACAACCAGCCTTGCTAATTGAAAAAAACACCCACCGTCAGACTTAAAATAAATAAAAAAACAAATAACAACTGAAAATCATCAATTCTTAGCAACAAAAATAAACTGTTCATACTTAATGTCTGTATTTTGTACTACCTTTTGACCTTTAACAAAAAATAAGAGTGCTTTTGATAATAACAATGTAGGGGACTGAACATAGCTTACATTGTAGCTGTGAAGAAGGGGATTGTTTTTCACAGTAGGAGACAGCAATAAAAACTCAAGTTATTTGGACAGTGTGGAGAAACAACCAGGTTTTTGACAGGTATATGATAAGTTGGAAGAAGAAGCCTCCACAATACAAGTAATAGTAAGTAGGTTTATGCCATAACAATGAAAGTAAATTTGGCCCAAGAAAATATGTTTTTAGAGCAATTGTGCTAATAAACACACATTCCCATATTTATTACTATCAATGCTAAAGTCAATTTTGAGTTTACCACCAAAGAAGAACTAACACGACATAAGAATAAATCCTTTTTATTGCTTAACAGACTGCATGTAACATTACTTTAAGCAGGCAAACAACTCTGCTAATCGTCACTATATCTCGTCAGTGTGAACAGCCGCGGCCCATGCAGGTAAGAGCGGTGGGGTGGTGGGGCCGGGTGGGAGGGGGATTTCGCAGATGACGATGAGGGAAAATTAATTATTTATTTAATTTTCCCTCGTGGTCGACCCCCCAACCCGGCCCCACCACCCCACCACTCTTACCTGTACGGGCCACGGCTGAGTGTGAATTTACTTTTCTGAACAAATGTAACCACATGTTTCCTAATTTCGATTAAATACCTTTAGTTGAAATATTTACACATGAGAAAAATACCACGGCATGAATCATATATGCTAGATAATATGCTTTATACCACAACTGATGAGGAAGGGGAGGGATATCGTGACTCACTCAAAGCTTTGCCTCTTGTAGGTCATGGCACCTTCCCATACCCAACATTGGTAATAAATAGCATATTACTATGGGCACATCTGAATAAACACTATTTATTGACACATGTTCAAGCTTAATTGCAGTATTATGCTACTACACATACACCCCAGAAGGATCACGATTCACACAAGCACAGCCTATCCTCTTATACCCTTTCATGACCTATGTTGGAATCACAAGCACAACATTCCACATTCATCATATTACCATCGGTCATGTAGCACAAATGCAAAGTATTAAGAGAGACAGAGTACAACGCTTCAAACTTTTTTTTTTTTTAAAAAGCAAATAAGCACAGGACAACTAAATACAACCTATCACAGCACTCCTAATTCAAAAACTCAAGTACCATCACACACAAAATGAAATTATTGCACTCTCAATATCAACCTTATCGCAAAAATTACACAAGCACACAGCATAATAACGTCCCTCTCCTTCGCCACGCAAGATAGATCCAGAAGGTGGCAAATGCAGATGAGCTGGAGCAACATAAAGGGGGAAAAACAAGTCATGTGATAGGGAGCACAACGTCACATACTCTAGATGCTCCCAGCAAGAAAACATTGGTCAAAAGGTATGCATTTCAGATTCTACCATGGTTGGGAACCCACTAGCATGCACACCCAACAGCCAAGAGTCAAGGGGCCCCAAGCTCCAGGGGACCCCCTTCAGCACTGTACACAGTAAGTAAGTCTGTTTTTATATAGCGCAGCTACTCACCCTTACGGGTCTCAAGGCGCTGGGGGCCGGAGTGGAAATTAAGTGAGCTATTGCCCAGAGTCACATGGTGCTGAGCTGAGCTGCTGCCGGAGCCAGGGATTGAACTGTGAACCCTGTGCTCCGAAGTCAGCTGCCCTGGCCGCTGCACCACACCTCTCCACCCTGGGGGTTCCTGGCCTGATAGCTCCTGACTGGGTCCGGAGCATGGGGGGGCACCTCCATGTACTTTGTAGGGAGCCCCCTCAAGTTTTGTTATGCCACTGTACTTAAAAAATGCACTTCTCACCAGCAGTTTCAAAGAAATAAGCACACAAGCTGCAAACAGGTACACACATCCTGCTACATTTAAAATAAACTGTTCACCTGAGTTACAGAGCATGTCACCTCCTGGAAGGCGGAAGAGGCAGGGACATAATGCACTCTGCAGAAAAACCCAATGGATTGAACCACCTGCAACTAGTTTAACCTACAGTATAAACCAGGGGGACTAGCAAATAATCATAACTTTATTTTGGTGGAACACAGAGCCCAGGACCACCCAGCATTTGCCTCTTGTGTTTTGCTGCATATTAGAGCAGTTTGGCAGGACAGCACCGAAAACTTATTTTGTTCATTCTCATCTGCAGATTGACACCAAGGGCGACAGCAAAAGCACACCAACACAGCACCATTTTAGAGCTGTTTTTTTTTTCTTTTTCTGCAGCATAAACTGTTTAATGATGCTGCCAGATGAAAAAATCACTGGTGAAATACATAGATTAACTCTTATTTTTCTTCATGTATTTCCTGTATAGTTGGCAGTTTACACATGGTAGACTTCTATGTATGGTTTCATGCAGTACAAAAGTTCATCTCAGAGGCCAGATTAAGCCAGTTTATTGCCAATGTTGTAGGGAGAAGTACGCACAGTACAAGTAGAAGTGAGTAGATTTATTGAAGTAAGTCCAAGGATAAAGAGAAGTTAAAAATTCTGGTACATGTATTTATATATATTTGCATTTATGGGGGTAGCTAGAAAATTAAAATTACCCCCAATTTAATTCATTCTTCTGATGGAACTGAGTGAGCAAAGTGAGCATGCCAGAGCGCTCTAAAAACATTCCTGTCACTCGTTTATCCTTTCTTCCATCCATCAATAAATCCACCCACACACCTTTCCATGCACCCACCATTCTTTCATCCTTTCATTCACTCTTTCGCCCATCCATTCTTTTGCATTTGAATCCATTAATTCTATCACAGGTCTATCCCTTCACCCCTCCAGCTATAAGTTCCCCTTCCTTTCTTCCTCCCTCCTTTACCCATATTTTTCCATCTTTCTTTTTTCTTCAATCTTTCACTTTTCTTTTTTGCTTCTCTCTCCTTCTCGCTCTTTGTTTCTACCTTTTTCTCCATTTTCATAATTTCTCTTTCACTGTATTAGGCTTATTTGGCAGCCCTCAGCTCACGTCCCTCAGCTGTGTCATGGTATTCCCTTAAAATATTTTGTATAAGCTTTTGTCTGAACATTCAGACAGAAGCGGATCCTACAGAACTGTTTTTTTTCTGGATACCACCTCATGGGCGCTCAGTAGCGACCCTAGAGTAGGGGGTTAAAAACGTCAGTGTTTGTAGTGGAATAATAGAAACTCAAGCATGATAGGTCACTTCATCTGAATATCCTAACCAAATCGTATTTCGCATGATTGATTATACTGAGGGCTTTCATTGACAAAATATTAACCTGCTTTATAACATCTGTAGAGCATGATCTAAGTATGATGATAAGTACTATAGGATAAGTGCAAATAACTATGCACTTCAGATAATTCCAACAGTTGTTCTATTTGTGAGTTCTAATATCGTGTGCGGGCAGCTTATCCATGTCGTGATTTAGATTGTGTTCCATTATCATTATCTTTCTTTTGTTTAGAAAAGTGTTAAAGTTGAAAATAAGGGTAATAGAGTTCTCAAGCTCCCAAATCCATATATTAGTATTTCATCCAGGCCACAGGCCCGATTTAGGCTTTGACAGACCGAGTCTTGGCATTGTCATTAAGCGTCTTTGAATTATTATATTGGGTGTCTTCAAAATTGGAAAGCAATATGACAAGGTTGGGTATAGAGAAAAAAGGAATGTTGGAATGCGGAAGGCGAAAACATAAAGACATATTAGCGCATAGCAGATATTAAGGTTGATTATAGGTTTTACTAAAAGAAAACGTAGAGAGGAAGAAAATTATACATGGATGCGGCCTAAAAATATATGGAATGGGCTGTATTTACCTGCATGTAACTTATCTCCGTACAGTGGCTGTGATTAGGTGATCATTTTCACCTTGGTTGGTGCAATGGCGCCAATGAGCTTTCATTTAAAATTTTCATTACCACGACCAAAAACGGATTATTTTATCCATCCTCTTCCAAGCGCTGATATTGCAGAAGAACCCTTGAAATGCACTCATGTGTTATAAACTGTGTGCATATTTGTTAACATACGAAAAACATTCATGAGTGTGTAAGTCTTAACAATCTGGCCACTGCATTTGTAATTGTATTTTTGCAATGTTGCAGAGCGTTTGTAGAATCAAAGCTTATCTGACCTCCGTGGTGCATTATCACTTTTGGGACATTTCATGCAGGCCTGTCCTTCTATACTCAGCTCATATTGTATAAGTGACAGGAACAAAGCCCAGGGTGGACCGTCTTCAATCGGCATTTCTATTTCTGCTTTGGTCTGTCGTAGGAATCCAACATTTCAATTGTGGAGGTTCTACCCTGTCCTTTGATGGATTTTCTCTCATTTGTCCTTTTTTTTCGGTGTCTTAATGTCATGTGTGCTAGTGCATGTTGCCTATCATTGTTCTGTTTCCATGATATAAGGTGATCTTCTTGTGCTCTTTTATTTCGATTGCTCTATGAGTGATCTAATGCATTGGAATGTTACCAAGATTGTTGTGTATACGTAGCGGTAAGTGGAGCACTCCTGAAATCTCAGAAACACTACAACCTGAGAATCAGTCTTTTAAAAAGTGTAAGCAGACAGAGCGTGTATGTCTACAAAGGAATTCCTATATTAAGATAAATTAATATGAATGACAGAATGTTTCTTTCGCATAAAACGTAAAGCCTCTAGTCTATCGTTCAGACTCCATGATTGCAAGCAGTCAAGATTTGTAGTCCATGCAATTTTGGCAGCAGTAAGTGCTTTCCGTTCCAATCTTTTCTGTTGTCTACTATCACAATCTGTTCTATTATCGATCATATAATAATTGGTTAGTGTTGTGTCTAGCTTCCTCCAAGTCCACCGTCCCTTAAGATTTGCGGCTCTTTGGGTGTATGATGTTTGTATGACAACCTAATTTGATTTTGATTTTTCCTTTGGTATAAAAAAAAAAAAAAAAACTAGTCCAGAAGGCATTTTAAATGTTGAGCAGAATTCTGGATTCCATGAATTACAAAATGTCTTCATTTGATTATTTTTCCTGCATGAAGATATTTTATGGTTTTTCCTAGGATAATTGCATTGCAGTGCCCATAGTGGAAATATTACTTCCATTGGGGGATTTTTTCATTGTTTCATTGTTTTTTCCCTCTAGATGTTAGTGTATGTTAGTGTCTTGATGTTCCTAGATGTTACTTCCTTAATATTACTACGAAATTTGTATCCAAAGATTTGTTTGTCTCTGAAAATTCTTCGAAATATTCCAATGTTTTAGAGTGATTTTTAATTTACTTGCTCTGTGTTGAGAATGTTGAGACAAATACACTTCCTAAATTTGCTGGTGTGTTTTTATCTGGATTACCAGGGAGGGTAGGTGTTACATGACCTAGAGTGTAATAATAACAGCCTTTTACCTCTGGTAGCTTTGGGCTTTACCTTACTATTGAACCCAAAACTGAACACCAACTGTAGTCCTTTTACAAATTACCATCAGGGTAGTGAAGTCAAAGAGTTAAAAGCGTATTCATGGATGTGGCATGGGGTTAGAGTTTAGAAACTCAGTAAAATATTTAATAGGAGTCAATAAGTCTTGGTCCCACTTGTGCTTTTACAGTATTTTGCTTCTACCAAAGAACGCAATTCTGTACATAAAAGATCACGGGGTAATAATATGTGAAGCAATAAAGTAATTTCTTGCAGTGGGTAAGGGCAATAAGTACTTATAAATGAGGCAGGTATTACTATCTTCAGTTCACACTAGCCCACTCAGTAAAATGAATGATAATTGTGGTTTTATCTTCCCCTGGAAATTGAATGAATTGCAGTGAGTCCCAAAAACTGTTCTTTCCAATGTGTTTAATTCTTTGCACCTTGCCATATTGGATGCCTTTCAATCTCTGAAGGCTGAGCCTGCAGTTGCCAGCTAGAGTGGTGACTGCTCCTGCTCCAGGCGATATGCCATCCACATCGCCCACTGAGCTATATTGTGCTGATTCTGAGCCAGCTGGACGAACACTGCTGTGATCTCTGATGGAGGTGTGTGCATCATCAAAGACAGGAGAGCAGAGCAAAACCGCTGCTGGAGAAGGAGGATCTGATGCATCCAACTGCAGTCAAGTGATTTTTGCCTACAAAGTGTACAACCCAAACAATCTAAGAGCCCACTGCAGGTTGTTGTAGGGATGCAAAGAAAATCGAAGTCAGTGTTATTTGTGGTGATTGGTCTGAGTCGAGAACCAAGACTTTTGAGAATCTTGTTCTTTCTGCTGCGACCACTGACTGTTGTTGGGTCACTCTATGTGCCAGACAGTCAATGACACCATGTATCTCTCATGAGGTGAGGACTGCATTTCCAGAGCTTGTGAGTGATCATGTGCTTTGCTTTCTTGGCACAATGCATGAACACTCATATCTGAAGGCTTCACCAAACAGGCATCTTAGCACTTTGGCTTGTGATTTATTGATCCTACTTGTACCAGACTTGCACACAGAGGGGCAGATTTACAAGCCCATTGCGCCGCCGGTGCATCACGTTGCGTGACGCACCGGTCGCGCAGCCTGCCAAGTGATATTTACAAGAGCAGGTAAAATCACCCTGCGTGACTTAACCTGTGCTTGTAAATATCGCCCGTGTTCACGCAACACTTTGCGTGTTAGAGGCGTGACATGGGTGTCGCTGTGGGTGTTCCCACGCAACACCCATGTCCACTGATGCATTTCCAGATTTACGAGAAATCGTAAATCTGGAAATGTGTCAGAATGCCTGCAACGAGGAGAAATGTTTTCATTTCTCCTCATTTTTTTCCTCTTTCAATGTGTGCTGCATTCTACAGCACACATTGGAAGAGGAAATCACCTCAATTGATTGTTTTTGCACAAATACAATCTCCCCAGTGTGCATGAATCCTTGAAGCCTTGGTGCAAGGGTGCCTGCGCCGGCGCATGGCAGCAGTTTGTGCGCCAGCGCAGAGAGAAGCACAGAGATGCAACATATTGTTGTAGATATGTCGCATCCCTGTGCTTTGAAACTAACGCAGCGCGGCGCAGCAAAATGACTTGCGGCACCGCGCTGTATTAGTTTCTTGTAGATCTGCCCCAGAGTTTGGTATTGCAAAGATCCAGTTCTGTGATTTGTTTTGGGCAATTCTTGCATTTTGTTCATTCATCTCAGACTGCTCCAGCCATAGTCTATATGATCAAGTGTCAGCAGAAAGACAGTGTCCTGTTAGTGAAAACCCAAAACGTGTTCATGAAGGCGGCCGAGGCCCACTTAACACCTGTTAACTGGTGGAATCATCACCTTTATGAGAAATTGGGGTTGGAAATTATAGATGCTTTTCATTATTTTGCAAGGCCTCTCTGACCCTACCCTTCCACACTCTAGAGTCTGGTGAGCTACAAAGACCTCAAAAATGCATTGGAAGGTCCGTGAATTCTGCATTTACTGTTAGGTATTGATAGAGCGCCCAGCGCTCTTAAAATTTGTAAGGGTGCATTATACTCATGGACGAACTGCACTCGCATATATTCTGTTGTTTTGCTGTAATTCGTGTTATTAGAATGAAGCTTATATCGCCATATTAAGACAGTAGAATGAAATTTGTAATGTTATATACAGGAATGATTAGGATTTTGCACTTGTTTAGAGAAATCATGTAATCATGCATGTGCATTATGAATATTATGCAATATAAATGTATTCACTTTTTATAAATGATTCGTATAGAGACTTGTGTAACGGGTGTGCATTAAAGAACGTTATTAGGCTAGCCAATCTTGTAGGCCTAACTTTCGTTTTCCTAAGTTTCGTTTCTCCTTGTTTGCTCTCAAGCTATAAGTTCATTAGAATTTATGTGTGTGTAGAAGTTTCCTTTCGCCCCTACTGCAGGTGCAGGAATTCGACCTCGTTATTTTAGATTTAAGAAGATACATGGGGAGCAGAGGAATGTCTTTGCAGAGCTTGAACAGAGAGAAGGGAGGACACCTTTTGTGCCTGGTGAAACCTGGGAACCAAGGTCGTGGGAGAGAGCCAAATTAATTGGAGTTTGTGGAAAGGTACTCAAAGGAAGTGTTCACGGAATAACTTACCACGTGACCTGTTAGGGGTGTAACTTTGTCTTTTTGTATTAGGCACAAGGACAGTTTTGGAGGACTTCTGCTTTGGACTGAGGAAAGGGGGCATCTTAGAACGAGCTCCGTAGCTTTATGCTACTTGACCCATTTAATGTGAGTGTACTTCTTAGGAAGTCAACACGTGCTGACACCTTTTGAGGGGAATTCAACTGGGAAGCTAGGTAGGGATGTCACTCTAGAAGTAGAGTAGGGACAGATTATTCTTTAATTCCTGAAATACAAATGAAAAGGGATTTGGACGCAGTGTCTATACTCAGTTGTGTTCTGATATTGGAATTCATTGTTCTGTACCAATTGTGCCGAATGAATTATATTTGCAGACTTGGCTCTGTATTAGTATTCATGTACCTTTATTCTCTTATGTTGAGGTGTGTCTATGTTCTGTTATTTTTGGCCTTATAATAAATTAGCAAAAACTGAAATAAGAGTCTGTAGTCCTTTGGTTGCATGGGGAAGGGAAAATGTATTGTTCGTAAATAGTTTTCTCCCCTCTACACTTTCTTAGCAGGCAATAAGGACCATCAGCCAGGTGTTCCTAAGTAAATCTAGAACGTGGAATATGGCCCCATCAATTAGTAGCAGAAACGGATGGTTGCCTCTAGATGTGAAGGGAGAACCCAGGAAAACCTAGAATAGAATTAGACCCATAGAGCCCAAAATATAGCCCCATAATTGAGAGGGTGTTGACGAAGGTCGGCGGAAATTGTTGGTGCGGCGGAGACAGTGGTAGTGTGAGTATGAATAGTGATGTGTATGTTAGATTGCAGTGAATTGATTGTGTGATGTCTTGTGGAGTTGGAATGATAGTTGAGTGAACGTGAGTTTATTGGTTTACTGGTCCGAACACATGCGGACCAGAAGGTTTTTAGAAAGAGGACTCAAGAGAAGTCCAAGATCCCGGGATAGCTTTGTGCTGTAATTGTTTGATCATTGATGTGGGTGTCGTGGAGCGCTATCGATGGCTCACTTGGGATAGGGAACTTTGTGTGAGTGGATTTAATAGAGTCATGTGTGGAAAACCTCGGGTACCAGGGGTAGACTACTGCGATTCGAGTGACCGATGCAGGTCGTGGGTCATGGGGTATGAATGTTCTTGAGAGAGTGTATACTATCGATCTTTTAGAAGACAGACAATTACTTGGTTTTATGTAACTGTAAGTTACTGTGGCTGCCTTATAGGCGGTTACTTGGTTGAGTAGCTTTTGGATAAACAGTTACTTGGCTGTATGAATGTGAGAGCGAATGAACATGGTGAGATTGTGAAGGAGGGTGAGCAGCTGCAAAGTGGGAAAGGTGATGTCAGAGTGCGCCGTGCTGTGATAGGCCGGTCGGTGTAACGCCGCGCTGGGATTGGAGGGTTTTTGGCAGGAATTGGACAGGAAAATTGTGTTTTGTAACAATTGAATTCAAAATGAGATGTTTTAAGGTATTACGAGACATATGTAAAGGAGATTCAGCTGTGGTGACTCGGGTAGGGGAAGAAGCCCCGCCAGAGGATACCCTGGCACACTACATGGCAACAAATGTAGGACTTCATACAATAGTGTGGCTCCAAAATTGGCATAGAATTACAGAAAAAGAGGGAGAATTGGCTTTTCCACGTTATGGGTCATTCCGATTGGATGTGTTGTATCAATTAAGGGGAGT
Organism: Calotriton arnoldi; assembly: GCA_963921515.1. Lineage (NCBI taxonomy): Eukaryota > Metazoa > Chordata > Amphibia > Caudata > Salamandridae > Calotriton > Calotriton arnoldi. The sequence continues at coordinate 2,582,294 of CAWUFW010001381.1, forward strand.
GATGTCTTCATTAAAACCCCCACCCCGACCCACACAATTCGAGGCATTAGATGCATGGTTGCGGGCAGCACAAGCTAAGCGGAGAGAAAACTCCCAGGGAAGGATGAGAAAAGCAATGAAGTCATATCAGGATGTAAGATGGGATGCTCAGTTAAAGAGATGGAGGGTGGATACCATTGAGGGAGAAAGATTGTACCCACTGTTGGTTAAAGGAGCTGGTGCACAAACCGTAAATACAGAGGAAGACAGTGACACAGATGATAGCCTGTTAGACAGACTATTAGCAGAGCGTCCCCCACCTTATAACCCTCAGTCTGAGTAGGAGAGACAAGAACTGGCAGAAGGAAACCCAGAAGTAGTGGCGTCGGCTCCGGTAGGCCCTAATGCAAGAGTAGTGGGAAAGATCTCGGTGGGATCAGAAGGGGCAGGAAGGTCAGTAGTTCGGAATTCTGAGATGAGAGGAATCGACTGTGACATACGGCTACCAGAAGCCCTCACTGTGCCTGTTACCATTGGACCCATAGTCTCGATATATAATCCGAACATGGGAGAAAGCGGGGGTCAACTGCAGACAGGAATGGGAGAAGAAACTATCTCTGGAGGAAACATTACAATGGGAGGGACAGGTGTACCTTTGGTGCCTGTGGAAGCTAGTACTCCACTGCCAGTGATGGCAGACCCTTCAAGGGTGTGCATTGGGCCGGAAACAAGACAGACAGGTACACTGGCAAATTCTAGGTCAGAAATAAGAATGTGGGTCCCCCCAGTGATGGAAACTATGAGAAGGTCATCCAAGGTAGGAATGAGACAAGAGGTATTTAGAACACAACTTGGGTTCCCGAATGCAGGGTCGGAAAGTCAATGGAAGAGTCAGAGTTGTGAGAGGGAAGCCCGGCCCACTTTTCAAACTGAAGGGACGGAGAATCGCTGGAGAAGTGGAGAGTTGTGACAGGGAAGGACAGTGTAATGTGACAAATCAGGGAATGCTTAAGGTTGCAATGAAGACAAAATTGTTATATGTACTGAAATTGAAGGCAGAAGTAGATGAGGTAATCGATGGGAACCTACAGTTGGAAAGGATAGATCTATATGATCAAGATGAGCTGTTATTTGTGGCCAAGGATGTCACTAGGAAGGCAAAGCGAGCTCATGAGATGTTAGTTCAGTTGGCACAGAAGTATGATATGGATTTGACGAAAACAAAAACGTTACAGGGAAATCACAGGTTAAATTACACTGATCAGGAATTGGAAGAAAAGAGAATAGTAGGGTTGAAAGCCCATATTCGAGAACTAGTCATAGGAATGCGAGCATGGAAACAGTTGGATAGGTGGGAAGAGAGGTGGTCCAAGAAGAAGGGTGCCAAGAAAGGGATAGGAGACACTCCGCCTCCCGGAGGAGGGACGGAGAAGGTAGGGAATTACCCATTGTGAGAGGTGCGGATCGGAGGGTATGTGCATGTACCTTGGAGCAGGGGTGTTTTGGCATCATTCACAAATGATTTCCCTCGGTTGAGGGAAAAGCCTGCAGAATGGTGTAAACAAGTTGACCGGTTTGTGAAGATTTCAAAGGTATTGTGGAAAGATTTGAACACTCTGTTTGACATTGTGGTCCCAGGTGATTTGTGGGCGGCGTGCAAAATTGCAATTGAGTGGCCCACTGCAGAACCAGAAAGAGATCCTGTAATGCATGGCCCTTAGCCGGAGGTGATGAAAAAATACGAGCAGGCGATTACATGGCTCCATTCTAAAGTTGCCCCTCGAAGCATTGATTGGCTCAAGATTGATCGTACCACCCAAGAGCCCAAGGAGTCAGTACATGATTATTACGAGAGACTCCTACTAGCCTTTAAACAGCATAGTGGGCTGGATGCCCTGGAACAGAAAGACATGGGACAGTTTGTCTCGCAATTTGTGCTGGGATTAAGGTCTGAGATTAGTTTAATGATTCAGCAACATTTGATCTGTTGGCAGAACAAGTCAGTGGATGAGATTCTGCGTTATGCCAAGTATTGTAGCGATGAAGTAGAGTCCAAACATAGGAAAATGAAGGATAAGCTGATGATGGTGCAGTTGAGGAATGTAGAGAGACCAGATCTATTGCAGGGGAATGGAGGTACAATGGGTCAGAGACAAGGGAGTGGTCGAGGAGCAAGCCAAAATATGGCAGCTCCTCCAGGACAGGGGAGAGGTATAGGCCCTGGGACAGTAGTTGAGTGGGCTAACCCGATGAGGAACACTGCCTGTCATTATTGTCACAAGATCGGGCATTGGAAGCGCGACTGTCGCCTAAACCCAGCTAATCAAGTGCAATATGAAGAAAATGTGCAGGTATCTGATGGTTTGAACACAGTGACTAGACCTAGGCCCATGTATGGGGGAGGTTCAGACCAGCAAGTACAGGTGCCTAAACCCCCGAGAATCTCCCCAGCCAACCATGTGTATCAACAGATATGTTTCATCGAAAATATCAGACAGTTCTGATCCGGACCCATTGGAAAGACGGTGTCTGAGGGGGGAGGAAGATTGTACCCTCGGGGCAGCCTTAGAGGTAGACCAGAATGGACCGTTTGTGGAGGCAGATGTTAACGGTCATCCCATTACATTCTTGATTGATACTGGCTCTGCCCATTCTACTGTAAGGTCAGTAGTGGTTCCCAACCTGCCCCTCTCTAGACAATCAATCCAGGTGATAGGAGTTACTAATCAGAATATGACCAATCCACTGACAGATGAGTTACCTGTGAGAATAGGAACATTTCAGGATCACCACCAATTCGTGGTGTGTGACTCGAGTCCGGTTTGCCTATTAGGACGTGAACTTTTGTTCAAGTTAAATTGTACCAGCTATTGTACTCCAAAGGGAGTAGAGTTACAGACATGTGACGATGATGCTGCCTTCAAATTGGCAAGCCAGAACTTGTGTGAGGAAATGTTCATTGACCTAACAACGGAAGAGCTACCATATGATTTGAGGGATTCGGTCTCTCCTGTCATGTGGGATTTTACTGGGGAAGAGATAGATCTGATTCGAGGAGTTGAACCAGTTAAGGTAAAGGTCAAGCCAAATGCTGAATTCCCAAGGATGCCGCAGTATAAATTGACTCCGGAGACTGTGGCTGGAATAAGACCTGTAATTGAGTCTATTATTGCACAAGGCATTCTGAAGGAGATAAGAGGAAGCCCCTGTAATTCACCTATTATGGGGTTGCAGAAGCCCAGTGGCAAATACAGAATAGTTCAGGACCTACGAAGAGTTAATGGGATTGTAATTCCATGTTGTCCTGTGGTACTGAATCCAGCAGTAATTTTGTTCCAAATACCTTGTGAAGCAGAATGGTTTACGGTCATTGACCTGTGTCAAGCATTTTTTTCGATAACCCTCCATGAGGAAAGCCACATTTTATTTGCTTTCCGGTTGGAAAACCGTGTGTTAACATGGTGTTGTATCCAACAAGGGTATACGGAAAGTCCATCCATTTTTAATCAGATCTTGAAAAAGAATCTTGAGAGTCTGGTACTGCCACAGAATTCAGTTCTCGTCCAGTACATAGATGATCTTCTGGTTGCCTCAGACATGGAGGATGCTTGCAGGATAGATACTGTGACTTTGTTGAATCACCTGGCAGAGAATGGACACAAGGTGTCCCCGAACAAGCTTTAGTACTGTTTGCCTGAGGTTCAGTATCTGGGTCATCGGATCGAAAAGGGAAAGACAAAGGTGTCACCAGATCGCATAGAGGCGATCTTGCAAATGGGTACTCCTAAGACACAAAAGGAAGTCTGAATGTTTTTGGGAATGGTCGGCTACTGTCGACAGTGGATTCCATATTTTTCCCCTCAAGGCAAAACCTTTGTTACGGTTGACATGCAAGGATGTAAGTGATCCGGTACCATGGGATAACGACTGTTAGGTTGCCTTCCGGGAGCTGAGAGAGAGCCAATGTCGTGCTCCAGCCCTGGGAATGCCTGATTACAATAAAGCGTTTTCGCTCTTTTGTCATGAGAGGGAGGGGTGCGCACTAGCGGTACTCACTCAGACACATGGGGGTGCCCATAGACCAGTGGCTTATATCTCAGCTACCCTAAATCCGGTAGCTTCTACATTGCCCGGATGTCTCAGATCTGTTGACGCAACAGGTGTCAGGATTGAAAGATGTCGAAGCATTGTAATGGGTCACCCTCTTACTGTCTATGTTCCGCACTCAGTGGAACTCCTGATGACGAGAACCAAAATGCAGCACTTGACAGATAATAGGCTTACTAAGTATGAGCAGGTTATATTGGCATCTGAAAATGTATCCTTGAAATAAGGCATCTGAAAATGTATCCTTGAAAAGATGTTCTATGTTTAATCCTGCCACACTGATGCCATTCCCATCTATTGAAAGAGAAGATTGTGAGGAACACGACTGCTTGGATGGGACTGAACTTTCTACCAAACCCAGCCCCGACATTGTCTATGAACCCTTACTTGAATCTGATTTGGTCCTCTTTGTTGATGGTTCATGCTTAAGAGACAATGAGGGTTGTTTGAGAGCAGCTTTTGCTGTTTGTACCATTTCTGGAGTTGTAGAAGCTGCTTGTTTGCAAGGAGTATACTCCGCACAAGTGGCTGAAATCATTTCTCTGATACGCGCATGTCTCATCTCTGATCGAGTCCGAGTGGTTATCTTCACTGATAGTCAGTATGGGTTTGGAGTTGTTCATGATTTCGGGCAGTTGTGGTCACATGGGGGGTTCTTAACGTCATCAGGATCTCCTATCAGGAACAGAGAATACTGTTAGAGGCTTTGCAGAAGCCCAAGGATGTAGCGGTGGTGAAATGTGCAGCACATGGGGAGGGGAGGATTTTGTAACAAAGGTAAACCACTATGCTGATGAAGTAGCTCGCTTTTTTGCCATAAATGCTTGTATTTTTAATGGGGAATATGTAGGAGAGAGCACAGAAAAGAACGAGCTCAGCATGATGTTGGCTGTGGCCAATACCTGGGATGAGGTTAAGCGTCTCCAAGAAGAGGTCCCCAAAGAGGAAGAAGCAGCGTGGATTAGAGCAGGTTGTGAGAAAAGAGGGGATGGCATTTGGGTGTCAGCGGATGAAAGGGCAGTGTTACCCAATTGTTTGTTGAGTCCTACGGCGAGGCATATTTATGGAGCAGTTCACCTTGGAAGAGATGCCATGGTGAGGGTGTTTCGAAAGACGTGGTTCAATCCACGGTTTTGTGTGTACACTGAGGCAGTGTGTCATAGGTGTGTTACATGTCAGCAAATGAATGCAGTAAAGAAAACTGTGGTTGCTTTGAGTCACATTGGGAGATCAGGAAGTCCTTTTATCAGGATACAGTTGGACTTCATCAAAATGCCCAGATGCAATGGGTTAAGGTATGTTTTGGTGGTGGTGTGTATCTTTTCACGTTGGGTTGAGGTGTATCCAACTAGGCGGTGTGACAGTCTCACAGTGGTGAAGCTATTGCTTACAGAGGTCATCCCACGGTTTGGATTTCCAACCTCATTGGAATCAGACAGAGGAACTCACTTTCATAGTGAGATCATGAAGCTGTTGTGTACCACCTTACAAGTTGATAGGAGACTGCATTGTAGCTACAGGTCGGAGGCATCTGGCCTGGTGGAGCATATAAATGGGACCATCAAGATGAGAGTGGCAAAGGTTTGCTCGTTGATGTCTTTGAAATGGCCGGATGTGCTGCCCTTGGTGCTGATGAGCACTTCTGATAGGAGAACAGGACTTTCACCCCATGAGATATTAATAGGGAGGGCAATGCGTTTGCCTGCAGTGATAGCTACAGCATTGATAAACATCACCGATGATTTGGTTCTCGATTATTGTAAGGGACTGGCTGATGTGGTTAATTTTGTGTCTCACCAGGTTAAAGCTGCAACTGCACCCACCTCGAAAGATCTCCTGCACGACCTAAGCCCGGCAGACTGGGTGTTGGTGCGAAAACACGTGAGAAAGAACTGCCTTGATGCACAGTGGCGAGGTCCGTACCAAGTGATTCTAGTTACAAGCACAGCCGTGAAGTGCGGAGGCTTACCGAACTGGATCCACGCCTTCCACACCCGCAGAGTTCCACAACCCTTGGAAGAAACAGCTCCTCTCGCTCAAAGAAATCCAGCTGAGATTGCAAGGTCAGGAGAGGGGACAAGCCAAGCTGTATGGGTTCCTGCTGCGACTGACTGCTCACCAGGTCGAGCTGAAAGGGATCAAACTGCACAGGATCCAGGTACAGACTCTGAGAGAGACGGGATAATCGGAGTTGACATAGTCAGATTCAGCTGAGCAGACTGGTGTGGGGCAGGCACGGGTGGAGAGGAGGAGAACAGAAGCTGGAAGCGAAACGTGGCCAGTGAGAAAAGAAAGGCTGAATTTGAGGCTTGCATCAGAAAAAGATCTCGCTCCCATCTCTGAAACCTCTGAATCTGAACAAAGTGATGCAGAGCCAAGTCAAGAAGGCTTAAGGAGATCAAAAAGAGAGAGAGTGCCATGCCGGAAGTACGCAGCTCAAGAGTGGACGTACCTGGTCACAGATGCAGGGACCAGGGCGATCCGGGAGGCTGGGGTCTGGAAGAGTGAGACGCAGGGAGACCACACTGATCATTGGCATTGAAGTGTTAGTCCCTGGAGTTGAGGCCCTTGGGCTCTTGACTCTGATGGTACCAGATCCTCCAAGGCTGAGTGGATTGCGAATTCTGATCTTAAACCAACTCTTGTTTCCAACGTTTAGTCACCAGCCCTCAGCTCAAGAATTGGCAGCTTTTCGTATGGAGATCTTGCAACTTGTTGTTGATACCCTCTGCACCGATTTGATCTATGATGAAAATTGAACTGGATAAAGAGAAAGAAAATACATAATCATTGCTCTAAAAGAAGATAACCTAGGTCCGAGTGGAAGAAGAATAAATTTAGGGATTTTTCAGTAGAAGAAGAAAGAGGGCTAGGGATGGCTGTTGATGAACTGTAAATCATTACTGTTAAACTAGATACAGAAGAATTCCAGGTTCCCAAAGGGACTCCGTACGAACTTTGTGCGCAGAACTATTAAGTGAGAAGAAAATAATTTTGTTGATTCCACTATTGCACCTTGTCGGAAAACTGATTCAATATGGAGTCTGGAAATTCAAACCGTTGGCAGAAATGCATGATAGATACACTCATAGTAAGGGTGATTATGGTCATTATTGTAGTGGTCATTACACCCATAGTCGAGTCCAATGTTGCAGTAGAGGAAGGGGGACGAGGGACACCTACACCTTCTACGTCAGACATAAGAGGGGTGCATCGGAGTCAGATAGGGACATGATAGAAGAGACTAGTCGCTTATTACATGTAGACCTATCCAAAGGTAATTTCACGTTAAATGCATACGGAAGATTATTGTATGAGTATGTGGACACCATGGATGCGAAAGATTGCTATGTGTGCATGCAGTTGCTAGCATCTGTGGAGGAGGGCATCAGATATCACCACCTACCCCTGACATATGGCATCACTTGTAGTGTGTTGCTCAGTAAGTTTTATGGTAAAGCACATTTTGAGTACTACTTCTCTAATTATGATGTAGTGCTCCCTGAGGTCCCAGTTCTTAAATATCTGAACAAATATGATTATTATAAACAAGAAGAAAGAATGTCGAAATATTTTGTGCCTACAGTAAATTTGGATACAGCATATGCCCACCGACACAATTTGACATGTATGTTATCTGACAAAGAAAAGAAATTTGTAGATCAGATAGAGGATAGGCATAGACAGACATTATTTAGGCCTGATCCTAAACATAAGGTAATTGAATGGACCAGAGAGGAGTTGGATCATAAGGCAAAGGGAAGCTCTGGTCCAATAGCTCTAGATCTGCAACAAAAAGGGAAAGTTTGCATTAGAAAACCACAGACATATTATGACAAAATATTTCTGGGAGAGAGTGAATGTGAGCACATTTTCTTGATTGAAGAATCAATAAAGAAGGCGCTGTTGGATAAATTGACCATAGTGCCCAATGTGTACTTTTTATGTGGAAGAAATGCGTATGTTCGTTTGCCTCCAAATTGGTATGGAACATGTTATTTGGCTGTGGTATTCCCTAAGATATTCCACGTGGAAGATTTGTGGCCATTGGAAGGGAAACAACCGCGTAGAGAGAAAAGTGGCACGAGTGCAGGAGAAATTGTTGGTGATGTGTTTGGCGCAATGATACCGAGTTTGGGGGTGGTTCTGAATGATGTAAAGATTAGAAGGTTGTCAACCTTGGTGGACAAGCTGTCAGTGAATACAGCTCAAGCTTTGCTACTTGTTGATGCAGAGATGGTCTCTATAAGGGCTATGCTGCTTCAGAACTGTCTTGCATTAGATGTATTATTGGCAAAAGAGGGTGGAGTCTGTAGATTATTGAGGGTCCAACAGTGTTGCACTTATATTCCTGACAATAGCAAGGATCTAAAAAAATATATAAGTAACATCACTGAGATACACCAGAACATACACGATTTAGCTACCAAAGGGATTTGGGATAAAATTGGCCAAGGATTTGGAAAGGTTGGAGGTTGGTTCGGAAGTCTGCGACTGGGAATTGTTGGTTACATCTTGAAACCTATCATAATAATTGTAGTCTGCATCATAGTGTTGTTGTGTGCCTTCAGAGCTTATAAGTGGCATAAGGCAAGACAGGCTGAGAGTTCTCTTAGGAGACGGGAGAGGCAGATGGAAAGACTGCAGGACAGTCACTATCAGAACCTTAAGAACCTGGAGAAGTTTAGGCAGGGAAAGCAGGCTACAACTTCTGTTTAGGTCGGTCTTTTCTGCGAGGAGAAAATAGCAAGGGAAAAGTACTGTGTTTGATGACACTACTCATCAGAGGGGGCTGATAGAGCACTCGGTGCTCTTAAAATTTGTAAGGGTGCATTATACTCATGGACGAACTACACTTGCATATATTCTGTTGTTTTGCTGTAATTCGTGTTATTAGAATGAAGCTTATATCGCCATATTAAGACAGTAGAATGAAATTTGTAATGTTATATACAGGAATGATTAGGATTTTGCACGTGTTTAGAGAAATCATCTAATCATGCATGTGCAGTATGAATATTATGCAATATAAATGTATTCACTTTTTATAAATGATTCGTATAGAAACTTGTGTAACGGGTGTGCATTAAAGAACGTTCTTAGGTTAGCCAATCTTGTAGGCCTAACTTTCGTTTTTCCTAAGTTTCGTTTCTCCTTGTTTGCTCTCAAGCTATAAGTTAATTAGAATTTATGTGTGTGTAGAAGTTTCCTTTCACCCCTACTGCAGGTGCAGGAATTCGACCTCGTTGTTTTAGATTTAAGAAGATACATGGGGAGGAGAGGAATGTCTTTGAAGAGCCTGAACAGAGGACACCTTTCATGCCTGGTGAAACCTGTGAACCAAGGTCGTCGGAGAGAGCCGAATTAATTGGAGTTTGTGGAAAGTTACTCAAAGGAGGTGTTCACGGAATGACTTACCATGTGACCTGTTAGGGGTGTAACTTTGTCTTTTTGTATTAGGCACAGGGACAGTTTTGGAGGACTTCTGCTTTGGACTGACGAAAGGGAGCATCTTAGAATGAGCTCCGTAGCTTTACGCTACTTGACCCATTTAACGTGAGTGTACTTCTTAGGAAGTCAACACTTGCTGACACCGTTTGAGGGGAATTCAACTAGGAAGCTAGGTAGGGATGTCACTCTAGAAGTAGAATAGGGACAGATTATTCTTTAATTCCTGAAATACAAATGAAAAGGGATTTGGACGCAGTGTCTATACTCAGTTGTGTTCTGATATTGGAATTAATTATTCTGTGCCTATTGTGCCGAATGAATTATATTCTCAGACTTGGCTCTGTATTACTACTCATGTACCTTTATACTCTTATATTGAGGTGTGTCTCTGTTCTGTGATTTTTGGCTTTATAATAAATTAGCAAAAACTGAAATAAGAGTCTGTAGGCCTTTGGTTGCATGGGGAAGGGAAAATGTATTGTTCGTAAATAGTTTTCTCCCCTCTACACTTTCTTAGCAGGCAATAAAGACCATCGGCCAGGTGTTCCTAGGTAAATCTAGAAGTGGAATCCGGCCCCGTCAGTATGCTCCATCGCATGTACCATGTGCACAAATCCAAAATGGACTCCAGTATCCCAACAATAAAATACCCGGCAGACTCCGTGAAATCACTTGGAATCACTCTGGACCTTAACCTTGACATGATCAAACACATCAAGAACACCGCAAGATGTGCTTTCTTCAACTTAAAACTACTTAACAAAATCAAACCCTTCATCCCTCCAAAAGACCTTAAGCAAGTCACGCAATCCCTCGTGCTATCCAGATTAGACTACGGGAACGCCACCCTCACAGGCACGGCAAAATCACACCTTGCTCCTCTCAGTCCAACCCTAAATGCAGCAGCCAGAATGGTGACCGGAGTAAAGAAATTCGAACACATCTCCCCCACTCTCAAAGAGCTAAATTGGCTCCCAATAGAAATGCGTGCTAACTTCAGAACTGCCTGTCTCACCCACAAAGCTCTGCACACTGGTAAACCCACCTATCTAGCCACCAAACTCAACAAAGCGGGGCAGACAAGAAATCTCAGGAGCACCAACACTCTACTACTCATCCCCCCGAAAACCCACAAACAAAAAACATTATCTCGTTCTTTCTCTGGAAATGAACCCAAAATTTGGAATGCCATCCCAGTACACATCAGGACTAACCCTTCCTTCAAAAAATTCAAAAGCCAGCTCAAAGAGCTCTTCCTCAATCGAGCTCTCACGAAGTGACAGCAGACCCACAAAACAGAACCGCACCCAACTGAGGATCCAATCACTATGATAAAAACAACTTCTTACAGCTTCTTCCTCTTGACCCGCACCCTACCCCCCTTACTACTACGACTACTACTACTACTTTGCATTCGAATGCTATGTGACATATGCTGATCAATGACCCGTCTTCAAGCACTGTGTTTACTGTTACCACTCTTTGTATACTCGACTGTCATTTGACAAATGTTGTAAAGCGCTCCGATACCTTCGGGTCTGGCCAGCGCTATATAAAACTCTTAAATAAATAAATAAATAAATAAAAATACCACAGATGTTTATCTTACTACATGCACATGATGAATGCACTCAGGCAATACTCACATCCCAAGTGGAAGATGTGACGGACTTGGTTGAAGGTGACTGGCAGGCCACTTTAATAGGAGTGACTGTTAGGCTATATCACTGTTCAGGCATATTCACTCATTATACTCTTTCTGCTCTCACAACTCTCCGCCACACACAGTGAGCACACTGTAAAGGAGGGGGTCCATGGTGTGTCCCTCCAGACCACAAAGTCTGAAACTTGGTGTCAATCTGTTTTAAGGAGATCCCAGCTCTGGGTCCCAGCCTGTTTAAAGAAGGTCCTCCTCAGCATGCTTGCATGATTGTCATATGTGCTGGGGCCTACATAAACAAACGGCCATAGTTTTGCTAATAGAGGAGTCAGGGCAGGGATGTATGCTCTGCCAAGATATGCAAGGCACATTTTCTGTCCCAACAGATCCATTGGATTTAGTCTTCACAAGTTGTTCTCTATGTGCACCTGTTAGTTTTGATTCTGCTTGTCAGAGTATCTCTTCATATTACCTTCTGTCTCTGTATTTTGAGCGAACATTTCTTACTTGATTTAAAATGGTGTGGGTACTGTTCTTAATAGTGGTTATTCAGCTGCCTAACCCCAAAATATAAAAATACTGTGTTGTTCCAGTGTTCCTAAAACATGTTGTTATTTGCACTGTTTGTTATAATGCACACCTTTCTCAGGGAGAAGAATTGCATGGTCTGTAGTGTCTTTCCACTGACAGTGTGTCCAGTGGGCTTAAGGTACACTGTGCTAAGCATACATGTCTGTGTACTACCCTTTCATCCACACTCACAGACTCTCACATGCCCTCTTTCAACTTTTAACACCTGATTAATTTCTAGCCCTGCATTATAAAACACCTGAAGCCTAATGTTTCAGCATGATTGCCACTGCTTTTCTGCATTCTTTGCTGACTACATTTGCTTTTGTTGTGTGGAGAATCATCGCTGCCAAGTTTACCATTACAAGTGTCACTGGTCTGACTTATTTAACCAAACTCACATTGTATTCTGGAACATAAAAGGTTGCTATTAACATGTAAGTATGTGTTCAAAAGCCCAGCAGTGAAGTGCAGTTGGGTACAAAGTTAGGATTTGCAGAACTTGTCAGATATGACAATGTGACACATTGCAGCTATGAATTTTTGCTGTTACGTTGCTCTGATATGTGAAAGGTTATGTTTCATGTTTTCTAGACTATCTCATGCATGTGGTGACAACACACTTTTCACAGGAACCTTTAGTAGCTTGCCATGAACGCCTAAAACCTGGACTGCTGACCCTGCTATTACTACTGTCTTTTGAGCAAAGGAGCCTGTTGGTTCAACTGAGTTTACCCATCATGTGTCTATGGGAAAACTTTGGGAACATTTGTTATAGAGTCCTATGAGCAAGCCATTTCACTAACAAGTCAAAATATTATACACTGCCAAACATCCTATATGATTTTAATGTTCCCAGATTCTCTGCAGTGTATTGCATAAATAAATCAGACCAAAATCATGCTTCTAAACCCTGCCTCTAAAATCCAAGCACACAATACTGGAAGAAACAAAATGAAACATACATCCTTAAACAATAAAATGCAAGCAAACAAATCTTAGACAAGTCTTGCCTAAGTCTGCCTTATATAATTATGTCACAGTGGCCCCTTCAGAGGCAAGTGAAAAAAATAACAAATTCTCTTTCACTTTATTTTCTTTGAATGGAAGTTTAGTTGTAGACATGCAGGTTTTTACCAGTGTTTATACGTTTATACTAATAAAGGCTAGTACCCTTTTGGTGCGTTTTATAAGTTATTACAAGATTAAACCTAAAATAGGAAGCCAAATTACGCTTTATGCTGCTGAGCCGTTAGTATGGAAGATGTAAACGATTGATAACTCTTTGGTAATGTAACATATAGTTGACTTCAGCTCATTTGATGAAAGCGGTCTGAATATTTTTTATTGCCAGGTTGATTTATACATTCAAGACTGATTTTTTTTGTTCAATTTGATGAGTGAACTTTATTGTTTTATGTATCTTCCCTAGCTCCTTAGTCTTGTTTGTCAGTTCATCTTTTGTGCCTCTCCGTATCAAAAACCATTGTCAATAAGCCTCTGGTACATTATCTGGTGGTTAGTTTGCAATGTGGTCTTGAATTATGAGATCCTCCTTAAATTTTGCCATAAAGATGCTCATATAGCAGAGTGCAGCTCACAAGCCTATAAAAGTGCAAGATAATTGAGGGAATTATTCGTCTTCCCACTTGAAAAGTGTTGGGTTTTATTTGAAATATTATTACTCAACCATCTCTTAAGGAACATAGTCCTGCCTCAGAGAAAGATTCTCTTAGTGCAGTAGTGTAAGAAACCTTTGTTCTAACAAAATTGCTTTGCTGCATGTACCACCATTCAATCTCTCACAATAGGCAAATAGTCTTAATTATCTAGGCCCTTAAGTTAATAAATGATCTTCAACTGCAACTTTGTGGATTTTAGCACCACCAAACCTCCTTTATGACCCTCTAGATGTTCCTGTTATGTTGATGCCTCACTCTAGGATCCCCTGTGTTACCTAACATATAGGATAGTGTAACCTAATTGGTTTGATTAAAAAGTATCTTTTAGCACAAAGATGCTCTTCAGAGTGAACAAGAGATCTATAATTAAGGTTTACTATATGCCATTAAATGATATAGGGGCTGATTACAATGTCAGTCCTATCGCAATCGATGTCCTATCAGTTGCGATTCGACCCACATCTCTACATGCAGTCCGCCTGCCGCATTATGATGCAGCGGGTGGAGGCATCAGGTGAAGGGACCGTCCGTGGAAGTTCCAACAGGGCTTCAGAACACACCATAATCCCCTAATGACGGCGGAGCCAGGCTCAACTCCGCCGTGGGGATTATGATGGCAGTTTCCAACAGCCATTTCATGTTGGCCTTTCCGACATAAAAAGGCTGTCGGAAAGTGTCTCTCGGGCCCTTGGTAGGGCCCCCTTCACACCTGTCTTTCCGCAATGGGGCCTGGGGGGCACCATACATCCCTGCTCCGTGGGGATGTACGGTGCACTGTGGTGCCTGCCCCACAGTGCAGGGATGTTTGCAAACCTCCATTCTACATTGGAAGCTTGTGCTGCGGCCTATTCCGCCCACAGCACAAGCTTCTATTGTAGAATGGATGTTTCCGACCGCCCTATAGGCAGTCGCATCCAAATCAGATGGTCAGAACTGCGGACCTAAGGTCGGGCAGTTCAAACCTGCAACGGTGTCGGGCGGAGGTAAGACCACCCGACATTGTAATAAGCCCCTAAGTGATTAATTGAGAGAGAAATATTATCTATCTGATGCTTCAAGATCAAACTCATAGTATCCCAAATAATTTGGTGCATAATCAAAAATGCTTGCATCTATTTATGGTACATTGAATCAATCGTAAAGATCAAAAGAATATTGTCCTGAAACTTTAACAATATGAATATTAATTACAATCTCATGAATTTGTTTCCAATAAAGCTATTGTCTGTGAAGCATAAAAATATGTGGGCCAAACTGCCTGAATCGCCGGGCATTCCTGGCATATTTCCCGATATTTTTGATATTTTGAATTCACCAAGAAGTGATATACCAATATCAATAGACAACTCTTCATTTTATGTTGAATTTCAGAAATCACACAGAGGTAATCACAGTAAGTAAATTCTGTTTAAAAGAATCTTGGATTAATAAAAAAATTTAGACGAGTAAAGTTCAATGATGCTACATGCCAATTATGCCAATTTGTAGCCTTATTCAGTTATGCAAGTATTTCACAAAAAGTAACTGAAATGTATCCAATATGTAGTAAATATGTAATATTGATCGCATGGTCATTTTTATGGAACTGATTTTTGCAATTAATAGTGATTTCATATTTCCCAATGTCACAATGAATTAGAGAGCTTTTTCACAGAGCCTTGATAATTTACCTCTGTTAAATCTGTCATATTTTATGTTACCGTAGTACTCAGGTGGGGCAGGCTATTGGTTTGATATTTTGCTTATAATTAATTTTCATGCATACTCTGGAATTAAATCACTGATGAAACGTTTGAAAAGTTGCTAAATTAATGTAGTATTGATATTGAGTAGATACAAGCAGGCAGTCAATGCCAATTCTGGAACTGCAAAGTTCAGTCCCTGCCATTTCAATATGAACCATCAGATGGTCCTTCCGAATCAAACTGGCCCAATCTATTACTGTAAACATGAACATGACAGTTGAAAGGGGACAGTGAGCAAATGTAATAGGTGTTGCAAGTCTATATTGACATCACCTGCATTTTGTTTCTTAGATTATGGTACCATATCCAATTTGAATGAAACTTTCCAATAAAATAGCGAAGAAGACTACGTTTCAGCATGTCACAATTTTTGAGCAGTTCAATTCAGGGGTGGCATTAAAGGTGGGGGAGGGTAAAATAATTTGTGTTTTACGTTTTGAATTGCATAGAAAATATTGTTCTGCGCTATAGTAAAAGCACTGAACAGAATGACACAAATCCTGGCATGAAACTAGACCTTTCATCAGAGGCATGTCTTTCAAGAAGGTGGTGGGAGGGTGTCAAAGGGTAAAATTATAGAGCTGTCCTCACCATTAATTTGTTCGCTACTAATTTATAGATTCTCCATGGATTCATGAATCTGCACAGGAGCAGCAAATGTGTTTTAAAAAATACAGGCACACCAATGTACCTTTTCTCCCAATGTCCATTGCGGATTCACTGATCCTGCACAGGATCGGCAAATCCATGCACGACTTACCAGAAAAGGTTCTATTGCACCCACCATTACTTGACACAGTGCACCGAACATTACACTGAAAACATTTTGAATCATTAGGGCATAATGGATCAGGATGGCCAAAATGCTGACCCCAGGCTCTTCTGAAGTGATCACAAAAGGGAACCCAGGGACTATGTCATAGGATTTTCATATACTGGACCCTCCCTTAACCCTGCAGACCCTCCTGAGGGTCTCAGGATCTAATAGGTAATTCTATGAAATATTTACAACAAACCAATTTTGTGCACATCAGCTAGTCATGACCAATGACCGTGTGCAACCCGATTGGGGCTCACATTCGGTGTGGGTGTGGAACCTGACCATAAGTCTGGCCTTAAGGGCACCACCTGCCATGTCCGACTGAAGACTGTGCACAGCAGGGATTGACCACCTATAAAGAGTTTTTTTTTTATAGAAGTAGTAGTGTAGTAAATCATCAAAAGAACCAGAATACAATGAAAGAACCTTCACCTAATATGAAATTATGGTTAGCTTTGGTCAAAACACCTTAGTATATGTTGAAAGCTCATCTGAAAACACCTTTAACACAGTAAAAGTACAGTTATGGTTATGAAATTAAACTGAAAACCTCTTGAAATTCTCTGACAATGGTTAGCTCCTCAAACCGTGCCTCACTCACCTGCTATGTGGAGCATACCCCGCACACCAAATGCAACACTTATGATCTTGCAATGTTTATACCTATGAATGAGAGGACAAAGAGATTATATTGTATTCATAGTCATGACATTCTTAATGTTAATGATAACACAAAATTTCATACTGCTAGTAAGAACATTTTTTAAATTTGTGAAGACATCTTTTCAGTCAATGAACCTCCTTGATAGACTGTTGAGAGACCTGGAGTTTGCGAATGTACCGTAAAGTAGCAGGTGACATGGTTCCTGAATTATGAATAATATTCAAAATACATGCTAGTCAGGACAGCTGCATTTCAACTGAGAAGCAGCGAAAGTAGAGGGAGGCATGTTTGGAATCATATGCCTACCATAACATTCTTAGGGCAGGCCATTGCCTCCTTCATCCAAAAATCTTTCTTGCAGAAGTAGACGCATACAGGTGAATGCCCACAGGGCCAGTATAACCTATTCATAGAATAATTATTTCATGCACAAAAGGGTACATGGTTTGCACTGTACCTTCAGTAATTAAAGGTCAGTAATTTAGCTACATTAAGTGATATCAAATGTAACAACTTTCACCAACTCCAGCTTTATTACAAATTCACAATGCGTTGAGTCTCAGGATTAATTTTCTTAGTGAGTTTTCATTAGCTATTCAATTAATGCCTCTTCATCAGCCAATAATTAAAGGAAGGTTTTAGTAGCAAAGGAATCTGTTTTATTCTTTTGCTTTTCGTAATGGTTAGTGAACTGCAGAATTAAGTGCTCATGAAGGTGAAGGGATAATAAGCAATGAGAGAAGCATTCAGTCTGGGCAGAGCCTGCATAGTTCTTTCCAGGCAGCTCTGACCATATACCTCATCTCTATTATGCCCTGGTCATTGGTTTTGAAGGAAGACTAGAGCCTCTCTGAGGGCATACTGGTGCATGTCGTCCCCTGAGTGTCAAATCCATAAATGTGTAAATTCTTTAATCTATGATAAAATCAAGAATCTTTAACATACAAACTGAGCCAAAAGCAAGTGCGGCTCCTCCGCTAAGGCAGAGGAGCGTCGCCCCACTGCCTTTGAGCACAGTAAAAATGGAAAAATAAAATGATAATAATGCGATGTTATTATCATTTTATTTTTCGATGCTGGGGCAGTTTTGTGGGATTGGGCTAGGCTGCGCAGGGGGGAGGAGTGGTGGCACCCTCCTAAGTGCACATGAATGTGGGGCCGGCCAAACATTCATGCGCACTTTGCATGTTCTCCACCCAGGCTGCATTACAGCCTGGGTGGAGAACATGCCCAGGCTCCCATTCCCCATCTGAGCGCCGAACCACGGCACTCAGACCAATCACAATGCTGCATTGCAACTTTGTGATTGGCTTAGGGGAACCTATCCTGCTTCCTGATCGAACAGAAGCCAGGAAGAGGACAGAGAGGACGAAAGAGAGGCACGGGCTGGCAGGTAAGTGATTTTTTTTATTTTTTTCTCCCTCCCTTCCTCCCCTTCCCCCCCTACCCACCCCATTACTGCTTCGCGGGAGCAGCCGCGACTGGCCAAAAATATGTAATATTTTTCTTACTCGAAGCCAATTGTAGGGGCCCTTGGTTAATGTGAAGCAACACGAATTATTGAACAACCAATGGAAGAAGCAACTGTCCTAGCAATCGAGATTCACAATTGCAGTTGACAGCTCAAAAGGAGCACTGCATGACCCCAGGAAGGATGTGCATCAGTGTAAGCTCATTGACATTTGGCAATACTCAGTCGATGTGAAGAGGAACCTTTTTCACAAACATAAAGTGCAGTCCAGATGGGGGATAGCCATGTACTATGGCCTTTGTTTGAGCAGACGGTGCACACACTGACCTGTCAGACCAGCCCGTCGGGCACTGCCTGATTGCCTTATAGGCCAGTCCGACCCTGCTGCAGGGTGATGTATTTACTAATATAGGAAATACCTTCTGTTCTGAACGTTCACTGTGAAAATGGAGCGTGACTCACAGATTTTGGTGCTTACCAATTACGGCACTCCATTCAGCATATGTTTTATGTACCAGGCATTTCTTCCATTTACCTGAGGAAAATTGTGAGAAGGTATTAATGAATGTGGTAATCAGAATTTCTATATGTGTGTCAACAGGGGCTACTGCACAGGTTGGTATTTCATATCTCACAAGTGATAAGAGCCTAAGTAGGTTCAGCAGGTGTTGACGTACATGGGGAAATAGCCAGTCTTGATACTCCTTGTGGTCTTTCCTTTAATCAACATCTTTTTGTACATATGCAACAGACTTATGGGTGATCAGAGAGATTTTTAAACATTTAAAAACATAAATTCAAGACGTGGTCAGTTTTCTGTATCTCACACATTTTCCTTCTAAATAGTTGTTGGGAAACTGTGGTAGAAACAAACCTAGCAGGGGGAGGTCGCGCTGGGGTTTACTTTTAGGGCTCAGGGCAGGGGTTGGGTATTTTTAACAAGGGCTGGGCCTGGGGGGAAGTTGCGCTGGGGTCTAGTTTTAGGGCTCAGGGCAGGGGTTGGGTATTTTTAACAAGGGCTGGGCCTGGGGGGAAGTTGCGCTGGGGTCTAGTTTTAGGGCTCAGGGCAGGGGTTTGGTATTTTTAGCATGGGCTGGGCCTGGGGGAAGTTGCGCTGGGGTCTAGTTTTAGGGCTCAGGGCAGGGGTTGGGTATTTTTAACCAGGGCTGGGCCTGGGGGAAGTTGCGCTGGGGTCTAGTTTTAGGGCTCAGGGCAGGGGTTTGGTATTTTTAACAAGAGCTGGGCCTGGGGGAGGTCGCGCTGGGGTCTAGTTTTAGGGCTCAGGGCAGGGTTCGGGAATTCTTAACAAGGGCTCGGGGCCAGGGGGTCATGCTGGGGTCTAGTTTTTAGGTCTCAGGGAAGGGGTCAGGTATTTTTAATAAAAAGGGCTGGGTGCTGAGGGCCACCAAGGACCGGTTTAAGGGCAAAGGGCAGGGGTCAGTGAAGACCTTTACCACGCATGTGCCTTTAACATACATGCCTTTACAATGAAATTCGTTGTAAAGGCATGCATTGAAAAGGCATATTCATTGTAAAAAATGTGTGGTAAAGGTTATGCGTTGTAAAGGCGTTCATGTTGTAATGCATGCGTGGAAAAGGCATGCGTTTCAACGGAATTCGTTGTTGCATCATACTTTTGATCAGAGGCTGCTGAACTGGCTTTAGCCCCTGTAAAGTATCAGTGTCACTACATTTATAATACAAGAGTGCTAGTGTGGTATATGCTTTATGTCAGATGAGAAACATTTCTGGCACTGAGATGTGTATTTAAATCATACCCAAGTATTTTGTGAGTTTAAAGTAAAATTAACAATAAAATTGTTTGAGGCCTACCCAATTGCAAATATGATAAGCTATGCATCTATGAAGCAGGATATCATGTATTTCATTTCCATTGTCCTGAAACATGTTTTTGTGAATTAAGCAGATTGGACATTCTGATATCTCCAGTGGAGGTAGGAGGTATCATGTGAAGTTAGACAATGCTTAACATATTACACTTTCATCTGTCATAGTTTGGATGGCATCACACCAAGCCCTACTTGCATCTTTAAGTGAGGATTAGGACGATTATTTAGTAAACTGTGAATGTGTGCCTAATCGCTTGTCTATTTTAACATTTGTTTTATAGTTTCTCACACATGTATATTTTTTAATGTTGCCACCTACATTGGAGAGTACATGTCAATCATTGTAATGTATGGTGCTATTTTTTCAAAGAGCATCTTGAAAGAGAGCATCTCTCACGCATTCCAAGGGAATAGTGAGGCTAGCTCACTTATCACACCCACTTGCACGTTTCCATGTGCACTTACTGTGACGTTATTTGACAGGCCTGTTCTTGGTTCCTATTCTGGCCCTATTCCTTCTATTATTTGCTCATGTACTCCTTTGCTAGTTTTCTCATTACACTCAACATAGGTTTATTCTGGTTCTTGAAAACTATCAAACTATAAACATGCAATAAACAGTCATAAGTAAGTATGCTTGGCACTTAAATTAATCATACGTAAATGTATATCTTAGTTCATAAAATGTTAATTGAACCTATGGCTTATACTGTGTTGGTATTTCTCACTAACATATTAGTTTGTTCCTCCTTTCATACACGTTTTTCTTTTTGCACACATTTTGCAGTAGCTTAAGACGAGAATCACCTAATTCAATAGAAGGAAACAAGTGCAGCAGAGGATTAATTTTGCAACTACAAGCCCTGCACTGTTAGACTTCGCAGGAAGCCCTCTCCAAAGCTTCATCACCCTCCCAAGTACATGCAATCCAAGGTCACAAGTGTAGAAATTAATGCTGCTTTACAAGGCAACACGATTCTGAGAGATATCACTGCTGTATGTAATACTCAGAGTAGATGGCGTAATCCATCCATGTCTCCTTTGTAATCAGTGAGTTGATGTCATAATTTCTAGCTCAATTCAAGGCTACATTTCTGAACTTACATCTACACCTTGATTCCAGAATAGTGTAAAATCCATTTTGTTTCAGGTTCCATTTTGTGGCACTCAATAGGAGGACTGCAGAACATTTAAAGGCCTGCTTCCCTGTAGCTGAACTTTCTGTACCTTAGCTGTAACCACAAGGTTTTGAGAGATGACAAAGTCACAAGTGTACGTGACAAACTGTTGCTATTCTGCATTAGCTGATTTCATGAAGTGAGACCCATATATAGCTAACTGTTCAATGTTGATTAATGATTGAATAAATACTTGGAAACCCGCAATCATTCGCCAGCCAAATGGCTCTCAATGGCTGTGTATGTTTGAGCACCATGCAATGCAACCTAGAAAAACCTCATGCAAACTTCTGCATTTTGTGTTAGTCTCGAATGGTACAACGATCCTCGCAGCTGTGATTATGTCAGGTTACACTTTGAATCTTATGCCTGTGTGTTTATTAATTATTAGGTTTCCACAATAGCTTCCCACGAGACAGTGTCACCAAAAACATTCTTTTCATGCCAGTCTTGACAAATAAGAAAATATTTTTTGCCTTCAGTTAAGTAGGACCTACCATCGCATAACTAATGGTTGTGAAGTGCAAATCATAATACATGTAGTAGACTCTGTAACGCCCTACGTTTGTGTGGAATACTCCAGAATTCTGGGTTTTATGGCTGGAATGAATTCTTGATTCTAGACTTTAACTCCAGTTTCTAGACAGGGCGTAGTGTTTTCCAGAACATTTTGTGACGAGGGAACCATACAGATGCACATTAAGTTATTCCTTCCAGTATTTTTGCAAAGCATGTTTCACAAAGTAGTGCTCTTATTTATTTCAAACACTTGGTATTAAAACGCTTAAATCGAGTTTATAGAGTGATGGGTAAGGAACATTTAGCTTGATATAAAAATTCCCATCAAAGGCCGTAAACCAAGATAATCCTTAGATGATGGTGTTGTCACACTTGTTCTGGTTTATGACCATCAATATAATGATGAGGCTGGAGTTTTCCAGGTGAAAAGCAAATAATCTGGATTCTGTCTTGGGTAATCTGCATTTTGTTCATCTGATAACATCTCTGTGAGCACCAAGGGATCTCTGGAGAGCCTGTCTAACGTGGGCAAGGGAGACTATTGTCCAAATAGTGCAGTACAAGGTTCAAGAAATGTAGGAGTTGAAACATCTACCATAGATAGCAACTATACCCGCAAACCAGAGACATATAACTAAATGAAGAGTGAAAAAGCATCTGCAGTTATCTCCCCTGATGGCAGTCTTATTCAGATGAACTGTAACTCATATATTTGTAGGAAGGTCATGGATCATGCGGCGGGGCATGGATACCAAAGCATGAAGTTTTCCCCACAAAAGGGATTGATTTAAATTCATCACATTCCACAGCATCAGTCTTCTTTCTCGTCAACGCCCATCTTTGACACATTTAAATGTTCCACTGTTTACCTACTTGTTTTTCTTCCTGCTCTTTTCATTATTCAGTTTTAACACATACCAGGAAAGGCCAGGTTCTTCAAGATTCTCTAACACGGGAGAACTTCCCTACGGGTGAAAGAAGATATTTTTTTGGTTTGGCTTGACAACGCAGCTGTCTGCAAGATATATTGTGACTAATTCTTTCAAATACACATAAAGGGATTTTTGGCTCCACCCAGAGAAGCGTAACTCTTAAGTATAACTCTCTCAACGCATGGCATTTGGTGTAACTAGTATTCCATTTTGTATGTAGTTCTTTCTGTGCACTTAGCCTGGGTTCAAGCCAGAGATGTTTTACCTCCTTTTGACAGACATGTAAGAACTGGTTTATTCATGAGGCCGGATTGGAAATTCATATTATATATGCAAAACCACCAATGAAAGTCCCTAAAACAGGATCAGCTAGAAAGTGTGTTGAGAGGATATTTATTATATCCTTCACCCTTTCGCAAGGTAAATTAGATAGATAATCGATAGAACATCGATTTGCATGTACAAAGTGGCTTGTAAATATCCTGATTATTTAGATCTACTCTAAGAACTTGCAGCAGAGCTTCAAATATTCCGGCATGAATTGACTTGACAGCTGAAAAAGCACTTTCAGGTGTTTTTTATTCCATCAAATTTCATACATTTTTATTGTAAATCTACCCTTTCCCTTTCAGCACAGTAGCTTACTTTTCACCCATTTACACCACCCATATTTGAAATTCGAGAATCTCATTACCCCTTCTCCAAATGTTTTCTTTGCATGTCAGCTTCAGAGGATCAACTTGCAAAGAGAGCTACTAGAAATGTGCATTCAGGGTGCGAAGTGACAGAAGCAATTTCCTCACTGCTGAACTTCAGTATATGTTGCAAGCCCAGCCTGGATTTATTACCCTGGACTGCATTTTGACATAAATGGCTGTCTGCAATTCTGCAACTGCAAATTCCGTAACATTGCTAGAGGACACCGAGGCTTGGAGTGCTGAGAGAACAAACATCGCCCGGTGGAGGAGAGGCAGCCTTCCGATCTAACTTTTTAAGGAACAAGATAATTCAGTCTGCAAACACACCTTGCGCTGCAGCCTTGTCAATAGAAACCTTGTTTTGCTAATGGTTATCTGCCCACGAGTCCTTGACCTGCTTGTAAACACATTTCAGCAGTAAAACCCCCTGGCTGCGGCCTTGTAAGGCTGCGTCAACAGCAAGAGATAAAGTGACCACACGTTAACCTGCTCTGGCCTGGAGTGCCCTCTGCTGCCCCTCGACCAAGTGCTTCTCTAATCTCTGTCTCTTTCGGCGCCAAAAAGATTGCTTACACGGTGGGCCAAGGAATGCGGAGTAGTTTCTCTATAGGGAATATCAATTTCTTGCAAACATCTGAAATGACAGTTGTAATGCAGAAACTAAAAGGTCCCGAACCCCCGCTGCACCATGCTGTTTCTTCCACTTGTCCACTTTTTGTAATTTATAGTGTATACAATGCATGACATGCATTAGTCCCAGGCGAAATTGTAATTACGCCAAAGTAATTTGCGTAATTTTGGGATTTCTTTTGTTACGCTTGTTCAGGCAAAATTCACAAAATTCTGACACTGCACCAGTCCATTATTTTCTAAGGTATTATGTTTCAGTACCTGTGAGTGGCCATGTATGGTGAGCAACCTACTCCAAGGATGGCCTGGAATCCATTTACTATTATTTTGCCAACTATAGGGATGTGGCAATTTTAGAAGTGTACTTTGTGAATAGATATGTGCTCACTCTTTTGTGGGTGGATGTTTGAGTGGCTTGTCCATGCTTTAAACCCTTCTTGCTTTTCTCTAAACCTGTCCCATTTCGTAGTAGATACTTCCCATTTTCCCAACACTTCTCCTGGTTCCTTCCCCATTTACTACAAAGGCACTCATTATGAGTGGCTTGTTAAATTGTGATCCATTCATAAGCACTTGTTTGTGGATGGATCACAATTACAAGTGCTGTGATGTTTATTGCATCTGGCAATTACCAGGTATAATAAAGATCGTACCTTTTATTAAGGTTTGGCAGGTAAAACCTGCAGGAATTTAAGAGGGTAAAAATGCCCAGTTTTTACCGAGACTTGCAGATTTTTGTGAAGTAAGCACTAAACTCTGCATGTTATTGCCCAAAAAGTCAGAATATGTGTTAAGTATCACATACAATAAAATCCGAACTATATGGTGGTGGATATTATCCATGCCATCACTATTGCATCAAAATACCCGGACACTCGTAAAAAGGGCCTAAGTGGTAAGCTTACATGTGAACATCTGCCCACAGAAAAGATAGGCGAGGTGGAGATTTCAACACAGAGGTTTGTGAACTACATTTTGTAGTTAGTAAGAAGTACTTTTTTAATCATACTTATGGACATACTCAAAATCTAGCTTGTAAATGGGGCTCAGAGTGTGGCAAAACTCGTATAGAGTCTGTAAGAGCATATTGCTTGCACACAAAAATGTTATTCTCTGTCATCGGGAATGACATTCCTGCTCCCCGATTTATTTAGAAGCTTTCAGAGTTGAATGTAAGAGACCCACAGTAGTTTCGCAACTGTCTCATTTCTAGGTGGAATAACAATGCGGCCCAGATCACTGCCTGAATATAAAACATTGACCAAAATATGTGCTGCTTCTTGTCAGCTATGTCTGCAGACCTGCCTGGCAGTCAGTTTACACAGTTTACACAGCCTAGTGTCTGGTTTGTGTGGGACCCAATCCCATCCTGCAGCCATCTATGATCTCCACCTTAGTGTTCTTCCAAGAATTGTCTGTAGTTCTACATTCAGGGGCCCACTATTGCCTCACTGGGAATGGCGATTCTCCAATTAACATACAGAGAGAATCTTGATTTCATTAAAGACAACGGAGGCTAACAATATGCAATAACATTTATTGCTGCCCCCAACATGCAGCCCTTTAACGAACATGTGTTACATCATAAGTAAAACATTCCATAGAACTTTTAGAAAAATAACATAGTAACAGTGTAACTAAGTATCACCCTCTTTTATTGGCTGCTCCTCTCAGTTAAGTACACTACAACTTGTAGCTCCTAGTTTTGCTATTATTATTATTAATATTTATTTTCAAGATCTACAAGGTAAGTCAACTTGCTTTTTATCCTTTGGGTAGCGACCCCTCCAATTTCTGGTCGGGCCCCTATCCTCTATCCCACCTTATGCATAATTTAGGCATTACATGGCCTTTTGCGCGTTTATACGCTTACTACTTAATACTTATTGCTCTCTGTGATAAGTAATATTCAATACGAACTAATATTATAATTTATGCCAATATATCAAGAGAAAATGTATGCCAAGACTGACTTTTTTCTTAACTAATGCTCAAACCGGCATGACTTGTTTACGGCTCTCCGTTATACTTATCCAGACTGTCTTGACAAGATTGCTACCGCCCTTCTCCTTCTTCGTTCTGACTGCAAACATAAGCCAGTGAAAATACCATCTCCTTGGACTCCGATTTTTTTAATCTGTGCTTTGTCACATTTTTCACACATTCTCAGCAACGTATGCCCAAACCCACTGAGATACTCCATTTCCTCCCAAGGCTAATGAGAAACCTCTGCAAACAGCAGAAATATTTCAGCATAGTTGGACATTTTTATAACATTCAGTCTTACACCCTTAGTTCAATTAGCCGTGTTTGTAAACAAAACTATAATAAGAGATCTAAGACTCAAACATTTGTATTTAAAATGGAGATTTCCCAGTCATTTTTCTACTGCATATCCTGGTCAACTGGTAAGGGTATCCCATGGAAAAAGGAAAGCTGTGAGCCTGTTTGGGGTCATATTTCAGTCCCACATGATGCTAGAGCCTTCTAGCTTGTATTCCTGACCCTCATTTACCAGTCTTAATGTCCTACAAGCAAACAAAGAATACCGAGGATCATTTAGAGATTGGCAGACTACTGCATCCATCATACAGGGCTTAATTACACATTGACATCTTAAAAATGTACACGGTATGTAAATATGGAGTTAAGAATAGTAAATGTGTAGTTATGCATACCATATTATGCTTACCTTCGTGATATTGTAATAGTCGATAGTATGGATACAATATAGTGACAGAGCTAGATTTTATCATTTGATATTATGACATACATCCCTTTCTTTTCACATCACCGTTAGCTCACTGATGCTCTTATATTAGCAATCAAATAATTTTTTTTATGTTGTACTTGGGGGAGGAGAGAATCTGTAATATGCTAGAGACGAGCAATGATTTTTTATATAAGAGTGAACCTAGGTCGGGCAGACCGTGGTGCTTCTATGTCTGTTTCATGAAGACTGGCTGATTGTGGATTGATGTTCATGAGGTGAAACAGTTTATTCTCTAGATTTTCTGTTTCCTGTTGTCAGTGGCATGTAATTTATGTCAGTTAATTTAGAACTGTTTTTGGGTTGGGTTGGATGGGGTATGTGTAGACCTGAAAGGATTCAGAAGGCATATAGTGTCGGTAGTCAGATAGTTTTTTAATGTTCTGACACATCCCAGTCCTAACAGGATAGCACAGCATTCTGCACTTGACTTGAGATACATGGGCAGGGATGCATTGGGATTCCAGCTGCAGAAGAAGAGTTGTGCAAAACGAACAATTGATGGGCAGAATACTGAACAATGTCAAACACTCACCCCCAGTACAGAGATCTGGGCCTAAATAAAGAGCACGGTATACACGTCTGGGGATACCCATCCCACTTGGGGTGAGAAATGCAAAAATGACAGATTTAGACCCATATCTCTGTACTGGGGTTGAATGCTTTGTATTGTTTAGCATTTTGTCCATCAATTGTTCTTTTTGCATTTGTCACCCTAGGTGGGACAGGTATACCCAGACGTGAGTCCCGTGCTCGCCATGCCACTAGAGTCAAGCTAGCCTGGCTGATGAGGGGTGATACCCAGGATCCCGGTCCGTGGATGATTGTTTGCAGTCCAGGGAGGACCTGGCCTGGGAGCTCGGGCTGGACTGTTCCCATGGGGAGCAGGCTCAAGACTGATTTGCATATGGTCCAAACTGGAATGGCATGGGGAGCAAAAAACAATGGATTTGGGACCAGATCTCTGTACTGGGGTAAATCTTTTACATTGTTCGGCATTCCTCCCATCAATTGTTCTTTTTGCTGAAGTAGAGTGGCATTAGATCATGGTCACCCTGTCATAATCCAGTTCTTTGAGATGTTGCTGGAAACCTGACACTTGTTTATTGGTAGTGGTTTTGGCAGAAGGAGGCAGAGATGATTTGATTTTGCACACTGAGGGGCCACCAATCCGGTCTGCCTCATAGCTTCTTCATTGCTAACAGATATTCCTTAAAAAGGAGTCTGGGACTGGAACGTGACATGTTATTAGTTGTTTCCAGTCTAATGTGAGTGTGCTTTTGCGGCATTATCTGAGGGCTTTGTGCTACTTTATTGCTTATTGTTTTATCAGGGAAAATGAGTTGAGATAGGAACATGACTCATAATAAGCCTACTCTGCTCCTTGACCTCTGTGGTGCTGCTGGGAACTGTGTGCATTTTTATTGCTGGAAGTTTGGTAAGGGAATAATTTGGCAAGGTTGAACACATGAAGTGCAACCAGCCTTGGCCAATCTTCTCTACTATGCTTTCTTCGGTGGTCTGAGGCCTTTGCACTTTTCTATTTATGGTGGGTTTGATATGAATATGTGCTGATTTCAGTGACATATAATCATGTGCCATCATTTTGGTGTGTCTGAGTGTCTATGTGTTCTAGTGGATCAGAGACTGTTGAATTGTCATTCACATGTTGCTCCCATTCCTAGAAGCATACTGCATGTGGCAATGGGTTAGCCCACTTTACTTACTGGCTGCCTTCACTTCGAATGACTGCACAAAGCATGTGCACATTGCTTTCTTCCTCTTAAAAATTGTTCTTTCTTTTCATTGATAAAACTCTTTCAAAGGGGGCCTATTTAATTGTATTCATCTTCAAAGGCAGCTACTTTTTTGCTTGCGCTTCAGGTGCCCAAATAGATGGTGATTTATTTCTTGTTTCCTTTTAAAGCTGCTGACAAAAAGTACTTAAGTTACATTGTAGTTGCATGCAATTCGAGCGCTTGGTTGATTGATGATTTACTCTTGTCGCCATCACAAAACATTATAGCAAATGCATGGCACAACAGAAAGGATTGTATTCTTTTTTTAAGTCATTGCAGGTAAAACTGCCACCTCTTTTAAATGTAACATTTTTATTACAAGCATAGTGTGCCCATATTTGGAGGCAATCTTTTTTTTTTATTCTTGTGGCACATGCTTGCAATAAAAAATGTAAATAAAAATCTCAACCATTGCACCAGCATGCCAAAGTCAGGCTTATTGGCTGTGCCAATACTTGCTTGATTGTTTTTGTGGGAAGTAGCAGCTACTCCTCCACTCGGTAATGCTTGAGACCCTTTCTTTCTTGGGCCTGGTGCATCCTTACTGGTGGTGTTTTACCAGGAAACACAATCCCATTCCTCCAAACCAGTAACGGGATCATCCATGTTAATTTCCCCTTCTATGAGGTTTCAAGTGCGATCCAAAGAAGTAGTATACCCACAGTTGATTCTTGGGTGCATTTTTAAAAAGGTTTGCAGTGAGTTCACTGGTGTTTTTTAATGACAGTGTATCTATTCTCTTGTTCACTGTTAGATGTTGCATTCCTTTCTCCACATATTTGAGGTATTGATCTTATGTGTACAAGAAGTTATCGTGGAAAGTGTCCAGTTATTGGTGGAAAGTGTCAAGATGGTGGCATATATGGAAGGGAAAGATCGAATGGCAAGCTTGCCATGGAAAAAGGAAATTCATAAAATGATAGTATTTCTAATAGTCCTAAACTTATCCTGGAATTACTATCAGTAATAGCTATAAAACACGGTGTGTGTGTGTGTGTGTGTATATCCCATCAGTCTGGACACTTTATATGCATTACGCTAGTGTAGAAGGAAAAAAACAGCCATGAAAAACTCTCAAAAATATTGCATCTCAAGCAAATCTGCTCTGAGTGATTTCTCGAAAAAATACTGTATCACAAGCAAAACTACTCAGTGATTGCTCGAAGAAGTACTGCATCACAAGCACAACTACTCAGCGTGATTTCTCGAGAAAGTATTGTATCACAAGCAAAACTACTCAGAGTGATTTGATTTCTCCAATGGTATTCATACTCTTTCCCAATTTGTTATCTTTTTTGCATTTCTTAAACAAGTAATGACTAAGGCTGCAAATTCTAAAACTGCAGGAAAGAGAAGAAATATTGTTGGCCAAATGCTAAGGCATTGTAGGCACTTCTTACACAGTATTGCTTTAAATATCCTGCTTTGAAATCACAGGGGAGTGCTTTGTATTTATCCGGAACAGGCATAGGCTTAGCTGTCCACTGGGAACTTTGGCAATATTGACTTTTACGAGTATGATTGAAGCACTTTTCCTTCATCCAGACACATTAAAAAGCAAGAGGCGAGTCTGCTCCTTGTTCAGTTGCTTGGATGTCAGAAAGGCTATGAATATCAACTTTAGTTCAAAAGACCAAAGGGCAGCCCAGACACTCAGCCAGCTAATTAAGAAGAGAAGTGGTATTTGGGCTTCCCTAAAGCCGCAGAAAAAGTCAAGTGCTGTTTGCAGTGTAAGGCCTAGGGATCAGTGCATGAAAGTGGCAGTGCCCCTTAAGTTGCCTCTGAAAGGCCCTTCAACAGGAGGGAGTCACTTTTGATGTGAGGCTTGACAGCACTTTCCCCGAAAGTAAATGTTCAATAAATGCATTCAGTGTCGGTTTCGGTGCTCAATCATTTTCTGGATAAAATAACTTGACCTTCCCAATCACCCTCATGCCCTAGCACTACAAACCCTCCCGAGGGGAACCTTCTCAGGGCTGTGCTATGTGCGTCTTTTTATTTGGGCCTGGGAAACCCTCCGGCCTTTCTGCCTAGGCCCAGATTTTTCAAAGCCCGATACGGATCTGAGCCACTTAGCAAGATGTTGCTCTCTATTCAGACACCTCTGGGTCACCACAAGGGTTAATATGAGGTGAAGGGTCAGCACAGTCATGAGTTAGGGTGGGGTGGGGGTAATGTAGATGCAGCCTGGCTCTTAAAAACATGTAAATTAAAAACTATCCCTGTTTTCGCCACATGCTTTCTCGATGAGCTCTGCGTTTTCTGCAGACGATCGGTGTGTTTTTTTTCACAGAGATTGGGCTTGTCTTCTACTACATTATTATGCGAATGTCCAGCTGTTCCCAAATTCATATTAACCTAAAAGAAAGAAAGCGATTGTCTAATTCTACGAGGAGAGTAGATGCTATAATGTAATTAGTAAAAAAAAATATACAGGGACATTTCTTAAATTTTGTTTCCCCTGTAATTGGTCCCAGGGCAAAAGGTTACTTTTTTTACAAAGTCAAAATATATACACGAGGTACAGTCTTAATTAGGGAACAAAGCACCGTGGATTTCAGCAACTTTGTCTAATAAAAAAAAACGAAATTAGCACATTGACCTTCAATTTTAAAAGGCCCTGAAATCAACTCATTTCACAGTTTGTGCTTTTTAACTAGCACAGGGGGATTAAAATGGAGCGGTGTGGAATGGCTCATATTAGCTGGAAACGATAACACACATTAGGCTCTTAACTAGGAACCTTCCCCGTCCCTGAATCCCGCACTCTTTTCTTTCTCTCTTGTTCTGTAAGGTGCCATATGTAGTTTCGAGTATGGGAAGACCAGAACATGTATGAAATGCACTGCTTAACAGCCCTGTGATCTTCAGTGACTTGCTTTGTCTAGACTCTGAGGACAAATCTTTTGCTTTCAGCTACATATGAATGCAGCTTTCTCCTATAAGTTAGTGACAACACCGAAAGAGACCATTTGAAGTGCTGTGCTAGGGCCACAGTTGAGAATCAGGTACTGAAGACAAAACTGGAAATGAGGCACTAAAGCTTAAGGTGGCAGTGAGGCCCCTGGGACCTAATTTAGAAGTGAGACACTAATGCCAATACAGGCAGTGAGGCACAGAGGGTTGGGATTGAAGCACTAAGGCAATGCCAGGAATGAGGTGCCAAGGACAGAATGTGGAATGGTGTATGTGCCTGCGCATAGTGTTGGGCCCGTTAAAGGCAAGGGCTTTGGACCTTCGTGTGAAGGACTTTCCTTTGCTTAATGTAATGGGGCATGCCATGTATATTCATAGTGATCACTGTCAGAGGTTTTGACATTGTGAGATCACTCTCTGACAGCGAAGGGAGTCAAAAAGGATATATGGACGGTCATGATTATTCACTTTAATGAATGTGAGGAAGAGGGTTTCTAGGACCAGGTGGAGACCTTTGGCGCAAAGGAAGGTGAGGACACCCAGGTGCCCCGAGAAGAGTATGCCGCTAATTGACCTAAACTGTCCCACTGACCCTTTGTGGGGAGCCAAAAGGGTTGTGGAAGAAAGAGAGGTGCAGAACGTGGAAAACACTGACTTGGTAGGGTCGTAAGGGTAGGATACCTACTTTTGGAACTTGAGCTAACTCCAGTGCCGGGTAGCGCCAACCAATGGCCCCTCACCCCATCCTTATGCCCTACAGGACAGGGAGCAAGATATAATGAGATGATGGAGAGTGCACGGCTCATTACGTTTGCCCACCTGGAGGTAGACTGGCATATCAGGCGTGGGCAAACATATGCATAGGCAGCAGCCATAGTAAAATCTGGATCAGGAACCTGAATGCGACTACCCCCAGTGCTTAATTTGAGCTGGTGGTTTCCTGGGCTTGGCACCAACACGAAATTAGCAACACCTGCACTTATGACAGTGTTCCACATGGTGGTACTGTTTGTCTAATTTAGAAATAAGTTCAACAACAGTTGTTTATTAATTCAGTATACATTAATATATTCTTATAGAGTTTGGGGTTTGGAATAGTCTATATTGTCACACTTGAAGGTGTGTGATGGTTAGTAGTTGTGTTAGTACTGAAATTGCTGCATTGGTAGGGGCAATGGGTGGTTCAAGCGGCAGTGACCTGACAAGGGCCCTAGCACTCAAACAGAGCACTGGCCACCACCCACCCTGCCAGCCAAAATCCCACGGCATTGCCAACTCGAGTTACCCCAAGGGGAATTACCAAATAACCAGTTGCTAGAGAGCATAATCCCTGGATTCGTCCTACTTACCAGCAATCTTTAATCCACCCCAAGAAGAGAACTATAACTCACAGGAAACATCCTTTTTAGGTCGAGCATTCGAGATCTCTTGTATATACTTTAGTATATACTTATATGTGTATGTACATTGTGGGCTCTGGAGATCAGCCCTAGGACTGGTCTGCTTCCGCTTAGGGACTTTTTTTTCTGTTCAACTGCCTCTATTTAACTGTCTTGATACGAAACGACCAGTAGAGGTCAGTAAAATACCAGAATTGCTTTCTGCTTGTTCAACTGCCTCTATTTAACTGTCTTGATAGAAAACGACCAGTAGAGGTCAGTAAAATACCAGAATTGCTTTCTGCTGAGGGACTTTCTTTTTTTAATTTTTCTGGCAACTGCCTCTATTCAACTTTCATGATAGAAAACGACCAGCAGAGGTCAGTAAAATACCAGAATCACTTTAGCATTCTCTAGATTCCAGTCCATAGAAATTGTCTTCCACGAGCACCCGTAGACAATAATATTTTTTTCAGTGATATGATCACCGAATGCCCTGATTTTATATTAAAAACAGAGCTTTGGACTATACAATTTCCCGCAGAAAGGCAATATTTCTCTGCATGTGTTTCCATACCTGGCGTGTCACGCAGTTTGGTGCTTACTTTCCCTCCATGTTAAAGAACAGTAGATGTTTCAGCACCCAGACCAATGTGCTGCATAGCTAAATACATATATGGTCCCAAAGGTGAGACCGATTGCATTGCAAATGCTTGTTAATGAAGACTTTACTACGAGAAGCCTTAACAATGAAATCAGCAACACGACAGAGTCATTACGACCCCCGTCTTTACTCCAAATCATTTTCTATTATGAATGGCATTACAACCCATGCCATTACAACGAAAAATAGAACTAACGCTGCTGCTTGAAGGTGGGGAGGTGGGAAATGCACCTGGTATGGGTCTTAGGACTCACATCAGAGGAAGGGGCAATTTTAGGTTATTTGTTTTTCTTAGCCACATGGAACGCTGACTAATGCTGCAGCTTGAGGATGGGGGGCGGGAAATGCATCTGGTGTGGGTCTTAGGGCTCAGAGCAGTGAAAGGGGCGATTTTAGGATGTTTGTTTCAGTTAGTCTCACAGAACACTGACTAACGCTGCTGCTTGAGGGCGTGGGGGGGTGCTCCTGGTGTGGGTTTTAGGCCTCAGAGCAGGGGAAGTGGCGGTTTTAGGTTGTTTGCTTTAGTTAGCCCCACGGAACGTTGACTCAAATAAGTACTCACACTGAAGCCTTGAAGGATATACAACCCAAAGTTTTTCAAATATATGCGCGCTTCACAGAAATGAATGACCAACTTATCAAAATAGTACTCACGATCCGGGATAACAGCAGTAATTTAACAAGTGATTAAACACCAAATTTTTGTTGAGCGTCTCCATCACAACTGCATTTACAGAAAGTGGGACAAAATCTGGAGCAGCGAACGGGGAAAAACTTAAAAATCACATCATTGGTTCCCACACACGGCCAATCAGCTACCTCGAATCCCTCAAACCCAAACCACCAATCCACTGAACCCTATTCAGACTGATTCACAGCTCAATTTCTCTCGGCTTCACAATATTTTAAACACTAATTTGCATTTGGCGTTATAACAGCAATCGCTGAAAAGGTAAGCATTGCAACTGCCGTTCTTTGTTACGTGCATTAAATGATTCCGCATGTGATGGCGTGATATAGATATTCGATGTAGAAACTGGCATGGTAAAACCAGTGTTGTCGCTTTATATTCGTTGTAAAAGCCTTCGTTGTAAAAGCTTTAGTTGTTGCGTCATATATCCATAACTCGCGCCCTTGCCATGCACTGCTAATAACCTCACTGCATCACTCATGACATGTTCTATAACATGTTTAATAACATCACTGCAACATCTGAAATTACCTTATTGATGATAACACTGTACATGGCAGGTGCGGAAGCTTACAGTTACTTTAGGGCACGAGTTATAGTTGCTTGAGATAACTAAAACTGGTGAATTTCAGTGGTTTTGTTAGTTTAAAACGGTATTGTATGTTTTCACTGATATTTTCACTTAACTATAATGTCCCTTTAAGCTTTGTTTAAAAAAAAAAATATATATATACATATATAGATATATACATATATTAAATATATATATTCCAACAGTCAATTTCGCTCAAAATCCGAGCCACTTCTCGATAGCGGGCCGGGGCGGGGTGCCGTACCCCTTAAATTCCACAAACGCGTTGTTACAACTTCCAAAGAACAACATCCCACGGCCCAGCTTCTTAAAGCGTGACTATTTATTACAGCAATCCATCTCTACACGTTTCAGAGCGCCCGCTCCTTGCTCACGAGTAAAAAAGGTGCGATTACGTGTGCTTTTTACTACATCATGTGACAAACCTCCGTGTCGACAGTGAAAACAGACTCCTTCATGTGAAAAAAATCAAACCACATTGTAACAATACAGTGTAGCATTGCAACAGTGATTAAACAAATTATGCCTATACACTGCGTTATCATCTTTTGTGTGTGGCAACCTTATATTAGTATTCCAAAACATACATCGTTATGCATACGGCACCAGCAGGCTTCACTGCTCTGTTTTTTACACCTTTTGCCAATAAAGCTTTTTTTAATTTTCAGGCTTTATCGAAAATGTGCCACCAAGTCTAATCTCGGGCGTTTCAATGTTACAACTACATGCATGTACATTCATTAAGTATCGATGCATCGTAAATTACACTCAGTCCCCATTAACTAGATTAGCATAAGGGGAAAACAAGAGGAAGCCAAAAAACAAAACACAAAAATTTGTACCCAATTCTGCCCAAGTGGGCTTGGATTCCTTATTATTCGTCCCTCTTGATTACGCTATCCACTATCAAATAGCGAGTCCTTCTGGTTATTATTTTTTGTGCTCAAATAGGCAACAATAAATCATTTGCAACAGAGTTCATAATGTGCATGACCCATTAACCGGCGCGTTTTCAGAAACGTTTTCGAAATTCATTTCCAGTTCAAAGATATTTTGCTCTTTTGCCTTCCACTTACATCTCAGTCAACACAGGAAATCTGGAAAGGAATAAAATACAATAAGAATGAACATATATACATAAATCAATTTCCCACGTAACAAAGTGCAACAACAATTTTTTTTAAACCAATGGTAGTGAGAATAAATATACCATTAAAATCTAGAGGATTCTTTTGTTCTGCGGCTTTATATCAATTCAATCGGCTAAAATTAACATTCTATCCTAAATGTACCAACAGTGCTTCATCACCATTATGTCCCATGGGGTGCATTGTATGATATTGTATTATCATTCTTGATTCTAGACGCCTCAATTCCTGAACGCGATCCACCCATCTTTCTCTCACTGGGATCGTGTCTAGAACACAGAATGATAAGAGGTTGCTATTTTGATTGTGTTTAGTTTTAAAGTGCCTCGCGATGCGATACTGCTTATCGTCATTTTTTATTGCTCTAAGGTGCTCTAGGAACCGTTTTTTGGCTCTATGGATCGTGCTGCCAATATAGTATTTTTCACAAGGGCACCTGAGCGCATATACCACATATTCCGTGTTACATGAGACGTGTTTGGTTATTCTGAAGGGTTTGTACTCTAAAGACAGTTTCACTTCTTTACAGTTGGAGCTGTATTTACAGGCTTTACATCTGCCACATGTAAAGAACCCTTGAATGGTGCTTCGTTTAGTGTTGGGAGTAGTTAGTGCTCGACATATAGTATCTTTCAGCAACTTCACTTTTCTGTAAGTAATTTGGGGATTTTAAACATCTCCATACTGCTGACCCCCTGCTCTTCCCACCAACCGAGGAACAAGCCCGCAAAGCGGGGGGCGAAGCTGTGACATCAAGATTGTCCCGGACGGACACGACAGGAGTCTTCGGCATTGGTGTTTTGTGTTGTATTTCAATACAGTTTTTGGTTGTTACTTCAATGATGAGTGACTGTTTCTTGTTCTTCTGACCACACGTGGGTTTCTTTTTGTCATTGTGCGACATCATGCGCTTTTTGTGGCTCTTGTGTCGTGCACGGTATGTGTTTGTCCGGGGGAGGGGTCTGGGGGGGCCTGGGAGTGGTGGCGGTGGGTGTTGTGGCCCTCTTGGGTCTCCGAGCTGCATGATCATTGACTCCATGGCATCTGTGGGTCTTCCGATGTGACTCTGGGCTGGGCTCCCTTTCGTACTGCAGGTAGTCGTCCTGCTTAACACCAGCAGAAGGCAGGTGTTAATTCCCTGCTGCTACCGCGGCTTATCGCCTGTTTTTGGTTCACATCGCAGATCTGGCAGTTCGTTGTGAAAGTGGTGTTGTGGTGTTTTCGTGAGGTTTTGCACGGGAACGCCTACTCTGCATCTCATTAGGGTTAGTTGGTGGTGTCACCCGTGGAGATAAATTTTGCGGCAGTTATCGCAGGAATACTGGCGATGTCTGCAGTTTGCACCCGCTTGTGAATGGGGCGTTAAATCTATCTCCACTTTTGATGCGTTAAGGTGGCGATAACTCGGCGATAAGTCCTTGTGAATATGCCTCTTGGTGCCTTAAAAGCAACTAGACAGGGATCCTAGCCAGGGAATCTTGCTGTCCTAAAAACAAACCCACTAGTACACCTGCAGGGGTTGCTAGTTTATCTTTGGAGGGTAACTCCTCAGATGAGGAGGTCACCCTAGTCTTTAATTGGGAAGTGGGACCACAAGGTGAGCTGAAGATTCCAGAGGGGAGTAAACACTCCCCAGCCACTTCCCTGAGAGATACCTGTGCCAGTCACATCATTGTGTACGACAGGCTGGTTCTCTCCAACCAGTATATCCCAGGTGAGGCAGAAAGAGTAAGGGCCACCCTAGGGGAGGTCACTGATAGGCCTGTGGCTGTAGTATCCCTAGAAATAGCTGGATCTCTTAGCCTGAGGAGGATGGTAGTCAGTAAGGATCTCCCCCTTGACTGTCTCCTTGGAAATGACCACCCAGAGGTTGGTCTGAGCAAAACAAAGGTACTAGTTCCGAAGGATTCTGGGGGGGGCTGAACCTGCAAATAGTACAGGTAATACCCAAAAGAAAAAGAAGAAGAGAAAGTGCAGGGAAGGTGGACAACTGTTAGTCATAGTTCCAGTGAGCCAAGGAGATTCTACACCAGTAGAAGAAAACTCCAAAGTTGGCACTGGTGAAACCCTACCTACCGCACAAAAAGTCCTGACTGGTCAGGCAACTGTTCAGCTTAAGTTGGTGGCTTCTCAGCTGACAGAAAAGAGGGTGGAAGAAGGGTGTTTGCAACAGGAGGTAGCAACCCCCCACTCTAAAGCAGCAGACAGGCAACGTAAACCACAGGAAACCTTTAGGTTAGCTCCTTCCCTTGTCAGTGAAGAGTTAAAGGTGTAGTTCTGCATACTGACAGCTGTCAGTGGCCTCTGCTGGGTGCTATCCTTGATGGCTGCAGCTGCACTGTCCTTGACATGGTGGTCTGACACCATTTCAAATAGTGAGTTAGGCCCTGGACCCTGTTGGTCATGGTGGGGGTACTCAAGCTGTGGATAACCTCTTTGGGTGAGATGGGTGTTGCCCTGGCTAAGTTAGAATTAGCAGAGGCGGACATCTATGATCCCAAACTAAAAAGATTGGTTGAAGAGATAGCTAAAGGGTTTCTTAAATTAGGTCCTAAAACTGTTGAAGTGGGTCAGCTACCCAGAGGGACTGACCTGGACAGAAGGATGTATGGCAGAGTAGCCCCTGCAACACTCCAACCAGTTCCCTTACTCTTCCTCACCTGATAGACTAAGAAGACTCTCCCAGGTTTGGCTGAGTCTCCTGCTATCAAGAAGGTGAACTTTGTGAAAGCATTGCCTGAATTTATATGCATTTTTCTGCTTTTCCTCATTGACTTCAATGGTTCGTAATTGCGCACAAATGTGATATATTTTGCAAACTCTGAAAAATCGTAACTTTGAAAGTACTTATGGTAAATCAAAGTTCTTGGTCTTAAAACTTACATAAAAATCGATACTATTTTTGTAAATTGGTTCTGGATTTATTCTTGAATTTGTGTCTCATTTACTGTTTCTATGAGTACAGCATATGATTAGCACTACCCTCTGATAAGACTAACTGCTCGCTCACACTACCACAAATAGAGCGTTAGTATTATCTACTTTTGCCTCTGTAATCCAGTAAGGGACTCACTGGCCTCTCTGCATAGTGTACTTTGTTTTAGTGCACTATATTGAGAGTCAGCTTCCTACATTTTGAATATCAACTCAGCCTAGCAGGAAAACTGCTTACACATGCTCTACTGTAGCAGGCCCGAGAGGTTTTTTTTAAAGGCCTATTTGTCTGGATGGATAACTTGTTAGTGTCAGTTCTTAACTACATACTTGAATGAGTGTCTCAGTGCCTATATGGGTGTGGCATTGGATATGTATCTAAGTATGATGATCTATGTCTGGGTCTCTTAGTTTATCTGACTCTCACTCTGTATGTAATGAGATCCATGGATTGCTTATTGGCTGTGTTAGTGAGTATTAGGGTATTTAACTCTATGTGCAACTGCCTCCATTACTGCTGGGTATATAAGAGGAGTATGTGTGTGTGTGTGAATGTATTAGTGGCTCTATCCTTTTATACATAGCTATGTAACTTCAAGTATAGGTAGGATACTGGATCTATAACTGCACATATGGGTCTGAAAGTGCGCATGTAACTCAATCAACCTTCAAACAACATGTCTTATCTTTTAAGCTCATAGCTTCCTGCCCTATAGCCTACCTACAGCCTATCTTAGGGGTGACTTATATGTTCTGGAAGAGGACTTTAAGGCTTAGCAATGTGTTTTGAATGTCAAGTTGGTCTAATAGGAAAACCTTCACACTATGGATTTCTCACTGGCAGTTAGTGACTTTGGGAATGTGTAACTATATGTGCAAGGAGTTTTGTTACCACTAGATAAATACGTTCTCTATGGGTGAGCAAGTGTGTAGGAAAGTGACACTTTTGACATGGTTAGCCCCCACGTTTTGCCTGATGCATGATGTGATTTTGAATGTAAGTGCACTTGGTCCCTGCTAGCCAGGTTCCCAGTGCCAGATCTCTTTCCTAAAACTGCACCACTTCAGCATCCCCTTTAAGTCCCTAGTAAATGGTACCCCTGGTAGCTAGGGCATGGGTACTAAAGAGGGCCCTATAGGGCAGCAGCACAGATTGTGCCACCCTAGGGACCCCTCCCCAAGACTATGCAAACTGCCATTGAAGGCTGCGTGTCTTGGCACAGAGAAAACGGAAGAGTCGACATGACACACAGCCCTGTGTGCCATGCTCTCATACACTGCATGAGATATAGGTAAGTCACCCCCACTGCAGGCCTTACAGCCCTGAGGCAGGGTGCACTATATTCCATGTGTGGACACATCTGCAGGAGCAGATATGACCCTACAATTTCTGAGCCATTCTTGGATATTGTAAGTGCACAGGAAAGCCATAGAGATTACCTGGACTGGATACTTGTCATCACGAGTTTCCTAGCTCTATGATGGCTTCACTTTACCCTAAGATGTTTTGTACCAAACATCTCGTCTTAAAAAATCCTCACTAATGCCAGCGTTGGATGTATTAATGAATACACACAGGACGGTCCCCTCAAAACCTACCAAGCACTGGTGTGGTCTCTGACTAGTCGTATCTGGCCTGCCACCACCAGACATGTCTCTGACCTCATGGGGTGAGAGCCAGCACTCTCAGAGGCCGGGAACAAAGCCTGCTCTGGGCGGAGGTGCTTCACACCTCCTCTAGGCCGGAATGGCCTGCCAGGGTGGGAAGCTTCAAAGGTGATACTGCCTTTAAAATGCAACCTAGGCATCTCCAGATAGTGGAGGATGACAACATACCTTTCCTTCTCCCCTTTTGGCAGGAGGTCAAAAATTTGTTAGATTAGGAGGTGTGCCCTTGTTCAACCAGCACTACCCCTAAGGTGGGGCAGGCGATATGAACATTACTTTTCCAATTCCTCCCTCTTGAGAGGTAGGAAATTAATCTATCAGGGCTAAGGTAGTGCCCCTTCCCACCGGAAGTTGTCACTTAGAGGGTGTAGACACCCTAAAGGTAGGTAGCACATTGGCTGCTACCTCTCACCCCCATTAACGCCCCTAAATGTAGTATTTAGGTGGCATCCCTAAACCCTGAATTTAGATTCGACAGACCTAAGAAGAGCAATGGACAAAGAAGAGTTGCTGACCCAAGAACCGAAGACCTGCTGCAGAAAATTGTACCAGACCCTGCCGACTGCTTCCGGACTCAACAATTATGGTGTGCTGTCTCGTCCTGCAACTGTGAGCCCTCCAAGAACCCAGGAGCACCTTCAGCCTTCGACTAATTGCCGAGAACCTCCCTTGGAGTAGAGGAACTACTCCCCTAAAGGCTGCAGGCACTGAACTGCAAAGTTTGATTTACCCACATGCTGCTCCCTGGTGACTTTGACGCAGCACCCAAGCCAGAAGAGGTACACCAGCCCTGAAGGGTTAGATCTGTCCCTCCACCAACTGAGACGACACCAGGATCTACCGGAGATGTGCTGTGCCAATACCCGGGGTACCAGACCCCTTACACTGAAGAGAAGTCCGGACTCCAACTCCCCAGGATGCAGACACCCATCGA
Source organism: Calotriton arnoldi (assembly GCA_963921515.1). Taxonomy (NCBI): domain Eukaryota; kingdom Metazoa; phylum Chordata; class Amphibia; order Caudata; family Salamandridae; genus Calotriton; species Calotriton arnoldi. The sequence goes on from CAWUFW010001381.1 coordinate 2,623,745, forward strand.
GGGACTTCAAGACCCCTGAGACCCGCTCCGCGAATGGCTCAGCTGTCCCAGAATCATTCCTGCAGCCTACCTGCCACTGACCGTAAGAACTATCTCGACGTACGATGCTTGGCTGTCCTATATGCTCTGCACCCAGCCCACCCGGCCTGGGTAACGACGAACCAGCTGTGCTCCTGAGGCCCTTGCAACCTGTTCCCTCGACTAGGACCCCCCCGGACTTACCATAAAGTCCCTCTGTGCAGCGTGTTTTCAGGTGGCTCCCTTTTTCTTAGAGCGCTGGCTACCAACAAACTCAGCAACCTGCTCCCAGCCGAATCCAGGATGCTCCCGTTCCTCCACTGCTGGAATATTCGATCTGGTCTTGCTACTTACCCAAATCCAGAAGGTCAACCTCGAGAACCCACTGTGTGATTTTATATGCTTTTTCCTCCCATTGACTTCTATTGTGAGTAATTGTGCACAACAGTGATCTTTTTTGCAAACTTTGAAAAAATCATAAATTAAAGTACAAAGTTCTTGGTCTGAAAAATTATATAAAAATGGATGTTATTTTTTCAAATTGGTTTCAGATTTATTCTTGAAAGTGTGTCTCATTTATTGCCTCTGTAAGAACAACAAATACTTAGCACTACCCTCTGATAAACCTAACTGCTCACCCACACTACCACAAAAAGAGCATTAGCATTATCTGCTTTTTGCTTCTGTATACCAGTAAGGGATCCACTGGACTCTCTGCACAGTGTACTTCATTTTAGTACACTATATTTGGGAGCCATCCTCCTTCAAAATGTCTTTGTGACACTAGATGTATAAGTGGCTCTATCCTTTTCTCAATTAGTATCTAACTTGCAGTATGGGTGGTACACTGAATGTTTAACTACACATATTGGTCTGGGAGTGCGCATATGACTCACCAAAAATTCAAAGTACATGTCTTGCCTTCTAAGCACAAAGCATCCTACCCTATAGGCTACTTACAGACTAAATTAGGAATGACTTATATTTACTGAAAGGAACGTTTGAAGCTTGCCAAAGACATTAAAACTCTACCTAGCTGTTAAACTGCACACACAGGCTGTGCAAGAGCAAGCCTGAGACAGATTTAAACTGCAACTTGTCTGGATTGGTCACTTGCTTCTGCCAGTATTTGAGTACATATTTGAGTGACCATACTATATCCTGTGTTCTTGTCTAACTGAATAAGTAAGTAAATGTGTCACGGTATGACTTGCTAGTTTAGAAAATATTTCATTCTGCAAATGTATATGCAAGTAGCTGTATGTGTTCCTTACTACCTCTGTTAGTGAGTCTCCAACTCACCAACCATCACTCATTTAATGGTCTTCTTATCTATTGACCTTCCGACCCTAAAGCATCCTCAATCCACACTCTGGGTCAACTCTTAGACACCAGAGTCGAATCTCCCGATTTCATCATTCTGGGGGATTTCAATCTTTATTTAGAAGATGTCCAAAATAATGATGCCGGCCAACTTATAGATGTGATGGATAGCATGGGCCTTACTCAACTCATCTAAGGAGCTACCCACATGGCTGGCCACCTGCTGGATTCAATTGTTTCCGATAACATTTTCCTTCAAACCCTTCCCTTTCTTTCTCTAGTGTGGTCTGACCACTTCGCTTTCATGTTCACCCTTAAACCCCAAGCGGGCACATCTGCCCCTTCTTGGCCGAAGGCATTCAAACCTCCTCACCCTTGGCATACCATTACATCAGAACCCTTAAAAGCATCTTTATCACAAAACCTCCCATCACCTTGTAAGGACCTCGATGAGGCTTCTAACTCTTTTGGCTACTGGATTAACTCATCACTCAATCTTATAGCACCAGTCAAAAATCACAAAAACCATAGAAGAACACTCTCCGAACCATGGATCTCAGAGAGTCTTAAACTCCAGAAGCAGACCTGCTGCAGGCTGGAGAGAAAATGGAGGCTCAGCTATATATCTACTGACAGGGAATCTTACAAGAAGTCTCTAGCAACCTACAAGGAACTTATCCTTAAAGAGAAATCCCATTTTTACACCAACATAATTGAAGCCTCAAAAAATTCATCCAAAGATCTGTTTGCCGCAGTAAAAAAACTTACCAAGCACCCTGAAAATAAAAATAGTAATGTCAATCATGTTTTCTGTGACTCTCTAGCAGCTTTCTTTCAGGATAAGATGAAAGCAGTCTATCATCACTTGTCATCTAGTCACTCATCCGGTCATATTTTGGCTGTATTCACCCCATCAAGGAGCCTAAGTTCAAGTTCCACAACTACACTGCTGGAGCACACTACGGACTCCGCAGGAAAGGTTGCTACTCATAAGCCTGTCTTGTCAGACCATTACACTACCTTCCTTTTCACCCCTTACCTCATTTCAAGGTGTGAACCTTCTCTGCCAAGCAAAATCAGGCTCCCTGATTGATCCTTTTCCCCCTAAGTTTATTCATTAAGCACCAGAAACCATTGGAGAGCATCTTACTGTCATCCTCATTTAAATGTTCAGTACGGGCTTCTTCCATACCAAATGGAAATTAGCTTCTGTCCTTCCGCTCTTGAAGATACCGAATCTTGACAACACAGAGCCAAATAATTATCGGCCCATCTCTAGACTCCCTTTCCCTGCAGAAATCATTGAGAAGGCTATGAATGTAGAAATTACAGCATTCATTGAGACTCATAACACCTTGATCCTACCTAGTTTGGCTTCAGAAGCTATCACAGTACCGAACTTGCTTTGATCACAGCATCAGAACAAGTAAGGCAGACCGTAGACACAGGAAGTAATGCTGCCTTAGTCCTATTAGACCTCTCTGCAGCTTTTGACCCGGTCAATTATAACACTCTTTTAGACCGCCTCACCTCCATCGGGATTAAGGGGTAAGTATTCTCACTATTGAAATCCTTTTTTATTGATCGAGAACAATTTGTGGCTCTGGAAGATTTTAACTCTCCCACCTTCATGTTACCTTGTGGCGTTCACCAGGGCTCATCCCTGAGCCCCACCCTTTTTTAAATATATGTCGCCCCACTGAACAAACTGATCCAATCCTTCGGTTTCTCAGCAGTGTCCTACACTGATGACACCCAAATTGTAATATCTGTGGCCAGTGATCCAACTAATACAGCCACGCGCATTCATGACTGTTTGCTTCATATCGGGAAATGGATGTCTTTAAAATGCTTTAAGCTAAACTCTTGTTAAACAGAGGTTCTACTTTTTGGAAAAAATGTCTCCTTATGGTCCCTAACCTACTGGCCGCAGGACCTTGTCTCTCTTCCAACTCTCGTTAATAAAGTGAAAAACCTGGGTGTAGTTTTTGACAGCAAACTCTCTTTCAAGGGCACATCAATACTATTACTTCTGCCACCTTCTACACATTAAAACTCCTCAGAACGATTTTTCTCTTCCGCCCCCCAAACTTGCAAAACACCATGACTTCAGCCCTAGTACTACCTAAGGTTGACTATTGTAATGACTTGGCAACATCAGAAAAAGTGTCTTACCAAAATTCAGATTTTACAGAATGCAGCTGCTCGCTTGCTTTTAGGCATTCCTAAATGTGAATCTGTTTCTTCTGTGCTCAGTCTCCATCACTTGCTTCCAATTAAGAAGCATATTAATTTGTTTCTAATCTTTTTATTAAAGATAGAACAGGTTAACAACAATTAGACAGAGAAAGATCAGTCTCTCACAGCGTTGGTGTAAGACATTTACAGCTGTTCCTTTTCTGGCTTGGTTTACACTATCTAATTTCTTGTGTCTGATATACAATAGCAGTGGTCTACTTAACATTATACATTTAGTTATAATCCGAAACCTGGCAACAGGGTTCTTGAGACTGCAGAAAGAAGAGAGAAAATCCCAGAAGTGGGATAGGGGGGAAGCAAGGGACCGCCTTAGTAACTATGCTAGAGACTGGGTAGTGGGCTGTCTGCATGGGCCGCATGATGCACATCAAGGAACCCATCATCATGTTAGGGTGTAGGACCATCCTCAAAGAGTTATAAAGCCCCAAGTTTTGGTGGAGTAAAACAGGTGTATTCCAATCTAGAAAAGTGATTTAACAGCGGTTGCCATGTGGTTGTAAATCTATTCGTTGTGAAAGTTATCCGGGCTGTGAGAAGCTCCATTGCCATAGTGTGCCAAAGGCGGGTAAACCATAAAGCAGTGGGCAGCGCATCTGTTTTCTTCCAGTATATTGCTATTGTCTGCTTGGCTGCTCCCAGCAGGTGAGATATTATACACCAATCAGCTTGAGTCATGGCAAGGAGGGTTGTAGGCCTAAACCCCAGGATGACCACTATTGGGTTCTCAGGTATAGGAGAGCCAACTACATCTTTAATATGAAGGAGGATCTCTTTCCAATAGGTGGTTAGCAACGGGCAGTGCCACCGTATATGCAAAAAGTCCCCATCCGCGTTCTGACCTCTCCAGCAGGTGGGTAGGGCATTAGGAAACATTTTGTGTAGTCGCTGAGTGGTGTAGTACCCCTGCATCATGATCTTATAAGCGGTCTCTCGCTGCGGTATACTTCTAAATATTGTCGGTATGTCTCGCCATAGTTGCTCCCATTGTTTGGGGTTAAATTTGTCTATACTGTTTGATTGACAACTTGTCTGATATATGTGGGGAGTAGTCGGAGCAGAATGTTGCAATACTTGGTATGTTCGGGAAATCAGGCCCCTGGTCCCATCATAGGAACGGACTAGTGTTTCAAATGGGGTAAAGGGTCGGGTCGCTCCCTGCATGACCAGAGGTGCATGCAACCAGTGTCGAATTTGAAGGTACTGTAATCGGGCGTCTTCCGGGAGGCGGGATTCTTTTTTACACTGCTCTAAAGATTAAAATTGGTCACCCTCAAAGAGGTCCCGGATTATTCGACATTCCCCATCTGCCCATGCTGGGAAAGAGTGTGGCTGCAGTGCTGGTGGAAAGCTCGGGTTGCGTGCCAAAGGAGTATTAGGGTACGGGAAGGAGGTTAAGGCCCTGGAAGTTGCAATTTTATCCCAGATTTCTAGTACTGTTTTTGTGGAGGTGGCTATATAAGGGCTGCGCTGCCTAGATCCCGCGGGTCCACGCCAAGTCCCATAGGGGTCTGCAAGCAACAGCCCTATCCATTTGTAACCAATGTTTCTCGCTTTTGCGAACCACCCATTCAGAGATGTAGCGTAAGTGCGACGCCCAGTAGTAGTCTAAGATGTTAGGGCACGCTAACCCCCTTTGTCTCGAGGTAACATAAGGAGTTTGTTTGAGAAGCGTGGTCGCTCACCCCCCATATAAAGGTAGTTATATCCCGTTGTAGGCGTAATATTTGAGGTTGCGGTATTGATGTGGGCACCATTTGGAATAAGTACAAGATTTGTGGCAACACAGTCATTTTAATTGCATTTAGTCGTCCCAACCATAATAATGGTAGGGACCTCCATGTACGCAAGTCTTCAAGGATTGCTTTTCTATAGTCCGGCCAGTTTGCCTGTGTCCATGTGTTCACCGTGGAGGTTAGATTGAGTCCCAGGTACCGAATTGAGTGTGTGGCCCATTGAAAAGGGGTAAGGGATTGGAGTTCCGGAATCTCCCCAGCGGGGATTGTGAGGTTCAACGCCCAGGACTTAGTGGGGTTGATTTTGAGACCAGAGGCTACTTCGAATGCTTGTAGAAGCTTAAGGAGAGCTGGTAATGAGGTACGTGGTTTCAACAGTGTAAGTAGTAAGTCATCTGCAAACAGGGCTATTTTGTGTTCTACTCCTCCAAAAGTGATCCCACTAATGTCACCTGATTGTCTTATAGCTATAGCTAATGGTTCTACCACGAGGGCAAAACGCAGGGGGGAGAGAGGGCAACCCTGTCTGGTACCCCTGCGTATGTGTATCGGATTCGTAAGCTGTCCATTAACCCTGACCTGTGCCTGTGGGGAAGTGTACAACGCCATTATCCTAGAGATTATTTTGGGGCCCATTCCAATATTCTGTAGGACAGCCCTCAAGAATTCCCATTCCACACGGTCAAAGGCTTTCTCTGCATCTAGCGATAGCAGACAGGCCGGGATGTTCCAGCGATGTGCCTTTTCCACCAGATGCGCTATCCGTCTGACATTGTCTGCTCCCTGTCAATGCTGAAAAAAATCAACTTGGTTCGGGTCGATGAGTCCCGGCAAATATGGCTCTAAATTGTTGGCGAGTATTTTTGTATAAATCTTGAGATCCATGTTAAGGAGTGCGATGGGGCGATAAAAGGAGCTTAGTGTGTGGTCTTTGCCAGGTTTAGGGATAAGCGCTATTTCTGCCATGACCATAGTGGCTGTCGGGCCCGTAACCTCCATGAATAAGTTAAAGAGGCGCAGCAAGTGGTCTTGGATTTGTGGAAGACAAATGCGATAAAAGTGGACCGGCAGGCCATCTGGGCCTGGCGTTTTACCTATCGGCAACCCTTTTAGGGCCCGCTTAAGTTCTTCTAGTGTAATTGGGTCTTCGAGAAGCTGCGAATTATGTTTATCTAACGGGGTCCATGTGCAGTTATCCAGGACCGCTTGGATCTGAGTCGAATGAGGAGTTTCTTGGGCATAAAGGCCAGAAAAGTATGCCTGAAAAGCTGGCAGTTTATCCCTTTCAGTCGTGGCCCACGTGTCTTCTGTAGTTTTGATCTTTGAAATATGTGCCTTTGCTGCCTTCTTTCTCAGTCGGTGTGCCAAAATTGCTCTCACCTTTTCTCCCCGTCATAGTATTTTTGCTTTAATGCCATCAATGCGTGTTCTGCCTTGTTCGTTCTATGTTTCGTAATTGACCCCAGAGTATGGCCAGGCGCCGTTTATTGACGAGTGAGGGTACCTCATGGTCCAGTTTCTCTAAGAATTTTATGTCACTGTCAGTTTGTTCTCTACCAGTCAGGCTTCTCGGTTACGTGCTATCGCAAAGGATTTGATTACTCCTCTAATGGTCGCGTTAAAAGTGTTCCATATTTCTGGGTAAGGTGTTTCCGGAAGGTCATTAGATATGAAGTATGCTGTGATTGCCGCCTTGATTTCTGCTAAGTCTACCGGGTCACGCAGTATATGTGGAGGAAGGTGCCAGCTGGGATTATGTCGTGGGGAGTGAGTGTGTTTTTGCAACAACAGTTCCACGTGGGCATGGTCTGAGATTGAGATATCGTACATGGAGGTAGCGATTACATCTCGCACTAGGGAGTGGGAGAGAAATAGGTGATCTATTCAGGAATAAGAGCGACGTACGTGTGAATAGTAGGAATAATCTCCCAAGTCAGGGGAGTGATAGCACCAGGCATCTATAAGGCCAAGATCTATAATCATACGCTTTAGTGTTGCAGACATAGCTCCAGTCCCCTGGTAAGAGTTAATGCTACGATCGAGCTCTGCATCCCATACCAAATTCAGATCGCCCCCAAAAATAAGTTGGTGCTCCTCATGCTGTACCTGCTCCCTTAAAAGAACTCTGAGAAAGAGATCCTGCGCCTGATTAGGTGCGTAGACATTAAGAAGGGTAAGCATTTGTGTCCCCAGTTGAACATTGAGCTTCATATATCTACCGTCCCCTCCCTTCACTACTTGCACTTTACCTCGGGTGATTCCAGCCTTACACAGTATTGACACTCCAGCCGTCTTCGTTGGTGAGGACGCCCAGCATTGTGTTGGATATTTAGGGTGAGCCATACGGTGGGTGTCGGTTTTAAGGAGATGTGTCCACCCACCCCACCACCTGGCTAATGCTGGGCAAGAGGAACGATTCCTCATTGCGTAGATCCCTTCTGCGTCCTTTAAAAAAAGCCACATCGGAGGTGATCCATACATGTTAGTTCCAGCGCAGCAGCGATATTATTCCGATGCTGCCCTTGAGGAGGTGGGCGACTTCTCAGGGACCGGAGATGTTGTATAATTTCCTGTTTGGCTTGGGCGGAGGAGTGGTCCCCGCCCGTGGCCCCTCATTGCTGTCGAAGGACTTTGGCCCATTCAGGGCGCGCAGGTTCCCTGTCTGTTGGCGGCAAAGTGGATGGGATGGCTGCCCCGGAGGACCTGGGGAGCTGTAAGAGTTGTTTAGCTTCTTGAAGAGAACGCAGCACCCGACGTTTGCTTTTCCATGTGAAGATCAGGGTGAAAGGGTGGCCCCATTGGTATCTAATGCTCATGAAGTCTATCAGTGATTGGTTTAAAGTCTCTGCCTCTCCGGAGTGTTACTGGGGAAAGATCCTGGAAGAGTTGAATGGTATACCCCTTTTATGTCAGTTCAGCCTTATTTCGAGAGGCCTGTAGCATTGCTTCCTTCTCCATAAAGAAATGGACTCTAGTTAGGATATCTGGGACCAATTCAGAACCTCCAGAAGGGGCAGCCACTCTATGGGCGCTGTCAAGTGCTGGTGGAGATGTATTGGAGTCTCCTCTAATGTCGTGCAGCAACTCTGCCACAAACGCCATAATGTCCGGTCCTTTTGCTCCCTTGGGACCGCCTCTGATTCGTAGGTTGTTTCGTCGACTCCTATTTTCTAAATCTTCCTGCTTGATCTGGAGTTCGATATGTTGTTCGTCAAGGGCAGACAGTCGTTTCCAAAGTTGCTCCTGGTCTTCCCTGTGGGTGTCCACAGTCCTTGCCAGATCGTCTGCTCTCTCCCTAGTTTCCGTTATATCCTTCTTCATCTCTTTGAGGCATGACTTAAATTCTGTTTTTAGGGAGCCAATTTCCGTTTTAATTTTGAGGAAAAAGTTATTCATGAAGGCCTGGGTGAGGGGCTCAGACGCCCACTCCGGGGTAGATGCCATGGAAGCTAAGGTTGGGGTATTAGTCTTTTGCCACAAAGTGGTCACAGGATTGTCTTTAGAGAGGCTTTCAGCAGTGTCTTTTCCTGTCTTAGTGCATGGCATAGTCCATGGGCAGTGCCTCCCTCAGAGAGTGGCCTATTCAGCTGGGCGTGGTAGTCGTTCTGAGACGGCGGGAGTCACAAGTCGATACCTTTTCCCAGATGACCAGACAGTGTTCCAGTTCAGAAGGAGGGGTCCTTCATATGCATTCGCAGGCACCAGGGGTTGTAGTACAACATTCACTATGTCCGTGTCCCGGGTAGGCCTTTCCCATAGGGTCTGGAGCTGCTGTCCTGCTCGATGTTGCTTGCAAGGGGGCTTCGGGGCCTGCCTGCACAATTCCAGAACTATAATAGTGTGGGTTCTGTAGGTGGTCCGCAAGAGCAGTTTGACCACTACAACTTATCGTGCGGGAAGTAGAGGATACAGGTTCTCAGTACTTTTGTAGTAGACCTCACAGTGAGGTGCCAGCAGGCTCGCCAGCTTAATTGGTGGGCCCAGTCCCTCGTGAGCCAGGCCTATTGTCCCACAGTCCAGGGGCCCCCACCCTCTTAAATCTGCGCCGCACTTAGATATTCCGCAGGCCTGTCAGCTCTGGTTCAGCCTCGCCTCGTGTGTCTCCCGGGACAGCATCCCCTCTGCTGCTCACCCCCTCACAATGACCCTCTACCCCGATCGTCTCCTCCAACAGCCGCTAGGCCTCTTCCGGTCTGGTTCTCTGCCCCGTCTGGGTTAAGAATCTTGCCTGCATACAGTACCCATGGGCTGTAGTCCTGCACCAAGGGGTACCGGTGCAGCAGGTGTTAGCTGGCGCGCCCCCACTTTCCGCAAAGGTCAGCCGTCTCCCCTCAGGTGGTCCGGTGCGGTGCGGACATCAGCCGCGGGGAGATTGGTCTATTTCAAGCCCCGGAGTTGCGTACATTAAATTGGCAGGCCCCTGCTGAAGTCTGGGAGGGGGGACGAGAATCACTCACCACAGCCCTGCGCTACTCCGCTGTGTTTCTCGTTGCACGAGCCGCAGTCTGCCACCCTATGCCAATAGGTGACTGGGCCGCGGCACCGTTAGTTCTCCATCTGGCCTGCCGGGTCTCCCAAGACGGAGGTCTCCAGGTTGTCCTTGGGCGATCCTCCATGTTGGTTGCGCTTAAAGGGCGAATTCGGCTCTCGCTCTTCCCCCAACAGTGCCGTCACAGCAACACCAAGTCTCGGAGCACGCTTCTTCCGAGCTGTCTGCTAGCCTCCAGGGGAGAACCGCATACGCAGTCCCCAATACCGAGGATCTCCGGGCGGCCCAAGATGGCGGCTGGGGTCTCGGCTCTAAGCAGGCTTGGTGGTGCTAGATACTCGTGCAGCCTACGCCCTAGTCTCTCCGATGCCTGATGGATCCTCTAGAGGTGCCCTCCGGTGCCGCGGTGCCATATAATTCGCTATAAAAGGCAGAGGTGGCATGGAGACCCCTGAGCGCACGTCTTACTCCATGCGCTGCTAGACCACACTCAGAAGCATATTAATTTCAAACCCATGCATTGATTTTAAAGCACTCCACGGCACTGGCTCGGAGTCCCTCAAGCAAAGCTTTTAATGGTATATCCCAACCAGTCCTCTTTGGCCTGCCTCAGTATACAATCTCATGGGGCCTAAACACAAAAAAGCTTGCTGGGGCAGAAGAAGCTTTATTGTGGGCACAACCACATTCTGGAACTCTCTCCCCTGGAATTGAAAAGGAAAATGGATCTGTTATCTTTTAGAAAAGCCCTCAAAAGCTAGTTTTTCAGCCAATAATCCCAACGTTCTTTCTCCTCTATAAGCAGTTTTCCCTACTATCGGGTATGAGTTGCACTTTATAAATTTTATTTTATTTTATTTTCATTTCATTTTATTTCATTTCTTAGGGTTTAATACTGTGTGAGCAAGTGGCTCTGTTACTACTCAATCAATCATCGTCTTTATTCGGTCAAAATATATTAGACCATAAAAGCACAATACAAATGTACAACATAAATATAAAAAATTAAATACTATAGAACCTGTTGCATATCATATCGACTCATATATAAAAGTAGCAGAGTACTCAATACATAAGTACTGTGACAGTTGGTGATTGAATGTGTAAGTGCCTCTGACAGTGTCTGACTACGTGTATGAATGGCTCTATAGTTTTCTAAATAACTATCTCATTGATTGCATATGTGGACGTACAACTAGGTATATTGGTCTCTAAGAATCTTTCTAACTCACAAAAAATTCAAAGTATTTATTTTGCCATTCAAACACATACCTTCCTACCATATTATATACCTAAAACATATGTTAGATGTGATTTGTACTTAATAAATGGAAAGTTTAAGACTTTGGAAAGCATTGTATATGTCAATTCAACATAGAAGTGTAAATTGCAGACACAGGTTCTGGAGTAGCACGCCTTACACATATTTGAATTGTTTCTTCTCTGTTTTGCACAATCAGACATACAGGACATCTAATAGTGTATTATTTACAAATCCCAGCACCCCTAAAGCACCAAACTAAAGCCTTACAAATAAATTGAATATACCAAATGTGGATTAGGTAACAAAACTAAATGTAGGACAGAAAAAAATTCACTTGACCACTATCAAAATTTTCAGTCACCTAATTCCACCTACATGACTCAGTATATAACTATATTTGTTATTGACTGCTTTATTATCTAAACACCTATTTGTCAGTATGTTTACAGGTACATATCAGTTACTGATCAAACGATTGAATAGTGCCATAAGCACTTCACTTCATATACAAATAAATATTTCAGCACTCTTTAAGTATGTTACAGGATATGTGACTAATATTCAAACTTTATTATATGTACCTGACTCTTATAACTCACTATATTTTTCTATGTATACATTATCAATGTTCCCATTTTTAAAAAACTTCTCAATTTGCTTTGTTGATCCTCAAATTTTAACACAGTTTCCCTTCAAATTTCCACTCTCTGTAAGAAAGAACCAGAAACCTCTCTTTTTTCAGTGATACTGATATAGTTAGCAAATCAAAACGTTCCCTTCATTTTTTCCTGTTCTTATTCCAGTTTTCCTTGGTCCGTTTTTTTTAACCCTTTATTAGTGTCCTGATAAGAAGCCCAGTCAGGAAGTGCATGTGGGTGGATCTGAGTCTCCATTGTGACGCCCAGCAAGGCCCCCCATGTAACTACACGATGGAGTTGCGAATCCATATGAGTATTTACAATGATAGTGCTATCAATTTTCAACTACATTTGAGATCCTATGATAGTACTCAATTAGAAAATTGGAATTTCACAATACATGCTATCTCTAAACTATTCTGCTTTGTACTTTCAAAGTACAGTGTATTTGGAACCCTTCCTTCACATTGCTTTACCTCAGTTGACATAGCAATCTCCTTTGAAACACTATACTGTACCAGTAAGTCAAAAGTTCACAGCACTTTCTAACAGGAGCATACCAGCTTCAAGTTCAACTGTAGCAGGTGCGGTTGACTGCTTGAAAATATAAGCATATCCAGCAAATAGCATAACTTCTCTAAAATGTATCCAGAACAAATCACAGATCTACTTACTTAAATCACTACCTATATTTAGCTACCATATTATTTATACCAACCAATCAAATATGTCCTTTTCTTAAACTAGGTCCACTCCTCCACTTTACCTGCCTTTCACTCTACCAACTGTCACATTCAGCTTCAGCCTTCTTCTGTGTGCTACTGCTCTTTCCTTCAGAATGGTTAGAGTGTGGATTGTGGGTCACTGCTATGTTTTTTAGGCCAGAGAGTGTGACAGGGCCAATCACAGATCTACTTACTTTTCCTTATCACTTACTTAATGTTATCTATCTGCATTTTTACAACATCAAATCAAATTTAAAAAAAATTAAACCAGGCCCTGGCCTCCATTTTAACTGCCTATCGGTTTGAAATCTTTCTCATTCAGCTCCAGTTTTCTCCTGTGTGCTACTTCTCCTTGTATCCAAAAAGCTTAGAGTGTGGATTATGGATCACAGCTTTGTGTTTTGAGCTAGAGAGTGAGCTAGAAAGAGTCGCATTGATAGGTACTTGGGTTTGCCTACTGTGGACATTACTTGAATTGGAATAATTGATTAAGAGAATTGGGTAAAAGGTGCTCATGTACATCAATTCTGATGACTGAAAGAACGTGTGATGGCAGACCGGCTGCAGGCAGACTTGACCCTCCTGACTATCACAAAAATTAAATTGAAGGAGGGTCATGGTAGCTCTGAGTTTTATCCTTGTGCTACTTCTGTGACATCTAACAGCTGTCCTGTCATCCTCTTCATGTTTGGTGAATATGACAACTGGAAATCTGTGACTTGTGCTGGCCCTCCTCTTTGTCCCTTTTGTGAGACTATAGGAGGGCTAGTACAGCTCACAGCTGTCCTGCTAACCTCTTCTCAACAAGTAAGGGTGGTGGGATTGCTATTAGCTGACCTATGGTTCAGATTTCTGTCCCCTCCTACTCTTAGAACACACGAAAAACCTATGTCACATTTTTTGAACATCAGGAGAGCTTAACAGGGAAAATAACTCCATCCTACACTTTGACAAGGCAACAAGGGGCTAGGGTAAATATTATGTTCCCGTCTTTGAACTAGGCAGAGGTGTTAATTTTTATTCATAACCCACATTTGGGCCGTGGTGGGAATAAAATGACCATTGCGCACAACAGGAGTGCGTAATGAAATACAAATTCCAAACAGGCCCAATGCTGCAAAAGGTTGAAGGCCTTATACAACTGTGGTTGGCTGCAAGGTGTGTTAGGAATTGAGGAACATAAAAACATGGGATTTGTATTTAGTGTATCATGAAAAAAAGCAAAAATGCCCTGAAAAAACGTTGTTAAGGGTAAGTGATGCTTTGTTCTGCTCTTAAAACATTACAATATGGTTTAAAAAAATCTCAGAGATTTCTTGAAAAACACGGATGAAGTTACTGTATCGTTTTGAAACAAAATCTAAACTCTACTGAAACTGACCATTTATATTAGCCTCACAAATCACAATTCATCGCAATGTGCTGCTCATGACGTCTTATGATGTAACTGATGACATCAAAAATTAAATAATTGGTGACAACATACAGTACCTCATCATTGACATAATCAATGACATTACTTTGGATCTTCTCCCGTTTTTTAAAAATTATATCCTGTTATTACTTATGTTGTTTACTCATGTGCTGCATTTGCTTATTATCATAAATTACTTAAACACTATTTCTTGGTACTTGCCATTAAGAAAGATGTATGTAGGTTTTCAAAATGATGACTATGAAAAGATTGCCATGTTTTCAAGAAACAACATGTTCATATAATAGTAAGGTTATACTATCCATATATTATTGGCCATGACTCAAATTATGTGAAAATATGGCTTGTGATTACAGTTTGATGCACAAATATTTTATAGTTATGGGGGCATTTTTAGAGCACAAAGGAGCAGTGGAGTTCTACACAGCTATCAAACGATACACAAAAGAAACAGTAAACATCAAATGAGAGGTCACTACAAAAGTATTCAGTGAAGAGGAAATCACATGCATAATTTCCTTTCTGAGTTTATGTATGTGTGTCTGCATGTTAATTTCGATGTATACATGCTCCTTGATTAAATCACGGGGTTGTTCGATGAAGACTCAGGAGAAGGGAGGAATCCAACACAGAGCAAAAATAAAAAAAATGCAAACATTCCATCCAAATAATACATTTGTCTTCTGTGCAATTGCCCGAACTATACGATGTTAAGAAAAAGGTACCACCTGGAGTTAGCACTGAAAGGAGAAATGCAGAAATTGTGAAATGGATGCTGCTGGCAAAGTCACCCAGTGGGATCTTCCTGACACAAACTACATTACCTGAATAGCCATGGGGAAATGTGATACAAAATAGTTCAGCTGAGTCCAGGGGATTACATCCATCACACCAACACATTGGGGCTGCGGATAGAGCAGCCGTGCTATTCGGATGATGCTTCGGGCATCTGCACACACGGAGGTATTCTTGGATAGGATGAGTGTCTGTGTAACCGTGCTAATAATTACCCCCTGAAGAAGTGGCTAGCAGGCGATATATTCATCCCAAGATCTCAGACTCAAGGTTACATAACAGCGACCAGAGCTGGCATTATTAGTTTTAATGATTCAGTGTGGCTGTGCTCACTTACTCAGCTGCCAGGCCTGTGAAACAGAGAGAGAGAGAGAGGGAGAGATGTACTTTCAGCCATGAGGGTATCTCGACATTCAGAACAACACTTCCCAAGACTTACAAGGAGGGCAATCCTTTATAGGGAAACCCTGTTCCACTCATTGGTGGCGAGCATCTCTAATTGCATTTTTTCTAGCAGCTTTTTAAAAGACAAAGTAACACAAAGGTGTATTACAAAGCAAATATTCCAGCACCTTACCTCCAACATTAATCAAGACAGGACATCCTATTATTTTTAAGAAATCTTATTTATTGCCTACATGTGTCTCAAGGACAAGAGGCAGAAGTACTGTGCATAAACACGAGCACAACGCAGGGATATCCCTTGTTGCTTCAGCTAAATCCAAATGTAGTAACACAAGTGGTACGACTACAAAATAAATCAATGATAAGAAATATCATCCTGCTGTCAGACATTCAAGTTATGCTTATTGCTCAGTTTAACACTACATAATGAAGATTTTTATAAAGAAACATTCACATTAAGAAAAATGTTAACAGCAAGGAAAGACTTCGAGTTTGCTATTATAATAGCATCAACGTCATAAATACCAAAGTAAGATTAACATTAAATAAAACTTTGTCTAGGTTTGCCGAATTTATAACTCAGCCTACAAGAGGTTATGAGTCGTGTCAAACTAGCTAACCCAAAATTTCAAAGTGTCAATCAGTATGAACTTATGAAGCAACCAAAAAACAAATATGTAACCATCTTCAAGAGATGTAGCGCTTGATGTACAAAGCATTTTTCCTTCACAACCCCTGCCGTTTACAAATTCACAGTGTTTGTGACCAGAAAAAGGCATTTCCGAATTGCACATAGGAGGGGACCAAGTTAGCGGTATATAGCAATGGTTTCTAACTGCAATTGTGGTCACAAACAATTGATCAATGACCAACACCCCAAGTTAGGGTGGTTACTGATTTCCAAAGGGAAAGCTGTCCCTTCCTCGGGTTAAAAAATGTAAACAAAATCCTTCAGTCACCCATAAATTGCCTGACACAAAGATTTTATTCTATTGCTAAAGCAATTTCTTTACAATGATTCTTATTTGTTAAACAATACACAACTCAACTTACCCTGAAATATATATAATGTGTGAGAAAGACACATAAGCATCTGTTATCAAACAAATTACGTATAACACAGACCTTGTCAAGTCACTTGGATTCACCCTGGATACCAACCTCAATTTCAGGGAAAACATTGCCCTGCTCCTCGGCATTCCACATTCCACATTCCACACTGACACCCTCTAAAGGCATCTTACATGGTACAGCAAGTCTCATTCAGGGCCTGAAGAAACATGATCACACCATCCCATCCCGTTGGACCTCCATTGGCTCCCAATGCTAGGCCACATCATCTTCTAAACAAGTTGCATTATTCACAAAGCCACCCCTCCTTATTTTACAGACAATCTCATCATCTCTGGCGGTTCTCTGCACACTCGCAGCCAGGACATCATCCGCCTGCAGCCTGAGAAGTGTAAGAAAGAGAAAACAAGTCAGCACAAGTTTTCCATGTATGCACCCAGGACCTAGAAGAAAATCCACGTATCCATCAGTAGCGCCCCAACGCTGCTTCACTTTTGGAAAATGATTGAAGAATCACCCATTCAACCCTTTTGGTGAGTGTCGGCCAGCAACCAACACGTGCACCCCCTCTCCAGTGCATCTAGTGCTTCAGTGCGTCTAGAAGGATGCTTTGATGCTTGCACTGGAGGATTACTTTTTTTAAAACAAAGGGCAGGGGAGACGTGAAATCGCTTCTGCTTCAGCCTCTCCGTCTCCTCTGGCACATCTGTGATGTCAGCGCACCGCGAGGCATGGTGACATCACAGATTCCCCACCACAGCAGCTAACAGGAGCAGGTGACTGCTCTCTCCTACTTCAGTGGGGAAAAATACCAAAACAGCCTCGCCAGGTTGCAGGGAGGCCTTGAGGTTGCAGGGAGGCCTTGTTAGAAAAGGGAGTCTCGCCTTTCCAACAAAGTCTACCTGAAACAGTTTCCTGGCTCTGGATCACGGTGGTGCCGTGATCCATAGCCAGGAAACATACTAGGCCACCAGACATAAGTGTTTGAGGGGTTGGCCCTCATGGTAATGGGCAGAGCCTTTCCCCGGGGGACAATTTTTATAAAAGAACTTTCCCATGGGAAGTTCAAAAGTAAAAGAATAAAATAGAAAAATAATGAAATGATCAGGGGGTTGGCCCTCCTTGCATACAGGCCAATTCCCTGTGAGACCCTAGTTTTTTGGTGGAAATATGTGTTTTCCCTGGGGGAGGGGCTGATGGCGGCCCCCAGGGGATCCACACATTTAGAAAATAAAAAGTAAAGAAATGTAGTTAGGGTTTCAACCTACAGCATATGGGTCAACCACCTTTGGAGGCCATATATATATTTCCTCAAATGTATGTTTTCCCCTGAGGAAGATTGAGCTTCAAGTAGCTAGCAATGGAAGATGTTAGTAAAGGTTCAATTGGCAAGTATACAGGATTAGTCATGACTTTAAAGGGGACAGAGACATGAACAGGTAAGAAAAGCTTAGGCTAGGTGTGCTTTCACAGGGATGTTGCATAGGTAGAAAGCAAATAGTCAAGGCACTACTGATACACAGGCCTTTACTTCATCTTCACCAACGGACTCAACCCTATTGGTGCCGTACCCACCCCAATACTGAATTACTCCCTCACTGAATGCAGATGACTCCAGACCATATAGAACACAGCAGGTAACCTCCTCCCTCAACCTCCCACTGCACACACACCCTGCACTTCAAACAACCTCATTGGCTCCCCATCTATAGCTCTTTTAAAACTCCTAACTCACATATTCAGAGCCACACACAGCACTGGCCCAGCATACCTCAAACCTGCTTCAGATTTCATAAATCTTCCAGACTCTTTTGCTCAGCCGGACTCATACTCAAACACATTTCATGCATAAGCAGAACCAGAACATGGAGACATGACCTCCTAATTTCCTCAGAAAGGGCAGAATGACCTGCCCCTCCACGTCTGCACTGTTTCTAACATTTGCACAAAGATGAATACTTGGCTCTTCATCTAGGTGAATCCATGAATCAGCCCTGACTGCTCCTGCGTTGGTGACAGGATGCCCTCTCGGGTGATAGGGTACTTTCAAAAATCATAACATTACACAGAACACTACACCCAATGCTACACGTATGGGTATTATGTTTGACTTGCTTGCCATGTTCATCCTCCATCAGAACTTAGTAGATGTTCAGTTTTCCATATGATAGGTGCACTACATTCACAGCACTGCACATAATGATGGACGGAACATATGCCACGTTCTCACCTGTGTGTCATTTTCGAAGTTTAGGACGTGCTCTTTAGGGAACTTAGACAGTCTTCCCCAGCATGTTTACCATAGTTTCAAAGGTAGATATGCTCACTCAGTTAAAGAAAAGTGAGCCTCGGAAGGCAACCTCAGACACCCCCAACTTGCATCCACAAACTGGAAAGAGTTGGATTTAGCACTGTCAGTGTGCTAAAGACACATGAAAGACACATCTTCCTGAACCTCATGTGGCTGTCATGAGAGTCATTAGTAAAGTTTCACTGTCCACATGTTCTTGACAGGAAGCAACAACGTAGTCAAACTTCTTGTTCATTTGTAAAGGTTGTGGAGGCACCAAGTATCAACTTGTCTGGACATATGTGTTTATAGAGGTTTGTTTGTATGCAAGCTGGTTGCCAAGGGTCTTCCATTAACCTCGATTTGATCTGTTTCTGTTGTCTTGGATCTTCGTGGGTACTTACAAGGAAAATGCCCAGAGGATATTCATGATCCTGTGCCTCTCAACAGTGCAGGGCCATTGAAGCCTTGAAAACTTGCCATTTGTATGGACCTCAACAGGCTTGACACAGCATGGCACTTTAAAGGAGTCCTTCCTTACACTGTAACTATGTTTGAACTCTAGAGGATATCTTTGTGGCATTACACAAAATGATGGCCCCCCCCTGCAGAATGAGATGAGGGTCCTCGTAGACTTCCAGATCGCACAGACATTAATTGGTCTTGTGCTCAATGGAGGCCCCCGAATGGTTGGGAGCCCCCATAAAATGTGGCCCCCGCCCAGCGCAGCAGGGACTGCAGGTGCTTGTGTTACACCCCTGCCATGGGCAATCAGAGACTCTGGGTATTTTTTCACTGAACCTCAGTCTGCCAGACAATATTTAATTGTCAGTGTTGCAATTTTGTTTCTTTATACTTAGGAAAGCAGAGTGGTTTTCCTGAGTGCTTAATGGTTTCTCATTCCATGCCATGGCATTGCACTCAGCTGCTTAAGGGCTGAGGGGGCCCCCTCCAAAACAATGAACCTTGGGAGCCCCCTGGATCACATGGGGTGCTTGTGCCTTTGTTATGTCCCTGGCTGATATCCTGGTCAATGTTGCAGCCAATGTTCAATAACCACTGAGCCCAGTGAACTGTACATATATAGTTTCTAGCCCGATGGAGGCATTGCACAAAGAGCACTAGCTGCAACAGTGCCTTTACTTGTCAGAAGAGGCCACATCACTGAGCTAAGGGCTGCAGAAGAAATGCTCCAAGCAGCAACTTCATCGTCACCACCTTCTCACGAATCAACTGGGTGCAACAAGGCACTTCGTGAAAACGTACTCGTGACAAAGCTGCACATTATGATACTGGAGAAAAAAAATGCAATACTAATTTATCAATTGGAATAGTACAGAAAACAGGGGACTTGGGAAGTGTTTTAGATGTTCATGCTGCAGAGGACTAGGGAACTCTGGAATTAATTTAAATAGAAAGTTGGGTAGTAAAACAGTGAATAAATACTTTAAAAATGACATCAGTAGCAAGTGACAAACAATTCAGAGGAGAAGTCACTGTTCGTGTGCTGATGAGAAGTGGGTTGGTGTTCCTTTGAGATGAAGGTACAAAGGTGCCCCACTGTGGTAGGGATTCCTTAGTGTGGTAGGGATTCCTTAGTGAGATAAGCGGTATGTAAGCAGCGCATTGAAAAGCATGAGAGATATTTTTGAAAGGCACGAGAGATATTTTAACTTTGAGCATTTGTTACTAGTTTTAAACAATTACCTGACTTTTGACTTTTAAATAGTTTTAAATAGTCACCTTGGCTTTTACTTTAATCTCGGCACTTGCACTTTACGTTTGTTGGTCCCTGGTCCACCGCGGCTTTTACGGCCGATTGTGCGGAGGGATGTGGCTCCTCCCCCTTAGCTCCCTCATTTCCGGTTATTGACTTGTTACTTAACCGGGATGGGGACACGGACGTGCAGCGGTATGTAAGCAGCGCATTGAAAGGTACGAGAGATATTTTAACTTTGAGCATTTGTTACTAGTTTTAAACAATTACCCGACTTTTGACCTTTAAATAGTTTTATATAGTCACCTTGGCTTTTACTTTAATCTCGGCACTTGCACTTTACGTTTGTTGGACCCTGGTCTGCCGCGGCTTTTACGGCCGATTGTGCGGAGGGACGTGGCTCCTCCCCCTTAGCTCCCTCATTTCCGGTTATTGACTTGTTACTTAACCGGGATGGGGACACAGACACGCAGCGGGCGTGCCACTGGCGCGCCCCCGGCGCGCGAAAGGCAAGCCCGTCTGCGCCCATCCACGACCGGACCGCGGCCAGCGCCAGCCATGCTGCCCGATTTAGTAGCAGTAAGAGAATTTGCTGCCCACGGGACGCCCCCCTTGCTTTAAGGAGGAATTTATGTCCATGTGATCATGCTATTAACCTGGCGAATTATGTACTCCCTTGCTACTGTAAAGGTTGTAACCTGGTTCTAGGACACGCTAGAATGCGCCAGGATAATAGGGAGAGGGAGTGCAGGAATGGGGGGCAGAATAAGCCGATTGGCAAGCTTAGAGCGTGTCTGATCAACTGTAGATCTTTGCCAAAACATGCAGAAGATATTTGGCTATTGCTGTCCGACAACAAATGGGATGTTATGTTTTTGACGGAAACCTGGTTGAAGGAGGAAGCCTTATCGGCGGTGGCTCTGGCTATTCCCACGGATTTTAAAATCTGCTGTGAAAATAGGGGTGGGGAGAAAAGAGGAGGGGGGTAGCCATTATTGTGAATGATGCCTGGGAGATCTCCACCTCAGTGCTGCGCAATATGGGCTCGATAGAAGGTTTGAACTTCTGTATAAAGATCGATCCCACGGCATCCTTTGCGGGAGTCTTGTTATACAGGCCACCAGACTGTTCACCAGGTATAATCCCTAATCTCTGCAACTTCATTGCCCAGAAGTCACTGCAGTACTCCAACTTTACGGCGCTGGGTGATTTCAACCTGCATTTCAATGATCCTGGTTGCACTCATGCGTCTCAGCTTGCCATGTCTCTTAATGGAGCAAACCTGATTCAGCATGTAATACTCCCCACCCACAGGGCAGGTCACACCTTTGATCTCTTGTTTTCTAACATTCCGTCCTTGGTAGCTGAGACCCCATATCAACTAGTCTGGACTGACCACTGCCTGATCCCTTTCTCATTTAGTCTGGAAAAACCAAATTTAGGAGGGGAAACTAGCTATCGGAAAAAAATAAATTGGAAGAAGCTAACTGCTGAGACCTTCGGGCCAGAATTGCAGGAGAGTCAACCGCAACTAACTAGTGATTCAAATGAGACTATGGAGACTTGAAGACCATCGCCCCATCCAGAGTAGCAAAAACCTTGAGAAAAACTCCCTCGGCCCCTTGGTTCTCAGAGACTCTCAGATTGGAAAAAAGTAGATGTAAAAAAATGGAACGCATGTGGAGAACAGATTACAGCTCAGCGGCCAAACTGGCTTATAAGAAAGCCCTGAAAGAGCTCCACAAATTGATGAGGATGGCAAGGAGAGATTACTTGGTGAAGCGCATTAACAACGTGGAAAATTCGAGCAAGGAAATCTTCAGGATCATCAGCTCCTTTACCAAACCATTGGAGCTGGAAAACGCAATACAGCCGTCACCCTTACTGTGCGCAAAGCTTTCGGACTTTTTCTATAGTAAATTTCGGAAAGTCTACAACACCTTCACGATGGCGGTAGAGACAGAAAAAACAGAAGAGAGTGGTAGTCGTGATTCCGAATATACCTTCTCGGAATTTCTTCCTATCTCCCAACAGGAATCTCTGGTAGAGATCCTGAGATGGAAGTCAGGATCCCTGGAGGACCCATGCCCCCCCAAGTTGTGGAAGGAGCTGGACCACTTGGTGAGCCATGCTCTGAATCATATATGGAACACATCACTTTCTTCGGGCATCTTCCCTGATACTTGGAAACATGCCGTGTTACTCCCCCTCAGGAAAAAATCCAATGTAGATCTGGGGGAGCTAAACAACTATCGCCCGATCTTATTACCAGCTCCAGCAAAAATGTTGGAAAAAATGGTACATCGACAGCTGGCTAAATTAATTGAGGAACATGACATTTTGCATGACACGCAGTCCGGCTTTCGGACCGGCTTTAGCACCGAAACGGCTTTGCTGGAGGTGGCAGAGTCAATGAGAATGACTGTGGACGAAGGAGCATCAGCTATGCTGATGCTTTTGGACTTATCCGCAGCGTTTGACACGGTTGACCACCTTATCCTGGTAGAGAGACTCCAAGCAATAGGAATTGGAGGTGTGGAACTCACCTGGCTGAAGTCCTTTCTTGAAAATCATACGCAGAAGGTCGCCCTCCTACCCTTTCAGTCGGAACCCAAACAACTTTGGTGTGGGGTACCACAGGGATCGGCCTTGAGCCCCCTTCTTTTCAACATATATTTTGCCCCCCTGTTCTCGCTCACAGCAAACTGGGATGTGAAAGCAATCTCATATGCTGACGACACCCAGCTGGTGTTTTCCTTTAAGGATCAGTCTGAAGATGCCTTCAATAGGTTTAAGGGTTGTTTGAGAGACATCTCGCAGTGGATGAACAATAATAAACTCAATCTTAATGCAGAGAAGACAGAAGTTTTGTTCTTCGGCAAGACTCTCCCACCGGCAGCTGGTATTTGGTGGCCGGCAGAAATGAGCCTGCCACCTACTCCAGCAACCACGGCAAAAAACTTGGGCGTAAAATGGGAAGCAGATGTCTCTTTTACAGCCCAAGTTCGGCAGGTGGCTGCCTCATGCTTCAGCAAATTGAGAAGCCTGAGGAAATGTCTACACCTACTGCCGGAGGACTGTCGTAGAGTCATTGTCCATGCCACAGTGACATCTCGGCTGGACTATGCTAACTGCCTGTACCTGGGTTTGCCCGCCTACCTGGTCAGGAGACTGCAGATGGTACAGAATGCGGCTGCGAGATTGATTAGACGAGTGCCTTTTCTGCATCACATCTCTCTGCTTATAAGACAGCTCCACTGGTTGCCGGTAGCGAAAAGGATTGAGTTTAAGGACTTAACTATGGCCTTTCGGGCGTTACATGGCAAATGTCCTAGCTACCTTAAACACCGGCTATGCCACTACCAACAAAAACGTTCTCTAAGGTCCAACTTTCAGAACTTGCTTTGCACACCTCGCTTTGCTAAAGCTCGTATAGGGGGCAGATCCTTTACAGTGGTGGCGGCTAAGCTATGGAATTCCCTGCCGAATAATATCCGCCTAATCCAATCTGAATCGACTTTCAGAAAGTCCCTGAAGACCTGGCTTTTTAGCCTTGGTTAGTTCTCTTTGGCCTACATTTCTCATGCCTCCTACCGCTATAGCGCTGGGACACCTCTGTTTGAGGTAGCTGTTGCGCTCTATAAATCTCTGTTAATAATAATAATAATAATAATAATAAGCCTTTCATATCCTCAGCTCACACTTTGCCCAGACTCTCCCCACCACTACATAGTCAGTAGCTCCTATCCTCCACAGAACGTGTTTACTGGGCTTAGCATGGTTGCAATTGTGCACTCAATTTGAGGAAGAAGATGTGGGGGACATTGCTAGGGATGGTTGTCAGAAGCTGAGTAGGGCGGACACTCACAAAGAGGACATCATTCATTAATTGGGATATGAGAGAGAGAGAGAGAGAGAGAGAGAAAGAGAGAGAGACTGCCAAGGTGGAATTGGGGGTGCTACATTATAACCAAGCAGTGGAGGCTCCACCACTAAGGCGGAGGAACGTTGCCCCACTGCCATGAAGCAGGAAAAAATAAAATGATAATAAAGTCATGTTATTATCATTATATGTTGCCCTCCTGCTGCGGCAACTTTTTGTGAGGGGTGGGGCTGCAGAGCAGAGGAGGAGTGGTAGAACCCTTCTAAGTGCGCAATGACTGTTTGGTCACCCCTCTCAGGCCGCCCAAAACAGTCTTGCACACTTTCCCTGTTCTCCATGCAGGCTGCATTACAGCCTGCAAGGAAAACATGTCCACCCACCCAGCCCCTGGCTGAGTTCCGCGTCACGGCGCTCAGACCAATCACAATGCTGCATTGCCCCCGCCATTCCTCCCCGCCCGCCACCCGCGAGCCGTGCCAGCCACCA
The DNA here is from genome assembly GCA_963921515.1 of Calotriton arnoldi. Classification (NCBI taxonomy): domain Eukaryota; kingdom Metazoa; phylum Chordata; class Amphibia; order Caudata; family Salamandridae; genus Calotriton; species Calotriton arnoldi. The sequence goes on from CAWUFW010001381.1 coordinate 2,648,276, forward strand.
CTGTAACCATGTGAAAGTCAGGTGAATGGCAGTGGAGGTGAGAGTTGCTTGCAAGCATTCAGCTTGGTCTGGTGGCTTAGTGCCTAATGCATCCACTTCCACGATCTATGTTTAAGTCCCATGCTCACAGGTTCTAATCCATGTAAGCAAACTCTACCTTGCATCCTTCTACAGTCTATAAAAGGAGTACCATTGGTTCAACCGTGTTTTATTGTAATAGAAAAAACATGTAACATAGTCACATTTCTTTGACATATCTTGACTGAATCATGAGGTTACAATAGTGGAGCACATCAAGTGATTCTGTCACATACACTATTAACATATCCCTATGGCTTCCCCAGGTTCCTGTTGTTCACAACCCCTTAAACGTTAAAATGATCCCTTGGCCCTTCTTTTCTGGCCATCCAATCTGACTTCACCAAAACCTGAATTTAAGGAGATAGTGTAACCAATAAGTCAGAACAATACATGAAGAACAGAAGTAATGAAGGCTTATGCAGAGGCCACTTGTGTGCGTAATCTAGTATTCAAACTGGTCATAAGGTCTCCCCATACCTTCTCAAAGTTATCGGTCTGGTTGTTGAGCCAGTAGATAATCTGCTCATATGATGCTATACAGTACATTTCCTATAACCAAGTCTTGGTCATCAGGCATTTGTTCAACTTCCACAGCAGATGTTCGCTTCGCTTTGTACGCCCTAAGTTGGCAGGGTATGCCCAGACATGGGTCCCTTGCTCACTTTGCCACTGGATTCAAGCTAGCCTGGTTGATGAGGGGTGTTAGCCCGAAACCGGTCCCAGGATGCTTGTTTACGGTCCAGTGAATACCTGGCTTGGCAGTTCGGGCTGGACTGTTCCCATGAGGCACAGGGTCAAGACTGATTGGCATATGGCTGGGTCTGAACTGGGGTGGCGAAGGGAGCTAAAGAATGATGATGGATTCAACCCAGATCTGTGACTGGGCATGAGTATCTGAAAAGTTTCAGCGCTCTGTCCATCATCTCCTTGTGTTTGCTTTGTTCGCCCTAAGTTGGCAGGGTATGTCCAGACATGCGCTCTTTGCTCACTTTGCCACTGGATTCAAGCTAGCTTGGCTGATGAGGCGTGTTACCCCGAAACCGGTCCCAGGATGCTTGTTTCCGTTCCAAGGAAGACCTGGCTTGGCAGTTCGGGCTGGACTGTTCCCATGAGGCACCGGGTCAAGACTGATTTGTATATGGCTGGGTCTGAACTGGTGTGGCAAAGTGAGCTAAAGAACGATGATGGATTCAATCCAGATCTGTGACTGGGGGTGAATGTCTGAAATGTTTCAGCGCTCCGTCCATCATCTCCTTGTGTTTGCTACATTTACTGATGCCTAGAATGAAGTGGAGGTAATAGTTAATATTCATGTATGCAGGTGGCCCTAATGGGTAATATTCAAATATGTAGGTTCATATTTAAGAGTAAAAGAAATGTGTCATGTGACAATTTGTGTTAGATAATTCAACACTAAAAATACTGCATGATTTTGGTTACATGGGACTGTGATTTAATAGAAATACGTAATAGAAAACCTAGCATGTTTTCAGATAACTGTGTTAACAAATTGTATAAAGTTTGCACTTGGTCTATCACAATTGATATTTTGTTGTAATTATGGAATGCATGGAGAACAAATCAAAGGATTCACAAATTCAACATACTAAGTTTTCACTGAGTACCACTTTCAAAGGAAGTTGGTACATCTAAGCATCCTACTCTTCTTACTTTGTCAGGAGAATTTCAGATTTTATTCCTCCTACTCCATTGCTTTGCTACGCATGTGTCTGTGGTTATATGCCTTTCTCAGGATTCAGTGAGGGATTTGCTAAGTTGAGATTCTACATCAAAGATTCTAGGACTGCAGCATGTCAAACAATGTCTTTAGTACATTGAATTGAGCTGCATTTGGGATTTCCAAGTTCAGATTAACAAATTGCATTAGAACATTGTGAAAATATATTGAGCTCGAATCAGTATTTGCCTGAACTTCAGGGCAAACAGTAAGATATGCACATCTGCTGCGTCCCATGACTTTGGGTTGTTTTTACACATGCTTTTCACTGATCATGATATCGTTGATCCTGCCAGCATTCAAATAACTGATTCTTCTGGTCTCTGTGCCTATCATGTGGCAAAGGGATCCATCGAACACTTTGTTCCCTTCTGCCCTTTATATTAAAAGTCTGATTTTATATATTGTGGTTAAGACTACAAAGGATATATAATTGCATGCCACGTACACGGATTACTAAATCATACATCTAAGGGTTAGTATTATATCATTTATATGAGTTGACTTAATTATTATTTTTTGTCAACTGTAAACACAATATTATTTTGATTTCTTCATATGCCTTACATGGCTATAAATACCCTGTGGGGAGTTCCATAGTTATGAAAAGTGGTGGCTGAAACACAAATAATTTAAGGATGTACCCAATTACGATCCGAAGAGAAGAAGCTGAGTGAGAGGCAGTGAAAGAGGATTCCACCACATTTCCTCCTCTTTTCTTCCTCTATCTAAACAAAATGCCTCCCTCAATCAGTGGTAAGAATATCACAAAACAAACATCTTACCAGAAGATGTGCTTCCTTATGAACTGTTCTCACCAAAGGAAATGCAGGCAAGAGAAAACAAAATCTTTTGCTTCCTCAAGAACTTCCAACACTAGCTTGCTCAATGTCCAAATGCGAAATGAAACTGGCACAGAGGTTAATCAAAAAAATTGGTAAAGAAATCAATGAAGAGAGCTTGGTTTATTGCACATCAAAGTTTATTACAACAATGTGTTGGAGACCATGCTTTTCCATTGACCTGCATTCTCACATATAGCTCAGTTGCAAACAGAATAAAATCCATAGTGAAAAAACAATGGAAGATTCTAGAACCCTTTAGATTTTAAACACCCTTTTTCTCCTTCAAGAAAGGAAAAAACTGAAAGACAGTTTAGGTAGAGTTATGAGACAAAAGGGGAAGATGACTCTCACGAAAATGTTGGGTTTATCTAAAGTAGAAGGACGCTCTAGGTGTGGGCATTGTACAGTGTGCCTTTTCTGGGGGGCCGAAAGAATGAGTTTTATTTTTTTAGGGAGCACTAAACCATGCCTTGAGGGGCCACTGCCCCCCTCCCTGTTTTCTAGTGGGGGAATTGCTGCATTGGGATCGCCCTCCTGAGACTATCCTCAAGCTGAGATCTACTAGGTGCCACTTGTGTCTTGATCAGTGCTAGGGGCCTTACATATGTTCCCCAAGCACCAATCAAATTGAAAGCAGCGGATGCCTAATAGCACTGACTGCTTTAACTTTCAATCAGTGTGACATCAGTGTGGAGCACATGCAAGCTCTTCGCTCGCTGCTCAAAATTGTTTTAGAAAAAGAAATTCCTTCTGGTGTGAGTAGGAGGACGATTTTCTCTGTATAAGTTGAAGATGAGACATTCATGTCCTCCGCACTGCAGAGGTAATACAGAGGATCTGAACATAACATCCTCCGAAAGTAATTAACATGGTTTGCAACCCTTACATTTGTTTAACCATAGTGCTTATTTTAGTAGAATTAGTTGTCATTTATGTACTTTCTACATTTTAATGCAGTGTTTCATTGAAGTTACGCCATCAGTTTAGTGTGACTGCGCTGCATGGGTCTTATTTATCTTTTACCTATGTAAATATTATTTTAATTATTTCATCAATTTGGAGCTCCTCCTCAAATGGACCATCAAATTATCCACCAACATTGGTCTGAATAAAACTTATTGCTGTTCAACCATACACCACCTACTTTCACCAATCGTCTACAATTGTAGTAAATTAGTCTATGTGACAGGGGTGTGAGAGAGGCCAGTTCCAAGATACTTCAGGAGACACTTCTCACCATCTCAATGACGCTAAAATTACATTCAAATGGTGCAGCCATAGAATATGGTTGACAGTGGCGGCTGTCACAGTACTGAAGTGGGGAGTGGAATAATAATTTTTTTTAAACTTACTTGAGTATGCAGTTTCCTCTGTTTTCTTCTCTGGCTCTCCTCAAGTCGCAACATGCACTGGGCACAGCACCAGGATTGGTCTGAGCTGCATGGTTTGTCACTCAGACAGTGCCTAGCCGCCTGTGACGTTTCTCTATCCCGGTTGTGCAACACAGCTGGGTTGGAGAAACCTAAGTGCGCATGTCTATTTGGCCGGCCGAAGATGGCCAGCCAAACAGAGATGTGCGCTTACAGTGTGCCTACAACTCTTCCAACACTATGCCTGGCCCCACCCCTCCCTACACTGCTGGCATCGGCTCAGTCAGGGGTCATTTTACTTTTTGCTAGACCGCTGACTGACTGACCATTGGGGCGATACTCCTCCGCCATTACAGAGGAGCCGCCCTTCATGGTTGATATATTCTTTTGCTGAGGCAGAGCTATTATAGTCAAATGGGGGACCCCATTCACTTTTCTCAATGAAATAAGTGACCCACATAACAGCTACATTTTAATCCAATATACTCCAGGCAGTGATACACAGCAAACAGATCACATTTTTAAATTTGTCCGGACCTAATATGGACAATCCCACAATCATTCTGCAGTTTTAGCACAAATATCCTACACTGAAACCTCAAACAGTGGGGGGGAGAGTTCATCCTAGTCTTGAATAGGTGAGTGGACTTCTCCCACTCTAGGAATTGTACACTTAAAACCACATCACAGACCCTGAAGGACATTATTTGCACATGTGGCCTAGCTGACATTTGGAGGTATGGGCACCCTTCACTAAGAGAAGACACACATCTTTCTCCCCTCCATGGATCCTAGCAATGCCTGGTCTAGTAGCTGATCCCACATTACATTTGCACTTGGGTTACTGAGGTTACTCATTTACCACATATCTTCTCAGATCACTCACCAATTAAACTAGCACAAAAGATACCAGGCACAGGGAGCAAGGCATTTGTCCCACTGGCATGCTAAGAAACGGTATTCAGAGAAAAGATAAAAGAAGAGATAGACATCTTTTTTTAAATCAATGAAGATTTAGTAGATTCAATTTGGGGCATTATGGGAGGCCTTTAAGGCATATATTTGGGGAATTTGTATAGCTAAGCAACATGGCATAGGGAAGGCCCACAAGATTGCTTAGACAGTCTAAAGAGGGAGATCTGAACTTTAGAGGGACATTACAAATAGACCGGCAATGTACAAATCCTGGCTGAAATAAAAATCACCTCATGGGGGCAGATTCACAAAGGGCCTCCACACTTGTGGTGGAGGCCTTGCGTTCATGGTGAGGGGCCTGCAGTTGTGATGGGGGCCCTAGAGTTGTGGTGTGGGCCCCTTACTTGTGGCAGAACTCCACAATGGGTAAATGCAGTACGGAGGTCCCGCCACGAGTGTGGGACCCCTGCCACTAGTGCGAGCCTCTCAGCCTTGTCTGCGGGGCCTCTGCCACAAGTGCGGAGGCCCTTTGTGAATCAAGCCTATGTAGTTTAATGAGGTAGCCAATCAAGAAGTCAAATACCTGTAGAAATGTGCCATAGCTAGGACATAGGAGGAAAGTGATAAACTGGGTAGGATCTTGTCATACGACATCGCCAGACTGTCATACGACATCGCCAGACTGCCAAGAATGTTATACAATGGGAAAATAATAATAAAGAACTCTTACAAGCTGCAGATGATATCCACTCTGAATTGAAATTATATTACACAAACCTTTACACATCAAAAACAGCCCCTAAGTCTAGGGAATATGCAACATGTCTCGACTGCATTGAACTAGCACAGGTGAATAATGCACAACAGCAGTTCCTTGCCTGGCCGATCATACTAGATGAAATTTCCACAGTCAATACCAGCTTGCTGACATGTAAACACTAGAAAACGATGGACTCCCTGGTGTGTTTTATGAGACCTTCTCCTCAGTGTTTGCCCTTAGACTGCTTCAAGTGTACGATGATGCATTAGAAGCTAGGACTCTTCCCCCCTCACTTAGGGAAACTCTCTAAGTGACGCTGTTAATACCTGGGCGAATTCCCCACCAAGGTGACTTGTACAGACCACTTTCCTTAATAAGCATAGATGTTAAATACTTGCCAAAGTTCTGGTAAGTAGATTACTTCTCTTGCTTCCGGACATGATCCTGCCAGAACAAGCGGGCTTTGTGCCTGGCACATCAACCGCTCCTAAGTTACAGAGCTTGCTTTGAGGGAGCAATTAAACTCTGAAATGGCAGCAAGGGCAATCTTTTTTGATGCAACCAAGGCTTTCAGTTCCCTGAAACAGGAATTCTAATTTGCTGTGTTATAGAGAATGGGTGTCCGGATAGCATTTCTGGTGTGGAATTGCTTATTGTATGATAAACTTCTGCCAGTTACGGCTAAACTGACTCCATCAGATGGGTATAAGTGAGATAGACCTGCCCGGGGCGGCCCCTATGTCTGTTGCTATATGCCCTTCTCTCTGAACCATTGGCATTTTCCATAAGGCAACACCATGCCAAGAGAAGTCTGCAGTTCAGTTTTCGAAACATAATATATCTTTAAATGATGATGACATCACTCTTTATTTGTGAAACCCTGCCCAAAATCTCAGCCCAATCATAAGAGAATTTACCATGTTCAAGAAACTGGAATAAGTCCACCATATTTTCCATGGCCCGAGGACACGTCTGCAGGCTCAACTCTCCCCTGCCTTGGAGTCAGACCTCATTCAAATACTTAGGAATATGGATAGGCTGCAATAAAACCACAGTCGTAGCTGACAACTATGGTACAGTAATGAGCAAAATTGAGGCTCATATTAAGAGATAGGTCTCGCTTCCTTTCTCCCTCATGGGAAGAATAGGTTTAATGAAAATGATAGTCCTACCTAAAATTATTATAACTATTTTATAACATATCCATTAATCTAAATAAATACATCTTCAAAACTCTAAGATCCCACATGACTACTGTAGCATAGGTAGGAAGGCAGCCCAGAGTCAACTAGGAAATATTAACATTACCATATCAACAGGATGGGCTCACTGCTATGGACTTGATATTGTATTATTTATGAGCACAAGCACAATACGCATACTTCTGGCCACACCACCCACCACATATGACCCATCTAACCATCGAAAAACACACTGCACATCCTACCCCTCTGTCTGCACTGATTGTTCAGTCTCCCCAACGCATGCGAGTAGAAATAGATTCTGTCATCACCACACAGTAATCCAGGGATGAGATCAGGAAGTGTCTGCCAAACCAAGTTCTCTACGTTCCCGAGCATTCTTTGGACCATTTTCTGCCATGCCACCTAACTGTATGGCCTTCTTCTTTACACGAGATATGAAACTGTGTCTGCTCAAAGAAGAGACATTCCTGGATTACTCTACTATCACAGACAGAGACACAGGCATTAGATATGTTCACATGCTTCCGGCTTCATGCATCATGGAAAGCTCATTACCCTTCCTTTCCTCAAGAGCCTCTGGGGTATAAGGTGCAGTCCCTGATTTTGACACTCCCGTCGACTAGACACATTGTAAAAAGACTATAAACAGCTAAGCAGGCAGAGGCCCTGGTGACAAAATCTCATTCCAGAACTAGATGGGAACCTGCTTTGGGTACAAGTCTTTCAGATAAGGAGTGGCTCTACTGTTGTAATCAGGTTGGATTGTTGTCTCCAAATGGCAGGCTGTGTTTAATCCATTTTAAATTTCTGCATCAGGCATATGGCACTCTCTCTAAAACAGTCTAATATATTTTCCGATTTGTTAGTGGGAGAGGTCACACGTTAAACTAAGTATTGTAACTCTAAAATAAAAGTTAGCGAGGAAAAAAAGCCGGGTCTAGTGGCTTAGTGGACTAATGCTTCCACTGCAAGGGGCTGTGTTCGACCTCATGGTCACAGGTTCAAATCCCGGCGGGTCCACTCAGCCTTTCTTCTATCTGAGGTCGATAAAATGAGTACCGTTGGATAAGAATAAACATCTGTTATTCAGCGCCTTGAGACCCACGTGTTATGTTAAAACTTTCTTTGGAACGTAAATAAAAATGTCTCAAATATGTTCACAATGCTTGCCTACTGAGCGTATTTCCATATGAAGCCATCTCTTAAAACCCTTTCTGAGTGGCTATATGTGTTTTAGTCAAAAGAAAGAGCAAACACTCCTAGGTCAATGGAAAGTCATGGCTACTCAAGGTAACGTCCTCCTGCTACTAACTGAAGGCTGATTAAAAAAACAAAACGAGTAAATTTGCATCTACATTTCAGACAATGCGTTGGTGTTGATTTGCTGCTTTTTAGAATTCTCAAATATTTCCCAGGGTATGTCTGGAAAGTCGCAACAGTCTCAATTTTCAAGTTGTACTTCTAGGAAAACATTTGAAAATTTGCAATTGCGACTTGGGGCATTTTCAGCATTTCATGCACAATTGTACATAACACAATTGCAAATCGGAAAATGTCATCAAATTTGTGCACAGGCATTTTTGTTCGTGTTTTCCTTCTCTGCAGGGAATTATTTTACCTGCTTCCACTTCCTCCAAACCCCGATTTATTTTGTCTTCCCTTTCCAACCGTGGGAAGGGACATATTCTTGCCCTTGTACAAACATCAGACTTTTCAGGGTGGAACTGGGTCAGAAAGGTATTTATGAATATCCACAAATGATACATTAGCTAATGTGCACAAAACACAAGACATCTCCGCCCTAAAACTCCCAATCCCGGCTGAGACCAACCAATATACTCTCATGAAAGTCTTTTGATGGGTGAATCCAGGTGTGTTTGTGAGAGTCAGGTAGCTTCCTTCTTCCAAAAACGAAATACAAGCAGTGAAGAGTGAAGCAGTTGCAACTTAGGGCACGTTCAGAATCAGCACTCCAAAACTCACGGGTTTTATTCAGCAGAAATCAAAAATCTGATCAATATTAACACCCATCACCATCCACACAGCTTGCTTTTCTGTGACGTGTGCACTTTTTATCGAAGGTGCGTGCAGAGTGTGGCGACATCCGACATGTCTCTTAATCGGCACGCGCACAGTGCCGGCTCATCAATCTCCCGTTTGCAATCTGGTGCCCACGTCTGAAATTGTCTATCAGACGTGAAAGCCTCTCTGGGCAAAAGAGAGCGTCGTTTGATCACTTCATCAGCTCAACCCCCTGAGTGCTCTGCTCTTTCAATATGAAAAACAGTCTAATCACAAGAGAATGAAAGAGATAAGAGGCGGGACAGAGCCGGCCGCATCAGGTCGGAGCGTCCCCGCATGGACTTTTGCGGAGGTGAACGATACCCATCAGGGAAAACAGCGGCGCGCTATCAGGCGATACCTTTGGGACCAGGGCGATATCGGGCACTTTAAATTCTCATTTAAAAAACGCAGACGTGTCGGAGAAACAGGTAACGAAAGACGCGCGTCATTCGCGCCAGCAACGCGGTTTTGCGGAAAAAGAACTTCTTTAAAGAAGAAAAAGAGTTTTAAGCAAGCAAGGTACGTTTACAGAGAGTCTCTATTCCTTGTGGGTGGGTGGAAGGAACGCGTCCCTTTTACAAGACAAGAGAAATGAAAGGAAAGCATTCTTAGTACAGCGGGAGGCCTGAGCCAGATGGCTTTCAAAACACAAGGATTAAATGGATTTTAGTGCCTGCCCACATTGGGTGTGGAAAAAGAGTGAAAAGCAGAGTACTTCGAAAGGAGGAAGTGACATAAAACACATGCAGCAGCACTTTTTTACACTATCAAATGAACTGTTGGAAAACATAAATCTAACAGTGAGCCATACATCTTTTAAACCTTTTATTTCTTGAAATGTCATCATCATGATGTCACCAAGCTATAGCATAACTTTCTATTGCTCATTGCCCAGTAATAACAAATCCAGCGTGACCAACGATGTCGATGCATGATGGCATGTCTGTATCACCAATCATGTTTCACACAGTGTAGACATTTCTACGTCTCAAGGATTAATAGTGTGGCACTTAAATATCAACTTTTTTCCTATATAGCCACAAATATAATCAATGTTTGCAAAATAATAACAAATATTTGGAACATATTGAATTGATGTGAAAGTAGACTTTTTATATTTAACTTTTTTGACTCTAACAACCAGTTACTTCAACAATAAAGGCAGTTTAGACATGTCAAACATCACACCATCTTGACATTTCGAGTATTCAATGCTATGACGTCATGCCATCTAGAAGAAAGTAGCCATTTCAAAGCAGTGTCTGGGCCCTCCAGCCATGCACATCATCGGCCTACAAGACAGAGAGAAAGGCATAGGGCAAAGTTAGACAGTTCGGCACCATTCCACGAATCAGTTCCTATGCTATTAGATCATACATTGAGAATATTTGGACCAGCACCATGCAATTTTGCACTAAAAATTTCACCAACAGACAAGTGCAATACCGAATTTTGCACCAACATAAGCAAAAATATTGTCCCAGAGTTCAATGCAATTGTTGATTTTTTTACTGTTTAGTCAGTTCAATGGTGAAACTGACCAGTAACATATGTTTGTGGTCGAACTAAAAAGGCTTCCTGTTTAACAATGATTTTTATTTGCTTGGCTGATCGCTGTTTTGTTTTACTAGGACACTCACATCTTGTCTGATGAAGGAATGGAAGGCATGCCAAAGTCTCACATTAAGCTAAACCACTCTTTTAACAATAGTATGATGCATCAGTATCTTCCTTGGAATGGTTTGCTGATATAATTTGAATAAATGCAGTTTACTCATTTCAAGATACAGCTCAATTAATTGTAGTTAATATGATCAAAAAAACTGTGCGTTCAATATTTATCACTGTGATCAATAAATGTTTCTTGAGGGAACTGCAAATTAAATATACCAGCGTCTTTACGACCAAAAATCCATTAAACCTGAGTCAGTGGGTAGTGAAACATTGCAAACTTTTGATTGTCAATGCTATAACTGATTGTTCTGCTACTCAGAACGTGCATTTTAATAACAAATCATATGTTCTACTTATACAGAGTCATTGTGTTAACTCTTTTTAGGAGATTGCTCAAGTTTCACTGTTTTAAACTTTTTAAAATATGCTCTCTACTGCAAGGATTGTTCACCTAAAACTGTGAACATAACATAACTCTTTAAAAATTTAAATGACAGGTGGGGGACCGGCCCGAGACTAACCCAAATCATCCCTCCCCTCAAATGGGAATTCCTTTAAGGGAGACAGAGACACGCAGACACCATCACTGCCGTAGAGAATATACCATTCTCAGGCCGTATGTATTACAATCAACATAAACACGACATTTACATCAACAAAATTATTTGATTATCCAAGCTTTCACATGACATTTACAATATGTACATCAAGAGACTTTGATTAAGGGCAACTAATACATGTCCATTCCTAGCAACAGATCCTCAAAAGGAGTCATGGCTGGCCACCCCCCAGGCACCATGACATTGACTATTCCAAATGATTCGGGACTGCGGTCCCCATACCGCAAGTTGCATATCACAAGGCGAACTCACCTGCCCCCTCAAGCTAGAGGGAGCGTCGGCCAGTATGAAAACTGGACCCCCACCATAACCATGCCAGAGCCAACCCATGAAAGGGATCCCCCCTGGCACCCAATGGGGATGGGCCTGGGCAACCGGGCCATACCTTGGACCCCTGGCGCAGACGCCATCCCCCGACATCCTCCGGGGCAATGTAATGGAGTAGCGTGAGAGACTAGGGACAATCGCTGTAGCGGGAGTCCCAACCCCTACTCTACACCCCCACGGCAACCCCAGCCCCGGTTTTAAGCCAAAGGCTTCCTAATTCAGAATTTGCCTGCACTTCAGTTACTGATGCCAAGGTTGTCCACCTGTTTTGTGACCAAACATGACTCCTTCACCGCCCCAAAAAGGAACAAGACTGTCTAAGGGGATGGGAGGGTGGGAAAAAAGGCAGCTTCACCGCCGCGTTCAGAGCAGCAGCGTGGCAAGGTCCAGGGAGCGGGCACAGCAACGAGGTCGTCGCAGGCAGCCAGGAGAGGGAAACCAGGTAACTATGTGGGGATGTACTCTCCCTTTTATCCTCACCTGGCTGCCCCCGCGACCGCCCAGGCGCCCCCCTCACCTCCACCGGCCTACCGGCCAATCACCTATTGCGGGTGTCCCGCCCACGAAAATTCAAAATTGCGGCACCACCGCTGGTGCCGCCGGGCACCGGTCCGAACCAGCCCGCACCTGTCTTGGGGGCTCGCCATCGGTTGGCGTTGCCCCCTGGGCCATTCTATACAGAAAGACGAGTTTTCTCGTAGTGAAAAATTCAGAAACCAAACAAATTACCATTTGCAATAAAAGTAAGAGAAACATCCATAGATGACTTTTTCACTTATTTTGCTGTAAAAAAAAAAAATTGCAACTCCTGGAAACTATTTCTTCTGTGGCCAAAAGAAAAGCCTTAACTGTTGTTAGTAGTTTGAAAAATAAATGCAAAACTACTAAATGTTGTGAATTGCAAATGTCCTTTTCTTTCCACCATCCCACCATTCAAATCAAAACTCTACTAACCACCGCATGTGAAGAAATGTACTTCCTATGACCCTTGTGAAGGATTGCAACAATACATCAAGGATTTAGAAATACTTCTAGGGCCCTTGTTACCATACATCTAGAAGAGTGCGGGATCTAGAAAGATCCATTTTGTATATGCAAAATTTAATACACAGACAGCAGGAAAACATTTGCGCAAATGAGTGTCAATCATGTATTGCATTTCACAACCCCTCTAAGCAGTATTCTTTTCCTTTAAAACTTTTCCAAAAATATTCTTAATAAAAGTTCCCCTATCAGTGCATTTCTAAGTTATTTGAGTAAGTTTCCCACCTGAGTCTGCCACCTTCAGTAGAGAGAGCAGGGTATGAATACCTCTGATAATAATGTTTTCACTCGACTGGAAGAGGCTAGAACGCAAACTGACATTTCATATGAAATCTAATCAATTCAACTCTGTTATTCCTTATAGTATTGTTCCTTAAGAAATCACCCTGAGAAATATTGTATCGACATTGATACCCTTTAAACATAATAGAGTCAGCTTACTTGCAGATTCATATATCACGTGAAAAAACACCTTTTCAATAAAACTATCCTAAAAACACATAATGAGTAAGATGGTCCTAAATTGCTCTCTCCAGGTTTGGATGACATTTATAAGTTACAAGGCTTTCAGCTTCGTGGTTTATGATGGCATCTGAACTCCTTGATGGAGATATTGCACTATATTACACCGCTGCATATTCTGTATCCTCTCTATCCCTCTCTCTTCCTCTCTCTCCCTCTCTACTTCTGCTCTGTCTTGCTCTATTCATATTTGATGGGGAGGGATGAATAGATACTAGACACAAAGCCAAAAAAAAGATAGCATTCCAATTTTCAGTTACTACTTTAACCAAATCTTCCTACCCCACTGTACTAACGTAACCATAACTCTTACTTTATTTATTATGGACTGAATTTGAGAGATTGTTCATAATGTAATGTGCTATTGTATGTGCCAGGTTATCTGATGTTGTACAGAGTGTATGGTTGGGGTGGGAGTTAGGGTTTGTTGTATACTGTGGGATGAGAGTTAAGTTTAAGGTCATACCAGAACTTTAGAATTTCCTGTCATTTTAATATTTTTAGTGTAGCAATTACAACACCCAAGTGAATATTACCTCCCTTTTAACTTATTTAAAAGTTAAATAGACTGGCCCACTAAACCTAGTCACTAGCAACCAGTCCCATTGACCCACTTGATCCAGTACAATGAAAATCACTTTCTCACCCAACTGATTCCCATTATGAATCAATTGCTACCAACACAGTTCCATGAGTGCCCGGAGTAGCTCAGTAACTGACACCACCACCAAATTACCCTTATCTTTAAAGGCCCACAAATCCCTGCTGGCTCAGTGACTTCCATTCTGGTCTTGTGAGATATCTCACTTCCATTTCAGTCCAGATATCTATGTGCAGGCCAAGCACACAACCAAGTTACTCCTAGTCCAGCCCATTGACTCTTAGGTCATCCCATCGACCAATAGTGTAGCCCGGTGACTCAAGCCCAGCTTTACAACTCCTCTTCTGGTATATCGCCCCAGCCTGGGCTTCAGATTGTAGAGAACAATTTTTTTTTTAATTGTCTTTTTTTAATAAATTTTATTGAAAGTTTGTGATATACAAAACAGAATGCAAGCAGATATATCGCGACTAGGCATGTCGGTGTAGTATACATCGTTCTTTCTGAAACAGGACATAGCGAGTTACACAGTAAGGAAAATGCAGGATACAAATAAACATTAAATTGAGCATAGCGAAAACAAGCTTGATTTCAGCAACCCGGACTTTCTACAATTAATTACCGGAATGGTTCCGTCATGAGCACCGAAAGGTTTAAATGACACATTCTTATTTACTGACTAACCGACCCTAGGACACATCACGGTTTGCATTTGCCAAAGGGTCTAGCGGGCTGTTCATGGCATCAACTACAAGATCAAGCCCATAGTAACTGATCCATAACTTATGGAATTTTCAGGCACAGCCCCTGCTGGCGTATGTGACTTTTTCCGGCGCCATGTAAAGGTCCATACCTTTCCTCAAGTCTTGATGTCTCAATGCTCCATTTTGGGGCCTTTCCTGTTGAAGGTCATAGGTTTACCCAAACAAGTGGGATACAGTTTTTCTCATGAGAAATGTGTGAATATAGAATATTAGAACATGTGTTATTATTTATTGAATGTCTTCATTTTTGGCTTCTAAAAGTAAGTCGGTGTGGAAAAACTAATTTTGTGAAGCACTCTATGAATCATATGATGTATTGAGTAATCCCACATTTGGAGTGATACGAATATCCACTTTTCCTAAACTCATATTCTTGAGCACATTTATAAAAATTTACAGCTATCCTGCATGCAAATTGGAAATTCATAAGCTTTTATACTATGAATTTCTTTGTGGTTGGTACACAATGAACAGTAGTTATAAGCTGATGCTAAGTTGTTGGCTCTGGGTATTGTGTGTTTTTAGAAATTCAACAAATACTATACATAGATGCAACTGAAAGAGTTGTACGGACATAACTCTATAGTACTTTTGTGGATTGCCCATCAGAGAAAAAGGGCAGATAAGCATTTTGTCATTTGTTACTATTTTTTCCTGCTTTAGTTTTATTAGTTTTGTTTCCAATCTTTAGTTTATTTGGGAAAAATATGAGCGATCTACACCAATAACCCCTTTCTGAATTTAGAATTTTGTCTACTTTTGAGAAATGTGGTTTTCCAAATTCACACATTTGTTGTTCACCTTTTTCTCCCAAAAACTGCTAGCAGGTAGAAGCCACAAAAATAGGAAATATTGATCATCACCTAAAAATGTGCCAAAACTGTGACAACATTTTTTACACCTCTACATGTTCCTGAAATCTGGAAGGAGGGAGATCTCTGCATAGCAAACCTTTTCTTGATGTCATTCTAAAAAAAGGATAACATTTCTTGCACATTTTTCCTATTTTACAAAAAGTGTTCCTACATTTTGGGTATTTTCTCAGTTCAGAGGGGAATCAACAAACTCAGTACATTTAGCATCACCAACATGTGGGAGAAAAAGACACAAATTTGTCCTGTATATCTTTTGTGCAAAAATGTTAGAAGGCTTATGCACAAACTATCACAAATATAAAAGAAAGACTGATCATTGGAGGGGAAAGCCTCATCATTAAAAGGGTTGATGTGTCACCCTAAGTGGGAGCGGTATACCCAGACATGGATTTAATGCTATTGTGCTATATGAACTCAGCTGTGACTCATTGATAATATCCAACAATGATGAAAACAGTCTTGGGCTGCTCTTGTTGCCATCCAGAGGGGATGTGATTTGGATGACTGGGAGTGATTAGCCAATGGTTCATCGATTGAGCAGCATCAAGACTCATCTTCCTATGGTTGGTCTTTTTCCGAGCTGGCAAAATTGGCAAAAAAAACAATGGACTGGAATGTCACCCAAGCAATTCCCAATGACGTAGAGGTTTGCAAGCATACCACCAAACACATTTTGTTGTTTTAAAGTAACACCCATGGTGAGATAAGTTTGCATAGAGGTGACTCCCCTGTTCGCTGTACCTTACAATCCAAGCTAAATTACAATGAAGGGGTCCAAGAAGGCTGGAACCGCTCTTGGTTGCTTGTTTGCGCATTCAGAGAACCATGGTCTTGCAGCTTGTGCTTTACTGTACGTTTTGTAGCAGAACTAAGATGGATTCGCTTGTTTCTGGAGTGGCGCAGTGGGAAAAAAATATGGACTTGAATGCAGCTATGAGCGACTGCCAGTGGCTGAGACTTTTGGGAGCATTGCACCAATCACTTTTTGTTGCTATCTTTTTGTAAGTAACCAGCATTACGCATCTAAGACAGACTTACCCAAACAAATTGCTCTGTGAATGGGCCAAATGAAATCTTACAACTAGTCCACAGTGTTCTCTTCCTGAGTACTCACCAGCCTTCTGAGCATAAACCAGCATTTCTGAGGCCAGTGATATTGTCAAAGGCTTAGTAATTGCCATGAGATACCTTTGCTATATGCATTTCACAAGTTTAGCTAAATGCTGAACTCAATCAGCATTTCATCATTCAGCATTCAATAATATGAGTGCAGTTGTGGTGGGTAATAAGTACACCATTCTTGTTAGTTGCAGGGGACAAATAATTGTGTGTTATGCAATATATTAGTAGTCACGATTATAAATGAGCAATATAAATTATATAGTCAGTCGGAGTTGATGAAAGTTCTTCTATTGTGTACAAAAAAGTGCCACTGGGTTTTGCAGTGAAGGCGTTATTTTTACACTGCAGTGCACAGCATTGTAGTTTTTTCCCTCCTTTCCAGTAGGGGGTGATTAAAAACTAAATGTATTTTTAATCATACTCTGGATGTTAAAAATCAAATGCTTGAAAACCAGCTGAGTACATTTTTCCATTCAAAGATTTCTTGAAGAGGACCAACTTTTAACTAAGCTCCATATTTTTGGCTGTTTTGTGCATTTTGTAAGGCCATTGGATTGTGAAAGAACAGCCATGGTAGAGCTCTAGACAAGAGATGCTTAACTGAACCACAAATCTGAAAATAGTTGGTACAAATTCCACACTAATATCCATCGCTTAGTGCTCGTATTGTATTGCACTGGTATTAGTAAAGCACTTTAGTTCCTACCCTTGTGAGTCCTAAAGTTCTGCTGAATTGTCAAATAAGTAGCTGTTCTCTATGTGTTATTGTTAGGGTCCATGAGTGGGACGGTGTTGGTTGTTTGGTTTACAGAGGAACTGTTGAGAGCAGCAGGTGAGGTTTGTGGCATGGCAGGGTGCGGTGCATGTAACTTCGCCACACACTAGCGGAAAGTGTAGGAACAGATGAAGCTGCTCATGTGTGGGGCGAAACATGTGTTGGCTGAAAGTTGTAATATCTGTCGGAAATAATTCAATCTATCACATCATCTATGAAAAATATTGTATTGTATGAGGACTATTTGTACAAAACTAAATGTCGAGTACCTTGGGCATTCATGTTTCCACTTAAAAATAACTGCACAAATAAAAAACTCAGTGATGTAATCAGCAAACATTGTTTATGACATATTGACTACTGTTTGTAACTTTTTCTCATGCAAATGTGCATATTATCATCCTCAAACCTAGAAACAAATGTTTTATTTTGAGTGTGGCTATAGCATCCTCCCACTAACTCTTACTGCAACAGCTATGTATAAGGGCTTTAACCCAGATGGTTGATTGGCTCAGCCACTGAATAGATTGCATTTTCAAAACATTGGGCTTTATTAGGGATTAGGGGACAAGTCAATAGCCCTTGCCCTTCCTAGAAAACAGTATGAATAGAAGTAGGTGCTGATACATTCAGTGTGATCCACAGGGTAGATACTGTATGAACTGTGCCCTTTGATGAAAACCATAAATACTGCATTAATATCAGGCCCCACCAGCAACGTTTGGAGTTCTACCTCGTTCGTACAGTGAGAATCTGTGAGCAGCATTTTGATTTGTGTCTAACTAGGAGTGAAAGATCCAGACATGGAAACCTGCAGGCCCAAATTTACTAAGATTTTGCGCAACCCAGCAAGACAACTTAAATGTGATGTGCGCAATGGAGAGAGCAATAATGCACAGAATGCAGCTTACGCTATAAGAAGAAATAAGAAGGAGAAATAAAGATATTTCTCCTTGTTGCGCTTCTTTTGGAATGGTGTACCATTTTGAGCCATTCCCCAGGTTTACTGGTCTTAGTAACTTTGGGAATGCACCAACATCTATGGATGGATGCGTGGGAACACCCAAGCTCCAAAGTGGAACGCCTTCCCAATGCAAGGTAACGCAACGCACCGACTTGCGCTTCCTTGCGTTACTCCAGATTTACTAAGTCACGCAGAGCTAGGCAAGGTGGCTTTGTGTGGCCTAGTAAATATGACTTAAGGGCTTGTGTTGCTTGCGTGACGCAACCGCGACACAAGCGTTTTGTAAATCTGGGCCCAGGTGATGTCTATCCAGGAGGGAGAGGATTGCTCCCCCTGGCCATATGAGTTTAAGCTTCAGATTCACATCATTGCTCATTCGAAACTTTTCACCATGAGGTCGAATCGAACATCACCACAAATAAGCTCACGCACTCCGAATTTGACAATACAATACCCATTGCAATTGCACCTTCTGTTTGCTTTAACAGTTCTTTCTTTGCGGAATTGTCTTTCTACCTATGTCCTGGTGTTCCACTTTCCCCACTCCTCCTGTAAGCAGCGCTCTCTCAGCAGCAACAGACAGATCAGTATTTTTGGTACCAACCATGCTCATGTGTGTCTTTAAAAAGTGTCTTTCTCTTCCCGCATGCTGCTCTAACCCCACTGGGTGAACAGACTTTCTAAAGCGAACAAAAGAGCTGTCTCACATTCCCAGCCCCTGACACCTGTGACACTCTGGGTCCTGATTACATGCTCCTGTCCTGTGGCCTAATGCAGGACTCAAATGTTTTGTAAACAACTGTAAGCAGATACAGGCTTTAGCCATACTTTCGAAGCAGAAATAAGATCAACATTTTCACATTAAGTGTTCATCATTCAGTTTGCTTTTTGACACGAGCGAACCCATTTAACCTCAAAGAGTGAAGAAATCTGCCACAGTTTGACCCCCCTTCTGACGTCTGGTTTGAGAAGCCTCACTGCAGGGAGAGGAAGGGAAGTTTTTTTTCTTCTCGTTTCCCTGCACAGCGCTTCGACCCATCTCTACGGCGGCGCTCATGAATATGCATTAAATCAGAGATGACATTGGCCTGCTCCATTAATAATCATGTCATCTGACTTGTGCCGCGCGGAGCCTGCAGCCCCCGTGGCTCCGTCATCGCGAACGCAGCCCGGAGGAAATAAAGGCCAGCCTTTTTTTTATTGGGATTAAGTGCTTGGAAATTTGGCAGGGGGTGTCAAGAGAGTGTGGAAAGGAGGGGACCAGGAGCTGGAAAAGGAAGGAAGAAAGAGAGAGTAAGAGGGAGAGAGAAATGGCCCGTGAATGCGCCGGCTTGTTACAAGCCCACAGCAGTGGGTGTAATGGTATGCGAAGTGACCTTGAATGTAGGCACTGTGGGCAGTCCCGGATTTTTTTTTTGTGAAAGAGGCATTTGCAGCCGAGGTTTGGATTTCATCCCTTCCAGTCATCAATCATCTCTGCCTATTCTCCACTTTGACAGCTTAGTACAAGGCCTGACATTTGACACTTGGGACCTCAGGACTTAGCGCTCCGGCACAAGCCGAGGCCTCGAGGGTGCTCGAAGAAAGTGGCAGTTTTCCTTTTCTATCCGAGTAGAAGAGCTGTAAATATACAAACTGAAGTATAATTGTGCTGGAGGATAGCATCTGATCATTCTGTTCCTACAGCACGCTGTTAATGCAAACAAGAACTATAAACAAGTCAACTTCCAAATTCACTCCTCTGCAGGCAGAGAGGGGAGAAGGGAGGCCGCCTCTGTTTGAAATAAACTGTGATCTATAAATGCACTGAACAGATGGACGTCTGTGGAACCAATATGTATGGTATTATATTCAATTTTAAGTTACAGAAAACGCATTTTAACCTATGAGTGGGCTTAAGTTGGAAAGTAACTGCCACCTAACTTTTATTAAAAAAAAAATAACTTACTATTAGATTTCTCAATTACATGTGCTGTTTAAGCCAGATCCATGCCAAAGGCAACAAACGGTTGTGGTGAGAAGTATTTTCATTTATTGTTAAAATATACTATTTTATGATAAAACTTTCGACACAGCAGTGTCACCATGTTGTCAGAATAAGGGGGCACAGTCTTCTTCAAACAACACATACGAAAAAAAGTTATTGATTGCTACAAATGTTAGTGCTTTGTTATCTTTGTCGAACTCTACAGTGTTATAAATGATGAAAAAATGTTGAATGTGTGGTTTGAGTCACAACCAAACAGAACAAACCCCTATCAGAACAGGACACATTTCACTGCTTATGTACGAATGTATGTGTGATACCCCACATCTCTGACATGCACAAGCCACAGATTGCATTCACATTCGATATCTTTTAGCCCCCTATGTAAAATTTGTCTGCAGTTAACCTTTTCTTCTAAATGGAGTTTAATGATGAAATTCAAACATGTTTCAGAGGCCTGGCAGGACCTCCCTTTGGTATCCATCATAAAACGGATCAAATATAAGACTCTCTGTATTGTAGGTCATCATACCTTCTATAGATGCGATTCCGAGTGTCTCCGTGCTAGGATTCATTGTTACCTCCTCTGCTGGGATCCAGAGGGTATTGAATGTAAATGTGATCTGTCCCATCTGCACTCAGAAGGGCTTCCCACCTAGGTTCCACAAGTTAAAAGGGAAGGAGGGGATCGGTGCCTCCCACATAGGCCATCAAACACTGATAGCACCCAGCAGTGGGCTGTGCAAGGTAGGAGTAACCAAGATGGCGGTGGAGTAACAGCTCGTAGCTGGAGCTCCTCCGGATGAGGCCCAAAATTAGCCTTGGTCCCCCTACCACTGGGATCCTGCTCAAATTCCCAACACTCACCACTACTGCTGGGAATGGGGATGATCTGCGGACTTTGGACCAGTCCCTTCCACCTCTCCTCTCTCCTCTCTTGAACTGGGGACGAGCTGGAGGATGAGGCGGATGGCGTTTACCAGCAACACCGTGACCGGTGCTCTTGATGGAACTTTGATGATGCCCCTTGGGCGGGCGGAAACCCTAACTGTCTATACTTACTGCGGTGCCCGAGCAACCTTGGCTGATGCCCCGTGGAGCTGTCCTATGCAGCTATAGAGGAGTTTGGCTCTGGTTCACCCCTCGGCCGGCACCTACCCATCCGGACATCGGACATTGTTTTCCTCGCCTCCCGTTGTGTTTTCCTACCTGCTTTCCCTACCCCTGTTTACCGTTCTCCCTCTACCTTTTCACTCCCCATATGACGTATGTACACTCTAATAACTCACATTATTGTGTAATCTCATGTTTTTTTTTCTTTTTTTTCTCCTATGTCTATATTTGTCTATGTAATTAGGTAACCTGTAACTCACTGATCCTCATGTAAAGCGCTCTGATACCTCCGGGTCTAGCCAGCGCTATATAAAACTTTGCAAATAAATAAATAAAATAAATAAATAAAAGGGCACACAAGGGAGGAAAGGCTTTCTCTGTTTTAGTCCCAAATTGTGGAGGCAGTAATCTTTTTTTATGCCAAATACTTAGTAGCTCTGTGTCTTTGAAGGTAAATATTTGGAAGATGTTAGGTCCCTTATTCAGTCCTATCTCAAGGAGGATTTTTGGTGATAGTGCGCTTTACAAGGTTTTCAGTTATTCACTCACTCACTCATGTAACAGCTGTCTGAACCATACCTTGTTTTGTAGCAAACACTTCAATGAAACTTTCCACTGTACCTAAACAATTCCTCTAAAAGATGCCCTTTTTCAGCGCAAAAAGAGCTTTATACTGCTTTATGCCACAATGTGTAAAAGGGGCCTTAAAGAGGGATTTCAGTATAAACACTCATAGCTTTTGATGCAAAGCCCAATCTGCTAAGATAGCCAGACCAGGCTTTGCGTCGAAAACCAACTTCTCCTTGAGGCGGGTGCTAATAAGGAGAACTGTTCTCATTTCTCAAAAACCCACGCTTTGCATGTGTGCAGAAGTGCACAGAACACATCCGGTGAGTGGGATCCTACTATGTTTGTCTAGAAATAGGAATTTGTACTGGAAGAGTGTTTGCAGCACAACTTACATGATAGGTAGTGCACGTTGGAGAGCAAGCAGTCAGTATAGCTGCAGGTTTTTGTATTGCATGGAAACCAGCATGGACCTATGTAACTGAAATTCCTAAATTCAGGTTTTAAACTGAGAGAAAGGAGTGCAAGCCATGGGAGTTGCTAGTGGAGCAAAAGCATTTATTGATAGGCATGGGAAGCACAGTCCTTTTTAGTGGAACGATACGGAAGTCAGATGGAGACATCGCTCATCAAATACATTTCAAGTCTGGACCAGCATAGTTCACACAAGACTATAGGTAAACATGTGCAGAAGTCAAAACTAAATTACTGAGCTTATCTGGGTTGGTCAGGAGGGCTCTATGGGACCTCAATCACACCCAATGATATCAAGGAGATATGGGACGATAGGAGCAGCCACTTCATTGGCCACATTATTAGAGCTCATCTTAACTTACTTTACTCAATTCTCAGACTATCAAAGAATAGAAAAAAAGCATTTGGGAATGAGCTTTTCATTGAAATATCTTGGAATTATGAAAATGCATGACGTTGATGATGGTAGAAGTTATGGAAAAGAAACTTACTAGTTGGATACAGTAGTATACAATGTATTATATAGTCTTTGTGAGAACCATGTAACTTTAAATGTCCCTTCAACTGTGAAACATTCTGCCTTAGTAAGTGATTTGAATGTAATAAATACACAGGCTCTCACAGGTTACACTTCTAGCCTTGACTGCAGTGAGATTTTCGACGGTTTATACATACAGAGGGGCAGATCTACAAGAAAGTGCAGCAGCGTGGCACGGCAAGCCCTTTGGCTGCGCCACGCTGCGGCACTTTCAGAGCACAGGAATGCGACATATTTACAATGATATGTCACATTCCTGTGCTCTCCCCTGCGCTGGCGCACAAACAGCTGCCATGCGCCGGCGCAGGCACCCTTGCACCATGGTGCAAGGATGCCTGCACCATGGGGAGATTGTTTTTGTGCAGGAAGGGGCACCTTCCTTCACAAAAACAATCACTACAGGCATTTTCCTCTTTCAATGCATGCTGTAGAATGCAGCACACATTGAAAGAGGAAAAAAACGAGGAGAAATGAAAACATTTCTCCTCGTTGCGCCTCGCTATGCCACTCCTAGGGTGGCGTAGCATACTGACGCATTTCCAGGTTTACGAATCCTCGTAAATCTGGAAATGTGTCTCGTTCAATGGGTGTTGCGTGGGAACACCCACAGCAACACCCATGGAATGCCCCTTTCACGCAAAATGCTGCGTGTAAATGGGCCATATTTACAAGGTCAGGAAAAGCCACGCAGGGTAGCTTTTCCTGTCCTTGTAAATATGGAGCAGTAAGATACGCCACCAGAACGTCACAAAAAGTGACGAACTGGTGGTGCAGGGGGCTTGTAAATCTGCCCCCAAGTTTTTGCCAATTATAAACTGGGAAGAAGAGGGCAGTAAATCTTTAGTTTTAAATACTTACCTATTATGCACTGAACTGCGAACGTTTAGATTTTCAACATTTGAACATGTTGGAATCAAGTGTGAGATGGGAAAGACTGAAGACTCAACTGAATTGGCTCTCCCTAGAGCCTTAAAACATAATGTTACTTTGTGGATTAAAACCATGGGCTATTAGAAGGATTGCAGGTTCTTATCGTAACATAATATTATGACATTTTATCTTAAATGGTTGTGTCTGACCTTAAGTGGGAGGATTTTTTTCAACTTGAAGGCTTAGGGGCTCATTATGATGGCGGGAGGATCGCCACCGCCGGCCCGGCGGTGGCGATCCTCCCGCCAGCATGAAGTGATTCACCCACCGCCAAATTAGGATGGCGGTGGGAATCACATTGGTTCCGCGGAGGACGGAAAGTCCGTCCGCCATGGTCCCGCAAGGCGGTCCTTTTCCGCCCGCCTTGCGGGACCCAAAACCAGGGCATCATTGCGGCTGTGCCGTGCATGCACCGCCGTAGTGATCATGATGAGCCTTTCCGCCTGTCTTTTTGTGGCGGAAATCCCGCCGCAAAAAGACAGGCGGAGACTGGCTTTGGGGGCCCGTTGCGGGCCCCCTCTGTGGGGGGTACCCATGGTACCCCCCTACATTTCCATGCACAAGGTGGCAGGCACCACGTGGTGCCTGCCTCGTTGTGCATGGAAATGCACAATGTGGCATTTTCACATTGCGGACGGTGCTGCAGCCAGCAGCACCGTCCGCAATGTGAAAAGGCCAGTATGCGCCCGCCAGTGTGGCGGGCGCATCCTAATTGGGCTGGTGGGACCGCCGCACGTCTGGCAGGCGGTCCCATCACCGTTATGATGGTGGGCGGACTGATGTCCGCCCTCCATCATAATTGGCCCCTTAGTTTTTTCCAGTGGGTTAATGGACCTCCATATTCGGAGTTCATATTTGCATCTTGCCCTGGATTGTAATTACTTTTTAAATTAACTAAAATTAAATCAGTATCTAACTAAATGAACTAAAATTAAATTAAGACACTTACTTTTCATATCTTGGGCTGTTTTAATTATTCTTCTGGTAGCTGGAACCCTCTTCTGTTGCATGGGAGAAAATCCTTTTCACAGTCATTAGATGATGGTTTTGGTAAGCCGAAAAATAGGTAATACACCTCTTAAATATATGGTAGAAATATATAAACCTAAATGTTTTGCTCTAGCTTGTTATGGTGCTGGAGTTTGAGGCGTATGTTAATATAGTCCTTCTCCAAGTTGAGTAGAAACCTTTCTGCCGGTGATTATTAAGGGCCTGCTTTGTGGCTTGTCAAATGGAGTTTACCCTGTCAGGATGGTGGAGGACGATACATCTGCCATCTGAGGGACTGACAAATTTAGAGTTTTCCACCAGACTTGCACATAACTCTCTACATTGACAGGAACTACCTTAATGGCAGTTCCTGTCAATGTAGGAGAGTTTTGATGACTGTACCATCAACCATGGTGGCTGGTGGTCAAACGTTCTAAAATTCTTTGTTTTTCAAAAACAAACTCCTAAAGGGAGAGTTTGTTTCTTGAAAACAAAAAAAACTAATGGCCCTCACACCCTGGGCGTTTTCTCCAATCAAATAAAACAAAGAAAACAGGGCCACAGTCAACTAAAAAAGGCAATGACAGTGCAAGAGCATGAATATTCACTAGTAATCACAGTAAGGACAAACAAATGTATAGAAAATGGACAAAAATGAAAGTCAAGATGCAAAATGTGAAATCTTGCCCCCAAATTTGGATAAAGCTTTCAAACCTTCTACAGTCTGTAAAGGATACTTAGGTTAACAACAAGGTTTGTGCAGAAGAGATTTCTTTGGCTAAATGTTAATATGTTGCTTATTTTTCTCCTGCAAACCTGCTTTTAAGCAATGGTTTGTCCCAACTATGTTTTTTTTTACAACTTTGCCCACATCACAAAAATTGAAACGCTTTTGAATTATCTTCATAAAACTGTACAGGATAATATTTTGGTACATCGCAAATCGCTAGGTAGTACCCCTATATCAAGGGCATTTGCTGCCGCAACGCCACCACTTACAAATATACAATAAAACTAACTCAGGGAGATGACGATGGTCAGCAACACAAAATATTTGATTAAGCTCAAGAGTGACTGGGCACATCCTTTGCTCTCATTGTAGCACTATGAATCCCATGAGTAGCCTGAGCAGCCACTACAACTGTCTTAGTTGCAGCAAAAACATATAGGCAACTGCTACATTCAGCAGATCTGAAGAAGATCCCTTACAACAAAATAAATCAGTGTGTAGACCTGAAGTCCATCTAAGAGTGTTTCAGCAGACACAAAATGCCTATAAAAAGAAAAATCTCTCATAATGTAATTCAGGCAGCACTACCAGAAAAACCTGCTTCCCTGTGACAGTTAAACCCCAGATCCTACCTCAAGAGAGCTATTTCAAGAAACATATGACAAACCTGCAAAAAAGTCCTCCTGTAAAGAGTAAAGGAGTCAGCCCCATGAATGTAAACTCTTTTCATCAGAATAAGAGTTGGTATGCCAAAATCCTAACATAAAACTGTAGTTGATTTGTCCTAGGATATTAATGACTTTGCCAATATGAATACTCAAACAGCAAAGAAACACATAGCCACTTTGGAACACAAGGCTGCACCTTAATTCAAGATAACATTGCAACAGGATTGATGAGGGCAAAGGAATAAATCGGAAAAAAATATTCCCCAGAGAATCTTTGCATATTTTTCAAATACCTTAGAGGTAATCAAACAAACAACGTAACTCTCAATAATGAGCTGAAGATCATTATAGACAACGTAGAGGCAGATAAAGCAAAATATGAAAATCCTTTGAAGAAAAGTAGAACTTTCTATTATGACTCTTCCCTCGCCACTATTTTTCTTATTCCCCAATTTTGAGAACTTATCATTTTTCTTACGAACGTCAAGGCCAAAGAAGCTTGGTCTGAAAAGTCGCATAAAGTAATAGCCAACAGTTAAGATGGCCTCCCCCAAAAACATTATTGAATGCTGACCCAGCTGCACTTCTCTTGTACACGGTGAGCAAAATGCTTGCTAAAATGCTCTGATATAAGTACTAGTTATCAACAACAGGGGCAGCCCTGAAAACCAGAACCTGGGGCAAACAATACTAGAATCCTAACAAGGGTTCAAGTTAACACAATACGTGCATCAAATTTTAAACAAAAAATCAAAAAACCTAAAGAAATATGAAAAATATGGAAAATTATACCAATGAAGACACAGAAAAGGAAAAAGGAAAGAGAAAAAGGAGAAAAAAGAGAAAACCCATGTTTCAATATATGCAATTCATAGAAAAAGTTTTATTAACAATGATAAATAATTCAATCTTAAAACATATAAGACAAAAGGCGCTCAACACAATACACAAACAAAGAACTATAAACAGTGGAATGTGTAAACAGACAGATATAAGTACAGCACACAACAACTGATTCCAAAAAGAGTGAAATAAAATTACAAACCTAGGGGCCCATTATGATAACGGGCGGATCGCCACCGCCCGTATGGCGGTGGCGATCCACCCGCTATTTTCCTCCGCCTGCCACACATTTTCCCCCCGCCATATTACTATGGCGGGGGGGACCCCGGCGGATGGAAAGACCGCCCGCCGGTTTTTCGCCCGGTCGACTCATCGACCGGGCGGAAAAGCATTTAATATGGTGGCGGTGTCTAGTAGACACCGCCATCCATACTATGATGCATGCGGGGGTATGCCTTTCCGCGGTGGCAACGCCGCCACGGAAAGGCATATGGTATTCTACATTGGGGGCCCGTAGCGGGCCCCCAGGGATTCCTATGGTACCCCCCTGCATTTCAATGTACATGGTGGCAGGCACTGCGCGGTGCCTGTCACGTTGTGCATTGAACAGCACAACTTGCATTTCTGGCATTGCAGCGGGCGGTGCTTTCAGCACCGCCCGCCGCAATGTTAGAAATGCGGGATGCGCCCGCCAGTGTGGCGGGCGCATCCTAATGGGATGTGCGGGACCGCCGCATGCATTGCGGGCGGTCCCATTTCCCGGGGGTATGGCGGGCGGACAAAGTCCGCCCGCCATGCTAATGACCCCCCTAGTACAGGGTATCTTGTATATATATTACATTGTATACTACTTCATCTGACAGAAAAACAGCAGAGTGTGATAAAGGGGTAGATTTATAAACAAGCATAGGGAAATCCTAAATGTCTGGCTTTAATGTACTTAAGAATGAAGTGTTAGCACATTAGAATGGTATGCAGACAGAATATCGAGTTTGAAATGTCGACTTACACAAATATCGAGTTGGAAATATCGTGACACAGAAATATCGACAGCAAGAGTATTATGGTCAAGAATATCGACTTTAAGGTAAAAAATATCGTTTTGAAAAATATTGGTCATTAATATCGTTTGCAAAAATATAGTTATTTAAAATATCGATTTTCTAATTAGTGTTATGTATTTTAGTATGTATTTTAAATGTATGTGATCTATTTTTTTGTATAAGTTTTGTTTTTGTTTTTTAATATATGTGTTAAATTTTTAGTAGTTATCAATTTTATTTTAATTAAATTTTGTGTTTTTTAGTTCCGTAGCGGGTTGTGGGTTTAGAGGGGAATAGGGTGGGAAGTAATTAAATTATTATTATTTTTTTTATTTAGTAATATTTATTTAATTTAGATTTTATAGTGTTAATTGTGGGAAGTAATTTATTAATAATTAATTATTAATTGGCTGTTAATTAATATTAATTAATTAATTGGTAATTAATTATGGTAATCATGTTATTTTTGTAGGAGCGGGTTGTGGGGTTTATAGGGGTAAGGGGTGGTAAGAAATTTAACTATCATAAATTAATGATTTTTTAAAATTTATTAATATTTATTTAATTTATATTTTATAGTGCTAAATGTAGGAAGTAATTTATTATTAAGTAATTATTAATTAGTTGTTAATTATTATTAATTAATTAATTGGTAATTATGTTAATTGTGTCATTTTTTAGTAACAGGCTGTGGAGTTTATAGGGGTAAAGGGTGGGAAGTAATTTATTTAATGGAATAATGTCTCAAGATCGAGGTGGGTGGGAGCACCACCATGGTGCTCCTTGCACCATTTCCCTGATCTCATGAAGACCCCCACTTTCTGCTGCCATGTACCTTCTGTATTTCCCATTCTGGAAGTCCTCATCTGGTGAAGTGGTCAGGGCTCCATCGACATTATGGTTATGGCTGCTACTTGTTGCCGGAGGCTTCCCTTTCCTGGCACCCCTTCCTGTAGGACATAATGTGGATGACTGTGCAGTGGGTGTGCTAGTTGTCGGACTGCAGGCACCATACTAATCTGGCCCGAGATCGCAAGCTTCGCAGGAGGTGGCTTGGCTGAGTGAATGGATCAGCACACATGGATGGGGCCCTGTGCATTGCCCAACCAAATTGTTTACTGCAGTGGCAGCTAGCAAGAGGCCTCAGAATGCTGTCCTTGAGAGGTGATAGGCTGCTGCCTTTGGTCCCATTACTTCATACAGAGAATCATAAGCACTTTCTCCTTTCAACAGGGAGGGCACATGTTGCCATCTTGTGTCCTCCTGTCGTTTCGAATCAGGTATAATCACCATGATTCCCTTGGAGGCTGCTAATAGAAGGACACCTAGACTCACCCACAGTTCTTCACATCACAACCTGGTGCTGATGGTGGCTGCCATGCTGAATGAGAAAATAGCCGCCTGCCAGGGTTTTCAATAATCCACAGAGTGATCTGCATGTTCACTTAGAGTAACGTAAAGTGTTCCTCATCACATTATAGCAAACAGACATTAGAAATAATTGGTGAATAAATGAATATAATTTTATATATAATGTCACTTTTTGTTGTTTTGTTGTTTTGCCATGAAACCTATATAACTGTCCTTTTGTAAACTGCAGAAGTACTGCCTAATGTTAAGTGTTCAAATACCATTTTCTGTCTCGTTTGTGCTGTACAAACCCGCAAATGAATAAATAAAACTTTGTGAATCTACCTCTTGAAATCTTGAATAATGGCAGACATCATCCAATGGTAATCATAGGGACTGAAGCATTCCATCCTGGAAGGTAACAGCTCGCACCAGTGCTCAACTGGTTTCGTTGCTTGCTGTGCCAACCCTAGGGCATCTCTAGGTAAAAAGCACAGCTGCCGCTTACTATGGCTGTGTGTGAGCTCACCGAGAGGCCTCTCTGCCGGTGGCACACAGTAGCCGACACACTGCCAGGGCACTCTCCGAGCCAGCCGACCTTTCTGAGCACGGGAGATTAAAGCGTCGGGTTTTCAAGCAGTTCTTCACACTGGCTAATGTATACGGATATCAGGGATTCAGCTGGAGAATTAGAAAAAAAGGCAGAGAAAAAAGGAGCTGGGGAAAATATGATTCTTCCACGGTCCCAGTGGTGCGCCGCATTCGTTTTACCAGAGAGTTTATTCTTCAGTACTTTCAAGGATTGACATAAGGGAGGAATCCACATGTCAGGACAGATAACATCTCTCCGCTGCCAAAGGACTCTATTCAGAGATGCATGTTTGTGGGTTGATAACTTATTCTGTATTGCAGGGGACTCAAAGATAGACATTTCTTCTTTTATCTCCTTCTATTCGTTCCCTGCATACTAAAGATACGGAGAACCAGCCAGATACATCTTAACTAGCCACTCAGGAGAGCAAGGCTCTTCCAGCCATTCCTAAGAAAGGCAAACATGCAGGCAGACAGTGCCACATCATACAGTATCCCAGCGGCGCGGACGTTTATTTCCTAATCCCATTACACCTTTCGAATATGCTTGAGATACGAGTATTATGACGTTCTGGCATAAACACACATAGCATTTGAGAGCCCTGGTTTCATGCTGACATAAAATAGTATTCAAGAAAATATTGGCAGGCTGATCTCTGCACCTCTTCTTGTGTGAAAAAGGCTTCTCGGATCAAAAATACAAACCAACTGGGGTCCCAACTATGCAAACATAAACTGTACACTCAAATGAGTGTAAATAGGCATCTTAATTTTATTGTTATTGTCAGTTGGAGTTTTTACAGTTGACACTCAGAACAGTATTTGTATGGGATTGGAGCGCCCTTCAGTTGTTCGTGTTAATACTTGTTTTCAAGTCTGATTTAATTGTGTGATCTGAAACATTATGCATCCATCCACAATTCACACGTTATACTCGGTCAAACGACGCTCCTGCCCTTGGGTGGGTGTTGGCCATCATTAAGACTTCATATGATCAGTGACGTTGCACGATGCGAAGTAGAACCAACAGGTCCCCGACTTTCCTGAGAGTCAGGCGAAGCTGCTGATAAGCATGCAGGCCATTAATATTCAACCATATTACGTCATAGGCGCTGGCAGAAGGCACAGCTGTGCACCTGTTGTTGTGTGTTTACACTGTCAAAGGTAAATGAATTGAACATTATGGGACAGATTTATCATTCTTTCATGCAGCGCAACACAGCAAGCTACCTTGCCACACTGCATGAAATAAAAAGGGCAGGTATGCACTGTGTTTAAAAATATACATCTCATTCCTGTCCTTTCCTAGCACTGGCGCACTTTGGGCTGCCTAGCGCCAATGCAGGCACCCTTAGGTCTTGGTGCAAGGGTGCCTGTGTTGGAGGCAGAATTGTTTTTGTGCAGAAAGGACCACCTTTCTGCACAAAAACAATCCAGAGAGGCATTTTCCTTTCTACGTGTGCTGCACAATGCAGCACACGTAGAAAGAGGAAAAAATTAGGAGAAATAAATACATTTTCCTCGTTGTGCCTCACTTGAGGAGGCATAGCATTTTCACGCATTCGCAGGTTTACCACTGACGGTAAATCTGGGAATGCACTAAAATGAATGGGAGGAGCATGGGAATGCCCACGCTTCACCCGTGGACCGCCTCCCTGCCGCAGAGTAACGCAAGGCATCGATTTGCACAGCCTTGCGTTACTCGAGATTTATTAAGGCAAGCAGGGCCACGCAAGGTGGCCTTGCGTGGCTTGATAAATCTCATGTAAGTTTTACGTCACCCTTGTACCTGCTTGCGTGGCGTTAGTGCAACGCAAAACCTTGATAAATCTGGCCCTGAATGTCTCTGAGTTAGTGCATGATGTGTGCATACAGCACAACTCAGAAATACAGAGCAGCTGTTGTTTTCTCTGTTTCTGAGCTGTGCCGTCTTCAGCTCATGACAAAGATGGAGAAATTCCTAATTAAAAGTATGTGTTTAGCCAGCCCAATCACAAAAGCATTGGAGTGCATACGTTCATGATTAGGTCCAAGATGTCTATATGCTCTCCTTTGAGGCCAACAGCCTCTTCCAATTCACTGTAAGCTACTCTGAACATTTTAGATGCAACAGGAAGCTAGCCTTCAAATAAGCACAGATTTGAATGACAAATGTGAGCATCATCTGAAAGACAACTAGTGGTAAGGCACATGTTTTGATCATCTGCTTGGATAAACTCAATTATACAATGAATCAGCCATAGTCATGACCACTGCCAATTGAATGAGTGTACAGATAATTAAACCTCAACCTACTTAGTTATCCTCTTCAACTTGTTTGCATTTGGCAGTACAGAATATTAGTAGGCTACCCTCCTTTAGGATTACCCCTACAATAACTGATAATACCCCGCATGTATACACTAACAAACACCTGGCCAAACCACAAACTAAACTGTCAATCAAAGAAGGAAAGTGAGGGAATTAATTATTTTTATTTCTTTCTGTAGGGGTCAACACAACTTTACTTTGTATGCAAGGTAGCACCAAGAAAGACTGGTGTAAGACTATTCTGCTTGAGTTTTGTTTGTTTAGGGATGTCACTTACATATTGTTTCTTCTTCCTTTTGCTTCCTCCAGGTTTGTACATTTGGAGTAAAGGTGCAGGGTTTAACAGCATGTTTTAGGTCTCATTTAAGTATTGTATACACTGTAGAGACTCTAGGAATCATATTTAAAAATCATAGTTGATCTTTTGGCAGTGTTTAATTCTTTCACTTAATAGCTGGCTCATAAGAATCTTAGCCAATTTGTACTATCACAATTACCCACAGACACAAAATGGGTAAAACCCTTTGATACATCAGCCCCCTTTTCTAACAAGTCAGCATTGATAGCAGTTGCATGCCAAACACCCCAGGCTTTAAGCATTCAGTGCAAAGGAAAGTGACAGGTACCTGTGAAAAGAATGCTGTCACCAGGTAGTGGGAAAATATGACACAAGACTCCCCACATACCAATGAAATTCATAGCTGCAAGGTGCCCCATTTTTATGTCAGTTGTTTCTATTTTTTTACCCAACTGCACTTTACTGCTGTGATTTTGTACCCCATAGTCACAATGCTAACATCAACATTTAAAGTGCCAGAATACAATGTGATGTCTGTTAGAAGATCAGGACTGACGTGAAGTGAAACATTTGCAATGGGGACAATTGGCAGCTGTGAATGTCCACACAACAATAACACCACCTGAATGTATTCAGCAAAGAGTGCAGAAAAGCAGTGGTGAGCATGCTTAAAGCATCAAGTTTCAGGTGCCCTTAAAATGAAGGGTTACAAATTAATCTGGTGTAATTCAAAAGTTTAAAGGTTTCACAAGGTACTGTCACAAAGGTTAGTTAGGAGTAGGTTAATGCCCCTAATGGTGTTTATGAATTTGTATATTAAAATATTTGAATATTGTTCTGCTACTTTTTTAATCCTGTAAACCAGGGGTAATGAGATGTGAGAAAGAGTAATGAGATGTTAGTGTGAGAGTGCAATACACAGACTTTATGTTTATAGCAGGCTAAGATACGTCCATTGGACACACTGCTAATGGGAAGACACTGCATACCCTGCCTTATTTCACTTGTAAGTTAAATATGTGCTTTATAACAAACACTACAAAACACTTTGGGCCTAACTTACGATGTCGAACGGAGTTGCCTCCGATTTACACCATTTTGGGGAAGGATCCGCCTGACCATAGGTCTATGGTTCCAACAAACCTATTAGGATGCAACCGCACATGGTGTGTTTGAAAACTTCAATTTTTCAGTGGGAGCTTGTGCAGTGGGCTAAAACTGCCCGCAGCACAAGCTCCCATTGAAAAATGAAAGTTTGTACATATCCCTGCACCATGTGGCAGGCACCTCCCGGTGCCTGCCACATGGTGCAGGGATGTTGAGGGGGCACCATAGGTGCGCCCCAGGCCCAAATGTGGCAGGCCAGGTGCCTGCTAGGGGCCCCCAAAGTCGGTTTCCTACAGTCAATCCATATCAGAAAAGCCAACATGGATTGGCTGTCGTAAACCAAAATCATAATCCTGACAGTGGAAACGCCGTCCTTAAGGGATTGTGGTGCAGTTCCGACTGACTGACGGGCTTCTTGAGCCTGTCGGAACCGAGTCGGATACCCCTGCCAGTTTAAACTCTGACTGCCGTCATCATAATGCAGCGGTCGGAGTTTAAACCTACCATGTCGGTCAGAAAGCCTCCGACCAGCGGTCAGATGATTTCCGACCAACATCGTAATTAGGCCCAACATATTTTATAAACACTGAAAAAACAAAGTTTTGTAAATTTTGGATGTTAGACATCTGAATACACACTGATAAGGTTCGATTTCAGAAAGTTTGGAAAACACTTGGAAAACACCACTGAAAACCCCAAAAAATAAACACTGAAAATACGACAGCCTACATAATTAAGGCAGCAGAATTGAGAATTTGAGATTGCATCTTATAATTGTGTGATGTTCAGCCAGTCTACTTTTCTTTATCTGTGGCTCCTCTTTCACTGATCTCAGTTCTCATTTATGGCCCTGACTGCGTTACTGCCACTCTATACTTTGGAGGAGATACGAGAAGTAAGACATACGTAATGTGTAGATTGTTTGATGATGGAAGACAGGCAACTGAAATCCGTTAGAGAGAGTCCTGGAGTTTTTTAATGCACTAGACATTGTGAATGATTTTTTGCAGGTTCGAGTTATCAGCCGGGCTGTATGCCTTCTGGTGGGACGAGAAGATTTAAAGCTGGGCGTGTAGGATGTCAATCACAAAATATTGTTCTACAGTGTTAAAATGACAGTGGCTATTTTTTTCCAAGATATTTTTATTGAGTTTTCCAATTTTACAAAGAAAATAACCTCCCCATGTGATTTATAACAGCGTCACAGTTGGACTGATAGTATAAAATAGCAGAAAGATGGCATTAGATAGATTAATATAGATGGAATTATCGTACGCAATACTGGTTAATTTCAAAATTTGACAAACAAAGGGGGAGTACCCACCTAGCCAGCAAGGCATAGTGACCTCAAAGACCTGGTGCAATGATATTAGAAACCGTTTCTGAATATACAGTGACTAAATTGTAAGTCTATTTCCTGCAGTTCATAGAGATTCACATAGGAATTGAATTTGAGAAAAGACTGGGCTAAAGAAACTGCACCCAACTGTCTCTCCGCTAGCTCTCATTCCATTCAAAGTTCAATGTCTGAAGAGCCAGCAAAAGGAATAAAGGGATTGTGACATGACCAAACTAGGAATAAGTATGAATAAATTCAAGTGTCCGCTCAAGCAGCGCCCCCATCTCTCTACAGTCACTGTTAGGTTACAGCAAAAATGGTCCAGCAAAACTGAAGCACCTTTAGCACAAGCAGATCAAGCCACCATTGTCTCTGTCTTCTGCCATGGTCTCTGTCTTCTCCCGTCCCTACACTGGGGTTGGCAGTGTCTTGCTGTGCGTCCACCCCGAGACTGTCAGATCAGCTGGTAGTTTTTTATGGTAATCTTTCTTCTCTCTTGTGGCATTGCTGTCTCTCTCAACTCCTCAGCAAATCCTACAGACTAGTGTGGCTTGTGCACTGATCGAGAATACAGCATCAGAGAAGGTGCATGAAGGGAGCTATAGCCTCCCACCAACACATACATGTCAGCTATGTCGAATAGTGTTGCATGTAAATTTCTCCTCAAAAGATATGGAATAGAAGTGCTGCTGTCCCCAGTGTATGGATATGTTTTTTGTAGGATCTTTGTAAAAACAAATAATGTTGGACATCGTAAATACAATAAAGAAGAATGCAAAAATAGTTATTTTAAACTGTTTCAGTTAACAATAGTCTGACTGCAAACACACAATGAAGAATTTTATAATCATGGAAGTGAATGCAGTTATTCATAAAGCATCTGTAACTCTATCCTTTGAGTTACAATAATCCTTCTCTATTGTTAACATTATCTCTAATTCTACCGTTACACCTAACACTTAATATAATAACTACCTTTATGCTAATCCTAATTAGGCCCTGAGACCATTCAAGTAATGCTACACTATTTACTAAATAAAAAAAAAAATGTAATGTTATTTTATTATTCTTCATTCAAGGCAAATGTTAAAGAGAATTGTATTAACCAGTATTACCATTAGTAATGCCTTCCATACTCTTGAATTGGGGTTCTTCACTGCTATGTCTTAGACCAGATTCTGTTTTCGAATTATTTTTGTGGGATTTTACTAAAAGTGTTTTGGCATTTTCACTTTCTTTCATTCTGACTTGTCCTTATTGTACTTACTCATTATGATGTATTTATTTGACCTAATCCCTGTTTGTACAGTGCCAAACATCCTATTAACATGGCCCATATAAACAAAATCAAAGCGAGTAGAAGGGAGAATAGTGGCAAATTTGCTAAGAAAATGTGTTTTTTGCCCTTACTAATTGGCAATAGGGAACCAATTTTCTGTATATGTGAATGCTGAACCTTTCAATATGTAGTTTGTTAACACAAACAAGTAATAACCTGGCTAATGCAGTTAAATAAGTCCCTGCACTGAGGTTGGTCCTCACTCTGGCCAAGGCCATCTTATATTTGTGTGGCAGCTTGAATGCAAACTGAATGTGATATTCAGGTAGTTGGTCATGGATTTAAAGGTATTCTTACAACATATGTCTGGGCAGTGTGCCACCAATTATAAAAGGACTTTGTGGGCCATGTGCATTATGAAATATATATCTACACAATAATTAGAATAATGATACCAATGTGATTGGGAAAAAAGTTATCTGTACCTGAAAGGGAAGCTTAGAATAGCTTTGTTGATAAGTGATATACTTAAAGATCAATTGAAAAATGTTCTCCTCAACTATTTCTGCCTTGATAACAGTCTCAATTTCAAATTCTGCATATTTAAATGTAACTATGTGACAAACGTAAGTGTTTAAAGCAGCAATGTGCATTTTTATTTATTAAAATAATCAACATAATCAGCATCATGATAATAACTCCTCAACTAAGCTATTTATGACAAAATGTAAAAATTAGGAAGTTGATTTCAATACCTGATAATGAAATCTTAAAGACATACTTGAATGTAAGAACAAATGTAGAATTTCTTTAAATGGACAAAGTCCAAGAGTAGTCCAATATTTCCTAAACCCACCTGATTAAGCAAATCTTTTCATAGAATAGGCTCCTTGAAACTTTCTCTCAAATATTATTGGTTATATTAAATATCCCATGCTCAATATCAAAAAGAAATGGAGCTCTCTCCAGTCACGAAAATATACTGTTTTTGTTGCAGTAGGTCACTGTTGCTAGTAGGAGGAGGACAGCTTGAATTTTCCTGGTAAGGAATCCTCCCTTATGCCATTTAGCTTCTTCCATCTCCTCATTATCTCTCGTGCAATGTGTGGAAATAGCGATCTTAAGCCATTCAAATTGCAGATGACGCTTCTTCTTGGCAAGTTTTAGAATCCTTTCTTTGGCACGTAGGTCTGTTACTTGAAAGACCAGCATCAAACCACTCTGGCAGTATCACCAAGGTATACAGGTTTTGAGAATTACTATGAAAAACATCTGTGAGGAATAATTCTTTGAGGCTGTGGTGGAACAGCCTTAATAGCTTTGATGGCTGGCATGCAGAGAGTATCAGGCCAGCCTGGGCCACGGGTGGGACTTCCTGGTCACAAAGGGCAGTGATATGTTAACTAACATGAAGGCTTCAATAAGCTGCCAGGCAACTTTCTATGTTGTATTGGCTTTCGAGTTGTGTTTAGCTCACTCACCGCTTCCCATCCCCAGCCTGTTTTTATCTGCACTACTGTTTCTCGACTATCTTTCATCTTTACCTGCTATGCTGCCCTTTCTCTTTGAATTTCATTTTGGCTATGTCATGTGGTTGTGTGTTCTTCTTTTGCTTTTCTTGCTTAGAAAAGGCATGATACACTACCCATTCTTGAACTTACTTGCATCACTCGCACTTCGCTTAGGTTCAATATGTTCTGCCTTTCCAAAGATGGTGAGTATACCTGTTTCCCATTTACTTATTGTGAACGTTTTGTGCTTTTCATCAATACTACAATGCTGCATGTACTCTCCTTGATTTGTGAGTCATTCTGTTATCGGAGAGCCTCCATGTACACCTGTGCTGCAACAAGATATGAAGTATCTGAAAGAGCTGGGCTACAGAAGACCTAGGAATGTTGTGTGCATGTATGTGTCTCTCTCTCACAAGTCCCCAGCCCTTCCCCTCCAGTGTTTTGCTTTGTCTGACAAATCCTCCTTGGTACAGACGGAGCCACATTCTGGGAATTGAGGCAGGCTGCACTGGATAACATTCACAAAACATGGCACACTCCCACTCATATTATGCACAACTGTTTTATTACTCTTAATTATGTGCACATGTCCACATATACTGGATTGTCTTATTTATCAAGGTCTAATAAAACTCAGCTCTGGAAGTTACAATTCTGTAGTTGATAATCAAGGTAGTGATCGTACTGACCAAATGTGCTAACTTGTGAGTAACTGCAGCTTGCTGCTTTCTATCTCATTCTCCAGTCAAGAACAGTGCCCCCCTTCTACTAAGTGACTCTTTCTGTGAGCTCTTTTCTGATTGCCCTCTGCCCTTGTAATTGATTGTTCAATGTTTCTTAGAGCTGCCAGTTCTAGACAGTTTGTTTTCACACAGGCACCTGTTGGAAGACTGTTCTCTACATTTCCCTTAATACTTACTGTCCTGGGGATGAAGAAAGCAAAGCCAGTTTTTGTTTCCTTTATCTCTACTTTATCTCCTTAGTATCACCAATATTTGCTCCTTCTTGAGTACTTCTTCTTGCTTGAGTACTTCTCCTTCTTCTCTTCTTCTTCATATATAACCTTGTGTATGTAATACTATCATAGCCCCCCACACCAGGCTTTGGCTCCCAGTTCAATTCTTTAGTCCGGGCCTGACTTCAATATAGCCACTATGTTCATAAGCTGTCTGGAATTCGAAAAAGTTTTTGAGGCACTCTGTAGTTACTCTGTGATTCGTTCTGTTATACCAATTCAATCTTTGTAGGGTGCAAGTGGGTATCGCCCTCTGATCCTGGACGTGAATCATGTAAATCGTGTAGATGTGGCCCTGAGGTTCTGGGGCACGTGAGAAATAAAATAGAAAGGTGCATGCTTCTCGCAAAAATATGGGAATAAACAAATACATGACCATTCAACCATGTGTAGACATATTTAAGATGGTAGTCGAATGTCTACTTATGAAAAACTGAAAAAACTAATAAACTTTTGCGATTACTTTTAGCAAAGCACGAAGATGTCTTTACAAATAACAACTGAAGTCCAACCGTTCATTTATTGCTATATTTGACTGCTTTTCAGAATGATTCCCCTGATGAAGGGCACCGCCTCGAAATGCATTGGGATTCATAAAAAGATGACAGAAGTATTCTATGCATTTAAAAGAACATGACATATACGTGTGATGCAACACGACGTTCTAAATAAAATGAACTGAAGGATTTAACTGCTTGCTATCTGGTGTTTGAATTTTTATAACCTGTATTTATTTGTCAGAGGGTGGTCACCCTAGGGAGTACTTAGTGGGGACGTTGTTCTATTTTAGACAACACTGAACTTCGCATAAGCTGTCTGGCCCATTTCATTCTCTGATGTCAAATGTAGTCAGACCAGTCCACACTTACATAAAAATCAATAGTTTTAAAGATTTTTGCCCTGACTGCTTCTGCCTTTTTGCTAGCATACTCATTCTCTTCTGGCTCCAGACATCCCAGGCCATCTTCTATATACTTTCTCAATAAGACAAAGGGAAAAAGGAGACTCCACAAACGAAATGTCATAAAAAAGGGATTGAAAGCCGGTAAATTCCAACTGGGGCTCCTTCAGTAGGCAAACGTGAAGGCAATGTGAGAGAGAATATGTCTATTGGGTACAACGTCCAGATAAAGGCGTCATATATCTGTATATATTGGTCTGTTCAGGTGAGTGGGTTCAGGGAAATAGAGTAAAATGCTAATAATTGTTACCTATCATACAGATGGTCAAAAATGATGTCCAATATGGAGTAGCCGCATTGTAGTTAATTCTTTATTCCTATGAGTGTAAGCACAAAATAGGAATGCTCTGTGCCAAAAAGGATTTATCCACACATTCAATTCTTCCTTTTTGAATTAAAAGTCCTTTTTAATAAAGAAGAGCAAAAACATGTTCCACTCAAAATGTCTGGTAATTCACCCCTCTTGTGGCTTGGCTAAAAGGAGAAATCGAGTAGTGTTTTAACCTGGTTCTCATTTTTCAAAGATCGGCATTTGCCATAGGTTTGTGTAAGTTAGGTTGGAACCAGTTAATTGATATTGTTTCTCCTATTCTGTTTTCTGCATTTCATTTACTAACTGGAGATTGTTGGGTTCTACTATTAAAATGAGACACAGAGGAATTCAGTTATTTTTAATTTTTAACAAACAACTAAACTACAGGATGAAACGACACATTGATTCTGTATGTCAGCAAGTTTACACATTTTAGTATGCTAATGTGTAAATCTGCTGATCTAGATGGCACCTAATGTGTCAGTATTTTTGCAGCTCGCCAGAATTGATTCTGTTCTCTACTAGAAGCCATATTGCACTTTTTCAGGGACGGTTTTATGTGTTGTTATCTTCAGAGACTGCGGCTCATTCTAGATGAGGTTTAGCGTGTTTTTTTTTGACCCACTCAAACCTACTTAGACGTTTTACTGAAATCACTGGTGTTAATTTTATGACATTATTGTAATTAAACATTCATCAAGGGCTCCGATAACCGGTTTATTAACCTGTTGCTTAATGAAAGACTAAACCCTTTCTGTTAAGGGTTTACAGATAATGCTTATTTATTATCTATCCCATCTTCATTCCCTAGTGGAATTGGCCCTGGATATTACCAGGAGATAACATTCTTTGATTACTTATTTACCTTTGACGACAAAGTATTTTGCATCTGAGCCAAACTGGTCACTTGAGTGTAACTATCTCAGTCACTGACTATTGGAATTCAGACATCATCATGCACTCACATACCACATATCTAGCTTTTTACTCAGAGAAAAATCAAAAAGGCATTTGCTAGAGAAGTGTATGTTTGTGAAACACAATAACATGCTACATTACTCCAAGAATCCTGGCATTGTGGTACCTGGTATTTATTCAATAAAAGGAAACTCTAACCTAAACATGGTAATAACAATACTTACAAGTGACATAAGCTCTTGCTTACCTGAACCGGTCTATGGATATATTCTTCACAAATATCTCCTGGAAAGTTGGCTCAACCATTGAAAAAAGTACAGCCTTGTTGGACCTCTCAGCCTTAGGGTAGTCTTCCCCCCAACATTTTGCCTTCACCCCATCTATTTCTGCTGATCTAATTTTTGTTGGCCGTAGGACTCTAGCACTGGTTAGCAGTGGTAAAGTGCACACAGTGCTTGTGCTCTCTTCTA
The DNA here is from genome assembly GCA_963921515.1 of Calotriton arnoldi. NCBI lineage: Eukaryota > Metazoa > Chordata > Amphibia > Caudata > Salamandridae > Calotriton > Calotriton arnoldi. The sequence goes on from CAWUFW010001381.1 coordinate 2,689,890, forward strand.
CAAACATGGTTGAATTGGCTTACGCTCAACTGGCACATTTAATTTAAGTGTAAGTCAATAGTAAAGTGGTACTACATGTACCCAGGGCCTGCAAATTAAATGCTACTAGTGGGCCTGCACCACTTATTGTGATACCCACTAAAGTAGCCTTTTTAAACATGTCTCAGGCCTGCCATTGTAGCCTGTGTATGCAGTTTTAAACTGCCATATCGGCCTGACAAAATAAACCTTCTGCCAGACCCAAACCTTCCTTTTTAATGCATATAGGTCAAGCCCTTGGGTAGGCCCTGAACAGCTCAGAGGGCAGAGTGCAGTGTATTTAATAAGTTGGACATGTACTTTTATGTTTTACATTTCTGGGTAGTGAAAAGGCTAGCCTGGCTGATGAGGGGTGATACTCCAACACCTGTCCCAGGATGCATGTTTGCCGGTGGAGGGAGGACTTGGCCTGGCAGTTCGGGCTGGACTGTTCCCATGGGGAGCAAGGTCAAGACTGATTTGCATATGGCTGGGTCCAAACTGGGGTGGCATGGTGAGCAAAGCAAAGATGGATTTAATCCAGATCTGTGAGTGGGGGTGAATGTTTGACAACGTTCAGCATTCCATCCATCATCTTTTTGTGTACCTATCATACCTGCACTAACCCCGGGCGGAGACCTCTGCTCCGCCCGCGGAGTGTGCGGAGAACGCGGAGAAGGCAAATCTCCACACACTCCACAGCGGAGCGGAGTTGGCCAGCCCCTGCCGCCACCCCCCCATTATAAAAAGTAATTAAACATTATTAAAAAATAAATTTAAAACCACTTACCTGGCATGCGGTGTCCCGGGCTGCCCTCCTCCTCTTTTTCGCCGTCTCGCTAAGCCTTGTGAGAACTGCGCATGCGCGGGTGCGCGCGCATGCGCAGGTCTCACAAGGATTAGCGAGACGGTGAAGAAGAGGAGGAGGCCAGCCCGGGACGCCGCATGCCAGGTAAGTGGTTTTAAATTTATTTTTTAATAATGTTTAGTTACTTTTTATAATGGGGGTGGAGGCGGGTGTGCGTAGCGGAGTTCCACAGAGTTTGTTTTCAACTCCGTGGACCTCCGCGTAGCTCCGCTACGCACACTACGCCGGGGTAAACTTGCACATTCCAAAGGCTCTGCCTGAGCACTCTTACAACAGGGTTGCCACTAGTTTTTGTGTCCCCAGACAATCTGGGGCCAGAACAGGCAGGAAGGGGTTGCCTGATACCTCAGGGGGTAGAAACCTTCAGAACCTTCTCCTACTTCAAAGTGGGCACATGTATAAATATTACACCCTTCGATCCAAAGCTTCAGTACACATCTGGATAAGTGGAAGACTCAAAGGAAGAACAGCTTTGCTGTAAGACGGACTGCCACTCTGTTGCCCTGCTGTGCTGCCCTCCTGCTGAGTGAGAAGGACTGGACCCCCATCTTGACCCCAGGACCACCAGAGTAACTCCAAGCCCCTCATCAACAATATCCTTGATGATGACGCAGGACTCAGCATCGCAAGCCCAACAGCTTTTGCTGAACCATCCGGTGTGTGATACATTTCGGCGCAGGTCATCACATCGCAAGCCCCTCATCAACGGCATCCACAAAGATAACGATAACTGCCATGCTATGCATCTCCTTTCCAGGACCTTGCATAACCTCGGTTGCATGATGCATCATAAATGCAGGGCCTTGCAGCACTCCGCAACTAGGATTTACGGTGCTCTTGTTCAGCAGGCCTAACTTGGTCCCTCTAGCTGGCCCGCGCTACATGGCAGTTGGCCTGAACTTGTGACTTTGACCTGGTCCAGCAGGGCTTGGTAACCACAGTTGGCATTTCATAATTTGGTGCTATTTTCACCTAAAATGTTGAAACTGCATATCTATTTTTCTATATTGGTGTGAGATTTTTTTTTTGTTGTGTTTCACTTTATTACTGTGTGAAGTGCTGCATAAATACTTTATACATTGCCTCTAAGTTTAGTCCGACTACCTTTGGGCAAAGATACCAGAGGTTTAAGCACAGGTTAATTTGGGGTATGCTTGAGACTGCACCCTAACAGAGAATTGTGGTTGATGCTTGAGTAGGGTTTCACCCCCTCAACCATTAACCCAATTTCTTATAAGTTTGCATCAGCATAACTCACATTACAGCTCACAAATCATAATAATTTTAATTCCCTTAGACTAGATTGTGGCATGTTTAATAATGACAGCCTGCCTAACAAAAAGTAATCATCCCCATACTTATTTTTATATAAATCAAGGCACGAAACCAACTAAATACATTGCATATAACATAAAATATTACACGATAAATGCAATGAAAGCTGTCAAATGTTCACCATTAAAGTCAATGGGGGAAAACACAAATAGCAAAACGATAGTTGCAGGACGTGTTCTGCTGAACACTCTTGTGGTTGAGATTCTGCAGGTCCCTAGACCAATACTCGACAGTCCTTGCTTTGTTAGCTTGCCTAGGGAGTCCGGGTGCAGAGGTTACTTGGCTGTCCTTGATGCTGACGGGATCCGTGGGAGCTGTCAAAATTTCAGCACTTGGCAAAACCACTCATGGTAATGGAGTTACAATCTACCCTCTGAGAGCAGAGGCCTTTGGGGTCCTAGGACCTGGGTGTAACAGCTGGATTTCTTCTACCTGGCTCGGCCATTCCGGGTGCAGAGGTAGGTGGCAGCTGTCAATCACCGGGGCAGATCGAACCAAAGATGCTTTGCCACACACTCAATGACTCCAACTTCAGGATGCAGGGACACAGCAGCGGTGTCATTGCTGATATCAGTCACTGTCACTGTGAGTTGCTATCTGGCTGGAGATGTCACACAAGGCGTCGATCACCCGACTGGCAATCAGCAAGCCTTGGCTGCGGCAAATGTAGTCCTCGGGTACTTCGATGGCTGGAGCTTGACAGGAGTGGACTAGCAGCTTGAGACTTGGCGTGAGCTTAGCAATCACTACGGGCTTGCAGGACACAACTTCTCTTTGAACTCAATCTTGACAGGCACAGTGTGCCACAATTCTTGCGATGCAGCATGTTGATTCTTCTGCAGGTTGAAGGTGACTGGTTCCACCAGTCAGGGGAGTCTGCTTCGGCTTCTGGCATCCACTGAAATCCCTCTTGCTGTGAGCAATAAGCTTTTGCCATGTACACATGCTGACACATGGTTCCAGTATGTGGTCTCTTCAGGGCACTTAGGAGTCCTCTCTTTGCGCTGCGGCAGAGTCCAAAGTCCTTTTGCCATTGACACTGTCTTCTTTGTGACTCTTAACGGATTCCAAGTTAGAACTGAAGTTCTGGTGCCAGGGGAGACTCTTAAAGCCTAGTTTAGGGGGTGTTAAGGGTGTGAGGGACAGTCGCCTATGGGCTGCTGGTCTCTGCGGCTAACCCGCTCCTGTAGTGACAACAACCTGTGGGTGTACATTACTGTGCTACCCAGAATACTCTATTTCAGGGTCTTCCAAAATGGCAGGAACCTTCCTCAGCCGTACAGCCGTCCTAGCACACCCTAAAGGTGTGGCTAGGTTTTGGGGGGTATACACCTCCTGAAAAACAAATTTCCCCACCTGTCGGACTGGCCAGGGTGGGAAGAGCTTTGTCCTCGAGTGGGGACAAGGAATTACACATCAAGGGTGGTGAAAGCCTTTGAGATTCACCACCTTAATTACTGTAAACACTAGCCTTACTGGGAGTGTGGAGGTGTGACCTCCTTCCTGCCCAGGCCTTTGTCTCCATCCTGGGGAAGTGCCAGCATATCCCACCAGGGGGGCAGACTCTTGTCTTGGCCACAAATGGCTCAGGGAAGCCCGCCATAGCACTGGAGCTTTTGTATCCTAAGGGGTACCCACACTGGGTAGCACCCCTGTACATGCCAGCTCACTCTCGACATGAGAATCATGTTGGGGGTGAAAAAAGCACAGTGTTTGATACCAAAACAAAACAATTAAGTTGTTCCATAATGGAGCTGGCTATCTCGAGTTTTCTCAGTAGCCAGTCCATGTTACTCTATGGACCGCCGATCACTAACAGTAAAACCTTGCTTGTATGTAAGTAAGTAAGTAAGTATTTATTAACTGTACAATTAATTAAAATCATTACAGTAAGAAAAGCATAAAAAACGAGCGAATGAAGGAATGATCACATTAAAAATGTAGAGGCTGCCAATTAAAAAGTTTTTTTGTTTTTGTTTTTTTTTTCTTCAAATATTATATCCCCTCTCCACTGCAACCACTCGGGCTACCAGCACCGAGTCTTTATGACGAGTCCTTGCACAGAGTTTCTTAGACAGCTGCGTAGGCCTTAGTGGTTTTCTGCTTCGGCAGTCTATAGGTCGTTCTCCTTGGCCCTTCCATTTAGAGCCGTAGATGTTATGCAGTCTCTGTGGGACGAGTGAATAGGATCGGGGCTCTACCCTCATTTAAGGGAGTCTGCATTACCCCCTTATTTTGCCTCGCTGGTAGCCCTGGTTTGATTGTGTTCATTTACTGCCTTTAAGGCCATTCTAATCAAATGAACGAATTTCCCCAGTCTCGCCAAGGTCATCGTGGTTGTTCTAGAAAAGCACAAGGCTGATACTTCGCGGCATATCTTGATTCCCTTGGTGATACAGACTGGGCGAAGAAGTCATCGACGTTCGTTCCTGAGGGCGGGGCAGCAGCATAAAGGTGAAGCCAGGATTCCCTCGTGTAGGGGCACAGTCTGCAGCTTGTGATTTCCCCTTGCGAGCCCATGCGGGGTTAAAATCGGTGATTCCTAAAGTGCATAGTCTCATGGAGAGGATTTTGGTTCTGGCTTGTGGTGTCAGGGCGTCATTTAGGTAGGATTGTGCCTTGCCTACCATATAGGAGCCGTTCAGCGAGACCAAGTAGGGGCTATAGCGAAGAGATTTACGATCCAGGTCAAATGAGGTTTTGCGGACTTGTCTGTTTATGGCCTTTTTCCAGGCATTTAGTGGGATTTCAGGCAGTGGTATACTCTTTTCCTCGATCTTTAAAGTCTTAAATGCTTTGCCAAGGCTGGTGTGCCATACCGATCTTGGCCCCTCAAAGATGACTCTCAGTTGGTGTCTTAAGGAGTTTGTTGGGGCCCTTATAATCCTTAAGTATAGTTTTATGATCTCCCCTTGGCACATCAAGTCTGGCCTTACCAGGCCTAGCTCCAATCTTAGCCTCGACTTCCTTGCCAACCTTGGGATAGAAAAGACTGATTTATATGCTTTAGCTTGGGTTGCGATGAGGAGGACGTCCTGCGACCCCGGAAAAGCCTGGGGGCCATAACTAATGGCTGGCAGCAGTTTTGCTTTTAAGGCAGTTAATATTGGTCCTGCAGTGGGGCTTATCAAGTGTAAGCTCAGTTGCTTTAACAGGAATGTCACCTTGTTGGCCTTGGAAAACTGCTGCTTCAGGTGGACGTTTGCCTTGGCCCGTTCCGTAAGCCAAACCCCTAGGTAATTGTACTCTGCCACTGTACTGATTTGTAAGTCTCCCATTAGCCACTGTGCTTTCTTTTTCAGGTGGTAGCTCCCAAAAATGACGACCTTAGTTTTCCCTTGGTTAACTATAAGATTGTTATCTTTGTTAAATTGATTCAGTGCATTTAGGGCTCTCTGTAAGCCCACCCTCGTGTGGTCCATTAAGGCAGTGTCATCGGCATATTGTAGCACCGGCAGCCTCATGCTGCCTAATCTCGGTGCTACTAGGCTGGCGCCTTTCAGAGCGTCCCCCAAGTCCGCCGTATACATGTTAAAGAGGATAGGCGCCAACACACATCCTTGTTTCAGACCGTTGTTCGTTGTTATTTTTGGGGACACTGTGCTGGCGCTGGTTTTAACCCGTACCCAGGTGCCTTCGTATAGTGATCTAATTGCCTTCAATAGGTTTGGCGGGATGCCCCAATTTTCTAATTTCTGCCATAACCTATTTCGTACCACTTTATCGAAGGCTGTGCTGTAGTCGATGAAGCAGCAAAAGAGTGGAGGGTTTTCTTTTTTACTGCTTCCGTTGCTAGGTGCGCTAACGCCAGAATGTTGTCCATTGTCGATGACTGTGGTCTGAAGCCGGTCTGATGGCAGGGGATGATGCTTTTCCTTCGGCCCATGTCTCCAGGTCCTTCAATATGAGGCGGGCATAGGCCTTGGCTTCAAGGTCGAGTAGAGCGATAAGCCTATAGTTTGATGGCTTTAAACGATCCCCTTTTTTAAAAATTGGGACTAGTATGGAGCCCCTCCAGGAATCAGGGGTTTTTGCTGTCATTAAGGAGTGGTTGTACAGAGGAGTGAGGACGGTTGCCCAGAAATGGAGGGCCTTTTTAAAAACCGTGGCGGGTATCCCATTTGGCCCAGGGCCCCCGTCATTCTTCATGTTCTTGAGTATCTTGATGACCAATTGAGGGTTTATCTGAGCTGGCGGTGTGCATCGCGTCTCTGCCTGGACTCGCTGACCCTCAGGTAGGTTTCGGGGGCTAAGGGTCGTTTCTTCGATATTTGCCCTTGATTGGTGAGAATGGTCCACCCTGCGGTTGGGATCTTCAGTATTGCATATGTTTACGTGGGCGATTGAATAAAGCTGCTTTACGTGGGCCAGCCAGTCTTGCTCTGCCACACCGTTTTCTTTTTGAACTCCTCTGCTACTTAGCCGGTTTATGTGTCTCCATAATCCTGGCAAGTTTTTCTGTTTAAGCAGGGAGAAAACTTTAATCCATTCCCTCTCTATGTGAGCTTTTTTGTGTTCCCACCATTTCTTTCTTAGGGCTGCCCTCAATGATGCAATCGGTTTCCCATCTATTTGTCTGCCCCCTCTTTTCTTTATTGCAAGTGCCTTACGCAAAGGCATTTGGTATCGCGTATGTCCTTGGTTGGGCGAATGCTTCCAGCTGTTGATTTCTTTTTGGAGCTTGAGCATTGTGGCTGGGGATCGCCCAAGCTCATTTGTATCTCCTCAACTATGGTCTCCCAGTTTTTTATTGGTGAATGCGACATTGCTAGGATCTCCTCCTGTTTTAGGTCCAGCGAGTTTTAAAGCTTCACTCCCGTCTTATCTGTCCATCTAATTCTCCTTAAGAGGCTATGATTTTCATCCCCTCTGGACTCTCCGATAGCTTGGAACTTGAAGGCTGATGGAACTTCCAGCATGAACACTGCTATTAATGGCCTGTGATCGCTTTCCGACCTTGCTTGTATGGATGTACATATATATCCGCACCTTTAATATAATGCACCCTACCTCCTGGGCTTAGGAGGACAACCTTAAGAGTGACTTACTTACATTAAGGCAGCGGTGTGGCTCTGCAGAACGTGGTGTGTGTAGAGTCACTCTTGAGCAGACAGACTGCTCATGCAGGGCTGCAATGGCAGACCCGCAGACATGCTTTTACTTGGGCCACTCAGTGTGGCACAATAAAGAGCTGCAGCCCTGGTGACCCCTCTTGTAGCCCTTGCCCGGGGTACCCCTTGTACCATCTACTATGGACTTATAATGAGTGATAAGTGCTTGCCAATTGGGTGTATCAATTCAGCAATTACAGTTTAAGGGAAAAAGCACTGGCACTGGGGCCTGGCTGGCAGGTCCCAGCGCACTTCCAAATCTATATAGACAACATCTAGAACAAAAGGTGGGGTGACCATGACAAAAAGGGCACTTACTAACACTACAGCTCTGTCTTCCTCTTAGAATCTTGATAACCATCCACTTCGTCTCACTTTATTTATTATTCTGTAAAAACAAAAGTGCTTTGGAGATTGCAACCCCCTCCAAAAACTGCAAAGGAAAGATTTTTGCTTCAGCTTCTAAAGCCAATTATATTAAGTGATGACTCCATCTCTTGTTAACATGGCTAAATGATTCTGAAACACATTTGGGATTATGGCTAGGTACATAGAGATGCAGTGATCACTATAATGGGTAAAGGCACTAAACACTTATAGATTTCAAACACAATTGATTCTAAGAGTAATGGATAGACCATTAATTTATTGTATGTTCATCTAAATTGTATAGCCGTCCAAGGAACGCTTCAACACACTGTGCACATTTCAAACCATCAATAGACAGTACTGTAACATACAGTGTTTCAATTTAACAAAATGCTAAGCACTGATGTGTGATGGGGATGTAAAGAAAGGCTGGCCATAAAAGAAAGGTACTGCAGTGGTTGCTTAATAAAGGTATACCATCAAATGTATATATATACATATGCAAAATATAATGCCAATTTTGCTATCTGCATAATGCTTGATATGGCCATAAAGCTTCTCAGAGACTCAGAAAAGACCAGGTGGGACAGAGTGAAGAGGCAGGGAGTTGCCAACTGACACCATAATGAACTCCTCAGCACAGGAGAGTGACTTAGGTGTAGAGTAAGGTAAAGAGTAAGGAAACATTGAGCCATAGGCTGTTAACAATGAACCATGGATCACAGCAAGCTGGCATGCCATGGCAATAGGGTGGGGAGCAGTGTGGAGCTCCAGTGGCTCTAAGTACACTGTGTACGACTGCAATACTGCCATGGTCAGGGGGATACACAGCAGAATGCACCACCACAGCCCAAGGTGCTGCTAGGACCACATATCAGCTATTATGCAAAAGAGTGGTGCATAACGAAGTTGGTGTAGTACTCAGTTCAGAATAAACTTGGCAGGAGATTTCAAGCAGGTTACAGGGTGAAGAGTAGAGTCTTGCTGCTGAGTGGTGCATAATTTGCTGTTAGAATAGTGTGAGAAATTGGGTTGTTGGTTGACTGGGCTGTGAGCCCTGGTCAAGCAGCAACCCCAATCATTGTCAGGGTAAGGCACAAGCCAACAATAAATTAATCTGTGCTCAACCCTCTGGTAGGTTGTCACAGAGCAGTCAGGCTAAAATTAGAGGCAATGTGTAAAGTATTTGTGCAACACTTCAATCAGTAGTAAAATGAAAAACACCACACAAAAAGGATCCCACACCACATTAAGAAAATATAGTAAAATGAAACAAGACCAAAACAACAAAAATCTAATCAGTAGAACCGGAGTTATTCATTTTTTAAGATTTTAGAGAAACTAGCACCAAAAAACACAAAAAGCCAATGAGGGACATCTGCTCGCGCTGGACCTGGTCAAAACCGCACTTTCGGGCCGACCGCAATGGAGCGCAGGTTGGGTACAGTCACCAGGTTGGGCCCACTGAAGTTTACCTTCTCAAATCCATGACAAGAGTCCCGTTCGGGATGGAGGGGACCGCGAGGAGCAGGGAGAGCATTGCGGGAGGTTGTCAGCATAGCACAGCATCACAGACGATGTTGTTTGAGCTTCGCTTTGGTTGTTTCCTGGTAGTGGTTGATGCTGTAGCATACATATGCTGCTGCCGCAGCTTCACGTAGAATCTCAGTGCAAGAGGTGAGGTCTCAATGAGAATGGGCCTATTTGCGGTTGCAAAGAGCTCAAAAGCTTGAATACAGCTCTCCTGACCAACAGCAAGGGTCCATGACCTGAAGGGCACCCTTTGAGGGTCAGGAAATCACTGCAGCTGGGCCAGGAGGCTGGTGCAGAATGTTAGGGAGCCTTTTATGTCCCTGAGGCTCAGATCAGGAGTCTGGGGTCTGGGTTCAAGGGTGTAGTTTCCGGTCCAGTTCTCACCCAGGCAATAGGGCAGCAGGCAGCAGGTCAGCACAGCAGGACAGCAGTTTCTTCTAAGCAGCAGTACAGCAGAGTGGCAGTCCTTTCAAGCAGTACAGCATTCCTTCATCCTGGCAAAGTATCCACAGGTACAGAAGTGTACTAAAGAGTTGGTGTCTGAGGTCCAGTATTTATACCCAGTTGTGCCTTTGAACTGGGTAGAAGTTTATAGTGGCAAGCCTTTGAAGTGCAGAGGTGCCCTGCCTTTTTGGCCCTGGCTCCAAACTAACTATAGGGGTATGCAGCCCTTTGTGTGGAAACAAGACACAGCCTATTAATGTGTAAGTGGGACTGGGCCCAGCTCCTACCTCCCATCCTGCCAGTGATGGCCCATTCAGTCTCACTTAAGCTCCCTAATGTGTCTGACTGTCTAGAAGGAATACACAAAGCTCAACTGTCAACTGCACCCAATTAAGTGACCCAGAGACAAGATGCAGACAACAAATGGCTACGGCAAGAAAATGCCAACTTTCTAAAAGTGGCATTTCCAAAATTGTAATGCAAAATCCGACTTCCCCATAAGTTAGGATTTTTCATTACAATTTCAGAGACACCAAACATGAAGAGGTTATCTGTTCCCATTTGGAGATTATACTTATAGAATGTAATTTGGTAACTCCATTATTATCCTATGGTAGGCCTTGCAGTAGTGAAAAATGAATGTAGGGGGGTTTCACTGCAAGGATATGAAAAGCTCAAAAGCACACGTCCTACTTTTTTTAATACATTTCACCCTGCCCTCTGAGCTGTCCAGGGCCTACCCTAGGTTAACACATATATGTATAAAAAAGGTTTGGTCCTGACAAAAGGTTTACTTTGCCAGGTCGAAATGGCAGTCTAAAACTGCACACACGCAGGGTGCAAATGCAGGGTCTGAGACATGTTTAACGTGCTACCTAAGTGGGTGCCACAATAAGTGCTGCAGGCCCACTAGTAGCATTTCATTTACAGGCTTTGTGCACACGTAGTGCCACTTTACTAGGTACTTGCAAGCCAAGTAAATAGGTCAGTTGGTTATAAGCCAATCTAACATGGTTTAAGGAGAGAGCATAAGCACTTTAGCACTGGTTAGCGGTGATAAACTGTGCAGAGTCCTAAGGCCAAGAAAAATTAATTCAGTAAAAAGGGAGGAGTGAAGGCAAAAAGTCTGGGGGTGATCCTGCAGAAAGGGCCAATTCCAACAGATAGCGATCCAGGTAAGGAAACTCTATGCGGATTTGAGACACCATGAGGTAATGTGACGTTTCACAATTAGATTTGGTTTTCATTTGTGTTCCCTGCCCCTGGTTGCAACTGTTACATTTTACAGTAGCTTGTGGGCACCATGTTATTATAGGGGTGATGGTGACATGTTTAAGTCACACCCAGGTTAAGAAAAATGTGTGCAACACAATTCTGCAGAGAGGCTATAGAGTGGTTGTAAAATAAAATGAAGGAAGAACTTAGGATGCATTTTAGTGAATGTTCAGGTGTGCGGGTCTGGTTCATTGAAAACTGCTTTTCTGTTGCTAAGTTCAAGGGTCCCTATTGGGCTGTTATTTAATTCCCATTCTTCAAGATTGTGTCCCTTTGAGCAATCAAGTACTGAAATCTGTTACATTTACTAAAACCGGAGTTTAACCTAGTATTTACCATTGGTCACAGCCAAACTTGTCTCTACAGCGAGTACGAGCTTATGTCTCTGTAGATTGTTCTCAAATTGACATAAGTGCTAGAGGAAACAGAGTGAAAGTGACAGCACTGCATCCTGTACTAACAACCCCCTATTCTGAGACCCTTCTCTGTTCAGGAGTAGAAAAATTAAAACCTTTTGGAGGCTACTTACTTTACTGCAGTCTGGGTTCTGAAACTAATTCTAGTGCTGATATTGCAGAGGTAATGGTAGAGTCCATGGAAGCATCATCTGGAGAAGGCTCAAGAGGATCTGTCACTTAATAATGACATTTGGCACCCCACCAGCCTGTTGCCCACCTCTCATGTCAGGTTAGGGATAAGACCAATTAATACGTTGTTACTCCAATGACAGTGAAAGCTAATATGTTGATAGATGTAGTGAGAGATAAGTAATCAAATTTATATGGCAGGGGATGGATTCAAGTTTCAATGATATTCTCTGTTATGAATGACTCAGGCCTCCCACCACCTTTTCCAACTAGTCAGCACCTCCCCAGAGTGTAAACTAGCCTGTGTTGCGAATTATGAATATTATTAGGCAGAGAACTACAAAATGAAGTCAGTTCTGATAATAGCAGGAGTATAGCAAGCTCATTCACTGGTCTAACTGACTTGTATGGCCCATGCATTTCCCAGAGTCCAGCCTCCCTTTGTAGCATCTTCCAGAACCCCCAGAGAAGGTGGGTGCTGGAATCAAGGAATTCACAATGGGAATCATTTCTAAATACAAGTTGCTAAATGTGAGGCAAATGCAAAATCTGTCAGCCTGACCCAATACTGCACACACTTCTGGAGTCCCCTGAATTGTGATTGTAGTCACCATGGAGAAAGCTTTTAACAGGATCAACTGTGACTAATTAATGATGATGTTTAGGGTTTGATTTTTCCTTATATTCTTTGTGAATGCCTTGGCAGCCTTATATCATGCTGCAACTGCCAAGATATGCATTAAATCCACACTTCTGGACCCTTTCTGTGTTATGTGTATGTGGCTGGTAGCGCCATTATCACATCTATCCTTTAATGTGTGTTTGGAGGCTAAGTCAGATCTCAAATATACATCCTTTTGAGTTTGATGAGACTAGCCACAGGATAAAGCTGTACACAGATGACCCAGAAGAAATTCATGGACCACCAATTTTCACAGTGTTATGATATTCTGAGGGAAGCTGGACCACTGAAAATGGCTGGAATATTTCTGTCATTATTAAATAGACAAGAGGGTTAGCTCTTAGACAAGAGTATTGGAGAGAGCATGCTAATTGGCTGGGAAAGGGCTCAGGGCTGCCAATTAAATCGCAACTGTTGGTCTCCATTCTCCTAGGCCATTACACTCCTAAAATGGAATGCTATCAGACAGGTGGAAAATCTTGTGCTATCTGACCTAGATGTGGAGTGGGGTAATGAACATTGCAAAATTAGATTGCACATAGTTCAAAGAGCACAGGTTCACCAAGGATACATGAATGGAAAGACAGGTTACAACTCATGATTGACACAGAGATTCTCATAAACAAGGGGCTACAATCAGGATGAGCTAACAAGTGGAGATATTTGAATAATCATTTAGAATGCTGTGGTGGGTTGCCTGAGAGGCTCTTTTGCACAGACTAATGTACATCTTTATGAAGCTGTGACTGAAGATAACTCTCTTTCTAAATCATGTGCAGGTCATCCAGGTAGGCTGAGCAGCCTCTGTGAAGTGTAAGGTTGATTACCTTTGGTATTTTGTTTTAGGATTAAAAGCTGAACTAATTCCATAAGCGTTGCTATGTAGAATAACCATGCAGTCCAATAATCAGATGGAGCTGGCTAGTGGACTCTCTATTATGAGAAGTAAAAATAATATATTTTGTAGCAAACATAGATGTTACTTTAGTATTTAACTCTCGTTACCTTCTAGGAGGCACTGTTGAGATCTTTCACATATTGCTTTCAGCATGAGTAAATCTACCTCCTGCCCTGTTCTTCAGCTGGTTGATACCATGCGTATGTGAGGATGAAACTCTCAAGGACTGGACATGAAGTAGGTCTGTCAATTGCCCTTCAACATTGCCAAAGGAAAGGGCGAATCCTCCCAGTACCCTTGTGCCAACCTGCACGGAATACAATATATGAAAAATTAGAGCAGTCTCCTTTGGGGGATCAAAACTAGGAAAAAACCTCCTTAGGATATCAAGCAAGGGAGAAAAGATCACAGCAAAAAAATCAGGGAAAGAATCCATTGCAATGAATCTTGCCATTTGAAATGGTGTCTTTTATTTGCCAAAACAGGACTTCATAGGAAGAGACTTCGTCACATTTTAGCTTGGGAACTTCCATTCACTCATCTAACATGGGGTTTTATCCATTGGGAGTTATTGGAATTTCCCAAGCCAAGATGGGGCAGTCTCTTCCCATGAAGTTTCTAATCTAATGTATCAGGTTTATGCTGATAATAAACCATACTTTTACAAACTCATTGTGTATGAAAATTATTTGAGTTCAAATGAGATCGGTTCGAATCATTGTTTTCCAAGTAACTAAATACCCAGGTTCACACAGAAGTATTGGTTGCTCTCGCTCTCTCTGACCAGCTCTCGGTTTTTTGAAGTCCCAAGCCCCTTTCTCGTTGGTAGACCTCTCTCAGGCTAATTCTCAGGCTAAAGCCATCCAACAAACATCACCCCTCCAACTCACTCTGAAGGAGACACGGGGACAGAGGGCATCAATTTTAAACACCATCTACTATATGACTGAAAGGGTGAAACATACTAACTCTAGAATCATGCTGGTACACCACTGATCAGATACCAGCAAACTCCATCACTATCACTCAGGCACACGCTGTGGACACTGGTCTGTCATCTCGAACACAATGCCATCCTTGTCCATGAATGAGTCCCCCATTAAACTCAGAATGAAAGAGGTACTCCCACAATTGAATAAAAAACGAGACACGATTTTTACACACACTTCCCTTTAGAAAAGGTTTCTTCCAAGGCTTTATTTACACATTTCGTAATTTCCTCTCCCTATCTTGACCAGACCTATGTTTAGAAGTTAAGTTTCTGGTGGACATAATGTTAAGGGCTGAAGAGAACAGCAGTATTAAAGAATGGAAAAATGGTACGGCTGCTCTGTAGGAGTCTAGGGAAGGAGTGGTTATGGGAAGAGATAGGAAGGGTAGCATGGAGAAGCTGAAATCCGGATCTAACTTTCAACTGTTATGGCTGAAATGATTTGAACTATGCCAGTGTGGTGGAGCAAAGTGAGAGGGTTGCTGAAATGCACTGTGAGAGTGTTTAGGTGGGAAATTGCTTTTTTTGTGTGTCAGGGAAAACAAATGGCGACTTGGGAAGATGGGTAAAATAGAAAGGAGAGTTCTGTCACAGAGGACAAGAGAGGAAACCACTAGGGAGGCGGTGAATTTTGAGGTGTGCCAATAATCTGTGATTCTGTCAGAGAGCAGAGTGCGAGGGCAAATTGAATTCCAGCTTCAGGGAGTGTGGGCCAGTGGAAATTGTGAAATGGGATCAGGAGAAATTTATGTGTGTGCTGGTGATTTGTGGTCTATACTTAGCCTTTTATTATGAAGAGCCCATAATAATCCCTGGAAATTACTCTCCTCGGAATTCCTTCTAACGTATTTCTGGTTATTTCTGAAGAGGACACGAATTATACATTTTTGGGAAATAATTTGCAGAAAACTGAGTTATTATGCTGACTCTCCCAATCTTCCTGGTATTCCACTGCGAGACTTAACCTGCTTAAATAAACTAAAATCTCCATGGTGAATAACGCTCACCAGCGATGTTCTCAATAAACATTGGGGCATATTAGCAAGGAATAGCGATATTTATCGCTAAACGCGCTTAGCGCGAATCCTGTTAACGCCGCCTATCGCTGGAAAATATCGCTGAGATAACACCCTATTAGTAAGGTTTATCTCCATAGCGATAATATTTCCAGCGATAGCGGCAAAATGCGAGAATATCGCTGGAAAACCAGCGATATTCTTGCATGTAACGCTAAGGTGGATTCAGCATTAGAATCCACCTCCTATACCTTAAACAGGTAAGTCATAGTCAGTAGCAGGTGTTAAAATCTAGCGATAAACGCGCTTAGCACGATTTATTTTATCGCTTCGCCTGCCTTGATAATAGGGGTTAGTGGTGTTAGCGACTGTTTACAGTCGCTTTTAGTGAGGAACGCCTACCTTGCATGTCATTAGCGATAAATATCGCTGACATGCAAGGCGATGTAATTCCCGGCCTCTAACGCCTGGAAGCTGTCGCTAACGCCTGTTAGCGACAGCTTGCTAATAGGACGTTAAAAATATCGCCGATTTAGCGGCAAAAAGTGCCGCTAAATCGGCGATAAAGCCCTTGATAATATGCCCCTAATATTCATGATGGGCACAGTGCCTTCCCTTACTGGGGCCTTCAGAATTAACGGATGCTTCTGTGTCTCACAATGCCTCATTTGACTTAGTTGGGCTGGTTTTAATTAAGGGATCAGTGAGAAATGCTGAGTGATACAAATTAAAGGCAACATAGATTAGCTTTGCATGTCGGCAGAGTTTATGGAATAGTTGCACAAGCACGTGTTCTTTACGGTGTAGTGATCAGTTTCATTGGGATCTCATACATGTCTAGTTCGTAAGGTTCTGAGTAAACTGTGTCATATAGAATTGCTTGTTTGTTGACTATATATATGAAAGGGCAGCTGATGGGACAATGTTTATCATTTATTAAGGAGGTGCAGATTAGGAAATGGGGCAAATGAGGTTGTGCATAAATTGTTTGGAGTTGTGTGGTTTGTTTGGGTTCACAAAAGAAGCAAGCAGTGTATATGCATACATATGTAAAGAGCTTAGAGGTGGGTACTGGTAGTTTTGGTAGATTTTTGGTTTGGTAAGGTGTTAGTGATGGTTGAAGGATATCTGCATTTTTGTAGGTGATTGACCTTTATACGTTTGTATTTTTCTTCACTTGGTTGTAAAGTTTTTTAAAGGAATGGATGCAACATAAATATTTATTTCTAATTCTGTTTGTGGAGTAGGTCACATCAAATATATTGTCCACACAAATTTACACTATACATTTAATGCAGTCCCTACTAAATATCACAATAAGGAAATGTTCAAGGTAAACCAAAAACATCCAGTAAAGTAGAATAGTCATTTAATGCATCCATTGTGGATATCTCCATGCAATCCTGAAGTCCAAGTTCGAAACCTAGCCAGTCCTCGCCAGCCTTTTATCCTGCGTGGGTGAGAAATGAAAACAATTTTGGTAGTTTATAATAATACCTATTACCTGACATTTAGAGACAATTTCGTGTGTTGTGTACAATACATAAGCACAGTAATTACTACTATTACACTGAACACTAACATTAACCCTTAAAAAAGGAAAAAGACAAAAATGGAGCAGGAAAGCAATTCCAGACTTGTAAAGAAGCAAACATATTGCTTAATTGTGCAACAGGGATGCTTATTTACAATTCTGCCACTAGTCATTCCCAATTCAACTTTTGGTTTATGTATAACATGTAGCAGTAATGCATATTGGTCGCAAGCAACATATATGTAGAATTTTGTAAGAAAGAGAGAAGCAAAGAAGAAGGAAATAAATAAATAGATGTAAAGAGAGAAGAAAAGACCAAATGGATATAAAGAAAGGAAGAAAGAAACAAATAGAATGAAAGAAAGAGAGAAGGAAGAGAAGGAAAGAGTGAAGGAAAGAAAGGGGAGGAAAGAGAAGGAAATTAAGACAGAAGGAAAGAGAAAGAAAGAGAGAAGAAAGGAAGGAAATAAGGAAATAAGGAATGGAAGAAGGCGAGAATGAAAGAAGGTAAGGGAAAGAAAGAAAGAAGAAAGAGAAAGGAAGAAAGAAAGAGAAAAACAAACAGAGAGAAAGAAAGAATTAAAAGAAAAGAAGGAAAGAAAGAAAGAAAGAAAGAAGGTCCAAAAAAGAAAGAAGGAAAGAAAAAAGAAAGAAAGAGAAAAAGGGAAGAATGAAAGCAAGACAGAGAAAAAGGGAAGGAAAGTGAGAAAGAGAGAAGAAAAGAGCGAAGGAAAGAAGGAAAGAAAAACAAATGAATGAAGGCAAATATGAAAGAAGTCAAGAATGAAAGAAGGAAAGAGAAAGAAAGAAAATGAATGAATGACGGAAATAAATAATGAAAAAGAAAGATAGAAGGAAGGAAAGAAAGAAAGAAGTAAGGAAAGAAATTAGGAAAGAAGGGAGGAAAAATGATGTGTGACAGCTCTTAGCCTGTTGCACTGTTTCAATTTGTGAACAGGACAGTAGGACAAATATAAGCTGTCACTACCCTCCTTCACTCTCATGTTTGTGACTATAAAGAACAACCCTGAAAGTGTAAAGCCCTCACCATACCTCTTCACAAATGTGAATAGTGCAGTAGGGCAGCTATTATTCACAAAGTGGGCCTGGGCTGTGTTCCCCATCTGACATTTAGAAAAGGCAGGGCTTAAAATGTATTCCTCATGCCCTTGGACAAGGTGTGGGATGGCAGAATTCCCGCAGACTTGGGCAGGAAGTTGAGGGGGTTAAGTAAATACCAGCCCCCACCACTTGGAAAGGAGAAAAATTAGCCATTTATTGTTTCCTCACTCATCTTTAACCAAGGGAGGGGTGGAACAAATCTTGACACCTTGCATGCTTGAGCAAGTTGGAGGTTGTGCAAAGCATCCCAGCCACACTTGGACATGCTAGCATGTGTTAAGGGCAGTTGGACTGCTATGAGTGGTCCTTTTCATTTTTGTAACCCTTCACATATGTTTTAAGGTGAGGGAAGGTTAAGACTCTTTAACCTCCCCTTGCTGGCATTGAGGACGGCAGACAATTTTCAACTAAGTTGGAATGTCATCAAAAGCGGTGTGTTTTTGCAATGAAATCACAGAAATTGTAATTTTTTTCATAGTGGCCTTACTGTCCATGCCTGTTGCAATAGGTAGTCAGTGTAATCATTTAAGCAGTCTTAACTCCCTTCCCCACTTTGCCGAAGGGTGTAGAGTTCATTTAATTCTTATTTCTTGGAAAGCTGCAATTTTAAGAAGGCAGCCTTTCGTAGCTGACTGTCCCAAAATAAGATGTGATGAAAAAAATATATAACTGATAACATATGTGATATGGTCACCTCAAGGGTGATGAAGAATCATATTTTACGCTTATTGAATATATATATATATATATATATATGTATATATATATATATATATATATATATATTCCATTCGATATCTGCAATCCCAGCACAGTAAGAATTCACTGGCCAAAGCACCACAACGCGTCAACCCATGACCAAGCAGTGCTGTAACTCCGAAACGCATTGGGGGATTATCTGTTGCCAGTGTCGAAATAAACGTGCTGTTACAACTACCAAGTGGCGGTACTGTGGTGCTTTGGCCAGTTGTAAGAAAGTGGCTCTGTATACACTGTTCCCAAATAGGTACAGTGTGCACAGAGTCCACAGTCTCCAGTGGCTTGGCAGAGGCTACAGTTAGATATAACCTTACTCTCTAAAAGTGGTAGCTTGGTCGAGCAGTAAGGCAGTATCAGAGGACAGTGTAAAGCATTTGTTGTACACACTCAATCAGCAAATGAAGTCACACACTCAAGAACTGAACTCTAGGCCAATGATTTTGTATATAAAAAAATATATATATACTGTTTTATTTTAGAACTAAGGAAGCTTGATGCAGGTAAGCATGTAAAATACTTTTCAATTACAGAAGACTGTGATAGATACTTTTTAAAAGACAGTTGTACTTTGCACTTTTTAGTGTTTTACAGGAGCTGTAAAAGAATACAGCACAATTGCAGGAAACTCAATACATTGATCTCAAAGGACTGTTTCAGGTAAAATGCATTTAAATTACTTTTGGATTACTTTTTATAACACAGTATTGGATCAGGGATTCGGCACTGGGGTAGGACCTGAAAACAGTTAAGTAAAATCGTTTTGGTTAAATGTATGATTTTTAAGCAATATTATACTGTTTTAAAAGTGAGCACTTAACAATATTTTCCCACAGAATCACCAATGTTATCCTATGGAAGGAATTACAAGTTACAGGTAAAGTACGTTGCGATTATTTTTACAACTCAAGTAATGGATCATGGATTCATCACTGGGACAGTACCTGCAAACAGTTGGAAAAATTCGGGTTAGTTATTCGTGCGATTTTTAAGGAATTTCCTTAGATTTGAAAAGTGGACACTTCGAAACTTTTCCGGTGAAAATGTCTCAATGTTATTCAATGGCGAAAAGCAAAGTATCGGTTTTGAATGAGATAATCGGTCTTGTTCGGATCAGTGCTGGAGTCTTTTCTCCAGCACTGGGGTCTCTCCTGGAATCAGGTGAGAATTTTCGGATTCGGACTTAGGTTGATTTTTAAGGAATATTTTGAAGATTCAAAATTGGGCACTTCGAAGAAATTCTGAGTATAGCCAGCCAATGTTACCCTATGGAGGAATTGTGAATGGACGGTTTTAGGGTAAGTACTCGACTGGCGGGATTGAGCTTCTGGGGTAAGACTCAGGGGTCTCCCAGGGTCAGGTTGATGCTGTAGCTGCACTCTCAGCGGCACTGGGGCGGCCGAGTGCAGAGGGCTTGTGGGTCGTCGGGCGCCCAATGGTTTCCTATGGAAGAACTGCCTGACGAACAAACACTGCAAGCTCGGGGACGGAGATTCTTCAGGTGCGACCACCACTTCGAGAGGTAAGTTGGGAAGGTAGAGGAAGGGTAGGCACCCAGGAGTTGGGCACAGGGGGCCGTGGGGCGCCGGGTGCAGGGGTGTCTTTTGGTGTCGGAAATCTCACTCTCTGATGGTCGCGGTAGGAGGGGTCCCTTGTTCTGAGGCTGCAGGCGTCGTCAGGGTCGTCGAGGTGGGTCCATGGGTGCTGGATACTGGGTCCCAGTCACCGGGGGGACGTCCTCGTGGATATTGGTTCACCTCAGCTCGGGCCAGGGTCGGCGGGTGCAGAGAGGTGTGGATTCGCGGTTCCGGGCCAGGGCCTGGTCTTGTAGTTTTCTTTAAGCAGTACCACTGCTCGTGGGAGTCCCTGTCTTGAAGTCTGTGGCAAGGCAGTCAGGTCCTCTGGGTTTGGCGAGGTTGCTGACCACAAGGGAAGCCAGGGTTTCGCAGGAGCATGTTCAGAGGTCGACAGGCCGGTAGGGCTGGGGCCAAGTCAGTTGTCGTCGCCTCTTTGTTAGCAGCTGCACGGCTGGTCTTCTTTCTTCTTTTCTTCTTGGGATCTCCGGAAGGAAGGTTCAGGGTGCCCCTAAATACTAAATTTAGGGGCGGTTACAGGTAGGTAAGGGCAGGGACCAATGGGTGCCTTCCCTGGGGTGGGTACCCCCCCTATTCTGCCACTCTCCAGTGGGAGGGGTCAGGAACCTGTCTCTGGTTGGCCAGGTCACCCCATCCTCAAGATGGCAGGGACTCGAGTTTGTGCTTCACCTCGCCTCCCCCACCTTAGGGGTGGAGTTGGCAGAGGTGGGCACAACCCACTTCCTTGCTCTGGTTTCCACGCCGGTTCTCCCGCCAAGAGTGGGGGGTAGAACCAGTGGGGACCAGTTGCTGGGCGCAGCAAATGGCCTGGGGAAGCTCAAAAGGCGGCAGGCCTTTAAAGCTTCCCCTGCCCATCCTGGGGGAGGAGGCTTTGGCACCTCGCCCCAGGATGTGCATTGTTTCAGGCCCCCGAGAACAGAGGCTCTCGACCCAGGGGTCCAGAAACATGTCTGGTGGTGGCAGCCTGGGCAGCCACTCAGTCCGGACACTGGGGGTCGGGTTGGTTTCAGGGGGCATCTCTAAGATGCCCTCTGGAGTACATTTTACATTAAATCCCACACTGGCATCAGTGTGGGTTTAATGTGCTGAGAAGTTTGATACCAAACTTCTCAGTCTTCAGTGCAGCCATCATGGTGCTGTGGAGTTTGTAATGACGACCTCCCAGCACCATATACTCTTAATGGCAGCACTGCACTTACAATGCCCAAGAATGGACTTGGGCACTGTAGGGGTACAGGGCTCATGCACCGGTACCCACACCACTGGCATAGGACACCCAGCTAGGGGGGTGACTGATGTAGGCCAGGGCAGTGGTTTTGCTGGCATGGCACACAGGGATGTGTGCCATGGCGACTCTTCACTTTTGCTCTGCACCAAAACACGCAGCCTGCAAAGGCAGTGTGTGTGTGTAAAGGTACAGGGTTCCTAAGGGTGGCACAATAAGTGCTGCAGCCCTTAGGGGCCTTCCCTGGTCACAGTGCCCTGGGTACCTGTGGTACCATTTACCAGGGACTTAACCTGTGGCCAGGGTTGCCAATTGGGTTTAGGCATCAATGCAGTTTTAGGGAAGGAACACAGGCCCTGGGTACCTGATTGGCAGGAGCCCAGGGCACACTCAGTCGAAGCACATCAGCAATTCAGCAAAAAGTGGGGGCACACCATGTAAGAAAGATGGCACTTTCTCACACAACCCCCCCCCCCAAACGAAAGATGATGAGACTAACCTTTCCCTATGGAGTCTTCATTGTCTAAGTGGAAGAACCTGGAAAGGCCATCTGCATTGGCATGGGCAGTGCCAGGTCTGTGTTCCACTTCAAAGTCCATTCCCTGTAGGGAGATGGAGCACCTCAACAGTTTAGGATTTTCCCCTTTCATTTGCATTAGCCATCTGAGGGGTCTGTGGTCAGTTTGAACTAGGAAGTGAGTCCCAAACAGGTAGGGCCTCACCTTCTTCATGGACCAGACCACAGCAAAGGCCTCCCTCTCAATGGCACTCCAACGCTGCTCCCTGGGGAGAAGCCTCCTGCTTATAAAAGCAACAGGTTGGTCCTGGCCTTCATCATTGGTCTGGGATAGGACCGCTCCTATCCCTAGCTCAGAGGCATCAGTCTGCACAATGAACTGCTTGGCATAATCTGGTGCTTTTAGAATTGGTGCTGAGCACATTGCTTCTTTCAGAGTGTCAAAAGCCTTTTGGCAACTGACTGTCCAGTTTACTTTCTTGGGCATTTTCTTGGAGGTGAGTTCTGTGAGGGGAGTCACAATGGACCCATACCCCTTCACAAACCTCCTGTAGTACCCAGTCAAGCCAAGGAATGCCCTGACTTGGGTCTGGGTTGTTGGAGCTGCCCAGTCCAGGATGGCCTGGATCTTGGGCTGTAAGGGCTGTACCTGGCCTCCACCCACAAGTTGGCCCAAGTACACCACTGTGCCCTGCCCTATCTGGCATTTGGATGCCTTGATAGTTAGGCCTGCAGTTTGCAGGGCCTTTACAACCTTCCCAAGGTGGATCAGGTGATCCTGCCAGGTGGAACTAAAGACAGCAATATCATCAAGATAAGATACACTAAAGGACTCCAATCCAGCAAGGACTTGATTCACCAACCTCTGGAACAGAGGTCTGCAAACTTTTTGATGCCGAGACCCCCTTATCAAACGTTTTTAGACGTAAGGACCCCCTTCTGACGAAAAGTTCGAGAACCTGGTACTCCTTATCATAGACAACTATCGACAACCATAAAAAAAACAATTCCCACAGCAAATAATTTTTACGGTGGGGAAATAATAATATACAGTGTTTATCAAACCAAAGGTCAATGTGCGTGGGGGTGTAGTCAAAGGTGTAGCTAAAAACAAACAGCCTCATTTATGAGGAAATGGCGTAGGGCAGTGCCGCAAGCCTTCTTTCTTCGCTGTTCTATGCCAATGTGAAAGGGCAGGAATGCACAGTATTTATGAAAAGCGGTGCATGCCTGTCCTTTTCCTTTGCGTTGGCGCACAAATTGCTGCCTAGCACCAACATAGACAGGATTGTTTTTGTACAGGAAGGGGCACCTTCCTTCAAAAAAACAATCCCGAGAGGAGTTTTCCTCTTTCGATGTGAGATGCAGAATGCAGCACACATAGAAAGAGCAAAAAACAAGGAGAAATGAAAACATTTCTCCTCGTTACGCCTCTGCTGGGGAGGCGTCTGTTTTTGGAGTTGCCCCAGGTTTATGTGATTTTATAAATATGGGGCAGCATCAAAATCCATGAGTGTGGCGTGGGAACCCCACGCAAAGCCCATGGAACACCTTCTTGACGCATAGTAAAGCAACGCAGTGACTTGCGCTGCTATGTCACAGCCTATGACAGAAAGCACTGTAAATATGTAAATCATTACTTTATAGTTGTATTACACACAATGTAAGATAGAGTGCTGCAAAATGTGCAAATAGTTTTACGATAAAATGGTGCTTCCAAAATGTAGATTTTTAGTAATACCAGAGTGTATGTAATCAATTTTCATTTTTACATCACTGTCCCTTCAACACACCTTTAGGGGTACTAAGGGCTGTGTAAATACAGTTAAAATTAAAAACACGCACTTCACAGCTCAGTTGTTAACTCTTTGCACTACCACTCAAAAAAACAAATCTTGTCATCACAAAGCTTGGAGTGATTTGATCAATTAAAGCCAGAACCAGCTCCCAAGCACCCTTTACACTTGCAGATTAACTGATAGGCACATTTGCATTTCACTCAGGCAAGCTGGCACCCTGGCACAAAAACTTTTCACATCACTAGAGACTCAATTGATGGCACTTCAGCTGATAACGATCTAAATTAGCCATCCCAGGACTGCTGTCTTTATCCAAAACGAAAGCAAAGGTTTTGGATTGCAGGCGCAAGTGAAGCTGGGGAATGCGCGACCCCCTTCCCAGGCCTCCACGGCCCCCCTGGGGGTCGAGCCCCACAGATTGAAGACCCCTGCTCTGGAAGGTGGCAGGGGCATTCTTTAACCCAAAGGACATAACAGTTAACTGAAAATGCCCATCAGGTGTGGAGAATGCTGTCTTTTCTTTTGCTCCTGGGGCCATGCCAATCTGCCAGTACCCTGCAGTTAAGTCAAAGGTACTCAGGTATTGGGCTGCCCCTAACTTGTCTATCAGTTCATCTGCTCTTGGGATAGGGTGTGCATCTGTCTTGGTGACAGAGTTGAGACCTCTATAGTCCACACAAAACCTCATCTCTCTCTTTTCACCCTGTTGATGAGGTTTGGGGACCAGAACCACTGGGCTAGCCCAGGGGCTCTCAGAGGGCTCAATAACCCCTAACTCCAGCATCTTGCTGACTTCAGCTCTGATGCTTTCCTTAACTTGGTCTGACTGGCGATAGATCTTGTTTTTGACAGGTGCACTGTCACCAGTGTCCACATCATGGGTACACCAGTTTGTCAGGCCAGGGGTCAAGGAAAAGAGCCTTGCATACTGTTGCAAGACTTGCTTGCAATCAGCCTGCTGTTGGGCAGAGAGGGTGTCTGAAAAGACAACTCCATCTACTGACCCATCTTTTGGGCTGTGGGAGAGGAGATCAGGGAGAGGTTCACTCTCTGCTTCCTGTTCCCCATCTGTCACCATCAGCATGATGATGTCAGCCCTGTCATTGTAGAGCTTGAGGCGGTTCACATGGATAACCCTTTTGGGTGTCCTGCTTGTGCCCAGGTCAACCAAGTAGGTGACCTCACTCTTTTTCTCCAGGATTGGGTACGAGCCACTCCATCTGTCCTGGAGTGCCCTTGGTGCCACTGGCTCCAAAACCCATACCTGTTGCCCAGGTTGAAATTCAACCAGTGCAGCTTTTTGGTCATACCAGTGCTTCTGAAGCTCCTGGCTGGCCTCAAGATTCTTGGATGCCTTTTCCATGTACTCAGCCATTCTGGACCTTAGGCCAAGCACATAGTCCACAATGTCTTATTTGGGTTCTTGGAGAGGCCTCTCCCAGCCCTCCTTCACAAGACAAAGTGGTCCCCTCACAGGATGGCCAAACAGAAGTTCAAAGGGTGAGAAACCTACTCCCTTCTGTGGCACTTCTCTGTAAGCGAAAAGCAGGCATGGTAAGAGGACATCCCATCTCCTTTTGAGTTTCTCAGGGAGCCCCATGATCATGCCCTTCAATGTCTTGTTAAATCTCTCAACAAGGCCATTGGTTTGTGGATGGTAGGGTGTAGTAAACTTGTACTGCACTCCACACTCCTTCCACATGTGTTTCAGGTAAGCAGACATGAAGTTAGAACCTCTGTCTGAAACCACCTCCTTAGGAAACCCTACCCTGGTGAAGACACCAAAGAGGGCCTTGGCTACTGCGGGTGCTGTAGTAGTCCTAAGTGGAATTGCTTCAGGGTACCTGGTGGCATGATCCACTACCACCAGTATGAATTTGTTCCCTGAGGCTGTGGGAGGTCCCAGTGGACCCACTATGTCCACCCCTACCCTTTCAAAGGGAACCCCCACCACAGGCAGTGGTATCAGGGGGGCCTTTGGGTGGCCACCTGTCTTGTCACTGGCTTGACAGGTAACACAGGAGCTGACAAACTCCTTCACCTTTTGGTGCATCTGGGGCCAGTAAAAATGGCTAACTAGCCTCTCCCAAGTCTTGGTTTGGCCCAGATGTCCAGCTAGGGGGATGTCATGAGCTAAAGTTAGGAGGAACTCCCTGTACTTCTGTGGCACTACCACCCTCCTGGTGGCTCCAGGAGTGGGGTCTCTTGCCTCAGTGTACAGTAATCCCTCTTCCCAATAAACTCTGTGGGTACCACTGACATCTCCTTTTGCTTCTGAAACAGCTTGCTGCCCCAGGCTTTCAAGAGTGGGACAGTCTTGCTGCCCCTGGCACAGCTCTTCCCTAGAGGGTCCCCCTGGGCCTAAGAGCTCAACCTGGTAAGGGTCAAGTTCCATGGGCTCAGTTCCCTCTGGGGTCTCCAAGTCCTCTCCCTGAGGAGAGGGTCCTGATTCTCTTGCTGAACAGAAGCTGGTTTCCCAGTCTTCTTGCCTTTTCTCTTGGAAGGTTGGGCCATTCTTCCAGGCTCCAACACTTCTTGTTCACCCTGCCTTTTGCTCTGTGCTCTTGTTTTCACACACACCAATTCAGGGATGTCCAGCATTGCTGCATGGGTTTTTAGTTCAACTTCAGCCCAGGCTGAGGTTTCCTGGACATTGCCAAGCAGACATGCAGCTGGTAGCTTTGGAGAGACCACTACCTGTTTCAGGCCAGTAACCCCCCCACCCCCCCAGTCTAATGTCACCATAGCCATTGCATGATTAGTGGTAACACTGTCAGCATTGGTGACTGGGTAAGTACGCCCAATCAAATATTGCTCAGGGGAAACCAGTGTATCTTTCACCATAGTGACACTGGCACCTGTATCCCTCAGAGCCTCTAACCTAGTCCCATTGATCCAGGGGTACTGTAAGTATTTCTTTAAGTTGGGTGGCCACACAGCTACAGTGGCAAACTCAACTTCCCCCTCTGAAACTAGAACTGCTTCAGTGTGCATCCTGATTTGCTCTGGGCACACTGCTGATCCCATCTGTAGACTTGCCACCCCAGGTGTAGCTGTACTAGTGGAACTAGGGGCCTTGTTATGGGGGCAAGATTTGTCTACAGTTAAGTGTCCCAACTTCTTACAGTTGTTACACCAGGCCTTTGTGGGATCAAAGTTCTTCCCCCTATAGGGCTGTGGCACATAGGGAGTAGTTTGGGACCCACCCCCCTGTACAGGTTTTTGGGGCCCTTTGGAAGACTCAGACTTTTTATCTTAGGGATTCTCACCACCTTTCCCCTGGGGAGGTTTTGTAACCACCTTCTTCTGGTCACCCCCAGTGGTTGTCTTAGTCACCCTAGTCTTGACCCAGTGGTCTGCCTTCTTTCCCAATTCTTGGGGAGAAATTAGACCTAGGTCTACCAAATGCTGATGCAAGTTTTCATTTGTGCAATTACTTAAAATGTGTTCCTTCATAAAC
Source organism: Calotriton arnoldi (assembly GCA_963921515.1). Classification (NCBI taxonomy): domain Eukaryota; kingdom Metazoa; phylum Chordata; class Amphibia; order Caudata; family Salamandridae; genus Calotriton; species Calotriton arnoldi. Next base: position 2,717,025 of record CAWUFW010001381.1, read on the forward strand.
AGGTTATACAATCCAGTAAAGTCATGCACATTGTGTCCAGTTAACCAACCATCCAGTGTCTTTACCGAGTAGTCTACAAAATCAATCCAGGACTGGTTCTGGGTTTTGTGAGCCCCCCTGAATCTAATTCTATACTCCTCAGTGGTGAGCCCAAATCCCTCAATCAGAGTTTTCTTCATGAGGTCATAGGACCCTGCATCTGGCCCAGAGAGGGTCAGAAGCCTGTCTCTGCAGTTACCAGAGAACAGTTCCCACAGGAGAGCCCCCCAGAGAGGTTTCTTCACCTTTCTCATTTCACAAGCCCTCTCAAAGGCTGTGAACCATTTGGTGATGTCATCACCCTCCTCAAATTTAGTGACTATCCCTTTGGGGATTTTAGGATCATAGGATTACTCCCTGTCCTTATTACTTGAATTGCTGCCACCATTGATGGGTGCTAAACCCATCTCTTTTCTTTCCTTCTCTAGAGCCAGGAGTCTGGTCTCTAGGTCCAGTCTTTTGGCCAACTTTTCTAAAAAGTTGTCCTCCTCACTGAGGCTATCCTCAGCATCCTCCCTGAGACCTGAGCCACCTGTGTGGCCTCTAGGTCCCCAGAGGTCTTGTCTTGGAGTTAAGGGCACTGGGTGCCTGTCCTCCCTAGGGATGTTTGGAGGTGGGTTACCAGTCCCATCATCCTCATCCCTTTCCTCCTCTGATTGGTCATCACCATTCTCAGAGGGGTGGGCCTTAGCATACTCAGCCAGGAGCTCCTGGAGCCCTTGTTTGGTTGGATGCTGGCCCATTGGTATGTTTTTAATTTTACATAAGGACCTTATCTCTTTGAAAGTTAAATGGAGATAAGGGGTGAGGTCGAGCTCCTCAACCAGGTCCAGTGTATTGTCAGTATTATTTTCACTAACAGCTGGGTTCTTATCTTGAGACATTCTAACTTACAAGTTCTAACCCCTCTACCCTTGACTGTAGTGACTTTTTATTTTCTAAAGTTCTAAAGGGACTTAAGCAAGGCCCTAACAAGACTTTTAGTAATTTTGTAAAAAAATACCAATTTGAAAAAATCAGAATTCTAAAGGCAATTTAAGAGTTCTGTCGTGTGATCAGATGGTAACCAAGTAGTCCAACAAATGCAAGTTTGTATCCCACCGCTGATCCACCAATGTAAGAAAGTGGCTCTGTATATACTGTTCCCAAATAGGTACAGTGTGCACAGAGTCCACAGTCTCAAGTGGCTTGGCATAGGCTACAGTTAGATATGACCTTACTCTCTAAAAGTGGTAGCTTGGTCGAGCAGTAAGGCAGTATCAGAGGACAGTGTAAAGCATTTGTTGTACACACTCAATCAGCAAATGAAGTTAGATTAGATTAGATTAAAATACTTATAAAGCGCATGGCTGCCTCGGCAAAGAGGCGTCCCAGCGCTAAAGCCAGTCCAAGCAGGAGTCAAAACAAAGGGAAATAAATCTGGGAAAGAACAGGGACAGGACAGCAAGGGAGTCAGACCTGGGAGAAGAGCCAAGTCTTCACAAGACGTCTAAAAGCCTGATGGTCAGGGTTACTGCGGATATAAAGGGGGAGAGCATTCCAGAGAGTGGGGGCCAGGCATCTAAAAGAGCGGCCACCAGATCTAGCTCTACGTATGTGAGGGATACATGCAAGATTCTGGTTCGCCGAGCGTAGGGCACGCGAGGGAGTGTACAGAGTGCAAAGGTCGCCTAGAATATCTGGGGCACTTCCTGTCAGTATCTTATGCGTGATACAAAGCGTCTTGAAACAAACACGCTGTTCAAGGGGCAGCCAGTGCAGGCGGCGAAGAAGATTAGAGGCATGACTGAATTTCGGAAGGGCAAAAATAGCACGAGCTGCCGCGTTCTGGACCCGCTGCAATCTATTAAGCACGGATTTATTAGAACCGAGAAGAAGCACATTGCAGTAGTCTAGACCGGCCAGAATGGAAGCTTGTATAATCATTTGGCGTGTTTGGGCATCAAAGAGACCCAAAATCGGTCGGAGGCCGCGCAATAGTCCAAAGCATTTCCCAGCCACTGATTTGGCATGTGTTTCAAAGTTGAGGTTATTATCAACTATGAAGCCTAAATTTTTCACTGCAGGTTTGGGATCAGGGGGATCACCAAGTGCCCGAGGCCACCATTCCTTCGTCCAGAGATGAGACTCTTTGCCAACCAGGAGAATCTCTGATTTGGTAGAGTTCAATTGCAGAAAGTTAGCCGTCATCCATTCTGCAATTGCAGAGATGTCTTCTTTAAATTTTATTTTGTCTCGCTTGGGATCATTAGACAGGGCAATCACTAGTTGGGTGTCGTCGGCATAAGACACCAAGGAAATTCCTCGTGCTTTGGCCAGCCGTGCCAAAGGGCTCATATATATATTGAAGAGCGTGGGGCTCAATGCAGAGCCCTGAGGGACCCCACAGAGAAGAGAGTGTACATGGGAAGAAAAAGGGGGAGAGGTCACTTGAAAGGTTCGGTCAGCCAGGAAGGAGGAGAACCACGCTAGAGCTTTATTCCCAATTCCTATCTCCTTCAAACGTAGGAGCAGGATTTCATGGGACACTGTATCAAATGCCGCGCTTAGATCCAGCAGCACCAGCGCTGATGTGCTGCCGGCATCCAGCGCGGATTTGAGTTGTTCTACCACAGCCAGTAAAGCTGACTCAGTGCTGTATCTTGGTTGGAACCCATTCTGTGAACTATCAAGTATATGATTAGATTCTAAAAACTGTGTTAGAGTAGAGTTCACATGTGCTTCTAAAATTTTAGAGAGAAAAGGAAGCAAAGAAATCGGGCGATAGTTCTCTGGTTTGGACATGTCAAGTGTTGACTTCTTTAGTAGAGGGACCACTTTTGCATGCTTCCATGCTTTAGGCACCATCGCAGTGAAAAGGGATAGATTAAGTAAATCCAGACACTCAGGAAAAAGGCCTTGTTGAATTTTCCTGAACGCGTCTGGTTTAAGAGGATCGTCTGGAAATCCAGATTTGATTTTGATCACTAATCTCTCTAATTCCTTCGGGGAAATAGGGGGAAGAGAAGCAAGAAGGACAGTCTCAGTGCCAATATAAGCATTCCTTCTGCAAACACTGGAGGGTATACCATGATCGAACTTTTGGTAGATATCTTCGACCTTCTTCAAAAAGAAGGTTGCCAGCTCCTCACAGTGTTTGTTGGAGGAAATAACATTGCCCGATTCCACTGGAGAGGAGATTAAATCTTTCAGTAGAGAGAATATAGTTTTGCTGCGGTTGGTGCTAGTATTAATCAGGCTAGAATAATAAGCTGCTCTGGTTATGCGCACCAATTTATGATAGGATTTAATGGCCGCTCTATACAGTGCTTTGGCCTGGGGGTCATATGATCTCCTCCAAGATCTTTCTAAGATCTTGCAGTTCTTCTTAGCAAGGGTTAGATCTTCATTGAACCATGCATTAGCCCGAGTGCTTTTAGAATGGGTAAGTTTAAGGGGAATGCATATATCTAAGGCTTGAGTAATCCACCTTTGGAAGATCGCGTTAGCCTCTTCCATACTTGCAACTTTTACCATGGGCTTTGCACTCAGGGCTGTGAGAAAATCTACTTGGTTCAATTTATGCCAGGGCCGTTTTAATGAGGGATGTTGATTAGGCTGGGGCTTATGGCCAGCTATCATTAACCGCATCATGATGAGGAAATGATCAGTCCAAATCATAGGGAGTGGTGACAGAACTTCCAGTGACTCTAAATTAGAGAAAATAGGGTCACACACTCAAGAACTGAACTCTAGGCCAATGATTTTGTAAATAAAAAAATATATATATACTGTTTTATTTTAGAACCAAGGAAGCTTGATGCAGGTAAGCATGTAAAATACTTTTCAATTACAGAAGACTGTGATAGATACTTTTTCAAAGACAGTTGTACTTTGCACTTTTTAGTGTTTTACAGGAGCTGTAAAAGAATATAGCACAATTGCAGGAAACTCAATACATTGATCTCAATGGACTGTTTCAGGTAAAATGCATTTAAATTACTTTTGGATTACTTTTTATAACACAGTATTGGATCAGGGATTCGGCACTGGGGTAGGACCTGAAAACAGTTAAGTAAAATCGTTTTGGTTAAATGAATGATTTTGAAACAATATTATACTGTTTTAAAAGTGAGCACTTGGCAATATTTTCCCACAGAATCACCAATGTTATCCTATGGAAGGAATTACAAGTTACAGGTAAAGTACATTGCGATTATTTTTACAACTCAAGTAATGGATCATGGATTCATCACTGGGACAGTACCTGCAAACAGTTGGAAAAATTCGGGTTAGTGATTCGTGCGATTTTGAAGGAATTTCCTTAGATTTGAAAAGTGGACACTTCGAAACTTTTCCGGTGAAAATGTCTCAATGTTATTCAATGGCAAAAAACAAAGTATCTGTTTTGAATGCGTTAGTCGGTCTTGTTCGGATCAGTGCTGGAGTCTTTTCTCCAGCACTGGGGTCTCTCCTGGAATCAGGTGAGAATTTTCGGATTCGGACTTCGGTCGATTTTTAAGGAATATTTTGAAGATTCAAAATTGGGCACTTCGAAGAAATTCTGAGTATAGCCAGCCAATGTTACCCTATGGAGGAATTGTGAATGGACGGTTTTAGGGTAAGTACTCGACTGGCGGGATTGAGCTTCTGGGGTAAGACTCAGGGGTCTCCCAGGGTCAGGTTGATGCTGTAGCTGCACTCTCAGCGGCACTGGGGCGGCCGAGTGCAGAGGCCTTGTGGGCCGTCGGGTGCCCAATGGTTTCCTATGGAAGAACTGCCTGACGAACAAACACTGCAAGCTCGGGGACGGAGATTCTTCAGGTGCGACCACCACTTCGAGAGGTAAGTTGGGAAGGTAGAGGAAGGGTAGACACCCAGGAGTTGGGCACAGGGGGCCGTGGGGCGCCGGGTGCAGGGGTGTCTTTTGGTGTCGGAAATCTTACCCTCTGATGGTCGCGGTAGGAGGGGTCCCTTGTTCTGAGGCTGCAGGCATCGTCAGGGTCGTCGAGGTGGGTTCGTGGGTGCTGGATACTGGGTCCCAGTCGCCGGGGGGACGTCCTCGTGGTGTTGGTTCACCTCAGCTCGGGCCAGGGTCGGCGGGTGCAGAGAGGTGTGGATTCGCAGTTCCGGGCCAGGGCCTGGTCTTGTAGTTTTCTTTAAGCAGTACCACTGCTCGTGGGAGTCCCTGTCTTGAAGTCTGTGGCAAGGCAGTCAGGTCCTCCGGGTTTGGCGAGGTTGCTGACCACAAGGGAAGCCGGGGTTTCTCAGGAGCAGGTTCAGAGGTCAACAGGCCGGTAGGGCTGGGGCCAAGTCAGTTGTCGTCGCCTCTTTGTTAGCAGCTGCACGGCTGGTCTTCTTTCTTCTTTTCTTCTCGGGATCTCCGGAAGGAAGGTTCAGGGTGCCCCTAAATACTAAATTTAGGGGCGGTTACAGGTAGGTAAGGGCAGGGACCAATGGGTCCCTTCCCTGGGGTGCGTACACCCCCTATTCTGCCACTCTCCAGTGGGAGGGGGGCAGGAGCCTGTCTCTGGTTGGCCAGGTCCCCCCATCCTCAAGATGGTGGGGACTCGAGTTTGTGCTTCACCTCGCCTCCCCCACCTTAGGGGTGGAGTTGGCAGAGGTGGGCACAACCCACTTCCTTGCTCTGGTTTTCCCGCCGGTTCTCCCGCCAAGAGTGGGGTGTAGAACCAGTGGGGACCAGTTGCTGGGCGCAGCAAATGGTCTGGGGAAGCTCAAAAGGCGGCAGGCCTTTGAAGCTTCCCTGCCCATCCTGGGGAGGAGGCTTTGGCACCTCGCCCCAGGATGTGCATTGTTTCAGGCCCCCGAGAGCAGAGGCTCTCGACCCAGGGGTCCAGAAACATGTCTGGTGGTGGCAGCCTGGGCAGACACTCAATCCGGACACTGGGGGTCGGGTTGGTTTCAGGGGGCATCTCTAAGATGCCCTCTGGAGTGCATTTTACATTAAATCCCACACTGACATCAGTGTGGGTTTAATGTGCTGAGAAGTTTGATACCAAACTTCTCAGTCTTCATTGCAGCCATCATGGTGCTGTGGAGTTCGTAATGACGACCTCCCAGCACCATATACTCTTAATGGCAGCACTGCACTTACAATGCCCAAGAATGGACTTGGGCACTGTAGGGGTACAGGGCTCATGCACCGGTACCCACACCACTGGCATAGGGCACCCAGCTAGGGGGGTGACTGATGTATGCCATGGCAGTGGTTTTGCTGGCTTGGCACACAGGGATGTGTGCCATGGCGACTCTTCACTTTTGCTCTGCACCAAAACACGCAGCCTGCAAAGGCAGTGTGTGTGTGTAAAGGTACAGGGTTCCTAAGGGTGGCACAATAAGTGCTGCAGCCCTTAGGGGCCTTCCCTGGTCACAGTGCCCTGGGTACCTGTGGTACCATTTACCAGGGACTTAACCTGTGGCCAGGGTTGCCAATTGGGTTTAGGCATCAATGCAGTTTTAGGAAAGGAACACAGGCCCTGGGTACCTGAATGGCAGGAGCCCAGGGCACACTCAGTCGAAGCACATCAGCAATTCAGCAAAAAGTGGGGGCACACCATGTAAGAAAGATGGCACTTTCTCACACCAGTGAATTCTTACTTTCCTGGGATTGCAGATATCGGATGGAATGTGTTGAGGCTCGCTGCCCCGCCGCCAACTCGTCGTGCAAGCAGGCTGGGGCATAAGCGATTACTATTGGATGGATATATATATATATAAGAACCAGCATGCCTTATACTGCGCCCACCTGGGGTAATTTAAATTGCGCATGCGCTATAAATTCTTAAATTCTTAAGTAGTTTCTTCTGTTGACTGTGTTGTTTCCCTCTGAAGAAGAAGAAGCCGCATGAGCTTTGAAACGCGTTAGGGATGAACGCTTTTACTCTGGACACAGCAATTTGGTCTTTATTATGATACCTGCTTCTGGCTCGTTCTCGCCTCAGGGCAAGTTAAGCTTGGATGTATTTGCGGCAGCCTGGCCGCAGAGAACTTGCCACCATTGTGTTCATGGGGCCATGACAGAAAGAGTTTCCTGTCGACTGAAGGCATTGCAGGAGTTTATGCAAAACGATCATGTTTCCTGGCCCGGAGGCCCACAGGGGTGTTTTATAGGAACTTTTACTCACCATTGCCAACAGAACCCACTAGGGAAATACGTCTGCTGTTATCAGGACTATAAGAACCAGCATGCCTTATACTGCGCCCACCTGGGGTAATTTAAATTGCGCATGCGCTATAAATTCTTAAGCAGTTTCTTCTGTTGACTGTGTTGTTTCCCTCTGAAGAAGAAGCCGCATGAGCTTTGAAACGCGTTAGGGATGAACGCTTTTACTCTGGACACGGCAATTTGGTCTTTATTATGATGCCTGCCTCTGGCTCGTTCTCGCCTCAGGGCAAGTTAAGCTTGGATATATATATATATATATTTATATATATATACTCCACTTCCTTTCCCTTGATCAAGAGATGGACACCGACACAGAGGTAGGATCAACGATTCGGTCTTGGTTTATTCAATATACGCTGTAACGCATTTCGGCACTTCCTGCCTTGCTCACACATATATATATATATATAATATACATATTCTAGAGAGCAAGCCATGGAATTGGCAGGAGAGGAAGGTTTGGATATCACGGCAAGTGATCAAACAAGGTTCAAATTGAACTCAAGATTCACTCCAATAACACCTAGGGACTCTGTTGATGTTTTCAATGACCTAGTTATAAATGATCTTAAAAATCTTGAAAAATGTACGAGTGTCAAGAATAAAATATTCACGAATGTGGTCTTGGTGAAAATAAAATACTTACCACCGGAACCACCATATGCCGAGAAGATGGGGCGTATCAGGTGACACTGAGTCAGCATTACAAAATGTAAGAGTACAGTTACAAAACATGCGCTTTCCTGTTGCAGCCTCCTCTGATGTGACATTTTGTGACAGAACGAGGGGAACTGAATAATTTAGAGTGGAATCGCTCATGGTTACTGTTTGCTCCATCTGGTCAGCATGGATAAAAGTGAGGTGAAATGCATTATGGACTCTGTACTGAATGTGGCATAATCCATCTACTAAAGACTTACCAGGCAGACAACATCGTGCTTGCCCTCACACGTTTGTTGAACATTTCATGCTGACGAAGTGTTGTTTGAATTCTATTGGACAGTAATGCACACCAATGGGAGTGAGTGAAGCCCTACAACAACGAGGGCTCCAAAGTGAATCCACGCAATGGACATTGATAAAGACATTTCTGTCGAAACGCGTCTGCCTTTTCTAACAGAATAAAATATATTATTGAGAACCCGCTGAGTGCTTCCATTTGATGGACATTTTTAACTTCGTGCAGCCACTTACACGTATGGAAGGCACCCGTTCGTTAGTGATAGTCACGGCACAGGGTTGGAGGCAGGTGCACATTTGTTTGTATTCTCTGTCTAATGCCTGGCTTGAGGAAATTGGTTTGGGGGTGAGTTGGGACTTCTTCACTGCATACAGTTGCAACTCCAATCCGGCAATAAAATGTGTCTAAGAGTAAGATGGTGGGGATGAATTGGTCAACCAGACACACACAAATAATAAAGTAAATAATGTTCCCTAGTAGCTATATCTTTTTTTTTGTTTGGCGTCAAAGAAAGAAAAAAGCAGATTAGAGATAGACTACAGACTGAGAGAAAGTTCTATGGTTGTTGTTGGCCCAGGCCTAGTAGGCCTAGTAGTCAAGGAAGTAGTCAGGGAGTAGAGATCATCCTCAAACTCTGGTGGTTTGCCCAGAAGTAGTTCATTTAACATACTTGCTCCCTGACCTGAGTCTCCCTCATCTTCCTCATGTGGTACTTCAGGTATGGTGTAATCCGGTGGTATAAATTGCTGATTCATTTTGATCATAGTTAATCTCTCCACGTTTTGGGGTGAGAGACTGGTCCTTCTCACTGTGACAATGGCACCAGCAGCACTGAAAGCACACTCAGTGGAGACACTGGTAATAGGGCAAGCCAGATAGCTTATTGCCAGACTGCTGAGCATTGGTCATTGGCTCCCCTCCCAATACCAATACACCAATGGGTTTTGAGCAAGGTAGACCTCTGTTGTATCATCCAGATAGGCATGGGCCATTCGCTCAATGTTCATTGCTGGTGCTCCCCATCTCAACCTCTTTTGCCTTCACCTCTGCAAGTAGAAACCACTCAGTTGCAAATTTTAGGTCTGATGCTCCTGGTCTTGTTGTTGATGGTGTTCTTGTTGGTTTTGGCTGTTGTGAGCCAACAGCACTGCTCTCAGGCTCTGAACTTGAAGGCTGCCCCCACAGGACTTGTGCCCTGGAGGATTGGGCCACTAATTCCCTGCCATTCTTTTTCTAGCTCACTGCCTTGCTCAGCTATCCATGTTTTGTATTTCTAACATGCCCATCTGAAAAAGGAATGAAAGTGGAAAGTAATGGTTTGACCCGTGGATCAAGAATTGTGGCACAGATGTAATGTTTGGAGGACACAATGTCTTTTTGCACCCTTGTATTAGCAGACAACCGAAGGATTAAACTACTCCACCAAGTCATACGCATCTTTTTTTGCCTCCACACCTGTGTACATTGCACACACCTCCTTTAGCTGTTCTTGTAGCATATGCAACAACGGGATAGCTTGGTTGTTGGTACTGTCCTCTTTGCTGACTTCTTGTGTGAACACCTCAAAAGGAAGCAGCATATCTGTCAGGCATTTGACTAGGCCCCATTGGTCCATCTCAATGATCATGCCTTTCACAGCTGCCTCCCCTCTTTGCATGACATATTCTTTGTACTGCTCAAACAGGCGTTCAAGCATGTAATAAGAGGAGTTCCAGCATGTTGGCACCTCCTGTATGAGTGCTTTAACTGGCATTCAATTATCACACTGAATGACCCTGTTGCATGCTTCTGAGCAGCATTAAAAATCTAAGCAGTGTCAACACCCGCAGATATCTTTTGTCTAGCCCCCATAAAAGAGATTCAGTGTGCAGTGATGCACATGGAATCAGTCGCTTGGCAACTGGTCCACATGTCTGTTGTTAGGTGGATACTTTGAACAGTACTCTGCTGCAAAGCTTGTCCAAGCAATTCAAGCACATCGTGATGTAGCGCTGGAACAACAATTCTGGCAAAATAGGACCGGCTGGTAACCTTCTGTTTCAGGCAGAAAGATAGCTGCCACAAATTCAAGAAAACCCACCCCTTCCACAAAAGAAAAAGAGAGGAGGTGCAATGCTAACATTTTAGCCAGCTTCGCGTTGTACAAACGTGTGGTTGGGGGTTGCGTTCATACTGCCCCTCCGGCCTAAGCATGGCAGGAATAATAGCCTGAATTTTTTTCTTTTCTGACGCCACTGATGCAGGCGACTTCTTGAGAGCAGGCGGTGGTAGGCTCAATGTGCTTTTCAGCGGGACAGTCACTGTCCTCTGTTGCCTTGGTATCTCGACCTGAGTCTTATGACATTGCGATGTTGCTGATGTGGGAAATACTACTGTACTGCTGGGGAGAGGGCTGCTTTGCGTAATGAAGATGTCTTCCTCTTCTTCACCTTCCACCGCGATCGGATAGGATTCAGATTCCCTGCTCAGCCGGCTTTCACCCCCTTCACCAACAACACTTGCAGTTCTTTGGCTGCTAAGGTGCGCCTCCCAACGGATCATATGGTGCTTTCTCAAATGGATTGTTTGGCCCACGGTACCATAGTTTGTACCAAGCTTACCCCGACTAACACTTGCTCCACAAATGGAGCATATGGCAATGTTCGCCTCCTTCTGGCTAACCGAAATGAAGTCCCAAACTGTGGAGCTCAAATTTCTGACGCTGGTGCCACTGCCAATGTCGGATGAACTGTCAGTAGGTGGGTGTTTTGATATTTGATTCTCTGCAGTACCTACTTCTACTGAAGTTGTTGTGTATGTAGGTCGCTGCCGGGACTTTGCAAATATGGCAGCTGGCGGTGGTTGGATCGGTGGTGCCACTGCCGCATCCCCCCTGGGAAGTTGGGATGGGGTAACGTCGGTCTACACTGTGGCTGGGCTAACATCCATGATGACTGGCTCACCATCATCCTCCTCTTCTACATCTGCCTCCATAACTCTAAGGCTTTCTGGAACCTTCCTTTTCCCTAGCCTCATCTCGTGGCGTGTCTCACTCTCAGACAGAGGCGGGATCCAAGTGGTGTCTAGATCATCAGAAAGGGGGCATGAAGAAGAAGATGATGCACCACTAACCTTCCTTTTCTAGCTGGAGATCTGGAAGACAATGAATCTACTGGAGCAGATTGCTCTACTTCCTCAGCATGAAGCTCAATCTCTTGAACTGCTCCTACTTCGGGAGGAACTACTACTGGCAGTTGTGGCTGTTGTTGTAGGTGGAGTCCACTTCTCTGAATTTCCTGCAACGATTGGGTACTACTTTGAGATAGAGATAAGTCAATTCCAACATCACTACTCTTCGGCATTGACATGATTAGACTGGCTGCCTCTGTGACAGACATGAGATTGGGCCTAGATTGGGGTGGGTCTACTGATTTGGGCGTGCTGCTCCCAGCTTGCTCCCCAGAGGCTGTTGCAACAGGCACAGTATTTGTTTCCAAAAAAGGTCTTGGGCGACCTACCAGTGGTGGTAGTGGTGGTAAGCTCCTTCTTCGTCTTGCTGGCCACTTTCTTGGTAGCAGTTTTAGCACCTTTCTTTGAGGCCATCTTGAAGCTGTAAGTTAGCAGTGGCACTTAGCTTCACAAGTTGAAGAGATGTCTGTGATGTGTGGGTCACTCACGCGTCACACCGTGTACAGGCCTTCTTTCTAGCAGTACTGAGGTTGATGTTGTCTCTTGTGCACCTAAAAGACAAGGAGCAAGAAGGACATCAGTGAAACGTGGCATTGTTGCTGTTCAATTAGTAGTACAAATAAACACAATATCATTTAGTGTGGTCACTGGTTACTCCCTATTATAAATAATGAACAATACAGTGTATGTATACGGAAAACAAACCACACCAACATAAACTTTCATGGTGAGTGACTGTACAATCAGAATGGATGAGAGCAAAAACAACAACAACAACAACATACAGATGAAACTGTTTGCTTTATGTGCGTCACATGATGGACGTCACACACGTGTGATGTGGCACTTAGGGAGATGCAGCTGACAACTGACAATAGACAATGAATGCTGTTGTGCACCTGTAGCAGACATGAGATTGACTTGATTGATGCCAGATGTAGTGGAAAAGTGGTAACTAACTATGAGCCAAAAAAATGAAATAAAAAAATTATGCAAAAAAACAAAAAAAATAAGAAATATAATTTACCAACTAATAAAAAAATGTACAAAATTAAAAAAATTAAGCATAAGTGAAGTTATCCTCAAAGATATAATAATTTATAAAATGGCTATCTCATTACTCACCCATCCATGCAGCCTATGGCAAAGGGCTGAATTTGGTTGGATGCACAAAATGGCTGCCAGCCAGTGCCACATTGTCATCAACAACAACACTGAGGAGGACGGCATTGGAACAAAGGGAAGACATGCAGGCCTGTAGATAAAGCACACTGGATGCCTAGCCTACACAAAAAAATGGCCAGGCACCGACCACATGATCACAACAAGAGAACACATGCAGGCCTATGGGGAAAGCACAGTGGCTGGCTAGTGGTAACACAAAATGGCCGCCAGCCACATGGTCACAACAAGAAGCAGGAGGCCCAGAACAAAGAATACCTGCAGGCCTATGGCAAAAGCACACTGGCTGCCTACACAAAATGGCTGCCAGCCACATGGTCACAACAAGAAGCTGGAGGCCTAGAGCAAAGAATGCATGCAGCCCTAAGACTAAAGCACACAGGCTGCCTACACAAAATGGCCGCCAGCCACATGGTCACAACAAGAAGCTGGAGGCCTAGAGCACAGAATGCATGCAGCCCTAAGGCAAAAGCACACTGGCTGCCTACACAAAAAGGCCGCCAACCACATGCTCACAACAAGAAGCTGGAGGCCTAGAGCAAAGAACGCATGCAGGCCTAAGGCAAAGGCACACTGGCTGCCTACACAAAATGGCCACCAGCCACATGGTCACAACAAGAAGCAGGAGGCCTAGAACAAAGAATGCATGCAGGCCTATGGCAAAAGCACACAGGCTGCCTACACAAAATGGCTGCCTACACAAAATTGCTGCCAGCCATGTGGTCACAACAAGAAGCAGGAGGCGAAGAATGCATGCAGGCCTATGGCAAAAGCACACTGGATGCCTATACAAAATGGCCACCAGCCACATGGTAACAACATGAAGCAGGAGACCTAGAACAAAGAGAAGACATGCAGGCCTATGGCAAAAGCACACTGGCTGCCTACACAAAATGGCTGCCAGCCATGTGGTCACAACAAGACGTAGGAGGCCTAGAGCAAAGAACGCATGCAAGCCTATGGCAAAAGCACACTGGCTGCCTAAACAAAATGGCCACCAGCCACATGGTAACAACATGAAGCAGGAGACCTAGAACAAAGAACGCATGCAGGCCTATGTCAAAAGCACACTGGCTGCCTACACAAAATGGTCACCAGCCACATGGTCACAACAAGGCAAGGACAGGAGGCCTAACGCATGCAGGACTATGGCAAAAGCACACTGGCTCCCTACACAAAATGGCCACCAGCTACATGGTCACAACAAGAAGCTGGAGGCCTAGAACAAAGAAAACATGCAGGCCTATGGCAAAAGCACACTGACTGGATACACAAAGGGACCGCCAGCCACCTAGTCACAACAAGAAACTGGAGGCCTAGAAAAAGAATGCATTCAGGCCTATGGCAAAAACACACTGGCTGGATACACAAAATGGCCTTCAGCCACATGGTACCTTACAACAAGAGGCAAGAAGCCTGTAAAACAAAGAGCACATGCAGGCCTAGGGACAGTCCACTGACTATACAAAATGCCCCCTGGCCAGTGGCCACATGGCTTCTGGAACAAAGGCAAATGGTGGCCTATGGCAAACACACACTCACACACTGGCCAGACAAAGGAAAGGAGGCATGGTAAAACATAGAACACAGCATTAATTCAGCAATGCCAAAAATTAAAATTAACACGCCTTAAAAATGCTTACAACACACATCCTCCAAAGGCATTTTGTATTCAATCCAAAGCCATCCATGGCCTAAATACTGTTTCAAAGTCAGCAGACACCACAGAAACAGTTGTTTCATGCACCCATGACTAACACTGTGCCTACTGGCTGGAAGGCCAATTGGCAGACTAGGCCACATAGTAGATTAAATCAATATTGAAAATGTATTAAAAAAATTGAGAAAATGTAGTAAACTGTGAAACATTTTTCCTTTACAAAAGAAGAAAAATAAAATGCAAAGAAATCAGTGATCACTAGGCCCCTACTGAAACAACAGGCCACCCACCACAATACATTTTAAAAATCCATTAAAAGTACAAATAAATACAAGTGCATTGCTCCAATCAGACAAACAACACCAGTTTTTCAACTTACTTTCGAAATCACAAATACAAAAATTTCCTAAATCCAAAGGGATATGCAGCAGGCACAAAGAGTGATCCTTCCACCTCCAAATCCAAATGAAAAGTGACCAGGAGATGAACAAAGGACTGGGAGGAGCCTGCTGGACAGGAACAGTAAGTTGGATACTCTGGGGCACTTCCTTCTAGTTGGAAAAAAAGTTTTAAAAAAAAGAAAAGACTCCTCGCACAAAAAACCCAATGCCAAATGTCAATTCAAGGAGGTTTTTAACTCTAAATCATCAGTTTGGTAAGATTTAGATTCATCTCGAGGAGAGTATCTTCCCGAGATTGCAGCGGCGGTAGATCCTGCGCGTTTGGGATCACATACAGCAGAAAGCATTCGCCGGAAGTCACTGGCGAGCTCGAATGGCATGATGGTGACTACAAAATCTCACGGGAGCATGCGGCTGGCTAGCAAATCTCGTGGCATCCGCGAACTGCCCCAAAAATCTCTTGGGCGATCGCGAGCTCCCAGCAACCCGCTCCCGTATGCATGAAGTTACATCTCGAGTGCACGAATCAAAAAAAAACTATGCTGCGTTGCGGAGTGCGGAGTTTAACAGTAACTCTGTGTTCTTCGCGGAACGCGTAATTGCCGAATTCTGCAAACTCTGCGAATGGAGCAGAGTTTTACTCCCGGGCTTAGTCAATGCCACTCTTTCTAGCACACTCTCTAGCCCAAAACACATAGCTGTGAACCACAATTCTCATTATAACCATTTTTAAGTGAAGCAGCAGACAGGAGAAGGCTGGAGATGAATGAGACAGTTTTCAAAATGAAAGGCAGTTAAAATGGAGGTGAGGTTCTGGTTTTAAAAAAAATATTTGTTTGCATAGTGTAAATGTGCAGGTTAATACAATTAGGTACTATCTTCAAAGGATAAGTAAGTATATCTGTGATTGGCTCTGGTAAAAATAAAAAAATGTAGTGCAAACATAGATATGTTTATAATTCCATATAGTCAATCACACCTGCTGCAGTTCATTTTGTAATTAGTATGGTCCTTCTAGAATGTGCTGTGAACTTGTGATCTACTGGCTCTAGTGGGTTGCTATGGAGATTCTGCTAAGAGAGTGTTGGGGAAGGATGTTAAAAAGAGTGTCACCTGTTTTTATTTTTTAATTCGAGGTGTTTAGAGTCATTTTTGAAGAATAAGTGTTTGTTTTCATAGTGAAGGCTTTCTTATAAAGTGCAGTGTAGTTTCAAAGTACTAAAACTACCTCACTAAATATGTTTTTGAACTTCCGTAATTATTCAGAAATTCATTGCGACGGTCGCAAATAATTCACGAATATGCACAGATACCGTTCCATATTGTGCTTCTTTATAAAAGTGCATGAAAGGGTTAACATATACTAACCATTCAGAAATGGACTAACAAAACTATAGTATGAAAGGCGTGTTTTTATCTGCTGCGTTCTGCAGTATCAGAGAGTGCAAAGTTGAAAAGGTTGCCATGAATGGTAGATTTGTATTAGAGTAGTGTGCCATTCTTATGCTTAGTTTTTGCATTTTCAGAGAGTAGTGCATCTCTCTAATATGAGTCAAAAAAAGTATTTGACCAACAAACTCAATTTTCAGGTATGTGAATTAGATTGAACTTGCAAAAAAATGTTTGAAAAGGTAGATGTTTACATGAGGTTGCTAAAAGTGAGTGTGATAAATAGAAAAGTATTCTAACTGTATGAGACAATCTATGAGTGGTTGTGTGAGTGTTTTTATATATTTATTAGTGGGCAAGTAAGTCTCTTTCTGGGTATGTGAGTATGTGACTGTTTGTCTGATGCTTTTGCTAGGGTTGTGAGAGGTTGCACTGGCTCCCCGTCGACAGGAGAATCTCCTTCAAACTCCTCATCCACGCACACAAGGCACTCCACAAGACCGGCCCAGCCTACCTCAACAGACGACTCTTCTTCTACGTCCCCAACCACCAGCTCCGCTCCACCGACCTCTCCCTCGCCACCGTCCCTCGCAATCGAAGAACAACCACTGGCGGCAGATCCTTCTCCCACATCGCCGCCAAGACCTGGAACACCCTTCCACTCAGCCTACGACAGACCCAAGACCTGCTGACCTTCAGGAGGCTACTCAAGACCTGGCGGTTCGACCAGTAGCGGCACCCCCCCCTTTTTTTCCCCAGCGCCTTGAGACCCTCGCGGGTAAGTAGTGCGCTCTACAAATTCTGTGATTGATTGATAGATTGATTGCTTAACAGTTTGTTGCCCTGGAACTGTATATTGTACATGTGTTATTTTACTTCATGTTCTAGTTGGTATAAAAAACTGCTTGACAATGTACTAGAAATTCTGTAAAGTTTTACAGGTCCCTACATGATGTGCAGCTCAAAAAGAATGCTTTTCTTTGAACTCAGGGACTTGAAGTCTTGTTTATTCCATTTTAAAAGAGGACTACAAGTCACAGAATTGAAAGGAAAAACATATACTGGTGCAGTACATAATGCATGAAAATGTGAAACTTGGCAGCTATTTATTAGATACCCTTAAGGGTGGCTGTTCATAGGTTATAGGGCAGGTTTACATGTGTTTAGATGGTAGGCTATGCTGTTTTAAGTAATACATGTGTAGTTTGAGACCCCTAGACATAGTTAAATATGCAGTGTTTCACAAATAGCACAAGTTTTATACATATGTAGGAAACAACTATTACTTAGCTAGTCTGTCAGACAGAGTCTGAGGTATGAAGGTATTTCGTGACATACCTATACGGAATTTATGTATGCAGCAGTAATTCCTGAATTTTACTGTAGGCTGTAGGTAGGCTATAGGACAAGGTGCTTTGTAGTTAAATGGAGTTTTAAGGTAACTAAGCTATATGTGTCCTTATAGACCTATATGTTCAGTTATACAAGTAGTATCCCACCCATACTGCACCTCACTTACCCATTAAGAAAAACATACAGCCAGTCAGAGAGAGCCAGAGGCAGTTACCCATTCTTTAAAAAAAAAAAAAAAAATTTATTAGATTTTTATCTTTTCAAGCACAACAGCAAACAAAATAAATATACAGAAATCATCTGAGATACATGCATGATAACAGGAGGGAAACACAGAAATTATACCAAGTCATCAAAAGAAAAAAGAAGTAAAATTTCCGGTTATGAAGCTATCATCCCAATTAATCCTACAGCAATAGGCATGATTCACCAATATATAAAAAGTGAATCATTACTGCTTCTCCTTCCAACTGAGAATGGGTTCCCATATACGTTTCCCAAGTGCCCTCCCCCTTTTGCCCTTCCTTGCATAAATCCCCTTCTCAAGGTTATAAGCGGAGAGTAACCTAGCAAGCCATTGTTGAAAGGTTGGTGGTGCTTTATCCAACCATGCTGATGCAATACAAATACGGAGAACCGACATGGCCATAAATAAAAAATATTGAAAGGAGCATTGCATATCGTCACTATTTATCCCTAATATTATTACAGATGGTGTAAGAGAAATCTTAATTCCTAGAGTTCTATCGAGAAAACATTCTATAGTGCTCCGCAGGACCTGTAGTTGAGGGCAGGATGTGAAGATATGTACTATTTCAGCATCCGTACTATCACACCTTGGACATCTAGTGCCCGTTACGCCCCCCCATTGTGCTATCCTTGCAGGCGTATAATACAAGGAATAGATTGTTTTATACTGCTGGGCTTGAAGCCCTGCAGAGCATAAAATAGTCTGGCCTAATTCTAATGAATGTTGAAAACAGTCTTGATCTATCCCGAGTTTAACTGCCCACTTATTTTCATATTTTCCAAGATCATCATTTTTCAATGCAGATAACTCGGCATAGAACCTTTGTATGGTACAATCTATACCACCCTTAATAACATCCATTATTTTGTTTTTACCAAAGCCAGCCTACCCTCCTTTTTTCTTTCCTAAGAAACTCAGAATTTGTAAATACTTAAAAAAATTCCTTTTATCAATACCATAAATAAACTGTATATCTGAAAACTGGCAAATTCCATTTGGCCCTAATAAATCACCCACTATCCGGATTCCACGCCGTACCCATTCCAACATTACTGAGTCTGCAAAAATTTCCACCGGGAGGGTTGGATTCCTGGATAATTGAGTATAAGCATTCAGCCTGCCAAGTCCACTTTTTTTCCGAAACAACGTCCACACCTTATAGGCAGCCATCAAGGTCTTAAACCTTGTTCTTTTAAAATAACTGGGGTCGGTATATTTTAAAAAGCAGTTCTCCGCCTCCACACCAATTAGTATAGAATACATATCTATAGATCCTGACTTAACCTGCGGATCAGATGAATCCCCCCCTAAGAGACCACACATATACTGAAAGGCTGCCGCCCAGTAATACATTTTAAAGTCGGGAACGGCCCATCCTCCCCTTGCCCTAGGCAAAGACATAAAACGTATGGCCCTCCTGGTTTTCCCATGTGCCCAAATAAATCTGTTAACCAAATGCTCCAATGCCGTAAACCATTTAGCCTCAAACTCAAGTAAGAATTGCCCTAAAGAGATATAGAACCTTGGGTAATAGGATCATTTTTACCACATTACATCGCCCGACTAGAGAAAGATGCAGATTGTGCAATCTATCCAGATCTTTTTTAGCTTTAGCTATTATTGGCTTGATGTTCCTATCCACAGTCTTATCCAGATTCGCCGAGATGTTGATCCCTAGATAGACAGCGGAGTCAACAACCCGTGTATCGTTTCCCACGGTCCCCTCGTTCTTAATTATCTGAGACTTGGACCCATTTAACGCATATCCTGACACCCGGCCAACAGCAAGAGCTTCTGACTCCACTACAGCTATAGCATTTTCAGGAGATGGGGTCACTAAAGCAATATCATCTGCGTACGCCAGAGTTTTATATTCTAAGCCATGCACCTTTATAGAGCGAATCCCACCATTTGCTTCCAACCTACGAATTAATGGATCGATATATATCGCAAATAGTAACGGCGAACATGGACAACCCTGACGTGTGCCACGCTTAATTTGCAAGGGCGCCGTGTATCCTCCATTAACTCTGAGTCGTGCTGTGGGAGCTCGGTACAAAGCCTGGATTGCATTGATAAATCCCCCCCCAATACCACACCATTTCATAGTCGTCCAAAGATAATCCCAGGAAACCCGGTCGAATGCCTTTTCGGCATCCAACAACATGACCGCCATGGGTTCTCCTGAAACTTCAGCGGCATCGAGAAGAGTGATAATCCTACGGACGTGCTGTGTAGTACCTCTCCCGGGGATAAAACCATGCTGAGTGGGACTAACTAACTTACCTATGACCTTACAAAGCCTAAAAGCCATTACCTTGGAGAAGATTTTTGCATCAGAATTCATTAAAGTTATTGGTCTATAAGACCCTGGTTCTATAGGTGGTTTACCTTTTTTTAAGATGACTACTATATCAGCGCCTGCCCAGGAGTCTGGAACGGAGATTCCCGCCTGGGCCTGCTGTACTCTTTCTATCAAATCGGAACAAATTGCCTCCTGGAAGACTTTATAAAATTCGATGGGAATCTGATCGGGGCCCACCGCTTTACCCGAGGGGAGACTATTCATAGCCGCTAAAATCTCATCAGCAGCCAAAGGTGCTTCCAATGCCTCCCTATCTCCCTCGGTGAGTGATGATACAAAAATGTCCCTAAGATACCCTTGAATTTCTAGTAGGTCTTTCGGCTGCTCTTCATTATATAAATTAGCATAAAATTGCCTAAAAACCTCTCGGATACCGTCAGGATCATTAACTATCCCACCCTTTCCATCCAAAATCCCTTTAACTTCCCCTATAGCCGCTTTCTGTCTCGTACGAACCGCTAATGTATGCCCCACGCGCTCACTTAGCTCATAGCATTGCTCCTTTCTTGCCAGGAAAGTAGCAGCCGTTTTAGTAGCAATAGCCTCTCCTGCTTCAGCCTTTGCCCATGTGACGTTAAGCAGAGCCTGATCCAAAGGTGCCCCCGATATAATTGCTGCATTCAATTCCTCCTCTGCATCAGTGACCGCTTTGGACAATTTTTTAGATCTTAATTCCTCCTGCTTCTGCCTATGAAGTCTAAAGCTCAACGTCTCCCCTCGAACACCTGCTTTAAAAGCATCCCAGGTTACCCCCGAAGAGGTACTACCTCTGTTGATATCCCAAAAATCTACTATCCATTCCTTCATATGATGCAAGTATCTTATATCTTTCAGTAATCCCCTCTCAAAAGTCCATACACGCTCGCGCTTAGCCGCCCTTGCAATTTCCAATGTTAAAACTATCGGGTTGTGGTCGGAAATGATCCGAGGCAATTTCTCAATCTGGCATTTTGACAAGAGATAGTTTGATATAAAAAAGTAGTCAAGCCTAACGCAAACCTTATGTGGAGCAGAATAGTAAGTGCTACCAAGATCGTTGGGCTTCAGACATGCCCTCACATCTGTTAAAGAGTTATTACGGGCCAGATTGGAGATTGCTCAGAACGTCCTTTTCTTACGACCCAGATATCGATCCCCTGCATCTGTCCACAGCCCCCCATCCCGTTTATATTAAAATCTCCACACAGGATAATAGGAACAGGCCATGAGGCCAGCTCTAGATCTAAAAATTCAAATATGTCCGGGTCATCCTCAGTAGACCCATAGACTGAACACAAGGTAACCATTTCACCATTTATCAAACATTCCACCAGAACCCATCTGCCCCATTGATCCTCCAACTTTCTCTTAACTATGAGATCGTTTCTCCTAGAAAGTATAGCAACCCCTCTGGTTTTAACCCCCTGCTTAGTATATGCGACCAAATGAAACCCCAACTGCTCCATTAAATACCCCCTTGTACCCTCTATGTGCGTCTCTTGTAGACATACGAAATCTAACCTCATCGCTCTTAGAATTGCTGAAACCCGTTGTCTTTTAACCTGGTCATTCAGGCCACATACATTAACTGAAGCAATTCGTATGCTCATTAAAACACATCAATCAGTTGTCCCAACCGTTTGTCCTGTAAGTGAATACTTAAATTCCGCATCTTCCTTTCTAAATTCCCTCTTTTTATTTTTACTACACCTCCTGTGTCCACCCAAAGATCTCAGATGCCATGCTGTGCTATAACCTGTGCCCCCTCGAACTACCCCCAAACCCCCCCACCCCTCAGAGCCCTCCCCTGCAAACCCCCCCCTTACGGGCAAATAGGTCAACAATGACCTATGTGTGACAGCTTAGCCCTGTAGCTAGGTCGCTACCCCCCTCCCTTTGTGATCACTCTTTATGTCCCCTTAATCTCCCATGCCAGGTTCAAAATTCTCATTAGCAACAACACCCGGCGAGACCCCCCATAACCCCCCTTCTGGTCCTTTAATTCCACAAGAAATACTTGAGCTTTAATTTCCGAAAAAACATTCGAACTTGCCCCTTAACTATCACTTTGAGCCGTGCTGGATACAGTAAATAGGCCTCGCAGCCTAGTCCCTGAAAAGAAGCAATCAACTGTCTTAACCTCCATCTCCTTTCCACTGTGGCGTTACAAAAATCTGGGCGGGCAAAAAATGAAGTACCTTCAAATGCACGTCTGGCATCTGGCCGTGCCTTATCCATAATTTCCTGCCTGAGTAGGTAGTTGCCAACGTACACAAGAATCGCCCTAGGTCTATCAGCTTGTGATGCGACGTGCCCCTTCCTTTGGGTCAAAGGGAAGCGATGTGCTCGCTGCACCTCCTTGTCCCATTTCCAGGAAGCCAACTCAGGGAAGGCCCCCCTGAAAAGGGAGATAACAAATGCCATAACATCCTGTCCTTCGACCCCTTCAGCCACTCCCAGCAGTCTGATGTTATTCCGCCTCTGGCAGTTCTCAAAGTCTTCAAGCTTCCACTGGACATCCTCCACCGCCTTCTCTTGTGCCTCTTTGAATGTCTGCCACTTGCCAACGTCATCCTCTAATCTTCCGGTTCTCTCCTCCACCTGAGTGATTCTGTCCACCATATCATCGTACAGTTTATTCATCTTTCTAAGTGAGCCCTGTATTTTTTTTGTTGCCTGTTTTGCTCTACGGCTCTCTGACCTCGCTTCTCCCTGCATCTGTTTAAGCGTGGTATAAAGAAGATCCATTGACGGAGTCTGTGGTGAGCTACCCGGATTATTATGCCCCTCTTGCTCAGTTATTGCACTGTCTTCTTGGTATAGCTGAGATGTGGCTGAGTAATCCCATAGTAGCTTTCTAGCAGCATCCGTATGGGGTGGGCTCAGAATCAATTTAGATTTTAATTTGGATCTATTATTATGATGAGTGGCCCTATGAGCAGCGGGTGCTCTTTGTACTGACGAATTTTCCGCTGAGTCTGAATCACCAGATACGCTTCCGTCACTAGAAAGAGAAGAGTCTGTATCATCGTTGAGGGAAAAAAAACAGTCCCCTTCTGGTGAGCCAGTGATTGGCTTAAGGTGGGTAGACCCCTGTATCTGCTTCTGCTTCACAATTGCCACCCCTGGAATCACCTTCTCTGTAGGGGGGATTACTATCTGGTTGCTAGGCTTAATACTACCGGGATCATTTTTGTCCCCCTTAGCCTTCCCGCCAACATCCAGCTCAGGGCCCACGGCATTTTCAAACCTACTATTCATTCTTTCCAAGTAACTGAGTCCAGCGCCACCTACCTCCACAACTAGACTCTGTGCTTGTAGCCTGCCTGCCTGGCTCCCCTTGTCTATCCGGAGGCCCAGCTTGACACTGCATCTCTGTATCTGTGCGCATCAGGGCTTCAGGTACTTCAGGATTCACAGCGTCCTCTGCTGAGGAAGCTTTCAGGGATTCCGCCGAGATCACGGAAAAGGACTCCATCAAGGTAGGCTGCCGCAGATTACTTTCCCTAGATTTGTTGCCCCCATCCTGCCCAGTCTTGGTGATTTTCCGAATTGCGCCGCCAGCATTATTGTCATTATTGCCGCCATTGAAATCACCGGTACCGCTGCCGTTACCATTGCCAGCATCCTCAACCTCGTCCGGCTTCTTGAAACACGCTCTGCGCGATTGTCCAATACCTCGCACCGGCAAACCCCTAGTAGCTGGTCGCGCTGCATCCTTCTGTGTATCCTTGGCATCCTTAGGCTCCTTCTGTTGTTTGGCCGCTCTTGGCGCCATTCTGAGATCCGCACTCCTCCAACGGCAGACTGACCTCAGTACACGGCCAAACCTACGGGCTACAAATGCCACCGGAGGAATCACCTCGCGAGCCCAGCACCACAGTAAATTACCTCCCACCGCCCAGCCTGGCGGTTGTTTCAGAAAAAGAGAGGTAACCAGCATCCTTACATCCTCGGTAGCGTCAAAGGAGGGGTGGAGAGAGAACTGCGACTTCTAGCTACGGCCGGTCAGCGGCCATCTTGCCCCGGAAAACCGCGTACCCCGGCAGTTACCCATTCAGTCACATGCCATACTGCATTTATATATAAGAGAGCCAGTTGCACAAAAAGTTATATACCCCAGTGCTCACTAATACAGCCAGTAAGCAAACCATACAGGCAGTTACATACACTTATAGAGACTGAAAGAGATAATAAGACAGCTAGTCATATAGCTACATAGGGGCATATATTTACAAGGAGCTATCGCTGAATTAACAGAACTTTATCACAGCCAAAGTCATGATAAATTTATCCCCCCATTCACAAGCCGTTGTAAACAGCCCACAGCACCAGTTTACCCGCGATAGCAGCCGCAAAAAACATCGCCACAGAGGACCCCCGCAAATATCGCTAATGAGATGCAGAGTAGGCATTCCCGTGACAAAAGCCGAGACAACATCACACCTCAACATTCACAACGACCAGCCACAACGGCGATAAGAACACAAAACAGGCGATAAGGCGCGTTAGCACCAGGAAATTTACTCCTGCTCTGACCTGGTGTAAAGTCAGACGGCAGCCAGCACCACAAAAGGGAGCACAGCCCAGGGCCACATCTGAAGGGCAACAGATGCCATGGAGCCACCCATCATGCGGCCCGGACACCCAAGAGGGCCACAACACCCACCTCCACCACCCCAGGACCCCAACCCACACCCGGAACACCCCCCCCGGACCACCACAGACGCAGCGCAGACAAAGACAGCTGAACCCCAGGAAACGTACCAGCTGCAGACCCAACATCTGACAATGTCACCGTCCACTACAGGCTGAAAGGGACAACCAACCTACACATCCTGACCATCATCGCCTAACAGGCCTACGGCACCAACACAGTGGGCAACCAACATCCCACCCCACATAAAGCTGATGGCATGGCTGCACCTGTTGGCCCCTGGGACCCCCCAACCAACACCCGCCAGAGTCGGAGGAGTCTCACAGCCAGCCACATCCAAGTCCCCCACACCTGTCCAAAACATCACCATCACCCTGGTACCCCAGTCCCCATACGTACAACACAATGCGCAGGATCCGCTGGAGATCAAGCAAGGACCATACGCCCAAGCAGGATGCACGCACGTGTTGGGGGCAATACACAGCACACATGTACTACCTGTGTCCCCTGGTGACACAGCACACAATCACCGCAACAGGAAGCACACGTCTCACACCAATGTGCAGGCAACAACAGAACACCGTGGAACCCCCAATGATGTTGCCTTCAAATGCACAGCCAGTGTGCATGATACCTTCATCCTCCGACAGTCCATCATCAACCAGTGTTCCCAGGATGGCAACAAGGGAAATGCACAGCCCCTTGGCAATATACAAATGAACACCCCACACACCTCAACTCCACAACCATGCAACTCACAATGCTGGCAATGCACACATCACAAAATCACATACAACAGGCACAACAATATGCCCACCCACCAGACACGACAGAACAACTTACAATGTCCACATGGGCAAGCCCTGAACATGAGCCAGCAACGGCATGGCACCTCAGCCACATAATAGCCGAATGTGGGGAGAGGTGGCAACCAGGCATGTGTGAAGGATGCAGTAGAACCATGATTGGGACAGTACACAATGCCAAGAGTGCCGGAGATGTGCTGGACACCTCACAGTATGCAGAACACACCCATATCCATGGCGACATACACTGCTTGTGTATGGAGTGTAGTGGACAGTGGACGCCACCATGTCACCCCAGCCAGTGGGGGACCTCGCAGAAATGTTGCCTGTTACGCCCCCCCCCTAAGCGTCAGCGGAGTGGGATGGCCCGGCGTACGCCACGCCAGCGTAGGGGTGTGAATAAAAAGCACGTAGACCTGGGCGTGGTCCTCTTCCGGAAAGACCCACGTCTCTACCAGGCCAGCGACTCCCACCTCGCCACGAGGCCGACACCATCCTCGTGAGCGGAGTTGCCTGCGATGCCGTGCGCCTGCCGGACCCTGACACGCTGGACCACGAACCCGTCAGGCCAGCCCCTGCGCAGCCAGGCCACAAGCCCGAAACCTTGGCAGCCACCTCAGACCATCACGGCCTCCACGACACAGGCCCGCTTTATTCCTTTTTCATTGACGTACTCCACAGCCGCCCCCGGCCTACTCTTCGGACCAGTAAGTCCCATATGTGAAACTGTGTCCTAAGTCATGAATGGCAGTGATCCCAAATCCGGGGCAGCGGCCACAGCACCAGACCCCCCCATCAGTGAGGCATAGTTCCATATGGGCATCTTGCGACACGTGGTGCCACTAACCCTGTTCAACGTCAGCCGGCTACACGTGGTGCCACTAACCCTGTTCAACGCCAGCCTGCTACACGTGGTGCCACTAACCCTGTTCAACGCCAGCCGGCTACACATGGATGAGGGTCCAGGACTATCCTGCTGACCGTAGGTCACACATCCAGCACCTAGTCGCAAAGCACGAATGGCAGAGTCCACACCAGTGGTCGCACGGAGAGGTGTAAGAGGAAGATGCGGCTCAGTCCGGACGAATGCCGGGTCACATACACGGAGGTGACCTTAACACGTGTTGCCACTGAACTTGAACTATGCAGGCCAGTGGGGCCATCCAACCTATGCCGGAGACACTCGGTGAATGGGCCGTGCTGACCGCTGCCTCAGGCCTACACCACGGTCAGGTAGGTCACACATTTGGAACTGAGTCTTGATTACACCATGGCAGTGAACATTATTTAAGGCAGAGAACAATTCACAATACACCCTCCGATGTGGTGGCAACAAGTCTGTGCATGGCATCACAACCACACGTGTCTGTGGGCCTACGCGGACCACTGCCCTCGGCCTACGCTGCGCTTGAGTGGGATCACAGATTTGGAACTGAACATCGGTAATTCAAAAGGCAGAATACATTTCTTCGCACGCACGGAGGGGCCTAAAAGGATGACACGTTGCAGTCCGGAGGGAACAGGATTAGCGTCACAGAGGTGATTGAACACTACCGACAACTGCCACTGTGTCACTAACTCTGTGCCTCGCGAGCCAATGACCCATGGCTGTGGGCCACTGCTGACCACTGCCTACGGCCTACACTGCGGTCCAGTAGGTCACAGAGCCTTGATTTGGCATTCTTGGAGTTCACATATGTGTACCGGCATCATCGCAGACTGCATCCCCTCACAGCACCTGTGCCACTAAGTTTGTTCCCCGACATTCATGGACACTCACTGGTCATACATTGGTGGCGTTTGAGTCTATGGACTAGGGGCTAGTTTTCATCCTCATGTAGCTGATCCCGAATTGTTGGTGCAAACGAGGGTTGCGCTTTCCACTCCTCCATTTGCTGCTTCCAGATAACATCAGACCTTCCGCATCATGCCCTGGAGGACACCTTCCACTGTCCCCCGAAACCCTCCGCAACATACACCTCGGACATTGATGGGGACCCGCTCAGGTCGCATGGCCCATCTGACTGCACCGCAAGTCACCGTCCCATGGGTGGGTGCCTGTGCCGGTCACAGTGCATCCGGGGCCACTAACTCTGTGCTGCTCAGGCCT
Source organism: Calotriton arnoldi (assembly GCA_963921515.1). Classification (NCBI taxonomy): domain Eukaryota; kingdom Metazoa; phylum Chordata; class Amphibia; order Caudata; family Salamandridae; genus Calotriton; species Calotriton arnoldi. The sequence continues at coordinate 2,744,510 of CAWUFW010001381.1, forward strand.
GGGTCCCTTCTTCTGAGACATTGAATGGCCTCTGTAGCGATGGTCTTGGGGTCATCAACGCCATGTGTCTGTGGCCCTGCGCTGTCCACCTCCTCCGGCCCCAACTGCGGGCCACCAGGGCCCACACATAGCATCGAGTCTTGACCGGCCCGGACGTCACATCACCGCAGGAGGCACACGCCACCACCGCAAGGACCACCTCCAACCGCCATCTGCCAGAGTCGAAACGGTGGTCCTGACAGACCTTCAGAGTTGCTCAGATCTGTGGTGGATGCCATCATCGGCCTGATACCCTGCTCAGCACTCCAGGTGTCAGTGACTCAGTGCACCGCAAGCCATTGTCCGTTACTGATTGAGTTTTGTGCTGTTGTGAGGTTGCGCAGCAATGTCACCTCATGCAGTGGGGAAGACCTGGGACCATGAGGAGGAGGATGTGTCAAGTGTGCAGACGGGAGAAGGCATAGACAATGGGAGGGCAGGTGGCAACAGCCCCAAAGGCAGGAATGCAGACTGGTGGCGGTAGTCAAGCTACACACCCGGATCTGATACTGGGTATTGCGCTGTGGACTGCGGGCGCAACTGTCACCTCAGGCAGTGTGGGAGACCTGGGACGTTGATGAGGAAGTTGATGCAGGTGTAACACACCCCACTGCATCTGCATCAGGACTAACCCGAAGGGACACAATCCTAGCAATTTCTTCACATGAACGCGCTCTTCTCTAGTGCCCCTACCTCAGTGCACTGCAACTCACGAAACCTCCAGACTGAATATTGGGTGACCTCTGTCCTTACTCCGGATCCCTCCATGTTGCTCTGCATTTGACTCTGTAACGCTGGTGTTTTCTGTTTCCATTACACTGGTGTCCACTGTTCAGGTTGTTGGCAGCACCAAGCACTCCGTGTGGGCTGGCTTATACTCACCCCACACACATCCAGCACAGGCATCATTGTACATGTGGCCCTGCCAATAAAGGGGCTGTGCGCACGTGCCCATGGCCAGTTCAACATGATATGTGCATGTGTCTCTGTGGAGGTGTGGGTCTCCTTTGTGGGGTGTAGGTGGTCCCTGAAGGGTATTGGACACCCACGTATGTGTTCTGGTTTGCATTCCATGGGTTCGGCAACACCCTCACCTGTTGGGCCACTTCCTTTTGGCATTCTGCCACCTGGCATTGGGGTGCCATGTGTGGGTGGGTGAAGTGTTGTGAGGCAGCCGTGATTGCGGGTGCTTCATGCTGTGTGGTCTGTTGCAGGGGCTGGGTTCTCCTCTGAGTAGCTTGTCTGCCCTGGTCCTGGTGGTGGGTTGTGTGGGATGTCCACGGGCTGTTGTAGGGCGTCGGTGTCGGGGGTGTGGTGTTCGTCTCGGGCATCACTGATGGGTTGTCTGTTCTGACCTGCTGGAGGTGTTGTTTGTCCCTCTGCATTGTGAAGGGGAGGTGCATGTTGGCATTGTGTTGGCGCCTTGTTCTTGTCGACATGCAGACTGTGTGACAATGTACATTGTGACTGTTTGGGCGGTGGTGGCTATTTGAGTTGGGACAGTGTACATTTGGCCTACATGGCTGATGTGGGGTTGTAGGGGTAGATGTGCATCTCACAGTTCCCTGCTCTGTCCAATGTGATTGTTCTGTTTCTGCGCCTGGGTGGACCCAGTTGTGTCCCCTGTTCTGCAGTGTGGGTGTTGCACTTTGTGCCACATTGTCATGGTATGTGCTGTGATTGCTATGTGTGTGTGCTGCAGTGTGCCACGGGGATGGGGGACATGTCCCTGGGTAATTGTGGGTGTGCAGTGTGTTACACCTCATTGTGCATGTGTGGCATTGTGCCCATCACCCCCGTCCCCCCAGTCCCTGTTGGATTCTCACCCTGTTGTTTTTGTGTCAGGTCCTCTCGAGCTGTAGCCATACTCCCTACTCCTTGCACCCTCTCCACACTGATGACTGTGGCCTGGGTTTCCTCCAGCTCCTCCTGTGGCGCTGGACTGCCACCTCCTGTCGCCGTTGCTGCCTTCCTGTTGGCAGCGGGTTTGTACCTGGTTTAGGTTGTCACGTCCTGTCGGCGCCTCTTGGCCTCCTGGATTGGCCTCCTGGGCACTCCGACTGCATTCCAGGTGGTCTGCTTGTGGGTCAGTTGCTGGTAGTGTTCTGTCGCCTCCGTGGCCTTGGTCTTGTTTTCCTGCGGTCTGCACCCCGTCTTCCTCTCCCTTTTCTCCTTGGCCTTCCCCGAGCCAGTTGTTCCTTGCTGGTGGTCTGTGGGGGTTGTGGGGTTCGCGTTGACCTCTGCGCTGGGTCAGGGTGCATCCATGTTGCTACGTGCTTTGGCTTGTTTCTCGTGTGTTGTTTCTGTGGTTTTTATGGTGCAATTTCCCACCAGACGCGTGGGATTTGCTGGCCTGAGGCTGCTTTTCGCTACTTTTTGTACCGCGATTGGCCTCATCGCATGATTTCTCGCGTTTCGCATTTTTTCGGCGTGACGTTGATTTTCACGCTGACATTTGACACATTATCTGGTGACTATCGCATGGTACCGCCTTGTTGTGAATTCCACGTTGACACAGGGTTATTTGCCCATGATAGGCTGCGATATTGAAAGTTGCGTTACGCTACTCTTGCGGTAGTTATCACACGTTCTTGTGAATATACCCCTTACTCATTTACACATCCAGTGGCACACCCAGAGAGGGACTGCTACACTTATTTAGTTATGTACTGAAGTAGTGATACCCCTAATCATTAATGCATACAAGAAGCCCTAAAAGTATGTGTTGGGCCTGATTCTGCAGTTTTACTGCTAGGTCGAGTGACATTTAAAATTCTTTGCCGTGCTTTAAACTTTCCTTTCTATTACATATAAGTTACCTCTTAGGTAGGGTGCACTTAGGCCCTAGGGGAGAATGCTATGTACTTAGAAGGTATGACATGCACTTTAAAATCACAGTTAGTCACATGTGTGATTGAGACCCATAGGCACAATTAAATATACGCCTACACTCACTCAGATATGTAGCCACGTACTGACACTACCTAGTCAGGCATCCATACAAGTAGTCCTTTAAACATGGGTCAGGCTTACTACTCCAGATGGCATCTCTGTATTTTTAGGTCTGGCCTACTTTTGCAGACGATATCTGTGCAGATTTAGTGGCAGCTCAACTTGGCATAAAAAGCCCTTCCTAAGTCTTAAACCCACGATTTAGTACACATTATTGATCTCTCAGATAGGCTGTATGTATGCCATAAAGCACAGGGCTTTGTGCAAAAGGCAAGAGATGCCCTTTCTCAGTTTCACTAAATTACTCGTTCACTTGCAGACTCTTATATCAAGTTCTACATAGAGTATACGACCCATAATGCAACTGACATACATGTTTTCAAAAGCATAGAGCCTCTCTCTCACCCAGTTAGACAGCGCAGAGGCACTTATGTATTCACTAACATAGTCAGAAACGAGTTATGTATCCAGCAGCATCAAAGTCAGTTGCAAACACATTTACATACCTCTGTATTCACCAACAGGGACATTGATCTATTTGTTCAGCTATTTACATACACATTTAGAGAGCCATAGAGTTACTATAACAGACAGTCATATACCGGCCTACTTACTTAAACATCAGAAGGCACTCCTACAGGTAGACTCCTACACTCACTCAGATATGTAGTCAAGTACTGACACAACCTAGTCACCCATGCAGAGAAGTAGTCCTTTATCCAAGGGTCAGGCCTACTACTGCAGAGCCTGTCTGTGCACTTTTAGTGCCAGCTCAACTTGGAATGAAAAAAAACTTCACCAAGTCTTAAGCCCACCTTTTAGTACACATAACTCACCTCTGTGATGGGCTATAGGTAATAGAAATCCTTTTGGGTTTCAATAAGTTACACATGCACTTGCAGACTTATACATTCACTCACATACTCAGACACTAGTTATGTATCCAGCAGTATCAATAGCAGTTGCAGACACACTTACATACCCTTCTAATCAACACAGGCACCAAGCTATTTGTTCAGCCACTTACATATACATTTAGAGAGCCATAGAGTTACTAAAACAGACAGTCATATACTGATAGCCAACATCTGATGGTACTTCTACAGTCCAACTCCTACACTCATTCAGATAAGTAGTGAAATACTGACACCCTAGATACCCATCGAGACAAGTAATCCGTTATACATGGGAAGATACACAAAACACAGTAATGGATATGATAGTATACCCAGGGAGAGACTAATGCATACACTGACAAAGACACAGAGATTTAAACGTGAATAATAATAAAGTTATGTTAGATATATTATATTAAGAGAACTGTTTATGTTGGTATTTAACTACTTACAATATGTAATCTGATAGTACAGAAGGAAAAGGTACAGGTACTTATTTTCTTTTTTTTCCAGGCATTTTTTTCTAGCTAAGTAGAGACAATTACAATGCCATCAAAATGTGAGAGAAGAAAGAAACAGAAACAAGGAAACTATATCCTCACAACTGAAAAACAAAAGGGGCAAACTGAGAAAATGGTGAAAGAGAAAAGAGCTGCTGTTAAGAAAACCAAGACATTCCTTAAAATAGTATGTGGACAACTAGAAATTCACCAAAATCAAGAAATAAAAAAAAGTTTGAGATCAACTAAGAAAGGAGAAAAAGTATATGATATGAAGAGTAAAAAATCATTAAAGAAAGCAGAAAGTTTAACCAGAAGACAGAGGCAGTTGAAGGAGTTAGAATGTACCATAGTAGAGCAATTCAAAATCTAATAAGAACTATGAAGAAGTATAAAAGAAGAAGAAAAGCAGTCAGGCAAAATGAACATGTTGAGGCTGTAGTCAAGACGGCCTTTGCTCTCAAAAGGAAGCTATTTATTTTGATTCTAAACAGAATGTAGACACTGGATAAAATAGTGTTGTCTATGAGAAAAAAAAGCCGAAAGAGAAAGCTTATCAATAGAAGTAACATTTGCAAAGTTTTCAGCAGTAAATGGAGTCATACTTCTAGTACAGAACCTTTCTTTAATGAAGAAAGGTACTTCCAAGAGAGCACATTAGTGCATGCAGTTGATCAATCTGGAAGATGGTATGAGATGAACGATGGTAGTCCTATTCCAAAACAGGTGATGGTACCTTTTAACATAGAGGAAGTGATAGCTGAAGAGGTCCAGGGAAGTGTAGACAGGACCCTGTATATAAATGGAACTATAGCAGTATTTGTACTGTTCGGCAGGAACCAATTGATATATTGAGAGCTTTCTCACGTTAGTTTCCCTCCAGAACTCTGAAACAGAATGTTGGGATTTTGCAAGGATTAGATCCATGCAAAGTAAGGAAGTATACTAATTTACAGGGAAATTCACTAGCATATCTATCGAAAAAAGTGTGCAGAAGCACCTTTCATCACTTTAAAATGTTAGCTGTTTACCACTCTAAAATGCAAATTTTAGTGAGGAGGCTTTACTATGTCAAAACTCCTGCCCTATGTTTAGAAGTCATGAATAGAGCTCTTTTGCATGGTACAGTAGCAGAGATAGAAATCGTTTGTGATGACGTTCAGTTTTGTTTCTTTGGACCTGAACTGGAGTGTAGGGAAAACAAGGACTTGCTATCTGCAGGTGTAGTGGAACAGTACACAGGTATTACTGTTGATAACATTTGAGAAGAGATTACAAAGTTTAACACAGTTTGTTCAGAGAGACTGAACTGTGAAGGTATATGTTGTCAACTCACTCACTACAAAAGTCAAACTTGTTATGTTGTTGTGCCTTCAAAAATTGAAGAAGAGAATAGAGATAAGTGGCAAGATTTTGCAGCTTATTTATTTGTAGAGGAACACTTTGATTGTTCCACATGACAAATTATATGTCAGTACTGTTATGATAAGTTAGAGGATAATAAAATGCCAGCTGAAGCAGTACATAACATGTTAGAACTAGTTTTAATTTCACACAAAATTCAAGATTTAAATGATTATGAATCAATTCTTTATCATTGTATACATCCATTCCAAGCTGGGATGTTACCTCTAACAGACCTACAGAAAGGTCTTAAAGGTAGAGTGTACTTACCATTAGATTTCAAGCAGAATATTGAAACTATAGGGGGGGCAGAGAAATTTTGAAGAACCACTTATTATTCCGGTCAATGGTGTTCATACCAAGAGCAAAGAAATATGTCAAGAGTTAGTGGATCTTAGCAAACTAAAAATAGCAACATTATATCTGGTACAAAATAATATTTTTTATAAAAATGTAGATGTTCTTCAAAATATAACACAAAAGGAAGATGATACATTACCATCAAGAGGTCAGATTGAAAAGGTGGATCGATCTAGATCAGAAGAATTTATTAACACTATCGTATCCATCCTCTGCATTCTAAAAAGATTATTGGTGATGCTTTTGATCTCTTTCAAATGAAAGAATCAAAAGGAGCTCCCTTGAGTGTGTGGGAGAAATGTTTGGAAGCTCAGTGTTTTCCGCATCTGTTTCCCACTGGAGTAGGTGGTAGGTATGATGACTGGCCTGTACAGATACCAGCAGCTGAGTACAGATCATCTAGACTATGTACAGAGGACCCTAGATTTCACCAGGGTATTCTGCAAATATTCCATCTGTTATTTGAGAGTGACTTGTCAGGACTATCTTATGCAGTAAACCACATTCTCAAAATAGGAGTGAATCTGCAAAATCTTACAGCAAGGGAATTTGTTGACAAAGTTCAAGGAAAGATGAAAATCTGGAACATGGCTTGATTAATTTGATGGTGTGCCAACATGGCACCAACGAGTATTGGTATCGTCATCATGGTGATCTGAAATGCATGTTGAGAAACCTAGGAACACCTACTTGGTTTCTAACAGTCAGTTGTGCTGAGTATGTGTGGGCTGACTTGTTGAACTCTTGTGAGATACAAACTCAAACATAAAGGACATCAAGGTGATGACAGCTGGAGAACTTTGCTTGTTGGATCCTGCAAATGTTTAAAGATACTTTAACCATAGGTTTCAAGCCATGCTGTCTTTCATTTGCAACAAAAGTAATCCTCCTCTTGATGAAGTAATTGATTTCTTTTGACGTTAAGAGTACCAAGCTAGAGGTTCTCCACACATTCACATGCTGTTATGGGACAAAAAGGTGCACTGAAATTTGGAACAGACAGTGATGAGTGTGTCTTGTCTTTCAAAGAACAGCATGTGACATGAGCCATTCAAAAAGATGGTAGTAAAAAAGGCTTGAGACAACAAGTCCTACTGTTTCAAACTCATGGATGTGGGAATACTGTAATCGAAAATACAGATGTAAAGGAAAATTTTACACCAAATGTCGTTTTGGATTCCCACGACCCGTCATTTCTGAAGGAAGAGAGAACAGTTTTTAGGTTGCAGTGAGACATACACTGGCATGGAAAACACGGAAGAATACATACAACCTCAGAAGAACAGAGGCTTCCAAGTATATTAATGACTACAATCCTGTAATTCTGAAGATGTGTATTGCAAATATGGATCTACAATTTGTTGCAGACGACTCCATTGCTGTTGCTCGCTATGTCACTTCATAGAGAAGACAGAGATGAAAGAGATGCAGGAGGAGATTTCTGCAGAAAAGAATCTTCAGAAGAAACTGTAGTTTCAGCTTGAAAATGCTTTCTCATAAAGTGATAGGATCCTCTGAGTGCTTGGAATGATAGAGCACAGCTAATTTGTTCTCAAAGTCATAGAGAATTGTATGGGTAAGTCTAGGCCTTGGAAGCAGTCGAAATAGATTAAAGTCTTTCCCAGAAATATAGTATCTAGCAATATTGATCCATAGAGACATTCTGAAATCTAATATGTTGAATACATACTACCCAAGGAGTCCACATCTTTAAAACATGTGCCTCTATGAAGTACTTCAATACTAGAAAAAACAAAGAGTTAGGACTCACTGTGATAATGAACAGTGCCACAAAACCATTAGGTTTTATTAAAAGACCCCTCACACACCAACCTGGTTGGTGTCATGCTTCATCATTGGGGTCCCAACCGGGTGGCCGAATGCCGCCCGGTTGTGCTACAACGCCTGACTACAGCGGAGCTGGTGTGGGGTATTAGTGTGATGTGAGATGTGCAATTTAAAAATATCTCTGGGAATCCGTGCCGAATGTATTTATTGATGGCGGCCCAGGATATGTTAAAATCCGAGAGCGCAACTAATGAAGTTATTTTAGACCTATAGTTGTCTGTGATGGGTCTACATGTTTCAGCCCCTGTAAGAAATAGAGGGGGCTTTCATCAGGACCGGGTGAATAAGGTGAGTGAGTGGCAAAATAAGGCCACGTGAGTATTAAAAATTCACAACACACACGCTAAGGTGCGTTGGAGAAAATGAGGGGAGTCGGTACTTACGACCCCACTTGGAAAAACCTGTAAAGGAAAAGACAAGACAACAACATATAAAAGAAAAAAAGAAGCAACATAAAATGCAATCTTTTGCTTGATAAGGTGCCTGTCTATGACTATATGATGGGCATAGCAGTGAGTCCTTGTAATCTGGTAGCCTGCTAAAACAATATTAAATTGTAAAAGTAGCATGTAATTGTGAAAACGGCTAGTCCAGGTGAAAGAATAGCATGCTGGTCAACAGTGACATGATGATATCAATAGCGAGTACTGTGAAGTACGTGCAGCATGCTGAGAGTGACAACTAATAGGGCAAGTAACGCCCTGGGATGTCAACTAAATGCAGCAAATTTAAGCAGTATAGGTAGTACACATTCTACTAGCCAAAGTGGCTGGTGGATCGACTGTGGCACAAGTGACCGGCACTGTTTGCAACGTGCAGCAAGTTGCTGGAAAACACGTGTTTTGAAAGAAAGTGAAATACAAAAATGCGGTTAAAAGAGAACATATTTACACTAGGATAAAGTGTCTAGCAGCATTTCAGGGCCCGGGAGGGGAATCGTCTGTAGTCACACACTGTGGCAAAAGGGGAAACGGGAAAGAAATGATGAAAGGCATCTAGGCAATTGACACAACTGTATACGGGAGACGTATACGTGGCTGATCATGTCTGCAATAAAAATGCGCTAAACATAAGCGCGCAGACGGGTAGAAAAATCTTACTCGTCAAGACGGAATTCCCGCTACAACCTACTTCGATCTCCCGTGGACCCGGCTGCTGGCGTTTGTGTCGGTGCCGGGGTTTTAGTAACGGGAAAGGCGGCGTGAGAATACGTCCCACGGCGAAAAGGCTAGAGAGCTCACTAAAAGTGAACCACGCATGTGCGGGCGCCATGATGGAGTGATAGAAAATGTCCATACCGACCGATGGGTGGATGCCAGAATAATCTAAGTAGGGGGGCTCATCAAAGAGTGGCAGTGCGACATAATGAGGACGACCTCATGTGTACAGGATGGTAAGGATGTTAAATGGCAAGAGGTGAAAGAAGGCTAGTGCACTCTATGTGTGCTGGCCATGAATGTAACGGGCGCCATGTTGGAGTGGTGCAAACATTAATACAGACAGCCAGAAGGTGGGGGCCGGGGACCAGCAGAGGACAGAATACCTAAACGGGAGGTAAATCAATTAAATAAATTAAATAAATTAAATTAAATTGGACATCCGGACGGGATGTGGAAAGTATACACGATAATCATAAATGCCTAAAATGAGGCCATCGTGAAAAAGCCCGTGGGGTGATAATAGGGCATCAATAGTCTAATCTGGTGGCACAAAAGAGGCGCTCCCATGTAAAGTGGGCACCATATGTGTTTAGGAGTTGCCAGCAGATAGAAATCTTCGCTCCCAGTGTGGCTGGACTGTATGTCCATAACTTTGAAATGACTTATCTTTTCTTTAACAACAGACCGCAAATTCATCAGATTACATTCTATAAACGATACATCGATGACATCATTCTCATCTGGGAGGGCAGCGAAGATTCCCTCACGACCTTCTGCCAATGGATTAACACCTGTGACCCAAATCTAAAGTTCACCCATAATGTCCATCGGCACAACATGGTCTTCTTGGATCTGGAGATAACAGCTGACAATGGAATACTTAGCAGCAAAACTCATTTCAAACCTACAGCCCGTAATTCACTGTTACACTACTCTAGTTTTCACCCAAGAATATTACGTGAAAACCTCCCCTACGGCCAGTTTCTACGTTTACGCAGGAATTGTAGTGACGTACGTGATTTCAAAATACAGGCAAACGCCCTCAGTGTCAAGCTACTGAGCCGGGGTTATCCTAAGAAGATAACAGCTAAAGCACAAAAACGTGCCCGCAATCAAAATCGAGAGGGCTTACTTGAGACCATTGAACGCCCTGACGTCTCCATCCCACTAACATGTGTGGTGACACACAACTCTGTTTCAAACAAAGTGTCTCAAATCATTAAAAAAAACTGGAACATACTGCATACAGGGACACTAAAGTGGGAAAAACCCTTGTTGTCCTATAGAAGGTCCAGATCTCTAAAGGACACCCTTGTATCCACACGCCCCAAACAACCTCCCCAATTGAACAATACTGTTCTTAACGCATGGGGCCTTCCCAACATAATGGGCCATTACCCATGCGGAAATTGTAGTGTGTGTCACATTACTGAAACCACTAAAAGTTTATCACTAGAACCAGGCAAAACCTGGGTTATCAGGAAACACACCAACTGTAACACTGCACATGCCATCTACCGCATTACCTGTCCCTGTGGCCTTATATACATAGGCATGACCAACAGAAAGATAAAGACACGTATTTGTGAGCATCGCAGCACCATCCGCTGCAAGAAAAACACCACCAGGATGACAAACCATTTCATAGAGGCTGGACACACCACTAATGATATGCGGTGGGTCGTAATTGAAACATTGGAATCGACCACCCCCAACATTCAAAGTCGCCTACTGGAGAAGGAACAGCGATGGATTTATCGTTTATCCAGCCATCTGACTGGTTTAAACGATAATATTCCTTGGAACTCCCTCAGCAAGTAACTGTGGCATTACCTTATATCTAGATCATAGCCACTTCGATTAATGAGTGAATTCGGGCATGGTACCCACCATTTTGCTCATTTCTATCTGCTGGCAACTCCTAAACACATATGGTGCCCACTTTATCTGGGAGCGCCTCTTTTGTGCCACCAGATTAGACTATTGATGCCCTATTATCACCCCACGGGCTTTTTCACGATGGTCTCATTTTAGGCATTTATGATTATCGTGTATACTTTCCACATCCCGTCCGGATGTCCAATTTAATTTAATTTATTTAATTTATTTAATTGATTTACCTCCCGTTTAGGTGTTCTGTCCTCTGCTGGTCCCCGGCCCCCACCTTCTGGCTGTCTGTATTAATGTTTGCACCACTCCAACATGGCGCCCGTTACATTCGTGGCCAGCACACATAGAGTGCACTAGCCTTCTTTCACCTCTTGCCATTTAACATCCTTACCATCCTGTACACATGAGGTCGTCCTCATTATGTCGCACTGCCACTCTTTGACGAGCCCCCTACTTAGATTATTCTGGCATCCACCCATCGGTCGGTATGGACATTTTCTATCACTCCATCATGGCGCCCGCACATGCGTGGTTCACTTTTAGTGAGCTCTCTAGCCTTTTCGCCGTGGGACGTATTCTCACGCCGCCTTTCCCGTTACTAAAACCCCCGGCACCGACACAAACGCCAGCAGCCGGGTCCACGGGAGATCGAAGTAGGTTGTAGCGGGAATTCCGTCTTGACGAAGTAAGATTTTTCTACCCGTCTGCGCGCTTATGTTTAGCGCATTTTTATTGCAGACATGATCAGCCACGTATACGTCTCCCGTATACAGTTGTGTCAATTGCCTAGATGCCTTTCATCATTTCTTTCCCGTTTCCCCCTTTTGCCACAGTGTGTGACTACAGACGATTCCCCTCCCGGGCCCTGAAATGCTGCTAGACACTTTATCCTAGTGTAAATATGTTCTCTTTTTAACCGCATTTTTGTATTTCACTTTCTTTCAAAACACGTGTTTTCCAGCAACTTGCTGCACGTTGCAAACAGTGCCGGTCACTTGTGCCACAGTCGATCCACCGGCCACTTTGGCTAGTAGAATGTGTACTACCTATACTGCTTAAATTTGCTGCATTTAGTTGACATCCCAGGGCGTTACTTGCCCTATTAGTTGTCACTCTCAGCATGCTGCACGTACTTCACAGTACTCGCTATTGATATCATCATGTCACTGTTGACCAGCATGCTATTCTTTCACCTGGACTAGCCGTTTTCACAATTACATGCTACTTTTACAATTTAATATTGTTTTAGCAGGCTACCAGATTACAAGGACTCACTGCTATGCCCATCATATAGTCATAGACAGGCACCTTATCAAGCAAAAGATTGCATTTTATGTTGCTTCTTTTTTTCTTTTATATGTTGTTGTCTTGTCTTTTCCTTTACAGGTTTTTCCAAGTGGGGTCGTAAGTACCGACTCCCTCATTTTCTCCAACACACCTTAGCGTGTGTGTTGTGAATTTTAATACTCACGTGGCCTTATTTTGCCACTCACTCACCTTATTCACCCGGTCCTGATGAAAGCCCCCTCTATTTCTTACAGGGGCTGAAACATGTAGACCCATCACAGACAACTATAGGTCTAAAATAACTTCATTAGTTGCGCTCTCGGATTTTAACATATCCTGGGCCGCCATCAATAAATACATTCGGCACGGATTCCCAGAGATATTTTTAAATTGCACATCTCACATCACACTAATACACCACACCAGCTCCGCTGTAGTCAGGCGTTGTAGCACAACCGGGCGGCATTCGGCCACCCGGTTGGGACCCCAATGATGAAGCATGACACCAACCAGGTTGGTGTGTGAGGGGTCTTTTAATAAAACCTAATGGTTTTGTGGCACTGTTCATTATCACAGTGAGTCCTAACTCTTTGTTTTTTCCAGTGGGTACATCCACATTGTTTATACATTGAACCTGGGGACAGGGACGTCCCTTTATCTTTCCTCGCTCTCCCCCCATTCTTGTTTTGATATTGATTCAGCAGCGTACAGCTGCGAGAGCACATAGCTTTTTTACTATATATATTACACAGAGAACATGGCAGAAAACCAGGGACTGGGATTCACAGAGGATGATGTCAGTCTCATCCTCTCAGATCCACCGCTTCTGGCGGATTTTAATGTAGCTTCCTCTATTGCTCAAATGGCGGATTGGGACAACCTGAATGAAAAGAAGAGGAACAGAATACGTACTATCCTCCACGGAGTTATCCTCACTGAATATTTACGAAACAACACAGCCCCTAGGGGGCTCATAGTCACCAATGCCCCACGGATCTTCCTCGAAGATGCCCCTTTTCGTAAAGATTGGGCTCAGATAGCATGGAGATGTACGCGAGATTGGATGATTCTCATCATCCAAACTGCAAAGAGGTTGTCCGATGCCATTCTTATAGAGATTCAAGCTACAGAGACCCATTTTAAGACCACGATGACCTCTTTCAAGAAGAAATTAGAGGAGACCAACAGGGAGATAAACGAATACAAAGAGGGACTTACCCAAGCAAAGATCAAAAAATTTCAGAAAGATCTGAAAATATTTTCATACCTTAAAACTTATCCATATACTGCAGAAGACTTTATTCCATCAAAACACTCAGACACCTCAGGAGGCTCTTCAGATGAGGACTCATCTGCCAGCAGTAGCTCCAGTACCGGGAGCTACCGGAACAGACAACGGGGAAGGGGCAGGAACACCAGTTGGCAACAACCATGGCCACAACCCTCTCCAGGTACCAACATGCAGTTCCAAACCCCATACCCCCAGATGAACCCACATTTCATGTATGGCTGGAACCCCCCCTTTGGACCACCTCCACCGTATATGAATCAAAATCAAGGGTTTCATTTTTTAGGGGGAGGCCGCCGTGGACGCGGCAGGAGACGCCGACAAGCTCAGGTCCAGTGGGAAGACGACCAACATTCAGGAGCCCAAACAAGAAGCAAGACAAGGGACCAACAACCAGGCCCGAGCTCCAGGTAAATCTCGTGACTAACCTTTCTTCATACGAGCTCAGCCCCACTGAGAAAACCATCCTCAACAAAGGACTTGGATTTGCACCGACTACCAAATTGGATAAATTCCAACTGCATTGCGAGCTTGCAGAATTTTTCCGGAAACTCAAACTAAAAGCTTTCTTTGAAAATCTTCAAGAGCAACCAGATTCCAGACAACAAGGTGATACCCACTTCAAAATAAAATCTACCTTCATCCCACCACCAAGTGCCATACCTCCGGAAATACTAGTCTATGAGCAAGCTGTCTTCAAAGAGATCGAAGCTTTAAAGGAAGACCACACTTTCCAAAATACGAGCAACAAGGAGCGACAGGCGCTTAAAACCCTTACATCCAATGCAAGCATCATCATTAAACTAGCGGATAAAGGTGGAGGTATTGTCATTCTGAATAAAGAAGATTACCGCAATGAGTGCAAACGCCTCCTTAATGACACCAAAAATTACCAACGACTTACGGAGGACCCTAGTGCTCACCTCAAAACGAAAATTCATGATTTGGTGACTGAAGCAGAAAATACAGGGCAAATCACCAGACAGGAAGCCCAATTTCTCACCACCACAGAAGGGAAAATCCCGTATTTTTATACGGTTCCCAAGATACACAAGAACAAAATACCACCCCCTGGACGCCCCATCGTCTCGGGTATAGGGTCATTGCTGGAACCCCTTTCTCGCTATTGCGACTTCTTTTTACAACCCATAGTACAGTCTACAAACACCTACTTGAAGGACACTAAAGACCTCCTACGACAGATTGACAATTTGACATACAACCCAGAAACTTCCTTCCTTGTCAGTCTGGACGTGGAAAGCTTATACACCAGCCTGCCACAAGACGACACCCTTACTGTACTCAAATTGGCTCTGGACAACTCGGTTTGGATTTACCATACTCCCAAACAATTTATTCTAGAGTGTGCATCACTAGCACTCAAAGATAATTACTTTGAATACGAAGGCGAAATATACCTCCAAAAATATGGAACTTCCATGGGAAGCGTCTTCGCTCCCAGTGTGGCTGGACTGTATGTCCATAACTTTGAAATGACTTATCTTTTCTTTAACAACAGACCGCAAATTCATCAGATTACATTCTATAAACGATACATCGATGACATCATTCTCATCTGGGAGGGCAGCGAAGATTCCCTCACGACCTTCTGCCAATGGATTAACACCTGTGACCCAAATCTAAAGTTCACCCATAATGTCCATCGGCACAACATGGTCTTCTTGGATCTGGAGATAACAGCTGACAATGGAATACTTAGCAGCAAAACTCATTTCAAACCTACAGCCCGTAATTCACTGTTACACTACTCTAGTTTTCACCCGAGAATATTACGTGAAAACCTCCCCTACGGCCAGTTTCTACGTTTACGCAGGAATTGTAGTGACGTACGTGATTTCAAAATACAGGCAAACGCCCTCAGTGTCAAGCTACTGAGCCGGGGTTATCCTAAGAAGATAACAGCTAAAGCACAAAAACGTGCCCGCAATCAAAATCGAGAGGGCTTACTTGAGACCTTTGAACGCCCTGACGTCTCCATCCCACTAACATGTGTGGTGACACACAACTCTGTTTCAAACAAAGTGTCTCAAATCATTAAAAAAAAACTGGAACATACTGCATACAGGGACACTAAAGTGGGAAAAACCCTTGTTGTCCTATAGAAGGTCCAGATCTCTAAAGGACACCCTTGTATCCACACGCCCCAAACAACCTCCCCAATTGAACAATACTGTTCTTAACGCATGGGGCCTTCCCAACATAATGGGCCATTACCCATGCGGAAATTGTAGTGTGTGTCACATTACTGAAACCACTAAAAGTTTATCACTAGAACCAGGCAAAACCTGGGTTATCAGGAAACACACCAACTGTAACACTGCACATGCCATCTACCGCATTACCTGTCCCTGTGGCCTTATATACATAGGCATGACCAACAGAAAGATAAAGACACGTATTTGTGAGCATCGCAGCACCATCCGCTGCAAGAAAAACACCACCAGGATGACAAACCATTTCATAGAGGCTGGACACACCACTAATGATATGCGGTGGGTCGTAATTGAAACATTGGAATCGACCACCCCCAACATTCAAAGTCGCCTACTGGAGAAGGAACAGCGATGGATTTATCGTTTATCCAGCCATCTGACTGGTTTAAACGATAATATTCCTTGGAACTCCCTCAGCAAGTAACTGTGGCATTACCTTATATCTAGATCATAGCCACTTCGATTAATGAGTGAATTCGGGCATGGTACCCACCATTTTGCTCATTTCTATCTGCTGGCAACTCCTAAACACATATGGTGCCACTTTATCTGGGAGCGCCTCTTTTGTGCCACCAGATTAGACTATTGATGCCCTATTATCACCCCACGGGCTTTTTCACGATGGCCTCATTTTAGGCATTTATGATTATCGTGTATACTTTCCACATCCCGTCCGGATGTCCAATTTAATTTAATTTATTTAATTTATTTAATTGATTTACCTCCCGTTTAGGTATTCTGTCCTCTGCTGGTCCCCGGCCCCCACCTTCTGGCTGTCTGTATTAATGTTTGCACCACTCCAACATGGCGCCCGTTACATTCGTGGCCAGCACACATAGAGTGCACTAGCCTTCTTTCACCTCTTGCCATTTAACATCCTTACCATCCTGTACACATGAGGTCGTCCTCATTATGTCGCACTGCCACTCTTTGACGAGCCCCCTACTTAGATTATTCTGGCATCCACCCATCGGTCGGTATGGACATTTTCTATCACTCCATCATGGCGCCCGCACATGCGTGGTTCACTTTTAGTGAGCTCTCTAGCCTTTTCGCCGTGGGACGTATTCTCACGCCGCCTTTCCCGTTACTAAAACCCCCGGCACCGACACAAACGCCAGCAGCCGGGTCCACGGGAGATCGAAGTAGGTTGTAGCGGGAATTCCGTCTTGACGAAGTAAGATTTTTCTACCCGTCTGCGCGCTTATGTTTAGCGCATTTTTATTGCAGACATGATCAGCCACGTATACGTCTCCCGTATACAGTTGTGTCAATTGCCTAGATGCCTTTCATCATTTCTTTCCCGTTTCCCCTTTTGCCACAGTGTGTGACTACAGACGATTCCCCTCCCGGGCCCTGAAATGCTGCTAGACACTTTATCCTAGTGTAAATATGTTCTCTTTTTAACCGCATTTTTGTATTTCACTTTCTTTCAAAACACGTGTTTTCCAGCAACTTGCTGCACGTTGCAAACAGTGCCGGTCACTTGTGCCACAGTCGATCCACCGGCCACTTTGGCTAGTAGAATGTGTACTACCTATACTGCTTAAATTTGCTGCATTTAGTTGACATCCCAGGGCGTTACTTGCCCTATTAGTTGTCACTCTCAGCATGCTGCACGTACTTCACAGTACTCGCTATTGATATCATCATGTCACTGCTGACCAGCATGCTATTCTTTCACCTGGACTAGCCGTTTTCACAATTACATGCTACTTTTACAATTTAATATTGTTTTAGCAGGCTACCAGATTACAAGGACTCACTGCTATGCCCATCATATAGTCATAGACAGGCACCTTATCAAGCAAAAGATTGCATTTTATGTTGCTTCTTTTTTTCTTTTATATGTTGTTGTCTTGTCTTTTCCTTTACAGGTTTTTCCAAGTGGGGTCGTAAGTACCGACTCCCCTCATTTTCTCCAACACACCTTAGCGTGTGTGTTGTGAATTTTAATACTCACGTGGCCTTATTTTGCCACTCACTCACCTTATTCACCCGGTCCTGATGAAAGCCCCTCTATTTCTTACAGGGGCTGAAACATGTAGACCCATCACAGACAACTATAGGTCTAAAATAACTTCATTAGTTGCGCTCTCGGATTTTAACATATCCTGGGCCGCCATCAATAAATACATTCGGCACGGATTCCCAGAGATATTTTTAAATTGCACATCTCACATCACACTAATACACCACACCAGCTCCGCTGTAGTCAGGCGTTGTAGCACAACCGGGCGGCATTCGGCCACCCGGTTGGGACCCCAATGATGAAGCATGACACCAACCAGGTTGGTGTGTGAGCGGTCTTTTAATAAAACCTAATGGTTTTGTGGCACTGTTCATTATCACAGTGAGTCCTAACTCTTTGTTTTTTCCAGTGGGTACGTCCACATTGTTTATACATTGAACCTGGGGACAGGGACGTCCCTTTATCTTTCCTCACTCTCCCCCCATTCTTGTTTTGATACTAGTACTTCAATACTATACATATAGAAGTAATCTAACTAAGGAAAATAGAAGAAGGGAGATATGCAGTACTTGGATGTAACGGTTTTTGGTGAGACACAACAAGGGAAATCTAATTAACCACAGAAAGCTTAGTTGCCAAACTCCGAAGACAAGAGAGTTTTTTACTTGTCACTTTTGCAGTTGTTCAAGCCATGGCGTGCTGAATCATATTTACTTGGACACTATGACTGTTACAAAGACTTTTTCAATGCTGTGAAAGACAGCATTGAGTGTTCAGTCATTCCAGCCTACTTGCAAATGTTGAAAGATGAGATTGAACAGGAAGGAACCATTGATGCTGAGATAGCCAAAGAGAGTTTACAAAGTTCTGGACCACTGATTTAAGATCCTCTTGAAGAACCAATAATTTAAAATGAAGCAGCTATAGCTATGAATGAGGTGGAGAGTGCCATGCAGCAAGCAAGAGTGGAAACTGTTAATTTCGGACAGTTAGTAGAACAACTGAACGATGAACAGGAAGAAATTTACATCGAAGTTAAAGATAAAATAGAGTATGGATTTTTCCACGTAAAGAAACAATGTGAATGTTCTTCGTATATACCAATATTGCTATACATCAGAAGTCAAACTGGCACTGGAAAAAAACTTTCTAAATAAATTCTCACCGGTTATCTAGAGAAGACTATAGAGTCAAATTTGTCATGTGTAGGAACCGCACCAACAGGATTAGCTGCATATAACATTAAAGGAATTGCTTTGC
The DNA here is from genome assembly GCA_963921515.1 of Calotriton arnoldi. NCBI lineage: Eukaryota > Metazoa > Chordata > Amphibia > Caudata > Salamandridae > Calotriton > Calotriton arnoldi. The sequence goes on from CAWUFW010001381.1 coordinate 2,763,600, forward strand.
ATAAACTACTTATGCTACCTGTTGAACATGACAGTAAACGGAAATACCAGAAACTATCTGGTGAAGCTTGTCATGAGGTATCAAGAGTACTGAAGAAATTGAAGCTTTTAATCATTAATCAGGTGAGCATGGTACCGAACTTAATGCTTGCCTTCATACACTTAAGAATGCAGCAGATTTTAAGAACAAACTACGTTGTACTCTTTGGAGGATAGCATTTGATTGAATTCGGTGACCTACCACAACTTACCCCCCTAAAAGGACAGCCTGTTTTCAATACACTTGCCCATAATTAAACAACAAATTCTTTGGGCAGTATTGGCAATGTGCATATATGGTTACACTTTGAATACAAGGAATTAGTGAAAAATATGTGTCAAGCATCTGATGTGGATTATGGAAATATTCTTAAGGACATTAGAATAGGAGCTCTAACAAACAATGGAAAACATGCTTAAGAAAGTCGAATTTTCAGGAAACTATTTCCATCTAACATTACAGCAGCAGAACTAATGTACAATTTTATTGAAGATCAGAAATCCATAGTGTATTTTATGCCTACACTTCAAGAGTGCTCCAACTTCAACGACCAATTACTAATACTAGATAAAAAAGATATTTTAAACTACAACTATCGATAAAATGGAACTTCAGGGAGCGACCCTACTACTCACAAAAAACTACAAGCAAAATTGGATTCTTTAGAGAAGTCTGTATCCAGGACTGCAAGATTAGAAAAGCATTTACACGTATGCAAGAACAGCCGAGTAATTTTGTGGCGTAATTTAAATGCTGAAGAAGGGTTAGTAAATGGTGTAATGGGTAAAGTTATTGATTTCATTAATTTTCCGAATAGAGATGAGGTTGAATATTAGGCCATAAAATTTGATCAGATTAATGGCATCAAACAGATTGGCCGAAGAGGTGTATGTTTTTTGCAAGTAAAAGACTTATGTGTGCAGCGCCAGCAGTTACCACTCTCTCTAGTGCATGCCGTAACTATTTATAAATCACAAGGTTTAAGTGTAGATGCAGCTTTTGTTAGTACTGGAATTACTGAATTTAAAAAAGCAATGTCATATGTAGCATCTTCACTAGTTAGAACATTGTACGGTTTGTTTTTGATTGATTTTGATGATAACAAAGTTGGTGTCGATGTAAGTTGTGCCATGGAGTACAATCTGTGAAGAAGTCTATACACTCCTCCTTTAGGACTGTATCCTATTTGTGAGAAATGGATAACCTGTCCTAAGAGGAAGCTTACAAAAGAATCAACAGATGTTCAAGAAAAGAAAGAAAACAAGGACAAGCTAGAAGGTGTTAAGAAGAAAAATGTGGAATATGAGGAAGATGTTAAAGTTGGAAAGCAGTTCAGGTGTCAACTGCTATGCAAATGTTGTTCTGAATGTACTGTTTCATTTACCACATCTTGTCAATCAAATTCAACAAAAAACAAATAAGAGATTGTGTTCTACATTGTATCATTTGCTCCCATGTTTAGTCACTGACAGAACTGCAATACATTCTCCTTCAGGCATTCAAGACCTTTTAGATATACATAGCGGACCACTTATATTTACTCTCAACACGCAACAAAACGCACAATAATGTATTATGGTCATCCTTGGAGTTTTAGAACACGAAGAAGTAAATATTGAGGATTTATTTGGATTGAGTTACAGATGGAACCATGACTGTGAAGATTGTTATTATTCATCTACCACTCAAATTAATTCTGAGTGTTTTCTGTATTTAACATTACCGGATTGCAAAACTGTCCCTTTTGACAGATTGCTGAAAAAGGCTAACCAAAATATGACCTGTCCAAATTGGAGATCAGACGAAATGTCTACGTTGATTCTAGGAGCAACTATAAAATATCTTATAATAATGCTACAATGATGCAGAGTAGATGGATCTAAATTAGAAACTCAAATTGCAAACTTCAAAGCTGGACAAGTATCAATTTCTTGAAGAACTTATACTACTTTGGCTATTATCTTTCACAAAGGACTCAATAACATCTGGACACTACATTGTCTATTTAAAGAGTGAAACTGGATGGACAGAATGCAATGACAGCAACATTGAATTCAAACCAAAACTTCTTTTCAAGCTTTCAAACTCTTATCTTTTGTTTCTTCAACCAAAGTTCCAAGGAGGATTTTTGTTTTAAAAGTGCTGTACGGTGCTTCTTCTACATGCATCATTAGTGTTTTAGACATCAATCCACCTATTGGGGTGAAAATTGAAGAATCCTTTTATCATCCAGAAAGGAGTAAATATAACATTTAAATACTACACTCTCTAATTAAAGTGTCAAACTGAATGGACACAGTTCAATCATAGGAACCTTAAATCAAACTAAAACTGCCTTTCAAACTACAAAGGTGTCACTTTTTCTTCTTCAACCAAACCTCTATGTACTATTTGTGGCACAAAAGTAATGTGTGGGATTTTGTCTACATGGACCATCAGCGTTTTAGACCTCATGTGGCCTACCAGGGATGATGTTTTCAAAAGCATCTCTAAAATCCAAGTGCGGTTTATATTTATTAGTAGTATTGTGCCAGGTATAATATTAAAACAAATATTTTTAAGATATGGTTGTTTAGATTACTGTAGTAACTGTAGAAAAAAGAACCAATTAACGAATTGGAGTGAGTGTAATGCAGAGTGTTACTTATTTATAGTGATATACTGTGCAGTTTTTTTTCTACAATCCATATGATTGTTTTCTCCCTACTGTTCAAGGATGAAGCTTCATTCAGTAAACTATTTATGGTGAACAAGTATGAAAGCTGAGAACAGGAAAAAATGTAAAATTAAATGTTTTACTATACTGTTACAGCATAACTAATGTGTATTGTTATGTTACTGCAATTTTTAAAATGAAATGCTAATATATATGAATGTTCATTTTCTTTTTCAAATCTGGCTGGAGTGCTACATCTTTAGATGTCTGAAAATACTTGTTGTACCACAGAAACATTTCGTAGACATACCCCCAGAGAGTGGTTTTATACATGAAAGCACTTTTCGCACCTATGTCACCACTTTGTTTTGCCCATTTGCTAATTATTACTTTCAGTGTAGTTCGGCAAATTTACACTGTAAAACTATACATCAAGGTAGAGTCTTATACAGCCACCGACACATTCATAGACACCAGTAGCGGTCGGTGGTGGGAGTGCCGCCGGGCGCTGACGTGGGGAGGGGGAGGGGCAGGGTGGGGGCTAGTAAACTACGGATTACGGCTGATTACAGGTAAGTAAACATATAAATAAATAAAACGAATTTCGTTGCGCGCTGCATCACATTTGGCGATGCAGCGCGCGCACGAAATTTGTTTTATTTATTTATATGTTTACTTACCTGTAATCAGCCATAATCCATAGTTTACTACCCCCCACCCTGCCCCTCCCCCGCCCCACGTCAGCACCCGGCGGCACTCCCATCACCGACCGCTACTGATAGACACACTGATTACACAACTCATACACCCAGTCACTCATCCATGCAACACTCACTCATTAACTCACTGAGACAGTTAATAACACACCGTTTCACTTACAAATATATCTACTACAACATGATCTTACTTACCCATATAAATATTTACACACTTAGTTACTCCCTAATACAGGTACTCGAACATGCACTCAGTCACCTACGCAGTACCTTTTACAACCAGTCAGCCATGCATACAATCAGTAACATACTTAGTCACTTTCCCATGTAACTACTGATACACCCAATCACTCACCCATACAGCTAAAAAGACATCCACTCACTCCTGTAAACAATGATGCATACACTAACTTACTTACCTAAGCAGCTACTAACACAGCCAGTCAGTTACTTATACAGCTACTGCCATACATATTCAATATTAAATACAGGTACTGACTAAGTCACTTACTCACCTGTATGGACACTCACACAGTCAATTAGTCATTGATACAGACACTCACGCACCCGCTTACTCATCTATATAGATACTCACACACCCATTTACACACAGATACAGACTGTACATATATTCATATATACTCTAATACATCCACCTACACACTGATAGATACAGTAACATACACAGGCATTCACTGACACACCCAGACACACTCCTGTGTATATACTATTATACCCAGACACACACTAACACATATACTGAGACACCCAGACACATACTGATGCAAACACTGACATAGCCACTTACTCATAGAGTTACTTACACACATCTTCACTCTCTCATATAGCCACTCATTCAGTTACTTATTCAGTCACACAACTGCTGACACTGCTAGTCAGTGACTCATACAGCCTCTAACATACCCATTCAGTCACATATACTGCCATTTACACACCAAGTGACTAACTTATGCACACACTTACCCACCCACTCACTCATCCCTACAGCTGCTAATACACCCAGTCACTAACTCACATGCAATAACACACCCAGCCACTAACCCATGGGTATGTTAGAGACAGTCACACAACCAGTCACTGAATCATACAGGCACTCACACACCCACTCATTCACCCATATAGACAATCTCACACCCAGTCACTCACTCACACAGGCACTTAGACACCCAGTCTCTCACCTATGCAGACACTCACACAACCACTCACTCAATCATACAAGCACTCACACAGACATTCATTCACTGATACAGCCACTATTGTAGCCAGTCACTCATATACCCACTATCTAACTCATACAGCAGCTCACACACCTACTTGTTCACTCATAAACCCACTGGCATAGCTACTCACTCACTAATACAGTCACTCACACACTGATATAGCCACTCACACACCCAATCACTCACTCATATAGCCACTCACTCAGCCAGGTAGACAGTCACATACCCAGTCACTCACTCACACAGCTATTCACAGACCCACTCACTCCCCCTTACAGACACTCAGCATCCACTCATTCACACGTATGCACACTAACATGCCCAGTCACTCACCTATGCAGCCACTTATACAACCAATCACTCAGTTGCACAATCAGTCACACACCCATTCACTCAGCCATATAGACTCTCTTATGTGGTGTCACTCACCCACACAGGCACTAACATACCCAGTCTCTCACGTATGCAGCCACTCACTCACATAGAAAGCATGGGCAGGTAGGTGCATGAAGTGATGTCACAGGCAGGTAAACACTCGCACATCCATACACCCACTCACACACCCATACACTCCCTCATACACCCTCACACACCCATGCAATCACTCACACTATCACTCATACACCTACTCACACATACATACTCCTACTCACACACCCATACAGGCACTCACACACCCTTACTATCACTCACACATCCTCTCACATACCCATACAGTCACTGATACATCCACTCGGAGACCCAGAGAACCACTCACACACCTACTCACAGACCCACACATACACTCACACAGTCATGTACACACCCATACAGCCACTTACATACTCACTCACAAACCTATGCAAGCACTCACAGACCCACTCACACAGCTACATATACACACACATACAGCCACTTACACACATGCTCACACACCCACATATATACTTGTATAGCCAGTCTCACACCTGCATAGCCACACAGGCACTTACACACCCATTCACACACATACTCACAGACACTTATACATCCACACAACCACTCACAAACCCACTCACACAACCATACAGCCACTCACAGCCCCACAAAACCACTTCTGTTCTGGCACACACACTCACAAAACTACTGATATACCCATATACATATTCAGATACCCAGTCACACAACCATTGTGCTACTCACACATCCAATCACTGACCCTTACAGCCACTCACACACTCACTCACAGACCTATACAATCACTCACACATACCCTCACTGACCTATACAGCCACTCACACACACCTACTCTTAAAGATTGCAGGTTACAGTTAGGAAATAAAATTTTAAAAAACTTGGAAAGTCTGTAAAAAAGTCAAATGTTACAGGGTTTGTTATATTTAAGAAAGAACATTTAATACACTGTTGAAATTCATTGGAAAAAACAAAGGGTACAGGGGCATTATAGTTAGGGAATAGAACAAAAAAAAACTTAGAAATTCACTGAAAAAAACAAAGGTTACAGGGACATTATAGTTAAGCTCACATTTCACTCATACAAGACCCTAGAAATTCAGCAGTTACCTGAGCTAACTATAATTTATGTCCCTGCAATGCGCTGCTTATGACCTCACATATTACATCACTTATGACATGGTCAGAGATATCGCTGATGACATCTCAATGACATCACTGATAACATCACTGATGACATCACCAACAGAACCACTTACACACCCACTCATACCCCTATACAACCACTCATACACCCATTCACAGACCTGTACAAGTACTCACACACCCTACTCACTGATTCATAGAGCCACTCACACATCCACTCACTCATACAGCCACTCTCACACCTACTAACTCACCCATCCAGCCACTCATGCACCCACTCACTCACTAATACAGCCACTCACACATCAAGTCATACACTCATACAGACACTAACATACCCACTCATATACCCATACAGCCACTCATACACTGAATCAGTTACACATACAGTTACTCACACACCTACTCACTCACCCACACAGTCACTCATACATCTACTCACTCACCCATACAGTTATTTGCACACCCACTCACTTACTCATTCAGATACTAACACATACTCACTCACCTATACAGTCACTGACACAAGCACACTCACCCATACAGCCCCTCTCACATTTACTAACTCACACATACAGTCACTCACACACCCATTAACTCACCCATACACCACTTATGCACACACTCACTGATACAGCCACTCACATACCCCATCACTTACCTATACAGCCTCTCACATACCCAGATACTCACCCATAAACAACTGATTCACCCACTCACTCTCCCACACAGCCACATACACAGTCACTCACTGACCCATACAGCCACTCATACTGCCACTCACACAGCCACTCACTCATCCATACAACCACTCACACACCCATAGAGCTACTCCGACACCTACTCACACATAGATACACACAGTCACACAGCCACTTACATAGCGTATTACAAATAGTATGACTCATTAGTAGTACACAACCTCTACTCATTTAACTTTTGTAGTATCTTAGTATGTATATTTAACACTCTGAAACATTTAGAAAACACTCACAATCGCTGGATGATTTCATCAGTGATGTCATCAGTGATGTCATTTGAGATGTCATCAGTGATGTCATCAGTGATTTCACTGACCATGTCATAAGTGACGTAATATATGAGGTCATAAACAGTTCATTGCAGGATATAAGTTATAGTTAGCTGAGGTAAATATAACTGCTGAATGTCTATGGTTTTGTACAAGTGAAATCTGAGCCTAACTATAACATCCCTGTAACCTTTGTTTTTTTCAGTGAATTTCTAAGTTTGTTTTAATTCTATTTCCTAACTATGATGTCTCTGTAACCTTTGGTTTTTTCAGTGAATTTCTAAGGTTTTTTAATGTTATTACCTAACTATAACATCCCTGTAACCCTTGGGATTATTGAGTGAATAGCAGTCACCAGTAGGTAGTTATAGTTAGGACCTAGTTTCCATAGAAAGAACATTTTTTGACTTGCCTATAACTTTGGCGTCGTTTGACCAATCTTCATGAAATTTTCCCCCAAAAAAGTGTCAAAGTAAGTTCTGTATGTCATGGAATGTTAGGGAGTGATCCGTGGAGTGGGGATAGAGAAATAGGGGCATGAAAAAAAGGTGTATTTGTAATGTTAATTCCCATAGGAATGCGTTGTCGAACCTACAGCCTGAACTGCTGGACGGAATTACACCAAATTTGGCAGAAAGGTAGATGTTGTTATGCAGATTGTACTTTTTGTTATTTGGTGTAAATCCATTCAGTAGACTTTCAGAAATTTAAGAAGAAAGAGATAGATATATCTCTGGTGGCGACGCCTGCGCAAAAAAAGACAAGCTTGTGCAGGGAAATGCACTGTTCTGATTGGCTGCCAACACTTCAACCAGGAAGTGTTGGCAGCCAACTTGGGACTTGGCTTCACTGGGTCCTAAAAAAAAGTGAAAATAAAGAAAAGGGGGTAGGGTAGGAATACCCTGATCCCCAAGCTATTGTCTTGGGGTGCCCCTGGGACCCCGCCATGGCATAAAAGCATTTAAAGAAAAAACATTTGCAGCGAAATCGCAATATTTGCGAGTTCACTGCAAAGAAAAAAAAGCAAGTGTGGGCTCCCGCGCTTGCTTTTAAATAACCCCCTGGTGAGCTATTCAAAGCCCCAGGGACCGCCACCTCCCCTGGGCAGTTTTTGTTAGGAATGTGGGCGGGCCCACTGGGCCCACATGCAGCCCTGGGAACCGCCAACTCCCCTGGGCTATTTCCAATTATGTGGACCCCCTGCCCCATGGACCCCCTACCCCATGGACCACCACTTCCCTGGAGCACACATACAATAATTGCAGACCCCCGGCCTCAGAGACCACCACCTCCCCAGAGCAAATCTGAATAAAGGAGAGTGGCTGCGTGGCCCCCTCCAGGAGCCCTACACGTCTCTCGGGACTGCCACCCCCAAGGCCGGCTCCAGCAATGTCCCAGGGTGCCCACCCCCGGGACATTGCAGTTTGGTATGGTTTGGCAGGAGCACACCTCATGCCAAGCCATAGCAAACACTGCTCTACTTTGTGGAAGCGAAAGCATTAAAAATGCTCTCACTTCCATGAAGGGGAGCAGAATTGCTTTTGAACAGAGCGAGCTGCATGTTAGCAGTTCCCACTGTCCAAAAGCAATGTCGGCTCCCGCTGGAGGCGCAAAGCCAGCAGGGACCGCGGGGGCCTTCAGGGTCCCCCGTGGTCCCAACAGAGTGGCCATGCCCTGGGGATGGGGTCCCCGGGATGAAATCAGCCCAGGCAGGGGAGATGTGGGGACATGTGGGCCTCCCTCCATATGGGGTCCCTGGTGCTGAAATAGGCCTGGTTAGTGGGGCCACGCACCCCACCACCCGTTTTTCTAATGAAAAACTTTTTAAAGGATCAGGCTCAGGGCATGGGGTTCCTGTGGGCCAAAATGGTCCAGGGAAGGGGGACCGCGTGGCTCCCTCCTAAAAAACAAAAAAGTAAAAAAAGCTGGCAACTTGCGGGAGGCCCTGCCCCTTTCTCCACTACTCTGCAAATGTGCCTCTTGGCACTCTCCTGGTAGGGGGATTAAGTCCCCTTGGCTGCTGAGGGTCCTTAGGAGTGAACAAGACCTCCTGTTAACTCCAGTATGCCCCACACAGTGCGATTGCTGAGAGGTGGTCGGAGGCCACGCCCCCTTTCTCCACCACTCTGCAAATATGCCTCTCGGCACACTGCTGGTGAGGGAAGAGGTCCCCTTGCCTCCTGAGGACCTAAGGACTAAAGTGGGCTTCATCCCCGAAGTAGTAGTGCATCAGGAGCCATGTTTGCAGAGTGGTGGGCATGGCCTCTGACCACCTCTCAGCAAAGCAGCTGTATGGGTCTTACTGGAGGTAACAGAAGGGCTAGTTGACCCCCAGGGACCCTGAAGACCCAAGGGGACGTCATCCCCAACTAGTAGTCTGCCTGGAGGTGCATTTGCAGACTGGTGGAGAAAGGGGGCGTGGCCACCAAAAACCTCTCAGCAAACCCACTGTGTGGGACTTACTGGAGGTAACAGGAGGACTTGTTGGCCACCAAGGACCCTCTGGAGCCAAGGGGACTTCATCCCCCAACTTGTAGTAGACCGGGAGGGGTGTTTGCAGAGTGGTGGAGAGAGGGGGAGTGGCCTATGACACCTTTTCAGTAATCCTGCTTTGTGGGACTTACTAGAGGAGTAGTTGGCCCCCAAGGACATCCTTGGGGAGCAACTACCCCTCCTGTTACCTCCAGTAAGTCCCACACAGCAGAATTCCTGAGAACTGGTCGGAGGCCCAACCCCTTTCTCCAGCACTCTGCGAATGTGACTATTACTTTAAAAACCTTAGAAATTCACTGGAAAAACAAAGGTTACAGGGACCTTAAAGTTAGGCTGACATTTCACTCATACAAAACCAGAGAAATTCAGCAGTTATAGTTAGCTGAGCTAACCACAACTCGTGCCCCCTCAATGCACTGCTAATGTTCTCACATATTACATTACTCATGACATGGTCAGTGACATGACTGATGACATCTCAAATGACATCACTGATGACATCATCCACAACATTACTAACACACCCACTCACACCCCCATTGAACCTTTCATACTCCCACTCCCACACAACCATTCACAAACCCATTCATGGACCCATACCAGTACTTACATACCCACTCACTGATTCATAGATCAATACACAAATCCACTCACTCACCCATATAACCACTCATACCCCCACTCACTAATACAGCCACTGACATGTCCACTCATACACCCATACAGCGATTCAAACCTGAGTCAGTCACCCATAGTGCTACTCACACACCTACTCACTCACCATAGAGTCAATCACACAGCCACCTACCCATTCAGTTACATACACATACCCACTTACTTACTCTTACAGATACTAACATTTACTCACTCACCTATACAGTCACCGACACAAGCACACACTCACCCATACAGCCACTCTCACATTCACTCACTCACCCATACAGTCACTCATATAACCCGTCACTCACAAACCCAGTTACTCACCCATATACCACTGACAAATCCACTCATCCACACAGCCATATACACACTCCTTCACCCATACAGCCCCTCACACACACGCACTCATTAACCCATACAGCCATTGACTCACCCACTAACACTTCCATACAGGCAGTCACACCCCCCCTCACCCACCCACACAGACAGTCAGACACCCATACAGGTACTCAGATAACCAATCAATCACCCATACAGCCGCTCACGTACCCACTCACAGATCCATACAGCCACTTGGACTCCAACTGATAGACTGATATAGACATTCAATCAATCAATCAATCAATCACGGCATTTATAGAGCGCGCTACTCACCCGGGAGGGTCTCAAGGCGCTGGGGAGGGGGTAAGTTACTGCTCGAACAGCCAGGTCTTGAGCTGCTTCCTGAAGGAGAGATGGTCCTGGGTTCGCCGAAGGTGAGTGGGGAGGGAGTTCCAGGTCTTGGCTGCCAGGTAGGAGAAGGATCTTCCTCCGGCGGTGGTTCTGCGGATGCGTGGTACGGTGGCGAGGGCGTGGCTGGTTGATCGTAGCTGGCGGGTGGGCGTGTAGAAGGTCATGCGGTCGTTGAGGTACTTTGGGCCCAGGTCGTGGAGGGCCTTGTGTGCGTGGGTGAGGAGTCTGAACGTGATTCTCTTGCTGACGGGGAGCCAGTGCAGGTCTTTCAGGTGTCCGGTGATGTGGCTGTGTCGGGGGATGTCCAGGATGAGTCGTGCGGAGGCGTTCTGGATGCGCTGGAGTCTTTTTGAAGTTTGGCTGTGGTTCCGGCGTAGAGGGTGTTCCCATAGTCCAGTCGGCTGGTGACGAGTGCCTGGGTGACGGTCTTCCTGGTTTCAGTGGGGATCCATCTGAAGATCTTGCGGAGCATGCGCAGGAGTGTTGAAGCACGAAGATGAGACGGCGTTGACTTGTCTGGTCATCGACAGGGAGGAGTCCAGGATGAAGCCCAGGTTTCGTGCGTGGTCCGTTGGCTTGGGCGCGGTGCCCAGGGCCGGGGGCCACCAGGAGTCGTCCCAGGCGGAGGGTGATGAGCCCAGGATGAGGACTTCCGTCTTGTCTGAGTTCAGTTTAAGGCGGCTGTTCCTCATCCAGTCGGCGACGTCTTTCATCCCGTCGTGTAGGTTGGCTCTGGCGGTGGTGGGGTCGTTGGTGAGGGAGAGGATCAGCTGGGTGTCGTCGGCGTAGGAGATGATGTTGAGGTTGTGTTGGCGTGCGATGGCTGCGAGGGGGCTCATGTAGACGTTGAAGAGGGTTGGACTGAGTGAAGATCCTTGTGGAACGCCGCAGATGACTTCGGTGGCCTCGGATCTGAACGGGGGAGAGCGGACTCTCTGGGTTCTTCCGGCGAGGAACGAGATGATCCATTCCAGTGCTTTCTCTCGGATTCCGATGTTGCTGAGGCGCTTCACTAGGGTGCGGTGGCAGACGGTGTCGAACGCCGCGGAGAGGTCCAAGAGGATGAGGGCTGCTGTTTCCCCGTTGTCGTTTAGGGTTCTGATGTCGTCGGTGGCTGCGATAAGGGCGGTCTCGGTGCTGTGGTTGGCCCGAAACCCGGACTGCGAGGGGTCGAGGGATCCATTCGTCTCGAGGAAGGCGGCAAGCTGTCTGTTGACGGTCTTCTCGATGACTTTGGCCGGAAACGGAAGGAGCGAGATGGGACGGTAGTTCTTGAGGTCGGTGGGGTCCGCCGTTGGTTTCTTCAGGAGGGCGGTAAGCTCGGCGTGCTTCCAGCTCTCCGGGAAGGTGGCGGTGTGGAAGGAGGAGTTGATGATGTCCCGGAGATGGGGTGCGATGGTGGCGTCGGCTTTGTTGAAGACGTGGTGTGGGCAGGGGTCGGTTGGTGATCCGGAGTGGATGGAGTTCATCGTGCTGGTGGTGTCTTCGGTGCTGATCGGGGTCCAGTTGCAGAGGGTGGTGGTGGCGGGCGTTGGTTCGGCGGTAGGGTGTGTGGTTTGTGCGTCGAAGCTGTTATGTATGTCGGTGATCTTGCGGTGGAAGAACGCGGCGAGTGAGTTGCAGAGGTCTTGCGAGGGGTGATGTCGTTGTTTCCGGCGCTGGGGTTGGAGAACTCTTTGACGATGCTGAAAAGTTCCTTGCTGTCGTGGGCGTTGTTGTCCAGTCGTTCTTTGAGTGCCGACTTCTTGGTGGCACGGATCAGCTGGTGGTGTTTGCGGGTGGCGTGCTTGAGGGCGGTCCTGTTGTCTGTGGTCTGGTTGAGTCGCCAGGTTTTCTCGAGAGTGCGGCAGCTTGGATTCCTTGAGTTCGTTGGTGAACCAAGGGGTTTTCTTGCTTCCGGGTCTGCTGGGAGGGTTTTTAGTGGTGCGAGGTCGTCGGCGCAGGCGGTCAGCCACTTGGCGAGGTTGTTGGCTGCTTCGTTTGGGTCCGTTGTGTTGGTGGGTGTGTTCTGGCTGAGGGAGGCGGTGAGCTGCTCGGCGGTGATCTTGCTCCAGCTCCGGCGGGGAGCCTGTTGCGGGTGGTGGTGGGTCGCAGTCTTTCTGAAGCTGAAGTGGACGCAGCTGTGGTCGGTCCAGTGGAGTCCGGTGGCGTGGCTGAAGGAGATGTGCTTGCTGGAAGAGAAGACGGGGTCAAGCGTGTGGCCGGCGTAGTGGGTGGGCGTGTTCACCAGTTGCTTGAGTCCGAGGTTGGCGAGGTTGTCCAGCAGGGTGGTGGTGTTTCTGTCGTTGTTGTTCTCCAGGTGGAAGTTGAGGTCCCCTAGGAGGATGTAGTCGGCGGAGGGCATGGCGTGCGGGCTGATGAAGTCTGCGATGTCTTCGCTGAATAGTGTGCGTGGTCCCGGGGTCTGTAGATGAGGGTTCCTCGGAGGGTGGTCTTGGGGTCAGTGTGTATTTGGAAGTGTAGGTGTTCGGCGGCGGTGAAGGTCTCGTCGGAGTTAGTCGAGATGCGGATGGTGTTCTTGTGTACGATGGCGATGCCTCCTCCTGTCTGGTTGACGCGGTCCCTCCGGGTGATCTTGTATCCGTCCGGGATGGCTATGGCGATGTCGGGCGCTGAGGAGGCGTTCATCCAGGTTTCGGTGAGGAAGGCAACCTAGTCAGTGGCCCATACATTCACCAAGACATAATAACTCACTTATACAGTCAGTCACGCACCCACTGAATCATTGATGCAGGCACTCATATACCACCTGATTCATCAATACACCTTGGTATATATATTTAACACTCATAAACATTGAAAAAACACTCACAGTCACTGGATGATGCCATCAGTGATGGCATCAGGGATGTCACTGACCGTGTCATGAGTGATGTAATATGTGAGGTCTTAAACAGTGCATATCGGGGGCGTGAGTTATAGTTAGCTCAGCCAACTATAACTGCTGAACTTCTCTGGTTTTGTACGAGTGAAATGTCAGCTTAACTATAACATCCCTGTAACCTTTGTTTTTTTCAGCAAATATATATATATATATATATATGTCCAACTAACTATAATGTCCCTCAAACCTGTGGTTTTTTTCAGTGAATATAAGTAAAGACGAATTCAGGGGCATATTAGCAAGACCCACGTTAAAATTATCGCCGTTTTAGCGGCAGGAAACTGCCGCTAAAGCGGCGATAATAGGCTTGCTAATATGCGTTATGAATTCAATAGAAGCCCAGGTTAGATGTCCTGCACATCTAACCTGGGCTTCTATTGAATTCTATAACGCATATTAGCAAGCCCATTATCGCCGTTTTAGCGGCAGTTTCCTGCCGCTAAAGCGGCGATAATTTTAACGTGGGTCTTGCTAATATGCCCCTTAGTTTCTTGAAAAATGATCATCCGATTACTCCTGTTCTATATCTCATCCCGAAGGTGCACAAGCAAATAATACCTACGCCTGGAAGGCCGATCATTTCGGCGCAAAAAAGCCTCTTGGAAGCTATGTCTAAATATGTGGACTTCTTCCTACGTGCATTTGTTGAGGACCTACCGTCGTATATTAAGGATACAGGCCATTTTTTATCAAAAGTGCAAACCTGTGCCTGGGATGAAAACTGCTTTTTCATTGTAATGGACATATGTTCTCTTTACACAAGCATCAAACATTCAGATGGATTGAAAGCAGTGAATTATTATTTGAGTAAGCGGGATATTGAAATGTATCAACATAACAACATGCTTCTGAAGATGATTGACTTGTGCCTCAATAACAATTATTTCCTTTTTAACAAAGAGGTTCATCAACAGCTGCGGGGGGTGGCCATGGGGGCATGTTTCTCTCCCAGTTATGCGTGTTTGCACGTTGGGTGGTGGGAGGAGCATGTCCTCAGGGGCACCCACAAAGCGCTGTATGATACCCATGTTCTATATTGGTGGCGCTTTATAGATGATGTGTGTGTGATCTGGCAGGGTTCGGCTGAATCTGCCAGGAGTTTTGTGAACATCATTAATAATAACAATCTCAATTTAGAGTTTACCGCACACATAAGCAATGAAGTTGCACAGTTCCTTGATGTAGAGCTTTATGTAAAGAATGGGGCTATACACACAAAATTGTTTAGGAAAAGTACAGCTGGTAATTCAGTTCTTCATGCTACAAGCTCGCACCCAAGACACCTAATTAAGAGCATACCATACGGAGAGTTTCTTCGTATAAAAAGGATATGTAGCTCGGAGTCTGACCGTGAAACATGTCAGGATGAAGCCTTTAATAGATTTCGAGCTCGAGGTTACAACTTAGCCGATCTAAAGGGAGCAATGTCTAAAGCTAACAAGTATGTTAATAAAACCTGCATACTCAATCAAGATAGTACATGCACTGAGATTCCTTTAGAAATATTAGCAGATCCTCTCACAGTGCCAGAACCTATACGGTTAATAACTACATACAGCAGTCAAGAACGACAGATAAGACACATTATATATAAAAACTGGGCAATAATTAAAACGGATTTAACATTGTCTCAAATTGTACCAGAGACTCCATCGATAACATTTAGAAGAGCACCGGCTATGAGAGATGTGTTGGTTAAATCTAGTCCAGAAGTTAGCACGTCTAGTAACTGGTTGTCTAAAAGAACTGGTTTCTTCAAATGCTCGTCATGTAGGGCTTGTAAATTCGGTATTAATACTATCGAATATACCAACGCGTTTGAATCTAAAACTACCAGAATCAAAGGGCCTTTTACATGTCGCACTGATCATGCTGTTTATATATTACAATGTTCATGTCAGCTTAAATATGTAGGCAGCACCAAGCTGCAAGTATACGTCCGTATACTTCAGCATTTACTGAGCAATAGTGAACTCAGAGCCTGGTTACCCTGTTGCTCGGCATTTCAAACTTGTGCATGATAACAATTTAAATGATTTGAAGTATTATGTTATTGATGCTGTACCAAAATTACCTAGGGGTGGTAATCGTGAAAGGAAACTGCGCCAGTTAGAATCTCAGTACATTTTAATTCTCGACACTAAGATGCCAAATGGTTTAAATACAGGAGAGGATTTGTATAATTTTCTATAATTTTCTGTAAAGTACATTTCTCATTAATAGGCTGAGGTATTTATTGTTATATATATATATTTTTAGCCTTAGTGTCGAGTTTATGTTATTGAGTTTTTGTTGTTGGAGATGTGGTTATTAGGCCTGTTTTTGGACTTGGTAGTGGGACTCGTTCGGCCTAGTGGACTTGGTTTCTCCTGGTTTTTATCCATTTTATGGGTTTTAGCTAGGTTTTACTTCATTTTACTGGGTTTTACGTAGTCTTATGCCGGTTTTGAGATGGGTTTTAATTACATTCTAACTACTCCATTGTTCTCCATTTATCTTTTACTGGCTCAATAGTTAGATTGTTGACACATGTGTGGTAATTCATGATACATTTCTTATTTATTATTTTTTATTTTATCTTTTCTTAGTATTGGACATAATACTACTATTCTGTACTGTATGTTTCTAATGATGGTGAGATATATAGAATATTTGTTATCCCTATCATTCCCATTTTAATATTTAATATCTAGTTCTTATAAGTGCACTGGCACTTTATTCTGATTACTTGAATAGTGGTCATATTTGATGAAGAACTATATTGTTGGAAATTGTTTATATTTCTGGATTGTTTATTTTGCACTTGCACTTTAGGTACATTTAAACAGTAATTGCTCGTTCTCTTTGACCCACAGTATGTAGTTGACTATGGTTTTTAATAGTCGGTATTATACTGTGTAAGTATAATTATTAACTTTTAACTTTTAAACTTTTAGCACATGCACTTTAGAATTCAATTTTCTCTTCTCCAGCCTAATCTGTTACGTACTTTTACATGTGTTTAGGTATGCGGGATCTTACCTTATCTTTTATATGTATTATTGTGTACCATTTTAAGGTTCATTCAACACTGGTTGAACATTTAGTTACCTATGATAGAAGGTATTGTTTCCTGCTACATTGTTTCTATTGGTCTACTATGTCTTAAATAACTTATAGTATGTCTTCTGTTTTTATTGGGAGGGAGGAGTTGTTTTTGCACTGTGTCACTTTAAATACTTTGTACTTGGTCCAGCGTGTCGTGTGATCAAGCTTGCGGAGACGCAGGCGAAACGCGTAATGCTGGGCACTTGCCATAAGAAAGATTGTTATGGAATGAATCAATCACCGAAATAAAGCACTTATTGGAATCTCTCCATGTGGTCCATACCTGCTAAGTTGCTGTTAAGTGGGCGCTTCAAGGACTTTTGGTTTCCCCATATATATATATATATATATATATATATATATATATATATTCACTGAAAAAACCATAGGTTTTAGGGACAGTTATAGTTACTTGGACATTGCACTCGTACAAAACCCGTGAAATTCCCCGTTATAGTTAGTTCAGCTAACTATAACTCGCGCCTCGCAATGCACTGCTGATGACGTCACATATTACATCACTCATGACATGGTCAGTGACATCACTGATGACATCACTGATGACATCTCAAATGACATCACTGATGACATCATCCAGTGACTGTGTGTTTCTGTAAAGTTTAAATATTTTTAAAATATATAGGAAAAGACGTATTGAAGAATGAGTGGGTGTCTAAGTGTCTGTATGGATGATTTAGTAGGTGCGTGACTGACTCTATAAGTGAGTGATTTAACGTATCTTACTGAATGCATGGGTTAGTGACTAAACTGGGTGTATGTCTGTATCCGTCTGTCTGTTGCTGTGTAAGTGGCTGCATGTGTTTGTGAATAGCTAAATGATTTTCTATATGAGTTATTGAATGCTTGTCTGAGTATCTGTATGGGTGCCTGAGTGTTTGTGTGGGAGGGGTGTGTGCAACTCTGTGCATAGATGTGTGAGTGGGTGATTCACTGGGTGGATGGTTTCAAGAGTGCATCTGTGATAGACTGTATGGGTGGGTAAGTGTGTGTAAGAGTGTGTTAGTGAGTGAATGTATGTCCCAGTGGTACATGTGTGAGTAACTACATATGTGAAAGGCAGTATATATGTGTGTTGGAGTATATAAATAGCTATAAGCAAGAGTGAGTGATTGTGATAGTGGCTGTATGGATGATTGTGTGCTTGTATCAGTGATTGTATAAGAGCGTAACAATGTGCTACTATTTGTATGAGTAAGTGAGCTGGTGTGTGTATAACTGTATAGGTGAGTAAATGGCAGTGTGTTTAATTATTTGCATGACTGACTAGGTGTGTGAGTATCTCTATGGATGAGTGGCGTTGTTTGAGTGTCTATATAGGAGTAAGAGTGCATATGATAGTCCTGTACTGAGTGACCGTAAGTATGAGTGACTGTACGGGTGAGTGAGTGGATGTGTGTGTGTAGACCTAAGAATCAGTGAGTGGGTATGTAGTTATTGGTGTTGGAGTGTCTATGGTTTTGCGAATGGCAGTCTGTAATTTAGAGTGGGTGTATCAAAGATTATATTAGGGTGTGAGGAGGTGCATCAGATTATCACGTGGATGATGTCATCAGTGATGTCATTTGAGATGTCATCAGTGATGTCATCAGTGATGTCACTGACCATGTCATGAGTGATGTAATATGTGACGTCATCAGCAGTGCATTGCGGGGCGCGAGTTATAGTTAGCTGAACTAACTATAACGGGGGAATTTCACGGGTTTTGTACGAGTGCAATGTCCAAGTAACTATAACTGTCCCTAAAACCTATGGTTTTTCAGTGAATTTCAAAGGTTTTTTAAATGCTAATTTGTAACTATAACGTGTCTGAAACCTATGGTTTTTTCAGTGAATTTCAAAGGTTTTTAAATGCTAATTTGTAACTATAACGTGTCTGAAACCTATGGTTTTTTCAGTGAATTTCAAAGGTTTTTTAAATGCTAATTTCTAACTATAACGTGCCTGAAACCTACGGTTTTTTCAGTGAATTTCAAAGGTTTTGTAAATGACAATTTTTAAA
This sequence comes from Calotriton arnoldi, assembly GCA_963921515.1. Classification (NCBI taxonomy): domain Eukaryota; kingdom Metazoa; phylum Chordata; class Amphibia; order Caudata; family Salamandridae; genus Calotriton; species Calotriton arnoldi. The sequence continues at coordinate 2,782,736 of CAWUFW010001381.1, forward strand.
TGTATTAATTGTTATATTAATTTTTTTCATACTGATTTACTACATTTTTAGAAACAATTTTTTTTTACATATTTTATTTGTCAAATTACATTGTAATTACATTATACATTACATTACAAAAATACTTTCTCAGAATGAATTACTTTAGTTTAAATACTTTGCAGATAGGCAATAGACTTTTAAGTACAGTAGTTACAGTTGTTGCAATGGGCAACACATTTTCAAACACAATGCAACATTCAGCTCAATGTGAATTTCTAGTTAAATGCAATTAGTTACTTTATGGATTACTTTTGTAACCACAGGACTGGATCCTAGATTCAGTCCTGGTACATCTCCTGTAAACAGTTGAGTAAAAGCGTTTTGGTTACAGTCGTGATTTTTAAGGAATATTATTGTATTTTAAAAGTTGACACTTTGAAACTTTTTCTCATAGAATCACCAATGTTATCCTATGGAAGGAAATTCACTTAGCAGGTAAAAACTGTTATCGTTACTTTTTCTTACTCAGTGTTGGATCCTGGATCCAGCACTGGTGCATCTCCTGTAAACAGTTGAAAGAATGCGTTTAAGTCATACAGGCGATTTTTAAGGAATATTTGTAGTTTGTGAAAATCAACACTTTGAAACTTTTTGCTGAAAACCAGTCAATGTTAGCCTATGAAGGAAATTCAAGTTACCGGTAAGTACGGTTAAAATTACTTTTGAGGATCAGTACTGGGCTGAAACATGCAGCACTGAGGTCTCTCCTGATAACAGGTGAGTAAATCGGAATTCGTATTTCGGCTGATTTTAGAGGAATATTTTAAAGTTCCAAAACTCCACACTTAGAAGAATTTCCAAGTGAAACCAGTCAATGTTAGCCTATGGAAGGAAATTCAAGTTACTGGTAAGTACGGTTAAAATTACTTTTCAGGACCAGTACTGGGCTGAAAGATGCAGCACTGAGGTCTCTCCTGATAACAGGTGAGTAAATCAGAATTCGGATTTTGGCTGATTTTAGAGGAATATTTGTATGTTTCAAAAATCAACACTTAGAAGAATTTCCAAGTGAAACCAGTCAATGTTAGCCTATGAAGGAAATTCAAGTTACCGGTAAGTACGGTTAAAATTACTTTTCAGGATCAGTACTGGGCTGAAAGATGCAGCACTGAGGTCTCTCCTGATAACAGGTGAGTAAATCGGAATTCGTATTTCGGCTGATTTTAGAGGAATATTTTAAAGTTCCAAAACTCCACACTTAGAAGAATTTCCAAGTGAAACCAGTCAATGTTAGCCTATGAAGGAAATTCAAGTTACCGGTAAGTACGGTTAAAATTACTTTTCAGGATCAGTACTGGGCTGAAAGATGCAGCACTGAGGTCTCTCCTGATAACAGGTGAGTAAATCGGAATTCGTATTTCGGCTGATTTTAGAGGAATATTTTAAAGTTCCAAAACTCCACACTTAGAAGAATTTCCAAGTGAAACCAGTCAATGTTAGCCTATGGAAGGAAATTCAAGTTACTGGTAAGTACGGTTAAAATTACTTTTCAGGACCAGTACTGGGCTGAAAGATGCAGCACTGAGGTCTCTCCTGATAACAGGTGAGTAAATCAGAATTCGGATTTCGGCTGATTTTAGAGGAATATTTGTATGTTTCAAAAATCAACACTTAGAAGAATTTCCAAGTGAAACCAGTCAATGTTAGCCTATGAAGGAAATTCAAGTTACCGGTAAGTACGGTTAAAATTACTTTTCAGGATCAGTACTGGGCTGAAAGATGCAGCACTGAGGTCTCTCCTGATAACAGGTGAGTAAATCGAATTCGTATTTCGGCTGATTTTAGAGGAATATTTTAAAGTTCCAAAACTCCACACTTAGAAGAATTTCCAAGTGAAACCAGTCAATGTTAGCCTATGAAGGAAATTCAAGTTACCGGTAAGTACGGTTAAAATTACTTTTCAGGATCAGTACTGGGCTGAAAGATGCAGCACTGAGGTCTCTCCTGATAACAGGTGAGTAAATCGGAATTCGTATTTCGGCTGATTTTAGAGGAATATTTTAAAGTTCCAAAACTCCACACTTAGAAGAATTTCCAAGTGAAACCAGTCAATGTTAGCCTATGAAGGAAATTCAAGTTACCGGTAAGTACAGTTAAAATTACTTTTCAGGATCAGTACTGGGCTGAAAGATGCAGCACTGAGGTCTCTCCTGATAACAGGTGAGTAAATCGGAATTCGTATTTCGGCTGATTTTAGAGGAATATTTTAAAGTTCCAAAACTCCACACTTAGAAGAATTTCCAAGTGAAACCAGTCAATGTTAGCCTATGAAGGAAATTCAAATTACCGGTAAGTACGGTTAAAATTACTTTTGAGGATCAGTACTGGGCTGAAAGATGCAGCACTGAGGTCTCTCCTGATAACAGGTGAGTAAATCGGAATTCGTATTTCGGCTGATTTTAGAGGAATATTTTAAAGTTCCAAAACTCCACACTTAGAAGAATTTCCAAGTGAAACCAGTCAATGTTAGCCTATGAAGGAAATTCAAGTTACCGGTAAGTACGGTTAAAATTACTTTTCAGGACCAGTACTGGGCTGAAAGATACAGCACTGAGGTCTCTCCTTATAACAGGTGAGTAAATCGGAATTCCTATTTCGGCTGATTTTAGAGGAATATTTGCACAATGGTGAAGGGAGGGGCGGGGCCTGAGGTGACATCTTTGCAAACGCGCCCCGTGGCGCGTTTTAAGTTGAGGGATTAAGTTCCCTTGAATCCTGAGGGTCCCTAGGGGCCAACTAGACCACCAGGAACCTCCAATATGCGCCAGGGGCTGCGTTGCAGAGACGTGTAGAGAGGCCACACCCTTTTACACCTCTCTGCAACGCAGCTCTGTGGCGCTTTCTGGATGTACCTGTTGGGCTAGTTGGCCCTCAGGGACCCTCAGGATTGAAGAGGATTTAATTCCCCATCTTAAAACGCGCCACAGGGCCTGTTTGCACACATGTCACCTCAAGCCCCGCCCTCCCTCACCACTGTGCAAACGCGCCCGTGGCGCGTTTTAAGTTGGGGGATTAAGTCCCCTTGAATCCTGAGGGTCCCCGGAGTCCAACTAGCCCACCATATACCTCCAAAAGCGCCATAGAGCTGCGTTGCAGAGAGGTGTAAAAGGGGCGTGGCCTCTGTACACCTCTCTGCAAGGCAGCCCCTGGCGCATACTGGAGGTTCCTGGTGGGCTAGTTGGCCTCAGAGACCCCCAGTATTCAAGGGGAATTCGTTCCCCCTCTGCAAACGCGCCAGGGGGCGCGTTTGCAGAGTGGTGAAGGAAGGGGCGGGGCCTGCGGGCCCGATCGTTTTTAAAAAAAATTTGGGGGGGGAGGGGGCGCGTGGCCCCCTCTCGAGCCACTACTTGCCCCGGGGACCCCATCCCCCGGGGCTGGCCCTCTCGTTGGGGACTGTGGGGGTCCCCAATCCCCCACAGTCCCGCCGGCTCCCCGTGTCCTACGGGAGCCGGCATTGCTTTACACATGGGGAGCTGCTAAGATGCAGCTCCCCATGTGGAAAGCAGTCGGCTTTGGATATTGGAAGAGAGAGCAGGTTTCCTGCTCTCTCTTCCAATATCCAAGCAAGTTTGCAATGACAGGACGGGAGCCGCGAGGCTCCGTCCTGTCATTACAAACAGCAGTGTCCCGGGGGTAGGCACCCCGGGACACTGCAGGAAGCCGGCCCTGGGGGTGGTGGTCCCCAGGGCCATCAAGGGCTCCAGGAGGGGCCGCGTGGCCCCCTCCCATTCAGTGCACAGCCCGGGGAGGTGGTGGTCCCGGGGCTCTGGAGGTCCAAAACGGACCCCCATTGTAATTTTCTTAGTGCCCCGGGGAGGTGGTGGTCCCGGGGCTGCGGGAGGGCTCAGAGCCCTCCCGCACCATTGTACATAAAGCCCCGGGGGTGGTGGTCCCCGGGGCTTGGGGAGCTCCTTAGAGGCCCCCACACATAAAATTAACCCCCCAGCATGCCCCCGGGACTTGGGCCACCCGGGGGCCAGTGCTATCGAGCGCGGGAGACCGCGCTTCGATTTTTCGGCAGGGTTCGCGCTCCCTGAGCGCATCCTGCCGATTTTTAAAAAAAAAATTTTTTTTTTGCCCAGGGGGTCCTTGTGGGACCCCTGAGCAAACCTAGGGGTCAGGGTGTTTCTACCCTCCCCCTTTGTGCGCTTTGCGCACTTGTTTCTGTCCCTCGGTTCTACCGAGGGACAAAATGGCTGCCAACATTTCCTGAATCGGAATGTTGACAGCCAGCTGACAACCAATTAACATGCAGCTCGTGATTGGGAGGGTGCGCGAATCCTCCGTGCCCATAGATATATATGTACTTTTACTTTTTGATTTTCTCAGCAACTACTGAGACGGATTTACACCATTTAACAAAAGGGTTCTTTCTGAACCAAGAACTACCTCTTTGCCAAATTTGGTGTAATTCCGTTCAGCAGTTCGGGCTGTAGCCGTGTCTAAAGTTTCCTATGGGAAAATGCATGGGGAAAACGCGTTTTGGGACCCCCTTTTTCTCGGCCCCTGCTTGACGTATCACCCCGAGACTTTCAGGGTAGGAGCGGACCGGAGCGCCCCACGAAGTTTGAAAATTTCGCGAAGATACGTCAACCGGCAAGAGAGTTATTTCAAATAGAATGTCGCGGATTTCCTATGGATAATAGGTTGTAACTATAACTATCTACTGGCGACCGCCAGTAGATAATATATATATATATATATATATATATATATATATATATATATATATATATATATATATAAAAAAAAAACACAGGTTTGAGGGACGTTATAGTTGGGTGGACATTTCACTTGTACAAAACCAGAGAAATTTGTCCGTTATAGTTAGTTGAGCTAACTATAACTCACGCCCTCGCAATGCACTGCTGATTACATCACATATTTCATCACTCAATACATGGTCAGTGACATCACTGATGACATCACTGATGACATCTCAAATGACATCGCTGATGACATCACTGATGACATCATCCACATGATAATCTGATGCACCTCCTCACACCTTAATCTTTGATACACCCACTCTAAAATACAGACTACCATTCTCGAAACCATAGAAACACCAATACCAATTACTACATACCCACTCACTGATTCCTAGGTCTACACACACATCCACTCACTCCACCCATACAATCACTCATACATGCAGTCACTCATCAATACAGCCACTATCATATGCACTCATACACCCATACAGACACTCACACACCGCCACTCACCCATAGAGTTACTCACACAGGTAGTCAGTCATGCAAAGAATCAATCACACTCCCATTTACTCACCTATACAGTTATGTACACACCACCTGGCGGCCATGGGGGGCACGAGTTATAGTTAGCTCAACTAACTATAACGGCCGAATTTCTCTGGTTTAGTACGAGTGAAATGTCCAACTAACTATAACGTCCCTGAAACCTGTGGTTTTTTCAGTGAATTTCAAAGGTTTTTTAAATGCTAATTTCTAACTGTAACGTCCCTGAAACCTATGTTTTTTCAGTGAATTTCAAAGGTTTTTAAATGATAATTTCTAACTATAATGTCCCTGAAACCTATGGTTTTTTCAGTGAATTTCAAAGGTTTTTTAGATGCTAAATTCTAACTATGCCTACATTGGTAGGACATGTGCAGAAAGAGGAAGAAAGGTGCAGAAAGAAGCAAGAGAAGTGCAGAAAGAGGTAAGGGAGGTGCAGAAAGATGAAGAAAGGTGCAGAAAGAAGCAAGAGAAATGCAGAAAGAGGCAAAAGAAGTCCAGAAAGAGGAAGAAAGGTGAAGAAAGAAGCAAGAGATGTGCAGAAAAAACCAACCGAGGTGCAGAAAGAGGCCTACTTTGACTGTACCTTACAATGGACTCATACAAAGTACCCTAATCACTAATCCTTCTCCGAAGATGTCTTAAACATCACTTTTCTCTTGAGGGTTCACTATTAATTGACTGCTCAGAATGTTAGGCCTACCAAATATAAAACAGCAATACTAAGCATATCACTGTTGTAAGTCTGACCAAGTTTGTGAAGGAATGCATGTGTGTCTATGCTTTTACCTAGTGTGATGTTAAATGAAAATAAACATACAAACACTTGAATACCTGTGTTTCAAACAGCATACTCTGTAAATTTGTGTAAAAAAAGGTGTATGCATTTCTTACTGCTCACAATACAGGGCACATAGGTATTCAATCGTATATTTGAGGGGCTCTATAACACATATTTACATAAGACATGTCTGCCTCTGCAACCGAATGACAGAGCAGAGCTAAGAAGATTTGACCATCTATAAGAGAAGCTACCCGCTTTATAAGCTACTATCTTCAAATGCATAACACATGTGAGAATACATGTGCAAGTAGACATATACCTCAGTCACGAGAGTACGCAGACCTTTTAACTTGACAGCTTGCACTTCCCATTTGATTATAGAAACAGGCGAGAGAAGTACAGAAAGGAGCAAGAGAATTGCAGAAAAAAACAAGAGAGGTGCAGAAAGAGTAAGAAATGTGCAGAAAGAGGCACGAGTAGTGCAGAAAGAGGCAAGAGAAGTGCAGAAAGAGGCAAGAGAGGAGCAGAAAGAGGCAAGAGAGGAGCAGAAAGAGATAAGTGAGGTGCAGAAGGAGGCAAGAGAAGTGCAGAGAGAGGCAAGAGAGGTACAGAAAGAAGTAACAGAGGTGCAGAAGGAGACAAGAGAACTACAGAAAGAGGCAAGAGATTTGCAGAAACAGGCAAGAGAGGTGCAGAAAAAGATAACAGGGGTACACAAAGGGGCAAGAGAGGTGCAGAAAGAAGGAATAAGGGTGCGGAAAGAGGCAAGAGGGGTGCAGAAAGAAGCAACAGAAGTGCAGAAAGAGGCAACAGAAGTGCAGAAAGAAGCAACAGAGGTGCAGAAAGAGGCAAGAGAGGTACAGAAAGAGGGAAGAGGGGTGCAGAAAGAGGTAAGAGGGGTACAGAAAGAAGCAAGAGCAGTACAGAAAGAACCAACAGAGGTGCAGAAACAGACAAGAGGGGTGCAGAAAGAGGCAAGAGAAGTTCAGAAAGAAGCAACAGAGGTGCAGAAGGAGGCAAGAGAACTGAAGAAAGAGGCAAGAGAGTTGCAGAAAGAGGCAAGAGAGGTGCACAAAGAGGGAAGAAGGGTGCAGAAAGAGGCAAGAGGGGTGCAGAAAGAGGCAAGAGGAGTGCAGAAAGAAGCACGAGAGGAGTAGAAAGAAGCAAGAGAAGTACAGAAGGAAGCAACAGCGGTGCAGAAAAAGGCAAGAAAAGTACAGAAAGAGGCAAGAGAGTTGCAGAAAGAGGCAACAGAGGTACAGAAAGAGGGAAGAGGGGTGCAGAAAGAGGCAAGAGGGGTGCAGAAAGAAGCACGAGCAGTGCAGAAAGAACCAACAGAGGTGCTGAAAGATGCAAGAGGGGTGCCGAAAGAGGCAAGAGGGGTGCCAAAATTTTCAAGAGGGGTGCAGAAAGAAGCAAGAGCAGTACAGAAAGAACCAACAGAGGTGCAGAAACAGACAAGAGGGCTGCAGAAAAAGGCAAGAGAAGTTCAGAAAGAAGCAACAGAGGTGCAGAAGGAGGTAAGAGAACTGAAGAAAGAGGCAAGAGTGTTGCAGAAAGAGTCAAGAGAGGTGCATAAAGAGGGAAGAAGGGTGCAGAAAGAGGCAAGAGGGGTGCAGAAAGAAGCAAGAGAGGTGTAGAAAGAAGCAAGAGAAGTACAGAAGGAAGCAACAGAGGTGCAGAAAAAGGCAAGAAAAGTGCAGAAAGAGGCAAGAGAGATGCATAAACAGGCAAAAGAAGTACAGAAAGAGGGGACAAGGGTGCAGACAAAGGCAAGAGATGTGCAGAAAGAACCAACAGAGGTGCAGAAAGAGGCAAGAGCAGTGCAGAAATGTGCAAGAGAGTAGCAGACAGAAGCAAGAGTAGTGCGGAAAGAACCAACAGAGGTGCAGAAAGAGGCAAGAGGAGTGCAGAAAAAGGCAAGAGAAGTGCAGAAAAAAGAAAATGAGGAGCAGAAAGAGGCAAGAGGGGTGGAGAAAGAGGCAAGAGAGGAGCAAAAAGAGGCAAGAGAGGTACACACAGAGGGACGTGGGCTGCAGAAATTTGCAGGAGAGGTGCAGAAAGAAGCAAGAGAGCTGCAGAAAGAACCAACAGAGGTGCAGAAGGAGGCAAGAGGGGTCCAGAAAGAGGCAAGAGAAGTGCAGAAAGAAGCAACAAAGGTGCAGAAGGAGACAAGAGAACTGCAGAAAGAGGCAAGAGAGTTGCAGAAACTGGCAAGAGAGGTGCAGAAAGAGGGAAGAGGGGTGCAGAAAGAGGCAAGAGGGGTGCATAAAGAAGCAAGAGAGGTGCAGAAAGAAGCAAGAGAAGTGCAGAAAGAAGCAACAGAGGTGCAGAAAGAGGCAAGTGAGGTGCAGAAAGAGGGAAGAGGGATGCAGAAAGAGGCAAAAGGGGTGCAGAAAGAAGTGAGAGGTACAGAAAGACACAAAAGAAGTACAGAAAGAAAGAACACAGGCACAGAAAGAGGCAAGAGGAATGTGGGAAGAGGGGTGTGAATGTGGCACGAGGGGTGCAGAAAGAAGCAACAGAGGTGCAGAAAGAGGGAAGAGAGGTGGATAAAGAGACGAGAGGTGCAGAAAGAAGCAACAGAGGTGCAGAAAGAGGGAAGAGGGTGGAGAAAGAGGCAAGAGGGGTGCAGAAAGAAGCAAGAGAGGTGCAGAAAGTAACAAAAGAAGTGCAGAAAGAAGGAACAGAGGTGCAGAAAGAGGCAGGAGGAGTGCAGAAAGAGAAGAGGGGTGCAGAAAGAGGCACAAGGGGTGCAGAAAGAAGCAAGAGAGGTACATAAAGATGCAAGATAAGTGCATAAAGAAGCAACAGAGACGCAGAAAGAGGGAAGAGGGGTGGAGAAAGTGGCAAGAGAAGTGCAGAAAGAAGCAACAGTCATGCAGAAAGGGAAAAGAGGGGTAGAGAAAGAGGCACAAGGGGGCAGAAAGAAGCAAGAGAGGTACAGAAAGAAACAAAAGAAGTGCAGAAAGAAGGAACAGAGGTGCAGAAAGAGGGAAGAGGGGTGCACAAAGAAGCAAGTGAGGAACAGCAAGAGGCAACAGAGGTGCAGAAAGAGGCAAAAGAGGTGCAGAAAGTAGAAAAGATGTGCAGAAAGAGGCAAGAGAAGTACAGAAAAAGAAAGAAAGGTGCAGAAAGAAGCAACAGAAATGCAGAAAGAGGCAAGAGAGGCTAGCACACCATTAGTACCAATTTAACACCCACATTTAACAATAAGTAACAGGTGACCATTCTAGGTTTACAAAGGACCTTCCACCACGCTGTAACACTTGTAGCTGCATTTTTGGTAACGTTTGAGCCATTTGAGCTAGAAACAAGGCTTTTTTGTTCAAATCTGCAGATTAAGCAGCAGATGATGGATTATGTGGTTAATGCGGAAAATGTATAATTGTGCAAAGGACGGTGCAGCCAAACAGTCGCATAATTCCAGTGGCCCTGCTCATACCTCTGACTAGGTATGGGGTAAAAGCAAAGGCTAGATACAGGTTATGGAATCAATTTAGGTAATACATTTCAGGCTACATATTCATATACAGCATCCTCCTGGGTGGAAAATGCAAAATGTGGTGCACTATAGTAAATATGTACACATGACCATAGGTGAATATATTTTATAAGAAGAATTTTTATTCAAATTGCTCAACGGCAAAAAGTTTTTTATAGATACCAATAGGTCTGTATCAAAATATATACAGACCTTATGAAGGCACACAAGCCGAAACGCGCGTAGTGTTCCTATCTACCGCCAGCCCCTGAATCGTTCCACAGTCCATCTACCCTTTCTCGCATTGTATATTTATGTATAGTGTTGTTACTTTATTGTTTTTGTCACACTTATGTGTTCCTGTATATGTTTTCTATAGACAGGTGATTGTGTTCATGTATATGTTTTTCACAGACCTGTGATTGTGCATTGTCTCATTGTATATGTAACCCAATGATGACTTAGAACATCAACTAATATAAGCAATATATATTTTGATACAGACCTATTGGTATATATAAAAAACTTTTTGCCGTTGAGCAATTTGAATAAAAATTCTTCTTATAAAATATATATATTTATTCACTGAAAAAACCACAGGTTTCAGGGACGTTATAGTTAGTTTTCACTACATTTACATTTACATTTTACTAGTAGAAAACCAGAGCAATTCGGCCATTATAGTTAGTTGAGCTAACTATAACTCGCGCCCCCGCAATGCACTGCTGATGACCTCACATATTACATCATTCATGACATGGTCAGTGACATCAGAGGATGAAGTCCACTTGTGTCCTGAGGTCCTCAGGACACAAGAGGACCTCATCGCCCCACCACCAGTGCGCCAAGAGGCGCGTTTGCAGAGTGGTGTAAAAAGGGGCGTAGCCTCGGACCACCTCTCTGCAATCCAGCTGTGTGGCACTTATTGGAGATACCTGGTGGGCTAGTTGGCCCCCAGGGACCCTCAGTATTCAAGGGGACTAAATTCCCCAACTTAGAACGCGCCAGGGAGCGTGTTTGCAGAGGGCTGCAGGGAGGGGGCGGGGCCTCTGGCGAGTTGCCGGTTTCTTTTTTTTCTTATTTTATGGGGGGGGCTGCGTGGCCCCCTTCCATGTGCCACTTTTGGCCCCGGGGACCCCATCATCCGGGGCCTGTCAGCCTTGTTTTTGTTTAAAAAAAATTATTTTGGGGAGGGGGGCCACATGGCCCCCCTCCAGAGGCCAATTATGGCCCCGGGGACCCCATCCCCCGGGTTCTGGCAGCCTTTTTTTTTTTGGAGGGGGGACGCATGGCCACCCTTCCATCACCCGAGGCCGGCCTTTCATGTTTAAAAAAAAAAAAATGTAAATTATTGGGGAGGGAGGCCACGTGGCCCCCGTCCCAGGCCACTTCTGGCCCCGGGTACCCCATCCCCCTGGGCCTGGCCTCTCCATTGGGGACCGTGGGGGGAGCCCCAATGCCCCCACAGTCCCGCCGGCTTGACGAATCACCCCGAAGCTTTTAAGACAGGAGCTGACCGGAGTGCCCCATTAGTTTTGAAAATTCCGCGAAGATTCGTCAATCGGCCAAAGTTATTGGCAAAACAAAAAACACTTTTTTAATAGAAACGAGGTCCTAACTATAATTACCTACTGGCGACTGCCAGTAGGTTATATATATATATATATATATATATATATATATATATATATATATATATATATATATATATATATATATATATATATGTATATATTCCAATTCAGTGCAAAAGCACCACAAAGAAGCACACTCATCAGGAATTTAGCATTTGATCATTTTATTTCAGCACAAAATATATATGGCTATATTCCTTCATGAAACCACCACGTTCGGATGATTCAGTCGCACTTCCCCGTAGTTACAACTCCAACAGAGATGTTACTCGGAATTCAGGTGCTCATTCAATATTTATTTTGCATTTTTCATTTAGCAGCAACACCCAACATGGAACACCAACATTATATATAGATCACAAGGAATAAGGATGGTACAAAACGAGACAACCTGTTATAGCTATCTCAAGTAACTATACCTTTTGCCCTAAACTAACTTTAACACATGCCCCCACCATTCTGTAGCAAACTTAGAAAGAGGAAAATGCCTCAGAGTATTGTTTTTGTATAGGAAGGTGTCCCTTCCTGTACAAAAATAATCCTGCTTACAATGCAGGCCCCCTTGCACCATGGTGCAAGGGTTTGTGCATTGGTGCTAGGCAGCACATTGTGCACCAGCACAGGGAAAAGACAGAATGTGCCATATATTGTTAGATACGGTGCATTCCTGCCCTTTCCCTAACACGGAGCGCAGCAAGATGACATACAGCCACTCACACATCTACTAAGCCACCCATCCAGCCACTCATGCACCCACTCACTCACCAATACAGCCACTCACACATCAAGTCATACAGTCATACAGACACTAACACACCCACTCATATACCCATACAACCACTCATACACTGAATCAGTTACCCATACAGTTACTCATATACCTACTCACTCACCCACACAGTCACTCATACATCCACACACTCACAACATAAAGTTATTTGCACACCCACTCACTTACTCATTCAGATACTAACACATGTACTCACTCACCTATACAGTCACTGACACAAGCACACTCACCCATACAGCACCTCTCACATTTACTAACTCACACATACAGTCACTCACACACCCATTCACTCACCCATACACCACTTATGCACCCACTCACTCACTGATACAGCCACTCACATACCCCATAACTTACCTATACAGCCTCTCACATACCCAGATACTCACCCATAAACAACTGATTCTCCCACTCACATTCCCACACAGCCACATACACAGTCACTAACTGACCCATACAGCCACTTATACAGCCACTCACACAGCCACTCACTCATCCATACAACCACTCACACACCCATAGAGCCACTCAGACACCTACTCACACATAGATACACAGTTACACAGCCACTTACATAGCGTGTTACAAATAGTATGACTCATTAGTAGTACACAACCTCTACTCATTTAACTTTTGTAGTATCTTAGTATGTATCTTTAACACTCTGAAACATTTAGAAAACACTCACAATCGCTGGATGATTTCATCAGTGATGTCATCAGTGATGTCATTTGAGATGTCATCAGTGATTTCACTGACCATGTCATAAGTGACGTAATATATGAGGTCATAAACAGTTCATTGCGGGACATAAATTATAGTTAGCTGAGGTAAATATAACTGATGAATGTCTATGGTTTTGTACGAGTGAAATCTGACCCTAACTATAACATCCCTGTAACCTTTGTTTTTTTCAGTGAATTTCTAAGTTTTTTTAATTCTATTTCCTAACTATGATGTCTCTGTAACCTTTGTTTTTTCAATGAATTTCTAAGGATTTTTAATGTTATTACCTAACTATAACATCCCTGTAACCCTTGGGATTATTGAGTGAATAGCAGTCACCAGTAGGTAGTTATAGTTAGGACCTAGTTTCCATAGGAAAAACATTTTTTGACTTGCCTATAACTCTGGCGTAGTTTGACCAATCTTCATGAAATTTTCCCCCAAAAAGTGTCAAAGTAAGTTCTGTATGTCATGGAATGTTTGGGAGTGATCCGTGGAGTGGGGATAGAGAAATAGGGGCATGAAAAAAAGGTGTATTTGTAATGTTAATTCCCATAGGTATGCGTTGTCAAACCTACAGCCTGAACTGCTGGACGGAATTACACCAAATTTGGCAGAAAGGTAGATGTTGTTATGCAGATTGTGCTTTTTGTTATTAGGTGTAAATCCATTCAGTAGTCTTTCAAAAATTTCAGAAGAATGAGTTAGATACATCTCTGGTGGCGACGCCTTCGCAAAAAAAGGCAAGCTCGTGCAGCGAAATGCACCATTCTGATTGGCTGCCAACACTTCAACCAGAAAGTGTTGGCAGCCAACTTGGGACTTGGCTTCACTGGGTCCTAAAAAAAGTGAAAATAAAGAAAAGGGGGGTAGGGTAGGAATACCTTGACCCCCAATCCATTGTCTTGGGGTACCCCTGGGACCCCGCCATGGCATAAAAGCATTTAAAGAAAAAACATTTGCAGCGAAATTGCGATATTTGCGAGTTCACTGCAAAGAAAAAAAAGCAAGCGTGGGCTCCCGCGCTTGCTTTTAAATAACCCCCTGGTGGGCTATTCAAATCCCCAGGGACCGCCACCTCGCCCAGGCAGTTTTTGTTAGAAATGTGGGTGGGCCCACTGGGCCCGCATGCAGCCCCGGGAACCGCCAACTACCCTGGGCTATTTCCAATTATGTGGGGGACCCCATGGACCCCCCTGCCCCATGGACTGCCACTTCCCCGGGGCACACATACAATCATGGCGGACCCCCAGCCTCAGGGACTACCACCTCCCCAGAGCAAATCTGAATAAAGGAGGGTGGCTGCGTGGCCCCCCCAGAAGCCCTACACATCTCTCGGGATGGCCACCCCCAAGGCCTGCTCCAGCAATGTCCCAGGGTGCCCACCCCTGGGACATTGCAGTTTGCTATGGCTTGGCGGGAAAACACCTCCTGCCAAGCCACAGCAAACACTGCTCTACTTCGTGGAAGCGAAAGCATTAAAAATGCTCTCACTTCCCTGAAGCGGAGCACATTTGCTTTTGAACAGAGCGAGCTGCATGTTAGCAGCTCCCACTGTCCAAAAGCAATGCCGGCTCCCGCTGGAGGCACAGAGCCGGCAGGGACTGCGGGGGCCTTCAGGGTCCCCCCGTGGTCCCAACAAAGTGGCCATACCCTGGGAATGGGGTCCCCGGGATGAAATCAGCCCAGGGAGGGGAGATGCGGGGGCATGTGGGCCTCCCTCCCTATGGGGTCCCTGGGGCTGAAATAGGCCTGGTTAGTGGGGCCACGCACCCCCCCCACCTATTTTTCTAATGAAAAACTTTTTAAAGGATCAGGCTCAGGGGATGGGGTCTCTGTGGCCCAAAATGGTCCAGGGAAGGGGGACCGCGTGGCCCCCTCCTAAAAAACAAAAAAGAAAAAAAAGCTGGCAACTTGCGGGAGGCCCTGCCCCTTTCTCCACTACTCTGCAAATGTGCCTCTTGGCACTCTCCTGGTTGGGGTATTAAGTCCCCTTGGCTGCTGAGGGTCTTTAGGAGTCAACAAGATCTCCTGTTACCTCCAGTATGCCCCACACAGTGGGATTGCTGAGAGGTGGTCGGAGGCCACGCCCCCTTTCTCCACTACTCTGCAAACATGCCTCTCGGCACACTGCTGGTGAGGGATGAGGTCCCCTTGCCTCCTGAGGACCTCAGGACTAAAGTGAGCTTCATCCCCGAAACAGTAGTGCGCCAGGAGCCATGTTTGCAGAGTGGTGGGCATGGCCTCTGACCACCTCTCAGCAATGCAGCTGTATGGGTCTTACTGGAGGTAACAGAAGGGCTAGTTGGCCCCCAAGGACCCTGAAGAGCCAAGGGGACTTCATCCCCCAACTAGTAGTCTGCCTGGAGGTGCATTTGCAGACTGGTGGGGAAAGGGGGCATGGCCACCAAAAACCTCTCAGCAAACCCACTGTGTGGGACTTACTGGAGGTAACAGGAGGACTTGTTGGCCACCAAGGACCCTCTGTAGCCAAGGGGACTTCATCCCCCAACTTGTAGTGCACCGGGAGGCATGTTTGCAGAGTGGTGGAGAAAGGGGGTGTGGCCTCTGACAACTTTTCAGTAATCCTGCTGTGTGGGACTTACTGGAGGGATAGTTGGCCCCCAAGGACATCCTTGGGGAGCAACTACCCCTCCTGTTACCTCCAGTAAGTCCCACACAGCAGAATTCCTGAGAGCTGGTCGGAGGCCCAACCCCTTTCTCCACTACTCTGCAAATGTGACTATTACTTTAAAAACCTTAGAAATTCACTGAAAAAAACAAAGGTTACAGGGACCTTAAAGTTAGGCTGACATTTCACTCGTACAAAACCAGAGAAATTCAGCAGTTATAGTTAGCTGAGCTAACTACAACTCGCGCCTCCTCAATACACTGCTAATGATCTCACATATTACATTACTCATGACATGGTCAGTGACATGACTGATGACATCTCAAATGACATCACTGATGACATCATCCACAACATTACTAACACACCCACTCACACCCCCATCGAACCTTTCATACACCCACTCCCAAACAACTATTCACAAACCCATTCATGGACCCATACCAGTACTTACACACCCACTCCCTGATTCATAGATCTATACACAAATCCACTTACTCACCCATACAACCACTCATACCCCCACTCACTCACTAATACAGCCACTGACATATCCACTCATACACCCATACAGCCATTCAAACCTGAGTCAGTCACCAATAGTGCTACTCACACACCTGCTCACTCACCATAGTCAATCACACAGCCACTTACCCATTCAGTTACACACACATACCCACTTACTTACTCATACAGATACTAACATGTACTCACTCACCTATACAGTCACCGACACAAGCACACACTCACCCATACAGCCACTCTCACATTCACTCACTCACTCACTCACCCATACAGTCACTCATATAACCCGTCACTCACCTATGATGTCTTTCACATACCCAGTTACTCACCCATATACCACTGACAAATCCACTCACCCACACAGCCATATACACACTCCTTCACCCATACAGCCCCTCACACACACACACACTCACTAACCCATACAGCCATTGACTCACCCACTAACACTTCCATACAGGCAGTCACACATACCCTCACCCACCCACACAGACAGTCAGACACCCATACAGGTACTCAGATAACCAATTAATCACTCATACAGCCACTCACGTACCCACTCATACACCCATACAGCCACTTGGACTCCAACTGATAGACTGGTATAGACATTCAGACAACCTAGTCAGTGACCCATACATTCACCAAGACACATAATAACTCACTTATACAGTCAGTCACGTACCCACTGAATCATTGATACAGGCACTCATATACCACCTGATTCATCAATACACCTTGCTATATATATTTAACACTCATAAACATTGTAAAAACACTCTCAGTCACTGGATGATGTCATCAGTGATGTCATCAGTGATGTCACTGACCATGTCATGAGTGATGTAATATGTGAGGTCTTAAACAGTGCATATCGGGGGCGCGAGTTATAGTTAGCTCAGCCAACTATAACTGCTGAACTTCTCTGATTTTGTACGAGTGAAATGTCAGCTTAACTATAACATCCCTGTAACCTTTGTTTTTTTCAGCAAATATATATATATATATATAGATATTGCAAAGATGGACTCCACACTGCTCTCAGCAAGGGTCCCACAGCACGGAGAAAGAACGATCCACAGGTAGGTTTTTTTACCCAGTAAAGTGAATTTATTTAGTACATTTGTGCAAGCATGGACGGTCTACGCGTTTCGGCTCCTGCCTTCAACTGGACCATAGAGTCGCGTCATCCAGAACATCTATTTAAAGTGACAAAGTGCATTTTGATCCCTTGTTCGTTTCTAAAAAATGTGCTAGACTGTTAACCCTCGTTTTCCTCAGTCTTAATGGGATTTAATGGCTACCATTTATATTATTTTCTTCACAAGCCTTTCAGTAAAGTACTAATATAAAATGCAGTATAGAGGCAGAAAAAAAAACATCAATCTTACAGTCCAAAATTATTTCTTTTCTTTTCAGTAGTAGAGTAAAATTGGATTCATTGATACATAAAATTTCAGTTGTAAAAAAGAGTTATCCCAGTTAGATTCAGATATGTAAAAATATAAATATGAAAGTATGAAAATAATTTGATCTAAAGGGCTGGACTCAATAAAGAATTTTTCTTATGTAAAGTACACTAAGTAAAATTTATATATATATTCACTGAAAAAACCACAGGTTTCATGGATATTATAGTTAGTTGGACATTTCACTCGTACAAAACCAGAGAAATTCATCCGTTATAGCAATGCACTGCTGATTACATCACATATTTCATCACTCATGACATGGTCAGTGACATCACTGATGACATCACGGATGACATCTCAAATGACATCGCTGATGACATCACTGATGACATCATCCACGTGATAATCTGATGCACCTCCTCACATCCTAATCTTTGATACACCCACTCTAAAATACAGACTACCATTCTCAAAACCATAGAACCACCAATACCAATTACTACCTACCCACTCACTGATTCCTAGGTCTACACACACATCCACTCACTCACCCATACAGTCACTCATACATGCAGTCACTCATCAATACAGCCACTATCATATGCACTCATACACCCATACAGACACTCACACACGACCACTCACCCATAGAGTTACTCACACAGCTAGTCAGTCATGCAAAGAATCAATCACACTCCCATTTACTCACCTATACAGTTATATACACACCACCTGGGGGCCACTGGGGGCACGAGTTATACTTAGCTCAACTAACTATAACGGCCGAATTTCTCTGGTTTAGTACGAGTGAAATATCCAACTAACTATAACGTCCTTGAGACCTGTGTTTTTTCAGTGAATTTCAAAGATTTTTTAAATGCTAATTTCTAACTATAACGTCCCTGAAACCTATGTTTTTTCCAGTGAATTTCAAAGGTTTTTTAAATGATAATTTCTACCTATAATGTCCCTGAAACCTATGGTTTTTTCAGTGAATTTCAAAGGTTTTTTAAATGCTAATATCTAACTATGCCTACATTGGTAGGACATGTGCAGAAAGAGGAAGAAAGGCACAGAAAGAAGCAAGAGAAGTGCAGAAAGAGGCAAGAGAGGTACAGAAAGAGGAAGAAAAGTGAAGAAAGAAGCAAGAGATGTGCAGAAAGAGGCAAAAGAAGTCCAGAAAGAGGAAGAAAAGTGAAGAAAGAAGCAAGAGATGTGCAGAAAAAACCAACAGAGGTGCAGAAAGTGGCCTACTTTGACTGTACCTTACAACGGACTCATACAGAGTACCCTAATCACTAATCCTTCTCTGAAGATGTCTTAAACATCACTTTTCTTTTGAAGGTTCACTATTAATCGACTGCTCAGAATGTTAGGCCTACCAAATATAAAACAGCAATCCTAAGCATATCACTGTTGTAAGTCTGACCAAGTCTGTGAAGGAATGCATGCGTGTCTATGCTTTTACCTACTGTCATGTTAAATGAAAAGAAACATACAAACACTTGGAAACCTGTGTTTCAAACAGCATACTCTGTAAATTTGTGTAAAAAAAGGTTTACGCATTTCTGTCTGTTCAAAATACAGGGCACATGGGTATTCAATCGTATATTTGAGGGGCTCTATAACACATATTTACATAAGACATGTCTGCCTCTGCAACCGAATGACAGAGCAGAACTAAGAAGATTTGACCACCTATAAGAGAAGCTACCCGCTTTTTAAGCTACCATCTTCAAATGCATAACACATGTGAGAATACATGTGCAAGTAGACATATACCTCAGTCACGAGAGCACGCAGACCTTTAAACTGGACAGCTTGCACTTCCCATTTGATTATAGAAACAGGCGAGAGAAGTACAGAAAGGAGCAAGAGAATTGTAGAAAAAAACAAGAGAGGTGCAGAAAGAGTAAGAAATGTGCAGAAAGAGGCAAGAGTAGTGCAGAAAGAGGCAAGAGAAGTGCAGAAAGAGGCAAGAGAGGAGCAGAATAAGGCAAGAGAGGAGCAGAAAGAGATAAGTGAGGTGCAGAAGGAGGCAAGAGAAGTGCAGAAAGAGGCAAGAGAGGTACAGAAAGAAGCAACAGAGGTACAGAAGGAGACAAGAGAACTGCAGAAAGAGGCAAGAGAGTTGCTGAAACAGGCAAGAGAGGTGCAGAAAAATAGAACAGGGATGCCCAAAGGGGCAAGAGAGGTGCAGAAAGAGGGAGTAAGGGTGCGGAAAGAGGCAAGAGGGGTGCAGAAATAAGCAACAGAAGTGTAGAAAGAGGCAACAGAAGTGCAGAAAGAAGCAACAAAGGTGCAGAAAGAAGCAAGAGAGGTACAGAAAGAGGGAAGAGGGATGCAGAAAGAGGCAATAGGGGTGCAGAAAGAAGCAAGAGCATTGCAGAAAGAACCAACAGAGGTGCTGAAGGAGGCAAGAGGGGTGCCAAACTTTTCAAGAGAGGTGCAGAAAGAAGCAAGAGCAGTGCAGAAAGAACCAACAGAGGTGTAGAAACAGACAAGAGGGGTGCAGAAAGAGGCAAGAGAAGTTCAGAAAGAAGCAACAGAGGTGCAGAAGGAGGCAAGAGAACTGAAGAAAGAGGCAAGAGAGGTACACAAAGAGGGAAGAAGGGTGCAGACAGAGGCAAGAGGGGTGCAGAAAGAAGCAAGAGAGGTGCAGAAAGAAGCAAGAGAAGTACAGAAGGAAGCAACAGAGGTGCAGAAAAAGGCAATAAAAGTGCAGAAAGAGGCAAGAGAATTGCATAAACAGGCAAAAGAAGTGCGGAAAGAGGGAACAAGGGTGCAGACAAAGGCAAGAAAGGTGCAGAAAGAACCAACAGAGTTGCAGAAAGAGGCAAGAGCAGTGCAGAAATGTGCAAGAGAGTAGCAGACAGAAGCAAGTGCAGTGCGGAAAGAACCAACAGAGGAGCAGAAAGAGGCAAGAGGGGTGCAGAAAGAGGCAAGAGAGGAGCAAAATGAGGCAAGAGAGGTACACACAGAGGGACGTGGGCTGCAGAAATTTGCAGGAGAGGTGCAGAAAGAAGCAAGAAAGCTGCAGAAAGAACCAAAAGAGGTGCAGAAGGAGGCAAGAGGGGTGCAGAAAGAGGCAAGAGAAGTGCAGAAAGAAGCAACTGAGGTACAGAAGGAGACAAAAGAACTGCAGAAAGAGGCAAGAGAGTTGCAGAAAGAGGCAAGAGAGGTGCAGAAAAAGGGAACAGGGGTGCAGAAAGAGGCAAGCGAGGTGCAGAAAGAGGAAAGTAGGGTGCAGAAAGAGGCAAGAGGAGTGCAGAAAGAAGCAACAGAAGTGCAGAAAGAAGCAAGAGAAGTGCAGAAAGAAGCAACAGAGGTGAAGAAAGAGACAAGAGGGGTTCAGAAAGAGGCAAGAGAAGTGCAGAAAGTAGCAACAGAGGTGAAAAAAGAGACAAGAGAGGTGCAGAAAGAGGGAAGAGGGGTGCAGAAAGAGGCAAGAGGGGTGCAGAAAGAAGCAAGAGAGGTGGAGAAAGAAGCAAGAGAAGTGCAGAAAGAAGCAACAGCGGTGCAGAAAGAGGCAAGAGGGGTGCAGAAAGAGGGAAGAGGGATGCAGAAAGAGGCAAAAGGGGTGCAGAAAGAAGTGAGAGGTACAGAAAGAAACAAAAGAAGTGCACAAAGAAAGAACACAGGTGCAGAAAGAGGCAAGAGGGGTGCGGGAAGAGGGGTGTGAATGTGGCTCGAGGGTGCAGAAAGAAGCAACAGAGGTGCAGAAAGAGGGACCAGGGGTGGAGAATGAGACAAGAGAGGTGCAGAAAGAAGCAACAGAGGTGCAGAAAGAGGGAAGAGAGTAGAGAAAGAGGCAAGAGGCTAGAGGGGTGGAGAAAGAAGCAAGAGAGTTGCAGAAAGTAACAAACGAAGTACAGAAAGAAGGAACAGAGGTGCAGAAAGAGGCAAGAGGAGTGCAGAAAGAGAAGAGGGGTGCAGAAAGAGGCACAAGGGGTGCAAAAAGAGGAAAGAGAGGTACAGAAAGATGCAAGATAAGTGCAGAAAGAAGCAACAGAGACACAGAAAGAGATAAGAGGGGTGGAGAAAGAGGCAAGAGAAGTGCATAAAGTAGCAACAGACATGCAGAAAAGGGAAAGAGGGGTGGAGAAAGAGGCAAGAGGGGGCAGAAAGAAGCAAGAGAGGTGTAGAAATAAACAAAAGAAGTGCAGAAAGAAGGAACAGAGGTGCAGAAAGAGGGAAGAGGGGTGCAGAAAGAGTCAAGAGAGGTACAGAAAGTCAAGAGGGGTGCACAAAGAAGCAAGTGAGGAACAGAAAGAGGCAACAGAGGTGCAGAAAGAGGCAAAAGAGACAAAAGAGGTGCAGAAAGTAGAAGAGATGTGCAGAAAGAGGCAAGAGAAGTGCAGAAAAAGAAAGAAAGGTGCAGAAAGAAGCAACAGAAATGCCGAAAGAGGCAAGAGAGGCTAGCACACCATTAGTACCAATTTAACACCCACATTTAGCAATAAGTAACAGGTGACCATTCTAGGTTTACAAAGGACCTTCCACCATGCTGCAACACTTGTCGCTGCATTTTTGGTAACGTTTGAGCCGTTTGAGCTAGAAACAAGGCTTTTTTTGTTCAAATCTGCAGATTAGGCAGCAGATGATGGATTATGTGGTTAATGCGGAAAATGTATAATTGTACGAAAGTCGGTGCAGCCAAACAGTCGCATAATTCCAGTGGCAATGCTCATACCTCTGACTAGGTCCAGAAGTACTCCTCAGTGATTCCTCTTATTTTTGTCTCATTGAGTTCATTGTTTAGCTTCTATGGAAACGAGGAAGACTAAACCTGAGGCTACCACTCCACAACACAGACTACCATACCACATAATTACTCTCCATAACACATAATCCCACTCTACATAATTCCTATACACTAAATACCACATACTTTCTATCCACATAATTTCACTGCACAACATACCACATAATTCCACTACACACAACGTACATCCACTCCACTCCAAAAAACATTAGTAAAATCTTTTACATTTACAATGCAAATAGCTCTAACTCTCGCAAATGCGAAACCTATTACATTGTAAATGCTTCTTTAACTAGTAGTCGCGTTTGCAGAGTGGTGGAGAAAGGGTGCTGGGCCTCTGACCAGCGCTCAGGAATTCCGCAGTGCAGGACTTACAGGAGGTACCAGGAGGGCTTCTTGGCCCCCAAAGTCCCTCAGGAGTAAAGTGGACTTCATCCCCCAACCTGTAGTGTGCTATTTTGTGTTATCGAGTTACAAGATGGCTGCCAACACTTCCTGGTTTGGAGTGTTGACATCCAATCAAAATAAAGCTCGTGCTCGGGAGGGTTTGCAAATCCTCCTCGGCTGCCAGATATCGATATTTTTATTTTTTGAATTTTTCAGGAACTACTGAACGGATTTACACCATTTAAAAATAAGCACGCTTTCTGAACCAAGAGCTACCCATTTCCAAATGTGGTGAAATTCCGTCCAGCAGTTCGGTCTGTGGCTTTGTCTAAAGTTTGCTATGGAAATTAACATGGAGAATCACCCCAAAACTTTCAAGACAGGAGCTGACCTGAGTGAATCATTAGTTTTGAAAATTTCGCGAAGATTCGTCAAACGGCGCCAAAGATATTGGCAAAAGAAAAAACGCTTTTTGAATAGAAACGAGGTCCTAACTATAACTACCTACTGCCGACCGCCAGTAGGTAATATATATATATATATATATATATTCACTGAAAAAACCATAGGTTTCAGGCACGTTATAGTTAGAAATTAGCATTTAAAAAACCTTAGAAATTCACTGAAAAAACCATAGGTTTTAGGGGCGTTATAGTTAGTTAGACATTTCACTCGTACAAAACAATAGAAATTCCCCCGTTATAGTTGGTTCAGCTAACTATAACTCGCGCGCCCGCAATGCACTGCTGATGACGTCACATATTACATCACTCATGACATGGTCAGTGACATCACTCATGACATCACTGATGACATCTCAAATGACATCACTGATGACATTACTGATGACATCATCCTTGTGATAGAGTGGCAGACCTCCTCTCACCCTAATATAACCTTTGATACACACACTCAAAAATACAAACTAACATTTTCAAAACAATGGACATACCAATACCAGTTACAACACACCTATTCAGTAATTCCAAGATCTACACACACATCCACTCATTTACCAACAGTCCCTATACAGTCACTCATACATGTACTCACTCATCATATGTACTCATACAACTATACATCCTGTTACACACCGCCACTCATCCATAGAGTTACTCACACACATAGTCACACATGCAAACAAAGTATCAAACATCCATTTACTTGCATATACAGTTATACACACACTACCACACTTACTTCTACAGAAACTTACACATACTTACTCTCTTAAACAATCACTTATAGAAACACCTACTTATTTGTACAGGAACTCTTCCAATCTCTCACTCTCACATATACTCACTTATATACACCAATACTCACATATACTAGTTTAAAACATATGTAGTTACTCATAAAGACACTATTGAGGCAGTCATTCACTCACTAACACACCCTTACACATACTCATCCACCTATACAGTCCTGCACACATGCTGTCTTCAACACATACAAACAGTGAGTCACTCATTCATGCATCTATGCACTAAGTAATACCCCCCACCGAACGATACAGACACTCAGACACTCATACTGATACTCAAAAAACCAACTAATAACCCTCATGTAGCTACTCACCAACCCATGCAGCCACTTATACACAAAGTGAGAGACTGATACAGATATATTCATATTTAAACATTACTCACTAACCCATGTATTCACTAAGATACACTTAGTCAGTTATACAATCAATTTTACAAAACAAAATCATCCATTTAGATACTTATATACCCATTTATTCTTCCATCGACCTTGAGATATACATATATAAAACATATTTAATTTTCAGAAAAACACACATACACTGGATGATGTCATCAGTGATGTCATCAGTGATGTCATTTGAGATGTCATCAGTGATGTCATGAGTGATATCACTGACCATGTCATGAGTGATGTAATATGTGACGTCATCAGCACTGCATTGCGGGCGTGCGAGTTATAGTTAGCTGAACTAACTATAACGGGGGAATTTCTATGGTTTTGTACGAGTGAAATGTCCAACTAACTATAACGCCCCTGAAACCTATGGTTTTTTCAGTGAATTTCTAAGGTTTTTTAAATGCTAATTTCTAACTATAACGTGCCTGAAACCTATGGTTTTTTCAGTGAATTTCTAAGGTTTTTTAAATGCTAATTTCTAACTATAACGTGCCTGAAACCTATGGTTTTTTCAGTGAATTTCTAAGGTTTTTTAAATGCTAATTTCTAACTATAACGTGCCTGAAACCTATGGTTTTTTCAGTGAATATATATATATTTATTATACTATGTATACATGTGAAAATGTCTCGGTCCCCTGTTTGCCTCGGTGGCACGGAAAAAATGGGTGGAACTGACGTCAGCACGCCGACGAGGTTCTCTTATGGCTCCGATGACGTCATACGGTGTCGCGAGCGGAGCCGTGCTAATATGACATCCTCGTTGATGTGGGAGAGCTAGGAAAGAATTTCCGTGGAATGCTGGTGCAGGGGATATTCATCTAAGTGTTCAGGCTAGTCCTTTGGGAGCAACTGTTTATGTTGCCACTCCAGAAACCGAAACCAGTGATCCGAGGGCAGAGGCCCTGCAGATGGCACACGAGGTGGGGTGCCCAGTCGTGTGCACCGGCGGGGCAGCGAAGTGACAAGCACCACAACCCACAAAAAAGGTAACAAGGGCACTGAAAAACACAGGATCTTCTCTTTGTATCTGGCAGGAACATCGAAGTTAAAATGCCCTAGTACCAAAATGTAGAATTAGTGCTACAACGGTCTTCAAGAGGACCTGCGATGCCGCTTCTGCCTCCCGTACCCTGGAGGTGGCACATGGGTCACGCGGTACGGTCATACTGTGGTGGGACGCACACTCGTTGACCTCTCATGGCACTTCTCCACACTTCAGGGAGGACGCTTTCCATTAGCTGTGTTTTCTGATGACATGTCGCGCCGGCCCCGTCCAACAACAGAACTCCTTTAGATCCAAACAGACTCTTCCACTCTCTCACCGGAAGTGAAACCAGGCCACGCGGACACTTTCACAATACAACAGCTGGGAATGCACTTTTCGGTAAAAAAAACACATTCCTTCCTCCTAATTAATCAAATAAACGTCTCACTGAAAAACAGGGGCCAGCTTCGATCGGTAAACAGCCGTTACAACGACTTTTTACTTTGCGATACCATTACAACGCATGCATTACCATGCATGCGTTGTACATCACAAAGTCATTACTACGCATTTTTTTAGAACGCATGGTCATTTACCACGCATGCCTTTACAACGAATTTTGTTGTAAAGGTATGTATGGTAAATGACCATGCGTTCTAAAAACATGTAGACGATCCATGTTGTTGTAAGGAAACAGAGGTTGTTCTGTTTCCTCACAACGACGTGCACCGCCCCTCAGAGACGACGCGAAGCAGGAACCACGCGGAGAGAGGAACCATGAGGAGTGAGAGGTAAGGGGGATTGGGCATGGGGTAGGGGTTTCTTTTCTAGGGTTTAGGGTAGTGCAGTGGTGTTTGGGTGGTGTAGGGGGTCGTGCTGGGGGTAGTGTTTTAGGGTTTAGGGTAGTGCAGTGGTGTTTGGGTAGGTTAGGGGGTCGTGCTGGGGGTAGTGTTTTAGGGTTTAGTGTAGTGCAGTAGTGTAGGGGGTCATGCTGGTGGTAGTGTTTTAGGGTTTAGGGTAGTGCAGTGGTGTTTGTGTAGTGTAGGGGGTCATGCTGGGGGTAGTGTTTTATGGTTTAGGGTAGTGCAGTGGTGTTTGGGTAGTGTAGGGGTCGTGCTGGGGGTAGATTTAGGGTTTAGGGTAGTGCAGTGGTGTTTGGGTAGTGTAGTGAGTCGTGCTGGGGGTAGTGTTTTAGAGTTTAGGGTAGTGCAGTGGTGTTTGTGTAGTGTAGGGGTTGTGCTGTGGGTAGTGTTTTAGGGTTTATGTTAGTGCAGTGGTGTTTGGGTAGTGTAGGGGGTAGTGCTGGGGTAGTGTTTTAGGGTTTAGGGTAGTGCAGTGGTGTTTGTGTAGTGTAGGGGGTAGTGCTGGGGGTAGTGTTTTAAGGTTTAGGGTAGTGCAGTGGTGTTTGGGTAGTGTAGGGGTTCATGCTGGGGGTAGTGTTTTAGGGTTTAGGGTATGGCAGTGGTGTTTGGGTAGTGTAGGGGGTCGTGCTGGGGGTCGATTTAGGGTTTAGGGTAGTGCAGTGGTGTTTGTGTTGTGAGGGGGTCGTGCTGGGGGTAGTGTTTTAGGGTTTAGAGTAATGCAGTGGTGTTTGTATAGTGTAGGGGGGTTTAGGGTAGTGCAGTGGTGTTTGTGTAGTGTAGGGGGTCATGCTGGGGGTTGTGTTTTAGGGTTTAGGGTAGGGCAGTGGTGTTTGTGTAGTGTAGGGGATAGTGTTTTAGGGTTTAGGGTAGTGCAGTGGTGTTTGTGTAGTGTAGGGGGTCATGCTGTGGGTAGTGTTTTAGGGTTTAGGGTAGTGCAGTTGTGTTTGTGTAGTGTACGGTGTCGTGTTTTAGGGTATAGGGTAGTGCAGTGGTGTTTGGGTAGTGTAGGGGGTCATGCTGGGGTTAGTGTTTTAGGGTTTAGGGTAGTGCAGTGGTGTTTGGGTAGTGTAGGGGGTCGTGCTGGGGGTAGTGTTTTAGGGTTTAGGGTAGTGCAGTGGTGTTTGTGTAGTGTGGGAGGTCATGCTGGGGGTAGATTTAGGGTTTAGTGTAGTGCAGTGGTGTTTAGGTAGTGTAGGGAGTCGTGCTGGGGGTAGTGTTTTAGGGTTTAGGGTAGTCCAGTGGTGTTTGTGTAGTGTAGGGAGTTGTGCTGGGGGTAGTGTTTTAGGGTTTAGGGTAGTGCAGTGGTGTTTGGGTAGTGTAGGGGGTCGTGCTGGGGTAGTGTTTTAGGGTTTAGGGTAGTGCAGTGGTGTTTGTGTAGTGTAGGGGGTCATGCTGGGGGTAGTGTTTTAGGGTTTAG
Organism: Calotriton arnoldi; assembly: GCA_963921515.1. NCBI lineage: Eukaryota > Metazoa > Chordata > Amphibia > Caudata > Salamandridae > Calotriton > Calotriton arnoldi. Next base: position 2,810,113 of record CAWUFW010001381.1, read on the forward strand.
GGTAGTGCAGTGGTGTTTGTGTACTGTAGGGGGTCGTGCTGGGTTCTAGTGTTTTAGGGTTTAGGGTAGTGCAGTGGTATTTGTGTAGTGTAGGGGGTAGATTTAGGGTTTAGGGTAGTGCAGTGGTGTTTGGGTAGTGTAGGGGGTCGTGCTGGGGGTAGTGTTTTTGAGTTTAGGGTAGTGCAGTTGTGTTTGGGTAGTGAAGGGGGTCGTGCTGGGGTAGTGTTTTAGGGTTTAGGGTAGTGCAGTGGTGTTTGGGTAGTGTAGGGGTCAACCAACATGAATTTGTCCTTGTGTGATGTAACCAATGCTCATGTAAAGCACTCCAATACCTGACCAGTCTGCACTATATAAAACTGCAAAAAAACAAAAAATAAAAAGTATTTTGCACACTTCTGTCATTGGGCTATACGTGGGCTACCTCTGGGTGATATTTGTGCTACATTTGGGCTCTTTTTTCTCTGGTGGCCATCTTGGGAGACTTATTTGTTATGAAGTTTCCTAATTTCCTCATTTACTACAGTCTCCTCAGTAGGAAATGCTTTCAGTTTTTTACTTTGATTCCATCGAGAAGGCATTCAGATGTGTCACACATTTGCCATAAATTTAGAATGTTAGCACTCTAGTTGTTCATTAGATCACTGTAGTAAAGCTACTGCTCACCAAGGAGTTAACTGGAAGTCTACTGCTGGTATTGAAAGTGATTGTTTCAGTCTGCATGTCAGAATTTTCTAATGAAATAGAAGAGGATTTGAGATCTCACTTAAAACATGCCCTAAATTTTCTTTTTGCAGCACTAACCATAATTTCTATGACAAAATGAACCCCCTCATTTTGTTCCTTTTTAAATTAAATGTTTTAAGTGTTACCAGTTTATTCCAATCAAGATGGCTTCAGGTGTGCCATACTTTTGTCATAAGTAAGGCTGTTAGCACTCTAGTTGTTCTTTAGAACACTCTGGGAAGCTGCAGTAGAACACAAAGGAATCAACTGACAGTCTCTGCCATTGTTGGATGTACATGTTTTACTGAGAATGTCAGACTTCATTCTCACATGACTGAGAAAGATAATGTGAATTTACAGAAAATATGCTCTCATTTTAGCTTCTGGAGCACCTTCCAAAACTGTATGGGACAAGCATGTGAAAATAGTTTTCTCTCAAACATGATTCATGATATCCCAGCAGAAGGTTTTTCACAGGGTAAAATCACCTTAGAACACACCACAATTCCTGAAATTAGTGTGGTACCATCAACAAATGAATTCTAATGTAACTAAAGTCTGTTATCACCCTTTATAGTTCTCCTTTTGGTAACCCTCAAAATCTTCGATTCACTACAATGCATTTCAATGGGGTACTATCATTTATATTGGTCCCAAGATGGCTGCCAGCAATTCCAGGATGAAGTGCTGACAGCCAATCAGATCTCACGATGACATGTGTGGTTAGGCTCCGCCCAGATATATATGTGTTTTTACTTTTGATTTTCTCAGCATCTACTGAACGGATTTACACTATTTAACAAAAGGGTTCTTTCTGAACCAAGAACTACCTCTTTGCCAAATTTGGTGTAATTCCGTTCAGCAGTTCGGGCTGTAGCCTTGCATAAAGTTTCCTATGGGAAATTGATTTTTTGACTCTTATTTTTTTAATTTCTCCGCAACTACTGAACGGATTTACACCATTTAACAAAAAGGGTTCTTTTTGAACCAAGAACTACCTCTTTGCCAAATTTTGTGTAATTCCGTTCAGCAGTTCGGGCTGTAGCCGTGGCTAAAGTTTCCTATGGGAAAATGAATGGGGAAAACACGTTTTGGGACCCCCCTTTTTTCTCGGCCCCCGCTTGACGAATCACCCCAAAACTTTCAGGGTAGGAGCGGACCGGAGCGGGCCATAAAGTTTGAAAATTTCGCGAAGATTCCTCAACCGACGCAAGAGTTATTTCAAATAGAATGTTGCGGATTTCCTATGGAAAATAGGTCCTAACTATAACTATCTACTGGCGACCGCCAGTAGATAATATATATATATATATATATATATATATATATATATACATATATATATATATATATATTCCAATTCACCACAAAGGACCGCACTCATCAGGAACTTAGCATTTGATAATTTTATTTCAGCACAAAATATATATGGCTATATTCCTTCATGAAACCACCGCTTTCGGATGATTCAGTCGCACTTCCCCGTAGTTACAACTCCAACAGAGATGTTACTCGGAATTCAGGTGCTCATTCAATATTTATTTTGCATTTTTCATTTAGCAGCAACACCCAACATGGAATGCCAACATTATATATAGATCACAAGGAATAAGGATGGTACAAAACGAGACAACCTGTTATAGCTATCTCAAGTAACTATACCTTTTGCCCTAAACTAACTTTAACACATGCCCCCACCATTCTGCAGCAAACTTAGAAAGAGGAAAATGCCTCAGAGTATTGTTTTTGTACAGGAAGGTGTCCCTTCCTATACAAAAATAATCCTGCTTACAATGCAGCTACCTTGCACCATGGTGCAAGGGTGTGTGCATTGGTGCTAGGCAGCACATTGTGCACCAGCACAGGGAAAAGACAGAATGTGCCATATATTGTTAGATACAGTGCATTCCTGCCCTTTCCCTAACACGGAGCGCAGCAAGGTGACTTGCTGCACAGCGTGATTATTTAATAAATATGCCCCAAAGCATTTACATAAAAAAGGATATACAAATACCCATTCAGTGGCCGATGTGTACAAAGTGAAATCAGAAAACCGAGTCAAATTGCATTTGCCACTTAAATTGTATGATCTTAGGCAAATATTTTTTCAGCAAAGCTCTGTTTCCTTCATTATCATTAAATAAAGCACTTTCAAATTTGAAGTTCAGAATATCAGTTGTAGAAACCCTATTGTGCTTGATTTAATAGACCTTAATATTACTCTTTAGCAATCTGGGCCATGTACAGGGTTTACATGACAACTGTCTTGCCTCTTAGTTCACTAATGAAGCATGTTTAAAAACTATCACTTTTAGTAAGTATTTCTTAGCGCTGCTACAATGTGACATATTAATGCCAAAGAAAGATTCCACGTTAAAACACTTTTTTTAATTTTGAAGAAATGTTGACCTATTTTATGTGATGTTTGTTCTATGATTTACAAAGCAAATATTTTCAGGGTTCAGCTCGTGAACAGGCTCCAAGATCCGAGCCAGATCCTTGGCTCCGCTCTTGATGTTAATTTGTAAGCTCATATATATGTATGTTCATATATACATATATATATCCAAAACCTCTTCAACAGCGGCCCCCCAGATACGAGGCCATAGAAGAAACAGCACAGCCAGGTCACCTGCAGGTTGTCAGTAAGTCCTTTTTATTTAATTTTCAGCCACCGTGCAAAGAGGAGACCTACGCGTTTCGGCCTGAGCCTTCAACAGGGTCATAGAGTATGTGTGTATAGACAAGCCATTTAAAGGGAAAATTCCCTCCAAAACTACCTCCACACTTTAAAAGATATATATATGTGTGTTCATATATATATGTATGTTCAGCTATATCTATATATAATGTTGACGAAGGCGGAAGCCAAAACGCGTCCTGAGAGACCGTTGTTGTTTTACTCACACATGAATTAAAAATCTACAAGCATTGAGTGCCCCACCTTCAATTATTCTTGAGAGGATCCTTGGTAATATATCTATATATTTATATATCTATCTATCTATATATCTATATATATTTTTTTTTTTCGTAAGTAGTAGTCTTCGCGGAAATCCCAAAGAAAACAGCGGCACACCAGAGGACAGCACAATAGTTTATTGTGCACACAAACAACGACGCGTTTCGACTTGACCACTGCCTACTCCTAAAAATATTTTGTTTAACATTTACAAAGGGGAAGCGGTCCGTTGCAGATCCCTTCCCATTTGCCAATGCCTTACCCCTTCCTTTTAATAGTCTGTAAAGGATTAATGTTTTGTGACCTGATTTTGGCATTATAAAAGGGATTCTTGCAGTTGCAAACCACCCAATTCTGCTAATCAGACCCTTTGTGCATGCAAAAAGATTGTGTATATCTGGCCCTTAGAATTTATCTAAAACAAGAGCTCTAAAAATATATATTTTATGGATATGCAATCAGACTGTTTTTTTGTATAGACCTTGTTTATACGTTTTCATTAGAAGGGCACTTCCAGAACTCAATTGGTAACTCCCTTACATCACCTCAAAAAAAGAATAAATCTTTTTCATCATGAATCCTCAAATGACTACACCAATGAAAGCCTTACAGTGGCTCCCAAATAGCCTTTGAATTTGCAGATTAACCAATCACACACATGTACATTTCTTTCAAAAGCAGGCACTCTGGCAAGAAGGCTTATTGCTTATAAGTTTTTGTTTACAAAAGCTTGTCATTGGAAGAGCGCATTACCAAGGGACAATTGTAGCATTAGCATCTCCCCTGTCCACCATCATTCTAAAATGTACCCTCCAGCTGTCACATCTGTAAAGTCCACCATTCTTTTTAAAATAAAATTTGACTAGTTAAACCATATATACAGTTCATCATCCATTGCAAGATAAAAGGCTACATAACTACTCCATATCACTAACATGAGGTGCCGCAAAACTGCCACAAAAAATGCAATAATGTTCCACAAAATTTCATTTTTTGTGCTGCAATTTCCTGGGCGGGTCTGTACAATGGAATAACATACAGTAGAGTGGCATACAGTGAATAGTATAGAGTGGAGGAGCATTGAGTAGAGTGACATACTGTGGAATGGTGTAAAGTAGAGAGGCACAGAGTGGAACAGCGTAGAGCGGAGTGGTGTAGAGTGGAACAGCATACAGTAGAATAGCATAGAGTGGAGTAGCATAGAGTGTACTTGCATACAGACTAATACCATACAGTACAGAGGAGTGATGTAGACTATAGTGGCATATTGTGTAGTGGCACAGAGCGGAATAGCGTACAGTGGAGCAGTGTAAGGTGGAGCAGTGTACAGTATAGTGCTGTGCAGTGGAATAGAGTATAGTGGAGAGGCACAGAGTAGAGCGGTGTAGGGTAAAGTAGCATAGAGTTGAGTGGCATAGAGTGGAATAGCATACAGAGGAGTGGCATAAAGTGAAGTAGTGTTCAGTGGAGTGGAGTACAGTGGAGAGATGCACAGTGAAGTGGTATGGAGTGGAGTGGTGTAGAGTGGAGTGTTTCATATTGTATACTTTGTTTTCATTGTGTAATTTAAAAAATGAGGTGAGATCTTTGTAACATAGGTGGGGATAGGAACAGTGGGAAGAATATTGCCCTACCCCTTCCCTTCCAGTCCCTTCATTACTTATTTGCATTTTTGATAGGTGTCTACATTTAAAAAATATAGAATAACACAGTCTCAGATTTAATGCAAATCAGCATCCAAAATAAATGCATTGCATTACTTTGCGTTGTGTTACGCAAAGCGGAAAACACACTGCAGACCCTATTAATTAAAATTGGCCTGCTGCTCCTGTCATCCTCTGCTCCAGCACACCAACAGGCTGAATGGTGTTATGAACAGCTTTTCACTACTGCACAGATATGAGTGTGGGCTGCGTTGGATTTGTACTTGAAACATACCCTTCCAGAACACACTCCCATGCATGGACAACAGCAAAAGGGTCTGACACATTGGATGTGTGCTGTGCATAGAGCAGATCCGCCCCTTGTAACTCCCCCTTGGCGCAAAGCAACGTAAAGCATTTTTAGCTCTGTGAAAAGGTCACCTTTCTATTGCAGAACTTGTTTTGTGCTGGATATTTTGTGCTGTATAGTAAAAAGAATGCATCTCTTTGTTTCACATTGCGTCATGTTGCATCATGCTAGCTCTGGTGCAAAGTCTTAATAAATCTGACCCTTACTCTTCACTTCAGATGACCACGTTCTCTACTTGAGAGTGACTTCTCTGTAGTGCAAACCTCATCTTAACTAATAAATCCCCATAATAGGTACCTAATTTCACATGCACTGAACCCGGTAGGTGTGTTTTTACTAGCTCCTTTCATTTAATGGAAAACACACTATATCAGTAGTGTAATACCTCCTGAGTGTCAATATTGTAATACAAAAAGCAGATGAATAAATATCTTAATACTTGAAATTAATCAGTTAAGAAGTGTGAGCTCACCCGACCTATGTCCTCAAATGGGTGCAGTGGCTATGGGGGAATTGTTTTAACTTTCCACAACTAGAAAGTAGTGGAGCTGAGTTTTGAAGCTAAATCTGAAGGAGATGGTGATGCATATTTATATTTTAGGTACAACAAGCTATCAGTTCAAGTACGAGTTCAAAATATTTTGTGTCTGCAATTGAGATGAACTGGTGCAATAACCATAAATGTCGGTATAAGTTAGCTTAGGTCATCTTGACAGCTACTCTTTATCTCAATTAGGAGAGTCCAGAGTCAATATTGGATCCCATTGAAGGCTATATTCAGTGCCCATCAGAAGAAGCATTTGGGACATCATCTGCAATCTTACTCAAGAGGCTCTGGGTTATGTTTCTGATCTTGCTCATAACGTTCCTCCTAATATAACACCCCTGTGCTGAAGAATACATTGCTTATTTTATTCTCAGTCACACTCCAGACGTCTTTCCTCTTAATCCTTGCTGTATAGCCACGGATCACTGACATAATATCGACAGACACAATATCGACCTACCAAAATATTGTGACAAAAATTTCGATTGCACTAATATCAACTCCCTATACTTAAATAAAAAAACACACAAATCTCGACTACAAAATATCGTAAAACATTTATATCGTTTACAACATTATCAAACTCAAAAATATCGGTATAAGTAATATCCCACACATTAAATAAACATACAAACTAACAAAAATATCGATAACAAAAATATAGACAACAAAATTATTGCTGAAAAAATATATCGACAAGTTAAATAATTTATAATAACTCAATACATACCCCCCAAAATATAAAAATATCAATAACACACATAACAAACATTATAAATCACTTAACACATATTTAAAAAAAAAAAAACAATTTCATAAACATTTATAAATACACAAATATTATTTACTACTCCAAATATAATATTAGAAATAAAATGTAACTCTTTAACATTTAAAAAGTTATAAATATCAAATAATATAGTACACCATTTTTTTTCGTTTAAAAAAGTAACTAAAACTTAATTAGCGTTTTCCATATATAGAAAACAACCTTCAAATTAATTAAAACAAACAGCTAACAACCAATGAAATACACATACAATTAAAATAACCCAATAAGATTGAAACAATAATTAATAACACACTATATAAACACACACAAATTCAACATTATTTTACCTTGCAACCAAAAAAGAAACAATAAGGAGAAACTCTGCCGGATTGCTGACCCAACACTGAACTGCATTACAGAAAACTCGGATTACATCTCCACAAAGTAAGTAAAAAAGCATTTTAAAACAACTGCTACTAAAAATGCTGTCAAAAAAAGTTGTATGAACAAAATAATTAATATGTACTTTTTAAAATTATATCTCCTCTACAGATCATTCTGAACAAACTCAAAGAACAGCAGAACAGTGTGAAAAGTCAATTTGCAAATAAGGCAAGTATTATTCTGAGATTAACTAAAACAATTTTTTTAAATACCAAACAGAAAAACTACCTAACCACAACTCCCCCCAGCTAAAAACGCTATAAAACAGATTAATTAATATTACTCTTTTTTAACAGGAATCTCTGCAGAAAAAACAAAACCAAACAGCAGAGAAAAACAATCAACATTGAAAAAAAGTCTTCAAATTCAACACTGTAAGTATAAAATTGACAATGTTCACTTTCAGAAAATAAAACATAACAGTAAATATTTTATTAATTTTTATATACATTTCTCTTAGCATTTGAAGCACCACCATGACTGAAGGGGCCAATTCACTACTTCCCAAAAAGGCAAACTATTATTATGTTATATGGGCTATGTGTACACCCAAGAAAAGCAAACAGGGGACAAAGTAAACTGGAAATGTAGCAAATATTATTCTAACAAATGTTATGGAAGGGCTTCTACAAAGGAAACAACTGTATTATATGTTAGAGAGCATAACCACCACCCTAACGTAGCTGAAATTGAAGTTAGAAATGCAATTGAAAATATAAAAGAAATTAGTACTGCATCTCAAAAGCCCACAACAGAAATCCTTAAACAAATGCTTCCCAGAGTTCCAGAGCATGCAACTAGCCAAATGCCCTCAATATCCTCATTAAAAAGCACTATAGCTAGAACTAAAAAAGCTACCGCTATCACCACACCTATCCCAAAACCTTTGCCGAAGTAAAAATACCACCTGAACTCACAGTTACACATACTGAAGAACAATTTCTTCTGTATGACAATATATCAGCTGAAAAAAAGAATAATAATGTTTGGGACTCCCACAAATTTACTAAAATTACAAAACTGTGAGACATGGATGATGGATGGGACTTTTAAAATATGTCCCAAACCATTTTACCAGCTTTATACAATACATGGACTATTTCAACATACAAACATCCCCTTCGTATATCTCTACTGCCAAACAAGCAAACAGCAACCTATGTTGAACTTTTAAGCAAACTAAAGCAAAAAACTAACAATTTCCCCCAAAAAATAATAGTAGACTTTGAGCAGTCAATGATACAAGCAATACTAAAAAACTACCCTCACACAGCAATTCAAGGTTGCTACTATCATTTTAACCAATGCATTTGGAGGCACCTCCAAAAATCTATATTAAGGGGTCGATTCCGATGTCACTCGGAAGGCCTTCCGAGAGCCGTCCGTAGCATTACCTTCCGACCGACTCGTTCCGGGAGCCGATCCATCCAAAAGACGAAGTACGATGCGCAAAAGTCTCCTATTTCCGAGCGACACGTACGCTTCGATTCCAGCTCCATTTTCTGTACGACCCGGCTCCGTCAACGCTGAATGGAGTCGCCCAGAGCGATTTCCAAAGCAGTTTCCGGCTGGTCAAGTACGATGCGTACTTCCTACGCGAAGAACAGTTCGGCACCTCCAGCACGTCACAGCATCCGGAAGAGCCGCATTTCAGCTCCGATTCGTGCCACAACACGATCACTGCGTATGAGACAAAGAAGACATGTATCCGATTGCGCATATCATCCCAATACTCTATGCTTACGGACGAATCAACAACTGGAACCGACGCGTCCGTCACAGACGGTAAGTCAGACACCTACCACACACAAAAACAACACGATCCCACGAAAGGCAACACCCCCATAGGGGGTGGATGCCTAACACTACCAGCATTGCCTACCCCATAGGGGGTGGATGCCCATCACTACCAGCATTGCCCACCCCATAGGGGGTGGATGCCTAACACTACCAGGATTGTCCACCCCATAGGGGGTGGATGCCCATCACTACCAGCATTGCCTACCCCATAGGGTGGATGCCTAACACTACCAGCATTGCCCACCCCATAGGGGGTAGTTTCCCATCACTACCAGCATTGCCTACCACATAGGGGGTGGATGCACATCACTACCAGCATTGCCTACCCCATAGGGGGTGGATGCAGAAAACTGCCCCAGTGCGGTCATACCTAAATTGTGTTTAGTGTGTACAGTGCTTGCAAACTTGACACATTAAGAGATACTTTGGACAAACAACACATATCTGTAGTGACAAAAAGGTGAGTCTTGGGTTCAATCCCACATCATTTTCAAGCACATAGGGGTAATGGGGGATACCCCCCATCACTGTAGTGACAAAAAGGTGAGTCTTGGGTTCAAACCCCCATCATTTTAAAGCACATAGGGGTAATGGTGGATACCCCCCCATCACTGTAGTGACAAAAAGGTGAGTGTGGGGTTCAATCCCCCATCATTTTCAAGCACACAGGGGTAATGGGGGATAACCCCCCCATCACTGTAGTGACAAAAAAGTGAGTGTGTGGTTCAATCCCCCAGCATTTTCAAGCACATAGGGGTAATGGGGGGTAACCCCCCTCACTGTAGTGACAAAAAGGTGAATGTATGTCTCACACAACCAGCATGTCCGACCAATCATGTTATCTTTGGGACTAAAAACACAAGCAATGTAGTGATAAAGCAGTGGTTGTGTGCCAAACAACAACATAACTGCTGAGGCCAACATTGTTGTGTGTGTCAGATACCCTCAGCCATGTACAGTCAATCAGTGCTCTTGGGGGCTAACACTGCCAGCAATGTTCAATTGGACAATGTAACATGTGACCATCCAAAATGCAGAAACACACATTCTTGTCACAGGCAGACACAATTACAAAGGATTCAATCTGAAACAACATGTTTGATGAGAACCAGTACCACACTGTGGCAGCAAGGTCAAATGCAAAACATAAGGGATGTGCAGAGTGAAGATGAAGGAGTCCCAGGGCCAGTAGAGCAAAAAACGAAACTAAACATCCACTCAATGCCATTGAAACACTGTCGAAATACATGGGTGAAGATGCACAAAGACAACCAACCAGCCACACACTGCAGAACAAACACAACATCTGTGTGAGTGTTGAAGTGTTTCTTGCCTGGCACAGTACACACGATGTGGGTCAGAACTCCACTGAGACATATGCGTGCTGAGTACAATCAGGAAGGATTGCATAATTTGGGATAGTGAAAGTGGCCATACAGGCATTGTTTGATGAGCGGGTGCACAAGAGTCACATGTGGAACAAGCCTGGTGGAACATCAAACAAAACATCAAGAGACTGACTCTCTTCCGCAGTACCCTCAAGGCCACATCACTGTGGTGACAGTATCATGTCTGCTGACCCTCTGTCATGCTAAATTAGGATGTGTGCCATACTTTAGAGCCCAATCACTTATGCGCACTGTGTCACGTTCCTTGCAAGAACCACTGTCATCTCACATACCCAAACATTACTGCCACGGCATGACCCGTAATGTAAGGCCACATAATAGTTAGGGGCCTTGCCAAGAGACAACAGACATTTGGCCAGTCCAAACACCACACACCTTGATCAGCATCAATGTGCCTCATCTAAGCCTAAATTGACTGGTGACATTGCACAGGCACCCATGACAGTGTGTGCCGCTGGCTGCATGACGAGGAACACATTATTGACCACACATCATTGTGATCAAAATACAAACATGGGTCCATGTACTGTTGTGGATTACCAATGTGTCAATCACTGTATCAGCAAGGTACACCCAGAATGTCACATACTAGGACACACACAGTTTATTGTTGAACAAGAGGTGCCAGACACACATATGTATGGGACACAAATTCACAGCATCTGTCCAAAACAACACATACTCACACCCTGCAGGGCAACAGGAGTAAACACACTCACAGAAGAATGACATTTTTATGAGTTGTTGTACAATGAAGCACACAGGAGACAGCCCACGACAACACACAACTCCACACACAATCAAAATACATTCATGATGCTCCCACTGCAACAAACATGAGGTGGTTGTGTCACAGCTGTCAGCACTACATGTGTAGACCAGATTCCAACTTGAGGTGTAGGAAAGCATGGAACAACAATGTAAAAGACAGTCAACATGTGTTGACTATGGGCCCGATTCACAGAACTAACTTAAGACAAAATCCTAAACTTACTACCATTTTGGTATTCATAGAAGACACTTACTCATTTTTGTATTCACAGAAGGCACTTACTCATTTTGGTATTCACAGAAGGCACTTACTCATTTTGGTATTTACAGAAGGCACTTACTCATTGATGAGTAAGTGCCTTCTGTGAATACCAAAATGAGTAACTTACTCATTTTGAGTAACTTACTCATTTTGAGTAACTTACTCATTTGGTATTCACAGAAGGCACTTACTCATCAATGAGTAAGTGCCTTCTGTAAATACCAAAATGAGTAAGTGCCTTCTGTGAATACCAAAATGAGTAAGTGCCTTCTGTGAATACCAAAATGGTAGTAAGTTTAGGATTTTGTCTTAAGTTAGTTCTGTGAATCGGGCCCTATGTACGTTGCACACAACTCAAGATCACACCATTTCCTACGTTAACTTCTTTGGCATGTCTATCACATCAACTCTGCACCTAGCTATAAAATCTGCTTCATATGCAGATCATCACTATTGTCAAAATGAATATGCCGATTGTTTACTGCAGAAGACTTGGAAGATACATGTCTCACCAGATAGGGCACACAGCAACTGTGTCATTAGTCTCCAATGCACAGGTAATTGTGTAAGCTAATCTCTCCGCGCTGTTGACAACCCCAGGGGTGGTGGTGGGATCTGCGTTGAACAAACACAATACACATAGCTAGGCATTATACATGTTGAAACTCGTAAATCCGTTTAGGATGGAGTACATGTGCATAACGTGATATGTTTTGGACACAATATGAATTTTAAGACTGTCTTAGAATAATGAAACACTCAAGGAGACCTACAAAAAAGACATGTTGCCATCAGGCAATAGGGAAGGGTAGAAACTGCTGAGTGTGAGCAGTCATAGACACATACAAGTGCCAAACTTGCAAAAACTGATGACTGATTAAAAAAAGACAGATATTGCTAGCACAAATGTGCCTCGGGGAATTAAAAATGTGTCACATGTGTGTTTGTCCACAGTGCAGGCCCTTGTCTCCACCCAACCAGGGATGTCACCATCATGTCTCCATTCTACTGGTGCACCCACATCTCGGACACTCAAAGTACAATAGGTAGAGAGAGCACTGGACTACTCAGCACACAGAAAGATTCACAAACAGGAACATCTGCAGGGACTACAGTCTTGGCAGGAAATGGGGTTTGTAGACAGAGATCAATGCTCACATGACACACACCATGGTCTCAGGATCTGTCACAGATTTACGCACTGCCATGAGGTGATGTCACTACTGTGTAAGGTTAGCTATGTCAAGCTTGGTCTTGGCAGGGGTCTACCATGTCCCAATGAAACTCGGACATGGATCCAACAATTCCAACACACAGAGTACTTTGTTACCATCAGCCTGCGTACATGTGTGTCCCCAAAGTCACCTGCACATAGGCAAACTCCATGTTTAACAAGTTGCACTGATGAGACAGATGATGTGTTCATCATCAATGCGCAATTCTGCATGTCCATCAAAGACGCTTCTACCGTTGGAAAATTGTACAATGTGTACAAATGTCAGAACAACCTATGTGCAAAAGTGTAAGTCAAAGATGGGATGATACCAAAAGCAGGTCTCTGATACATACTGTAATAGTACACATATGCCATGGACCACATGCAGTCCCTCACATCGCTAGAACTTCATTTTCACTAACCAAGATGCCAACAGCAATTTCATTATGAATCATTACCAAAATTAGGTACACAAAATGCTAATCTACAAAAGAAAAGGTAATGCTTTATTCAGCCTTTGAAAATATTATGATGAACATGAAGAACAATATGGCCAATCGCCAGTCCATTTTAATTGAGTCCTTTATGGGGAAACCTAATGCTTTGCACTCCCTCGCTTGCCTGCACTGCTACAACTAGGGGACATCTCCCCTTGGAGGGGCATCTTTAGGGGCATGCCAGGCACCGCAGGGACAGGATTAGGGTGTACCAGTATGGATTATGGGAGGGATGGGGGCAACTGGAGTATCGGGTTCCACTGCAGTGGACATGTCTGATTGAGGGGGCGGGTGCTCCACTGCAGTGGACTTGTCTGATTGAGGGGGCGTGGGCTCCACTGCAGTGGACAGGTCTGATTGAGGGGGCGTGGGCTCCACTGCAGTGGACATGTCTGATTGAGGGGGCGTGGGCTCTACTGCAGTGGACAGGTCTGATTGAGGGGGTGGGGGCTCCACTGCAGTGTCCGGAACTGACAGAAGGTATGGTGTTGTGGGAGGGGAAGTGCTTGGCTTGTGGTAGGGGGGGAGGGCCTTATCATCTTGGGGATGGTGTAATGGTGTGTGGGTGAAACTAGGATGGTTTGTGATGTGTGAACTTTGGGAGGGGTGGCCTGGGCTCGGGATGAAGTTGGTTTTGTGGTGGCAGTGTGGGATCTATTGTCAAAATGAATATGCCGATTGTTTACTGCAGAAGACTTGGAAGATACATGTCTCACCAGATAGGGCACACAGCAACTGTGTCATTAGTCTCCAATGCACAGGTAATTGTGTAAGCTAATCTCCCGCGCTGTTGACAACCCCAGGGGTGGTGGTGGGATCTGCGTTGAACAAACACAATACACATAGCTAGGCATTATACATGTTGAAACTCGTAAATCCGTTTAGGATGGAGTACATGTGCATAACGTGATATGTTTTGGACACAATATGAATTTTAAGACTGTCTTAGAATAATGAAACACTCAAGGAGACCTACAAAAAGACATGTTGCCATCAGGCAATAGGGAAGGGTAGAAACTGCTGAGTGTGAGCAGTCATAGACACATACAAGTGCCAAACTTGCAAAAACTGATGACTGATTAAAAAAGACAGATATTGCTAGCACAAATGTGCCTCGGGGAATTAAAAATGTGTCACATGTGTGTTTGTCCACAGTGCAGGCCCTTGTCTCCACCCAACCAGGGATGTCACCATCATGTCTCCATTCTACTGGTGCATCCACATCTCGGACACTCAAAGTACAATAGGTAGAGAGAGCACTGGACTACTCAGCACACAGAAAGATTCACAAACAGGAACATCTGCAGGGACTACAGTCTTGGCAGGAAATGGGGTTTGTAGACAGAGATCAATGCTCACATGACACACACCATGGTCTCAGGATCTGTCACAGATTTACGCACTGCCATGAGGTGATGTCACTACTGTGTAAGGTTAGCTATGTCAAGCTTGGTCTTGGCAGGGGTCTACCATGTCCCAATGAAACTCGGACATGGATCCAACAATTCCAACACACAGAGTACTTTGTTACCATCAGCCTGCGTACATGTGTGTCCCCAAAGTCACCGGCACATAGGCAAACTCCATGTTTAACAAGTTGCACTGATGAGACAGATGATGTGTTCATCATCAATGCGCAATTCTGCATGTCCATCAAAGACACTTGTACCGTTGGAAAATTGTACAATGTGTACAAATGTCAGAACAACCTATGTGCAAAAGTGTAAGTCAAAGATGGGATGATACCAAAAGCAGGTCTCTGATACATACTGTAATAGTACACATATGCCATGGACCACATGCAGTCCCTCACATCGCTAGAACTTCATTTTCACTAAACAAGATGCCAACAGCAATTTCATTATGAATCATTACCAAAATTAGGTACACAAAATGCTAATCTACAAAAGAAAAGGTAATGCTTTATTCAGCCTTTGAAAATATTATGATGAACATGAAGAACAATATGGCCAATCGCCAGTCCATTTTAATTGAGTCCTTTATGGGGGAAACCTAATGCTTTGCACTCCCTCGCTTGCCTGCACTGCTACAACTAGGGGACATCTCCCCTTGGAGGGGCATCTTTAGGGGCATGCCAGGCACCGCAGGGACAGGATTAGGGTGTACCAGTATGGGTTATGGGAGGGATGGGGGCAACTGGAGTATCGGGTTCCACTGCAGTGGACATGTCTGATTGAGGGGGCGGGTGCTCCACTGCAGTGGACTTGTCTGATTGAGGGGGCGTGGGCTCCACTGCAGTGGACAGGTCTGATTGAGGGGGCGTGGGCTCCACTGCAGTGGACATGTCTGATTGAGGGGGCGTGGGCTCTACTGCAGTGGACAGGTCTGATTGAGGGGGTGGGGGCTCCACTGCAGTGTCCGGAACTGACAGAAGGTTTGGTGTTGTGGGAGGGGAAGTGCTTGGCTTGTGGTGGGGGGGAGGGCCTTATCATCTTGGGGATGGTATAATGGTGTGTGGGTGAAACTAGGATGGTTTGTGATGTGTGAACTTTGGGAGGGGTGGCCTGGGCTCGGGATGAAGTTGGTTTTGTGGTGGCAGTGTGGGATCATGGGGGAGTTTTGGATTTCTTTGTTCTGGGGGATGTACGGGTGGGGGCCTCAGTCTTCCTACTCTTAGGAGAGGGTGTGCGGGCAGGGGTGGATCTCCTCTCTGTGCTGGGTGATTTCCTCCTCCCCTTGTGAGTCTGGTCTGATGTATCAGTGAGGAAGAGGCCAAGGTCACAGAGGAAGACCCTCTGGCAAGGGGGGGTTGCAGGAGGGAGAGGTAGCTGAGGAATGCATAGTGGTTGTGGATGGGTGTGTGTGTTTTTTGGCCCTATCCCCTGTGTGTGTGATGTCTGTCCCCTGAGTGTGTGTGTGTGTGTTTTTTTGGACTTTGTTTTAGGTGGCTGTGCTTGTGTCTGTTGGGGTGTGTGCATGTGCCTGTGTGAATGTGCTTTGGTCAGGTAGGTTAGTGGGGACTGTGGATGGGGCAGAGGTAGGAGGGGTGAGGGACTGCTGTAGGAGGGACACTGCTGCCATTAGTGTGGAGGCCATGGACTGACTTGTCCGCTGTAGGGCAGACATGTTTGATGACATGCCCTCCATGTATGACACCAATTGGGTAAAAAGACTGGTGTGTACATGGAGGACACTCAGCATGGATGTCTGCCCCACATGTATCTGTTTGAGCAAATCCACAGACTCCACACTCAGGGCAGCAGGGATGACAGATGCAGGGGGTGCGGTGCCTGGCCCAAAGGAGACATGCTCCCTAACACAGGAGGGTCCACGGACTCTTGGAATGGGAGCAGCTGTGAGGGTGGAGATGGTGGTGGTGGCAGGGGCAGACTCTGATGTTGTGGCCTCTGCTCTGGTAACACCCACCACCACAAGGGAGTCATCACTGGAGCTTAATTGGTCCTCTGCAGATGTCGATGTTTCAGACCGGCCCTCACTGTGGCTCCCCTCACCCTCCGTGCCACTGGGTACCTCCTCCTCCCATGTGGACCCAGTCTGGCTGGCCGCTTCCTCTTGTTCCATGGAACTGTCTCCTCCAGTAGCCGTAGATGATGCTGTGAACAAGGATGAGAAACAGATTCACATCAGTCATCTGCATAGACTAGACACATCACAGAGCAAGCCTTTGCATCACGTTAATGTCACTTTTTATTAACATTGCACATATGTGAACATCGCACTTGTCAGCCATGGTTCCCAAAACCATGATGGCAATGGAACCATCAGTTAGATGTATTTCAAAGACAACTAAACACATGTTTAACAAGGCACTAATTTGCCTGTTGTCTGATCTGTAATGCTCCTGACTGTCGTGTGTCGTTACGTACATGTCTCATTTCATGCAAGTGAGTCTGGAAGTGACAGAGCAAATGGGATGGACAACTAGATAAGTTGACATGTTGAACATAATGCCATCCCCAGTCATCATGATGGGCTTATGTCTTGAACATCAATGCTATAATGGTCTGCATGCAGGACAACAGACAAGTACAAATAGTGCACCCTCACAAAATTTCATGTGGCATACTATGCCACTGGCCTGTGTGGCTAAACAGTCTGTACTGACTATTGTTACAGGGGCAATGAATCACAACGTGAAAGTCAGCGCTGTGTCACAATCATGTAATCCCTTTCAAAGCAACATCTGTAGTGGTCAAGTATACATGTCCCCGACGTGCTAAACCCAATGTGAAGAGTCTGACAAGCTCACGTTGTTCTACTTAGACATTGGAGTATATGAATTAACAGATCCGTCTACATGAACTTTCCAATTGCTCTCAGGAAGAAAGTAATGCAGCATACACATACATGTTGAAGCCACCATTCTGCAGAGTCAAGGGATGACACACACATGTTCTGTCCTGTGTATGTGAGCCACCTTCCAGGCATTAGATGTCTGTGCACATTACCTATATTTACTACCTGTGTATCATGAAAGTCATGCCTGTACACACTGACACAGAGTCAGACACAAGATTATCAAATTTACAATGGAGGAAGTGTTGCCTGGCACACCAAAAGCTGATGTGACAGTGTCTCAGATGGCCTGACTTGACATACCTGTCCTTGGTCCATGTGAAACAAGTGATTACACAGAGCACTATGCAGGTGACTACACATTTGGAACACTTATTCATTTCATTTGTCTGAGGCATCAACATTGGTATCACCTACTGCACAGGTGTGTAGCATATTTTTCATGAAGCCGTGTTTACCTAGATCACCATTTTGAACATATATGTATGTCCCACACAGAGTACAGGGAACATTTCAGTCAATGTGCTGACACATGTGGGACAATTACATCACTCATGATGGACAACTCAATGCACATGTTGTATATGGTGCTGATCACATTAACCTTGGCCTACAGCAAATACACAGGGCCTAAGTGACACATGTCACAGACGGAAAGGGACACACCTGTGTATCAGATGATAATGGGGCATCATTACATTTTGCCACATAAGTGGTGTCTCAGCAGACAGACGACCTGTGAGAGGGTTACCAGGCTGCGGGAGTGCAACATAGTTCGGTAACATGGCACATACTCACCCCCTCCTTGCTGCTGTCTGGCCTTCAACTGCCCATCCAGGTCAGGGAAGACCACCATCAGTACCCAGAGCATGTGGGGGGTCAGTGTCTGTCGTCCACCCCTTTTGCGAGGAGGTGACATCTTCATCTGGACTCTTGCAATCCTCCGGGTCCAGCCACGGAGGTCCTGCCACCTCTTCTGGCAGTGGCAGATGCGGCGTTTGAAGACCCCGATAGATCTCACAGCCCGGATGATGGTCTGCCAAATTTCCTGCTTCTGATGGGCGTCGACCTGTAAGGATGACATAGTGACACACCATTACTACACATGCTACATGTTTATTCATCACACACTTGGACATATAGGTCATGGTTAGAAGGGCAGATAATGTATTGAGGTTGCACAAGTATCATCCGGGGCAGTTGTCCTGTGTGCAAGGCTGCCTTAACAACATGAGAACAGTGCATGCAAATAAATCACACTAAATACACTTTTACATCACTGTACCTGTCCAGAACATTAATCTACACACTGTAAGACTTACAATAACTATTTGTACATACTTGCCCTTGTGGATCACAATGCTAGTAGTGCCTGTTTTGGAAATTGCTCATTTGAAAAGGCAGTGTAATCAACACTCACCTGCTCCCCTGGTTTTCCATACTGCTTGCTGTACTGTGGAAGGAGGCTGTCCAGCAGGGCCTGGTTCGCCTCCTCTGTGAAAGCTGGTGCCCTCTCCACAGTTTGTGCCATTGTAGATCCCAGAGGATGCAGAGACAGCAGCAGTGGTAGGCAGAAATGTAGTTAAGTAGCATGGAGTGCAGGCAAGCACAGTCTCTTGGGAACAGACAGACATATCTTTGCAGCAGAGGCGGATTCTGTTCCATGCGTCCAAAGCGATAGGTCCTAGTCGTTCGCATTATTCGATTTGGGCCAATCCATGACACTGCACGCATCTGACACGCCTACCACGTCGTTCAAATATTCTGTATCATAACACTATTGAGTTTGATACATTGTAGTTGTAAACCAACAGAAGAGGTTTGCACGCGATTCGTACACGAAGCGAAACCGTGTCTGTCCCCATGACGACCAATAGCCAAAGTGTGCGTCCGCCTCTGTTCGGATGTGTATAACGCATCTTTTGAATACTCACCCTCGTCTGTCCCCATGATGACCAATAGCCATTGTGTGCGTCCGCCTCTGTTCGGATGTGTACAACGCGTCTTTTGAATACTCACCCGCGTCTGTCACCATTACAGTCAACAGCCAAAGGATGCCAACAACACGTTTTGTTTGAGGCTCAGGTGCCCTACACTAGTTAATCAGCATGTCAGACAGTATATCAAAACATCATGTTCTGATGTTTTACATGTGTGGGTACAGTGATTCACATGTCATATTGGACAGGGCACTTCATAGCTCACACTCCCATGATGAGCCAACCTTCATGTGCACCAAATACATTGTTTGTGAGGAACATCACAACTGTGAGTGACCACTTCACAGATCACCCTCCTAGGCCTAGACACAGTCCCTGGGTACCATTGTGTTATCACAGGTTACATACACCCATAATAACGGCTTCAATGGACTGTGTGTTCGAATGTGCATTATGTGAACTTATTTTGAGTGAATCCCCAGTATCTGAGTCTTGTACAATGCACACACTCCATTGTTGATGTTGTTGATGATATTTACTTGAGACATCAACTTGTATTTGGCATGTGAGTTGCTGTTGTGTCTTTGTGTCACAGACATACCTGTATGTTTGTCTAACAAAATGTGATGCACATCATGAGGGTTCATGTATGTGATGGTTCATGTATGTCAGACCTTACATCATGACAGTGTCCAGGTGGCATTACATGATCCCTGTGTGTGTACCTTGCCACCACGTGTCAGTTGTTACAAACATCTATCTTTGATAGTTGTTCAGGTGTGTGTTTAGTGTGTAATGTTTGATAAAATGGACTGTGACAGACACCATTGATTATTCACAGCACAGCCTTGCAATTGTGCCGAAACCATTATGAATTGGAATGTTGTGTGAGGGTCACATAGCTGGCCTTTGTGTCAATGCTCAACATTACACACCTGACTTCATTGAGTCGTGCTTTGATGTAGCATATGATATGTTGCATGTTACTTACCACATTGGATAGTTTATTGAGAAAGTTTTCATTTGTAACCTATGTACCGCAGGAGTCCAGCTGTCCACAGACCCTTCCCCGACCTGGAGACCATGGTAGAACGTGACTGCATCAGACGTTACCGCTTCACCAGACCACTCATTGAGGAGTTGGGAGAGCAGTTGGCCCCACATTTGCTGCCTGGACGCCTATATCCTACTGCGCTGACCCCCAAGGTGAAGGTGATGGTAGCCCTACATTTCTTTGCCACGGGAAGCTTCCAGTATACTGTGGCTACTGCTGGTGGGATGTCACAGACAATCTTTAGCCGTGTGCTGAGAGATTTTTTGGAGGCAACGTTACATTTCCTGAAAACGTACATCAAGTTCCCAACACCAGGACAGTTTGTCAACATCAAGAGTGACTTTTATGCTTTGGGCAGAATGCCACATGTCATTGGCTCCATTGATGGTACACATGTGGCTTTGGTCCCACCACATGCCAATGAACAAACATACAGGAATCGTAAGCATTACCACTCTATAAATGCCCTGGTGGTATGTCTGCCTGACATGACAATCACACATGTCTGTGCGCGTTTTCCCGGATCAGCACACAACGACTACATTATGAGGAACAGTAGGATCCCACAGATGATGTCTCAGCTGCCAAATCAGCATGCCTGGCTTGTTGGTGGATAATGTTGTCTGTTTATGTTGTGTGTTGCTTGAATGTCAGGTTGTTCCCTGTTTTCAGACACATGAAGTATTTTCTGTTTTAATTTAGGAGACTCTGGATACCCCAACATGATGTGGTTGCTGACCCCACTCAGGAACCCTGTCACCCCTGCTGAGTTTTGTTTTAATGAGGCACATGGGCGGACCAGGCGAGTGATTGAGCGGACATTTGGGCTACTGAAAAGCAGATTTCGCTGGCTAGACTGTACAGGAGGAGCCCTCCAATATGCACCAGTGAAGGTGTGTAAGCTCATCATTGTGTGTTGCATGCTACACAACATGGCAGTGAGGCATGAGCTACCTCTCATTCAAGATGACGGTGACCAGCAGCCTCCAGCAAGGGAGGATCCAGGCCTGGGGCATGTTGCCAGTGATGAGGAGGAGGAGGAGGATGTTCGGAGACGGCTAATCAACAATTTCTTCTCATGATTGTGAGTATGCAATTGTGAGTTGAGAAAGGAATTTGTTTGCATGATATGTGTCTGTTGTACAATATATTTGTATACGTGTGGGTGTATGATACTTCACATGATCCTTGGAGTAGTTTGGTGTCTAATTTGGTAGTATGGTCACCAGTACAGTGGTGAGATGACTCCTAGCTAGTGTGCACGTTCCCAATTTGAAGTATGAAATGTCTCTTGGAGATGTATGCAAAATAATTGGTATTGAAATACTGTTCTATGTCTCAACTTCACAGGGTCCTTTGGCTGTTGGATGGAGACATGTGACCTCCTAGATACACAATGCAGTGACAGATTGGAAGTTTTCTTGGGATCAGGAATCTGTGCCACAAACTCACTTCTGAATTAATGACAAAGTCTTGTATGATTTGCACTTATTGTCACAGTGTGATTTGTTAGCTTTTGTTGTGGAGGCAACATGTTGTGCCTGTGTAATAAACCTGTGCTCCACATTGAGGTGTGCCTTGTCTGTTTCCACACATCCAACAATCATTTACATACTGTATATGTGCCCAGATGTGCAGTTTATCGAACAAGGAATATTGTTTGTGCATATGACGGTGCTTTCATTTTAGATGAGTGGAGGCAATGAGGATGTATGCCATGTACTAAGTGTGTTGTGATGACCTTGTGTGTATCTCCCATATGTGTCAGGTTACATTTGCTCACAAGACAGTTGGATAGACAGATGTACTTGTATTTCAGCAATGTCATTGTCATTCCATTCCTAACTTTTTGGAACATCTTTTCAATCAGAAAACAGTTTAGCATTCACAACAGAAGCAAGTATTGTGTGAATATTGATTTATTACAGTGCCTGTGTGAATTTTAAAATAAAAGGTATAGCGCTGTACAAAGGTTGGAAGTCCAAAGTTCACAGAGGAGTTGGTAGTGCCAGTAGATGAAATTTTCAGAGCCAAGTCCACAGTCATTTGAGTCATTGGTCCAACTTAGACCCTCCATCCCAGTTGGGAAAGTTCTGTGACAGTCAACAGAGTGCACGCTTAGCACACAATGGAGGATATTAGGAGCAGGTTGTCACTCCCTGGGGGGGATGCATAGCCATCTGTCTCTCATTTGTCCTTCGGAGGACGACCCCTCTTTTTTTGGGGAGGGGGAACCCTGCAGGGTGCAGGCTGCCGTGGTTCAGGGGACTGTCCGCCAGAGTCCTCATCCCTCCCTGTGGCAGTTGTAGATGTAGAAGCAACAGATGTATTGGGCACACAGGGACGTGGGGTCATGTTGGTAGCAATCTGGCGGAGTATGTCCCTGTGCACCGCAGTCAGGTCATCAATTTTGTCCATTTTGTCCTCCATCCTTGCCATGTGTTGTTCCATGTTTGCATGATGGGCCGCCTGCTGTTGTTTGATGTCCCTGAGGATCCCAACTACCTGGCCAAAGTCTCCGGTGCAATCTCGGTAGGCATGGAGAATGCTTGCCAACTGTGGGTCAGCTTGTTCATCAGCACCAGCTGCCTGATGTGACCTCTCCCTACGACCCCTCCCACCAACTCTACCCACACGAGCAGGACCGGTTGTTGCAGGCACAGACAACACTGGAACTCCTTCATCGTTGACAGTGGTGTTGTTGTCTGCCAACTCCAGAGTGCCCTGTGATGCTGTGCTCTCTGTGTCTTGTTGTCTTTGTGTGTCCATGTGGGTAGTGGTCATCTGGGTGTTGGCAGATGTTGCAGGAGTGGTCACAGGTAGTGCTGGAGGCACAGCTGCTGGTGCTGCATGCTGACCCACGCCGGAGGGGCCAGGTAGTCCCTCGTCATCCGTTGATGGCTGAGAGACGTCCACACCGGAGAGCTCAGGGTCATCCAGAGTCTGGGACTGGGATTCGTGTTCTGTTCCTGCAGTGTCCCCAGCAGGCCCTGTGGTAAGATGAGAGACACAAAGTTTGTAGTGTTTTTGCACAGTTCATCGTATCATACACATTACACATTACATTAGCTATTGTACATTATGATGAGTGTAGGTACATTAAATAGTCCTGTATGGTCACAGACCCAGGCCTATGTTTTCGGCAGACATTGTGATTATAACACTGTTTTGCTGAGCATGTCCAGCTCTGTGCATGAATGGGCATGTTTTGTTCATTTCAATCAATCACAGAATTTGTAGAGCGCACTACTTACCCGCGAGGGTCTCAAGGCGCTGGGGAGAGGGAAGGGGGGGGGATGCTGCTACTGGTCGAACAGCCAGGTCTTGAGTAGCCTCCTGAAGGTCAGCAGGTCTTGGGTCTTTCGTAGGCTTAGTGGAAGGGTGTTCCAGGTCTTGGCGGCGAGGTGTGAGAAGGATCTGCCGCCGGTGGTTGTTCTTCGAATGCGGGGGACGGTGGCGAGGGAGAGGTCGGCGGAGCGGAGCTGGCGGTTGGGGACGTAGAAGAAGAGTCGTCTGTTGAGGTAGGCTGGGCCAGTTTTGTGGAGTGCCTTGTGTGCGTGGGTGAGGAGTTTGAAGGTGATCCTCCTGTTGACGGGGAGCCAGTGCAGGTTCCTCAAGTGGGGGTGATGTGGCTGTGGCGTGGTACGTCAAGGATCAGTCGTGCGGAGGCGTTTTGTATGCGTTGCAGTCGCTTGATGAGCTTGGCCGGGGCTCCCGCGTAGAGGCGTTCCCATAGTCCAGTCTGCTACTGACGAGGGCCTGGGTGACTGTTCTTCTTGTGTCTGTCGGGATCCACCTGTAGATCTTGCGAAGCATGCGGAGGGTGTTGAAGCAGGAGGAGGAGACTGCGTTGACTTGCTTGGCCATGGAGAGCGTTGAGTCGAGGATGACTCCCAGGTTGCGTGCGTGGTCGGTGGGTGTCGGGGCTGCTCCCGGCGTCGTTGGCCACCAGGAGTCGTCCCAGGCTGAGGGGTTGGAGCCGAGGATGAGGACCTCCGTTTTGTCCGTGTTCAGCTTTAGTCGGCTGATCTTCATCCAATCGGCGACGGCCTTCATTCCTTCATGGAGTTTGGCTTTGGCGGCGAGGGGTCCTTGGTGAGGGAGAGGATCAGTTAAGTGTCGTCGGCGTAGGAGATAATGTTGAGGTCGTGTTGTCTGGCGATGCGTGCGAGCGGGGCCATGTAGATGTTGAACAGTGTTGGGCTGAGGGACGATCCCTGGGGTACGCCGCAGATGATCTCGGAGGCTTCGGATCGGAAGGGTGGGAGGCGGACTCTCTGGGTTCTGCCGTCGAGGAAGGAGGTGGTCCATTCCAGGGCCTTGTCTCGGATCCCTGCGTCATGGAGGCGTGCGCGTAGAGTGCGGTGGCAGACAGTGTCGAAGGCGGCGGAGAGGTCCAGCAGGATGAGGGCTGCGGTCTCACCATTGTCCAGCAGGATCCTGATGTCGTCGGTGGCGGCGATGAGGGCAGTCTCAGTGCTGTGGTTGCTGCGGAACCCTGATTGGGATGGGTCCAGGATGCTGTTTTCTTCGAGGTATCGGGTTAGCTGTTTGTTGACGATCTTCTCGATGACCTTGGCTGGGAACGGAAGCAGAGAGATGGGCCGGAAGTTCTTGAGGTCTCTCGGGTCCGCCTTGGGTTTTTGAGTAGGGCGTTGATCTCTGCGTGTTTCCAGCTCTCTGGGAAGGTCGCGGTCTCGAAGGAGAGGTTGATGATGTTGCACAGGTGGGGTGCGATGGAGCTGCTGGCTTTGTTGAAGATGTGGTGCGGGAAAGGGTCTGACGGGGAGCCGGAGTGTATTGTGCTCATGGTCTTGATGGTGTCCTCGATGTTCACGCTGGCCCAGGCTGGCAGGGGGTCGTGGTCGATGGTGTGTGGCGGGTCGATCTTAGTTGGGGTTGTCTGGGTGTCGAAGCTGTCGTGGATGTCGGCGATCTTGCGGTGAAAGAAGGTGGCGAGGGAATCGCACAGGGGTTGCGACGGCGGGATGTCGTTGGTGTTGGAGCTGGGATTGGAGAGTTCCTTCACGATGTTGAAAAGCTCCTTGCTGTTGTGTGCGTTGTTGTCGAGGCGGTCTTTGAAGGAGATTCTCTTGGCGGACCTGATGAGGTGGTGGTGGTTACGGATGGCGTCTTTGTGGGCTGTGTGGCTGTCCGGTGTCTTATCGCTGTGCCATTTCTTCTCTAGTTTCCGGCAGGTGCGCTTGGAAGCTAGGAGTTCCGAGGTGAACCAGCTGGCTCTTTTGGTGGTGTCGCTGTAGGTGAGCTTTTTCAGCGGGGCGAGGGTGTTGGCACAGTCGTCCATCCATCGTCTGAGGTTGCAGGCAGCGTCGTCGGTGTTGGATGGGTCGGAGGGAGGGCTGAGAGCGAGGGTTGCCCGGAGTTGGTCTTCGGTGACTTTGCTCCAGCAGCGGCGTGGGATCTGTTGGGTGCGGTGGTGTGTGGTGGGTTTCTGGAAGGTGAAATGGATGCAGCGGTGGTCGGTCCAGAGGAGTTCCGTGGTGTGGCTGAAGGAGACGTGGGAGCTTGAGGAGAAGATGGGGTCAAGCGTGTGGCCGGCGCAGTGGGTCGGTGTTGTGACGAGCTGGCTCAGGCCGAGGTTGGCGAGGCTGTCGATCAGGGTGGTGGAGTTGCTGTCGTTGTTGTTCTCCAGGTGAAAGTTCAGATCTCCGAGGAGGATGTAGTCGGTAGAGGTCAGGGCGTGCGTGCTGATGAAGTCGGCGATGGAGTCGCTGAACTGGGGTCGGGGCCCAGGGGGTCTGTAGACAAGGGTGCCTCTAAGGGTGGTGTTGGGGTCCATGTGGATCTGGAAGTGCATGTGTTCGGCGGTGCTGAGAGTGTCGTCGGTGCTGGTCGAGACCCTGATGGTGTTCTTGTGGACGATGGCGATTTCTCCTCCTACTGCATTGATGCGGTCTCTGCGGGTGATCTTATAGCCGACTGGGATGGCTATGGCGATGTCGGGGGCGGAGGAGTCGTTCATCCAGGTCTCTGTCAGGAAGGCGACGTCTGGTGATGATGTGTCGAGCAGGTCCCAGAGCTCGGCGGCGTGTTTGCGTGCGGAGCGGGTGTTCAGCAGGATGCACCGGAGGTGGTTGAGGTCCTTCTTGGCGGGCGCATCGGTGGCTCTGAGGCTGGTGTAGCTGCAGTTCCGGCAGGTGAAGGGACCATGGGTGCGTGTCGGGGCGGCCTTGAAGCAGTTGTGCGTCCATCCGGGGTTGAGAGCGTGGAGTGTGGTGGCATCGTATCGGCGTCGGTCCTCGAGGCTGGAGCGGGGGGCGCGCGGTCCAGGGGTTCTGGCGCTGGGCGCGGTCCAGTCGCGGACGGGCGCAGACGGGCACAGAAGGGAAAATGGGGAGACAAAAGCAAAGAAATACGGGCACCGAGGCCACAAGCGGAGGGGCGAGCTTACCAGCAGCAGCAGCGGGCGGACAACACAGGCGGAGCTGTGTGGTGGGAGAGCGACCTACCTGGCAAGGTCAAGGGTCGCTCTCCTCACCGCGCAGTGGCCGCCATATATGGGGAGGTGGGAGGGAGGAGCAGCTGGGAGGCGGGAGGCAGGGGCAGCGAATGGGCAGTCAGGGGGCGGGGCCGCAGGGGACGCAGCGGCGGGAATGGCGAGAGGCAGCGGGGGCACAGGAAGGAAAAACGGAGAGAAATCAAACAGAAATACGGGCACAGTACAATGGGGCAGCGAGGGGCACAGAAGGGAAAATGGAGAGAAAAACAAACAGAAATACGGGCGCAGTACAATGGGGCAGCGAGGGGCACAGAAGGGAAAATGGAGAGAAAAACAAACAGAAATACGGCCACAGTACAATGGGGCAGCGAGGGGCACAGAAGGGAAAATGGAGAGAAAAACAAACAGAAATACGGGCACAGTACAATGGGGCAGCGAGGGGCACAGAAGGGAAAGTGGAGAGAAATCAAACAGCAATACGGGCACAGTACAATGGGGCAGCGAGGGGCACAGAAGGGAAAATGGAGAGAAATCAAACAGAAATACCGGCACAGTACAATGGGGCAGCGAGGGGCACAGAAGGGAAAATGGAGAGAAAAACAAACAGAAATACGGGCTCAGTACAATGGGGCAGCGAGGGGCACAGAAGGGAAAATGGAGAGAAAAACAAACAGAAATACGGGCGCAGTACAATGGGGCAGCGAGGGGCACAGAAGGGAAAGTGGAGAGAAATCAAACAGAAATACGGGCACAGTACAATGGGGCAGCGAGGGGCACAGAAGGGAAAGTGGAGAGAAATCAAACAGAAATACGGGCACAGTACAATGGGGCAGCGAGGGGCACAGAAGGGAAAATGGAGAGAAATCAAACAGAAATACCGGCACAGTACAATGGGGCAGCGAGGGGCACAGAAGGGAAAATGGAGAGAAAAACAAACAGAAATACGGGCGCAGTACAATGGGGCAGCGAGGGGCACAGAAGGGAAAATGGAGAGAAAAACAAACAGAAATACGGGCGCAGTACAATGGGGCAGCGAGGGGCACAGAAGGGAAAGTGGAGAGAAAAACAAACAGAAATACGGGCACAGTACAATGGGGCAGCGAGGGGCACAGAAGGGAAAAAGGAGGGAAAACAAACAGAGAAATACGGGCACAGTACAATGGGGCAGCGAGGGGCACAGAAGGGAAAATGGGGAGACAAAAGCAAAGAAATACGGGCACCGAGGCCACAAGCGGAGGGGCGAGCTTACCAGCAGCAGCAGCGGGCGGACAACACAGGCGGAGCTGTGTGGTGGGGGAGCGACCTACCTGGCAAGGTCAAGGGTCGCTCTCCTCACCGCGCAGCGGCCGCCATATATGGGGAGGTGGGAGGGAGGAGCAGCTGGGAGGCGGGAGGCAGGGGCAGCGAATGGGCAGTCAGGGGGCGGGGCCGCAGGGGACGCAGTGGCGGGAATGGCGAGAGGCAGCGGGGGCACAGAAGGAAAAACGGAGAGAAAAACAAACAGAAATACAGGCACAGTACAATGGGGCAGCGAGGGGCACAGAAGGGAAAGTGGAGAGAAAAACAAACAGAAATACGGGCACAGTACAATGGGGCAGCGAGGGGCACAGAAGGGAAAAAGGAGGGAAAACAAACAGAGAAATACGGGCACAGTACAATGGGGCAGCGAGGGGCACAGAAGGGAAAATGGGGAGACAAAAGCAAAGAAATACGGGCACCGAGGCCACAAGCGGAGGGGCGAGCTTACCAGCAGCAGCAGCGGGCGGACAACACAGGCGGAGCTGTGTGGTGGGGGAGCGACCTACCTGGCAAGGTCAAGGGTCGCTCTCCTCACCGTGCAGCGGCCGCCATATATGGGGAGGTGGGAGGGAGGAGCAGCTGGGAGGCGGGAGGCAGGGGCAGCGAATGGGCAGTCAGGGGGGCGGGGCCGCAGGGGACACAGCGGCGGGAATGGCGAGAGGCAGCGGGGGCACAGAAGGAAAAATGGAGAGAAATCAAACAGAAATACGGGCACAGTACAATGGGGCAGCGAGGGGCACAGAAGGGAAAATGGAGAGAAAAACAAACAGAAATACGGGCGCAGTACAATGGGGCAGCGAGGGGCACAGAAGGGAAAATGGAGAGAAAAACAAACAGAAATACGGCCACAGTACAATGGGGCAGCGAGGGGCACAGAAGGGAAAATGGAGAGAAAAACAAACAGAAATACGGGCGCAGTACAATGGGGCAGCGAGGGGCACAGAAGGGAAAATGGAGAGAAAAACAAACAGAAATACGGGCACAGTACAATGGGGCAGCGAGGGGCACAGAAGGGAATGTGGAGAGAAATCAAACAGAAATACGGGCACAGTACAATGGGGCAGCGAGGGGCACAGAAGGGAAAATGGAGAGAAATCAAACAGAAATACGGGCACAGTACAATGGGGCAGCGAGGGGCACAGAAGGGAAAATGGAGAGAAAAACAAACAGAAATACGGGCGCAGTACAATGGGGCAGCGAGGGGCACAGAAGGGAAAATGGAGAGAAAAACAAACAGAAATACGGGCACAGTACAATGGGGCAGCGAGGGGCACAGAAGGGAAAGTGGAGAGAAAAACAAACAGAAATACGGGCACAGTACAATGGGGCAGCGAGGGGCACAGAAGGGAAAAAGGAGGGAAAACAAACAGAGAAATATGGGCACAGTACAATGGGGCAGCGAGGGGCACAGAAGGGAAAATGGGGAGACAAAAGCAAAGAAATACGGGCACCGATGCCACAAGCGGAGGGGCGAGCTTACCAGCAGCAGCAGCGGGCAGACAACACAGGCGGAGCTGTGTGGTGGGGGAGCGACCTACCTGGCAAGGTCAAGGGTCGCTTCCCTCATTTGACTGTACATAGGCATTGACTGGCAAGTGACACCCTGTGCATGACACAGGTGTGTTGGTATTTCCCACATCTGTGCTTTTCAAATGATATACGTACTCTTCCTCTTACGTTATGTTTCAAGATATGTGCATGTGTGCTGGCGTTTGTGCATGTCGTTTGCAATCAAATTGGTGTGACTACCTACACAATCACAGTCCGGAATGTATATGGCGTTTGGTTTATGGTATTTTGATGAATGTGTTCCTAGTTCTTATCTCATTGCACACATGTGAATAGCTGTCAGTAGCAAATGGTTTGACTGCTTAGCTTTATGCCTGATCACATCATGTATATTGTCCTTGTCCTCCATGGACAGATGAGTTAACCAAGGCTGCTTTCCGGCTTTTTCAGGCTCAGAGCTGTGAGGTACAGAAGTTTGTGTGCTTGTGTTATGCTGTTGGAAATTGTACCCCTCCTCCCACCCAGTCCAGCTTACTCTTTGTGGACAAAGTATCAATGACAGTGAGGGAGTGTAGTGGCAAGGATGCTGACAACGCTGCATGATGTAGGAGTTGAATGTCCCCTTTGTGTACATGACACCATGCAACAGTGTCACCCATCTTGTTGTGGCCCTTCCATTCACTGTCAGGTATCCCTTGTCACTGATGGACATGTTGCTTTGTGTGTGGGTAGTGATGAGTGCTATGACTGCAACTCACACCATGTCCTGTACTCCACACACCTTCCCAGCCAGCCCAGGGAGCACACCTTGGACAATGCATCCCCAGACAGTGAGTGGAAATGTACAGTGAATATGGCTGGGAGTGGGCACTGGTGTGAGAGGCCCAGGGCCTAGTTGTGACTTGTAGCCAATTCATACATAAGGCCCATGTGTCAGCCATCTTGTCGGTACATTTCCACTCCCTATGAGATGGGCATGGTTCAAGGTGAGATTGTTGGGCCATGTGGGAGGGGTACTGTTGGCTGTGACTACAACTCCCATCATGCTTTCAGCTACACCCACCTTCCCAGCAAACCCAACCTTCCTTCCTTTTGACTCTGCTTTCCTGTGAGTAAGTGAAACAGCGATGGGAAGATGGCTGACAGTGGTGGCTTGGTGTTTGTTTGTGCACAATTCACAACAGGGCCTTGTGCTCCCCACACCAGAGCCCAGTGTCAGGCATCTTGGGAATAGATTCTCACTCTCTCTCAAGGAGAGCATAGTGCCAGGTGTGTTGTTTGGTGTTGGTGGGAGGGGTGTGTGTGTGACATGGCCTGCTGGTAGATGTAGTCAAAGCTAGCACTCCTCCTCCCCCCAGACCAGATAGGCCACCGTGAACCATGCTTCCATGACAGTGAGTCAAACTTTACGTTCAAGATGTCTGGCAGTGGGGCCTGGTGTTTGTTTGAGCACAAATCCTAACAGGGCTTTGTGCTCCCCACACCATAGCCCAGAGTCAGCCATCTTGCCAGTTATTTTCCACTCCCTGTGAGATGGGCATGGTTCAAGAAGGGATTGTTGGGCAATGTGGGAGGGGGACTGTTGGCTGTGACTACAGCTCCCATCATGCTTTCAGCTACACCCACCTTTCCAGCAAACCCAACTTTCCTTCCTGTGACTCTGCTTTCCTGGGAGTGAATGTGTGCAAACAAGTTGGCTGCTGCATGTGACTGGTGTTTGGATCACATTGCCTTGCTGTGGGTTAGAGCTAAGTTAGTACATTTTTGTGAATGATGATCTTTCCAGTTACATTGCAGGTATGTTGTTATTAAAAATCTATTTTTGATCACATATCCCATCAGGGACTTGTGCTCCCTACAACAGTGCCCAGAGTCAGCCATCTTGCCAGTACATTTGTCTTCACTCTGAGGGACAGCATGGTCCCAGGTGTGCTGTTTGGTGCTTGTGGTAGGGGTGTGTAGGACAGGGCCTGGTGGTAGATGTAGTCAGGGCTACCACTACTCCTCCCAGCCATAGCTGGTTGATCACCATGAACCATGCTTCCATGACAGTGAGAGAAACTTGACATTCAAGATGTCTGATAGTTGTGCCTGGTGTCTGTTGGACCACGACTCCCATGAGGGTCTAGTGCTCCCCACACCAGATGCCTGTGTCGGCCATCTTGACAGTACTTTTCAACTCCCTGTGAGCTAAGCATAGTTCAAGGTGTGCTTTTTGGGCCATGTGGGTGGAGGATTGTTACCTGTGACTTCAACTCCCATCATGCTTTTTACCACACCCACCTTCCCAGACATCCCTGACACCCTTCCTGTGACCCTGGTTTCCTGTTGATTAATGCGTGCATACAAGATATCTGATTACTGTGACTGGTGTATGGTTCCCACTGCCTTGCTGTGAGTTGGTAAACAGTTTGTACATCTTTGTGAAATCTGATATTTCAAATGACATTGCAGATAGGTTGATAATGCTCATAGATTTTTAGAGGACAACTTCCATCAGGGACTTGTGCTGCCAACTCCAGATCACGGTGTCAGCCATCTTGCCAGTACATTTGTCTTCACTCTCAGGGACAGCATGGTCCCAGGTGTGCTGTTTGGTGCTGGTGGTAGGGGTATGTGGGACAGGGCCTGGTGGTAGATGTAGTCAGGGCTATCACTACTCCTCCCAGCCAAAGCTTGTTGACCACCATGAACCATGCTTCCATGACAGTGAGAGAAACTTGACATTCAAGATGTCTGATAGTGGTGCCTGGTGTCTGTTGGACCACAACTCCCATGAGGGCCTTGTGCTCCCCACATCAGAGACCTGTGTCGGTCATCTTGACAGTACTTTTCAACTCCCTGTGAGCTAAGCATGGTTCAAGGTGTGCTTGTTGGGCCATGTGGGTGGAGGATTGTTACCTGTGACTTCAACTCCCATCATGCTTTTTGCCACACCCACCTTCCCAGCCATCCCTGACACCCTTCCTGTGACTCAGATTTCCTGTGAGTGAGTGAAACAGTGCTGTCAAGATGGCTGACAGTGGTGGCTGCTGTTTTGAGCACCAAGCCTTGCTTTTTATTTGGCAAAGTTGGTACTTGTCATGAAATGGTTACATGTTACTCAGAGATTGCATGTATTTTGTTTGTCTAAATGGCATACACATCACATGCTCATTAGCTTATTATTTTTAGGGCTTTGCTGACAGTGATTGGTATCACTGTCCCCTTGACAGTGATGTCTGTGGGTGTGTAGTAGCTCACACTATTGGCTAGTTGGGTATGTACTCACCAGGCTCTGGTACTCCTGATAATCCATGGATGCCCTCCGGTGGAAGGATGGCACACACCTTCTTCTCCCAGGAAGTGAAGTGCACAGGTTTTGCAGGAGGGCCACCGCCGGTCCGCTGGCTCAGGGCATGGTCTCTGCCAATCAGCTTCTTGACCCTCCTTCGCACATCATAGTACCTGTTCCTGATATCCTCCATTGTGCGCAGGCAAGGTGCTTAAGCGTTCACCTTGTTGACTATCCTCTCCCACATCCTGGTTTTCTGGGACAGGGGGGTCTGTTGGACTAAGGTCCCAAATAACTGGGGCTCCACTCTGAGAATTTCATCTACCATGACTTCCAACTCATTGTCTATGAACTTTGGATTCTTCTTTGGGGGCATGGTGATGGAGATGTATGTGTGGGGGAGTGTGAAGGTGAGGGTGAGTGTGTATGAGTTAATGTGTGTGTGTTTGTGAGTGTAGTAGTGAACAGGTGCTAGTAGTGTACAGGTTGTGTTGTGGATGAGTTGTGAGTGTGTGTCTCTGATACAGTGTAATGGTGGTATGTGCAGGCAGTTCTGTTGAGGTGGCAAAGGATCATGGGTAAGTTTTTGGCCCTTTATATAGGTGGAGTTGTGGGTGTGGCTTATTTTCAATCTCCTTTTATTTGGGGATTTTTTGAAATTTTTTTTTTTTAACATTGCCAATGCTTGTTTGGCCTTGTTTTGTCTATTTATGTATTTTGTTGAGCATTACCGAAACGTTCCGTTGACCGCACCGGATGCTTGTTCATGTATTGGCAGGGTGGTCCGAGTCTGTACCAATGACTCAACGCTATGTTCCAGCGTTCGCGTACGCTTGGTTCGAATTGGGCTTTTTTCCGGACGAATGGCTCACACGGATTCATTTCCGTACGACTCGGTCGTCAATATTGTTCTCCGTGCAAGTCGTTTGTATTTAACACGCATCGCATCGTACTCCGCCGTTCGGAGAGCGCGTGTACGAGTTGCTCGGCAAAAATTCCTGATCCTAGTCGGTCGTAGCGCTTTCCAAGCAAGATCGGAATCAGCCCCTAAGTGTAGAATATGCAACAAATAGCAGCTTTGCATATCAATTAAAAAAATTAATTGCACTAACATATGTACCTATTACTGACGTAGCTGAGCACTACAATTTATTAATTGAAAGTCCCTACTACCAACAAATTGAGCAAAAATTAAGTCCCCTACTTGACTACTTTGAGGATACCTGGGTGGGAAGGCTACACAGATCTGGACACAGAAGACAACCTAGATATCACATTCCATGGTGGAATGTATATAACAGTACCCTAAATAAAGAAGCCAAAACTAACAATGCTGTGGAAGGATGGCATAACGTCTTCCAAGCCACAACAGGCAGAACTACACCAACTCTACAAAAACTATTGGAATGTATCCAAAAAGAACAAAGGGGCCCATTACGATGGCGGGCGGAAGCACAACCGCCGTGCTGGCGGATGCAAAAACCACCAGTTACCGCCGGCACGCAGCAGTCCACACGCCCGCCCAATTACGATGCGAAAAGCAGGCCAAACACCGCCGGCAAGCCAGCAACACCGTCCGCCATCAAAGTGCGCCCGTTCACGTAGCGGCGCAGCACAACTGACACACACCGTCCGACGAAACACGTCCCGCCCGGCGCATAAATTACGATGCCGCAAACAAACGGCTCCCACGGCCAAGAGACACCGCACGTGAAAGAGAGGCGGAAACACGGACGCAGAGCACGGACAACGAAGAAGCGGCACCCGGGCATGAATCCAGCACTGCAGGCCCTTCCCATGCTTCTGCTGATGCACCACCAAGGACGCAACGTACCGCGGAGACGCAGGTAGGCACACACACAACAAGTGCACGCAAACAGCGCACACAGTGCAAGGGCGGAAAAAGCGGACAACCCCCACCAGCGCGTGCACACTACACATCCACCATTGCATCCACATATGACACACAGGCCAAATCCTAACATCGCAGAACACATGTGTACACACCACCTGGGACTAGGAACCAACCACCCCGTCACGGCCCCAAAGCGCCGATGACGCCGCCACACATGCGCACAACGCAGAGGCCAACCGCAGCGCCATGCATGCGTCGCACACAGACACAGGGACACAACCAAGCAGCACACACACCAGCCCCACCCCGAACGCACATGACACGTGACAGGCCGGCCACAGACATGTCCCCAACGCCCAATTCACGGACAACACCCAACGCCACACAACCGACGCACACATGTCAGTGAAGTCACGCAACAGCAGGACACACCCCAGTGTAACAAACATGGCGAAGCACACAGCGGCGGCAACACCAACTAGGAGAAGCAGGGCCCCTTCGGGAAGAGGAACGCCAGTACCACACTGAAAAACCCATACCACCCTGCACATATGAACAAGACACATGAAACGGAACACCAAAGAGCCCGGTGACCGACAACAGGTGGCCCAAGAATTACATCCACACACAAGGCCCAACGCAGAGCGGAAAGGCAGCCTGCCGCCCACACAAGGGAGAGCAGACAGCACTGAATGACCTTCCATTCCAACACCGAAACCACAGCCCTACGACAGAAGCCGGTGAATACAGCCATTGTCCAAGAATAGACCAACACAGGCATGCCGAGGAGACCGACCACAGGGCAGATAGCGCATATCACAGAAGCACACAACGGACGGGGAAGAAAGAAGAAAACACTCCCCATGTCGGCCACATGCAAGTTAATTGGAAGGAGTCACACAGCACCGACCTTGAACTGTCTGAGAAGCATGTGGGAAGAGGGCCCGTGTCCTCCAAACAAGCCAACAGAACACAAGTCCTGTCTCCCCACGACTACACAGAGCTCACAGCAACCCCGGAGCGTGCACATTGCAGACTGCACACACAGCCGGAGCACGCCACCTCTACGAACCGCTGCGAAATGGCAACCGCAACACACCTACCCAACTACGCCGAAGAGCTCAAGCTGTACCAAACCAACACAATACATACATTGGGATGCGATCTCCTGTCCCTGCTGAACGTAAGTTACCGACTGACTTACCGCATCACATTGTTCAGCTGCGTCATGCCCGTCTTCTACTGTCGGAGGTGTCCCTACCAGCATCCCGTCGAGATATGCCTCTCCAACCCGGCATGTCTGAAGGCGGACCTGCTACCACTACTCCTCCCTCTGGACGCACACGACAGGGCCTGCTCTGCCTATGGGGGCATGGCGTATGTGGCCAACATCGCACGCGCACTGAAATGGAACCACTGTGCCTCCACACGACGGATCATCGAGAACAGCTACATCGAATGTCACCCAGCATGCCCCATCATGGTCCTCCAAGGGACAACCTACGAACAACACCTTGACAGCCACCATCCGCTTCATTGGCTGGCAAACATGTACACCACCAATGACATGGAAGCCCTGCTGGACGGCATCGCATACCTGACAACCTGTAAATACGTCGGACCACAACGCAGGTTCCCCGAGTGACCTATGAAGTCCAACCCCGCACCCATGCTCAGCTTCCGCACGGACTGGCCAGTCACCACCACAACAGCCATACCAAACGACCGGCAACTGTAACCACACCATCAACGACATCGCCATGACATCGGATATGACCGGGACATGCACACTGTTCCCCATCACATCCAGGAACACCGCATGCATCGTGGGAGGCAGTGGCATGGGCTCTGTGCATCGCACCCACATGGACGGAACTGCACGAACAACCAGGACACGACATGGATCCAGCGCACATGGACACACACACCGCTCAGTGGACATGAATAGGTCGCCTGGAGTCTGTGGGTGCTGCACCCCTCCCACCCCCGCCCGGGAATCCCATACCAGGACCTTTGCATGGACGACAAGTGCATACAACAACAACACGACCCCAGTGACTGTGACATGTCCAGTAACCACCACAGTGCAACAACAAGTGGCACGCCGCTGCATGCACGCAAGCACATGCCCTGATGTCATCTCACATGCACGCGTGCATGAGGAACAACCGCAGCAAACCTGTCACATGGAACTGAGATGGACTGTGCCCATGATGCCGAGCGGTCTGGTAGGCTACATGTATACCGTCTGTGTCAAAGTCCGCAGCTCCGCAGCTATACGTAAATGTACATTAGCACAGCCTTGGCCAAGCAGATGTAACCCCACACCCTATCCCATTTGTAATCATGCTCAGTATATCCTCAACATGTATTCCGCTGCCAGTAGTGTCCACTATACTGCATCACAGAGGACAGAAGACTCAATATAATGTTTGAAACCAAAACTGTCTCCGCTGACTCATTTCACAAGTACGAATGAGAGAGGATGAGAGTATGTGAAGTACACGGCAGTCGTGACATGACCATGTAGTCCACTGGTATTGGATGTCAACGCAAATGAGTAGCACTACTGTGGAAGACACACATGTGTCGTGTGAAGTCGTATGGACGCAGTGCTCAGGTGGGTGGGTGCGACGGGTAGATGCGCACATGCCAAGTCGGAGCACGCCGTGTTGGGAGGGGTCATGAACAGTACACCACCGCTTCCCTGGGCATTGTGAGAGGACACCTGTCGGGGGAGTGAACACGTGTGTGCACAGCAGCCGGGCACACGTACAAGCGGTACCAGGCGCACCTCAGCCCACCCTCTGTGGACAAGCTGGATCCTGTTGTGCGCCCGCCATGCCCCTTGACAAGGCACACACAGCCCCAGTCGACCAGGTGTAACCCCAACATAGTAAATCCGCACAGGCGATACAGGGCACGGGATGGCAGTGGAGCATGGTGTGTGAGAGGTCTCCTCGCGCTCCTCCTGGTCATATCACGCAGGCAATAGTACCTCAACGTCTAGCATGGCACAAGTCACATGGAAGTGTAGGGGGACGCACCACAGCACGAGCAGCACTGACGTCACGGGAGGTGGCTCGCACCATCCCATCCATTGCCCATCATACCAACCACGACACATGCCATTGCGACTAAGTGCAAGCGCGTGCGCCACCACCCCCGAGCCCTCCCCAGAGAGGCCAAAGAGTGAATGTGTGGGCCATCAGCCACAGACGGACGCGGCCTGGCCGCAAGGGCAGCCACAGCCACTGGG
The DNA here is from genome assembly GCA_963921515.1 of Calotriton arnoldi. Classification (NCBI taxonomy): domain Eukaryota; kingdom Metazoa; phylum Chordata; class Amphibia; order Caudata; family Salamandridae; genus Calotriton; species Calotriton arnoldi. Next base: position 2,848,457 of record CAWUFW010001381.1, read on the forward strand.
TGTCGCAGGTGGCGGATCCGGAAGGCGAAGACTGTGATGCATAGTCCATGCAGGCCGGGTCTCCATTTGGGGCACCACGCAGGTGGACGGCGTCCCGCCACACATCATACCCTGAGACAGCCCACTCGTGCAACTGGACCCACACATACACTCCTTGCCCTCTCTGGTGCAAGCTTGGGGCTGCCTGTGCAAGCGCTAGCCTCGCAGGTGAGCATGCATATTGGGGGGCGAGGGGAGGACATGAGGGCTGGGGCGAAGATGACTGTATCACTGTCAGTTAGTACAAGGGATGACCCAGATGTGGAAAGGAAGAGACGTGTCCCGTGTGTACTGCAACTAGTCGCCAATTCAACTACCCCCATGTCCGGAATGTAAGCCCGCACCTAGGCCCGCCCATCCGCCACATCGAACATACCACCAGCACGACAACCTTCCCATTCGAAACACTGACTGGGGGTGGCGACCAGTGAACAATCATGTGTAGCCTACCCACGCGTACATGTGGGCCCTCCATGATCCATGTCACCTGCGGCAAAGACATGACATGCGCAATGAGGGAAGTGAGGAGAGCTGTCCGCCCCACGCGCAGAAGGTGCATCAGCTCCACAGACCCAGCAGCGAGTCCAGCAGGGGTCACATGTGCAGGGGCAGCTGTGCCTGGTGTGAAGGCACATGCATATAGACAGCACATCGACCAATGTGTAGTCTGCCCACATCCACAGTCCATCATCATGCGGACATAGGAATTGAACACAGGGCAACACATCTTAGTTGGTGCACCCACCGTGACCAACAATGCGCAATCATCGACGTACCCGCCCTGTGCATGGCCCCCACCCAACGGAGGCACATCCAGTGCCACCATCCCACACACACAAGCCTTCCACGGAACATGCTGTGTCCAATGGTCAGTACAGAGTCAGCGCCCATCTGGTGGATCCTGAACAGGAGACACATGCACACACATGCCAGCTCCCACTATGTACGTCTGCCACCTGGCACGTGCAATGTAACCTCTCACCTGTGACGTGTGACTGCAAGCACACAGCCGTCTTGGCATGGGGCTGTCAATGTGGACACCAGTCAATGTTTCGGGAGCTGTGATCCGTACAGTGCTGTACATAGGGTGCAGTGCTGACACCTACTACTGTCTCATATCCCCTCGTGCCACAGGTCCCACTTGTATTGGCCGCTCAGCCCGTGCCCACATCGTCGTCGTCGTGTGCCATACTCATCCAGCCTCGGAAGCAGTTCCATGCTCAGCAGACACTCATGTTGCCGTGGCGTTGCCGCTTGACGAATATGCAGTCAGTCCCCATCAGCACGCCCCGCAAGTCATTGGGGCCTAGATCCCCATGTGCATGCACATGGCAGTGGTATGTCTCACTTGCCATTGCCATTGTTGGGAGACCTGTGTAAGTGTATTGTGGCCGTGCCGTCCCAGCTTGACAGCTGGGCTGTGGCTCATGTGCTTGCTCAGTCATGTCAGTGATGTGTATGCGAAATTGCTATGTGCCGTGTTGCTTTGACATGTGTCCTCTGCCATTTTCCCCAGGCGGAGACCGAACATTGACCGCCCATACCAATTGCTGGCGGACATGGACGATACAGAGGTAATCAGGAAGTTTCGGCTGGACAGGCCAACTCTGCATCGACTGTGTGCCATGTTAGAGCCCCATCTCCGTCCCCGCAGGGTGTATCCGACTGCTGTCACCCCCACGGCTAAGGTGATGGCCGCCATGCATTTCTTCGCCACTGGGTCATTCCAGCACACAGTGGGCAGTGGAGGAGGGATGTCCCAGCCCATGTTCAGCAAGGTGCTGAGGGATGTACTGGCAGCCATGATGCTGTACCGGAACAGGTACATCCGCTTCCCCAGGGCTCGTGAATTGGCGGCAGTGAAGGGTGCATTCTATGCCCTTGGCAGAATCCCACACGTCGTGGGAGCCATTGACTGCACTCATGTTGGCCTTGTTCCACCACAGGCCACTGAGCACCTGTACCGCAACAGGAAGCACACGCACTCCCTGAATGTGCAAGTGGTGTGCCTTGCGGACATGGTGATCACCCACGTGTGTGCCAAGTTTCCAGGCTCGGCCCATGACGCACACATAATGCGCAACAGCATCTTGCCACGACTGATGGCCAATCTGCAACAGGATCGTGGCTGTATTGTCGGTGAGTATGTGGAGTGGTGTAGCGTGCTGGTTGTGCGATGCTGTCCCCTGTCCAGTTGGAATAGCAACGGTTCTCTGTGTCCCTCACACCCAGGTGACTCTGCGTATCCGAATGGGGGCATGGCTGCTCAGTCCATTGAGGAATCCTCGCACCCCAGCAGACGATCGATACAATGAGGCACATGGGAGGACCAGACGTGTGGTCGAGCGTACCTTTGGCCTCCTCAAGTCCAGGTTCAGGTGCCTGGACCGCACCGAGGGTGCACTGGCGTACTCCCCACAGAAGGTGTGCCAGATAGTGGTGGTGTGCTGCATGCTGCACAATCTGGCCATTCGGAAGCAGATCCCCCTCATTGTGGATGACGGAGATCAACCAGGGCCCCAGCCCGCAGACCAGGACAGCTCGAGTGAGGTGGACAGCGGAGAGGAGGAAGCTGGGAATGTGCGCCAGCAGCTCATCGCCCGCTACTTCACTTGACGGTGAGTGTCCATGTACGACGGATGATGTGTCTGTATCTATGCAGGTGTGTGTGTGCTGTGTCAGGGTGGCCGTATGTTCACTGCGTGCAGTGTGTCAACGCTCCATGGCCAGGGTAGTATGCCACTGTTGGTGACTGTGGCATTGTGCCCTATTGCTCTGTGCGATGTGTGTACATTGCTTGTAGTTGTTGACATGTACTGTGTGATGGGTGTGTGACACACTCATTGAATGTGCTCCTGTTCTGTCTCCCACCCCTAGGTCCCTACAGGCCCTCCGGATTCCATTGCCATGCCACGCATCAGGTGCCCTTCCGCCCAAGGTGGCCGTTGTATTCCGTACAAATAAAACACAGGGCACAAACAGCAGTTAGTGAAAAAGGTGCATTTATTACGAACTGTGACATGTGATTGTGTGTAAGGTGATGACAAAAGTGGTGCGTGCAGTGACAATGAGCTGTCGGTCATGGCTGTGTGATGATCAGGGTGTACCCACTGGTTCTATGTCCATAGTCCAACACACACATGCCATCCAGCTGGCTGTGTGGAGTGGGATCGTAGAGCAAGTCAATGCAGTGGCTGGTCAAGGAAGGCTGGCGGAAGGCTGGCTGGCTGCCTCACTTGCGACTGGAGCGTGCGAAGTCCTCCCGGGAGATCTGTTTCCTCTTCGGACGGCCCCTTCCACGTTTGGGAGGGGGTGTGTGGTGGCGACCTGCTGGTGGTGGGTGAGGTGTGCTCACTGGCTGTGGACGCAGGGGAAGTGGACACTGCTGGCCGACCCTGCGCCCTAGCAGGTGGTGGCGGAGGTGGTGTTGCTGGCCTTGCCTGTGACCCCACCGCCACCACCAGCTGGCCCATGAGGTCCACGAGTTGGTCCATACGGGACACGAATTGGCCCATATGGGCGTCCATGGACCTCAGCACCCCCAGCACCTCCCGCGTGTCAGTAGCAGACCTGGCCCATTGTCCTTGGGCCTCTTCATAGGCCCCAAGGACTCTGGCCATTTGAGGCAGGGCATGGCTCCCAGGGAGGCTGGCGTTTCCTGACCCTGCTCCTCCTACCAGTCCTGCTGCCACCGGCCTGCCCACTAGCCACATTGCTCACCACGGTCCTCGCTGTGGCTCCCAGGGTGGATCCAGTCGGCCGGGCCACCACCTGCGCTGGGGCTGGTGCCAGCGAAGACGTGGTGGTGGTGGAGGCGGTGGTGGTCGGTGCGGCGATGGTGGCGGTTGCGGCAGTGGTAGTGGCCGCAATGACCGTGGGTGTGGCCGCAACGACAGTGGCAGCAGGGGACTGGGACTGTTCAGCATCCCTGGATGATGGGTTGGTGGGTAGGAGGGGTCCTGGGGAGCGGCTGGGCCCTGCCACGCCAGATGGGCCAGCTTGGTGGTCCGTGTCCGAAGAGGTGGACAGATCCTCCAGATCCGTGTGTCCTCGTTGGGGGCTTGTAGGCTGGCTGTGCTGGCTGCTGTCTCCATCCCCAGCGTCCAGCAGTTCGTCACCTGTGGAGAGAATGAGATTTGTTATTGTGTTGCACCTGGCGAAGTATGTATTAGTCGTCTGACATTGGCAGTTCGTGCAATCTCGTACATGGGTTTCCCGGAGGCGAGTGTGTGGCTGTGGCATCTGTAGTTGTGTGTGCTAGGCAATGGGACTGTGTGCTGTGCACATGTGGCATGGGACGGATTGGCCATGCCGATGGGTGTGTTGCTTTGCCCCTACTCATTGTGACTCTGGTGTATGCGGGCTCCTGGCCCATCCTGGGTCTGGTTTGTACTTTGCTTTTGGGGTTCAAATGGAACGCTTAGGAACGCATATGGCAACATGGGGGCCATGCCCCAGATTCGCATTTGGGATGGAATATGCTTTTGGGGTTCAAATGGAACGCTTAGGAACGCATATGGCAACATGGGGGCCATGCCCCAGATTCGCATTTGGGATGGAATATGCTTTTGGGGTTCAAATGGAACGCTTAGGAACGCATATGGCAACATGGGGGCCATGCCCCAGATTCGCATTTGGGAGGGGATATGCTTTTGGGGTACATGCTGTGAGCCATGGGTGCCGAACGTGACATGTGTTGTGGCAGCATGACAGTGCATGGTCTGAGGTGTGTGCATGCCTGACATGCCCTGCATATTTGCTGTCTGTTGTGGTTACTGGACATGGCATTGGACGCATCGTTATGAGTGAGTGATAGTTGTGTGCCAGCCAACGTATTGCAGTTGTCCCATCTCCTTGGTGTGCGTGCTGCCCTGTGCCATGTGCATCACTGCAGTGCTCGGGGGGGTGTGGCCCATGTTGTGTGTTGTTGCTCACAGTGTGTCGTGCGCTTAATTGACTTCTGGCACATGGTTGGTCATGGGCATGTGTCTTAGCGTGACTGCTGTATGTGTGGCAGCTGTGCGGATGACATGCCTTTCATGTGACTGGGGCTGACGGATGGGATGGATGGTATGTTGTATGTGCATGGTGTGTCTGTGTGTTTGATGGGTTCAGTGGTGTTCGTGTGCATTTCTGTTGTTCCGCTCTGTTGCGTCTAGTGTTGTTTGTCTTACATAGGCGTAGTTGTGGGGTGTGTGGTTGACAGGCAGTAGGGGCTACATGGACAGGACTTCAATGGTGTTTCGGTTGTGTGTGATGAGTTGCACAGTGGCTGCCGTGTGGTACTATTTTCAGTGTGGCTTGTGTATGCAGACGTGGCTCCTTGGGTGTTGCTATGTCTGTGATGGGTCATGTGAGGTGTGAGTCTGTGGTTCATGTCCGTGTGCACATTGTTCACTTGTTCGTGGCGGTGGGCGGTGCTGCGTGTTCGTCTGCTACGTGACATGTCCCATGTGTTGGTCGTGTTACGGTCCTCATGCCTCCAGTAATCCAGCCCTGTCCAGTTTCCCACCTGCAAGTTGTTCGTGCGTGCACTGTACTGGATGCCACATGGCTCTAAGCGGGGGTGCTCCATGTTGCAGGTCTGTGGGGGTGGGGGGGTGTTGTGGGTCGTGGGGGTGGCTGGACACCCACTGACACCGATTGCTGTGGACCGTGATGTCTGCCTTTCGGCTGTCGTTGTGCACTGCGGTGGCTGACACGTGGCTGTGGGGTGTGGGGGATGCTCCTCCTTGCTGTGCTGTGGGACTGGGGCCTGGTGTGTGTTGTACTTGGGCTGTCCACCCTCCCACCCACTGCACTTTGTGTTCCTGCCACTTACCTGTTACTTGTCGGTTAGTGCAGCTGTGGCGGACACATGGGTGTGGTGGGTGCTCGTTGTGGCGCTTCTGGCATATTTGGGGACCTGTTGGTGGTTACGTGGCTGGCTTAGTGTACACATGTCCCCACGCATCTTACAGTTGTTCGGTTTGGGCTGTGTGTGGTAGTGTCTGTTGCATGTGCGTGTGATGTGTTGTGTATTGTGTGCTGGACATGGGGGTGTTTGTCCCTGGGAGCTGTGGCATGGTAGTTGCGCATGTGAGTACATAGCGGTGTGCTGGTATACATTAGTTTGTACTTACCAGCCTCCACTCCCCCTGCTAATCCGGCGAGGATCTCCGGATGGATTACGACTCGCACCTTCTCCTCCCACGCTTTGAAGGTCTTAAAGAGCGCGGGATTCCCTCCGCCAGTGACGGCAGCCAGCTCTCTGTTTTTGCCCTCCTTCTTCTTGACCAGGCTCTTTACGTCATTCCAACGTTTGTTTATCTCGGTTCTGTTCCTGGGCAGGGTCCCGACTGCATTGACCTGGTCTACGATCCGGGTCCACATTCTGTTTCTGGTGGCTAGTGGTGTGTGCTGGACCATGTTCCCATAGATTTGTGGGTACACCTTGATGATCTCGTCGACCATGACCGTCAGCTCCATGGGCGTGAACTTGGGCATCCTTTGTGGTGCCATGGTGTTTGTGGTGCTGGTGCGGTGTGTGTTGTGTAATGTGCAGGGGTTTGTGGTGCCGGTGTTTGGTGGTGGTGGTGGTGGTTGTGATGTGTGCGTTTCTGTGGTGTGCTGCTGTCCTTGCTGTGTCACTGTGTCCTCTCCTCTCCTCTCTGGTTTGCAATGTTGCAAGGGGTTGTGGTCTGTGGGAGTGCTGCTTTTGTACTTACCTATGTGGGTGTGTCCTCATGGTCTGTTGTTTTCAGGTGTGTTGTGTCTGGGGTTCTGGCCTTTGTATTTTTTGTTTGTCCGGGGGGTGTTTTCGGGATGTGTACTGTGCTTGTGTATTTGTGTGTGCCTTGCTGTGTGGACTTGTTGGCCATGTTGTGTGCTATTGGTTTTGTATGCGGATGGTTTCTGTGCAGGTACGTGGGCGCCATGGCTTCTGCCGTGTCAATTCTCATCGGCGTTGTTTGCGCTGGCGGGCGGTATATTTGTTGTTTTTCCGCGCTCATGGCGGTGCGATCATAATTTCACGTGCGGTGTGTCGGCCGTGTGGGCGGGCGGTTTTGTGTTGTCGTGCGTGTTTCCGTCCGTGGCGGGCGGTTTGACTCCGACTCGGACGATGGCGGGCGGTATTTTGTGTGATTTTTCCGCCGATGGCGGTTTTCGGTTTGTGTAATCGTAATGGCGTGGTCGGTGTTCAGGCGGTGTGTGCGGGCGGATTTTTGCCGCTTCCATGCCTGGCGGATTTTTTTACGCCGGGTATCGTAATGAGCCCCAAAGCTACCAACAACTAAGAATGGAACAGTCTATAACTCAACTAGGCCCAAAACTAACCAAGCAAACTAAACAAATGTTTGAGTACTTACAATTCAAAGTAAGACTCTACCCAACAACTAAAGGATTAGAGTATCTAGAAACAATAGCTAAAAGCCTACTTTAAATAAATCTACCTCCAAACCACAAAAAAAAAAAATCTAAAAACAAACAGTCAAAAAAGGTTTTTTTCCAACTCCAAAAATATAATTATTTTGTCAATTATTTTAACTAAAATTGTAAAAATAAACTGACATAATAATTATATTTTATATAAATAACTAACTGTAACAATTACATTATAAACATTTCCCTCCCACTATAAATAATTTAAACTTATTTACAGTTTTTGTTGCTGCAGAAGAGTAATCCAAAGTTCCATAATAAAATCCACAGTTGTTTATAAAATCAATATTTAAAAAATAATCCCCCCAAAAATGGAAAAATTCAGCTGTATAAAAATTAATCCATCAGCAATAGGTCCACCAATGATAATCCATAAAAAACCAGAAAAAAGATTTAAAAAAGAAACACAGGAAAACTCAAAAATTAAGGAAGTGTAAAATAATCATTAGCTTATTAAAACTAATACACACTTCCTTAAAAAAAAAAACGCACTCTCCTCCCGACGATAACGTCCAACCGACAAAAACCTATCAGGAAATAAAACAATTCCTCCCGCACAAAAACGCAAATACACTATATAATATTACAAATAAATACAGTACTAACAACAGATTTTAAACATAATTACTCATACCTATCAAACTCTAACACAGACCGTTTAACAAACTAACCGCATTTCGCACACTTCTAATTTAAACATACAACTCACCTAAAATTACAAAACCTAACACTACATACACTATATAGTACTAGACTACCTTCAAATTACACTTATATTAAAGTTTAATTAAATAAAATTAAACTTACCTTAACCGATGCGACGCAGCTTCCAACCGCGAGCTTCTCCCTTCAAAAATGACCTAAAACAAAACCGATAGCCTACAAAATTCAACTTTAGTTTAAAAATGGCTGACTTAAATAATAAATATTATTCATTTTCATTATTGCAAATGTTATATATTACAAATGCTTTACTGTAAATTTTTGAAAAATACTACAAAATATAACTAAAATATAAAAAAATGTTTGACATATTATTTGTAATGTAAAAATATAATAATAAATATTGCCTATTTATTTTTACATTTTTAACCAAATACAAAATTATAACCAATTAAATACAAAATAATTACTCTCAATAATATATTAAAATTTCAAAAATAATTTTAAAATTTACATTTTACAAAATTAAATTTTAATAAACTTAAAACATAGTCAACTTCAACAACTATAAACACAATATCCCAGTACTACAATAATTAAATTTAAAAACTGAATTTTATTTTTTTTAAATTATGATCAATAAATTTTAAAAACACTCACCACCCTTAAACACAATAAACGCCATATTACACTCATAAATAAATTTATTTTTCTAAATTTTTAATTTAATTTCCAATTTTTTAATATTTTGAAAATTTAGTAATTAAAAAATACCCACCCTTATTCCCTATTAATACGAAAATACCACTTTTATAATTTTTTTCAAAAATAAATAATTTTTGAATTGTTTTTTAAATTTATTAAAAATAAATTTTAAAACTCCCCACCTTAATCCCTTATAAACCCAAAATCCCACACCTGAAAAATAAATTTATAATTTAATATAAAAAATATTTAAAATATTTTTTAATTTAAATTTCAAATTTTTAAAACACTACCCATCCTTATCCCCTATAAACCCAACATCCCACACCTGAAAAAATGAATTATTATTTAAAATATATATATATATTTTTTAAATTTAAATTTCAAATTTTTAAAACACTACCCATCTGTTATCCCCTATAAACCCAACATCCCGCTTCTAAAAAATATTACAATTTCTTTAAAAAAATGTAAAATTTTAAATATTTTAAATTTCATATTTTAAAAACACTCCCCACCCTTATCCCTTATTAACCCAACATCTCGCCCCTAAAAAAATATTATAAATTAAATTTAAATGTTTAAATAAATTTAAATTTTTCACCAATTTTTTAAAACACTCCCTACCCTTATCCCCTATAAACCCAACATCCCGCTCCTAAAAATTAGTATACAATTTTTTAAAAATTTATTTAACAATAATTATATCATTTACAAACATTTTACAAAATAAAAAAAATACTAAAACGATATATTTTACTGACAATATTTTAACAATCGATATTTTTTACAACGATATTTTTACAACACACAAAATCAATATTATATACATAGATATTTTTTACATCGATATTTAATACTAACAATAGTTTTTTACTCGATATTATGTCAAAACGATATTAAATACTCGATATTCTGACTACTTACCATAGCCACAACTCGGAAATGTTGTCCACTTTATATCTTGTAGTTACACACTTCAGGTACTGGGATTCCAACCTTTCTGTGTCTGCTTTAGATTCTGTCAGTTTAAGTGTTTTGTGTCTTTTCAGATTTCCGACAGATATTGCACTATTTTTCTGTGGTTCCTATATAGGCTTGTATGACTATACAACGCATGCCTTCACCACAAATCCTTTACCATGCAGATGCCTTTACAACACATGCCTATACCACGCAAGGTAACTATAGTTCAGATAAGTTTACCCCTCTATCTATCTGTCTTTCTATCTATCTATCTATCTATCTATCTATCTATCTATCTATCTACCTTTCTACCTTTCTACCCATCTATCTATCTATCTATCTATCTATCTATCTATCTATCTATCTATCTATCTATGTATCTATCTATCTAGCTGAGCTAACTATAACTCACGCCCCAGCAATACACTGCTTATGACCTCACATATTACATCACTCATGACATGGCCAGTGACATCACTCATGACATCTCAAATGACATCACTGATGTCACATCTATTTATATATATGTTTTTTTGCATTTATATATATATATATATATATACACATACATATATATATATATATATATATATATATATTTGTCATTTTTTATTATTTTTCTTTTCTTTTTTTGGGTGGTAGACCCCCTCAAATCTCACCACTTTTTTATATTGATTATTGGGGACCCCTCTTTTTTAAATTACCTGTGCACCCTATAACCATAACGACCCTAAACCCTAAAAGTACACAAACCACCCTATACTGCTGCCCAACACTAAACCCTAAAGATACTAGAGGTGGGCAGAATTGGCAAAGGTTCAATCTTGCGGAATTCCATTAAAATTCCACAGAATTTCACAAAATTCTACAATGTGCAGTACATATATCCCTCGGTGGTCCCTACGACTACACCAGAGATTTTTTACAAGCAACAATAGACTGCCAGGAGTTAAGGAGCCCTGTGTGCGTGTGGTTGGTGGTCCCATGTATCGCCTGCACACCTGTGTCTACAGCACTGACAGCAGTAATACCCCTTTCCCCCCACCCTGTGGCCTGCATGCGGCAAGAGACATCCTCATTTACGGGCGTCATGGTGGCTAGTCACAGTTCCACCTCAGAAGAGAGAACTCCCGCGCTTAACACCGCCAGTCACGTCCCTCCAGCTCACCTCCCGCTTAGCAATGAGTAGTAGTCCACTCCTGATTCACCAACTCTTCTTCTCCCAAGGCCTCTGCCATTTTCACAACCTTTGACTGTCAGTTACCAGCCGGCAGGACTGGTCCTCCCTGAATAACAAGCATCTCTAGCCAACGAAATAAGACCAAACTAAGGCCAGCCCGCCGAGCGATGATGATAGTCTTCAGTTGCCATCTTCTCCACGCTCCCCTTTAGTTTTGCTCCACGCTGCCTCTCTGCTGCCCCCTTGTCCTCACTCTCCCCAGAGCCTCGAACCAAAGCTAGGCAAAGATTGCCGCTAGAAGGCCCAGTATAAGCTCTGATCACATGGTGCAGACCGCCTCTGCTAGAGCGCCCCTTTCCCCAGCGGGAGTGCTAGGTGGCTGCACAATGGGGACCTCCTGCCATTACCTCTCTGGGTAAGCTTGGGAGAGCCACAACATGCACTCAGGAGGCACCTTCAAAGCAGCAGCAGAGTCATCCTTTGTCCACACTATATTATCTTCTTATGTTAGGCAAGGCATTTGATGTCATTCCTCTGCCCGTCCTCATACGCTATCCACCAACAGCCCTGAGTGGATTCAGCAGTGCTGCTGATTTTTTAATTCTGCCGCAGAACAGCGGAATTAATTATTCATTCTGTGTTACATGAGTAACGCGGAATTACTAAATTACTTCAATCCACCAGTAGAATTAAAAATGTCATCCACCCCCAAAAAATACCCTTAGCACCTTATTACCCTACTCACCCCTCAACCCTAAAAATTTCTTTACCACCCTATACCACTACCCACCCCAAAACCCCTTACCACCCTATACCTTGCTCACCCCTAAACCCTAAAAATACCCCTGCCAACCTATACCACTACCCACCCGTAAACCCCTACCCCTAATGTTGTGTAGGTTGATTCTCCTATATAGCAGCTCCAGTCGCCCTTTAACCTTCTGGAAATTTCGCCTCAGAAACGAGATGCAATACTCTGGATGAGGCCTAATGAATGAGTTACACACCTGTATCTTAACACTTTTTTCCCTTTTTTATTTATTTATTTATTTGTATAGTGCAACTAATACCCTAGGGCTCAGAACCTATCCTGAAAGGAGAGCCTCGGTTCACAATGTTCACAAATCTATTATTCAAGTAATGGTTTTGTGCAAAAAAAAGGTTCATAGGCAGTCTTTGATGAATTTCAAACTCTGTGGTTTATTTCAAAAACCTTTCAAATTGTTAGATCCACACAATACAGTAACAAATCAATCAGCCAACGCGTTTCGTCCACACTTGGACATCATCAGGGCTCCAAATTATATATTGATAATCTGCTCCGAATTTCCTGTTCCATCCATCCCATTAATGAGGAAGTTTTCTGACTAGTAGCGCGTTCAAATCTAGCGCGCCTTCTCTCTCGGCTGGTTCGATAAATCCCGCCATCAAGCGCACACCTCCTAGTCCTCACCGACTATCGAGTTGGATGAATCATTAATACCCTAGGGCGTCTAGGCGCTTGGCATCAAAACCTTATGATAACATAGAAGAAACTTAAAACCTAGAATTAGAGAAGCGTTAAGGTAAATAACCAAGTCTTGAGACCTTTCCTGTAAGAGAACAAATCTGGCGAATTTTTCATTTTAACAGGCAAACGATTTCATAATCTGGCTGTGATATTTACAAAGCTTTTGCCTTCCCAGTTCGAGAGTCGGGGGTTGGACACCTCTACAAGCTTGTGTGATGAAGACCGAAGATTTCTGGAGGGAACATGCCAGCAAAATCGATTAATCAGATAATCTGGGCTGTGGTTATGTAGGGCTTTGAAGGCAGTGCATAGAGACTTTTCAACTGTGTCTTTTGTAATCCAACATTCCTAGGGCCCAATGATTTTAGGAACAATTGTTTGCATGCAATGTATTTTTCTTATGAATGCTTAATTACTCGTTGGCAGCCTGTCTGTGTGTTCTGTATCTGCACATTAGCTGTCCTTTCCAAGCACGAATAGATGACTCTCCAGAGTGGTGCTGTGACTTTCTGCCACTGAGGAAATCTTTCTGTGCTTCCAGTTCTCACAACCAGCCTGAATGTCCACAGCCTTCGAATACTTACGTTTCCGTAAAAAGAATGGCAGATGCTCTGGGCTCTGTTTCAAAATACAATCTGAAGAGTCCCTTCATCTCTGGATGCATAAAGTGCTTTTCCATCTAGAGTGCACTTCTGTCGGCACTCGCATCAGAGTCACCGGGAATCTATGTAATAGAAGCCGTCGAGAAACGTGAACAAGGTTAAAAGAAGAACATGGGAGGGAGGGCGGCTCTTTTAAGAGTCTGGCACAGCCTCCAACACCACTCGCCCCATCTTCTCCTCCTCCACCGGTCTTAAGCTTCCTCTGTCCACCCCCTCTCCCCACCCCACCCGCTCCCCCGCGCCTGCAGTCTTCTCAAACACTTCACTGCCCTAAAAATATGCTTTCATTTTCTGTAAATTGTCCTGTCTCCTAAACAATGGGGAGTGTGTGATGGCATTTCCCCCCATTAAATACTTAAACACTTCTGCACAATAAAAGCAAAAAATAAAGGCAGAACAACTTGAATAGCTTTCAAGCTTTCAGATTGTGCTAAACTCTAGCACACACCATTAAGAGTGATGGTGCATGACAACAATACATTTGACTGCTGTTTAGCAGTACTTTAAGAGATTGTTTTGATAAGCCATTCATTTGTTATATTATTGCAGAGTTTTCTTTTGTTTTATTTAAGCTTGCACACAGACACACGCACACGCTCAAACACACACACACACACACACACATTTTACGCATCCTCCATGAGACAAAAGCAACAGAGCAGCTTTGGAGCTTGCAGGTCTGGGGGCTGCTGGAAGCAGGAGAGGAGAGAGGAGCATGATTGATGGAGTTCTGGTTGGCTTATAAAGGGCAGCCGGGAGTGCAGGGAAATAATCAGGGAAAAGGGCGTCCCGTGCTGGCTCTCTCAGAGGGGAGAAATGAATCCTGCACCTCTGCATTATTAAGTTGTCAGGCGGGCCGATGATGAAAATCTGAAGGTCACGCATAACAAGAGGCACCTTATGGGGGGTCGCAACCTTTATGGAAGTGCTACACTCATGTTTATCTGCACCTAACCCGTATCCACAATTCTTTATTTGATAAGAAGATTGGAGAGGCGGGAGGGTGGGGTGCGGTGATGGGGACGGGGGAGGAGGGACGGATTGCATTCATGATATGAATAAGCAGCAGGTAGAATTACTGTTGGATTCCGTCCTCTCCAGCTGATGGCGAAGTCTCAGTTCGCGGAGAAAGATAATAAACCAAAAGGACACACGAGGGATACAGGCAGAAATTGTTTGCTACAGTGGAACTCAATAAAGGGAACTGGGGCCTTCCTAAATGACAAATTCGGTACAGCACTGCTAAAACCAGGCCCTCCTCTTCATTAGCGCCCCCGCTACCACTGAAGCTTGCAGTTAGTTTATATCTTTCCCTTATCTGCTTTTTGAAAATGCTCGTTTTGAAAACAAGAGATCTGTGTAGACAAACAATTGTAAAAAAAGACTACTAGCTGGGGTTGACATTTGTAACTTTTAGCACGAAGCACTGCAGCCGTCAGCATGTAGAAGTCGGTGTTATCAGAGATAGGACTCGTCGATTTTGTGTGATTCGGTGCCAAGAATATGGCCTGTCTGAATGAGCTTATCCACTCTATGACCAGCGGATCAAGTAAACTGAGTATTTGTATCCGTGAGCGGCAATGCGAAGATATCGTCGCAAAAAAGGCCGAAAGCTGACTTGTTCTAAGTTTTTTTGTTGTTGCAGTTTTAAATAGCGCAAACTCGAAGGTATCAGAGCGCTTTACGTGAGCATCCTTTATTATAGGCATGGTGAGATTCAGTGATTTGCCCAGAATCACAGGATGCTTGAGCCTACTGCCAGACTCGAACTTAGGGGCTGATTACGATGGCGGAAGGACCGCCACCGCCAGCCGTGCGGTGGCGATCCGTACGCCATCAAACGTGGATTTACGTGGATTTACTGCTCGCCAGATTAGGATGGCGGGCGGATCCACACTGCGACCGTGGCGGACCGCAAAGACCGTCCGCCACAGGCAATCATACCGATTGCCTGGCAGAGCAGTCTGCATGCGCAAAATGGTGGCAGTGCCTAACAGGCACCGTCCACCAAATTACGATGCAGGCAAAATCCAGCCTTTCCCTGACGGCGAAACCGTCATGGAAAGGCTGGCGGGGATTGGTTTTGGGGCCCCGTTGCGGGCCCCCAATATGTTGGGGGGAGGTGTTTGTGCACTGGAGGGGTACCCATGGTACCCCCCTACATTTCAGTGCACTAAGTGGCAGGCACCGTGTGGTGCCTGCCACGTAGTGCAGTGAAATGCACAACATGCATTTTCAACATTGCGGCGGGTGCTGCTGTCAGCAGCACCCGCCGCAATGTTAAAATGCAAGATGCAACCGCCATGGTGGCGGTCGCATCCTAATTTGGTGTGCGGAACCGCCGCATGCATTGCAGACGGTCCCGATCACCACCACGATGGTGGACGGACTCCAGTCCGTCCGCCATCCTAATCGGCCCCATAGTTCCCTGGCTTCACTGTCGACCACTCTAGCCGTTAAGCCACATCCTCTCCCCAATAACCGAGTGAGGAGCCAGATGACAAAGTTTGTGTGGAGTGAACACGAAGACACACTTGCAAGCACATACCTCATAATAAATTAATCAACAGCACAGCCATCCAGCCACATCATTTCCCTCATCACCGCTGGTGCATTTGATGTAGCGCTCTAAGAGGCCAAGAGTCTGACCAGACGTGGGTCCCTTGCTCGCTGTGGCTCAGGATCCAAGCTATATTTCAGTGATGAGATCTAATAAGGCTCAAGCCAGGCTGGTACTGCTAGTGTTCCTTTCTGGAGGGGGTCTCATCTGGCAGTTCAGGATGGACTACTCCTCTAAGAGATGGACTGTACATGGGAAGTCAAACACCAACATGATCAAGTTGTTTGGTATAGAGTCAGGAGGAGGTGGGGCATTGGATACTTCTCGGAATTTGCTCCAATTTGGGACTCCCCCGGAACCCCAGAATGTTTAAAGGATGCTCTAAGTCTTCCACTCAGAAGGGTGGGGGTTACAACTTGGTCTGACTTGGTATCATCGGAAGGAGTGCACCCCTGGGAAGTATTAAATGCTAAAACTAGTAATGAGTTGTCCAGATTTAAGTTTATCCAACTATCCTCCTGTTTTTTGGCATTAAAAAAGGAGATCAGGGGTAATTATGATATGGAGTTGTCTCTCCAGGACATCAGGCCTAAGAATAAAGAGGTGGCAAGGTGGTATGAGTGACTTTTGGTGGCAGAGGAGGAGATGTTGCCGCCCCCTTATGCTGTGTGGAGAGGAACCTTTTCAGAGGAGGTCATTGATTCAGTTTGGGATAGTCCATTGAAGACTTTGTACTCAACTGTTAAACCAGCTAATTTGAAACGGAACCACTTTTTTACAATTAATCATCTCTATTGGACTCTGCACAAAATATCCAAGTTTGCCCCTCAACCTCCCCCTAAGTGTGTGAAGTGCGGCTGCATAGGAGCCAATGATGTCCACATTTTTGTCGAATGTCCGTGCCTGAGAGTGTTTTGGGAAAGTATAGAACTAGCACTAAAAGGTATTTTCGATCGGGAGATCTAATTGAACGCAACACTTATCCTCCTAGGAGATGATGGAGCACTAACTTTGCTGTTGAGGCGGCCCCACAGAAGGTTGCTCTTTTATTTGATTCTTATCGCCAGGAGGGAAATTTGCCTGAAATGGAAGGATTCCGTGCCCCCGATAGCAGAAGACTGGGTCAGAGCCGCAGTCAGGATCTGCTGCCTTGATCAGGGAGCAGCTAAGAGTCCTGATTTGTCTATATGGTCTAACTTTCTAATTTGGTGTCGCTCCTTGGGTGTTGGCTATCAGTCCCTATGATTACACCGATTCACTGGCAAAGGTGAGGGTCCAGGTGGAAATGGACCAGGGCGAGTGCAGTGACCGCTGGGCGGATAGTTAGACAAAGTGGTTTTCTTTACTTTGCAGACACTCTTTGGTGATATGAGGGAATACATTTTTTTTAAAAACACCAACATGATCAAATTTGTTCAAATATGAAATGAATTAAAAGACAAAATGCCAGCCAAATCCATTTATGTGATCACTATGATGCAAAAAGAAGATCAAACATACAAAAGATAATTGGAGAAATGCTCAGAAATGCCTAATCGACTGGCAAGCACTCTGGGTATCATTAAAAATCATTTTTTTCACCCACTGTGCCACACTAGAAGGAAGCACACCTTATGCAAATTAGTACCGACCCTGCTCAACATGGGGCCAGTCTATACTGAACTTACCCTTCCCTACTTAGGGTGTTAGATCAAATGCACAAAATGTGATGGGTAGAATGCTTCCAAATAGTCTCAACCACTTGAAATACCCATAAGTAGTATTGCAGCCCATCATATTTTGCCCACTGTGCCAATCTGGAAGTCCACCTTATGCCAATCTATAGTAACCTTGCCCCTCATGGGAAGTGTCCTACCCAAACTGATAGAAGCGACCCCCCTTAGAAGGGGACTTGAGCAATCCCAGATGGGTTTCGGCCTTATTTGGCCTTCTCAGTGAAATGTAGCGTGGATCCTGTGGCAAAGTGAGCAAGGGACCTGTGTCTGTTAAAACCCTTTGCTACTTTGAGCTTTACTTCACACACACAAATGTTGATGGGAGGAATGACTGCAAAATTACCTCTACCTCACTGATGATACCAAACAAGACTGAAACTGGTCTGGGTTGCTCGTGTTCCCAGTAATGGTAGGAATGCGGCCCAGAGTAATTGCCAGTCGTTTGGAGTTTTAGCATATTGTCAAGCATATTTTCAAGCATTCCTTACATCACCATTTGTGTTGTCCAAAAGAGATTAAACCCACATGGTACTGTTAGACTGGCAGAAATTTTACTTTTTCCAATATCAACCCACTCCCATAGCCAAGTGCACATGCCCAAAAAGTCTCTGAACAGAACAGCAGTGAGTCATGTCCCATACACATGGCAGGTAAATGAAGGCCTACAGAGTATTCAGTTCACACAATCAATAAATACACTGGCACACATTCAACAAGTAATCAGAAAACAAATGAATGTCATTTCCTTAATGCTTCAACAAAGTCACAGAAGGGAAGTCGGTAAAGCATTTACATGAAATAAAAGGAGTCGGGGCTCTATATTACAATTTGCATGCGGGTAGCCCCCACCCAACGCCACTCATCCGAATATTCAGTTCGGTGAGGTTTATAGGGCTAGAAGAACATGTAGTACTCTAAGAGACTATGAGATTGTGGAGAAAGAAATGACTAGTCGTTTTATCCAAAGAGGGTATCCCCCCAAAACCATACAAAGAGCCTCAGAGAAAGCTAAGAAGTTAAGCAGAGAGAAAGTGCTGTTTGAACCTTCGAAAACAGCGAGAAGGAAAAAACCCAGAGAAAAAATCAAAACACATAGGTTTATAACAACTTATAACACCAAACACAGGGAAGTAAGATCTATTCTAAAAAAGCATTGGCACTTTATTAGAGGAGACCCGGTATTAGGCCCTAATGTAAAGAAATATGCCAAAATAACATATAGAAAATCAAAATCTTTGAAAGACCATATTGTCAAAAGTGAATATGAAGAAAGCATGGGCAATCAAACTTGGCTGCAACGGAGAGAAGGCTTTAGGAAATGTTTAAAATGTAAAGCCTGCCAGCATGGGGAGAACCTCATTGCTTTAAAAACAGCTTTTAATAAAACTGTAAAGATAAGAGGGTGTCTAACCTGCGAGTCAAGTTTAGTGATATACTTGATCAAATGCCCGTGTGAAAAAGTATACATAGGGAGTACCACACTACCAGCGCATAAGAGAATCCTGCAACACAGAAGAGCGATAATTAGGAAAAAAATAAAAAATAATACAATTCTTCCACCAGCAAGGACAGAATTACTACACAGAACGTACTTAGTCTCTGCAAGTTGATTGCTCCCGCTCCCCAGAGCACACGAGCACAGGACTGAAGCGACCCTGCGAGGGCTACCCTGAGTGCACTATAGTGCCTGACACCAAGACGGCCGCCCCAGGCTGAATTCACCGATCCTTCCTGATTTCTTTGGGAGCCAGGAGATCTCGCCAAATCTAAACTAAACAAAGACCGGCCGCAAGAGGATCTCGATCCAATACCCCTCCACCGCTCCGGACATCGCAACAAGGACTCTCAGGTCAGTGCAGGCAGCCTCCAGGTGCCCGTCCCCAAAATGGCCACCAGGGACTAAACAAGGGCCGGCCACAAGAGGGTCTCGAACCAACGCCCTCCAACGCTCCCAAGAACTCACAGATTAGTGTAGGCAGCCTCCAGACGCCCGTCCCCTAAAAAGCCCACCCGGGACCTAATCTCCGAACCACCGTCGCATCTCTGCAAAGGTGTCCCTGCCACCTATAGAGAGTACCCTTCCCAATATACCAGTCCAGCTCAGACTCTCAATCCTGGTCCTAGAGAAGCCCCTAGCCGCACGCCCCCTCACCACTGGACCCTCCCTCCCGGGAAGTCTATTCCTCGAGCTCCCAAGCCCCCTACCCGACCAGAAAGCACTCTCTGACAACACTGCTACTACACCCCTGAGGGATCCGCCTCCCTCCGCACCCATTCACAATGCCCCCGGCCACGCTAATGGTTGCCACCCCAAGAACACCGAAGTACCTGAAACCCCATGGGCCGAACTCCCTCGCGATTACTTTCCCCTCCAACCTCACAAGTCAAAGCGAAGAGACACTTCAAACATAGACTGATCAGACAGCACTCCGAAACACTAATCGTGGACACCTTCCACTGCTCCTCCAAAAGGGCAGATAAAAATGGATCTCATCTTCCACACTGAAAGACCCGACAATTGGATCACCATCCTCAACACACATCTCCACATCTCCAAAACTACCATCACATCCCATAGCCGCAAACTGACGACCTCTCTCCCGAACCACCAGATGCTGAACGGCAACATCTCCATAACCATCTACTCGAATGGCACAGTCCTGATACAGGCTAAGAACGATAACCCTCGAGGTTTTCGAGCTCCCTCTTCCCCTTGCTAAAAAGGCACCCTTGCACACTACCCGACCCGGACTGACCCTCTCTTCCTCCCAGTGAGCCCTCCACGTCAGGTGAGGTGCCAGGACCCCTCTCGCGTCCTCTTCGAAAACCTCCTCCCCACCCCTCGAATCACCTCCACGCAACTATGCTCCTCCTAATAACGATCCCATCCCCTGGCAGACGACCCTCCCACCCCTGCCCTCTCTCTCACCCCAACCAGCCAACCAGGAAGGAGCATTACTCCCACGCTCAGTCTCCCTACAGCTTCACCCCGCCCCCAGGCCACACGAGGCTGAATCCTCGTTATGAGCCAACACCCCTCCTGCCCATGATCCCTCCAGAGACAAACCAGGCAGCTCCTCCCCCAACAGCCAATATGACTGGGACCCACCCCCTTCCCCTGGGCAATACTGCCCCAGGCACCCCCCTTACACCCTGGATAACATGACGCATCGCCTCATCCTCCTAGAAACCCAGCTTGAAATCCTGATCCGAGGCCTGAACGAAACTTTATCCAACCTGGTCACGATCCGAAAGCCCACTCAGCACCCCACCTCACCGCCAAATCTCACCCAACCCGGATGTGCCACGACACTGCCCCCAGTGGGCCCCCTGCCCCCCAGGTCCTGGCCATCGAACAACAGAAGCGGGTACCGAAAATCGCTCTGAGAGACCCAGAAGAGCAAAAGCCGCACTTTCCTCCTGGGAAGCGGCATTCCTAGCCTCAACCTACGACTCTGCCTCTAATCCCTCCCCGAAATCCATGATCCAAGTAATTACGGAGTCGGAAGAGAACACCTTCCATCGAGAGACCCTAGACCCCCAGCTCACCTAACTTCTCTACCTAGGGCCCCATCTACTAAGAATCCAAGCAACGAAGGGTCCCCCTTTAACTGCATGCTCCTAAACTGCAGATCGGCCTCTAAACTTATGCAACCGAACTAGCAGAAGCCATCCTCTCCCATGATATAGACATAGCATTCATCACGGAGACCTGGCTCAACAATCTCTCCTACCCCAGCATGGACATGCTGGTGCCTCCTGGATTCACAATGATTAACAAAGACAGGAAAGTGCAAAGAGGGAGGGGCATAGCAATCATTCACAAGAATAGCATTTCCATCACGGAAACTACCTCCTGCCTGTATAGCTCCTTTGAATGTCTCTCAGTCAACATCAAAACAAGCGATAACAGGCCATCTCTCTGCCACCTCCTGTATCACCCTCCAGGCAACTCCACCGGAGTCGGGGAACACCTCTCCGACTTGATTGCCCATTGCTCACTTCGGAAACTCAAACAACATAATTCTTGGCGACCTTAATAAAAGATGGAACGAAACAAAAACCCGCTTATTCAAACCCTAAACAACCTCCTACTAGAAAACAACCTGACCCAACACTGCTCAGAAGAAACACACCACAGAGGAGCAACCCTCGACGCAATTATTGGCCGAAAGCAATGCAATCTCCATCGACCACATCCTTCCAGTAGACTGGTCCGACCATCGCATCATCCTTTTCACATCAACCAAACGGTCCTAACTCAACACCCCTTGCAGGACCCCCAAATGGATTAGGAACACAGCTCAGATCCTCGAGCGGTTCTAGAAGAAAGAATAAAGCGCGCTCCTCCCCAACATCACATTGATCACCTCCCAACTATCGAACTCACCTCTCTCTACCACTCGAACATGACGCTCACCCTGGACCAACTTGCCCCTCTGATACTAAAGAAACCCAGGAGCATTCCATCCAGATCATGGTTCACCACTGACACCAATGAAGAAAGAAGACATCTAAGAGCCTTAGAAAGAATCTGGAGGAACAATCCCACCGCTCTCCATCGTGATCAACTCCAAGCAGCCCGCAGGAACTACAAAAGCACATTAAGAACAAAAAGACTTCTTTCTTCTGCTCTGCGCTAGACAATGCAAAAAACAGACCCAAAGAGCTCTTCAATATCATCAGGAAACAAACCTCTAAGCCAGCGACCTCCTCAACTCAGGCATCTAAAGAACGATGCGACAACTTCGCCATCTTTTTCAATGACAAAATCGCCAAGATCGATCTCTCACTTGGCTCCAATCTCATCCCCTCAACGAGATCCAGGCGTCTGAAACCAACGATAGCGATTCCTTGATCCCCCTAATCACTGGTCCTCCTTCATTCCCATTCAGGAAGCAGAAATAGTCAAACTAATCTCCAACGCTAAACCCTCATCCCACGCCCTTGATCAGATACCCCTCAACTGACCAAGGACTTGAAGCTCGTCATAGCCCCGCTATGGTGCCAAGATCATTAACAGCTCACTGAGATCAGGAGTCGTACCAGACTGCCTCAAAGTTGAGTCAAAGTCACACCACTGCTGAAAAAGCCAGGACTAGACACTGAGGATCTGAACAACTTTAGACCTGTCTCGAACTTACCGCTTCTGTCCAAAATCCTGGAAAGATGTGTACTTCCTCAACTGACCCAACACTTGGACAACATCAACTTTCTAGATCCCCATCAATCGGGCTTCAGAAAAGGCTGCAGCACTGAAACCGCAATCCTCAATGTCATAGACGACCTACACAAGTCACTCGACTCAGACCAATGCTGCCTTCTCATCCTCCTGGACCTATCGGCTGCATTCGATACAGTCGATCACAAGCTTCTCATTAAGGTTCTTCAAGAAAGGGCTGGTCTTGAAGAGACGGTCCTCCAATGGTTCTCTTTCCTTTCTCCACAACCGCTCACAAAGAATAAAAATTAAAAATTTTGAGTCCGACATCCACCCCGTCAACAGAGGTGTTCCACAAGGGTCAGTGCTCTCCCCTCAGCTTTTCAACATTTACATTGAACCCCTTACCACTCTACTCAGGAAATCCAACATCCCTATCTGCTTATATGCTGATGACACGCAGCTATATCTAGAAACCTCCTCCATTGATGACATCCAGAGACTCAACGCCACGCTTAGAGAGGTTCAACATTGGCTCTCAAGTAATCACCTGAAACTCAATCAAGAGAAAACGGAAATACTCCTCATTTCCAACAAAGACGAAAACCCCCAAATTGCAGAATGGCTCAAAGCTATTGACGCCCTCAAGGGTAACCTCATCCTGGCGGATTCGGTAAAATCTCTAGGCATCACCCTAGACCCGAAACTGGACATGAAAAAACACATTACAAGATCCGCTAGAAGTTCCTTTCTCAACTTGAAATTACTGTACAAAAATAAAACCCTTCCTCCCGCCCAAGGACCTGCAACAAGCCACCCAAGCACTGGTGCTCTCCAGAATCGATTATGGGATTGCAGTCCTGACCGGTATAGCAAAATCCCACCTCGCTCCCCTGAAAACAACCTTTAATGCAGCAGCCAGAATGGTCACCGGGACTAAGAAGTCGAACACATCTCCCCTGCACTCAGAGAACTTAAATGGCTCCCAATTGAGCTGCGAGCCAGCTTCAGAACAGCCTGCCTCACGCACAAAGCCCTGCACACAGGCAAACCGGAATACCTAGCCGCCAAACTCAAGAGGGCCGGCCAGTCCAGGAACCTCCAGGAGCTCCAACACTCTGCTACTCATCCCGCTGAAAACTCGCAAACAAAAAACTGCGGCCAAATCGTTTGCTGGAAACGCCCCAAAATCTGGAATTCCATCCCCCCACATCAGAACGATCCCTCGTTTCCAAAATTCAAAAACCTGCTCAAAGTCCTCCTCCTTGACCGCTTTCGAGCAAACCACTAGAAGCCAAGGAAGTACCTTAGCCAGGCATTCCACCTAACTTCAACTATGTGACCGGTGACACTGACTCTGATCAAGAAAACTTTTGGATACTCGCATTTGCTTGATCAAGAAAACCTTTTTGGATAATCGACTTATGGAATGTGGATTATTATTTCCATAACCAAGTCACTTTCCAGGACACTCGGCATATATTTTCCTGTGTAATGTGACAGAACTGTATTATGCCTCATGACGTTATAGAAGCTTTCTACTGATATATCTATTGTATTTGTTGCTTATATAGTCATGTAACATTTGTGGTTTTATATGTGCATGCAATGCTAGCTTGACCTGCACCCTTCATGCTCCTTCTGTTCGATCACTCCTTGTTTGATCCTTATCCGGCACGAACCCCTATGTTCTTCTATATTCTCTGTATTGCCTATTTGCACATAAGCTACTCGCTGTGAAGCGTCTCGATACTCCTCGGGTCCAGCTAGCGCTATATAAAACTCCTTAAATAAATAAAATAAATAAAATAAATAATAATGAATAAGGACAGGAGTTACCCCATAGCTAGACACTTCGAGAAAAACCACCAAAGCGATCCAACCCTGATGCGGTATAGCTGTATAGCTGAGATACCCAGAAAAAGGAGGGTGGAAATAGAGAAAAAGAATTGCGAAAGCTAGAAACGTATTTTATCCTTGAGTTTGATAGCAAAGAGCCTAAGGGATTGAATATTGATGAAGATTATTTACATGCCTGTATTAATAACTGCTGTAGAGTTTGCACATTCAAGAAAACCATTTTTAATTGAAATTTTATGAAATTTTAGGAGGAGGACAAAAGACACTAGCACTTTAACATTGAGCACTTTATAGAATAATTGGAATAGGCACTTGCACTAGCACTTTTAATGAAAATAAGGAAAAAATATATGAAAAAATATATGAGTAACCATATATGGAAAATCAGATAAGTAAAGTTAGCACAGGCTCTTTATACAAGAAAGGCGGACAGTGTAATAAACACCAAGAAGTTATAGGTGTTAAAGAGCAGCTAGAGAGCAGAAAATGCATATGCACTTTATATATAAAGGGAATTTTCATTTTTAAAAAGTACCTTTCGTTTTTAGATTCATTGAATAATCAGGAATTAATTTATTCAAATGAAATTTGATGAAGATATTATGCACTAGCATTGAAAGTAATTGCATGAAATGTGAAGTATAAACTGTTCCAAAATGGCGCCTGAATTTACAAGCTGTACTGCCTGCGTGTGCAATGGGGTTTGTCCTCTGTCGCTGTCAATTCGTGCTATCACAAAGTATGTATTTAAAGCATGCAAAAATGGGGCTCTGTATCGTGGACAAGGCTGTGTGTAGCAGCTGAAACGTGTAGATGCCATCACTACAAAAATAAAGAAACTTTTGTTACTAATATTTACATGCTAACCCTCTCATTTGATTCTTGTTACATGCTCTCCCTTCCGTTTGATGCCTTTACAATTTTTTCATGTGTGCTCCTTGTTTATTTGCATGGTTCGGGGTTGCAAGAGTGTGTGAGTGAAGAGTGCCACCGAACCGTCTAGCTACTTGTGCAAGCAGGAGTCCTTGGGGTTGGAAGGTGGATGAAGAGGGTTCTACTGGTGGAGGTTGATTATGGGCTCTGTGTTGGCTAGAACAGGGGAAGGAAAATATAGCAGTAAGGTGCTCTGTCTTTCTATTGCTGTGGAGCTGACATTGAGTGAGTATTTAAGATTGGCAGCTAGAATGTCAAGTGGGATGGACCATCTGAACAAATAGCACCCAATTAGTCTGCATTTTAAAGTGATGTCAATGTAATAAGTCTACAGGGGACAGAATCTGGTTATTAAATTTAGACTCTTTTAGGAAATTCTGGCAAAAATATTGCTTGGGCACAAGGATGTGATATAATAATATCCTTTTGCTACACCTTTGTGGAATGAGTACCTCTATACCTGCTGGGTTACTGACAAAATTTTCAGTGCCATATCAATCGGAAAGATTTCTGTCTATTCTCTTTTTTATGTTCCTTACATAGCGGAATATACTGTATGGGTTAAGCTTTTCATGGGAATAGTATGTTTCAATGATTTGAATTTATTTTCTGGATAGATCTTAAAATTTGCACAGGCCCATCCCAATATAGTTTTCCCACAAAAACCCTAGTTCTATCCATGGCTATGCAGTCAATTGAGTTTCCACGACACCAATAAAATGACTATACTGATTTTTCATACATGAGTAGATTTGGCTCCCATAATAATCATTTTTTCTTACTCTCTTTAAACACTGTTCTATATTATTATTACAGAGCATGGCGTTAATTCTATCTTACCTAAATCGGATTTGTGTCACATGAATCCGAGGTGATGGGATTTTGAAAATTATGATTTCAGATTTCATAATTCTGCTCTTATGCCAGGTGAACTAAATCAATATATCTTGACAAATTTCATCAGTACTAGTTTATCTATTGTACTAGATTTATTTCATGCCAGATTTGAGTTTTATGCACTAGTATCTGCTTTAATGAAATGCAAAATGGCCAATTGTATCTCCTAATAGCTTTTGCTCAGAGTGATGAAGTAGTCATTATCATTATGTCAGATAAAATCAAAGCTCTCTGATCTGGGAATAAAGTGTTTGTAAGAATGTCAGGCTTTTGCCACGTGAATTTATGAATCAAGCCAATTGTCTGGCTCTATCCTGTTATTGATGAGAAGGAGTTAAGGATGAGCAGAGCATTGCAAGTGAACATATACTTTCAATAATTACTGCTTTTCGATAAATCGTACTGCAAGAAATATCAAGTGGAACATCCTCCCCTAGGGTCAGATTTCAAGGATTCTTCATTCAACAGCGCTATCTTTACTGACAAGCAACAGTACAAGACCTCATTAAGGAAATGGATCCACTACCAAACGGTAAAGCAGCAGGGGATGATAAACTCCCAATCAGGTTCTATAAAGAAGTTTAAGTTGTACTCAAACCAGCATTGATGCAAGTAATTCAAAGGGCACTGATGGCATACATTATTCCAGAGACAAGGTATGGTAGTGTCACAGACTACACAACTGATACATAAAGCAACACACGTCATACTGTTCAATTTCTTTAGTAAAATGACATTATGAAGACCTATGCAAAAATATATGCAACCGGACGGTTGATTACTCTTGCCTTTGCTAGATAGCCTGGCTTCTTTCTTGGCTGCAACGCAGCAGACCACACTAATAGGATTTTCACTTTCATAGACATCGCTCAGTTGCTGGAAAGCTCTAATTCATGGCAATTCTCCATAGTGCAGAAAGACCTTTCAAGGAATCTGCTGCTACCTCTTTGGGCAGTATTTAATCTATTCAACTTATCAGAATCAGTATTATTATTGCCCCTATGCCCAATAGATCTAAGACTTCTCAAATGCAGCCAAAAAGGAAGCACTTCCAGACATCCGAATATATAAACGCAGACATTTTATAAAGAGAAAATACGTTACAGTACGGTGAGGCATGTTTGCATTTCAGCTATTACTGACAAATGCACAGCAGAGTTTTCCAAGGAAAAACAATCCATAGCCAATTGGGTTACTACTGAACTTGTAAAGCAGCTGCTCAAGGTATGGTGTATTATAGATATCTAGACTGGTGGCTAGACCAGTAAGAGCAATAAAATACCTTCTGATTTCATTCTGAGAGATTCTCATAATGGATAATACATGAAGTCCATATCTGTATGTTGCACTTCCAATCTGGGAGTTATCTGCTGGAATTCTGACTGTTTTATTTATCATATTCTGATGTAAATGTGTATCTTCAAATGGAAGTCAGTATTGCATGTCACCATTACTTTTCATACTTTCCTTCTTGTTTCTTAGAATTTGGAAGGCAAAGCAAGTTGCTTTTGATTGCTTGAATCAATTGCTGAAGCTTAGCCTACTTCCAAAGTAATGGGTATGTTTCAGCTTGAGTAGATCTGGGACTAATATCTCAACAAACTGTGAACAATTATCACATTCCACTCCTTCTTTATTGTCACATACTCTGAAGACCTCTTGCATTTATAAGTATCCACTAAGGCTTACTTCATCTGTACTATCATATTAGCCACAGGCATTAAAGTATTGAGAAGTTCGCTTTTATCAACAAATTCGATGTGTACATATCCTTTCCAAGGCTTCCATCTCTGTCTTCATTTGGTTTTTGTTAACTGTTATCTGTTATTGCACTCATCATAGCCATATTGTATTGTATTGTATTGTAATTGCATTTATATAGCGCTTAATACCCCTGACGAGGCGTCAACGCGCTTTTTCGGCGAGTAGCACGCTACTCCGGGACCCATAAAGGATTAGTGTTGAATTAGTATAGTGAAATATGAAAGTAATTAAAGTGGTGGATAGGTTAGTCAGTTATTTGGATTCGGAAGGATAGCGGAAGGATAGAGGAGGAAAACAGGTTTGTATTTATATAGCGCTTGTTACCCCGATGGGGTGTTGAAGCGCCTTTTTTTTTTTTTTGGGGCAGTAGCACGCTACTCCGGAAGTCCATAAAGTATTAGTGGTGAATTAGTATGGTGAAATATGAAAGTAATTTGAGTGGTGGATATTAGTCAGTTATTTGGAGTGAGAAGGATAGCGGAGGGATAGAAGGGGGAGAAAGGTTTCCATTCATATAGCGCTTGTTACCCCTGAAGGGGTGTTGAAGCGCTTTTCTGGCAAGTAGCACGCTACTCTGGAACCCATAAAGGATTAGTGTTGAAAATTAGTATAGTGAAATATGAAGTAATTTGAGTGGTGGATATGTTAGTCAGTTATTTGGATAGAGAAGGGTAGCGGCAGGATAGAAGAGGGAAAGAGGTCTGTATTTATATAGCGCTTGCTACCCCTGATGGGGTTTGAAGCACTTATTTTGGTGAGGAGCACGCTACTCTGGAACCCATAAGGATTAGTGTTGAATTAGTATAGTGAAATATGAAAGTAATTTGAGTGGTGGATATGTTAGTCTGTTATTTGGATTGAGAAGGGCTGGGGAGGGGTAGAAAAGGGAAAAGGTTTGCATTTATATAGCGCTTGTAACCCTGATGGGGTGTTGAAGCGCTTTATTGGCGAGTAGCACGCTACTCCGTAACCCATAAAGGATTAGTGTTGAAAATTGGTATAGTGAAATATGAAAGTAGTTTGAGTGATGGATGTGTTATTCAGTTGGATAGAGAAAGGTAGCGGAGGGAAAGAGGAGGGAAAAAGGTTTGCATTTATATAATGCTTGCTTACATCTGATGAGGTATTGAAGTGCTTTTTTGGTGAGTAGCACGCTACTCTGGGACCCATAAAGGATTAGTGGTGAACTAGTATAGTGGAATATGAAATTTGAGAAGTGAACATGTTAGTCTGTTATTTTGATTGAAAAGGATAGTGGAGGGATAGGAGAGTGAAGGATTTTTGATTTTATTTTTGTTTGGGAGGTCATAGTAGTAGGAGGAGGCTTTTGGATGAGTAAAAAGGGGTTGTGGAGGGGAAGAGTCAGAGGAAGAGTTTAGAAAGGTTTGTTTTGTGGATCCGTATAGTAAAAGAGGTGTCAGATGATGCAAGGAGGGTAGAGTAAGGGAGAGTCTAGAAAGGGTTATTTTGGGGGTCATAGTAGTGGTATGGGGTTTGGGATAAATGAGAGAGTGGGTGTAGAGGATATATTGATAGATGTATAGGGTGAGAAATAGGGTAGTGCATTGGAAAGAGTAGTAGAAAGAAGTTTGAGGTGAGTCAGAAAGTTGGGTTAGAAGATATATTGAGAGAAGTATAGGGTGAGAAATAGGGTAGTGCATTGGATATGCTGAATTAGAAGAAAGTGATAAATATATAGATCCATAAGTACATTGAAAGTATACAGATGCATAAAGGAGGTAGGTATATGTAGATTAAAGATATTGATAGAGGTACAGGATGAGACATAGGGTAGTGCATTGGATATGCTTTTTAGGAGGAAAGTAACAAACACACAGATCCAAGTACATGGAAGGTACATAGATGCACAATGGAAGAAGTACATGTAGACCAAAGATGCACCAGATAAACTCCGGTTTTCATGTGTTATTGTACTCTCTTTTTTTTTTTTTCAACATAATGATTCTACCTGTTTATACAAAGCAATACACAAAAATAGGTACATATCTATAGTAAAAATAAATGATTATATACAGAGGGATATGCTGTAAATTTCTGTTTGCGTATGGTGCTTATGTGGGGAAGAGCCAATTCTTGAGTAGTTTTTCTGAAGATAAGGTGGCTGTCCGTGGATCTTATGTTTGGGGTAAAAGAGTTCCATAGTTTAGCTGCTTGGACAGAGAAGGATGTGCCACCCATGGTTTTTTTCTTGTATCTTGGGATTTTGAGGCGAGGTGCCATTTTAGAGCGGAGGTTCCTTTGTTGAATGTGTTTGGTGATTTTATTCCTGATGAAGAGCGGTCCCATTCCATGTATTGCTTTGTGGGTGATACAAAGCAGCTTGAACGTGGATCTTCTGGCAACCGGTAACCAATGCAGGGCTTTCAAGGCAGGTAAGATGTAGTCTCGCGGTTTGATATGCAAGAGTAGTCTGGCAGCCGAGTTCTGAATCCGTTGTAGTCTTTTCATGGTCGTTAAAGGTGATCCATGGTAGAAGGCTATTAGGCGTAATCGAGTTTGGACAGAACAAGGGAGATGGTAGCTTGGACCTTGTGTGGAAATCCCAAATGAGGAAAAATTTGTCGCAGCGTTTTTATAATGACAAAGCTTGATCTTGCTAGTTTGTCCACTTGGGCATTTATCGATAGCTCGGAGTCCATGGTCATTCCGAGGTTTCTTACTTCCTTCGATACTTTAGGTGGTGATCCCAGTTCATCAGGCCAGGCGGCAAGCGGGTCATAATGTTTCCAATTGCCACACATGAGTATTTCCGTTTCGGAAGCATTCAATTTGAGGTGGCTCCAAGTCATCCACTGATCCACGGCTCTGAGACAACTATCCAAATCTCTGTTGTACCTTTTTCTGAATTTTATTCTGCAGGATGGGAAGAACAAGAAATATTATTATTTACCTTAGGACTCAATGAGGGTTTATATTCCACATAGTTTTCCACTATTGCAATCAAGGAAGTATGAGAACAGCAAAATATGTTGGTGCTGATTGAATCATCTCATTGGGCACATATCTTATAAGTTTGGAGCTGATCAGATCACCTAAATGGAGAAATAGTGGTCAATAGATCTCCCAAGCTTATCTATTGGTATGGCTTTGGTGATCAGCTCAGTGTTACAGCTCTGTACAGAAAGAAAATGATGGCAGTTACTTTAACTCAAGGTTGAAATGGTGCACGTACTTTCCACTCCGGTTTGTCATGAAGATCAGTCACCTCCAGAATCCGTTGTATAGACAGACAATCCAAGATAACTTCCCCATTCCTCGCTGAATCAGAACCCAGACACTGTGACCTGAAAGAAATGGAGGCTATTACTGCACAGAGTGTGTCTGAGAGAAACCTGTGAGTGACTTACCATTCTGTGTGTGGGCAAATATGACACCCCCAATTGATTGCAAAATTAGGCCATCATTTCAATTTTCCCTCACTTTTTATCCCTGCAACCTCCTCCTACACACAGACACTCACCAGCTGAAAACTAAGGCTCTTTGGAAGGGGCTTCTCCATTTACGAACTGAGCGTTTTCTTTTAATGCATGAATCCAGCCTGACTCAAGGGCTCACTGGATCATGTCTGCCAAGGTACACTTTCACTGTAGACTCTATAGGAAGCCCATAGCATTATGCCCAATTAAGAGGGCTTTACTTGTAGGGCTGACAAATGACAAAATAGCAGCTGAGGTCCATTTCAAG
Source organism: Calotriton arnoldi (assembly GCA_963921515.1). Taxonomy (NCBI): domain Eukaryota; kingdom Metazoa; phylum Chordata; class Amphibia; order Caudata; family Salamandridae; genus Calotriton; species Calotriton arnoldi. Next base: position 2,880,199 of record CAWUFW010001381.1, read on the forward strand.
TGCCATTTAAGGATATTCATCCCTGCCTCACGTTATGTAATGTTATGTTATGTGTGTTTGTACACTACACTATCATCCACAAGGGTATCCTGGCACTAAGTCGGTGTGTGTGCCTAGCCCTGCTTGTGGTAGGTTGGTTGGTTGATTTAAAAGCCAGGTCTTCAGCTTCTGTAGAATTCAAGAAGGCTGTGATGTGCAGCGGGAAGCTGCTCCACGCTTTAGGGGTGATGTAAGAGAACACCCGTCCTCCTGATCTGATTCTGTTTATGTATGTGAATAGGTGTCCTGCAGAGTGGAGGTGTTGAGGTGGTTGATGGAAGAAGATGTGACATGAAACTTTCATGAGCCTTCTTGCACTCAATCTTTTTTATCTGGAGTCATATCTGGACTGTTGGTTTGAGATTGTGGTAGCTTTGGAGGAAGGGAGTTGAGAGCCCAATTGAAATGCTATCTTCCAGCAGTGGCGGCCGGTGAAGTTTGAAAGTGGTGAGCCGTAAATTGGAAGAATGACTTTGCCTGAGTGAGTGCGACTGTCCTGAGGAGTGTTTGGGGGAGGAGGTTCTCGCGCAATATTTAAAAAAGAAATGTTAAAATGGTGCATTTTGCAGCACAATTTTGATAACAGAATGAGCAAAAGTAATAGTTTTCACTGGCATTTCTAAAGAAACTGTGTCAAATGCTCATGACTTATACCCTAAGTGGCACTGCTGATCAAGCTCTTTTGTCTCAGAGAGAAAGCAACAGTTCATGGTCCAGAGAAATAATAATTACACCAGCAAGGAAGAGAGGGTCAGAGAGTGGAATTGAGTGGAAGTTTAAAAGTTGAGGGCAGGAAAGAGAGGTGGAGTGGCAGAAGAAGGCAGAAGACAGAAAGAGCAAAGAGTAAGGCTGCAAGTCGAACCAGAGCGAGAAATTCTGTTTTGATCCCATCATGTACAGCACTGGTGAATGCGTCTTGGTTGTTTATTTTCTTCGGAGTGGCACAGCAATGGTGCCAAGGAAGGATGCTAATTGAGGCAAGAAAAATGCGTCCACATTCTGCTGAATGAGTATTAAAATGCAGAGTTAACAGTAATTCAGTTGGTCTTTGGGACCCAGTGCCACAACAATTTTGTATCTAGGCTTCTGCTACTGAAGGATTAGGAGTGCACTCTCAACAAAGTCTGTGTGCATTGATGACATCTATGCTTGAAGAGGGGACCTGGATAAGTCCATAAGGAGGATGGGCTGAAAGAAGGTGGGAAACTGAATTGAGAGCCTGACGGAATTCTGTTCCACAACATCTGAAGTACTGCAGGAACCTGCAAGTAGAGAAACAGTACAGGAACCTGAAGAGATGGAAGCGTACGAACCTACAGAGAAGGAAGGCTTTAGTAGGCTGGATGTAGTAGCACCTTGCAAGAACCTGGAGTGATGGAACTACCATAGGAGCCTGAAAAGAGGGAATGGGTGCAGGAGCCAAGAAGTGGGGGACTACTGCAGGTAGAGCAGCTCTGCAGGAGTATGGAAGATGGGAAGGGTTGCAATAACCAGGCAAGTGCTGCAGGAGCCTGAAGGAGTGAAGTGCTGCAGGAAGTTTGTTAGAGAGCAGCACTGGAGGACTCAAGCAAGAAGAAAGCAGCTACAGGAGTCAAGTGTGAGAATGATGTAGCATGAGCCTTTAGGGTGAGAAGAGTTGCAAAGACCTAGGGAGAGGGAAGAGGTTCAGTAACCTGGAGCAGAAGCACTGCAACAACCTGGAGGAAAGGAATTCTAGAGGAAAGCAAATACTGCCGGAGCCTGGTGTGACTATGCGCATTGATTTAAAATTGTATTACACACAGTATAACATAGGTTGCATGAAAATGTGAAGATTTAATTTAATTTTAAAGCCAGGGTTATTCTTCCATTCCAGGGATTTTGCATCAATTTCAAGATATTGTTAGACCTTCTCATTTATCAAAAGGTTGTAATTTCTGATATTTATCAACAATAACTGGTCTCCGAGGGATCCATGAGCGGGGAATACGTTTTTAAGAAAAATTTGGAACTGAAATACCTATTTATATTCAGAGAATCCATTAAATAAACAGCACAACACCATAGAGTGCAGTATTGCAGTCTTATGTAGAACGAGACACAACTATTCCCATTTAACGTGGAGATACAAACATGGAGGATCCACACGTTAGATTACGCGAACACTTGCAATTGAGGCCTTTCTCACCAGTCCTTCAGTAACCACATGTTCATTCATACAACAAATATACCTTCAGCCTTCTTTCTATCTGAAGTGCTTCTCCCAAATATCCAGCTGCAACAATTTATTCACGACCCAGCAAGCTGACAAGGTGGGCCAGGCTTAAAGGGTAGGGGAGGCTGGGGAATGTAGTTTAGACATAGTGCTGCTGAATTCGTTCTTCTTTTCCCGGTGTCTGGGAAGAGTCACGAGACAGAGTGTGGAAGCTAAACTGCTTCCCTAAGGTCTGCAGTGCAATCTCTCTTGCAGTCTTACCAGCTGGATTCTATGGCGGCGCAGTTTGAAAAGTAGCATGGGAAGCTGTGAACTGGATTCTGCGCAGTGGGTCATCGAAACTCGGGCTGATACACAGTACAGAATCCAGTGCTCAGCATCCTCTTGAATCCTCTAACCCCACCCTTCCCCAATTCGTCACAGAGTGGGATCGGTCAATGAGGCTCCCTGAACTCACCCCACCCTGTGAGGATTTAGGGAAGGGTGGAGTCGGTGACTTGTTTCCAAACTTGACTGACATGAAGCCCCTGGCACTGCAGGGCTTTAGCCGGAAGTGCCCGGGGCTAACTTTGATAAAAAAGTCTTCAAGGGGTGGAGCTCAGCCCAGCAGGCTATAGCTATGTGGTGCTGATGACCTCACAGGTGTGAGGGATGTGAGATTGCCAGCCCGGCAGTTTGATGATGGCAGCACGAGAAGAAAGGCTGCCACCAGAGTTACTCACTTTGACAGATGGTGAGTGCTGCGTGTGTAAGAAGTTAGTTAAGTTGTGTGTATGTGTGTGTGTTACGAGTGACTATGGCCACAAGTGCTAATGTAAGTATACATATCTTTTATCCCCATTTTGTTTCAGTTTTCAATATTTAATTTTAGACAGAAAAGAAAAGCAAAATAAAGGCCGGGGAGGCGCTCTTACGCCCACTAGGGGGAGCAGCCCCTGTCTTTCAGATTTCCTACTTTGGTGTCACACTAGTATAATTTTATTGTAAAATCAGACCACCAAATCATGAAGTTGTGTCTTTCAGTCCTTGTAGTATTCGTCTTTTTTTTTTAGAAAAAAACATTTTACTATAAAGAGATGAAAGATAATACATGCTAGAAAGCTAACAAACTAGAGGCTGCAAAATATGTTTAAGGAGCAAATTAAGAGAGGGATGGCATTTAACCCCTTCGCTGCTAGGCCTTTTCCCCTCCTGTGCTAAGCCTTTTTTTGGCTATTTGGGGTAGTGCGCGCTTAGGCCCCTGTAACTTTTGACCACATAAGATATCCATGCCAAATTTGCGTCCTTTTTTTAACATCATGGGGATTGTAAAGGTACCCAGGGTTTGTGGGTTCCCCTGGAGGGGACCCAGAAAATAGTCAAAATACAGCTAAATTTTGTTTTTTTTTTGGAAAAAGGCAAAAAAAGGGCTACAGATGAAAGCGTCTTGATTTTTCCCTGCAAATGGCATCAAAAAGGGGTTGTGGGGATGAAATCACCATCTTCCCAGCTTTCAGGGACAAGCAGACTTTTGTCAGAAAACCAACTTTTTTACACAGTTTTGGCATTTTTCTGGGACTTAGCCTATTTTTGCTATTTTTTGTGCTTTCAACCTCCTTCCAGTTAATGGTAGAAATGGGTATGAAACCAATAATGGATCCTGGAAAGCCATACATTTATGAAAAGTAGACAAAATTCTGAATTCAGCAAGGGGTCATTTGTGTAGATCCTTAAAGTTTTCCTTATAGAAACTAACAGTTAAATAAAGGAAAAATTGAAAATTAGTTGAAAAAAACAGCCATTTGTGTCAACGTTTTCACCTGTAACTTCTTCTAATTATGACAGCTATTTGAAGGCAATATACCGTTATATCCGCTGGACCTTTCTGGTTGTGGGGATATATAGGACTTGTAGGTTCACCAAGAACCCGACGAACCCAGAGCCAATAATTGAGCAACATCTTGCAATGATTTTTTTAAGTACCGGGTATATAGCAATTATTTTGGGAAAATGTATACATGGAAAAATTGTTATGAAAGACACCTATGTATTTCTGAAATGGGAACAAAATGTAGATTTTAGAAACAGTAGATATTTGCACATTTCCGAAATTGGGAGTACCCATACTAGCATGAGAATTATAGGTCATTTTTCAAAATGACTTATTTTTACACATTGTCTTTCATTTGGAAGGCAGAAATGCATCGAAAGTCAATAGGTAATAACAGTTGCTCTACAATTCTGTGTTACCCTAAGTCTCCCGATAAAAATGGTACCTCACTTGTGTGGGTAGCCCTTGTGCCCACAACAGGAAATGGCTCAAAATGCAACGTGGACGTACCACATTTTCACAATGAAAAATTACCCTTTTTTGCAAAGTGCCTAGGTGTAGTTTTTGAACCCTAGCTCTGCCGGCACCTAGGGAAACCTAGCAAACCTATACATTTTTGAAAACTAGACACCCAGGGAATCCAGGATGGGGTGACTTGACTGCCTCCCACCAGGTTCTGTTACCCAGAATCCCTTGCAAACATAAAAAATTGTCAAAAAAATCACATTTTCCCCACATTTCTGTGGTGGAAAGGTCTGGAATCTGCGTGGATCCACAAATTTCCACCCACCCCGCGTTCCCCAACGTCTAACGAGAAAAATGGTACCTCACTTGTGTGGGTCGGCCTAGTGCCTGCGACAGGAAACAGCGCAAAACGCAACGTGGTCACACCTCAATTTCGCAGTGAAAAATGACCCTTTTTGGCAAAGTGCCTAGCTGTAGTTTTTGAACCCTAGCTCTGCCGGAACCTAGGGAAACCTAGCAAACCTATACATTTTTGAAAACTAGACACCCAGGGGAATCCAGGATGGGGTGACTTGACTGCCTCCCACCAGGTTCTGTTACCCAGAATCCCTTGCAAACATAAAAATTGTCAAAAAAACACATTTTCCCCACATTTCTGTGGTGGAAAGTTCTGGAATCTGCGTGGATCCACGAATTTCTACCCACCCCGCGTTCCCCAAAGTCTTACGAGAAAAATGGTACCTCACTTGTGTGGGTCGGCCTAGTGCCTGCGACAGGATACGGCGCAAACGCAACGTGGTCACTCCTCAATTACGCAGTGAAAAATGACCCTTTTTGGCAAAGTGCCTAGCTGTAGTTTTTGAACCCTAGCTCTGCCGGCACCTAGGGAAACCTAGCAAACCTATACATTTTTGTAAAATAGACACCCAGGGAATCCAGGATGGGGTGACTTGACTGCCTCCCACCAGGTTCTGTTACCCAGAATCCCTCGCAAACATAAAAAATTGTCCAAAAAACACATTTTCCCCACATTTCTGTGGTGGAAAGTTCTGGAATCTGCGTGGATCCACAAATTTCCACCCACCCCGCGTTCCCCAAAGTCTTACGAGAAAAATGGTACCTCACTTGTGTGGGTCGGCCTAGTGCCTGCGACAGGAAGCGGCGCAAACGCAATGCGGTCCCACCTCAATTTCGCAGTGAAAAATGACCCTTTTTTGGCAAAGTGCCTAGCTGTAGTTTTTGAACCCTACCTCTGCCGGCACCTAGGAAACCTAGCAAGCCTATACATTTTGAAAACTAGACACCCAGGGGAATCCAGGATGGGGTGACTTGACTGCCTCCCACCAGGTTCTGTTACCCAGAATCCCTTGCAAACATAAAAAATTGTCCAAAAAACACATTTTCCCCACATTTCTGTGGTGGAAAGTTCTGGAATCTGCGTGGATCCACAAATTTCCACCCACCCCGCGTTTCCCAAAGTCTTACGAGAAAATGGTACCTCACTTGTGTGGGTCGGCCTAGTGCCTGCGACAGGAAACGGCGCAAAACGCAACGTGGTCACACCTCAATTTCGCAGTGAAAAATGACCCTTTGTTGGCAAAGTGCCTAGCTGTAGTTTTTGAACCCTACCTCTGCCGGCACCTAGGGAAACCTAGCCAACCTATACATTTTTGAAAACTAGACACCCAGGGGAATCCAGGATGGGGTGACTTGACTGCCTCCCACCAGGTTCTGTTACCCAGAATCCCTTGCAAACATAAAAAATTGTCCAAAAAAACACATTTTCCCCACATTTCTGTGGTGGAAAGTTCTGGAATCTGCGTGGATCCACAAATTTCCACCCACACCGCGTTCCACAAAGTCTTACGAGAAAAATGGTACCTCACTTGTGTGGGTCGGCCTAGTGCCTGCGACAGGAAACGGCGCAAAACGCAACGTGGTCACACCTCAATTTCGCAGTGAAAAATGACCCTTTTTTGGCAAAGTGCCTAGCTGTAGTTTTTGAACCCTACCTCTGCCGGCACCTAGGGAAACCTAGCAAGCCTATACATTTTTGAAAACTAGACACCCAGGGGAATCCAGGATGGGGTGACTTGACTGCCTCCCACC